>LR990288.1:18263333-21089166 GCA_905147355.2 Apotomis turbidana | reverse complement strand
TAGCGCCACTCACCCATGGTCAAACCACAATTTGTCAGACTAAACAAGGGTTAAAAATAGAATAGATATTTGATGACTGAAATAATCAGTAACTACCTGGATACGTTAAATTTGTCCGTGGTATCTATGGCATTGCATTTAATTGAGATGCAAACTTAACGTAACATGGCTAATCATATTTCGATATTTTTCTTTAGAATTAGGGACCCTTTTTCCAATTTTCCTACGCAACGGGGCTGATCATATTTCGATATTTTGTTTTAGTATTAGGTAAAAGTACCTACCCTTTTTCTTCCCCTTTCCAAGAAGTACTGAGGTACCCTTTTTCCTTCTTGCAAATTTTCATGATTCTAGTTGAACGAAAAGTACCCAATAGGTTTGCATTCCCTCTTGACAGAAAGACAGACGGAATAAAGTAAGGCGAGATAAGACTATGACCGAGAGAAGACTGCCACTAACCAACTATTTTGGCTCAGTGACCCAAACAGGATCCTCCGAAATGAGAACATGCCACTTGTCCCGATCCTGCGCAGTTTCACACCAGTTTTCGACTGAAGAAGACAGCCACAGTCCACTAAAATAGCTAACTGTTAATAGTCTTACTCCATTTGACAATACGACGGTCCCTACGGAAATCATCGAAAGTTATTTTACGTACTTTTCAGTACGTCGTTCTAAAGTTTGATTCGAACGTATCTCTCAAAGAAATAAGTTAAGGTTTGTTCAGTGACACTGAATTAACTAAATTGATTAAGCTCTTTACTAATATTATGCTCTTTTTAATAAATACTTTCAAATTTTACAGAAATTTGACTTCCGATGGTATACGCCGTTATTAGTACCACGCTTCACATCGAAACATTTACTTTAGATTTTTTACGTCGGATTCCATTATAATTTTTTTAACGAAACTGTCAGTTTCTTTTTTTTACACCGGATATGGAGCTATATTTCCTGGTGAAACTGCCAATTTCGATTATGTACATGGAAAAATGGCGTTGGTATAACCACTTTCGCTATAGTGTCCAGTGAGAAAATTAGAATTCCAATTTATTTAAATCAAATATTTATTGAGACTTCTTTCTTAAATTATATTGCAATTATTCTAAAATCACATTTACTTTTAAATTAACTTTCCTTTTGACTCTTTTTCTATAAGAGCACCGCGTTCTAAGAACCTGTGAGTGATGTCAACGTTATACCGGTTCGACAGAAACATATAGGTACAAGTAATACACAACTCTATTTCTATTTTGCCCAGAACAATTATCGGACCAAAATAGAAACGTCTTGGTGCCTTTCTCAATAAGCGGCTTCATAAACAATGCCAAGAAACTGCTTACCTCGTTTGCTCCTCTTTTACCAGTGCATTGTGTCCACATATAGCAGAACCTTTCCTTTTCACCGGCGTCAAAAACTGTAAAATTGTAGACCAACAGTTTTCTCTTGTAATAAATCGAACGTAGCACGCGTAACTTCAGGACTACTTTGAGCTAATTCCTTGTCTTTCTGCTTAAATTCCCGAGCTACGGCCTTGTTATCTACATGTTTTGACTGAGCGACAATTTCAATTTCAGTTGGGTATTTAATATTTGAAAATTTATGGCATACATCACATAAGTCTTTCTTTCGAATATGAAATGCGATGTTCATGTTTTCATTTACTATGTCGGTGTACTGTCGTACTGTAAGAGCTGGGCTATCATAGTTTTTTAGTTGGTCCCATTCTTTGTACAGAGAAAACATCTTGTTCATGCTTAAATCATTATCAAAATAGAGTTTATCGGAGTCTTTCCGTATGTAATGCGACTCGATGGGTTGAGACGAAGCGACATGATCACAAACACTCTTTACCATTTCATCGGATTGTACTACTGGATGCTTTGGGTGCTTTCCTCTGTTATCGGATAAAGTGACTCCTTCTTTAATTAATTTTGAATGAGCAGTACGTACTATTTGGTCAGTGATACACAAGGTATTCAGAAAAGTTTTGAGGCAAACATGTACGGGTTCAAATGATGAATCTTGTCGATTGTCACCAGACGGCAGAGGAATTAAATTTTTTGGTGTGAAATTACGCCGAGAAGGACCCTCGACTGTCACGCTTTTCTTATTCTTTCTTTCGCTGAATTTATTTATATACTCCCACTGCTTTGCATGATCTGCTATAGTTTCCAAAACTGGGTTAGAATATTTTGGTGGATTTCAGGGTCGAACTTTTCATAACATTTGAGTTTACACGTTTCCGGGCAGACTGGGCCTAATTGTTTTTCTGGTTTGACAGTACCATTTCTGGAAGAATATTCTTGACCGGAATTTAATAGCTTTTTTCTTTGGTTATCTATCCAATTTTCTTCGCAGCGTTTCCTTTTTCTGCCTGGATTTGTCTTATATATAACCATTCTTTTTTTATTTAAGTCAATACTTGTGCTTGGAGAGTCACATTCTGAGATTGTTACAAGTGATGAGACACTAGCGATTGGCATAGGGCTATTAATTGGCGTACATTGTATGTTTTCACTGTTGGTAGTAGAGGAGTCGTAATGAATTTGTTGTTCCGGTTCAGTTTGAAGTTGTTGTGTAGATGGCGAAGAAAAATTAATAAGGTCGACATCTGGCTCAGAATTTTGGATTTGTGCTGTAATTTCAAAATCTTGTATAGGGGAGGGTACAGGTGTATTATCATAACTGTCTAAAATACACGATCCTTGATTACTGGGTGATATGTGAAGCGTATTTTCTAGCAAACTTTTCGACGGCCAGGTAGTGTCTCTTGAAATAATAATGAAATAATGAACTTTATTCTGCAAGTAGGCCACAAGGGCACTTTTACATGTCTGAGTCTACCGGCATTTCACAAGAGGAGACCACTGTTGAGAAGAAACGCCGAAAGAAACTCAACAGTCAGTCATTTTTTCATAAAGGATAAGTACTTAACTATTACAGTAATGAACTTAACTATACGTAGTTCTCGAAGAAAACATATTAAAAGTGTATTCTAAGATATAAATGAGGACTAGTGTAAGAATAAAATATAGAAACTACAAGAAAGTATGACGGTTTAACACAATTTATGTACGTTTGATATGCTTTCTTATTAGAACTGTGTCCCTTAAACTAGTCAGGTAAAATCTAAGGAGTCAGTTACTCGGTTTCTGGTTCAGGCCATGCATTTTTGTCTGTCAGATAGTCCTCTACTGTATAATATGCTTTTGACATTAGAGATTTTTTTAAATAATTTTTGAGAGATGGAAATGCTAATTTTAAAATATGATCAGGTAACTTGTTATAAAAATGAATACATTGGCCTAAAAATGATTTATATACTTTACGAACACGAAACTTTCTAATAGCAATTTTATTTTTATTTCTAGTGTTAAAATTGTGAACATCGGAATTTTTTGTAAATGAATCAATGTTCTTAATAACATACATAATACTCTCATAAATATATTGGGACGCTACAGTTAAGATGTTTATATCTTTGAAAATTTCTCTTAAGGAGTCACGAGAATTCAGGTTATATATAGAACGAATCGCTCTTTTTTGTAGCACAAATATAGTCTGAATGTCAGCTGCTTTGCCCCAAACCAGAATACCATATGACATGACACTATGAAAATAACTATGATAAACTAAGCGAGCTGTATCAACATCACTCAATTGTCTAATTTTCCTAACAGCGTACGCCGCTGAACTTAATTTACCTGCAAGCACTGCTATATGTGGACTCCATTGCAAATGACTGTCCAATGTTATACCTAAGAATAATGCATTATTCACCATTTCTAAACATTCACCATTTAGTAATATAGTAGAATCTACCGCCGTAACATTTGGTAAAGCAAATCTAACATTTAGTTTTCTTGGCATTTAATAGAAGATTATTAGTAGTAAACCAGTTAAGTACTTTATCTAGTGTGCAATTAATTTCCGCATAGTCGGTTGATTTCCGGTTAACCTTGAAAATTAATGATGTATCGTCAGCAAATAGTACTATATTACAAAGATTATCTACTATAGATGGTAAGTCATTTATATATACCAAAAATAGAAATGGACCTAAAATAGAGCCCTGTGGCACTCCTAGCTTAACTATAGCTCCATTGGACTGGGTTCCATTTACATCCACTATTTGCATTCTATCACTGAGATATGAAGACATAAGGCTTAAAGCATTTGAAGACAGACCATAATGTTCTAATTTCAAAATGAGTGTTCCAGGATCAACGCAGTCGAATGAAAGGTCAAATGCCTTAGAAAGGTCACAGAAGATCCCAATTGCATCACAAGATTCCTCCCAGCTGTCATAAATGTGTTTAATAAGTGCAGATGCTGCATCAGTCGTGGAACGTCCCCTTGTGAAACCGAACTGTTTACTGGACAGTAATTTATTTCTATTGAAGTGTCCTAATAGATCTTTCAACATTAATTTTTCGAAAACTTTACTTAGAACAGGTAGTAAAGATATCGGACGGATATTGATAATTCGTCATCTATTATTCCTTCTAAAGCCGCCCATTCTGACGCTCCAAATGTGCAGGAAGCGGGTAATGGAGATTCTGAAATGGTTACAGACCATTAAAAAATGTACCAATATTCGTGTATTTACTTCAAACATGCGAAAATCTGCTCACGAAATACATCAAAAACAAGAAAAATAGAACATTATTCCAACGTAAAATATCTAAACTAACAGTTTCAATTCATTGCTAAACTTTAATTCCATAGTAAATAAATAAAAGTGCCAAATTCAATATGCTTTGTCAAATTAATATCAACGTAATAAATCAAAATTACCACTTTCGATACAATAATAAAGTTTAGTTCAGAAGTATAATACCGAATCAGTCAATTTCGATGATTTACGTTGTTTTTGTTATAAAAATAAGGTTTAAAATTAAAATAACATTGTCTCGCATAGAATTATAATAAATAAGTGCTAAATATTTAGGATATTAAAATAAAACGTACAAATGCTTAAACTTACCAACCCTGGGTGTTACATTCTCAGTCACTCGCTGATTGGAAGTTCCCAGTTTTACTAAATCAATCATTTTCCTGCTTCTCGAAGTAGAAAATTTTGAGTAACTCATTGTTATTGTCAAATTTAATTAAAATGAAATGAGGAATGCTACTTTCAAGAACAAACATGTCGCCGCTGCGGTCGCACGGAGCTCACTGACGCCAGCCCGGCGTAAACCAGCGAGAGTAGTAGTTTCGTCTCTTTCGCACCTCACTCGTTACCGCGTAAATACTAGAATCTAAACTTTCGATACAATACTTTGAAAATTAATCTATTTACGATGTTTTACGACTAAATATTTCCGTAACATATATGATTTTTGATTTTTGTAAAATTTCTTTGCTTAGTATAAATATAGTATAGCTTAATAAAAACCGATTAGCTAATAAAAAAAAAAACTCAAAATTTTAGTTTCGATAATTTACGTAGGGACCGTCGGGGCTCTGTTTAACAGAGCCCGGAATATTGGCGGCAAAACAAAACACTGTCGCAATGTAGCTGGTGTTAGAATTTTTTTTTATCAATGTCGACTAGTATTATATATAAAAAAAAAACGAGAAATAGCGGAACATCTTACCCAAACTGAACAATGAATCATCATCATCAGCCTATTCTTGTCCACTGCTGGACATAGGCCTCTCCAACTTTTTCTATTACACAAGTATCGATATCGATAAAAAAATGTTTCTAACACTAGCTTCATTGCGACAGTGTTTTGTTTTACCGCCAATATTCCGGGCTCTGACAATAAAATATGTTAGTTTTACCCCATCTTATCTTACAAAGTAATTCTACAAGTATTTCGTTTTCCTTTTCGAGCTACATAACCCTAAATACGCACATACGTCTGAGCGTGAGCGACGGTCACATGGCCGACAGACCTCACTAGTGCAAAAGACTCATAAGCTCCAAACTTATAACATAACAACACGCAACAAAGTTATTATGAAACGGCACGTGTCCTCAATGATTTGATAACCCTTTATATCACAGTGGCATTGACTTCGAGTGTATAATGCACTACCGGGTATATCGAACAATATTAGTGTGAGAACGCGGAATGCATCCAGCCATCCTGCCGACGCCGACGTTCCGTTGGCGCAGTTCCATTCCCGGAAGATAATCTGTGATTTGTCCTCTAGAAAACGCAATGGGTGCGTATGTAGGTGACAGTACTCGTTTGATGCCACGGTGATATAAAGTTTGTATTTAGCCATTGAAACTAACCGAAGACGAAATTAGTGGGAATTTCCCAAAAAAGTAAATGTTTGTCAGTCAGTCACATAATATTTATCAAAGAAAAAAAACACAAAATAAAAAATGTATAATTTAACCTACTTATGGTCTAATTAAACCTAACTGAAATTGTATTTTAACTTTAAAATTATTGGAACCAGTTTTTTTTTTAGTTTATTAGACTTTTTTAATTTAATTGTTCCTACTCAAAATTGTTTATACTTCCTAACCTACTTGTAATAAAAAAAAATAAATAAAAAAAAAATGTTTTATTTCAGACAGCATCCATATTTATGTTAGTATATTGTACTTATGGAAAACTATGTTAGTAGGTAAGATATAATTAACCATAACTTCATTTAGATATCTGCCACCTTCTGGGACACCAGGCACATGTGTACGAACTCGTGCCCAGTGTCTCTGAATGATGAACAAAAACAAATGTTTCTAATTTTAGGTATTTTTCATTCCTGATTGTCACATATTTTGTTGGTACATTTTTTATTGTCTATACTCAAAAAATCTATATATATGGTTCCAATGTACAAACAATTGTGAGTACAATAAGCTTGAAAAAGGGTTATTTTATACCCCGCGCCGCGGCCTCGTAGCCCTAAATAATATACGAAACGGCGAGTTTTCCACACAAATTATTAATATCTAAGGTACAATCGTACTTGTTGATCCGTATTATTATTATTTAAGTAGTGTTAATCGCCAAATAAAAATTCATGAAGCGACATTTAAAACGGTTTGGTCGAGTCTCAAGGTCTTTATGAATAATATGAATATGGAACATACGATGAGGCAGCCGGCCAGGGGATTCACGGAGTACACCAATTGCATCACAACAACCATATATGAGTCAAGACAATGCCCGCATATTTACTTCTATTTGAAACTTAAATCCACCCGCTCATTGGTTTGATTCTGATTTGTCTGCGTGGATTTTCAACTAATTCATCAATAAGTCGTCCTCAACCTATAAATAAAAGTCCTGCACCGTCCTCTTTGCTTCCCGCCATTCTCGTGGTCGTCGGTCCACCTTTTTGGGGGCCTCCCATGATGCGTTACTCCAGAACCTTCCTGCCCCAATGGTCTTCGGTTCTACGAGCAATGAGCGAGTTTGGGACTAGATGTCGTGTATAAGATTGTACTACTTTTTATAAACATGGCAATAACTTCCCAACTAGCTAACATCAGGCTCTATAAGAGTGTATACTGTATACAGCTATTATAACTCTAATTTAATCTGTATAAAGGCTATTTTAGTGCTTGTGTAGCCTGTTTGGTACCTGACCTAAACTTAACCAATTGTAGTTTCAAATACAACACAATAATCAATTTTCAAACCACGTATGTCTCAATACGAGATTGTGTTCACGTCGCGGGTCGGGGATAAACAAATTTACCTACCTTTTTGTCGAGTCCGTGATAAAAAATGGGAATCGGGCTCCATGACTCGATAAATGGGTTACTTAAAGGGAATTTTGTTTACCGGATCTTGTTGGCTGGTCACTTTTTAACCGACTTCAAAAAAAGGAGGGGGTTCTCAGTTCGGTTGTATGTTTTTTTTTTTTTTTTTTTTTTTTTTTTTTTTTTAATGTTTGTTACCTCATAACTCCGTCATTTATGAGTCGATTTGGAAAATTCTTTTTAGGTTCATGAAGAGACATCTCAAGGTTGGTCCCATAAAATTTTGGTGAAGATCGGATGACGAGATCCATGAGGAATCGAAGGAATTCCTGAAATTTTATAGGCAGTCATAATATTTTTCATATATTTTCTAAAACTATTTAAGTATTTGCATATGGTAGTCATCATCTTCCAATGCTGAACTGATGATGGAAGGTACAACTCCTTAACGGTTAGGAGTTAGGAGATAATTAAAACGACATGCATTCCTTCAAGACCTCCCTGATCACCCCGCCATAAATATTTCATATGAATCACTAAAAAGCGAAAAAAAAAATTTTTAACAAAAAAAAGAACCGACTTCAGTAAAACTAAAAATCCAAAAATAACCCGTTCAAGTACAGATTACATTTGACTCACCCTTTGAAGTCGGTGCCAAACCTCACGTAAACTTTAATATATAAATATAATAACAGTGGTTTGGGATCGACTTCAAAGGGTGAGTCAAATGTAATCTGTACTTGAACGGGTTATTTTTGGATTTTTAGTTTTACTGAAGTCGGTTCTTTTTTTTGTTAAAAATTTTTATTCAAATACAAATGGTGGCCATATTAAACTCGTGGCTATTTTTAGAACTTTTTTTTTTAACTTCACGGCTCACATTGGTGCAAGGTCGGAATAAAGTCCGAAAATTACACATCAACTAAAGTAATTTATTTGACTTAAATCTAACAGTAGAATACTTTTACAACTCTATACTGAAAGGATTTCAATTTTGGTGCATTATTTATTTATAAATAACTAATACAAAACACATGATGCTGAACAATTACTAATTTTTGGTCAAAAAAGTTGCTTCTTTCACGTAACATATTTCTAAAACGGGCACTAAAGTATACAAAATGTTATTTTTATCTGATAAGCCATATAATAAGGTATTTTTATGTTTTATAATATCAGTGATTTCTGTATTGGTTTGAGTATGGCTTTGATTATAAACACCATGGTCGCTATTTTGACAATCTTTAATATTCAATTGGGTATTACTTTTTAGCCTCACCTCGCCTTTCACCAAAACATACCACAAATGATACCTTATTTATCGAAAATAATTACTTAATTGATTCCAGCTGCCGATACTTGCAATCTTTTGAATAATGATCATTTAACTAATCAGCGTATTTAGAGGTAGGAAAAATAATCACATAGATAAACACATTAATGAGGGTAGTTAATTAACAAATGGCTTGATTTGGATATAAAATGCGTGCATTATTGTCTTTTTCTTCACTTACTTTTATTGATTTGAGAAAGTAATGATACATGATTTTAATACAAAATATACACATTTTTAAATGCTTTTTTTATTTATTTTATCTACTTGTATTGATAAAATCACATTTCAAAACTTTTTAAACGTCCGCCTTTCATAAAAATAATTAATTCCGCGCTCCCATACCACCCGCACCAATGTGCGGCTTTTGGGTTGCTTTGGTTGATTGACATAAATCTCAGTCAGGTCCAGCAAAGAACCAAAAAAATATTTTGTAACACTTGATAATTTTTATGATCATGCAAAAACTAAATTTGGTGACATTTTTCAACCGACTTCAAAAGGTGAGGGTTCTCAATTTGGTTGTATTTTTAAACGTTTTTTTTTGCCTCAGCCCGTCTATCATAGATTCAGATTCGTTTATGTGCATATAATACGTAATTAAAAAGGTATTACGTTAATCGTTTTGGTAACAGTATTAGTCGACATATATACGCAACATGCAAATATTAAAATAGTAATGCTAACAAGTCATCATTTATATTAAATTATACCTTCAACATTAATAATTAAAAATATAAAATAACATCTCGAAATATTTGAAAAAAACGGAACCCTTATAGGATCACTTTGTTGTCCGTCCGTCTGTCAAGACCTTTATCTCGAAAACGCGTGGAGGTATCGAGTTAAAATTAAGTTGTAAAAAATGTATATCTAGGTTCGACACAATTATTGAAACGTTTCACTACATAGTATAAAACAAAGTCACTTCCTGCTCTCTGTCTATCTGTCCCTGTATGCTAAGATCTTTAAACTAAACAACGCATTTGATGCGGTTTTTAGGGTAACGTACCTCAATCGGAAAAACGGAACCCTTATTAAGTCACTTTGTTGTCCGACTTGTCCGTCCGTCCGTCCGTCTGTCTGTCTGTCAAGACCCTTTTGTCTCGAGAACGGGTGGAGGTATCGAGTTGAAACTAACACCATATTTATACTCAGGTCTACGGTCCCTTGAAGCTGTGAAAAGATCAAACTTCTACGTTAACGTGAAAAAAAGATAAGGCCGTTTATGTCGCAAAGAACGTACATTTCGACACTCTCAAGGGAATCAAAATGATAGGGGGATACTTCCCGATGACCTAGAACTATGGAATTTGGCAAGTAATATCGTCACATACTACAAATACTTATAAAAATCTGAAGATTTGTAATTAAATCATAAAAATATAGTCCTTTTCAAACATCATATTTGGAGAACTCGGTTGCGTTAAGTTTGCCTCGTTTGTATGCGGCGTCATACATTTAAGGTGCAAATTTAACTCAACCAGGCCAATTAAGATGGGATAAGAGAAAGTTTGTACGGAACCCTCGGTGCGCGGGTCAGACTCGCACTTGGCCGGTTTTTTTATTTATTTTGTTTATGCGCTTACTATACTACAAATTAATTCTGGTAATTTTAATTCGGATTCTATCCTTGGCTTGGATCCTATTAAAAATAAGCTCAGAATATTTTAATATGATATTTTTTCACGTTGCTACGTAGGTTTGCGAACCGCCTCTATAAGGCGATCCAGAAAATTAAAATCAGACTGCAGAGAGTGAGAAATTGCATTTGACCACCAACAGATTGCTTCACACCCGGCAATTTATAACCGAAAAGCGGTTATTTTCCAATCAATTCGCAACCGGAGCGACGGCAAGTAGAACAAAATAGTAATCAACAACTGTATCACTCTCAATACTAGGTACTATTATTGTGACAGGAACCTGTTATTGCGTGGAACCAATATATTTAACAGATATATTGTACAGTCCGACAAGAAAGTGTAGAAATTAAAAAGCGGCAATAGTGTAGTGCCGTCCCTTTTTCTTAGACTGATTAGATCTTGATTAGATAGTAAACGACACTACAGTAACATACTTAAGGCTACAAGTAACCAAATTAAGTTATGAAAAATTTGCATAATTAATAAGCACAATTTGGCTATTTCCCCAGTAAGTGGTGAGGTAGAGTAGTTGAAATATTTTCTTTTCAGTAAAATGTAATCAAACGTAAATACATTTTAACCTAGCTTCTAATATAATGATCGTATCGAAATTAAACTTTAGAAGCAAATTATTTCCTCTATTTATCGTATCGTATGGCATTATTACAGGTCACTGGATAATCAAGTTGTAGTACTATAACCAAAATGTAGCCCGTTTCAATTACGCAGCCGCTTCATTGGAGATATTTATGATGTCATCTAAGTTACCCTTGAACCTTGTGAAAGGGTAGGTACTCCATGACTATATATGTTCCATGCCGGGTCTCTTTCGGTTCAAGGCTGTCCAGAGGCGACGGAGTCCCTTGAATCCAGCAGGGGGACTACGAGCAGATAATGGAAAGAGGTTGGTAGTTGGTAGTCTTTATAGGATTCACATTCCTCGAGCTAGGCCTCGCACAAATTAAAATCAAACTACCGCTCCTCTATTGAAATTAGGATATTTTGTTTCATCTTTCCTCTTTCACAAGGATCTGATATCTTTCATTGTATGGTTTGGTTTGTAAGACTTTCGCAGTGAAGGAATCACGAAGGCACTAGCGACATCTTTGGAAAAAAGGTGGAATCCCTAAAGCCTGCGCAGTGATCCCTACTGTGCACCTGAATCATTCACGAGAGGTCGCACAGATGGCGTTTTGGTTAATACTTCGTTTACTAATTTATAATTATATACACATTTAAAACAATTTTGTGATCATCAAAACTCAATAACTGACTTATACTATTAGTGTATCATTAAGAAAATTGCGAACCAGCGCCGTATAGGTGAAAAACTTAATTAAACGAACAAACTAGGCAGGTATAAGTATGTTATGTAGTAGTAACTTGTCTGTACCTAAGATATGGAAATTGACGTTATTTGTTTGAATTTTGACGTAACTTTCCTACTATTTTGTACACCCCTACATATACATTGTATTAAGTACCTATTTGAGCAACAGCACTCAAGACAATTTAAAATATTCCGTACTACGATAAGGCTAAGGAACAACATTCATCTTTTTTTGAAGCTACAAAAAAAGAGGGGTTATTCTTGGCTATAAACAAAAATTCAAGATTTTTTAAACATGTAGGTAATCCATTCCTCATTATGTTAGAAAACTGCATCTTAGCAACTCTACTAATAAATATTTGTAATAAAAAATAGAGAGCGTGCAATATTTTCTGTATACTTACTCTCATACACATATCAATAGTTTTTATAAAGATTCGTTGTGTTTCCCTGGATTTCGAGGTTTTAAAATTGTTATATGCCTATCGGAGCTCCATTACCGTCTTATGGATTCCCATCTATTTCAATTCAATCCATTTTATGGTGTGGAATGAATTTAGGTGCAAATTTTCCAAACCATCATGATCATATCAGCCTTTAGACGTCCATTGCTAGACAAAGACCTCCCCCAAAGTTTTTCACGATGATCGGTCGTGCGCAGTCCTCACCGTCTTCCCGTCATCCTCTCCAGGTCGTTGGACCACCTTGTTGGGGACTCTCAACGCTGCGTCTTTCGGTGCGCGGTCGTCACTTAGAACCTTTCTGGCCCAAACCTTTCTGCTCGAAGTCTCCTTGCGTGATCGAATCAAAGATACGGAGATCCGAAAGAGAACAAAGGTCGTAGATATAGCTCAGACAGTCGCCACACTTAGGTGGCAGTGGGCGGAGCACATTTCTCAAAAAATAAAACGCGTAACTCATGCAATAAATAATTTATTTTAAAAACTTCTTATCATCATAACTCTTCGTTATCAATGTTTTGAACGTGAAATTAGGTATCTCTGCTTAGCTATTATCCATCATTATTGTCCAGGATGAACCTGATGCGGCTTAGTTTTAGTTTTTAGTTTTCATCATAACATCCATTTTGTAAGGTTCCTTTTAATGTCCATTTTGTCACGCTGCAAATTAATTGAGGTGGAGGGAGAAAACCAGAATCTCATACATTATGGAAGACGATACAAACATTATCTAAATCCAGTGTTACTATAATTCCTTAATTAATAAATTCACTAGCTTACGTTTAGGATACCTAAACTCAACAGGTAAAACTAGCGCAACAAGCGGGATTCAAATCATATTTGAACGTTTAAATCATTGTTTTAATAAATTTTAATTGTTATATTTCCTTCGTGATTTTCTATCTAAAATTTTTAAATTTTTATTCGGATCTCTAATAACTTTTCAAACTAAATGGTAACGCTCTTATATTTTTGTATGAACTTTTTTTTGGCAAAATTCGACGTTATCATTTAGGTGAAATTGTTAGCTAAATATTTTTTTACTATTTTCACTAATAGTTAACGCGATATCGTAAAATTTAATAATTTCCCTGGGAAACAAACATTATCACTTCAATACACGTCTAAGATATGAATAGTCTTAGTTATATTTACACTGTGTCCAATAGAATAGGATATTTCATGAATTATAATAGGTCTTCTACATTATGAATGACTCTTCAAGGTGGTATTAATTAGATTATTTTAGATACAGTAAATGTCATTGAACAATATTGTATCACTTACAAAAACAATCACAAAAAATTCAAATCATCTGAAATTAATTTCACAATATTAATTAACGATATACGAACAATATTTTATACAAAAATGGCAGTTTCATATCACGTATACAAATATACTAAGTTATCAGAACACAGGGTAAGACAGCACTTACACCCTAAGACTACCGTCAGTTCAGTCCAACAGTCTGGTCAGAATGACAAGATTATCGTCGTCATCATCATCATCATCACCATCAGCATCATCGTCATCATTATCATCATCATCATCATCAACATTATTATCATCCAATTTCGGCCACGGTGACTAAACGCTGGCTAATGAGAGCGTCGCTCATGAGCTCTGAGGTGTCTGACGTAGCCAACTTTTGCAACAAATTTAATGTTCGGCCACATTCGCTGCAAGTCAGCACCCCATCGACAAAATTGTACTGAATTACCGCTGGTGGTCGGGCCATAAGCTCCTCACGCTTAGTGTCGAGCTCACTCCTTCTTTTTCCCGAAGGCTTGCACGTTTGCCGCCACTCCACTTCGGCCGATCTTGTGCCATGATCTCCCAATACAATGGGGCAATGTCACCTTTCCGCATATGGCGCATCGGGGTATCTTTGTACCGCAGGAATTGGCCGCCCTGTTTCCGCTTGCCGTCTTGCAGTTCCGATTAAAATGTGCGCTTTGCGATTCTATTATTGGAAATTCGGGAGACATGACCACACCATCGTAGCTCTCGCCGCATTAGATAGCCTTCGATACTGCTGACATAGAACCATGACGATATAATGACCGTGTAATGTAACCCTCTCGGACTGACGGTCCGGGCTGATGAAAATGAATGAATGACTGTAAACTGACAGTCCAGAACAATGGGTTGAACTGACGCCAGAATCAGCGTGTAAAGAATGTCTAAGATTTCGATTGCACCAATCAGATAACGTGAAATCATAATTATTGCCGGAACGATATTATTTACCCTACTAACGAATGAGAATAGTATTTGCTACAAACTCACTATTTATGTACAGTTGTTGCAATAATCACAATAACTCGTAACTCAAATTGTGCCTCGGTCGATCGGCCACTCATCAGAATCATACATTGTGCGTTATCGCCTTTCTTTGGCTTTATTAGAACGTTTTAAAATTCATTCAAACCCATCTTACGTTTTCGGGATTCGTGAAACAATCAATACAAGCTATCTTTTATTAATCTGAACGGTTGTTCATCAGGATTGACATAGAACATAATAAGAATGTAAAAACCTCATTTTACCAAATCAATTCAACATACTAGTCTTGAATTAAAATTAAAATGCGTACGTACTTGCTATTATTTACGTTAACATACTCAAACTATATTTAAACATTAGGTTTTTATTTAGACTTTAATTTTACCGAATTTAAGGTATCATAAATGCCGATCGACTGCACTTGGTCCAAAATGTAAGAATATTCTCATCGTTAAATCTCATTCGTATTTACATCACTTAAAACCATAATTCGACAGAACCAGCTGTGAGGACTCGACAATCTTCTTAAAAACACTACTTCCATTAGCATTTCTATTAAATATCAATTGAGATCGTCTATAATTTATATTCCAATAAAAACTGGCTGCTTATTAAAAGTGTCTAAAATGAACACTCTCACACAACCATTAATCCTATCAACAAGTCGAACCTCACAATCGCTTTGCGTCAGCTAATCCCTAGAATACCAACGTTTATTGCATGAGCGATTCCTTAACATCAGTACTTTTCCAGTACCATCCTCAGAGCTGGTGTGGAAAGTGAAACTTTAACATGTGCCTGTAGGGACTCCGTGTGGGAAGCGAGTCAAACAGTGGTGACTCGGTCGACTTCCACATAACGCACGGAGTCCTCGCTTGGTCAGCAAATCACTTCTTTTTCGTCAAAGATGGCCGTGTCTGAGGAGAGGCTCTTGAGACGCTGCTGAAGTGCGGAGCGGCGGCGGCGGCAGTTGCGGGTTACGGCTATCTGTAACACCAAAAATGACAAGAAATAGCTTAGGCTTAGGTATAAACTACACTGTGCAATTCAGTTTCATTTCAATACTGCGAAACGGACATTTTGTTAACAAATTTGTGACATTATGCTGCTTGCTGCAGACCATGACGCAAAGGAACTGCGAGGCGCTGAAGGCATTTAAAATGTGGTGCTGGCGAAGTGTAGAGAACATCAGTTGTATGGAAAAAGTTACCAATGAAGAAGTTCTTAAAAAAGTGGAAGAAAAAAGGAATTTGCTAAAAAATATAGAGAATAGGAGAGGCAAAATGTTAGGCCACCTTATACGACATGATGCTTTTATAAATAACATCATAGAAGGAAAGGTTGAGGGGAAGCGAGGAAGAGGAAGACCAAGAATAAGTTTCATTAAACAAATTAAAGAGAGGATAGACGTCATGTCGTGTACGAAAATCAAATAAAGGGTAGGAGACACCTACATACTTCATCAGCTACACCGACAAGGGTTTGACTCTTAAATTTAAGTTGATGAATAGATTGCTGCAGAAGCTAGAGAAGATTTTGCTTAGAAAGCAATAAGACGTTAGTAAATATATCTATACCTAGTCATCAAACTCGCATATCACTCACTTGCCAGACAAGAAAGGTAAATATACTGACCACAGCAAAAGCCGTCAGGATTGTGAAAGCCAGCATAGCTGCCGCATAATGCGCTGGGACCCGCAGTAATGCTGAGCACTGAGCCAGCCGCTCATCTTCACCATGAGGGCATTGCGCGATTCCGTCGCACCACAACGCAGGCTCAATGCAGGCGTCGAGGGAAGCGCAGCGGTATTCGCAGTCACCAGATAGTGCGAATACACCACCGCGTTCACTAGCGTGTCTGGAATAAGTCAAAATCGTATCGTTATTAAATAAGCAAAATAGAAGGCACATAATGAGCTGATGAATCGACGAGGAGTGCTATCGTATATAACATATTTGCAAACGTTCCAAGATAAGTATGGATATTATCGTTGCAAAATATGAATTAAAATAATAATATAAGCTTAGTGTGAATTTATCACTTACCTTCTAGAAAGTTCCAGCCATGACACATAGTAAGACCCATGTTCGACCGCAATGAGCTCAACGGATAGGGACCTTGGCCAGTCGAGGTCAAAGCGGTCGGGAGACGGCGGAGGACCCAGCACGTGACGAGCCAACCCGTCGACTTCCCTTGACCAGCCTTCGGAGAATATTTCCACCACCTCCTCCCACTGGAATGTTACAAAATTCTGATTAAGACTCTACAAAGACTTAGCGGCAATGATAACACGAGATCCATTTATTCAGCAAAATAAAGGCGTGTTAATGTTAATGCCAGGTGACTATTTCTAAAAAATGACAGCCAACAGGAAACAACGATTTTGATCGTGACAAATTGGTCAGAATAGGTCCAACTTATGGACAGGCATTGATCATTAAGTACCAGTATATTATTATGTTTGAGTATGAGAAAATCGATTGCTTCATGGACATAACAAACATGGCTATTATTCTGACCAAGGTAAACTTTTTCTAAGATAGAAACAAAATGGTTATTTACCTGCTCCTCAGGAGGTTGAGGACAAATGAAGATCGGCGATAAACCCCCAGCATGTACGGCTATTCTGTTCTGAGTTCGGCACAGGTGTCTCAAGTCTGGGGCGACCGTAATATTATTAAGAAGAGTGAAGTTATCTAGTTCTGGCTCCTTGATGATGCTGCCCTGGATCTGCAGATAGAGGTATCGGCCTGGAGAGGGGTCAATCAGCCAAGGGCGATGTTCACAGTGCTCCTGAAATAATATGAAAAATAGAATAGTAATTTTTTTCCCTAAAAAAAACAAACAGCAGAAAAAAGCATGCTGCGCTGGCCTGGCCCTATATAGATGGGATAAGGTCCCAAGATGAGGTCTTGCGATAGTCAAATGAATTTTTTTTCGGGTCGTAATGAGTGGCCTTTGAATAGGTAACGACGTAACTTGGCAGCCAAGGCACGATAGCTCCATACATCACCGCCATCGCCGACACTAGTCTCTGAACTTCAAAGTAGGTCTCTAAATGTCTATATAATCCACATGGACATTTGGTAATATTTACCACAATAGTCCATGCGAAAAGCCTGACAAACTTCAACAACGGCTTAAAGTTCATGGATTTCGAAGAAAGTGAGTTTCAAATTTAAAGCCTCCTAATACGTATTTTTTATTCAAAGCATATAATATCCGCAACAGGCATTGTCAAAATTTTACCAATAGGTGTAAAATAATTTCCGGAACACACTTCGTCAGAATAAAGGACCTTACTTTGAAACAAAACAAAGTTACATCTGTAAAGCAACAGGCTTAGTGTCAAATTTCAAATTGAAACTCTTTATAAACTTAAATGTAACTAAAGTAGACCTATCCAATGCATGTTTATTGCCAGATAACGACTAATAAACTATACTACTAAGTACTTATTATCATTCTTAAGAAAACCCACCGCTTCAGAAGCCGGGTGCATAGCAGCTAGCCTCAGTTCTCCACTCGCGCCATGGACCTTGTGAGAGCTCTCGCACACCGTGTCCAGTCTGACGAATTCCACCGAAGCCTCGAAGCCAAAAGACCTGAAGTCGTCCACGGCTGACATGTTCACTACGTCGAACTTGAGCTCAGCAATCGTTGAGGTTGACGTGAATTCGTATTCGTTGACGTCACTGAAATTAAATAAATAAGTGTCTGGAATAATCTTCCACAAATCGATTTAGTCAAAAACTAAATAAATACCGAACTTAAATACATAGAAAATATAACACTAACAATTTACGCTCTTCACAAACAGACATATTTCGGGATTCGAACCCAGGAATTGCCCCTCCGCAAGTAACCAAATTTATACAGGTTATGAATTGTTTAGCCCACTTTCACTTTAAAGTTGATAATAGCTTTAGTTGGGTTCTCCGCACAACGATTACAGATTGAACGAGCAGATACTATGAGCGACAGAAACGAACGCCCCACTCCTTGAACCGTATCATTCGTTGGCCTCTAAACCGTAATTGCAACTATATAATTATTTGTCAGAAGAATCTAAAGCCTACCTGCACAAGCAATCTCTTGGAACTCCTGGCCCACTGTCCCTCCACAGCCGGTCAAAAATCCTGACTGCCGCCGTCGGGTCACCCGCGCAGCGGTACCAGGGTGAATGAGCAGAATGCACCGAGCGGCAAAGTCGGCTGCCGCTGCGAACGCCCCACACCTTGAGTCGTATCACTTCGCCAGGGTTCGCTTCGAAACGATAGGTGCAGCTGAAAAGACCAAAACACGACAGTTTTTATATCCTGCTGCACATAAAATTGATTGGCATTGTTTAAGTAAGTAAGTTTCGTGATTAAAACCCATTAGCTTAGGTTAGGTTATATATGTTTTATAACGATCCATAAAAGTTATCTACTTAAGATAAAATTAAAAATAATAACCATGAAAATTATGCCAACGACGACTATGATTTAAGATTTTATGCAAATATGAAAACTTTTTATGTGAATACACCAATACTTGAAGTATACTTTTCTCTTCAAAAACTTGCAACTTCGACTTTAATAGTCGCTTTTGTATTGAACGGACGCTCTTCATTTGATTAAGTATGTGTTGCGAATGTTGTGTAGTGTGCGTATATGTACACACACTCTCTTCATGTAGATGATATATAAATGTATTGTATGATAATTTGACACACAATAA
Source organism: Apotomis turbidana (assembly GCA_905147355.2). Taxonomy (NCBI): domain Eukaryota; kingdom Metazoa; phylum Arthropoda; class Insecta; order Lepidoptera; family Tortricidae; genus Apotomis; species Apotomis turbidana. The sequence continues at coordinate 21,069,706 of LR990288.1, read as the reverse complement.
ACCTTATACTCAAGCAACCAACACATCTTTTACTCTCCACATCACATGGCGATCCTGCCAGTGCGGCCTTGTGCTGCACTGGCGGCGCGCTGCGCCACCATTCAAGGACCATTAACTTAAAATACTATTGTGATTAAAAAAAAAACAATTTGTGATGGTAAAACCGGTGAAAAATTGAACTATGAAATTCAAGAATCTGAACTTTTTCTTCGTGTGTTTTAAAAATATATATCCGGATCCGGACTAACTATGAAATAAAACAATTATTGAAAAACAGAACTCTGTAAAAAAAAATACTGTGTAAATAGTGTTCCTGAAAGAAAAAACACTACAGCAGTGAAAAAACTTTCTCGTCAAAACAAAATAAAACAAAACTAAGTATTATAAAATTAAATGAACTGAAGATCTGTATCGGAAACGGTGCGGTGATGGAGTGCTGTCTGCTGCAGGGAGTTGTTCGTGTCGTGACGATGGGCAGCATCATCAGGAGATGATTGGAGTAAGTCAGGACGTCGAAAAATAATACTTAGAAACGTAACTATGCTGAAGAAATTATCATATTTTTTTTGATTACTGACATTAATAATTTACTTCTCGTGTAGTATAACTAAAATAATTTTGTATCAATAATAATGGGCACGTATCCATTATCCGTGTTAAAAATTGTAAGCAAATAATTTGGTTTGTACAGAGTTTATTCGTTGATGTTTATTTTTTAAAGTATATAGTAGTTTTATAATTGTGTAATAAAAAGCTAAGCCATCCATTTCAACAAATTAATATTATAAATCACGCAAACCATTTATATCATTTCTTCGTAACTCAGACGCTAATAAGGCACGACAATTTCAATAGTCATCATAAAAGGAAAGGTATGCAATCGTCTGTTATTTCATATCAAGTTACTGATTCAATGTGAAGCTTTGTGCACTGTTTAAGATTATTTAAATTTACATCGTAATGAGTTGATTTTTATGAACAGATTATTGTACAGTTTTACGCAAGTTTTTTTTTCTGGATTTAGATGCTTTTGCATTTACTCTGTGTGTCGTCTTTTGGCCATCATAGGTCATACAATAACTAATTTAGGGATTAGTAGAGGAAAAGTAGATGTATGAAAAATGAGCTAATTTTGGATATTGACAACATGTTATAAACGGACGCGACTAATATAATGAGAGATAACGAAGTGAAATAAACGAGTAAGAGTTTAAAACGTACGAGATTTATAAATATAATAAAAGTAAATAAATAAAAATATAACGATAAAGAAGGAATTTGTCAGTTACAGCAATAGTATTAGAAAAAATAAGAAAGCTAGATAAAGTTTTAGTGTTGGATTTTGTTGGTTTGAAGTTTCGTGAATATTTGGAATTTGATTGTGTATGAAACGTTTTAGAAAGGAAAATGTTCAGTACTTAGAAAACAGGTAGTTGAATACGAATATGCAAATTAATTTAGGAAAAGGATATAAGATGTTCGAAAGTGTTTTTAACATAGTGTTTGGGAAAGCTACGGCAAATAAGTTTTTCAACGAGCAATTAGCCTGATCAACTAAGAGTTATTGAAATTTTTATATGCTGAAGTTTTCATGAGGTGCGAGTTCTTTGTTAGGGAATATGTATGTTTTTTTTTAGAAGAGAAGGTTATGGAGAATTTATAAGGATAAATGCCAATCGTTATCTTCGGCGATCCGACAGGCGCAGTTGAGCGAGTAGGTATAATATGTATGTTTAGCCAGGTACATCAGGATACAAGGCAGGCACGGAATCCTTGCCTTCGGATCATGATTTGATCGAGTATAGATTGTGACGAATCTTGGACACATGGAGTGATATTGTATATGGACGTGTTAAAAGAAATGCCTGATGTGAATAAATAAATAATATGAAGTATGTGTGCGCGCACTTATATAAAAAAAAACCTTGTATCCTGAACAATTAAATAAATATTATAAAGCCGGCCGCAACATAAATAATGTGCTGTGTACCTTGGTGCTTGATAGTGTTGCCAAAGTTGCACGCTAAATATAATAATAAATAAGTAATGACGTTAATGAAAACGAGAGAATAATAACCGCTGTGACAAATACTTAAGTATGAAGTTAATTTCAGAAAAACGACAAATATATAGGGTACCTATGAATCCTATATTAGATGAAAGTACGTACGAATTTAATCGAATAATGACATTGCTAGCATAAAATATATTGAAGTGAAGAACCTACGTAGAAAAACAATTGTTAAAGATCTGTTAGTCTTAAGTAACATTTAGAATAGAACCTAAGGCTAGGGTATTACGTCATCATAGTGGGCGTAAAGTAGATTTAATGTTTACTACATATAATTTGCGTTTAAATTTTTTCGCATATGTTTTCTTTACCATATAGTATAGTGATATATAATTGAAATATTTAGCTCGCTGACCGTACCATGTAAGATTATACAACTATTTTGTTTTGTGAACATTGTGTGGAACATCGTCATAGTAAAATTGCTTAGTATGCGAAAAAAAAAATCAGACGTTTTATTAATATTTTTTTTTTGTATTTTTCTTTTAAAAGCTGTTTAAATTGTGTTCAATAATTTTCTTCTTTTATCAATTGTTTAACAGTAACAGAAAAAGCGAGAATAGTTCATAGATTAGTTTATAGAAAAAAAAAATATTCAACATAAATATTCTCACTATAGAGAAATTCAATAACAATAAAAATGTATACTGTACGATACATTATGATGTTTACCGTATCCCTATATCAGTACCATTTTATTAATTTTAAGTAACGTAACAGAACATTGATTGATACCTATCATTTTAAAATTACCAGAGAGTACTATGTATTTGATATTGCTAACCAGCATTTATTTTATCATTTGTGTGTTTTTTATAAGAATAATATTTTTATTGTGTTATTTTTTCATTTAAATTGTAACTGTTTAAAAAAATGAACATTTTGCCATTTTGCAAGTCATACTTGTTTTTTTTAATTTCAGTTCAAGATATAAAAAAAAAATAGATCAACTAAAGTTAATCTATTTTTTTTCTTCAAGATGGGAGGTGTAGTGTGCGTATATGTACACACACTCTCTTCATGTAGATGATAATATAAATGTATTGTATGATAATTTGACACACAATAAACCTTATACTCAAGCAACCAACACATCTTTTACTCTCCACAGTTGCGATGCGATATAATGATTCGGCCGCTTTGATATACATTGGAGCGTCAAAGTCATAATCTAAATCTTACCTAATATTTCTTGAGCCACCTCGACCATACAAGAAGACGTCCCGAGGTGATGAAAACGTCACTGGTGGATCTGGAGGTGCTTCGGGAAAAGATCGGGATGTAAATCTTCTAGAACACAGACCACGTCCCCAGGGCTCGCCGTCTTGATGGAGATCAACGAACTCGTACAGGGCTTTGAAGAATATTGGCCTGAAATTTGCACAAAATAAATAGCTTAGTATTTATTTTCAATATAAATATTAGTTGCAGAATACATGAATGAGTACTGGTTTTCTTTGTTCTTAAAACCTTTTCCAAATGGTGGCAAGATCGAACAGTTATGTTACGTAATGTATAAGTACCACTTTACCGTGGAAATGGTACCTATACATAATATATCTCAGAAATAATGGATTGTAACTCCTAGGGACACGTTCAAGATGGGCATTCGAGGGCAGTCTCAGATCACGATCTGCTCGGAGAAGTACGTTGCAGCCTATAGTAAGGATTTTTCATACATAATTTTGATATTGTACCAATATTTACTTACTTTAAAGCAGTTCCTTGAGTTAACTTCAGTTCCAGCGTCAGCGAATCCCCTTTCGATAGAAAGCTCTCAGTGCGCGCGCAGGTCCTCGTTCTTCTCAAAATGGCGTGTTCACAAGTTCTCGGTGCCCGCTCGCGGCAGAATCGGGCGATCAGTGTGGCGTTCGTGGGCGGTCGACCTACTATCACGGATTGGGCTGATGTAGCTCGAGACATTTGGACTGAACGCTCTTTATCACTGTAAAGGAGATCCTTGGTTAACTATTGTTTAGAATAATTCTAAAATGATTCTAGAATGATTATATCACAAACTGGCAAACATACAGGTCACAGGGTTAAAGGGCTTACTTTAATACCCAATAATCAACCCCCATGAAAATATATTTTTTATTAACGCATTTAATAACACCTTAAACACTTCGTACGCATCTAGATACGTATATATTTTACGAACTTTAATTTAGCTAGCACCCTGAACGCTACCGTGCGCTTATAAAAGACCACAGATTTTTTTAAAGAATATTTACAGCCAAAACAGTAAACGATTATGTTATTGGATTAAGGTCTTTGCAAGATAAAATACGCTGTGTCAGTATTTAAATATGCAATTATATGTATATCATCTTAAAAACATTAACTAGGGTGTTGTTTAGGCTAGCTATACCAATGATTATAGATTCCACTCTAGCGGATCTACCCCAAAATTGGAAATCCCGATTAATCCCGCGGGAGCCATCAGCCATGTCAACAAATAAAGTAGGGCACAGACTTACCAAAAAATATCGCTGCATCCGGGTGATATTCTCATAGGACCGTCCCAAATATTCAAATGACTCCCACAGTACTCGTCTTCAGGTAAATTCGGGTTCAGTGCGTTGATTACGTAAAATTTTAATACCGAGAACCACACCCTGAATCTAGGAGCGGAAAACGACGGTCTTCTGTAGATGAGGTTCCGTCCTGATGGCCCAGAAGTGTCAATTCCCTGCATGTGGTATAGACATGTTGTGTTTGGTGGGAGCGAATGCTGCGGGTGCTCCAATATACCCCTACCGGTGCCCCTGATCCAGAATTCACAAGCTCTTTTGTTCTTAGCGTAAGTCGGTGACTGTTGATCGACAAATCTGACCTGAAATAGATTAATTACATGATCACAAACAGAACACAATCGTTAATCATACCCAATGAAATGGAAGCGGCATTCGAGGATTCTGATTGTTTTCTGAGACTACATATTTGGTTTAAGTTTTCGTTGGGGTAGAATAACATTGCTCTCAGTATTTGCTTTTAAGTTTCAATGCAAAAAGGGGACGCGCCCTATTTTCGTAGTTTAAACAATGTGCGGATACAGTTTGGTCGGTGCCCCATTATGTGCTCGGGCCTACAGTACTAATTACACTTTGGCAGGGACCCAAGCGAGGTCTCTATCTATAGGGCACTTCTTGATTTATTACCGTTCACCCGAAACGAAACACTTTAAATAACGCTGTGCGATGATATACGTTATCATTAACCGCTTTTGGTACAATATCAGCAACGCCCTCGTATTACAGGTATGTATACGAAATGATATTATGGCGAATTGGTAATTAATGAATGGTTCAAATGACATACACAGACATATGGTAACGTTAGAATGTTGGTGAAGCCCATACATAATAAATTGTTTCCACGGGCTAAGTATCAGATTAACTGGAAGTTTTCTCACTCAATTGTTTATTAGATTTTTTTAATGACGTGGGCGGGATGTACTACCTTTTTCTGTGCCACAAATTAAGATTATTAGATACCTTTTAGTAGAATAAACTAAACTAGTACAACTTAATAGGTACTCTGCTTGGATAACTCCTATGCAAATGATAGAATAGACGATCAGAGGTTTTAAAACTAGTAACATTATAGAAGGTAATCGCTGCTAATGATGATTAATAATGAACATTATGGTGAAGCAACTTTTCGCTTAATTGCAATTTGGCCAAAAGCCAAGCCAGTTTCAGACTCCGCTTTTAGTTGTTTAAAAACAAGTCAACGTTAAAATCGTATTACGGTGTGCTTTATTATTACAAAACGATTTCACGACCGTATTATACGGAGATAAAGTTTCATTATAGAATATTTAGGATTATAATATTAAACTATTTCAAAGTATAATTAGAAGTTTCTGCCAATGGGTACAGTTCTGAAGCTACCGACGACGTTGTGACGGCATTTGCATTTATTATACGGGCTAGAGCAAACGCTGACACTTGGATAACTTTTTCCGTTATTTCCGCAAATGAATTTCGGGATTTTCATAATCATAAAATAGTAGCTTTTCTAGCGTACAGAGTCGTAAAATTGATAATAAAATCTTATCTTACCTCAACCTCTAACTGGAATCCGTGTAGTGATTGCAAAGTTGCCGGTTGCAAGAAAGTCCCAAACGGTGATGTCGTGAATTCAACTAATAATTCAGGTCCGCTCGATATCGCTTCAGGTACGGCGACGCCGCCGCCACAAAACTTCAAAATAACAGGATCTCTAGTCGTATAACCGTCGTATACCGTAACATAGTCTTGCACTTCGTCGCATTGTTGCCAGACTTTCAACTCTCGCCCATTGTTTCCCCGCTCTTGTTGAGACGCGGCGTACAATGCCTTCTGGCTTCTAATTGAGACGAGCTGACCATTCGGCTGTTTCACCACAATTAAAGCGTGTTTTCCTTGAGGCACTTCGTGTTGTCGCACGGCATAGTAACAGGTCAAGTTTCTGGGGTAAACGCCGGGGAAATTCGGCGACTGTAGCCTACAGTTTTTACGATCGCAGTCACTGAAGATCCGCGAGCAATAAGTCCCGGAGATCAAATCCCCGAGGTAATACTCGGTTTTTGCCGTCCTCGCGACGTTCGTATCTTCACCCCGTGATATGTTTACGGGATAAGGCATAGGCCTGAGCTTGAAAAAAGGGCGTTCTGAAACGAGAAATTGTTATGAGATTTGTGAACGTTTTTTGCTGCCTATTTCTTTTGTTTTGCCCGTAAGAAAGTAATATCTTCGTGTGACGTTTTATTTATTACACGGTTTATGGTTTCAACCGGATGTAGGGTTCAGGGGAAATGTGTGTAATAGCCAACAAAAAATATACATAAGTAGTATAATACGATTAATATTACCTGACGGAGGAGTTCCTCCATAGCGTACTGTTGCATATTCTCTTCTTAAAACCTTATACGCCATTCGAAAATCAAAATTGTAATTGTTTTGTTCTTTTGATAAGTGCAATAAGCGTATTATAAGCGTGATTGATTTAGTTTCGCTGTAATATATTGATGGGCCCCAAGAGGTGCCACACCAGGAGCCGCCAACTTGAGGCCGACTGGCTTCTTGGATCTGCATGTAGCCATCAGGACATCCATCCTCCGTGAACGATGTGAAGCGGCCGAGAGTAAAACTATCGAATAACACCTGAAAAAAAAGAAAAATGGGTTTAGATTGTGTTGCTAATTTGCACATTGAATTTTTTATAAGCTTAAGCTCTCAAAATACTATACGTAAGTAAACATTAACTGAAAAGAATATTAATTTACAAAAATAGAAAACTCAAGTTTATTAATGAACAGTTGCATTGAATCAAAATTCCATTATATTTTTATTACATTTCAAATATTTAGCTTATTGAGAAAATGTCATGTTGTAGCATTTTGATACTTTGAGTATTATTGTATTATTAAGGTCAAGCTAATCAGTGTGGTCTAGGAAATCATCATAATGTGCGAAAGCTTACTAATAAGAAAGACGTGCACTCATTAAATAGGTACAGTCCGTTATAAAATAATTTACATATACAACATTCCGTTCGCATTAATGCTGAGAATGTATTAAAAACAGTTGTCAAAGCTTTAAAATCCTAACATAATGTAACTCATTTCAGCAAACGCAAACACTCGAAAAATGCCGTAATTCTGAACATGCGGGCAACATTTTTGTTACAAGAGCTCGCACGGTTTGCGGGTAGAGGAATTTACCTAAACAACATTTTATATGATGCACGTGGGACGAAGCACCCTTTTTATTAGTACGGCCCTAAAACAAAGTATTTAATATTGCAAGGCACGCTCGGCTCAGGTACTAATAAAAAAAATGTTTACTATAAATCGTAAATTATACGGCTTGCTTTTTCTGCGAATGTTACGTTGTAAAAGTGATGTTTAATATGCTTCAAATCTAACCAAGTTTAGACAATAGTGTTGAAAAATATATTTTAGATGTTAACGGCAACAAAGAATAAAAGTAATAAAATCGTGACAAAGATAAAGTAAGTAATTAGTCCTTTATTGTATCTAAAACATTCAGCATTTTTAAACGGCTAAGGAGCCTTAATTTAAAATAGAAACGAACAGGTGCGAGTCGGACTCGCCCACCGAGGGTTCCACTTATTGAAAAAAAAATACGAGTCCACTCAACCTTCTGTAAAATTATGGGATATTTTGATGTTACGGTACCTAAATGGTTGATAGTGATTGGTACGGTATAGTATTTATCCTCTAGGTAGGTACAACTAATATACAAATTTAAATATGTTTAATACATTACAGTAACATTCACGATGCTTGTAAAGTCGAGGGTGGGTATCTTGCCTAATTAAACGTATAAAAATGAAGATCCTCACTTTAACAGCGCAAACACGCTCACTCATTTTAATTCAGTAAAAACCCGAGCTGGCTTAATACGAAAAACCAACATCAGTCTTGTAAGGTAAATAAATCTCAGCTGAATCCACAATTTATTGGATTTGTTTTGCGTTGAAGTTACAGTTTAATGTAGAGATGAAACAGGCGGGCAGTTGACCAAAATGGAACTAGGCAAGTCGGAAAACGCAATTTGAGGGTGCAAATTGCATGCAATCGCTATATCTACTGGATAAATTGTCGATAAGGATTGAACTCCACTGAGGATTTATGCTCAGCTGCAACAAAGAGTTTGAATTTTATTGCGAGCCCCTGCGGAGCGGGCCTTTGCCGATTGAATGTGTTTTAACGACGATTGCTCGGAAACTTTCATCATCAATAAGGTTATGGCCAGTGAAAGAAAGCAATCAAGGATGAATCGTTTTTTGTTATTAAAGTATTATTGATTATCAATAATAATAGCTATTTATGTTGTAATTCAATATTTGGTCGTGATGTGTACATACATATATTAGAAATAGAGAACTCTGAAGCGGTCAATTGACTGAAATGAAAAACGTCATTTGAGGGTGAAAATTACATACAACCGCTATATCTACTGTATAAAGTGTCGAGAAGGATTCGACTCCACTGAGGATTTATGCTCGGCTGCAACAAAGAGTTTGAATTGTATTGCGAGCCCCTGCGGAGCGGGCCTTTGCCGATTGAATGTGTTTTAACGACGATTGCTCGGAAACTTTCATCATCAATAAAGGTTATGGCCAGTGAAAGAAAGCAATCAATGATGAATCGTTTTATGTTATTAAATTATTATTGATTATCAATAATAATAGCTATTTATGTTGTAATTCAATATTTGGTCGTAATGTGTACTGTGAAGGTTGTGCTTCACTATCGGGTATGTTGGCCACCGACATAAAAATAAAGTAATTTTTATGTATTTGAATCGACGAGTGACATCCGTCATAAAAATAAAATGGATAGTTAGTTATAAACTGGCCTCCGGGCAATAAACATCTTAGACCTCTCTCTGCTCTTTTAATAAGCCCCATCTGACTGCACCCCCGTAGTCGCACAAGTGGTGGAGAGTGCTAAAACCTATATCTAGAGTCGCGCGATCTTTGAAAAGTTCCCTCGCTCCCAAATAATCATTGTCCACAGCGCACCGTCTACACGCCGCACGAAGCGCAGCGAAGGCTAAGTGCACATTTTGCAATTACGAATTGCAAGAAGATATCGCGCACGAAGCGCAGCGAAGAATAAGTGCACATTTTGCAATTGCGAATGATACTCATTGTAACGACGAATAGCCGCTTTGAGCTCTTCGTGTTGATCGCTGATGTTGTAAAGAATAATTTAGCGCTGTCATGTAAATTTTTGATGTAATGAGTTATGAAATCCGCTTCTCCTATGTTCCCGGCCTTAGATGCCAGTGCTTCTAGAGCATAATAGAATATTATTGGTGATTCATGTGTCTGCTGATGACGATAATAAAATTCTTGTACATAATTCTGGCTCGACGGGAATTCATTTTTTAACTTTGTCAAAACATCTTCGAATGATGTGAAAGTTGCATGGTTAGCTTTATAAAATTGTAACGCTGGTCCCGATAAATACGCTGCGATCGCCGCTTGTGATTGTGCTGGTTCATATTTTTCCACTGCGAAAAGTTCAAAACTTTATCATCATTGGTTGGTCATTTACATTATTTGCTGTATAGAAATTTGCAAGCCTCTGATGTGATCGCCTCGGATCTCGTGGACTCTGAATTTTTAAACGAAATGAGGACATTAATCAGTCACACTGATGTACTTTTACATTTTGGGAAATCACTAAGAGATCTGAAATGTGTGATAACGGATGAAAGCTCTTATAGGGATCACACAATTTTCATACGTTATGACGGGCCAAAGAAATTGTGTGTCACTGATGCATCTGTACCACATTCAGAGTTACAAGATAAGGAATATAAGTGTATCAAAGATATTGTGACCAGTTTCCAGGAACATGTGAATGGTTTATCTAACTATTTTTATGAATTGGAACGCATTGACCGATTCTGCACAGTGATGGAACCCGCTAAACCATCTTTTAGATATGATTATAGAAGAATTCTTCTAGATGACAGAACCTGGCTGCATGTTGATGTCACACCCAAGGGCTTTGCAGCGAATGTCCCTCGTCCACCCCGAGACGGCGGGAAATGTGAAGGTTGTGCTTCACTATCGCGTATGTTGGCCACCGATATAAAAATAAAGTAATTTTTATGTATTTGAATCGACGAGTGACATCCGTCATAAAAATAAAATGGATAGTTAGTTATAAACTGGCCTCCGGGCAATAAACATCTTAGACCTCTCTCTGCTCTTTTAATAAGCCCCATCTGACTGCACCCCCGTAGTCGCACAGTACATATATTAGAAATAGAGAACTGAAGCGGTCAATTGACTGAAATGAAAAACGTCATTTGAGGGTGAAAATTAAATCCCGCCGCTATATCTACTGGATAAAGTGTCGATAAGGATTCAACTCTACTGAGGATTTATCCTCAACTGCAACAAAGAGTTTGAATTTTATTGCGAGCCCCTGCGGAGCGGGCCTTTGCCGATTGATTGTGTTTTAACGACTATTGCTCGGAAACTTTCTGTGGTTGTTTTGGCGTTTTAATCAATTGCCTTTTGGATTTTCAAAATAATCGCAAAAAGGAGTATAGCAATAAAGGTTCTCTTGAAAAGCTACTGTGTCCACATAGCCCTAGTCTACGGTACCTAAAGGGATGGTATTAGTATGATTCTTAACCGTAAGAGACCTAAGGAATATTAACCGAGAATCTTAAGTGTCATTTTGCATTATACAACTAGCTTGTGCCCGCGGCTTCGTTTGCATTAAAACAAGATACACAACCCTACAAAAACACAATCTGTCGCTTTTATCATATTAGTTGTATTTGGCAAACTCAAGTTTTTGTCCAACCTAACCTAATTTGAGGGTGCAAAGCACATCCCGCCGCTATACCTATCGGAAAAATATCCTGCTCGGATATCTTTCTGTGGATTATGTGCGTTTTCCGCAATTGCCTCTGCTTTTGCGAAGCGAAGTATCTAATATTAATATTTTACTATACAGAAAATACACCTCTTACGGAGCATTGAAGCTAAGCGTACGAGTACTTTACATGACCCTCAAAGGAATATCAAAAACGAAATGCACCCCAGCAAAGTCATAATAAAATTCAATCATGTTTGGCAGATCAGGCAAATTGAAGTCTAGACTGCAATCCAGCTTAGGTTGTAACCTGCTTATACCACTCAGCACGGAATTTGAAATGCCACGTCGTGTCTTCGTCGGCGGCGGCACATTTACGTTTCATCAGACTCGCGAGAATCATGTCTCGCGACATAAAATTGTATTTTCTACGTGAATACAGCATATATGTCGCGTCGGGTACAATTTCGCTTCTCTTCAGGTTATGTTTATAAAATTCGCTTTATTTTTGTTACACTTCTTGCTTATATTGGGATTTATTATATAATATTCTTTGTATGATATTTTGATCCTATCAAAATTGGCTTTAGTACGAGTATACCCGACCGAACATAATTATTTATGCCCGAGAACTACACACAAAGTCCCTATTGATATAATTCATTATATTATTTAATAATATTAATACGATTCCCCGTCGATGGTTTTATTTATTGTGCCACAATGTTCAATAACACGTAAAGATTGTAAGTACGACATTTGATACGATTTTATGTCTAACGTCATTTTGACAATTATTGTTACATGCTGTGTACAAATTAATGCATACTTTTACTAACTTGTAGCACCATTGAAGCAAAGAACTTACTTGACTTAAAATAATCCTCCAAGGAATATCAAACGGAATCGTCTTCAGCTAAATCATAATAAAAGTATATCTTCTTTGGCAGATCAGGCAAATTGAAGTCTAGACTGCAATCCAGCTTGCGTTGTAACTTGCTTATACGACGTGTAGGTACACTCAGTGCGGAAATTGAAATGCCACGACGACGTGTCTTCGTTGGCGGCAGCACATTTAAATTTCATCAAAGACTCGCGAGAACCATGTCTCGCGACATACTCGTAAAATTGTATTTTCTACGCGAATACAGCTGATATGTCGCATCGGGTAATAGTTATTTCGCTTCTTTTCACGGTTTGTTTATATATTTCGCTTCCTTTTCGGGTCTCTTTTTGCTTACATTGATTTTTTTTCCGGCTTTAGTACTACTACCTACTCATAACCAAAATTTGAAAATTTACTACAGGAATGATGATGATATTATTTAGGGTATCGATTATTCCTGTACTTACTGAATATTAATTTAACTGACCCTCAATAACTTTCATTTGTTACAATGTTAATTTTCATTCATAGCTTTTTCATGTAACGTTAACTATTCAGAATAACCACAAAACAAATGCCAAACCGGAGAGGATTTTATTAAATATTGTATACAATTAATGAGTCGGGGCGTGTGACAATATACAACAAACCAACGGCAAACGCAACGCTGTCCCACCATGAAACTAAATAATTTTATAATGTTAAATTGACTTGTTATATATTTGTATATATTCCACGTTACGACGACGAAACGAATCGTAGTTTTTTGGTCCTAAAAGTTTTATATAACTTTTGACACAAAGGTTTTGTAAGAAAAATTAAATGTGATGATACACTGCAATGTAAGCAAGACTCGAACCTCCGACCGTACGTTTCCGGTGCAGCGCTTTCCCAACCAAGCTATCACATCGTTACATCAACCACAGAAAATCTTCGATCCCATAATTCTACGCTACTAGAGCGCCCTCTGCGTCATATGTTTTTTTAATGCTTAAGCGTATTAACCACGCCTTAGGCATACCCAATAAAAGTATTCTATTAAGAACATAGTTTCATGTAACACTCCTAATATGAGTGCGGAAGTGATCCTGCCTGTAATAAAGGCAATAGAGTGGCGAAGAAAACCAAATAGAAGCTCATTTCTAGGGATAAAAGATCCGCCTTTATATGAAGTGGTTATTGTTTGTGACGGCTGAATATTGGCGATGATTACAAAGAGACTGGTTTGCTGACTTCGTTTAGCTCTCGTGGAAATGCCACAATAATATTATACTTTCATTTCATTTCACTTATTTAAGTCAACACTCTGTTTACACAAAATCGCTTATTTGTAATTTCAAACTCTGGCTTCAGCGAACTGGTTTGTGATCATTTGACTATAAAATGATCGATTTTTAGGTATATTTTCCAGTTAAATTGTAACGAGTTGCCATAAATATTGACACAAAAAAAGAAATCTGACTGTTCTTTGTTCATCTGGATGGTCCTTCTTTTGTTTGTTATTTTTTATGTCTGTTCTTCAATTACTCGAAAACGGCGCGGCTGAACCAATTTGGAAAATTAATGTTATTTTTTAAAGAGTATACTACATATAGTTGGTCCCATTGTTATATAACATGACGTGTTTTAAATCATTGATACAAAGATCAAAACACAAAGAAAAAGTTAAATGCGTAACCTGGGGGGGTAATTCGACCAATTTTAGAGAGATGATGGAGATCTCTCCATTTCATCGCAATCTGTCACTTTTGACGTGTCCCTACTTGAGAAGTGGCGATATCCCTAGAACATCGCAACTTCGACAATCCGGTCGCGCTTAATTTGCGTTTTCTTTGTATGTAACGGCATAAATAACAAGCGTATACTTTGTGTAGTGCGTGAAATTAGTCAGTTACGTTTCGTTCAAAACAGAAATTCATATGCATGAATATAATTTTTGACAATCATTATCGCCTTCGTATTTCCAAAATTGAGATGAAATATGTCACATTGAAGCTCATCGCATTTTAATGACAGTTGAAAGGCGATATTATCACTGTTATCTAATAGAGTTCTGACGTTTTGCGATCTCTCAAACGGCATTCTCGAATTAGTGCCCAGGAGCAAGCATAACACGCTGGACCGGTAATCCACAGATACCGGGTTACCCGGTCTCTTTCGCCCGGTTTTTTGTGCTTTGATCTTTATATCAATGCACAATGGTTTAATATAAACAATGTGGTGTGTACCCATATTAAAAAATAATGAGACATTACATACAATATCACTACATAGTGTAAAACAAAGTCGCTTCTATCTGTCTGTCCCTATGTATATTTAGATCTTTAAAACTACGCAACGGATTTTGATGCGGTTTTTTTAATATAGATAGAGTGATTCAAGAGGAAGGTTCATACGTATAATACATGCATAATTTATCAGCATTGTATCCGTGCGAAGCCGGGGCGGGTTGGTAGTGTTTAATTTTATCTCGTATTTCCATTGATGTCGGTGTTTTATTAGCCAGTAAAGTCGTGATAACTGATAACACTAAACGAAAAGGTAAACAATTTAGTTTTCCGGAAAATCTATAGCCGATAATAAGTTCTGACTGTACCATGTTGCACACGGAGCTGTTAGTAACTATTAATAGACTACGAGTTGCGAAGTTAACAACTGTGACACATGAACTTTATCCAACTTTGCCTGCATCGCTAGGAAACTAGGCGAAGAAAAATCAACACGATTTTCTGCATTAATTTGAAATCACTACGTAAGCATGTTTACCGTTCAAGTTTCATCGGAACTTTTGCTTCGTATATTACTGGCACCAAATGATGTTCTACATATATACGTACGTTAATACGCTACCAGCTAGAGTATTTACTTTCCAGTCACTCAGACCTATCTATCACTTTCTGGAGATCAAATAAATCGTTGCCATGCCGGTATGCTCTCCGGTTGAGTAGTTATAGTATAGACGGGTAGGGAGGCCGCATAGTGATACGAAGCCGGCAAGCCCTTTTCACATGGCTAGACATGTATATATAGTGCTTTTCTCAAACATATGCAATGATATAAATTAATAAACCAATCGCTACCGCCAAAAAAAAAACAATTCAGCTGATTAGCCTGTTCATGAATACAGACGTCATGTATAAAAAAAATTGCTTCCCGGTCTAGGCATTCAATTTTGTATTAAATTCCTGTACACTCGAGTTGTTCCACCCAAAACGTGACACTTCGAAGCCTGTTATAACGCACTTTATGACAACATTTCATTTCATGTTTGAGAAAAAAAAGCACATTATAATACATAAGGCGCTCCATACGTAGTAGCGTAGAATTATGAAATCAAATAATTGGTGTGATTGACGTAACGACGACGTCTCAGTTGGGAGAGCACTACGCAGGAAACGTAGGGTCGCAAGTTTGAGTCCTGCTTATATTGCAGTCGGTAAAATTTTATTTTTCGGTGATAAATCATCACCGAAAAATATTAATTCACCGATTATCACTGATAATTTACCTTTGTGTTCAAATTTACAAGTATGGCTTTTTACGAACATTTAATACCTGAACAAGCAGAATTTCGTTTCTTCCGCGTAATTTTGTTGCTTTGACATATAAATCTTTGGTCTCTCGTTAGTAGACGGCGTAATTTGAAATGAATGTAAACAAACGAGCCTTAGGTATTTTTTCTACGTAAACAGATTTTAATATGCCTATTATTTATTAGTCTATTGAGTTTATAATCGATTACGAGAAAAGGGGGAAGTCTTTTACTAGACTATTACAGTACCACGAGCCCTCGGATGCGAGTCCGACTCTGACTTGGTTTTAACCGACTTCCAGAATAGAAAGAGGTTCTATGTTTCTTCTGTATGTATACATAAATTAGGTAGTTTATATTGTACCTTGTCACTTTAAAACGTAGTCAGATAATATGCAAAAGCTTTGCCAACTTGATAAACTACCAAGGTGTCCCGTTCGCATAAGCAAGTAACTAGCATCAGTTTGCTCATTAGCCTCACAAGCTTGAGAATCCTTGTTACACCAATCAACAAGTCCGTTAACCTTTTCAATACACTTACTGTCCTAAAATTATCTGTATTATTTAGACCGTGTAGGTATCCTTTTTATTAATTTAATATTGTTTTCTATTTAGTTACTAGCTGATCCGGCGATCTTTTTACCGCCTGAAAGTCGATAAATGTAGAAATAGTTTTTACTATTAATGGTTCGGTTACTGGTTCTAAGCTACCTCCCCACCAATTTTCAGCCAAAACAGTTCAGCCGTTCTTGAGTATTAATAGTGTAACTAACAGGACTTTCTTTTATATATATAGATCTAAGATAATCTTAACATCCTTTAAAATACCAGCAATAAAGCGCACATAAACTGGCAAGCCTAGGAGCATGAAATGCTGCATTCAACAATAGAGTACCTACAATACAAAAGAGTGCCTACTGGATTTGTGGTATCAACTTGTATTGCTTCAAAATTAATTGACGTTTATTGTATTCCGTTTTTTAATGCAATCAGCAAACACGGGTATATATAATTTAATGATAATTAATCATTGAGTGACTATACTATTTATGTTAAATAGGGGTGAAATATTGTATGAGTTTGCCATCAGTAAATATATTGAATACAAAGCACAAAGAAACATTTAAATGCGTAACCTGCGGAAGTGATATAAAAATTGTGGTATCCACATTAAAAATAATGAGACTTTGCTTTAAGTTTCGAAGATTTTTAAAGCGATGGCAACAGCAAGCAAGCTAGTTTCATCAGTACAGTATACAATAAAAATGTTTAGTCTTAGCTTTGTCTTAAATTTCGCATTCTTAGTATAAACAGTCCATGTTTACCGGAGTAGGTACACTGCGGTTTGCTCGGCCGCATTCCAACTCCAAGTGTCTGCCTTTGTCTACATGCGGGAATTATTCTACTTATTTCTCGTTACAATGAGTCTAAAATGACCAGATGTGTATTTTAGCGGGGTTTCATTTTGAATTCAAACTGTTCAACAATTTTGAAACTATTTTCTCCAGCGGTTTAAGTTTATAAATATGATGAACGGAGCGTTTTAGTGCTTCAAGAGTTCTCATACATTTTGTATGCAAAGCTACGCTAGGGCATTATTTGTCTGAATGTGAGCAGTTTATAACATAAACTGTAGGTATAGTCTTCAGAACTGTTGGTGAACGAAATGAAAGTTCAAACATAAAAACGGTAAGTATTGAACTAGCTCTTAAGACTTTACAGCTCCTTGCAGCATGAGAGTCTTTTAAAATTCCTCAAACTTCTTAATACTTTAAATGGGTGCTCTTAAAATAAACTTAGTCTGATTAATGGTTATACATTTGTATTAATAACATTGGAAAATCGGTTGATTAGGGGTGGCCAACCGGTCAATAGTGACAAAGTAAAATATAATTTAAAACTGCGTATGTGCTCAAACAAACATCGTATGTCAGTAGGTAGGTCGCGTAAGGTTTGGTTAGTAAAGAGACTCAAGTTAAGTTGGCCCCCTCTGCTTCATCATCATCATTATCATCATCATCATCATCATGATCGTCATCATCATAATTATATTGGTAAAGTATAAAAATAGGGCATTCATTTTAGTAGGGCGGATATTTTTAGCCGTGTCCATAGTGCCATCCAGGCGGTTTTAAAATCACTTCACGCCTCTATGACCACCCTTCACTTTCGCTCCACGCAATTTTCCATACTTTGCCATTTTTGGCTTTAATAAAACCCTGCCCAACGCTTAGGGTTACCAGATATAACATTTTAGAGTTCGAAGAAAAGTCCTGAATCCATGGAAAAATTGGCTCGCATTAGAATTTTCCCGAAAACGTAATTTACTGCTTTGTAGAAAAAAAATACTGCGAATGTGTCGAAGGATATGTAACATGAAAAATTTATATTTTTTTAATTATCAATTTAAAGAAGTTTTCATTTCTTGCTATTGCTACTTTTTAATAAAAAAGTTAACGATATTATATATAGAAAATTAAAAAACCGCCCACATTGCTAAGAGGATGAAGAGCCTCAAAATCTTATAATCTCAAGACAAATCCTAAGATATGGTAATCCTAAATGCAAGAGAGGCCCACGGTGGTAAAAGGTCACGTTTTTTAGATGAGACACGTATGAAACGCCAAGTGCCAGCATGAAAGTAACTTAGTGTTCCAATTTTATTTCTGACATCACATTTCCTAGCGAGATTTTATGCATTGCTATTTTGACGTGGAAAGATATCTAATTCAACTCACAAGACATCTTGTATGAAACATAAAATATTATCATTAAAATGTGAGATAACAGAGGTTTGGTTCTGGTATGATATTTGTTATTTTATTATTTTTCAGTCAAGAAATTGAATGACGTTTATGTTATCTTAACTATTAAATAGCACTAGAATATATAGATCGCAACCCAAAACACCTTTTGACCCTGTTTTAGCCTTCTTATATAAATCAGTCTGTCAAAGATCAATTCGACCCATCCTATTATTCATTTACTTTTATATAAAATCACGTAAGTATTTTCAAGTATTTTATCCACCACCTCAATTTCTCTAATCCTAACTTCTTGCATTTATATTATAGAACACTAACTGCGTCTACATCAAAGAAACTCGTACCACTCATACAAACAAATCAAACTACAGCACCACATCTTCCCTAAAAGTGACGGCATCGTTAGCCGCTCTATTAGACGTCATTGTTGCGTGCTGAATGGAGCACTTGATGTGGCCGCATCCGGGCCGATCTCGAGAAACATCGCTCTATCCCTTTTAATCTTAACCTACGATCAATGAGAGTAAAAGAGATGATACGACTACGGCTTGAAGCTATGAACGCTGAAGTATGGGAGATGGAGGATGGATCCTTTTTTAAAGTGGTTTTGAAAGTGTGGTCATCGGTTGTCAAAGGACGTAAGGGCATTGTTATTAGCACGAAAATTTATAAACTGCGATCAAGTGACACTTTAGGTACTTATAGATTCGAGCATATGGACTTTAACTTGAAATGAAACCAAAAACTAATTTTGGCACAAGCCGCGAGCTGTCATTCCCTGATTAATAGTAACCAAGCTTTTAGGCATATTCAAATGCAGTGAAATTTTTATGTTATCATAGAAAAAAAAAGATCTTGTACCACAAAATAGTTTGTTAAAACACTTGCTCGTAAGATTATTCATTAAACTTTAAAGTGATTATGTATTTAAGGTACTATCCTTACTTTTACTTTTTCTGTATTTGTTTTATATATGACTGTAAATTTTATTTATATTCTTGTATGAAAACAGCTGGTTGTAGAATCAAATAAAAAAAAATGTAAAAAACAAGGAGGGACGAGGATTTTCTATATTTAAGGCAAGAATATTCAAGAGTCACTCTTTATGCATTTTTCCTATGAGCCTATGAATCAAATCCAAATCTTGCAGTAAAAGTAAATAGCGTTGGTAAGATATTTCATCATGAATCCGTTACCAGCCAGTACATAGCTAAACAAACATACCTAAGCAATTAATTAACATCCCCTTAAACAAACATTACGTGGGTGTTCTCATTACATTATTCGTAACACAAATAAAGGTAAGCAGCCATATTACTGTCTAAAACCTTTGAGATCCCGCATTGCGTCTTGAATCCGATATGCTACTGAGGTATGCTTGCGCAACTCCAGGGATGCTGGTTTAAGTTTTAGAGGATACTATTATGTTAGCCAGGACCATGAAAACCGCGTTTTGACGTTTTTCTACTATACATATAATAGAGACAAAATATTATCTTACAAACATTCAGGATTAGCTTACTATTCTAATCACAAAAAGTTAGAAAATAGTGAATAATAAAAAAAGTGTGTTTGTTTTTAGCATTCCTCTGAAATATTTATAACATATAATATTATTATTATTTTCAAAGGGGTTGTATTTCTCAGCTCTGGGCTGGTATTAGCTACATTTACGGGTTATTCACCAAGTAAATGTAGCAAGTGTTGTAATTTATTTAGGTAGTGCGTCGTGTTATTTTCCGGGTCAAGTTGCATGAATTTTCTCACAATTCGGCATGTATTTAATATAGCGGCTTTTTGTAAGATAGTGTACGTATATGATTTCAGATCTAGTAGTTTCAAGCTATGGTGTAGGTGTTTTGGGATGACGCCTGTTGTGGATATGACTATTGGAACTACGTATACTTTCTCTTGTCTCCATATCCTAGCAACTTCATCTTTTAGCTCTGCGTATTTAGTATTTTTTTCTGTGATGGTCTTCTGTATATTATTATTATTATGTGTTTCTCATTTTTTGAGTCTCGGGCTCATACGTCCCGGTCTTTTAGAAGGTTTGCGTGGGGATATGCATCCAACACGTAGAGGCCCCTCGGAGAAATTTGCTGTGGCTGTTGCCCTGCTGGGACCCGTTCCTGATCATATCAATAAGATGATACATCCATGAACCGGTCCCAGCAGGTAATTGAACTATTGCATTGATATGGAAAAGAAACCGGGCTATTAAAGTGAAGTTTGGATGGACAATTTATTTGGGCTATTGCAGTAATTATTATTATTATTATTTATTATTTTTAGCCTGTACTGTCCCACTGCAGGGCAAAGGCCTCCCTCCCTTCCTTCTAGTCGTCTCTGATCAAGGCAGCAACGGACCAATCCTTTCGGAATGTGTCTAGGTCGTCCCGCCATCTCCAGCGTGGTCTGCATACATACATAATATATCTTTTCGATTTTGCTGAGTTAAATTTTATAATATAATAAATATAAAATATCTGACATACATAATCTTACACAAATCAGCCTTTATAAGTGAGTTATTGAGTATTTTAGGTACCTATCCTACAAGAGGACGAAATACACAGTAAAATAGATAAACATAAGCTTAGGCTTAAGCTAGTCTTAAGTATTATTCTTTTTTTTGTTTGTATATTTTTGACGAATAAAATTTGTCTTTATATGCTCAGTCTCTATAGCTTGGTACTTCAAATTGTTTACAAACTAAATTACTTTAAATGTACATAAACATAATATATTTTAATACATAGAGTGAATAATACCGACTTATTCGTAACATTATTTTTTTGGCCAGTAGTTTAAAAATGCGTTGTGAGCTTCGCGTTAACATAACGCTTTAAGTTTTTAAATACTTAAAACATACATAATATATCTTTACGATTTTGCTGAGTTAAATGTTATAAATAATATATTTCATTATAATTAAACTTGAAACGACATTAGTAGCCAAACAGAATAGCATAGGCTGGAGACAGAGAAGTTATTTTTTTACACCGTATCACAAAACCGAAGTGTCTCACAATGAAAGAGCTAAAGTGACTGTATAAAGGGGTAAACGTATACTCGTCTACTGTTTATCGCCACATTGTCCAAAACTAAGGGCATAAAAGACGTTTTAACGAGTGTTATCTCCAGATAATACCATATCTAGCGAACTACAGGCGAATATATCGCGATAAAGTGCAATCATCATTTTTATTGAGCAATCTATAAACAATTGAATTAGATGGTATTCGAAAAGTGAATATGGCAGTTAGTGTTTTGAAAGGTTGTGAAAATATTGAGGAAAAAGTGTTTGTGGTGACCGGTGGTGCGGCTGGTGTTGGTGCAGGTGTTGTCAGGGCTTTGTTAACTGGAAATGCGAGGGTAAATAATACTTTTTTTGTTTATGACTGACGATATCAATAAATATCAATTAACGAAACTTCAAATTTGTATTACAAATGCTAAAATTGCTGACCAAAACCAATGAATTAGATGGGTGTGTAATGTTTTGCATGTTTTTGCATGTTTGCGAATTTTCATTTTGCATAAAACGAATTGCATAATTTCAACCTACATAAGTGATCATATAGCATAAAAACAAAATGCATACAAACGAATTGCATAATTTCGAAAATTATAATAGTTTAATTGCATAATAATGTATTTGCATAATAGACAAATAGCATAATAGTCACTTTGTATACTATACCATTGTCATATCATACTTTTTTCATAAAAATTTAAAGCATAAATGTTGTCCAAATATATATATACAAAAATATATTATTTTTTTCTTATTCATTCTTCCCCATTGGCGAGCCAAATTAAGAGCAATTACCTTTTAAGGGTCATAAAAAAAAACCCTAACCTACCTATCTCTGGGAGCAGTATCGTTTTTAGGGTCTTAAAAAAAATAACCCCAACCTACCTATCTTTTGGAGCAGTTTCGTTTTTAGGGTAAAAAAAAACATAACAATAATTCAGTAGGTAGGTACTCAACAACTTTTTATCCTTTTGTTTAGGACTTATTTGATATGATATTTATGCAACTTGATAATTATTTTAGGTGTTTTTATGAGTTTTAATAAATATTCTGAATGTATGTTATACCAAGTGACATTATGACTTATGAACATTATTACTAATGCTATTATGATTATTAATGGTTATGATGTTTAAATATTATGGTTGACAAAATTATGAATTTTGTTTTTATGCAATGTGTTTATTATTCATTTTGAAAGTAGTTAAATGAAAATATGCTAAAAGTTTTTATGCAACTTGAACCGCACCCGAATTAGATTTATGCAACGTGTAGGGGAAATACACTATTTTTCTACCACTTTTTCAGCGTGACTAATATATGTATATCCACTAAACCAAATTGCAGTTTAGACCAAGAGTCCGTGAGCTAAGCTGCGGACAGACGGACGGACGAACATGGCGAAACTATAAGGATTCCTTGTGGAGCACGCAACCCCTTTAAAATCGTAATCATTGTCACTATTGATTAAAATTAAGATAGTAGATAGTTTATATGAACGCTATTACTGCCATTTACAGCCTATAACTTGCCTTTAACGCTCTTACTTTTAACAGTTAATAAAACAAGTAATTTCCCCAATATTGCAGCACGTCGCTTTCCTCGACATAAGAGAGCGCGAGGGCGGCGCGCTCGAGGCACAACTCTCCAGCAAGTTCGGCGCCCTGAGAGCGAAGTTCATAAAATGCGATATTGCCGACGAGAACCAACTTAACTTGGCGTTTACGCAAGTTATAGACAAATATCATCGGCTCGATGGAGTTGTTAATAACGCCGCTGTTCTGGATACCGATGAGACGCGGTACTTTAAGAAGATTATTGATGTTAACTTTGTAAATATATTTGCTAATAACTATTGAAGATAATATTATTTATAAAGATCTTTTTATAGCCATCAGCTCGAAATGGATCTTTAATAAAGTTCATTGACTGATAAAATATCTGAACCTCTCCTATCGACAATAAACCTTATCACAAAATTCATCGTTTATTTCTATAAACGTACACTCTCTGTGCATGTTTATTCTATTTTATTTTTAATCTGAATGATTATCTACGAAAATCAAGATATCTTTCACGATCTCCATTATCCTAAATTCATCTTTAACTATCTATGCATATTTAATCTGAAAATTTTCTTCTATTTCTGTATTATCGTATCCACCAACGACTAATAACCGAACCTCATTTATTTCACGCTTAGACAGCCACAATTCAGAGCTCACTGGTCGCGTTAGATTTGATGCGGGCAGACAAAGGAGGGAAGGGCGGCACTATACTCAATATTTCCTCCTTATGGGCTCTCAAAGGTGACAGTCAGCTACCTGTATACGCCGCTACGAAAACCGCAGTGCTCCATTTTAGCAACTCCGTTGGGGTGAGTTCCACAACTGCATTATCGAAGTTTCTACACGTCCATTTGATCTGACCTTAATACAAACTTTGCTCTTCGCCAAGTAATATTTCTGATGTACAATTCTGTAATTTTGCAATCGAAAAAAGAGAAATCTTTTGTGGTTTCACATCGAAATATTTACTTATATACACTTTTGGGTACTTTAACTGGTCTAATTCTACAAAAAAAATATTTATGCAGGCAAAGCAGTATAACTTAAAGTCAAACGTTCGAGTTATGACCGTTTGCCTTGGCCCCACCGACACCGCGATTCTTCATAGACACAACTTGACAGAAGATAATGATTCTGCGTTAACATCGCATTCGGATGAAAGACAAAGGTAAAGAATAAAAAATAGATATATTCAGAAATATTGTGACC
This sequence comes from Apotomis turbidana, assembly GCA_905147355.2. Lineage (NCBI taxonomy): Eukaryota > Metazoa > Arthropoda > Insecta > Lepidoptera > Tortricidae > Apotomis > Apotomis turbidana. The sequence continues at coordinate 21,045,277 of LR990288.1, read as the reverse complement.
ATTGCAAGATATAGAAAGGCAGGCTTATGAGTACATTAATGAAATATACCGTCAATTTAAAAGTTTTGTTTCAAAGTATGATTAAGGCAAAAATTTGCATCTTTGGATAATGAGAAGTATCAAAAAACCCGGCATTACGTACTCGACATTCTGTTGGATAGCTCCAGATTATGAATGCTGTAACATTTCGCACGGAAATCAATATTAGTCACGACACAAGTGAAATTCACACGGGTATTCGCACGTAAGCCTCAAGCCTGACGTATGCAACATGCCAACAGCTTTCCCGCGATTAGACAGCTGTTATTCCATTTTCCCTTAAGAGCAAAAGGAAATTCTCCCTAAGGAAAATCGTATTTCTGCTTTAACGTCCCTGCCAACGTAAGTGGTGTTCATAAACATTTTCTTTATGAGTTTTTCTTTGTAGGGTTGGGTCGGCTGTGGATGGCATAATAGAGGTGATCCGCGAAGGGCAAAGTGGGACCAGTTGGATGGTTTCAGACGACAAGCCAGCTGTGAATATCACGAAGAACGTCAACGAAAGCTATGAAGTCCTTTCGAAGGGTGTGAATGATCTATTGCTAGGTCCATAAGTAATTCTCTTTTATCTTGAAGTTGCTCACAGTTTGTGATCTACTAAGTGAAATATATTAAATTAATTTGTTTACAATAAACGTATATTTACTATTTACAAATAACAAATCATTTATCGTTAAGAAATAATGAACATTCCGAAGAGAACGTATCAATAAATTTGAAAAGATTATTTAAACGTTCTTTGAATGATAATATTGGTCCTTCTCTGAATGAGCGATCGACGTCATCAATAAGACGTTCAAATTCTGCTTCCTTTTTATCATCTCAGGTTTTATTTATTTTTTATTCAAGAATCGTAAAAATGACAGAATTTGACAGCGTCTCGTGATGAGTATCATTTAATCAAAATTGTATAAGTACCCGTTACGATTGAAGCTGTCTTCTATTATTTTTGATATAAAGAGTAATTAAATTTGTCTTGTTGGACGGGTCCCATTATGCTGCTTACCATAAAAACGTATTGACAGGTTAGTGCTATAAAAGTGCAAACAAAATTCGTTATAGTATAGTAAGTCGCAGAGTGGGATTTGTACGAAACACTGTCATATTTGCTGTTATTAACCTTTGTAAATACCCAATTGATTGAGTTACAAAGTTAAAGATAAATATTAGGTACAAGATAAAAATATCGCTATAATTCTAAAAGTAAATATATATTTTACTGTTTGTGATTCCGCCAGAAAAAAATAAAATTCCCGTCCTTCTCTTAAACCTGAAGCCATGTAAAAAAAATATATGTTTCAGATTTCTAGTAAAGATTGCTGAATAATTCTTTTTCGAGTTTGCACTAATTCATTTCTCCTCAACTCCCCTTTTTGCGTAGTTCCGCATGCAGCGGTCTAGATTAAGGCTAATTCTAGTTCATAAATTAGCCAGATCCTGGGGGGCGACTGCGTTTTGCTGCCAACTCGACGTGCCTCGAACACCGTCGCTTAATTACTTTGACGATTGCGATATGCCTCATTGGGATGCGTGTTTGAGTTTGGTATTCCAAGACCTTTATCCGGCTTACTGGGCTTCAACCCGCATATTTGCAGCGAGTTTCTACTGACTTCACACGAATTCAGCGAGTAATAATCAAACGTACCTACTTGTAATGAATTTCTGACAAATAATCAGAGATTATGCAAAGAAAAAAGCATTAATTACAAAGGCAAGAAAATTTTGGTTAAATGATACCTAGTCATCGAGAGAATACATCGTTCGATTCTGACATTTTTATATTCACCCCAGGTAGATAGGTGATTGTAAAACATCTACCGTCTAAGTAAGTTTCTAAATAATTATAAGAATTTTACTACGAGAGTGTGAATACGAAACTCCTCAGTAAACGAAAACAACGTACGCGAGCTTCAAAACAAAATGTATGCGTTGAAAGGAAGTTGAAAATTGTGCTTTTAAACTTCGGTAAGGATTTCGAGTTAACTTTAACTGATGATACTCGCTCTGAGAGCTGTTCCAAAGTTTGCAGATAAGTATTTTGAAGGCATTTGCAACTCTCACGTTACGTCGGAATTTGTATGCAAATATACACAAAAAGCTTAAACTGTATGAATAAATAGTAACAGTTTACTTTATCTTAGAAGTATTTAGAATTAATATGATATTTTTTTTTTATTCACAGACTGACCGGCGAAACATTGCTTAAACATTGAAGAGAAAATACACTGGGTATATACATTTTGTTTAGAAAAGGGATACAACGTTTTGCGGTTTGACATAAGTTTTAATCAAACACGAAAAATTTCACAAATAAAGTTTCACATTCGACAAATTAACAAATGCTTGCGATGTATGTGTTCTTCGGCAACTTCGTCCTTCTTCGTTCTTCATGATCGCGTTTCCGATTCCCGTCTAAACAAAAATTGGCAACTTTCGGCGTTACAAGCAAACTAACATTTTGTAACATCTAGTTTGTGGACTATAAATAAAAGAAAAAACTAGCATCTGAGAAACAAAATAAAAAAAAAAAACTTCCCGATAAATTCTCCTAAGTAGTAACGCTTTGCCAGACAGTATTATACGTCTAGATGTGGATGACGACTTTTATATTCGCAGAACTGCCACTCTGTCTACAGTCGAACAGTTCGAATCGTTTTTATATAAATAAATAAATATTATGGGACAATCATACACAAATCGACCTACTCCCAAACTAAGCAAAGCTTGTACTATGGGTACTAGACGACGATATACATAATATAAATACATATAAGTATATAATTATAACATCTATAACCCAAGAACAAATATTCGAGTTCATCACACAAATATTCGCCCCGGTCGGGATTCGAACCTGGGACCGCCGGCTCAGTAGGCAGGTGTCTGCGAACTGCGCCAACCGTGTCTTCAATATGAATACCTTGTGCCGTTTTCGGCTAGAACCATTTGGTGTCTGCGACTCAGTATGCAATTTTTATTTTATTTTATTTTATTTATTGGTATTCAGGATAACAACAGCCGTAATTATAATATTTACATTAAATGGTTTACATATTAGAAGGCCAATAACAGTCATCCATTAATTACAAAAAATACAGAAGTACTGAGAAGTCTAGGTTATAATATAACATTATACAGCTATTTAATAGTTACTATATAAATAGTTACATGTTACTTTTAATAATATGTATATACGAGTATGCCAAAAAACAAAAAAATATATAAATGTTACATTTGCAAATGAATACCTTATTGTCTCTTGCCTTTGTTTAGACTGTGTATACATTATTTAACATATTTAAATTAAAATTCACTCTGATAACTACAACAACGTAGTAATTTGAATATGTAAGTACCTACAGTTTTTTACATCACAATTTAAGCAAGTTAAGAAACTTAGCAAACCGTTGGTGTACGCGAAATATTAACATGAGAGAAATTAGATTTTATACAAAATTATTGCCTAGTATCATCGTTTACCCCTTCGATAGTATCCTGCAAACTTCATTTTTAAATTTATTTTTGAACCCGATGAATGGATCAATCATGTTAAACTCTCTGTTGTACAGATGAGGGTTGCGAGATAATACAGCATTGGAACCGTAGTTAGTCGTGTGTAAGGGAACTTGTAACAGAGTGGTATGCCTAGTACGACGTTTCGGGACTCGGAACAATAAACCCGATAGTAGCTTAGGGCAGTCAATACGATTCCTAATTATGTCGAAAAGCAGGCTCATATCAGCCAGTTTACGTCTGTCTTCAAGTGTTAAAAGATTATATTCTTTGCAGCTGTCGATATACGTAGAGAAAGATTTATGAAACTTGTAATTCAAATGCGATACGAATTTAATATAATTGTCAAAATGGTCCTGCGTCCATGAACGTGGTATCTAATTTCAGTCAACTATAGTCATTAATTGTTTTTTGTATAACACAGTTCATAGCGTATTGAAGACATAGCGAAGGGAGCCATTTAAGTGAATTTCGGCATTTGTTTCAAAATTGCCAACTTTACCGGCTTGCACTTTAAAAGCACTTACAATCAATTGTTTGAGGAGGCCAAATAAAACAAAAGTAAGGAAGAAGAGATCTATTGTACCCTTTTTCACTAAACTCGCTGTCCTCGAAATTCCAACTGTTTCCAATAAACTTGCAGGACAGAAAAAGAATTGAAAACTTTTGACAGTACTATTTAGTCTATATTATTTCCTTATATTTTTCTATGATTGATTATACTCGTATATTTTATCCCAGCAAAAACATTCTGTTAAAAACTAGCCAAGTCTCGATGGAGCTTGTTTATCTCTAAAAAGTAATGAAATCTAGACAAAGTCGTACCAAGTCTTAGGTTCCTTACTGCGATTTCTTTATTATTATAGTTAATGTTGTGTGACTTGGCCGTTGAAGGGTACAAAACCAGGTGCTCCATGACACCATTGCACCAATCTGACGCCAGAACCGCTACAAGTAAATTTTACTAAAAATAAAATAAAATAAATATTTAAGGGCTCCCATACAACAAACTTGTTTTATGGTACGGAACCCTTCATGCGCGAGTCGGACTCGCACTTGGCCAATTTTTATAGTTTTCACTTTATGTGGCCATTAAACCCTGACTCTGTACCAAATTTCAGCTCTCTGAATGTATGGGAAGTACTAGTTCTTTACTGATGATCATGAGTGAGTGAGTGTCATAAATGCGAAACTTTGCTTTCGCTTAACTTCGGAACTAAATGACCTACAGACTTGAAATTTTGTATTTTAAGTATGTGATTATAGCTTACTGGATGACGAACATTTTTGCTTTCTGGTCTTATCCAGAGGTGCTCAAATAGGGGCCTGAAAATGCGGCGAAATGGTTCCAGTTAAGGATGGTACGGCAATGTTTGCTTCGCGCTCGACTTGGCGGGGGCACTGCCGTGCCCCCCGATTATATTACGCCTAAATACGCATACTTGCGGGCCTATGCTGGTTGATTTTATCACGTTTTACCAATATACCTACCTAATTAGTTATAACATAAATGTAATTGATTGTTTTAAGTATTATTTATATACGAAAATAAATACTTACTGTTGAGCTTCTTTCGGCTTTCTTCTCAACAACGGTCTCATCTTAGGAAATGTCAGTAGATTCACAATAAGACTTTTAAAAGTGCCCTTGTGGCCTACTTACTGTATAACTTATTTCATTTCTTTTCACGCGATTAATAAGTGACAAGGCATCCGTCACGTTTTGACAAATGCCGAGTGTGAGTGACAAATTCTTTGTCACTTATTTATCACGCGATAATAGCAACCAACATAGGCCCGCTGATGTTCATAAAAAATTAGTGGTAAATTTTTAAGCTCATAGTGTTCATTTGCGTCATAGATTTTTCGGATTATTTTTAAATGGTGTAGGAATATTGCTCTTATTTCATTGTTCTCACTTAAACCAGTGCAGACTCAAATAGCATACACACCGGCGATCACCTCGTACCTGTAGCGTCGGATTTCACACAACCAACCAAAATAATATAGTTCTCATGGCTTGGCCACAACTTCGGTCTTAGCGGCGAGCGGTGCGGCGTGGGACAAATAAAGGGTGCGTCTCCACTGACGCGTCCAATCACAAAAGTCTTTTCCGCACGTCCCCGCTTTGCCTCGCTTCAGCGGACACGCACCCTAAAACGGCTACCGCGCGCGACGGCTCGTGACGTACTTCTTATGTATTTACACCCCAGGCCAAAATTATGGAAACAAGCTTATATTACAATACAAAGCTGTGATTTCCTTATGCAATATATTACCAAATTACACAGTAACAAAATATAGGTAATTAATATTTTACAAGTCAATAAACTAAATTCTGTTTATTAAAATTGATAGTGCAATTTTGTAGAAAGACAACAAAAAGGCGACGTGCAACTTTTTCCGGAGTTAGGAAATATATATTTTTTTACAATAATTATTATGATTTTTCAATAGTGAATGTTTAATGTTTTAACCTTTTGGGGGTGGCCTAATGGTAACTAACATTTTTATACAATTAATAATGATTGCAAACTTTAAATATTAAAAGAAACACTTAGTTTCCATACTTTTGGCCTGGGGTGTATGTATGTAGTAGGTAAACACTTTATTGTACACAAAAACAAGAAATACATTAAAAAATAATAAGCATGTAAAAAGGTGAACTTTTCCCTTTAAGGGATATCTTCCAGTTAACCTTTAAGTAAATTAGTGCTAAACACAAGTAAACGGTACATATTGTTATGACTTTGTTTTTACCGTTCGCCGCTCACCCCTGGTCGTGCGTACAGTCTGACCAAAAATAGTAGAAATTAAAAAGTGGCAATACTGTAGTCCCGTTTTTCTTAGATTGATTAGAAAGGGACGACACAACAGCATTGCCGCTTTTTAATTTCTACTCTTTTTGATCAGACTGTAAGCGAAATTCAAAAGAGGAAACAATACTAAGTAGTGGTTAAAAAAAAATAAAACGCACTTCTTTGTTTAAAATTCCTAAAAATTCAATTTCGGCTTTTTTAATCTGGCAAAGTTCACTGAATGGAACAGATTCAATTATAACAACGTAATCGCGGGAATGAACGTTTACCTGTATGTTGTATTTGATCGGTTTTTAAAGTTTTTCACGCTCGACTTGTTTTACCATTTAATTGGACATAACTGCTTTTGTGTTGCAGAATAAAATACAAATATTGCCTTTAACAAGACGGAACATACTCGCGTTTAAAGTAATTCTTTAATTACCTACCTCGACGTTAATAATAATGTGTGAAAATCGTGTAAGTTTAAATCAATATACAGGGTGTAATCGTTAAGTGTAGCCAGGCGATAATTCCGTAAATATAGCAGATATCAGAAAACTTCAAATTGATATCGAAAGTGAGTTACCCAATGAGTGAAATTACATTTATATATTTTTTTAATACAAGCAGAAATATCCCAAATATTATAACTTCAAATCCCCCCATACATTTAGTACGACGACTTACAGCCTCCAAGAATGTCGGCGTCGTAAGAGATAAAACTGCTTGAGATTCATTATTTGCACGAATAAACTGTATTAAAATAATAAAATTACCGTGTATGAAATAATAAATGTAACATTTTTTTTAAACTCGGCTTATGGTCCTTTAAGACAAACTTTTTTTTTACTACCTGCTCGGTGAAGTGCGGGGTGAAATTTTCGTGTGTGGGTTGCTTTATAAACAATTGAATGAAAATATCAAACTTTTGTATTCATTTAAAGCCGTCAGATTATAATAGATCAGTAGGTACGTGTAACTACTTGAAAATGATAATTGATTGATATTGATAACTGGATCAAAAAAAAAACAATTCATGAATAATTTGATAATGATGAAATGAGTAGAGAAAGTATTAGTAGTTACTTTAGTCTTTCAACGAACGGCGTAGGTACTAAATGTATGGGAGGGTTTGAAGTTAATATTTAGATAGATAGTTCTGTTTTCTGTTTGTCTGTCCCTATGTATGCTTATATCTTTTAAACTAAGCAACGGATTTGATGCGGTTTTTTTTAATAGATAGTGTGAATCAAGAGGAAGTTTTATATGTATTATAAACAGTCAAATTCTGAGTACACCAAAAGAACTAAGTACACGGAATTAAACCAATTATTACAGGTAAAGAGATAATTAGTTGGACAGCGAAATATGGATATGGGATACGTATTACACTGTATATGGTTAAGAGAAATGGGTAACGTAGACAAAGTTGTTGAAATATTTTAATTACAAATAATAGATAGTAAAGCTATACACGACAGAAATGTGCTAGACCTATACTCTTATGTGCTACGTATTCAAGTGTACGTATTTAAATCTTGCATATCAAAAATAACGCTCTTTCATCTTGTCTTTTTGAAAGTTATCTTCAAAATAGAATGAATCCTTTAAGCGAAGACGTTTATACAATAAAATCTAGTTTTATCCCTTTCATTTCACCAGCAGTGAAAAGGACGTCGTTAAAATTTTCCCCAATTAGCTAACCCGTGAAGCCAGCGTCAGCATTTGGCAAATGTTCAACTATTCCCGTTATTAGCTTCGGTAATAACAGTTCCATGTTAATATAGGTGATTTGCGGAACAGATTGACCGCATTTGACAGAAATTTGAAATGAAAACTGGGGTTTAGGTAATTAGATTGACATAGATATTGGTGGCGTGGCAGCAAACATTATTGTAGCCTGTATATAACGCCGAAGTAAGATTGGCTTACTTTTTCTTTTAGTAGGATGCAAATTCTTTACGATAAAAGGCGAACCGATGGGAACCGACTATGGGACTCATAAGGCGGCTTAGAGTCACGCAACGTTCAATGGCAGGGGTTGCTACTGAAAGGGAAAGGAAGTTGAATGGGGAATGTGGAGTTTCTCTGCGTGACAGAATTAGAAATAAATATTTCCGCAGAAGAACAAGGATCCCCCATAACCACTTATCGCATTTTACACAAACAATGAATAAGGGATTCTTCTTTTATAGAAAAATATCGGCCAAGTGCGAGTGGGACTCGCACGAAGGGTTCATTATCTGTAAGTTTGTTGTATGGGAGCCCCCCTTAAATATTTATTTTATTTTATTTTTAGTTTTTGTTGTTATAGCGGCAATGGAAATACATCATCTGTGAAAATTTCAACTGTCTAGCTATCACCGTCTTGAGATGCAGCCTGGTGACAGACGGACGGACAGTGAAGTCTCAGTAATAGGGTCCCGTTTTTACCCTTTGGGTACGGAACCCTAAAAACACTTCACCATATGCTTCATTTCATAGACTAATTTCTCGTCGGAAGTCATTCAGAAATCTTGAAAATGTCAACTCATATATTAGGTTAGGTTACGTTTGTGTTATAACATTCCAAAATATTTTATGGTTTCAGAAAAAAAATGGTTTCGATACAAATATAAATACAAAATAGTCTATTTGTTCAAGATGGGTTAAAATTTTACATTCGTTAAAATGTGAATTCTATGAAATGAAAACTCATTGAAACGTTTTTCTATAAAATAAGGGTAAAACAATCAATAAATTTAATTTTTGGGCTCACCTACATTTTCGCTCGCACACTCGCACGATTCAATAGCGGCAGTAATGGCACTGGTCTAATGAGTACACCCTGAATAGCACTGTATCAATGGGCGACGTAAACGACAATTGACCCAATTTCTGATTCGACGGAACCCATGCCAGGTTAGTGCCCAACGAGGCTTTGTGATACTACGCTTATTGAAAACGAAATGCATAATTAACAGCTTACTAGTTAGCTTATAAGTCTTTTCTCCGTCCTTTCGACGCTCTAAGGCCTTCACCAGAAGATGATGAGTTTAATAAAGAAAAAAAAACGTGATTTCGCACGAAATGCTTAAAAACAAAATACAATACAAATACAAAACGTACATTATTTTTTTAAATGCTGTGAAATAAATACATAACTATTATTCAATTTTTATCGCTAAAAAGCTGCGTGTCTTCATTACTTACTTCGATTGCGTACCATTGCTATCGAATATAGACTAGGTTCGATTCCCAGGTGAGTTTTAAAATTTTAGAAAACTATGAATGCAGATTTGTTTGTTTTTAAAAATAAAATAATGTTTTTTGTAAAATTTGCTAACTTAAGTATTTACACCAGTTTTTCACCAAGGCCCATTATTTTTTTCCACACTGTATACTATCGTAAATTAAGTAAATATTATTCTTATAAAAAATTACCACACATCATACCTAAATTAAAAAAAAATAATTAGGCACATTCTATAAACTCATGTTCAAACACTCCACATTGGATTGTCTATTGAAGCCAGCTTAGAAGTTTATTGTTCATTGATGGCAGAAACAAACACAATTTCCGGTCACTGCGTGGACTGACCTGTTTTCCAGGGGGCTAGAGTTTTATGTAACTTTTTACTACCTGAATAGGTACGGCTGGGAAGTAGATACTGATGACCAGAGGTCGGAATTATCGTAGCATTTTTGAGCTGTCATAGGGACTTCTCATTTACCGACTACCGATATTCATAATTATATCGATAAATTATAGAACACAACATATTAAACAAGATTAAAAGTAGAGGTAAACAACAGACAGTCTTACCGCTAAAGAACGATCTCTTTTAGATAACTTTTGAGAGACTGAAATTGTTAAATAGAGATTTGCAATGAAAACAATGAAAAGTTAATAGTTAACAATTTTAATTTGAATTAGTTCAGTTCAATGTTTCAGTCTACCAATTAAATAAATAAATAAATAAATAAATATCAGACAACCTCACACAAATCAACCTAGTCCCAAATTAAGCTCAAGAAGGCTTGTGTTATGGGTACTAGGCGACGATATACATACTTATATAGATAAATAAATACTTAAATACATAGAACATCCATGACCCAGGCACAAATATTCGTGTTCATCACACAAATATTTGCCCTTGCCGGGATTCGAACCCGGGACCGTCGGCTCAGTAGGCAGTTGCTTAACCACTGCGCCAACCGCGTCGTCAATTACTTATTAAGAAACAATAAAATATTATTATTTTAACTTCTATTTATAATTTCCTAGAAATGAAATCGCTCAATCGCGATAAGTCTGCATGTTGTTTACTTCTACTCGTAATCATATTTTACATATTTATATTGTATTCTGTATTTATCGATATAAATATGTATAATCGGAAATCAATAAACGAGAAGTCCCTATGACAGCTCAAAAATGCTACGAGAATTCCGACCTTTTTCTGACGAGTGACGACTGTATTTTTTTTACATTTAATACTTTCGTAGAAAGTACGTCGAAAGACGTAAATTGGGACCCTCGTGATACAGTGATACAGCACCACTTCTTTGTACGGCGACTTATCTTCGCAAAACTAGCGCTCATTTAAAAAAAAATGCAGTGACATTTTTTTTCGTACCAGGTTCAACGTATCACTTTGGCAATCCAACGCGGGAACGTGGCGGGTATCTCCTTGTTTATTTTAAGCTTTAGGCCTAAGCGGATCCAAAAAACTCCCACAAGTTTTAGGGAGAAATCATGACTGGATGATAATAGTAAAAGAGAAAATAACATACACTTATTTTCCATGCATTCGTCCACAAAATGAAGACTAGAAAACATTACATAACCCCATACAACACCGAATCAATTAAAACCATCTAAAACAATTTTAGTTTTGTAGAATAAAAAATGTTAGTGGATTGTTATGAATTGATGCTTTGCAGTAGATACTTCATACAGAATTAAGTTAAAAATTTCCAATCTCTGTACAAAGTGTATTCTGAAATTACTAGGAATTTCATTTGCAACCTTAGACGAGTATGTTAAGATCGGTGAATTTATTCATCGTTAGTTAAAATTAAAAATCTCATAAAAATTCATGAACGGAATGAATGGAAATGACAAAGAGTGAAGTTGAAGACGACGTACACAAAAAGACCGTCTTAATCCTTAAATCGCAACATCCCTCCCAATGTACATCAAATAAAAGTACGAACAAAGACGTGAAATAAAAGTTTCCCGAGTTACTGGAAAGTCTGTCTAATTGCATGCAAATTAAAGGATACAGTTCTAACAGAAGACTCACTGAAATTAAACAGGGAAATGGGTAATGAACGAGAAACGAACTCGAAAACAAAACGTTGCTTCAACATGAATTAAACAGACGGGTTACCTTGAGCTGGAAATTCTTTCTAATTTGTAACCGTAATTAGAGTTTTAAAGTTGACAACGAAATGCCTTTTGCGAATACTAACAGTGCTAAACTACCTTTTGCGAATACTAACAGTGCTAAACTACCTAATGCGCCCGCAGCAGGCTATTTAATTTGCATATAAACATTAAGTTTTTAAAAATGTGATCTTTGTATTCATAGATTAAGTTTTTATTTCAATAACCACTTACAATCGTACAATGCAAGTTCAGTAATAGATGATGAGATTTTGATTGTACAAAAGTAACTAATATGAATGTTTAAGTACCTTTTCACGTCAACTACCGTTTTAAGTAAACCGACAAAGTACTTGAACGATCATCTACTTTTGACTGTGACTGTTGACTGGATATATAATGCAGTGAAAGTTTAATGTTTATATTGACAACGCGTTTGGCACAGTTTGTAGACACCTGCCTACTGAGCCGGCGGTCCCGGGTTCGAATCCTGGCCAGGGCAAATATTTGTGTGATGAACTCGAATATTTGTGCTTGGGTCATGGTTGTTCTATGTATTTAAGTACCTTTATATTTATCTATATAAGTACGTATATCGTCGTCTAGTACCCATAACACAAGCCTTCTTGAGCTTAATTTGGGACTAGATCGATTTGTGTGAGATTGTCCGATATTTATTTATTTATTTATTTATATTGACCGAAAATAAAGCCGCGGAAAGCTGTTCCACACGTGGGTTCGAATCCCGCCTAAGTCATAATTTTCAATTATAGCTTTAATAATCGTGTCAGTGAATTTAAAAGCTTTAATATCTGTGGACTTCCACAGATATTAAAGCTTTGAAATTCATTGACATGATCTGACTTTTGTACCCCTTTTCACTGGAAAAGTGGTACAAGTCAGATTTAACAAGGGGTAAAAGAGCTCAAGTCTCCTAATAGAGTTAGGAACTTTTTGTTCCTGTTTAAAATGTGACTTATACCCCTTTTCACTATTTATTTATTAAAGATTGAAAGTCAGTTGTTGGCCGAAATACTAAGGAACCTATTTTATGCTTTTTCCTCTTCAACCTACACTTACCCTTTCAAGATCAATCAAGTTTAGTGTCACAAAAACCTTTGACGAAGTACTAAAGAAAATTGGTAAAATGATTAGTGGGCCTTGTCGAGAGTACGAAATCGAAAGCTATCACGTTTGAGAAAAGGGGCTAGGTGTAGATAAAACTAGGAGAATGACGATACCCTTTTTTAGGTAGAATCATTTTATTGAGCAGCAAGGGCTTGTAGTCAATTTTATGCGGAGTACGCGTACCCAGGAGATTCATACCAATTTTATCGTTACGGTCTTTTATAACGTACCTTACGTAAACATAAAAAGAATTAAGATAAAACGTGAAGAAGTTTAAACGTTTATGATATTTTGGAGTAAGGTAGGCCGTTTTGAAAACTCATAAAAATAGGTTACATGTATAAAAGGAAACTCAGGAACTTGGCATCAAGCAGCCGTCTATCTGCTCTCGTACAATCACGCATACTCAAGTTCTTCGGACACGTGTCGAGGCGGAATAGTGATTCCATTGAGCGCCTAGTTGTTCAAGGGAGAGTGGAGGGCACGAGACCACGTGGTAGATCACCAATGCGATGGACTGACCAGATAAAATCTGCTCTGGGCAAACCATTGCATGAATGTACCAGAAGTGCTGCGAACCGTATACGAGATGGCGGGACATCGTTAGGCGGGCGACAGCAGCCCCCAAGCCTCATGATGACCACGACCGCTCTGACAAGAGCGAAACGAAGAAGAAGATAAAAGGAAAGCCTTAAGAACTTAAACCACCGTTGTACCATAGGTACGGTCAGTGACTTCTTTACTCGGACGGATCATTTTTTCTTGCATGAGGCTCGAATGAATCAAAAACGATTCTAAACACGATACAAATAAATAGCACGCAGAGAATTTTACGTGCTTTTTTTTCTTTTGAAAAATAGAACGGCCAATACAGTACAACAGCTCAAATCAGCTACTATTTATGAAATGTCAAAAAAGATCTGTTAGTATCATGTTAGTGTCAAGTTTCAATGAAGATACTGGCTTGTGACTTGTGACATAACAAAAATCAGTAGTCAATCACGTCTTCTTTTTAGTGTTTGACCAATTAAAAATAGGATAATGTCCAGTTAGTGGCAGATTATTCGGTTGCGTGTATTTTTGAATCTATGTTTAGTACAGTGGTAAGATACAATTTATTTTCATCATAGTAAAACACTGTATTGACAGCGTTTCTGTGAATTTTAATGCTATGAATAAAGAAGCTAACTTTAGGACAGCATTAATTTTTATTTGCATTAGTAATACCAAAGTACCTTTAATAAGGAAATTTAGACAACATTCAAGCAAGTTAAGAAAAGGAACAAAGGTAATGCAGTCATAGCGTTTCGGGATGCTTACTACATTCAAAACGTGAAGCAAACGATATCTGTTTTGTGAGTCCGTGTCCCTTTGCGTGGAAACTACAGAACCAATCGACCTGAAATGTTGTATGTCGACCGTGTAAAGGCAAAAAGATGGTTCTAGTTTTGCACCGGCACAAAGGGAATGTGGGCTTTATTTCTGCTTGATCTGAGGGAACTTATTGTGATGGATGAAGTACGTAAGTATGTCAAGTATTTGTTTTGTCCAGTCCAATATTATGATACTCAAAAACTTCATTGCCTCAACGGCCACCTCCCGAACTCATCTCCTAATCCGCGTTAAAGATATGATCTTCTTGGAAAATTTGCAGGAAAAACAGTAAATTCTGTCACTTCAACCTTATCCTCGACTTCGGCAACAAATATGGCGGCCCGAAGAACCATAGTTGAAACTTGCTTCTACATTACTGGTCGCCATACGTTGACGTTCTTACTATGATAGACATAATTATTATGTAGACACTGATATTTCTTACATTACTACGAATAATTATGACACAACTACGCGTATTATCGAACCTAAGTCTAATCTTTGGTGTATAATCAGTTTGATTAAACGTGTACAATTTAATTGTGAATATTACGTAACTTTTAGTCCAAAATAACCCTACATTGAACATCAACATGTATAGCCTTTATTACTAGTAAATGTTTTATACTACAGTTTTATATTAGGTACTTACCCATATATTTTACAGTAATCAAATCACAATTAATGCATATTGATGAAGTATTTTTTCAATTGAAATACCTGTTTCAATATCGCAATAATTCACAAATCAAACGAAATTAATTTTGGATGGTTCCATTAGTTTCCACTCTCTTTGATCCCTCTCGATTGTTTTCCTGTCGCGATATTAAATCTGATCTCCGTTAAATGAAATTCACGCCCTCCATCGTGTTCACTTTTATGTTTTTTTTTTCTATTTAGTGCATTGTGTAAGCCGATTTATCATTGTTGAATCACACACATACAATTTTATTTACAGCTTTGAGTTATTTTCCGCAGAAAGTAATATATCGCGCGTTCTTGTTAAATGGCATACTTTGGGTATAGTAGGAATCCTTTTTTGAGGCCGAATTCACTTCGCTTTGTTGTAAGAAACAATGAGACTCAACTGGGTATTGTGTGCATTATGAACTGGGGCCACAAACTGCATTTATGACACCTTTCATTTAAACATAGCAGTTTTGGCCGCAGTCATAACGCACAGTCTTATTGTTTGATAGCACAAAGCAAAGTGAATTCTACCTGAAACAAAAGATTCCTACTAAAAATAACTTACGGATAGTAAGTATTTTAAAGAATTTCGTTACTTAGGATATCATAAAACATACGTATTTGCCCTGACTGACCTCAAAATAAACTACGTACATACTTCGTAAATAACAAGTATAATTTTGATTGGAGATTTTGGTAGCTGCCCGAAGTCACTAAAAAAACTGCATATAATTTTACACAATGCATGTTGTTCCGGCGCATCACTAGCGCCTGAGGAAGGGACGCGCGGGACGGGGAGGACCTACCCGGCCACTTACCATCAGAACCGCCAGCGAGAGCGCGCGCGTTCATTTTTGACATCAACCTATATACTCGGCCGCGGTCAAATTTTGTAGAAACGTTATTATAGTTTTAATTTGGAGTCAGATCTTTCAATCATCAACCATCCATCCCACCAAGGAACATTGGTGACCACCGACGTGATACTACAATAACGAGAATACACTGGAAGGAAGAACAATAGGAAGAACATTCCAGAGCGCCGACCATTGGACCTTACTTACTGCAACTGCATCGTTGGAACTAGTTCGCATTGTGGTCGATCGCCGTTTCGGATGCCCTATTACGTCGCAGAACGTTGGAATATAATAAGGCAGTGAATATTTAAAACAAACATCTATTTATCCAGCTTGAAGCCAGCCGGTCAGTCGACATACGCGCCGCAGCTACAGCTTAGCCAGGAAAGTGCCCAGTCATTCACCTAATTATTATATCCTTTAAAATCATCCTACAGTGATCTTTTCTCGTCTTATTTGCCTGAATAGCATTGCCACTTCTTCTTTCTTTGTTTATTGCAACTATTCATGCTTAGCCGCGCAGCCTATTGTTATGCTATACATACGCTATTGATACCAATAAACGGTTATTACTATATTTACTAAGCTAAACAAAAGTAATTAAGTAAGTGTTTCAAACGTAAAACAATTATTTACCGCTTAGCTTTCTATGCAAGTGCAAGTAATTTAAACTATTCTTCTATTGAAATATAAATAATTAAGCATCAATACACATTTCACCGTTTTGTTTTGAATACAAACAACGGCCCAATCGTTTTATAAATTATAATCGTAAAGTGCATTTGTTATATTAAATACTAATGTGCATTCCAGTTGCTAAGTCGCGCGGCCTCAGCTGATGCGCTTTTGTTCTCGAGCCGTTCTTATCTGCGCCGGCGGTGGCCGAGCGAGTACCTACTTGTGTTGGGACGCAAACAGGCTTAAAGTTACGTATCATTCTTATTGTTTTGTAATTATTTCGTTTTGTTTTGTGGTTCAGTGATTGTGTTGTGGAATACTCGTAATCAATATGTCTAAAAGTGGTGAACAAGCCCCTAAATCTCCTTTAGAAGGTTTATTAAAGTTAAATATTCCAAAAACAAATGTTAAATACGATTTAAAGGATTTGAATGCCAAACGAAGCTCTGTCAAGGGTCGCATTACGAAGTATAGGAACTTTTTAAATACATTCCTTGAGTCTGAATCTATTGTACGAAGCGATTACTATATGATTAGTCAGAGATTAGAGCGATTTCGTGAAATGCTTGCGCAATTTGATGAATTGCAGTCTGAGATAGAATCGTTAAACCAAGATTATTTGGAAGATGAACTAGACATAAGGGAAGAAATTGAGCACGACTTTTCATTACTTATTGCAAAAACACAATGTTTTCTCGAGAAACATGAAAATGAATTTAAATCAAATAAATCTGAAAACGGCGATTCTAATTCAACCTGTCGTAATTCATGCAATCAAAATAATAATTCTATGGGGTTTAAATTGCCAACTATTAAAATTGCGAACTTTGACGGAACTTATTACAAATGGCTCGAATTTCGGGATACTTTCTCTTCGCTTATCCACAAAAATGACAGAATTGAACCAATTCATAAATTCTATTATTTAAACTCTTATCTTGAGGGAGAAGCGTCTCGTGTCATCAGTAATTTGGAGGTTAGTTCGGCTAACTATAAGGAAGCTTGGGGTCTCCTCTGTGAGAGATATAATAATGAGAAGCAACTGATAAGCAACCATTTGCATTCTTTGTTTAATATTCAGCCAGTACATCGCGATTCCGCTAAAGGTTTACGATTCATCATTGATCACGTTTCGAAAAACTTACGCGCATTAAATACGCTTGGTGAAAAAACAGAATCATGGGATTCGTTGGTTATTTATTTGGTTGCGGCAAAGCTAGACAATCTCACTAGTGTTAAATGGGAGGAACATAAAAATAAGTTCAGTAAAAGTCCATCTTTAAATGATTTCTTCCAATTCTTGAAAGGTCGTTCGGATGTTCTAGAATCCATACATATAAATAAGCCCGAACGCCACAGCAATTATAAGAACGAAGCACACTCATCGTCATCTTTTCATAAATCTGAAAAGTCACACATAAAATCATTCGCAGTTTCAGCCTCGACTGCATCCACTTCTGTGTCGTGTGTCCTGTGCAACGGCAGCCATCGCCTGTACGACTGCGCTTCTTTCCTGGGCATGCCCGTTGACGAGCGGATCGCCGAAGTGTTGCGGTTGAAGTTATGCCTCAATTGTCTGCGCAAAGGTCACTCGTCTCGTCAATGCAGGTTGGGTCCTTGTTCTTCTTGTAAAGGGCGACATAACTCTTTGTTGCATAAAGAGCATTCTCAGGCTGTAAGCACCTCCAAATCACACGCAATCATAGCTACAACAGAGGGTGAGGTTGAGGAGGACTGTGACAATGTAATAAGTATGTCAATCACATCTAATAATAATGTATTACTTCAAACTGCTTTAGTAGACGTGTGTAATCCTACCACAAACCAGTGCCTAACGATTCGAGCTCTGCTAGACAGCGGGAGTCAAACTTCTCTAATAACAAACAAGGTTAAAAATGCACTTAATTTGACTCCTCAGCCAACCCGGGTCGACATTGTGGGCGTAGGAAATCAAACTCTTTCTAACTCCTTGCAACGTTGTGGTTTAAAGTTAAAGTCAAGGCAGAACGAGTTTGAAACAAATATTTCATGCCTTGTACTACCTCATATCACAAGTAATTTGCCTAACAAAACCTTTGATGCATCATTAATTAACTTGCCTAGCAACATTAAATTAGCCGATCCTACATTCAATCAGAGTGCGCCTGTAGATATGCTCATAGGTGCCGACTTGTTTTGGACTCTGATTGAATCCGACAGATTAGTACTTGATACAAACCAATTAACTGTTCTTAATTCCAAGCTCGGTTGGATTTTAGCTGGTTCGTTCATATCGAACAACAACTGCTTAGTCAACACTGTACAATGTCATCATCTTGTTTTCAATTCAAATCAGGACATCATCTCAAATGAATCGTTAAATAATGAGTTAACAAAATTTTGGGCACTAGAGCAAATCCCCCAAAAAAATAATCAGTTAACTGCCGAAGAAATTGAGTGTGAAAACCATTTCATAAAGCACACTTACCGCGATGACGATGGTCGTTTTCACGTTAGGTTGCCTCTCGTGACAGAGCCGGATTGCTTAGGGAATTCCTTTAACTTAGCAAAACGACAATTTTTGTCACTTGAAAAAAGGTTTGCACGAGATTCAAACCTTAAAAATATGTATTCACAATTTATACAAGAGTATGAAGAGTTAGGTCATTTATCCAAGTCCAATAAATTGATTCCTGAGCAGTCTTATTTCATTCCTCATCACGCTGTCTTACGTCTTTCAAGCGAATCGACAAAATTACGCGTTGTTTTCAATGGAAGTGCTAAAACGACTTCTGGCTACTCATTAAATGATTTACAAAGTGCAGGTCCACATATTCAAGATTCATTATTCAATATATTGCTTAGATTTCGTCAGTATTCCTTTGTGTTATCAGGTGATGTCGAAAAAATGTATAGGATGGTGCAAGTTCAAGACAGTGATCGGGACCTGCAAATGATATTGTGGCGAGATAATAATACAGAACCTATAAAGTCATTCAGACTCAACACTGTTACGTATGGTTTGACTAGTTCTAGTTTCTTAAGTACTCGTTGTCTGTGGCAGCTTGGCGAGGAGTGTAGAGATAATAAAATAAAACAAATAATTCAAAACGACTTCGTAGTCGATGACTTACTAACCGGAAGTGACGATAAAGACGATTTAGTGTATATAAAAAAATCTGTAGAAAATGCACTCGCTGCTGGGTGTTTTAACTTACGAAAGTATCGCTCCAATTTGCCATCAATATTGATTGATCAGGAAAATGCACAAAAAAATCTTATCATTAGCTCATCGTCACACACATTAGGCGTCGGCTGGAATCCAACGTCAGACTTCATACATTTTCCTACAAATTATGAGAATAAATCTAAAATTACCAAGCGTTCAATATTATCGGAATCTTGTAAACTTTTTGATCCGCTTGGAATCTTAAGCATTTTTACAATTAAGCCTAAAATATTGATCCAAAAATTATGGATTGAAAAAATTGACTGGGATGAACCCGTGCCACGTGAAATCAGCCAGTCATGGCTTTTATTCGTCAACAACATGAAGCATCTTCATGAATTACGTATTCCAAGGCACGTTTTGTGTAAAGAACCCACCCATATAGAACTACATTGCTTTTGTGACGCCTCACAGACAGCATATGCATCGTGTGTTTATTTAAAATCTACTAATAAACAAGGCGTCATCACGGTAAGACTACTATGCGCAAAGGCCAGGGTAGCCACAGTTAAGCCGACAACTATTCCACGTCTGGAGTTGTGTGCATGTCTGTTGGGCGCGCAGCTTGCAGACGCCGTAGAACGCGCCCTGCGTTGTGTGATAGTTCGCAAAATATACTGGAGTGACTCATCTATTGCGTTAGCTTGGCTCGGTACGAGGTACGATAAATTGAAAACCTTTGTAGCTAACAGGGTTGCAATGATTTTAGAGCTAACAAAGGATTCACAATGGCGTCATGTTCCTACTCACCTTAACCCATCTGACCTAGCTTCTAGGGGTGTAGATGTAATTAAAAATAACAATTTAGATATGTGGTGGAATGGTCCCAATTTTTTAATTCAACATGAGTCTCTGTGGCCGTCATTTGATTCAAATAAAATTAATAATATTCCTGAACTGCCTGAAGTTAAAATCCATATTAACACTATACATGAAACTGAAATGAGTAAACAATCATTACTCGACTTCAATCGATATTCAAAATTAAAATTTATTCAGCGTGTATTCAGTTATTTGCTTCGATTTATTTACAATTGCAGAAATGTTAACGATAAAAAGGTGGGTGCTCTACAGCCTGATGAACTCTCTCTTTCATTTCGGAAACTTGTATATTTGTCTCAAGCTGATAGTTTTGAAAAAGATATCAAAGTTCTTCGTTCTAAAGGAGTTCTGAACTCCAAAAGTCATTTGATTTCATTGAATCCATTTTTAGATGATGAAAACATATTAAGAGTCGGTGGACGTTTGACATTATCCTGCTATCCCTTTGACACACGCCACCAAATGTTGCTTCATGCCAAACATCGGCTCACTAAATTGTTATTTCAACAAGAACATCTGCGTCTTCTCCATGCTGGCCCACAGCTATTGCTTTATACCATTAGAGAGTCCGTTTGGCCTATTGCTGGCAGAGACTTGGCTCGCACCACAGCGAGGCAGTGCGTTAGGTGTAGAAGGGTTAGCGGTAAGACACCAAGCCCTCTTATGGGTTCGTTACCTGAACAACGTGTAAATCCCGGCTATCCCTTTATAAGTGCAGCTGTCGATTTTGCCGGACCATTTTTAATAACCGACCGTAAGGGAAGGGGATGTAAAATAACGAAATGTTATCTTTGTATATTCGTGTGCCTTAAGTACAAGTGTGTGCATCTTGAGGCTGTCAGTGAGCTCTCAAAAGATGCCTTCATCTTAGCTTTGCGTCGTTTTATCTCTCGCAGAGGAAAACCTGTAGAATTCTTCTGTGATAATGGACGTAATTTTGTTGCAAGCGCGAAGGAAATTGGAGACTTCTTAATCTCTAATGCTGATGACGTGAGGGAGTTTTCTTCTGAGAAAGGCATTAAGTTTAACTTCCAGCCAGCGTATTCCCCACACTTTGGAGGTCTAGTTGAGGCCTGCGTACGGTCAGCAAAGCATCACTTAAGACGCATTTTAGGACAAACGCATCTAACGTTTGAAGAGTTGGCAACTCTATTCAGTCAAATCGAGGCCATCCTTAATAGCCGTCCTATTTGTCCCTTATCGTCTAGTCCTGATGACCTACATCCTTTAACTCCTGGGCACTTTCTAATAGGAAGACCATTAACATCATTACCTTCACAAGATTTGAAGCAGACCGGCTTTAATAAAACAGACAGATTTCGGCGGTTGGAGTCATTCCGTCAGCATTTTTGGAAACGTTGGCAGCTGGAGTATGTGACTGATTTACAGCAGAGACACAAATGGCGTGTACCCAGCCTTCCTATACAGCCCGGAGATCTGGTCCTGTTAAAAGAGGAAAATGCTCCACCTATGCAATGGAAGTTGGGGCGAATAGTTTGTCTCTTCCCAGGCAAGGATGGAGTAGCACGCGTGGCAGAGGTGAAAACTATGACTGGCACGTATCGACGAGGGATTAAGTACCTGTGCCCATTGCTGGAGCCAGCAGCAGTTCCCACTTTGGAAGCAGCATCTTCCAAGGCCCCGGAGGATGTTCCGGCGCATCACTAGCGCCTGAGGAAGGGACGCGCGGGACGGGGAGGACCTACCCGGCCACTTACCATCAGAACCGCCAGCGAGAGCGCGCGCGTTCATTTTTGACATCAACCTATATACTCGGCCGCGGTCAAATTTTGTAGAAACGTTATTATAGTTTTAATTTGGAGTCAGATCTTTCAATCATCAACCATCCATCCCACCAAGGAACACATGTTTTTAAGACGCGTGCAAGCTATTGTTGGGTATCGTGACACACGCTATATTTTCATGAAGGCTAGTAAAGTGTACCTTTATAGTGCATTGCATTTAGATTGACGCTGTGAATATACATATTTCTTCGGGCGAAATAAATAAACCGTATTTGTAGTAAAATGAGTAATAATTGACATGAATACTGTCCATTTTCTATAACGACAATATTCGCAATAGTTTTTATTTGTCGACCATAACCGTGCTATTATTTATTCAAATTTAAAAACTATTAAAAAGTACCCTAACTAGACAGGTGGGTGCTGTTGGTTGGGGGTTGTTTACAATATTCAAGGTTACTACTTACCTCACAATTTCAAAAACTACTAACAATTATTGACTCATAAATGAATTCACTCAAATCCATTCATAATGCCAATTGACTTTCCATTTTCATCGAACGAACTATTCTGGGTCGTATTTTAATACAAAGCATCGGATGGCCGGATATTATCTCAAAAGGCTGGATTGAAACAAACCGGCCGCCCCGGGCAGTGCACACACCCCTTAGCACTGGATACAGATATAGAAACTT
Organism: Apotomis turbidana; assembly: GCA_905147355.2. Taxonomy (NCBI): domain Eukaryota; kingdom Metazoa; phylum Arthropoda; class Insecta; order Lepidoptera; family Tortricidae; genus Apotomis; species Apotomis turbidana. The sequence goes on along the minus strand of LR990288.1, from coordinate 21,022,354 downwards.
AAGGCCCTTTATACACTAGCCGACTTTTGTTATTCTGTACTACAAATAAATACTACGAATAAAAAATTAGGTCGTTCCTGACAATTTCGCGAGACTGTACGCGCTTAATACGATAGTTAAATTTTGAAATTGTTGATGTATAAAATGTTATTTTCCACGATTTGAACCTCCCGCCATTTTGAAATTTTTAGAGAAGTTTATTCGAGATTAAAAATCTATATAATTAATTATCGAAACTCCTCACATTTTATTTCGAAAGTCGAGTGTAGGCATTTGGACAAATTGTCAACAAGACATCTGGATATGCGGAAAATAAAACGAAACTGAAGCGGAGACGCATCGGTTGCTCGTAATTAAGTAATTATAAAACTGTAAAACTATATTGAGAAACAATTTCCTTGGGAGAGGTCATGAAAGAGGGGAATCAAATTTACATTTCGGTTCACCTTTTCTTTTACAGATACATTCCGTCACGTCAAAATAGCTGGACGGATTATAACTACAGTGACACAAGGATAGTTCGACAAAAAAAATGAGGATATTTTTTTCCGACTACGTTACCGAAAAAAGGAGGGTTAGGCCCCGGGCAGTGCACGTCAGTACTTTCGCCGCCTCACATCTCAGCCGTACAGTTCGCACAGCAGGGGCCGCGGCAGATTTTGCGGCGGTCAAGAAACGGGAGAAGTATTCCGCACTGGGCGAGGACTATTACTTTGTACCGCTCGCGTTTGAGGCTACTGCGGCGCCCGTGCGGGTTCGTACTTGGTGCAAAGGTTGTCCATCGCCATTCAACGTGGTAACGCGGCCAGTGTGATGGGTACCTTTATGCCAGGGGCAACCCGAGGAGCCGTGTTTGACTAGGCTTAAGCTAGTCTTAAGTATTAATATATTTTTCTTTGTATGTGTATATTTTTGACTTAAATTATAATAAATAATGTAACTAATAAAATTTATAAGTAGATATATTATATTTCTAGCCGCACCCTGTAGTGTTACCTGCGGATTATCAGGTAAAAATTAGCCCATATTAGGGTGTCAGTTACCTCCATACCAATTTTATCAAAATTTATCCAGCCCTTTGAGTGTTAAGAAGTAATAAACATACAAATACAAATTTTCGCCCTTTTGATATTAGTGTGATGCATCATATATTTTTGTATATTCGGCAAACGCCGTCTTTTAAATAAGTAGGTATCCAAATATGCCTCGGCCATCCATGAGTGCCAGCCCTAAGTGCGGTAAGAAACGACTTTTCTGACAGCACATTTTTCATATTCCTCCATTTGGTGCCCGAGAGCGTTCCACTATATTTCCCTCATATCCCGGATCCCATGAAGATTTACCCACGGGCGGATTCGACTTGCCGATAGTTTTGTCTATTTTTCGTGCATATGAAATCATTTTGTGAAGCGTCTTGAATATGCGTTGGGAATATTGTATTTTCGGTTGTATTTTAAGACAAAGTTTTTTGTGATTCAAGTACCTGTCAAAACATTTCATAACGTTAACAATGCATTATATCGATACATAATATATTCTATAAGAAAAATCATACATAACCTGATTATGGCTATGTATCAATTATACACAGTGATATGATTATTTATCACAATGTAGAGCCTGTATACGATTTGTAAACCATAATAAACTAGCATTTATTATTATTATTTAAACCTTATTGCACAATACAAAAGTCGGTACAAATGGCAAAATTAATGCCAAATGGCATTCACTACCAGTCAACCATAGGGCCAAAAAGTTTCTACAAGTGTATGTCATTTGAGCTTCATCTGGCGTCATATTAGAGTTTGAAGAGAAACACGTTACTCGTAGTCTTCACGGCTTGACGATACGTAATTTTTGAGACAAATTATTCGCTGAAGTGTGATTCCTTTTGTTACGATGGGAGCAAAAATATTCGTAAAAAACCTCAGAAAATAGGTACTCCCAAAAGCGGTACCTATATTCTATTGGTAATATGTACTCATTAATTTCACAGCAAGATTGGATAAAACCGTTTACCTAGTAGTATATCACGACATCGCCAACCCGGTCGCGTTAATTTTGCGCCTCCTTTGTAAGCGACGCATGCCCGGTAGCTTCTTAGTGCTTACGCGTGATATATGTATATGAAAAAGTCAAGGAATTATTTTTATGCTTGTGAATAGCCTTACATGATCGATGACCAACCTTAAAATCAACCTTTCTCTGTACTTCTCACAAAAAAAGAGATACAGACACCACTACAAGCAAGACGAGTATTCGGGTATTTCTACCATTTCGTGTAAATCGGCAGACATGAGGAGAAATTTTTATTTTTAATTTTTTTCTATGCCAATGGGAAGAAATAGGAAAAAGAATAACTGTAATATAACCTATTTAGAATTATACCCAAAATTTACCGAGATATAAGTAATTTTGTTTTTTCAAATGGAATGGTAATGAACTACGGAATATGGTAATGATATAAAGTGGTATGGTAATGAAAATGTGGTGTTGGTAATGAAGGATTAAGCAAAAAGCCTATATTGGATATTTTTTTATTTCTTCCTATCCTTAGTAATTACTCTATGAAAGAGTGATTACGACATATTCACAAAAAAGGAAAAAAAACAGTCTCATAAAAAGTAGTGCAGCAGTGCACATGTTTTTGATCTATCATACTTTACTAAAAAAAATATAACTCTTCACGTAATATAAAAATCTTTTAAATTCTGATTGTTATTGTATATTATACACATTAACAGAACAGAACAAAGTATTAGTTAAGTATATGTTTTATACTCAAAACTAATTCGTAAACATTTAGTAGTTTTATGAATAGAAATCCACATCTAATTCTACAAACGCCTAAATAACCTAACAGTACAGAATTTCGAAATGAGTTAAATTTACAACGTACTGTGTAGTGCAATTTAACCTAATAATGTTACTTTTTGCTTTCAATTTTACCTACTTCAAACCATATAAGTCCCTAGAATAAGTTTTTTATTATTCTTATTTTTATGTCAAATTGTATACCCATAAATAGTATCTCACAAATTGCTGCGCCCTACTTCAGGATACATGATGTGATCTCAAATTTGTAACTTTACCACCTGTTTTGTAAAACCATTATGTGCAATAAAGTATTGAGTGTATAATTAACCATTTAACGTCTAATCATCAGTTGAAATCCACTTCTTAGAATACTTTACTTATTATATTGTGTAACCCGAATTAATATTACAATAACAAAGTTTTAGTTGTTAATTTGACTCAAACGAATTGGTTAATATTTAACAGTCTTGACAATAGAACGCAACATAGATACTCTGTACCACAATAGAACATTTCAATTAGACTTCAAACAACGTGCTGTAGGAAGTTCTTCATAATTATAATGATTTAAGATTATATTTCAAAACTTAAAAAATGTTAAATTCATCGTCAGATGAAGAACTGTCGAAAAATTTGCTCACTTTTTTAGAAGTGTTTAGAAGTTTAGAAGTACTTTCTTGTTTATAATTTGCTCCAACTTTCGTTCCTTTATCATTTTCCTCTGAAGAACCATTACTAATTGTGGCCTTCAGTATTTTACAGCCCTTTCCAGTTTTAGCAAATACTTTTCTTTATTTTCTCTTGTGTCGGTTTCTTAACTCGCATACGAGACAGGACGAGATCAACATCTGCATCCAGAACACCTTACGCTGCAGCGCGGCACTTCATAGGGTGTTGGTGTCCAAGCTCCTCAGCAGATCTACAAAAATACGGATATACAAAACCGTCATCAGACCTATATTAATGTATGGCTGTGAGGCTTGGACGCTGACCCTTAGGGAGGAGAAAAGTTTGTTAGTTGCAGAAAGAAAGGTGTTCAGAAAGATTCTGGGACCTACTCAAAGAGAAGATGGAAGCTGGAGGATCCGCAAAAACACGGAGATCGCCGAACTAGTAGCCGAACTTAAGATCATTGGCGAAACCAAGGCACATCGTCTTCGCTGGATTGGCCACGTCGAGAGAATGGGGGACGATCGAAATGTCAAGAGAGCATACTTAGGCCGACCAATTGGACGACGTCCTATTGGTCACCCCAAGTATCGCTGGAAAGACATGGTGGAGGCGGATCTGCGTGAGCTAGGAGTTAGCGACAGCTGGCACGAAGTGGTGCAGGATCGGGCAAGATGGCGTACTCTTGTGTTGGAGGCCAAAACTCATTTTGGGTTGCTGCGCCAAAGTAGTTAGTTTAGTTTCTTTATTTTACTTTCCGTATATGACGTTTGGTTCTGATCACTTTTATTTTCTTTCTTAGAGTCAACAACAGTTCTTTTTCGGGTGACTGGAATCTGTTTTAATAAAATATTCGTTAGTCCAATGTCGTTTTATATTCGCATATATAAAGCAAAGTGATAGTTTTGCTTTGAGTAGCTCCACTCGCCTTGACATGAGCAGCTCTGATATTATGTTGCAACTGTTGTGTTTGTTCTAAAGTGGTTAAGTTTTAAGTTATTGGGGAAGGACAGGTTGACTCGTTTTCCACTTCTTTAAAAAATCTTTCGGTGGTACGTCGATGCATAAAGTCTTTTAGTTCTACAAAAGCATTGTCAGATGCAGGGATAATATCAATGAACCCTATAACGAAGATAAATAAAAAAATCGCAAAAAATATATATAACGTTCTGCATACATATACCCACTGAAAACGTATTGTCACGTAAAAGAGGAACGGATAGAAGATAGGATTTTCTCAATTTTAATACTTAAATTCATTACCAGTATTTTATATTCATTACCATTCGCCTAAAAGTGACTGGTAAATCATGGTAATGAAGAGGATGGTAATGAATTTTCTTTACCTTTTGCAGATTTACTCATTATAAACAACTGCAATCGTAGGTATATTCATACACTAAGTTTTCGAACTTAATGTTGCTTATTTAAGTATCAACAGTACAATAAAACTCTAAAGCATTAATATCAAAACAGCAAGAATGGCAATGAAAAAAAATCGTACCAATTCCAAAATCTCGCCACGAATTATTTTTTTACAAAATTATGGCACGCGTCCACTCTCTTCACTATTCACTGAGTCGACTGAGGTGGGATCGCGAGTGGAAGGGACAACGCATAGAATACTACTTTGTACGTCTACAGGCCGATGTTGCCATTGCAAATTTAATTGATGGTAATGAAGTTTTTTGATGGACAAAAATATTTTGCTATACAATCAACGTAAATAAGAATTATACGACTGTTAGACTCTCAAAGTTATATCCCTTATTACATAGTTCAACCATATCAGAGATTAAATTTAATGTGATACATGTAAAATAGATTAGTTATTCGCTGTCTAATCTATACATTTGTGTTCTGAACGGTGATGGTAATGAATTTTTCGCATGTTATTTTTTTTTATATTTATTTATTTTGCAATAGTATAATATATTTTAGATGCAAAGTATACCCATGTACCTGACACAATACATAAAAAATATTTGAAGTCAATTTGACACTTAATACATGTTTTTTTTTCTACGAACATGTGATTTGCACGAAATGGTAGAAATACCCATTCGTTAATTCGTTTCTAAAGGGCACCTCGGCGACCGCAATCAATAACAACTGAAAAGCAATTTGCTTGATATTCACGAGTTTTTCTACAGCGAACACGCAATCTACGATGGCATTAGGAATAATGACAAATGTGTTTTCATTAATGATAATCTCACACGCACGCCTAAGTTCGCATTTTTCTTTGCTGGCCTATAAAAAATTACAGAAAAATCTCGTTATTACAAAAAATATAACAGCAACAACACTGAGGCATAATCGTAATGGTAGACCGAAGTTTAATTAGACCTTATGAAGTTATTTATTTATTCTAATCATAGAAAACAAGAAATAAATCCTGTAGTCATCTTACCAACAAGAAAATGTCATAAAGATAAAGGTCTCTAAAATAGTCATTCCGATTTTTTACATTTTACATGGTTTGCGACGTGGTAACACATGTTCAATACCGTAACCCGTGGTTTTTGCCGTTTAGGTAGTTTTAATTTCGAAGTTGTGGTCATCATTAGATTACTTACTAATTTTAAAACCTAGTCTTAACGCTTAAACTCGATAAAAATTAAGAAGTGAATGTCCTGTGTATGTCCTGTTTTACTTTCTATTTTTACACCTCTTTTATATTTTGTTTCTTTTTTTGCATATTATTTTACGTTATTGTAACATACTGATATGAGTCTCGGTATTATTTAAATCGCCGTGGTTCGTTTATTTGTTTTGCAATGTTATTTGGCTGGACTGACCTGACCCAAGTCTCCGTGCAGACCGCCTGGTGTCGAAATGGTAAGTAGATAGACGTAAGGCACTAGGTCTTCGTGCGGTCGGTGAAGCTCCAGCTCATATGTAAGCCGACGTATCCGTAGTAAGTCTTGCTACAGCCTGATAACAATAGCCAACTGACCTGAATCAAGTCTCCATGCACGCCAAATGGTGCCGAAATGGTCAGTAGACAGACGTAAGGCACTAGGTCTTCGCGTGGTCGGTGAAGCTCCAGGTCGAACGTGCGCCTGATGTCTCCGTATTAAGTCTTGCTGCAGCCCGGTGACAATAGCTAACTGACCTGGATCAAGTCTCCATACACGCCGCCTGGTGCCGATATGGTGAGTAGACAGACGTAAGGTACTAGGTCTTCGCCCGGTCTATGAAGCTCCAGCTCGTAGGTGCGGCCGATGTCTCCGTAGTAAGTCTTGCTGCAGCCTGGTGCCAATAGCTAACTGATCTGAATCAAGTCCCCACGCACACCGCCTGATGCCGACTTGGTAAGTAGACAGACGTAAGGCAGCACGTCTTCGCACGGTCGGTGAAACTCCAGCTCATATGTGAGCTGACGTATCCGTAGTAAGTCTTGCTGCAGCCTGGTGAGAATAGCTAACTGACCTGGATCAAGTCTCCATGCACGCCGCCTGGTGCCGAGATGGTGAGTAGACGGACGTAAGGCACCAGGTCTTCGCAAGGTCGGTGAAGCTCCAGCTCGTACGTGCGCCTGATGTCTCCGTATTAAGTCTTGCTGCAGCCCGGTGACAATAGCTAACTGACCTGGATCAAGTCTCCATGCACGCCGCCTGGTGCCGAGATGGTGAGTAGACAGACGTAAGGCACCAGGTCTTCGCGCGGTCGGTGAAGCTCTAACTCGTAGGTGCGGCCGATGTCTCCGTAGTAAGTCTTGTTGCAGCCTGTAGACAATGAAATATGTGTAAATTGATGCCAAAGTTTACAAAAAGAGTTTTTTTGTCAATACTTGTCAGAATGTTCTTTAGCCATCATCATCATTGTCATCATCATCATCATCATAGAAAGATAACTTTACAGAATTGCTAAAAAACAAAGCTAAAGATAATCATGTTAAAGTTACTGGTTTCAGATTTCGAAACAAAAAACATTTTTGTTCAATTATAATAATCATGGTAACATAATGTACAGTAGGCTTGAGGCTACTGTATGTATATATAGACTTGAGAAAAAACGTATATAATTTACTTTCACAGATAATCGATAGTGCTCAATATTACCCATACCCTTACCCAAGTATAAACGAAGAAGTCCAAATCGATCTATTTGGTGGGAGCTATGTAAAGAGCTCTAATATAGTAAAAATGTTGGGACTTAATATCGATCCTGCAATGTCTTGGAAAACCCATATAGACTCTGTATGCAGCAAAATGGCAACTGGTGTATATGCACTAAGACGACTACGTCAACTTATATCAAAGGAATGTCTCATACCAGCTTATTATGCCTACGTGCATTCGAATATGTCATATGGCATAGTTTAATGGGGAAATTCTTCAGATCACGAGAGAATACTGAAAATGCAAAAGAAGGCAATACGAGTTATAATGAACGCTGGCTACAAAGATTCGTGTCGAGAATTCTTCAAGACGCTCAACATCATGACATCGGTGGCACTATACATATTCGAAACCATAATCTTCGTCAGAGAAAATATGCACAATTTTCGGAAGAAGGGATCTCTACACGACCAAGTCAGCAACCGAACAACCTCTGTTTAAGCCCACATAAATTAGCCATGGTAAAGAAGATGCCTGGAGTCATTGGACGACGACTTTACAATAAACTGCCAGAATCGATGAAGGGAGAACAACGACTGACGGTGTTCCGTAATAAATTAAAAGATCTATTAACTAATAAAACGATATACAATATTAATGAATTTCAAATATAATCAAATTAATAAGACTGCAATGTATAATCTTATATATTTTTGTTTTTTAATTAATGTCTACAAATAATATGTAATAAGTGACTAGTCACACCTGCATGCAGTTTAGTATAGCAGTGTTCATGGATAAATAAATACATAAAATGTATTACGCATTGTGTGTTGAATAAAATATTATCTTATCTTATCTTATCATATCCAATCGGCTCAGCTGCGGTACCTATAGTCATTTTCAGAATCAATTAATCACTCGTTCCATGACATCTTTATCTTTCACGGGCCGTTTGGAATAATTTACATCATTTTGTCGTTTCTACCAAAGCTGAAATTGACGTAGGATTGAAATACGAGAAATCCTAAACGATTTTACAGCTTTGTCGTTATTGTTGTGAATATATAATGGCCTTTTTTGTGAGATAAAACCCAATGGAAATCTACAATGAAATAACAGGGTACAAAGGGTGGCAAATTCAACGTCGCAGATAAGTTTATATCCTTACTAGCTTTTGCACATTATGAGGATTCGGGTTACAATTTCAAATTTTCTTTTGTACTTAAAAAACTTACTAAAATTTTTCAAGTCACATATTTCAAATCCGTTTATTTTCTTTTCTGTTTTTTTTTTTATAATATAACTAGCGGCCGCCCGCGACTTCGTCCGCGTAGATTTTTGATGATGACAAAGATATTAAAATAGGTAAGTGAATTTTATTCTTAGTTAAAATGGTCTAGACATATTACATTTCAAACAGTGGCAGACACTGATATGCAATTGTTAAAGAATTTAAGAAGATATCCAATTGGATTACGGGAATTGTTTGCAGGATGCTTAATACTTATTCCGTCAGATACCTGATGCTTTTAATCTTTGGCAAAAATTACTTTGCAAGATAATTCGCTCGCGTCGCTCTATAGCGACGCATGGATTTGGAGTTAGAAAATGGGGATCTTAGTTATTATGAGTTAGATAAAAAGAAAAGTTAAATATCGTATGGCTGTTAAAACAATCTTAAACTCAGCACTGGAAATCGAGAGATGGAGGCAGTTTAATGAAGAGTATCTCTTTCAATAATAATAAATAAATAAACTTTATTTCATAACAATAATAAATAATGACCTTTTTTCATAAGAAGGCAGCACTGGTTTTGGTATACGCCGGCCTGGCTATTACACGAAAAGAGTGGTGTGGCGGAGTTCCCGAGGCCAGCCAAAATGTTTCTCAATGGTCTAGAAGCTACCCCAGTTATTAAAAAGGCTAAAAATATTGGTACTACTAACGCCATCTATCGACAAATAGCTTTACTATTAGCAGTTGTAAATCAAATGATAACATAAGATATTATTATACTTTGTCATTTATCAAATGAACACCAAATAACGTGAAAACAGGTAAGTAATAATTGAAAATGTCTTGAAAAACCATTCAATCCGTACATTAACGCCAACTACAACAAAATGACTACCCTACTACTAAAACCTTCAATCTTTTTTAACCCCCGTAGGGATAGAATTTTATTAAACGCTGAAATTACTTTTTTTGTACTTTAATAAGTTATTCTTTCTACAAAGTTTCAAGTCTCTAGCTAAAAAATAAAGTTTTCCCCATACAAACTTTGCATCCCTTTTTAACACCCTTAGAGGTGAAATTTTCAAAAACACTGATAGTACTTTATTTTTATTCTAACAAGTAATCTTTTTACAAAGTTTTAGGTCTCTAGCTCAAAAAAAAAGTTCCGCCCACACAAACTTTGCACCCCTTTTTAACCCCCTTAAAGGTGAAATTTTCCAAAACGCTGAAATTATTTTTTTTGTATTAGATTAAGTAAGCTTTCTACAAAGTTTCAAGTTTCTAGTTCGAAAAATATAGTTTCTCCCATATAAACATTGCACCCCTATTTAACCCCCTTCGGGGTGAAATTTTTAAAAACGCTGAAATTACTTTTTGTGTTTTTTAATAGGTAATCTTTTTACAAAGTCTCAAGTCTCTAGCTAAAAAAAAAAGTTTCCCCCATACAAACTTTGCACCCCTTTTTAACACCCTTAGGGATTGATTTTGTCAAAATCGCTTCTTATCTCTAGCCCACGTTATAAAAGTAACCTACTGTGCAAAAATCAACTCTCTAACATTAGTAGTTTCGGCTGTGCGTTGATGAGTCAGTCAGGACTTCTTCTTTTATATATATAATATAGATTATAGTATGTTATATTGTTATGTAATTCAACATCAGTCTATCTACATCCCTATATTGTGGCACTACGCACTCAAGAATATGTGACATGTCCGTGATATTGCTTTTAAAAGGGTTGCTTTGTCAAATTGAGAGAATTTTTCATATCTAGAGTTACGCCAACTTTTGTTCAAAGTAAAATGTTTACGTGAACAGAATGGTTTATTTACATGAACATTACCAAGTTTTATAGATGCTGTATAACAAAGTTATGCACGAGCGCAATCCAATGGAAATATTTGCGACGCCTTCCGAAACAAACGACCTGCATCTCAGACAAAGCAAAGTTCGCTTTAGGAGCGGAACTCTTACTGATGTAACAGAGGAACATTTCAAACAGTAAGACTGAAATTGATTTTCTAAAATTGAATTCGCGTTTTTCTAAAATTGAATTTGAGTTTCTCTTGTAAATTATCAGGCCGGCCACATAAAGTCTGAATTCCGGTTCGTTTTCCGAACAGAATGACATCAGTCTCTGTCTCTGTCATATATCGAAGTCTCACTTGCTGAGGTCAATCGGTTCGGAAACCGGACCGGAATTCAGACTGTATGTGGCCAGCCTTACAGCGTTTTGAGATTTCATAAAGAGTTACTGATTTGATCTGTCAGGAAACTAGCCTATTGAAAGCCCTACTAATCTTAAAGTGTTGTATCTATGATTCATCTAAAGATTCATATTTGTTTTTGGTGCCAACATTTTAATTAATACCCATTGAACAATATTTACAAAACCATTTTGGGTACGCATACGTAGGTACCACCGAAGTACCTAAAGAAAGCGAGGGTAGTTTTAACGTGTTCGTCGTGTGCATATCAACTGATTACTGACCGTAAAAAATGGCTATGTAAATATACTATCAGTCTTGTGGTAACAGAATTGATTATGCTCATACTGATAGTAATAGCTATACTATGCTAATGCTTTGCTTACACATATATCAAAGCATAAAGCAAAGTTGTACTCGCCTCCTTGCCGCTCTCGAGCGCTTTCAGGATGATTGGCGGAACAATAAATATGTGTCTGTTTTCTACATCATCATCTCATCTTACTTCACATATTCCTGTAACAGGCTCGAGTAGAAGGCTTTGCCTAGCGGACTAACACATAAACGTTTAAAAAAAGACACGAAATAACTTCCAATAATCAAATTAATAATAATTTTACTAGATAGTCTACGAGAAAATAATTCAGAGAGGCTACGACCCTCAGCACTGAAGATTTGGACTAAAAGGATTAGGGATTATAAAGGTTTTTGCTAATTTATGTACCAACAGTACAATTCAAATAATTTGAATTGTGTATACTCGTACTGGTAATGATATACACACACTACTATACTTTGCTTACCCGTGCATCAGAGTATGCCTACTCGCCTCTTTGCCGCTCTCGAGCGCTTTCAAGCTGATTGGCCGAACAATAAATAAGTGTCTGTAGTCTGTATGGAGCTCATTTTTCTTCAGATACTCCCTTTACACGTGAGTTAATATTTGAGTAGCGTTATCTGCTATGTTTTTATGTTCTCTATATGCAGCAACCAGATAGACCGGTTAGTGTTGATAACACAATAAGGAACTGTAAGACCAATCAGGTTGCGTTTTTGTGAAGCCAAAAAGAAGTACATTTAAATAAATAAAATAAATATATATTAAGGGACAATCATACACATATCGACCTAGTCCCAAACTAAGCAAATCTTGTACTATGGGTACTAAACGACGATATAAATAATATAAATAAATACATATATAGATAACATCCATGACCCAGGAACAAATATTCGAGTTCATCACACAAATATTTGCCCCGGCCGGGATTTGAACCCAGGACCGCCGGCTCAGTAGGCAGGTCAAACCGAGCCAACTGCGTCATCAACTTAAATCTGAGGAATGTGATTGGTTCATTTTATACCACACCGCTCCAATCCAGCCTAACTTGACTTGATACCAGATTATTAACTTTATACTCTGTTCAAGAACTTTGGCCTGTGAGGAAACCTTTATATGTATACTATAGGGGCTTACTAACAATCCGTAGAAGGTCAAAGCGAGGCAAACGATAAAAATCAAAACACAATACTATACGATGTAAGCAAAGTATAATATCAACAGTAATTGTTTAAAACATGTTAGTCAATAAACGTGGAACAATATGAATGAGCAATAGGTATTCCAATCCAATCACTGATCGGCGCATTTATTCATGTTCTGTCGACGCCAAATATTTGGCGCTGTTCGTTTGTTCAGTTTTATTATACCATTTTGCTTGCATTTGAATTTATGACCAGATTTTTAAAAAATCTGTGCTTTGTGGTAAAATCCTCGATATGTCATACATTTTTTGTTCTTGATATGTCCGTTGGCAGTTTTTAGCATCAAAAGCCATTTCGGTGTGATACCTGTCTCGCTCGCTCGTATGAGACGAGTTTTGCACCACTCTATTTTCTACTAAACCTGAAAGCTTCTAAGAGCTCACGAATTCGACATATAGTACTAATTATCTAAGCTAAGCTAATCCACTTAAGAACTGAATACCATTGAACAAACCACAACTGGTAAACCACAAATTAAGATAACGAGCTCGTAGTAAAAGCAGATTGTAACCACCTTGGAAGGTTAATATAGATTATCGGCTCTATTTCCTTGGACATTAGACTACAAATGCACTAACAGAATAATGGTGATCATAACTTTTTGGAATTTTACAACCGTCAGACCCTCCACAAGAACGTATTCTCTTGAAAAAGGACTATGATCTCTCGTCAACAAACATTTTAAACCTATTCAACAAGGAATAAGGTTGAGAATTCAATATCCACGCAATGTAGTTTTTTGAAAGTAACTGGTTGGCGCCAGGTTGGCGCTTAAGAGAACAAAAGCAGATAGGATTGTATTACAATGCTATTGTGAATGCAGGTAAGTGGATTAGCTTAGCTTAGATAATTAGTACTATACCTATATATTTTTTTATTCACGTGCGGCCATCGACCCCAGTGTCACCTGACTACGTGCAAGTGACTACGAGGTCGAAGATGTAGCTCGCTGTTTCAGCAATAGTTCTTTACGCTTGCTTTGAAGAGAACCAAATTATACCTAATAATAAATAAATATCGGATAACCTCACACAAATCGATCTAGTCCCAAATTAAGCTCAAGAAGGCTTGTGTTATGGGTACTAGACGACGATATACGTACTTATATAGATAAATATATACTTAAATACATAGAACAACCATGACCCAAGCACAAATATTCGAGTTCATCACACAAATACTTGCCCTGGCCGGGATTCGAACCCGGGACCGTCGGCTCAGTAGGCAGGTGTCTACAAACCGAGCCAAACGCGTCGTCGAATAATAAATATGTTCATGAATACATCATATTTTCATGAAGTATTTTATACTATCAGCCTACATTATTGTATCAAAAATAGCGGTTACATAATCATACGGGTATTAAGACATCGTCAGTATACCTCCCTGAAACTAAGAAAATCCTATTCGAATAAGTCTCGGCCATTTCTTTCACACCTCGCAATTTAGTCAAAGGTTTTTCTTTCAGCATAATACCCAGCATTCAAAGGGCCAGTATCTCAATTCCACTGGCCCGATTCAAACTCCTTGGAACAAAGAGGCGACACACATAACTTTCGGATGCCCCACTAAGAGCTCTCTCTTTGATTGCTACGATAATAATACTTGCGACACGATGCAGTTTAGGAACTTTTGAAACACGGCTTGAAGGACCAATATGACTAAATTTAATATGTAAAAAGTCATTATCGTAAAAAAGGCTGAAGAAATTATAACACGACTAAAACACGCTACATTTGAAGAACAAGCCCTGCAAATAGCGTCCATTGCTGTAGTGTCTTTCCTTTTAGTACTATGTAAGTAAGATGTTGTGAAACAAGCGAAATCTCGTTAAGTTTCGCTAGTTAACTAGAACATTTTACGAAAATTCTAATAGGTTGTAAAAACTTACAAATAAAAAAGTTCATAACGTATGTAAGAATAAAAAAAAAGATTCCTTGAAAAACTGCTAGAATATTGTCCACCTTGCGAGCTTTGATTAATAAACATATGCATATCGTGATCTGATGTTTTAGTTTTGTGTATTTGTAGAACATGTTTTTTTGTCTACAAAAGAAGTTACTTAGTTAACTGGCTACTATTCAATCCTCTGTAGCTACGGTCAATAGAACCACATGGTTTCGAAACAAATACATCTGTATGCTGCCTTCAGACATTAGAGCACTAGGATCGCAGTGCGGACGAGTATGTGGAACGCGACGCAGCCACTTGGCCGCAGAGAGCTCTCCAGTTGATGCATTTTGGAGCTCGGAAAAGCAACGTCATACTTCCTGATATGGAGGCTTTGCCTTTGAGTCGTCAACTGAACGATTGAAATAGGATTTGAAATCAGATAGTACTGCAGACGAATCTGAGAACGGTATTAAAGTGAACAATTTAAAAGAAAAATCTGTACCATTTTCTGAGAGACATCATATTATGCTTTGTTACGAGTTTTAGTTAAAATACGGTACTTTAAACCCGCTTTTAAACTTGCAAACCCCGTTGCGTTATCCTTTTTCGTCATAAAACACAACAGTCAACTTCAACATTAATCCAGACATGTGCTCGGCTTTCACTAAAACAGTTGCAGCAAAGCTGCTTATGTTGAGCGAGTTTTCATGCACAAAATTAGCCCGATTCAACTGAAATTATTCCGCAAATAATACGCTCGAAAGAGCAAATGTGGGTGTGGACTGTTTGCATTTCGGCCATAGATTACAGTGCCATTGAACGAGTGCATCCGAAGTGTTTGCCGACAAGTCCCGACACGTTAGGCCAGTGCAAACGTGCCCGACCGGCTATCAGAAGGACGGAGGTGTTTCAAACGTTGTTCAATAGATTCAGCGGCAGATATATTGAAATAGATCGTTTTGTTTATTTGGAATGGGGCCAAAAATCAAATAAAATAGCGCGGTATATTAATGAAAAATGCTTTCATCTGATGTTTGCTGACCAAATCGAAAACAAAGGTAGTATTGATCCCGGATATCTTTTGACGATTGCTGTTGACGTAATTTGTTTTTTACTCTGGTACTATTATCTGTTATTTATATAGTTACAGCTACTACCTGACACTGCTCTTATTTTATTATATTTATAGATAGAGTCCAACTCCAAATTCGAAGCAATTGAGTGAGTGGCTATATATATATATTATACATTACTAAGGTCTTGTAGAAGTCTTTTGTCAAAAAAAACACTGATTAACGATGATCGTCAAAAAGGCAATCCGTGGTGTACAGATTACAATTAACTTAAGTTTAGTTGTCTATATGTTGTGTGTTCCAAATGACTATACCTAGAGTTTTTCCTAGCACGAACGATGTGTTGTTAGTGCTTGACAAAATAAAACATCGACAATCCTGTTATCGATAAATACCACGTCAACGTCATAAAGGAAAAGTAAGTGGCAAAATCGTAATATTCATCTTCATTCATTCTAACGTTAAATAGGTTTCGTAATCAAAGCTTTTACATTCATAGACTACTATACCCTTTATTCGAGTTCCACGACATTGTAAATATTCTCTTCATAACTATATAATTATGCATTTCCTTTATAACGTTGACGTGGTTATTATCGATATCAGGTTTGTCGATATTATTATTTTGTAATCACTAACCACAAATGTTGTTCCTGCTAGAAATATATTTCGGTATACAAATGACTTAAAAACAACTTAAAAAATGTGCTGCAGTATGGATTTAAATTTTAAAAATGTTACAACAAATATAAATTCACTGGCAATTAATACGCGGCAAATAAACGCCAATTAAAAACAAAGTTAAGCATAGAAATGTGTTTTTAATTTTTTTATGTTTCCAAGCGGGGAATTTCATATTATATTTATTTATTTTTTTAAATGGTATTTTTACTGTCAAAAACATACAGAGTCGTAGAAATTATTGTATCAAAGTTGTAAATAAATTGTTCCAAAAATGAACCCGGCATCTCATTTATGATGTTCGCCTACGGCTCCGCTGTTTCTGTAATCAGTACTATCACTAGATATTTGAATATACTCGTAAGAGCAAGCGTGTCTTTATCACTAGCTCATGATTATAAAAAAAACTATCAATCTAAACTTAACTATTTCAAATCAGATTCAGCCTAACTTTCCAGTTTCCACGCAAAATCCCTATTCCAAATCTGCGACGATAAACCGATTGCACTTTATTGCCACCACAATACTGAAATCAAATTGTTGAAATATCATATTTTGCGACCATTGCTGTCACGCACATTAGGGAAGTTGGTAGGAAGCACTCAAAAAAAATTATGAAAAGAGCTAAAAGTAACTTGCATGACTGAGCTCGTTTGCGTGACCTGAAAGCTGATACCGTGTCTAAGGTTGAACGATGATTGTTTGCCGTGGTGTTTTGGAAATTGCTTCTGACTCCTTATGTGACTTTTATACTGATGACCATAAGGCTCTACATTTTATGATTGTATTGGTTAAAAATTGTAAGCCAGTGGACCAGGAATGCAGTTCTACATTTTTGAACCGGTCAACCGTTTAGATTCGTTTAGGATCAATTAATTGTAATCAAACACTGACAGACAAATAGATACCTCTATATTTGCGTAATCAATTTCATGGTCGTCCATAGCTGAAGGTCGTATCTCTGAAAGTTTTTCGTGGTCTTTTGTAATAGATGTTTCCACTTTGTTCGGTTTCCGGATTTCTGCAGGGTAGAGGAAATTGGAAGAACAGTTATTTCGGACACTTGGTCACATAACAGACGCGGGGATCTACGCGTAATAAAATGAATTTATACAGGGAAATCACGTTTTTCTTACATCTGTAACAGAGCTACATGCATGTGGTGGAGTCACAAAACATTTGAGGCTAGGACGTAACACATCACACTTTCTCCTAGAGCCGATGCATCATGGCCTCCCTAAAAGGCGTTTGCTAAAGTGCTTTAAATTCTACAGTTATTTTTTGCAACTCACGACCCTTGGTTTTGCTTACAGTCAGGGATCAATAAATTTATCAAACGCCACAAACGAATGAAAACCTCTGAACAAAACGAAAGGAAACCACGTTTTTCATGCTTGAAAGGAGGACAGTCGGGTTTGGAAGTACCAGGGCTCCATGAATGTGAAAGAGCCACAAATCATTTGACGTTAGAATGTGACACGTCTCACTTCCTTACCCTGCCCGTCGTTAATCATGCGTAAGCTCAAGGGAGACGGTTAATCCATTCAAGTGGCTTTTATAGAAATTAAACTGTAGGTTAGAACACCTATTCTTAGCTTTATGTACCGTTTACCATTGGACAAACCGCCAAACGCAAATTTTGTGAATTGTATTCCAGTAAATATTTTGTAAAACAAGTGATACATAAATTGTATCTGTTAAATGCGATACTAGGTATCACTGAAATCGACACTTTAATTTCGTTACGGAACCATGCGTAAACTGATAAATATGCGTATTGCGTAAGGTCCCAAAAATTCTCCGGGATAATACGGTTTTACGCGACCACGTAAAGTGAAACACTCGATACTCGTTTTACGTTCGGCCGACTATTCATCTTATCTTGGGCGGTTTATGGCCCTGCCCCGGTAATGGTGTTTGCGAACGAGCGCTGTTATCCACTGGTTCGGGATTTTTTACTTATTTTTACAAAGTATATTTTACCGTTCGCCCTCTGTTTATTTGCGTGAAAACCTTGGAGCTTTTAATTACGTTATTGTTTTAGCGTTAGCCCTTTTACTTTATAAATATTTGGCCGGCTGATATTTTGTTTCATCTACTGGCAGTTATTAATTTACAATTTTTAGTTAAATGAAAATGAGTTTCTAATTTGAAATGACAAAGTTATTTGGTTTTTGTTAAATTGTGACATTTCGAGCTGCAACTTCGAAGAGTAAACCTAGGGCGTAAAACGGTATCAAATTAAAATTACCTTCTATTTTAAATATTTAGAGAAAAATGCTTTTATAACAGGCGTTTATTGGTATTTTGTTTTATTTTCTACCAAGGAGATACTCCTTTGAAATTTCCTGGTTTACCACCCTTGTTACGCAACGGATCCACGTGTTTTATTTATTGCATAAGGCTGGAGACTCATTTGTTACCCACATTTTGTCCTCGAAAAATACATGACACTGAAAACCAGCGTTGGCTTAAAGTGCAGGTGCTACTTAGGAAAAAGTACTGTTAACATGACTGAATAAAGTTTCTTATTTACCTTAAATATTTTTTAACCGAGACCACGCGTGGTCTCGGCGCACGGAACTGTGTCCAAAGATCAGATACGTCACGTCAATTATTGTTAATTAGTGTTCATTATGGATCAAGCTAACTAAGAATAATGGTGCTTTTCTAAATCTATCAAAGTAGCCCCATATTTTTTCTCTAATCACTCTGTCCATGTGGTGTGCCCAAACGAAAAAAATGGGAGAATTCAAGTTCTCGTAATATACCGTATATACTATTCCTGATTTTCTTTAATTTCAATAACTGACCGTTCCTTATTTTAATTTTATTGTAATTTTGACCAAATTTTCCAAAATCTTATCCTCTATCCAAAACGTTTTCTGTCGTCTATCTTAATCTGATAGGTACCTATACAAGCAAAAAAATATGTCTCGTGTCTCAATATACTAAGAAAACAATACTCTACACAAGAGTCCTTTAATGTATGTCAACCCCACTTGTGCCCGCGGCCATCCAGCGACACAAAAACGTTTAAATATATCTTATATTTGGGAAAATGTTGCGTAAATATCGTCCCTTTATTTCTGTTTGTGTCTAGCAAAAATGCCAATAATGCGGATAAAAATTGTACATGGCTGCGTTTACCCTGTTTTAAATTATGTTTTATTGAAAATACAATAGTATAGGTATTACTGCAGTAGCTGGAAAAGAAGGGCTTGCCGGGTGAGTAGGTATAGACACGGATACTGATACGAAGCCGGCAAGCCCTTTTCATGGCTATAGGCATGTATTTGTATAGTGCTCTTCTCAAACATATGCAATGAATTATTTAGATTTTATAGAAATACAACGCAAAAAAAATAGCTTTTTAGCCTGTTTTAAAAAATTACTTCCCGGCTAAGGCCTTCAATTTTGTATGAGATTCCTTTACAGTTCCCTCGAGTCGTTCCGCCCGAAACGAGATACTTCGAAGCCTGTTATTACGCACGTTATGACGACATTTCATTATATGTTTGAGAAAATATAATATATCGAAAAACTCAAAGACAGTATTATGTAACTAGAATGTCTTGAATATTCAATGAAATGTAGTTTAAAGCAATTATTGATCATTGGGAAGTTATTAACTAATGATTAGAAAAAAATGTAATGTCGATGTAGTCAATGAAATCGTAGCATAGCATTAAAAATAATATTATATAAGAACTGAATATTCTATCAATTCGTTTTCTATGATATGGAATTCGATAAAAAGTTAGTCTTTAAAAGAAGGGAATACCGATACCGTTTTCGTTGAAACATTGCATATATCCAGAAATTTGTTGGTGTAATTTTTTGAGTTCATAACTGACCTAGTTGGCACACCCTTAGCTGGTAACAAATCGGTCTTCAGGGTTCCGTGCGCAAAGAGTACAAATTCCATATACTACGCCGTTTGTTTATCCGTTATAGGGTTCCATAATATAATAAGCAGAATTCGTATCAACAACTGTGACCCTTATGACCGCTATGATAACATATAATTAAACTAGGGAACTTAAAGCTTAAAACAAAATGACCTCATAATAGAAACGGGACTAGTCGGCGTTTTTGCTTAATATTTTGAATAGTAACTACATACTTATATCTCTTGAACCTCAAAAGGTATATACGAACAATTACAAAATATAATATGACAATTTTGATATAGTTCTCATCACAACAAAATCGCTGGTAAGTATATTACTCTTTCGAAACTACAGACTTAATTGAACGTTCGGATTGTTCGAAATATAAGCTTTGAAAAAATAATCCCATCAAAAACATAGATGTTAAATGAGAGCCAAGTTCAGTATCGCGTGCAATGTTGTCGGCGATTGGGTGCCAAGTTCTTTGTCCTAAAATGTTTAGATACAAGGACATACGACATACTCAATGCATTTATTTTACTTGGGGTGTAATTCAATATCAAGACGTGACTTGGCTAGTTTTTACATATAAATTTATATTATATTTGTCTAATTGTTAACCTATTTTCGTAAAGGTAAGTACGCAAGTTAGTGTACGTCCTGTTACGTATACTGTTAGCTTGATAATATTACTATGTTACTTTTATAAAATTTAGTCAGTTTGTGAAAACTAGCCAAGTCAAATCTTGATATTGAATTACACCCCAAGTAAAATAAATGCATTGAGTATGTCGTATGTCCTTGTATCTAAACATTTTAGGGCAAAGAACTTGGCGCCCAAATAGATCTCAATTCTTTTGTCGGCGAAGTCGACAAAGTTGCACGCGATATTGAACTTGGCTCTCATTTAACATCTATGTTTTTGATGGGATATCATTACTTTTTGTACAGAAATTATTATGATGTGTAAATTACTTAATTATTAATTACTTGTGTGTGGGCTATTCTAGTAGGTACATCTTTTAAACAAACAATTTTCCAAATCGTTTGGTACGTGTTGGATTCTTGTGTGTGTGTGTGTGTGTGCGTGAGAGAGAGAGGGAATGTGTGTGCTATGCTAGTACATCTTTAAAACAAAGAAAGATTTTTCCAAATCGGTTAATAAATGACGGAGTTCTGAGGCAAGAAGCATAAATAATAATAATTATTATAAAAGTAAAAAAATCACTTTTTTCGATTTTTTTATGTGTACACACACAATTACCAAGCTGAATGCCAAATTTAACCTTTCTAGGTTACCTGGAAGTGGGTTAGGTTTTTGATTACTAGTCAGTCAGTCAGTCAGTGATAAAAATAGCGTTTTTTGGACTTTAATATCTCAATAACTATATAACCTATATTTATGAAATTTGGAGTTCTAGTTGTTCTAAAGGTTCTAAATACATAAGCCAAATTTCATGTTTTTATGTTAAATAGATTTGGAGTTATTGGGGGGTCAAAAGTGGCTCCAAACGGTTCGTGTAATATAACACACGGCTGCTGCCCGCCAGTTCCTGGGGTGAACTTGGCTGGACACGCTGCCGCGTGTCTAGATAATCTTTCGACGTGATAAAAAGTCCCGTTATGTTCTTATGTTAGCATTATTTTGTAAAAATCTATTTTTATTTCTCGTTCCAACGAATCCCAAATAACTATTCAAGTTTTAATTCCGATAACAAAACGGCAAGACAGATAAACAAAACAACCTGACTACACTTTGTTGGAATATGCAAAGCAGTGTTGCCACTGTAAATACAGTACAGTGGTGTTGTTCACTCGTTTTTGTTTTCACGCTATTTCAGAAGCAAACAGATAAACTGAAAAGGCACTGTTGGTTTCTTGCCATTGCGACTTGGGCTCCCTTTTTTGCTTACCATCGGCGAAGTAGAGCCACTATGTAATACTAATAAAAAAAAAGATAATAGTGTTGGTGTATTTTGTATTATACACCAGCACTATATTTCTGTTTGGCCCTATGGTTGACTGTTAGAGAATGGCATTTGGCATTAAGTCCGCCATTTGTACTGACTTGTTTTGTTCAATAAAGTTTTTAAATAAATAAAATATAATTAAGGTAACTAACATAGTTTAATAAGTTTGTAACTAACACTTATGGATCTCTTAGTTGTCTGAAATAAACGATTATTATTATTATTCCTTTATTTATCTTGTTTCTTAGGCTAGGCTTTTTACAATAAATTTATTTAAAAAGTAAAATACAATAAAGTAATTATAAAATTATTATTATAATGCCAAACCGTAAAGTTTGCATAGTGGCTATAGAAGACGCAAATGATTTTTCACCTCACTCGCTCGGAAAACCTCCGTTTATAAGGCGAAATCTGCGTGCAAAAGTCTATTTTATCAGCTAGCGTGCAAAAGTCATGTGAATTTCGAACACGACGATTTTGATTCTCTGTGGTGCATGTAACTTTTTTATATTTAAGACTCCTTCAACGCGTGACTGATTTCATCAGTCGATAAATCTTCGAATAACCAATCAACGCACGCTAATAAAGGGCGATCTGGTCAGTCCGGCTAAAATCATATGTACGTTTGAATACTTCTTTTTTAAAAAATACACCTACAATATCACGTCCAGAAACCTGGTTTGTGGTTACAGAGTTTTAAGTATTTATTTTTTCTACACTTTATTTAATGTTGAATATGTTAATATATTAATGGTAAGTATTTCAGTTTCATATACATATTTTGACTAGTAAATATATTAAATACAACACGAATTTTAACATTTATTTGTTATAAAAGTTGAAACATAAGAGAGTGTAATTTCTGAACGCACCCGAGAAAAAATTAATAATTAAAAAGTTGGATGTTTTCACAACTCAATTCACGTAAACAACGTAAATTTGTTCTGTGAAGAATACATACTGTTGTCTTATTTTATAGAAATATCGAAAACAAGAAAGTTAAGCCCAATTTGGAGTATTTATTCAATGCTAAAAGCCTGCATTAAAACGAAAAAGGATTTGTTATAAATATTTGGAGACGATAAGTAATTTACCGAAACTATTGGCGTTTTTAAAGAAGATAAAGCCGAAATAATCTTGTTCGGATCCCATCGTCCAATAACTTCCAAAGCAAGTGTTATGGAAAATACTTCCGAGTGGCCAACTAATCCTTCCCAGAATGCCATTCTCCCACATTCACAACGAATGTGTCAAGTAGTTTCAAATACAAATATAATATAACAGTGCTTAAGAAAATCTTAACGATAAAATATACACGACGAATAATATAAATTACGGCCATATTATTTTTAATGTGTGTGCCCTCTCTCGTATTTATTTGGTTTGGATTTGAGTGTGTTATGTTTTTTTGATGTGTTAAATAGAAGGCAAAATTAAATATGATTATTTTTGTTTTAATTGTTTTTCTTGAATCTTGCATTTTCCTCGCTGTAGTGAGGTGAAAAGTTGTGTGTTCCGCATGGCTGCAAAATTATTTAGCTTCTCGTGTCTTGATAGCCTCGCTACGCTCAGGAAGCTATCTTTGAACCATTCGCTTCGCTCATGGTTCAATCTTAGATTCCTTCGCTAGCTCAGCTTTCAATTTCAACACTCGCGCCAAATAACAACTTTGCAGCCTTGCATAACAAATAACTATTATCCGAAATTAATTTGTTTAAGTATATTTTATATAACCATAATGTCATCGCCATTGTATTTTATTATTATATAACGTTCTATACTATTTTGAACTACACTAAGAAACTACAAAGGATGCATTTTTTACTCTAAATAGCGTTACGACATTTTCTAATCATAAAGTATACTTAGGTAAGCAATCACCAAAATATTTCTGTTTAGGTTTTACGTCTTTTCCGAACTGAATCCTGCCGGTGCCGTTGTTTAGCGATCCACTAATAAGTAACTCCTAGCGCAGAGTCTAATACAGTGGTGGGCAAAGTACGGCCCGCGGGCCAGCTCCGGCCCGCGAATGGACTTTATCCGGCCCGACACCCGTCCTTCGCAATAATATATTAGTATGGTCCGCGATAATTACATTTAGTCAAAATCAAAATTTTTGACGGTCCAGCCAA
Source organism: Apotomis turbidana (assembly GCA_905147355.2). NCBI lineage: Eukaryota > Metazoa > Arthropoda > Insecta > Lepidoptera > Tortricidae > Apotomis > Apotomis turbidana. Next base: position 20,998,167 of record LR990288.1, on the reverse strand, counting down.
ATCAAAATACATTTTTACTGCAATTCTGGCCCCCCTGAGAAATTTCCTTAATCTTCTGGCCCCCCATGTAGAAAGATTGCCCACCACTGGTCTAATAAGTAAGAGAATAGCACCACAAGCGCTGACTTTGCGCGGGATTGTTTGCCGACTGTGCTCCGCTTTATAAGTTTGCTTTGGTTTATTGATGAGTTTGTGAAATTGCGATTAATATTCATATTAATGATACCCATTTGGAACATCTCTGTTTAGCCCTATGGCATTAAGTTCCATATGTTTTGTGCGGTAAAGTTGAAATAATTAATGACTGAAATTCTGAAGTTGATCAGAAAAAAATATATTTTCAGTGTCAATGCGAATGATTCATTGAATTTAATTGAACGATATAGCATACTTTGGAGTTGAAAGAAATATTATTTTCGGAAAATAATATGTTCTTAAAAACGATGAAGCCCGATATGCGAACATTATGCTTTTATCCCGTAATTAACAGTAGTATTCATTAATTATTTTTATTATTATATTTTCCAGATTTCATGTCCGCGATTCCATTCGTTAGGAAATTGGAACACCGATAGTATTATCTTATCAGATTTCAATTGAAACTACGGATATAGGTACACATAATGTTAAAACGTAGTTAACTGGATGTTATTATGCAGTTAGCAGCATACTATAGTATAGCTGCGAATTGCTATTACTCAAACTTTATTCAGCATGTCTGTGTTACTTGGGATAGTACCGCCATATGAAGCATAATGGCTTTGAATTACCTCCCCTATCTAATGAGCCAACGGGCCTGGGTTCGAATCTCATTCATTTCATTCATAATTTAAGAGCTTCGCTCTTGTCGGTGGAGTAATCGCCAGTCTGCCCTATCTCTTGATAGTGTTTTGGTCTCCTGATACGACATAGTGCCCACTTTCTCTTTCACTTGACTAAAAAACGTAATTCTTGGTCTTCCTCTGCCTCTTTTCCCGTCCACTTTGCCTTCCAGGATGTTCACAAAGAAAGCATCATGTCGCATCAGGTGTCCAATTATCCGTCCTCTTCTATTTTGGATGGTTTTCAGTAAGCAACGGCCTTCCTTTACCATACTCAAAACCTCTTCATTGGTTTTCTTTTCCGAAATTTTATTTACATTTGTTCGAATCTCGGGAAGGGAAAATATTTGTACGATGAACTCGAATATTTGTTTCTGGGTTATGGATGTTTTCTATGTACTTATGTTTTCATCTATGTAGTATGTAAATTGTCGTCTAAGTGCCTTAGGACTAGATCGATTTCTTTGAGGTTGTCCCATACCTATATTTATATATCATTTATCCGAATAAAGTTTAAAACACGGACGTATAGTCTGCTGTAGAAAGCCGAGTGATGTTGAGTTTCCTTAAAATGAATTGGATCTCTGGGGCACGGAACCTTAAATTGTTACACTTTCAACCCAAAACAAATACAATTGTCGAAACAGCGCCCAAAATGTGAGTAAAAGCTGGCCCAACTGTGTTTTTCCTCTTAAATATCCCGAAGTACGGTACCTATTGGCGTAGGTCTTTCAGAATTTCAATTTAACTTATAATAAGTTTGGCAAGTTGTCGAAATTAGAGCGGGGGAAGTTTACAAGTTGCCCGAAGTGTAGGCTTGATATTGGAGGGGCTACAAATCGGATTTTTTCTCTGCGGATTATATGTGGTTAGCCTATCCTGTACCAGTATTACAAGACATGCTTCTATGTCCAATTTTCATGAACATACTATGTTTTTACGACGGTCCTGGGTTCGAATCCCAGGAAAAACAAATATTTGAGTGTACTCGAAAGCCTACTAGAGCTTTCTCCCAGTAAGCTCTAGTAGTATAAGGTTGTATTGTATTATTTATTTAAACTTTATTGCACAAAACAAAAGTCAGTACAAATAGCAGATTTAATGCCAAATATCATTCTATACCATTCAAAAATAGTATTAGTAGGTTTGTATTATCTAGTAGGCTTAAACTAAGTAGATCGATTTGTGTGCGGAGGTCCGATTTTTTATACCCCTTTATTTTATAAAATGTCTTGCAACGCTTTTTTCCGTTAGGCTAGATATTGGGACTGTTTTGGGACAACCTACTGTTATGACTGGCAAGAAAAATAAAACAGCCTACATAATTACATTATACCTACAGAAGTAGGTGGGAATACAAATCTAGTTATGAAAGTTTTCTTATTGTTTAATGTTTCAAATTATAAAGTTCGCCCGGTGAACATGAATCTACGTACAAACTAACATTAATTTCACTGATGATCCTTTGACATTCATATAAATATACCGGGCTTAATTCAATCCGCATAAATGTGTCTTTAATCTTAAGTACGACAAAAATTCCCAAAAATTTGCTCTTAAAATTTAAACGGATATGGTTATAAGATAAATGAATGAGATTTCTTTGGACCATAGTTGGATGATTGAACTAACAGTTGGGTTTAACGTAGTTGAAAAATCTACTTTTTAAAAATATAGCGATCTCCATTCGTGTCTAGTAATAATTTAAAACCTTTTAGCTCGTTCCTAAACTCAGTCTGTATTACCTCCAAAAAGACTATAAGAACCTAAGTAAACGCTTGTCCATTTGTGGGACGGGCGGTGCTCGTGCGGGCCATTGTTTTAGCTGCTCCATCTGGAATGTTCTATTTAAATTCCCGGTTTCACGCCTTTCGAGAATATGGAAATCTGCACAGGGATTCTTTCGGGACGCTTTTTTGCTCATTTTGAACTTAAATTATGTACGTACCTACAGTAGGTACTGAATTGCCTACAGCGCACGACAAAATTGATTTGTGTACCTCCGTCAGTGCAACACTCCTCGATTTCAATCAATGGATTTAAACATAACAAAAAAAAAACAAGGCGCAAATGTTGCGTAATCGTACATTCGAGTTCATTTACATGTACACACTTACGAGAACGAAAATATCTGAACACGATTTTATGCTCCTGACAATAGGGTCGTGTTCAGATATTTTTGTTCTCGTAATTGTGTAGGTACATAGATGTAAATGAACTCGACTGTACGTCCTTAAAAAAACAACAAAGATGGTTTTTTTTATTTCGAACTTCCTTAGCAGCACGTCTAGAATAACTATGACACGCGACTCTTTGTTGCGCGACAAATACTACCTGTCACTTTCTTTTCAATACCGTGCGAGCAGGACAGGTGACACTGAGTCGCGCGACATGCGAATTTGCGGCAAGATATGCTAGCCCTGGTGGTATGTATTGACAAATCGTATCGCTATTCCGACTACGGTATAGCACAGAAAAAGTACGTATTTCATTTTCTTTCAGATCCCACACAAAAAAAAATAACTTGCAGATAAGTAGCCACTGTGTTAAGTACAAATGTGTATAAACAAGAATCTATTTCATTAGTAAACTTTTCGTTCCTGAACTGTTTCGCAGCATTATTACGGCGAATGCCAAAGTTTTGGACGAGATTTCATTAAGAAGTTTACTCAATTGTGACGTGAATTATTTTTATTCCTGTATTTTCCGTACCTATCGACTTCTTTACATTAGCTTGTCAATATCTATTACTTACGCTTCGCTGGCCTCATGATCCCGAATAGATCTTTATTCGATAAGAAATGATGTCACAGTGGAGCTAATGTGATTAAGAGTGAGCTGTGTCACCTAGCCGAACCGAAAATGACGTAGTTAGTTACGAAGTTAATTTCGCCGCAATTAGTTTGCATATTATAACATAAAAATTATAAGTATTGTGCGAAAAAAGAGTCCACGGGTGTGACTTGACGGCTGGTATTATGTGGATCTACAAGTTGAGCGAAACAGGACTGCACGTTATACACTCATATTCCCATTGAACCAAAAATAGAGTGAACAAACTGATTGTAATACATTTATATAAAGTACTATAAGTAGGCATGCTTATCTTACAAAACCGTTACTAAAACTAACACATTTAAACTACAAAAACAAACTGTGACAGAATATAATCCGACCTGGAACACGAAAGGCTTACTGTGCTGGACCAAGCTGCTGGTCTAACAAATATAATTTTAAACTTTTCTTGAAAATAAATATAGAAGAATCATTTTGGATTGGAGGTGGGATATTGTTCCAGCATTTCGTGGCAGAGTAACTAAAACTGCCACGAAAGGAAGCGCTTCCGTGTCGAGGACAGATAAGGCGAGGAGCACGTCTAGGTTTTGGCTTGGTGAAACGATGCTTGTGAAAAAGGTACGAGGGCTCTTTAAAATTAATAATTCCGAAAAGGAGCGTGGCTAAATGCATAGCATAGTACGGCGGGCTTCCATCTTGAGAAGCTTACCTTTGTTATAAAAGGGAGTAACCTGTGCTCGAGGTGGAATGGGATAACAGAATCTTGCGCATGCATTTTGTAAGCGCTGAATCAACTTTTTAGAACGAGAAAGCAAACATGGGCCAAACACCGTATTAGCGTAATTCAGCTTCGAGAAAATTAGAGAGTCGCAAAGTTTTATTCGTATGTCTACAGAAAGCTAATTTCGGACCCTATATATAACTTTTAGCCGATAAAAACAATTGCGTACAGTTTCAAGCACATGTTTCTCAAAATGAAGAGTACTATCCATGATAACACCCAGATTTCTAGCTTCAGACACACATTCTAAGGGTTCATCACATCATCTATAGAAACCTGGGGGCTACGGGACATTACCTTAGCGACACTCTGCTTTGTACCCATCACAAGAAACTTCGATTTTAAAGGGTTAAGAACAAGGCCACTTTGTTCTGACCACCGCGCTACTCGGCTCAGATCTTGATTTAGTTTGGAGACAGCTACTTCCGTGTCATCTGGCTTGAAAGAGATGTAAATTTGTAGGTCATCAGCGTACAAATGACATTTACAGTTTCTGACACTGTCAACGATATCAGTACTGTATAAAATAAAAAGTATAGGACCAAGAATAGACCCTTGAGGTACTCCTCTAGTGACAGGTTGAGTGTCAGAAACTGTAAAAGTACCGTATCACTATCCCCGTCTCTATACCTACTTACCGGGTAAGCCCTTCTTTTCCGGCGTCTGCAGCAAAAAATATAAAAGTTGGTCTGCAGTAATGTACTATATAAATGTTTACATTAAATTTTTCAATGTTCGCTTCATTTGTAAACATTTAGTTTACGTTAGCAGACGTTACTGCTTTAATAAAAAAAAAAAAGTACTATTTATGGTAGATGCGCTTATATACGCCTTGTTTTAATAATTTCTTGTAATACAGTGAAAAAATGTCTTACTAATGTTCACCAAAATATAAATAGGTGACGATTTAAAAACTTCAGCAGCAACAAATTCCATAACAGTCCTTTTATTTGCCCCCTATGGATACTATTGATCATCCGGTCGGTGCAATAGAGTAAGTTTTATTTTAGAAAGAAAGAAAGAAAAATGGAATAGAATATGGAATAATCCATAAAAGCACACAGAGACATGACATTACTGGCATAACAGTGTTCTATTAATTATCGTATGCGGAGTGAAGATGTCTCCAATGAGTCCAGCAATGTGTGCGTTGAAGAAAAGGCTCTGACTCAGCATAGTGCTGCCATTCGCAAACAAAGCAAACTGCAACGCTGTAATTCTGTTATCAATGTTCAACTAACTACGTTGATTTTCTCACACCATTGCAATAAATAAGGACTCCGATTTAAGCTTCAACGATTTAAAGCAAACAACGTTCCTAGAAAAATACAGAAGAGTTTTATTATGATGAACTGTTTATTTCCAGCTCATTCTCATTGAAACGAGTTGAGGATCGTTGTGTTCCTTTTGTAATAGTTTTAAAATAAAACTAAATAAAATATTGTATATGCATTGTTAAACGAATATAAACTTATTAGATCGTGTTAGACTCCATGGAGTACAGTTAATTGTATGTACTGCTCAGCTGTTTGTAGTATGTTTAAGTGTAGTTACATTGATTATTAGTAGTGAGTTACGCAGTGTAACAGAAAAGAAAAGAGTGTATATGTATATTCGCCAACAAAATTTAATGGTAAAAACGCTGTGTATGAAAAAAATTACAATACGATTCAGCTTAACGAAGAATTTGATTCTATGTTTTTATGAACTCAACTATAGTTTTATCGCGTTAGGTAGGTACTATTATTTAGTATTACTCTGTTTCACTTTCAAAGTCATTACAACGACGCCGTAGGTACCTAATATTTAAATTAAGGTAAGCATGTTTTAGTAAAATTTCTGCTAAATAATACAAAAAATTAAGTATTAAGTAGGTTCACTCTTCTTTTCTATTACTATTATTCTATTGATACTCATATTTTAAAAGTTTACACTATATTAGACACGTTTGTTTTTCATCTACAAATATCAGTTATTTCCATAATTCAAAATCAGCAGAACAGGTTATTTCTTAAATTTTCATTCGATAATCATACTACTATTTCAGCATGACTCGTTAAAATTACATGGAAATCATGGAATCAATAATATTTTACCAAATTAACGTATTTTATATTTTTTGATAGTAATGGATATACACTGATAATGGAAGGTTTAACCACGCATTCAGTTTTAATCATCCCGTTATCCGCTTACGGCGATATTAACGGGATACACCGCATTAACATTTATGGTTTTCGTAGTTATATTCCAAATTACCAATTAAATAGAGCCATTTTGAATTAATGTTCTGCAACGTAGGTCCTGTCCGGTTCGGAGTTGAAACGGGATGCGAATATTTCGACTGAAATGAATGAAATATGATGCCGATACGATAAAAGATTTGAAAAAGATTATTGAATTTGTGAGTCTTCAGCAATGAACGAGCTATGATGGTTGCTTTTATAACGCGATAAATTAGTGACAAAGCATCCGTCACGTTTTGTAAACTAGATCAATAAGGTAGTTAGCCAGCTCACGATAAGACCCTTGCAACATTACATGACGTCTGCTGTATTTAAGGGACTTTTTAGACCTCTTTGTCACTCTACTTCTTAGCCCTCTAATAGTCAGTGAGGACAGGGTTGATCCCGAGCGCGAAACGGGCACGTTTTGACAAAATTCGAGTGTGAGTGACAGATGCCTTGGCACTTATTTATCACGTGATTAACGCAACCATCATCGGCCCGGGACATCACAAAATAATAAACAAGGAATAAAACTAAATTAACATGTTTGACGTCATTTCTGCACCTCAAAACGTAGAAACGTTGTAGTTTCTATTGTCCATGCCCACAGCTAATCTAAAAATAGCTCAGCTAAAAAGGTTCGGATGCCGTGACGTGATTTATCTAGACCCAACCTGTAACGAGCTGTCAGTAGCGAACCAACAAAAAACGGCCCACTAAATCTAACCCGACCTCAATTTCCATGCAGAATTGTTCTCGTAAAAACACACAGGTCAGCTCTCTTGAAAACAGTGTTGAGATTCTTTGCTATAAAATTACTGACGTCATATGTTATTTACCGAAGGAACAAAAGGAGTTTCAGGGAGACGTGAACAGGTTTAATAAAGAATCATTTTAATTTATGCAATGATTACACTGGTTGTTATAAATGTTTAGAGTATTTAGTTCCCGTAAATGTACATATTCTGGCATTTAACAAACCAGAAACTTCTAGATTTTTTTATATATTCTACGGATACGATATTTAGACTCCCACAGAATGAAGCCGAGTGGAGAAAATTGGTTAATTTCGGCTTGTTTTTATAATTATGTTACAAATTCCGCATCATTTAAATTCGATTAAAGTTAAAGAGGCTTTATGATCACAACCTTCTCACACAACTCAAAAGTTAAGTTACACTGAATTAGAGTCTACACTATGTGAGACAGATGTTTCACTTCAGTCGTATCTTGTTGAACTCGACATGCCTGCAACTACTTACTTGGTAATTCGCAATTTTTTTCTTCTCGCGACATGTCATAACATTTTTTGGGGGCCCCCTGTGCTGTTTAAGATTTAAATGTTTTTGTATGTTAACATCCTCCCAGGTAACGTAATCCAATTGAGAATCACTGGTTTTGAGTGACCAAGTCTCTATGCGAAGCGAGTCCGGGGCATACGTGTGACTCATCGTTCGCAGCCTGGTGTCTGTATTCGACATGCCTGCAACGATTCAGGTCATGGGTTCACATCCCGAGAGTAATTGGATTGATGCGCTGAGAGCGTGGAATGGTGAACGCGAAGCACTTTGTTGCTCGGTTCGTCGCGTGTCCTGAACTAATTCAATTATGATCAGCAAATGAACTAATGAGCTCGTAGCCCAGTCAAAGAGGTCTTTACACAATATCAACGAAGCAGAGAAGGAGTTTATAATTATTTATTTGTGGCAAATATGACGGTAAAATATACGTTTTTGGACTACTCTATAGGGTGGCGACGGTGGGTGTTTAGATGATTTACTAAATTGCAAAGAAAAAGAAAAGGACTCAAATGCCGCTTGAAGCATATTCTTTTTTCTTTTCACAACCTAATTAGCTTTTGTCATATTTAATATTCATGTTTTCCATTCTAATATTGTGTTTGAGGTACTACACGACGATAAATCTGGTATGAATACAACTAAAACAATTTAGAAAAATAAAAAATAATATTCCCCTATTCGTTGATTGGGCTATGGACAATGTAAGCTAAGTGAGCATTCATGAGCGGTCGCAACTAAACGACCCATCGGATGCGCTTAAGCGGCCATAACGGCCGGAGAAGTTTCAGCGGTGCATTGATATTTTATGCAATACTAGCGACGACGGTATGTATTAAAAAAATCACAAAGCTTACTCGCTGATCGAGCTCTGGCTAATATAAGCTAAGTGAGCACTGATGAGCGGTCAAGCTGAGACTCATCGGACGTACTTGATGGGATGTAATGGACGGTGAAAATTTTGCAATGCATTGATACTTTCATCGTCGCACAGTAAGGGGTGTTATGGGCACATTGGGCACTATAGCCATACTGGGTATTAAGAAAATCACAAAGCTTACTCGTTGATTGGACTATGGCCAGTGCGAGTTAAGTGAGCACTGATGAGCGGTCGAAGTAGATAGATCGCAAAGTAAGGTGCCTGTGGAATGGCTACTAGCCATACTACGTATTAAGAAAATCACATCACTCGTTGATCAGGCTAAGGCTAATATGAGCTAAGTGAGCGGTCGAACTGAGCGATCCATCTTCGGACGCGCTTAAACGGCCGTTATGGACGATAAACTTCCAGCCATGCATTAATAGGTACTCTCTTTATCACACAATCAGGTGCCTGTTATGGGTACTATCGATGGTTACGTATTAAGAAGATCACAAAGCTTACTCGTTGATCGGGCTATGGGCAGTGTGAGCTAAGTGAGCAGTGATGAGCGGTCGAGCTAAGCGACCCATCGGACGCGCTTAAACGGCCGTAATGGCCGGTATAGTCCTAGCCAATTTGCATGCTTCGGAAATATCGTGCATTTTAAAATTCAGCCAGGCGTTTGATCGGCTGTTGCGGAAAGTGTTTGATGAATGGGATAGCGGTGTTAAACAGGTCGTACACACAAAGGGTATTTAACGAAGTTTATTAGTGTCGAACTGCACACTACTCTTTAACAATTTTAATTTTTTTACGTGAGTAAACAAATAAAGACGAATGTACAACATTTTGAAATGAGGAAACAGCGAGTTGTTTTTTTATACTAAAAGTTGAACATAAATATCCAGTAAAATATCCGCGTCTTGAATTGTGTCACTTTAGTTATGTACTAAACAATAAAGGTATAGTATTTTTTCAGGTTAATAAAGATATACTATTAGAATTTGATTCTGACACAGAGCTGACACATTTATAGACAAAAGGGAAAGAAAAACATACTTGTATTCTTCTCAGCGTGTTTTAGTAGGCTTTACAGTTATATGTCATAATAAGTGAGTTGAGAGAGAGTACATAGAAAACTACCGCGCGTCTCTGACATATTAAAATACCTACTTAACGGGTTGATTCACGTCGTAGAAGTCGAAAATCGCTCGACATGTTTCGAATCGGTACGCGATTCATCATCACACTACATTCGGTTTGATAATTTAACTGTACTGGCCAGAGAAAAGTGTTACAGCCCGCGAAAAGTACGGAAAGCTATCGAAATTAGTCGTCATCCGAATTTAACCGATTGTGGATCAGAGCGGCACGGACAGGGATATTGCCCACAAATCCCACAATGCTCGGTTGGCCGCCACCGCGAATTATCGGCTCTGCCACCTTTAGCATAACTGTGGCACGCGAATATTTTACGCGCAAGAAATATTACCTATCTCTTTCTTCGCTGTACTATGAGAGAGTGACGGGCTGGATTCGGTGAGTAAACCTGTTTTGTCCATATTTTTATAAGTGGGTCTGGCAATCAAAAGGTTATAACTTTCTCACTTTACACACATTGCAGTTATTACCTCTTTAACCCCGTAGCTAAAACTAATGGGCTCTAAGAGCTTCCTGTTAAGAATATATAAACGGCGCGATCCGGCTTATGGAGAGGTTTAATGGACCTTAACGACTTTCTGGTTTAACTTTAGGTAGCTTATTGTCGCCGAAAAGACGATGAAGACATAATTTTTAATAAGGAAGTGATAAGTTTAAAGGATAGTTCTTTGCTCAACGATCTGAATCACCCATCATCACAAGAAAGTACTTGAGGTTGATGGGCAACTACGGAAGCATCAGCATACAACTAGCGTTGAAAATTGATTTTTTCGGGAATTTATGAAATTTAAGTTTTTTTCCGTTTTTTTTGCATTTTTAAGGAAGAAATCAAATAAGTTATTACAATTTATTTAATTTCATTATAGTTAATTATCACTATCACTATCACCATATATTTCAATTGTTTCATTTTTTTTTGTTATTTACCTCGGTTGTTTCCCAACACCGCTCTTTACACGCGGCATTATTACGCAGTTTGAAGATCAGTAAGAACTGTTTTCCAATATGAGTAGGTACTAGGTAAAGTATACTATAACCAGGGTTCGGAAATTAGGATCTATATTTACCTAAAGTTGACAAAATCCTATTGCTATCTCACTCATACGTCAAACAAAGCCGCCTATACCTACGACCGAATAACAAAGCCGCCGATAAAGTTTAGGTAAATATCGATCCGAATTTTCGAACCCTGACTATAACAATCTAAGTGCCGTATTATTAGAAATTAATCCGACTGATAAGCGTAATGACATGACACAAATGCGACAGCTGAACTGATCTGACACCGATGTCAATGGCAAAGTAAGTCTATAATCATTCACTTAACCATCAGTAGGTATTAAGAAAAATAACCGATTGATTAAATCGTTTTTTTTTTTTCGTTTTATTCGGAAAAATTTAAGCGGAAAATTTCATGGTCTTTTTCCGTAAAAATCCGAAAAATAACGAGCCGTTTGGAAAGAAACGGGATTTTTTCCGGAAATTTTCAACGCTACATACAACCCATAAAATAAATAAAATTCAGAATAGGAATATGTAAATTTATTACAAAATCTATGTTATGGCCAGCGTTCGTAAAATGCGAGCAAAGGTCATTGAAATGCCAGGGCTGTCACGGGTTTTCATACGTCATCGTCATTTCAATCGATTTTGCTCGTAATTTACGATCCCTGGCTGTGGTCATAGGACAATCATAAATCTGTGTTTAATCATATCACTAAAGCAGAAACACAGTCGAGGCAGGCCTAGGCGGTGATGTCGGGACGTTCTGGGACCGTTCCGCAGGGGCTGGCCAGAGGAGGCCGCGGATCGAAAAATCATGGAAATCAAGGGGTGAACCCTTTGCCCAGCAATGGAACAGTGTTATAGTCTAGCAAAAAAATCAAAACAATTTTTTTTATTTGATTCATATTTTTATTTTTGTTAATTGTAACGACTTTTTTTTGTAAACAAAAATATCTAACAACGTTTAACTCTTGGCCACGCAAAACATATATTTCCGAGTAAAGAAGTTCTGAGTACCGATGTATATAGGAGGCCAAAAAAATAAATACTTTGCCTTTTTTATCGTAAAAAGTAAAAAAAGATCTATTTTTATTTTTATTAAGTGTAACGGTTTTTGTAAACAAAAATAATATCTAAAAACGTTTTACTCTTGGACACGCAAACGTACGTTTACGAGTAAATAAGTACTAAGTATATAGAAAGTCAGATAAGAAACTGGTTCAGTAGTCAGCAGAAGAAAGTATTGTTACATAAATCAGGGCTATCTCTTGTTTACACGTGAAAACACGTGTAAGCCCGGATTCAAGCTGATACCATGGGAGTAAAGGAGGGAAGTAGGCTCCTCTTATTTCTGGGTACCTTGCGCCGCTACTTTGATAAGAAGACTAATTACAATAATATTTGTGCTAGCGGATCGATCTAGAATTAAACTCACTTTATCAGTTCGTCCGTATGAGTAGATTCTCGTATTCTGTTGTAACGATAATAAAAAAAATAGTTTTTAAGCCTGTAGGGTAAATTAATGTATTAATCAATCATAGGTACGTACTTTTTTCTAAATACAACCATGAGAGAATTAAGTGTTCTTTAGTCTTTATAGCAATATAAACTAGATTTCAAATCGATTATAATAATCATTACACTATCTACAAAGTGACAGCGAATATAATATGTGACTTAAATTCATTATAATTTCCTTGATAAGCATTTTGTGCAAATAGGGCGAGCGTCGCTGTAAATCGGGGCGTTGGCGCAGTAAGGAGCGACGATATTAAACTGGTGGATTTATCGGAGGCCCGCGCTTCCGGTCGAACCCCGGGAAAAGGCAAATTTACAAAACTTTACATACGAAAAGGCCGAGTATGTAAGTGGTTTACACATTATTTTGATAAAATAATTGAATGCAGTTTTTCTTAGTATACAATGTGTGATCATAGATACTAACTGGAGCATCTGAAATGACAGGAACTCGAACTAGTTATTATACGCAACACTTATGTATAATAAATTATCACAGATTATCGTATCCTATTCGTTCGGGGTTTTCCCCGGTGGCTACAGTATGCGTTTCTTCGAGGGAGTAAATCGATTCTTAAAAGGATAGCAACGCGCGTGTGGTTCTTAGGGAATGCATACCGATAAATTTTAGTATGGGAATCACCGAATTCCCAGCAAATTACCGGTAATTTCTATAGAATTTTTTACCTGTTTGCATTCCCTAGTGATGTTCCTCTGACATCGCAAACGTCCATTGGCGGCGATAACTGCTTAACATTTGCCACCGTCGTAGCATACAAAAATATATAATTTTTTGCAACTAAGTACAGCAGTGGATAATATCCAGTTTAATGGGACGGGGCGTTGGCGCAGTATGGAGCATAGCTATAAAGTGGCGGTTTTATCGGAGGCTCCCGCTTCCAGTCGAATCCCCGGATAAGGCTGTTACTGATAATACCTCGTTACTGGAGCGGTGTAATATCATTACAGTATAGCATAGACCAAATGAAATACGTCCTTTACATACTAGTTCCGAATAGGTGTAATGTTATTAAATAATTTAGACTGAAAAATTCTACTGCTAGAATACGGAATAAGCCCGGAAGCTAGCTCCGAAACGTCTGGAAATTAAACAGGTTTCTAAATTGTCATATATCTATTTCATTTACTATAAGTATTCAAAGTAATACTTTTAGTAAGTACTTACGATCATTATGCAAGATGCACATCCTTTTTACAATATTTTTACTCTTGTGTTTTATTATTTGATTATATTTTTCTTTACTCTTGCTTCGTATGGTCATTACATTTTGATTCCTTATTATGAAAAACCAGTGCATTTTTAGTTAAGTTGTTAACAATCATAATATACGTATTTAAATAATTATCAAACATGTCTCATTATTTTTAATGTGAGTATATTCCACATTTTTTTATAGGTATGAACTTTTGATACAAAGCCCAAAGAAAAATTTAAATCCGTAACCTGGCCACGCCTATTTCACGTGCATTAAAAATTTTTTTTGTGTTCTACTCGTACTAGTTAGGAAGTTTCGGTGTATGAGCATGCGTAGTAGTGTTGTGAATGGCGTTTGTAGCATAACACATCAGCGCACACTCGCTTGGCTCCACCGTCCGCCTAAATGCAGTTAATATAGATGCTCGTTCGTAGTCAGACGTAGCGACAGCACACATGCGTCAGTCAGTCGTGTCAAATTACGTGGCATTTTACGCAACCTACAAGATATCAGACGGCTTTTATGAAAATAAAAAAATATCGGACAACCCCACAATAATCGAAGGCTTGTGTTATGGCTATATATATATATATATAGTTATATAGATAAATATGTACTTAAATATATAAAAAGAATCATGACCCAAGCACAAACATTCGAGTTTATCACACAAATATTTGCCCTGATCGGGATTCGAATCCGGGACCGCCGGCTCAGTAGGCAGGTGCTCTACAAGCTGAGCCAAACGAGTCGTCAAAAGATTGATAGAAAGAAAAAAAAGGGAGAAGCTTCTGTAGTATTTTTATCTGCTCGTGTAATTCTTGCTTCGCCTATTTTTTTATCAAAACATCCGTCGCAAATTCACAACTCTCCTGATGACGTGCCATAACTCTTAATCACAATGAAGTAAGAAATATAACTTCAAGTCGTAAAACTGCTCCTAAGACCGCTTTAATAGACCAGTTGAGTAATAAAATGTAAAATTCCTCTTCGAAATATTTTTTTCTTTAACTGTCGGTTTTACGAACACGGGTCGGTCGTAAAGAACCCGATGTCAGACACAGGATAGGGTGAGCCTATCCTATGAAACTATCAGTGGATATCTTAGCTATACCTATTGATAGCGATTGCTTACGATTGGGCTTGAATGCGAATTGGGATAATCATGCATAGACTGCTCACTATCCTACCATTTCGCGTTTCCTAAGTTATTCTGTCTCTGGAGTTAGCCCATCTTTTTTTCTAGACAGGTATTACCGAAAATACCGACCTGATTATTATTCTGTTTTTAACATATATTAGTACAATGCGTGAGCGGTCAGAATGCGATTCGCTTTGTATACCTGTCTCGCTCGCTCTTACGCGGAGATCTGAGAGCTCACGAACTGTATATATAGGTAATACTAATAGGTTAATGTCAATGAGTCTTAACTCTAATTTTAGATATTTTTATTCTTGTTAGGCTATCCCTTTTTTGACTTATTCTATGTACCCTCTTTTTATATTTAGGTACCTACCTATAGATTAAGTATTCTATTTGTATTAATTGTTGTATTAAGCGGTTTACACTCACGTGAAATTGTCAGGAATGGCCTGAAATGTTTCGAATTCGTATGGAGCTCTTCATCAGGGACGGCTCGGCTGCCCGTACACCTCCGCGGCAACCTCGTCAGTGACGACGTTGCCGCGGCGGTGTACGGGAAGTAGTTTTATTAAATATGTCTCACGAAATTTTTAATAAGATTATTCTATTTGTACCTAAACTAGCATTGTTTTTTGTGCGGAAACTTAGCTTATAATTAAATAAAACTTTTTCTCAACACCTTATAATTTAGGTGTTGAGAAAAAGATTCCGACTTCCTGCTTCAATATCAACTTCAAACAAATTAATTCATTTTCAATGAAACTCCTGCATATTGCTGTAAATTGGCACAGTTCTTAAACACTAATTTATGAATAAAGTTAATGATGAAAATCTGAAGAATGAAGGCTCTCAACTTCCTGGCAGCGAGCCAGGAGTGACCGATTACTCCCTTGACTTCTATCCGTGCTGGTTACGATTTTAATTTCGAATAATTTAGTCAGCTGTATTAATAATTTAATGCTGCAGTAATTGTAGTAGGGGGAATTGCTGCGCCAGCTAGTCTTTTTTGGCAATTACTCATATGAGTGCCTTTTTTAACGTTGGGGAAATGCCTTTATGCTTCCCGCCTAATCGGGGGACCAGAGGGGGTTTGACGCACTAACCGAGACTTCGGACTTTAGACTACGGTCTAAAACCACTAACGAATTCCGAAACCGCCTGCTTAATTTCTTACAGAGTTAAAAAAAAATGCAGCCTTATTCTGACTTAAATAGTTATTGTAATCTAACGTGTTTTACCACTATGTGGGTTACCTTACAAGATACCAGTTATTTATTTATTTATTTATTTATTTTCGTGTAAGTTACCTTGAAAAGTTGTTTTTAGACCAAATAGTTTTCTCGCAAATGTTGTAAAATATCCCAGATTATTTGTTATTCTTTTCATACTTTTGAAAAACGGGAAATGGCAGGAATATTAGTTTGTCTTCTCCCTCGTTTATATAGAAAAGAATAGAATAGTATTTATATTGGCATGGACAATTTGTCCATATTATTAGATATAGAAGTACTTCAATCCAAAGCTAACAAAATTCTCAACTTTAACGAACAATATAACCAAACAAAACTGAACAATATCCATTCAAAACAACCACCAACGTAGATTAAAATCGCTAATTTCAAAGTTTAACATCATTTAAACGAACACCACAAAATTGAAAACTTTTCCTTTATCATTAATGCTTTAGCTATATGGATTCCCAGGAGATGGCTAAAGTTACTTCACAACAAGTTTTGTGTTTATACCTGCCGACACCTCTCAAGGAAATTGAACATGGGAAGTTTGCTTTTCTGCACGCTATAGTTGCGAATCTAATCAACGAGATCCCGGAACGAAAGTGAGTTGTTTACGTTAAGAGGCCTTATTCCTTTTTTTTTCAGATTATGACAAATATAATTGATACTTTCATATTGTCAAGTGAAATAATTGTTTTCCCCGAGTTCTAGGTAGTAACATAGCTATTTCATGCTTTCATTGCATGCAGTAGAAAATAATGTGTAAAACTAATTTTCCGCGTGAATATTGTCAATTTTGAGTAGTTTTTGAAACAAAAATTATCAATATAAAATTCAAACTGTGGGTTATAAATATTAAAAAAATCCCAATAGCCCTGTTCTATCTAGTAACATCAATAATATGTTAAGAAACATGTTTGATCATAGAGAAAAATGACTAAAACAATCAGCATTTTAAAAGGAATAAGGCTTCTTTGCGCCTTCTCTCTTTTAATAACTGGTAAAGTAAACCTGAGAGGTGACTCAGAAGTTCAAAATTCAAAGTGTACCATGCCATCCCTCTCGATCTCCTATGAAACGATATTTGAACGAACGAGACGACAAGATTATGAAGTTCGAATTTATAACATCTGAGTCACAAGCCTACTAGAGCTAACTTTGGGACTAGGTCGATTTGTAAATAAAATAAATAAATAAATATTAAGGGACAATCATACACAAATGGACCTAGTCCCAAACTAAGCAAAGCTTGTACTATGGGTACTAGACGACGATATACATAATATATAAATACATATATAGATAACATCCATGACCCAAGAACAAATATTTACACAAATATTTGCCCCGGCCGGGATTCGAACCCGGGACCGCCGACTCAGTAGGCACGTGTCTACAAACCGAGCCAAACGCGTCGTCAAAGTGTGAGATTGTCCCCAATATTCATTTATGTACATAATACTATAGCGTATTAGTGTGTAATTATGTTATAGAGTGACTGTTCCTCCAAGAAAAACTAGTTCATGTTACTTGGCTACAATTATAAAGACCATTAATAATTTCACTCTTGTGCTTTTAAAAATAACAGTTCCTCTGTCGTTACATTCCAAGTTTTGCAAAAAGGTAAGTAAATTTAAAAAAAACTTACAGTCTTTCTGATTTAAAACTATGCGATAGCATATTTACCTCAGTATTTCACCTTTTTCTAATTTCATTTTACATACAATGGTTGAATTATTTCGTTCTTTGCAATTTGGAGTGGACAAAAGAGCATATTTCAACTGTTAGTACTTAACAAAGATCGCATTTTTTAAAAGATACTTTCATGCTTATTATGAAACATGAGTAGTTTAAGGTACTATTTTAGAAATTTAGTTAACTAGGCTAGTTGAAACTCAACTTTGCCTAAATATTTAGGAAGCAAGACTACAACATCCCTTGTTCATTAGATGAGACGTGATTGCAAATTCAAACACGTGCCGAGTCTTGTAAGAACCTTCGTTGTTCTCCTAAAGTGTTACGAGGAGTAGATAAAACCCAAGTCAAAATCTGAATATTGTCAATAACGACTTTGTCAAGATTGTCCCGAAATGTCAAACTGACGTGGATTTCATTGCTAATTACGTCATTTCAGAAATAAAATTAGTGTAATTGTATCCATTTAAGGGTTAAAATAACGGTCTCTGGGTCTGATTGAGCTCAGATCTGCAACCGTCGCTCTACTTTTTTTTTTTGGCCAATTTCAGAGCACGTTCGTAGTCGAATGCTCGCGGTGAGAAAGCACATTTCGATGCGTTGCGTCGGTCACTAACCACGCCCCATTACCAATAGCGACGCGTTTAATAAAAAGAACCAATAAAATACAGTGTAGATTAATTTAAGGTTCATGTAGTTTTATTCTGTTATCAGCACCTAAGCATGTATTTATTTATTTAAACTTTATTGCACAAATCAAACTAGTACAAATGGCGAACTTAATGCCACAAGGCATTTTCTTCCAGCCAAACATAGGGCCAAACAGAAACATTGCTTTAAATTTAAATCAATACTTCAAATTTATATACGAAAGCTAGTATTTTAGTTCCTACTAAATTAGATGATGAAGTACAACGCTCGACACTTAAAATCTTAACTTCATTACTCTTCAGCTACTCCATTTAGCTCCTACTCGGTGGTACGGATGCCAGGCTCCAACTAATTTGCATATACTGTTAGGTCCCTATTAGTAAACCATCCGCTGTCGAGTTTACAATCATTTACAATGGAGATGTGATGTAAAAATTCAACCCCACATTTGCATGTTGCGATTGCTAAGGAATCCGAAGGGGATTAGTCGGAAATGGGACAAGGGACAAGCTTGCATAACGTATACATTTGGTTTTAAATAATTTTATTTTATATTTCCAGTTTCTGGGAACTATGGATGGATTCTACCCTAAGGCATGTAAGAAATGAACTGAAAACTGCAATATCTATCTAGTGGTTTTGATAAAACAATTGGCAGGCCACCCGTCTGGGCCGGAGAACTGTGGAAACGTGGGTTCAAATCCCGTTTAAAACATTATCTTTTTGAATTTTTCGCTTCAATATAAACAATTGTAATTACATTATTAGTGATCGGATTTAGAGCAAGGGTTTTTTTGGCTAGCCCTTCAGATTACAAAATAGAAAAAGTTAACGTCGAATTTGCCTTTAATTTATTGATGTTTCATCCCTTTTTAAGTCTTTACGCTCCAGTAGATGTAATTCTTAGTTATGAATCAAGAAAATTGGTTCAGGTTTAAAGACCTCCAGCTATTCCTAAGTAGGTACCTACATTCACAAGTTTTTTTTTATCGTTTCGGTTATGTATAGATGAAAACGTGTTAATTTGTTTTTCATTGTTTTTTTTCTACTAGATGATTATTATATCTCATAATAGCCAACAGACAGAGTAAAGAATAGATTGGATCGATTAACGTCGAATTTAATTACGAGGGTAAAATAAATGAGGGCTTATTACTTAATCCCCTAAGAGATATCAAAGCTAAGCCCCTTCATCTTGATAGAGCGTCGTACCCCAATTCAAGTGGGTTGTACATCACTATTGATACTCGTAATGAATTCAAACATATTGATAATACTTTTGATATAAGTGAAAAGTATTTCTTATATTACAATGTGTAATTTTTAAGTACAATTTTAACACGTTTACGGATATAGAACCACTTTGAAAATTACACGATGCGCCAGAGATTCTCATTTAAAATAGTTCAAGCCAAAAACGGGACAAGGCATAATATTAGCTCCCAAATGATAACCAATTCGCATGCATTTTTTGTCATTGACAGTTTAAACAAGGCTCTTCTTTCTAGAGATGTCTCTTGTCTATAGATATGGTTGTTACCTATAGTCGATGAAAATAAAAGTAGATGTCAAGATACTATTTTGGGTCTCATTGAAACTATTGACTGTGCTATTGACAGGATTTCAGCCAATTGAAACTCAAGGGTTAGAAAAAATTGCATGTCTAAAAGGTGACGTGTAAGGCTAGTAACCTAGATAAATTTAAAAAAAATAGGCCTGTTATATTAAACAATACCTAACCTATATTTGAATAAGTATAACTGAACCGTCCAGTATTAGGGCCAACGTAGACCTTCGGAATTTTCGTTCGGTTTCCGTACGGAGTGACGTCAGAAAGTATATCTGTCTCTGCCTGTCATATAGCAATGTCTCGATTGCTGACATCATTCCGTTCCGTGCAAAAACCGAAACGGAGTTCCGAACATCTGTTGCGGACCTTATTCGACAATGCCTATACATGGAAAATTCAAAATAAATACATAGATCATAAACTGTTACTTTTACTTTTTTAATCCAAACAAAGTCGCAAAACTAAATTTAATAGTCACGGCATTTTCCCTGCAATTTTTAAAGCACGATGCGAGTTACAAAGTTGAACATGCAACGTTTTGCACTGCATTACTTTTAGCAGCCAAAGGGTCGCAAGTGTCTATGGAAGTCTAACAGGCTTAGTGTCTTTTTCCTTCAACGCGTTTACGCGAATTGGTGCATTGTAAACAAGTTGAGAACTCCCGCTGGTAAAGTTCTAAATTAACTCCCTACCGTGCAACTAGCACGGTAGATATTTAGTGCAGTGAAATTATATTAGTGTGAGGTCTCGGCAAGACAGAGTGGTATAGAGGAGCGGTTAGGTGCTAGAACTTCTGGGAGTTGCAGGGCACTTAGTAGAGATAACTAGATGTCAGTGTCAAACGTTGAATTAGGCCAAAAGATATTTTCACGTGACATTATAGTTATATAGAAATCTGCGTCGAACGAAGTAAAAAATCATGTGATTGCTATTCATAAAAAGGTTGTCCAATATCGATTTATATATTTTTTTTATGTATATCGCATGATTTTTTATGTTGTTCGACGCATATTTCTATATAACGATAAGGTCACGTGAAATTATCTTTTGGCTTAATTTAACGTTTGACACCGACATCTATATATCTGCTTAGGGGCCAGACCACTACTACGGATAAGCTGCCACGATGATACCGTCAAGAAGCACATTGCGTAAAATTAAGCATTATATTCTGCCAAATCGCTCTCTGTACCATTTTGTAAATAGGAATTTATATTGAGAAAATTTTAGGGCGCGCTTTACCAACCCTCAGTCCCTCACCAATTTAAAAGCGATGCGTACGTCGCCACGAAATTTCAACCTGTCACCCCGTACCTTTACATGAGTTAACATGACAGTACTCACTAGCGACAGCGTAAAAGATTTGTATAGAGAATAGTACAGTGCACCTAGCGGCTACTTTTTAGAACTACAATTATCCATTCAAATCGTTTACGCTGTCGCTAGCGAGTACTGTCACTGTAAACTCATGGTAAGCGTACCGTTCTTTGAGAGTTGGCAGTTCATGAGATGTTATTAGTTTCTTGAAGTACACGTAACTTGTATTTAATCGAGTTTCGAGTTTCGCGTAAGTTTCGTGTGTCATGGATGCTAGTTTAATGTGATATTAATTACTTGGATAAATGATAATATAATTTTAGGTATATGTAAGTTACTTCGTGTAAGGAATATGATAATTACCTAGCTACATCGTCCGCGTATAGTTTTCGTATTCTATAAATATATATATTTGAGTGACCATTTATATTCCTGTGCCAAAATGTTAAAATCTATCCAGCCATTTACACGATGAACCCTCTCCATATTTTTTTGAATTCATTTAGCAAGAATAAACTAAATTCTTGCGACTATAAAATTGTACTCAATATGATAGATATAAGAAAAGGTAGGTATCTATTTATTCATCGTCCGTATCTCCTTTTTTCATTCAAAATATAACCACGTAAGAAACGTCGTAATCCGATGCTCTTCTCCCTGCAAAATGAAAAGCGCAGCGCTATATACTGTCAATGCTGTTTTTTGGTTATTCCTTGTACCTATCTTATTTCATGGTGTGGCAATAAATGTTTCTTTCTTCTTTCTTTCTGTCTTTAAAGTCAGCCTTAATACTTCTGAAATATAGTCAAAATGTGGTAGAGCATTTTTTTGCCTATTGTACTATATAAATAGAAATGGTGTGCGATGAGTGATGACTCCCACTAGCGTCCTCGGCACCTTTCATGCAAACGTCAAAAAGAGCATCTAAACAAAACACTCCGGTCGCCTGTGCCATTTTTTCTTACAGTTGAAGAAATGGGTTATGATTTTTTAACTTCCTCTTATTTAGGTAAAAAGTATTCATTAGGTAACCATCTGTGGATGCCCGTAACTACTTGAATATCAAAGATAATTGAAATTAGTCCTAACGGCTGGAGGCGTGATGAGGGCCGAAAGATACATACATACAGACTAACATACACTACAATCCAGTGACCTCCAAATAACCTAGCTCACTTATTTTTTGGAAAATATCTGCAATTTAATTTCTCATAGATTTTCTTATAATATTAACAATACTAAATATTAACGCACTAATAAAAGTTGCGATTTATTATCGTTTTGTATGAAAACAACGAAATCTTCTCGTAGCAACCCTAAATGGTGAGGCAGTGGACTAACTCGATTGAAAACTAATAATTGACAATTTAACGGCAGCGGAGGTTAATGTGGATGCTGGGAGTTCACTGAAACCCATTCTACTTATGGAGTATCTATTATTCGTGATTGTTTTAAGTATGATTTACGGAATAGGTAATTACTAACGGTTGAGTATTTTCGGCTTTCTTCTCAACATCGGTCTCCTATTGGAAATCACCGTACGATTCACGATCTGACTTTTAAAAGTGCCCTTGTGGCCTAATATTGATAAAAGCAGTTCGTAATTTTAAGACGAAAACCGCTTTCATTTAATCAACAACCCCACCTTATTAAGCGAAACCACGCCGCTTTAAATTAAAATCTTAATATATTTTACGAGCTATTTAAATCCAAAAATATAACACCATTTACCGGGAAGCCGGTTTGAAATTTAATTCGTATATCCAGCAGAATGTAGTTCCATTGAGGTGCCGTTATTAAATTTGTACAGCACAATGCCGAACTAATACGAGTAGTTAGGAGGCTAATAAGATGACACGGTTAGTTCCCATATTTTGTTCCGACTTTTATTTATCTATTTATTGAAACTTTATTGCACTATCAGTCAACCATAGGGCCAAACAGAGATACTAGAAATTGGTGTAAATCGGAAATCTAATTGTACAGAGACTTTTGCCTTTGTTCTAGCCAAATCAGCGTGCGTTTATAACCACTCCTAGAGAAGAGACTTCTGCTTTGGACGGTCTCGTCTCGTCCATTCATTTCGTCGTATTTTACACTTACAATACACCCAAAAATTTGTTTTTTTGCTGAGGTTACAGGCAGAAATTTCTGTTGTATTTTATTCTGTGGTTAACTGATGGTTACATCGATCGAGCTTAGACTTGATTTGACCAAAGTTTAATACTCAGAATAACGTATTCGTGGCGTATTCGTGTACGTTTATGGCAATTATATATAGATTCCTATATATATCTGATATTATTGATTTGTGTTTTAATTATTTTGTTTCTCTGTAACTCTGATCCTGCACCGACTACATATTTCTGTTTAACCCAGTGGTTGACTGGTAGAGAATGCCTAAAGGCATTAAGTCCGCCATTTGTACTTACTTTTTTTTTGTATTGTGCAATAAAGTTTAAATAAATAAATAAATAAATAACGCTTATTTTCTGATAATAATTTCAAAACCCCACAATAGTTTGACAGTAAGAAAAAAAGAAGTAAGAAGTCTATCTGAGAGTAAACATTATTTTCGGAAAACAAGTTTGAATCGAATCCAGCCATATTAAATATATCGGACAACCTCACACAAATCGATCTAGTCCCAAATTAAGCTCAAGAAGGCTTGTGTTATGGGTACTAGGCGACGATATATGTGCTTATATGTTGGCTGTTATTAAATCTCTAGCTAATGGCTAGAGGTGGCTAATCACGTGGTTAATTAATTTGCCTCTCCTTTAATTTGGAAAAGGTTTAAATTTAAACGGAAAATTGAGCTGGGGGGTAGTTCCACCAATTTTAGAGAGATGATGGAGATCTCTCTATTACATCGGCATCCACGCCGTCATTTTTGACGTATCCCTACTTGACAAGTGGCGATATCCCTAGAACAACGCAACTTTCCCAATCCGGACGCGCTGAATTTGCGTCTCCTTTTTATGTGACGGCATAGATAGCAGGCCACTAGCAGGCGCATACTTAACTCGACCGAGTAGTGCGTAAAATTAGTCAGTTACCTACGTTTTGTTCAGCATGAATAGCATTTTTGACAATAATTACCGCCTTCGTATTTCTAAAATTGTGATGAAATATATCACTTGAAGCTCATCGCATTTTAATGACAGTTCAAAGGCAACATCACTGTTATCTAATAGAGATTTAACGTTTGGCGATCTCTTAAACGGCATTCTCTAATTAGGTTCCTGTTCCAATTTATGTAACGCAGGAGATCGAGATGAGGTAATATAATAGAAGTTTACGTTGGTTCAGGGTTACGCCTATTGGGTGTTGTGGATTTGCTAAGCCTATGGCAGAAGGATATTTCATATTACTGTAGAACGCCAAATGTATTACCGAATGCTGGGTATGATAGAACTTGCTCACTTGTTGCTTGCGTGGCGATCGGTTGGCTACCATCGCGTAAGATCGTCTCCACTGAGGATGAACCGATTAGAATCATGTCGAGCAATATTCGACTTCTACGACGTATGTTAACCCATTTCATGTATTTAAATATACGATAGGACTTGTCTACAAGCACTAAATATCGATTATGTAACGTTAGAAATACAGCGGCTATCGAACTTTACTATGGTTTAAAGTTACCATTATTGGGGTGCATACTCCTGTAGTGAACTCAAGATATGTTGAACAGATTAAGATTTATTTAAACATGTTCGATTTCACAGCCTAAAATGCAACTTGTAGTAGAAAATATATAAAATAGTAAGAATACAATGCAAACTTTCCATATAATTTTCAATATCTTAACGAACTAAACCACAACCACTAGATTGTTGAGATAAACCTCACATAGCAGTAGGTACTATTCATAAAAATAAACTGGAAAAATCATAAACATAAAACTGCGTCAATGCTTTATTTATACCAACACAAACCATAACAGTATCAATCTATCCCAAAAGCACCCATTAAGATTAATTGTCCAATCTTTTGTCGTATTGTACCTTCATTCATTTCAATTTTATTCATGTTTAATTTCAGTCGTCTCGAGATAACATTGCTCCCGGAGCCGGCCAGATTGCGTTCACGGTTATATATCTTATCACGAGCTACACAGAACCCATTATCCTTTGTTTATCGCCCCGAGGCCTCGCATTGTGGCTGCCGTCATTAAAACTTAATAATGGTGGATTGAATCCGCTGTAGCCTGCGCTTTACCGTCCACCGACCATGTCCCAAGCAGCACATTAGTGAATTTTGCAGCTTATCTTATAGCTTTAAGTTCTAAATGAGTGGTTTAACAGTGTTTGATACAACTTATAGCTTTAAACACAACTTAAAACTGTATATGAGTTCATCCTATCACTTGTAGTTGCATAGGAACGTTTTTTGTTACTACGTTATTACTTATGGTGGGATAAAGTCGATTTTGCTACTTAAAGTTGCATGCAGGTTCAAATTGTCACTCAATAAGAAGCAATAGTGCTATATAAGGTCTTAAAATAACTTATAAGCAACTTTTACATATAAGTGGGAACATACCCTTATTTGAAACTAAAAGTTCCAAATGACTAGTACAATAGCGAATTATATCACCAAAAGTGGCTAAAGGGATAATTTTACGGCTCTTTTGGAACCAAAAAATATTGCAACTTTAAGGCCTAAGAAGTACCTTATTGCCACTCCAACGCATAAATATGTCTCAATAGGAGGTTCTTGGAACCAAAAGCAGTTATTTTCACTTATTTCAAACCACTAACGAACTAAAAGTTCTATTATTGTTCCTATTGCGCCTTGTCAAAATATATTTAATAGTCTTGCTTGTTTAATAGTCTACAAAAGAGCAGATAATTACTATTGGTAATAGCATTCACTGCTTTCCACTCGCAAGATACAAATAAGTGATTATTAGACCTGATAGTTCCAAATAAGGAGCAAATAAGTGAAAATAAACACTGTAGGATCTTTTTTGTTTCGCCATGTTTACAAATGGAAGCCTATGAAAATTAATTATTTTAACCAGAATTTTATCACACTCACGCATAATCACAGACTTTTGATAGTTGTGACGATGTTACTTTAACATTGTACGTAACCTACAATCATTAGGTCAGGTTTTTAACAGTTTTATTTCTTATCAGTATCTATTCCTTATTTGATTTAGCACTCTCTTTTTTAATATTCCTGATCAAATCAAAGGCGCATCGAAATTTACTAAGAAACCATACCATAGTTTCACAGTAACAAAACATTCGCAAGAATTTCGTGCTTATTTCAATGCCTGTATAACGTGAAGTTTTAATCACTCATTCAAAATTAATATGGCAGATCACATATTACTTTTAATAAACACAACTTTGACAGTTGCCACGCCACTCAGATACTTTGGCGACTCATTTATCACTCATTGACCGAACTGAAATTGTTTTCATTCGTTCACTGGCTTCACTGCGCATAACTTTCACCCATAGTTCTAATTTCCACTTAAGGTATTTGTGAGATCTCTTATGGATTCTATTTAGCACCAAAAATAGGCTGCAATTTTTCTCCTTTTGGTTCTATACTGGTGGCATAAGGGTTCTTGCCACCTATATAGCACTTAGTCATGGTGGTAAATTTAACTTAAGCATCTAATTAGATATGATATACGACCTATTTAGACCAAGTTGTGCTACTTGGGGTGTTTATTGTGAAAAGAGGAGGAAAAACTCGCCTTGATTTGAGCTGACTTTTGGGACGTGACCGTCGAATTTCCGAGTAATTACTGTGGTTTTGTTAACGAATCCTTGAGAATAACCTAAGGGATGTTTTTGACACAGTCAATCGGTAAAACTTTACTATAGCCATATATTTTCAGCCATATATTTTTAGCCATTATCTTGCGAATTGAGAAAACAGGAATAAGGGTAATTACGTCTGCAGAATTATATAGGTATATATGTGACTAAAATGACAGGACCGAGCGATATTTTTTAGTTTTACAATTAGTCGATCCGAAAACAAAATTTGCTTGGTTCAAAAGTCAACTTGCAAAAATGAAAAAACAAATATGGGAAAGCTCTGCATCATTTTTGTCCCAAAAGTTGGATGAAAAATATGACACTCGACAGTCGAATATCATACCCGGGGTTCAGCAAAATGCCTGATAACTCTAATCCAACGTAAAGTTCAATAGAACCGCAACTCCATCGTTACATAAGTTGGAACGGCTCTCGGTTTCATTTAAAGTTGAACCTTTCCTAAATTAGAGCGAAGGCAAATTAACGAACCACGTGATTTTATCAGACAACTGTCGGTGTCGCTCGCAGTATTGTTAAGTGTTAAGGACTTAGGTGTTTACTTAGATAGCACACTGAGCTGGAGGGTGCAGGTAGGTGAAATTAGCCGGAAAGTCATTGGCTCGCTTCATGCTCTCACCAAACTGAAAAATTTCTTGCCTATCAAAACTAAGGTATTGCTTGTAAATGCACTATTACTACCCATAATTGATTATGGTGATGTTTGTTATCCGGACTTAAATGAGGATCTTCTTGATAAGTTGGATCGACTTCTTAATAATTGTATTCGCTTTATTTTCTGTCTCCGTAAATATGATAACGTTTCTTCTTACCGCTCTCAGCTTGGCTGGTTTCCCATCCGTCAACGACGCAATATTTGTATGCTCTGCACTCTCTTTTCAATACTCAATGATCCACAAGCTCCTGAATACCTGAAAACCTTTTTCTGCTATGTTGAATCCACTCGTAACCGTAATTTTCGCTCTTCCGGCAATCTTGCCCTTTCTATTCCTCTTCACCGTACTGGTTTCATGTCTAATTCTTTCTCCTTGCAAGTGGCTCGCCTCTGGAACGGTCTTCCTCTCACAATCAAACAGGCTCCGAGTAAGTTGGCATTTAAAAGGGCCGTGCGAAGTTTCTTTGCTGGCAGAACTGAAGTCTCATAGTATATCTGCTTGGTTTGTTTCATCGTCGTATATATTTATGTATGTATCTATTTATATTTATGTATATTATATGTATGTATGTACCTAATATGAGTATTTTAATTATATGTAATTATGTTGTCTGATGCACCGCCTACAATTTCTCTGCTTTGCCCTAAGGTTGACTGGTAGAGAATGCCTCATGGCATTAAGTCCGCCTTTTGTACGTTAAGTTTTTCTTTTGTGCAATAAAGTTTAAATAAATATTGTGAAAATTTTAAATATGCGACTATGACAGAAATGACACGAGCGAGCGATACTTTTAGTTTTACAATTGCTATTTTAAAAAGTCGACTTTTAATTCCCCATTGTTAGATGAAAAATATAACACTCGACAGACTAATATCATTCTCCCAAGGGTTCAGCAAAATGCCTGATAAACGTAAATCTAATCCAACGTAAAGCTCAATAGGACCGCATCTCCATTGTTACATAAGTTAGAACGGCTCTCGTTTCATTTAAAGTTGAACCTTTCCTAAATTAGAGCGAAGGCAAATTAACGAACCACGTGATCTTATTAGCCACCTCTAGCCATTAGCCCGGCATTGTGCTGTACAAATTTAATAACGGCGCCTCAATGGAACTACATTCTGCTGGATATACGAGTTAAATTTTAAACCAGCTTCCCGGTAAATGGTGTTATAATTTCGGATTTAAATAGCTCATAAAATATATTAAGATTTTCATTCAGTGCGGCGTTTCGTTTATTAAGGAAGGCGGTGTTGTTGATTAAATGAAAGTGGTTTTCGTCTTAATTATTAAGAACCTCTTTTCTCAATATTACATCCAGAACAGAAAGTCTGCCTCTTACCCGTAATAATTATGTTTCTATGAAGAATATACTAACACAAAGTTCACTTCCAGTATCTTACTTCAGGATTCCATTAGATAGGTAACAAGCTGCTCTTACTTTTCGAAGAAATATTGCAGAATTAAACTGGAATTAGCGCTCCTCTTGAAAATGAAAATAATATTTTTATAAAGTATTTAGTACACCGGCGTTAGTTTGCAGAATTCTATATTTAATTACTGATTAATAATCGTAGTTTCTCTGCTATTCTTTTAAATAGATCTTATCTAACTTAGGCTGCTAATATTACTAAACTTTTATTCGAAGAATAATGCTTGTTCTCGAATTGTAATGTGATAATCAGAACCCTATATTAAAATGATTATTATGTACGGACGAATCTACCAGCATTTCCAAAAAGAAGACCACTGTTGAGAAAAAAGCCGAACAAAACTCAGCAGTATGTTTTTTTAGTAAGTTATACTTAAAACTATTACAATTACATAATAATCGCTTCTTTAACTTTGTGGCTCATACTATTTTTATTTTATTTATTACTTTACAATATACTTATTTATTATGTCTAAGTATTTATATAAGTATATGTGTATATTTTTATTTATATATGTTTATTACTTTTGTATTTTATGTTAGTCGTGCATTTAGTCCCATTATTATTATGCACCACCTACTAATTTCAAACATAAATTGTCAACTACTCAGCTACCTAAAGGTTGTCTGGAAGAGATCGCTATTTAGCGATAAGATCGCCTGTTGTTTACCTCTACCTGTTATTTTAATGTATCTCATGTTGTGTTGTATATTCCTTGATGTTGGAGGTGTGCAATAAAGAGTCTTTGTATTTGTATTTGTACATTATAACTAAGGAAATTGACCCACGTTTGACATTACTATCCGAGAGAAGGCGCTCTTCTTGGAACAAAAGGTTTGGTTAATTCCAGCCTTACATGCGATACCGCACAAAAGCAAAGAAACTATTATAAAGTCATATAATTATAAATATTGACACAAAAGTAAATTATGAAAGAAAAATGTAAGGTGATCCACTGCAATGTAAGCAGGATTCGAACCTGCGACCCTACGTTTCCGGCGCAGTGCTCTCCCAACTGAGCTATCACTTAATTATTTGATTCCATAAGAAGATTCTATTAAAAAACGTTAAGTAATATAATTTTTTAATGTCTGCACTGTCAGTGAAGATTTCAATTAAAAACTTGGATGATAAGACAAGACACAATGCCCAAGTAGCACAACTGGGTCTAAATAGCTCGTATATCATATCTAATTAGATGCTTAAGTGAAATTTACCACCATGACTAAGTGCTATATAGGTGGCAAGAACCCTTATGCCACCAGTATAGAACCAAAAGGAGAAAAATTGCAGCCTATTTTTGGTGCTAAATAGAATCCATAAGAGATCTCACAATTACCTTAAGTGGTAATTAGAACTATGGGTGAAAGTTATGCGCAGTGAACGAATGAAAACATTTCAGTTCGGTCAATGAGTGATAAATGAGTCGCCAAAATTATCTTTGAGAGGCGAGGCAACTGTCAAATTGTGTTTTATTAAAAGTAATACGTGATCCGCCATATTCATTTTGGATTTATGTCTGTTTGATTGTGATTAAAACTTTACGTTATACAAGCATTGAAATAAGCACGAAATTCTTGCGATTTTTTTTTTACTGTGAAACTATAGTATGTTTTCTTTGTGAATTTCGACGCGCCCTTCATTTGATCAGGAATATTAAAAAAGAGAGTGCTAAATTAAATAAGGAATAGATACTGATAATAAATAAAACTGTTAAAAACCTGACCTAATGATTGTAGGTTACGTACAATGTTAAAGTAACATCGTCACAACTATCAAAAGTCTGTGATTATGCGTGAGTGTGATAAAATTCTGGTTAAAATAATCAATTTTCATAGGCTTCCATTTGTAAACATGGCGAAACAAAAAAAGATCCTACAGTGTTTATTTTCACTTATTTGTTCCTTATTTGGAACTATCAAGTCTAATAATCACTTATTTGTATCTTGCGAGTGGCAAAGCAGTGAATGATATTACCAATAGTAATTATTTGCTCTTTTGTAGACTATTAAACAAGCAAGACTATTAAATATATTTTGACAAGGCGCAAATAGGAACTATAATAGAACTTTTAGTTCGTTAGTGGTTTGAAATAAGTGAAAATAACTGCTTTTGGTTCCAAGAACCTCCTACTGAGACCTATTTATGCGTTGGAGTGGCAATAAGGTACTTCTTAGGCCTTAAAGTTGCAATATTTTTTGGTTCCAAAAGAGCCGTAAAATTATCCCTTTAGCCACTATTGGTGATATAATTCGCTATTGTACTAGTCATTTGGAACTTTTAGTTCCAAATAAGGGTATGTTCCCACTTATATGTAAAAGTTGCTTATAAGT
Organism: Apotomis turbidana; assembly: GCA_905147355.2. Classification (NCBI taxonomy): domain Eukaryota; kingdom Metazoa; phylum Arthropoda; class Insecta; order Lepidoptera; family Tortricidae; genus Apotomis; species Apotomis turbidana. The sequence goes on along the minus strand of LR990288.1, from coordinate 20,966,645 downwards.
GATTTTAAGGCCTTATATAGCACTATTGCTTCTTATTGAGTGACAATTTGAACCTTCATGCAACTTTAAGTAGCAAAATCGACTTTATCCCACCATAAGTAATAAAGTAGAAACAAAAAACGCTCCTATGCAACTACAAGTGATAGGATGAACTCATATACAGTTTTGAGTTGTGTTTAAAGCTATAAGTTGTATCAAACACTGTTAAACCACTCATTTAGAACTTAAAGCTATAAGATAAGCTGCAAAATTCACTAATGTGCTGCTTGGGTGGCCATAAATATGGAGAAGCTTGGAAACTTTCTTCATAAACACGTCGCCCGGCTAACTTAAAATTAGTTCCTAGGTAGTCCATTGACGAAATCTAGGTCAACATAACAACTTTGCACTAAGTACAAACTTAAAATAATTCCTTTCAAGTGGCTAGTAAATGGCCTTTTGAAATAAACACTTGTGTAGACGTGTAGAAGTAATAGTAATAAAATACTTAAGTAGATACTGTTACTGGTATGTTTTTAATATTAATATTAAGTATTATTTTAAAATAGTAACCAAAGAAAATCTCTGTATTAAAGTTATTTAAAAAATACATGTTTTTGATTCAGTAACGTCTTAACGGCTAATATCGTTTACATTTGATTACTGTTTTCAAAGAAAAGACATTTCAACAAATTTATACTGTGATACAAAATATCACTACAAATACGAGTACTACCGTAGAACAAAAAGGTCATATAACATGACAAACTACATACACCCCTATAACGTTATGCTATCAAGCATCTCAGCAATAAAAGAAAATCCGACCGAAGGACTTCACGAACGCAGATGATAAATTGCATTTTTTCTACCCAGAATCCCGCACCTGTGTACCTACTGAAGAAATTAAAGGCCACTGGGAAAACAGGACAAACAGCAAGTACATAAAATAAAAGAAAAATGTAATGTCTTCGGCAAAACTACAATACTTTACCGTGACGTAGAAAATAACGTTACTATGACGTCTGAAATCGAGTTTCCGTAGCGTGAAAATCTCCGTCGTGCGATATAAACTGGCCAAGTGCGAGTCGGACTTGCGCACGAACGGTTCCTTACCATCAAAGTATTATTCAAAAAAATGCCTTTTTCAGAATGACGGACGGAGGAGCGTTAGAAATAGGGTCCCGTTCGTAACACACAAATTAATTTTTCCCTTTTTCCCCTTCTGTGCACTTTGAGTACGGAACCTAAAAATGCATAACGTGCAAAAGTTGTGACAAATGTAAAGTATTCTATATTATGGTTGACTGGTATAGAATGCCACTGCCATTTGTATTCGTCTTCTTTTGTGCTATAAAGCTTAAACAAATAGGTAAACCTAATAAATGTCTCGCTTGCTCAAAAGCTTGCTTATAGGTTTCTCGTGCTCGCGGACTGTAAATCGTTTTATTCTACAAGAATCCATTGAAAATCCGTGTTTTCTACATTTCCGGGCTATTCTGCTAAAAGCTCTTTAGTAATACGTTTACAATTAATTCGATCCCATTGTCTGAAGACGAGAAAGCGATCAGGGAATAAATCCACTTTTCAAAGATGGAGCCTGAATCGAATTGGACCGAGCTTGTGGTCCCCCGCATTGTCTAACCTGATTATTACAAGTTCCTCCTGTCATATTACGTTGTTCTACTTCGAGAATGGTTTATCTTTGTGCGATGTTGTCGTGAGTTACGCCTTTCTAAATATTAAAGGCGGATAGTGTGATGTATAAGAAATGTCGCAGGGAAGAATATTTTGGGTTGATTGAATTTGTATTCGCGTTCTGAGCGCTTTGAGTACGGACGTGTTGATAATTTACGGTGCTTGCTTACGCAAAATCCCTGAATGTACGTAGAAGCAACGATATTACAATGGTGCAGTGTAAAAAGTGTAAATTGTTTATATCAGTTACGAAGGATGATATTATAAAATGCAAAGGTATTTGTGCCGGAATGTTCCATAAAAAATGCGCACGTAGCATGGGGTAAAACGAACTATGCGACGAATGTGTGAAAAAAGGATCACCTATAACACCAAAAATCTCCGTGGACTCGGGAAAACTTACTGTCGAGAACCTACTGAAGGAAGTAAATCAGAAGTTAGAGGTAGTGTTTAAAATTGAGACCAAGCTGGAGGAGATATCAACTCTGGTCGATTTTTACTCCGAAAAATATGCGGAATTGGCAGATTTTAAAGAAAAAACAGAAGCTAAATTGATTGCGCTGGAGAGAAATAATGTGTATCTACGAAAATGTAACGCCGCGCTGGAAGAAAGACTGGAAATGCTTGAGCAAAAAGAGAAAGAGAAGAACGTCGAGCTAGCTTTCGTAGAAGAATTGGAAAATGAAAAATTGGATGAAGTGGTGGCAAATATCGCGAAAGAGCTTGATTTAACAATTGATGATATCGAGTCAGTGAAGAGGGTAGGTGCCCCGCGAAAAAAGAAGGTGGATGCAAACTCCGGCGAAAAGCGCAAGCGGCCGCGGCCTATCATTATTAAGATGCGCACTAAGGCAGCCCGGGATCAATGGATTCAGAAACGTAAGACGCGTATTACAAATGGCAAAATCTACAAGACTGACAGCACACAAAGAATTTATATCAACGAGGAAATGACCAAGTATAAGCGACAATTATTTTGGTCCACCAATAACCAATTGAAAAACTTTTACAAGTTCATTTGGTTCCAGAACTCTAATGTATTGGTAAAGAAGAGTGAGACGGAGGATACAATTTATACCATTAAAAACGAGGAGGACATAAAATCTCTCATTGAAATAGTAGAAAAAACAGAGTAAATAGCGAGCGATAACTGCAACTTACGAGTAAATACACACTAGTTGATTTGTAAGCTAAGATATGAACAACGGAATGTTTGATTATATAGATGATGATATTGAATATACTAGATACGACAGCGTTCAAGAATGGAGTAAGAATATTAAAAATAAAAACCAGCAGTTAGACGTAGTACACCTAAATATTAGGTCTTTAAGGAAACAATATAGCGAACTGATTGTTTTATTAAAACAATGTGATGAAAATATAGACATCCTCATATTATCTGAAGTGAACATTAAGCAAGAGGAGTTATCTTTTTTTCCAATAACTGGGTACAAATTGTTTTCGAATACAAGAGAAGAAAGTAGGGGAGGTGGCATTCTTATTTATGCCAAGGATGGTCTGGACTTCAGTGCTGACATTAGTGATACTACGGCGTCGGAAATGCTGCATGGGAAGCTTTATGTAGCTGGGAAAAAAATACATATTATATCTATCTATCGGCCACCTAAAACTAACAAATTAAAATTTTTGCAAGAAATTAATAATATTTTAAAACAAATTCCACCTATTGATAATGTTATTTTAATCGGCGATATGAATTTTGATTTACTATGCAACAACTTGAATACGACTTTATCAAAATATAAAACCATGTTGTGTGGACACGGCCTACAATGTGCCATACCAGCCACCGAGATAACACGCGAGGCGATCGTAGATGGAAGGCTGCAGTCGTCGTGCATCGATCACGCGTGGTTGCGCCGGAGCAGTGTAACGCGCGCCACTGCGCATATGCTAACGTGCAAGTTATCCGATCATCATATGATAGGGGTGCGGTTAGACCTCGAGTCAAGCGATTGTGACCCGAATGCACCCTCGTCGGTGCGGTATGCACTATGTGACAAACTAGTAACAGAAAAATTAAAACTAATTAACTGGGCTGAGTTATCAACTATAAAATGTCCATTAATGCTGTATGAAAAACTGTGTCAAATTTTTGGCAGCATTTATAATCAGGCATTAATTGAAGTTAAACAAATAACTCGGAGAAAATCTAAATCGTGGGTAAATAAACAGCTGGAGAATATGATTCAGCGCAGAGATGAATTGTTTAGAGCGTGGAAATCTAATCCTAAAAGTATGACCTCTAGATTAGAATATACCCGGTTCAGAAATAGAGTAAATAAAATTATAAATGCTGCCAAAAATGAGTATAGGCAGAACGAAATAAATAGGTGTGAGGGCGACTTTAGGAAGATATGGAATAACATTAATGGGTGGATGGGTAGAATTAAGGGAAATGTAGATAGTACGATGATGAAATATTTGGGGAAAACAGATAGTGTGCAAAACATATGTAGTAATTTTTCGCAAACGTTCACACGGGAAGTGTTGGATATAAAACATAACTGTAACCAAAAATTTTTAAACCGTGATTTATATGTAAAAAGGGCCGATGTTTCTTTTAGGTACAGGAAAGTTAGTGCTAGTTATGTTGAGAAAATTATTGACAACTTGAGTTGCCGGAAAGCGCCGGGCATCGATGAGATTAGGATACAGGATATAAAATATGTAAAAACGGATATGAGTATAACATTGGCAAACTTTATTAACATGTGCATGGAAAAAGTTGTATACCCCGACCAATTAAAGAAATCCTTAATTAGACCTATATTCAAACAAGGCAGCCATTTGAGTTACACAAATTATAGACCAATTGCCATACTACCAGTTATAAATAAGATTGTGGAAAAAATTGTAATAGGACATAAAGTGCATTTCTGGAACATCATAATGTATTGTCGCCGGCGCAGCACGGCTTCCGTAAGGGGCGCAGTACTGCAACGGCCTTGACCCGGTTCTCGAACTATGTAAACACTAGTCTCGGCGGCGGGCGGCAGGTTCTCGTGGTATATATAGACTTCAAAAAAGCATTCGACACGCTGGACCATGATCAACTGCTTCAGGCCATGGAGGAGTGTGGCATCAGGGGACCCATGAACCAGTGGTTCCATGAATATTTAACGAACCGAACTTTAAGAACCGTGATAAATGGGACGACTGGTTCCGAGGCAGAGGTGAGCCTTGGTGTGCCAACCGGGTCGGTGTACGGGCCGATTGGCTATATCATGCATGTAAACAGTGTGTCGAATGTTGTCCAACACTGCCAAGTGTATATGTATGCCGACGATATGTGCCTGCTGCTCGCCGGCGAGGATGTGCCCGACATGGTAAACAAGGTGCAGGAGGATTTTTTAAACATAACGAAGTGGGCGCATGACAATGGAATTATTTTAAACATCAGTAAAACTAAGTGTATGCATATATTTTCACCATACAATAAAAAAGCAAAAAATGTAAGCTCAAGCGATATTAATATCATAGGACACACATACAATTGCCTGCACCAAAATAAACATAACTGTACTTGTAGTCAACTTGAGGTTGTTGATAGTTTTAGGTATCTCGGCTTGATAATTGATAAACATTTTAATTGGAAATTACACATTAATCAAGTCTGCAATTAATTAAGGTCAATTTTAGGTCAATTTTATTATCTAAGTAGAATAGTAAATAAACGCACCCTGCACATTGTTTACCATGCTCTCGCTGACTCATTACTTAGTTATAGGCTGAGCTGCTATGGAGTTACTTTTAAGACATATTTAGATAGGATAAAACAGCTACAGATAAGACTAATGAAATATCTAGTAGGCAAAGACATAAAGAGAAAATATAGGACAAACTATGACGCACTGTTTTCGATCTGTAAAATTCTCCCTGTAGATTGTAAGACTATATACCTAATTATCCTAGAAACTTATTATAGTGACGATTATAAGGTACAAAGGCAGAAAAAACGTCACTGTACTAGGTCCACTAAAAGGAAATTATTGATGCAGCCGGTTGCCAAAAATTATTACGCTAAAAGAACCAAAGAGTACCTTATTCCTAAAATATACAATAAATACCCTTTATTGCTTGACGAGGAAAAATTAAAAATTGGAAATTTAAATAGTAAATTGAAAAAGATACTACTTGATAATTACTAATTGTAGGTACCTCCTCCGAATTTGTATCTTGCACTCATAATAATTTCGTGTGTCGTACCTACCAACGCAGACATTTACCATCCATCAGTAAAATATATACTCTATTTCAACGCTATAGAATCTGCATTGGTATGGCGACTAATTCTTCGTTTGCATATTGCATGTTTGTTAAGTTAAGTAGTTAGTAAGTAAGCATCACTATGCACAATAATTGTAGTGACAGAACGCGACGCCAACAGACTGTTTCACAGTTTGGCGCACTTTAAACATAGTGTAAAGTATGTGCTAATATTGATGAATAAATTAAAAAAAAAAAAAAAAAAAATGTCACCCGAAAGAGTGATACAGCGAGAAGATTCCACCGCGGAAAATGTAACTTATTATTCAAGTTTCCCCACGGCCCGGCGGTAATAACAGTGCATGCATCTATCAACATTTTTGTTCGATATAAATGTACTTAAAAAGGTACGACAAGTGACATAATAAATTACAATTAGTACGTAGACGAACGTACGTAAGAGTGTATAAGCGATTGATTTGTGTGAATAACATCATTAAATATATGGGTTTTTTTACAAATTACATTTATACATAAAATAATAAAAAAGGTATGCATGATAAAACCTTACTCTAAATAACCTATATTACAGTACTTTTATCTCACGAGCGCGGGTGAGCCATGTTTGAGTGGGTAGATGTACATGCACATTGGCTCTGTGTGGGTGAGCTCGGGAGCGTTCAGTGCCGGCTCACCCACACAGAGCCAATGTGCATGTACATATTACTCACACAAACATGGCTCACCCGCGCTCGTGAGATAAAAGTACTGTACGATAAAAAACGAATCTGTCTGCGGCATGGTCCCCAGTACTTGTACGCTGACGGCGTTACCTCTTTGTATAGCCAGAGAGTCTCTGGCAGAGGGAAGCACCAGTTCTGGGGTCTCCCGAAGCGTATCAGCCGTACCGATAAGGACTTCATGAAAAAAAAAAAAAAAAAAAGATACTTTGTATGTTTAAATTTTTGTGATATTACTGTTTTCGGAACTTTTTGTTTACTTGCGATACATGATGTTTCTTCTTGCAAAATTTCATCAATGTAGGTCTACGGATTTAGATTCCCTTGCGTTGCTGATGCTAGTCAATAAACGCTCGTATCTTTTGATTGCGTTGAATTTACAAGTTAGAATTTTTCGTCGTTCCAAGGGGTAGCAGACCCGAGTACCTACCTATTTGATATTAATTTCAGCTTGATACCTCCACGAGTTCCTGAGGAAAAGATCTTGACAGACGGACGATGAAGTGAGGTACAGAACCCTTAAAATCTAATCAGAATTTACAACGTAATAGGCACACTGATTTAACTAATAGCAATTTTCATCGATTAATTTGCCATTCTTTAAGGCACATTATAGTCATTTTAATTACCACGTACAATAACAGTACAAACTTACATTTGCTACTGACTTTGCACTATTAACTCCCAGAAATCTACACTATGCGATACAATTTTGCCTTTAAGTCTATGAGGTTAGTTTAAAGTTTCCTCATTCCCAACAGCAAAAACCCTGGCCCCAATGTTGCACGCTAGCCCATTACTAAATTAATGGTTTTAACATTTTGCACCCACAAAATGTAAGAGGAATTTCTGAACCAAGTTTAATTAAATTAACCTTTTCCACAAATTGACATACGTTACTAGTTTGACAGAATTTCAATTATGTTAGAGATATGTATGGGTAAAATGTTACTTACTTATAATTTTTTAGATACTATTTAGCTACAAATAAAATCTTCGAATTTTTCCATTGTGTTTTGGAAGATATTAGGAAATTGAGCTAGAGAGAAATTAAAGCAATTGAAAGTTGTTTTTCAGATACCCTGTTATAAGAGTATTGATAATATTGAGTAACTGTGATACAAAATCATTAAACATTTATTTATTTTTATTTTTTATTTATTGATATTTTTACCTTCAGGCACTTGATCATGTGTGAACTGTTTCTCTATTTAAGTAGATACATATATAGGTACACTTCCATATTATTTCAATCTATAATTCATTTTTAGACGTGCTGGTGAAACGCATGCCGGAAGGACGGCTGAGTCATACGGTGTACCGCAAATCCACGCACACTGATCGATACCTGCAAGCTGATTCACATCACCATCCAGCACACTTGTCGTCAGTACCGCGGGCGCTCATTAATAGGGCTCTGCGTTTATGCGACCCGCAGTACGTGAATAAAGAGTTGGCGCATGTGCGACAAGTGTTGGAGAGCAATGGATACAAGTGGAAACATAGTCAGCGTGTAGCGAACCCGAGTGTAGCGCAACGACCGCAGACTGTGGAAAGAGCACCTGCGTACTTGCCTTATATTAAAGGGGTGACGGATACCATCGGACACATGTTACGCCGCCGATACAGTATTAGAACCTGGTTCCGTCCGTTGACTAAGGTAAGGCAGTTGTTGCAGTCACCTAAAGATAAAGATCCGTTCGGTAGCCCGGGCGTATATGAAATACCCTGTGAGTGTGGCAATGCGTACATAGGGGAGACGGGACGTAATGTGTCTGCAAGGTTGTCTGAGCACATACGCAGTGTACGGAAGCTGGACACGAATAATTCCGCGGTCGCTGAACATGTCGTCGAAGCCGGTGCGTCTCATTTCGTCCGTTTCAATAAAGCAAGAGTGTTGGTACGTGAGAAACGTTGTATACAACGTAAGGTACACGAAGCTATCGAGATCGGACGGCGCCCGAATTTTAATAGAGACGGCGGTTGGGCTTTACCTCCAGCATGGAAGCCTGTGCTTCCGGCGGCGAAACATATTGTGCGTTTGGACAATCCCGTGGACACCATTAGTCAAGTGTGCGTAATGTCTATTGATGACAAAAGTGACGTTGAAGTGCTGGACTTACAAGTTGCGGGCTCGCAAGCACCCCCCGCCCCCGCACCATCAGCGCGCGCGCTCAGAGCGGAACGTCGGTCAAAGTATCAGCAGTGACGAGTTTGCCGCGGCAGTGTACGGGCAGCCGTCCCTGATGAAGGGCTCCATCCGAGTTCGAAACATGTCGGGCCGTTCCTGTCAATTTCACGTGAGTGTAAACCGCTTAATACAATAATTATAATAATAATTATATTAAAGTAAGTTTAAGGTCTTTGATGTTTGCAAAGGAGGAAATCCACAAAAAGCCGTGTGTTTGTGGCTTTACTTTTGTTATTCCATCGCAAGCCGTAAAGACAGATAAGTTTCCGGAATAAAACATGAGATTATCAGACTGTACGTGTATAGCAAATAGAGGCTTGGGACCGAAATAAGTCAAAACAGGACATTATCTGAGAAAAACGGTAGTTTTTAATGAAATATTTGAATTACCTGTTACGTAATCTTATGTCCTGATGGGTTATATAGAGAAAAAATACTTAAAATTATTGGTATGAATTAAACACTTTGTATGATAAAATTATACTTGTCATACTCATGTCATACAATTACATCGATTATAATATTAAATATTAGCATTTCCTGAACAGAAAAATGTAGTAAATATTCCCACAAAATCACATTACTACGACATATTAAATTCTGCAATTCTATAAACGTTCGTTTCAATAATAGCAAATTTCCTTCAATAAATTATAGCCGACGGCACGAATAAACATATTACCTGACGCATGAGCGTCTAATCTTTACCCGTACCTGATCGAGCCGACCTCGACCCTTCGATCGCCGAGAGTAATGTACGTCTTTCTCCCCTCTTTATTGAAAAAGCACACGAAATGCCTAAAGCAATTTCGGCTATTCATTCCTGAAAATGCTTCGTGCGCTCGTAGATCTTGGAGCGCCAGCGACAGATGCGCCAAATGAGGAAGTCGGAGTGGTACTGCTAAGTGCCATTGTGATTTAGCATGCCGAGTTGCCGGAGACGTGGGAGAATTAATTTTAAGCTGCTGTACGCATATATTTAATGTATATTTTGTTGTAGAATTTTACCGTATTCAATTTCTTTAAAATATGTTATTCTCCATAACTTGCACTTCTTATGTTTTTATATACGCCATTGATGCATATCAACTCTTATTATAATCATTTCGCAGCAATAGTTTAAGATATCATAAACAAGCGACTTGTCGACTTTATCGTCACTTACAGCTTTCAAAGAAGTCAAAGATTTCTTCCTTACGACCGCGACACGACATGTCAGTAAGTTTTACGAAATAATAACTTGTTTACGAAGACATTATGATTTGATAGGCATTTTGATAGTCTACAGTACACAACCACAACGAAACTCTTAGAGGAAATAATATTATGTTTGTAAAAGCTGTGTATTACGAATAATCTTCGAGAGCACTCAATTGCTACAGTTACCTAACAAGTGACTTGCTACAGACACTTTTCAAACCAATTCACTTAACTTTGTATTTAATCCATTGAAATCCGTTCAGAATACAAAATTAAACGCAACTTTTCCATAGGCTCAATAGAGAAAGTGAAAATAAATTTCCATTATGCTTGTCACGAGGGACCCAAAGTTGACGGGCAGCGGACGAAAACACACTCCTACGGGATAATTTTACCCTTAAAGGTTGAGGGAAAATCCGTATTTCATTTTATTTTTTTCTAGCTTAATTGCCAGAGCTGGTATTTTTTTGTATAAATGCGTTATTTTCTTACTTGACTAGACTTAACGGACCAACAACTACCAAAACCTAAGATGTGTCTGGCTGGTTTATTGACAGCCTTTAACTTTATATCAACAACTTAAGTTAATTGATGTGCACTAGTACAGAACTTCCTAGTTACATAACTAAGGGGACTATCAAGTAATTAAATCCCCAAAGAAATGTCAAATTTATTCAGGCAATGACTTCACTGGCGGACGATATCGCTAAAATAAATCTCCGCACATCTAAAACTTGAACTAATTTCATAGTTTTAGGTTCAGTAGATCTAATAGAATTAATTTAATTTAGAATCTTTATACAAATATACATTCAGTTGATTCTCTATTTCTGCCCCAACAATTCGTTTTAAACTTTAATCAAAACTTGCAAAACCATCAAAACCAGATCTACATTCCACGATGACCTTGCCCGTTCGGTTTTGACGGACGTACAAAGGTTGGTATTCAGGCACGCTTGTAGCTGCCGAGATTTTTGCCTTGCAATTGTATGGAATTTCCAACACAGCCAATCTAGATAGATCTCGTCGCTCGGTGTAAATCTATGCCCCAATTAAATTTGTTCTGCTTCCACAACAACGATGTCAGAAGCATAAAAAAAACTTTATACTGCAAATACCGGCCACACCGTATGGTAATTTTTTCTCCAAATCTACATTGCTATCTAGTCAAGATTAAATTATTGCATGATAGATCATCATCCTCCTAGCCTTTGTCCCATTTTTTGAGAATGAATTCTCAATCGGGGTCGGCTACCTAAATCCCAAGATGTGGCGTAGGCACTAGTTTTTACGAAAGCGACTGCCATCTGACCTTCCAACCCAGAGGGGAAACTAGGCCTTATTGGGCATGATAGATATATTATGAAAAAGAACAATGATGAATCAGACATGAAAACGTTTGTCTCGTCAATAACTTGACGTTATTAATGTCGAAGTGTCAAAATGTTGCATACAAAAACGTTAGGTATACATGGTGGGAATTTTAAACGTTGACCTATTAATGACAGTTGACCGATTTGTAGGTTTTCGAACTCTAAATCCATCGGAACAAAGACGGCTTCCCTGGCAACTTAAAAATCTTAATATCTAATCAGCAAACAGAACACTTACAACCGCAAGTGTCTGCAGATGGGGAAAATAATCGGCTTAAGTAGGTCGGACAGGTGGGTCGATACGAGTGCCTGAATTGGCACCGGTCCGAGACCGGCTCTGTGCGAGGCCAAATAGGCGGTTAATAATGAATACGCATTACAGTTTTACGGGCCTCATTATCATTAAAATATCTATAAAAATTTCACTGAGATGTTTCTACGGTTTTAAAATCGGAAACTTTGAGTCTGAGGAATCTTCATATATGTATCGTTCGGAAGACACTTCGTGCAAACCTCCCAACGAAGTGGACCGATCTGACCAGGTTCGCAAAAAGCCGTTGGATGAACGATGGTTCCTTGTGTAAAACCTTTTGGGAGGCTATTGTCCAGCAGAAGACGTCTTTTGATTGATATGATGATGATTCACAAATAAAAATGAATGAGCATTTTGCAATACATTTTCTAAAAGCTCTGGTAACTTGGCAAACGTATTTTGCATTTTTCGAGAATCGTGTATTCGGGGTAAAAGTTCCCTGGATCACATCTCTAGCCACCAACCCTCGAGCAATGAAAGAGGACCTTCGATCGGAAAAATAAGAACGCTCTTTTAGTAGAATCGACAGTAGGTAGGTACCTTCTTATTCGTTGTATTAAACAATTCTATTAGAATATTAAGGCGCTATTATTTATACTACACCAAATATCGTACTATCTAAAGAAATTAAAATTAAACCGTACAGTTGGATATAAATTCATACCAAAAGAGGAAAACAACTTACGTGTACAATGTCTGGGTTCATCCGACGAATCTCCACAATCGTTGCTGCCGTCGCAAAATCGGTTTATCGGTACACATTTCTTATTAGCGCATTGATATTCCGAGATACGACATGTAGTGTTCCCTGTTAACACAGCCAAGCTCTCCGGTTCTTGAATGTCTTTTATGGAGTACGAGTCCCTTTGGAATCCAGGGATAATGGCTTTTGGAGCGTCTGTGACGAGATCGCAGTCGGTCAGTTTGATTGAAATGAAGAAGATGATTTTAACGGCGATGTGGTACTCTGGAACAAAGCAAAAAGGGAGATTAATTTGGTGGTATATTTGCCTTGGTTCACTCATGTTGGTTTTAATCGCAGCTTCAACCGACGATAATTAAAATTGAACCCTCTTTTTTGCTTATTCTTAGTCGATAAATGTTATAGTAGTAGTATGGATGGTTCATCAACAACGAAATTTTACGTCTTATCTAACACACAGCCCTAGCAATTAATTAACAGTAGTCGTACCTGAGTCATTCCATATGAAAACGTCTGAAAAGTATTACTTTTGTGCGCTTACACAATGGTCACGGATTTGAATTAAAAAAAAATGAGGGTATACTTTAAGGTAATTAATAACTAACCGTCGTAGTATTTTTTTTTATACTTTGTTTTTCATCAGCACCCACGAAATGGTGTCATTTTCCTACTCTCACAAACTATGTTGAAACTTTGAAGTTATATACAAAAATGCTGTTTATTTTATGTCACGACTCATTAACTACAGTATCCATTTTAAATTAAAAAAGTTACTTTAAACACTTCAACTTAAATTACCGAGTTGCTGAATATTCGTTTAAATTTGCTTAATTTCGTGATTTTAGAATTATAATCCTGTCTTTTGTATAAATACAGGATTACATATATATTTAATTTTTTAGCCTCAAGAACACCTAAATTTAAACTATAAAAATGTGTTTTTATTATTGTAAAACACGCATTAAAGTTTTAAACAAAGTAGAGTTTGAATCAAGTTTATGGGAGTGAGAAAATGACACCATTTCCATCTTCCAATGGGTTCAAATCGAAAACGGGCAATTCGTAAATAAAATACAGGCGATTTAGTGATTTCATAACCCAAAGTATACTCCTGATTTTTTTTCAGCAAAATCTAAAATCAGTCGGCTCACACCTTCAGACGTTTTCATATGGAATGACTCACCTATCACAGTATCCACAGTTTTCATATTGTGTAGGTAATTATAACGTTTAATGACCACTTTGTTTTTGCTTGGATCTCATTTCGTTTTGTAAGCAGTTGTCCTTTTTTTCCTTAGAGTCAGGCATATCTCTATTACCGTAGTAAGTACCTACTAACACTACGATCCCACTGTGAATAGGTAGTAAATAAAGGCGATGTATCCAGAGTGCCAGTTGATTAGAAACGTAAAGCAAACAGTGTAGGTAGTGCTCCGTCATGTTTACCTTTCATTTTGTTCGTTTATTTGGGAACAACCACAGCATTTAATTAGATTTTCTCCGATTTGATTTTTCTACCATTGCAAGAAAAACATCGCGTTTCTTCATCTACATTGGAAAGTAGACTCCATTAATGTTAAAAAAGCTAATAAAAAAAAATAATATAATAGAAACCTTAAATTAAGCAATGGGAGATAATAGGCGGTCTCATAGCTAAAGAGCGATCATATATATTCGAGATTATCACACAAATATTAATTTTTCCTTTGCCGAGATTCGAACCCGGGACCGCGGGGTCAGTAGGCAGCTTGTTCTACCACTGCGCCAACCGCGTCGTCAAATGATGTTTAAACATACTTAAACATGGATAAATATACTTAATATTATTCGGTTATTTTATATTATCCCAAACTAGGAACTAGATTTTAATAGTCCATCGAATCTCCTAAGAAATCAACACAACCTCAATCCACAAGTTACACTTAGCCATCGTAATGGGAACAGTCTAATTTCCGTGGCAGCGTATTTATTATTCCCCAAACTCCAGGCGAATTAACTAAGCGAGCACAAGCAATCTATTTGAATTCAAAACAGCTCATCAATATGGATTCATCTGCCGCTAGCGACTTGATGCGTGCTTGGAACCCTGTACTGTACCAGTGTGAGTAATAAAGCAACTAGTACGTTGTAATTTGGTCTGTAATGTAGCTTTGGTTTCCATTTTTAGGGTTTCGTACCCAAAGGGTAAAAACCGGACCCTATTACTAAGCCTCCGCTGTCCGTCTGTCTGCCTGTCATTAGGCTGTATCTCATGACCCCTGATAGCTATATAGTTTAAATTTTTACAGGTGATGTATTACTGTTGCCGCTATAACAAAAAAAACTAACTACAAGGCTAACTTCACAAACTCCACACCTTAGTCAAAACATGTGGCTTGGCCGTTTCGTTACTACGAAAACTATTGTATAACAGATACCAGAAAGCAGTATTGTATAAACACTGTTTTTTTTTACCTTACGCCCAATCACCCATGTGAATGTAGCAAATTGGCCAAGCCACATGTGAATGTGTGTGAGTTAGGGCGTGTATATTCAGAAACTTGGCACTACATGAGATCTGGGACCTAATTCGAGATTGACATTTGAGTGGTCGCCAAACGTCAAATCTCTATTAGATAACAGTTATATCGCCATTGAACTGTCATTTAAATGCGATGAGCTTAAAAGTGACATATCTCATCTCAATTTTGGAAATACGAAGGTGATAATGATTATCAAAAATGTTATTCATGTATATAAATTTCTGTTTTGAACGAAACGTAACGGACTAATTTCACGTACTACGCGGTCAATTTAAAGTCACATACAAAGGAAGCGAAAATTTTGCGTGTCCGAATTGACGAAGTTGCGATGTTCTAGGGATATCGCCACTTGTCAAGTAGGCACACGTCAAAAGTGACGGATGGCGATGAAAAGGAGAGATCTCCATTATATATCTAAAATTGGTTGAATACCCCCGTTGATATCTTCTTGACGGTGAGAGTCATATAGTCTCGTCTTGTCATAATTTTTCAGTGGGATATGCCTTTTACCATTAGTGATAGTAGGCTGCAGAGCAAAATAATCTCAAAATATACAAGTATAGAACAAGTGAAGTGCTGATAGTTTTTAGCACACAGGAAACACAAACATCTGCTTAAAAAAATGAGCACAGATTTCTCACCAAATAGCGCACAGTATTATGTTATGAGACGATGACAAGCATAACATTTTCCAACCATTTGCAGTATTTTTTACATGCTTTAGGGTTTGAATCCCGGACAAAACATAATTATATATATTCTACTCTTTGCGCTAGTTATATTATGTACCTATTAGCATCCCTATTCAGGACTATAATTATGAGAACATGTTATAACTAATACATATTCTTTCATTTCAGGAAGTTCAATGAAGATAATGTCCGATGCGCAAGTACAGCCATGAGAGGAATAATTTTCAATAACTAAGGAAATCCTGCTCATCTTCGCAATAACTTTTATCGCGGCTCAATATGAATGGGAATATTTGAGAGAAACTGCCATCAATCTTTCCAGGCCCGGAGATGACACCCTTTCATACTTCTTCTTTGTATTGAGGCATTAACAGGCTGGTCAATGATAAATCTTTTAAGCCGCTTAAGAGTGGGAGCCGTCAGCTGTCGGCCAATCAAGGTGCTGGAAATATTTTGTTGCGAATTGGGTATTAGCAACATTCTTTCTTGATATTTTTTATTTTTGCAACTGAAAGAAGTAAGAAAACCTTTTTCACACCTATTTTGAGCATTTCTCAAAAAGTTTGTACATTTACTTTACGTCTTTGTCCGGGCCGGTTCGAAGCTTGTAATAAATTAAGAGACGATATCTAATATAATCTGACCTTGAAAACTTAAAAATAAGTTTAGTATCTCCAAGATAATATTATTGTCTGAAATGCATGCATAATATAATTTTATAAAAATATTTTAAAATATTGGGTAGGTCTCATTTGTATGGCAATGCAAATGTCCCCTTAACAAAATTGTAGTTAAATTATCGATTTTCTGTAACAAAACTTAGTGTTTCGGGTTGAGTGTTGTGTTTCATTACAAAAGAGATATTTCAGAATTCATAAAAAATTAGTATTATTGTCGTTATTTAACGTATATATTTATAATAAAAGATAATAATTTGTCCTAGAAAAAGTTCTAATTTTGTTTCCGGTGTTTGTTACGCTATTTTCATAGAATTCTGGGGTTTTGTTAATTCAATTGTAGTTTTATAGGAAAGTGGTAACACGGGATATTTTTAAGAGTGGCCATCTTGGCATGTTGACAGTCTATCAAACGCAGCGGTAGAAACACGCTCGCCGTTGGTGGCAACCGAAAATTTGAACTCCTTGTTTGTTACGGGATAACTTGGTAAGGTTCACTTTTTCTTCAGTTTTGTTTCAACTCATCACTTAATCATATTATTACGACTAAGATACAGTACATACAATATTCGAGTTATTCATTAAATTCGGTTAAAATATTTTTTAAAACGTCCGAGCATCACTTCGTTACTTTCTTTTTTGTTACTTTTGAATCGTTTCGTATGACTAGGAAGTGAAGGTAACAAAAAAGAAAGTCTAAGGAGTAGTATAGACTATAGAGAATGACGTAATACAATATATATATTTCTCTTTAAAAAAATATATATATTTTCAATTTAAAAAAAAAACATATCCTATTATAAAGCAAAAGTTTTCTGATTTTGAGTTAAATAATATTATTGATTTCTTTTCTAGCTGAAGAAAAAAATGAGGCTTTTTTTACGTTTTTTTTTAATTTTATACTGTACAAACGATATGTTTATTATCATTGGTAATTGTAAATATTAATTGTTAAATAAAACCACTTACGTCACCCTTGACCGTAAAGCGGGATTTACGCCCGCTTCGCGGGACGAAAATCCCACATCCCGGCTAAGGTAAGACTTAAAACTTTAGACAAACCACGGGCGGTAATTCGTAAAGCCCCAGATTGCATATTTATTAGGGTGGGTCATTTTTTTTTTCTTTTTTAATTTCTAACGGGCACAGTTGAAAAAAGGTGCCATTTAGTGTCATTATTGGATACAATATTGTTATTTATTTTTATATTTCCGTTTTATTGCCTCCAGATTACTCCAGAAAAAAGTTCCTAATGTATGGAGCACTAAAAAAAAGTGGCCTCGTATGTTTTTTTTGTTGTATTTTGTTTTGTGATGCCCTACTTATTATACTCAGAATAAAAATACATTTAAATATTGGGCCAAATTTGAAATAATAAAACCAGACTTCATTAACGCTCATTTAATATGGGCATTTCTATACTAACTTAAAAAGATTGCCGTGTAGGTACTGTAATACTCTGATTTTACTGTACCTTTTGATGTTTAATTTTATTATTATTTGGATTCTTTATTGTGATCTGATCACGTCTACAAGTAGTCAAAACTGCATTTTGTGATTTATTGTATTGTTCCTATAAACAATACTCTTGAATAATAACAGAAGATCTCATGTCAATTCTGCTTGAATTGGCACATTATTTAAGCACTAATTAATCTGTATGATTATTTTTTGTGATACAAAACTAATAATTATATAGTAAGAAATGTAATTACTATTAAAGTGAGTTGTTAAGCATCTAATTAATATTGTAAGTGTACTAATTGTACACTATGCTTAATAGTTCCGATTTTGTTACCAAGGTTCCTATTATTGTTACTGTCCCTTGAAAATATTAGAGGTTTTTGTTGTTTTTTGTTAATTATTTGTTTAATAACATACATTTGATACATGTTTAAAATATAATTTAGATGGTCTAATAAATTGTTCTTCAAAGATATTTTAAATAACTCAATTTAATACGCGTGATATTGTAAGTTCAAACCTGAGTTTTGACTAAATGGTAACGTACAAGAGTAGTTACCATTATATCTTTAACTTATCGGAATATAGTAAGCAATTTTTATGAAAAAATATACGCGTATTGGTTATTACTATGTTAACTAATAAATAAATTCAATGTAATTCGTATGTGTTTATTTTATTTCCCGTTTGAATTAAGGTAACAAAACCGGAAATTTTGATTGCCTAGGCTCAATTAAATAAACTTTACAGTTAAAATTACACATCTAATCTCTGTCAAAAATTAATAAACTGAATCCTTACATAACAGTTAAATAATAAGCAACAACAAAATCATTAAAATGTGATATTTTTTCTTTGTTACGACTATCCGAGAAATGTACAAACTTTTTGAGAAATGCTCTTTTATTGAAAAGTAAATATTATTTCTTTTAGTCTTAAGAACCCTATCTTTAACTATATGTCATTTATTTCGGTATATCAACAACGCGTGACTCATTTTCAAAGTTCTGTATGTCTTATATAGCGCAAACATTTTAGAATTCTATGTATAATATACAATGTATGCTCATTATATATGTAAGACCGTACGTATATAAAAATCTAAAATTCTAAATGTTTTTTCTGTAAAGGCCACGAGGGCACTTTTACATGTCTAAATCTGAAGCTACCGCCATTTCACAGAAGAAAGCCTCTGAATTCACATATGATAGTATTGTAAAATTCCATTTGTCCTGCTCACGAATTCAAAATTTCACCGACTCTCCTCTATTCTAGCTATATCATTAACCCCGACCTCATAATCACACCGAATTATGAACAATTTAAGCAATATCTGTCCCGAAACCTTCTAAAATTTTCAGTCTACCCTCAGTTCTCAACAAACTTTTATGAGCAAATTGTCCCAGAAGTGGCAAGAAATTCCATTGTTTATATCTCAGTGGTTGAAAGTTCGGTTAACTTCGCCGCGGGATCCAGCGGTTCAAATCCGCAACCTTCACAACAATAAATTATGCCCTCACTTAGATATATGAGTCGTAAACAAGATTGTTCACATTCGTGTTTCTTGTTTTTGATTTCACAAAGTAAAAGTCGTTAACTTTAGTCTTCAGAGTCTCAAGTGTAAGTTTTCAACGGAACAAAACTTTTCAATCGTGTTTACGCTTCCAGTATATATTTATACTGGAAGCGTAGCGCGTTGACATAAATAGTTACAAACGCGTTCGGGACAAACAGCCGCGTCCTTACTTCTACTTCTAGAGTCTTCTGTGTTTTCACATGACGCATCAAATTACGGATTATGTTTCACATGCACCAATGTGAATCATAATCCGTAAAAAATTAACTAATCATCAGGGTCCATAATATACCTATAAGTTTCTTTGATAAGTTTGCGCCTCATTTTTATGCGATGCTATAGATTAGATCTGTGGCTCTAGTGAAAAGGGGTTAAAGTGCACTTATGACCTTTTTGCGTTATATACACCAAAATTCACAAAAAAAAATTGCGCATCTTTTGGTGTAATCGGAGCTAAGTTATCTTTTAAAATGACAAAGTTAGGATTGTGCCAAACAGTGAATGGTGAATTATGTCGTGAAATATGGTGCAACTAAAGTTAACAATGAACAATTTCGAGTTTTGTTTGTGGAGAACGATTTAAGTTCATTTGTCTCTTTTGACGCATCCTGTGTTAAACGATCAATGTTTACTTATACCTTTTTACAAAACAAGATTACATACCTTATAGAATATAAATCGACTTTAATCTGTATTCACGACTTAATGTTAAACATTACTGATATAAGTCGAATTGAATCTTTTAATAAATCTGGTATTTAATGATCAATGTTTACTTGTACCGATTTGCACGAGCAATTTACCCATAATTCATAAAAATAAATCGAAATTAATCCATAGTCACAAATAATTATTTAGTATTTATTGGTGTATATTGACTTATACTGGTGAGATATATCATGTTACACCACGATTATTACTTGTATCAAAAAGTTATTTTTATAAAGTCTCTTCGCTGTGGTTTATTTTAAGTACACTTGAGTCTAATCGATCATCCTATTATAAAATTGGGGTCACCAGTATGTAGAATGACCTACAGTAGTGATGTAGGCATTTTTTTACAAGTTATTGTACTTGCAATGTACCTATGTAACTATGTTTGTTCGGGTGGGATCTTGCAATTCAATTTTGAAGCAGAATATTTGCAACCGATTGAGCTAAAATCTTTCCCAAGTACCTACTACCTACTTAACATGACAATACAATAATATGGTACTATGGGGCTGGTCTGATGATGAAGCCACCCCTAGGATTAAAAGTATTTTTTTTAGTTTGTTACACAGAATGGCAGGCCGATCTTGAGTCGATCGAATGCTCAAACTTGTTGAGGAGAAAGGTGGCAACAATTTCGTCGACTCTATTAGCACTCCAGAAAAAGGCAGATCGTAGTGCTCACTGATTCTAACTCAGAAAAATTACAAGAAACGAAAGAAACCGGAACGGCAGAAGAAGCAGAGCAACTTTCGTTTTGGGACAAAGTTGGTCAAGGACGAAAAGGACAGCCTAGAAAAAGTGAGAAAGAGAGAATAAACATAGGGAGGAATGGAAAAAGAGGAGACATTTTGGTAAAAAGTATGAAAGCAAAAAAAATAAAGAGAGTTTAAGATGCTAGGAAATTGTAAAATGAAATGCGCAATAAATATACAAGAAGAACTCAGAAAAAAATATTTGAGAGTTAATTGGGCTTTAGGAGAATGTAACAAAAGGGTTCAGTTCATTGCTAGGTAATTTAATGGACGCAACAACAAAGAATAGACATTTTGCAAATTATTTAAAAATAAAGACAGCAGAGACTGCTAATGCGATAACCATTTGACGAAACATCAAAGTTTGTTCAAGGAGTAACTGACAAACTTAAAATCAGTGAAGAACTTGTCCTAGATTCAGCGAGATGGATTATGCTGAGTACCACAAAAATAAGTATAAGCATAAGTTGATTGAAAGCCGTCGAGAAACATTTTCATTATTTCCTGTATATGAAAGACTTAACAGCGGTCCAATACGGATATCGGTAAAAAAACAGTTTTTTGTTAAATTTGATAAACCCGAGTGTAAGATCTTTTACGAAAATTTGTTATGTTCTGGGGATGTGGTAGATTCCTTATCTTTGGCACCAACAGAGTACAGGCAAGAATTGATTTTATACAAGAATTGGAATTATACAAGCTGACACCCAAAATGTGATACATGTTATTTTCCGAGTCTAAATATTCACAATTGCGATCAAATTTTAGTATTAAGGTCTCATACGTAGTTTTTGTAATTGTAATTCAACTGGAAAAACTAAATTTTGTACTTATCTCGTTTTAGTTATCATCTTGTATCGCTTAATATGTATTTCTATTAGACGATTGATTGAGGAAAGTCCAAATTTAGTTAAAAACTATGAGAATAGTTTTATATGCTAATGTTGACTTTTTCTGTCATTTTTGTAATAATGAATCAATAAAAATAAAGATCTTTTATTGCCACTGCACCGCAAAAAATGGATATAACTTTTAAAAAACCATTGGTAAAAGTGTGTTTGTATTACAGTACACCTAAATTAATTGCGTGCAAAAAGGTAAAAGTTTATTTTCTTAGGATTATGTCTGAAATAAAGCTCTTAAATGAAAGGTTTCGTTTAGTCAGGTCTTTCTTATTTAGGGTGTTCATGTATTTTTCCTTTATAAAAGGAGATAACTTCAAATAAACCGAACAGCATGTCCATTTTCACTTTCTAAAATAAGGGTGAAAATTGATATAAGTTCAGTTATATTCCCGGATAGTGTAAATATTATGGGTGAAAAAGGGTACAAAGTCAGTTATGTCCTTAAGAACACTTTTTGGCACGGATATAAGTCACCTTTTTTTTTAACCGTTAACTTTGGAGAATTAAGAATACTACCCCGTGAAAGAGGATTTTTTAAGTATTAAAACTGCATTTAAAGTTTATTTGTAAGTATAGCGGTTGAAGTACAGTGATCAAAAGTCTGAATAAATTTAAGCCGCAACGGTTTTTTGAGTCTCCTGTAAAGTAGTGTTTTTCGAGTTTAACCCCTTTTCACTAGAGCCACAGAGATACAATACATAGATAAACATTTACAGCGTGTATATTTAATACAACCGCATATTGCAGCCAGACGGAGATTTCAGTGCTATAATCTGATATTTATAACAATTATTAACTTAGCGTTAACTGCCAGAGCGTACTTAATTTTTGAAAATTTTCTGAGCAGCAATGTATGGCGTAGTTATTACTAGTGACAGTTTTGACATCACGATGTTATGTGTCAACAAACAACAACAAACAAGTACATTGCTTGCTGATTTATTTTATATGAAAAAAATGCTCGATTTTTTTTATAATTTATGGATAAATATATTATTAATAAGCCTATACTAAGCCCCCGTAAAGTATACACTACATAGTATTTTATTGTCAATTCAGTTACCGAAATGTCTGAAAATGGCGGAGATGTGAAAGTTGAAAACTTAGGTAATAAGAGGCACATTTTACCCATTTAGAAAAATGATTACGAGGTACAACTCACAAATCCGCTAGTAGCCAGTGGCAATGTAATCACATCAAGGACGAGCCTTTTAGCGAGCAAGCGTCAGAAGCGTCCATTAATACAATCATCTGTTTAATAAGGCAATCGTGAGCCGTACATAATGTAATAGGTACTCTGCCCTCACAATCAGAAAAACCATAAGTGACATTTTTGTCAAAATTTAGTTATTACCAGCCTCGTAATCAGGAAAAAAAATGTGATATTTCCACCTTTAATTTATTGGATAGGCTTTATTAGGTCATGATTTAGACAACCACAAGTACATGGAATTTTGGGAAAACTGCGTGCTGTTTGAGAAAGAAAAGACATAACTATACCTTCATAGGCAGAAAAATGCTAAGTAACCACTTCTGGTTTTTATATTTTTGTCTTGGACTTGACCCCAAACTTTTTATCATAAGCAGAAACAACACATTTACATTTTTTTCAAATTTATGATGTAAAAAACACATAAGTTGATAAAAGTGTTGTTTCTCGTTAGGTTAAGCATTTATGAGTCGCAAATGTCGGATACTGAAAAACCACAAGTGGCCAGTTATGTTTTTTCTCCTTAGTTACTTGTTACTTGTGATTTTACTACTTATTATCAGTTTCAAAAATGAGTAACTTGTGGTATATTTCTTAAAATGTTGTTGCTACTTATGCTTTATAAGGTTAGTATAGTCCCCACTTCGACCGCTCAAGAACGACAGCCAGGTCGCTCGGCGCGCGCGGCTGTTTGCTCAGTCGAGCCAGCCAGGTTACTTTTATACGGAGGTGTTTGCGCGCGCACATGAAAATACGTTATTTATTTTGCGAAGTTACTTAAATATTTTCAACGGTTGAGCTGCAAATATGCCGGTAGTAAATAATTGTAAGAATAGTAAATACCAATATTACAATCTTCGCACCTATTCTAGAATGTAATTCTGTTATGTGTATGCGATAATATTTTACGACAGCGTGCATTGCATCTACGGGAAGGCTGCGTATGCTAGCTTTTTGGCTGTGTGTACACGTTTTGGTTATCAGATTACTAACAATGCGGCAGTCAGCTACGAAAAGATGTGAGCGGTTGCATCCTATGGCTAGAGGAGAAACTCATCAAGATGAAACTACGAGCCACGTGCCACAAACGCGAAGTGCATCTCTCGGAGCGGAAGCAGCTGGGTATTGTAATAGAATTTTACCAGATTTGTCTCCATATTTAGCTGATGACGAACTATTTCAATACCCCGTGTCACATCAGGTAACTGTACCAGAAACTTACGAACCCCCTAAGGAGTATGAAAATTCATATGAGTATCTGAAAACGATTTCAATGCATTAAAGACTAACTTATGTCCCAGGCCTCAATCATATTTAGGCGACTATGACAAGTAGAATGATATGCCTGACAATTCAGATGACTCCGTCAAAGATAAAGACTATGTTCCATTTTCATGAACCTTTATCGACCTCAGATAATGACTCCGAAGAGATTGAAGAGTTAATGACAGAATCTCATCAGCTTTATACTTTACAACATAGTATGCCCCTAGCAAGTTCACTCATTGCACCCCAATTGTCTACTTCACAAGATATGATGTCAGTGAATTCAGTTATTGAACCACGCTCAAGTTATTTCCGCTAGTTCTAACACCGACTCACAACTATCTACTTCGCAAACTGCGGATGTACAAAATTTGGAAGTTACTAAATCAGGTAAACCTAGGGAACGAAAAGAAGCCGCAATGACATTAAAAGAACGGGCAGCAAAGAACCTGGATACTAAAAGATCCAAACACCTGGTAATTTTTACCGAGGACCATAAATGTAAAAAGCGCTGCCCTGAAATTATATCAGTACCTACCTGATCAGCAAATTATTAATCAAGTGTTTTGGGACATGACCTGGCGCGAACAGAAAATTTTTATCGCTCAACGTACAACTTGGGACATAATCAATAATTTTTTGTTATAATAAAGTTATTTATTTTTATGAGCATGTTGATTAAATTTATAAAATAGGTAGTACTCTGGAGCCTGTGGGACTTTCCGCTGAAGACGGGAAGAGACCGGATGGCTGCACACTGGTGCCATGGCATCTCGGGCGGCCTTTGGCATGGGATGTTACATGTGTGGACACTCTAGCCCCGTCCCATGTCCAACGTTCCGCCAGAAAACCGGGGATGGCCGCAGAAGATGCCCAAATCGTCAAGCGCCGCAAATATGCCTTCTTAAATAAAAATTACGAATTTGCGGCACTGGCGGTGGAAACATTTGGCCCGTGGTCTTCGGATGCAAAGAAAATTGTAAAAGAAATTTTACAAAAATTAATCGGAGTATCGGGTAATATCATAGCGGGCTCCTTTTTCGCTCAAAGACTGAGCCTCGCCATTCAAAGGGGAAACGCGGCGAGCGTGCTGGGGACGATGCCTCAGACGGCTTCAGTACTGGGAGATTCTTTTTAATTTTAAGTTTTAGTATGTATATTTTTAATTTATTTTCCATTGTAATAAATGTGTTTACTGATTAAAAAAAAAATAGTTAGTAAATTTAAAAAAAATAATGACAATGTGATTATAACTTGCATAATAATGTCTAAAAATGTCTGATTTGTTTAATAAAGTAATTTGATTATTAATTGTGTTTTTTTGTTACCCTATTCTAAAAGAAACCATAAATTATACTATATAAATAAAACACAAGTACCCACTTATGCTTTTTCAGTTTCCTGGTTGATCCGGAAAAGCTAGGATATGTGTCCACTTGAGTATTTTTTTGTTAGAAACCTAGATGGAAAACGTGCACAAAAACACAAGAGCGCACTTGTGTTGTTTATTCTTAGTAAAACAAGTTTTTCATTATTTATTTTACGAAGCAGAAACAGTTTTTTGAAAATATCTATTTTAAATAAATAGATACCTGAAAAAAATGCATTCGATAAAAATTCTATAATAGTTTTTTATTAAATTCCTAAAAAAGTGACTTTGATTTTTGTATTTAATGCAATTTAACAGATGCGCAAAGTTTTTTGAATTTATCTCGAAACTAACTTCTTGTCACTTATGCTTTTTCTGATTGTGAGGGCAGACAGACAGGATGTCAATTTAGGTAAGCCTTCATGTACTAACTCAAATTACAATCAGATTAATGGGCATTATTAATGAGATACTAACTACTATTAGTGTAAGCGCTTGAATTTGTGTTTGTATCGGTCATAATTATGTGTACGAACTTTAGAAATAAACTAATAATTCTTTGGTGTGCAATTTAATAAAGAACAAAAAGATATATGACCTACCTAATAGACACGCAAATGAACCACTTCGTCCGCGTTTGCCGTTGTCGGATAAAAAGTGCCGTATACCTACTTACAGTTGCCGAGAAACTTCTTGACCCAAAATGGCGGATCTGCGCATGCATATTTGTACGTAAATCGGCTACTGCGCAGTCAAGGTTAGGCTCAAGAAGATTCTCGGCAACTGTAACCATTTCCAGACATCCAGTTTTGGTACAAAGATAGCTGGGCATCCGAAAATTTTCGCAGGATACTTTTTACCCGAAGGGTAGAAAAAAATACGCGTATAAAGTTGCGACTTTCTACTCATTATTAATTCACCGAATTCATAACTCACGAGTCTGACGACTTCCCAAGGGCTCAATTCTACTCCCACTCGCTATAAAAGCAGATGACATGTGAAATGACGTGACTATTTATAGTCCCTTGTCACATCGGAGGGTGATAAGTCATACGTGATCTGTAGGCATTATGCTAGTTGAAAGCACGTGTCAAGTTTGGGGTCCGTAGATCTATTCACCGGTGACGCGGGGGGCGTATTGTGAAGTTGTAGCTAGTATTTTATCTTGGTTGCTAGGTGAATTTTGCTATGGCGAAATCTTTAGGATTGGCGTATATAGGGATCCTTTTAAGGTTTTCCGTTCATGTTTATGAATGACTTAGTTATTGCATTTCGTGATAGTGTCATCATCATCATCATCATTATACTTAAGAGCTAGGCTCTTGTCAGTGAAGTAATTTTTCCTGCTTATTCTACATTCCGCTTTTTCTTTTACTTCTTTATATAATGAAACATTATTTTTTTCTTTTATTTGTTCCATATATGTCCTTCTTGGTCTTTCCCTTTTCCCTTCTATATATATTATGTAGTAAACATAAGTTATGCTAGTGCATTACCCTGCAGCTCAGTTTATTATTAATTTATTTATTAGTGTCACGTTTTAAAAAAAAATGTTTACATCGGTTTTAACAGTACACAAGCATCTCTCTTTTGAAAGCCGAGTATATTTTATTAGTTATTTATGTAAAATACGACACAGTTGGGCATTTAGCGTGGTGATACAACACTACTAACGAGGTCGAAATTATCCCAAGCAAATGTGAAAGGCGGAACCCTGCTCCCAGATGTGCGCTGACTGAGACGTAGGCTAATAGAGCGATTAGCGTCGCGTAGTGAGCCAGAGTTGGTATTATTTCCTATCAAACGACCGCACATATAGTTAACAACATCACTCCATTATAATATTTTTGCATCCTATAATCTTTAACTTAAACCGCTTTATAAAAAATACATACGTAAGTATAATTAGAAATTCCCTTTTTACTTTCCAGTGGGAGTAAACTCCCTCCATTAAAAATAGATTTCGTGGCTGTCCCCATGATGAAAGTTGCTCAATGTGACTCTCCCCAGTACCCTGTTCACTCCTGCTCCATGACCCAAAAAACATCCTGTATAATAAGAATTCAACATAAGGCTGACTAACCACTGGCACAAAGTTGTGTAAATAAATGGAACAATCACAGCACTTCTTTTGAGTTTCACAAAGCCGTAGCCTGGTTGGTTCATTTTCCCCGCTCCGCTGCAGTGCACAGGCAGCCTAAGTAGCAACTCTAGCTAAGTGCAACCCCAGCACTGCAGTATTCGATTTATCGCAGACTAAGAAATAAGCAGTCTTTGGCATACTGTCCTCCATTCAGTAATTATAGTGCGACCAACTTTTCTGTGAACTGGGGGGTATTCAACCAATTTTAGAGAGATGATGGAGATCTCTCCATTTCATCGCCATCCGTCACTTTTGACGTGTGCCTACTTGACAAGTGGCGATATCCCTAGAACATCGCAACTTCGT
Source organism: Apotomis turbidana (assembly GCA_905147355.2). Lineage (NCBI taxonomy): Eukaryota > Metazoa > Arthropoda > Insecta > Lepidoptera > Tortricidae > Apotomis > Apotomis turbidana. The sequence goes on along the minus strand of LR990288.1, from coordinate 20,938,619 downwards.
CAATTCGGACGCGCTAAATTTTCGTTTCCTTTGTATGTGACGGCATAAAGAACAGGCGCATACTTTAAATTGACCGCGTAGTGCGTGAAATTAGTCCATTACGTTTCGTTCAAAACACAAAAACACATATGCATGAATAACATTTTTGACAATCATTATCGCCTTCGTATTTCCGAAATTGAGATGAGATATGTCACTTTTAAGCTCATCGCATTTTAATGACCGTTCAATGGCGATATAACTGTTATCTAATAGAGATTTGACGTTTGGCGATCACTCAAACGGCTTTCTCGAATTAGGTCCCTGAATGGTGTCGCCACAATCTTCACAATTAGTGCACTCGAACGCAGACAGTGACAATCGTATGTCAGCGTGAGTCTGTCAAGTTTTTAATTTTGCCGTTTCACAGATAAGTTGTTCGCATTATACTATAACAGAAGCATTGTACGGAGCGTAGACTGTGGCTATAACTATACTATTATAAAATTCTAGATTTGTATTGAAAATCAGTTCTTAATAGTGTGATGCAGGATCGTCATTTATTTTGTATGAGCGCCATGCCAATCTGGCGCCATCTGTTGGGCATAATTTCCTTTGTCCTCGCATCACGCCGAAACGGCTGGGTGAATTTTAACCAATTTTGGTACAGGGATAGCTGCACCTCCAGCACAACTGTAACACGCGACTCTTTCTCACGCGAGATGTACTACCTATCCCTTTCTGTACAGTACTGTGAGAGAGTGACGTGTGATGCTATGTCGCGCGACATGAGTCGCGAACCATAGCTGTGCTAGACGGGCTGGACTTTCAAAGATGGTTATAGGATACTTTTTACTCGACTATACGGTATAAAAAAAATACGCGTATGAAGTTGCAGGCGCCCTCTAGTATCAATATAAAATATAAATTTTAATCATCATCATCATCATCAGCCTATTCTTGTCCACTGCTGGACATAGGCCTCTCCAACTGCACGCCATTGGACGCGATCCTCGGCTACTCTCATCCAGCTTTTGCCAGCCACCCTGCACAGATCATCGCTCCATCTAGTCTGAGGGCGTCCTAAAATTTTAATTGATCTGGCTTATTCAGAGTCAATAAAGCGCACCAATTAAAAAAAATAACACAAGGTGCGGACTATTGAGTTTCCTTTGGAGTTTCTCTTCAACATTATTTTCTTGTGAAATGTCGATAGCACATGCACATGCAATACATGCATGGCATGTAAAGGTGCCCTTGTGGCCCACTTACAGAATAAAGTTCATTGGAAGTGTTCGTCATTATCTAAATGATTACCTACCTACTTTAACATTTCTTCGGATATGAACTAAACAATATTCGGGACTTCCGGTTCGTGTCCCAAGATGGCCGCATGCGTTTAAGTTTAGTTGTTCATTATTTATTCATTTTAGTTGTTCAATGTGTAGTATTGATAGCGTATTGTGCAGTGATCTAACGTATGAGTGAATAGCTAATGAAGAATTCAACTTGAAGCGTTCATAGCCCTTCCTGGGTCAAGGCCCGATAGTCCGCGTGGTTTTTTGTAAATCGCAATTTACAAAAAGCACGATTTTTTCAACTCACCGTACAACGTGGTATCAATCCTCTATCTAGTCGCCTAGTGCGATTGGCAACGAGACATTGGCAGTAATGGTCGCTTAACTGTGACCGGTTGCCATTTTTAAAAAAATAGAATATAAACAATATTCGAATTTTAGTTATATTTTACAGTCCCCTCTTTTTCTTTTTTTCTGAAACTTGAACTATATCAGGGCTGTTTAGCCCTCACGACCAGTGAGTCGGATTTTGTGTGGGAGTACAAACCCGCTAAAGGGAATTTCTGCGCGCCACGGGAGAGACACAGTCCCCTCTAGTTACAAACGTTCTAATCCTGCACATAGTCAATGGGCAGCTTTAATCAGAGTAATGTTATGTCCAACGTATGGATTTCTTTGCGAACGCTATGCCGAATATTCAACTGCAATGCGGGCTATTTCAGCTTGGCCTAAAATTCTTTTGTATGTCCGAGTGTTTTTATATCCAGATGCTTTACGGCTGTTCTCGCCTAGAGGTCGTATTTCTTAACCGATTCTCATGAAATTTCGTAAGTAGGTTCGATAAGTATATAAACTTTTTCCGAATAAGTTTTTCGAATTTTTTCAAAATAGCGGAGATGGAGGGGTCGAAAATGAAAAAAAAACTTTCAACCATTTTGAAACAAACCGCAAAGTTTGTGCCGGTCCAAGGTGCCGTCGGCGCGCGCTATTAGAGCGGAGCGTCGATCAAAAAATCAGTGACAAAGTAGCCGGGACGACATTCGGGCCGTTCCTAATAATTTCACGTGGTGTGAACCGCTTAATATAATAATTAAACCGCAAGGTCTACACAGGTCACAGAGCCACAAGTATTTAATTTATAAAAATGGCGAAGATATGGGGGGTTAAAGTTAAGCTCGTCAAAAGTAAAAAGTCATATATCAGCCATTTCTTAAACAGTCTACAGTGACTTGAATGGCCCGCGGACTTTAATGAACCATCATCGTAAATAAACCACACATATTCGCGAAACTGTAAAAAAGTGGCACTTAATTAACTTTCGCGTTACAAAATTAACTCTGCTTCTGAATAAAATGTAAAGTGTAAAGTGGCATAACGAGTTGGAATTAACGAGTTGAATTTAACGCGTTAGACTCGTATGAACGGCATTTAAGCAAATTGGATGGTGATTCGACGCTGCAGATGGAAATTACAACGACATGCGGGGCACGGGATCCTATGCCAGGTATCTTGTAACTAAGTGGGGCTTAAGTGAAATTGAAGGTGCTGATAACGTTTATAAAAAAGGGGTGAAAATTTTAACCCTTACCTTGACAAAAAATTACGAAGGTCGCTAGTTCAAGGCTCGTTTACGTAGAATATTAGAGCAAACAATTCTGGTTTAAAAAAAAATTGAAAAAGATGGTCAAAGAATTTGTTCATCCTGGGCACTACCAAATTAAGGGTTGAAATTGTAAAATACCTCGCATTACAAGTTCCTCGTGTTGGTAAAAAAAAAACTTAAAATGATATGACACTTTATACTATCGCGGTTTGTACACATAATTAAAACGGGTCTATCGAGATATTCCTTCATAATTTAACATTTCGGCGGGGTTACACAGGCCGTAGTCTTAGATGTGCAGATCATGTACATCATGTACAGAGACCACGACGTGTGTAGCCCCGCCAATGCCCCAAGGAATATCGCGCTAGACCATTTGAAATTTTTGTTAGGTACCTACTTAAAATTGTAATAGCGAAACACTAAAAATATGAGATAGTTGAATACGAAAGCATTTGAATTATAATCAGTTTATTAACAAAAAAATACCGACGTTAACGAATGAAGTTAAATGTTCTTATGTTTTATTATTATTACAATGGGACCAACAAGATCGCATACTCTTTGAAACAAAAAAGGATTTTCCAAATTAGTTCGAGTAGTAGGGAAACATAATATGTATTATAAAAAAAGACATTAATTCATTGAGAACCTGCTCAGTTTTTAAACGTTGGTTAGATAAAAAGTACTTAGCTATCCGAGTCTTTTTTTACCATATAAATTTTTTATCCAGAATTTACACTGCGCTGAAATCAACGTAAAAAGGCAATTTGCAAATCAACACCTAGCCAGTAGAAGCACCGTCCTTAGCGACTCCCAGAGGAAATTATAGAACATCTCCACAATAGACGAGATTGTCTTCTGTACGAAACTCATTTACATATTTTTACCTTACTTCACGTTTCGATTTACCGAAGAAATTGCCAGTTGCTTGAAGTATGAGATTGAATAATCGGAATGCCTCGGAGGCTTATTCGAAGTATTTTGCACATGTAATACTAATGTAAGAAGTTTAGAAATATGGAGTGAATAACTTGGAACTGGGAAGCCTCGGATTTTGAGAAGTACCTAACCAATTCTACAACGTAGGTACCTACAATTTTTTTTTAAACGACGTAGGTGTGGGTAGATATAGACCTCTTTAAATTATACTACTAACGACCTGCCCCGGCTTCACTCGGACTCATACTAAATGAAAAGTGTTTCTCTACTATATTACACATATAAACCTTTCTCTTGAATCACGTTATATATATGTATAAAAAAAACACATTAAAATCCGTTGCGTAGTTTTAAAGATCTAAGCATACATAGGGACAGACAGACAGACACCACAGGAAGCGACTTCGTTTTATACTATGTAGTGATAAGACGCCCGCAGCATATGACAACGGGGAAGGATAAAAAATCATAGCCTTCTTTTTTATTTAGGTACCTTGACCGATAAAAAGTCATTTATACTGTAATTTGTATCTACATAACGTTATATTCATTCCCGTGATGATGAAAAACAGAAAAATGATTTTGTGACTTTCAAATAGCCTTTTAAATCCACTCTATTCTTACTCAATAAGTAGGTACATATTTCTATTTTATAGTAGTTTTGAGTCGCCAGATAATAAAAATACGGTTTATCATCATTTGCTAAACAACTTTTTACAAATAATCACTTAACAAACAACGATTTACAAACTATTCATTTCACAAACCTATTTATTTATTTATTTATTTAATCTTTATTGCACAAATGAAAACAAATCGTACAAAAGGCGGACTTAATGCCATTGGGCATTCTCTACCAGTCAACCATCGGGCAAAGCAGATAAGTTGTGGGCGGTGCAGCTAACTTAAATAGGTTTTAATAGCTAAATACTTAGATAAATACATATATTTATTATATATACATAGATAAATAAATACTGACTAAAAAGCAAAACAGATATGCTAAGATTTCTCCATTCTGCTATTGAAGAGGTCACGCAAGGATTTTTTAAAATTTACCTTGTTCGGAGCTTGCTTGATCTTGAGGGGAAGGCGGTTCCAGAGGCGGGCAACTTGGACGGTAAAAGAGTTGGACATAAAACCTGTACGGTGAGAAGGGATGGAAAGAGATAGATTGCCAGAAGAGCGAAATTGGCGGTTTAGAGTTAGACCATAGTAGTGGAAGAAGTCTTCACCTATCATTTATTTTTTTATTTATTTTTTTATTAAAGCAGTAACGTCTGCTAACGTAAATTAAATGTTTACAAATCGCTTCATTTGTAAACATTTAAACCTATCATTCCTTAAAATGCTCAGTTTACAAATAATTACTCGACAAATATTTAATAACTTAGACGCTTTATAAAAATATTGAATGACAAAGTTTCATTTAAAAAATGTTCACGAATAAATCGTTTTAATAATCAGTTATTTTGCAAAACATTATTTGATAAACTATTGTTTCATAAAAATATTAAAAATAACTCTCTATGTAACGAAACGCAGGACGGTATGAAGTTTAATACTCGAAACGCTCGGGCCAAATATTAACACGTTGGCTGCGAGCCTGATTTACATGTTTGTTATTCTGGTGCGTTAATAGGTCCAAAGAGCCTCTACCCTACTCAAACTTCAGTGCGGCAGTAGGTCCAAAGAGCCTCTACCCTACTGAAACTTCAGTGCGGCAGTAGGTCCAATGTGCCCCATCACGCAAGAAAAAAAAACTGTATTTTTTCCGTGGAGGTTTACCGTACTGCATAAAGATTTATACCCAAGCAATCTTCAACTGTTAAGCAATATGGTTCTGGCTTCGCCCCGGTCTCGCAATTTTGGAACTATTTAAAAAAAAATGTTTAAATTATGGGGTCTTTTAGACCTTTTGCCGCACTGAATTGACCGACTTAAACAATATTAGGGATGGGAATCGATTACTATATTGTCGGGTGATAATATTTTAAGTTATATACTTACGAAGTTTTAGGTTAAAAATGCTAGCATCAATTCATCACTATCCGAATCAAAAAACGTATTTGTTATATCCACGCCTCCGGTAACATTTTCATTATTTATATTTTGACTAACTTGGTATACTTTTTGATCACTATCGTTTTCTTCATCCGAGTCGAATAAAAAATCCAACTTCTCTTTGGTCTACCTTGATGGTGCACTATTTTTTCTTCAGAAATTCTTCGAAACAAACACAAACAATACCTACGCAATTAAAACAATCGTCTATCACCTTTCGCGTGTGGCACAACACTACTCGTTGACATTGGTACACACTCAGTGCGCATGGGGCGTCTGATGGGTCGAAGGTCTATTGGACCCCTTCCCGCACTGAAATAAAAAAAAAGTCATTCAGTGCGGGAGAGGTCTAATGTGCCTCTCACGTAAACTAAGTATGCCATGTTATCAAAATTTAAGAACTATACATAAAACTATATTTGTCTCTGTCCTACTCCAACGATCGGCCAAGATACGCTCCCCGCACCGTACGAAAGTACACTACTTTCGTTGCCGCACAGGGTTTCGGCCACGGATGGGGCTTTTTGTGCCTTCTCTCGCAGTGAACGTGTTAAACAGGCAAGTACTTATTTCGGTCAGATTTTACCAAAGAGGGGCCGTTTCTGGGACTTACAATTTTTTTTGCTGTTTTTGGACTTAAATTAGATTTAATCTTGTAGATTACACTATAATAAGCATGCTTTGTTCTTTACACTTTTTCTTTCAGAGCGATATTTATCGAGATATTGGGGTTCAAAAAAATATTTTACCCGGGGGCCGGACTTTGGTAGATTGAGTGATGTTCCATTTTTTAAGCAAGCATTTTGACGCTCCGATCGCTCCGCTATACATGGTCATAAAACAAACCTAACCTAACCTACAGTTTTCGGTTTTCGAGCTATGTTATCTAAAAAACCTCAATAACCTGCACACTAAGACGTCTGTATGCTCATCAGAACAATTATACTATGTTAAAAATTAAGTATGTTCATATTTGGTACTCGTAGAAAACTACACATATGAATGGCGTTCACACCATGATGATTTATTAAACGAAATGTTTACCAAACACTGCATTTTATTAACGTTGTTTTATCATTCGTTACTTTGTTATTTGACTAGAATAATAAATGAATAATTTGCGAAATAATGTTTTGTGATATGATGTTTTGTCCAATAAATAATTTGTATCATGATCGATTTGTAAAACTATATTTTATGCAACGTCTAATTTGGGAATCGTTCATTTGTCTAACGTTGTTTGTAAAATGAATATTTATGAAACGTTGTTTAGCAAGTGATTGGCTACCAAAAATACACTGTTAGATTTCCCATTGTCCGATACAGTTCGGCAATTTATCTTCCATAGATATAATCTGAGCCCACGTCATGAGACGATTCAGGTTCCTTATTGGAAACTTGTCAGCGGAGCGTGACGGGTGCGGAAATGTCAGCCATAGTGACATCTGTCGCCGTCTGGCCCAGAACACGCGCTCGTCATATCCGTCCAAGTGCGGAAAATCACCCGTTCTTCTGCTTTTGTTCTATATTATATTTTTCTGCATACGTACGATTGCCTGCAACTATATTTTATACTTTGGCGATGTGCTTTATTCATATTGAAATGGTGATTAGAAAATGTCACCATGCACCTTGAATAATATGTATTACGGCCATCTTGGTAATGTTACTATCAGAAACGGGAAATTCGGATAGCTATTTCTACTCAATTTTGACGGCGATTTAGTCGTGCATGTGCAGGCATCGGCGACTTTGTTGTAATTTTGGTCTTATCCTAGGATCTATGCGAATTTTAAATCTCTGGTTATTACATTTCCTTTTGTCCTGTAAATTTACTTGTCCAATACAGTTCGGCAATTTATCTTCCATAGATATAATCTGAGCCCACGTCATGAGATGATTCAGGTTCCTTATTGGAAACTTGTCAGCGAAGCGTGACGGGCGCGGAAATTTCAGCCGCAGTGAGGTCTGTCGCCGTCTGGCCCAGAACACGCGCTCGTCATATCCGTCCAAGTGCGGAAAAATCATCCGTTCTTCTGCTTTTGTTCTACATTCTATTTTTCTGTGCATGTGCGAGCTGCCCGCAACTATATGAATACTTTGGCGATGTGCTTTATTAATATTGAAATGATAATTAAATAGAAAATGTCACCATGCAACCCGAATTGCTTCACGGCCATCATGGTCTTATTATTATCAGAAATAGGAAATTCGGATAGCAATAAAATTTGGCGGCGTTTATGTCGTGCAGATGCAGGCATCGGCGACTTTGTTGGAAGTATGAGGGAGATAGCAATAGGATTTAACCAACTTAAGGTATATCTTGGGATTTATGCAGATTCTAGATCTCTGGTTATTACATTTCCTACTGTCCTGTAAATTGACTTGTCCAATACAGTTCGGCACTTTATCTTCCATTTTTAGGGTTCCGTACCCAAAGGGTAAAAACGGGACCCTATTACTGAGACTTCGCTGTCCGTCCGTCCGTCCGTCCGTCCGTCCGTCCGGCCGTCTGTCACAAGGCTGTATCTCAAGAACGGTGATAGCTATTGCCGCTATAACAACAAATACTAAAAATAAAATAAAATAAGTATTTAAGGGGGGGTCCCATACAACAAACTTGTTATAGATTATGGTACGGAACCCTTCATGCGCGAGTCGGACTCGCACTTGTTATAATCTGCGAGCCCACGTCTTGAGACGATTCAGGTTCCTTATTGGAAACTTGTCAGCGGAGCGTGACGGGCGCGGCAATGTCTGCCGTAGTGACATCTGTCGCCGTCTGGCCCAGAACACACGCTCGTCATATCCGTTCAAGTATGGAAGAATCACTCGTTTTTCTGCTACCGTTCTTTCTTTTTTAGGGTTCCGTACCCAAAGGGTAAAAACGGGACCCTATTACAGAGACTTCACCGTTCGTCCGTCCGTCTGTCACCAGGCTGTATCTCAAGAACGGTGATAGCTAGACAGTTGAAATTTTCACAGATAATGTATTTCTATTGCCGCTATAACAACAAATACTAAAAATAAATAAAATAAATATTTAAGGGGGGCTCCCATACAACAAATTTGTTATAGATTATGGTACGTAACCCTTCATGCGCGTGTCGGACTCGCACTTGCCCAATTTTTATTTTGACCTGTATATGTATATTCTTGTGTAGAAGAGACTTGTTTCAAGGGGATTGTGAAAAATAAGAAATTGCCACGAACTCACTAGGAATTATTTTCTCTTCACTCTTAACATTTTGATACTTAAATACTGTATATGTTCGTAAGAAAAACTTTATTAGATTAGGTTCTTCTAATTACCTCAACAAAGGGTAACATATTTATAGCTGTCTTTTTTGGCTATATCGTCATGCACAGCCATTGTATCCTTGACGTGATAAAATACAAATACAGCAAAATTCAAAATTGCACCATGGACTTCAGAGACCAGCTTGTTTTAAATAAAATAAATATCAGACAACCTCACACAAATCAACCTAGTCAATCAATCAATCAATCAATCAATCAATCAATCAATCAATCAATCAATCAATCAATCAATCAATCAATCAATCAATCAATCAATCAATCAATCAATCAATCAATCAATCAATCAATCAATCAATCAATCAATCAATCAATCAATCAATCCCAAATTAAGCTCAAGAAGGCTTGTGTTATGGGTACTAGGCTACTATATACAGACTTATATAGATAAATAAATACTTAAATACATAGAACATCCATGACCCAGGCACAAATATTCGTGTTCATCACACAAATATTTGCCCTTGCCGGGATTTGAACCCGGGACCGTCGGCTCAGTAGGCAGTTGCTTAACCACTGCGCCAACCGCGTCGTCATTTGAATTACAAAACGACTCCTTTCTAATACAATCGCAACCTTTTAACTGCATAATTTTATATAGTAACCAGCTAAACAACTCAATTCCACACATAAATACGCGGCCCAGTTAATCCCATTTATTAATAAGAACAATAAAGACAATTACTTAAAAGTCGCCTTTTCCATTAAATCCATTTAGATGAATTATTAAGATTAGAAACAATGGGATTTAATCTGAACTGAACCTGCCAACTGCCGTTAGTTTTAGAGAACATTAAATTTTACATATATACTCTGACAAGAGTTAGAAATGATCTAGAAAGTTGGAAAAAAAATCGAAAAGTCTTGGGATAATCGCAAAGAATCTGTTCGACCTAATTACGAAATTGGAGGTATTTCTCATACAAGAAGGATTTTTTTTTAAATGAAAATTAATTCAGACTTTTTCTTGTATTCAAAAGCCACAAACTGTCTGTCTAATAAAATATCGAGTTGACTTGCACTTTAGTTTTTCACGTACCTATAACATAGCTACACTAGACCACGTTAACAGCAGGTAGGTATAAAAATAAAAATAAAATTAGAGTTCCCAACATACAAAGGGCAGCGTGTGTCCATCAGCATATACAGGGTGATCAATCCAAATGGGTCAGTAGGGAGAAGTCACAAACTATAAGAGATAGGGAAATCTGTTCTTAGGAAACATGGCGTCGATTTCAGATTTAATAAAAACTACATTAATATATTTTTATAAATCTCATGCATAATTTCATACACAACCCGGTCAAAACCGCTGTAATAGTACATTACTGCAGAGGCCGCGAAATAGGGGATTATTGGCCGAGTAGTAAGTAATAGATGGCCGAGTGAACGAGGCCTCTAAAGATACGAGGCCGACAATCCCTGTTCGCGCCGAGGCTTGTATAGTGCTTTTCTCAAATAAAACCAAGGAAATAATACAAATGTTCAACTTGTATATTCATATAAAAACAAATTTATTTCAAATTTAATAAAAAAAAAAAAAAAATTTTTTTTGAGTTGTTCGGGTCAATGTTTTTCCACTAAATGTTAAGATAATTCTATTTATTAAAAAATTACAACACCTTATTAATAAGATATTTTTATATTTTTTAACAATAAACGTGATTCCTTGTTTATTTTATTGAATATCTGTTTTAATCTAATTGAATAATCTAGTTAAATATAAGAAATAAAACGTAAATATACATGCACAAACTACGTTTTTTTTTTATTGGCAGTATGTCATAGATTATCAATGAAAGAAATAAACCCCACTGAAACAAAATACCATCTCTTTGTTGGCCACGGCCAATAATGTTGTATGAAATTCCTTTATTGACCTCTAATTTGAAATTAGAACTAATCTTCAACAATTGCTATGCAAAAGACGTATTTCGCGTTCTATTACCACGATCATAAGATCGACATTTCCTTGGATGTTTGAGAAAAGAATGTTACTATACGACATGCGATTACTTACTGAATTTTAACCAGATTCAATTCCCGGTTATGCATGAGATTTAACAAAAAAAAATGCAGTTTAATTAAATCTTTAATCAACGCCATGGTTCCTAAGAACAGATTTCCACATCTCTTATAGACCTTATGGTTTTCGTTTTCTCCCTACTGACCCATTTGGACTGATCACCTGTATATTTGAGTAACACTGTTTGAAATAGTATTTTTTGAACCTTAAGAAATGTGAATGTTTTAAAACTTGCTGTTTGTGAAGTGATGTCGTAATAACAACAAATAAAATTAGTAAGGATATGGCGTGGGATTTCAAGCAAGAAATGCGTTTTTCCCGTACTTTATTGAGTACGTAAACATTGGTGCCGATTTTTAAGGTTTTGACTTCTTTCAGGTAAACCTCATCGGGCTACACCGGATATTAGCTTAACTTATTAATTACTATGTCAAGCAACATCCAAATCTCCGTCTCTGTCCAACGTTCTACCGATATTAGCATGCATAGCTTTGTCCACGGATAGGAATGGTGATTAGCGGCAAGCATTTAGAGGCGCAGCGTAGGATACCACGAATGCTTAGGGGATGGTCCAATTTGAAGTTAAAGCAGGCTTCAGTAGCTACACGTTACAATGCAAAGCGCGTTGTGGCAGATTTAACAACGTATGCATTTGTATTCGTGTGTATAAAAACACACCTAGTTTAAAACACTGCACTGGGGGTCTATGGTTGCGATAAGTGACAAAGCATCTGTCACTCACACCCTCATTTTGTCAAAGCGTGACGGATGCTTTGTCACTTATTTATCGTGTGTTAAAAGCAACCATCATAGGCCCCATCATTTTTTTCGCACGCTCTGCGACGTACCAGTGGCTAGTATGAAAACCTAATATAAATATTTGCGAAAAAAAATAATCGGGCGGCGTCACGCCCGCTTTTCCAACGGTTTGCCAGACCAAAATGGGCATGTTACCTGTGAGACCACCGAACCCATGCACGAGCAATTGAAACTTTGAACCAGTTGCTTTATTTCTACTGTCTTAGGGTGTCAGACGTTACTGCTTTAATAAAAGAAAATGTTAGCATGAAACCCGACTGAATTATTCAGAGCGGTTACTAAACTAGGGGTTAGTTTCGACTATTATGATGAATATGATGATATGTATCCAAAGTATGCCTTCTTTAGGGATGAGATATAAAAAAATTGGGCAAGTGCGAGTCCGACTCGCGCATGAAGGGTTCCGTACCTATATATATACATAGGTATAACAAGTTTGTTGTATGGGAGCCCCCCCTAAATATTTATTTTATTTTATTATTAGTATTTGTTGTTATAGCGCCAATAGAAATACATCATCTGTGAAAATTTCAACTGTCTAGCTATCACCGTTCTTGAGATACAGCCTGGTGACAGACGGACGGACGGACGGACGGACGGACAGCGAAGTCTCAGTAATAGGGTCCCGTTTTTACCCTTTGGGTACGGAACCCTAAAAAAGGCCAATGATATTCCAATTTTTGTTTTTGTTTTATCACGAACTGGTTTGAATTGATTGCGTATGGTAAAACTATGTGACGTAGTTTACTCTAGATATCGACGTGATTTTCATTCAATTTAATTTTGGAAGAAAAAGTGATAAAGTTGTATGTATGTCGCTATTTCTTTTGTTTAATTTAAGATTTCTCATGTAATATTTTTCTTGTTGGTGTGCAATAAAGTATTGTTGTATTGTATTGTACTTCATCTTTCCTCTAATTTGTGACCAAAACGTTGTCTTAGGGTGCTCCCTCAACGCATTCTATTGCCTGTAATAAAAAAAAATTAAAGCTTTTATATTTTTTTTGGCACATTACAGGCACACTAAGTCATTGCCATCATTATATCGTCCATTATTAGCTAAAGACATCCCTGAAAATAAATTTCCACATTGAAATGACTTTAGTAAAGGAGTTTTCCTATAAATTTCATACACTTTATGGCTTTTTCAACTTGACTTTTTAATCTACTACAAAAAACATAGTTTATCATTAATGGTACTAACCATTTCGTTAGTTCAAAATAATAATAAAAATATTGCGCAGCAAAAACAAAAAAAAAACAATCTAAATAAGCACACATGCCCCAGCATTATTAAAACCGCACAATATTCCGCGCGAGTATTAAAACAACGCCAAATGCGCTGAAGCAAATAGCATGAAATTTGAATATCATGCGAGGGCAAGACCGTAAAAATATTACTTTGAAATAAAATGCCGTGAGACAGGAGCGTAACGTAAACAATACGGTATTTGGCTACAATGAAAATAAATTGTATCATAGAAACCACTAAAGAAAGACACATTCAACATTAAACGGAACCCAATAATCTGCCACTTACTTTTGGGCACTATTCCAATTTTAATTGGACAAAAACTAAAAAGAAGACGTGGTTTGACTACTGATTTGTGTGACGTCACAAGCATTTTGTGCGAAGCTGAAATGGAGACGCTTGGCTGTCACGGTCACTAAGGAAGGGATATTCGAATATTACGCTATCAAAAATTACTTGGAAGTACCTACGTAAGCATCTCAGTAAGAAAGACAAAACATCGGTTATTGCCAGTAGAGCACATTTCCTTCCAACATTATGGGTTAAACTTATACTGTAGACCAGCGAATAGCATCAAGCTATTTATGTGAACTGGTTGTAACCGGTTGAACGCACATAAGCGTGATTCGACGGCCTACTCCTGAGGATTTAATTTACGACAGACCCTTAACGTTTCCTTCCCGAACTTCGGGGCCTAAATACCAATAATCGCCAAGTACACTTCAGGGACATTGGGATTTTGGCCCGTCGAGGTCGCACTATAAGAGTTGTCTTCACCTGCGCCGGAGACGTGATAGGGTAATATGATAACAATGAGAGAGGATTAAGTAAAGATACACTTTTAGTATAGGTAGTGTTTTTAGTCATGTTATACGCCTCATGCTGTCACCTTATATGACATGTCGCTTTTATAAATAACGCAGATGAAAAGGTTGAAGGGAAGTGAGGAAGAGGAACGCCAAGATTAAGTTACATTAAACAAATAAAAGAGAAGGTAGATGTCATGTTGTATAGAGAAGTCAAGAAAGTGGCTATGGACAGAGATAGATGAAGACAAATACGTACTTAATGAGCTTCATCGACAAAAGTTTGACTCTTAAATGTATAATTAGAGATTCTAGTAAAGGTTTTCTTAAATAGAAGATATTTTCGGTTAAGGAAACTCCGAGAGCAATTTCTCTCAAGACCTGGTGGCTCAAAGTGCTCCTAACAAAGTGAAAATCGCTATATCTTTTTCAAACTTTTTGAAAAACCAAAGAAAAGACATTTTTTGAACGAATAACATTTGATATGAAAACATCAGTTATTTCCTTCGTAAATGCAGAGTATCGTCTTCGCCTACTTCAGAAAGGTTTTTATCAAAGCCTTGAGTCCCAATTTGGTCCTCTCGTTTTTAATTATCTTTTAAGTTTGTAGCCTAATTCCAGGATCAGGTTTATCTGATCAGGAAATTGGGTCAGGAACCTAAGTTAAGAATAAGTTAGTGCCAACGGACAGATTTGCGAAGATACCCAGTTGCCTAGTTGAGTTAAATGGGTCGTAACTTCGATGGCTTCAAGTGCATTTGATTCGATGAATTCAGTTTCAACAACTCAAGTTACGTAACTCAGAGAATGCTATAATTTTTAAAGACTTAACAATATATGGTTAAATTTCTGAGAAGATTACGTCTAGTTTCGTTAACTTAAATTTAAAATCTGAATGATAAAAGCTATGTTGCATTTATAACTTTTTTCCCTCTATTCCTTGTCGTCTGTCCACCACATAATTGCAACGCATACTTTTCTACTTCAGCTACGTCATGGGGAGAGGGGATGCATCTTAAAAAAGCTGGGTCTCAATTCTGTATGATTTACATCTCTCTGAGATCGCTGAAGTGGCGGAATATACTGTAGTCATATATCATCACTTTGCCAACCCAGTCGTCCTTAGTTTGCGACTCGATTATAAGCGAGACTTCATAGAAATTAGGCTCAAACCTAACGTAACTGTAAATACCTAGTACCTAGTCGTAAAATTTCACTTTGCTCAGTTCAAATAACAAACCACGTTGTGATTTCTCGCATTTTTTCTATCGAAAATTTTCAAATTGAAATATTCTCTTAAATGTGTGTGAAAGTCTTTAATAATTTCCGGCAATATACTAGAAAGTGAGATTAACTTGGAACCTATATCGATTGATGTAGATTATCAGTTTAAGCGGTTCCAGTGACCACGATCGTAGGTACTCGTAAGTAGTAAGATACCAACTGTATAAGAAAATCCCATACACAGGCAGCCAACTTGATTTAAGTTGAAAGATCAACCACTCAATAGATCCCTCTAAATTTATCGAAAAAGTCTCTGAAACTGTCTACTAAGATTCCAGTAAAAAGCCTGCTGACATCTGATCAATTGTCATGAATCACTCTAACCGCCTTAAAATGCCAATCCATTTGCGGCGTCCACAAATTGTAATTAAATCAACACATCAATTGCCTCCAAGCTAAGCTATTTCTGCAGATTAATTCGATCCAGAACCAAAATCCCGCAACCTTTGGGGGTAAACAAGACACCGTCAACAGTCCAAAACATTTTCTCATCGCAATCTTGCCGCTTTATTTAGATTAGCGGTGCCGTCTCAGTATATTCATGACGTCACGACTCGAAGGGTTCCAAACTGGAATTACGCATAATTCCACAATGAGTTTCCGCGTAATCATCCTCGTTGCTTTTGTGGAGTCTTTTTGAGGTGAACTTTTGCGTATATCGTCCCGCATGTATGATTTACGAGATAACAGAGGGTTATAAGTTCCCCGGTGGATGTTACTTGTTTATAATAAGTATACGTTAATTAGTTCCTTTGTATGCGCGTAGGGAATGTTATTTCTGTAATTATAAGATCTGTTCGGTCCTTGTCCCCTTTCTGCTTTGTCGTACCTACTAAGTGTGAGGCCAACAGTAGGTATGTTTCTGTAGAGACGTGTGATTTGTTTGGAAATTACCAATTTTTTTATTGTACTTTCACTCCCAGATTATGGTAGCCAGCTTCGAAAATACATATCACAGGTCTGATATTCATTCATGAGGTTCAAAAGTTCTAATTTGATGCAAATGAATATATGTTCGTTGTATACCAAAAGTTTTCGTGGCAAAGGCAAGATATTGTTGAATTGGGGATAACACAATTCTCCGTTAAATTACGAACCGAAAAAAGAACCTCACTCAACCAGCGTTTTTACATACAAACATCGCGTAATGTATCGCATAAAACGCTGACGCAATGTTGACTGACCTGCGTTGCGTGCGCTTTATTCAGATGGAAGGCTTCAAGTACCGCAGGGAAATCGACGGTTTACTCACGCAACCACGTATCCACCATACCTTCCCTAACCACGTGCACCGTATTGAGTCGCAACAGGGTTGCTGTATAATTGTATGAACGTAGGAATACGAGGTTTTAAAAGTACGAGACGAAATGTGAGGCTTGCCCCATTAATATCAGTCGCGTTTGGATTATTCGTGTTTTTAGGACGATTTTCTTTGTGTGACAGCAGCTTTCGCTAAGGTTACTGTAATCCCTTGATTAAATTGGAAAGCGCGTTTAGAATTACATTTTAAAAGCGTTGTGTCGGTTTGATAAAACATTTTCGTCAGAGAGTACGTAAAAGTATACTTAATCTTATGTATTTTTCATCATTAGTATCATAATTTTCTCTTTAAGGGTAATGGGGAGAAGATAGGGTTTTTGATAAAATTAACAGTGTTGTAGAACTTCTATTAGAAACAATATTTTAGGAAGAAATATATATTTATGTGAATAATTTGTCAATAGCACTTAGTTACTAATAGCTGGTCTAATGTACAATAGACCAGAGAAAATACTTTTGATACGAAAAAATGAGCAGGAAAAGGGAAAGTAACGGGGTAAGACTAGATATTTCATAAAATCTTTTAATTTAAGGTCACAAGTTAAAGACGATAGTTATATTGAAACTAAAACATTACACTGTCAAAATAACGGTAAAACTGAACAGTTTTTCTTATCTGCTAGTACTACCACATTGACTCGCAATAGTTATTTACGATACAACTGTGGAAGGTAGGTGATTTCAGACGAGTGTGATTTTTAGTCACGAGCGAGGTACGAGCGAGTGATTAAACAAACACGAGTCGGAAATCATCTTACACACGAGTTCCGTACAAAACTTTACTATGCATGTACGAGAAAATAGAAAATACTTTAATATGTTCTCACAAAGACTGTTTACATTGGAAAAAAAGTGTTTTGATTTGATTTATCCAACAAGAAGCCGTCGTTCACATTTTTTACTTCTTCAATAACATTTTACGGGTTTAAATTCATGATTCGTCCCTTTATCTCGCTATTATTTCAGCAGATTTGCACAAAAAAACTTCAAAATAAACTAGACATCAATAAAAAAATGGCGGAGTTATTTGTAAACCGCGCTCGACATATCTACTACTGCGCATGTGCAAAAGTATTTTTTTAACATTCGTCTTATGTCAAAATGGCACAAGCACGTGTACATTCATCCAAATTTATTTAATGAATAACGATTTAAAGTTCGTTTATTAATCAAATTTTATATCTAATGTAATTAATGACGTGTTAAATGAATTAATTAATTAAATATTGGTTTTATTGTACTTTTATACGTGATAATAATCGGTATTTGACTTATTTATCAAACTTTTTGTAAATAATAAAACCTCTTTGTGTCAGGATGTCAGATACGGCAAGAAATTAAAAAAAGAAAAGAAAAGTAAAAAGCACTAGTGTGGAAAAGTAATACTTTCCGCACAGTTTGAATGCCTAGAATACGCTCTTTTCGAGCACATGCATTGTAAAAGTCTTTTGACACATTTTATAGTATCTGTTTCCGTTGAAATGATAAATTGGTCAAGACCGGGGTCAAAATTAAAACAAAACATTACTCAAAACGCTGTTTTAAATATAAACGTAGATGTAGCAACCATACGTCAGAGGGACCTGTTATACAAGCAATATGTTGAACAATACGAATACCTCCCTATGTTTGCGTACACGCGTTTGATTAAGCATCAGCCTACAGCCCCATCCCATACCACATACTACAACCAACATTGACTCGACTTGAAAGGTGTTTTGACATTGGGAACGATCGGAAATATACGGCCGTTTATAAAAGCCAGTAAGGGTGAGAGCTCCGTCCGTGTGATTTATTGTCTTTATTTAGGGTTGGCTATTTGCTTTTGCAATTAATATTTTATGTCAGAACTTATTGGTTGAATGAAATTAGTTATAAGACTTTTCAGGAACCCAACACTGAGCAGGGCCCGACATGCTTTTTGTCGGTTTTTACCACGTGAGTACATAAACCTTAAACCGGTAAAAAAACGCTTAAAACGATTACCTGAGACATCGCTTATTTAGCGATATCTCAAAACAGTACACTCGAATTACCGCCTAGGTTCCTGAAAAAGCCTAATATCTGCCATAACCATAACCAATAGCAGGTATATTGAAATTGAAACCACATATCCGCAAAATGAAACGAAATTGCCTATAGAGGCTTTCTTTTTTAAGCAGCGATATTAAACCTCGAGATATTTTGGGAAACAATTCATTGCGGTCCGATTCACAAAGCCGAGTCTGACGTCATATCAACAACAGCGGCGAATTTTATCTTTTGTTTGCAAATTATTGGTTAAATGAAACATTCATATTAGGGGAAAGGAAATAAGGTAAATATTGACTTTGTGGTGTTTGATGTTGACGGTTGGTTGAATTGATGTTTGAGATCTAAGTAAGGGTGATCCATGTACATTTTGGAGTCGAGTAAATTTGTTAGAAAACATATAGATTTATATTCACAGATAACGCAAAACAAAAGAAATGACCGAAATTTAAATAAACTAAGATTACCTTTTTCAAAATTAAAGTTCGTTACATCTAGCCCGCACTATATGACAATAAAAATTTATAACCACTTACCTAATTTTATAAAAAATGAGACCGAACTAAAATCGTTCTGTACAAAATTAAAAGCTTATTTAGTCGATAAATGCTACTATACTTTAGACGATTTCTTTAATGATAAAGTGTAGAATCTGAAGTCTTAAAATTTTAAAATTTTGTATGTATAACTTACTTAAAAATAATAGCTATTAAGCTGTAGATGCCCTCTCATATTGCTGCGCCCTATTCAGGGTATCACATGTAAAACTGCCCTATATTGTACCTACCTTTATAGCTATGTGATATGCAATAAACGATATTATTATTTTTATTATTATTATTACATAATTATGCATAAAGTAATTATATAAGTAAACAAAAAACACAATAATATCTGATGAAGTAAAGAAAAAAAAGGAAAAGAAATAAAAAGGCTTTGAAATAAGTGACTTTTCTCAAACATCCAAGGAAATGTCGTTCTTATGATCGTGGTAATAGACCGCGAAATACGTCTTTGTATAGCAATTGTTGAAGATTCGTTCTAATTTCAAATTAGAACGATATAAAGGAATTTCATACAAGATTATTGGCCGTAGCCAACAAAGAGATTGTCTTTTGTTTCAGTGGGGTTTATTTCTTTTATTGATAATCTATGGCATACTGCCAATAAAAAAAAACTTAGTTTGTGCATGTATATTTACGTTTTATTTCTTATATTTAACTAGATTATTAAATTAGATTAAATCAGATATTCAATAAAATAAACAAGGAATCACGTTTATTGTTAAAAAATATAACAATATCTAATTAATAAGGTGTTGTCATTTTTTAATAAATAGAATCATCTTAACATTTGGTGGCAAAAACATTGACCCGAACAGCTTAAAAAAATGAATTTGTTTTTTTTTATTAAATTTGAAATAAATTTGTTTTTATATGAATATATAAGTTGAACATTTGTATTATTTCCTTGGATTTATTTGAGAAAAGCACTATAAAAGCCTCGGCGCGAACAGGGATTATCGGCCTCGTATCTCTAGATGGCCTCGTTATCACTCGGCCATCTATTACTACTCGGCCAATAATCCCCTATTTCGCGGCCTCTGCAGTAATGTACTATTAAAGGTACCTACGAATTTTGTTTTAAGTAAAAAACAAGCAAACTTGACATTATTAACAGAATCCTCATTTAATTCAAGAAAGCAATAATTGAGTGACAACCATATGCTTAACGAACTTATAAAAATACATGCGTTGCTGGCAGTGGATTTGTAAGCACTTTTTTGCGGTCCAAATGTCAATGTACTTTTTTTTCATACATTTATTGTTACTTGCTACCTAGCTTTTGTGATTGATGACGTCACGGCCCGCCATTTGCGTGGAGCGTTTTCAGCTCAGACGGTAATCAATCGAATAATATATACTAGGCAAAAACTTTACTGTTTTGTAAAAGCAAAACGTGCCAATTACAAAGCTGAGATCATAAAGCAATCAATTTATTCAACAAAGCTAGACATTATGGTTCTCATTGTGTAATCTAAAGTAGAATGCAAAGACCTGATTCCACTCTTCTAGAATATGTTTTAATTTTATCGGACTCGTACCACATATAGTCTATGGATCACTAGTTTCTACTAGCATGGCCAAATATATTAATAACTAGCTTTTGCCCGCGACTACGTACGCGTAGAACTTGATAAAAGGGATTATTAAAAGCGCCTAAGCAAATGTACGAGCAATTGTGTTTTTGGTCTTACAATATTTACATTTCCTACAGGGTCACCGCACCCCAACAGAAATGTTCACTCACTTTTCAATCTTTTTAGGTATAATTTCCAGGATGAAAACTATCTTATGTCCTTCCTCGGATCTTAAACTATCTCTATGCCAAATTTCATCAAAATCGATTCAGCGGTTTAATCGTGAAGAGGTAACAGACAGAGAGACACACTTTCGCATTTATATAATACTAGCTGTGCCCCGCGGTGTTACCCGCTCATCCCACGGGAACACTAAATTTATTCGGGATGAAAAGTATCCTATGTCCTTCCCCAGGACTTAAACTATTTATATACCAAATTTCATCTAAATCGGTTCAGCGGTTTTAGCGTGAAGAGGTAACAGACAGACAGACAGACAGACAGACAGACACACTTTCGCATTTATAATATTAGTATGGATTAGTATGGATTAGTATAGTATGGATTCGTGACAGTACAGTGAACAAAAGCCGTTTGTAAGCACATAAGTCTAACCTTACCCAAATTAAGGAGCGGTAAATAAGAACCTAAGCGCGGAC
Organism: Apotomis turbidana; assembly: GCA_905147355.2. Classification (NCBI taxonomy): domain Eukaryota; kingdom Metazoa; phylum Arthropoda; class Insecta; order Lepidoptera; family Tortricidae; genus Apotomis; species Apotomis turbidana. The sequence continues at coordinate 20,917,078 of LR990288.1, read as the reverse complement.
TGGATTGTTTACTCTTTTTTATGTGACCATAAAACCGTCAACCGTTATTATAGCATTTTAAGCCCTTGAAATATGTTATGGAAATAGGCCGGCGCGGCGTTCAATTTTCGCCTTAAAGCTTGACTGTTTTATTTCAGTTCCAACGATAACTGAGCCGTTTTCCAATGGGTCTTTCATATGCGTCTTATTTTAATAGTTGTTTTGATATAAACTAAGCTGGGTATGGTATAAGGTGGCTATGTTTTTTTGTTCAATTACAACATCAAATTTAACCCTACCTCTATACTGCTCGCGAAGATGATCGAAGTTGGGCGAATATGTTAGTGTGGAGGGCACTTCGCTGCGGAAACCCATACTTCGGCCAACCTCGGTCAACTTTGGTCAACTTCGCGAGTAGTGTGGAGCCGGCATGTGTTATGATAGACCATATTTATTGGATTTACGTCAGTGTGTTTTACTAAGACTAAACGAAAAAAAAAACCTGGAATAATAATGGCTAATCCAAATGTCGAAAACTAATCAGAGCTAACTTTACATTAAAAACAGTTATCCACTTTATTGCAGAAGGCCTAGCACAATCTTGCCGCGACATCGTTTGTCGAGCGACTCAGCGTCAATCATGTTCATCGTTCGTAGCTACCGTCGTATCACCCGTAACAATGATACTGCTGATACGACGTGTTCCGCCCTTGCCCGTCGCCGGGCCCTCCAGACATAATGTCATGATACACTGCCCGTCCAGGGTATCAAAATGCACTGTATTATAAACAAAGAGACAGACAATGTTTCTCGCACAACAAAAAGTCGTATGTCACAGTTGTGCTAGCGGAACTGATTTGCATTGAGACTTGAGAGTCGTATAAAGTCGAACCTTTTTAGCATTGCAAAATTGGGGGGTTATCTTCAGAATAGTCGATACAATTATCATAATCCTAATGCCGGGAAATAGGTTCGGTAATCCCAAAAGTTTTTCCTGTGGATCTGACCCGAATTCAATTTAATAGAAATCTTTTTAAACGTGTCAGTATGAGGAATTTGCATCAGTGACTTATTTCGTGCTTTAAAATTACCGTTAAAGTTGTACTTATACTTTTTCATTTCAATCGCTTTTTAGGGTTCCGTTCCGTACCCAAAGAGTAAAAAACGGACTCGATTACTAAGACTCTGCTGTCCGCCTGTCTCGTCTGTCTGTCTATCCGTCTGTCACCAGGCTGTATCTCATGAACCGTGATAGCTAGACCGTTGCAATTTTCACAGATGATATATTTCTGTTGCCGCTATGACAACAAAATACTAAAACGGAACAGAATAAAATTAATATTCAGGTGGGGCCCATACAACAAACGTGATCGGTTGCGTTGACTTTGCACCTCATTTGTATGCGGCGCCATGCATACCAGGTATAAACTTAACTTAATCCGGCAGGTCATAAGGGGTAGGTGTTGTACGGAACCATCGGCGCGCGGGTCCGACTCGCACTTGGCAGGTTTTTTTAAATGAGTCGTTTGATCAAACTGTTATATTATACGTAATTCTTTACGTCTTTTCTGCACAAGATGATGTTTTATACCTCGTTTATTTGAGTAATCGAAAGGAAAATTATCAAAGAAATGTTCGTAACGTTCGAAAGTATCCAAACAATTTTCATTTGCCTGGCATAAAAGCAAATCAAACAGACTGGAAATTAAAGAATATAAAATATTGTAGCGTTATGTTCACTTATTTGGCGAACGAAAATATTTGGAATACTCAAAAATCGGCATTGCTGTTTATTTTACTTAGATACATTTACGTATTATACTACATATTTAAGTACAATATAACTGAATATAATTTATAAAGATCAACGTTTAACTCAATCAAACATTTACAACTAAGCAACTTGTCAAATAATATCATAAAAACGATAATAGTTAATATTATAGTGTCTACAAGAAATATTAGCTTTATTGGTTTATATACTATTTTCTAATACTACTTACTCCAGAAATTAAAATACTAACTAAAAACTAAGAATTTAACTAAATAAAATAAACGGCTTAAAAACGGACTAAAAATTAAAAAAGACTTAAAAAATCGGACCCCTTTGGCATGGTCCCGAAGACGTTGGCAGCATTTTCCACGCTGAATAGCAACGCTAATGCGTTGAGCGACGAAGCTGCCAGCTTTTCGGTCCCCCGTGATGTCGACCAGTCATTTCAAAATCTGCCTAAATAGTTGACGAGCACTGGGCCCCCACGGACCAAGGGTCTCAACCCCGAATGGAACAAAATCGTATTCCGAGCTGAGATCCCTGTACTTGTGTGCGTTACAAGAAATACTTTTACTTTATTAAAATAATAGAAAATTCCCTCAAAGTTAACAAAAATTCGGTATACCTGTAAGATAAAATCATAAATATTTTATTCAAAAAAATGTTTATAATTATAAACTTAAAATTCGACATGACAGTCTGAAACGCATCATATCGCTGCATGATTTCACGTATTTTGGATTGTTCATAAAATCACCAAAATGACTAATGTCCTTACGTTTTGGTATGTCACTAAAAAGGCATTCTTAATGGCATTATGAGGCAAAATGCCGAGGTTGTGCTTACTTAGATACATAATTCAGTTTGAGTGGTTTGTCATAACTCACGCCGGGAGACGTTTACGGTGAGTTACGTCTTAACCTACGTAATATACAGTATGCTTCAGGAGACCTGAGGACCCCTATACAGCTCTTCATAGAATTTGTATGAAATTAAAATTTTTAGTTGACGGATTACCTAGTAAGTCTACAATTAGGTGGCACGAATCATGAAACATGTGAATTCTGCCTCAATTAACAATCGTAACGTAACGTAAGTAATTTATTTATTTATTTATTTAAATCAGACAACTATAACGGTCCATTCTGTGTTAGTAAACTTAGGAAAACTATATTAGTACTTAATAATTAACATGGATTTAGTCCTCTGGCTGAGATTCCACATTATAGGACAGTTAACCTTAGCCGCTATCATATTTAGGATGCTGTTACTACTTCTCCGTACCCTTTCCAGTAGTGAGGCAGTTTTCTTGCGCCAGACAGCATCGAAACTGTCTGTGCGCGCCACCACGAACATTTTCGATGCACTACAAAACCTCGGTCTTCGCAACAGCACCCTAAATGCGTTATTATATTGGACCCGGAGAGCATTGTAAGCCCGTTGCGTAAAACTGGTCCACAGACTTGATGAGTACAACGATGTGCAGTAGGCCTTAAACAATGTAACCTTAACTGCTTCAGTACATCGACCAAATCTGCGGGCCAGCATGTTAGCACGAACTGACAACGCCCTCCGCAATGTAATGAAAATATTTTGATTTTTATCTGAGAAAAATTTCGTCTATTTTTAAATATGATATTTCGTCAAATCGCCAGATCAAATTAGTTTACTAACTAATGAAACTAGTGTAATTAAAGCCAAATGATAGTGTCTAAATACTAGCAAATTGTCACATTTTGACTATATCAACATAAGTGATTGTGAAATAAGATATTGGATAATTTATTTAATAAAGGTAACTGGATAGTAGACTTGACTGTAATTACGATTTACTGATTCTCGAAGGATTGGTATCGGTCCCGATCGCGTCCCCTGAATCACCCTGTATACTGACTTAGTGTCGACCTCACGTCACTTAACGTTGATTTGAATTATCTTAGTATGTTGAGCACAAAATTATGTTAATAATAAAATAATTCAACGACGGTGCGGGCACATGCGGCGGGGTGTGGGGTAGGGAGCCGTCCCTGTAAAGTGTAAACCGTTACCATAACATACAATATAATATATGTGCCTTAAAACCAACATACATGTCTAATACAAAAACAATCGGCGTAGTGTGACGTAGCTTCTGGGTTCCTTAACCGTCCGCGAAATCTCTTGCATAAAAGTCGACAGCTTGACAATTGGCACCCACACCACAAATGACATAAAGCTTACATTGTGACGAGACTAACTTCGCAATTCAGGCGGTTTTCTTTTACCTTTTAGCTACGCTACGAGTGCTACGCCATAGTCCGTAGCATTTTCTGCTAGTTATGTACAGGCCGTGAGCTCATGCCGGGTCCACTTGTGATATCGTCGCCTGAGAGCACGATATCGTCCCGTCTCACTCTAACATATAAGTGCGATCTGCAGGTCCCAACATTAGATTGCCATTCGGGTTTGTGTGATACCGAAGAGGTTATCTACTCCCGCGCCGCACTACGAGTATTATTTTGATTTCTTTAGATTTTCCTGCGCAATCCAGAAATCCTTACATTCCAAGTATCCGGAATCCCCTAGTTTTTAAAAGTACCGGATTAGTGAGACTGTATACTGTATTTATATTCATGAAACATATTTTTAAACATATTGATATAATGAAACATGTTGATACCAAAATAACTTCCACAGCCTAGAAGGCTGGTAATATTATGCCTATCAGCTAAAGTCAATAATTGTAGGTAATTAATATTGTGTTTGATTTGTATAAGTACCAAGCTAACAACCGTTACTATATATATACATTACAATTAATTAAAACATAACAATAATGTTATGTTAGGTACCTAAATACGCCCTGTTGAAACTGGAATTTCATTTACAACGGACGGACTGTTTCCAACCAGAGTTTAATTACAAAACTTTTGTCATATCTTGCCCAACTTTTTAGACAACATAGCCATAATCATGACATAAACTTACAATTACATAATGTAATGTAGACCTATAAATGTATTTACATCTAAGTAACATTGTTAATGAACTTTATTTTAGAGTACAAAGACTCGCATACTCTCTTGAGATCTCATCTGAGGTCACAAATAAGGTTATGAGTTCATAGACCGGTGAAATCACTAGCCATCTCTTTCCTACTCATTAAGTTATACTGAACAGAGAGCAAGAGCGCCATAGCTGTATGTCTTTGAAACTTGACCTTTGGAAGTCGATAAACCGAAGGATACATGTATGCTAAGGGGTTAAACTTGTGCTACATTTTGTGAGTAAGCTTATATAAAGCATTGGTGATAAGATGGCTTCATACGATTATATTATGTACAGTCGACTTCATAAATATATGCGCATTTCCTAGGCTTCAAAAATAAATGTACATAGAGCTTTTACTTTCAAAACGTATTAACACCAATGTGTTATCAGTGTCAATACACTATATGTTCACAAATAAATAATTGAGAAAATAAACCTAGGTACGTGCAGATACCTACCTATATTATTTAAGTACTTCCAATTGTTTAAACACCGTATTTCCTGGAGTTGACAAGTTCCGGTACCTCGGTTGCACTGTTACCGACTCCAACACCAGGGAGGAAGGGTCCAAATACGCATCCAGAATTCTCTACGGTGTAGTGCAGCCGTCCAAAAAGTCTTAGAGTCCAAGCTTCTCAGCAAGAATACAAAAATAAGGATAATATAAAACCGTCATAACACTCATCCTCAAGTCCTGTGAAGCTTGGACACTGACCCTTAAAGAGGAAAGTCAACTCCTGGTAACGGAACGTAAAATGCTTTGGAAGATCCTGGGACGTACCAAGAGGAATAGAACATACTTGGGGCGACTAACTGGTCGGCCTAGGTACTGTTGGAGAGACGTGGTGGAGGTGGATCTGCGTAAGCTTCAAGCCGGAATATGGCGAGAAACTGCTCAGGATCGGGGCAAGTGGCGTGCTCTCGTTTTGGAGGCCTTAGGATCTTAATCCTGTTTGGATTACTGAGCCAAAATAGTTATTTTCTTTTTTTGTTTAAATAAGCTTGAAAAGATTCAGACAGATACGTAAGATAGTAGATACATACAGATATTTTTTAATTTTCAGTTGTTTTGTTTTTCAAGAAGTAGAAGCTCTCTATTTTCTTTGAAGCCTTAGGAATAGTCATATATTTATGAACACTACTATACATGTATCTAGGCGAAATAGAATATTGGCATTTTGGTTACAAAAAATAGAACACATCTTCATAAACTTTGAATACTGCCCGACAGTACAATTAATTTAAATTATTAAAGCTATGTTAGACCGTTGGTCGTAACTTTACCCCTAATATGATCTTGACGGTTGATTCACGACTGTTAACGAAGACGAACGGAATTACCCGTCGTACTTAACTAATTATAAAGAGGAAATAGAGATAGGGTGACAGCTATGTTGCTTAGTTGGTCGCTGATGTGTAGGGTGAATCTCCGAACGTTTAGACCACTTCGTTCAAACGACATTGTTGTGTCACGATCACGATTACTATTATCACAACGGAAAACCTTATCTGCGATTATCATATCTACTACGACGTACTACGACTAAATTGAAAAGAATTGTCAGTGGTGTCATCATCATCTGCCTACTTTATATGGTAGTATTACCAGAAAATTGACGTCACCTGACCGGCACCACGTGCTGGGTGGCCTGACGTTGGAAGACAGTGGGGGTGGTGGGGATTCCCTCTTTTATAGTAGCAATAAAATAATAGTAACAGACAAGAGACAGTGGTCTTTTTGACAGACATTGTTCTTTGTGACTTTAGGGCGATTGTGCACTACAATGATTTTTACTGTCCGTCAGCCCGATTTTTTACGGTCCGATATGGCACGCCATGAAATGTATATAGTAGTTTGTGCACTATACGTCATTTTACCATCCGACATTTTACTGTTCTCCATTCCGGACCGTTTTTTCCGGTCCGAAATGACAGCTATGAAAAACATATTGCTTGTGCACTGCGTCTGCGATCAGTATTTTTCATGATGTCCTGTGTCGCACGCAGGGACTGAAAAGGTATCTTTAGAAACGGTTTTGACCGGTCTTTTTAAAGGTACCCGACCGATAATGTAGCATTTCGGTACCGATATCAAACGATACTGGTAAAAACTCAAAACTGCGCCGCACCCGCGACTGAAAAGACGGACAAGTGCACAAGCTAAAACCGTTTTTTTCATGCCATATCGACCATGAAAACTCGGACTGCCAGACAGTAAAATTCATTGTAGTGCACAATCACCCTTACCGTTTTTTTCATGCCATATCGGACGGTAAAAAATCTGACTGACGGAGAGTAAAATTCATTGTAGTGCACAATCGCCCTTGACGTCGTGTGTGTGATAGGTATTATTTAATCTTTTTTTACTCACACAAATCCATCTAGTCCCAAAGCCAGCTCTAGTAGGCTTGTGTTGTGGGTACTAGAGGACGATAGATTAGGTTAGATTAGACTATATTTATTTCACATAATTAACAAATTCAGCAAGTCATAATTCATTAGATAATTAATAAAAAAACAATGTCCAAAAATTTCAATAATATAACAATTTAAATAATATTTGTATAGAATCTTTTAATCGATTCATATTTTTATGTGGAAATACCACAAAAAGGTAAATTAAGAAAGAAAAATTGAATGCGATCTACTACAATCTAAGCAGGATGTAGTAGATGGCATTGAATTTTTCTTAATTTTCTTTATTTATAAATTAAATAATGTCGAATAAATATGTCAATAAATTCACTTAATATACAAATTAAATGTCAACAGTCACCACAAAGGATCGTCGCCTACACTAAAATACAAAATACCGCCTGTTAACTCACTAAGTAAAAAATACCTACTTAAAACAAAGCTCGTATCTCAGTGTCAATGTACATACCAGATACGAGGTTTTGAAGAGCAGTGACAGAAATTTTAGTGAGTTTTGGTTGTCACCAGGCGATACATACCTACTTAAATATATAGATAAATACATGTTTATGTATGTATTTATCTATAGACTATCTATGATCCAGGTACAAATATGATCCAGTTCATCACACAAATATTTTTCCCTTGCCGGGATTGGAACCCACGACCAGCGGCTCAGTAGGCAGCTACTGCGCCAACCGCGTCGTTAAAATATTTTAGCAATGTTTGCTACCAGAAAACCAAAACCAAACCCCGCCTGACCTGTGATAATCTTCTGCACTGTTTTTAACGTTTTTTGGGTTCCTTACCCAAAGGGTAAAAACGGGACCCTATTACGAAGCCTCGGCTGTCTGTCTGTTCGTCTGTCACCAGGCTGTATCTCATGAACCGTGATAGTTCCAAGACCAAGTACCGAGTAAGTTAGCGTTCAAAAAGTCCGTATGCAGCTTCTTTGCTGGCAGAAATGAAGTCTCCTAGTCTATCTGCTTAGTATGTTTCATCGCTGTCTCTAGCCATACTCACACTTGGACGGTTTTTTCTGTGCTGACACCATAACTGACATTGTTAATCTTCAGTACTCGTAATTACTTTCATGTTCGTATAACAAACTAAGCCATGTTTTGATGGATAGTTGTTATGATTAATGTCTAGAATATTCTCAGGCACCCGAGATAGTTACAGATGAGTGATTAACATTAAATGTTCAGTCTTGTAAGAAACAGCTGTACTGAAATATATCCAATTTAACTTGAATTATTTTGTAAGTAGGTACAATACACGTCTATCGGTCGTTTCTGTGTTGATTAAGGATCGTATTATGCGAGCAAAATCGATTGTCATGATGTATGACCAGCAGTGACAGTCCCACTTCAATGAACTTTGCTTGCATTTTACAAACCTTGTGCTGATGCATTGCGATTTTACTGATTTAGTAATAGTTCGGCTTTGTTATGGCCATGTACCTTATTGATATGCTAGCTGCTTTAAATGATTGTGATATTAAAACTATCGTGAGACATCTTTAATAATTATAAAAAAACGGTTTAAACTCACGTAAAAATTGTCAGGAACGGCCCAACATGTTACGAACTCATAGTGGGTCGCGAGTCGCGTAGCAGCACGGATAGCTACCCCTGATGAAGAGCTCCAAATGAGTTCGAAACATGTCGGGCCGTTCCTGACAATTTTTACGTGAGTTTAAACCGTTTTTAGGGTTCCGTAGTCAACTAGGAACCCTTATAGTTTCGCCATGGCCGTCTGTCCGTCTGTCCGACTGTCCGTCAGTGGCTTAGCTCCGTGATCAGTACTAGAAAGCTGAAATTTGGTATGAGTATGTGTATGTATCATGCCGACAAAACGGTAAAATAGGTTTCGTTGACTAGGTCTTTTGAAAATAATAGCTAGGGGTCTCCAAATATAATTTTTTGATAAAGTCAGCAGTTTTGTAAATATTCGCTCCGAAAATAAAAAAATAGCGTCCCCCCCTCTAACTTTTCAACCACGGGTCAAAAAATTATGGGAAAATTCATGAACATGAGGCCTTATACGTACTTTCAATGAAAACTATATTGAACAAAATCGATTTAGCCGTTTTTGAGTTATCGCAAAATTTCATAATTTTCATAAAAGGACGTAAGTTGACTTCCAGAAGGTAATAAGTAATTACAGTCACTTTGGCGTTTACGTCCTTTTTATAGAACTTAAAATCTTTCTCGTAACTTAAGTCTATTGTGAAGGATAAGCAACTACGGAACCCTACACTGAGCGTGGCCCGACATGCTCTTGGCCGGTTTTTTATAATTATGATTGTGATAACTTGATATTTTAAAGGCTGTCCTTTGCGATCCACTATAGAAATGCTGTAAGAGTTATGTGCATATTTGGACTGGTAATAGCAGGGAGAAATATCTAAGGGCACGGTTTGTGCCCTCATCAAGCAGAGCCAAGCCACCCAAGCTAAGCGTAAGGGCACTACCTATCTTTTCTCGACGCGCTTCGTGGTTTTTTGAACCCTCCTAACTTGAGATTGGATTCTACCAGATAAACAAAATTCTCGGGATATGTTGTCAATAGCGAACTTATTAAACATATAAAGTTTTACGGCATACCTCTTATACTTTAGATTTTATTGATGTCTAAAAACCCTGATTTCGTCACTGGCTCACTGATGATCATCAAAATTCTAGGGTACTCCCTAATATACAAACAATTTTAAAAAAATAATAAGGCGTTATTTTGCGGAAATACATATTAACTAAAATAGTAATATTGCTTTGCTAATCCGCGATATTAATTTATATAAGCAATATTACTATCTTAATTAATTGAAAAAACGTGTAACTTTTAACCCCCAAACCCTTAAACTAGGTGATGGTAGTTTGTATGAGAGTTCCTCAAATTGCGAAACTAAGAGGTCTGAAAATTAACATAGGGATCCTTGTTATAAATAATAAAATAACCATGTAACCCTTAAAAAGCAACAAATCTCATGTAGAGCCTAGCATCTGACTCGACACGCCCTAAGTTAAGGCCTAACTTCACAAACTATGCAACTTAGTCAAAATATGTAACTTGGCCGTTTCGGCACAACGTACACACGTACAAGTGCGCCAGCGAGGCAAACATATCTATCATATCGAAATATTAAAAAAGTAGAGTTTTTTTTATACTTACCACGCCAACAAGGATCCCTTTGTTAATTTTCAGACCTCTTAGTTTCGCAATTTGAGGAACTCTCATACAAACTACCATCACCTAGTTTAAGGGTTTGGGGGTTAAAAGTCCGCCGTTTGTACTTTACTTATGTATTTTGTGCAATAAAGTTTAAATAAATAAATAAATAAATAAATATATGTACATATAGGTACGACAAAAAAAATTAGGGTTACGTGATTTCAATACATTAAAATATGGTGATTTGAAATGATTAAAAAGTTAAAAGTTGAACCCACTACTGTGGTCTTCACATTCATTGTTATTTAGAAATTTGTATTTATACAAAAAATACTAAAAGTGTGTGAAATTGAAGTGGGTCTTATTTTCTTTTAAGCAGTCTAATATAATATTGTTGGTAGACTATTTTCACTCACCCTCATACCTTCCAAACATATAATTGATTAGTGAATTTTTACTAGCAACAATTGAAAAAACTTAAGACTGTCGGGTGAAAAGTGACAGGTGGAATATTAATGAAATGAAACAACGTGTTTTAAGTCAAGGTGAGATTGTTGTTATTTATTAATTAAGTTCTGTGAAATTACCGCAAAAACTACGTTTGTCATGCTACGGTTTTTAAGTTTCTTACCTTTAGAAATTTTCATTTTGACAGCGCCGCACCACACTCTTCTTCGAAAAGGTCACAACAGTGTCATTATTCCAAGCAATTTTGCAACATTTTACCGTAACTTTAAAATTATTAGACTACGTAAACCTACGTCACTCATATCTGCTATACCTTATCATTATCAACGATAAACCGTAAATACAGTTTTGACAGGAGAAACTTAATGTTAATTACTGCTTTCGCTTTTACCCTGAAGTGCAACTGAAAATAAGCCAACTTCGCGCGGGAAACGTGTCAAGGTTATATTCGCCACACTGCACCCTCATACGTAACTCCTAAAAGCCTCAAACTATTCGAGCTAATCTATTAAACACCGAAACTTAACCTAAACACAACACAATGAAAAGCCGCGAACGCGTGACAAACGACGGTTGGGAATCACGTCGATCCATTTTCGAACTATGACATTTTCAAAATTAGTGCCATTCCGTGCAGTTGCAGCGACGCGACGCACCGCCTCCGTTCCAGGCTGGCTATGGACTAGAACTGCCGGCAGAGGCCGCTGCCCGCGAAATTGGCGCAATTTTAGCGCATGCGCGGTGCACTTGCGAACCGGCGGGAGCTCTGGTGGGGTTGCCAGCTGTTACGTTTTCCCCGGACAACGCTGCAATCACTACGAGAGCCTGGGAATGAGCGACGGTTCGCCGAGAAAACTAAAGTGTATGTTAAAAAGTTTGGACGCCTTAGTTGTTCATCGGAAACTAGACATGTATTCAAATATATGGATTAACTAGAATTTTGTAGAATTCCTTTTTATTTTAATCATAGTTGTGTTTACTCAAAATTGACGTAATATTACTTTTTTAATCTGACAAGGTTAGTTAAAAATATCATGTCGAAACCCAATATATGAACCTATTTTAATCGACATTCCATTTTTTTGTACCTACGCACAAAAATATTTTAGTGAAGCCATATTTAGCTTGAATAAGAATAAGAATATCTTTAAAGGTTGTCTGGAAGAGATCGCTCTTTAGCGATAAGACCGCCTGTTGTTTACCTCTAATTATAACTTCTTGCGTTGTATTTCTCTTTTATGTTTTAAAAAAGAGTACTTGTATTGTATTCGGTTTTAATTAACCACTTTTATTACATTCTTTAATCGTACACCATTTTTGCTCAGGATGACGATAATTAATTGGCAAATGAAACAGTTATGATAATAGAGATGCCTATATTTGCAATTGTCCCAAATCGCCACCTTATTAGGAGCCGTCCCGATTTAACTTAGCAATCATGGTAACCCTCCGATGTCCCTGACTTGATAGGAAAACCGAGAAACGTGACGTCAAAGTCTCGTTCATAAATAAATGTAGGTTAATCGGACCAAAACAATCCGTTCGATTTACTACTACGGATTATGGAAGTTGACATTATTTTATAGTTCAAATGAGACAGTCAAACGCTTTCATTGACCTAGCGAGCGAAGTGAGCAAAGCGTCTCCGTTTAAGTTTAACCTGAAATTCTTTCATATGCCGGGATGTTTGGATGACCGGATTTCTGTCTGTTTCTGCTGAGAAACTGCATTCTTCAACCGATTCTCATGTTGTGAGTAGAATCGATAAGTATATTAAAAAAATATCGATTCACTTTTCCGAAATTTTTAAAATGGCCGTGTTATGGGGGTTGGAAAAAGACGAGTTTCAGAAATGTCGAAAATGACTCACGTCGTCTACAGGTCACAGATCCACTAGTAGCTTCTTTAACTGTTTCAATGTTCTAATGCTACACAAATACCTTTTTTTCACTCCTCTCTTTCTTGGCTGAGAAATGTATCAATGTCTTTTGCAAATGCATCCAGATCATCCCATCTCTTTCTAAGTCTGTCCTTGCTAAGATAACCCTCACTAGTTTAGCCCATCTTCCATTCAATGTTTCGGCAAACGTGTCCAGTCCATTTCATATAAGGGGTGCGTTTCTTCGTGCTTCGTGCTGACTTCGGAGCTAGGACGGACCATGTTTGACACTCGTAAATCACAACTTCCACTACATCGTTAGTGGTTCCATCGTGGCACCGTTGGAATACAATTGTAGTTTATTGGTTGTTTGTGTGAACTGCGACGTAATTGGCTACGACCGCTCACCTATTGTGCATGAACAAAAGTGGAATGTGGGGCCGGGCAGCCTGGTATGTAGACTACTACCACAGTTCACGCCGTATAGTGAGTCCACCTTGTCATTAATCGACCGTTTAAAGTCTGGAACTCAATTTTAAGGCAGTTGAATTAAAAAAAAGATTTCATGACCTCTTTGGCAACTACACAAGGATTTTTTTGCTATCTTCTGCCTACCCTTATCATTCATCCAGGACATTATCTGCAACATTAATAGAATAAAGTCGTAAGTGAATATGAATTGTACAGGCATATGAGTCGTTCTTCCGCCAACATTTTTATGGGAAACAAAATGTTCTTTCTTAAAATCACGCCCCGTATTGTTTTGAATATTCGACCTAAGAGGAGTCCTTTGTTGTTCGTTCTCCCGACGTTTCTGAGAAATTTAGTGCTACTTTAAGAGGCCTTATTCCTTTAAAATAAAAATATTTCATATTATAACAAATATATTGATATTGAAATTATCAATAGGTATCCAACTTTTTGAAGTAAATAATACTTATCCCCGAGTACTAGGTAGTAACATAGCTATTTCATGCTTTCATTGCGTGCAGCTGAAAATAAGTTGAAAAACCGGCCAAGAGCATGTCGGGCCACGCTCAGTGTAGGGTTCCGTAGTTGCCCATCCTTCACAATAGACGAAAATTACGACAAAGATTTCAAGCTCTATAAAAAGGTCGTAAACGCCAAAGTAACAGTAATCACTTATTACCTTCTGGAAGTTATCGATGATACGCACCACTTACGCGCGGCACTTACGTCATTTTAAAGAAAATTATGAATTTTTGCGATAACTCAAAAACGGCTTTACTGATTTTATTCAATATAGTTTTCATTGAAAGTACTTATAAGGTCTCATTTTCATGAATTTTTCCATAATTTTTTGACCCGTGGTTGAAAAGTTAGAGGGGGGGGACACATTTTTTTTTGTTTTCGGAGCGAATATTTACAAAACTGCTGACTTTATTCAAAAATAATGATGAAAGACCCCTATTATTTTAAAAGACCTATTCAACGACATCCCACACACTAGTTTTGGAACGAAAAAAATAAATCACCCCCACTTTAGGTGTACGGGAGGTACCCGAAAAAAAGTTTTTATCTTAGTTTTTATTGGACCGTTTTGTCGGCGTGAAACATACACATATTCATACCAAATTTCAGCTTTCTAGTACTAATGATCACGGAGCTAAGCCGCGGACGGACAGACGGACATGGCAAAATTATAAGGGTTCCTGGTTGACTACGGAACCCTAAAAACTAATCAATAGCCCTGTTCTAGGTAGTCACATCAATAATATTATGTTAAGAATTTTTTTTTATCATTATCATAAAGAGAAATGTCTAAAAACAATCAGCATTTGAAAAGGAATAAGGCCTCTTAAAGACCCCTTACAGGCCTTACATAATGAGCATCTTGGAAATGTATCTTGTGTTATTTCTCGAGGTGTTTTACTCTTACGCTTAAGGTTCTGTCAGATCAGTCGCCTAAAAAGTACTCAGTGCATTCTTACAGAAATCCCTGTTTGATTGAGGATCATTCCTCCAACGTTTAATTGACCGGAATACTTATAAAGTCAAACTTAGAAGTATTTTACAAAGCGAGTATACTTTTTAAGGTTCCGTGCCCAAAGGGTAAAAACGGGACTCTATTACTAAGACTGCACTGTCTGTCTGTCTATCACCTTAAGGTTGTATCTTATGAACCGTGATAACTAGACAGTTGAAATTTTCACAGATGATGTATTTCTGTTGCCGCTATATAAAAAATAAAAACCGGCCAAGTGCGAGTCGGACTCGCGCACCGAGGGTTCCGTACAAACCTGCAAGGTTTACAAAGTTCGTTCATTACGACAATCGAGTCATAACTATGGTATTATTATTGCAAAATGAAATTCATAACATTACAATGGGGAAAGATTGAGGAGCATAAATTTAAGACAAAGATCTCTTTATCGTTTAAGTAATCCTTTATTTTATATTAACACATATCATTTATCTATAATATAACTGAAACACTTATACTAGCCTTGCAGCAGACTTGCGAAAGTTCTTTTATTAAAGTTATTTATTTACTAACTTTTTTAGTCACTATTTAGAAATCTGGTTCAAAAATATTAATTAAGTATTGATATGAATTTCAACTTGATAGCTCTACGCGTTCATGAGGAAAAAAGTAATAAGTTTATATTTATTAAAAAATATATATTTTGTAATGTAACTAAAAATTTAAGGTTTTCGGAATTTTTCCTTTATGTGTGCTATAAAACGTTGCTTCATGCCAAATTTCAAGATTCTAGGTCGACTGGAAGTACCCTTTAGGTTTTGATTCCCTTGCGAGTACTTGCGAGTTTCAAAATATGCAGCTTAAATTGCTGTTTCTTTTGATTGCGTTGACATAGAAGTTTGATTTTGTTACAGCTTAAAGGTATTATAGACCTGAGTATTTGGTATGAATTTCAATTTAATACCTCTACGCGTTTATGAGGAAATGGGTAGTAAGTTTAAAATTATTAAAAAAATATATATTATGTGATGTAACTAAAAATTTATGGTTTTCGTAATTTTTCCTTTATCTATGCTATAAGACGTTGCTTCGTACCAAATTTCAAGATTCTGAGTTCACGGGAAGCACCCTGTAGGTTTTGATTCCCTTGCAAGTGTCGAAAATTTGCGGCATAAACGGCTGTATCTTTTGATTGCGTTGGCTTAGAAGTTTGTAATTTTTTCACAGCTTCAAGGGACAGTAGACCTGAGTAATTGATATAAATTTCAGCTTCATACCTCCACGCGTTCCTGAGAAAAAGGGTCTTGACAGACGGACGGACAGACGGACAACAAAGTGATCCTATAAGGGTTCCGTTTTTTCCTTTTGAGGTACGGAACCCTAAAAATGAACAAAATCAATAGGGGCTTCCATATAACAAACATGATCGGTTGCCTTACCTTTGCACCTCATTTGTATACGGGGCCATACATATCAGGTGTGATGTAAAGCTAACTTAACCCGGCCAAATAAGATGGGATAAGTGATTTCCCATATTTTCTTTCAACAGAATTTTCTTCAAAGTATATAGATGTTATTTTCTTTAAATCTAGTCATCACAAATACAAATAAAGCTGGTAAATGGCGAGTTGGACTCGCGCAATGAGGGTTTCGTACGAACTATAAAAGCACTGCATATTACTGTAACGAAAAGATAAACTATATTACGCTAAGTATAGTTTATCTTTTCGTACCCGTTTGTCACTAGAAACTTATAACTTCACCATTGGAAAACTGATTTACTTACTAAAATGCTACATTTCTACATACGGACTACATTTTTTATGATTTAATTAACAAACATCATAAACACTTTCACAAACTTTCGCCTTTATATTCTTTCATTCAGTAATACTGTGATAGCCAAGCATTTGACCTCGATCACACCTGATGTTAAGTGGCAATAAGGCCTAAGATGGAGCATTCTTGCCTAGAAGATGTAAAATGTTCTTTTTCTTGACTCAATTTTTTTATCACTATTTGCTCGGAAAGTTGGTGCATTCGGTTACTCACAACTAACATACATAAATAAATAATAAATCTAAATAAATAGTCTGAAAATGTTTACTCATGCATATATTTATTAAAATGGTATTTTCAAAGTAAAAATAAACTCATCAGTATTATTATTATATTTAATATACATATGTCCTTAGTTCCACGTGCTTATTACAATGAACGCTCTTAAAATATAACTATAAAACTGTACTTCATCAAAGTCCTCAAAACAGATTAAGCCTTTAGTTTTTAATTCCATTATTTCAAAAATCGGTCAATATATTATACAAACGAATCCCTATTATATAACAACATACGTGGGTTCCGTCATAACACCGCAGTTGTTGTTCTTCGTTGAAATGTGTATGTACCCATCGAGACCCCAGTACGGTCCCCACGAGTTCTTGATGATCCAGAAAGATTCTCCCTTCTTTTCCCCATAGCCAACAAGGGCCACCTCGTGATTCATGCTATCAGGAGAAGATTTGCTAGAAAAAGACATGTTAGGAAACTCAATGACCTTGCGATTAAAACATTACAAATTATCGCATAGCTCACACAACTAACAAAATATACCTAAATATTAAATCACTAGCTTGTCCCGCGACTACGTACGCGTGGAACTTGATAAAAGGGATTATTAAAAGCGCCTAAGCAAATGTAAGAGCAATTGTGCTTTTGGTCTAATAATTACATTTCCTACAGGGTCACCGCACCTCAACAGAAATGTTCACTCACTTTTCAATCTTTTTAGGTATCATTTCCAGGATGAAAACTATCCTATGTCCTTCCTCGTATCTTTAACTATCTCTATGCCAAATTTCATCAAAATCGATTCAGCGGCTTAAGCGTAAGGAGGTAACTGACAGACAGACACACTTTCGCATTTATAGTATTAGTATGGAATAAAGATCAAAGCTCAAAATGAAAATTAAAATGCTTAACCTGGTGGAAGGGGAATCGAACCTGGCACCTCTGGATGAATCGAACCCGGCAACTCTTTACCGGTCCAGCGCGTTAACCTTTCCCCCACCCTAACGCCCAGATAACTTTTCGATTTTTTCCTTATGCTGTGTCGATCTTTGCATTGTTATTTGAAAGGTCTATTCACCAGGTTACGCATTTTAATTTTTCTTTGAGCTTTGATCTTTGTATCAATGGTTTTATATATATATATTGTAAAGCGGAATAGGGAGGCCTACGTTCAGCAGTGGCTGATAGATAGATTTGAGTATCTGTGTGTCAGTCTGTGGCATTTTAGATCCTCTACGGATATACCTAAGAATTCAACATTTTGTGGTTGTGTTGAGTTTTAGTAGAAATTTCTATACTAGTCCTTAAATTAAGGTGTAATGAAGACCTTGACACCTTAATTTAAGGACTACGTAAATGACGAAGGCTTGGGTAGGGGGTTTATTAAATTTTATATTTATGATATTTATTTGTATAGAATCTTTTTATCGATTCATATTTTTTATGTGGTAATACCACATTTTTATTTTTATAAATATTTTTTCTTAATTTACCTTTATGATATTTACTTATGTCAGGATGATATTTTAAAGTACGTAGTTTTTGTATTAATACAATCTCTTTGTACTCACTCACCACAAAGGGTCGTAAAAAATACCTCCGTCGTATTGCATGAATGCGTCACTTGCGTCTATCGAAACAGATAATGGCCCGTGTTTAATAATTGCAATCTGTGTGAAGAAAGAGAAATACAGAGTAAGTTCCGGTTTTCATAGTATTTGAGAACAAGTGTATTAGGATGCGTGAGAACCTCAGTTCATACGACCGAGCCAGGACGTCGGTCTTATGCCTTGATCACACGTACCGAGCAAACGGGCGAGACAGTAAAACGTTTCTCGGCCGAGACAGTGATATAAGTGAGTAGCTGTTTACACATGTTTTGAAATTAGCACAGTCAGTTCAGTTCCATTGAGACTTTCGGACATGATGATCAGACCAGCCAAGTGAGCGAGCGAGACAGTGCGGGGAAGCGGGAGGGTGGACACTCGGCCTAGTAGATAGAACGGGGGCCGAGCTACTGTCTCGCCGCTTCGTTCGGCCGAGCGCTCGGCCGAGCACTCGGCGCTATGTTTATACGCACCGAGTACTCGGCCGAGAGCACTGTCTCGCCCGTTTGCTCGGTACGTGTGATCAAGGCATTAGCGGCGAGCGATGCGGCACGCGGGGCGGCAAGCATGCCACGTACAACACGGTTACAATATCTGTGGACCTCGCTGGAATGTGAAGCCCCTCCCCCTACCCTTGTACCTACCCGCGCTCGCCCCGTCGCGTCGCGCACCGTACTAGAGCGCCGACGTGACGTCATTGACGCCAGGTCCACAGATATTGTAACCGGGTTGTATACCACGCGATCCGTTGGCGCCTAGTCGCCGATACATTTATTCCTGTCGCGCTCCGCGCCCCGCGCCTTACAGTAAAAACCACTAGAGCGAGCGGCACCGCGCGCGTCGGTTCGTGGCATCCGTTATATATCGGTATGATTTTGATTTTGCCGCTCGCTGCTCACTGCTACCGCTGCTGATGGTGGCGCAAAGTCGTGGCTGGGCTGTTACGGACCAGTCACGACTTGCGTGACCAGTGGTGAGCGGTGGAGCGAAAGGTCCGAGCGCGACGGCCATACGAGTGAGCGAGACGCTCGTAGTCATATGGCCGCCGCTTGACGTTGCCGTTGCGGCTGAAGTCGTGGCATGCCAGTTAGTGATTATTAATTTTATACATAATTATAAATTGCCAAACTTAAACGATAGTTTATATAACCTTAATTAATGTACCTTAGATAAAAAATAATTTGAAGTGTACTTATACCTTGAGTGCCTGTTCGTTGTTTGGAGTAACGTTAATAAATTCACTTATTTTGTAAGTGGTTGTCATATTTTCGATGTTGCAAAATCCATCCTATAAAAATATAAATATTCGTTATTTTTTAAATAAGACGATTATTTTGGTAAATGATAGTAATTTTGTGAGCTGACCTGATTCGTGTATGGCCCATATTCTTGAGTTGTAGGCAGACCGTACTTCATAATCCAATCATAAGCAAAATCATCGGTCCCACCGTTACAGCCATTATTGCCAAATCTATTGGTAGAATAGTACAAATTGTTATATTATGAGGGTACGCGTGCCCCTGCTAAGACGAAAAAAAAAAGGCGGGACACTACCTAGATAGGTAACTCTTCCAAATAACAGTCCTTTATAAAACTCTAAAAATTACAAGAAATTTCAAATATCGAGCTGTGACATTTTAAAGGAGGTAATGGTAAAATTAGTCATTTTAGCCGCTCCTATCATTTGTATTTCAATTAACGATTATGACTCGCCGTTTTGTCATAGTAAGTAGATAATATGGAGCCATGGTCATGGAAGTCTGATTTCCTGATTCCCTGCAGCCTACGAGTATATTATATCATTTTGTATTTATAGTTTGAAAGCCTTTACCCCCAAGAGCAATCCAGAAGTGCCTGATTACTGAGCGATATCAGCTCACCACCATTGCTTCTTGCCAGGGCACCTTCCACAGCTGCAGTTGTGCCAAAACTCCAGCATGAACCACAATTTTCTTGATCTAAAAAAAAGGAATACTTTTGAAAAATCTAAATCTAAATGTACTGTAAAATTTTAATACTTAGCAAATACTTACAAGTATGTAAAACATATATGCTAAAAAAAAGATGCATAGACATACAGAACAAGGAAGTATTACTGGTGAACTAATGTAGGTTTTGTATTAACATTAGGGTAACTATAGGTACCGTAAAATATACTTACTTAGAACTGGTCCAACGACACCTTTTAACCTTAAATCATATTGCGTCGGCAGCGTCTTGGATAATACTTCTATTTCCTCTTCGGTATAAGGAAATCGTACTTTCCTAACTGATCTTGGTTTATCTCGTCGTAATCCTTTGTATTGTTTCAGTTCTAATTTGGTGCGATCTGACATTTTGTTCAAACTTAATTTATAACTTTGGTTTCGGTGGTTTGTGTCAGTAACCAATCTAAATAAAATAAATAACGGATAATTATTATTTGATGAATTTCTTAAGCCTAAAAGATTGCATTTTAGGTAGATGCATTATGCTTAAAGACATTCGATTTTTGCAAAAGGCTTAAAAAGTGGCTACGCCTACGAGTATACGCGTTATACAAGTATTGCATACCTATATATTTCAAACAGCTTACCTCCAATTTCCGTAGAAGATACTTTTTCTCATTTCGTACTCGGCCTGATTGGCATAATGTTTTCTAAATCGCCGTTTATATCTAAAACAAAAAAATACAACAGATTCTGTATATTTAATATTGTTTTAACATCATTGTTACAGTCAGTTCTTTACTTACCTATCAAAGGCTTCATCAAGTTCTCTTTTTTCGTCGTCTTTCATAGTTTGCAGCTTGTCCATATAGGATTTGCGTATCTCCTCGCCGTTATGCTCATATGTCATAGTTTGGCAATTATCTGAAAATGTAATATATATATGAACAGTGAACAAACCTAAATTATGAAAACCACAAAGTCCGACCCACGGGTAAAGTCAGCATCTTATCAAATTCAAGAATTAATGTAATGTAAAAATGTAGATAGTACTTATTTAGAACAATCGTTAATGATGTTTTTCTTTGATTAGCAAAATCCTTCAGTTAACACGCCGGGGTGTTGTAAAGTTACAAACCATTTTGTTTGGGAAGTATACTTACGTCTCTTGTAAACTTCAAATTCTTCCAAATCAACGTCGGCTTTAAAGTTGAAATAGTCGGTGATCTTATGACCTGCCAGATATCCATGGCGAGTATTATGCGATTGCTCTTCGTGTCTGAAAAAAAAAACAACATCTTCAATCCGTCTCATGATTAGGTACTGAGGATTGTGATCACTGGCTGGTTTTGCCGTGATAATTTTTCTCCAGTCGCGGTCTCGGTCGCGGTTCATCGTTTCGCTCATATAATTTTCTTGAGGAGGCTGCTTCTTTAACTTGGTTAGTGAACAGCCTTGGCCACCATCCACGACCAGTTTTTCAAAGCCTCTCGTCTCCTCCTCGCATTATCAACAATATATATTTATTTATCATTGCACTTATTTACCTGCTATAGGTCCCTTTTATCGTTACGATTATCAAGCGATACCTAGATGATAAAATATTGTTCTAGCTCTTTAAGTCCCTCCAAGTAGCAAAACAAGCTGTAGAAGTCCTTATACTGCTAATTTAAGCTGTATAAGCGCTTCTGCAGCTTGTTTGCTACTTGGGCCATAACATAATTATTAGTAGTTTATGCAACCGTTACATAATGAGAGGTCTTAAAACTCCTGAAATGAATGACACGAACCCACCGGCGCTAGCGGTGTCGCCGTAATACTCTCATATATCAGAATGTTATAAAATAATATCACTGATTTTGGTCCACCATGCCCCACTGCCATCACTGCCAAGTAATTTAGATCTTTACATATAGTATCTGAACTTGTTATTAAACCATGGGTGTAGATAAAATTAAACATTGACTGAGTGCTGGAGAACATCAATTTGGCAATAAAAGAAACAGGTACCTAATAATGGTGAACACTTAGGTCAAACAATAAAAAGAAAGTGTACCTGACTGGAACCCAGGATTCGGTAGACTCGTCATAGTATGCCCACAACATTTCGTCAGCCTGACCTTCATCTTCGGTATGTATATATTCAAACTTCACGCAATCCACTCCTTTTACAGTATCCTCTCCTTAAAAAAATGCATTTGTACTATTCAAAGTATTGAATTTGAAACCAGCTGCTCAATTTTTATTGCTCTTTAGAGAGGCTTTGAAGTGATATCTCCCGTAAATTAGTCTCAAAGTGCATTTAAACATTCCATTTTTTTCTTGCATTATTATTATTAATAGGTACTTTTTTCACTTAAAAGATCCTACCTCGTTTCTCGAAATTGTCGGTATCTGGAAGAAAAGTTAAAGATTCAACTTGTTGATTGCAACTTCCTTCCGTTTTATAACAAACCATCTCATTTGTTTTTTCTTCTGTTGTTTCAGGATGGATCTGAAAAATAGATTAAATATTCTGTATTACGTTTGCATATTGCATTCTACTTTTTTTTGAGATTTTTTATCGTTTAGTAGAATTTGTAGAATATTAGAACATTCTGATTCGAGGATTCTTGAAATAAAAGTTCTTACATGATTTTTATACTATAACTTACTATAGGAGTATTAATTTAAAACGGGCGACCTTTAGGAGTCCATTTAATTTAATAATACGAAGCCAGTAATTGCCCATCTGGCTAAGACAAATCTATAGGGCTCTTCTCAAAAATGGTGCAGGATAACCAATAAGTAACACGTCATAGTTTTATTAGTCACTATTTATATCAAAACTGAATTATTTCATTGCCTCCTTTTTTTTCTAAAAAAGTAGAAATGTATTTGCGAAAACCCCGTAAGCTATTTGAGGCAACTAAAAACTCGAGACAAGTCGTAGATACTGATCTTCTGTTTTGGCTGTTTTGGATCAATGCCTTTTTTATATGGCCATTTAACTTTTTTTAAAGTTTGTACCTTGACAAATAAAGGAATTTCATACAAAATTATTATCGAGCAAACCGAGACGGCAAAGTTTTTTTTTCATTTTTGACTGGCACTAAACAGCTCTTTGCATCCTGATTTTGTATCAATAAAATCAACATTTCCGATCATTTTAGGGAAATTTACTAATTGCGCCACTAACTAATAAGATGTTTTCCTAAATATATTAAGTACATCTTTATTTTTATTTTCTGTGGAGAGGGGTCATTATTTCAGGAATAACAGCGTGATGCAACAATTTGGGAAATTTTCTCGAGAATGTTCTCTCTCCAACTTAATACAAATCGGGAAATGTTCTCTAGAACAACACATCTCTAAGTAAAGGTGAAGAAGCGGCAAGGATCAATATCGTCTAGTACCCATAGTACGTACCGTAAACAGGAAGAGGTCAATTTAAAAAAATATATATTTATAATGCCTATAAGTAAAATGTAAGTGACTACTAATTACTTCGTATTCCGTTCCGTAATCATTTTCTATTCCAGGTCCGGTAAGTTTGGTGACCGCTCCGCTGTTGGCGTCTAATCTTGAGTAGCAACTTGATCGCCTGTAAAAAGTGCATTTAGATTTTCACGTTGCCTTGTAAATGGTTTCGTACTATCAAAAACATTATTTAAAGTTTTCTTTTTTTTTGTATTTGTTGTTAGCACCTATCTATAGTAATATATATGTGTTGTGTGAAAATGTCAAGTCCTTTCAACCTAATGACGAGTAACGCTAGAGCAAAAAAGGAGAAAACCCTGAAAAAAAACACGTTTGTGCTTGGTGAACCCCTTACATTTTTAACTTTTTTTTTCTACCGGCCACAGTGTGCAAGAATCTCAAGTCCCTGACTATTACAATTCTAAAAATGATGCCCAGTGACAGACTGAGTGACAGACAGCGAAGGCTTAGTAATAGTGTGACGCCAGCGCCCTTTGGGGATGGGACCTTAAAAAAACATCATACTTTATTTTAGTAACAGTGCCTTGATCCTGACCCATTTCGGTTACAGCGACTATGTCAATGGAGTAAGTCATAATGCGGTAGGGTGTCGTTGTTTGCCCTATGATGCGCTCTCTGATAACTTGCAACAGTACTTACCAGTATTTGAAGTGGTCAGTCCAACCAGATGACAAGTATAACGTTGTTGCTTCTACGGTGTACACGCTAGGCCATCTTAGCGGCGGATATTCTTCGTCTTTGATACTAACTAAAAGATTATTACGAGAACAACTTCATAAATAAAAACATTTCAGGTAATGTAATTAACAAAAAACAGCATTAAAAAAAAAAAAAACAACAACAACTTACCATGTTTACTGGAAACTGTATAAGCTAGCAAAAACCATAGGATTGATTTATATAATATCATCATTAGACTGTGACTGTATGTTCACAACTGATCACAATATTCAACTTTTTGTATAATATAACGTCTGTATTTTTTATCAATTAATAATTAGTTCATTACTCTTTTACTATTATTTTACATAAATGAGTTACTGATAACAATAATTGTCCTTAATGTATAATTATGATATATATAACCAGGAAATTAATTAATGTAATGAGATAAGCTAATGCTCCTAATTTAAGATAAAATTTAATTCCGGGATTTATTTGTATGGTGATGTGTTTGCTTTACTACGAAAAAATATGGCTTGTGTTTAAACGCCTACCAAATATGATTCAACTCCTACCAAATATATTGATAAATTACTACCAATAAATTCTTAATGCTCACCAAAACGGATGAATGCTCACCAAATAGTGTATCCCAAACTATTCTATAAATAAAGCAAATAATTCTTTTTCTTACATCCTATAAAAATATATGAACACCTAAAAAGCTAATTTTTAATACAGTTGCTCAAAAAGTGGTACTATTTGTGGCTGCGTAGCGTGCGAGAAGCTCAATTTGTCGAACTAGTGCTTTTTACTTTTTAGTTCCAAACTATACTTTCGAAACGCAGTAATTTTATATTAGATTTTTTACTTGGAAATTATGAAATTAAAAACGCTTACGAATACTAGGAGTATTTATTTAAAGTATTCATTATAAATGACGAAAAAATATTAAGAATTTGCATTTTATAGCCTACTCTGTCTTAGGTATCTATGTATGAAATATTTACTTTCCTAAAAATCGTTCTTTGATTTGGCTGAATGATACAAGCATATGCCTAGAAAAAAAAAGTTTAAAAGCAAGTCAGCCCGCCCTTTTGAAATAACTTCTAACATTATTTAAACACATTAACGCATATAAATATATAATTTGGTACGAGAAGTTATAAAAAAATATTGAAAATGAGTGATTCAAACATTGATATGACACCACCAGACATTCGTGCTAGAGCAGCAATTGCCAATGACTGTGTTATTCCAGAAAAATCTAAAAACCAATATAATGCCGTCTATGTAAAATTTATCGAGTGGAAAACCTTACATAACGCAAAGTCTTTTTCAGAGACTGTTTTGATGGCCTTTTTTCAAGAGCTGTCTGAAACCTATCGGCCATCAACATTATGGTCAAAATATTCTATGTTTAAAGCTGTTATAAAGTTAAAACATGACATAGATATAAAAACTTACACCAGATTGACTGCTTTCTTAAAAAGGCAAAGTGCAGGATTTCAGAGTAAAAAATCGAAGGTACTAACAGCTGAACAAATTGAGACGTTTATTAATGAAGCTCCAGATCAGCAACATCTAGCTACAAAGGTATAAACTTAAATTTAAATCTAATAAAATATGTACACAATTTAAGTAAATTAACTCTAAAAATATAGTAGGAAGTTAAAAAAAATAGAATGAAATAAACAATTGTCTTACAATATATAATAAATATGTAACTTTGTTCATAGGTTGCTCTTATATTTGGAGTCTGTGGTGCATGCAGACGCGAAGAGCTCACAAATGTATCAGTAAAAGATATAGAAACACATGGGGACATACTTCTTGTCAAAATGCCAAATACAAAAAATAAAATTCCCAGGTCCTTCACTATTGGCGGCCCATTTGCAGAAATAGTCAAGAAATATCAGAGTCTGCGGTCTTCTAAGGGCAAAAGTGACCAATTCTTTCAGAATTTTCAGAGGAAGGTGCACTGCCCAGGTAATAGGCTTAAACAAGTTTGGGAATATGCCGA
Source organism: Apotomis turbidana (assembly GCA_905147355.2). Classification (NCBI taxonomy): domain Eukaryota; kingdom Metazoa; phylum Arthropoda; class Insecta; order Lepidoptera; family Tortricidae; genus Apotomis; species Apotomis turbidana. The sequence continues at coordinate 20,890,643 of LR990288.1, read as the reverse complement.
GAGATATCGCTCAGTACTTAAATTTGCCTGATGCAAATCTTTACACCGGACATGCATTTAGGAGAACCTCTGCTACATTACTTGCCGACTCAGGAGCTGACATAACAGCTTTGAAGAGGCATGGAGGTTGGCGGTCAAGTAATGTAGCAGAAGGATAGATAGAAAACTCCATTGATAACAAATTAAAAATTGGAAAACAAATTGCAAAATCAATTAATGTAAAGTCGCAAGAGTCTACAGAATTTTCGTCATCCACATTCCAATCTGGTCTTAATGTACCTGTTAATACTGAACCTCAACCAGGACCGTCACATGCTAACAACACTTTGGTTACACCCAGCCCTGTTAACCAACCAGGACCGTCACGTGCCAACAACACTTGGATTACACATAGCCCCTCTAACTTTGACCCACAGGAATTATCACAACAGCAGGAACCTGAAAATACACCATGCCTGACTAGTCAGACACTTAATTTACATGGAAGAACTCACAACATAACTATGAACTGCTCTAATTGTACCATTAACTATAATTATTACTGAAAATAAAATATTTCTGATATCAACCTTGTTTTAATACATATATATTTTTTTTTATTCTCATTTAATCACAAAAGCAAGTAATTCTTCTTAGACCTCATTTGATATAGTTGTCTTTTCGTAATGTTAAACATAATCATCATTTCTTCTAAACATGGTCATCAACGTGGCACTTGAGCAGCAGTTGTAGGTACATAGTAATTGACTGGTTGACTTCCTAGGAGCCGCTTTGAGTGAATATTATCCTTCCGCCAATTTGTTAGGGACCTGCAAAATGTTAATAATTTAGTAACATTTATAGATTTCACCAGCTTCTTGTTCAAAAAAATAACCTTAAACATAACTAATAATGTGATTTAATGTTTCTTTTACCTCTAATTATCCTTGATAGTCTTCAAATATTCAAACAATTCATGATATTTTAGTTGTAAACGTGTCCTTGGTCACATGTCGCAGATCACAAATTTGGCACTAAAACTTGTTGCATGATCTGTTTCTGTTTGTTGATACTGTAATGTCTTTAGTAGAGTTGTTAGTCCGCTGTTTTCTAACATAATTGTGCGCATCGGGTTACAAGCATGAAATTTCTACCACAGATAGAGTGTTCCACGGAGATTATTTTCAGATGTGGAGGGAAGTCAGATTCATCCCCTGTCAGGCGGGAGAGCGGAGTGAATACGGCCAAGTATCCCTCTTTTCTTTCTTTATTGCTTGTCAGTTAAGTCTACCAGGACGTGTTTGGTATCGTTTCCGTGTAAAACAAATATCAGAAATTCATTTTTTATGTTATTTTTGTATAGTTCTAAATAAAAATATGGGTGTAATGGCCGAAAAGGTAAAAATTACAACAAGTTTTTTTATTCAGGGAGGTAAATTAGTTCAATTTCGTGAACATTTTCAAATTTTTATTATTATTTCAAAAAGTTCATTTAATCTGGTTTCTAAAAATATATGCATGTTGGGCATTTCTCATACAAACAGTAGCTTAAAATATATCTATACGTCGGCGTAACCAACGTAAATCTCCGAACGCATCCTATTTCGCTTCATTAAATAATGATTGTTAACATGCTTTTACATATAATATTTACTAGTATAATGCAACTAAATTGGAACCACCGCGCTTAGTATTAAGTATAATGCGCCCGAGATAAGGAACGCGCGCTGCAAGTACGTATGCCGTCCAGCGTCCGTCCCGCGCGCCCGCGCAGCCCCCGGTCGGCTTTATAACCGCCCGGCGGACCTGCCGTCAATCAGTTCGCCTTGCGCAGTTGACCGCTTCCAATGACTTGGAACGAAAACTGACCTGACGAGCGCACACGTCACGACCGCCCGGTACTGCTTTCGTAGCACGGAACTTACCGTTCAGCCGTGACGCGTCACTTAGTATTTTTGTTAGGACGTACACTTCATGTACTTAGGGTGCTGCTGCGCGATAAAGATACATCCGTGAACACGGGCTATCCGAAGCGCACTGCGTTCGCCTCGCCGCTTGTTATTATTGTACGTGTAGGTAGTTAGTGTATTTATTTAGTTATTGCTTGTTGTTATTTAACTTCATAGTTTAAGCTTGCGCTTTAGTGCTTAAATGTTAGGTTTGATCTCTTTGCTGTGTAAATATATTAGTTTTGCTAGTTTGCTTTTAGTATAACGCGTATACGCTTATTCTTATAGTTAGAACCTTGTCGCTTTAAGCTTCTTACTCTTGTTTTGCTTAGTTTTTGCATAATAACTTTACCTCGTTTGTTTTATATGCTTTAATGCTCTGTTTCTCATTAAGTTTATTTAGAACCTTGCCTCATTAAGTCTCCAACGCTTTAACTGTGATTGTTTTAAGTTTGTTTTCTAGTAACGTTAGCACACTTTAATGTTAATACTTTGCCTATTAGCCTAAATTTAATATTTTTGCTTGCCTTATATTAATTAGTTTTAGTTGCCCGACTGTTTTGCTTTCGCTTGCCTTACTGTTTTTACCTTATTTACTGTGGTTTGTTTGGTTCTCATACCAATATACGTCTTAAACTTTTCCGTGGTGGTTTCAATTAAGTACCTGCATTATAACTTGGCGCCCAGTCGTGGAGGCCAGACGGCATAACTTAAGACCTAGACCGGTTAAGGGATCTAACACCACGAAGGTAATCAAAGTAGAGATGTCACAGAATAATCCCGGAACGTCTGGGACTGACCCTTCGCAGCAGTTGGGTATGACGGCGGGTCAACTTATAGACGTTCTACAAGCGGTTGGTATAGGAAGGAAGAATAGCTTGGTCAGCGCATGTCCTGTAAGATTCCATGGCGCTAAGAACTCTGTAGCTGTGGAAGCCTTTCTATCCGGTGTTTCAACGTTTAAGCAAGTCGAAGGATTGGACGACAGAAGCATTTTAAACGGACTGCCGTTGATTTTACGAGACGATGCTACGGTTTGGTGGAATGGAGTCAAGCATGAGATAGACACGTGGGAGGAATTCCAGAATCGTCTACGCCACGCTTATGCACCCAAGAAACCAGCATATCAAATTTACCAGGAGATCATTGAAGAGAAGCAAGATGACGATACTCCTACGGAGATCTTTATACAACGCAAACGAGCACTAATAGCACAACTACCTTTACCACGACACAGAGAAGATCAAGAACTAGACATGGTGTTTGGTCAGATAAGATTTGAAATTAGAGACAGGATAACTAGAGAATCGATCAAAGATTTTACGGAATTATCTGAAAAGGCTAGACACATTGAAAGAAGTTTAGGAGAAAGAGCAACAAAGAAGGACAGGAAAGAAACAGTTCACAACACGAAACCTAGATTGCGTTGTAATTACTGTAGAGCGCCTGGTCATACGGCTGATGTGTGTAGGAAATTGTCTAGAAGAAACGAGGCACCTGTTATGAAGTCGGAAGTACCTATGATGGCCCCGGTATCGACACTAGACCCTACAAAGCCTAAGTTCAAGTGCTATGGTTGTGGAGAACCAGGTGTTGTTCGAAGTCGATGTCCTAAATGCAATACACAAAAAGTCAAGTTGGAAGAAATAGGTTTCTGCTCCGTTAACTCTACCACTGACAAACGTCTTCGGCCTACAATTCCAATCAGTATTGGACCTATACAGACGATTGGCTATGTTGACACATGCGCTAAGTCCAGTGTTGCTTCGTACCAATTATATAAAAGCCTTCTAGAGGCAGGACATGAGTTTAAGCAAGAAAGGATGTACATAACCTTTGCAGACGGGATAGCGAAGCTACAGAATGTCCTCACTGTCACCGCACCTGTCCTTGTGTATGGCAAGACCGTACCTACCTCATTTATAGTACTGCCAGAAGCCAAGAATAATAAAACCTTATTAGGAGTAGGTTTTATCCAGGATGCCCTGATGATTATTAATCTTCCTCAGCTCACATGTCGATTCATAGATGAGCCCTCCGCCGTTCATGACCTGAACCAGGAAGATATTGGAGAAACAATTATTGGCGAAGTAGTCTCTGATGTTGCGTTACCGGAACTACTTTCACCGTTGTTATCAACTCCAGAGAAATGCGCGACGCCGAAGCATTGTACCTCTGTAACCGAGATGAGCCTGAACCGTCCCTATGGACCTTCGTTTTCTGTTGGACTGACTGTGTCCCCTAAGATGGCCGTTAAGCGACAACTTGAGCCGCAGCTAGCTGATGAAGCCCCGACAACTTCTGTGCAATGCATGAGTACTAGCCAGCTACCAACCGAACAGAAAACTAATTACGGACCCTTGATACCAGTCGATCTGCGTACTCCACCTAAACGTCAGCGCAATATGCATCTTAATGGATATTCCCCAATCATGGATGCCCTATACAGAGATGCTGTGTCAGCAATTGATGACTCTGCTCTGTTCGATCCATCAAGCACAGATATTGCATCAATTGATATTGACGACCGTGTATTAAGTCATGAGGAGACCACGCAATTGAACGATTTTTTAGGACAGCACGAACATGTGTTTGTTTCGAATGGCAAGCCGACTACGCAGACAGAGCACATGATTGACACAGGAAACCATCGTCCCATCTCTGTCCCACCGTATCGCTTACCACCCGCAAAAACTGAGATCCTGAAACAGGAGATTAACAAGATGCTCGAAGAAGGCATAATAAAGCCATGCATGTCTCCGTGGTCCGCACCGGTTGTAATGGTCCCTAAGAAGGACGGAGGAACAAGAGTCTGTGTTGATTACCGGCAGCTCAACTCCATTACAACACCTGATGTGTACCCCTTGCCTCGCATCGATGACCTGTTGCATAATGCCAAACGCACGCCGTTTATGTCGACTATAGACCTTCGAGCTGGATATTGGCAGATTAAAGTCCGTGAAGAGGACCAAGCCAAGACAGCCTTCGTTACGCCGTTTGGAAGCTATTCCTTTAATCGGATGCCATTCGGGCTCAGGAACGCGCCATCGACATTTCAACGTCTTATGGATGGTTTCCGTATATCCTTGAGTCATATAAAGTTACTGACATATCTCGACGACCTCGTCATCATGTCCGGTTCATTTGAGGAGCATTTGAAAGACTTGGCGGATGTCTTTGCTCGACTCAAAGAATATAACTTGACCGCAAATAAAGAAAAATGCAGATTTTGCTGTGCAAGGATCAAGTATCTTGGACATTATATCACAGCGAATGGATTGGAACTGGATCCAGAGAAGATCAGTTCAATCGTTAACATGCCAGCTCCTTCAAATCTCAAGCACCTACTTTCATTTGTACAAATGTGCTCATGGTATCGCCGATTCGTGCCAAATTTTGCCTCAGTTGCTGAACCTCTCACGCGTCTCACCAAGAAAAATGCTGAATGGTCCTGGAAGAGCGAACAACAGAAAGCATTCGAGACCTTGCGGAATCTCCTAGTTACAGCTCCCGTATTGGCACAAGCTGACGATAGTAAGCCATACACTATAAAGTCTGACGCTAGTAGTTACGCAATCGGTGCAGTTCTAGTGCAGGGGGAGGGAGACAAAGAACACCCAGTCGAGTACGCAAGTAGACTCCTTAACCAGGCCGAACGCAACTACTCAACTTCAGAGCGGGAAGCCTTGGCCGTCGTGTGGGCAGTGAATAAATTTCGTGGCTACATCGAAGGGACACCAATTACGATCATGACTGATCACCAGGCTCTCAAATGGCTAATGAGTTTAAAATCTCCGACAGGTAGATTAGCAAGATGGGCCCTACAACTGCAGCCGTTTGACTTGACGATAAAATATATACCTGGCCGAACAAACGTTGTTGCTGACCTACTATCTCGTCCTAACTGCGACTTAGATACAAAAGAGAGTTGTGGAGTATGTAGTGTTGTAACAGATTCACCTACGAAGAGTCCGAAAGAGATAAGAGATAGACAAATGAAAGATGAAGAGATAGTAAAGATTGTTACGGCACTAGAAGGCAATTCAGAGGAAGACACAAGATATTGGACATTGAAAGGATATATTATGAATAACGGTCTGTTGTATAGATATAATCCAGACAGTGACGCTGAAAATAGTCAGCTCGTCGTTCCAAAGGAGGAACTAAATGATATTATCTCTGTTTACCATGATCAGCCCACTGCAGGACATTATGGGGCAGAGAAAACCTTCAGCCGTATCAGTATGAGGTACTACTGGAAAGGTATGAGGAAGGACATTGAAAATTACGTCCGTAACTGTTTGCCGTGCCAGCGATACAAACCTTCTAACATGAAGCCCGCTGGACTACTTCAAACTACAGCAATGAACAAAAGGTTCGAAATCATTGCTTTTGACCTATTTGGACCGCTACCGACTTCCGCTGATGGAAAGTCATGGATACTGATTATAGAGGATTTAGCTTCTCGATGGGTTGAATTATTCCCCTTAGACAACGCAACTGCTGAAAACTGCGCTATGGTGCTGATCAACGAGATTTTCTTGAGATACGGCATGCCAAGACGGATGATCAGTGACAATGGGACACAGTTTGTTAGTGCTGTTATGCAACAAGTGACTTATGTACTGAAGATCAAGCATGCCTTCACTCCGGTGTATCACCCTGAAACCAACCCTGTTGAGCGAAAAAACAGAGACCTCAAAACGCAGCTGGCAATACTCGTTGGCGACAATCACCGCATCTGGTCTGAGCAGCTTCCTAGCATACGATTTGCGATGAACACAGTAGTAGGATCAACTACTGGCTATACACCTGCCTATCTGACGTTTGGACGCGAGTTGAGAACTCCTGATGACAATGAGCATGATCTACGTGAGATAATTTCATCAGAAAACTTCATTCCCGAGATCACACCCAAACTGTTGTTGCTAGCGGACACCTTAAAGAAAGTAAGAGAAGTACAAGAAATGAAAGAAGAAAAAAGAAAAGAATATGTGGACAAGAATAGAAGAAGCTGTCCCAATTATAAACCTGGAGACAAAGTGATGGTAGAGACACATGCTGTCAGCAAAACCCATCAAGGTTTCAGTGCAAAACTTGCACCCCGACGCGATGGCCCTTATGTTATCCTCAGTAACCATGGACCGAGCTCCTTTCACATTGCAGACCCTAGTCAACCGGATCGTAGCATTGGATTGTATCACGCTTCCGCATTACGCCCGTATAAATGTGACAACGATACTCCGTTACCACCACCTGCGATGCCAATCCGCAAAAGAGGTCGCCCACCCAAGAAGGTTACACCAGAACCGCCTCGTTCGTCGCGTCCACGCGGTCGTCCACCTCGCCAAGAGAGTAATCTGGCTTCCTCGCCGAGACGTCTTCGGAGCCAGAGGGGGAGATTATAATGCAACTAAATTGGAACCACCGCGCTTAGTATTAAGTATAATGCGCCCGAGATAAGGAACGCGCGCTGCAAGTACGTATGCCGTCCAGCGTCCGTCCCGCGCGCCCGCGCAGCCCCCGGTCGGCTTTATAACCGCCCGGCGGACCTGCCGTCAATCAGTTCGCCTTGCGCAGTTGACCGCTTCCAATGACTTGGAACGAAAACTGACCTGACGAGCGCACACGTCACGACCGCCCGGTACTGCTTTCGTAGCACGGAACTTACCGTTCAGCCGTGACGCGTCACTTAGTATTTTTGTTAGGACGTACACTTCATGTACTTAGGGTGCTGCTGCGCGATAAAGATACATCCGTGAACACGGGCTATCCGAAGCGCACTGCGTTCGCCTCGCCGCTTGTTATTATTGTACGTGTAGGTAGTTAGTGTATTTATTTAGTTATTGCTTGTTGTTATTTAACTTCATAGTTTAAGCTTGCGCTTTAGTGCTTAAATGTTAGGTTTGATCTCTTTGCTGTGTAAATATATTAGTTTTGCTAGTTTGCTTTTAGTATAACGCGTATACGCTTATTCTTATAGTTAGAACCTTGTCGCTTTAAGCTTCTTACTCTTGTTTTGCTTAGTTTTTGCATAATAACTTTACCTCGTTTGTTTTATATGCTTAATGCTCTGTTTCTCATTAAGTTTATTTAGAACCTTGCCTCATTAAGTCTCCAACGCTTTAACTGTGATTGTTTTAAGTTTGTTTTCTAGTAACGTTAGCACACTTTAATGTTAATACTTTGCCTATTAGCCTAAATTTAATATTTTTGCTTGCCTTATATTAATTAGTTTTAGTTGCCCGACTGTTTTGCTTTCGCTTGCCTTACTGTTTTTACCTTATTTACTGTGGTTTGTTTGGTTCTCATACCAATATACGTCTTAAACTTTTCCGTGGTGGTTTCAATTAAGTACCTGCATTATACTAGGTATATACGTCCTAGAAAAACAAATTAAAGTAATTAAAACAAAAATTTTTTTTGCTTATGTATCACGAGCACACAGGCTAATCTCAACATCAACAATTTATTTAAGTTACTGTTTGTATGAAGAGTGCCCAATATTTATATATTTTTAGAAATAAGATTAAATTTGCTATTTTGCAATATTTTTCTTAGTTGTAAATATTCAGGAAATATAACTAATTTATCTCCCTGAATAAAAAAAACTTGTTGTGCTTTTTACAATTTCGGAAATACAACCATATTTTCATATGGTACTATGAATAAATAACATGAAAAATGAATTCCTGATATCTGTTTTACACGAAAACGACACGACACAAGTTCTACTAGCGTTACCTGATCAGTAATATAAAAAGAAAAAGAGGACTCCTTTGTCCTATTCACCGCACTTTCCCGCCGCACAGGGGACGAATCTGACTTCCCTCCACATCTGAAAATAATCACCGCAGAATACTCTATCTGTGGTAGAAATTTCGTGGTTCTATCCCGATGTACACAATTTCGCGACTTAGCAAAATGTACTAGAACACGCAGGCTAAGTTTAACATCAACATTTTTTTCAAGGTACTTTTTGTATCAGATGTGTCCAATATGTATACATTTTTAAAAAGAAGATTAAATTTGCTGTTTAGTAATATTTTTTTAAATTGTAAATATTCAGGATAGATAACTAATTTATCGTTCTGAATAAAAAAAACTTGTTGTGATTTTTACCTTTTCGGCAATAAACCCAAATTTTTATATGAAACTATTCTTAAATAACATGAAAAATTAATAGTTGATATCTATTTTACACGAAAACGATGTCGCGCAAGCCCTAATATCCTTAACTGATCAGTAATAAAAAAAAGAAAAAGAACAGTACTTCGTCCTTTTCACCCCGCTCTCCCACCACACAGGGGACGAATCTGACTTCCCTCCACATCTGAAAATAATCACCGTGGAACGCTCTATGTGTGGTAAAAATTTCATGCTTGTAACCCGATGCGCACAATTTCGCGGCTTAGCAACTCTACTACTTGTACTTCTGTTTTGATAATGTTAAAGGTTCTAATTAATGTCGTTTCAGTATTATAATTATCTGCATTGGGCTGTGGCAAGCTAAATATTATCCTTATAAATACTGTCAGTGTCAACTGCCAAGTGTCAATTTAGTTTCTCAACTCGAGGCCGATGGCGCTGATTCCAATACTATGTTGTCACTGTCAGTGTCATTTGTAAAGTATGGGTTCGTTCAAAAATAACTTCGAAGCAAGCATATTTTATCGCAATGATATATTAATTTATTATTTTTTCGCAATTGCATTAAAAAACGTCGTTTACAACACGTGTGAAATGTCTTTTTACTACTCGTACCGAGTCTTGCCACTCGCTTTCAGCTCGTGGCAAGATACCTCGGTACTAGTGGTAAAAAGACATTCTTTTCACACTAGTTGTAAAATGTACTATTCAGACCAAATAATCTATATTACTGTCAAATGGATGTCACCAATATTTTATATTATTACTTCCATTTTAGTCATTTATGCTGAGGCAAAAAACGAAATGCTCACCAAAATGGCTTTTTTCACCAAAATTTCAAATTGGTGCTAGGCGGCTAAAACTCGGTATCGGGGGGCTCTCGGGGCTCAAAAATATGAATCTGAAATCTTGACCGAAAATTCGGTCAAATTCGGAAAATATCGAAAAAAAACGTTTTTTTTTTTTATTTCAAATTGGTGCTAGGCGGCTAAAACTCGGTATCGGGGGGCTCTCGGGGCTCAAAAATATGAATCTGAAATCTTGTCTGACAATTCGGAATATATCGAAAAAAAAACGATTCAAAATTTCTAAATTGGTGCTAGGCGGCTAAAACTCGGTATCGGGGGGCTCTCGGGGCTCAAAAATATGAATCTGAAATCTTGTCCGAAAATTCGGTCAAATTCCGAAAATATCGAAAAAAAACTTTTTTTTTTTAAATTTCAAATTGGTGCTAGGCGGCTAAAACTCGGTATCGGGGGGCTCTCGAAAAATATGAATCTGAAATCTTGTCCGAAAATTCGGTCAAATTCGGAAAATATCGAAAAAAAAACGATTCAAAATTTCTAAATTGATGCTAGGTGGCTAAAACTCGGTATCGGGGGGGCGAGTCGGATCTGCTCTGAAAGGTGATCAGGATTAGATGGATACCTAAAGTAAAATCCACAGACCTACGGAGCAAATTGACAAGTAAGTATGAACAAATGTTGCCACAGTTTGGCCAGTGTCGTTCTCATCGATAAAAATTATTGTTACATCGTAGGTTTAAGGTCCACCCAGACGGAACAATCAAATTGGCAATTTGATCGGCTAATCTATATACCAACTTTTTACAGTGATTTTGACAGATCAAAATGTCTGTAGACCCCTAATTAGAGATAAAAATTTAATGTCAAACCAGCAATAATGTACTATCGGCAGCAAAAGTGCATACCCCTTTTTAAACGCGAATGCTTTGAAGCCAGTCAAGACGGTTGAGCTATGTCACGTACTTCATTAGTTTAATAAGATCCCACTAGATGGCACTGATAAAAACCAAATATAAAATAAAATATGTTTTCTCCCGCAAATCCAATATTTAACTGACATGATATTATTATTATGGTCGTTCTTTCTTGTCCAACATCCAGAAATTATAGAATGCTATACTTCGGCCATTTATGTTATTTTGTAAGGATGAATAAATACAAATCATATTTTAATCTACCAACGAAGATTCACACAACATCCAAAAACATTGTATTTCTTCATAATTATTGCGAAGATTTGAACATGGACCCTCCGACATCGAGACAGATGTATTCAACCTCCAAGCCAGCGAGACTTAATGAAAGCTGACGAAATTCATTACCATACTCAGAATAACTTTAGTTTACAAGAAAAACAAGAATTTTGTTTAGTACTAATACTTTTTTAATGTAAATAACAATTTGTAATAGCAAAGGAAAAGCTTAAATAAAGCCTTAAAGTAAAAATTAAAAACTAAGACTTAAAATAAACAATAGATAAAGAAATCTTATCTATTTTTTAGTGTTATCAAAAAATAATTGCAATTTTAAACAAATACAAATTAAATGAATAGTAAGTAAATTCATTTGGTATTCTTGTTGAAATGGGCAACTATTATCTATTGGCATACTTACACTCATAGTTACTTAGAGGGTAGATTTAGAACATCAAATATATACCGTTCCAGTTTTTATTACAAAACAGTTCGTCCGCTAACAGTAGCTAGTTCCGTTGATTTGATTGTCTTTTATTATTGCTTTTTATTACTTATCGAATATTAAAATGAGTTCTCATTGCAATATCGATTTAGTGAAAAGGTCACAGATCATTGCCTTGCATAATGAAGGCAAAAATATGGCAGAAATTGCCAGAGAAACCGGTGTAAATGTAAGTAGTTGTTTTAAGGTTCGAAGTATATTTTTATATATAATACAAACATAATAATTATATTTGAACGATATCTGTTTTATATTTTATCAATTATTATAATATATTCCTAAATTTTGTTGCAGAAAAAAACGGTAGCTTTATGGGTGCGGAGATTCGGAGAAGAAGGGTCATTATTGCACCGCCAAAGAAGTGGTCGACCACGGCTGATTGATGCACAGCAGCGTGAAATGTTAGTACGGGAGTATGAAGCAAACGGCTTTCAACCAATAAGACATTACGCCCGTTTATGTGACTCAAGTGTGGATACTATTCGTCGTGTCCTTCATAGTGAAGGATTGCATCATCGTAGGCATGCAGTCAAACCTTTGCTAACCCCACATCACAAAGAAGAGAGATTAAAGTTCGCCCGGGAGCACTTAAATGATGATTGGAGCAATGTCATCTTTACCGATGAAAAAACATTTAAATCGAGTCAACATGGACGTCTAAGCTTATGGCGTCGCGACAACACTCGGTATGACGCTGACCACGTAGTGCCTAATATGGAATCAGGTCGTATAACTGTGAACATGTGGGGTTGGATGAGTGCGGCTGATCCGGGAGAATTGGTCCGAGTGCCGAGTAGGGCGAAAAGTGGTGACTATTTAAATGTGCTGGAAGAAATCATGTTACCAACTGTTAGGAATGTCTATCCAGAAGGAGAATTACCACTAATTACGTTTGTTCAAGATAACTGTCCTATACATCGTTCGCAAAATGTGCGTGAGTGGTTTCGCCAGCACAAAGATATAAATGTCGTGTCGTGGCCCGCTAGATCACCTGATTTAAATCCCATAGAAAATTTATGGGGTGTTATCGTTCAACGTTGGGATAACCGAAATGAGCGAACCTCAGAAATATTGGAGACGCACTGTGCTACAATATGGGATAGTATTCGTGGTTCGGGACTGTGTGAACATTTAATAGAATCGATGCCTTCCCGCTTGCAAGCCGTTATAGACAAAAATGGTGGCTATACTAGTTATTAATGCAAAAGATGGCAATTAGCGGAGACCGGGTTACATTAGTAAATAAAACAATATTTTTTTAATTCTGCAACATGCTACATTATTCATTATTGTTTGAAATCGAAAAATACATATATATATATATATATTTTTAGTATTTATTATGAACATGAACATGATAATTGCTTCTAATATAACAAAAAGAGTGAAAAACCATGTTTAATATTTTTACACCATTTTGTGATAGGTATTGAGTTTATTACAATATTTTTACATCACGAGAATTTTCTATAGCTAATTGATAAATGACAAGCAAAAGCGTTTAAAACACTAAAATCGAAATATAACTATTTATATAACCCGGTCTCAGTTTTGTCTTTAAAATTGATTCACTAATAAAATAAACAAATGTTGTTTTGATTAAGGTGAAGCTTCAATCCTCTTTCTGATTTCAGAAACGAATAATTAAGCTTTTTACCTTCAACAAAACGTTAAGTAGTGGTATTGTTTTTCCCTTGAATTACATGAAACAAAAAACATGCTGTGTAAGTAATAAAGAAACTATGATTTTTAGTTGTTTTATTATTGTAGATCTATTAGTCCTGTTTAGTTAATTTTATAGTAACAAAAATCGCGCCCGTTCTGGTGGGGTTTTCTGTAAATGTAACTAACATATTATGGACCACTGTCTGAAATAAATTATTTTGACTTTGCGACTATAAACCCCAGTGATTAAAAAGTTTGTTTAACTGTTTAGAGTTTGACATGAGTTTAAGGCTATATTATACAATTAGATTGATCCCTATACCTATGAATTCAGGTCATGTTTTAAATTGTTGATTGTAGAATCCTAACTGATTTAACACTCAATATTTTCATACGAATATCTGCATAAATATCGTGTTATGTTTTTATATTAAAAATGATGATGTAACATAACATTTTGATTTCCACATTTGTATTATTCCAATTGTAGTGTTCCAAACATCTTAAGCACAAACATAAATTACCTAGGTATATGTTTAATTTGAGAGCCTATGTTTTCTTTTTGATAAAAACCTCATAACCATGAAATTGGTAGGTATTATTTGGTTTGAAAGCTTTATACAAATAAATGACACGAATTAGTGTCTATTACTCATGTCGTGTCTTTTTTTAAGACAAGAGTAATGATAAACATGACTTACTCTTACGATAACCCCGCATATTGCCTAAATAATTAAATTTCCTTTACATTTAATTTTCTGTGATTTAATTGAAGTTTTATTAAATCACACCTCTTGTGTATAAACTACGTAAACTTCATATTCATTCCTGATAATTTTTTGGCATATGTTTATAAAACCGTGAAACCGTGGATAAAAACATTCGTAATTTTATAATTACGAACTTACTTTGTATAAAATGGCGTCAAAAGAATCTGTAACGATGGGTTTCTTTGAAATAACGCGAGCGGTTTTAGAAGGGCAACATAGTTAAACGAACTGGGTTGCCAGTTAAAAAGACGGGTGGACGGACGGTTTCGGTGTAAGCTATTTTCAATTTGATGATAAATGTATATTTTAATTTGTCCGGTTAGATTATTAAATAGTAGAAGATTTTTATTGACTATAAGCCTATTATATTCAATTATGCCATTAAAATCGACAGCTTTGGACACAAAGACGCCATCTAGTTTGTTAACTGCAAACCTTGCCTACAGCCGTCCAAGCCATTATCGCCTCAAGGGGGTCCATGCAATTTTGCAGCCGATAGTACATGAAAAATTTAAAATTATATATTTATGATTTTACAAACTACAAACTACTTTTATGTATCTAACGATAAACGTTATCATTGCTATTACGAGTGTTTATTGAAATTGTTACATGTTATTATGGATTCGCAAGATTCGGAACCAGAGCCATGTTCATCAAAATGTTCGCCGCCTAGGAAAAAATATATTAGTGAAACTGAAAAAGAGACGATTCATCGAGTTTACGCTTATATTTATAATGAGATGGTAGACAGATTGCAGGACGAACAAGATATCCCGGAGGACATTCATGTCAATAAAAACGAGTGTGTCATGAAAACATCCGAAATTCTTGGTATTTCGAGAAGTTCAGTTTTTAAAGTTTTGAAGGAATACAAAGAACAAGAGAAGTTTACTTCGCCTCTGAAGCCCGGTCTAAAATTAACTTTCAAAAAATGCATGTTTTTTTGAAAAAAACGAGGCCCCGACTGTTGCAAAGGTAAATTGTATTGCGATTTTTAATTATTTCCGTTAAGTTTGTTGTATATGTAATATAGTCTGACAACCCAAGTCCGACAGTAGAATATTTTTTTTAATTTATATGATTTCGCTCCGAAATATAAATTAAAAAAATATTCCACCACCAGATTGTGGTTGTCAGACTATAGCGACCATTTAGTGGACAATCGGATTATCATTCGGATCGTTTTATCATAAATGTAACTGATGATGATGATGAAGATGACGAAATAACGGAGCCTGGAAATGAATAATATTTTATAATAAAGACTAGTTATCGTCTTACAAGGTGTTTCATTTTTTACCTACAGGCTCGAAAACCTTTTTATGCTTTAAAAGTAGTGGGTAAAAACACATTTAATCCATCCCTCTACCTCGAAAATCAAACAAACCAAAATTTGTACCTCTTATTTGAAACTAATATACTTATTTTTGATTTAAACTATCTATTATTTGTACTTTACAACTTGTCGATATATTGTTATCGACATATACCCTTCACTATTTTTATTTTGCTGTTCCTGGTATCATTTTACCTGTCAGTCACTTGTCAATTTAGTCCGTAGGTCTGTGGATTTTAGTTTAGCTGAAACACTAATTTATGAAAACTATATTTGGTGAGCAAAACATCCATTTTGGTGAGCAAAACATCCATTTTGGGAAGCAAAAAATCCATTTTGGGAAGCAAAAAGATATTTTTTGGTAATAATTTTGATGTTTTATGAAAACAATATTTGGTGAGCAAAAAATCCATTTTGGGAAGCAAAAAGATATTCTGACTCAACATAAAAAATTTCTGGTGTAATGTATATCGATTTTGGAATAAAAAATGATTTAATTTGGGGAGCACTGTATAGAGTGAATTTATATTAAATGGAGGGAATTCATTTTATTTGGAATTTAGTTTTGGGGTATAAAAGCCATTTTGGTGAGCGTTTAAATTGTTCCCAAAAAATATTATACCGGGGTTTTCCTGTAATAGGAGCGATAAATTAAAACATAGATTCTTCGCTTGAAACTGGACAACATTTGTTAAGCAACTTCTGAAAATAACGTGTATTATATGATATTTTGTAGAATAATGTTTTCACAAAGAATAGAATATAATAGAATAGAATAGAATAGTATTTATTTGCTTAGAATAAGTAGGCACAAATGTATCATAGTATGGTATGTGACAATAGGTAGCTTATTCTGCTATCTGTACTTACTTAAATACTAGCATGCAAATATTTTGGACATTAGGTACATCTCACGAGAGAGGAATTCCTTCACACTGTAATACATTTTTTAATTTAATAGTTGCGTGACTTTATTTTTAAATCTATTTATAGGAAGCTCTTGTATACTTTTTGGCAATCTGTTAATCACTTTCATGCACATGACAAAACAGTGATTCGTGTACAATGCTGTTCTAGGAACGTAATTGTGAACTAATCTTCCTGGATTCCTTTGGTTTCAAGTGGAATTGTTTGCAGCTGTTTTAAATAAATATATATGTCGCTTTACAAACATGCATATTTCTAAAATATATAAACTGGGTAAATAAATAGCACGCACACATTTTTTCTGTGCTACAAATGCAATATGTACAATTTCCCCACAAAATAAGCCCATATCTTAACACTGAACTAACATAACCATGATATGCGGTTAAAGTGGCTTGCAATCCAGAGGTGCCTCTTAACTTACGTAACACATAAACAAATGGATTTCTTCTATTTTCTTATTTCTTTAATAAAAAAAAAATAAAAAAACATTTATTTACAGCAAATCTCTTGGCAAATGAGGTATTAGTGCGGGGGACAGGTAGTTTGAAAATTTGTTTACCGAACAGATCACTGAAGGCTTGTGTCTTGGTAACTTTGTGGTGCATGAATACAATCATTTTTATGATAGCAAGCTGACGCACGGTGAGCACTCCCATCTCTGTATACAACATAGCTGTCGAGTAATAGCGTGGTTTACTGAGAATCACCTTAAGTAAGAACCGTTGAGCTCTTTCCAGAACCATCATTACTGAGCTGGTCGCACCTCCCCACACAGTTAAGCAATATATTAGTATCG
Organism: Apotomis turbidana; assembly: GCA_905147355.2. Lineage (NCBI taxonomy): Eukaryota > Metazoa > Arthropoda > Insecta > Lepidoptera > Tortricidae > Apotomis > Apotomis turbidana. The sequence continues at coordinate 20,873,562 of LR990288.1, read as the reverse complement.
GTTGACAAAGAGCAATATATATGATTTTCAGCAAGCCTCTATCAACAGAATTCCTGAGTATTTTCATTGAAAATACCAACTTCCTGATTCGTGCTGAGACTGCGTCAATGTGTTTAGCAAAGTTAAGATTTTCGTCCCATATAAACCCTAAGTATTTGATATATGTTGCTCTTTCGACTGAGCAGCAATTGCACGAAAGCCCTCCACCACAGTTAGGTATATGAATCTTTAGTTTCGGGTTTCCCATTGGTGCTGACGCTTTAGTTTTGTGAAAGCACAAGAATTTTGTTTTGTCGGCAGTTAAAGTTAGCAGGTTGTTTTTCAACCACTTCGAGACCAACATTATACCGGTTTGAGCGGACTCTAAGCATCGCGACCACGTGCTTTCATGGAATAGTAATACGGTGTCATCAGCATAACATATCATCTCCCCATTTTTTATAGGTAGGTATGCCAAGTCATTTAGACACATTATGAAAAGGGTAGGTCCGAGAATACTTCCCTGTGGGACACCGAATACCACTGGTTTTGCTGCACTAACTGTATTGCCGAGCTTGGTACATTGACGTCTATTAGTTAAGTAACTGCAGAACCAGTCATGCGCTATCCCTCTTATTCCGAGCAGTTCTAATTTTTGTAGTAAGATGGGCACTGACACCGTGGCGAAGGCCTTGGCCAGGTCTAGAAATGCACCAACGCATGTATTACCCTTGTCCAGATGTGTACTAGCTAATTTAGTAAATAAAGAGACTGTAAATTAAGTTTAACATTTTCACCTCGTTTTGAGTTAAATTGTACATAGTTTGTTTTATTATTATTAATTTGTAAATTATGTGTATCCAACCATTTTATAACAATTTCTAATATCTGATTTATTTTACTTTCATGTTCCTCGATATTAACATTATTTTTTGATGTAACAATGAAGGATATTATATCGTCAGCAAACATTACAGTATTGTATGGAATGATATCAGGTAATTCATAATATAAATTATAAATTGTTCGTGAGAAGCGAGGTATTGCGAAATGTCCGATATTAGTAGTGACAGCTATGTCAATGCTCAGGGAATGTCCATGTTGGACGACGTACATTGAAAATACTATTTAAGTTGTTCGAAATTATAAAATTCTGAAAACTGACTTTTTTGAAAGTTGCTGAACAAATGTTGTTCAATTTGAAAAGTAGAATCTATATTTTAATTTATTGCTCCTATTACAGGAAACACCTGGTATGATAATGTCATTTATTCCACCCATTGTCATACTGACAAAATAATTGTTATAACTAAGACATAATAATATCAAGTTCTGTACTTAAAACAAACATCTCATAATATGACGACGCGTTAGGCGCAGTTTGTAGATACCCAGCCTAATGAGCCGGCGGTCCCGGGTTTGAATCCCGACCAGGGCAAATATTTGTGTGATGACTGATGAACTCGAATACTTTCCTGCTTGGGTCGTGGTTGTTCGATATATTTAAGTATATATTACCCATAACACACGCGTTCTTGAGCTTAAATTGGGACTAGATCGATTTGTGTGAGGTTGTCCGATATTTATTTATTCATTATGATATTTTCTTATATTTAGATATTTTCTTGAATTTACCAATTTAAAATTATTTGTTTATTTACCCGGTGGTGAGTATTTACGTTTGTATTGTGATATGTCAGCGAGTGCTATTGGGTTAATTCGCATAAGTGGATAATCATTTTCAACATCACGATAAAATTGTATCAATTCCGATTGATATTGTTTTTTACTTGGGACACATGCTGCAAAGTTTAGGTCGAAATATGCAGACGTGGTCCATCCAACACAGGTGCTGATTGACATATTTTATACCATGATATGAATAGGTAACGCCAATTATCTAATATTTTTGCCGTTGTAATGTATAAGGCTTCTTTTTTGTTAAATTGAATGAAAATATAATACCCGTAGGTACCACTAGGCATTATAAGTTCTAACTTGTTACTTAATCACCATTTTATAACATAATTATCACCGCATTATTTGTAAATTCTAATTAAATACTATAATAGTCGGTAAAAAGATGCATTTATGTTTTCATTGTCGTGGAAATCATAATAAACAATAGAAGGCTCAAAATACTCCCCAGGGGAACCCTTATTATTATTGTAATATTAAATGAAAATTCGAATTCTCTTTCGACCAAGTTTGCGTTACTAGTATTTGTTGTATAATGCATACAAAAGCTCGTAACCAATTATTTGCCGTAGTAATCTGGTAATTAAGCCTGTTCAGTTTGCCGTGATGGGCAGTATAGTATCAAAAGCTTTACTGAAATTTTAAATCAAAGAAGAATTAGGTTTTCTCTTTTGATTTCCGTAAAAGCAGCTGGTTTAAATATTTTGAAGTGTTGTACTTATTTTATTAGACATATTTCCAACTGTTTATTAAACTACATACAACTAATTTTAATAGTACACGTGTAGATCCAAAATTTTGACATATATGAATACTTATGCCTGTATATTATGAAACAAACATTATATTTCAAGTAAATATCTTTAGCATAATAAAGCTGTTGGCTCTCAATTCGACTAATATTTACTCAACACTGTATAAATAAATTCATATAATTGTATATGGATTCATTTTGTATGCATTAATTCATTCCATATCACGCCATAATAATAATGAAATAATGAACTTTATTCTGCAAGTAGGCCACAAGGGCACTTTTACATGTCTGAGTCTACCGGCATTTCACAAGAGGAGACCACTGTTGAGAAGAAACGCCGAAAGAAACTCAACAGTCAGTCATTTTTTCATAAAGGATAAGTACTTAACTATTACAGTAATATGAACTTTACTATACGTGACTATACGTAGTTCTCGAAGAAAACATATTAAAAGTGTATTCTAAAAATGAGGACTAGTGTAAGAATAAAATATAGAAACTACAAGAAAGTATGACGGTTTAACACAATTTATGTACCTACGTTTGATATGCTTTCTTATTAGAACTGTGTCCCTTAAACTAGTCAGGTACAATCTAAGGAGTCAGTTACTCGGTTTCTGGTTCAGGCCATGCATTTTTGTCTGTCAGATAGTCCTCTACTGTATAATATGCTTTTGACATTAGAGATTTTTTTAAATAATTTTTGGGAGATGGAAAGGCTAATTTTAAAATATGATCAGGTAACTTGTTATACAATCCATATTCCAATGCTATAGCATTTTTTGTCACATAACGTATAAGTGTCATATTTGACGTTACTGGTATGGCAATCGACTTGCATAGCGTTCTCTGTCACGTGAAAATACTATCTCTACTCATAGTAAAAATAAAGGTCATATCGCTCTGGTTTTATGCAAATTATAATTATCTTGGTTTTTATTTCAATAAATAAGTAATGAAAACAACACTCACAGTTTTATATATGATATTTATTGCATTATGTCATTTCATTAGTTTCTTGTGCTGGTTGTTCTTGTTATTCATGTGGGTCTCCCTCGCGATCCCTAGCATCGTTTGTCCTATAATCACTTGTCCGAACTGTTTTGTCCTAATGGGAATTAGCCCTAACGATCAATTGCCATTACAATCATTTTCCATAACGTAGGTAATGGTTGTCCTTAAACTTATTTGTCCGAAACATCAATATCCCTTATTTTTTTTGCCATATTCCTCGCAAACCCTAAAATCAATTTTCGTTTTCTAAAGTTCCCGCCCCTTTTGCAACCACCGAACTGCTACCGGTAAAGTAGTTTAATGGGTTAGGTTAGGTAAGAACTACGACCACAACAGTGCTCGAGCCGAGCGATTAAAACCAAAATTAGGGCATATGAGTGTTAGGACAAAATGATCATTATACAAGTGACATTAGGATAAATTATCAATATGGCATGTGACATTAGGAAATAAGATATTAGGGAAACCAAAATTAGGGCATATGAGTACAAGTTAGGACAAGTGATCATTATGACATAAAACGTTAGCGAATGCAAAAATATGTTTAAAAACATTAGGGATTCAGATATAGATCCGATTTTTCTGTGCAAAATTTCAGCACAATCGGAAACCGGAAAGTGGGTCAAATCTTGCAAAATTCCATTACAACGGGACAAGTGAAAGTAAATAAAAGATTGTATAAAGGATAAAAAATTAAATATAGGTAACCACATTTTTACAGTTTTGAAAATATATACCTAATATAGAAAAATACTTTTTATTAGAGAAAATACAACATAAAATTAAAAGTACGTAAACCTTAAAAAACTTAAATTATGATATAATTAAACCTAACTTAAACTATTGGGACCTAAACTATATGTACATATATCCCCTATGTCGCTACCATTAGGTAGGGTGCCCATAAGGCCAGGGACCGGAAAACCCCTCTTTAAAGTTAAGCCTAATATAAGGTAACCCTAACAATTTGGTAACCATAACATAAGGTAACCTTTTCATTTGGTAACCCTATGTTAAGGTTACCCTATCATAACAGTTAACTACAACCTCAACACAGTTACACAGTTACGGTTAAAACCCTAACGCGTAAGGGTTATTTATAGCAGTTAACTCTAAACCCCATCGCGTTAGGGTTTGGAACTGAACGTTGAAGGATCGTTATAGATGAGCGGAGTTGGCAGAATGTTTACGTATTGTCGTTTTTTTTTACACTAGTTTTGTTTTGACTTTTTGTTTTTTGTTGTTGTTATTAGATAATAAGTACTTTATCTTTGCTTTTTATATGTTTCTCCTACACTGATGTTGTTAATTATTTGATAATTTGATGTGATTGTTCTGCTAATAAAAAAGTAATAATATCTAATAATAAATAACTATAATTTTCATACTGTTTTTAGGGTTCCTTAGTCAACTAGGAACCCTTATAGTTTCGCCACGTCCGTCTGTCCGTCCGTCCGTCCGTCCGCGGCTTAGCTCCGTGATCATTAGTACTAGAAAGCTGAAATTTGGTATGAGTATGTGTATGTATAACGCCGACAGAACGGTAAAATAAAAATTAAAAACAAAAAATTTTTCGGGTACCTCTCGAACACCTAAAGTGGGGGTGATTTTTTTTTTCTTTTCAACACTAGTGTGTGGGGTGTCGTTTAATAGGTCTTGTAAAAATAATAGGGGTCTCTTAACATTATTTTTGATAAAGTCAGCAGTTTTGTAAATATTCGCTCTGACAAAAATAGTGTCCCCCCCCCCCTCTAACTTTTCAACCACATCCACAAAAATCGGAAAAATTCTTGTAAATGAGGCTTTATAATTACTTTCAATGAAAACTATATTGAACAAAATCGGTCGAGCTGTTTTTGAGTTATCGCCAAATTTCATATTTTTTCTTTTAAGTTGACTTCCAGAAGGTAATAAGTGATTACAGTTTCTAGGGCGTTTACAACCTTTTTATAGAGCTTGAAATCTTTCTTAACTTAAAACTCGGGCTTAAAACAGCAGTTTATTGTGAAGGATGAGCAACTACGGAACCCTACACTGAGCGTGGCCCGACATGCTCTTGGCCGGTTTTTTTCCCGAGGAATATAGTGACTTTGTAAATAAACTTAAAAGACAGACGAAACTGGTAAGTTATGCATTCTTATTATGATTATATTTCAATTTTGTTTACCATTAAATCGTTGTAAATACTATCGACCTTAAAGGTACTCGAACTGATATTTTTTCCTTAATAGTATCTGCAATATGTTTTTTTTTTCAACCATATTCTAATTATATATATACGTACCTATATTTATTTATTTCAACTTGATTGCACATTGCATTCCACAAAAACGTAGATAATAATGGCGGCTTTTTGCCATGAAATGAGGCGTTCTCCGGCAGACAACTTGTTTATATGAATGTAGTAAATATATAATATTTAATTACCATACAAATTCGGAATACCTACTACAATGACATTTCGTAAATGTGTGTTTGTGCATTTTCATTTATTATACATTTTGTTCAGAATATGTTGGCACATTTAGCTAAAAATCTCAGTAGTATATCTTGCATTACTCCAATTTACTTATAATGTTCGGGTATCCTTAGAGCTGCCAGTTTAGCATTCCTAACAAAAAATAGGCCATGCATGAACGTTGTACTTTATTGGACGACGCTTACATTTCTTATATTAGTGACGTATTTCTTACCTACTAAACTTAAAATGAAACACCAAATTAAGTATATATATTTTTTTTATTTCAGACTCAGTGAAATCAAGAGAGGAAGGAAGGTTATGAAAAACGTAAAGAAATTTTGGCTGAATTCAAGGAATTGTTAGAAGACGTACCGGACGATACATTGAAGGACATGTGGGCACGTGTAAAATTTATGACAGAATTGTATCATACGGCTGTTCTAAAATTACGTAAATAATAAGTAATCCATAATTTAGTATTATATTTGATATGGTCTAATTTTAAACTGATTTGATTATTTAATTGCTGTGATTTATGTCATTGTTTTTTTTCATTATGGTGTTTTTAATGTATAGGTGTTATAAGTATTAATTGTTAAGAATAGGTAGTTAATAAGACTGATTATGCATGTTAAACTGTGATGATGATATTTTTATGGTTTTAGTTATTATAATTAAACTTACTATTTTTGTTATCTGATTAAAAAATGTATATTCTAGTAAATTATTTACACACCTAAAATGTATTTTTATTTTATGAACATAGCATGATTATAATATGGTAAATACTTTTAAAGGTATCATTATAGAAATCGCGTTGATGCTGGCAAGACGCTATTAGCGCTCAGATTAGGATAAACACAAAAATTGAATTCTTATTTTATTAATTGAAGAAAAAAAAAGACAAAATAATTATTATACTAATACATTTCAAATAACGTTCAATTATAATGATTAATTTTACTTGGATTAATTTTATTGTACAGTCGGTTAGATTTTGCTACCTAAGTAGGTATTGTGATGAGTATTTTTTTGGTATCTTCAAAACGGTGATAAAGATCAGATGATGAAACTAGAAAGTGAACGGCGCTACTTTTTGATGGTTAAATATATATATATATATATATATATATATATTTAACCTTTGCATACCAAGGTAATTTACCAAACAAGCAACGCATCTCCGTATCAGCTTGTCCTAAAATGCTTTCATATGTCCAGATGTTCGGATTTCCGGCTGTTGTCGACTAGAGGTCCGATTCATATGAATTGTTGATTTAGTTATTAGTCATTTTTCAATATGGCGAAGATATGGGGTTTGCTGTTTTAATGAATTGGTAATATGGAGACTAATGTCGTATGGTGTAGTCAGGAGTTGGATAGTGGAATTCCTTAACGGTTGCTTGTATACTTTTCGAGTGTAGGGTCTGATGGTTTGTTTTTAAGTGTACAATTGAAACTGCAATATCTCGTGTCACATCACAACTTCATTATAACTGTCTACTGAAAAAACAGATTTATACTTACATTATAAGTACCGACAAGATACTAGTAAGAGTATTAACAATAGGCAACTGAATTTTAGATATTTTTTTACTATTCCTAACAACGTATGCTATCCCTTTAATATCAGCGGAAAGCGAAAGAGATAGTAAGTCATGGCAGGTAACAAAGAAAGAACCTTTGTTACTTAATTCAAATTCAAATTTAAAATATATTAAATAAAACGATGGTCCATGATACTAGGTTAGTCAACTTATCAAATATAGTTCCATACCTAAACTAATTAACATAACAATTAACTAATTTAATTGATTATTAATTTAAATTGTTTTATTTTTTCTTCCAAATGGATGAAAATTGTTTTTTTTTAGTTTTCAAACCTCATACCTCTGCCATTTCAAAAGTTTCAAATAATTTTATCGACACAAATATTTCATATAATTAATTAACCTAGACTTCATAAATCGGTTGAGAAATGTGACCCCTAAGCGAGACCAGCCGGAAATCCGGACAAAATGGCATCTGTCTGTGTGTAAATAATTTTCTTTTTATAGTTAAAAAAAAAAGTTATAGAATACAGAATATAACAAAATTAACTTTGTTAAAAATAACATTTTAATTACTTAAAACATTTTTTTTAATGTTATTATAATTATTACGTTTTTAAATATTAATAAAAAAAAGCATCATGATTTAATCAAGACACAGAGTACAAGAAATATTCTTGTTCAAATCAATTTGAATAATAAGAATATCCACAGAACCATCATTAATATTGCTAATCTTTACAATTTAAGGGTGTAATTTTATTAAAACAATTTGAAGTTCGTTATTGACGCATACATCAACCTAAATATATACTTAGATGAAAAGGGATGAGTGAAATGCTAAGGATTATTTTTATTTTATTGTTATCGGGCTTATGGCATTTACTGCACACTAAGACGCAAACCGTAATGAGACGCGGTATTTATTATTGTTGTAAGAATAATCAAAATGCAGTTGTGCCTTAACTGAATGCCGCATTAATTGTTATATTTTTTTATCGAAACAATTCTTATCTGTATTACGGGGAACGAAGGAAATTATAGTTAATTGTGTTTGGGATAAACCAATATGTGATATCAATGGTGACGGCAAAAATAAATGAATGAGTTTTATTTTTTCCGTCTTAGATTTATTTGTCAAGCCCCAAAGGCAAAGATGAAATATGAAAAAAAAAACAAACAACACACTGTTTTCGCCGCTCAAGTTAAGCAACGCTACCATGGTAACATAAGAAGTTTCTACACCAAAGACTTAAAGTTGAATATTGACTGATTTGACGCTTTATAGCTTATTGTTACAAACATCGAAAGCCAAACACGTTTATGACTTGCAAGAGATAAGAAATTTACTGAGTTACTGTTATTCAAAAACTGACCTAATAAGACATAATTTAGGGATCATATTCGTTCGAACTCGTTCAAAAACCCTTACGTTAAGGTTATTAAGTTAGGGTTAGTAGTTATTATAACTGCTATTCAAAAACTGAACTAATAACACATTACTTAAGGATCACATTCGTTTGAACTCGGTTCAATACCCTAAAGACTCGGTTAGTGGGACGGGGTAGGTTAGTTAAGGTAGTTATTAACCGCGTTAACTGCAACAAAACAGTAACCGTATCATTGAAACAACCACATCATAGGGTTAACAATATGTGAGGGTTTTTAAAAACAACTTCTAAAATAACCTCATCAAAAACCCTTGTTAAGGTAACCGGTTCCGGTCCCTGCATAAGGCTGGCCGCGTTACCTCGCTGGATGGCAACGCCAATGCGTTGGGCGAGGAACGAGCCAGCCCTACGATCACCGGAGGACCGGATAAGTAAATAACTAAGCTTTTTGAAAAGCTTAGTTGCTTCCGGTCCCCACGGTCCTAAGGTCTCCACGGCAAACGCCGCAAATACGTAGCTATCACCGAGAGCTGCGTACTTGCGGCGTTTGGCTGTCTCTGCCGCAGCAGCCGCTCCACCATATAGAATGATTAAAAATTCCATTTGAAAAGTTCCTCATTCTAAAAGAGCATAAGCGACAAGTAATTGGTCACTGCGCAGAAAATCACACAGTCGGACTATACTTGAGGGATTTAGTATGAAAATTGTACCATTGTCATTTTTGTAGGTTGCGACTGTAAATTTTTCCACAACGTGACATCATTTGAGTGCCCTTGGTCAATTCACGGGCTCAAGGTTCGTTCCTCTTCGATTCCTCCACGCCAGTGAAAACGCATTCGGGTCGATTGCAAAAAACTTGTACATAGTTATAAGCTTAGTTGACAAAAAATCACGATCGTTTCCTTTGTGTGACGAAAGTTAGTCATACAAAATGTATGGGTAACTTTCGTCACACAAAGGAATCAATCAAGTTTTGTTTTAATTAAAGCCCTTAACTATGTAAAAAAAATTGCAATCGACCCATTCTTAGGTAGGAATAAAAACAAATAACGATTTGCAATACTTTATTGTATTCACTTAGTCTAGTTGCATTCCACGTTCATATGCTTGCTTATTTATATGTTTAATTATATCCTAGATAAAGTCACATTCCATCATTGAAATTATACAACAGCATAAATAGGCTTTGTCATAACTCCACAATTGTTGTTTCTAGCTGAAATGTAAATGTACCCTCCAGTACCCCAATACGGGCCCAGAGAATTTTTGAGGATCCAAAAAGTGTCACCATCTTTTTCTCCGTAACCCACCAGCGTCATAATGAGGGTCAGATCTTTTCCGTAAGATTTACTGGAAAAGATAAAAACAATACCTTAGGTAGCTATTACGTACAGGCAATTGCTAATTGGGTAAATCCATTTTTCTCTGTTGCTTGTTGACATGGTGATATCCCCTGGGTGACTCCTTAAAACTACGATTTTCGGCGGCAATATTGAACAAAAACATTGTTATTGCAGCAGTTATAAGTCCATTCTTATTGAGAGAAGTTTAATCACCATTGTCCCCTGGGTGACGGGACAGAATAACAACAAGAAAGAGAGAAGATCCACCCAATTAATGAGAGAGGCGCTGAGCTTTATCTTAATCATGGCGAATATTAGGGTCCGTCTCCATTGAGGCGAGGCGGAGCAAAGAAGTGCGGAATATTTAGATCAATCACCTGAATTGAAATTTTCTATCTCTTTTGTGATTGGTCGATTCGACCCTTAACCTTACTTCTAGAAAGATAATAATGTTCATAGAAAATGCTTTCAAAGTGTTTTATGCACAGGGAGGAGATTTTTGGAAATAAATGGTAAATTTCAGACAATAACAATCATAAAGTCGTTTTTTTAAGAAATTAGTTCTGATACCGCAATATGTCCGACGTTCCTCTAAATGCAACAAATATGTGAGAAAGTAATCTGTCACTCTCGCACTCATATATCGCCGGATAAACACAATTATCATAATGCCAGGCGTTACTGAAAATCAGCGTCATGAAGTGCGTGTGTCAGAATGCAAGCGCGTTTTATACCCGTTTCGCTCGCTCTTACGCGATCTAGATAAGAACCTCTCTGTTTTCACCCAAAACCGAATCGCAATCAGTGAGCTCACGGACTAGCGACTTTAGAAAACGAACAACAGCTACCCTTACCACGAGTTAACGTGACCGTACTCGCTAGCGACAGCGTGAACGATTTGTATGGAGAATAGTACAGGCGCCCCTAGCGGTTACTTTGTAGAACTACAATTCTCCATACAAATCGTTTACGCAGTCGCTAGCGAGCACTGTCACCGTAAACTCATGGTACGGGCACTGACGTCCTTTTTAGCACAATTTCACCTATATTACTCACACACTCATGATATATCTTATCTATACAACGCTAAATAAACTTATTTCTCTCTTTCTTATCTTATAATGCACGAATTATTAACGGACAATTTTACCGGACTATGGAAAAGCAAAACTCATATTCATATCCCATTTAGTGTTCCGTGCGGAAAAAGAACATGATCAAATACTCGACAGTGGTAAAGTTCTAAAATTGATGTAAAATAAGTATTTACCATTTAGTATCGTAGAACACTCCTTCGTACTTGTAATGGTCTGCAGTAAACCTGTCTATAGTCACTGTTAGAGGACCGTGCTTTATCAGCGCAATCTGTAACAATTTATTTTATTTTGGCTATACATTTATAGATTACTCATATACAAATTTTACAACTAATATGAGCGGTAGCATAGCGGTCAGAGCACTGCGCCGGATAAAAAACCATGGGTTACCTATATCCCTACTTCCAATATAGTGAACCGCGTATAATTTTGTACAACTTGGATTTTAATATATATATATAAATATCATCATCATCATCATCATCTCACCCATAGGACGTCCACTGCTGAACATAGGCCTCCCCTTTAGACTTCCATATATACCGGTTGGAAGCGACCTGCATCCAGCGCCTTCCGGCGACCTTTATAAGGTCATCTGTCCATCTTGTAGGTGGACGTCCTACGCTGCGCTTGCTGGTCCGAGGTCTCCACTCGAGCACTTTATAAATATATATATATATATTTGTCCCACTGCTGGGCAAAGGCTTCCTCTTCTCCACTCGGCCCAATTGCCAGTGCAGTTCTGCCATTCTCTGCAGAATGCGTCCAGACTGTCCCGCAATCTCCTTTTCGGTCCGCCAATGCTCCGATATCCATCTTGTGGGATCCATTGGGTTGCTATTGTGGCCCACCTTTCCGGATGCATGCGACAGACATGTGTACATAATTAAATCAATATATATTATTGTTACCTTGAGAGCCTCGACACTGTTTGGAGTCACCTTAGTATATCCCTTGATTTTGTAGGTGTTTGTCATATTTTCCATCTTGCAAAATCCGTTCTGAAACAAAATGTTCAAATAAATCGTAGATAAAATTTAATTTCGGAACTATGCTATATTACATCTCGTTAATCTAAATGTGTGTGTCAATTTGAACGGGATCTGGTCAATTTTGGTGAATGATTAATTTCCAATCCATATTACTCTGTAATAAATAATGTTTATCATGATCCAGATCATTGACCAGAATTGAACTGCATTTCCATTCCCTATTATTACTCCAATAAATGATGTGTACCTTGATGGTATATGAGCCATATTTTTGCTCTGTAGGTAGGCCATGCTCCATTATCCACTCATAGGAGTCCGTATCCGTCCCCTCTTTACAGCCTTTATTTCCAAATCTGTGAAATAGTAATACTAGTAGGAGTACTAGGAGTAGACCAACCCTAAAATAAGATGTAAGAAAGTATCTTGAAAAAAATGGTACTTATGTAACTTACAATTCAATAATATTAGCTGAAAATTTGACAAAATGAAAGGACAACTTTTATCTATCAGGATATGTAGGTTATAGAGACAAGTTTAATTTTATCTACTCTCCCCCCCCCCCCCCCCTCTCTGGTTGATTTTATAAGTGCTATCGCTTTAGTATGTATGAAAGGTTTATAGTAAATTTATTCAGAATTATTTCGTTCATATACACTTTGTATGTATCGTACACGGTTTTCTTTTAAAGTGGAAAATACCGCGCTCCGGGGCACAGTCGAGGGCGCGGGGGGGGTGACGCTCACCCCTGAGGGGGGGAGAGTAAATAAAATTAAACTTGGCTCTATAACCTACATATCCTGATAGATAAAAGTTGTCCTTTAATTTTGCCAAATTTTCCATACATTTCAATCTAATTTCCTTGTACTATTAGGGCCTTTATATATATGATATTACAAAAAGATGAACATTCTAATTTTTCATAAAAATCATACAAACTTGGTTAAAAAGATGTAATTTTTATCAGTTTCTTGTTTAAGCAATGTCCGCTGAATTTAAAATTTTTCGCTTCAATGTAAACACTTCTTCACTAGGATCGTATCATCCTACAGAATCCTGAATTTGACCTGCGTATCCAACGGATTTCAACGCCAGTACGTTTTACCTATTAGACCACCGAACCGATGCGCGAGCTATCGAATTGTTCAACCTGTTAATCTTAGTTGTTTAGCGTCCTATATACCTTAGGCGGGCATCGTAGATCCTTCTACCGGAAAAAACTGACTTATATGTATTCTTCCATTCCAGTGATCCATTTTTGTATCGGTTGCTTGTATGATATTGCATCATCTGCTGTCGATGATGATATCAGTGTGACTTTAGTGATCCAAAAATAGATCACTGATATGATACGGGTTATTTTTATTATATACATACCCCCAAGAACAATCCAAAAGGGCTTGTTCGCTGAGTTTCTTCAAAGTGCCGCCAAGACTTCTAGCCAGAGCCCCTTCCACAGCTGCCGTAGTAGCAAAAGCCCAGGAAGAGTTACATTCTTCTGTATCTGTAATTGTTTGTATTACATCGATTGATAGACAGCACGGCACATTGAAGTCACAGGTCTAACTTAACCTTCCTTTTCGTCAACAAACTTCGAAAACTTCTGGTGCGGACAAATCTTTTTTTCGTGACCGAGAAGATATCCATCTTTTGTACAAACTAGCGCCACGCACTAAAAAAAATTTTGTGATGTTGTTGAGTCAGTCTCGAGGATGGCGGAAATTGGTGGGAAATCAAGATTTTTGGTCGAAAACGGCTAATCCCTTTTTCCTGGTGAAGTTGTGTGTATCCTACGAGGCGGTGCGGAGCAGAGCCGTGTAATAATCGACCAATCGTATTGGTTGTATACTGTACATAACTATACCAACCTGTATTAATAATGACAGTAATAACGCTCTATTGTGACAATATCTGCAAATAAAACCTTTTATACTCACACAATACTGGTCCTACAAGTCCTTGAAGTCTTAAATCATACTCCTTTGGCAAAGTCTCTGCGATTTCTTTCACTTTTTCCTCAGTGTACGGGAAGGGTATAATCCCAAATTTCCTAGGCTTGTCGTTTTTTATATTTTTGTGTCTATTTATTTTGTCATGAGTGCGATCAGATACATTTTCAACAGCTCTATTTAGACTTGTGCAGTTAACTGAAAATTAATTATCATAAGTCAGTAAACGATGCTGTACATTTTATTTAAGAATAAAAAACAAAAAACCGGCCAGGTGCGAGTCGGACTCGCGCATCGAGGGCAGGGAGGAGGGCGGATCTTAGTAATAGGGTCCCGTTTTTTACCCTTTGGGTACGGACCCCTAATAATATACACTTACTACATAATGAAAATTATATTAAGGGGAAATATTAATCCCACCAAAAACATTTCATGTAAAATTGGCGGCGAAGACTCACATGCTCATAACACTTTCACTGTAAAAAAGTTATCAAATCCCAGGAAAACCCAAGCCCCTAAGCCCTGAGTTTACTAACCCTACACCTTGGTTTCAAAAGTATGGCTTGGCCGTTTCATACGTAGAGTACCGTAAATTAATCACTACCGTGCCCCCAGATAACGAGTAATAACGACTGTAAACTATGCAATTAAGCCATAAGTTATTTAGGAAATTATCCTCACTGATTTTGCGTTAACTTTTTCTTGCTGTTATTCTGTCCTGTGACCCAGAAAATAATAGTGATTAAACTTCTGAGAAAAGTGTTGATAATTTATATTACTGGTATTATCAGGAGATAGTCTACATAAGAATGGGCTTCTTACTGCTTAAATTACAAAGTTTTTGCTAAATATAACCACGGAAAATCGTAGTTTTAAAAAGTGACCCAGGGGACATTGCCTTGGCAACGAGTGGCAGAAAATAGTTGATTGACCCAGATACAATTACACAAGTAACAATTATTATGCATGTCAAGAGATATCAGTTCAAAATCTAAGACGACATTTTTAGGGTTCCGTAGTCAACTAGGAACCCTTATAGTTTCGCCATGTCCGTCTGTCCGTCCGTCCGTCCGGCCGTCCGTCCGTCCGCGGCTTAGCTCCGTGATCATTAGTACTAGAAAGCTGATTTTGGTATGAGTATGTGTATGTATAACGCCGACAGAACGGTAAAATTAAAATTAAAAAAAAAAAAATTTTTTTCGGGTTGGTACCTCTCGAACACCTAAAGTGGGGGTGTTTTTTTTTTTCTTTTCAACACTGATGTGTGGGGTGTCGTTGAATAAGTCTTATAAAAATAATAGGGGTCTTAACATTATTTTTTGATAAAGTCAGCAGTTTTGTAAATATTCTCTCCAAAAACAAAAAAGAATGTGTCCCCCCCCCTCTAACTTTTCAACCACGGGTCAAAAAAAATCGGAAAAATTCATGTTAATGAAGCCTTATAGTACTTTCAATGAAAACTATATTGAACAAAATCGGTCGAGCCGTTTTTGAGTTATCGCATAATTTCATATTTTTTCTTTAAAAGGTCGTAAGTTGACTTCCGGAAGGTAATAAGTGATTACAGTTTCTAGGGCGTTTACGACCTTTTTATAGAGCTTAAAATCTTTCTTAACGTAAACCTCGGGCTTAAAAAAGCAGTTTATTGAAAAGGATGAGCAACTACGGAACCCTACACTGAGCGTGGCCCGACATGCTCTTGGCCGGTTTTATTTTTATTATGTTTGGTCTTTGTATCGTAATTTTTTTTTTCATGTCCTAAATTATAAAACTATATCAGTACAAGAAGTGCCTCCTATTCTTGTGATTCATAAATCAATATTATATTAGTAACAATAAATTACGATGTATATAGGTATATATACTGCACTGCTTGTTATAATCGTAAGAGGACTTACAGTCCACTTTGAAAACATCCTCATCGACAACATCCTTAAAATTGAAGAAATCCCATATCTCATGTTCTAAAAAGTACCCATGCCATGTGTCAATCATCTTGGTCTTATATCTGAAAAAAAAAAATATTTGTATAGAAACAATCTTAATTAAATAATTATATGTATCTTGAAAAAAATATAAGTATCATAAGAAGTCAAAGCACTATTGCCTACGATTAAGAAAATTTTCCAAAATTAATTACGCTATGGCAGTTGATTAATAATTGTTATAAAAATCAGATTATAGCACTAAAATCTGCGTCTGGCTACTATTTGCGGTTATATCAAATATACGTTGGTACACGCTCTATACTAGGCATCTATTTTGGTCCAAAATTTCTCCGCAAATTGACAAATTCTATAAATAAGGGCACAAATCGAAACGCTCCGAGAATACTTCCTTCCAGACAAAATATTTCCTTCCTATTCAGTTTCCATAATTTTGTATCAATTGGTTCTGGAGTTGGAACGAAACGTCGATTTGTATAACTCGGTAACATTAAATATCTATAATAAGATTTTTTTATTGAAAAACAAATTTAATCTGATTTATGTACCTGACAGGAACCCAATGATTCGCGGTCTCATTAAAGAAGACCCACAGAGTTTTCTCATAAAACTTGTCTGATAGTCTGATTTCTTTTGCATTTGAGAACTTCACACAATCCACTCCTTTAACATTCTCAGTTCCTATATCATACAAAATAATCAGTAAAAAAAGTGACATCTGTTCTTCTGGTTCATAATAAATATTCTTACTAACTATTAAAAATAAGATAAATAGTTATGACAACTAAACGATTAGACTGCTTTTTACCTTATTATGAATCCACTAAATTCAGTGATTAAAAAAATCAATCTATTTACAATCATTGTTAAATTGCCCACATTGTTACACCATAATAGTATTTTTTCTACTCCAGTACTTTTTTCTGTCATTTATATAGTTACTAACTCTAATATAAAGACATAAATTATGAAAGTCTGTAAAAGTCTATACTCTACTGCTCAAAAACACACTGCTAACCGATGTTATAATGTCGCCAAAAAACCATCACTTAGTACCTCAGATTACATGATGAACAGCTGCATTCAAACAATTTGCAAATTAAAAAAAAAACTTTTGTACTAAGGCATTGGTGCCAACTTAAAAAAGAAGTTTTATCTTCAGTGCATGGATGTTTAGTATAGTGAACGATACCTTTATGTATAAGTTAAATTTTTTTGACAGATGTTTAGTATGGTGATCGTATACCTTTATGTATAAGTTAATATTTTTTTGACAGATGGATGTCAATAAAAAAAAAGTTTATCAGAGACAATTTTTCTTTTTAATTTTGTTGATTCCGAGCGGGAACATTTAATTATTTTCTTTGTTGTTTATTTGCATTTTATTTATGAAATGTCGAGTCGTAGAAAAAGTATTGTATGCAACGTTGTATAAGTAGGTCAAAAAACGCTCGTGGCATCTTTCTTACGATGTTCGCTGCGCTCACATCGTAACCCATGCCACTCGCGTTTTTTGCCCCCTCTTATACAACGGTTGCATAAAATACTATTATGCAATCGTTGCACAATGGAGGTTCTTAAAGTCGAGTACCGCGTTTAGGTCACGATGCTTGCCGAGTGGCCTATGTAAGGTACGAGACTTTAAGACCTAATTGTGTAACTATTGCATACAATACTTTTTATACGAGCAAAACTCAGAAAATTATTTTTTACTTTAATCGTCATTCTCCGATATGATATTTTATTTTTCATGTAACCTTTTTCGTTCAACTAAAACTGACCTATTAAAAAAAAACATGATCGAGATGGCCATGGTGGGTGCCTCGTGATTGGTGAATTTTTTTGACAAGTAATTTCAACCAATCAGTGAGCATCAAATAAGCTTATGTTCTCTTTTTGAAATTATTAGAGTTGTGTGGAGAGATGTCTTATGAATATTAAAGTTCTGTAGCGGGTACCATAGAGTATAGAATTTTGTTACAGGATTCAAAAGTGCGTTATTGTGATTTTGTCTGTGAAATTATAATTGACAGATTAAAGTCTGCGAGTGTAAAAATGAATATTGGTTGATTGTGGTCAAAGTAGTAGAACTAAATTGGTAATTAAATTGTAATATTCTCACCTACTTCCTCTTCGAGACCTCCGATATCGGGTAAGAATTGTTGGTCACTAAATAGCTCATTTTTCTTAACACAGATCATTTTATTGATTTCTTTCTCTGTTGTTCCTGGATGAATCTGGAACAAGTCACCCGTGGTCAATTTTAAAAAGACTGATCAGAGGAAATTATGGGTAAAGTATAATTTATTACTTGGCTCAAAGGATCTCCCTGACGATATAGCGTGGCAATTCCGCTAGTATTTTAGGGACCTTCGAGCCAGGTTCAGCGCCGAAGACCGCAACAAGTGGAAAGCGATCGTCCACAAACTAATTCGTGGAGGTCACGACCCTCAGCAATCAGGAACACGACACAAGGATGATGAGGAGCCAGGTTGCCTTCCGGAACGGTTAATATAGAACTCTTTTAGTTTTATAATTTAGTTTTACTTATTATTAATTTAAGTTCTATATATCGTTTTAGTTTATTATATAAGTGTGTTTTTGTCTAATTATCAGTAAAGTATTTAACCATTAATTACGACATATACTAAACAAAAAAGTATTGTTTAAAAAAAGTTAGAAATCACCAAAGAGGACATGATCACTGGTCGTAATGTCGTAAACTTGACTAGGTACCTCATACAATGTTGCTGTGCCGTAAATTTTATCTTTCACGATTTTAATGTATGCTCCATTATTGGCTTCTAACCTCGTCGAGAAGCCTGATTTCCTGGTAACAAAATAATTTATTTATTTACGTCACTTCCTGGCCAATAAAAAACGTACAACTTTAGAAAAACCACGGGCGGTAATGCGTAAAGTCCCAGATCGAACTCAGATTTCACCCACAAATACCTGCGATCTGGTACAATGTACTATTAAACTTACAAATCGTTAAAAATGGCCGAGTGACACCCAGGGACGTACAGTTAAGCATAAGGCCAAACAGAGAGATTATTGGTGCGGGATGGGTGTACAACAAATCGTAATCATCACATATATTGTAATCATAAAGAATCATATTTTCTGTAGTTTCCGCTATTGCCACTCATTTAATTCCGACAACGTGGTTAGCACCGTGGCCGCACTGGTTGCTGCTATGGAGCGAAAAAAGGAGGAGTACTATATTTTACAACCGAGTATTTAAAAAAATATCCGGCGGTAAGCAGATTTCAATTGAGCAGTGAATAACAGATTCTTTGCCGTCCAATATTGGTGAAAATAGCACTAGAGTAGCAAAATAACAAGAAAAAGCAGCAATTTTAGACTGAGTGTTGTGTGTCGTAAATTTGAAATGAAAAAAAAAACTTATTAGGTGAGAGTAATTCATAGTTCTTTCAAGTATAAACACATAGTTTAGGTTATGATGACTATTATTAAAAATGTATCATCAAACAGTAGGGTTACCAAATTAACGCCTTTCAACGGACGCTTTTAATTGATTTGTTCCTGATTCGTCATATTCCTGAGTGGTCATATTCCCTATCCGCAACTTTCCTGACCGGGCCAAATTCCTAACTGCATATTCCAGATTCGTCATATTCCTCACTCGTCATTGTAAAGTCAAATGAAATCGCGAACACGTGCGAAATAGTTATACTTTGTACTATGGTTATTAGACATAATCACATAATTTATATTATAAAATAATTATATAATTTACTTGAAGAATGACAATGACATTAGCTTCATAATAGACAAGTAACATCCTGAGAAGGGCACTTGTCAGCGCCAACGTCCCAGCGGTCCTGGAACCCCATATCATCCGGGACGATGGAAAGCGCCCTGACGGGATGTCGTTGATCCCGTGGAGCATGGGCCGCGCGTTGGTTTGGGATGCCACTTGCTCTGATACGCTGGCGGCGTGCTACCTTTCGGCGACCAGCAAAAGAGCTGGTGCGGCGGCGGACGCCCGTGAGCACTCGAAGGTGGCCAAATATAGTTGTCTCGGCGCCCAGTACGAGTTTGTGGCGTTTGGCATCGAGACACTCGGCTCGTGGGGCCAGGGGGCACGCCGCCTGGTCAAATGTGTCAGCAAGCGCTTGCGGGACGCGACAGGCGATCCACGCGCGGGCAGCTTTCTCGCGCAAAGGTTAGCCATTGCTATCCAGCGCGGGAATGCTGCCTGCGTTTTGGGTACCCTACCACGGGGTCCCGATCTTTTTTAATGTTATTTAGTTATAGTTCCTATTTCAATGTTTTTATATCTTTCCTTATAATGAAATAAATTATTTAAATACCAAAAAAAAAAATATTATATCAAGGAAGAGTACTGGCCGAAGGGTGTCATGTTCCGGCGTTTCCGTGGACGGCTACCTGGCACATCGAATACGCGTAACACGTCGCTGTTGAAAAATGTGACCTAATTTAGTTACTTATGTTTTTATTATTTTAATATTTAATATGTATGTTAGATTGTAAGGTATTTATCTATGGGCCTTTGATGCCTGAAATAAATAAATTATTAATTATTATTATTATTATTTACCACAGAGGATTTCTATAATAAATTTGTGCAGGCAAATATGCATGATATGACGAGTGAGGAATATGCTGAATCAGGAACAAAACAAGTCTTTTAGAGATTTATATATATAATGCTCTTCCGTATTTACACTTCATAGGTGCTGCATACGAAGCTGAGTTTGAATTTGTGTAAGTGACTATTTTTACCGATAGTCTATTTACGATACATTTTAAGGAGCTTCTACGGTTTTGGTTCGTAATCAAATAATGAATCTCACCAGAATTTGAAGTGTTCAATCAAACTAGATGTCATATAATACTTTGTTGCTTCGGTGCTGTATTTTAATGGCCATTTAAGAGGTCGGTCTTCGTCATTCTTGATTTTTACTGAAAAATTTAGTAGCATATATATTTATAAATTTATGAAACATGTAATGTCCAATTTTTTTAATGTGGGTACACCACAATTTTTATTTAAACTACGAATACAAAGATCATTGGCTAACGCGCTGGACCGGTAATCCAGAGGTACCGGGTTCGATTCCCGGTCCCTTCCACCAGGTAGCTCCTTTTTCAATTTTTCTTTAAGCTTTGATCTTTGTATTCGTAGTTTAGCATATATATTTTTTTACAATGTAGAATTAATTTCTTGATTAACTGTACATTAGACGGTTTACCCTTATTTAAAAGACAAACTTTTCATTGAATTTTCATTTCATAAGATTTTTTCGGCATCCTTTTTCTAAACCATAAAATAACCTTAATCTAACCTAATCAATAGGTTGATTTTTCAAGATTTCTGAAAAATGTATGTCTTCCGGAAAATGTTGTGTATGAAATGAAGCATTTGGGAAGTGTTTTTCTATAAAATAAAGGATTCCACATTAGACACGATTATAAATTATCAAACAAGAATTTACTATTGATCTCCTTCTTCGTTAAATCGAAAAAAAAAACTTTTAGTTCTCTAAATAGTTTAAACTTGCATTTTATTTGCATATCTAAATAATAGGTCATATAGATTTAAAGTTGACAAAAGATAAAATGATTGATGTGCTTGTATGTATAGTTGCATAGATATATTAGAGTGTACCAAAAACAAATCGTCTTAAAGTGCCCTTAATTTTTTGGGTGACCACGGAAAGGAACCCAAACACCTACTAAAAAAACTACTATCTATCTCCCTAATACTTATTTACAAGAAACCGTTTTCTCACCGTGTTTTCCAAACGCAGAATACACTACGCACGTCAATAATATCACGTTCCTGATCATTTTGTACCACAGAATGTAGCTAAAGCCCAAACACATGCTTTTATATAATAATTATAACAAACGGCTAACCAATTCATTAATATTATATCGCGTGATATGAACTGAGATATGAATGTATGTTAATACGGAAAATAAATAATAATGACCATTATAATATTTTGTTTAATACCTACTTTGTTGTGGTGGAGTAGTTGACACGTTGGACCGATGATACACGAGGTACTGGATTCGATTCCCGGTCTATTCCGCCAGCTCACTCGTTTTAATTTTTCTTTAAATAAAAAAAGTACCTACTTATGTACTTATTAAGAAGGTTAGTGCAGGTTTTCTATAATAGTACCTAATTCAGTGGTATAATTAACTCTCCTTGATCCCGGTCGACCTGGGGGTATATGATGGTTGCTTATATCACGCGATAGATAAGTGACAAAGCATCCGTCATATTTTGGCAAGATGCGAGTGTGAGTGACAGATGCTTTATCACTTATTTATCATTCGATAAACGCAAGTATCATAGGCCCCTGGTTAGAGTTGCGGGGACTCGCTGTATGCGGGTCGCTTCTGTCCGGTTCCTGTGGAAGTCTATAGAGGAGGCCTGAGTCCAGCACTACCAGCAGTAGACGTCCTATTATTTAGTATTCAAATAAGTAGCACAGCATTACATTAATAAAACCAAGGCACTTTGAACTACAAAAATACGGCTAAATAAAACTTAAAATAGGCGACATAAAGGCGTGGCTCCATTGCGTCTTCTGATCTGGTGTAGAATACGGCAGATTGCCCCGGAACTGCCGACACTCTTCGGCCAGAAGTCTGCACTTAGGATGGTGTTACGCACACCACAAACGAGCTGCAGTACTAAGTAGTGGCAGAACTGCAGCTGGTGATGATATGTCCTTTCAGTGGATATCCCAAATTCAAATTTTCTTAATGTTTACAAATGAAGCGAAAATTTAAAAATTTCATGATTCGGACAGGATTCGAACCTGCGTTTTCAACGGCTTTCCGGGCCAACACTGGCGTCCTCCGAATTGGACCACCGAATCAGATGTCAGAGCCATTGAATTTTTCAACCAGTTGCTTCGACATGCCAAAAAAAAAAAAAAAATTAATAAAATAAATAAATGCCTTAATTTTCTTGCTGGATATTACAACTAAATACGAGTACCTACACTACTTAAGACCTTCCCTTGCCTTGAAGCCTATAAAAAACTTTACCCACATTGTCATATTTTTTCTTTACTATCAGTCGGCAAGAGAGGAGAGGAGGCCTTTGGCCAGCAGTGGGACATACATATTTGATAAAAAACAGTCGAGTAAAAAGTGTAATATTATAAGCAAATAGTGATAAGATATGAAATAAAGATAAGTAATATGATAAGATAAGTAATAAAGATATGCGTTTGTAATTAAATACTCAAACAAACAATTACCCTTCCCCATAGGAAATTGTTAATCAGTAGTTACAATTTGATTACTGACTATAAACTTTCTGCAAAATTATAAGTGTTAGTTCATTAACTTAATTAAAGCCACATCACTACATAATTAACACTTATAATTTTGCAGAAAGTTTATAGTCAGTAATCAAATTGTAACTACTGATTAACAATTTCCAATTTTCAATTTTTTTCTTCATTAACTTAATTAAAGCCACAACACTACATAATTAAAATTATTTTTGTTATCAATTGCGGTTCTAATCTCTGAATAATCGGTTACAATTATTAATAATAATTTAATTTACTTATATAGGTATATGTATGTATGTATTATTAGTTTATATGTGTAATACTTATTCACTAGTGTAGGTACCTACTCATTAGTTTTATTATTTTAATACCTTTTTGTACACGGTGTTAGTTTGTCTATCTTCTTCTCGTACTCACTCAATTGCTCAAAGGTTAACTGGAAGAGATCGCTTATAGGGATAAGTTCGCCTTTGTACCTATATTTTATTTGTGATAGATGTATTTTTAACTGTTTTTGTGTACAATAAAGTGTTTACTTACTTACTTACTTACTTACTTACTTACTTGCTTACAATTGCAACATAACGCTAAGTTAAAAGTTTCAGTTTTATGTGTTTTATTATTATTGTTATATTATAACTTCAGTTCAAGGGATTAGTTTATGTATGAAATCTGTTATGTCAGAAAGCATCATTATTCCTAGTCAGCATTATCACACCCTAGCGCTGATTGTCAGTGGAGTTCCTAGAAGTTAAAATCAAAATTTGTATACAATTAAAAAGTATAAATACTTTTTAATTGTATAAATACTTTTTAATTGTATATTCTGAAACTTCGTCCACATAAATCCTTTTCCTTTACCTTCGTAATCGTAGGTAAAACCGTATCTATAACCATCTTTGGATGTCTAGCTATAACTGTATTGTCAGCATCAAGAGTGGCTAACAATTTTAGTATGAAGTTTGACATGAGCCACTAGTAAGATTATAAGCTACTTTTGATGCTAAACGTTTGACGACGTGGTTGACTGGGTTTGTAGAGACCTGCCTACTGAGCCGGCGGTCCCGGGTTCGAATCCCGGCCAGGGCAAATATTTGTGTGATGAACTCGAATATTTGTGCTTGGGTCATGGTTGTTAAGTATTTAAGTATATATTTATCTATATAAGTATGTATATCGTCGTCTAGTACCCATAACACAAGTCTTCTTGAGCTTAATTTGGCACTAGATCGATCTGTGTGAGGTTGCCTGATATTTATTTATTTATAAACGTACCATTTGGTAAAATTCATCCAGCCGTTTCGGCGTAATGAGGGGCAAATACATTTCTATTCTACTAACAGATGGCGCCGCGCGCCAATACAAGTCCTGAATCGCATTCTTATGATTTTTCCTATAGAAAACTGATTTTCGAAGCAATTGAAGACTTTTTTAATAGTAAGTAAGTAAGTAAACACTTTATTGTACACAAAAACAGTAAAAAAATACATCTATTACAAATAACATATAGGTACAAAGGCGAATTTATCCCTATAAGGGATCTATTCCAGTTAACCTAATAGTAGGTAAATATGACCACAGTGTCTGTGATATGACAAAATAATAATGATGACTTTGACGACGCGGTTGGCACAGTTTGCAGACCCTTGCCTACTGAGCCGGCGGTCCCGGGTTCGAATCCCGGCCGGGGCAAATATTTGTGTGATGAACTCGAATATTTGTTCTTGGGTCATGGATGTTATCTATACGTGTATTTATATATAATTATGTATATCATCGTAGTACCCATAGTACAAGTTTTTTTTTTTTTTATAACGGCACAACATAGTGGCTCCACTTCGCCTGATGGTAAGCAAAAAGGGGAGCCCAAGCTTTGCTTAGTTTGGGACTTCGTTGATTTGTGTATGATTGTCCCATAATATTTATTATTTATTTATTTATTATGACTGCTGTCTAACAGCTGTTATCCTCCAGCCACGTTACCTACCTAACACTTTGCCATCAATATCCCATGCACTGAAATGCTCCGTTCCTGTATCAAAATAACGATACAAATTTTATCCACTTCGACCTTCATTGTATCTACTTTATCAACTTGATGGTAGGTACCCACTGAAGGTTACCCTGAAGTCCCAAGTACAATTCTGTTTACCCAAGTACAGTGTTTACTTGGATTTTGCTGAAACGGGCGGAAAAACAATCTTTTATACGCTCCGCCATCTGAGCGTGATGTTAGGCAACCGATCCACTACCGATGAGTTATCTAAAGGAGCAAATCGTCAAAAGTGTACGTTTTGTAGTTTAAAGTAGGTACACATTACATGCCTAGGGATGATGAATTCGTGAAAGCCTCAGATCGCAGGTGTTTGTGGAATATATATGTGTTCTGGGTCTTTACAAATTCCCGCCCGTGGCCTGTCTGAAGTTTTACGTCCGACCTTGACCAGGAAATTAAACTTCCTCCGCGCGTAGCGGGCAGAAAATCCCTCTTATGGCCTAGGGTTTTTTTTTACCTACTTTCTTCCAGTTGTTTTAAAGTGAGCTTCTCTACTGGGATTATAAGAAAGGTATAGTCTAGCAATTTTTAGAAGAAAGAAAGAAGTGGAAATCGGAAAGCTTAGACAATTTCAATTGTACAACTATTTGAAAATACAGCAAAGGGAAGTTAATTTGTCAACAACCAAATCTTCGTTTACAGTGGACCAGCAACCTAAGGGTAAGGTTGTGATAAACACAGACATAAATATTTCTCGAGAAAAAACATCTTCCAATTGACGATTCAGGGTTTTTATGAGTAGAGTTTTTTGCCAGGACTGTAATCCCACTTTTTATGTCGCTCCCGGCGTTGGGGTGGTGAAGTGGTTGACACGTTGGACCGGTAATCCAGAGGTACTGGGCTTGAGTCACTCACTACTTATGCATTTCATTTTGAGCTTTGTATCGGAAATTCAGCTAAAGTTAGGTATGTTAAATCAAGACAGACTCACTTTGCCTTGGGAGCCGCACCAATAGCCTACACATCAGTGCCTCCAGTGCACTAGCTCAGCCTTCCACTTTTGTTCGATCGAAACTGGCGCACGCTCGCATCTAGTCGCCGCGTTCGCGTTACTCCACGCTGGTTTGGCGTATCGAAAAAATTGCTTTGAATTTTACACAAACAGTAAATAAAATACAATTCTCAGGCAGTTTTTGCGAAGATCAAAGTCTGTTGTGTTTAGTTCTAATATGTAAGAACAAAAATTCAATTTTAACTCGAACATCGAAAGTGAAATCAGTTCGAAACTCATTGATTTTACTTAGTCGTAATAAAATTTAATTACGGCTACGGGATCTTAGACGCGTCAGCTAATCTCTTATTTATCGTCGCCCGAGGGACCGGAGGCATAAACCTATCAGTTCCGGAATATATGACCAGGCTGTTTTATCCGGTAGGCTTCTTCAAACCTTTACTATGCCCAATAGGGCATAATAAACCATAACATGATATAACCCTGATAATAATTGGTGTCACTGTTTGTCATACGATATTTCAATCGATTTTGCTTGCATTCTACGATCACTGCCTGTTATAGACCGTCCGTTGAAAAGATATACTGTACCTACCTAGATATATTTGCTCAAAAAGTTGAAAAAGTATAGTATTTACCTACTTACATTCATAAATAATGTGAAAATAAAATAAAGGGTAAAACTTGTTTTACATTTATAAAAGAACCCGCTTTTTCGCGTGAATCGCGTAATACTTAAACCATGTTTAGCCTGTCCCTGTAAGTAAGTATATATAAGTACCTAGTAGTGGTCGTCTTCCTACTTAATACCTACGCCTTCATGCTTAAGACGCGATTTTTGCCTCGTCCCTTCAGTAAACGTCTTAAGGGGGTATTAAATACTGTATCTGAAATATCCATGATTCTTTAAAATAAAGTCTTAGCAGTGATTGTCAAACTCCGCGCAGCAATTATACTCAGCACCAGTAAACTTTTCCATTCCTAATATTAGGTACTAATGTGAGTACTTACTAAACAATTGTTTTAATGCCGCCCTCTAAAAGGGTCACTTTTCCAAAAAATCGTACGTAAGCTTAAAAAATAAATTAATTATGGTAAAAAAGAGTTGTAAGCCCTAGCTATTTTTAACAGCACATTTATGGAAATAAAATATTGCTGTTGTATTTTGTGTAGGCGCCTTATTAACATACCCACTCCAGGCGAATTCTATTGATATTGACATTTGGAAATAAAAATATAGCCGTGATCTGGCCGATATACATATCTTCTTCTTCGTTTTAGACCTGTTCCCATTTACTTGGGGTCGGCCTTCCTTGAACTCAACTTCCATTTAGCACGGTCTTGTGCTGCGTCTTTGTTCAAACGAGCCGAAAAGGAGTCTTTATCGACCCCTACCATGAGTTTACAACGTCCGCACTCGCTAGCGATTGCGTAAACGTTTTGTATGTAGAATTGTAGTTATACAAAGAAACCGCTATAGGGGCGATATAATACAAATCGTTTACGCAGTAGCTAGCGAGTACGGTCACGTTAACTCATTGTAACGGGTACAGGTGGTGGGTGGTCTCCCAGGCGAACCTTTCGTTGTTGTCAAATTTAAGGCAAGCTTCACCATAATTTATGATCATATGGCCGATATACAAATAAGTATTTTTATTTGTTATTGTATTGTAATTATAGTTCCTACTAGGTAATAGAGCGCATCGATGATGTTGTTTCGCATATTATAAAATAAAATAAATAAAAAATAAAAATAAAAATAAAAATAGTTTATTTCAGAAATTTGATTCCATATATTGTTAGTAAATTAACTTATAAACTATGTTAGATAATTAATACTTTAAAACATAAACACACACAGACTTACACAATGAAATTAAATAGAATAACGGAGAGACCCGATGGCTACCCCCTCCTCCTCTGCCGCCTCATTGATCCCTTCTCCTCACATGCAGATCTATGAAGCGACCGAGTACGGGCGCGTCCAGTCTGTCCGCTATCATTTGCAGAATACTGTTGCTGCTCCCCCGCAAACGCCGTATCACGGACGCCGACTTTTTACGCATTATAGCAAAAAAGTCGTCGACGGCCGCGTCTGCGAACATTCCCGACGCACTGCAATAGCGAGGGAGCTGCAACAGTGCCCTGAATGCATTATTATATTGCACTCTTAGTGCATTGTACGCTCGTTGCGTAAAACTGACCCATAGACCACTCGTGTAGAAACTTTGGCAGTATGCTTTAAAGAGCGTTAGTTTTACCGGCACTGTACAGCGAGCGAATCTATGTCTCAGCATATTGCCTCGAACGGACAATGACCTCCGCTCTCTCTCTAAGTCCTTATCATCTTTAAGGTCGTCGGTTAGCACGTGACCCAAATATTTAAAATGTGACACTTGCTTTATAGGCACATTGTTTAACAGAAGTGGTGGAACGTAGTTTGGTAATTTATTTTTACCTTTGAATATCATGAACTCACTCTTTTTCACATTGTACCGTAAGCCATGGGTCACAGCATACATTTCACACATTTTTACTAGCTTTTGTAGCCCATAGAATGACGGACTGAGCAGCACCATATCATCCGCATAACTTATATTATTTACGCTGACATTGTCCAAGCGGCATCCGACATGTATGCTACTCAGTTCGCCAATCAGCTGATCAACGTACAAATTGAAAAGTCTTGGCGATGTTAACCCTCCCTGTCTTACACCACAGCTGAGTGAGTACTCGTCAGAATAAGCATTGGCCCATCTCACTCTATTTCTTTGGTTATTATACCAATATGAAAATATATTGACTACCTCGGGGGCTACGCCTGTCTTCCTTAACTTGTTCCAAAGCGCACTATAAGAAACTAGGTCAAATGCCTTGGACAAGTCTAGAAAACAGGCATATACCGGCGTTTCTCTCTTGACATAGTAATCAACAGTATGCTTAAGCGTTAAGATAGCACTTTCAGTACCCAGACCTTCCTGAAAACCGAACTGTGCATCACACAATTGTATATGTTGATTAAGATGTACGTCCAGTATTTTATCTAATACTTTGGCAACAATTGTAGCAAGTGAGATGGGTCGGTAATTCGCTTTATCAGAAATGTCACCTGTCGAGTTCTTTATCAGCGGCGTCACAACTGTATTCATTAAGTCACACGGTAAGTATGAATGGCGTAAACAAAAGGTATAAAGCATAGATAAGACCCTACTTAGATGCGGACCAGCATGCTGGAGATGTTCTATGCTCAGCCCATCATGTCCCGGAGACTTACCCCTTTTCATACCCTTAATGGCCTGTGAAACCATTTTGCTTGTTATGCTATAGACAGGAACCGCAGCACTGTCCAAAGTGTCCGAAGTATTCGAAGTATCCGATACCACACAAGAATTTAATGGCGAATCTACCTTAAAACATTGCCCAAACATATTGGCAATACTTACGGGATCACACTTATTATCGACACTAACTGGCAGAGATACCTTTCCATTTAACTTTTTAGTGCTTTTCCAAAACTTGTCGAACTGTTTAGACGCATGCTGCGAGGCAAGAATATCCATAGCGATTTGCTCTTGGTTCTTTTGACAAAACCGAAGTCTAGACTTGAATATCTTCCTACTGAGACACATAGCCTCATAAACAGGCCCACACCTAGGTCTGTTATGCAGGACATAAGCCGAGAAATCCAACCTAGCCTGCTTATGCGCATCTGCCACATGCCTATTCCAACCTCGCAAGCACCTATTTCTGTTGACCATTTTAACAGGCTTTTTTGTACGGCAGTCAATTGAGGCCTGACGCAAAGTATCTATAATAGTTTTGTAGTAATTGTCTATCACATTTTTATGTGAACAATCCTTGCAAAATGTATCGGCACACAATTTAAACTCTGTAGGAAAATCTATTAATTTAAGTTTAAGATTACATATACTATTATATTTTTCTATTTCCTCCGCGCTTCTCAGGCCCCAAATAACACCTTTATTACAGTCATCAACACTTACTTGTAACTTACTTCTGATATGACCTAAATCACACTCAACCCACACTGGGAAATGGTCCGACCAATATACATTAGACAGAACTTTGATATTATTTATAGTCTTCCAAGCTGATTTACTAACTATACAGTGGTCAAGCCATCTCTCACAACCATGCGCCTCGCTTACATAGGTATATGTATCGGAAGCGATACCTAACTTTACAACATCCGCACATACCCATTCATTTTCACTACAGAACTCAAATAATTCCTCTCCGAACGGCGCTGTGGGGTGTGCGTTTAGGTCACCTAATATGTAAACATTTTCAATACAGCTATCTTGTGCTAATGCATACAATTCTCCCAAACACTGCGTAAACAAAGGTAAGTTGTCCCACTGATCCGTAGGCATATACACGCACATTATTAAGATTTCACTGAGCCCAGATGTAACAGCTCTAATCGCACAGATTCGATCACTACAACACTCAACCACCGACACATTGCGAAACACACTACCCCTCCATAATAAGCCCACCCCCCCATGTGGACGGCCACGAAGAATACCAGATGTTAGGTCTACTGCCGATTTACTAGTGTAGTTGAAATCCTTGTCGATATTGCCAAGAAACGCCAGGTCCTGAGGCATCAACCAAGTCTCTTGCAGCGCCACAACGTCCGCTAATTTACACAAAGACTGGACACAGCCTAAACTTCGCTTTACGTTTTTACAATTGTAACTTATAAATATATTCGTCATTGGCGCATTCATCATGAGTCATTGTTTTTATCCGTTGAGGCACCGTACGCGCTCTCACTCTTCTCGCACGGCAATTTATCCTGCCTAGCTTTAAAATCTATGAAACGCCTAACCGAAACACCCGCCGGCCACAAGGAGTCATCCATAAAGGTGTTTAAGTTGTCTTTGGATACAAACATTTTGTATGACTGGTAATCTCTCGGATTACGCGTCTTTATTTTAAACATAAACACCTTTTCATTCGTCTTCTCGTAAATGTAATCAATTACGTCGCTTATCACTACATCTTTGTGAACATTTGACACAAACAAAGGAGTGCGCACGGCCGCCGCTTTAAACTTCATATTGTCGACAGGTTTAACTTTCCCTTCACAGCCTATAATCCTATTTCTCAGTCTCTTTCTTTGTGCCTTTTTCCATTCTCCATCTAATGTAGGTGATTTCCAATCCTTATCACTGCCCGCCATTTCTGCAAAGGATATTGTTTTCGCCGCAACAGGTAAATTCACTACGTTCGAAGAAACCGTCTCATTTGAAATTATTGCACTACCATCTCTCCTGGGACTTTGAGCCTTCTGTCCGCCTGTGACAGTAGGTTTTTGCGCGACCGGCGATGATACTGGTTCCGTTACTAACTCATTAGGCGAGGAGTGCGAGTGCAATAGTCGCGCTTCTTTCTCCGCGTACGACAAAGACGGCGAATGCTGGGTGCTCGATTCCGCTTGCTCGGTTCCGACCAGCTGTTTCGATGAGTCATTATCATCATTACAAAAATTAACGGACATTACCGACTTATTGCTTTGGTTTAAAAATCCCATCGGACCACTGTCCAACATATTACATGCACCTCTTCTGGTAGTATTCACATTCGTCTGGCCATTCATAAAAGATGCAAATCTATCATTATAGCACTTAACTTCCAGCTCATCAACCCTTTTATTTGTCGCGTACAAACTCTTAATTTCTATTATGTCGGATTTCAACCGGACGATGTCTTTAAGCACTGACGTTACATCAACATGGTCGAAAGTTACCGGAGGCAACTTGTGTAATTCTCTGGCAACAAAAATCGGGAGCAATTCCGGATTAGTTCCCTTAAACACACGAATTATGTCCTCGAGATCTCGTTGCATTTTCCATCATTTCTCCGTTCAATTTTCTTCTTTTTGCCTTTCATGGCATCGAACAACAAAGATTTTGCTGACGCCACTTCTTCTTCTTTAAAAGCAGATAAACATATGCGTATCATGCTCCCTTTATCCATGACGTCAACCTTATTTTGGATAAACGCTAACAGCTCACAAATTACGATGTTGCAGCTGGCACATTTCACAGTATTTGAAGACGACATTTTAATAACACGACTTGTGCGTTATGCGCGCATGCCCGATCGAGACCGCGTTCGCGCGCAGACTGATGAATGGCATGATTGGCATGGCATGATGATTATGAATGGCATTAGAATTTAGCGCCTTATTTGATATGCATGTAACAAAATGTTTACTCGCAGTACGGCGAGGGACGTAATTTAATAACCTTGTGATACGGCACCTGCCGAAAACTGCAGGGTCTAAAGGAAGGACTATCTTACGCAAAACGACCTAGTATCAAACTAAACAATAATGCTTGTACTAAGGGGACTAGACAACGATATACATAATTATGTACATAGATAACGTCCATAACCCTATAAAAATATTTGCCCTTTCCGGAATTCAAATCCAAGACTGGCGCTCAGTATCAGTAGGCAGCTCTGCACTACCACTGGGCCAACCATGTTGCCAATTTTTGTTGCCAACAGTTTAGGCATTATAATTTTCCAAAATATGTTGAACTAGCAAAAAACATGGGCAAGCTTGAACATTTGAATATGGGTGGATCAACTTTTTCTTGCTGTTATTCTGTCCGTAACCCAGGGATAATAGTGATTAAATTTAAATTAAATTAAATTTAAAATAAATTAAATTTAAATTAAATGAAATTAAATTCAAATTATACTACATTTAAATTTAATAGTGATTAAATTTAATTTAAATAAATTTTAATAGTGATTAAGTTTAAATTAAATTAAATTAAATTAAATTAAATTAAATTAAATTAAATTAAATTAAATTAAATTAAATTAAATTAAATTAAACTAAATTAAACTAAATTAAACTAAACTAAACTAAACTAAACTAAACTAAACTAAACTAAACTAAACTAAACTAAACTAAACTAAACTAAACTAAACTAAACTAAACTAAACTAAACTAAACTAAACTAAACTAAACTAAACTAAACTAAACTAAACTAAACTAAACTAAACTAAACTAAACTAAACTAAACTAAACTAAACTAAACTAAACTAAACTAAACTAAACTAAACTAAACTAAACTAAACTAAACTAAACTAAACTAAACTAAACTAAACTAAACTAAACTAAACTAAACTAAACTAAACTAAACTAAACTAAACTAAACTAAACTAAACTAAACTAAACTAAACTAAACTAAACTAAACTAAACTAAACTAAACTAAACTAAACTAAACTAAACTAAACTAAACTAAACTAAACTAAACTAAACTAAACTAAACTAAACTAAACTAAACTAAACTAAACTAAACTAAACTAAACTAAACTAAACTAAACTAAACTAAACTAAACTAAACTAAACTAAACTAAACTAAACTAAACTAAACTAAACTAAACTAAACTAAACTAAACTAAACTAAACTAAACTAAACTAAACTAAACTAAACTAAACTAAACTAAACTAAACTAAATTAAATTAAATTAAATTAAATTAAATTAAATTAAATTAAATTAAATTAAATTAAATTAAATTAAATTAAATTAAATTCAATTAAATTCAATTCAATTCAATTCAATTCAATTCAATTCAATTCAATTCAATTCAATTAAATTAAATTAAATTAAATTAAATTCAATTAAATTGAATTGAATTAAATAAAATTGAATTAAATAAAATTGAATTGAATAAAATTGAATTGAATTGAATTGAATTGGATTGGATTGGATTGGATTGGATTGGATTGGATTGGATTGGATTGGATTGGATTGGATTGGATTGGATTGGATTGGATTGGATTGGATTGGATTGGATTGGATTGGATTGGATTGGATTGGATTGGATTGGATTGGATTGGATTGGATTGGATTGGATTGGATTGGATTGGATTGGATTGGATTGGATTGGATTGGATTGGATTGGATTGGATTGGATTGGATTGGATTGGATTGGATTGGATTGGATTGGATTGGATTGGATTGGATTGGATTGGATTGGATTGGATTGGATTGGATTGGATTGGATTGGATTGGATTGGATTGGATTGGATTGGATTGGATTGGATTGGATTGGATTGGATTGGATTGGATTGGATTGGATTGGATTGGATTGGATTGGATTGGATTGGATTGGATTGGATTGGATTTGATTGGATTGGATTGGATTGGATTGGATTGGATTGGATTGGATTGGATTGGATTGGATTGGATTGGATTGGATTGGATTGGATTGGATTGGATTGGATTGGATTGGATTGGATTGGATTGGATTGGATTGGATTGGATTGGATTGGATTGGATAGGATAGGATAGGATAGGATTGGATTGGATTGGATTGGATTGGATTGGATTGGATTGGATTGGATTGGATTGGATTGGATTGGATTGGATTGGATTGGATTGGATTGGATTGGATTGGATTGGATTGGATTGGATTGGATTGGATTGGATTGGATTGGATTGGATTGGATTGGATTGGATTGTATTGGATTGGATTGGATTGGATTGGATTGGATTGGATTGGATTGGATTGGATTGGATTGGATTGGATTGGATTGAAATAAATTACATTACATTACATTACATTACATTGCATTGCATTGCATTGCATTGCATTGCATTGCATTGCATTGCATTGCATTGCATTGCATTGCATTGCATTGCATTGCATTGCATTGAATTGCATTGCATTGCATTGCATTGCATTGCATTGCATTGCATTGCATTGCATTGCATTGCATTGCATTGCATTGCATTGCATTGCATTGCATTGCATTGCATTGCATTGCATTGCATTGCATTGCATTGCATTGCATTGCATTGCATTGCATTGCATTGCATTGCATTGCATTGCATTACCATTGCATTACATTACATTACATTACATTACATTACATTACATTACATTACATTACATTACATTACATTACATTACATTACATTACATTACATTACATTACATTACATTACATTACATTACATTACATTACATTACATTACATTACATTACATTACATTACATTACATTACATTACATTACATTACATTACATTACATTACATTACATTACATTACATTACATTACATTACATTACATTACATTACATTACATTACATTACATTACATTACATTACATTACATTACATTACATTACATTACATTACATTACATTACATTACATTACATTACATTACATTACATTACATTACATTACATTACATTACATTACATTACATTACATTACATTACATTACATTACATTACATTACATTACATTACATTACATTACATTACATTACATTACATTACATTACATTACATTACATTACATTACATTACATTACATTACATTACATTACATTACATTACATTACATTACATTACATTACATTACATTACATTACATTACATTACATTACATTACATTACATTACATTACATTACATTACATTACATTACATTACATTACATTACATTACATTACATTACATTACATTACATTACATTACATTACATTACATTACATTACATTACATTACATTACATTACATTACATTACATTACATTACATTACATTACATTACATTACATTACATTACATTACATTACATTACATTACATTACATTACATTACATTACATTACATTACATTACATTACATTACATTACATTACATTACATTACATTACATTACATTACATTACATTACATTACATTACATTACATTACATTACATTACATTACATTACATTACATTACATTACATTACATTAAACTAAATTACAGTAAACTAAACTAAACTAAACTAAACTAAACTAAACTAAACTAAACTAAACTAAACTAAACTAAATTACAGTAAACTAAACTAAACTAAACTAAACTAAACTAAACTAAACTAAACTAAACTAAACTAAACTAAACTAAACTAAACTAAACTAAACTAAACTAAACTAAACTAAACTAAACTAAACTAAACTAAACTAAACTAAACTAAACTAAACTAAACTAAACTAAACTAAACTAAACTAAACTAAACTAAACTAAACTAAACTAAACTAAACTAAACTAAACTAAACTAAACTAAACTAAACTAAACTAAACTAAACTAAACTAAACTAAACTAAACTAAACTAAACTAAACTAAACTAAACTAAACTAAACTAAACTAAACTAAACTAAACTAAACTAAACTAAACTAAACTAAACTAAACTAAACTAAACTAAACTAAACTAAACTAAACTAAACTAAACTAAACTAAACTAAACTAAACTAAACTAAACTAAACTAAACTAAACTAAACTAAACTAAACTAAACTAAACTAAACTAAACTAAACTAAACTAAACTAAACTAAACTAAACTAAACTAAACTAAACTGAACTAAACTGAACTAAACTAAACTAAACTGAACTAAACTGAACTAAACTGAACTAAACTGAACTAAACTGAACTAAACTGAACTAAACTGAACTAAACTGAACTAAACTGAACTAAACTGAACTAAACTGAACTAAACTGAACTAAACTGAACTAAACTGAACTAAACTGAACTAAACCGAACTAAACTGAACTAAACTGAACTAAACTGAACTAAACTGAACTAAACTGAACTAAACTGAACTAAACTGAACTAAACTGAACTAAACTGAACTAAACAGAACTAAACTGAACTAAACTGAACTAATCTGAACTAATCTGAACTAAACTGATTTAAACTGATTTAAACTGAACTAAACTGAACTAAACTGAACTAAACTGAACTAAACTGAACTAAACTGAACTAAACTGAACTAAACTGAACTAAACTGAACTAAACTGAACTAAACTGAACTAAACTGAACTAAACTGAACTAAACTGAACTGAACTAAACTGAACTGAACTAAACTGAACTGAACTGAACTAAACTGAACTGAACTGAACTAAACTGAGCTGAACTAAAGTAAACTGAACTAAACTGAACTGAACTAAACTGAACTGAACTAAAGTAAACTGAACTAAAGTAAACGGAATTGAATTGAACTGAATTGAATTGAACTGAATTGAATTGAATTGAATTGAACTGAATTGAATTGAATTAAATTGAATTGAATTGAATTGAATTGAATTGAATTGAATTGAATTGAATTGAATTGAATTGAATTGAATTTAATTGAATTGAATTGAATTGAATTGAATTGAATTGAATTGAATTAAATGAATTAATTTAAAATTTAAATTAAATTTACACGCACCACGTAAACCTGTAACCAAAGAAGTAAAAATCGAAAAGGGTGTAAGGCAGGGATGCATTCTTTCACCCTGTTTGTTTAACCTTTACTCAGAAACTATCTTCAGAAAGGCGTTCACAGATCTTGACATGGGCATCCGAGTGAATGGTAAGCTGATACAGGATATACGCTATGCCGATGATACCGTTCTTTTGGCTGAGACCCTTGACGACCTTCAGATAATGTTAAATAAATTGAATGACGCACTGCAAGAATATGGTCTTAAAATTAATTCCAAAAAGACAAAATTTATGATAGTCAGCAAAGCCCCTTTACCAAGCGCACCTCTGCGATTGGGTCCAAATATATTGGAAAGGGTTCATAAGTACAAATATCTTGGTTGTTGGTTAAACGAAGCTTGGGAACCAGAGCAGGAGATTAGGACTAGAATTGAAATAGTCAGAAGCACCTTCCAGAATATGAAAAAACTGTTAACCAACAGGAGAATCAATTTAGATCTGAGGTGGCGAATGGTGAAATGCTACATTCTACCAATCCTCATGTATGGTTCTGAATGCTGGACTCTAAAGCAAAATTTAATTGATAAACTGAATGCCTTCGAAATGTGGATATACCGTAGAATGCTCAAAATTAGATGGACAGATAAAATATCGAATGAAAAAGTAATGCTGATGATGAAGAAGGAAATGGAAGTCGTATCAACGATTAAACAAAGAAAAGTGTCGTATTTCGGACATATATATAGAAATGAAAAATACAACTTTTTAAGATTAATTATTGAAGGAAAAATAGAAGGGAAACGAGGGCGTGGTAGAAGACGAACATCTTGGACGAAGAATATTAGAGACTGGTTGAAGGCTGAAAGCACGGAAAAACTAATTCGCATGACTACAGATAGATCGACATACAGACAAATGGTCGCCGACCTCCGGGATGGAGATGGCACATGAAGAAGAAGAAGACGTAGACCTGACGATTTTTTCCTTATGCTTTGTGTATGCTAAGGTGTAAAATCTTTTCAAATAAACAATGCAAATGCGACACACAAAGCATAAGGAAAAATTCGTCAGGTTTACGTGGAGCGAGGGTAGCGAAGTGGCTATCGCACTGGACCGGTAATCCAGAGGTACCGGTTCCCGGTCCCTTCCAGCAGGTAGCTCCTTTTTCAATTTTTCTTGAAGCTTTGATCTTTGTATTCATGGTTTTCCATTTGAAAAGTTCCTCATTCTAAAAGAGCATAAGCGACAAGTAATTGGTCACTGCGCAGAAAATCACACAGTCGGACTATACTTGAGGGATTTAGTATGAAAATTGTACCATTGTCATTTTTGTAGGTTGCGACTGTCAATTTTTCCACAACGTGACATCATTTGAGTGCCCTTGGTCAATTCACGGGCTCAGGGTGCGTTCCTCTTCGATTCCTCCACGCCAGTGAAAACGCATTCGGGTCGATTGCAAAAAACTTGTACATAGTTATAAGCTTAGTTGACAAAAAATTACGATCGCTTCCTTTGTGTGACGAAAGTTAGTCATACAAAATGTATGGGTAACTTTC
The DNA here is from genome assembly GCA_905147355.2 of Apotomis turbidana. Taxonomy (NCBI): domain Eukaryota; kingdom Metazoa; phylum Arthropoda; class Insecta; order Lepidoptera; family Tortricidae; genus Apotomis; species Apotomis turbidana. The sequence continues at coordinate 20,834,248 of LR990288.1, read as the reverse complement.
GTCACACAAAGGAATCAATAAGGTTTTAATAAAAATTGTGGTGTTCCCACATTTAAAAAAAATTAGACATTACATGTTTCATAAATTTATATTATTCCTTTCGTCATTTGTTTTCTTTAATAGTATAAGTACATTGTTGTAGAGGCTGTAAGTAAGCAATATATGAACGAGTAAAATCGATAATAAGAGTTCATCTGTTGTACTTTGAGCCGAGACTGAACAGTGCTATTCACGACTACTGCGAGGAAAGGTATTTTTATACAGTTGTTTATGCGTGACGAAAAGGTTAGGAATAGGACGAATTCCAGTGGGCGTTTCTAGAGAGTTCCAGATAAATCTTAAAACGCCCACAAAACAACTAAGATCTTTTAATTAAGATGAATCACGATTCCACCTTTATTTTTTCTTTATTTCTCGACCCACACTCCGTTAGCGGAGCGATTTCACCCAAGCAAGGTTTTGCTAATACCCACACCTCCAGCATTTAACTCGTGAACACGCGACTCTTTATCGCGCGACAAATATTATCTCTGTATCTTTCTTTACACATCGCACCTACATAATAATATATTGTACCTATGTATCACACAGTCTTTGGCAAACATCTATGTGTATACAAAAGAGAACTTCGATCCGTTATTGTATGAAAGAAGGAAGAATATTACAAATATATAATTTTATTCGAAACACACATTCGCACCAATCGAGATTCAAATGGCATCATCAGAAATGCAAAACTTTCAGTGCGACCGGTGTGCAGTCAAGTGCAAAAATATGTTGTTACGAAGTGACCGAGACTGAAACTAAACGACATCGTTGACATATCAAGAGCGATGGGGCGTATTGTTGAGGAGGAAGAGTCCACTCATATGTTTACACTTGACTGTACATTGGATAAGAATAGACGAATGGGTATATTGGGTATGAATAATTGAATAGTGAAAGGAATCGGATTAGATTCTGTTCTTTTGGAGATAAAAGGGGCCTTTGACTTGAAATGGAATTTTGTACCTAATTTATTTGTGAAATGGAATGCAAAATGCGAAAAATCGATCAGATTAGGCTTGTGAGTTTCAAACAATCTGAAAACTGTACCTATATAAGAGTGTATAAAACAAGTGTATAAAAGCACCAACACAGAATAAAACACTACAGAAGGTTCTCTTTTTGATATGAACAAAAATGGAAGGTGAAGCTGTTGGCGCGATATGTACCTAGGCTGTGAGTAGCATGTAACCCAAAGGAATGAAGGCATAAAAAGGATTCGCGAGAAATTAATTAATTTATTTATTATTTATTTATTTATTCAATTATAATTACACAGTATTACAGTGATACACCAAAGCACTGTGTAACAAGTACAGTCATAGAACTAAGTAACAATACAGAACATTGCACAACAGAAAGGTAAAATATTAATAAATAATTAAACATAATTCACAGCAGAAGGACGGTCATCCATCGCCTCACAGAACCCTGACTAGAGCAGTGTACACACTAGTTTAATGGCAGTAGAGTTATCAAATTCACGGGAATTGCGGACAACAAAACCCAACCTCCGATAGCAGCCCGTAGCAAGTGTCTTCATATGTTGATGGAAATTGAGTTGTGTGTCAAATATGACGCCCAGATCTTTGATAGTATCAACGCGTTGGATGTGTTCTGATCCTAAAAGGTAATTATACAATAGTGGACTATGAGGCCGGCTAAAGGACATTACTGAACACTTTCCAGGGTTGAAGAGAAGTCTGTTGTCCAAGCTCCATTGATAGACCCGGTTGAGATCTTCTTGGAGTGACTGACAGTTGTTGGATGCCATAGATGAGCTTCAAGTCATCGGCATAAAGCAGACATCTAGCACTTCTAGGTACAGCAGCCAAGTCGTTTATCATAACGCCAAATAGAAATAGACCTAGAATTAAACCCTGGCTGGCGCCAGAGCGAGTGTGGTAGGGCTCGGAAACAAAGCTACCGTGTTGAACGTATTGCTGTCTGTCGCGTAGATAATTGGCAAAAAACTGAAGCAATTTCGGTGAAAAACCCATGATGCACAATTTGTGGCGATCGAAGGCTTTTTTGAAGTCGAAGTACAACACGTCAACTTGGGAAATGGCGAAATATCATACAGCGAACAATATCTGCCTCTAATAGTACTAGCAGTTGATCACGACCGCTCTGCAAAGAGTGAAACGACTAACAAGAAGAAGATTATTTTTTAAATAGAGAGGTATTTTAACAGAAAAGGATTTTAATACCTAAAATATATAAACAATTTGTAAAAAAAATTAGAAACGTTTTGAATGACTCGTGTTATTTTAGTCAAGAACATAGGATAATGTGGAAAATAACATAAAGACACAGAGGATTCTGTCAAACTATGAGATATAAAAAAAGAAATTTGCCCAAAATAATAACTTCATTTTATTTAATGGCAAAGATATTTCTTATACCTAGTATACCCTACCGTTCTGACATCCCTACCTTAACACTTTTTGACTAATCTCTAGTCTAATATAACATAGAGTCATGTTGAATGTTGTATCATTTACTTCAAGTTCTCAATCCACTCAAGAAATCACCGACTTTTAATAGCCCTTACATTAATGTAACCAGAATACAAACAGACACAGAAAACAACAGAGATCCCACTGCGTACACATCTAATTGATTTGCGTTAGGAAACTTTATCTCTGCGGGTAGTCCACCTTTAACGTCGTTTCCTGGTGAAGCAGCCATTAATATTTCGGTTGTGACCATTTGTTTAGCTGTCTGCAACCCACAGCGCAGTATTGTCTGTGTTTTATGGCGTATTAAATGGTCAGAATTTTCGATAGTATAATAGTATTCCTGTTCCCACACGTATAGATTGGCATAAGGAGAACAAATACACTGCAAACAGTCAAATAAGGTAGGGTCAAACCCTGTCCCCCGCAAAAACCGCCTGTTGTTTACCTCTGCCTGTTATTGTAATAAATCTCATGTTGTGTTGTGTATTCCTTGATTTTTGGGGTGTGCAATAAAGAGTATTTGTATTTATCAATCCGTAGACGTAAGCACGGCATACCCTACCCTGGTGCAGCGAGGAATCAGACTTCAATTAATTGTGAACAAGAGCAACATGAGTCAGGAAGGTAAACCACAGTTTTATGTAATTTATGAAGTAAGTCCGATGCGCATCGGACTTCACAGTCACCAAAAAAGGTGTCTCCACAGCATTGCATAAAATCGTCTGTAACAGACGAAACGGCCTATGATGATGAAGTAAGTACATTAAATAGATCTGTTGGAGGGCGCTAAAGCCCTGAATGCAGGTGGGGCAGGATCAACTAAGACAGAGGGAGGTCTGGTACCATCGGTAGATATCTTACGGGTAGACGATGACGTGCCCGCTCATACTCACATTATCTGGAGGAGCAAACTTCTATGTTAGAATCCTGAGTGTAGCGAGGGACTCAACAGCACGAGATGCAAAAAACTTTGGTCTCGTGTAGCACACACAACTTTTCACCTCATCAGCGAGAACATATTCGACATTTTGTGTTTTTTCTTCCAATGTATGTTTATAGTCTTTGTTGCTGATTTCAATAATATTATTAATCAGAAAATAGATAAGTGCTGCTTAAAAAGGAATAACAATGTAATTTAATTGAAATTATAATCAACCAACCAACACGGTTATTGTCATTATTTGATCAAATTGGAAGATTTAGCAGATACATGACGTGTTTATTTATAAATACATTATTATATTACGAGATTTTGTTTATACATTGATTAATATTTTTACTCCTAAAACACCAAACAAAACATATGCAAAAGAAAATAACAATTACAATATGAACTCGATATTTTTTAAGGTACATTTCGAATATGCATCTATGATAAATGGCGAAATTATAAATTATATTTTACAATAAGTAAATATAATTTACAATAAGTAAATATAATTTACAATAAGTAATAAGGTGAAAAATCTTATCATATTTGAGCAATGATCAATTGTTTTATATAAAAGGCACAATCATTTTAATTTTCGGTCCTTAAATAAAAATATAATAAAGAAAAAAAATATACGTTGCAAATTAAAACCTTTTCGGGTGTTTTTAATGTTTTTTTTTTTGTATAACGCGTATACGAACTGTTCTCAATCGAGGTCGGATTCGAAAATCGAATTTCAAATTGATAAGTTTCTATCCCTCTCTTTTATATACATATGAAAGAAACAGAGTGCATCGAGATTCAAATGATTAGAATTTTATAATTAACCTTTGGCTAAAAAATAAAAAGCTACTTTCTACTCACGCTCGAAACAAAATCGCATTTTGGTCACTGACAGCAAAATCGCCATGTTTGAGCTGGTGAGGTGAAAAATATTTTTTATTAATGTTTAATTTCGCGGAATTTTCACTTCGCAGAATTTGTATTCCTCTGTAGTCGTACATTTTTCATTATTGTTGTAATATCATCCTATAGATCAGGTTAGGTTAGGTTAGGTTTGTTTTATAACAATCCTAAATTGTTTACAGTTTCAGTGAAAAATGCTTTCTGCGAAATTATACTTCGGCGAAATTAAACATTCGACGAAAAATAGTTCGGCGAAAAGGCAGAGAACCATAAATCGGCCTCGATTGACCCCTGATTAAAATGAGCTAACTGGAGTACTCGCGGCAAACTCCTCACGTAATTCATGCCACCCCTAATCACGGCAAAAGCGACTATCGTCAATCGATCTAGTAGCAACGTAAGAGAAGAGGACGTCACAGAATAAGCTTGTAATAGTGATTCTAATAGGTTCAATTAGTCATTTGAGATTAGCGAAAGACAAGCGCAACTGATTGGGTACGGGAAGGTAAGCCATGCCCGAGCGAGAGAGCAACTAACCACTGTAACCATTGCGGCTTATGCCCTAGCTCTACTACTACACTACTCGCGAAGTTGATCGAGGCGAAGTTGGTCAAAGTATGGGTTTCCGCAAAGAAGTGGCCCTCCACACTATCATATTCACCCAACCTAGGCCAACTTCGCGAGTAGGCTAACTTTGGAGCTAGGGTCAAAAAGTGAACGTTTGTGGGTTAGGAACGATAGGAGTGCGTCGGGTGACAGTAGATAATATCGACAATGTTGTCCTTATTATGTTGGTATCATAAACTCCAAAATACTCCATTTTGGAATTCTAAACCAGCGCGCGCCACCGACACATTCCCATCCCATATCTAGCTTGTTTTGGTCAATGGGGCATTCTACTGGAATGTTGATTACGTATAGCTGTGGCAGCTACGCTAGCAACTTAGAATACACTGTAGATAATAGGTAAATATAAGTTATCCGTTAACCTACAAAAAATCTGTACTAATTAATGCCAGCATTACTACGCTACGTATAGAAATATCAAACGTAAAATATTACACAAGAGATATTCTGATAGAATGCGCGAATTTCTTTTTTATTTCTTATACCTTCATAATCTGATATTTTGTTTGGAAATAGCTGAAGTCTAGGAGCTAGCAAAACACCTTTAATATTTATTAAATCACTATATACAATTTGTTCACTGTACTTTACCATACAAAACTTGTTCACGTCAAAAGCGGCCACAATAGTTTTGGGCAAGTTTTTAGAGACAACTAAAGAACAAGAAATTGTGTATAATGATTTAATAAACACTAAAGGTGTTTTTCCCCAGCTCCTAATATCTTGCAATTACTGAAAATTGATCTAGTTTGAAAGATATAATAAAAAATCGTAAGTGGCGCTAGTTTCGCATTACCCGTCCCCTTAATTTCTTTCCGCAATATGTGCCACGAAGTACGAAGAGAAAAGAAGGCGGTGTTACCCTTCGGTTTAACGGGAGAATATCAAATTCATTGAACCAGATGATTCGAAATAGATCAATAAGCCGTTTCGACTCCCCCTTCCTTTAATTTCAACGTAAATTGGACAAGACAATGGGAATTAACGGTTACTTTTAAGAGTTTCTGATAAAGGTCATTAATCCATCGCCGGATTGAAACGGGACGGGTAAAAAGGTTTTCACGAAGTCCACTAAAGTTGCCGAAATAACGGGTGCTAATCTGCTTATTTTACCGATTTAAATGAACATCAGCTAACTGGGATATTTTGAACTTTCCCACGTTTGGAAGGGAAAATTGGATTCATGTCCTCCTTTTTAATCAAATGTGACATAGCTCTAGGCTGTGAGGATGATTATTATTTACGGTTGTTTTAATTAGTCTGTTTTTAAATTTCCAGTCAACAGAATAAACAAACTAGGGTTCCCCATTTATGATTGTATTTTTTTGCCTTTGAATGTTGATTAAGACCTTTGCATAGTTACAAGCAATGACACTGGTTTTTATATAACGACTACAAGATATATAAACACCGGCGTTTAATTTCTATTACTCATTCATTGTATTGGACGACGCGTTTGGCTCGGTTTGTAGGCACCTGCCTACTGAGCCGGCGGTCCTGGGTTCGAATCCCGTACAGGGCAAATATTTGTGTGATGAACTCGAATATTTGAGCTTTGGGTCATGGTTGTTCTATGTATTTAAGTATATATTTATCTATATAAGTACGTATATCGCCGTCTAGTACCCATAACACAGGCCTCCTTGAGCTTAATTTGGGACTTGATCGATTTGTGTGAGGCTGTCCGATATTTATTTATTTATTTTATTTATTGGTTTGTAGTACCTACAGACAACATTAAAAAATGCTGATAATTTTACTACTGGCATGTCACATACTATAATTTTATTGTCAGCAATTATTGATTCTGAAACGGCATGTGATGAGCAGAAGGTTTCGTTTTGCCAGTTAAACCTTTTGAACCCTAAAAGCATTTCAAGGAGGAGAACCATTTTGAATTTTAGTGCAGGACGTCATCTATTTTTTGTTTGGAATTTTGACATATATTGAGTTATGAATCCTGACGTGTGGGGTATCTCATGAAAGGGCTTTATGGCCTAATTTCAGATATATACTGCATTATTTCATTACTGCTACTCATATAAAAAAACTGCAATACATTATCGAAACATACCTACCAAGACTGGGCTCTTGCAAGCCGGAGACGGCTACTCATGTCGTCATGTCTAACACCAAGGAAAGAATTTGGGAAATTTATTTATTTACAATTAGGATTACAAGTATTGAGAACATCTGCCATGTGTATTTGCCATAAAAAGATTTGTTTCTCTGGATTGTACTTTAGACTGAATATAATGTATTCGATGAAGCTGAGGGGCCGCTCATGTTGTGAAAAGGATTATTGCCGTTCTTTCTTTTGAAATACGTCAAATCAGCTTATCTGCCTTAGCATCCTTCTAGATGATATCAAAGGACTTCTGAATCAGAATATTATTACAAAAAGCATAAGGAAACTTCATATTATGTTAATTTAATTATGCTTCAATCCTTTTTAATCTCCTCAGACCGAATACCAAACAAAACAGACATGTATCGAAATAAACGTATTAGGAACACTCAATTTAATCCCAACGATAGCCCGTCACACCACACGTCGGCTTACGTCGCATTTATCTATTATCCTCTTACTTAACGTACAGTGGGCAACAAAGCAGTTCTTTAGTCGACTGTTGTTCAGAATACAGCTGAATTTGAAGTCACTCATGAGTTGCCTAGTGTACTAAGCGGTAAGTCGTCTGGAGTTCGATTTCAGAATCAAAAACGATTTTGCGTGCAGTGCAACAAATTGTATTGGGAAATACGGATGCATTTATTATGTGTATGAGTATGTAAGTGCAATCGATGTCACTAATGTGATTAATTTTTTTGGTCGCCAGTCGCTACTTCTTATTTGCCAGCGTATTCCTTCTCTTCTCTCGGTTTCAGGAGTAAATGGTTTTATAGACTTTGTTATCGTTCCGTTCTCCAATCTTATTTATCTCTAGTTTCAACCGTTCTTGCAACTAACATTTCATTCTACTTCCACTTTCTATAGCACATAAAATAAATATATATAAATACATTTCTCGTATGCTTCTGGATATCGGCGTCTCTGGCCTCTGATTTCGAAGATGTAGCTCGATGGTTCACCAACTGCCTATTCACACTTGCTTTGAAGTGACCCAAGTTATAATTTTTAGGAAATAGGTACACACTATGGGAGTGAGTTCCATTCCATTCCTTAGCGATTCGTATTAGAAATGAAGAAGCAAATCGCTTCATGCGAATAAAAAAGTGGTAAACTGAGAACATCAGGATGAAGTCGCTCTCTTCGCCTGGATGTGCGACTGTACCTAATCCGGGATGGTGGCATAAATTTGTGCAATTCCTGCGCACACTCTCCAACAACACTCTCTCTGATAAGCTGGCAACTTTGCGGCGACAGCTGGCAACTTTGTGGTGACGTTCAGGGTTCTGGCCTCCCCCAATCGACAAAGCATCACCAATGAGTCTACAAATGACAAATGACAATGAATCTCGGCACTTTATGTATCTATTGGTACTTTAGCATTGTCCTTTTTTTTCGAACTCACTGTTATGACGTGACATGTTATTTATCTTTAAGATGAATTATACTCTATTTCGATGGGTGTAAAATAAAATGAAAGATAACTATAATAATTTCGACATAATGAGCCACATTTCTAAAATTTCAACGTAGCATGGAGTTCAAATAGCATCGAATCCGAGTTTGGTTACATTGGCGATATCGCAATTTCTCGTCGGATAAGGAACCAGTCCTCTACAATAACTCGGGTGTTTAACCCTGCAGAAAGCGGTTTAATACAATAAACGCAGTATTTATTACAGTTTCGGTGGCACAGTAAGTGAACAGATTGGTGACGTCCGGGCGGAGCCGCCGCCGCCATTATCCACTTTAAATTCATTTATTACAGCGCTGATACGAAGGGAAAGGATTGGGAGTAAGTTGAGCAAGGTTTATTGTTACTTATAACTTTATACGTTGTAAAGGGTAATGATGGAAGTTTAGTGATCACAGTTGCACAAGGTTGGACAGGATCGTATAATTTGTAATAACTTAGTGAAATTACCTCAATGGTAATAAATACTCTTCTAGGATCAAATCAAATGCTTGAGTTCATATAGAAATACTCTACATTTCTATACGTGGTCACTACATGGATCATCACATCTCAACTTTGACAACAATTAGGTCATTTGAGAGGTTCAAAGCAGTTATTTGAAAGCTACCATTGTCTACTGTTACGGTGCGTGGTCGTAGTTGCCACTCAAGAAATCGTCGTTTCTACGAGCAAAGTTCCCACCCTGCAAATTGGCACTTTAGTTTTGCATTTCATTCAGCTACGTCGCTTACTTTGTTTCTTCTACAGATCTCCTCATTGACTATGAGATGAGAGAAGTTCCGATCATAGCAGTCGCCATTGCTATATGATTGACATTGTGTTCTGAAATCGGCTGAGAATCGACTTCATAGAACCACGCTAAGTGTTGGGGAGCATTAGGCACGATAACGCAATAACGGGATGTAATCGCGGCATTATGATCCGAACCGTATCCCATCACTAATTTCGGGAGCTAAGCTCGGTAATGAGCTGCGCACACGCCACTGTTGCATTGTGAAGAACGACGTAAATGCCGTTAGAAGTCCTATATAGTTACAACCTTTTGGTTACATCTACAGTATACATGGCCGTGACCGTGGGAATGAATGGAAATGATAAATGCTGTTTAGACGGTAATATCTGGTCGAATTATAGAGAGAATTTATTAAAAGTTAATGTAAACCTCCCAGTCTTTGATATCTTAACCTCCAAAATGTATAGCCTGTCTGTCATCTTTGCTTTCTTTTTATCATTTCTAGACGTGGGTTTAAATCCCGTTCAAAGCATTATTTTTTTTGCTTTAATTATAATATAAAAATTGCTTTAATAAAAAACAATTATGGTTGTACTGCCGTCATAACGAAAAAGGTCGCATCTAACATTTTTGTCAAAAATGAGTTCTATACATATTCGGAATCAGCAAAAAAAGACGGATCTACCAGTATTTTTAAATTTGAATAAAGATGAACAGAAAAGGCATTTCTGATGTATGATAAAATAAAAAGACACATCTAAGCAAAAGCGTTTTATTATTTTATAAAAATATGGACATTTTCATAAAAATAAATGGCGCTTCTACACGATCATATGAAGAAAAGACGGTTCTGCGTAGTTGCGTCTTTTCATCTTGGTGAAATCACCATTTAAGTCACAATAAGTCAGGCGCAAATGTCAGTACCGTCTTTTCTACGTAGTATAGTTGACTGTACAAATGAACGACATGCGTCAAAACTAACAAAATTGTCAATAAAATTGTACCAGTGGCGCGGAGCTAAGCCCAGCCAAGCGTTAATTATTCGAAATCATAATAGTAATTTTTGCTTTTGGGGTTCCGTAGAGACATCTACTTTGTAAATAAGGTTTTTTAAAAGTTTGAAAAATTTCTTAATTTTTTTATAATATTTATATGGTTCTAATAAACCGCCACCAAAGACACAAACATTTTATTTCAATCAAGAATTGCCTTAAAAATTAATTCAACTTTTATATTTACAAATATCGAGATGTGACAGTGGACGCCATATTGCTCTATGGCCATGACGTCAGTTGGCTGTGTAAACAAATGCACTGATAAGTTGACAAATGATACTGACACTTTTTAGTTTACACAGCCGTATGACGTTATAACATGGTTTCGTTATGGTAGTCATTTATCATATTGTATTAATAATCAACTATTGTAACCTTTCATTTGATTTTGTGCTAAAAAATATATGATGCCTTTTTATATCTTCATATATCGTTCATTAACTTACAAACTGACCATAACATCCGTTATTATCGATTTGTATAAAACACCTGCAGCCAATTCGTCAAAACCATAAACCTGATGGTATAAGTACTGTTTAGGTACATAGCTATTGTTTTATCTTAATCAAATATGAGAAATCTATAAGAGTGTTATCATTGTGGTAAGTAATAGAAATAGTTGGATAAAATAATTGTAATTTTGGTCACGAGTTGAGTTTTAAATATTATACACTAAATCAAATTTTAACTTTATACCTATTTAAAGTTTTTTTTAATTCATAATATAAAATCCGTATAAAATATTTCTTCGCTTTCCGCGACTGTCATACATTTAAATAAAACAATTTAAACGGATTATGTCGCGTGTATTAATTATTTGAGCCTTCCTGACGTTTCGGCAATTTCCCAGTTACCGTTATCAAAGGTTGACTGAGAAAAACACAATTCTTCTCTGTCAAGTTACATTTGTGTAAACTACCCATTTTAGAAATATGAATGCAAAAAAGGTGAATAGGTAAATGCCTAGTTCTATAAAGCAGATTGGAAAAATTTGCCGTAACAATTTTACCGCGGAACTGTTGTAATAACATAATAAACTTTTAGTAACATCACAGTTCTATAACACAAGTGTGACGTAAGTATCTTAGTAGATTGGGTCGTCCCAAGAGACAATTGAAAATTAGTCGCGTGAATCAATATTCTTGTTCTTTCTCTCGGGAGTTTAACTTTCAAAAATCATGCTATTAATCTCGGTAGGTAATTTCATCTTTTATTATCTCATTTGAGAGGAATTTAACGCAACAATGACTGGCTCTTAATTTCATTACCACCCACGGCTGGTCCGAGGGATCCAGTCATGTAACATGCGGTATTGAATGGTCGTAAGTGCATATGCTGTTTGTGTAGGTTAATGCATTTTAAACATGACCCGCAATATGGTGGGTAGTCATTGCCGTCAGTCGTAGGAACAATGCTGCATTGTCGGCCAATAGAAACAAATTAGCGGTATGATGAAGTGAAACGTGTTCGTGAATTTGAGAAATTTGACAATTAAGGTGGAGAAAAGTGTATTGTACGACATATTAAAGAAACTTCACGTGGTAGACGGCTAAGACGTATTTTTTAAGTTTTCTTCATGGCAAATATAAACATTTTCAATATACATATATATATTTTATATACATATTATATTAACTCGCATAGCAAGCTAAATCTTTACTTAGTTACTTACTTAATCACGTGAATCTAGAACATGGGGTTCGTTCTTTTTTATTTAGAGATTTTTCCATTGTTTTGAATGTTCATCTGTATTTGGTTTTGAAATGTGCCCAAATTACGCATCGCACGTCAAACACGGTCTAAGCCTGTTTTATGAAAGTTATAGGACGGCTCAACAATCCGATACTGTCGGTTGTTTACACCGCCATTGCAACGTTACGAGCAAGGTTCAAAAGTTCTCGATACTGTAGGCGTCAATTACTCCAGCCATTGACACGGGAGTAGCTGCCGGCGGAGACCGGCGCGGGCGCAGGTAGTCCACTAAAGAGCAGCACCGCGCATCGGACCTCTCGCCCTCACCACGTGGTGGGGCGGCGGCGCGGGCATGTTCGGAGCCCTGTGCTACATTTTTATTAGTTTGTAACCGTTCTTTGTGCGCGCACCACTGTTCTTCGCGTTCTTTATCAATAATATCCCGATAAACAAAGTCCAACAGATGAGTGACGAGACGGTGAAGCTTTCTGAAGCTCCAGCGCGCTTTCGCGCCTATCAGCTTTGGCATGGCGAGCCGAAAGCTGATTAAAATCGCCGCGGTCATCGCTTTCTTATACTGCACCCTTTTGGTGTACCAGGGTGGGGTAGCTAACTTCCAAGAAACTAGAGTGCAAGTGCAAGAATTTACTATAGAACCAGTGACTAAAACCAGTACTATCGATAGTGATGTAACGAAGAGAATAGCGTTGGATGATTTGTTTATAAGTGTGAAAACTACGAAACATTATGAAAACTCAAGACTGCCCATCATTTTGAAGACGTGGTTTCAATTGGCGAAGAACCAGGTAAAACATACCTTTATTTCTTAGTTTAAATTATTATTTAGTTCCTTTTTGTGATAATGTAATCTTTAGAGCCAGTCTAAGATGTATACTTACATGAAAAGCTTATTTCGAATACATCTTTGGTATGCTTACATGGTTGGTTGCTTTTATCACGTGATAAATAAGTGACAAATGCATCAGTCACCTTTTGGCAAAATGCGAGTGTAAGTGACAGATGCTTTATCACATTTATCACGTCATAATCGCAACCATCATAGGATATGATGAACCCAGCACCATGCACCTAGAATAATTGACAAATCAATCAAATTGAAAGTCCTGTGCAAAGCATTCATAAAGTTGTCAAAACAAGTTAACCAACAAGATTATTCAAATAAGATAAAGTGGATAGGTACCTACCTTGTTAGTGGTCAACAATATTTATTTTTACAAGCTATCATGAGACAGCATCTTAATGACTGTGTTACAAAGATGCAGTGATTAACTCTTGCCGGTATTTGTTTAAGAATTGTCGTGCAAATAAAACGTGCTGTTGAAAATATTACCACAGTAATCACTTACTCAGTGATGTCTTATAGCATACTAGCAGTGGCCCGCGGTTTTACCTGCGGTTTATTAGATAAAACGTAGCTTCAGCTACCTCCATACTGAATTTTATCAAAATTTGTCCAGTCGTTTGAGCTTAAATGCTTTCACAATATTTGTGTGATTCAAATCCTATGTATGACAAATGTAATAGAATCAAACAATAACTGAAATACATTCTAAGCAGCTGATTATTTATTATTGGAGAAGGGAGAAAAGACTGGTTTGGCAAAATGTTTGTATCAACAATTTCATACTCATACAGTTTAGAAATCTGAAATGATCACAAGATACTCATACCTACTAGCCTTTGTCCACTGCTTTGCCCGCGTTGAAACATATACACTATCCTACGGGAACCGCGTTTTTTTCGTGCTAAAAAGTAGCCAATTTGTTAAGTGAGGGTATAAACTCTCTCTGTTCCTAATGCAATACGTGCAAATCGGTCCAGCCATTTCGGTGTGAAGAAGTAACAAGCATGCACAGACACTAACAGTATGATATGATACTCCGGCTCTTATGGCATATTTGTCAACGACTCTTTATCGCGCGGCAAAATAGTGGACATGATGTTAAGTCGCGCGACAAGCGAGATTGCGGCAAATTGTGAATTACCCGTCAGTAAACTTATCTCTTGTATAAATTTATGAAACATGTAATGTCTCATTTTTTTAATGTGGGTACACCACAATTTTTATTTAAACTATGAATACAAATCTTCTTAATTATCTCTTGTACCTCTTTATTTTCTTTCTCTTTCATTTTGGTCACATTCAAATGTTACCGAAGCATATCGTAAAATAAATGATATCTAAGATTTAAGTGGACATCATTATTTTTACGAGTACGTTCACTTCAAGTTCAATAATAGTAAACCGAGAGACTATAAAAGACAACCCGCGGAGTTAAGTTTCAATACCAGGGTGATAAATGCACTAGAAATGATCTCAGCGGGCAGCATCTGTCTCAGGTCAATATTGCCATTAGCTTAGGAATTGCTTATAAAACAACGACTTAATTTTCTCCTCCATATACGCAATGAATCTTAAACAACCTGAAAAGCACCAGTTCCTTTAATAATAAACTCGTTTGAAGAGTCATTTGAATTTCCAACGCATTATTATTCCATGAGCATACGGGACAGGACCGACGGAGCATTATTATGCAAACATTTTCGGTGATTCCATTTATCACTCAGCCGTATCACGTGTGATTCGCGGGATTTCCAAAGATTAAAAAAAACAACACAAAAAGCTTTAAATGGGAGACAATAGAGAACGGTCCAGATACAGTCGTGCGCTCGTTTAACTTTAATTTCCTGCATGGAACGTGCATAATCAACCGTTAATCCGGTTCGAAGGACCATCGTAAATATATTGTGCGCGGACCCTGCGCTCGCGCGTGGCACGAAGGCGCGCGCCGGCCACGTGACCCGATTGTGATGTTGCATTAGCCCTTTTGTATCGAAACTATCGAAAGCTCGCGGCCGATCGGGTTTCGAATCGTGGTCTTGTTTAGAAACTACGTACTACATGTTGGTAACTGTACCGTTGCTGCTTTGAATAGGTCCGTATTGTTATTAAGTATCTACTTAGCTACTGCGGACAATGTACGATATCTAATACAGGTTCAGTTTTTCAATAATATCAATTGTTCCATTCACTACACTGGCATATTTTGAAGATACGTACGAATTTATAAATATGCACATTTGTATCTAATATGTATGGGTGATTGTTATGAGCATTTTAGCGCTTAAAGACGTAAACGTCGTCCCATTTTCTTGAATCCTTTTACAATTACCTACGGTTTTATAAAATGGACGGTGAGTGTAATATGGCGGATAAACTCCTACTGTATAATACACCATGTGCGATAAATTAATAAATTCCTTATTCCTTCGAATATTCACTCATTTTCTCAAATATGTCAACTGGAAGAGATCCCTAATAATAACATAAGTTCGCCTTTATGCATGTTTTTTTTATGAATGTCTTTAACCTATTTGTGAGTACAATAGTGTTTACACACATACATACAATTACTATCAAAGCTCTAAAAAGATTACCCTTACAAAATATCATGGAATAAATAACTCTGAAGTTCGGGGCATGATATTATAATATTTCATGTATTTTAAGCGACCGTCATTAAATCATCGGGCGATTTAAGCAATACAAATATAGCTACAACAAATATGCCATATAAGCAAAACAAACCCACACCCAGGTAACAACAGACGCTGTTTGCTGACGGACGTCGAAATGTTTCCGGCTATCGTGTTTCCTTACGTTATCTGGTTATTTTGAAATTGTAGCACGCCACACACCTTAGCCGAGTTCTGAGAACTGATGTTACTTTGAAGTCTAAATTCTAAGTTAGCTTCGCTCCATCGCACTAGCTCTCATGTGAGAATGTATTTGTTGAACGAGACCGCGCTATACGAACGTCATCTTCCGATCTTCGGAGTAACCCTGATGTTATCGCTATACCAGTATACCCTGATGTGTTTTGTTAACAAAGACCCTTGATAATTAACAAGCATGTAATGTTAAAGAGTTAAAAGCTCTTTTTCAGTGGCATCACAGTTTCTTTTTCTTGGGTTTAAAATAAAACATCTCTATTTTCGTAATGAGGTTGTAGAAGTAATCCAGATTAATTAAAACTGTTTACACGTCAGCTCGCAACTATTATAATATAGTAATAGGAATAGCCATTGTTAATTGTTTTACCTGTGTTGGTTTTTCGTTGTTATTTAAAGTAATACTTGTTTTATATAACATTCGTATTGGGTAAAGGCAAAAATATCTTTCACGCTATACAAAGTTCAAGCTCAAATAAATTAAACAAGTAAAATGTGATAATGCCTATTGTTTTTATCTTTACTTACTTAAATTACTAAATAATTGTTCATTAAGAAAAATAGACGTCTAATAATGGTCGTAATGAGCTAACTCAAACTAACAGTTCAAAGATATTCTTCGTTAAAAATCCGCATAGACTACACGTCGTTAAAAATTAATTAGTTATTTACAAAGCAAGTGAAACAACCGACACTTCTAAAGTGATTACCAAGGTTTTGTTTCTTCAAAGAAACCATCAACAGTTTTTTTTCCAATGTGAGCTTGCGGGTCCTATGGACCCTTTGCACTGCTGCTGCCAGACATGCTTCTCCGCTTGGAGCAGCACCGGCATTTATTATTGAATAAGTTCGTCTAGCTATTCGTTCATAAGGGTAGGGTGGATCTCCATTGAAACGGAGCCTAACAGAAACGTACGGAATAGACCAATCACCTGCGTTGAAATCTGTATCTTAGCTCCGCTCCGCTCTTGTGATTGGTCGATTCCGCTCATCTCCGCTCCGCTCCGCTTCAGTGAGGACGCACCCTTAGAATTCTTCTGATGATTCAACATGTTTATGATGTAGTGAGACAACGCCAAGCGTTTAAAATTCATTACATATCGTGTAATCAAAAGATAGAAGTGAACTTGTTTGATAATAATAATTATTATCCTCTTTGCCGTAATCGGAAATAGTTATTTGTTATACAAGGGGGGAAAGTTGTATTTTACCCGCGAGTGTTTATTTGAAACACGAGCTAGCGAAAGGATCCTATGATTGACCACGAGCGAAGCGAGTGGTTCAAAATAGAATCCTGAGCGTAGCGAGTGTTTCAATACACGAGACGTAAAATAACTTTTCGCCCGAGTATAACACAAAACTTTTCACCTCACTACAGCGAGGAAAAAAGAATAAGGGTTTGTACTACATCTTTGAAAAATAACTGCAATAATCAACCAATTTGCCATTTATTAAAACTAAGGTCTAATTAGCTTTCATGTAGGTATTTTAAACGGGATTTTTCAGAAAATAAGCTCATGTCAAACTTTACTTTAGCTGCGTTGAAACGTCAAAACTCTTTCTCCACATGTGGATAAAAAGCGATTTTATCAATAGATATCAAACAAACAAACTGGGCTTTCCGAGCTAGTGAGGTGAAAAGAAAGTATCCTATAACCATCTTTAGATGTTCAGCTATCCTTGTAGGTACCAAAATTGTTAAAAACCCTAGAGGCAAAAAAACATTAGAGATGGCGATCACACGATTAAAAACAAAAAAAAAACTTGCATCGCTTTATCAATTTTCGTCCTGAAATCGCCCTTTCGATTGATTGTGATTGCGATAGATTTCTGATATAACCCAGATCACTGACCGACAAATGGCCATCACATCTAGTGAAACCTTTTCTTATTATCTTTATCGTACTCTACACTACCTTGGCAAACATGTCGTGAGCAAGCTGGGGTGTGTCTAATGCTATTTGTAGACATAAAAGACTTATGATAACTAGAAGAGACCACTAGATTTAGATTTCAATCAGTTTCATCGCATAACATAGATCACTGATCGACAAATGCCCATCAGGTATAATAACAAAGAAGAGGGAACTCTTAAAAAAATGTAGGCACTTCCTCTTCACTTGGTCCCTCATTACACTGAAAAAAATATCAAGTGGAACCTACTGACATTACAGTAAGACTTACTGCAATAACAGTTAGGCCTACTGACATTTCAGTAAACCTAACTGTTATAACGGTTACGCTTACTGTAATTTCAGTAGGCTCCACTGGGTATTTTTTTCAGTGTATCATTACTGAGGATCGTGGTCACTGGAATCTCTCAGTTGGACAATCTGTCTCCATCGATTCCAGTCCGAAGTAGCCCATCCTCATCAAAGGTAGCCTCTAGCCTATTTCACTTGGTCAGACCATGGTGTTGGTGACCTGCCACGTGTTCTTTTGCCCTCGGTGGTGCCAACAATGACCAGCTTTTCAAGGTTGCTATCTGTTCTTCACATTACGTGGCCGAAGGAGGAAAGTGCAGACATGTGGTCGACAGTTGTGCGTTTGGCTGTCCACGGTATTCGTAGCAGGCACACATTATAGACAGACATTATAGGCACTACCGTGATGAAGATAGAAGATATTTTTAGTAACTAGAACCACTTGCTTTCGAAAAATCATCATCATTTCGCTTCATCATCTACTTTTTCGTAGAGTGATAAAAAAACCTGCCAACTCTTTGGATGATTGATCAAAAAATGATCTTAGCCACCTGTTGCACAAACCTCTTCCATGATAATTCTAGTGATTATATTAACCAATTTTAGTACAGGAATATTTGACTATACACGAAGTTTGATAAACCCGTATGATAGACATGACACTATTTTTTTGTTGTCCAAAACCCACATCTGAAGTCATATGTTTTCGTAAACGACCGCCACATTTGTGAATCTTATCGGTGTCGTTATAAATCACCGCTTTAAGCTACGAAACGTTTAAATTTTCCATAACTTGTATTATTAACCGAGCGGCGAAAAAACTAGTTTAGCATTAACATTTAAAAACTATGTTCATAATTTGACATATCATCGTGATGTAGCCGATCTAAATCTAAGTTGACCTTTTAAAGTGAATAGAGCACATCGCTAAAGGAGACATCATTATCTCAGGCGTAGGTACGTCATTACTTCATTAGAAACGTGGAATTTATCCTATGTTGAGTTTGTGTTTTTTGCTTTGTTACCAGGTGGCGTGGCGTTCTTAGAACCCAATTTCCACCGGGTTGCCCACTTCAGGACGATTTAGCACCATTCTGTATTTCTAAAGAAAAAGTTAACGAAACCTACTCCCCCTGAGTTTTTGTTTGATGCCCCGCCACTCACTAACACAAGTTAGTCATTATATCAGAAATCATTTTTTGAGACCAAATTCACTTCAGTTTGTGCTAACAAACTCTCTCTGTCTCCAACAAACATTGAGATTCAACGATATTGTGGGCAGTATAATCTGCGGCCACAAACTCACAATAGGTAAGGCGCCCGTGTTGGCCCGAAAAGCCGTTGGAAACGCGGGTCCAAACCCCGCATGAACCATTAAATTCTTCAAAGTTTCGTTTCAATGTAAGCTTTCACATTTAGTATCTTTAGGTCGGCGTATTGACAAAACAAGGTAATGCTTAGCTCCGTCAGCGGGCAACAAGATTGTGGCTGTTCCGCCCCAAATGGTAATGTGGCGATATTGCTTGTCGCTTCACCCGGTATAGATTAAGCGAATGCCACTATAATACGTTTTCAAATTATAGTGCTGAGTTATGAGCTACATTATCACAGTTATTAAAATGTTATTCTTATTCTTTTCATTGTCATAGTACTTACAAGACTGAAACAGCCTTTCAAATAAACAAATGGTCTCCTCGCGTTGCGGTGGTTGAGTGGTAGACACGTTGGACCAGTAATCGAGATGTTCAATCCCCGGTCTCTTCTGTCTGGTTACGCGTTCAAATTGTGTTTGTACTGATGGTTCAGTAAAAAAAGTGGTGTTTCCACATTAAAAAACAAAAACTAATGAAACATCAAATGTTTCACAAATTGAATCTGTTTATAATGATTTAATGATTATGTAGGAGTAGGAATAATAGATTTTAGGTTATTTAATGTGCTCAAACTGTAAATCATGCCTAAATTGTCTGCTGTATTTTTGTTATTGATTTTCGAACTCATAATTAACACATATTTCCATTGTTTCAGACATGGTTTTTCACGGACGGAGACAATCCTTTGATACAAAATCAAACAAGTAAGTTTAGTTTGCCTTTCGTACTAGTTCAGTTTTTTTATTATTAAGGAGCGTTTACAATGTAGTACAACGATGCTCAAAAAACGCTGACGGTACATATTCATGGTCATGACGTGTCACCACGTATCTTGTCATTTTGAGAGGGGTATCTTTTTGGGCAGCGGTGTAGTTGCTTCTGAACCATAAAAAAACAGGATATTTAATATGATCAATCGGAAACATCTGTTTGACATTGCAATTAGCTAAATAATCTACCGTTTGAAAATAAATCTCAATGTGTAAAGTTGATTATTTTGTTGACAGACGGACACATGGTGAACACCAACTGTTCGGCGTCTCACTCCAGAAGCGCACTGTGCTGCAAATATGCTGTAGAATACGACCGCTACTTAGAAAGTAATAAAAAGTGAGTAAATTTATGAAAACATGTAATTCCTCATTATGTTTTAATGTGGGTACACATCACATTTTATTTTATTTTGAACTATTGATACAAAAATCAAAGTACAAATAACAATTGAAAAGGTGTAAGGCCTTTCAAATAAACAGTACGAAAATCGACACACAAGGCATAAGGAAAAATTTGAAAGGATATTTGTCGTTAGGGTGTTGGAGAGGTTAACACGCTCCAGAGGTACCGGGTTCGATTCCCGGTCTCTTCCACCAGTTTACGCATTTAACATTTTTCTTCGTGCTTTAATCTTTGTATAAATAGTTCAATATAAAAAGTGAGTATTTTATTTTTATTATATTGGAATACCTATATTTCAAGCAAGCCCAAGTGGCAATGGACAGGGCACATAACTCGAAGAACCGATGGCCGTTGGCGCATAAAGGTTCTTAAGTAGAGAGACTCGCTGGATGCAGGTCGCTCCAGTCCGGCCCGTATGGAAGTATATTGAGGTGGCCTGTGTCCAGCAGTGGGTGTCCTATGGCTAAATGATGAATAATTTACCATCTATTAAGAGGATTACCATCTTAAAACGAAAAGTATACTGTAAGATACCTTAAGATAATACCTTGCTTGTAATTACTATATATAGGTTTATAATTGTACATCCTCTTACTGCAATAACTTACAAGGAAAATTAATGAAATCTAGGCGTTCTTATACGAAACTATGCTGTGAAGCTAGGTACAGATGTAATAAATGAAGTGTTGCCATCGTATTTCCTCGGGCATGTTCATATTGATATTTCTATCTCAACATGTTGACTGAAGTTAATGAAAAAAGCAAGACAAATACGAACTTTTCCGACACAATACGATAGCAAATCACTATTCAATACATAATGCTTGATGATGATGATTACTGACGTCCCGACTCACGTCATGAGCGATGAGAATGGACATCGATACGGCACATCACTCATCCAACAGAACAATTATAATGCAATCAAAGCAGATTCTCATACAAACTCCATTAATCCGTATAATTATATCAAAACCCCGGCAATTAGTTTTACAAGCTTGTAAATATAGTTGCGTGATACGTCAATCTGGATCAAAAGGAAATTAGTGGTTGCTAAAGGCGGGGCCTTTCGTTGGATTAATGAGAAAAACACACTGTTATTATATCATGAGTTTTTATTGTTCTTATTTATAATTATAGGCTTTTAAACAAACGGCACTTGTGAAGCAAAATATTTTTTAAACTAATCGTTTTAATGCATAATTTGAGTCATAAAGTTGAATCCAGAATCAGAGGGACAATCAGACAAACTTTTACCGTAGCAAATCACGCAAGCGCATAGAATTTGAAACAACAAAGTCGCAAGTGCAGATGGAATGTATAGACATATGTCGTTCTTCTTCTGAGGGCATGGTGTTAAAATTGAATGCAACAAACAAAACCCGGTTAGAGAACAAATTACCGGTTCCAGCGATCTCGTTGGCAGCAAATTGAATTTCATACAGTAATATTGCCAATTAATCTAGAAATCATTTCTCATTACCTGAGAGCCCGGGTCAGGTTAAATACCGCTGTTTGCGCTCGGTATACATTGGAGATCGTTTTTGTTTTGAATAAAAACAAGACGCTCTTAACTTCTGTTTTTAGAAGCTGCGGGTAAATATTGGATATCTGCTTTGTTTGAGGAGTCTAATGATCGTTTGATGAGTCTTCGCCGGATGCGTGGCCAACATTATGCACATCATGAGCTCGTAATATTTATTGTCTCGATTGAAAAATGTAGTAGAAAGTTTGCAAACATAAAAGTCGACTGTAGGATTATGTTATGACCATAATTTTATCGACTCGAGCGTCCTTAACGCGAGCATTCAAATTGAAGGCTCCCTTTCGGTTGTAGTGTAGTTAACTTTCTGACCCCAAAATAATCGAGAACTGTCTTGCAAAGCCAACATATCTGTTTTATATTTATATGCTTTCTGGCACACGCACCTACTGACGTATTTTCATGCAACTATCTATCTATTAGCCACAAAGCCCACAAATGTCCACTGCTGAGTCATGCTTCGCCACAAAGTGTGATCTAAGTGCTTGTAACTAATGTCTGTATTTTTAGATGTGTTTACGGTGCGCTTAACTTGCGTCGCTCGCTTGTCCCGACTAATCATTAAGGTATAAAACAGAACTCCTTTAGAACTAGCCTTTATAAATTAAATGCGTCTTTCTTAATTCTCATCTATAGGATATATTTTGGCTTATACCTAGGTTAAGGCCAGACATTGATGAATCTGCCAGTGTACCCGCCCGGGGTTAAATTATGAAGGATCTCTTTAGTATAAAAAAAATAGTAGATGGTAAAATTATGAAGCTTTAAGTGTTCCTTCAATTTCATCATGATATATTATTTACCAACATTTTAAATCTCATCAAGCGACAAAAATATCAAAGGGATTCCTTGACTCCCACGCACAGTTTACAGAATTTGTTTAGGGACCATTCGAAACCAGCTTTTTGCCTAAAGCATGGTGGTTCAAACACTTTTAATCCGCGTTCTCATCTCGAAGCTCGGTGTTCAAACACACAACAAACGTTAATGGTTTTTGAAGAGTAAAACCAATATTATTTTGGGCTCACAATAATTTTCACGCGTTGACACAGCCGACGGATGTTTTTGTTGGCGTCTTTGTTTTCCCACAAAACTCGTGTTTTAGTTCGTATCAATGACGGTGAATAGGATCTAACTGAAATTTTAATTTGATTGGTTTTGTTCTATAAAACAAAGTGTACGTACGTATACGTTTGGTAACATGTTCATTCAAATTTTGCCATTACTCTGTACCTTAGAAATGGATAAATAATGGAAGCACACCATAAATGATAAATGTGATTTGTAGATATGTATGCATTTTTCGTCCGTTCACCTTGTTTTCAATTTTATGAGATAAGCTTATTTTTCTAAGGCACAACTTGTAATCGACACGGTACGGTACAACAGTGTGCCGCGGAACACACGTTGCAGAACATTGGCCTAGATAAATTTGATGAAATGCACGCTAGAAAAATTTAAGTTTGCCATGGAATTGACAAATTTTTGACAACCTTAACATATTAGTATCCTAAAGTTAATATAATAAAGTATAATTTTAATTCCCAACAAGCTGATTATAAGCGTGACATAAGAAATCGAAGTCAAAGACTTTATGTATATGATTACTAATAATTGATAATATCATAATAATATTACATTCATAAACATACATAAATATTGAATAAAGTTAACATTTAAATCACAGTAATAAAGATCCTCCAAATGTAAGTCCTCATGAAACCCAAGAAATCCTTAAATGGCTTTTTAGGAAATTTAAGAAATCCCCTAGCCATTTGCACTCAGCCGAGGCCCGCGGGATTTAAGAACAACCACTAGTTGGCACGGAACGATCTCTTTATCGGACCCAGGTGGCCGGCAGTTGTAATAGGATTATGGGCCCTGGACACGGAGCTAAAGGGATCTAGACGTCTCGTGTATTGAAATTTACCGTTGCCGAGATAAACTTTGTTCGATCTGATTCATAATTCTTTTGTGTTTTTTTTTTCATCTCGATGGCCAAATGCGTTATTATAAACTAAGCACAGCAATTTGTGTTTGGTTAAAAATCTGCGTACTCACTTTCTCAGGCGTCAGAAACCTGGTTTCGTCGACGATATCTTGCCTCCCCTTCCTCATTTTGCCTTTATCTCTGGCTTCCTATCTCCAATATGTCCTTTTGCCTAATGACCCGTAGTTCCTTTACATAGTCTCTTGAATCTTCCTCTGGGCTGTTTTAGTTGCGAGATCCACAGTTTGCACTCTTAACTGCCCTGTTTTCATACATTCTACTTTATTTGTATTCCGGTTATAGCCCGTTTGCAATAATGACGTTCTTTTCGTTACTCTTTAGGTCCGTGTTCAACTTAAGCACGCCTAAGGTTGCCTGGCCGCGTAGGATCGCTTGTCCGACGCCTAATCTCCTCCGGCGTTTGGAGTCTCTGCTTTGACTTTAACTACTTACAGTTTTGCTCAGATCTAATATATTGAATCTGCGAATTCTAGGCAGCAATGACTTACGTGTTTGCTAAAATGATTAGATTTTTATGAACTCTCGGCGAAAGAATAGGACTGTTTAAATATAACGTATTGAGAGATATCTATTGCAATTTAAAAATCCGACGTACCTACGTGTTTGCTAAAATGATTAGATTTTTATGAACTCTCGGCGAAAGAATAGGACTGTTTAAATATAACGTATTGAGAGATATCTATTGCAATTTAAAAATCCGACGTACCTACGTAAATAAAAAAAAACGATGCTGCTGTTACGGAAGATTGATAAAGTATTACATAATATTAGTTATCGTACGTATGTGTATAAATAAGCGCTTAGCTATAGCAAAACAATGTTTCAGATTCACCCACGTTATTATGCATAAGCATAGCAACACGGTTTTTCAAGACCTATTTGGAACAGTCAAACAAATCGACGGTATATATTTTGTATAATATTCTCTTAGAAGGTTGTACAGTTTTGAGCTTATTCATAGCAGTCCCTTTATCTATACGTAGATCGACATTATAAGCTGCATCTATTGATAAATAATTACGTTGTTGTTAACCGTTCACGAGCTACCTACATTTTGTATCTCAATTAAACCGCAGACATTAACGTTCTCAAATAATCTGTCTCCAACCGCTAAACATCTGTCTCGCCATTTATGCTTCATCGGTTAAATTTCGCAAAACTCGATATCAACTTACTACAACCTCGTATCTGTTCTCTTGAGTAACGTGAACTTTATTTTTCATTATACAAGATCACTTTTTACAAAGTAGTTTATATGGAAACCCGATAGTGATTATAAAGTTGACTGCAGAGCCATTTGTCGTACGCCTTGCAATCTTGCGGTATCGTGTGGCCACAGTGCACAGATAATAATAGGACACGTACAATTTACATGCTGCAAAAATGAATTTTGTTGTAAAAAGACTAAAATGGCAGTGTAGGTAATACAGTGATTCACACTGACTTCATTCAAAGATCACACCTCTATACTTCTACTTTATATATTAGGTATACTTATGATCTTTACTGAAATTCATTCCTAACTGTTACACCTAGACTGCCATGTCTCTTTACAACAAAAAGTTGTAGAAGCATGTATTTATCCTGTTATTTTCTATTATTCGTGCTCCGAAAATCCTGGGTTATTGGTAAAGACAGTTTCTTTCTAAATGGGATGAATGCCCACGTCGATAGGAGTAAAATACAATATTTACCAGAATTATGTTTATTTATTTTATTTTATACAAAATGTGTATATTTTATTTTTATTTTTTCTAATTAGCTTTAAGCCATTGTACATAATAATTATCCTTTCTTTTATTTTCATCTGTAGTTTTTAGTATTGTAAATATATTGTATGTGTTTCTTAATAAACTATTGAAACAATATTTACCATATTTTCTTTAAAATTAAATAAATTAGTCAAATTATCAATGTCAGACAATGCTCTAATAGCAAAATTTAATACCTAAACATATTTCCTGTTGTATCCGTAAAAAAATCTATTACCTAATGCTAAATTGAATATATTGCAAAATTCCATTGAATTAGTGTAGGCCAGCGTGCTTTACATATTATTTATTTTTTATTCAGTATTCAGTTTTGTATCGTACTGTTAATCTGTATGTAAGTAGACTGCGGATTGCGCCAGCGCATCAGCTCCTGTTATTTGCGTCGGCGTAATGCCACTAAATTATACCACACTAATTACACACTTTGGACGGACTGCTCCGTCTGCACAAAGGACAAAACTCCATATAAAACATAGGCCGCTTAAGCTCTTCTGTGTATAGTGAACTGGTCTTATTCCAGGTCCCTTAGATTTAATATCGTAATCACACTTTTAGCGCTTGCGTTTTAATGCCCTTGGATTCTTATGAGACTTGACGTAATTTGTAGGTGTAGGCAATGAACACAAAAACGAATTGCTGTATAATTGCATGCATCACGGTCACAGCATTAAACATATTCGCATGTGTGAAAAGTAATAAACTCGCCATTGCATGAATTTGTCATCCGAAAGATGTTCACAAAAAGTTGAATATTGACCCACCTATCAGAAGAATACTCAGAGATAATACATAGAAACAATTAAAACTAGAACATATTATATATATATATAAACCTAACTAAACCTAACTATGAATAAAAAACGGGCTCCAAATCGGTGCCGACCGGGAGGGTGCCCCTTCCCAAGAGGCTGGCCGCATTACCTCGCTGAATAGCCAGGGCTATTCTTTGGCATAGGGATGAACCAGCCCTTAGGTCACCCGTAGCATTGACTAGTCTCTTTGCTAGTTCATTGAAAATTGAATGGGCGTTGTACTTTGTCCCCATGGCCTCAGTGTTTCCACCCCAAACGGCTCAAACACGTAGCCACTGTCGATGACTCCATATTTGCGCCGCTTGAGGTGTTCGGCCGCGTCCGCAGCAGCCCCGGCTTTGGTGGTGGTCACTGGAAGGTGAGACGGCGCTAATGTATCCACGCACGTGGCGTCCCAGACCAACGAATATAGTTTTGTGAAGATCAAAGAGCAATTCTGTAGTGTTTAAGTCTGTGGTAGAACTTCACAGTTTATACATATACAGTGCTGGGCCGCGCAGACAAAAAAACATGTGGAATAAATAAGATATGGCTCATATTACTTATATAATAATATAGTTAGGGACTTCATTTCATGATAAGGTAACGTTTAGTCAGCATTGTATGCAGACTGTGTCATCATAATATCTTCATATAGTTATTGCGTGCAATTTTGCTAAAATATACGTTTGTTCCAGATGGTTCTGTCACTTTGACGATGACAACTACGTTAACGTACCGCGACTGGTCGAAGTGCTACAGGGGTACGACTACAAGGAAGACTGGTACCTCGGAAGGACCTCTGTGTTCAGTCCGGTACTGATCTACCAGAAGTCCAAGGAAGGGGCAAAGAATAAGGTATGAACTCAAAGCCTTTTATATAAGCATGCGGGCCTATGGGCTCTTAATGGACTAGTTTTAGAAAAAAATATAATAAATCCATCAGATTTTCAAAGAAATTTGCACACATTTCTTTTGTCAGACAAATAAAATATATGTATATAGGATAATATTGTATAGTTAAAGTTCCGCGTGATGTCACGCCGTAATATTTGTTTAGCAAGGCGTGAAGTTGCGATTCGACTCGCTCCTGAACTTTGATGCGCTTTATCTTTGTTATTTTTTACTTGATTGCCAAATAAAAAGTATCCTAAATTGTTAGATAATGTAGCTGACAGAGTATTTTTTTTTTCCGTAGACTACCCTATTAGGGGCCTTATTGGACAGTAAAAAAATATAGTCTATCTTTTTTGGGGCTTCCGTGTGCGATTATGGTCCTCGTGCGATTGGAGTCCCTGGGCTCGTGCCCCGATTACCCTATGGGAAAGAGGCCTGTTGCATAGCTAAAAGTAAAGGAAATTACAGCCCTAGATGAGCCATGTTTAATTGACGACGATAATAAACAAATTGTATTTGTTGCAGTTAAAATATTCGTTTTGGTTCGGCACGGGAGGGGCCGGAGTGTGTTTAAGTCGAAGTTTGGCTTTAAAAATGTTACCCTTTGCGAGGTAAGTCCGATCATATTGACTGTGTAATATTAATAATAGCATCAATAGCCTGAAGTTTAGTCACGGAGTGTTTTAAATGATATATGAATGTATAGCAAGACAAGTTACCGTTTGACCCTGGGATAGTGGAGCTATAAACAGCTTTCATATGGCATTAATGTGCTTACGGCATATTATATGGCATTATAAATTGTCATTATTGTTCTAAATTATTCTTTATCGGAGTGCTGCGCAATCCTTCGTTCTTTTTTCGTAACCTTTCTTGCATCGCTCTGAATAGTTTGAAAGCTTTATTAAGCGAGAATTACTTGAAATTCACGAAATATTTAGCCCTGTTTACTCTCTGTTTACATCAGCGACATTCGATGACATTCAACATAAGCATTGCACTGCACTTACAAGGAATATGTTGGTAAACACGTAGGTGTAACGTAATGTCTTATGCCCTATCAACCGATCGGTTTCGACTAAACGGCTTAGAATAACGGAGAAGAATGAAGAAACACTCCAAAAATCTACTCAAAACATACAACACAAAACGTTTTGCAAAATCACTTCGCATACAAATGATGTCGAGTGACATTGGACATAATTTGTATGGTACAATTTAAACTTACATGTGTGAAATTGTGTTCTCTCGCAATATACCATTACCTTAATTGCGCTAAGCATGATAAAACATTGTTGTGTCGACTAAGCGAGGCGTTAATTTGAAGCTTAAATGGCCGAACTATCGTTTGACTACTTTTATCATTGTATTTACATCTAAAATGCAGTAAATCCTATATGTTTTTTTTTACTGTGCACCTTATGAAAAGAATGCCCAATAAACAAAAGAAATTGAATTGGGCCAATAGAATTTTACACACTTTACTAATTTCCCATTTTCATACAATTAACTAAATAAGTAACAGTGAAAGGTAACATTGCAATACGGGGTGAAAGCTACGTACATAATTTCAAATACCAATTCATATATTTTTTTAAGGAGATTTAGCTTTTAATTCGTTTAACATCGGCATAAAACATTACGTGGCCCTTATATTTTAATTTCAGAGCAGTAGGTATTATTTACTTATTATTCTTTTATAGCTAGAAAGTGTTATTTTGATCAATGTAATTGAGACACGAGTAATTACGAGGGTAATCATAAATAATTAATCGATGTCGGAATTGGTGTCAAGGTTGCAAAATATGTTTCTGACCACTAGTTGCATTCCGATACCAAAGCGGCTGCATGTTTATGATTTACTGCTGCCTAGTATAGCTGGGCCCACATTTATGATTGCTATTAGATACTTAAAACGTTTGATTCAATTGACCTAGTTCAAGTGTGCAGCATAGAATAACGACAGTTTTGTTAGGACATTTTAACAATTAAATGTATTTATGCAAAAGTTACCGGTAACCAACCCACATTAAATATTTGCATGTTCTTTAGTTTGAGGGAATATTAAACGGTTTTATATGTGGGTTGGATCTCTGTTACATAAATACGTCCAATTAGCATAGCAAACATAATTTGGCGGACTTTGTGGCCAGAGGGGCTACTCCGACGTTTGATATTCCAAGTTCAAAACATTCATATGTATCCTGTCAAATAATATTTAAGTGACCGTCTGATAAGAAGATCGCATGCAAATATCGGAGTTTAGGCTCAGGTCCCACACCTATAATTTCATTGTATAGTCACTGATTTTAGGTGTATGCTTGACATGTGTATTTATTTCTACAGTGGTGGCAGATTCATCAGTTTTTGTGATGACGTTCGTTTCCCAGACGACGTGTCTCTTGGATATCTCATAGGTAAGATTTCTCCATAACACATAACTGTTTAACATTCAAGTTGTTACACCAGTCCTATTGATTACAAAAACAATACAACTAACAACACTATGATACTAATAACTCAAATCCGACAAAATATTAATTCTATTGTTTTTGTAAACATCCCTTGAATTGACTTCGTAATTTGTATCATGAATGCACAATTATAAATTTTATTCAGTTATCCTACTCTATTTCGCTTTCGAATTTAATTCGATTAATTTAATATATCATTCCATTTACACCCTAAACTACCCGATCGGCACGTGATCACGACAAGGGTACTGACTCTATTTATAAGCATGTCGGAAACAGACAAATAATTTTTATCCTTACCGTCCAGCGGGGCCTATCTTGGCTTTTATCACGCGATAAATAAGTGACAAAGCATCCGTCACGTTTGGACAAAAAGCGAGTTTGAGTGACAGATGCTTTGTCATCTTATTTATCACGTGATAAACGCAACCATCATAGGCTCCCTGATTAGAGGCTATCTCTATTTATCATCTCTATATTTTAGACATAAGTCCTTAGTGTATCCGTGCATACTAACTTGTTCGTTTGTCTAAGATCTTCTTGGATATATCCCATTATTTTCTCATTTTCTCAAAGGCTAACTGGAAGAGATCCCTTATAGGGTTAAGTTCGCCTTTGTACATGTTTATTATTTTTTGGTTACAATTAAGTGTTTACATACATACATATATTATGTTACACCAACGTTGTCATAGAATACATAACTTCATGTTCCTTTTTTCGCTGACATTTGTAATTCCGGTTAAAATATGTAAATGAAATAAGCTAGGTTTAGGTTCCTGCATTAGTTCTAACTTAGTTGGACGAACTCTCAGAGATTTGGTGTAAAATTTGTAACTTGCCGTCGCCAATTATAGAATTTGTAGCCGCGAAGCAATTTGGGGCTTCCGTAGAATTTGAATTAGTTGGTTCGAATTTCGGACATGATAACGTTCCAGTATTGTTTGTAACTGCATTTGAAACCAAACCTGAAACCTGTAATGTACCTATTTGGAGAACTGGATGGTTTTGCTTTAAAAACGAATATTGATAAAAACTGTAGAAGTGAAAAAATGCGATTTCAATTTGAACGAAGGATGCCGTACCATATTTTTAAATTTTTAGCGTTGATTGTTATAGCGGCCATAGTAAATTAGTATTACATACTCTATGCAAATTTCAAGCTCTATAATCTATATCATTCATACGTTAAGAAACAAAACGAAGAAAACCAAAATAAACACGTTTGTTGTATCGGGGACTAGTGGCGTGGCATCAAACGTATACTTAAGCGATTACTTTTCCATCAAGAACAAAATATACTGTACTGTATGATTGTTCCTATAAAAAGGTGTTCAAGTGCCTCTTAATAGGCAAGCCAGTGGGAATCGTCTCCTACGGGCGCAACGCCGCTGTTGGGGACCCCGTTGTTTTTTTTTTCATTTTTTTTTATCCTTAAAGTCGCAAACTAAAAAAGAAACCCAGGTTCAAACCTCGGTATCGTTAAAAATAGTCTAAAAATCCTTTAACTAAAAAATGGAAAAGATAGTAAAAAAATATGTGTACATTGTAAAATTTAGGGTTTAGTGGCCATACACAATCATATGAATGCCAATCACCTTACCAATTTGATAACGTCCAATATTTTTGTCCACAGAAAACATAATGCGCATAAATCTGACTGTGATCCCCGAGTTCCACTCACACCTGGAGCAGATGAAACTCCTGGACACTGAGAAGTTGAAGGAACAGGTCTCCTTCGGCTACAGCAGGAGCAAGAATGGGTGGAATGTGGTCAACGTGCCTGGGTTCGACAGGCTGTATGACCCTACTAGGTGAGTTTAGGCTGTCTTCTTCTCAATCCCTACCTCGCTGGCTGAGGATTGCGACTCCTTGGCTGCGTACAGATGTGTAGCGAGGGATGTGTTTTTGTTTACCAATAGAATTAGCTGCGCTGAGCGAGGACAAGTAAATGAAGTTATTCCATGTTGCTGATGGGAAGCAGTTACCGCAGCCTATGGACGCTTTCAACTATTTATTAACCTCTGGATCAATATTCATAAAAAGTCTCATTATAGTTTTGAAAGGTTGGCACGACATGTTTAATCTGGAGTGCCTTTTGTCGTAACCCTGTTTACATAATGTATATATACTATAACAAAATGGTTATTATCAATGATATAAATAATTCATCCTGTTTTTGTTTTCTAAATATATATGTATACTTACTTGATATGTACTAAAGAAAATGCGTAATAGGCACATTTTATTCATAATAGACATTCAATTCAACTCACTAATTTTTCAAAATAATATTTTACAAATCAAAATAATTACTTATATTTGTTAATTATTTAACTATTTTTAAGGTTCGGTATCATCGTAATTTTGTCGCTGATATATATTCATTTGAAATAAATTTTAGTCTCTATGTGAAACAACGACATCGTACACAAACTTAAGTTAAATGATACATACATTCCCAACAACTTCAATTACAAAATTCTTTCAAACTCTAACCATTATTATAAATTTATCTATCTAATTATCTCCGAGGGCAGAAAACCTCGTTTCCTGTCTCTAACGTGAAGATAAAAGCGAATTACGACTTGCCCTCCTTTGTTGCAGGTTCCTGTCGCTGCATTGTTTCCTGTTCCCGGATTTCAAGTTCTGTCCGAGATAGCCAACGTAACACGTGTGCGAAAAGATAGTTTTTTCTAATTTATCTATGGTAGTCAACATTTTTAAAATTCTAGGCATTTGTTTTTTTTTTATTGATAAGTTTTTGGCATTGGAATTTGTTACTGCAAATCGAGTCAGTTAAAGAAGTGTAAATACGTTAAAATTAAATTGCTTAATGTCAGTCGCGACTAGTGCGCCAGCGGGGCAAGTGAAACTTTTTTTATCTAGCCTGTATGTGCGTCCCACTGCTGGGCAAAGGCCTCTCCTTTTTCTCGCCAGTCGTCTCCCTGAAGAGCAAGTTCCTGCCAAACGTTCTCGAGTGCGTACCGGTCTTCCCGCCGTCTCCATTTTGGTCTGCCTCTGCTTTGGCAATGCACCTAGCATATCTAAATACAGATACTAACTATAATTTGCTCTTGTCCCGACTGATCTTAGTATTTTTTAAGCAATGAAACAGCTTACTGGTTTTAAATTTTCGGATTTCAAATAGAACGAATTTAAATCGTTGCAGTGCAATAAATACAAAAAAAAAAAATATCTTAAACAAAATCGCTCTTCCATTTTGTTACTATTTTGTTTTTTTGTATAGCTTTTATTTTCCAGCATGTTGTAATAGTAAAATATTATTAATTGTAACATTCATCTTTGTTTCTCGTTTTGCTGTGAAACATTAATGTAAGTGACTCACTACTGAGTCGATCACAAATGTAATTCTGACATAAGTTATTATATTATTATATCAAAGAACTCGATCGAACATCGAAGATCTATATATTTATGTAAATGTATTAGAAAAGATTGTCGTAAATTATAACCCTACATAGGTGATTGATGTATAACTGTTGTCTTTAAGAAAAGTCTGTGATATTAGTTAATAATTGTAAGAACAGAAAAAGCGAAATGTGCTATTGAAAACGTTATTTAAAAAACTCGCCAAGTCATGTTACGTGTTTAAAATAATTATTTGTTTATAAAATAAACAATTTCAGAATTACACTTTCTTTTATTCCCGTCACTTACCAACCGAAGATTAGGCGGTTTACACACTGGCGATGGCGAGGCGACGCGCTACATCACGAACACGCAGTGGCTATGAAAATAATCTGCGCCTGCGCGGTTAAGTAAGGTACGGTGGGGTAAGACTGTCACCTGGAGAAGACTGCCACTAAACAACTATTTTGGCTCAGTGACCCAAACAAGATCTTGGCCTCCGAACGAGAGCACGCCACTTGTCCTGATCCTGCGCAGTTTTTCACCAGTTTTCAATTGAAGAAGACTGTCACAGTCTAATAAATAACTAACTGTTAGTCTGTAATATCGGACAACCTCACACAAATCGATCGTGTGCGTCAGAATGACTGACCAAAATGGCAGATTAATGTTAGACTTCCATCAGCATTCACTACCTATTTGCTACTATTTACTACCTATGTTGACATATTTGCTACCTACGTTTAAAAAGAAATATATATTTAATAAAGTGGGCAGTCATTCTGACGTCAGGATGACTGCCCACATTTATTATATGGGGGTTGGACCCCCTTATTTGCAACTTTCAATATACTATGATTTACTACCTATTTGCTACCTACACATATATTTTTTCCAGATTTTTAAGGCAAAAAATAAAAATGTTATAAGCAAAACATGGAATTTAATTACGAATCGGAGTGTACAGGCTGTACCTCATGAACCGTGATAGTTAGACAGCTGAAATTTTAACAGATGATGTATTTCTGTTGCCGCTATAACAGTAAATACTAAAACACAGAATAAAATAAATATTTAAGTGGGCTCCCATACAACAGACGTGATTTTGCCGGTATCCAATATAAAATGACCCCACAATGCGTACATTTTGCTTAGGAGCAGGGCTCTGCTAATACTGGATTTTATAGTTACGGTCCTTTTTAGCGTATATTTTGTACGAAACCTTCGTTGCGCGAGTCCGACTCGTTTAATATTTTAATTTGTTATTGTAGGTACCCGTGAAGGATCCGACGTCAGGATGACTGCCCACATTTATTATATGGGGGTTGGACCCCCTTATTTGCAACTTTCTATATACCATGATTTACTACCTATTTGCTACCTACCTACACATATATTTTTCCAGATTTTTAAGGCAAAAAATAAAAATGTTATAAGCAAAACATGGAATTTAATTACGAATCGGAGTGTACAGGCTGTGCTGTACCTCATGAACCGTGATAGTTAGACAGCTGAAATTTTCACAGATGATGTATTTCTGTTGCCGCTATAACAGTAAATACTAAAACACAGAATAAAATAAATATTTAAGGGGGCTCCCATACAACAGACGTGATTTTGCCGGTATGCAATATAAAATGACCCCACAATGCGTACATTTTGCTTAGGAGCAGGGTTCTGCTAATACTGGATTTTATAGTTACGGCCCTTTTTAGCGTATATTTTGTACGAAACCCACGGTGCGCGAGTCCGACTCGTTTAATATTTTCATTTGTTATTGTTTAACTATTATTAGAAAATTAGAAATATTCGAGTTCATCACACAAATATTTCCCCTGGCCGGGATTCGAACCCGGGACCGCCGGCTCAGTAGGCAGAATAAATTACATTAGTCTTACCTTACCTCACCTTACAGTTTAAGTAGTTATTTAATTGTGTTGTATGTATGTTGAAACGGGCGTGTTATTTATAAAACCAGAGCATTCAAGATTATTCGCCAACTGGTTGCTTTGCATTGCCGTATTGTGATTTTTTTGTGGTATTAATTTATTTTACTGGCAAGGAACACTTTTTAGTAATATCACTCATGTAAACAAAGAGTAAACAGCAATAATTTTGTTAAAAACTTTCGTGAGACATATTTTATTATTGTATTAAGCGGTTTACACTCACGTGAAATTGTCTGGAACGGCCCGACATGTTTCGAACTCGTATGGAGCTCTTCATCAGGGACAGCTGCCCGTACACCTCCGCGGCAACCTCGTCAATGCTGATACGTTCCGCTCCACAAAATTCGTTCCTGACAATTTCACGTGAGTGTAAACCGCTTAATACAATAATAAGAGTAAACAGTGCTAAATATTATGCAAATTTCAAATAATTTGCGCATAATAAAGCCAAAACTATCCACAGCAAGGCAAAAAAGTTCTTATGAAAAACGATTCAGTATTTATTTCAGACGAAGAACGAAGGATTGAAGAGCATTTCAATAAATAATTTTAAATTGGTTTTTGACACACGGCTACTGACATTTTAAAACACATATGTATATATGATTTATGCACATTATTTCCGAAAGCGGTTTGTATCGCCACTATCCCAGCCCGTCTAGCACAACTACGCTCGCAACTCTTGTCGCGCGACATAGCATCGCTTGTCACTCTCACACAGTACAGCGAAGAAAGAGATGGGTAATATTTCCCGCGTGAGAAAGAGCCGCGTGTCACAGTTATGCTAGAGGTACTGGTATAACCGTCAGGCTGTTATTAATCGTAAATCTGCCACCCTACGCTCCGCGTCATTCCGCGTGGCCAGTGTGAACACCGCCTTAGCTGTCAACAAACTTGAGACTTGAAGTACCTAATTTCTATCGATAACTTTAATCGCAACGTCAACATTAATACTGATAATGATAAGAATCCGGTTCTCACCGTTTTTAAACAAATATAAAAAGTCTTTTGGCGACAGTTCCCATAAGCGACTTCCTCTGCCGTTGGAAATGGTCCTAATTAACGCTTATTTTAATGTTATAGCATTTTTATAGTCTTTCATATTCGTCTCGGTTTACGTCACGGATACATCTGCGAGGTGCATGCATCCGACGGGCCAAGATGCCACAAAATTCAACACAGTGCGCAGGAATTTTGTATTTCCTGGTTGGTATTAAGATTGGAATTTTTGAATGTTTTTGGAGTTTAAAATGCTTTCGTTTCGGAGGTGTTTCTGTGTTTGTTGTTGTGTGTGGGCGGTGATAATTCGTTTACCTCCGCCTGCCTTGTATGGTCAGTCTGAAACGGTATTTTGTTTTGGACTGAGCTAAAAGTGGCTAAGAGTTTAGGTATTATCGTTTGAGTTTATGCTCGCATTTGATTAATAGGCCAATTAGGTAAGACTGACGGGCCAGATTAGGACAAATCTATATACTAGTATTGAAGCAAGTAATATTATACTAAACTACTACTACTACTATTGACGAAGCCTGTTGTGGATCACATCATTGGTTTGTATTTGACGAAGCCTGTTGCTGATTTGTTGTTGTATCTCACCTGACGAAGCCTGCGATGCGGATCAGAACATAGTGTAAAATTTCCTTTCGTGTTTTTTTAATAAATGAATTGTTCAACATATAGGTACTAAACAATCAATATATTATATGTAAGTATATCCCCATTATTGCGTTGTATGACGCCCATCTGTCCGATGCCTTATTATACTTACTTTTCAATAACTAGTTGATAATCAGTTGGTTCATTGTTTACTCTTATTGTTGTTATACGATGCAATAAGTACAAAACAAGTACTCTTTGTTGCACATCTCACACAACAAACAGGATACATACAAAGTAAGAGATTACAATTAAGAGGTAAACAACAGGCGGACAGCTGCCGGTCCGTACGAGACGTGCACGTTTTGTGTTACTTAGTTATGAAAAAGTACAATATTTTTTTATGGTAAGTACTAAATGATACCTTTAAAAAAACCGGCCAACTGCGATTCGGATTCGTGCACCGAGGGTTCCGTACAATGTGATGTAGGTAACTAAAAATTTAAGGTTTTCTCAATTTTTCCTTTATCTGTACTATAAGACGTTGCTTCGTACCCAATTACAAGATTCTGAGTTCACGGGGAGTACCCTGTAGGTTTTGATTCCTTTGCGAGTGTCGAAGATTTGCAGCATAAACAGCTGTATCTTTTGTTTGCGTTGGCTTAGAAGTTTAATTTTTTCACAGCTCCAAGGGATAGTACTCGTAAACCTGAGTATTTCACGCGTTCCTGAGCAAAAGGGTCTTGATAGACAGACAGACGTATTACAAAGTGGTCCTATAAGGGTTCCATTTTTAGGGTTCCGTAGCCAAATGGCAAAAACGGAACCCTTATAGATTCGTCATGTCTGTCTGTCCGTCTGTCCGTCTGTCTGTCCGTCTGTCCGTCTGTCTGTCCGTCTGTCCGTCCGTATGTCACAGCCATTTTTTTTCCGAAACTATGAGAGCTATACTGTTGAAACTTGGTAGGTAGATGTATTCTGTGAAACGCATTAAGATTTTGATGCAAAAATTTAAAACATAATAATAAATATTGGGGGCTCCCCATACTTAGAACTGAAACTCAAAAAATTTTGTTTCATCAAACACATACGTGTGGGGTATCTATGGATAGGTCTTCAAAAATAATATCGAGGTTTCTAAAATTTTTTTTTTTCTAAACCGAATAGTTTGCGTGACAGACGCTACCAAAGTGGAAAAAAGCTGGTCTCCCCCCCTCTAACTTCTAAAATAAGAAAATGAAAAATCTAAAAAAAAATATGATGTACATTACTATAAAAACTACCAACGAAAATTGTTTTGAACGAGATCTAGTAAGTAGTTTTTTATTAATACCTAACTTTGCACCTAATTTATATGGGGCGCTATACATACCAGGTGCAAACTTAACTTAACCACTTAGGGATGGAAAGTGTTTGTACGCAACCCTCGGTGCGCGAGTCCGACTCGCACTTGGCCGGTTTTTTTCTTTTGAGTTACGGAACCCTAATAAAACTCTTTAAATGGATTAAATAGCATATATAATTTATTTGAGCCTTTCTGACGTATCAGTAGCGTAACAATTCTATATTACCGTTGTCAAAGTTTGACTGACAAAAACAAAATTTCCGGACTGGAACCGAACATTTACTGAGTCCCGCTTTACCGACAACGCTGTTGTATGTGTCCCGTCTACTTTACACTACGAAGGCTGAAGAGATCGTAGAATATCTAAGGTGGAAGCCACGTATCGTCCTGAGGGTGAATTTGGAGTCTCACCACGACGTGAGTTTTTATTCCTTCGTGCTGATAGTTCTGACAGACCAACTAGCGACCTTCACAACGGAAGAGTATTGTCCGAAGGGTGTCATGTTCAGGTGTTTCCGTGGACGGCTACCTGACAGTGACACTTCGAACTCGCGTAGCACATCGCTGTAAAAATGTGACCTAGTTTAGTTATCAAAGCAAACATAATAGAAACATAGGTAACTAACTTATCAAATCAAAAGGTATAGGTAAGTTAGTTTAAAGTTAAGTATCAATGGGCCTCAGTTATCTGAAATAAATCTAAGCAATATCAAGAAATCCTCACATATAATCACACCCTAACATATTATGTCTCGCAGTTCAATGCCGCCCATAAATTAGGTACCTTAAGGACCCCAAAGGCACGCTCGATCCCTTTCCCAGTTAGATGGCGTGAAAGACGCTTGAATGGAACATTAAGCACGGAAAGACACTTCTTAACACCTTCGCAGTAAGTATTTATTAGGCAACAGACACGATCTACGCGCTTTAATCGAATAAATCTACGAACTTGGCTGATACACTGCCTTGTCGCGATACAAACGCAAATGGTTCAATGCTTACCGAGCGGTTTGCCACATAAGCATAAGGGATAATTTAAGCTTCGATATCTATAAAAATACTGTTTGATTTATATTTTGATTCGTTCCACGAACTGGGACTAAATTCGACAACATTAGGTCCACTTTATCGTTGTGCTTAATTTATTTTAGTATTACATTTCAAGTTCCTAATCAAACCACTGAACAGAAAAGCTAGGTTATTATGCGTCCACAGACCACCCCTGGGGGTTGTCTGTGTATGCGTCGAGTTCTCTTAAGCCGTATGACATTAGTTTGAACTTGAACCACTCCTTTCGAATATTATTTTATATTTATGTGCCATTGTGCTGGCCTGTGTCTATTTGTAACGTGAATAGAATAACTTGGTGTAGGTATTATAGTCGAAACGTGCGCGTTTCCATATAACAGGTAGCTTAAGTAATGTTTTTTTTTGTCTAAATATTGAATGAACTTTACTGTGAAATGTATGAAACAAAACGTATTTTGAATTCATTTACTGCTGGCGCATATACAATTCATTTTGTAAAATTCAAAGTAACAATTCAAACTTCAAAACAAAATTCTGCACCCCAAGATACAGGCATAGCCTAGTTTGGGGGCCTCTGTTATTTCGCCCTACAATACACTGTTTTGAAGCAATTGAGAAATGTACTGTACTACTGCAGTGCATTTCTCAATTGTCATAAATTTATAAAGCTAGCCTCCAGCAGCGTAGTGGTTTCTCTCTTATATCACAAGACAAAATTTGTCTACAGCGTTTATGCTGGCGGCAAGCTAAATCTTGTCCTATCTTATGTTACATGTGTTGTGTAACTCAGAAAGTAATAAAGAATTATTATTATATTATTATTATTATTATATTATTAAACACACTCAGCTCCTGCCATTATACCGGGGTCTTGCTTATTATTGCGGTAAAACAGCCTCCTAGACCTTGGAATGTTAACTGACTTCTTATAATTACTTCTTATCTATCACATGTTGGCAAAAAAATAAAAAGGAATACTAGTCCTAGCATGTCAAGGTCTACTTAGTGCTTCACTCACCAATTAAAATTTATTAATTAACATTTTATTCTACAAAAATAAAAAGTCAGTACAAATGGCGGACTTAATACCAAATGGCATTCTCTACCATTCAACCATACCATAGGGCTAAACAGAGATAATTACTAGATTTTTCGAGTTCTTGGTTCGTCAGATGCTTGCGCAATATTCAGACGATTCCACAAAAATAAAATCGCTGTAGTATTTAATCTAGTTATATAGAATTAAACAATTTGACGTCTGACACATTTATCCTGTGCCCTCAATTATATTTTGGTGATATGCGCTATTCGATGATTACTTTACTACTGACTTCACAGACCATTAATCAGATGATGCCATACAAATTAACACAGAAGTAATTCTTAAAGTGGACTTATTGTGGTTAAGTAAAGTAAGTTGTGGTAAAGTAGGGATTAGCCACTTCAAGCGTTGTAAGCGGCTTATATCTGCAAATGTTGCCGTCTATGAGCATTGTTAAGGAAGGTTACGGAGCGTTCATCCTCACGCACTGGAGCCAAAATGGTCGAGAACTGTGGGGTTCCAGAGGAACTTCCTACCGCGAACGCTCCGCATGTGGAATGAGCTCCGAGGTTTTCCCCGGGGGCTACGGTATGCGGTTATTCAAGAGGGGTTCTTAAAGGGTCGGCAACGTGTGATGCTCCTGGCATCGCAAGCCTCCATAGGCGGTGGTAACTGCTTAACATCAGGCGGGCCGCATGCTTGTATGCCACCGTCGTAGTATGAAAAAAGGTCCCTCAATCCTGTGGCGCAGAGACATTCCCGTTAGT
This sequence comes from Apotomis turbidana, assembly GCA_905147355.2. NCBI lineage: Eukaryota > Metazoa > Arthropoda > Insecta > Lepidoptera > Tortricidae > Apotomis > Apotomis turbidana. The sequence goes on along the minus strand of LR990288.1, from coordinate 20,793,098 downwards.
AGGTCTGTAAACCCACACAAAGTCCGACTCACTGGTGAGAGGGCTAACCAGTAATTACTTTTTTCTTCTTTGGTATTTGGATCAATCAACTTTTGTCTGTTGCTTGTTGCGATGGTGATGTCCCCTGGGTTCCTATTTAAAACTACGCTTTTCGGCGGCAATATTCATCAAAAATGTTGTAATTGCAGTAGTTATAAGCCCATTCTTATTTAGAATATCTCTTGAAAATACCAATATTATAAATTATCAACACTTTTCTAAGAAGTTTAATCATCATTGTCTCCTAGGTGAAGGGACAGAATAACAACAAGAAAAAGTTGATCCACCCATTTAAGAAATGCAGCAACAGATTGAAAAAAATGATGCTCAAGTTAGTGGCTTTAGCAGTCACCCGTCCCGTCTGATCCGGAAAGCCATGGAGACTCATAGGCTGGCATAACACCATGTCCGATTTCTTTCCTTCAGACATAATAAACGCCTGATCCAGGCTTAATGAGAGGTATTTCACATTTAAATACTTGCTTGACACCTACTGTCATTTGAAACATCCGCTGGCCACACGGCCAGTGACTAAATTCGCCGTTTCCAGTGGCATGTGTCCAAGATTTTTTTTTCAGCTTGTTTATTTATTATAAAAAAGGGAATTAATCGTTTTTATTATACCACATCTACTACTGGACGCGGCCCCAAAGTTCTCCATAATGATCGGTCTTGCGCCGCCCTCATCCAATTGACAACATTTCATATTTTTAAGACTATCATTTTATTACTTTTCTGAATTCTGCTTAAAAAGGTGAAGTAATCTCTGTTTTTATTTATTTTCTGAGATGATTATTTACTTTATTATTAATTTATAAAAACATACTCATTTTAAAATGTGGTAACACCAAAACCAGAACTTAATGGAACGGTTACTTCAGTCGGTTTTCTTATTAAAAAAAAAAACTTAATAAAACTCGGTATGCATCTGTCACTTGTCAACGTCAAATAAAAAAAAAAATTTTTTTTTGGTCTTTGGTTTAGACAACAACCCTATTCAGCCCGTATTGTCTTAGATTGCAGTTATTTGATGTATTTTCTTATATTTCTTTAAATACAGAAGAATAAATTCAAAGATTTTTTTTTCAAGGTACACGACATACTCGTAAAGCTCTGTCGATCTCTATACTAATTTCCACCTGTTAAAAATATGAAATGCTGTCAATTTCTTCCCGCGATCCTAACCAGGTCGTCGTTAAGGGCCTTCCCACGCTGCGTCTTCCGGTCCGAGGTCGCCGCTTATGAAACTTTTTGCCCCAACGGCCATCGGTTCTACGAGCAATGTCCCCACTGCAGCTTAAGTTTGGTGACTGTCTGAGCTATATCTACAACCTTGGTTCTCCTGCGTATCTCATCATTTTGGATTCGATTCCTCAAGGAAACTTGGGGCATAGCACGTTCCATTACCCTTTGAGTAACTTTGAACCTTCTTTTTGTGAGCAACCACGTTTCAGAAAGTCATGAATCGCGTTTAGAAAGTGCTCATTTAATTACCTCGACGTTTCGAATGTGAAGTTATTACACTCATGATCTCGAAGGGACTTTACTACTTTTTGACCGCGATTAAGTCCCGTTTTGTTATAATAATGAGTGAAAATCGTGTTAGTTTAAATCAATGGCTTCTATTAGAAATTCTCTTTAAGATGACTAAATTTATATTTTGATAAGTGCAAAATTCAGATAGTTAGTCATATTATTAAATGCAAATGACAAAAGCGATTACGTAATTTGGTCAGTCCTTAAAAAAGTCAACGTATTAATGTTACATAAGTGTACTTAAAATAGCCAAAATCGATATATGCCCGTTAATAATTGTTGTAAAGTCGAAATATTGCTAAACTGGGAATATCGTAATGCCGAATTAGGCCCCAGTACGACCAGGTCGAACTACGTTTGCACCTCGTTTGTGTGAGTGTCTATACACACCAGGTGCAAACTAAACTCAACCGGGTTCTGCCGGTATCAAATCGCTTATGCCACTAAACCCATATCATAATAGCTAAAGGTGTCTCATTGGTGTCATTGGAATGTTTATTCAGCTTTTATAGTGTGATAAAAGTCTGTTGACTTAATGTTTAAACGGTTATGAAGAATCAAATTTCGAATTCAACGGTCAATAAAATAGTGGTGTTCAATATGGATAGTTTCCTGTATGCCGTATTGAATTTACAGTAACCGTGGAGGTTAATGATGGATAAGACGGGATTAGGTTACGTTGAATGTATCAAGAAATAGGAGGATAGTGTTACCTTAGTGTTGCCTTTTGAAAGGTGCATTGACTATCGAAGTTGGTAATCCTTTTAAGGCGGCTCGAAGCTTGTGCCAGTATCAGTTTTTTTTTTGTTTATAACCAATGCATGACTTCCGTGTTAAATATAAATAAGACTTATCAAAAAATAAAAAATAAAACATGAGATGAAATGAACATGAACAAAGATGGCCGAGGAATCCAACTATCGAAGTTTTCTTCTTAGGTCGTTATAGATAGCGGGTGCAATTTACGAGTACGTGACATACAGTATGTTTGATATTATAACAAACATTTGTCACATCACAGGACCCATACAACGTAAATCTGCGCGACGCATTGAATTTCATAAAAAAACAAGGAATGACATAGTGGTTTTTCAAGTATCTATAAACGTTTTTCACTTTCTATTTGATACTATTGAGTTCATGTTATATTTTTTCTTATCACGGTGTTGAAGTATTTAACGATAATAAATCATTACTCAAACAGTTACGTACTACGTCTTATTTTCTTTTTTAAAGTTGTGTTGTGACTAAATCTTGCGTTTCGATTCATGTGTTATTTCTGTAAATTGGTAAAAATCGATTAAATCGATAAGTTTATAACCTAAAGAAAGAACAATAAAACCAACTATTACTTTACATAGAAAGCTCTAGTGAGTCCGGCGGCTCGTAGCTCAAAAAAATATTGATTTACACAAAATAAACAAAAATATATACAGGTTTGAAAAAAAGTTCGTCGATAAAATCGATTTGATCAACCATTCATAATCGTTAGGTTTGGCAAACAATATGGTTTTGCTACATCACTACAAACATCAACAGAGAACTGTCAAATGTTTGTTATAATATCAAACACACTGTAAGTGTCAAACCAAGGCGCTAATTTGAGTGAACTTTGTGATATCGACAAATAAACAACGCCTCAGTATAAACACACAATCAAAATACACGGAACCAGAAAAACTAACAATAACTTTTGGATATTATACTATTTTTAATTGGACTGCAATTACTAAAAAGAAGACGTGTTTAGACTACTGATTTTAATGACTTCACAAGCCAGTATCCTTATAGAAAATTCATACAAACTTATCGTTTTTGACATTTCGTAAAATGAACTGTCATCAAATACCTACCGTATTCGTGCTGCATAAAGTGACGTTTCTCGTTACTGTCTGCTTAAGTTTGCGCTTGGCGTCAATGGCGTCGCATATAGGTAAATGAGGCGCAAACTTAACGCTACCGGGATGCCGAAGTGGCAATAATAGGCACATCACCACTTCGGAAATCTCTCCGCGGTATCAGAGAAATGTATATGAAATTAGGGCTCTGAATTGAAGATATTGCAAATTTCCGTCGAAATAGCGCACAAAGGACAATTGCTTGGTTCATAATATAACAATAAGATCTTATAATATGTAAATATATGTATCATTGTATTTATGGTCGTTATGAAATGTAATAAACATGTATTCACTTGTATCTTAGACGACGCTCTCCGAACAATAAATTTTCTACTCTGCAGCCGCTGGAAGCATCTCTGTTTGGCCCTATGGTTGACTAGTAGAGAATGCCATTAGGCATTAAGTTCGCTATTTGTGCGGAATTTTGATTTGTGCAATAAAATTTAAATAAATAAATAATAAGCCATACTTTTAGGTACTAGGTATTTAATTAATAGTCTAAGTATCTCATTTACAACTTTTTCAAGCAAATTATTAGTCAAATTAGCTCTAAACGAATTTCCTCAGGTTTTTGAATGATTAATTAAAGTGATTGTTACGGCGATTCGTCCCGCCGTGGTGGGTACAGTAAGAAGCACCTGGCATTCTCTGCCGTCGCTTTTTAAATCGATTATTAGTGCACAGTCACTTCGTGTAATTGGATTCTGCCCAAAAATGGTTCATCAGAACCGATTAGTCGCAAGTCAGAGGTTCTAAAGACCAGAATTGACAAATTGGATTTGGTTTTCAAATTTGTTCTGCAGCAAGTGCAACGAGCGGATCTGTACCGATTAGACCCATTACACGGACGATTGTTAACAACAGTTTTTGTTAGATAATTTCATAATTTTTCCTCAGTCAATCAAGTTACTGTACATATCCAGAAGGTGTATTCATTTGTAATAATATTCCGTAGGTTTATGCTAGAAATAACTTAATGAGTACAACACGATTTTGTCTTCGCTTGCGCCTTCTATTGGGATATAAAGGTAGTACGACACTAAGACAGTTTTAATGTAAGTACATTAAGGTTCTTACTTGCAACTGATACAAAATAACGAGTTTCTTTATTACGACATCACGACTTCAGGTAGTAAAAACTTACCTTCATTTAAGGCGCCTACGCACTTCACTGCATTTGACCCTAAACCGAGAGAACTATATATAACACGATCCAAAAATAATCGTGGATTGCAACAAATTAGCGACCAATTTTGGAAACCCAATCATAAAAGCAAGGAGTGGGAATGCCATAGTGGTAAATACAATTTTCTTAGTATTTGATAAATGCGTACTTTTAAAATGGCATTGAGGCCGATTTAAATTTCTAGCTTCGACATTAATATGAACATTGTATTGTAGTATACTAAAATAAAACGTGGCTATTTATCTTTATCATTACTTGGAGTATGTGTTAGTTATGTTTCATCAAAAACATTATGAGCAAAAATATCATAGTATCTAAACGCATTGTTTTTCATTGCAAAATGTTGTAAAGACATCGCCGTTACTTTAGTATAGTATAAGTGGTATAGGAGTACATGTTCCATAACCTATTACATAATAACTTATAATAATATAATAATAATAATAATACTTATTATAATAACGCACGAAATATAGGTAAATCTACCTAGGGTAAATCGCCAATTACTGGCCACCGTTCAATAATTGGCCACCTCATACTAAAAATGAACTCGTTTACCTGAAAACTGAATTCATTTTAAAAAATCAACACCATAAAGCATAAGGAACAATTCGAAAGGTCTCCTGGCGTCGGGATGGTGGAGTAGTTGACACGGTGGACTGGTAATAAAGAGCGATATCGTGTTCCATTCTCTGCAAACGATCAAAGCAAAGATAAGGACACAAATTTTGAGTCTTGATCTTTGTATCAATGGTTAAAAATATAACTATATTAGGTATAATTATACTGTTCTTTGTGCTTTGTGTTGGAATCGGATGGTATGCGCTAGCCCTTTAAGCGGCTTACACGTTTCAATTGTAAAGCGTCACTCAACAAAAATGTGTCTTTATCTACTAACTACGTACGACCCAGAATATATTTCCCTACTCAGCCATAAAATAAACAGACGACATTATCCCTATTAACTCGGGACTAAAAGGCATACATTACTAACCACTACCGCTTAAAAACTTTTCTATGTATCTATCCATAAACGTATCGATTAAACGAACTTGCCCAAGAATTAATGAGTACGAATAAACATAATTAAGCTTTCAAATGAACTATTTCTCTAAATTGCTTATTTAATTTTTCGTAGCGCTTTGAGAACGAATCCTATAAAACTTGACATTAGGTGCAGTTTGGAAAATATGTAAAAAGGGATTTTAGGCGTTTTGATATGACTTCTCCGAGGCAACATCGATCGATCTTTTGATGATTAGTCTCCGAATTAAATTCAATTAAGTAATGGATTCGTTTTCTCATTTGTTTCTCGCTCATGTCTTCTTAACGTTTAAAAAGTTCATTAAATCAGTCCAAACTGACTAGAATAATGTTTCTGTAGTTCTCAATACTTATTTAATAATTATTCTCAGTTAAAAATAAGTACTTAATTAAAAATTTACACGAAATCATTTAATTCGTTTAGTCAAACGAATACGCTATATAAACAAATCAGACACTTAGTTAATGATTTAATGAAAATAAAATTAAGATTACGTATAGCAAAATTACAAAACACATGTTAATAAAAGATACAAACAGTGAAACATAGAACGTCCTATTTTTTGGAAATCGGTTGAAAATAGACAGCACACGCTACATATACCTACGGTCTTACCTATCGCTAAAAACGATTACTTCAAACTCAAAACGATCCACACGTTGACGATCAACAAAATAAAACACAATCCGATAAAGATTCCTATAACAATCCTAGTTTATTTATTCCCTACATCAAGAATTTCCAAAATGCGCGAATATACTTTCATTGCGTTCCTGATTTCCAATCAACATCCTTTTTGATAGAGAACCACTCGGTCGACCAATTCAGTAAAATATTTCAACTATCACAACAGCCAATGAAACCAGTAGCTTCCATATATGAACTATCGGTTATTACATACCTTAAACGAAAGGAGTTGAAGAATGCACGGGCTAAATTCATCATCTCTAATAATAAATTTGTTCGAGATGTCTACTGTGTAACTCGTAATATGCGCTTTTCTAAGTATCAATAGTGACTTTCTTTCTCATAGAGGTGACAGGTTTAGAATTTAAAATGGCGAGTAAACTTTAAATTACAGGCTTGTTTGCTTACTGGGTGGCTCCATCACCTTAGATTATAGACAAAAGTGTCTTTTATGAAATATTTTTTATTTAATTTGAATTTGAATTACTAATCTTCGGGGATAGTGCAGTACCGCGTAAGTAACAAGTATAGATACGAATCAATATTCAAACAAATGCTTGGTATTTATTGAAATGAGAACTTTATCGACAGCTGTTATTTACGCGGTATTGCACTATCTCCGACGAAATGTTGAATTTTGATATACGTAAATATATGATGACATACATATAGTTTAAACAGTCAAGTTGTTAATGTCAACAAATACAATTCAAATATAAATTAATTAAGTATACGTAAGTGTTCGTTATACTGGTTGTACGTCAAATATAAAGTCATATTGCTAAACTAGGGATATTGCATTGCCTCATCAAATAAGGACCCGGTAAATAGTTACTACAACTTTCCTCCGTAAAGAATTTGAAATAGTTCAGTTCCCGTCTAACAAACGTTTTATTATACTTAGTAAATATTTGTGTGATGATCTCGAATATTTGTGCTTGGGTCATAGTTGTTCTATGTATTTAAGCATATATTTATCTATATAAGTACGTATATCATCGTCTAGTACCCATAACACAAGCCTTCGAGAGCCTTCAGAGCTTAATTTGGGACTAGATCGATTTGTGTGAGGTTGTCCGATATTTATTTATTTAGTTATAAGTAAAGTCGTTTATTTCTCGCCATAATCTCTTACATTATTAATTAAGTTAAACTTCTTAGCATTTTTGAATACTTAAATTCTTTTACGATCAAACTGGAAACTTTGAAATTTAATATAAGTAATCTTAATAAAAACAAAGCTGCCTTGATATTTACCGCCATTTTTTACGTCCGTTTTTGCTGTAAACAATTTAGCAGAAAATTTATTGGGGCATTAAAAAATGCAGTAATTTAGAGTCATCACAATCTACCTATATAAAGTTTGTTTATGTGTGCGTCATTTGACAACGTCGTTTAAAGATAATGTTCGTTTTAAAACCCACACGTAATGAGCTAAAAGGTAGGTATGAGTTGATTTGAACTTTACATTAGTTTGGCGAATTTTTATAGCATTTTGACAGATTTGAGTTTATTTCTGATCAATTTCACTACACAAAGGTTTTCTGGAGCGATCTCTTTAGCGGTAAGACCGCCTCTTGTCAACCGTTATTAGAATTATTGTATTTCTGTTTCTTTTGATAACTAATTTAGTTGTGCAATAAAACATTTTTGTACTCTATTGTATTCGATTAACCACGGAAACAAACTCACTAGTGTAGTGAAGAACCTTTTCATACCATTGAGGTCGTTAGGTATTCGCTATGGTTCTCTGCCGTATCGCCTAAATATTTATCACAAAGTATTCATTTGGCAAACTGTTTCATTTCCCAACTCACGATTTTCTCTGAAACCCTATTTTTTTCGGAACTTTCATAAAACCTAACCTACTGTATAAGAGCATAAAAAATACACTAAGATTTTTTTTGCTTTCAGAGAAAATCGTGAGTTGGGAAATGCAACAGTTTGCCAAATGAATACTTTGCGAAAAAAATTTAGGCGAAAAGGCTGGATACCATTCGGTATACATTGATACACATAATGCGCAATCTTAGAATGATCCCTTCAGAACCAGTAATGCTTGCAATAACTGATCTAAGTCGCACGCGCTTCGCTCTTTCTCTCTTTAACTATATTCTGTGCCATAGCTAGACCAACGCCCAGCGACTTTCGCCAATAATTTTAGATAGATACCTAGTTACTTGTGAAAACAGTTAACCTACTAAAAATAATACCCGCTTCGATTTCCCGGGCTTCGACTATAAACTAAACCGGGTAATAAAATATCCAGTGTAGCACCGCCCTCGGAGAACCTTTGGCTTGGTATACAGTCTTAATTAAATCAGATTTAATTGAGTTTAACTGCTGAAATACTTCGACGAAGCTATTTCCGCTTAATGAGCCTGCTTTGAGTCATAGTTCGGAGATTAGGAACAGAGTAATCGAGTGTAGGCTGAAAAGGTAAACAGAAATTTATGCTAAAATAGAACAAAGCCGATTCAATTAGGTCAAATTTAGCTATAAATAATCCCATCTGCTCTAGGGCTGATTCATAGCGATGGAGGGTGTAGGGGTCATGATCCCACACTGAGTTTGTTAGTTTTCGCACTGACCATGCGCTAGGTAGGTACCTACGTCACGGAGCGCGTGGGTAATACCATAGAACAGGATAATAGTATAAGTAATACTACATAATCTACATATATAGTTAGCGCAGTAGAATGAGTCCGTTTTTAACCCCCGACGAAAAAAGAGTGAGAGTGTCTGTGTATCTGTATATCTGTCTGTGGCATCGTGGCTCCCAAACGGATGGGTCAATTTAAGTGCGGTTTTTGTTAATAGAAAGACTTGTCCGTCAAAGTGGTTCTTAGCTATGTTTAGTGGCAATAGGACTAGTAGTTTCCAAAATTTTCAGATTTAATTGGAACAAGTGGCAAGATCTCAGACATTGAAGCTTAGAATTCAAAATTTTGTAGTTATGTTCAGTTTTAGTAGCATTTTCTATATCACTTATTGAATGAGGGCCTCATGATGACCAGCTAGTTGTGTCGGGGGTGTTTTAACTTTTTAATTTAGGTTTTTAAACAAAAGAAGATACTGTATACAAATTTGTGTGACTATGTTAAATCTGCTGCCCGCGCTCCACGTCGTAGGTGTACCGCGTGTGAAGAGCACTAGTAATATTTCAGCTACATGAAATTGTCAGTTCAATGCGGTCCATGCTTGGGGGCCGGCAGGTTTATGATGGTCGCGGTAATTACGAAGGATAAATGACAAAGCTCCCGTCACAAATAGTGTCAAAGTATGTGTGACAGATGTGTTATCATTAATGAGTGCCAGCAAGACGAGCTCACTACGAAGCGAACCACGCTAGCAGCCTACCTATATACATCAGCGGACATTTGTGTGTAACTCCCTCTGTCGTCTTTATTCGGGCACAACCGTTGCGCATTCGTAGTGTGTCGCAGTAACACACACGAGTCGGTCGGTCGTGTCGTTACGCCCCAATCGCAACATATTTTACACAAACGGGATACAAATCTCAGGCGGCTTTTGCAAAGATTTAAAGTTACTTAGTTATAGTTAGAGAAAAGCTTGTTCATAATCACACAGAATTACCCGCAAACCAAGATCATACTGCATCACTTATAGTCCCTGTGGCTTCAAATTAATCTATTATTTCATAGAAAAGCATCAATTTCCATAGGTAAGAAGGCACAGGTACCTACTTACTATAACTTTAATACGCGTAACTTAATATTTCAGTCAGTCTGAAGCAACCCGCTCATAACGAAGTTTAGCTGATTGAAATCAAATTAATCCTAATCTAGTGGAAACTTGTTGCATTGATTGGGACAGAAACGTAATTAACACGAACTTTGACTTTTTATCCATTAATCAACGTAATCTGTGGAGTTAGTTAAAATTCATGATACTCTGGCCCTTTTTGCTGTAGTCAAATTATTGTAACCAGTATTTCACCTTGATGTCTACAAATACGCACGCACGCATGCGCATGCGCATAGGTGTACAAACATCATTTGAAGTTTATACCCCAAATAATTATTAATACATACATACATAACTACATAGGGTAGAAGTAGAATAAGGGCCGATTGTTCAATCACCAGATAAATGTATCTGCCAGTTTAAAATTATTGCTATCCTTTTCTCCCGTCATATAAAAGAAAAGTGTCAACCAACATTTATCTGACAGATATATTTTATCGGTTTACTATTGGAAGGCATAAAATCATTAATACTAATATGGTTACGCATAATTGCTTTTCGCCGAAAATGAGATGTGCAAAGCATACGCATAAATAGGCATAATAATCAATTGGCATCATATCAAAATGCATAATTATTATTATTATTATTATATATTTAGGAACTAAAGCGAGGTCGACGGAGGTCCGCTTCGCAGACCCCCTATTCCGCGCTGCTTAGGCGCTTCCCGCCTGGTTATCATGCTAACCTAACCTAACCTAATGTACTCTACCTAATATGACCACGTTACGTAACGTAATATTTTGTTTTGAAAAATATACATACAAATAATATCATAAATGCATGTTAACCACGTAACTGAGTTTCATTCATTTAGACACCTGAAATTATAGATAATGACAGATATACCAAATAATTATTAGTCCAAACAATAGTATGCGTAAAGTATATTCGGCCAATACAAATTAGTTCAACTAAAATTATGCTAATAGCGTAGTATGCCAAAAAAACAGTAGGCCAAAATATTACTATGCGAAAGTACTATTATGCCAAAACAAAAATATGCTAAATCAATTATGCGAAACAGCATTAGTCTAAAAAACATTATGCGATCCAAGGGGATCCCTATTTTATCTGGTGATTGAACAATCGGCTCTTACTTCATTTTAAAGTGCTCAAATACAAGTTTGTTGTGGCAATGAGGGGTTTTTAACGAAATTATTCTAGAACCGCATGACTAAGTAGAATAATTTTAGTCAGGAGTGTCGCAGTAATTGCTTTTAGGTGCCAAAGTGGTTCGGTGAACCCGTCCATCAACCCTCTTGTCTGCATTCAGGTTAACGCATCCTAAATGCGATCAACTCTCGTGTGTGCACCTCTCCGTGGCGCCACATATTGGTCCCACCGAAAGATCAGCGCTGGCTCTCAAGCTAGCATCATGCTGAGGTGGGACTGTGGGACCTTTTCGTGGCACAGCCATAATATTATAGTTGCCTATTGTTTTATATTTTATTATTTTTGTTACACCCTTTATGTAATTTATTTAATTAATTATGTTTTATGGTCACGTCACGAATAAATGTATTTCTTTCTTTCTTTCAATAGCGCTAAATATGCGTACATACGTCGATTATTAAACCCGCCTTGTAAACAGATTAATGTACTGCATATCTTATTTGTACCTTACATTACACAGCCACGAGCCGATCTCTGGTTCAAAAACCCGCTACTTTAGTTGTTTATTAACCAATACAATTAATATGTTTATCTTAAGTTTCTTCACATTTTGTTAACATTGAAATGTTGAGTCAATTATTAAGTAACGGTGCCTTTGATATGTTTGTCATAGCATCACATTTTTAATTACAGGTCCCAATCAAATACTAACGTGGCGAGAAAAGCTTTTTTCTGAGTAGGTATATAAAATTTGCTGATATGTTACATATTTTTCACAACCGCAACTTTTTCCGCACAACTTATTTCTTTTACATAGTCGGGTGTCAAGTCTCCGATCAAAATTGGTTCGTATCCGTCCAACTAGGTTAGCGTGACGAGAAGATAAAGAAATTCTGTCCAACAGATGGCGCTCAACATCCATAGGCATCGTGCTACTAAGATTTTTCCTGAATTCATGACCCCTCTAAATTATGTAGAATTAGATTTTCAATTCAAATAAAGTTTTATAATAGTACTAGCTGTGCCCCGCGGTGTTACCCGCTCATCCCACGGGAACACTAAATTTATTCGGGATGAAAAGTATCCTATGTCCTTCCCCGGGACTGAAACTATCTATATACCAAATTTCATCTAAATCGGTTCAGCGGTTTAAGCGTGAAGAGGTAACAGACAGACAGACAGACAGACAGACAGACAGACACACTTTCGCATTTATAATATTAGTATGGATATGGATAGATACCTCGCGATTTGTGCAAATAGTTTAACATCGCTAGTAACCTATGGGAATAGCTGGCCGAGGATCGTGACACGTGACGACACCTTGTTTATGAGAGCCAGTCAAGGCCAACGAAACCTGGTTTAGGTTGCTGAGGGAGAAACGCACGGAGGCATCAAGAGCGCCAACCCCGTCCATCTGGGGGTGCATACACCTGTCGCGAATGCGGCCGAGGGATTCAGTCCCAAATAGGACTATTTGTTCCGATGCTGCTTAAATCATCTATTTTATAAGGCCTATTATTATGCTAAGCGGTGTAAAAATTATCAACCTTATTCTCTTAAACGTGACAGTACCTTTAGAAACCGTCATATCAAGCAAAATGGCCGCCCGCCGCCAGATTGGCAATCTTTGTCGGACTGTCGGTAGCGGGCGCGGCGGTCACGACTGCACCCTGCTTTGTCCGCGCCAGTGAAAGGTTACAAATACTTCAATTAGATAAGCTGTTAGGTAGAGAATTATTGTGCTGGTCACGTGAGCTAATTTTGCTGAGCTATTAGGAATCAGATTTATGATCAGCTGGATGTTGTTATATTTACTAATAGGGTGTTATTTTAACGGATAGAAAAAAGATTGACGGGTTAGGCATTTGCAATGCAACAGTATTATGGTCCGCAAAATTTCAACCTAGGCTAGGCTAGAAATTTTACAAATTGCTTATAATTTAAAGTATTTATGTGAACCTCCTACGTTAACATGACAGAAGCAGGAAACCCGTATCTTGTAACTTCTATGGAAGTGTAGTACTCATTAAATCGGCACGCGTGAGATTATCAATTACTTACGTGTATTTTCGTAGATAGAAGAAAGAGTGTCTTATAATAATCTTAATAATAACGCGTTTGGCTCGGTTTGTAGACACCTGCCTACTGACCCGGCGGTCCCGGGTTCGAATCCCAGCCAGGGCAAATATTTGTGTGGTGAACTCGAATATTTGTGCGTGGGTCATGGTTGTTCTATGTATTTAAGTATACATTTATCTATATAAGTACGTATATCGTCGTCTAGTACCCATAACACAAGCCTTCTTGAACTTAATTTGGGACTAAGATCGATTTGTGTGAGGTTGTCCAATATTTATTTATTTATTTATAATGGGTCTATCTATCAGCCACAGACGTTCACTGCTGAACATAGGCCTAGTATTACAATAATATATGATTTAAATAACACGAAAATGCTCCGCTGCCCGTCTAGCACGTACGCTTCGCGACTCCTGTCGAGCGACATAGCATCACCCCCTCACCCGTTACTGTCTCACAGTACAGCGAAGAAAGAGACAGGTAATAATTTTCGCGCATGAAACTGCTGCGCAACTTTATTCTAGGGCAATTTTGTTTCCTAAAACAACCGTGCACATTTGCAGAACACAAGCACTAGCACATATTGTCGAAAACTCGCTAGCTAGCGATGTTAAGTTGACCCTGGGCCAACAATTGTAGGAAGTATTTGAGTGTGTTTTGTTTACTGGTCTCTACTACATATTTACGGTGTACGTAATACGTACGTATACGTGTAGGTTAAGGGGCTCCCTGAAGAAATCAGCCAATTTGATGATTTTTACATCGTATCTAGTTTGTGGATTATAGAGTTATAATGTCCTATTTAATATATATTGTAGTATGGTCTATGCTTAACACTTTGTATAGACCCAAATTTTGATTTAACGACTGTGTATTTTATAAAAAAATATTCGGTGAAGGACCAAAAATACACTAATCTCGTTTCTACTTTTATCCCCGGTGTATATGTAGAATATATCTTACATTTTATTGTTCTAAACCATATTCCACAAAATTTGTTCTGAAGCTTTTTCTATTTTTCTCAATACTTTTCGAGAAAAACGCAAAAAACCGTTTCCACAACTTTTTCCCCGAAAAAATCGTAAACTTTGACGGCCTGTATCTCAAAGTCAGTGACATGTGAAAGGTACTTGATACGGTATTTTGTTGTGGAAAAACTATGTTATTATGATTAGCTATTTATAATATGGGAAAATCTATCGCAACAGATCGAAGGTCATTGAGAGCGGGTAGCCCCTTAACATGACAATGTATCTTATAAATAGCGATTTGTCAATGTCGCACAACGCAGCTCGAACTGCTCGAAGTCGTGATAAAGCCGTGATATTACTCTATTTGAGATATCGCAACCCTTAATCGAAATGAAATCCCTGAATATAACATCCAATACAAATGGAATGTCATTAACTTAGTGACGTACTCATTGTAAAAGCATTATTTTATTTCCTAGGATTCCTCCATCCCAAATTTGCCAATTCATTCTGAGTTCCGTTGATTTTCACCTTCTCAAAATATTAGACGACATAGCGCTTAGTTTTTATTAATCTTCATTGACAAAGTGGACAAAATACAAATTCGTTTACGTAATAAAAACACTTTTATCTAACATTGACGCCATTATTCTCTGCGGGTGGGTGTCAAGTCAATTTGTAACCATTGAAGGCTGACCTTCTACTACGATATCGCTAGTCCTCGAACATAAAATAAGTAAGAGCAGTAAGAGTGCAGTTAGTCTAAGGATGTGTGACAGGCTTCGAGTCTTCATAAGTCGACGTGCCGTCACCGCCCGAACTCCCAACAGATTATTATCTGAACTCAAAAGTTTGAGAGTGTGTTTGTGTGTTTGTTACTTCTTCACGCTCAAACGGCTGCACCAATTTTGATAAATTTTGGTATACAGGTAGCTGATACCCTATTTTAAAACATAGGCTACTTTTTATCCCAAAAAAATGTAGTATTCCCGTGGGGTGAGCGGGTAACACCGCGCGGCGCAGATACTTAGTATATGTATAATAAAATCATCGCCCTTCAAGAGTACCGCCAGCCGATGGCCTAGTATATTTAAATAAATTGAGGGTAAGAAAAGTAGAAATTGAAATTTTACCGATATAGGCTCGGCATATTCATCCCGCATAATCCACAAGAGACAAAACATATCGGATGTAGCAGAAGAAAATATTAGAACACGATTTTGCTCCGCTTTAAAGACTACGCGAAGTGAATAATTAGCTTTAAAAAAAATTACCATTCCAACAGAGAAGAACTAGCGCGGTTTGGCGCACTATGGTCATTGCGTTGGGAATAGTGCAATACCGCGTAAATAACAGCTGTCGATAAAGTTCTCATTTAAATAAAATGCTTAGCATTTGTTTGAATATTGATTCGTATATACACTTGTTATTTACGCGGTATTGCACTATCCCCGACGATTGGTCGTATTGCTACACTGCTTGGTGCAGGGACGACATCAATTTATAGTGTAATTAATAAATAATACATTTCACTTCATGCGACCTCGTATTAAAAACCTTTTTATTCAAATAATTCTCCATACATACTGATATCAGTATCATCTAATAATCTTCAGTTCAAATCGTACAACGTCAACAGCGTATTGTGAAGCAATGACCCTTCTGTGCCCATTTGTTTTGTGTTCGCGTCCTTTCACACGTCCCCCTCATTTTTCAAGCGACGTTACTACAGCATCTATACAGCCATAGAGCCTATAGCTGAGTTTTGGTAGCCAGTATCCGCAGTGCCGTTCTGAATCCGTGTGGCTTTCTAATTTAGCATTTAGGTGGTTCTACGTTGGGCGCTTATTGTGGCTAGACAGACAAATAAAACGTGTGCTTGTGAACTGAATTATTAATTTACATTACCTACTCGAGCTTCAAATACACTTTTGAAGCTTTTACGCGACTAAATTATATAGATAACTCGCAATAACAACAGATAGTTTTGTATTTTGAATATTATTTTAACGAGTGTCGGTCAAGCAAGGACGACGGGCCTGGGTCCGATTCCCGGCAAGGGCAAATATTTGTGTGATGAACTCGAATAAGTATGGGTTATGGATGTTTTATGTATTTGAGTATTTATTTATCTCTATAATACAAGCCTACTGGAGCTCACATGGGACTAGATCGAATTGTGAGAGGTTGTCCAATGTTTAAAAAAATTATGCAAACGGTAGCAACCATACACGTAACACAGATGTGTTACGTATAGGTTTACTTACCGAACCTACTCTCAAACTTGTGTGAGAATTAGTTGAGAAATACGATCTCTAGGTGAGAACATCCATGCGAAAGAATTTTAGGCCAAGCTACAAACGGAAACGCTTCGCTCGGTCCAACGGTATACGGTCGATACTCTTTCTACCTATAAAATAAATAAATACAAATGCATGATACATACGAGAAAGTATTTGTGTATGCATTGCATTAATTCACATCAGTTAATCATTTCATTACTAGCTCACAAATGTTTTCACAGAGATGTCATCACAGACATGACAAACACGATGAACCATCAATACTCAGACGAGAGCCTTTTATGAATGCAGATTCAATAAACGATCCGCAAGAAGCCTTGTACTGACACAAAGTACTACAGAATTGAACGCCACAATCGGACTCGTACTATGAATCGTCAATTACGACCATGTCGCATTACGTTGCCGGAAACCGAGAGCATTGAACTTCTATTGAAGTACGTCGTATGTGCGATTGAATATGGATAGTTATAAGTTCTTCTACTATTAAACGGAAGGTGCTATGGCTGCATTGCCTTGCTTACTCACTTGCGAATACAAATGAACTATGCAATGTGCATTCATATAACTTTTGATTAATTTACTCTTTACATGTCTTGATTTGACGAATTGAAAAAATATTTTTGTGTATTGATAATAATTAATCAAAATGATAAACTATCTGCTCTTTCCTTTTAATTAATTGTTGGTTAATTATTTAAAAATAATGAGTCGATAAATAAACTCTACCTATACTGTTTATTTCATTAAGTTCTATTTAGTGGCTCGAGAGGCAATGATGCAGCGGATGAACTGGCCCGTAAAGGATCAGAGACAACAACATGCGGACCAGAGCCAATAATACCCCTACCACAATCTTACATATACAACACAATGAACCAATATACAATATACCAACACCAAAAATACTGGGAAGACATAGGAACGTGTAGACAGACAAAATAAATTCTTCCGAATAGGAACCACAAACTCACCACAATCTTACCTACTGAGAATCCACAGGAACCAACTACGCAAAATAGTAGGAATAATAACGGGACATAATACTCTGAACAAACACCTTTTCAATTTAGGTATAACAGATAGCCCTCTATGCAGGGCATGCATGGAGGCAGAAGAAACCACCAGACATATTCAACTAGATTGCAAACAGGTAGCAGCATACAGGACGAAGTACCTAGGATCTCCAAGTACCGTACACGAAGCCACAAGCAACATTAAAGCTTTGATAAGGTTTGTCGAGGAGTTGGGGTGGTTGGAGTAGCGCTACCCCCTTTTCACGCAAAATAGGCACGATGGATGTCGACTTGCGGAAAATGCCCAGCGCAACTAACTAAGTTTTCTATTTAAAAAATTAAACACTTTTTCTGTTTATTAATTATCATTTTCCACAAGTAAAACATATACGAGTAGGTATTGTTAACATACCTGTGCCAACTCGTAGCATGCTCTAAGGATTTGATATCGTTAAAAAAGATGTCGACATGTCTCATTGAAAGTTCTCGATTACTATAATAAAACGGTGTGATATCGTTTGATGAAATGGTTATTTTCACCTATATGGCATCTTTATTACCAACGAATATGGAAAAATATTGATTGTATACTTACTATGAAAATTATTTAAATAAACAAATAAATGCAAGTTTTAATTTGTTTATTGTTTTCATTCATAAATGAAGAGAAAAAAAATATATTTGAGATGTTGACATTAACACCGATATATTTATTTGTCGATAAAATATTTTTCTCAAAATAACAATAATTAAGTAATTTTTAACAACAAATGTCAACGTCAATAATGATCGTTCGTAATATTTTGTTACCAAAACTATTATTTTAAATTGAAAGTATCTCTGAAATTTTATTTGGTTATATCCTTTACCACTTGGTCGCTACGATAAGCATGGTATAAGGTGCCTGAGCCAATTACATTTTACCGATCCACCAGAGAAGACTCGGACTTAAAATTTCTTTCACGAATCTATTAAAAAGATTTCAGCATTTAAGTATCAGTTTTACGAGTAACTAAGGACGCCAGGGACGCCGCAGTTGCCGTGCCGACGCGGCGCCCGGGCAACCGTCACCAGTGACACCGGCTCCGTGACAACTAATAAACGCTGCCGTGCTGCTTGACATATTTCTATATTTACTTAAATTTACCTTTATCTTTTTATATAACTGTACAGTTTAAATTATTAGTTCCTATATCCTTGTAATGTTATTAGTAAGTGTAAGTATTTCCCCTGTTGCCTACCTGTAAATGCAGTGTTGTGTAGTGTGCAACAAATCCTTCCAATCAACTAAGGGCCTACATATTCACCAGAGCCGCACTCATCAGGTACGTATTCTTTCCATCTTACCCCACTCAAGCTCCCAAACCCCCAGCACCTCATCGACATCACATACACTTCCTTTAAATTCTCTCCTCGGCAAGCTCAAACTATCAACTCCATTAATCAAACGAATACCGCGCGGGGCCCGGTCCACAGTGGCCGAGGCCCTGTCCAGTTCTATCACCTCTTGCATACGTGATAACAACGAAACGTCATGGCGCGACCTACTCACTTTTCCTTTCAAAATTCTACATGTTTCAAAAAAAACCGACGCGAACATTTCTCTCTGCCAAAAAATTAAAAGCAACGTGTCTTCCCCTACCCTTGCAACACCTTCCTTGTCTTCTAGACCCAGTAATTATAACCTTTATAAAAAGGTCGAGGAGAAGATTTACGACGGGGATCTTAAAGGCGCCACACGCCTTTTATTCTCGGATGACACAATTGCACCTGACACACCGGAGACTGCTGCCGCTTTACATTTAAAACACCCCCCAGGCCCTTCTACCCCCATTTTTGTCGATCCTTCTTCTGACCCAACCGCCTGTCTCCAAGCCACTGAGAGAGACATATTAGCAGCCCTCTCTTCCTTCCCAAAAGGATCGGCGTCCGGACTGGACGGCATCTCTCCACAGCACCTCATAGATCTCACTAGTCATGGCTCAGGAGTAGCTGGCGAACACTTAACTGCTAGCCTCACTAAACTAGTGAATTTTATGATCGTGGGAGATGTTTGCCAGGACGTCACGCCGGTTCTTTACGGAGCTAACTTAATCGCGCTCAAAAAGAAGGATGGAGGCATTCGTCCCATCGCCGTGGGCTCAACGTTTCGGCGCCTGGCTGCCAAAGTTTGCGTTCGGCTCACGCGCAATAAATTGCAAAATATATTTGAACCTGTACAGGTCGGATTCGGTACCCGCGGAGGTTGCGAGGCGGCGGTCCATGCAACACGCACCTTCGTAGAAGACGACCAGTGTGAAGTTCTCCTTAAAATAGATGTTAAAAACGCATTCAATTCGGTCAACCGGGATGCCCTGCTGAATGAATTAAAGTACATGTCCCAGAAATATACAACTTCTTACTCCAATGTTACCTTTGCCCTTCTAAATTAATGCATAAAAATTATGAGATCCTTTCGGCTGTGGGCTGTCAGCAGGGTGACCCTCTCGGTCCAGCCATATTCAGTTTGGCTATAAATTCGATAATTCATAATTTAAATTCGAAATTGAACGTGTGGTACCTCGACGACGGCACCCTTTGCGGAGACTGGCAGACTGTCCTTAAAGATCTAAGCGAACTAAAAATTAAATTCAATTCGATTGGTTTGGATATTAATTTTGATAAATGTGAGCTATATATTTCACAAAAAGTAAACACATCCTTGGCTTTTCAAATTCATCAAAATTTTAATATTCTGGCACCTAATATCAAAATGTTATCTAAGAACAGTCTGTACCTCCTCGGCTCACCTATCTTCGATGAGGCTATCCCTCCTCTGCTAACTAATTCATTTTCAAAATTTAATAACCACTCGGACCGCCTAGCCAAAATTTCTAGCCATTCGGCCCTATTTATCTTGAAATTCTGCTTACTCGTTCCAAAATTTACGTACCTGCTTCGCTGTTGCCCTATATGGAAATTTCCCATCCTAGTTCGATCCATTGACCTAACTTTAAAATTCCAAATTGAATCAATCCTTAATATCAGTCTTAGCGAGCAGGCGTGGACCCAAGCTTCTTTACCAATAAGGAACGGTGGGTTGGGTACCCGTACAATATGTTCTATTGCTCTGCCGGCGTTCTTATCTTCAATCCATAGCACCTCCGATCTCGCAGGTAAAATCCTTAAAGCCGATATGGCTGCAAACTGCGAGATCGCATGCTTGGCTGAAGCTAAGAACGCGTGGCTGGCTGGACCGAACCCAATTTTACCGGATGCACCCAAAAAACAAAGGGCCTGGGACACTCTAGCTTCTGACGCAATTCTGGAATCACTAATTCTCAATTCCTCTGGCAGAGACAGGGCGAGGCTGCTGGCAGTGTCCCGGCCAGAATCTGGACACTGGTTACACGCCTACCCTTGTCCAAACGCTGGTACGTATATTGACCCCAACACCCTACGCATAGCGGCAGGTCTCCGACTTGGTGCAGACGTATGCGAGGAACATGCCTGCACCGCCTGTGGAGCCAACGCGAATCGCCTCGGTCACCACGGTCTCGTCTGCTCATCGGGCGCCGGCCGCCACTCTCGCCATGCCGCTCTCAATGACATCCTTAGAAGGGCGCTCGTCAGCGTCAACGTCCCAGCTGCCCTCGAGCCTCAGATTGTACGGGATGACGGCAAGCGCCCCGATGGGATGTCCTTAATACCGTGGAGGATGGGGCGCGCGCTGGTGTGGGACGCGACGTGCGCAGACACACTAGCGGCATCCTACCTCCCGGCCACGAGTAGGCGGGCGGGCGCGGCGGCGGACGCGCGGGAGCGGATCAAAGTCAGTAAATACAGCTGTCTCGGCGCCCAATACGACTTCATCGCTTTTGGCGTCGAGACACTTGGTCCGTGGGGCCAGGGTGCGCGTGGACTCCACAGGGAGCTCAGCAAGCGCCTGAGGGAGGCAACAGGGGACCCACGCGCGGGCAGTTTTCTCGCGCAAAGGCTTTCCATAGCCATACAGCGTGGGAATGCTGCCTGCGTCATGGGCACCCTACCGAAAGGTCTTAGTTTTATAAATATATTTTAATCTTAGTTTAATTTTTAGTTTTAATTCCATAAATTTGTTATTTGTAAATTTTATTTTTGACCCATAATAAATGTTTTTAACTTTTTCTCAAACATCCAAGGAAATGTCGTTCGTATGATCGTGGTAATAGACCGCGAAATACGTCTTTGCATAGCAATTGTTGAAGATTCGTTCTAATTTCAAGTTAGAACGACGCTCGACTTGGCGGGGGCACTGCCGTGCCCCCAGATTGTCTTTTGTTTCAGTGGGGTTTATTTCTTTTATTGATAATCTATGGCATACTGCCAATAAAAAAAAACTTAGTTTGTGCATGTATATTTACGTTTTATTTCTTATATTTAACTAGATTATTAAATTAGATTAAATCAGATATTCAATAAAATAAACAAGGAATCACGTTTATTGTTAAAAAAATATAACAATATCTAATTAATAAGGTGTTGTCATTTTTTGATAAATAGAATCATCTTAACATTTGGTGGCAAAAACATTGACCCGAACAGCTTAAAAAAATAAATTTGTTTTTTTTTATTAAATTTGAAATAAATTTGTTTTTATATGAATATATAAGTTGAACATTTGTATTATTTCCTTCCTCGTATCTCTATTCTCGTTATCACTCGGCCATCTATTACTACTCGGCCAATAATCCCCTATTTCGCGGCCTCTGCAGTAATGTACTATTGCTACATTACTTTAGTATCGGTGCCCCGAGTTAGCACCTTTATAATGCGATTTGTATCAAAAATTGTAAAAAACCTCCAATATTCCTACCTACCATATATATCCATGTACATGAACAAGACTTATTAACTTTTTACAAAAGCGCATCATTCATCATCAGCATTGCTTCTTGCCTGAGCGTGCGAAGTCCGAATTCTGGATGTTCCGAATGTCCGACTGTTCTCGCCTACAGGTCGCTTTTCTCAAGAGATTCTCGTGAAATTTTGTGAGCAGGATCAATAATTTAGTTTTTAGGGTTCCGTACCCAAAGGGTAAAAACGGGACCCTATAACTGAGACTCCGCTGTCCGTCCGTCCGTCCGTCCGTTTGTCACCAGGCTGTATCTCAAAAACGGTGATAGCTAGACAGTTGAAATTTTCACAGATGATGTATTTCTATTGCCGCTATAATTAACAACAAATACTAAAAATAAAATAAAATAAATATTTAAGGGGGGCTCCCATACAAAAAACTTACAGATAATGGTACGGAATCCTTCGTGCGCGAGTTCCACTCACACTTGGCTGATTTTTTTGTTTTTCTTTTCATAATGGCGGAGATAAATGTACGTATTTCAGCCATTAAAAAAATTACGAGAACTACACAGCTCACAGAGTTACGTCATTCCAATTGATCTCGACTGAATGAAATTAACTTCAGCGTTCCAAGAAGCTCTATAAACATTGTTAGAATTGAACGAGACAGAAACCCGTTAAAATACGATTAACTTTCGCATTTCATTGCTATCATATGCTAACTTTGCAAATTACATTTTATTGCACAATCATGTGTATCACACTCTAAGAAAATAAATAGGTAAGTAATAAATTCACAGCAGTATAAAACAATAATTATGCAGATTTTTCTGCAAAAAAAGTGTTCGAAATACGTTTATACTGTGTGCGTGAAACTAACAAATTTTTAATTTTATAATGCCGCAATACCATTTTCTGTAATATTGCGTCTCTACTCTATAATCAAATCTGTAGTAATTGTAAGTACCGATTTTTACTTAGATTTAAGTAAAAAAAGCGGTATCAAACTCATTGAGCTGTAGTCATTTATACTGCGCAATGAGTTGACATCGTTTACGTGAGATTAGTTAATACTCCCCATAACCTTAAAATCCCTTGCTACGTTCGTGATTCAAAATCAGCCGGTTGCGGCCACAAACACCTGCGTTCTGGGCCATTCACTAATTCACGGCCCTAGGTATGTAATGTACTAATTTCTTTGAACAGCGTCTCTAGATAACAAACTTACTTTAAACTGCGTACAAAATCTATAACGTCAATCATAAAACTGCCTATTAATAATACCCCGCATCTCTAATCTACTATCACAACCATAATCTATGGACCAATGTTTATGCTCGGATATAATGTTCTAGATGGGAGACATAGATGGCTACCACGTAACCAAATCGCCTAGACATTTTATAACTTTACTTTGGATATAAATTGCGCAATTTCCTAGCAGCAAACCTTCATTAATAATATCTATCGGCGCGCTACCGTTATATTAACGGTCTAGGGCGCTATTATTGTACCTAAATCATACTAGATTGCGGTCGGACCTAGGTAAGCGAAAACCGGACTAAAATTCCTGTATTCAAACAGATACTGTCAAGTAAGCAATGTAATGTTGTGAGCAGACTACCAGTTTATTTAGTAAGCTTGGAAGGAGCAAACACATAAAGCTTAAATTTGTAGTGGCGTTCTGTAAACGTGTCCAATATAAAATTAACGATTTCCTTACCTGAATAAATATCCATATGGAGACAGGGCAGGGAAAATGCACTGGGTGTTCGTCACGTCATTTACTTACTTATATACTTATTTACAACTTAATTATGATTACAAATCTTTGTCCGTCCTCAGCTAAATCATTCTTTCGTCTGACACTCTCCGTCATACGTCAAATCGAAGACATTCTTTTATTTCACTCTATTCGAACTAGCATTTATCTTCTACCAGCCAGCTCCTTATACTACCATGTAATGAGCATATTACTGTATGATTAATAAATGAAACTGAAACTCAACCAGCACCAATCTCACATACCTACATACTCGTATTTGTGACAATAATAATTTATATCTATTTGACATCGAATGATTACTTCATTAAATTTGTTTCTTGATAAAATTTATGGATTTAGCGCAACATATGTCTTTATGCCCTTTACTTGTAGAGCTATTAACATATTTCAAGTAGTATCATTATTAAATACCTATGTAACAAATGAACAACTAATAGTAGAGTTGCTAAGCCGCGAAATTGTGCGCATCGGGTTACAAGCATGAAATTTACACCACACATAGAGACTTCCGCGGTGATTATTTTCAGATGTGGAGGGAAGTCAGATTCGTCCCCTGTGTGGTGGGAGAGCGGGGTGAAGAGGACCAAGTACTGCTCTTTTTCTTTTTATTATTACTGATCATTTAAGGCTATTAGGGCTTGTGCGACATCGTTTTCGTGTAAAATAGGTATAAGCTATTAATTTTTAATGTTATTTAAGAATAGTTTCATACAAAAAATTTGGGTTTATTGGCGAAAAGGTAAAAATCATAACAAGTTTTTTTTATTCAGAACAATAAATTAGTTATCTATCCTAAATATTTACAATTTAAAAAATATAAATAAACAGAAAATTTAGTCTTGTTTTTAAAAATGTATACATATTGGGCACATCTTATACAAAAAGTACCTTGAAAAAAATGTTGATGTTAAGCTTAGCCTGCGTGTTCTAGTACATTTTGCTAAGTCGCGAAATTGTGTACATCGGGATACAACCACGAAATTTCTACCACAGATAGAATATTTTGCAGTGATTATTTTCAGATGTGGAGGGAAGTCAGATTCGTCCCCTGTGCGGCGGGAAAGCGGGGTGAATAGGACAAAGGAGTCCTCTTTTTCTTTTTATATTACTGATCAGATAACGCTACTAGGACTTGTGTGGTGTCGTTTTCGTGTAAAACAGATATCAGCAATTCATTTTTAATTTTATTTATTCATAGTACCATATAAAAATATGGTTTTATTTCCGAAATTGTAAAAATCACAACAAGATTTTTTTTATTCAGGGAGATAAATTAGTTATATTTCCTGAATATTTACAACTAACAAAAATATTGCAAAATAGGAAATTTAATCTAGTTTCTAAAAATATATACACATTGGGCACTCTTCATACAAACAGTAACTTAAATAAATTGTTGATGTTGAGATTAGCCCGTGTGCTCGTGATACATTAGCAAACAAATATTTTGTTTTAATTACATAATTTGCTTTTCTAGGACGTATATAGTAAATATTATATGTAAAAGCATGTTGATAATCATTATTTAATGTATTTATTGAAGCGAAATAGGATGCGTTCGGAGATTTACGTTGGTTACGCCGACGTAAAGATATATTTTAAGCTACTGTTTGTATGAGAAGTGCCCAACGTGCATATAATTTTAGAAACTAGATTAAATAAGCTTTTTGAAATAATAATAATAATTTGAAAATGTTCACGAAATTGAACTAATTTACTTCACTGAATAAAAAAACTTGCTGTGATTTTTACCTTTTCGGCCATACACCCATATTTTTATACAGAACTATACAAAAATAACATAAAAAAATAATTTCTGATATTTGTTTTACACGGAAACGATACCAAACACGTCCTGGTAGACTTAACTGACCAGCAATAAAGAAAGAAAAGAGGAATACTTGGCCGTATTCACTCCGCTCTCCCACCTCACAGGGGACGAATCTGACTTCCCTCCACATCTGAAAATAATCACCGTGGAACACTCTATCTGTGGTAGAAATTTCATGCTTGTAACCCGATGCGCACAATTATGTTAGAAAACAGCGGAGTAACAACTCTACTATAATTCGAATTGTTTCACTAGTTTTTTGGTTTATTTGCGAGTTTGTGAAATGATAATTATCTAATCACAAAAAATATTGAAATATTAGATAAAAGAAACAGCTTCATAAAAATGTTAATCCTTATTTAATACATTTACTGCCAGCAAATTATAGCTATGGATCTGCGTTTGCCTTCATACAAGTTTGTTCCTAGGCCACGCCCTGAATGCTTTAAATCTATTCTTTTAAGTTTCGTTTTACGCAGCTTGATTCCTTCTTGGATAGATATTACAATAAACAATTAACCTACATTGTTTAAAAGTTCCACTACGTAACAAAAGGCCACACTTTCACTTCAATTGAAAGCATTCACTAAATTTCAGTCACGTTAACGTGACTACCACTTTATCTAAAGTTTGATACCAATTTGGGTTGCTAATTTAAAGGAGTGTCCTCCAAGGTAGCGATTGTCGGTGCCGCACCTTCCCTGTACAATAAAACGCGTGATTTACTGTACAAACCACTTTAAAATACGACTAGTCTGGCATCTTAGACTGAGATGTGATTATCAGTGAGTCTACCTGACCTAATATCACCATTATGCACAACTTGAAATTCTTAACCTACGTACGCAACGTAAGTATTTTTAGCGTTACTACAAATACACTAGAGAACATAATAGTGTTGAAAAAATATATATTATGAGACTTTTCCTCTTTCCCGCATAAATATAGGTACTTTAGTCGTTTTAAAAACGTCTCAATGCTCGTCTTCCCGTGCAAACTGTTAGGACAGAAATTAAGCACTAACGTTCTTCTAACATGGATCTCTAGGATTTTAGTATTGTTTTTTAGGTTTTCTATACAATCGAACTATGATGAGAATGGGATAGAAACAATTGTTATTTTACATACATTTTCACATCTATTACTTAAAGGCATTCTTATAAGGAATAACTGTCTAATCCATTCCTTTTTTTTCTAATGCATTCCTAATATCATCGCGGACATATTATTATCGTTATATTGGAAGGTGGAGGCACGCAACGTTCTATATCCACCCAGGTCAGCGAAATACTTTTGCAACGTAGTTAGTGTTCTTTTACAGTATAGTCCTGTAGTGGTAACGTACGTTACCGACGATCACCGCTCGGCCTATCTGTTCCGAATTAGCGTACGTCAGGAGTTGGTCCACAGTACTTGTCGGTATTTAAATCGTGAATTAATGTTGCGGAACCACCGGTTAGCGGGTGTGGCGTTTATTACGAGTTGAGGCACTTGTTACATTAATTAAATTGTTCAATTTACGGATCCAATTTACTCTGCAGATTATTATCGCGCTGAATTACATTCGTATTGTTAATAGTAATAAAATTGCATCATTCGCTAACGAAACTAAATTATGAATTTAGGATTTTAGTCTTTATTTCGATAAACAATATTATATGTTAAACATATTCTGGTAATCGTGACTGTACTTTGAGAAATAATAAAAGGTGGGTTTAATTAACAAATCCTCAGTTTGAATGTATTTTATCGTTATCGTTGCCACTTTTTTACTTCTTGCTCGATTTTTGGGAAATATTCCCTGGAATGGCACATTACTAAGCAATGAAAGTGTTGAATTGTGAGGATATTGAGAATAATTGTTTATTGCGTTCCCTAGCCCTTTTCCCAGAAAAAGTTTATTGAAAAAAAAACTGTTCTTTCAATAAAAGTATGTAAACCTAAAACTAAATCTAAAAAAAGCTTTCCTCGCTGAATTGCCAAACTGATTTTTGTGTTTAAGTCTCCTATATCAGCTCATACTTCAAAGTCCTTTTTTCATTTCATGACATATTTTTTATTCATATGACTACAGTATGTTACTTAACATCAGTCATCTTCGCTTTTAAAAGACAATGTTTATAATGAAGAAAGCAGCGTACACTCAGGTGGCTCACGATTTTCATAACATTTTTGCTCCCTGCACCGCATTCTCGACATAGTGTAATCATAATTATGTTGAGGCGGACTCAGCTTTTTAAGTGCAAAATTTCATAACCGCCCTAGAAATTAAACTTCAAAATTAGTTTCGTTCTTATCGTTTTGCAGAAAGCATTACTTATTTAAGCATGCTACTGTATTTTAATAACCTTGGAATTCCGTCGAATTAAAGACGGGATAAAATTTATATTTTGAAATCCTTATTGCTGCTATTTTTTTTATCTATATTATATTAGCAAATATGTCGGTGATAACATATTATTAACTATTATTATACAGCATTTTGTAATAATGACTGAAGATTTGCTTCATCTACATATATGGGTGATGCTATGCCCATACAAACCAATCCAGCATCGCCCTGTTAAGATTTTCCCTGACAGAATGACCCCTCTCTGTAGAAAACTGATCTTCAATACAATTTTAGAATTAAATAAATTATGATTATTATCTAATTTTATGTTGCTATTGACGATCATAATATCAAGATTCATGTAAATTTACTTAGGATAATTTATAATGTAATTTGTTATTATGAAATAAATAAATCTAAATCTAGTAATAGTATAGTATGATATCAAGTGACTGTCTATCATAGCCTGTAGAAAATAACTCCATGAAAAAATATCATCATATCGCCCTATCGGCCGCTTTCGTGCAATGGCTTCTCGAGATCCTAATGATCTACCTTTGTCATGTTACGTCTTTACACTTATCTTTCTGCCACGGCAGCTATCGATTCTAACTGAGTATCCAACCATTTCACAAATATTCATTTCACAAACGTTACACAAATGGTAGCACAGGACAGTAACTGAGCCATAAGCGAACTAAAACAAGCCACACCTGTCTTTACTTTCGAGTTACGGCTTAGCGGTTGCATGCAGTTAGCGGCACCTGAATTATTGCCAAGCAAATACTTAGTTCTAATGGGTGTGAATATTTATATTACAATATTATTATGATGTTTATTATTCATATCGCGTACGAGATCTCTATATGAGGTATTAACTGATATAGGGTTACTGCTGGACAAAGGCCTCTCCCAAGTCTCTCCGCATCATCCGGTTTTCTCATTCGATGCATTGGAGTGTCTCTCTCAGCCATGGTCTCTCGTGATCCTGACCGGATCATAAGACCTCCTTGTGTGGGTCCTCAGTCCTCACGATGCATCTTCATCTATCCGCTCCATTCAGTACGCAACATTATTTCATCCATTCAACATAAAATTGAAGACAAGCAATGTGAACCTGCCGCATCTTTCCGCCATCGTACGCGACAATTCTTTCATCTTCACTACTAAGATATAAGATATGCCATTAGGCATTAAGTTCACCATTTGTACTGACTTTTATTTTGTGCAATAAAGTTTATATAAATAAATAAGGGGATCCCTTTGATTCCTATAATTTTATTGTGTCGATTATCGATAGTCAGAAAATGTTTTCCATATTATTTATGCTCATAATTGTCAATGTTCAGAAAAATTGTTAAGCATACTGCTTGTTGAATCTAACAATAATGTCCTATAATGTCAAACATTATACGTATTAAAAGTCACAAAGTACATCTCCATAATATCTGAAGTCATATCACTCATTGTTCAGAAATATTTTGTGTCATATATTTTAATGTACTATTATTTGAATGTATATTATCTTTTTCCCGAAAGTATACTAGTCATATTTTTTATCATTCTATTATTGGTATTCATATTGCTTTTTTGACAAAAATATATTAGTTATTTATTTAATCATACTATTATTTGCATTCATATTCGCTTTTTTGCTGAAATATAATAAGAAATAATATTTAATCATATTATTATTTGTATTCATTTTGCCTTTTTGCCGAATTATAATAAGTAGTAATATTTAACTATATTATAATTTGTATTCATTATGTCTTTTTGTCAAAAGTATTTTAGTAATATATTTGATCATACATATTATTATTTTTATTAATTCATATTAGATTCTGAGCTGAAGTATATTACAGTCAAAATGGTTCAAAGACCGAAAACTGTAGGTTAGGTTAGGTTTGTATTATGACCAAAAATAGCGGAGCGAGCGAAGAGAGCGGAGCGTCAAAATTCTTCTCGCTTGCCTGCCTGCCTGTTTGCATGCATGCTTGCTTCCTTCCAAGTTATTTATTAAATATATTTTTTTAAATTATACTAAAAACTTTTGCTGACTGTACTTTTTGTTAAACATTCATATTGGCGTTTGGCCTGAACATGGACCAGGGGGTTCCCTTTATCTTGCATAATATCGATTCTCCGAAATACATTTCGCATAGCAGATATCACCGAAACATTTTTAGCCGAATGATTCTTTAACATAATCATATATGTACTCGTATCATAATTGTCAACTGACAATTATGGAGTATGCTAATTTAGCATAATTTTAAATGGCAGAACACTAGTATCACTGACTTTTATTTCACATAATTTTTAATGGCGGAACATTGATATCGCCGAATTTATTATGGCATAAAGACATAGTTTACGGAACAGACGAGTGCTAGGATAGTTTAGGTTTTAGGTTAGATTAGGCGATTATTAACTAAACTGATACCAGTAAAATGGGTTAGGTTAGGTTAGAACTGCGACCACAACAGAACCGAACTGCTGCCAGTAAAGTTGGTTAGGTTAAAACCGAACTTAATGGGTTAGGTTAGGTTAGGTTAGAACTGTGACCACAACAGAACCGAACTGCTGCCAGTAAAGTAGGTTAGTCTAAAACCGAACTTAATGGGTTAGGTTAAGTAAGAACTGTGATCACAAAAGAACCGAACTGCTGCCAGTAAAGTAGGTTAGGTTAAAACCGAACTTAATGATTTGGTTAGGTTAGGTTAGAACTGTGATCACAACAGAACCGAACTGCTGCCAGTAAAGTAGGTTAGTCTAAAACCGAACTTAATGGGTTAGGTTAAGTTAGAACTGTGATCACAAAAGAACCGAACTGCTGCCAGTAAAGTAGGTTAGGTTAAAACCGAACTTAATGGGTTAGGTTAGGTAAGAACTGTGACCACAACAGAACCGAACTGCTGCCAGTAAAGTAGGTTAGGTTAAAACCGAACTTAATGGGTTAGGTTAGGTTAGAACTGTGATCACAACAGAACCGAACTGCTGCCAGTAAAGTAGGTTAGGTTAAAACCGAACTTAATGGGTTAGGTTAGGTTAGAACTGTGATCACAACAGAACCGAACTGCTGCCAGTAAAGTAGGTTAGGTTAAAACCGAACTTAATGGGTTAGGTTAGGTTAGAACTGTGACCACAACAGAACCGAACTGCTGCCAGTAAAGTAGGTTAGGTTAAAACCGAACTTAATGGGTTAGGTTAGGTTAGAACTGTGACCACAACAGAACCGAACTGCTGCCAGTAAAGTAGGTTAGGTTAAAACCGAACTTAATGGGTTAGGTTAGGTTAGAACTGTGACCACAATAGAACCGAACTGCTGCCAGTGAAGAAGGTTAGGCTAAAACCGAACTTAATGGGTTAGGTTAGGTTAGAACTGTGACCACAACAGAACCGAACTGCTGCCAGTGAAGTAGGTTAGGTTAAAACCGAACTTAATGGGTTAGGTTAGGTTAGAACTGTGATCACAACAGAACCGAACTGCTGTTCTTCGAAAGAACTTTTCGTACATGTAAATATTATGCTTATTCATATTCCTCCATATGAATGTTCTGATATAAAAAAAATTATGCAAAATCACAATATGAGAAAAAAATATGAAAAATAAAATTCGGAGAAATGATGTTTCTGTCGAAGGTTGTTATCCAAAATGAAATTATGAGTATCAATTTTATGCAACATATTAGTGAACCAGGACCAGGACCAATTGCAATACGAAAAGTACAGTCGGCAATAGCTTAATAGTAAAATTTTAAAAAATATTAATAATAAATAAATAAATATTAAGCGACAATCATACACAAATCGACCTAGCCCCAAACTAAGCAAAGCTTGTACTATGGGTACTCGACGACGATATACATAATATATAAATACATATATAGATAACATCCATGACCCAAGAACAAATATTATATTATAAAAACTTTTAATTAATAAAGTGGAAGGAAGCCAACATGCATGCAAACAGGCAGTTAGGCAAGCGAGAATAATTTTGACGAATATTATTCTGAAGTACCTATATTATAGCCAAAATTGGTCAAAAACCGAAAACTGTGGGTTAGGTTAGGTTTTTATTATGACCAAAAACAGCGGAGCGTCAAAATTCTTCTGATGGCGCTTGATTCTATTCTTTAAGATATTATTCCTTATGATTGTTCTTCGTAAGTTGTGTTATGTAAATTTTACTTTCATGGCGTATGAGATTATTCTTTATTATTGTTATACACCAACTGTGTTATCTATTGGAGTTTTATGATCAATGATTTTATAGTCCGTAATTTTATTTCTTTTCATCGTTATTCGATCTGAAATTATTCAATTTAAGATTCTACAAAGTAATACGATAGCAATATCAAAACTTATGACGAACAATTTTATGACAATCAATAAGTATGAGCCTCAAAAATAGTACGTTGGAAAATATGAACATTGAAATTATGGCTTTCGACAATATGAGTAACAAATAATATGATTAATAACGGTATTCACAAAAAAAGCGGTACGTAAATTTTCTACGAATCAATATAGACCCATAAATAAGATAGTTGGAAGTCCACTACTGTGCGTCCTTCAAGACATTTCCTGCCTCTCACGACTACATTGTGGAATTAATTGTCGCTTGCGATATTTACGGACCGATACGACCTTCAAACCTTCAAGAAAAGAGCGAACTCCCTCCTGAAAGGCCGCCAACGCACTTATGAGCCATCAGGCGATCCGTTTGCTCATTTGCCCCTTACGACAAAAAAAAAACAGATCCGCCCACTACCACATAAATCTGGCAACTTTCTCAGCTATGCAGGCGACCTTGCTTCTATCCGGATCTGCGAATGGAAACATACTATTTTATGTTGCCTAAATACCTATGCCAAACTAAATCATTCGCTAACGTAACAATTTGATAGGTGATGTCGATTAATCAATATTAATATTCCATGACCAATCAGATGAATGTAGACCTGCAATCTGCATAATAGCGGACAGCAATAATTCGTTTACGACGCGTCGAATCGCACGATTTGATTTATTCCATTCTGATGGATCTAGTGCCATAAATAGAGCAAAGCTCATAGTATAATAAAAACAAAATAATCAATACCATTATACCACAATTATAAAATCCAATCAAAAATGTATGTATATATCGATGGCAAAAAGCGAGAACGTAGTAACCGCCAAAATGCAAACTTTACACCAGAGCCAAAAAACTTTTCGATTTCGAGAAAAAAAAACATAACTCTTTCATTTATGAACGAAAATGCTTGATATTTGGATCTAATTCATAACTTATGGTTTTCTTTCAACTGGGATATTTCATATTTAACAAAAAAGACTGGTTTACGACTTAGTGGCGGTTACGACAATTGAACTCTTTTTTTTCGTTACGCGAAAACGCTGTAAACGCCAGAAGTAAATGTACTTAAATGGTGAAACGAGTATTATTTCCATAAAGCATAAATGCTGTAACCAGATGCATATTTATTTTAAGATTCAATAATTTTGACGTAAATGTCATTACGTTATTTATAGGACTAACTGAAATGTGGTAAGTGTCCACCGGCAAAAAAAAACTGTGAAAATAAAACGACTTAAGTATCAATCAACTTTTATCAACATACTTTTTAAAAATGTTTCCAAATTTTAAATGCAGGTTTCTTACAAATTAAAAGCTCAGAAGCAACAATTACCGTCTTAACATATCAAATACTATCTAGTTTCAATTTCTCTGTATAAAAACATTACGAAAGTTACTTAAAACCTCCGTTGCTTATAACATTTCAAAAGGCTAATAAAATATCTCATATTATAAAATCACAACCTTGTACTTATCGTGCTAAAAACAAACATAAATATTCATAGGGTAAATCAGACTATAATATTGTTATCCGCTAAAACTAAATATTATAATGAGGTTTAATATTCCCGTGAAAACTTTAAAACTCTCTACATTTTATATTCAGTTTTGGCATTAAATTGTCTTTTAAGTAACTTTTATCGATATAAAACTCACTACCTATTCAACCCACTAACTATAAAAGATGTTTTGAATGTAAGTATTACTTATTATATAAGTTTTCAACATAATTCTTAAACAATTGTTTGAACACAACTATCACCTCAATTATAAAAATATTTCTTTGAACTAATCTCACTGAACCATTAATATTTAACTTAAATAACTAGACGTTATATTACTATGGTACCGTACAAATTAAAATTGTTATTATTTATTTAAATAAAAACTCGGAGTCATTTTTCTTAGGCAGAATATCAATTAACATTAAAATAGGAACATAAAAATTGCATTCCAATGGAATTCGTTTTCATAATAACATAATTAAAATAACTGTTCTTAAAAAAATACTAAAAATTCCACTCTAAAATGCAATGTTTTATAATAACACTTCTCAAAATGTTTGTCATAATTAACTCAAAAATCGCCCCTCTAAAGTAATGAAAATTAGTGCAATAGTGACAGATGGACATGTGCATTCTTCCAATCCTGACCTACGGAGCGCAGACTTGGTCTTTGACAAAAGTTCAGAAGTCCACCCTCAAGGTTTGTCAAAGAGCCAAAGCAGCAGGCAGAGGAAAGCAGTATTCTGGGCGTAAAACTAACTGACAGAATTAAGAACACAGTACTGCGTTCCAAAACGCTGGTAGCTGATGTAGCTCAAGCAGCCGCAAAGCCGTATATTATGTCCGTGATAAAACGAATGACGACAGTTGTCGCAGTGGTTTAAGCAGCTGCCTACTGAGCCGACGGTCCTGGGTTCGAATCCCGGCAAGGGCAAATATTTGTGTGATGAACTCGAATATTTGTTGAATAATATATTTGTGCCTGGGTCATGGATGTTATTTGTATTTAAGTATGTATTTATCTTAACCAGTATGTTCACTTGTGTCCAGAACGGGTGCGCCAAAGTTCACATAATTTTTCAACCCCGATTATTGGAACTCCGAAAATGTTACTCATACAATTTTTCATCATAATAGTCACTATTTATACTTAGTCACTATTACTACCGATCATAACTCCGAACCATTTAAAATCATAATGTCAATTATCATAAATATCTCTAATACTACTTTTTGTTTTCATACATTTATTCATCATAACTGTTTTTGATCCTATTTTTCACTGTCATACATTTATTAAGCAGACTAGTTTGTACTCATAAACTCCACACAATCCTATATTTTATAAGCAGATTGTGACAAAATGCAACGTGGCTCAAAAACCGAAAACTGTAGGTTAGGTTAGGTTTGTATTATGACCACGTATAGCGGAGCGAGCGAAGCGAGCGGAGCGTCAAAATTCGTGCATGCTTGCTTTGCATGTACACTTAACTCGCTATAACTCAAAACAAGTATTATGAATAAAAACATATGGAGAAAAACTGCATCGATGTTTAAATGTTATGATTGACAAGTTTATCGTAATTTATGATTCTGAATAAAAGAAATATGAAAATCAGCATTATGAGTACACACATAATCTTAGTGACGACATTATGAATTACGATGTTCTGAAAACTGTCTATTATGAACTCGGTAGGTAGTAGTACAAATTTATGAGGGACAAATGTATGAAGTAAAAAATTCGGAAGAGTGATGATTCTGACTAGAAATCGGTAGTAGAAGAAAAATTCAGAGGATCAATTTTATGTGAGCCAATATGGACCCGCCCAGAACACAAGCCTCCTAGAGCGTAAGCTCTAGGAGGCTTGTGTTCTGGACACAACACCGCAGTAATGTGGTACTTGATTAATTTGTGTGAGGTTGCCCGATATATTTTTTTTTATTCATTTATGCCATGCGTATGGTTATTGTGAAAATATTAATCGAATCAGGCACCAGTTAACCGGTAAATTTTAAATACTGTACAGTTGTTTATCTACCGCAGCTCAACAAATTTAGTGCTTATCTGATTCTAGCCCTTGGAAAATAAAGATGCGGACGTGACACCCCAAACTAGTTTGATCCGGCTTGAGTCAGCTTTTTAGGGGTTAGACCAATTAACTCTTAATGGTTGTAGTGAAACGAAGTAGATTACAGCAAAACTTTCTTCTAGCGATTACAACCGTAAACTAGATATACATATTATACTAATGAAAAAAAATCATTATTTTAAATAGAAATCAAAATTGAAATGTATACCTATTCTGTAAGTAGGCCACTTTACATGTCTGAATCTGAATTTATCGGTATTTCACAAGAGGAGGCCGCTGTCGAGAAGCAAGCCGAAAAGAAGTAAATATTTTTTTTCATTTTTTTTTAATCATCATGCGAGCTTTTGTTCGTATCTTTTTGATTGCCTTTAAGCTGAAGATAAGCAGACCTTTGATGATATTTGATGTTAATTCCAGCTTTATACCTCCACGCGTTCCTGAGAAAAAGGTCTCGACAAATAGATAGACAGGCACAAAAGTGATCCTATTTAAGTTTAGTTTTTGGCGATTGAGGCACGGAACTCTCAAAGCTGCCGCGTCCCGTGCCCCAAAATCGTTATTTTCTTCCAACAAAATGTAATAAAAACATTTTTGCTGTCCTTTTAATATTAATAAAGCAAATAAATATGCTAGTTATGTTTTATCCCAATATTCATATTTTCCATTAAACCCGCAACATATTTTACATCCAAAAAAAGGCATGTACACAGACTACGCACACCCACTCGCTCCGGCGATCGCCGATAGACTAAATCACAGGTCGTATTCACGAGCCACATCGCCGCGAGCGCATTTTTATTGCTGTATCTTCAAGCACTACCCACTTCACGTTGTGTTTCAAATGTCGTTACTGTAGCTTGCTGTTAATTCATTTTCGAACGAAATGTAGTAAGCGTCAATCATAGATAATTTATTTTAGGATAATTGCAGTAAGCTTGGTTCATAATTTTTTCACTACATGCATAAATGCTGCAACCGCCACGGAACAAAATTTCGGCAACGCTGTAACCGGCACACCCTTTGATTTATGAAAGAACAAAATTAGCGTAAATGTACTCGTTTAGAAAATTGCTACTATTTGGGTGTTTACAGCAATTAGATGTGGGCATCGTCAAAAAAATACATTCGTTTTGCAACGTAGTCCAGTTTTTTCTAAGCGTCGTAGAGCCATGGGACCCAGACCAGTCGACGCAGAAAAATTCGCTAATTCCGAATATGCAAAATAATTTTTTTTGACCAAGTGGCGGTTACTACGTTCTCGCTTTTTGCCATCGATATGTAATGTAATATATTCTGCCTGTGAACTGTACTTTATTGATTGTTATCAAAACTTTGTTATTTGTGGGGCTAGCATATC
The DNA here is from genome assembly GCA_905147355.2 of Apotomis turbidana. NCBI lineage: Eukaryota > Metazoa > Arthropoda > Insecta > Lepidoptera > Tortricidae > Apotomis > Apotomis turbidana. The sequence goes on along the minus strand of LR990288.1, from coordinate 20,755,360 downwards.
TTTCCGCGACTTCACTTGTCGCGTGACTCAGGGTCACCTGTCCTGCTCGTACGGCATTGAAAGGAAAGTGACAGATTGTATTAGTCGCGCGAGAAAGAGTCGCGTGTCACAGTTATACCAGACGTAGTCGTGATGATGCTCACTTTCGATCGACTTCAAAAACAAGGAGGTTCTCAATTCCGATGTATGTTCTTTTGCATGGTTGTTACCTGAGTCATCATCTCCAAGTTGGTCCAACGATACGTTGGTGAAGATCTGATGACGATTTTTTATACTACGACGGTGGCAAATAAGCATGCGGCCCGACTATTGTTTAGCGCTGCCTATGGACGGTTGCGACGTCAGGAGCATCACACGCGCGTTACCGACCCTTTAAGAACCTATTTACTCCCCTCAAGGAGAACCGCTTGCTGTAGCTCCCGGGGAAAACCTCGGCTCATTCCGCATGCAAAGATTCATGAGGAATCGGGGGAACACCTCAAATTTTACACATCTATGACTACGAGACGAGTATGACTTTATATGGATCGTTCAGTTTTTCTCGATATTTTCGTTGAAGTGGTTTTTTTTTTGTGTTTTTTTTTATCACTGTTAAAATTACGACGCAGAATTAGCACGTCGATTTTACAACGACGATACTTACTATAGTTTCAGCGTCACCAAATCTTTAATTCATTAGCAAGAATGAAGACAAAGTTTCAAATAGATTTAATTAAAGTACATGCACTAGGTACTTTTCGGTACAAATTCAAAGCAATAAACGAGCAGTCATTTTCTTCCTCAGATGATATTTAACTTTAATTTGAGCAGCACTATGAAATTGTGTAATTGAATAACTAGTGCTTCTTCCAAACATTTAAAACCAGTATTAAATATCTAAGAAATTGTTCAGTTATAAAATAAAACAAATGCCGACGAAGCGAAGCCGAAACGCGAGTTGGACTTGCTGACAAAGAGGTGTACTCAAAACGCTGCGAAATGTGTTTTTTTCAAACTTGCAATGAAATATCATTATAACGTGCGTTATAACAGGCTTCGAAGTATCACGTTTCGGGAGAACTGTAAAGGAATTTTATACAAAATTGAAGGCCTAGGCCGGGAAGTAATTTTTTTTTTAAACATGGCGTCTGTGTTCATGAATAGGCTAAACAGCTGAATTATATTTTTTTCAGAGGTGTATTTATTTATTTCATTGCATATGTTTGAGAGGCACTATACATGCCTTACGCCTTTTAGCCGTGAAAAGGGCTTGCCGACTTCGTATCACTATCCTATATATACCAGCTACCTACTACCGTCTATAACTCACCCGGCAAACCCTTCTTTTCCCGGCGTCTGCAGTAAAGTAGTATTTCCAAATAGTGACAGAGTACTAATTATAAAATTGTGCAATTTGAAGCCTTACAGTTCAAGTAATATTACCATACAAATTACTAGGCAATTTGTATGGGGCAGGTTCAAATTGCTCGTCTTCGATTGTCGTTGCAGCCGAAATATTTTTGAATATTGTGTACTAAATGGAGCTGACACATGCAGATCTCTTCCAGACCATTTTATTCCATGACAGAGACAGTTAATACCTAACTCTTTCTTTTAAAATACTTACCTTTCATCAATATTACACAGCTATTAATATCACAATTCGGAACCTTTTTTTAGTCATGACTTGTATTGTTTCAGGGCTGGTTAGTGCTCAATAGCAGTGAGACGGAGTTTGTATAGGATTGCAAACCCACTAACGGGAATGTCTCCCCGCCACAGGAGTGATTGGGTGGGAAATAGCGCGGGCGCACTAAATACCTAACAGCTGTAAAGATCTCTCACAATACGGAACCCTAGAAACCATTAACCTACCGAGTAATTTATCTTGATCAACTGGAAACACGTCTTCCAACGCTTTACAAAGACAGTATTTCTAGTTGACCGAAGCCATCCTAGCTTGCACTAGACTAGACCGACCGGTCTAAATTACCAACATTACTCGCCCTGCATATTATTACGAGAGCGGTTGCAAATTAAAATAAGTAGGGACAAGCGACGTTGAGTCTATCATAATTTTAATGCAAAACGCTTCTTTGTACTAGTCCTACACTATAGAATAACAGTTAATACAGTCAGCTTCAAATGTAGCTAACAATTTTCATGTAATTTGACATAAGCCAGTAGTAAAATTGTCAGCTACTTTTGATGATGCAGATGGTTCTCTTTTGACCGTCGCCACCTAAGGAAACCTCCTAAGAAATGTAATTTTTTGAGGTCTATAGAACACTGACTATAATTGCAAAATTACTACTACTCTATACATCGTGTGGTGCCCCGTCGCTCGCAGCCCGTAAGAGTGTCACAAATGAATCTATCAGGCTATAGTGTAGTCATCTTACAACCCAGTCAAATTCCGATGTAGTCATCTTGCGATTTCTGCAGTCAGAACTGATGCACATACATGGGTTGGTAGACTACCTATATTATAATCGTGGCTAGCGCCACAAAGTATAAGCCTATCTTAGCCCGGTCATAAACAATATGGATGATTCGTGCTCGATGAAGATAATTAAGGTTTATTGAAGCGAAAAATTTAAACATTTAATGCTTCGGGCGAGTTCCAATTCCAACCCGCGTCTCCAACGTCCTTTCTGACCAAACCATACTCGCGCCATTAAGTTTCTTAATAATTCGCTTTATTTATATACCTTACGGTGGCATTATGGTATGAAGTTCGTTAATGGTATCGTGACTTCCTTAAACCAATGAATTCCATTCCAACGCTTCGCAGTAACATAGCTTAACAACAAGACACTGGGCACAGTGGATACTATTTAGACCACGAGAAAGGCCAGTACGGTTTTAACACCGAAAACTCACATTAACCCTTCAAGACAATAATTATTGGACCCGTACCAGCCGCCATCGATATGGTAATGGGGGAACAACGCGCCCGGGAAAATTATTAAGCACATTAGTTTAATGTTCCACGACTCGTTTTCAAACAAAACGACCATTTAGCGGCCATTTACATAAACATGTATTCTAATGTTATAGTTCGATTGTAATTTAAATGCTCGCAACCGAGAGCGGTCTCAGTGCCACGTGAGATATTGAATACCTATGTGTGGTATGGCCTTTAAGAAAACGCTAAAAGTTAACGATAGGTTTGAGTATTCCGTTGTAATGAAAATACTTTTTTGGGCACTACCGGTGCTATGACCTAGTTTAAAAAATTGGGCAAGAGCGAGTCCGACTCGCGCATGAAGGGTTCCGTACCATACTATAACAAGTTTGTTGTATGGGAGCCCCCCTTAAATATTTATTTAATTTTATTTTTAGTATTTGTTGTTATAGCGGTAAAAGAAATAAATCATCTGTGAAAATTTCAACTGTCTAGCTATCACCGTTCTTGAGATACGGACGGACGGACAGCGAAGTCTCAGTAATAGGGTCCCGTTTTTACCCTTTGGGTACGAAACCCTAAAAAAGGTAAAGGTTATCGCACACCGCAACCACTCGGTAATGGATTGGCACCACCTTAACTAGAGCCGTCCTGTATTTTTTGTTTGATTTTTTTAGCTTTTTTTTAGCTGAGTAGAAAACATGTCACCCCACTTACGTCAAGTAAACGTCACGCTAGTTAGCCGCCGAAGGGGCGTCCCCCGTCGTGCTAGCGTTTGGTTGACGCCGGGCGAGCTAATGAGTGGTGGTGGTGCTGCTCCGGTCCCGAGCGATTAGGTGTGCAATTACCTTTATTTGACCAGAAATTGCGATGTACCAAATTTAGCATTATCGCGGACATAAAGGATATTATGTATGACACTAATAAGCGACGTATATCAAAATGTATCTAGAATCTCAAAATATGTGTACCTTCTTAGCAGCTTTACTTTCCCGCTTTCCTTGCGCCTTTGTCACATGACTAACCATTTTAAATTTTACTTCTATGAAACTAAAGTATAATCAATTTATTCATCTCAACGAGAGATTGAAAATCTAAATGGTTAGTGTTATAAACCCTTTTCCCATTATTATACCATAATTAATTAAGTTACCATAATAAAAAATTTTTTTAGTCCACTAGACAATAGATTGTAGATACTCAATAGAGGCAGTGGGCGGGGCACATTGCTCGTAGAACACATGCGCATAAAGCTCTTTGAGTGGCGACCGCGGACCGGAAGATGCAGCATAGGAAAGCCTCTAACAAGGTGGACCGACGGTTGGTTAAGATCGAGGGCAAAATTGGATAAGGGCGGCGCATGACCGATTGTTGTGGAGTACTTTGGGGGGAGCAGTGGATGTAAATCGGCTGATATGATGATGAGACACTAGGTAGAAACTACGTCATTAGGTATATCTAGCTCGAAATCGTACATTATTTTTGCTATCTAAGTAAAAATTAAAAGCAAAATAAGATTCTTTTTTTTTTTTTTTTTCTTTATTTAAAGAGCTTTGTCACTTAGGTGACGATGTCGCTCTGTAGGTGTTACATAAGTCTTAAATCTAAACTAATATGTACATTTACGTTTATGTATGCCTACTTTAACTAGTTTATAAACTAGTTTAGTTGTGTCTGACAGAGGGTGAGCTAGTAAAACATTGCACCCGCCAGTTTCAAAAAAGGTCCCATCAGTGATTTCTTTTCGCACCGATTCGTTGCGGACACATTCCATCAAAATATGGTACACATCTTCTTCAACGTCACACTCGGTACAATTCGGAGATGGCACTTTGCGCATTAAGTATGCAAACTTATTTAATGGGATGTGTCCGCATCGTAATCTCATAGCAAGTACTAAGTCCGTTCGGTTCAGATCGCAGTCATCGAACCAAGGAGCCCGTGGGAGCTGTGGCTGAACCGTTCTATACCATATCCCCTTTTCCAATGATCTTTGGTCAAAGAATTCGTTCCACAGTTCATGACAGTGAATCTTCGCCGAGCTTAGGTGGTCAGAGTAAGTAGGTACATAGTGAAAGAGAACACCGTCATTGCAAGCCTCCTTAGCTAGTTTATCGACTATAACATTACCACTGATACCAATGTGAGATGGGATCCATTGGAGTCTGACAGTTTTGGCTTGTGAATTTAATGTCAAGATTATTTTTAAAATGGTGTAGGCTATCGGTGCTCCTCGAATGTTCGAGGTGCATCGAGCCAAATGCTGCAGCGAGCTTTTTGAATCCGTCAAGATTACAAAGTTGTTGCCCTCAGTCGATACAATTAGTGACAATGCTTCCGCGATCGCAATGAGTTCCACTTGCATAATTGAGACATCGGCATCTATTTTAAATTTCATAGATGAATTCGACTGGGGATCAAAAAGTGCTGCTCCTATTCCATTTTCGTCTTTCGATCCATCCGTGTATATTTGATAAAACGATCCGTAGTTGGTGTCAAGAAAATTAGTACATGCACATTTTAATTGGTTGGGATTGTAGGATTTTTTGGAATTGATCATAAAGTCCAGATTAGGGTTAATAATACTTGCAATGTTGATATTGCTGGTCCAAGTGTCTAACGAAAACATACCTAACTGTGCGCTATTGTAAATATGATTATTCTTAAACTGATTATACACAGAAATTAACAGAGGTTCTCTTGATCTTAACTGCCGACCCTGCGTATTTACAGCCAGGTCTTCGACCACTGAGACAGAAGGATTGTTTCTTAACGCTCTAGCCTTCAGCCAGAATTTGCATGCTAGGTATCTTCGTCGTATATGTAACGGTGGTAAATATAGTTCACTTTGCATGGCATGTATTGGAGTGCTTCGAATAAATCCCCCAATAATGCGCATTGCTTGATTCTGGACCTTTTCTAGTTTATAGAGATGAGTCTTGGCGCTAACGTCGTATAAAAAACAGCCATAATCTAGTCGGCTTCGTATAATGGCTATGTAAAGACGTCTTAGATGTTTTGGATGGACACCCCAACCTGATCCTGCCAACACTTTAAAGATATTGAGGTATTTAGTTAACTTTTCCGATATTTCTTTAATGTGTTTGCTCCATCGTAAAGAACGGTCCAGCCACATGCCAAGATACTTGACGTGTTCAACAGTCTCGATAACAGAGCCGTCAACTACTATATTTACGTTATGACAGATAGGACCCCTCTTAAATACGCAAATTTTACTTTTGGATGCAGAAATTGTTAACCCTGAACCTTCTAAGAGTTTTGCTAATAAATCTACAGCAATTTGCATGTCTTGTAGGCCGTCATTTACATTTTTAACAGTTATAAACAGCACAAAGTCGTCGGCATATTGGGACACGGTAACAGTAGTGACATCTTTACAAATATTGGAGGTTACAATATTGAATAATAAAGGAGAGAGAGGATCCCCTTGGGCCAAACCTCTTCCTGTATGTCTGTACATGTAAGAGTCATTAGTTTGAGCTTTAAGCACTCGGTTTTTTAGAAAGTTCCATAGATATAAACACAATTTAGATCCTATCCCAATTTTGTCTAACAATGATACCAAATGGCCTGTGTCAACATTATTATATGCATTATCTACGTCGATAAAGCAGCTCAAAGTAACATGTCCCTTTTTCATTCCTGCTTGTACTTTTGACACTAACCAGTTAAGATTATCCAAACAAGACCGAGCTTTCCTGAATCCTGTTGCGTGCTCAGATAATAAAGAATTATTTTCGACATACCATTCTAAGCGTTTGTTGATAATGGCGTGAAAAATTTTACATAAACATGACATAAGGGATATTGGCCGAAGGGAATTCTCAAGGTTAGGATCCCGTCCAGGTTTCGGAATCGGGACAATTTTTATGTCACGCCACTGACGAGGAACAAAACTGTGAAACAAAATTCTGTTATATAACTCGAATAGTATTGTTTTTCCACTCTCTGGCAGATGGTGGATCATAGAAAAGGATATTTCGTCGCAACCAGGGGCTGAATCTTTTTTTTTTATGTTATTATCAAGTTCGTGGCGAGAGATCGGCGCAGTTAATTTAGGGTTTCTTGACGAGAAAACTGGACGCGGTGGAGATGTTGAATCAGGTGCTAAGTTTCTAAGCAGGTTGTTAACTTTATCGTCATCTATAGTCTGTTTTGCGGTATTGCTTCCTTTTAACCATCTCATTTTGGACCACATCTCACTAGATGATGCCACTTCATCGATGGATGAGCAAAACTTTTGCCAGTTATCGCTCTTTGCTTGTCGAATTTTGGCTTGTGCCGATCTTATTTTCTCCTGATGTGCCGCCAGGTTAGCCGGAGTAGGATTTCTTGTCAGTTGGGCCAAAGACAATCTTCGCTCTGCAACGGCTTTCGAAAGGTCTGCGTTCCAATATGGTTTAGGTTCGAACTTGCTGGATGGATTTGTGCTTAATCTGATATTTGGGATATGTTTATCTGCTACAGAAATTACGTGACTTAAAAATAAATCATATGCGTCTTGTAAATCTTGGGGAAGCTCCATGTGGCTTATTTCCTTTTCTAGATCTGTCGTATATGATTCCCAGTCAGCTTTTTTATAATTGCGTCTATTATTTGAGTTTCTGGTTCCACTGATGCCGATGTTGATTTTTATAATTAGATGATCGCTTCCTAGTGACTCATTTGTAACACTCCACTTTAGTTTTATTGCGAGGTCCGTTGACGCCATTGAAATATCCGAAGAAGAGCTTTGGAGTCTACCAGCTACTGTTCTTACTCGCGTAGATCGATCTTTTTTATTTATAGTGATAAGATTGGTGTCCATAATTGAGTCAAATATTTGTGTACCTCTAGTGTCTATTTTATTCGACCAGTTTGAGTGGTGACCATTAAAATCACCCAGGATAATAGTCTTGTACCGCATCACGGAGCCGAAAAGTTTATCCCAGTCCGACTGTGACGTACGGATATTAGGAGGACAATAAACCGACATAATAAATTGTACTTGATCGCAGTTGTGTAATTTTACCTCCACGACCTCGATACCCGGGATTGACGAATTATTCGTAATTTGTTGCGCCTGTACCGAAGAATGGGTGATAATGGCAACTCCACCATATCCGTCATCTCTATCCTGGCGAAATATGTTGTATCCCCTTATGTTTAAACTACTACCGGGCTCTAGCCAAGTTTCGCTAATCGCACAAATATGTATTTTTTCTTGTGTTAAAAATTGCTCAAACGTAGCTAGTTTAGGCTTCAAACTGCGTTCCATTGAAGAATATTAAGTTTCAAGAAGAGAACAAATTTTTCAAAAGTAGACAGTCAGGCATATTTTCTACCAAATAAGTAATGATCCACTTGAAGCTTGTTTGGATTAAATTATGGAATTTATCTTTTATAGAGACATTCCGCATAAATATAACCTCTTTCAGTCTATTCAGAAGTTCGCCGAAAAAACCTGGCTTCTGTCGTTGTTTCTGGTTGGCCTCCGGTTCGACGGACACTTCTTGCCTTCCCGTAGAGTTTTCCGCGTTGAACGTATCCCAATCTTCAGATTTGGTGCTATTTCGTCTTTGTTTTTTTTCCTTCTGCGGCGCTTTATAATTGCTCGAGGATGTAGGGGTCTTCAAAGGTTCAGCATGGATAATAGCTTTCGTTCGGACCACTGACGTATAGGTTCTGGGATTCTGAGTTCTGTCTGTTGGAGCGTCATTGGTTAACGTGACCGGCACAGTGGTTTCATCATGGTTTATAAATTCGTTACTTAAGGTGACTTCATATGTTTCTTTCATCATAGCCTTGGTCTTAGAATGGGAAGGCGGTGTAGGTGGGACATAAAGTGTTAAGGCTCGTTTATATGAGCAGTTAAACTCGGCCATTAATTCTCTAATTTTCTTTTCTCTGGCATAGACCGGACATGATTTTGATAGTGCCATATGAGGCATATTGCAATTGACGCATTTGTATAGAACCGTGTCACAGTTTTGGTGTTTTTTGCCGCATTTGGGGCAAGTAGGTCTGTTTGCCGGGCAAAATTTCTTCGAATGTCCATACCTCCAACAATTGGAACATTGGGTTACTGGAAAAATATATGGCTCAACTAAAATTCTTACATCATGCACGTAAACATAGCGAGGAAGTTGATTGCCTTTGAAACATAGGCGTATTTTATCACACTTGATCCAGCCGCTTTCTTCTTCTTCGTTTCTTTTATTGAGCCGCTTGGATGAAATCAATTCGATATCACTTTCTATATTCGCCGTGATCTCTTCATCACTCAAGTCCATGTCGATGTCTTTAACAATGCCATATGAAATACCTACTTCAAGTGTTTTTTGGCACCTCCATCCCAATTCTATGATTTTTGTGGATGACATGAATAAAGATGCATTAGTAGTACTGTCGAATTGTATGCGAATCTTGAATGAATTTAGATATTTAACTTTCAGTATACCTTTGACATTGCTTTCTTTAAGGATTTTGGCGAGAGCGATTTGTTTAGGCAGTGCATTTTTGCTTGTGACACAAACTGCCGTCATATCTTGCGTTAAGTTACTTGTATTCAAGACCGGACTCTGAGAATTTTTGCGGTCTAAACGTTTTCTTTCCACTTTATTCCATCCTTCTGTATCTTCTTCACCAGCATCAAAACTCCGTTTCTCTGCCCTCATATTATTTCCTCTCGATTCCTCTAAATATGTACTGTCCTCTAGCTGATTAGCCATCACATCACATTCTCCTTCTAAGCTGTCTACAACACTATTCAAATCACATTCATCGCACTCATTATTACGGCCAATATCGTCTTGTTGTAAATCTTGATGACCCTCCATTGTGCGAAACTCGCATAACAACGTAAACAATAAGCGCGCTCCAGCGCAGTCCCATGCGCCGGGACCGGCCGGGTGATAGATAAGAAACTAGTTTTATTGCACAACTATAAGCGAAGATAATTAGTAGCTGCGCGCAGCAAGACACACGTCGTGCTGTCACGGAATGCGTCAGCAAACTGTGAAAGATAGATTCCTCGAACATCATTTATTTCACTTTGCGAATATTTAAAACAATTGAAAACAACCTTTTGAATTATCTAAAATATTATTAAAGAACATACATTAGTAAATATTCTGAAATAAATGACGTCTAGACGCTCTTATTTTAAATTCATGCCTCGATCTTAGACTTTTCATAGAATATTAACAGACAATAAAAGTAAACCACGAAATAAAAGAAAATGGTATGACAACCGCAACACTTAGTGAACACAACGGTCAATTGAGCCGAGCTATCAATATCATTCCTAAAAGGCATTATAAGTAACCACACTCTATAATAAAGTCATTGACCCTTACTTCGATGCTATTATTAAAGAGAATTTCACCTTTTATCAATGTTCACTGGACAAAAAGCGAGTCTTTGGAGCTTGAAATTGCCGAGTTGCGGCCCGTTCGAAAACCACAGCTTGTACAGACCAACGCAATACATAGTTGTCAGTATTTTGAATTTGATTTCATCCTGTGGCGCGTATATAATACCAAGCGGGTTCTGATCCCACACAAAATTCCACTGTAGGTCGGGTAGTGCCCTGAAACAATTCAAATGTAATAAAATAACTTTAATTTCCTAGGAATCCCCAACTAAAGTGACAGTCAAGGCACGTCATTCGTAGAACTAACGCCCGTTAAGCAGAAATATATATTAAATTAAACTGTATTGCTCAAAAAAACAGTAGGTACAAACGGCGAACTTAATGCCAAATGACATTCTAGACCAGTCAGCCAAAGAGCCAAACAGAGATGCTTCAAGTGGGACTCAAGATACGTTACTAAAATTGTAACCGCTTTCTGGAACACGCAGCGAGGGTACGCCCGTAGCAGGTAAACCGACGAACTTGTGAAGATCGCAGGGACCTGTCAGATACGGCTGGCACAAGACCGACTAAAGGTTCAAGAGGGTGTCCATAATGACTTTAACTTCAGTTAGTAATAGTTAGGTTAGGGGCAAATAGATACAAATTTTCCCTGACTCATAATATTATTGATCTGCACATGTATCTTGAAAGCATTTTATAAATGCGGGGATTTCATACCTAAGAATCTTTGCCTCTCAAACCACTCGCAGTGTCATTGAATATGCAGTCAGTGCATTAACTTTTTTCATCAAGTTAAGCTACTGCTTATCTCTGTTGTGTGATGTTCGAATCTTTTCATTTACAATCTTTTATCTTACCACATCTTTGGAAGTTCGTCTAAAAGCCACTAATAGGCGGTGCGGTTTTCAACTTCGCTATTTCGTACAACAGCGTTCGAATACTTTTATGAAGAACCGATCCGCTTCAACATTTTGCGGTTTCATATTGTATCGATTACGGCTAATTTTGTATTGAATGTTTTAAGTTATTTATTCGGGTTTAGCGTGATTTTATTACAGAAACTTAGTCGCTGTTTGTTTAATGGTTTGTTTGATGGCCATGATCACATAGAATTTATTTCCGTGTTTTCAGCCTTCACCCACTAAACTCACTTATAATTTTCCTCTTCTATCTATATGAATATCTACTCAACTCGCTCCATCTTGCTAACAACTTGGTTTTCAATGTTCCTGATTGTACTTTCCATTTCCGCTTTTGAATGGTGGGTCAAGTTTTCATATTTTTTACACACACATACTACATTCATTTTGTATGTTAGAGATTGAACCGCGGGATTCTCCTAGTTCACAGTTTACACTACAACTAACCAGAACTCAACTACAACTTAGCCACCTTTTACTATAAGTTTATTTGTTTTTTTAATGTTTTCTTGTAAATAAACAATCTTGTCATATAGAACTCAGACGTTTATATTTTTATTGACTTAAATAAATATAAAACCACCTCACATTTAATATTTAATATTTTAAAATCGTTAAAATTTTATTTTAATGTTCCTACTTAACATTGGTTTGGAGTATCTTACATCTCCTTTACGTGTACCAGTGTAATTAGTTATAACACAAATGTATCATGTAATTGTTTTAAGTATTATTTACGAAAAAATTACTTACTGTTGAGTTTCTTTCGGCTTTCTTCTCAACAGCGGTCTCCTCTTGCGAAATGCCGGTAGATTCACAATTTGACTCGTAAAAGTGCCCCCGTGGCCTACTTACTGAATAAATTATTTCATTTCATTTCACACAAATCGATGAAGTTCCAAATTAAACTCTAGTACTCTTGTGTCGTAGGTACAAACAAAGACACAGTTAACTATACACCCATAGACATGTTGCAATAAGGTTTATATTCGTTTACAAATGCATAGTTAAAAGTGTCGTCGTTTGTATCAGACTACAATATCAATATACATGTGTGTATAAACACTTAATTACATAGAACATCCATGGATGTTTTGACTGAGAAACAAATATTCGAGCCCATCACACAAATATTTGACCTTGCGGGGGTTCGACCCAGTACCGCTGGCCTACGTGCTTGCCTTTTTAAAACAAAGGCTGTGTGTACTTGGTCTTAACTTTCTGTCTAGACAAAGTTCAAGGACGATTCTAGACCGTTTTTCTCTTCGGTTTCCTTTACTTCATTTCTATAAATCGCAAACATAGCATCTTACTGACAGTATAGGCGATATACCTGAGACAACGCTTATTTGACGATATCTCAATGTAGGTACACTCGAATTAGCTACCTCGGGGCTTTATTTATGCAATTTGTGTCTAATACTACACGTCGGGTAAAGTCGTGTGCGGTCGGGCTTTCTTTAGATAAGTCTATTTGCTTAAAAGCGTAGCACCCGTCTGATTTGCATAAAAATGATAACGATTCCACGGTCTCTAGAACTAGAAAGGCATAAATCAACTATATTCGCTGCTAAGATAAGCTCTTTAATATAAATAGAGCAGTAATTCTGGCGACATAGTATTTAACTGGCGACTTCTGGAAACGTCACATGATGCGTTTTATATATGCAGTCTTAATTGGGTAATATGTACAGTCAGTATCACTACCTAGCTAGCACATTTTCTAGTAGGAAGATACTTTTTCTCGCGTAGGTAGGTACTACCTCGAACAACAGGCTTACTTCGCGACTCGAATCGCGAGAGCCACACTCTGAATGTTCGGCTCCGCCTTTCATCTTTGTTAGTTCAAACTTGACTCACCTGCGTAGTTTCGTAGCCAGTCGTAGCCGTACACATGCGTCAGTCAATCGTGTCGTCATAACAACCAATAAAATACAGTTCTCCGCCAGCTTTCGGAAAGACATAAAAGAGAGTGTTCACTTGTCAATGTACCTTATTGTAAAAAAAACAGTAATTACTATATAATAGAATATTGGCATATTCTATTAAGAATTCAATAACAGTACGCGTTATTGTTTTCAAAGCTGGAACACTGATAATCCATTAATACAATATCATGCTGAGCGCACTAAATAATTAATGATGAAAGGAATCAGTACAACCCATCATTAAGATCATTATGATCATAAAGCCCAATGAATAATGATGGGCAGAGGGACTTAGGAATTAATTATGGTTCTTGGTGTAGATGTGAGGTAATGAGGATACAGTGTCAAAAGTCGACAAGTACTTGATGGATCCTGCAGGGCTAGCATAATTATCTTGCCGCGACTTCGTTTGTAGCGCGACTCAGCATCTTCTGTCTTGTTCGCACGGTATTGAAGTGAAAGTGACAGGTAGTATTTGTCGCGCAACATAGAGTCACGTGTCAAAGTTATGCTAGACGTACTGGTTACCAAAAAATATATAAGGCTTTTCTCGACAAGACCTCCTCTTAGCCATAGCTGAGCCGTGCGACTATGTATGTGAAGATATGAAAAGGTGTAAGCGACGACTTGACTCACAATCTCATTTCAAGAGTAGGATGGGCAGATTTGTAGAGCTCTATGATAACCCATACAACTGTCAGCTCTCATTTGCACATATGAATATACAAACATATAACTTCGCATACGCATCGTCGCTTAGCTCAATTTCCTCACATATATTTCACACAATCCTCGCTTTCATCTCGCTCAATTTATATTTACCGACCCTCTTATGAAGTTGTTTTCTATAAGCAATATATCCCTTCGATTGCCACCAATGAAGTGACCTGCCTAATACCACCTACCACGTTAACTTTACGACGCTTTATTTCAACGCTGTGAAAGGTTATACCAATTCGAATTGTGAACTATAATAAATTATTATATGTATAATTTACATGTTTTCGTATCTACTTAAGTTATTTACGGATACGACTCACACAAAACCATTTGAATCATAACATAATTGACTAAATGTCAGGCGATATAATTCTGTAAAATTCTTAATATAAGTAGTAGTAATTTTTATTTAAATCTGAAAGCTTTTAAAAAATATTATAAGTTAAATTGTTGTAATATAAATATATCGATACATTTAAACTTATATACAATGACACAGAGTATAAGTCGCTAGTACAACTTCATTTTTAGGAATAAGACGCGATTGAAATTGAAACATATTTATTCAATTAAAAGATATTGTTTTAAAATCACAACGAAACGATATTCTACATGTAGAGCCGCGCCTACACAGACAGGGGCCTTTTAAAACCTAGTTCACTGTCTCTTAAACTAGATACTGAGAACCCCTGGAGACTAATTCCATTAGGTTCTGAGAATTAGCATTAACCTTTAGAGCTTTTATGTTTATAATTATAAATGTTAATAGACGCTGCTAATTAATAAGTTCCTAAAATAAAGTGGTCCATTGCTAAACTTTGCTGATTGTTTTATGAGGTTAGGTATTAAAAATACAGATTTCAACCTGTTCTGACAGTAAAAACATATTTCTACTGAAATTTATGGCAGTTTGTGTTAACCAACAAAACCATAATGTCGTATGAAATAAAAATTTAATTACTTTACCATTTCTGCAATATCTGTCAGTCTCAAAGTTTACTAAAATATGTTTCAAATATAGACATTTATTTGTTTCTGTAAAGATACTCATTGAATGATATATGATTGTGTGTCAAGTTTTTATAAAAACATGTCCCTTTACTTATTTTTCGTGAACGACATAGTTTGTGATGAACCAGTGGCATTACCTAATAATGTAGATCTCTAAAACGTGGCTGAATGAAAACTCCGACGCATAAATTGATGCAATTTTTCCTTAGCAAGGACACGCCTTCCATATGGTACCAAGGGTGGACTGGACATTCATTTAAATTTCAAATTTTACACCACACCGGCCATTTTTATGTTAGAATATAAATTATTCTCTCACGTTATGCTAATAAATAGGTATTTAAACGGAGAATATTAGTGGAAAGAATAACGCATAGGTTGTATCTTATTTCAAACCAGTTGAAATAAAAGTTTAGGCGTCTTTAACCAATTAACATGCCCATAAAATATACCTTTTTGTTGGACGTAGCGGGGCGACAGGCACCCATCTTCGGTTTCCTGGTACGTCTAATTTATAACTTATACCCAATTAGTTTCACGTGTAAAAGTATAAATTATAGCAACATTATAGAGGTGTGAAGATTTAATAAAGACTGGGCCCGATCATTACCGTTTTGGTAGTGTCTATTAATTCTTTTCACTTAATTTGGCGTGACTTCATTTGAATTCAATTATAAGTAAAACAAGTGTATGGGAGTAATATATGGTATGCTGATCAGTAGATTAGATATCGGCATCATTTTTCAAATAATGACGTTGAGAATTTATTTATTATTTTTTATTAAGTTAAGATTTTTTGACAAATATAAGATATGATATAATATTTAAACACTGCATTCTGAATATGTAAGTTTAGCCTAATTTTTGATGGTTGAAGGCATCCGAACGTTCTTTGTACAGAAAAAGATTAAATACATTTACCTAAGAACTATAACTAAACAAAGAATAAAACTAGAAGAATATAATAATTGGTTTACCCTTCTTTTGAACAAATGTTTTATATCATATCATCGGCAGCAAACCATAAAATATTTTGGATTGTTATAAAACAAATCTAGTCTAATCTATAGGATAACATTTTCAAGATTTATGAAATATTTATGACTCCAAGGAAAAAAATACTATGAAGTGACAATTCAACGAAATTAAACATTCGATAAACTCTTTGTCCATAAATGAAAGAGATCCCGTTATGTTTTTTTCTAAATTCACGCATAGACACAAATCCATATATTATAAATCAAGCCCGCTTAGGTAAATTGAACAAAATCAATTATTATTTTATTATGTCTAGCCTGTAGGACTGTCCCACTGCTGGGCAAAGGCCTTTGATTTCCACAGGTCCTTGTCTGACGCTGCCTCCGGCCAGTTGCTGAGGAATGCGTCTATGTCATCCCGCCATCTCCGTCTGGGCACGTCTACGTCGCCCGTTTTGGGGCACCCACTTGGTGGCTATGCTGGCCCACCTTTCCAGGTTCATACGGCAGACGTGGCCTGCCCAATCCCACTTGAGCCTGGCTGCTTTATTGCCTACGTCGGCTATGCGTGTTTTGGAGCGCAGCGTGGTGTTTCGGACACGATCCGTCCTTTTCACCCCTAAAATGCTGCGCTCCATGGCCCGTTGGCAAACCTTCAATTTGGACTTTTGATATTCGGTAAGGGACCATGTTTGAGCACCGTAGGTTAGGACAGGCAGAATACACATGTCGATGAGTTTTCGCTTCAGTGACAGTGGAAGGTTACCCTTCATGAAATCCTTCATGGACCAGTAGCTCTTCCAGGCATTTTGGACGCGGCGTTCAACTTCTTTATCTTGTCTGTTGCTGAAAGAGACTAGCTGGCCCAAGTAAATATACTCATCGACATATTGTATAATCTGCCCATCTACCTCGACCCTACGTTTCGTGCTATTGGTCATCACTTGGGTTTTAGCACGATTCATTCTTAGTCCAACTTGATGGCTTGCTGTGCTCAGATCTTGGACCATTAGCTGAAGCTCGTTTGCAGAAGAAGCAAAGAGAACGATGTCGTCGGCGAAACGAAGGTTTGAAAGCCTTTTATCGCCAACTGCTATTCCCTTTGCCTCCCAGGAAACTGCCAGGCTCTTGAAGACTTCTTCGAGTGTGCTTGTAAATAGTTTCGGAGATAGCGGGTCTCCCTGTTTGACGCCTCGCTGAACATGGAACGACTGGCCGGAATACTGAAGTCTAACGTCTGCTGTACTGTTATTGTATATAGTTTTCACCAGATTGATGTAAATCGGATCAATATGTTGATTTTGAAGTGTGGCTATGATGGCGGAAAGTGTGATGCTGTCAAAGGCTTTGGTGTAATCCACGAAGGCTAGATATAATGGAGAGTGAAATTCACAATATTTTTCTACAATTTGATTGAGTGTGTGAAGGTGGTCGGTGGTGGAGAATCCAGGGCGAAAGCCGGCTTGATTGGGTGGTTGATGTCGGTCAAGGTGCCCAGCAATGCGATTTTCAATTACCTTGATAAACGCCTTGTAGACATGAGAAACTAGGCTAATTGGTCGATAATTGACGATGTCGCTCTTATCGCCTTTTTTGTGAAGGAGTATAATATTTGAGTGAAGAAGTTTTTGAGGGAGTTGACCGTAAATAAAATCAAACCAATATTATTTGTAAACACAAAACACCAAGTCTACAGACCTATTATAAACTTAAAAATAGGATAGTAGAAGACGGCAAACTAGTTTTCAGTAAGAAAGAAGTTAAACTGGGAACCAGTGGCAGGTGCAACTGAGAACTAGTAATTGCAAGCCATGGTGAATAAAAAAAGGAAAAAAAAGATGTTACACGATTACTAGCTTTGTATCGGAAAGTCGGTTGGCCTAACGTTGTTTTTTTGCAGAGGGCAAATTAGCCTACAATTACATGTAGGCCGCTGTTTTTCTTGTGCAGCATTGGAATGAGAATTTAAATTTATTTTAAAAAAGCTAGAATTTATTTATTTGCTGGAAATAAATTACAGATTTTTCTGTAGCTTCAATTTTTTTTTTTTTCGCCTTGTCTCGAAACTCATTCTTAGAGAAATGTATATTATGGCCGCAAGGTATCCGTATAAGACCTACATTCATTCATTCATTCTACATTCATTCATTCATTCAAAACCAAGCTTTTTGAAAATTTTCATCCATACGGGAACCGTGATTTTTCCTAGCTAAAAAGTGGACTAAGTTATTGTTCAGGTAGTATTCCATATCCTCGCAAATATCCCGTCAATCTGCACCTGTGTGTATATTTACAACTTGTGTTTTTGTTTTAGGTATTTGTGGAACATTGATAACAACGCTAGACTTCATTATTGTTTAACTTATCTATATTTTAATCTCTTCCAACTCTATATTTCTAGAGAACATAAACTTTTGAACTTCTATTACAGCCATAACTTAGTTTACTTAATTGTACCTAATTCTATTTTAATTTAAACTTTATATACTTTATCTGTTGTACTACTTTCGAGTTGTTGCTACATTATTTCACAAGAAGAAATATAACTAACTTTTAATATTCCTTATTATGCTACAATATATGCTTAAGAGGCACAATACTTTCTTATTCCTGTTGAAATTTATTTTTTTCGTATTATGTTATGACAAATATATAGCTGTATGTCATGCTTTCATTGCGTGCAGTTGAAAAAGAAAACAGTTTTCTGCGTGAATTTTGTCAATTTCGAGTAGTTTTGAAACAAAATTATCAATGAAAAATTTAAATTGTAGTTTTCAAATATATACCAATAAAGCGCAAAAGCCCTGTTCTAAGTAGTAACACTGATAATATGTTAAGAAACACGTTTGATCATAGAGAAAAATGTCTAAAACAATCAGAATTTTTAAAAGGATAAGGGGTTATCCACTTCAAGAAATTGTAACTAAGCGCATTAGCATTAGTTATATTCTAAACAAACTTATCTAAATTAATCAACGTTCGTTACACCATATGGACTAGTTACACACTAGCACCAAAAGATCCATAGCACAGAGAATCGAAAAACAATTGAGAGTTTAATGGAAACGTGGCAGAGATCGCCGCTTCGGTCATGAGCAAGTAGTAATTACATGCGCATAAATTGAGGGTAGCTGTCGAACGTGTAAACTTGCAAGCAAGTTCGATAGTGTAGGGTTGTGTTGCCGTATACTAGGCTTTATCACGTGGAGTCAAATACTGGGTTTTATTTTATGGCATAATGGTAAATTTATAACTAGAATCTTATTTTTTCTTAAAATGTTGTGTGAGCACAGAATAGAAGACTATAGAAGATTTTCTTTTTTTTCTACTCCATTACGGAGATACCGCGACAGTGGCAGCGTTGCGTGGTATGTGTATCTCGCTCACTCGTATGGCTGCACCGCTCGGATCTCTCGCTCAACTGGTCGCCGTGCCGCTGGTCGCGCAAAGTCGTGGCATCTCTGTTAGGCCAAAACGCGCCGAGCAAAAGCGAAAGGGTGCTAAAACGTTTGGAGGGACCAATTCTTTTTATATCGGTTGAAAACAATAATTGACAGTTTAATAATGTGGCAAAGATCCCCGCTGCGGCCAAGAACAAGTTCCAATTACATGCGCATAAATTCAGGGTGGATGTCGGACATGTAAACTTGCAAGAAAGTTCGGCAGTATAATGATGTACAGCCGAATACTAGGTGTTAATAATTGGAATAAAATACTTGGCATTTTTTTCCTGATACTGTAATAAAGTTAAATTTGTTTTTTTGTTCTCTTCGATTAATGTTGTAGCGACTTGCTTAGTAACCTGAGTAAAACGTGAACTAATAATATAATTACTAATTATTTTCAGCAATAATTGTACCTACTCTAAATTATGGCAGTACAGAACTACGATAATCTGGTGTAAAGTACCTATAATCAGTATAGAGACGTGTTTTCTGGCGCCTGCGGCCCCGAGGTCCTGGCTGCAACACCACACTCGCACTAATTGGCCGTCTCGAACGTTCATGTTTATTTATTTTGGCCGGAGACAAAACGTGCCCGCCTGATAAACTACTACTTACTGCCCGTAGTTTGTAACGGATTGGTTTTCCGGAACATTTTACTCGCCTAATGGAATGTGTTTATGCGTAGATAAATCTGGGTTAGAGTAGTGGTAAAATATAGGTAAGCAATGTCATAATGTTTGATCGCGGTTGGCGCAGTGGTAAAGCTGCCTACTGAGCTGATGGTCCTGCATTCGAATCCCGGCAAGGCCAAATAATTGTGGCTGGATGCTATTTGCATTTAAGTATATATTTATCTATAACATGTCACTGATATGAATATGTTTATCGTCGTCTAGGACCCATAACACAAGCCTACTAGAGCTTACTGTGGAACTAAATAGATTGATTTGTGTGAGATTGTCCTATATAACTTTTTAGGGTTCTGTACCCAAAGGCTAAAAACGGGACCCTATTACTGAGACTTCGCTGTCCGTCCGTCCGTCCATCTGTATCTCAAGAACGGTGATAGCTATGATTTGTGTGAGATTGTCTTATATAACTTTTTAGGGTTCTGTACCCAAAGGCTAAAAACGGGACCCTATTACTGAGACTTCGCTGTCCGTCCGTCCGTCCATCTGTATCTCAAGAACGGTGATAGCTAGACAGTTGAAATTTTCACAGATGATGTATTTTTGTTGCCGCTATAGCAATAAATACTATTCATAAATAATAACACAAAGGTAAATTAAGAAAGAAAAATTGAATGCGATCCACTAGGTACGATCTAAGCAGGACTTGAACCTGCGACCTCTACATCGCATTCATTTTTTATTTCTTAATTTACCTTTGTGTCATTATTTATAAAAATAAAAAAGTGGTATTTCCACATTAAAAAAAATATAATCAATAAAAAAGATTCTATAAAAATATTTAAATACTATTCATGATAAAACCATAATAATGAAGGGGGGCTCCCATGCCAAAATAGGGCTTTTTTGCATAATATTTCGTTCAACAGGCATTTTCTCATGAACCGTTATAGGTAGACAGTTGAAATTTTCACAGCATGTATATTAATGTTACCGCTATAAAAAACAAAGAATAAAAATAAAAAATAAGTAAAAATTAAAGGAGGACCCCATACAAAGAACGTGTTTGTTCAATATTGGTACGGAACCCTTCGTGCGCGAGTCTGACTCGCACTTGGCCGGTTTTTAATTTATAGTAATATAGAGCCTAGCGTCTTGGCACCCGCGACCAGGGTGCTCAGGTACCTTGTACTTTTGTTTGGGATGAAAATGACATGACAAGCATTCGTTGCCGGTCGTAGCGGTCCGCACGCGTCGGTCGATCGCCTTGCCACGCCCAACCACCAATTGCGTCTTATTTGACATACATTTCTAATAAAATACTGTTCCCAGGCAGCTTTTACTCGCCTAATGGAATGCTCGTCAGGTAGACTCACATTAATAATAAACGCGATATAATTCGTTTCAATTGTTTTATTTTATCCATGTGTTTAGCATGCAGTGTTTGTAGTCGTAAAACACAGGGTGGAATAAATTAATTTCATCTTCACCAGTTATTACCAGGGCTCGTAAAATGCGAGCATAGTTCATTGAAGTGCGGGCCGTCACTGGTTGTCATACGTCATTTCAATCGATTTTGCTCGCATTTTACAAAAAAATATATAGCCTAGAAGATAGACAAACGAAAAAGTTAATATGCACTAAAGACTAATTTAAATACGATACTAAAGACTAATTTAGCATTTTATAATACATGGAGCAGAAAGGTTTTTGAGTGGCGACCCTGTACTGGAAGACTTGTAAGGTAGAGGGGAAAGATCTGGTTATACCGATGAGCCTTTTGATGATGCGGCGGATGACTGGATATTATACAGACTTCTTTGAGAGATGATGATGATAAGAACAGAATTAAAAAAAATAATATCTTATTTCGAAACACATTTATGTTTTTCGAAATGATTTTTTAATTTGGGTAAATTAACACCACGTTTTTAATTGCTATATAGATCATTGAATTAACGGTTGAACCGGTTATCCAAAGATACCGGGTTCGAGTCCCGGTGATGACTACGTATGAGCGCAATATTTTTTTTCTTTGCGTGTTGATATTTGTATTTATGTAGCAAAATTAATATTGTTTCGATTTTCCCAGAATCAACTTCACTCCACACGAAAATGGGTTTGAATACAATTTTAGAGTATTATCTACATAATTCTCTAGGTAGGTATAGATCTAGGTACCTATGGGACAGCGGTCTGGTTGGGCAATCAACCGCTCGTCAAAAATTTCGCATATCATGCGCTTGATTAGAATTCAAACAAGTAGTTGGCCACAATAGCGATAGCATCAATGTATTATAATTGCGGTTTCGAAACTACAGACAAAGAGTTGATGAAGTAATTACTGTTACAATACTCGTAAGTTGCGAAGTTGCGATATCAAATTCTGAGTTGCGACCTTTAACTTTTAAGCCTTTTTATCAATATATGCCCGTAAAGAAGGCTCAAGTGTTAAAATGTAGTTATTTGAAGAAATCTTAAAATCTAGTGATTTTTAACCACAATACGAGTAACTATAACCAGACTTAAAGAGTTAGTTGCATCGACCCCTTGAAATAGATAAATAAATAATATTAAAAAAATATAAGAATTGCGTTGATAGCATTTAACAGGGTGACATTTCATTTTCAGTATTCTGTCTGTACTTATTAATGTTTTTTACTAGTATAATAAATATATAAATAAATAACGATATACTGTACATTTATTAAATTAAACATCTATTTATAAAAATTAATAAATAATAATGAAATTAAGTAAATAATAACGTTTTTATCGTATTAAGTAGTGAATGTAAACGCTTATGTGATAAATATTTAGTATCAGATACTAAATGAAATGTTAGTCTAGCATAAAATAAAGATACTAAATGTTTACCAGATAGGTAAGTGTTCATTCACTAACAAGCAAAGGCTTGTTCATATCAATTCCCAACAGCTATTTGTGTACAGAAGTGTGAAGATAAGCCAAGGCACTGTTAGATAGAATACCTTAATGAGGTTAATGCTGCTAAACGGCCCGATCACGCGGAGAAACGGAAAAGATCAATTTATCTAATACGCACCATGACTATGCTACCCCATACAGGTTTATATAAAAATAAAACTAATATTTTTTTATTGTTCTCAGAGATTTGGAAAAAGGAAAAATAGTATTTATTAACCTAGTTTGAAAAAAAAAACAATTATCAATTCGGAAAAGAGCGTTAATTATAATTTTTTCATGACGTTCCAATTACGGTTTTGCTCAAAGAATTCATATTTTTATACTTAAAAATCGTCATAATAACAATTTATTACCGCGACGTTGTAAAGTAGGTACATTAAAATTAGCGCATTCATTTAGATAATTATAATTTCCAAAAATTGGGCAAGTGCGAGTCCGACTCGCGCATGGAGGGTTCCGCACCATAATCTATAACAAGTTTGTTGTATGGGAGCCCCCCTTAAATATTTATTTTATTTTATTTTTAGTATTTGTTGTTATAGCGGCAATAGAAATACATCATAATATGTGAACATTTCAACTGTCTATCACACTATCACCGTTCTTGAGATACAGCCTGGTGACAGACGGACGGATGGACGGACGGACGGACAGCGAAGTCTCAGTAATAGGGTCCCGTTATTACCCTTTGGGTACGGAACCCTAAAAATTAACGTTTTCACTGCCAGAGGGCGTAGCCTAGGAACAAACTTTATGACGGTAAACTCATCTATGCGTCGTCGCTGGCAGTGAATGCTTAAATGTAAGTCGTAATATTCACTTTGACTTAAAACTGGTAAAAATCATAACATATCACATGGCGCTAAAATCTTACGAATCTGGAAACATGGTCTTTATAAAATATATCCAGCATAAGATTATTTATTACATCAGAGTTACAAAGACATTAGAGAATAACTTTCCCAATATGTGCACAACTCTTCTGCATTGACTAGGAAACAAAACCTAGCTGGAATAAAATAAGGTTCATCTTGCAACGACAGGATTCGTAGACATAAGGTACTTCAAAAGTTGTCTGATTTGTGGCCTAGACTCGACTCGGGGAAATAAATCTTGTAAAAATAAGGCTCTCGTGATCCTATTTTGTTCTGAGCGCTAATTCAAGTGTACTTTGAGATACCGCCAAATAAGCTATATCTCAGGTATATCTCAGTAATATCGCCTTTTAACTGGCATTAAAACGTGTTTAAGTTAAGTTAAGTTTGTGCCTGATATCTGTGTCGTCGCTTATAAATGTGATGCAAACTTAACGCGACCGGATTGGGGAAGTGGTGATATAGGTACTAGGTATATCACCACTTCGGAAAACTCTCTAAGATATCAGAGTGATTTATGTGGAATGAAGCCCCAGGTCTTACGTGCCTGTCATACAAAGTAGAACATCGATCGTGGCGTGTTGAAGACGAAATTATTAAAGCTTTTAACGTTATTTGATATCTTGTTACTAAAAATATGCGGGGAGCACTCAGGTGGTTCATGATTTTTAGGGTTCCGTAGTCAACTAGGAACCCTTATAGTTCCGCCATGTCCGTCTGTCCGTCTGTCCGTCTGTCCGTCCGCAGCTTAGCTCCGTGATCATAAGTGCTAGAAAGCTGAAATTTGGTATGAGTATGTGTATGTATCACGCCGACATAACGGTAAAATAAAAACTAAAAAAAAAACTTTTTTTTCCGGTACCTTCCCGTACACCTAAAGTGGGGTGAATTTTTTTTCCGTTCTAACATTAGCGTGTGGGATCATGGGATGTCGTTAAATAGGTCTTTTAAAAACAATAGGGGTCTTCAAACATCATTTTTTGATAAAGTAAGTAGTTTTGTAAATATTCGCTCGGGAAATCCAAAAGTGTCCCCCCCCCCTCTAACTTCTCAACAACGGGTCAAAAAATTATGGAAAAATTCATGAAAATAAGGCCTTATTAGAACTTTCAATGATAACTATGTCGAATAAAATCGGTTGAGCCGTTTTTGAATTATCGCAAAATTTCATAATTTTCTTTAAAATGACGTACGAGGTGCCGCGCGGTGTTCTTATACTTCGAACGTTACACATATTAGTTAAGTGCCATACTGCATTAAAACATTTCGCTCAATCTGGTGCGTATAATCGATAACTTCCAGAAAGTAATAAGTAATTACAGTTACTTTAGCGTTTACGACCTTTTTATAGAGCTTGAAATCTTTCTCGTAAGTTAAATTTGATTTTATTGTCTATTGTGAAGGATGGGCAACTACGGAACCCTACACTGAGCGTGGCCCGACATGCTCTTGACCGGTTTTTTTTTATATCAAAGTATAACTTACTTTATTCTGTCAGGAGGCCATAAGGATAGGTACTCTTACAAATCTGGGTCTCTTTGTTTCTTTGGATCTTTTTTGTTGAGATAAATGCCAAAAGAAACTCATTTTTTTTTATTAGTTCATTGAATTCACATGGTTACCGGAGCAAAGGCAGAATAATATGCGGCTGTAATTCTTTACTTTTGGGGAATTCTAGGTGGTTTAAAGGCTGCTTATTTTTGTTTAAAAATGTTAATACCTACTTTGATCAATAAGCCTTTAATACAATTTGGTGGTTATATTTTAGTACATAGTGAGTACGATATTTATTAGTTGGTACCACGAGTTTTTAATAACAACCTACAAAACTTTTATGCAGTTTGTGCTCTCGTCCATTAAAAAATATGAATTTTTAATCGAGATAAATGCAAACGAGATAACGGAAAAGGCAATTAAATGCATAAATTTTAATAAACGTTAAAGATAAAAGGCAAAATTCAGAAACCCAATGAAGAAGTTCATATGTCACCACTAGTTAAATATATTTCCCGGGTGCTAAATCGCGGTTTTATGCTAAACTAAAGATCCTCAATACTGATAATAGTTATTTATTAACTTGTTAATCTTTTCATCACGTCACTACGCTGATAGACCATTAAGATACGTACTGAAATAGTACACAACGGGCGTATATTTTAAATAGAAAACTGCCGCGAGTCTTAGACATATCAAAATAAATGCGAAACGGGTTTACTCACGTCGTAGAAGTCAAATATCGCTCGACATGTTTCTAAACGGTACGCGATTCATCATCAGGAGCTACGATCTATTGCAACCCCCGTATTACCCAACCCGAAACTCGTTTCATATGTGATTTATTAGGCGTTGAAATTCTCTTTAGTTTCAAAACCACACCCCTTAAACAAGAGGTTCTCCGTAATGATGTTATTTTTAGTCAACAATTTGTTAGGTGACGCTTTTTTCTAATTTTCAACTGTTTTAAAAAAAAGGAGGAGGTTCTTAATTTGACTGTGTGTTTGTTTTTTGCATGTACCTTTATTTCGCGATCATTCCGGCAATTATCGATGTTGACGATTATTTTTTGTTGGTAGATCATACTTAATAGGAGGTCTATATAAACTTTATCGAAATTAATTTAGCGCTTTTTGAGAAATTCAATTTCGCTCAACGAACTCTGAAAAGGTGATTATTATACAATAGTTTCAGTTATTTAAGACTAAGTCAATAAAAAATGGTTCCGTGATAATCAATTAACGCAAAAGATTTTTAATTAATGCTACTCGTCGAAATCCTGTCAATTCTTTTAGAGTTCGAGCCTTACCTTTTGTCATTATCATTATTGATTTAATGGTTTGTAGTTTTATAGTTTAACCCTTAAATGTATGATGATGTATATTTGCACGTTACTGAAATGACACAAGTCAAAATCTGAATATTGGCAATAAAGACTTTGTCAAGATTGTCCCGAAATCTCAAACTGACACGGACTTAATTGCTAATTACGTCATTTCAGAAATAAAACTAGTGTAATTGTATGCATTTAAGTGTTACTGTTAATGTAATGAACAGAATCGTGATAGCCATCGGTCAGTTTGACACCATGACAGGATTCATCAAGATTGGTTTTCAGTATTATCGGTTGGTAGGAAATTGGGCATTATCTATACTATGCATTGTATATTATGCATTATTATGTAGAAGTGCTTATTAGTTATTATTACGTTATAATATTATATATTATAGAAATGATAATATTATATGATAGATAAATTTTCGCATTGAGACGGTTTGCAAGTATAGCCCAAAGTATAGAACAAGTTGGTTTTTAGCCCACACCATATCATGGATTTTTAATGGTACTAATTTATTTTACTGGTAACGACAAATTTTAGGTAAATAACGTTGAAAGTCAGAGAGAGAAAGACTGTCACTGATGTAAACAAAGAGGAAACGGGACTAAATATTCCTCAAATTTCCGGAACCTTTATTATTATCCATAAAATACGTTTCTCTAAGCCACGTTTAGGAAGATGAACAAACTGTAGCTGAAACCGAATATTGTCAATAAAAGGAAATTCCCTGGACTGTTTCGTCCTCTAAATTTTGAGAAAATATGTAAAAGATCCTCCTCCAATTTTTTCAATCGATTATAGAAGATATTATATATGTTTTGCTTTTATTTCTAATGTTGCTAAATACCCGGACCTTAAAACTTAAGATCACAAAGCCAATCTCGAATACGCATCCCGTATACTTTTTATGTTAATAACCATAAAGAAATGTAGATTTCTAACCTCACAAAGAACACTTCCCACGTTATGCAAGCGTGACTATCGTGGCACATCGCGAATGCATTATTGTTTGTGGAAAATGAAAAAACCTGTTGTTTGCGAGCAGTTTCTTCAATTGCAGTAAAACGATTCAGTTGAAATCATTTTTAATAATAGCCACAACTGGGATAGTGTTGGTTATCGTTACGTCTATTACACACACTCTCTTATTTATTTTCCTGTAATTTAAGTCATGAATCATGATTGATATCATTAACCTGTGATTTTTTTTGTCTAGTTTATACCTAATATTAACTTTAAACTGTATTATTGCGAATTCAACTTAATTTATAAATCTTTCGTATTTATTATTGAGTAAGTAGATACTTACATTCTGATTTAATAACATTAAAATTGCTTGCGTTTCGCTAGGTCGAATAATTAAACTCAAATTTCTCATCTTTTTAAGTACCTATGTTTATTCAGCTCTTTAAAAACAACGAAGTATCCTACCGCGCAAAAAAAAAAGCTAACTGTAAATAACCGAAAAAGTAAAGTGACTGTAAAGTTTACATAAACACGGGAAGCAACCAACTAGAGAGATAATAATATTAGCTGTGCACTCAAAAAACCATTACCAATCTGTACAACTATTTGCTTATTCACGGCACATTACTATGTGGGAAACCACTGGACTCGAAGAAAGGATTTTGGGCACTGAAAGCAGGTTTACTTGGGCACATTTTAAACAAAAGGTTGTTTACTGGACTGAGAACCTTATTGGTTTATTTTCAAGTTTGTTTTGGATGTTTATATGTAACACATCAATGTATACTTACATTTCAAGACTCTTTGCATTAATATTCTTAAAAGTGCAGTGCAGTTGGCCGTGAGTCGCGTATAGCAGCACGGATAGCTATCCCTGATGAAGAGCTCCATATAAGTTTGAAACATTTCAAGCCCTTCGTCATTGCTGATTGACATTAGCTTTACAATTAATTATGATGTCTTAAATATCGCTAACAGGTTATACAAAGCAGATCAAATGTGATGAAAATTTAAGGCTATCGACAAAGACGTTCTAAGTACTCGAATTTGGCCAGACGTTATAGCGCGCACAGTTGAAAGATATTTTCTGCAATTGCATCAGTGGATTCAGCTCGTCAATGCTGCATCAATACGTATCCGGCGACCTAATATGGTCAATTTTCCTGATTGTGAGAACTAGTATTCAAATTTGCATTCAGTTCAATCGTTCAGTCAAGCTGAGTAACGTAGATTAAGTCAATTGTTAATCATTGATAATTTAACAAAGCAACTGATTATTTAAAGTTCTATAAGAGCACAGAATAAAGTGATGCAGGTTATCTCTTTGGCCTTCGCTAAAGCGGTTTGTGAAGTTTATTTTATTGCTAATATCCTGAGACATCTTTATCAACATACCCCGGGGTTTCCGGCGCACGAATGAATTGACACCTACTGTCGGCATATTGTCAAATAATTATAAAAATATATAATTCATTATAAAAACGGTTTAAACTCACGTAAAAATTGTCAAGATCGGCCCGACATGTTTCGAATTCACATGGAGCTCTTCATCGGGGACAGCTATGCGTGCTGCTGCGCGACTCACGGCCCTCATGTCGGGCCGTTCCTGACAATTTTTACGTGAGTTTAAACCGTTTCTGCAATTATAATTTATTGCTTATTTTTATAAAAAGCGACGCAATTAGGACCGACCGACACTTGTGTCATGTGTGGCACGACTATGAATGCGCACTGATTTAAAATTTTAAACTCTCGAAGGCAGAAGGCGGAGCCAAGCACCCAAGTGTGCGCTAGTGCATAGACTACTTACACGATTAGTGGTGCGTTGTGATTCCGAAAAAAATGTAATAGGCTTAGAATAAATACGCCTAGAAACCTTAACGCTTCAAGTTAAGCTAGTTTTGGTTAGCCACGGGCTAAGTTTCGTCCGAGTGCGCATCTGTCACAACGTCGTTGTCGTCGTCGTCAACGTCTCTATGATTGGTTCTTAGACACTGACACATAAAATCAAAGGCAGCTTCATCTTTCGCAAATCTGTTGTATGAAGACTCTTTTTCTTGGCGTACTTATTCTATGTTAAGTTTTTATATGTATAAGATAATTTCAGAACAAAGAAGCCGGAACTGTTGTTTCATGGAAACATTTGGCAATCTTTGACGTAAAATTCGCAAAATTTAACGTATAGTTTACCTATGTTTAAATTCATGTATATTCTTAAGACTCGGTAATGCGATCTAAAAACATCATAGACGCTTACTTTTAATTTACATGTTTAGAAGCATGCATAAAAAAACTTAATGATTCGAATTCGTTGCACATCAACGCTTTTGTAGGTTGTCGCCCGAGGTTACATAGAGGCTACCAAATTATAAGGTGTACTATTAAACCACATAATAAATCTGTCTGAAAGGCATCCACATCAAACTAAATTGCTTCAATTATTTCAATTGACGGCTGAGTTTCAATGGTCAATTCTTTACGGTCATTTTGAACTTCCTGTTAGTTGTTTAATGAATCATTACACACGCGAAAGAATTGAATCAATTTTGAGCTCAAATAAATAAGAAATGCCATAAAACAGTGCCCGGGGGACTCCATACGAATCTTAGGGTGCCTCCTTACCAAGAGCATTCGCCTGTAATGTGACGAAGAATAAATGAAACGTCATTTATTATTCGATAACAGGCACGGTGATGGAGGGAGCATTAAATGCCTCAAGCGTTGAATCCGGTGTGTTTAGGTAAATTCCAACAAAATGTGATGTTGCTATTAGTATGTGATTAGTAAATAAACGTTAATCATCATATCACCCGATAGAAGTCTACTACTGGACAAAGGCTTCCCCCAAAGTTCTCCACAACGATCGATCTTGCGTCGCCCTCATCCAATTTCTGCCCGCGATCCTAAACAGGTCGTCGGTCAACCTTATTAGGGGCCTTCCCACGCTGCGTCTTCTGGTCCGCGTTGTGAATAAATATCCATCATATTATATTTTATGGGAAAAACTAGTAACGTAATTGTTGCGAACAAGAGTTGTGTTATAAATTCACAACTAACGTTATTTAAAATCTAACTTTTGTGTTTTGGTTGGGTAAATTATCCATCAATTAATATCATAATCGTGCCATGTTTCCAAACCGTATCTACCTACTCCTAACAGTGAATTCGTTGCAATCCACAAAACATAAAATATGTATTTTTCTATTTCGGGACCTATTTCTATTGTTTCAATTCTGACTTTATAATATTAGATCTGTCAAAAATAACAAAGTATAAACATTGGAATTTTAAATTGAACGTCAGTAAAGGCGGCCAACCGGAGCTATATTGGATAGCTCACAAAGTCTTCCGGCCGCGTCTGCGAATAGAAGTACAATACGGACTGTTCGACGCAATTGGTTTATTGCAGTCGGAGTTTTTTTAGGCTTTTTGTAACACAGATCAATACTAATTTGTTGTTATTTGAGCGAGAATCAAATAGCGAGGGGTAACTGAGTTGATGTTAATAAAACAAAGGCATCACTCTTGGACTATAGTTGAGTGTACATTTAAAACGACGATCTATTCCATTTTTAACCCACAACGAAGAAAGAGGGTTGTTATAAGTTTAACATGTATAGTTGTGTATTTGTGTATCTGTGTGTCTGTCTGTGGCATCGTAGCTCCCAATTTGAGTGTTTTTTTTTTTAATCGAAAGAATTGTCTGTCGAGATGCTTCTTAGCTATGTTTAGTGGAAATAAGTCCAGTAGTCTCCAAGATATTCAGCGTTAATTGGAACAAGTGATAAGATTTCAGCCAATATTGAAGCTAAGAATTCCAAATTTTGTAATTATGTTCACTTTTAGTTTAGTGGCATTTTCATCACTCATTAAATTAGGGTCTCATGATGACCAGCTTGTGTCGAAGGTGTAATACATTTTTAATTGAGGTTATTACAAAACAAACATGAATTCCAACAAATTTTGTAGTTTAATTTTTATCAAAAATCAGGTTGTTTATAGTTTCAGTTCATATTTTTGTCATCAATACTTAAATCACATAAAACTTGTACCATATTTCTCCATTAATGTTTCCTACAATAAATAAAATACCGGTTGGTTAAGAAATCTCGAGGGACACTGTTATTAGTTTCCGATAGGATTGAAGACGTGGGCAGCGATATGTTAATCGCTATGACGGGCCAAATTACTACGTTCGACGTCTTGACGTCAGCCGTTTATCAGAATTTGAAATAATTGTTAGGTGTCATTTGGTAGTAAAGGGTCAAGTGGTAGGTTTATTCGTAGTACCTTTGTCAATTGTAATTTATATTGACATGTTAATTCATGTCGTTGAGTAATTTACAATTCAATTTAAATATTTGTGTTTGATCGTCGCTTTTTTAGGCCGATGAATTACTTGAAGCCAGTAAAATCATTCAAAACTATTATTCAAACACTACTTAATCTAATTTGAAAAATTATCAATTATACACATGAATGAGTAAAAGAGTTTTCTTTTCGGGCTTATGACAAAATGTTAATGTTAGCAAAAAAGTAAAAAGTAACGATACTCTTTCCATACCTACCTTTTTTAACACGTTTAGAGTTAACAATCAATTTGTGCTTGTGCCAGAGTTGTCACACTAATATTACAAAGGCGAAAGTTTGTGAGTATGTGTTTGTTTGTATATTCTTTACTTCTTCACGCTCAAACGACTGGAGCAATTTTGATAAATTTGGTATGAAGGTAGCTTATACCCTGGATTAACACATAAGTATACTTCTTTTTATACCGAAAGTACTGATCCCATGGGATGAGCGGGTAACACAGCGAGGCACAGCTAGTAATAAAAGTAATATTATATTATTAATATAGCGGAACTCGCATATTGTACACTTGATATTTATAAGTTCCTCTTTGAAGACATCGCACTCGGCATCAAAAGGACACGAACCGCACAAAGAACTCGTCCTCTTTTATCTGCAGAGTGGAAGGCAAACACTTGCGTCATTGTATCATTCTAAAGCGTTGATATTAAACTTTCTACGTACGGCACGGCTGCCCTTGTATTTATATTTTTGTGATGTGATATCACGGGTGTTATCCAGAACATGCATTCTTGTAATTAATTGGTTAAACACGTTTTTGTGTTTTAGAATGTTTATGTTAAAATTTTAACATAAACATTCTAAGACACGACATTAGGTTTCCCAGTGTTTTAATGTGCGTAAGATACCTATGAAATATTATATAAAATTTTCAGAGTATATAAAACAAGAATGGGAGACTGAAATAACAATAAAACCGGCCAAGTGCGAGTCGGACTCGCGCACCGAGGGTTCCGTACAAACACTTTCCATCCCTAAGTGGTTAAGTTAAGTTTGCACCTGGTATGTATAGCGCCCCATATAAATTAGGTGCAAAGTTAGGTATTAAAATATTAAAAAAAAAACTACTTACTAGATCTCGTTCAAAACAATTTTCGTTGGTAGTTTTTATAGTAATGTACATCATATGTTTTTTTTTAGATTTTTCATTTTCTTATTTTAGAAGTTAGAGGGGGGGGGGGGG
This sequence comes from Apotomis turbidana, assembly GCA_905147355.2. Taxonomy (NCBI): domain Eukaryota; kingdom Metazoa; phylum Arthropoda; class Insecta; order Lepidoptera; family Tortricidae; genus Apotomis; species Apotomis turbidana. Next base: position 20,722,289 of record LR990288.1, on the reverse strand, counting down.
GACCAACTTTTTTCCACTTTGGAAGCGTCTGTCACGCAAACTATTCGGTTTAGAAAAAAAATATTTTAGAAACCTCGATATCATTTTTGAAGACCTATCCATAGATACCACACGTATGTGTTTGATGAAAAAAAAAATTTTGAGCTTCAGTTCTAAGTATGGGGAGCCCCCAATATTTATTATTATTTTTTTATTTTTGCATCAAAATCTTAATGCGGTGCACAGAATACATCTACCTACCAAGTTTCAACAGTATAGCTCTCATAGTTTCGGAAAAAAACGGCTGTGACATACGGACGGACAGACGGACGGACAGACAGACATGACGAATCTATAAGGGTTCCGTTTTTTTCCATTTGGCTACGGAACCCTAAAAACGGGACTAATCAGTAGGTTTACTTTAGTTATTGTTATAATAATATGAAAATCATATAAGTTTAAATCAATATAATCCAGCACTAATGTAGTTCGTAGAATGTAAGAATATGAACCCAGGCTAGCATTAGTTGCGATATTTCATAAATCTGTGCGGTAAAATAGACCGGGCTCGATGTAGCGTCGGCCGCTATCGTTTATCCATCTCGCATGACCACTATCCGCGCAGCTGCGCAGGCGGCCTTTTGAGGTTATTCCGGTGTACGCGCTGAAACAAAACATTGGAGATTATTATTTTAATCATAATCGGTATTCAATAAATTTAATTTTGGATGTAGGTATTTATTAGTATATTTTTCAATTCTATTTGTGTTCTGATAATTATTATTTTTAATTCTGATTGTTATTCATGAGCAAAATAATAATAACCGCTACATGAGGGTAGCCAAAAAATATTATTTTATGATATCTAGGTAGTAGTAACTCTATTAGAGCAAATTATATAAAACTGACACAAGTAAAAAGTAAAAACCGACCTGTACAAAAACATATACATAGACATACCTACATAATTTGATCCTAAATTTTCATATACTTAGCTTACACAGATAAATTTATACAGAGACTAGGCATTTCATATAAATAAAACTTAAAAGTTAACGACCGCGAACAATAATATTACGACTTACGAGAAGGTACGCGTCAATTCGCGAGTTTAGAGAAAAAGAGAAAAAAATCTATCAAACCAAATGACAATGTTGAATTATGTCCTATCTCTCGCTATTTTGATATTTGCATTTTTATTTATTTTGTAGATTTTCTCTTTCAAATTGTAAATGTAGCAATGTGTAGATACACGTTTTATTACTTTTAATTTACGTTTGATTACTAATTTACTCAAAGGTTAACTGGAAGAGATTACTTGAATGGATAAGTTCGCCTTTGTACGTACTTGTTATGCTAAAATGTATTTCATGTTTTGAGTACAATAGAGTGTTTATTTATTATTTATTATACATATAATTTAACGTCCCATTCAGGAACGCGCCGCGGCACTAGCCCTTAGCGTCGCACGCGCACCTCAGCCGCGATTTACACGGTTGTTTATTTATGCCGGCGCGGGCGGGGCCGCGCACGGCGCCCTCTGGCTGCTGTTTATGGACGCGTGCGGAATCTATGTAGAATACGCAAATGCGTAATGTTTTACTAGATTCGTTTATTGTATTTGTATATTTAACGTTCATTACACAATACAAAAAGTAGTTGCGGCATTTTTTCCCCAGTGATCCGGTTAAACAAAATCTTTTTGTATTAACTCCGCATACATATTATTTAGGTCCCACTGGCTTCACAAAGCTATTGTATTACTGCCGTTTTAAAGTATTTATCTCATGTTAGTATTAGTAGTTTTGATCACAGTGAAAAGGCATTTTCTGTACCTCTCCCAAAGATTCCATTTGTATTTATTTTAATATTTGACGACGCGGCGCAGTGGTTAAGCAACTGCCTACTGAGCCGACGGTCCTGGGTTCGAATCCCGGCAAGGGCAAATATTTGTGTGATGAACTCGAATATTTGTGCGTGGGTCGTGGATGTTATTTGTATTGAAGTATGTATTTATTTATATAAGTATGTTTATCGTCGTCCAGTGTCCATAACACAAGCCTATACTAAGGCTTACTGTGGGACTAGATTGATTTGTGTGAGGTTGTCCGATATTTTTTATTTATTTATTATTTATAAGGAGTACATTGCTGTAATTTCCAGATGTTATCTTGACCAAGTAAAAAAATAGAATTGTGACACACAGACATATTATTGTTATTAGAGCTTGAAACAGCAGTATTCTCTGAAGTACCTTACTTTATCTTGTTAAGGTGTTCACCGCAGCTGCTCTCCATTTTACTTGTAAAAGAGGAATCTCTGAGCGAAACAAATTGCATGCAGTCTAAGGAAATAATGCCAGCTCTTCCTTACTTTACTAATCGCCCGGAGGTTTACATTTGTGTTTCTTACTATTGTACCAGATCAGTTTGGAGTTTAACAGTTTATTTATAGATAAACCAAAAAAATTTGGAGTTTTATCTTACATTAAATGTTGTATCTTACATTCAGTTTGCAGATGGGATGATACGAAATAATTCGTTATCACTCCAAAAAAAATACGAGAAGAAATCCAATTTTTTCACATTGGAAGCAAATACGTCACTTTTTATAAAAAATTATAAAATTGCTGTTGAGAAAATTACAAAAATTAAAGACTTCTTCGCGAGGATGATTTTTTTGTGGGTGCCGGTGGTGGTGGTGATATTTTATACATACTTAGGTATGTCGTTAATTCTTAGAAACGGTAAATTACTTACGTTTCTACATTTCCTTCGTTTTACCCAGGTAATTGACATTTTACTAGGCTGGTTTGGCCATGCTAGAGGCCACTGCCACTGGAATTCTATAATAAAATTAACGAAGTTTAATATCATAATGAATTGACTTGAGACTTTCCTTCGATTACCTTTCTTTTTTCCGTCCGATGTACGGACATGAAATTTAGAGAAAGTCAAAAACCCTAATGTACCTAAGTATTTATTTATTAAAATTGGTGCCAAAGCTCCCGCTGCGAGGAAATTCCAATGGGAGTTGAAGCCATTAAATATATTAATTAATTATTTTTTGTGCACAGCAGCTATCAGTCGAGAATCATACGCGTTAATTAATATCGATGTCTCGGCTTCAAAGGCGGGAACGTAGTAGGTACAGACTACAACGAACGTTTCGACGCTTACGCCGCCTCAAATTGAATTAAAACAAACTTTAAATCTAACGTCGTAAAATAGCGTTTAGTTCATATTCTCAGACGCCTATTTTCGGATATATTTGACGCGGATACTCGTTGATGGATGAGGAAAGGCTTAATCTTATTAAACAAAATAGACTCGATCAATTTATCGGATCCAGATTTCGGGAGTTGGTCCAATTCGATCGGTCGACCGCGCGTGGGTGGCGAGATATTGATTTATTTAATAAGAGCATTCTATCTAATCGCCTAATGGCCTAAGATTGATGACTACACGAGACAATATCATTTGTTTTTGTATCTATGCGACTTAGCATTTGGAAAGGAGCGTGTTAAGGAACTTTTAATCTTAATTGGATTTTAGTTATTTTTATATTAGTCTGTACCTATAATTGTATCCTTCTACTGGGCAAAGGCCTCTCCGGTCTAAATTCTAAAGAAGAGGCCAGTTTTAGTCGAAAATGTGCAGTTTAAAAAAAAATTACACAATACAGGTAAATTATAACGGAGCATTTTTATACTAAATAATTTTACGGGTTCATAATAAACTGCAAACATTCACAAACTTATCGAGAACGTAATATTAAACGTACATTTTATGAACGTGTCATATAATTTTTTTATCAAGTTAGTGAGGACGTAAAAATGTACCTAAGCTTGAACTTTTCAACCGACTTAACACTTTTGCAACCAGACAAAAAAGTAAGACATATCCCAGAAACCGGCCGAGCCGACTTTTATAGCATCAACCCGGCTACTGGGTTGGCCGGCATCTGAACAAAGTTTACGAGCGCCCGGCCTCCGGGTTGTTGGTGTCGAAAGCGTTAAAAAAGGAGGTGGTATTCAATTCGATTGTCTATCTATGAAGTTTTCGGTGATTCTATGGTAACTCGTTCAGCGGGCCAGTGATGGTTGCGTTTATCACGTGTAAAATAAATGACAAATCATCTGTCACTCACACTCGCATTCTGTCAAAACGTGACAGATGCTTTGTCTGCAGTTCTGTTGTTCTCGGAAACAGAATTTATGCTCGTTGAAGTCGGTTATTTTTCATATATATGTCGGGGACAGGTCTGGATGGCCGGTGTGGTGTGGCACATTAGATGAGCTAATCGACATAGTTGTGGACGAGGAGGTAGTTGCGAGCAAGATGAAACAATACGGATGCAATTAACTTGATTTATTCCTTATACAATGAAGCACAAAATAACAGTTCCTGGCACAGAGGTCTGTAAGCTAGGTTATCAAAGTCTCACAATAGTCTTTATTAAATTTACACAGTATTGTTGAGTTATAACGTTTCACTGATTCTAACTTGGTATAGCACAACGAAACGGGACAGTTCCAAGGCAGTAGTGCACTCGACGGTGGCCCAGAGTGAAGTGTCGGTGGGCGTTCGCTGAGTGAACCGCCAAGACTCTGTCTAGCGCGCCAAAACAGGTTCAAGGGGGCGCCACTGTCGCCTTCCGATGGCGCGCCGGCTTCGTTGAGCTACCGTACTCATGACCGTCTCCGACACGGCCATCCTGCGATGACACACGTCCTCGTGTGTTGCTCTGAAACAATCAACAACCAAAACAGTATCCACTCGGTCAGTCCTGACAAACACGTCAAAATGGTACCTAAGACAAAACAAAAACTTCATCTTTCCTTTCGCATCAAATAGTTACTGACACCAAAACAAAAAAAATATCACAAAAATAATTTTGACAACTAAGTGAAAGTTTTTGTTTTATAACCGCAATATTTCAAAAGATACAAATCGAATTATGGTATCTTACAACCAACTACCAATTGTAACATTACTTATTCTTTCAATAGTGCAATACGTTTTAAATGAGATTGTACTACAATGTTGCTTGTTGTGAAACAAACTAGCTATTTACCACTTCTACCTTAGAAAACACATTAGGAACCATGTACCACCATATAATTTCCTTTTGGCTCGCCTTATTGACAATATCAAAACAATTAAATCAACGAAAATCCGTTCAACTAAACAGGTATCTCATTCGTGGCCTAGGGCTAACATAGCCACCCACTACGCGCATCCCCACGGGATCGCCGAGTCAACCCTATGACTCTACGGTTTCTGCGAGAGTGACCCGACCTCCGCCAGCACCTACCGCGCACCGCGTATCCACGGACTGCTTAGAGCAGATGCCGACTTCTACCGGACTACGGCTACGATGAAGTGACTGGTATGGTCGACCAGCCGAACTGAGAACCTCCCTACCAGTCTCACCATATTTTTTTTTCGTCTACTTCAAATGGTACGTAGCTCCCGGGCATTTCCCTCAACCTATCGTGCAAGTACGCGCATGTTTGGAAGTCAAGTTTATGGCCAATGGTCTTGCAATTTACAATACTACATGTCAACATTTCTAATAGGCTCGCTTCAGTAAGTCTATTTACTGCACAGTACTAACAATTTTTAGCTAGACTGATACAAGTCATACAATAGTCACTGAATTATACAGCCGTTTTTGCCATGGAACTTATTGGAAATCAACTCTTCCATAAGCGATCACTCGGCAACCGAATCACAATAAAATGAGAACTCCTCACCAGATTGCCTCATATGGTGTGGTGTGGTGACGTCACACGTCAACCCTCTTCCCCGTGGTTGAAGGCGCCCTGTCGCTCGCCTTCGCGCAGTTCTTTACGCGATGTCTTGTACCGTGGCAGCCGAAGCAGAACGACTCGTGGCTTAGCTGTTAGCTGCTGAGGTCGCGTATCTTTTCCTGAAACAAAAACTCCAGCACAGTATCACAGAGCTCTGTCATTCTAACCTTAAATCCAACAAACTCAACTTCAATTCAACAACAACTGAAATTGGATTTGTAATTACTTATAGTCAAATGAATTGTTTCTTTTGTTATCTGAAAGAACATGCCAAACGAATAATAATAATCCAACAAAAAAAAAAGGAAACTCAAATCAATCTAGCAAAGTTAGGTAGGTACACTGAAATTATGATTCGTTAATGTGAACAAATAATCTACGACGTAGATGCAAGAAAATATTTAAATCAAATCATTATTTGCACTTTAATAACAAGCTTTACTTTGTATGATAACTTTTAGATTACCAGGGGATTATAAAACATTAATGATAAAAATCAAACTTCAATTTCAAACTCTTGTGTCCCAATATTTTCCTAATCCTGTTAGTGTATCCAGTTTAAATATTTTATGCTATAGCGATCACCACAGTTAAAAGTAACATAAGGATCGTTTAAACAAATCTCAAGCTCACCAGTTCTTACGAAAGTTATAGTAGACGCTAAACTATACACCAGCTAAAGTACACTGTGTAAGAAACTATTCAAGATGTCAAAAAATTAAATTCTACAGAATGATTGGAAAATCATGAACAGAGGGTAGATTATTAAAGCAAGTTCCTAAGCCCAGCCGCTCCTACTACAAAGTACTGTGTATGCTTAGAATAATAATTCTAAGTGTGTATGATTGATGCACCTTCACAGCGCAATTTTAAAATGATAAACTTTTTTAAGGGTAGGTAAACTGCGTAGTGGTCATATTAATCAACACTAAATCTCTGTAGAAACATTTCGCGTTTAGTCATATTATCACTACGAAAACAATCGTTACAAAACGTGCAATAAACTTTGTTGCAAATGATTATTAATTTCTATCACGCAATATTCAACTTTACTTGGAGGGTTGCTTTTACCAGTACCCGTTAGTACTTTTTTTGACAAATACCCACTAAACTGAATAAGTGCGACTTAAGTCTACCCCAGAATCTAGCTACAATTTTATTTGTGAACAAAATATCGGAATCTTAGTGAAAAGTTAACGACTGACCTGATGTGTTTTTCAAAATGTGTCGGTGAAGCCATAGTGCCTACGTTCACGCGTCGCTTGTAAGTTGTAGTCGACTGTCGCTTCTGGGTCACTTCTACTGGTGCAACAAGTGACGATGTGTCCCGCTGTTCTTGAAGTAAACAATGAACTTCGATGTATGTAGTTTGTATTGTAACTGCTGGCTTTTGTCGCTGAGGTGGTAAGTTGTAGTTTTCTTTTATACGAAGTAAGCAATCGAATTTTTCATGTCCGTTTCTCTCGCAATGAAAACAATTTAAACAGTGCAATCTTCATTTGTTTTCATACGGTTTTGTAGGGCTCCGTGACGGTGTTAGCTTGAGTTTCAATAACGGAAACGCTTGTAGCTCCTGTTCCTTGATTTTGTGATGTCAGGTTCGTTGTATTTCAAAGAGTAACCACAAACTTTTTTTCTTCCGTTTTATTCGCTTCGTGTTCCATCATTCTTCGTGTTCGCTCATGGGCCGTAGATACCATCCCAACTTCTGATGTCGGGGACAGGTCTGGATGGCCGGTGTGGTGTGGCACATTAGATGAGCTAATCGACATAGTTGTGGACAAGGAGGTAGTTGCGAGCAAGATGAAACAATACGGATGCAATTAACTTGATTTATTCCTTATACAATGAAGCACAAAATAACAGTTCCTGGCACAGAGGTCTGTAAGCTAGGTTATCAAAGTCTCACAATAGTCTTTATTAAATTAACACAGTATTGTTGAGTTATAACGTTTCACTGATTCTAACTTGGTATAGCACAACGAAACGGGACAGTTCCAAGGCAGTAGTGCACTCGACGGTGGCCCAGAGTGAAGTGTCGGTGGGCGTTCGCTGAGTGAACCGCCAAGACTCTGTCTAGCGCGCCAAAACAGGTTCAAGGGGGCGCCACTGTCGCCTTCCGATGGCGCGCCGGCTTCGTTGAGCTACCGTACTCATGACCGTCTCCGACATATAGGTTATTACAATAACGAAGTTCTTCATAATAATCAATTTAGTAATATTTAGACGTTGATACCTTTACAAAAACGCGAGAAATGTTTTACTAAACGTTTTACTAAAAAAATACACATTTTAATTAAAAGTTAGAGGAACATAATCTCCTTCCTCTCAGTTTTGAGATAGCGTGTTGTTTACAGTTTGTTTGACCTACTTCCGACAAGAAATCGAAGTAAAATGAGAATTAAAACACAAAAGAAGACAAATGCTAAACTTAACTGGCAGCGGGTGTGGCACATTGCTTGTAGAATACTTAGAAACGCCGTTGGGGCAGAAAGGATCTTAAGTGGCGACCCTGTATCAAAAGACGCAGCGTGGATTGGTATGCCACAAGGTGGACCGATGATCCGGTTGGAATCACGGGAAGCCGAGCCGAGCTCTTGGTTGAAATTCGGTTGGATCAGCACTTTTAGCACAACTTTAACAAGCGACTATTTCTCGCGCGAGATAATTGCCTATCTCTTTATGTGGTGTGTGAGAGGGGGATAGCGCTATGTCGCGCGACAAGGTTCGCGAAGCACAGTTGTGCCACGCATGACCGATCGCTGTGGAAAACTGTAGGCGAGAGCTTTGTTCAACAATGGATGAATTCGGCTGATATATTATGATGATAACGATATGCTGAGAACAAAGTTCAAGTATTGTGGATACCGAACGCTTGATACAAAGATCAAAGCATAAACAAAAATTTAAATGCGTAACCTGGCGGAAAAATTGTGGTGTGTACCCACATCAAAATAATGAGACCTTACATGTTTCACAAGATTATTGTGTATATTATTTATTTCTAAAATAGTTTGTAAATACTGTCTCTGAACGTTAGACCCTGCACTAACACAATCTTTCTGTTTAGCCCTCTAGTTGACTAGTATAGAATGCCTTGTAGCATTAAATCCACCATATGAACTAGTTTGATCCGTGCAGTGAAGATTTAAATAAAATAAATGTGTAACACACGTACTTAAATATATTCATAGGATTATGTCATGACGTCTGAAATATATTTGAGCACACTGCGATATACATTATTAGGATTCTTGAAGCGTGGCTGTTTCTTGATCCAAATAAAATACAAACCGTTCCAATTTCTCCTTAAACATGGTAGTAAAATGGTCGGTTATCCGTTGGCAACGCACGATTATTCTCATGACGCGGTGAGCCTTTCAATTTCCAACAATGTTCAGTATGTGAAAATTGTTGTCGACCTTTGTACGTGTTTACTGCAGTGAGGTAGCTACGAAAGCAACTTAAGAGGCCTTATAACTTTTAAAATATATATATTTTATATTATGACAAATATAATGATAATTTCAAGCATTTTTTTTGAAGTTAATAATAATTTTCTTCGAGTTCTAGGTAGTAACATAGCTATTTTACGCTTTCATTGCCTGCAGTCGAAAATAAGTTGAAAAAAAATTCTGCGTGAATTATGTCAAGAGTTATTGAAATAAAAATTATCAATGAATTATTCAAACTGTAGGTTTCAAATATATACCAATTAATCCCAATAACCCTGTTCTAGGTAGTAACACCAATAATATGTTATGAAACATGCTTGATCATAGAGAAAAATGTCTAAAGCAATCAGCATTTTAAAAGGAATAAGCCCTCTTAAGAGGAAATACCACGGCTCATTTTCCATATAAATCGAGGTTTCGTTCTCGTCTGTTTTCTTTTCCAAAACTTAACCAATCCATAGTTACCAGGTGTGCAAATTTAACGTAAACTGATATTTAGTATGGGAAAACAAGTAGATAGTGATATATCATCTTAAGCGTCACCAATGTCACCATAATGATCTACAATTCATTCATGACATGTGCTTCGTTTATAGTAAGATTTACGGCACAATTAATCTCCTATGGTGTATTTTAGGTTCTACTCGACATTTTGATGAATATCTGAGTGACTTTTCTGTCATTTTTTTACATCGTTGTTCGAGATAAATCGGCACTCGATCGCGTCCAGTCGTAGCGGGACCCAAGGGGGGAACTTCTTTTATAGACAAACACTTCACCGAATATTTAAGGGGCTCCCCGCTCTCAATGACCTTCGATCTGTTGCGATAGATTTTCCCATATTATAAATAGCTAATCATAATAACATAGTTTTTCCACAACAAAATACCGTATCAAGTACCTTTCACATGTCACTGACTTTGAGATACAATTTTTTCGGGGAAAAGGTTGTGGAAACGGTTTTTTGCGTTTTTCTCGAAAAGTATTGAGAAAAATAGAAAAAGCTTCACATCAAATTTTGTGGAATATGGTTTAGAACAATAAAATGTAAGATATTTTCTACATATACACCGGGGATAAAAGTAGAAACGAGATTAGTGTATTTTTGGTCCTTCACCGAATATTTTTTTATAAAATACACAGTCGTTAAATCAAAATTCGGGTCACAAAGTGTTAAGCATAGACCATACTACAATATATATTAAATAGGACATTATAACTCTATAATCCACAAACTAGATACGATGTAAAAATCATCAAATTGGCTGATTTCTGTAGGGAGCCCCTTAATATCATCGTATTTTCATTTCATAGACTAAAGGAATGTGAGTTGGATTGCGTGAAAACAATACCTACACATTTACTGTTGCTTTCCAATTCTAACATAGACAATTTTTCCCCCGGAAGTCATATATTTGTCGGAAATCTTGCAAATATCAACCTATAGATTAAGTAAGATTAGGTATAGTTTATGTTATCACATTCCACAGTATGGTTTCATAAAAAATGCTTTCTCGATAAAATGATATTTCTATTAAATTAAAATTCGATGAAACGTTTGTCGCATCATGTGGTCGCGGCTACACAACAACCAATCGCATTCTACTCTACATAGGTCTATAAAACACTGTCACTCTGTTGATCTTCGCAGAAGGTGGCAGCCACTTGAGATTTTATTTTACTAAATTGTTTATGTAGAATGCTATGGAATTGGTCGTTGTGTTGCCGCGACCACACGATGCGTGTGCGCCGGTTTACCCTTCTCCTTCTCCTTATATTGTTCTATTATGTGGTTTAGGATGGGTTTACATTTTAATTTCAATGATGGACGTCAAAGTGATGTCATGAAATAATGCGCGATATGTTTAAGATAAATACATACTAGGCCCTGTGAACTGTAGAATTTGCTAGTATGTTTCAAGATTGCATATTTTTTACGTTTCCAATTCCCAAATCACATTTATTTTTAAATTAAAAAAAAAATATTGTCAAAAAATGAGAAATGTGCTCTCTAGGCGAGAACAGCCGGAAAGCGTCTTAACATCCTAAAATACTAAAGAACTGCAGGCCAAGCTGTAACGGAGTCGCTTTGTAGTCCTATTTGTTATGAAAAAAAGCTGCGCTTTGTGATGGAAGCAAGCCGTTTTGCATAGTGATAATATAGACCAAAATAAACGATGTAACTCGAGGAAAAATAAGTTTCACCCCTTAGGAACAGAAATGGCGCCAATTATAAAAAAAAGTTTAAAAAATTCTAAATCCTGAACGAATACTTTGATTTTGACGAAAGAGGTGCCAATCGACAGATAATTACCCAATTTAACATGAAAAAAATTAAAAAGAGGTAGATAATAATTTTGGATACCTAAAAAATAATAATCCCTGAAAAAAATATTTGAAATTTGTGATTTTTTTGGATTTTTTTCGTAAAAATGTATGTACATGGTACTTTTTTTTTATTTATATTAATATACAACTAATTTTACATTTACCTAAAAAAAACCGCATATCATTAGCTTGTATAGTTCCAAAGTTATTGAAGAATACAGAGATGGCGCCGCCGCGTCAAAAAATCTTTTAAAAAATCTAAAGCCTCAACGGATATTCTGATTTTGATAATTAAGGTGGCAAACAACACATAATTACTTGAATTTGTTAAATTAAATTAGGCAAAAAGTAATAATAAAATACAAAAAACATACATTTTGAAAAAAAGACTTTTTTTGGGGGGTTTTATGTAATTTTATACAAAAAAGAAAAAAATTGGCTTGATTTTACTTATGTATATTATAACACTATTAATTGATTGTTTTATAAAAAACCGCATATCAAGAACTTGTACAGTTCCAAAGTTATTGAAGATTTTACTAAAGAGTGCCGGTGCGATGTTGCCGCCGCACGTGCAACTTATGTACATGTATTTAGAAAAGTATTCTCCCGTTTCGAAGGTACTGATTACCCTGAAAATATAACCACAATTGAAAGTACAAATAATATAATTATCCCAAGTAGCACACAGCTCAGTCAGTTACTGACTTTTGCTTTCAGTACCTTTACCATGAGTTAAAGTGGCTGTACTCGCTAGCGACAGTGTAAACGGTTCGTATGGAGAATAGTACTTGACCCTAGCGGTTACCTTGTAGAGCTACAATTCTCCATACTAATCGTCTACGCAGTCGCTAGCGAGTAGTCACTGTAAACTCATGGTAAGGGTATAGAACATTATGTTCCAAAATGTCCTTTCAAATTAGCACTGCAATCACACTTAGCAACGCCCCAGTTAGATTCAAAACGCCGCCGCAGTAGATTTCAAATCAGCATTTTATAGTCACATTACACGAAATTGGCCGCGGCTGTAACCCTCTCTTTATATTCACGGATACGTTCCATAGTGCTATAACATTGCGCGAAAACCTAGGAAAACATTCCGGTAAATTGGGTTTATGTTTGGATTTTACACCTTTATTGGTCTATAACCACGAACAATAAGAAGTTCTTTTATTACGTCCGCTAGCGTAAACCAAATGTTTATATTGAAAAATAAAATGCATCGGGTGGAGTTCGAACCCGCGTTTCCAGCGGCTTTCTGAGCCAACACGGCCGTGTTACCTATTAGAACAACAAATACTTGAGCCATTAAAATAATAAGAAACTGCTATTTACGGTAATGAACGAATTTAAGTGTCAAATGCGAATTTGTATATTTCTTATAATCTGCAACAAGCTTCTGCTACTGTTATCATCATCACTAGAGATTGATTCTCAAGTGATGAAACCCGCGAAACCGAAACAATCACTTTTTTCCAAAAGGAACCGACTTCAACTACACTAAATTATATTTCCCTGAACAAGTAGCGAGTTACTATAAAAAAACGCGGAAATCGTCATAGATGTGTATACAATATTTGAGGATTTCTATTGATAGATCTTCATCAAAATTTTTCGGGGCCAAATTGTAAATACCTACTACTCTCGAACAAAAAAACTTTTCTCGAAATCGGTTCATAAATGATGGAGTTCTGAGGTAACCGAAAAATATACTATAATCTAATTGATACCCTCCTCCTTTTTGAAGCAGTTTTATCACTGACAGCACCCGAACAATCACTAAACTAAGACGAGCAGTGGGCAGGGCAGATTACTAATAAAACCGACTGAAAAAAGCCTGTAATAAGACCGACTGAATAAAGCAGCGTTGGCAAGCACCCTACTAGATGTACCAAAGGGATTGTGAGGCTCACGGGAAGCTATTGAATGCGAGTATTGTAGAACCATTTAAAGGTCTCCCAACGATCAAGCAGAACAAACGAATCAATCTTGCGAGAACTAAGACATCACCAAGCGGCTCTCAACAATCTGCCAGGAAAGGATAGTCAAGATTTTTGGGCATACTATGCATTCTATCCAGTTAAATCTCGAAAGGAATATCATACTGAGGCAAATCGAAGGCAAGCATTCTAGAGGTCGAATTCCGACAAGATGGGCAGACACCATGAAATGTGCTTGTGCCCATGCAGAGGGCAGCCCATTTGCCCCTTGACCGAGCCAAGTAGAGGGACATTACTGTTGGTCATTATACTCAGCCATGAGGGAACGACTAAGAAGAGGGTCAGGCCTTGCAGTAATTTACGTCAATCGACTGAGATGACGACGATGATGAACTATCGCAAAAGATTTTAAAACTGAAAAGTATCGAATCGCCTTCATTTATTAACGAACTAGCTGTGCCCCGCGGTGTTACCCGCTCATCCCACGGGAACACTAAATTTATTCGGGATGAAAAGTATCCTATGTCCTTCCCCGGGACTTAAACTATCTATATACCAAATTTCATCTAAATCGGTTCAGCGGTTTTAGCGTGAAGAGGTAACAGACAGACAGACAGACAGACAGACAGACACACTTTCGCATTTATAATATTAGTATGGATTAGTATGGATTGAATTGAACTGAACTAACAATACAAAGTTAATTGACTGCTGATATTGATAAGGTGTTGCATGTTCTATTGTCTTCGCTTTAGTCAGATATGATATGATAATTTTCACCGCCTCCAGCATTTTATATTGACTCAACAATGGATTTGTTTCATCTTACAATCCATCTTGTGCTTTCTAAAACAGATTATTTCATGATCCAGCACAGTTGTTTATTGTTTACAATTGATATTTCGTTACTACAGACTGACACACGTTACTACAGAAGATTCTCTTTTTGAACTGCACAGCAATTGGCTGAGAACTTATTTTATGATACACGTACGAGTATTATAAAGATAGCTAGACTCAAAAAGATAGATAGCTCTGGTTCATATATAGGTAATTTATAGGAATGATGCTACAGAATTATGCTCGTATTTTATGACTATTTCAGTAGCCGTTAAATAACAGAAATGACAGCAAAAACAGCCATTGGCAAAGGAGTGTCGTGTCGTAAACAGATCCTAAAATTTAAGATGTATTCGAGTGAATTATGTAACATATTTTGCGAACTCGTTGGTTAGCCATGTAAACAGTAGAAATAAATAGCTGAATGAGATTGCTGTTAACTACGCAGAAGTTATCTAAAAAGCCAAAAATATCACCGAAATGTTTTCATTATATTTACGTTTTAGATAGATGCTAGAGCCTAAATGGTCGAGAACTGTCCGGTTCCAGAGGAACTTCCTACCGCGAACGCTTCGCATGTGGAATGAGCTCCCTGCCGAGGTTTTCCCCGGGGGCTACAGTATGCAGTTCTTCAAGAGGGGAGTAAATAGGTTCTTAAAGGGTCGGCAACGCGCGCGTGATGCTCCTGGCGTTGCAAGCGTTCATAGGCGGCGGTAACTGCTTAACATCAGGCGGGCCGCATGCTTGTTTGCCACCGTCGTAGTATAAAAAAAAAAAAAAAAAAAAAAAAGATAAAACAATACTTTAGTTAAATTTGAAAAATCATCGAGATATTTCCGAATGGAAATTTTCTAAACTAATATCATTACCATCACACTAATCTAATAAAGGCGAAAGTTTGCGAGTGTGTTTATGTGTTTGTTTGTTACTTCTTCACGCTGAAAAGGCTTCACCAATTTTGATACATTTTGGTATGAAGGTAGCCGATACTTGGGATTAACACATAGGCTACTTTTTATCCCGAAAGATGTAATGTTTCCGTGCGGTGAGCGGGTAACATCGCGCGGCGCAACTAGCTAACTATATAATTGTTTAAACATAAATGTTGTTCCATACGTATTTATACGACAGAAACGCGCCACATTTCCAGGCATCAGCATAATCTGTCTTAACAACGACACATTTGCGAAGGCTCCATTGAAATTAATTCCTCGAGACAATCAGGCGGTTGTGTTCGACACGGCGAGGCTGTCATTAGAGCGTGCTTAGTGAAAGTGTACCAAGGACATATATATGCGTACCTGGGTATTATTTACTTAAACGTATTATTATCATTGTGTGTATTGTATTGTGGAAATATGGCACACAAAAAGTGCCGAAATAATTGATACCAATATACACAGATGTACCTATCAAATTCCAAACTAAGCACGGCTTGTACTATGGGTAGTAGATAACAAAATTAATTACACATCATACAATTTCTATTAGATAAGAACTGCATAGGCAGCTGGATGCAAGTCCAAGTGTGGTTTAATATTTGTGTGATGAAGATTTTGATAAAAAAAAATAATTTTAGCGGGCATTGGGTTTTTTTTTTAATTAACAATTTGCATCCGAAAAAGGGGAAAATCACATTACCTAATTGTAAATTTTGGGTGCGTAACGATGGCTATAACAACTTTTGATATAATTTCAGTGGGTATAACGCTCATTTGATATAATGATTGAATGATATAACAACACTTAATATATCAACATTTGATATAATTATTGTTTCATATACTGATCATTTTATCGAATAACATTTAATATAACATTCTTTTAGTATAATGCATATTTCGTCTAATGAATTTATGGTATAACGTTTATTTTATCTAACGTTCAAATGGCATAACGTATAGGGTATAGAGAAATAGGGGGGCGGGGGGCGGCAAAGCCCCCCGCATTAAAAAAAAACTTAAACCGAAAGTTCAAGAGAAACGTAGGTTAGGTTAGGTTAGAATAGAAAAAAAAAGAAAAAAGAGGGAAAAAAAGGAAAAAGTGGCAAAAAAAAAAAGCACGGCGGATATAATACGTTTAAAGGCTCTGTTGTAATTTATTATGCAAAAAATAACATATTATATGTATAATAAAAGTATCTGATTTGACTAAATACTTTAAGGAATGAATGCAATTGACTGATATTGAATGATTCAATGATTCGTTCACTTTCCAGTTCTTTTTCTTATTCTTCGCTTTGCCTCACTTTTTTACTGATCGTACCTGTGAATAGACGTGTTCTAGCTTCCCAGTATAAAAGTGTAGATCAATATATATAACTATACAAATCAATTCTCACTATCTCATTTAATATCTATCCTGGACAACCCTTACCTTTCTATAGGTTATGTGGCCCAGGCAACGTTTTATAATACTTAATATCATGCTATTACTTTTCGAATAAAATAAAACACTAGTTTAAATATAAACGACATTTTTTCAAATCCGCGTGCAATGGATAACCTAAAATCGAAACGAAATATCAAAGTTTTTGATGGCGAAAAATATAGCGTGTGGAAATTCAGAGTTCGTGCTTTGTTATGTGAAATGGATGTTTTAAATGTTGTTGATGATGACCCCCTATTACGAAGCAGCGAATGGCATAAAAATAACCGGATCGCTAAAAGCATAATCGTCGAGTATTTAGCCGATTCTTATCTTGGTTTCGCGCGCGACGAATCTACCGCCAAAGAAATCTTTCAAAATCTAGATGCTCTTTATGAGCGTAAAAGTATTGCAACCCAACTGGCGCTAAGAAAGAAGTTATTAGTGCTTAAATTACAAGGTGATACGAGTTTAGTGCGACACTTTGCTATCTTCGATGACCTAATTACGGAACTGCTCGCTGCTGGAGCCAAACTTGAGGAGACGGATAAGCTACAAGAAAGGGAACAATGAAAGTTACGAGCGACATGGGCGTGCAGGGACTTCTGGAGGATGTGCTGTATTGTCCAGACGTTCCATACAACTTGCTGTCGGTGCCGAGAATGCAACGAGCTGGATACACCGTGATTTTCAACCAACACGGAACCGAAATATGTAAAGGTGACAAAACCTTCATGAGAGGTAAGGCTCTAAACAATTTAATTGCAGTAGACTTTGCCGTAACTGTAAATATGCAGATTCCTGATTCCCGTGTATATAATACTAATAATAAAGTTGATTACACTTTATGGCATCAGCGTTTAGGCCATATTAGTAACAATAAATTCATACAATTAAAAAACAAGAATATGGTAGAAGACATTCATCAGATTAAGTCCGTTGTACCGAATGAAGGTCTGTGTGAAGCTTGCATTAATGGTAAACAAGCAAGATTGCCATTTAAAAATATTAAAAATAAAGATCACATAACACGACCTTTATTTGTTGTACATTCGGACGTTTGTGGACCTGTCACTCCTCCCACGATCGACAATAAAAATTATTTTGTCCTTTTTGTTGATCAGTATACCCACTACTGTGTTGTATATTTAATAACGCACAAATCAGAGGTCTTCATGGCATTTAAAGATTATGTTAATAAATGTGAGGCTAAATTTAATTTGAAAATGGTTAATTTATACTGCGATAACGGTGGCGAATACTTATCCACCGAGATGAAAGAATATTGTGTCGAAAAGGGTATTACCTATCATTTGACAGTTCCTAGAACTCCGCAGCAAAACGGTGTCTCGGAACGGATGGTGAGGACCATTACCGAGAAAGCGCGATCCATGCTTAGTGGTGCTAAGTTAGATAAAGTATTTTGGGGTGAAGCTGTATTAACTGCTGTCCGATTAATAAATTTAACGCCTACAAGAGCCCTTACTCAATCAAAAACCCCATACGAACTGTGGCATGATAGGAAGCCTCAGCTTAAATACTTAAAGGTTTTTGGCGCCACGGTTTATGTACATAATAAAACCAGTAAATCTAAATTTGATGATAAGTCATGGAAGGGAATACTGGTAGGTTATGAACCAAACGGTTACAAAGTTTGGAATGTAGAAAGCGCTAAATTTGTCACTGTTAGAGACGTTATTGTAGACGAGACTAACTTTTTAACATCCAGGCCCGTATTGCCTGAAGGGATTGTAAATATCGAAAATTCCCATGACGAAACTGATCGTAACAATATATCAAAATCAGTGTCATCTAAGTCTCGATATGGTGACAAATTTAAATCAGATATACTTAAATCTGATGAACATGGTCCTCCCACCAAAAATCGCAGATTAACTGAAACCATTGTAGAACCCACATCAGTTAGCCCCTCTGACAATTGTACGAATGTTAATAAAAACACAGACGACGTGAGAAGGAGTGATAGGCTTAAAAATCGACCGCCTGTATCTTATCGTGAATCCGACGACGATGATTGCATATTGAGTGCGCAGTCTATGTTAGGAGATGTACCTAGTAGTTTTGAGGATATTAAGGTTCGAGCCGATAAATGTAAATGGCAATCTGCCATTGAAGAAGAGTTAAAATCTCTTTCTGAAAACAACACGTGGTGTTTGGTACCGAGACCACAAAACAAAAATGTTGTTGATTGTAAGTGGATTTTCTCTATCAAGTATGATGAATTTGGTCAGCCACAAAGATATAAAGCCCGCCTGGTGGCTAGAGGATTCAGTCAGGAATATCAAGTAGATTTTAATGAAACTTTTGCGCCTGTTGCTAGAATTGCTAGTTTTCGTTTCATTATTAGCCTTGCAAATCAATTCAACCTGCTTGTCCACCATATGGACGTTAAAACTGCCTTTTTAAATGGTAAACTAGAAGAAGACATTTTTATGGAAGTACCAAAAGGAGTAAATTGTAGTAAAAATGTAGTATGTAAATTAAATAAAGCACTGTACGGCCTAAAACAGGCTGCTAGATGCTGGTTTCAAGTTTTCGAGCAAGCACTGATAGAAAAAGGTTTTAAAAGTTCATCGGTTGACAGATGCATATACATGCTTGATAGAGGAGACGTCAATAAAAATATATATGTTGTATTATATGTAGACGATTTAGTTCTTTCATGCGGTGAAATTCAAACATTGAATAATTTTAAAATATATTTAATGAATAAATTCCAAATGAAGGACCTTCAAAAGATAAAATTATTTCTTGGTATAAAAATTGAGAGATTCGATGACAAAATAACATTAAGTCAAAGTGCATACATTGAGAAAGTATTAAGTAAATTTAAAATACACGATTGTAACCCTATAAGTACACCATTAGAAACAAAGTTAAATTACGAAGCTTTGAACTCTGAGGAGAACTATGATGCCCCTTGCAGAAATGTCATAGGTTGTTTAATGTATATAATGCTGTGTACTCTTCCTGATTTGTGTACTAGTATCAATATTTTAAGTAGGTATACAAACAAAAACAATAAAAAATTATGGCAATGCCTAAAAAGGGTACTCAGATATTTAAAAGGCACAAAACATTTAAAATTGACTTACAAACGATGTGATTTTACTAACATTTTATGTGGGTATGTTGATTCTGACTGGGGTGGCAATGATTCAAGTGACAGAAAAAGTACTACCGGTTATTTATTTAAATTATTTGATAAATGTACAATCACCTGGAGTACAAGGAGGCAAATGTCAGTTGCAGCTTCATCAACTGAAGCCGAATATATGGCTTTATTCGAAGCTGTAGGTGAAGCCTTATGGTTAAAGTCTCTCGCATTAAGTATTAATGTAAATATCACGGAACCGATTCTCATTTATGAGGACAACAACGGATGCATAAGTATTGCCAACAACCCCACTAACCATAAGAGATCAAAACACATCGATATCAAATATCATTTTTCTAGGGAACAGATTGAGAAAAATGTTATTAAGCTATGTTATCTGCCCACAGGTAAACAAGTAGCGGACGCCTTGACAAAGCAGTTGCCCACAGCTGTTTTTCAAACAATGCGCTCTGAAATGGGTTTAGAATAATTGAAATTATTCAAGTGTAATTGTTTTTAAATAATGTTTATTTCAGACGTACACATATAATTGATTATCTTGTGTCTATGTTCAATGGCCTGGTTGGGTTTTTCTGGGTTTCCCCAATCCTCGCAACAAATGTTGGGTCATGTTGTAATTCTCCCCAGACAAAACTCGGAAGTTAAACACGATCTATATAGTTAATTTATTGTAAATAATTGTAAATTTTTGAGGCGGCGTGTTGTAATTATTTATGCAAAAATTAACATATTATATGTATAATAAAAGTATCTGATTTGACTAAATACTTTAAGGAATGAATGCAATTGACTGATATTGAATGATTCAATGATTCGTTCACTTTCCAGTTATTTTTCTTATTCTTCGCTTTGCCTCACTTTTTTACTGATCGTACCTGTGAATAGACGTGTTCTAGCTTCCCAGTATAAAAGTGTAGATCAATATATATAACTATACAAATCAATTCTCACTATCTCATTTAATATCTATCCTGGACAACCCTTACCTTTCTATAGGCTCAATACCCGCTCAAACTGCTCAAACATGAAAGTTAAATTGTAATAGAGTCATGGTTAGGTACGACGACGAGCGAAATTATACCAAATGTTGTTATACCAAATGTTGTTATATCAAACATACTTATACCATTTATTTTTATATCGATCATTACACACCCGTAAATTTTAGAATTTTATTCGACATTACTTACTGGTTTTGATCAAAATACCAGAACGCAATATTCTAGGACAATAAGTTTTGTCAGATCTAATAATATACCTACCTACGTATGATATATCGATAAGTTTCTAATAAGATAGGGAATGTTTATTTCATGAAATTCACCACTTTAATCAAGCCAGCTGGTACAAAACACGATCATCAATAGTTACAATATCAATCATAATTTACCAGCCAGTAATTTTATGACTTGTTTACAGTTTTAGTGACGTGTGGGATGCGGACGTCAACCCACGCATATACTTGTTCAACAATATTCTGGTAACCTAGTAACGTAAAGAGGCGTGTAACTTATTGTTGCTATCAAAGAATATGGAGCCACCAGAGATGTTTCAAACTCGTATAGAGAGCTCTCCATGAGGGACCGCTGTCCTTAGCGATGCGTGAAAAACAACACAACCAAAAAATAAAGTTAAAAGGAAGAACTGACTATCGAGTATACCGTTTAGAAACATTACGGATAGCCGTCTCTGATGAAGAGCTCCATACAAATTCGAAATATGTCAGCCCGTTCTTGATATTTTTTACGTGAATTTAAACCGTTTATATAGTTATTAAAGATGTCTCACGATAGCCTTTATTATGATTGTTAATACGGTGCTCACGTGTCACAGTCTAAGAAATATACTAGGCATATTCTCTAAATATACTAGACATACTCACATTTAAATTAGCTAACCCACGAGGCAATATTGTCAGACATTATTATGACCAATGTTAAATCTTGGTTAAACATATATGGAAAACCACAGATGATCGTGTAGTCATTTTACTCATCTAACTGGGTAACTATTTTGAAATTAAATGTAAATATTAATGGGAAAATGGCCGCCACGGCACGGGAAAATTATCACTTCTATACATAAAACACTTCATTAAAATTGCCAACGATCGTTTTAACATTGAAAATTTGCATCGTTAACATGAGACCCTTCAGCGCTGGTGAAGTGAAGGCAATCGTCAAAGGAAATTGAATAATTATAATATATAAGAAAAATCTCTGATTCGAACTTAATCATTTCCTCATTATCTTTACTTTAAATTGCATGAAATTAAAACGTACGATGAAATTATCGAGAATTTTAACGGTAGGTATATTTTCTTTCTTATCCAGTGACACTCCGTTTCCATATTCTCTGCTCCTATTCAATTTTGGTCATAAGATAATTTCACCCGGATCATTTGTCGCGTGTCCCCAGACAAGGTATTACGAGCGTACGTAAAACTCTAAGTTACTCAAATTACCCGTCCTAATATAGCCTTTACTGTCTAGAATTAAGGTCTTCCTAAATAAAGTTACCAGGAGCAAGGTATGCAAGCCGTAGAACGTCGTAAAATTGTCGATGCGTGGCCTGGACTGGTCAGAGGAAAAAGGCAGTAAGTTTGTATGGAACTTTAATAGTCTCATTACTTTCTACCATTGGTTGCTAAGGCGGCCTTTGCGAATCGCTCTGGGCTATTAGATTTCTTTGAAGCTATCGGCTCGTGTGGTCTTACTTTGCTATGTAGCAATTACTATACATAACTTGTTACATTATGTTTATGGGTAAAATTTTGTAAATTTAGCTATTTATTATGATTAAAACTTTTCTTTAACTACTGCAACCTCGCATAATATGTCGCAGAGATGGTTTGTTTTACGGTACCTTTAGAACAACCGCGAATCACGACTCATTGTCGTGTTATCATTATTATTTACGTATCTATCCTATAAATCTTATTCGTCTAAGTTTTTTAAATAGGTACATATTAGTTAAAGTTCATATATTGTACTTACTAGTTAAGTATCCTTTACAAAATAGGTACATATTAGTTAAAGTTCATATATTGTACTTACTAGTTAAGTATCCTTTACAAAAAAAAAACTTACCGTTGAAATTCTTAACAGCAGCCTTTACTTGAAAAATACCGGTAGACTAAGACGTGTAAAAGTGCCCTTATGGCCTACTTGCAGAATACAGTTAATTTCATTATTTCATCCAGCATATATGTACCTACATACATGTTATCGCTCCGCCTAATTACAGAGATTTGTATACCTAGACCTAAAATCTTTACTCTTATCTTCAATATTCTCATAAAACTGCACTCAAACCATATCATCCAATTTTATATTCTATATTTTACTTGGCAAATCATCAACAGTCACCGAGTTTTCTCTCATAAACATTTTACGAGTTCTGTATTACCTTTGAGCTTTACCTTACCGATGTGTATTAGTTAAAATGCAGTAAAATGTTGTGTGCTCTAGAAGAGCCCTATGTAGCATAGATTTGAGGTTTCAATCCTTTGCGTTGGATGAATATCTTATCTAGGATTTTAGTGGTAAGTAGCCTCTATAACTCTCTGCAGCGAATGTGGTCGGCCGCTCGTCAGGGGACCAAGGAGTGCTCGAGATTTTAACTTTTAAGTCATTATAATACAGTCTTGCAAGTCGAATTCAAGATAATATCAATATATTAGGGTAATTTTAGTATGAGTATCCATATCACTAATTTATAAAGTTACGAAAATTTGAATGAGTTCTGATAAGTTTTCATATATATATATATATATATATATATATATATATATATATATATATATATATGTTTTAATTTGGGACTAGGTTGATTTGTGTGAGGTTGTCTGATATTTATTATTATTTATTTATTATTAAACATTTTATAAGCAGGATGAACTTAAAATGGCAGCCAACATTGCACTTAATTATTGTATTAAGCGGTTTACACTCACGTGAAATTGTCAGGAACGGCCCGACATGTTTCGAACTCGTATGGAGCCCTTCATCAGGGCTGCCCGTACACCACCGCGGCAAACTCGTCTCGTCGTCGTCGTCGCGGCGGTGTACGGGCAGCCGTCCCTGATGAAGGGCTCCATACGAGTTCGAAACATGTCGGGCCGTTCCTGACAATTTCACGTGAGTGTAAACCGCTTAATACAATAATTAAATATGTCTCACGAAAGTTTTAATAAAATTAACATTGCACTTGTTTTTTTATTCATCATTGTTTCATTCAGCCTAACCAGCTAGCTTTATTTACTACCTAAGCGAAATCCAATAAAACTTTTGTTTTGGAACACATTGCGTCGATTCCAATTACAATTCTGTATCAGTCTATAAAGCCAATACACCGACTAAAATTGCGAACGAGAAAGTTAGTCGACTTTTTTGTTAGGGATAGAAATACAGGCCAACTGTGATAGTTACTAAACTCAATTTATGGGAGTTATTTCGGCCGAAGCGTACATTATCTGGCTTGGCCGGTCGGCGGGACCCGCTGGGATAAATTGCCAATTTTGACTTACACCACTTTACACTGTTACCTTTCCTTTGGTAAAATGAAACGTGGCCGTTTTAGGTTGTTAGGGAGTTGGAGGGTAAGTATTCATGTTATGGCTTGTGTTTTATTAGTTTAATTAGTATTGCTTCTGAATTAAAACAGATTTTTAAGCTGTGTGCTTATAAATGTTTATATGAAAACTTCGTTTTGTTTATATGAAAAAGTCATCGTCATCAAGGCGCACCATCAGTAATTATTGTAGAAAAAAAACCCCATCCAAGTTAATAAAAATCTTCAAGTCGAAAATCACGCCAGTCAATCCCTTGCCGTTCAATCGAAAACAAACAGATACTTACGCAATCTTGCATTAATAAAAGCAGAATTGGCACTTCTCTGTCACCATAAATAAAGTAAATAAATTACAATACAATCAATACCTTAAAATAATGACTTATGGTATGGAACGACGACGTTCCAAAGCACATAAATAATCAGATTTTATCGCCTCTTCTAATGATATCTGCTACGGCACTATTTCGAGTATATTAAAAAGTATATTCCAAGTACGCCAGCTATTTTGAAGAGAATACTTACAGCACATTTTTGAAAAATACCCCTGCTTAAATAGCATACTGTATGAAAAAGCTGCTCCGACCGAAACAATAACAATGTCAGTTTCGCAGTGTTTATGTCGCAGTCATCTGGTTGAATCTGCTATTTGATTGAATGACTAGCGCGTTCATTGAATGAAAACATTCAATTGAATGACTAAAGAAGAACTGGTCAAGTTGTTTAATATAACGTTCAACGTCTTGACTGAACGTAATTTAGCTTTTCAATCACCTGACTGATTTTACGTCTGCTCTGTTCAAAGGGCTATGTTACAATCCGCTAACTAATTGGACGTTGAGTGACGCTTGTTCAATCAACGTTCGGCCTAGTCATTCAATAGAATGTTGTCATTCAATGAACGCGCTAGTCATTCAATCAAATAGCAGATTCAACCAGATGACTGCGACATTTACATGTTAAACAGCTACTTCATACTTTATAATTTTAACATTGACAACACTGGCACACAATTCAATGAACATGGTTACTAAATTACGCTGTGCGCAAATACGCCATTGAATCACTCTTTGTTTTCTATTATTGAAGTTTAATATTTGTTCATTCGACTGTTATTTTCATTACCTACCACTAGCGAGCCTATGATGGTTGCTTTTATCACGCGATAAATAAGTTTTGACAAAATTGCAAGTGTGAGTGACATATGCTTTGTCACTTACTTATCACGTTATATAACGCAACCATCATAGGCTTCCAGTAACTAGCATTAGTTATTTGTGCAACAAGAGAGCAAAGTTGTTTTTTGTTGCGAGTGCTGATTTTGAGTCCCGAGCAAGCGAAGGATTCTATGTTTGAATCACGAGCGTAGCGAGTGATTCTAATTTAGAATCCTGAGTGTAGTGAGGGACTCAACAGCACGAGATGCAAAAAACTTTGCTCTCGTGTAGCACACACAACTGGAACGGGTGCGTAAATATAAATACTTGGGCACATGGGTGGATGAAAACTGGGACAGTGACCTCGAAATAAAAACCCGTATTGAAATCGCCCGTAGTGCCTTTAATAACATGAAAAAGGTACTTTTCTCAAACATCCAAGGAAATGTCGTTCTTATGATCGTGGTAATAGACCGCGAAATACGTCTTTGTATAGCAATTGTTGAAGATTCGTTCTAATTTCAAATTAGAACGATATAAAGGAATTTCATACAACATTATTGGCCGTAGCCAACAAAGAGATTGTCTTTTATTTCAGTGGGGTTTATTTCTTTTATTGATAATCTATGGCATACTGCCAATAAAAAAAAACTTAGTTTGTGCATGTATATTTACGTTTTATTTCTTATATTTAACTAGATTATTAAATTAGATTAAATCAGATATTCAATAAAATAAACAAGGAATCACGTTTATTGTTAAAAAATATAACAATGTCTAATTAATAAGGTGTTGTCATTTTTTAATAAATAGAATCATCTTAACATTTGGTGGCAAAAACATTGACCCGAACAGCTTAAAAAAATAAATTTGTTTTTTTTTATTAAATTTGAAATAAATTTGTTTTTATATGAATATATAAGTTGAACATTTGTATTATTTCCTTGGATTTATTTGAGAAAAGCACTATACAAGCCTCGGCGCGAACAGGGATTATCGGCCTCGTATCTCTAGATGGCCTCGTTATCACTCGGCCATCTATTACTACTCGGCCAATAATCCCCCATTTCGCGGCCTCTGCAGTAATGTACTATTGCAGTCGCAGCCTCAAAATATCTTTGCGCACTCGTCTCCTGCAATGCTATATATGGCCCATAATTCTATACGGATGTGAAGCCTGGACCCTTAAAGAGCAACTCCGAAAACGTATAGAAGCATTTGAAATGTGGGCATATAGACGCATGTTGGCCATAAGCTGGACGGACCGAGTGACCAATGTTGAAGTTCTGCGTCAAGTTGGGAGGACAAGAGAATTGATGCAGACCATCAAAAGAAGAAAGGTTGCCTATCTTGGTCATGTGCTTAGGCACTCAAGATACGAACTTCTGCAATTGATAATCATGGGCAAAGTGGCTGGAAGACGAGCTGTCGGGCGCAGGAAGAAATCATGGCTGCGAAACATCCGGGAATGGACCGGAGTTACCAGTGCAGCGGAGCTTTTTAACCTCGCCAAAGACCGAGAGAAATATGCGGAGCTGAACTGCCAACCTTCACTAGTTGGAGAGGTACTATAAGAAGAAGAAGCACACACAACTTTTCACCTCGACAGCGAGAACATAGGTTCGACCCTCTGTACTTTTTCTTCCAACCATTCAGGTGTAGGTATGTGTATTGTCTTTTGGTTTCAATGACATTATTAATTAGAAAATAGATTCCCGCTGCTTGAAATGAAATAAAAATCTAAATAAATTGAAATAATACGTTCCAACCTACCAGTCCCTCACGACCACCATGGTTGTCATTATTTGATCATATTGGAAGATTGAGCAGATACATTACGTGTTTATTTATTTCATACGAGATTTTGTTTAATATAGTTTAAAATTAATATTTTTACTCGCACAAAACGCACGTAAAGCACTAAACAAAATTAATACAAAAGAAAATAACAATTTGAACTCGATATTTGTTTAAATATGATTCGAAACTGCGTCTATGATAAGATAAATTGGTGAAGTCATAAATTATTTGTACAGGTATTTACAGTATAAAGTTGAAAAATCTTAACTTATTTAAACAATAATCTATTTGATTTATATAAAAGACACAATTATTTAAACATTCGATTCGGTCGTTAAAAACAGTTTTTTTTTTTTATAAAAACTTCTTCGGGTGTTTTTTATTTTTTTTTTGGTACAACGCGTCGATCGGAACGTGTTCTTATTCGAAGTCGGATTCGAAAATCGAATTTCAAATCGCTATGTCTTTATCACTCTTTTTTTCATATAGATATGAAAGAGACAGAGTGTATCAAAATTCGAATGATTCAAATTTTATAATTAAGCTGCGGCTGAGAAATCATAATTTGTAGTCAACAATTTAAAAAATTAAAAAGCTACTTACTACTCAAGCTCGAAACAAAATCGTATTTTGTTCACTGTTATTTCACAGCAAAGCCGCCATGTTTGAGCTGGTGAGGTGAAAAATTATTATTCCAAGTAGGCTTGAAAAAAACATCGACTTGCGATTGCGATAGGAATTTACATTTGTTTAACCTATTGACCGCCTAGCGGTCTAGCAATTTACCGTGCCACTGACGCCAGAGTAAAAAAAAAGATGTGCCCCAAAATCAACAGGGATTGAAAAATACTTGTAGCGGTTAGAATTACAAAGTTTTTGATCATTGAAATTTGGACGGCTGTGGCCGACGTGGCGTCAGGGGCACGATTTTTTGTTGACGGCCACAGCCGACTGTGGCGGTCAAAAGGTTAAGCTCTATGAGCTTTAAGCATTTTTTTATTTTATCAAGCTCCATATGTCTAACATTTAAAAAAAAAAAACAAAAAGTAAAAAAAACATATATACTTATCGAAACCACTCACGAAATTCATCATATCACCTTATGTACGCACCATATATTCTGTGAATAAATGATTATGATTATGATTATGATAATGATTATGAGAATCGGTTGAAAATGCGACCTGTAGGCGAGCCAAAAATCTGGCCACCATGGGCGGCCTAGGCCATGGTTGCGTTTATCACGTGATAGATAAGTGACGAAGCATCTGTAACACACACTCACATTTTGTTAAACGTGACAGATGCTTTGTCACTTATTTATCGCGTGGTAAAAGTAACCATCATAGGTCCCCTCAAAATCCGAACATACCAACATTCGGACACTTTTTTGGCTAAGCTGAAACGGTGACAGCTAGTTCGCTCGCAATTATTTTATGAAGGCGCCTACCTAAGCAGCATTCAAGGTACATAAGCGCTTATACAGCCCTTATGTAACTAATTTGAGCTGAATAAAAGCTGTAAGTATATATGCGCTTAATGCATCCAATGTGCTTATGGCCTAGGTAACCTACTATGTTGATAAATAAAAGACTACAAATCAATAATCAAGCATAAAATCGGCTGAAAACCGCAAAATACACAAATACCAGGGTCTCGGCTCTCAATGCCACTTCACCGCATTTGGTGTCGAGACCCTGGGCCCGTGGGGTCCAAGCGCTAGAATTATTTTTAAAGAGCTTGCGAAACGGCTCATCGACACCACTGGTGACCAAAGGGCTGGCAGCTTCCTCGCTCAGCGTCTTAGTATAGCAATACAGCGAGGTAATGCTGCCAGCGTCTTTGGTACAATGCCACGGGGGCCATTTTTAGACTTAGTTTAGATTTAGATAAGACTTATTTTAATTGGTTATTGTTTATTTTGTTCTGTTATATTTTGAATAAAGATGGTTACTTAAATTTCAATAAAAAAAAATCAAGCAACGTCCAATACCATTTCTATAAAGTCCTCAGAAATGTGAAGAGATTGAAATATATCATCGTACTGTCTTTATTAATTTGCCCCCATCGAAATACATCGCAACAGTGAGCATAACGAGCTGTCATTGAGAGGATTATTTACTTCTGATTCGTATTTATTGCTGTCAATAACTGGAGTAGGGGATAACAAGTCTCCTTCACGTAACAAGGTATCGTACAGCTAGCGACAAAGCTAACACAGAAACACTCTTATATTCAACTAATAAGGATCACGAAAGGTGGCAGATTGTGTTGATCGTTGTACACAACTATCGCATGGCATGGGCGTTTTTATCACGATGACACTTCGACGTCTTTTATTTTACCTTTCCGAAGATCAGGGGTTGAGTTCGTATTAATAAACGAGATATCGGATCATCGAGACAGAAATATTGGGTTACATTTATTGCTGCTGGATAATTCAACAGATATTTTTGAATAATACGTACTTACCTAACAACGATTTATATTTTTTTGGACATTTAAGATCAAGATAAACGACGTTGTTTGCCTACAAACAAAGACACTTTAAAACAAACGTTATACAAACGACCAGAAATTGTAAGTAAATATTTTATGATCGATGAATATATTTATGATTGTTATATGCATTATGCATCAATATAATATTTACACAATTATATTACACTAGAAGTGATCAAATAATAATATTCTTGTTTGTTCACTTCTTTAAATACATACTTTAATCTATTAAAAGTTCCCCTACTCATGAAGAATAACGACTGAGATTATAACCGATCCGGTTTTATTGCTATGTTTTCTAAAACCGAACTACGGAACCTTAACCAACAAAGGCTAGAGAATAACAAAATATGCAAATCATCAATTATTCCCAATCAAAGGCCGTTTAAAACCGATTAAAGGCTATTGAAGTGAACATGTAGAAACATAATCTATCGGGGGTAATAACCAATCAGGAGGGCTACTCCGAAGTTCAAAATTCGAATTTCGTTACATGCCGTCGTGTTCATTCAAATTTAGGTCAGTCAGTACAAAGCCCTGGGTATAGGTACGTTGCAAAAATCGAAGTAGTACATTTATTTACATTGTTTATACAAATATCAAAAATGGTAACACGAAATACCTTGGGACAAGTTTTACCCGCATCAAAACCTCGAATTCTTGGGACTTTTTCCAGTTTTTCGGTTATAACTTCTATGCGGGTGAAGCCAGATTAAGTGTAATTTTTCGAGTTTTGAGTCGAGTAATTTCAGTCGCGCCATACATCATGTCACGTCACGTGATCACGTCACACTAAGTATGGCGCGTCTGGCTTCACCCTACGATACATCCTAGCGATAAGTTACTTCCTAGCTAATTAAAGAAGATAACATTTTGCATCTAATGGGTACCTACAACCTATTGAAACAAAGAATTTCTCTTCGGACTGGCATAATGGGGCTTCTAAACGGGCCATATTTTACTGCAACTTGTGGCCGGCAACTATGGCCGTCCCTCTCTGACACCCTACGCTAGAGCAAGATGCAAATAATGGCCGGCCACAAATTGCAGCAAAACATGGATGGCCCGTTTAGAAGCCCCTTATTGACATGAGATGGAAAGGGATGACGCGGTTCAAATTAGAAACTTCGGAGTCGCCCGCCAGGTGTCTGGATAATGTGCCCGCATAGGCGTCAACGGTGGGAACCGAACACGTGTTCGGTGTGAACGATGCACAAGGGCTATTGTTTAGACATGAACATGTAGGTTTATTGTGAAAAAAGCGTGTGAGCAAAGTTATCGTTTTCACAATCTAGACGCTTTTAGATAACGAGACCTACATTTGGTGAAATCTAGATGAACTTACAGTTCAGAAACTTAAGTAGGTACCTAACCAACCGCAACCTAATTATCACACTCAATTGAATTCTATCTACTAGTTGACGGACCGAACGGGTAAGTAGAAACGGCCTTAATAATGGACACAATTATATAGACTTTTGCTACTTGTGCATAACATGATATTTTAATTTTAAAAGATTTGTGGCTCAATATATCAAAATTATTATGCATGTCAGATTTTTTTAACTATATAATTATATCATATCGCTACGGAGAAATATATGGCTGAAGTCTCGGATAGATAGATGTCAGGCGGGAAACATCGAATTGTGGCCATTTATGCTATAAATTCTAAGTTTTCAATGTATATATATTCCTCCTGAAAACTACCAGGACATCATATTCGCGAGCGGTTCGGCTTCGATTTATCAGCTGTTCTCAAGGACCTCGCTCAAGGAAGCACGTGTCTCGCTTATCGACACTATAGAGCGGGCACTAATGGCACAGGGAAGCCTTGCTTGCTTCTGATAAGTTGCGGTGCCATTTGCTTTTACTGATGCTGCACCTGCCGCGTTCCCGCGTTTCTACCTATAGATTAGTTAATGGACCGAACGTATAAAGATTAAAATGTGCACTAATGTTGCTTTATCTGGGTCTATATCTAAATTCTGGCTGCTATTTCTAACGGAGTTTAGCAATATCGTCAATTTGGCATTATCACGACTTTATCGTGGCATTATGAGGGAAATATGGGTATCATCTTTTTCGCATAAGTATTTGTTTTAGGTTTCAGAGAATGGGGTAAACAAATACGATTAATAGATAATTAAGTATATTATATATATTTTATGAAAAATAAAATATGCGTGAATAAGGGGAACCAGGAAAACGGAAAGAAAAATAATACAAAATTAAAACACAATTATAACGTTTTTATATCGTATCTGTGACATGCGAATAGCCGCGGAATTGCTAAATCATTGCGCCGGGCTTTTAGGTTTTTCGGAGTCTTTAATGGCTTTATAATGGAGACAAGTTTACCGTGCCGTGGGCACCAGATTGAGCTTTTGTTAAGCAAATGTTGAAGAAAAAACACATTTAGCTTGTGTAAATTTCCTTGCGAAGCATTCGTCACATTAAGACTTTAAAAAATCAAATGTTCGAGGAATTTTATGATCAATTTTTTTTCATGCCCATAAGCAAATGAAAAGAGCTTCGGTATAGGTACATCTCGGTATTATTTTCTGTAAAACACTTATCATTTTACATACAAAGATATTTGACTAACGAAAATTCGCCTCACCTCCACAGATATTGTAACGGCCTTCTAAATTGCCTCCTTCGCTTTCTTTTGTTTTAGCTGGAACATTAGAATATTTAAATCAGCCATTTTCATGCATGACAGGAGCGGAAATGCGATGATGTGAAGAAAAACGAGAAATGGGGGTTTCATTTGTTTCCCATACGCGAACGGAACGTATTAAAATTCCGCCGGAGGCCACGCGTCATCTGTGGTGCTAGCTGTTCGTTTGTGCATCCGTCCTGCTGTCACAGGGTAATAAATGAGCTGGACAGAAGATAAATGCAGCTAACTGCACAGTTCCTGATCTAGAACGCAATGTTTCTATTACTTTGCTACGAACTGGCACGCAAATCGTGTTGTTTCTGCACTTGCGTGCAAATAGAACGTCATAGTCGCCGTCATTATTATTGCAAGCGGGATACGCCCTTTTCTGGTATAGGCACTATAATTATACAAGGAGCTTAACGAAGCATATCTTAGAACGCCGTTTGTAGGTACTATGGATATAATATGTAGTAATCATACGAGTGTATACGGTGGTTAACAAAGCGTTTCTTTAAGCTACTTTTCATATGTGTCTGATATGGATAATGAATTTAGAAAGGTAATAAAATATCATTAAAAAGGTACCTACTAATGGATATCCAAAAGTATCAGCTCGATGCACAATCAAAAGAAGGGTGAGAACAAAGTTTCTTTGCGCTTTGATATATATCTCAACACTTCTGCTTACTAAAAGTACTGTGGCGGTGTACTAATGTTTTATCCCGACAGGGCATTAGGGAAATACAAACGAGTAGCGATATAAGTGTGCTTGTTTTGTTTCTGCTTTATAATTGCTCGTCTGTACGTGTCGCGGAATTTGGCCCCTCGAGATATGAGATAGCTTCTCCTTGGTAACCCGTTTTACATGCTCAGAGTGTGTTTGCTTACTTATTGGATAACTTAATCTTTTTACCCGGGTGCGTCAGAAGATGTATACCTAGAATCTGTCTATATTATGTATGTCTATTTATTGCGCACGCTCCGCTGATTGTGTTACTGGCCGACAATTAGCAGAAAATTGCACTGTTGGTTTGTCTTCTTTCAAGCAATAGACAAGAAATAGTAGGTACACAATGTTGCTAAAGCTGTACTATAATCGTTATGTATCATGAACTTTCGATTATGCCGCGCACAATCGAAAGTGACAAAATGGGTACTTCTGACACCATTTTTCCGTCATTAGAAATTGTAAAAAATACTTGTTTACGACCACTTAAAGAGAAAGTTGTTTGGATTATTAATAGTTGTTAATTGCTCAATGACATCTATTTTCAATCTCGTTGTTATCTTGTCAAAATTATTAGAGACATGTTTGACAACATTACTTTGTTTGGAGTTATGTATAAGCATTTATTGATCTTATAAATATTGACACAAAGCAAAAACATTTATTTATTATTTAAACATTTTATGATTTGAAAATTTTGAAACTTGATCCATTTCTTGAATAATACTTGTAATATTTGCAAATAGATATTATATAAGTTTATATAAGTATCTAGATACACGTAGTTTGCCGTGGCGTGGCGTCAAAAACATTCCTAGGTCGGAAGCCTCTACCAGATTGTATATAGTTTTTTTTTCTAAGCCAATTTTTTTTATAAATAAATATCAGACAACCTCACACAGTGGCTAATAAAGCCTGTCCACGTAGCTCTCTCATCTAACACTAAACTCATTTATACGACATTACAAGAAGATGCCAATACTTTTTACCGTGGTCGGGTAATTAGTATCCTATAACAATCTTCAGATATCCCTGTACCAAAATTGGTCGAAATCGGTTTTGCTGTTTCGGCGTGATGACCGAACAAAGAAATGTTAAGCCAACGATCAAAGCTTAAAGAAAAATTGAAAAAGGAGCTACCTGGTGGGAGAGACCGGGAACCCGGTATCTCTGGATTGCCGGTATAGCGCGTTAACCATTTCGCTACCCTAGCTCCAGGAAGACCTGACGAATTTCTTTAAGCTTTGATCTTTGTATTAAATAAAAAAATATGGTGTATCCACATTAAAATAAATGAGACATTACATGTTTCATAAATTTATAAAGAAATGTTAACCAACATACGTCGCTGTACAACTAGCGCCCCTGCAAATCCTTCATCGCGCTGGTAATATTGTTCCTGAAATAATGGAGAGCTATAGAAAACTGTTTTTTTATTCAATACTTTTTTAGAATTCTTTTATCTATAGTTTATTTTCAAGTCTAATTTTTAATTTTTACTTTAAGGTATCTAAATAGATATTTACCTTACTTTTTAATTGTTTCCTCGCTATCCTCGGTCTTCCTTTCTTTGCTTTCAACAGTTTCCACCTTCTATGACGACGCGGTTGGCGCAGTGGTAAAGCAGCTGCCTACTAAGCCGACGGTCCTGGGTTCGAATCCCGGCAACGGCAAATATTAGTGTGCCATTTTTCAAATTGCCCAAGAAATAAACCGCACGGAAATGTTCCTCCCTTTCGATTCACACCTATTTGGTTTGGTCCCAATGTCGGAATGTAACGGTTGTAAGAGAAATGGGCTCAGTTCGGCTTTATTGACTGTGTACGTAGATTGTAGGCTGTGCGGAATAACGAGAGCTGATATTTTGTGCGACATGAAGTATCACAGTAATGAAAGAACAGTATGGCAGCAAAATGTATAATGGCTATTGTGATTTGGACAGAAAAGTACCTGTTCATTTGACTATCATGATAAGGAAACTGTGTTCAAACAAACCATCAGAGTTTCAACTTGGATTTTAATCATTCAAGTCACACTTTGATACGATGGAATAATGGACGTCATCCAGCTTATTTCCTGCGACCAAATCGAGTTGTCGAATACTCGTTAATGTCAGATTATCTTTGTGCCAAGTTCACTTTGACGAAGTTAACGTATCGATGGACACAAAAATAGGCATGCAGTAGACTCAATACTTTATGGTGAACCAATTCAATCTGCGTTTTACGTGGTTGGCATTGTAGAGCTCTTCGGCGTCATCAGATTAGTCATTATAAAATAGCGATTTAGAATTAACAGGCATTTAGAAGATTGAGTCGAGTCTCCTTCATTTCGCCAGAGATGTTGCTATAACTTTAGCTGAACATTCTAACATACTGACTGCTATTTTGACTGCGGTACAGCCACTCCTTGTGTAACGGCTTTCGTTTCAATCGCATGCAAGGAATGGGGTTCGATGACCGATAGCGAGTGCGCTTACTAGCCTGTTTCTTATCACTTAGCACAGATCGACACAAACGCGGAAACCCTAGGTTTATCGAATAGGCTTTACGATATAGGCCGATGACTAAATTAATTGTTTCTTGTTTTCTATCTCAAAATGATTTAAATACTTTCCTCGGTACATGTACTTGGATAGTTGGATATTTTTCTTACAGTGACTTAATAGCAAATAACATTCCACTTAAATATTTAAATCTGAATGATGAAATTAAGTCATACAACCAGATAAGGACATATACATAATAATGTATGTGAGCGAGAGCGACTACGAAAGAAGTTCTGAAATTTCGTCCTTTACGGTGTGTTAATGAGAACGCAGGATAACAGATCTACTACTAAAATGCAATAGGTTCTTCACTACAAGACACAAACAGGATAAATCTAGAAGTAAGAAACTTATTTACGGAAACGTTTATTTTAAATCTAATCGATCAAAATTGATTTAAAAATACTTTTATGGCTAAAATGGTATTGCTGTGTTTATATACATTTCAAGGTATGTGATACAATCTCTGCTAGATCCGTATAAGTCTTAATTACTTTTTTTTTACTCTTACGGTTTGTAGGAAAACTAGTATACAAACATAGGCATTTCTATATTTTACCCTTAACCGGCTTTACCTTTTACACTAGTTTGTTAATACTGAAAATAATTATATCTAGTCGTAATTGAAATGGCTCCCAGACCATGACCACGACGACTAGACTCTCCTAACAGTTGAAACGTTGGATAATTACCGGGGATCGTAAAATGCGACCAAAATCGATTGAAATGAAATATGACAACTAATGACGATCCTAGAGCACTTCAGTGAATAAAATTTTGCTTCTATTTTACGGACCCTGATAAACATACCTGTGCTAACTCGGGGCACGTTCTAGGGATAGGATATCGATATAATTAAATTAATATATGTGCTCATTGAACATTCTCGATTACTATAAAGAGGTTCGATGTCATATCTGATCTGACATTGAGATTATATTATGAAAATTATTTTAAAATAAACATGCAAATACACGTTTTAATATGTTTATTAATTTTATTTGAAAATGTGGAGAAATAAGTAATATTTATTTATGTCGATGAAATTAGATGTTGACAGTAACATCAATATATTTTTTTGTCGATAAAATATTTTGCTACGTTACTTTCGTATAGGTGCCCCGAGTTATCCCAGGTATATGCTGATAAATTACCAATGTAAGGTTCTACGATAAGTCCCGTTTTCCACCGACTTCAAAGACTATTCTATTTTCTATTCGGTTGTATTTTTTTTTATTTGTTGTTTTTCGATTATTTTAGTTTTAACGTTTGCTACCACAAAACTTCGTCATGCCGGTTTGGTTTTTTTTTGTTGAAGAATAGGTCCATCACCATATTGGTCTCATAAAATTTTGGTGAACTCAGATCTGATGATGCGATCCTTGAGAAATGGAAGGAGCTCCTCAAATATTATAGGCGTGTGTGCAAAATGCGTGTGACATACATACACACACATTTTGACTGATGACCATGACTTTTCTTGAGGTTTCTATATACATCCATTTCACAATTAATAATTATATGTATTATGTGTGTCATCCTAAAATCGTGTAGAAATTCAGTTTTCTATGGAGATGAGTCATTGGTTCAGGTAAAATCTTGTCAGGAGAAATCGCTTAAAATTTTCTTTGAGCTCTCATCACACCGAAACGGCTGGAAAAAAATCATTTTAACCAAATTTGTAATAACCAACTCTTAGTGTACCTACTTATAGATAAAAATACTTCAGACATAATATTATGACAATAGACATAGAAATAATAAAGGAGAGCCTAACGTTTTTTTAACTTCGTCCTCATTTTTAGGGTTCCGTACCCAAAGGGTAAAAAAGGGACCCTATTACTGAGACTTCGCTGTCCGTCCGTCCGTCTGTCACCAGGCTGTATCTCAAGAACGGTGATAGCTAGACAGTTGAAATTTTCACAGATGATGTATTTCTATTGCCGCTATAACAACAAATACTAAAAATAAAATAAAATAAATATTTAAGGGGGGCTCCCATACAACAAACTTGTTATAGATTATATATATATATATATATATATATATATATAAGTACGGAACCCTTCATGCGCGAGTCGGACTCGCACTTGCCCAATTTTTATATTAAAACCACGTGTGATATTTTAAACCACAAAATGTATGGGTGAAACCAACTTGACACTTGATATTATTTACGATGCTATAAATGCGAATACTATTTTTAGATAGGTCACAGATGCGCAATATAGGTCAGCTGTCGTAAATAAAAGACTAAATTATGCTATGCGACATACTAGAGTGGAATAGCTTCCTATTCCGATAGCTTCATTAGAAACAGATGTAGTTACCCTTCCAGTTTATGGCAAATTGTATAATTAGTTGTTGTTGCTGTACCTACATTAAACAATACTTACCATTATGTAACTATTAATCCTATTTTTGACTGAGCGAGCGAAAGCGTCTCTATTTCAGCTTAGCCAATTATTTAGTATGTACGAACTTCGGATGTCCAGATTTACGCCTATTCCCGCCTACAGGTTGCATTCCTAAAACGGATTTTGTGAATTTTGTGAATTTTTGTGAGTAGGTTCAATAATAATATAGATTTTTGTCTAGTCAGTATTTCGATATTTTTCAAAATGGCCACCAGTATAATATAGGTACCTACATAAGTGAAATATCATAAAATTCCGATGACCAAAGACGCATTAAGTACTATAGCATTATTTTTGTACTGGATATATAAGATTTTAGCGAA
This sequence comes from Apotomis turbidana, assembly GCA_905147355.2. Classification (NCBI taxonomy): domain Eukaryota; kingdom Metazoa; phylum Arthropoda; class Insecta; order Lepidoptera; family Tortricidae; genus Apotomis; species Apotomis turbidana. The sequence goes on along the minus strand of LR990288.1, from coordinate 20,683,712 downwards.
GTAGTGTAATTTACAGACGTGTTTTCAGAAATGTGGGTTGAAATGATGATGACGGAGATGAAAATTTGATAATTCATTCATCCACCGAGTTTTTAACATACATAGATCAAAAAATGGAATCACCATTCCGTCCTGATTCCACGTTTTAAAAAGCCCTACATATTTTTAAATCCCTGTCATTTGAAGCCATCTCATATATAATTTATCACACATAAATTTGTATTAAACTCCTAGATTATGCGCCGGTGAGGTTGATACGACAACATTAACATCTAAATTGAACTAATATGGGATTGACACCCATTTAATATGTAGACCATTTGAGAAATTGTGAAATGTGAGAACCCTGTGGACCGAATTAAATAAAGACATGAATATTAAAACTGAGAGACATACTGTTTTTATCTATTTAAAAGTAATAAAACAAAATATTTTAAAGTAACTTTCGGTATTTAGTGCATTTTTGGTTTGGAACGATGCTTTAGATTTTTTTGGAAAGGACTGTACTTATAGGTTAAGAAATACTGACACGAATAATAGATTGGATTAAGATATATTCGTTGAAAATATTATGAGGTTCGTAATTGTTGTCGAATTTCCTGATAACAAACTACTCGATACTTTTTACAAAAAATCGTCGCCAACTGCTTATTTAGTAAAAGAAAGTGTTATCCTGTGTCATTATGAAAATTAACATTAGAAAAACTCTATAGATTAAAAACGAAACTAATGGGATGCTTTGTAATATAAAACTTTTTACTTTTGTAAAGGAATTGAGATAAAAGTCCCAATTTCATCGCCATCAATCAGATCGGGGGTGAGCCCGCGTCAAGCATCGATGCGAAAACTCCGAACAACTGCGGAAAACATTTGAAATTTCATTAAATAAAGCTGTCCCTTTCAAACTGACACTAAATGGAAAAGATGAAAAGAGAGAGTATGACTGAAATTACTAACTTATATAAGTAGACGGTTGAGGACTTGAGTAAAGCAAATGACGTGTATCGCACGATAATGGATTGAAAACGAATTGCTTATTTGAGGAGCTAAATTTCGATCAATCCCTCAAATAATTTTAAATTATTAAAACCATTGTTATGATGCAATTTCGACAACTGAGTATTGAAGAACTCTTCTGCTTCGTTAACTACTAAAATGAAAAACAGGTTCTTGGCAAATCGTCAGAGGGAACAAAACAAACAGCATATTGCAGCAGCGCTTTGGGGGTGAATAATGCAAATTTTAAAAATTGTTACCTCAAGCAAAAACCCTAATGACACATCGCATATGCTTTAACTTCCAAGGATATACCCTTAAGGCAATAAACAATTGTCAATATTACATAATATTCTTTACAGTATTAACACCGGCCTTGGACGCAATGGTCAATTCAAGGAATAACGGGGTCCCACGGACCGGTCCGTATGACGAACGAATTGTGCACGATCTTACGACATGTCCTATTCAGGACGACTTAACTAATCGAGCGTATCCAATTCTGCCCATCAGCTCAATTACTCCTAATACAGGGATTGCTCATGCCGAAATACGACCGATTTTTTAATTGCTCCAACTGAGCTGAGGGCGATGAACGTAATTAATTGGTCTCTCGGCCTCAACGTTGAATTTTAAAACGGGATTCCATATACATATCACTTATAACGTGGAGAGATCTCCGAAGTAGCTATATACCTAGTATTTCACCACTTCACTAACCCGGTCGCGTTAAGTTTGTGCCTCATTTATATGGGATGCCATATATGTATATCAGGCGCAAACTTAACTAAACCGGGTAGTAACGTAAAATGTCAACTTTTGCAGCAGCTCAAATCGCAAACATCGCGTTTTAATGACAGACGATATATCTGAGTAATCCCTTATTTGGCGATATCGCAGAGTACACGCGAATTAGTGCCCATCAGAATCTTGTATTAATTTGCTTGAATGGACCACCTTGGAGACAATTTCTTCAATTGCCTCATCATTATTTTACCCAGCTAACATCAATCCGTGTAATTACAAGTAAATTACTTCAGTACGCAAATGCGTCTCGATGTTTTATTTGTGAATGACGCGGCTCGTGGACTTTTTGCCTCCGTTTCCTTGCATAACTTTTTAAACAGCTGCACCAATTTAGCACTGTCTAACTAAGTGATAAGTTTAATTTATATCCGTCGGAAATTCTCCTTCTTTTTATGAATTAAATTATATTTCTAAATTAAAATGACGCTTTTGATTTTTTTTTCAACTTAACGTCAATAGTATGAAAATTGTTAATCCCTTTTTAATGTCTTATCGAACGATATCTTGTTCTTATCGCAAATCTTCCTTCTTTTATGGTCATACTATTCTTATTTCTTATTATACTTTTAATTTTGCCTTAGGGATTAAAATTACGCTTTTAGCTTTTTCTCATTTGTTCCTAGTGTGAAACGTTAAATGCATTTTATTTCTGTAGTAGCATCAAGGACGTAATCGATTTTATTTTTTGTCTCATCGAACGATTCCTCAGAACACGTTCCCCGCTCAACCGGTGTCGCGAGTTTCTTACATCGAGTCGATGTTTATATCTCTGCAAACTAGTATTTAGATCACTAGAGTTCGTATTCATAGACGTTTTAATTCAAGGTTCGCTGAAGATACATGCTCCCATTACCGCTCGTAATTACGATACTAGTTTATCGCTAGGGGACTCATATTTATTTAATACAGCTTCTTCCTAACTTTGCAACGAAACCTTGAGAAAGTCAAGTACATATTTTCATCGACCATCTAACTATATATGCATAATTATGGAATGTTTTGCATGAGAAGTAGCTGCGTGTACCCAATAAGAGTTTTAATTAAAATTCTTTCGATAAAAGGTCGACAAATAAGAAAACAAAGTTATGGGAAGACTAAATATTTGGGGGTTTGTAATCTGCGAAACGCGTGGCTCGGAATGCTATAATGAGATTAATTGGCTGCTGATGCGAATAAGAGATATTCCACACTAGCGTTTTTTGACCGTCAGCGTTATGCTATTATGGCAGCAGCGTCGACGCTACGTTGGTTTGTTGCGACTGTGCCGTGACGTCAGCGGTGTACATGGAGTATTAACGTCTCACCAGCGCCCTCACAGCGAAAAAGAGACATACATCAATGACATTTCGTCGCTGCTGCACGAACGCTGGCATGACGCTGATGATCAGAAGACGCTACTGTGGGTTCTCTCTTAAACTATACCCAAACATCCTGACGTCAATGAGAATATACAGCTTCTAATTAAATAGGCGGCGGGGCTTCAGTGTTTGGGTAACAATGGTATTCGATCCAAGTGACGATGAAGAAATTTGTGTTTGATAGTAGCTAATAAACTTCAGAACTATTTGAAGTTTGTTTATCGCCGCTTTAAGTGCTGATGTATCAAATTGGCTTGGGTTTAAAAAGGACTCAATCCGAGACTGAGATGCTAGTATATTATATAGAATATTTCTAGTTTAGCATAGTTACAGTAATGAAATGAATCTACTTTCTCATTAAGATGAATAAACGCTATTTAGACTAGAAGATACAATTCTGTGATACGAGAAAAGACAAGATATCGGTAAATTTGGTAATCACAGAGCTCCATCGACTTCGACCCATGATTTGATTATGTAAACTTGGTTTAACTTTAAAGATACAGTTTCTATTATAATTATAAGAGTCGAAAGTGTTTCAAGTTACTAAAGAACTTACCATTTAATCAAAGTTATTATCGATTTCGATTGGCTACTGGCTAGTGTTACGTCGTAAAAGTAATCGATTTATGAAAGTAGTCACATTATAGCTACAATCTAATTTAATGTTTGCGCTAGTGAAAGCTAAACATTTCTAATCAATGAACAACTAAGTCAAAATATAAATCAACTCAAATCAATCAACGTTTTGGTAGGTAGTATTTGTTATATCAACAATGAAATGAATGAAAATGTATACAATAAGGAACCGATTTTACTGTAGCTTAAAAAATAAATGAAAAAGGTGTTATCTCCTCCTGGTACGGTAGGGCAAGTGAAATTTTTCATCTACTGAAAAGTAGTGTATTGGAATCAATGAATGAGCAACAGATAATAGAATCGAACTGGATTCTTTCTCTTTGTAAAAGTAACAGTGGTAGATTTTTATCCAGTTTGTGATTGAAATATACCTATCCGATATCTGGTCACTATAATTCAACTATTATATAAAAGCAAAATATGCACCATTCCACTGTTACCTGTGCTGTTACCGTCACGAACTTTTCTTTCTCGCTGAAATAAACGTAAGGTACGGCCTCTATTTTGATACGCCTGGAATCGGTGGTCCCTTCGCTAAAATTAAAATAACATGATTGAGCAATATCAATTTGTCATGTCTTTCAGTGTTCTGAATGTCATAATTTGGGCCTAGGATCACACAAATAATAATATTATAAAGGCGAAATATTGCGAGTGTATTTGTGTGTTTGTAATTCTTCACACACAAACGGCTGGAACAATTTTGATAAAATTCGTTATAGAGGTAGCTGGATTAACATATACGCCACTTTTTGTTTACACTGCGAGGCGCTTTAGTTTATAAATAAAATATACTTCCATATTCAAAGTATTCAACAAACACGTTCACACCCCCCTAGAGTATTCGTTCACACTACAGCTTAATGGAATGAAAACAAAAGACTGACTTGTTACGCCAACATCTGGTTCGACGCGGCCGCTCCCACGGTCATCGAAGATCTTTTTCTGCAGATGCCCGGTTGGCGATAGATATGGTGCTCTTAATTAACGTTTTAACCGTAAGAGCAAGCATTTTATCTTATTCTTGATCCACTTTGATACAACTGTTACTTTATTAAGACTTTCTCAAGCGAACGTATTTTTAACGTGATGCGATTTTGTTAGACAAGTCGTATCAGCAACTTTTTCAACAGTAAGTTAGTGATAATAACTAAGTTATCAAAATATGTTTCCTTTTTAATTTTTGTTTAATTTGAAATAATATACCGGGTATCAAGAAAAATGTTATGGACAGACGGACAACAAAGTGATACTGATATGATAACGGCCCTGTTTTTGCCGCCTGAGCTACGTATCCCTAAAAAAGGTTAACCTTCCAAAAATAACATTGTGTCGTGAAGTAACCCGGCACGGAGTAACTAGAGTACCCGGAAAGTAACAAAAAAGTAATCCAAGGAGTAACTTAAGTAACCCAACGGGTAGTTAAAGTAAGCCGGCGGGTAGTTAAAGTAACCCAGCTTCATTGGAAGAATTTGGATCTTTGTCATCGTTGTTTTGAAGCGTATTCTAGGTTTGGAACATAATATTGTGTAAAATTATTTACTACACATACGGACAAATATGAGACATGTGAATGCAGTTAAAATGCTCAAATAAATTGGTACGATGCCACGGGGTCCCCTTTTAGGTATAGTTTAGTTGTATAATACAACTAGCTGTTGCCCGCGACTTCGTCCGCGTGGAACCTTTATCTTGAAAATTTTACATCTTTATTATTTTCAGATCTAAGTAATTGCTAAACGTGCTTTTTCATTCAATTGCTTACGAAATAGTAACGAACCATTCTTACGCGAAACCGACTCGCTCTTGGCCCTTTTTTACTTTTTTTTTTCGGCTAATTTGCTCTACATCTACGAACGAATAGCTTTACTAAATTCGATGAGTTAAGAACGACGTTAATTCTTTGATTCGAATAATAATGCCTTTACACAAAGTTTCAAGTACCGCACTCAAAAAAATGTTTGATCTACATACAAATTTTCAACCCCTTTTCACCACCTTCAGGGCTGAATTTTTATAAACGCTGAAATTAGTTTTCTTATGTTTTAATTTTTTTTTTTTTTTACTAGCCTATACTTGTGTCCCACTGCTGGGCAAAGGCCTCCCCTTTCTTGCGCCACTCGTCTCTATTGGCTGCATGCTCCCTCCACTCGTTACTAAATGCATCCAGGTCATCTCGCCATCTTCTTTTCGGTCTGCCTCTGCTCCGGTAACCTTGCGGTATCCAGTCGGTGATTATTCTAGCCCATCGTTCCGGATGCATGCGGCAGACATGTCCAGCCCAGTCCCACTTCAGCTTTGCGGTCTTGGCACCTACGTCTACAACGCGTGTTTTGGAACGCAGTTCGGTGTTTCTTATACGGTCTTGTCTACGAACACCTAATATGCTGCGTTCAATCGCTCTCTGACAAACTTTGAGCCTGGTCTTTTGAGCTTCAGTCAATGACCAAACTTGTGCTCCGTAGGTTAGAACGGAAAGAATACACATATCGACGAGTTTTCGTTTTAGCGAGAGAGGAAGGTTGCCCTTCATTAGTGCTTTCATGGACCAGAAGCTCTTCCAGGCGTGGTCGATACGTCTATCGATTTCCTTGCTCTGCCTGTTTTCGAAGGAAGCTATCTGGCCCAAGTAGACGTACTCGTCGACATATTGTATTTCTTGCCCATCCACCTCGACCCTACGTTTTGCTCTGTTGGTCATCAACTGTGTCTTTGCTCTATTCATTGTGAGACCAAACTCCAAGCTCGCCGTGCTAAGGTTTGAAGCATTTGCTGTAGTTGAGGTGCCGTGTGGGAAAATAGAACAATGTCGTCAGCGAATGCGATGTTTTAATAAAATACCATTTTACAAAGTTTCTAATTCCTAACTTAAAATACAACTTATACCCGATACAACCTTTCATCCTCTTTTTAACCCCCTTAGGGGTAGAATTTTCAAAAGCTCTGAATTTTTTTTCTTGTATTCTAATTATATGCCTTTATACAAAGTTTCAAGTCCCGCACTCAAAAAAAATTTTGATCGTCATACACACTTTCAACCCCTTTTTAACCCTTTTCGGGGATCAATTTTCAAAAACGCTGAAATTACTTTTCTTTTATTTTATTTTAGTACCTCTTTATGAAGTTTCAAGTTCCTAGCTTAAAATTAAATTTGAACCCCAAGACAAACTTTCATCCCCCTTTTAACCCCCTTAGAGGTTGAATTTTTAATAACGATCAATTAATGTAATTATTTTATTCGGGTGTGTAATGTTTTGCATAGCAACAATTTGCGAATTTTCATTTTGCATAAAACGAATTGCATAATTTCAACCTGCATAAGTGATCATAATAATTATAGCATAAAAATAAAATGCATACAAACGAATTGCATAATTTCGAAAATTATATTAGTTTAATTGCATAATAATGTATTTGCATAATAGACAAATAGCATAATAGTCACTTTGTATACTATACCATTGTCATATCATACTTTTTTCATAATAACTTAAAGCATAAATGTTGTCCAAATAAATATATCCAAAAATATAATATTTTTTTCTTATTCATTCTTCCCCATTTCCGAGCCAAATTACCTAGCAGTTACCTTTTAAGGGTCATAAAAAAAAACCCTAACCTACCTATCTCTGGGAGCAGTTTCGTTTTTAGGGTCATAAAAAAACCCTAACCTACCTATCTCTTGAAGCAGTTTCGTTTTAAGGGTCATAAAAAAATAACCCCTTACCTACCTTTCCCTCGGACTAGTTTCGTTTCTAGGGTAAAAATCTCTGGGAGCAGTTTCGTTTTTAGGTTCATAAAAAAAAACCCCTAACCTACCTATCTCTTGGAGCAGTTTCGTTTTTAAGGTCATAAAAAAAAATAACCCTAACCTACCTATCTCTTGGAGCAGTTTCGTTTTTAGGGTAAAAAAAACCTAACCTATCTCTTGGAGCAGTTTCGTTTTTAGGGTAAAGAAAACCATAAAAATATTTCAGTAGGTACTCAACAACTTTTTATTCGTGACTTATTTGATATGATATTTATGCAACTTGATAATTATTTTAAGTGTTTTTATGAGTTTTAATAAATATTCTGAATGTATGTTATACCAAGTGACATTATGACTTATGAACATTATAACGAATGTTATTATGATTATTAATAGGTATGATGTTTAAATATTATGCTTGACAAAATTATGAATTTTGTTTTTATGCAATGTGTTTATTATTCGTTTTGAAAGTAGTTAAATGAAAATATGCTAAAAGTTTTCATGCAACTTGAACCGCATCCATTTTATTCTTATATATGTCTTTATAAGAAGTTTCAAAGAATTTGTAATGGATTTAAACTTTCAACCCCTTTTAACCCTTTTAGGGGATGAATTTTTGAAAACGTTGAAATTACTTTTCTTGTAGTCTAATAGTATGCCTTTGTACAAAGTTTCAAGTCACGCACTCAAAAAAATATTTGATCTCCATACAAACTTTCAACCCCTATTTTACCACCATAGGGGATGAATTTTCAAAAACGCTGAAATTAGTTTTCTTTTATTTTATTTTAATACATTTTTATAACATAAAAAAAACTTGTACCCCATACAACCTTTCATCCCCTTTTTAACCCCCCTATCCCCTTTTAGGGGTTGAATTTTTCAAAATCGCTTCGTATCTCTTGTAAAATTTATAAATGCAACCTACTGTGCAAATTTCAACTCTCTATCATTTGTAGTTTCGACTGCGTTGATGAGTCAGTCAGTCAGGACACTTGCATTTATATCGAGGGCTTCATGCTATAGGGGCGTATGCGCAAAACCCCTACTTTTCAGGAGAGGCAAAAACTTAATAACTTTTTGTCCCTTCGACGGATCTTTTTGCAAATTAGCATGGAGTATTTATATTGTCACTGTTTTTATCTTGTATGATCAATTTTACGTAAAGTATCCTAAAAACTAGTAATTATGCGCTTACGCCTCTTTACTGCGGCGAAAATATTCGAAATGTCTGTCGATTTTCCTTGAAAAATACTTGAAATTGAGGGGCGTATAAATTAAATCTTTTCCTATTCAATTATTCAATGAAAATTGGTCTGAGTTCTGTTTTTATATCGAAATACTTTCTTTTTACAGTAATTTTCACATTGCTACGAATCTCCTTCAATTTTGTCTGATTTTTTTTACGCCTGTTTGGCCCGACAAGAAAACACTGCTAGTGGCTTTTGAGTGTGGTCGTATAGTGGTGATCTAAGGAAAATTCAAGCATTTAGTAAAGAAAAAATATACATTTCACTGATTAAATTATTCGTTTCCTTGATTATAACTTTTTAGAAGAACTTATGACCCAGCGCCGCTCTTGAATCGGCGACATTCTGGGATGTTAAGTAATGAAGGCAGATGTCGATCTCCAGTCGGCTGACCATCTCGAACGATTATTAACTGAGCACTTCAGTGCTAAATAAAGTCCCTCTGTCTACCCGTCTACCCATGGGTCTTTGCCTAGAACAGCAGTCATAAAGTCGTTAAAGGTGTCTTCTTGTGAACTCCAAGCAGTTGAGGTGCCCACTCTCTGCAGAAATCGGATTTTACGAAATCTTAATAGGTTCTAATAACTAGTTTGTAATGTGATAACATGACAGTCTTCTACAAAAACGAAGCATTAACCGTACGCCGTGGCGAGTTGATGACACTACTTTTGGCAACCCAACTCCATCAGAAAGCCCAATTCTAGGGGACCCTTGATGTTGCTGACGAGTTATAAGATAGTTATAAGTTAAACGAAGTTGCATGGATGAGCCTAAGCCAGTACAAACTATCCCTCCAAATAATGACCTTGAACCGTCACGGAAATTGTGTTTTATTAGTAGCGATAGTAACAACTCGGTGCTCCGAGCAGCGGAACACACTTTTGAAACGGACAGCCTATGTCATCACCTCATTAAGCATGGAGGGATACTACAGCTACTAGAGGGTCTTGGTTGTAAAATTAGTAACTTTACTTTTAACGATTTTTGTGTCATTTTAATTGGACATGAGGATTTTTATAGTACAAAAAATTATCTTCAGATTGTATCTACAATTAGGCAAAAGCTCACGCACATAACGCACACTAATGTTATAATTTGTACCCCTACATTTAAGTTAAGTAATTATTGCTACTTGTTTAATAAAAGGATCGAGCTATTCAATACATTGTTGTACTCGGATATAGCAACGCATCATTATGCATATTTGTTGGATTCTAACAAGAATCTTAAATATTCCCACAGTATGTTCTGGAAGAGATCAGGACACATAAATAATAAGGGTCTTTCAATAATTTTTCAAGACATAGCACACTATGTTTCTGTACTTAACAGATATAACCTAACCTACCCATTGCAGCCTGAAGGGATATTAAATAAAACATTTAAATCAAATTCTCAATCGTCGAATCAATACATTGTAGATCAAAGTCCTTTTTTAGGATAAATGCCTCCTTACCCAGTGAGGCCTTAACGCAATCTCATTCTACGTTGTGTATTTTTTACCAAAACTTATGCGGTGTCACGAACAAAAAGGATGATCTAGAATTATATTTGTATAGTCTATCGGACATCAAAAAGCATTATGTATGTATAAGTGAACATTTTTTTAATATAATCTCAGCCCCCCTTTTTCATTTAGCTGAGTACAAGCTTGTTACTTTTAATACCAGGTCTAGGAAAAAGGGTGGTGGTACATTAATTCTAAGTCACATTCATAGAAAACATGAGGAACTGGCCTTCTGTAAAGAATTATATGAAGAAGAAAGTTTTGAGGTTTGTGGTATTAAAGACTGTGTCACGCATGTTAACATAATATGTTGCTACAGAAATCCTGTAGATGCAAATTTTGATCAGTTCATTGTCCAGCTTGAACGTCTCCTAGAGCACTTCATTGACAAAAAATGCATTATTTGCGGGGATTTTAACGTTGATTTATTAACAGACGACAAAAAAAAGAGACAATTCATTTCATTGCTTTCAGAGTATGGTTTTGAGCCTCTTATTTTTACTGCCACCTTCGTGCGTAACAACTCTGAGTCGTGCTTGGACAATTTTCTAACGAATCTATCTAAAGAATTTGTAGATCCTATTAAGATTGACCACAATGGGTTGGCGGATGGTCATGCAGGTATATTCAGTACGTTTTCTGTTCCAGAAATTAATAAAAATGATAATAAAAAACCATCTGGAAAATGGTAAGGAAATTCAATAACGTCGGAAAAACAAAATTTCGCCAGTTAATTATAGCTGAAAATTGGGATGATGTAGGACTGAATACTTTCATTCAAAAGTTTAACAGACTATTCAAAGAAAGTTTCAGGAAAAAGAAAATAAAAACATCACTGAATAACAGGTCTAAGATAAAATGGATTACGAAAGGGATAAGAGTTTCAAGCACCATGAAGCGAGTTTTAGTGACCCACAAAACTAATATGACTGACTCGATAGTGAGCTATGGGAAAAAATATGTCACAATTTTTAAGAGAGTCATCAGGAATGCCAAAAGAATAGCTGTACAGGCACAAGTAGAAAAGGCAAAGGATTCCTCTAAAGAAATATGGAAGATCGTACACAGGCATCGCTGCAAAGCTGCTTCGCAATCCACTGATAATCTATATTTGAAAGTGAACACAGAAAACGGAACACAATCTCTGCTCGACAACCCTAAAGAGGTGTGTGCCATCTTTCTAGATAAATTCACACAAAGTGGCAGCACTATAGATACCTCAAAAGAGGCATTATCTCGGCTAAGGGGTCACGTCACTAGGATTGAAGATGATATGGCTTTTGATCCGGTCAATGAGAATGAGATAAAGTACATGTTAAAAAAACTCAAAGCTAAAACATCTTGTGGATACGATGAGATCCCTATATCTGTCATTAAAGATAATATAGATATACTTGCTGGTCCATTGGCGTATTTCTTTAATGAATGTTTTAATACTGGCACTTTCCCTGATCAGTTCAAGGTGGCCAAAGTTCTGCCAATACTGAAAAAAGGATCTAAATCGGACCCAACAAACTATAGGCCTATTTCTCTTCTGCCAACTCTGTCCAAACTCTTGGAAAGACTCATGAAGGACAGACTTGTTAAGCACCTTAATCTACACAATATACTAAGCGATAGGCAGTACGGTTATCAGAAAAGCAGAAGTACAAACGATGCAATTACTACCTTGATTGAAGACATAGTACTGCAACTAAACAGCAAAAAAAAAGTGGCAGGTTTATTCCTTGACCTAAGTTCTGCGTTCGACACCGTTGACCATGGAATCCTGCTCGCAAAATTGGAACATTATGGTATTAGGGGTACAATGTTGAATCTTTTTAAGTCTTACCTTACGAATAGGAAACAGTTCGTCGAAGTAAAGTGGGTTCAAGACAACAAAGAAAGTGTACACCGATCTAGGACAGCCAAACTGGAAATAGGTGTTCCACAAGGATCCATACTAGGTCCAATCTTCTTTATAATTTTTATAAATGATTTAGTTGCGTTCATGAGGACCTCGGCGCCCAGCGCAAAACTTGTGATTTTTGCCGATGACACTAACGCCATTATATCAGCAGAGAACATGGCACAACTGAACGAGAGAGTCAGTCATGCTCTGGAAGCCCTTAATACTTGGTTCAGCATAAACAATCTGAAACTAAACTGTAGTGAGACCAATGCGATACTTTTTAGAACCACCTCGAGAAACAAAGATTATCTGCAAATTTCAGCTAATGGTGTAAACATTAACCAAGTGGACTCAGTCAAATTTCTTGGCGTCTGGATAGACTCGAGTCTAAACTGGAAAGACGAACTGTCCTCGCTAGTAAAGTCTATTAGCTCGGCTTGCTATGCACTAAGAAGTCTAAGAGAGGAGGTCACCATAATTCAGCTAAAAATGGTGTATTACGCTTTGGTTGAATCGAAAATAAGGTACAGCATCAAGTTCTGGGGTAATAGTTACCGTTACAATATCCAGTCTGCATTTGTGTACCAGAAAAGAGCAATCAGAACCATGGCCAGAATTCCTCAGACTACTTCGTGCAAAACTTATTTTTTGGAGTATGAAATCCTTACTGTTCCTAGTTTATATGTTCTTATATTCCTTAGTGACCTGATAAAAAACCTGAATCGTATCGAAACATTAGAGGAGAGACAAATACGCCTGACAACCAGAAGGATGGACTTACCTCAAACTATATTCACCAAACTCAATATTGTCAAGCACTCCTCGGGCTATCAGGCAATTACCCTCTTTAATAAGTTGCCTGTTGAGTTTAAGTCCATTACGAGTTTACATATATTTAAAAGAAATCTCAAGGCTTTTTTGCTAAGGAAGTGTCTCTATTCGGTAGACGAACTTTATCTGAATGACGTTCAGTAATTGAGTTGGTTATAAAGTTTGCGTAGTTATTTAAATTAAGTACTATTATTAAATTGACGGGAACCTGGTATAAATGACACATTCTAGTTTATTGTTATAATTATATTGTATACATCCAATTTAATTATGTATTAGGAATTATTTGCATTAAATTAATTTGACAGGAATCAAATTTTAATGGTAATTATTGTTGTATTCTTCTTTTTATTTCTTTATGTTGTCATAGTTTAGTATGGTAAGTAATTATATTTGACATCAGGTAATTTTAATTGAGCTGTATGTAAGAATAATAATCGTAATTGTGTATAACATCATATTCATTATTTAAATTTGACAACAATGAAATTGTATACTTATGTACGGAATCGAATATGTAATTGTAAAATTGTAACTGTGCCTCACCCTACTTAATCATTTCAAACACAATGTATATTGTTCAATGAATAAATGACTTATGACTTATGACTTAGACTACGGAAATCGGTTGATGTTGTGCCCACTATTTGTTCACTCGAGGACACCTTAGCTGCTCTCCTGAGGTTCTGTTTTCCCGTGGCTGTCAAGCAAATCAACTTCTGAAGTGATTGTAGTTTAGCTTCAACGGTGAATAGTTTTGTTCTTAATTAAAACTTATTATGCCGGGCATGCTACGTTTTTTTTATTTACCTTGCTCGACAAATTAGAGCTCTGTATTGATCAGTTTGGGTTAGTTACCACAAAGCATCTGTTAGCGAACATTACCAGTTAAGTGTTTTCGAATAAACTGTCAGTTTGTTGTTAGACAGCCAGTGTAAAGCGAGTGAAGTCACATTCACATACCCTTGTGATTACCGTTCGTTAGTATTACTATGTCGCAGGATATGATGACTCTGTGTAATAGTGATGTTCGTTTAGTGTGGCGATGATTCCACAAAAGTGGTGAGCGGACGTAGCTTCGAGGGTTCTTACTTTGCTACCACTGCCTTTTTGAATGCACCAGTTTTGGCTTCACCAGTTTCGATGCCGATGAATCTCTTTCATTCCGGCTCCTACCAGAGCCGCTTTTATGCTGCTGGTGAATTTTATCCTGTCGTTGCCGTCAACGTCCCTCAATGTCTATGAATGTGCCTAAGGCACAGACTTGTTTTTAGTATTTTGCAGGATACTTTATGTTGCAAGTGCTTAAGCAAAAAACTGATTAATTTTCACTGAAGAATCTAACGCCTGACTAGAAGGTTTCTAGGTTTTGTATGATAATTACTTTGACTTGTCTACGCAGTACGCAGGCAGCCAAAACAATAGTTAATATCTTGATAATTATCTCTTCCCTTCTATTCCGTTCGGTTCTGGTGATTTGTATGAGTCAAGCAGTTGAAAGCCCTCAGTATTTTTTGTCGCCATTCTCTCTCCGTTGGAGTATTCTCCTCATCCACCCAGCTCACTAACCGTTATAACTCACAGCCCGGGAAGTGAGTCTGTACGAGGGTTGTTTCTTCCGCCGCTGAGCTGGTGAAGGTAATATCTGGCTTGTGTAGGGATCCTTAAACTGCAGTTACCTGTTTGAAGAGGAGACTTAGTTTGGACTTGACTAATTTGTGCCCGTGCTCAAATGTTCATTATTGTATTGAGTTTCCTCGTCTTTTTTCTGCTTATCCTAAACTTCTCCAGCTTGACTAGTTAGCTTTGTCCCCGCAGCTGTCTGAGATGGATAATTATGCATGATGGTAGCAATCCATAACGGTATATGTAAGGACGCCTGTTTATTTATTTCTTCAGCGCCCCCCTGCCCCATATTTCTTGGGAACCTCCGTTTTCAACAAAGTTGGACCTAGTCGGCTTGCATATTATGTGCGATAGTGCAATTCATGCTAAGTGGGTTCGTCCTTTGGATGACATCGAGCATTTATGATTTGGATATTGAATCGATTCCACCTGGGATACGAGCAGGATGGTTCCTTAGAAACCTACCAGTTAGAGATGATTTTCGGAGACAGGTGTGACGTTCAAGGTCTTTGCGCCCATTTGGTGTGACGGTATATGAGGCCGAAGACTGATCACTATCACTAAAAAGTATGGTAAATATGGTCGTATGTACATACGCCGCTATTGTTCGACAATTTTTGGTAAATCTCACAATCGAGTAATAGACGTATGAACATATACGCCTTTATACTCCGATCATATTATGATATTCCATTACATTATTGCGCTTATGCCTACTGTACGCCTCTTTGGATCGATAAAAAATTATGACCTACAATGATACGCCAAAACATATTTTATTTATTTCAAATAACTTATAATTATGAATAAAATTGACCCGATGTATCGTTTTTAGATGAGTACGATGCCGTTAAAAACGAAAATCGCATTTTTGCGCATACGCCCCTATAGTATGAAGCCCTCAATATATAGATGTATTTAGATAATTTTATTTAATATTGTAATTATCGTATTTTATATACATAATTGCACCAGATATACCTTTTTATAAATAAAATAGATCAGTAAATTATGATGATGGGGAAAATAATGAGGTAAAATAATTAAAGCTTCAAGAAAATTATTACAAGAACTCGGCGTTGTAAAAGATAATGGTTGTTTGAGTAAAATGCGAGGCCAAAAAACGCAATTGATTATGGAACGTAGCGAGCGGCTGACAGGTGCAACTGGGCGAAAAGTTACCTTAGACTCCTTTACTTTTATCTCTTTTATCTTTTTATCTTCGAGATATCAGAGTAATATATTCTGGAATTACGGCCCTGTTTTCACTACTTCTAAGAAAACTGACGATAAAACTGAGAACTATATCAGTATCCTCGTAACTTTTGAACTGTGAAATGTTCTTCCGTAACTAAAAGCTTTTGTTTGTTCCGTCATGGTTCACTGCGGTTGGCGACAGGCGCGGGTGGATTAAAATAGGGCTGCCAATAGCCACTGATCGTGTAACTCAACAGTAATCAATATCCAGCCTGGGCCATAATTTCATCTCTCTTCTATTTCGGAGTGATTGCCGAAGTGGCGGGTAACGTAAATTGTCACTTTATGCACGTCGGGTATTAAAAGCGATATAACTACCTTATCTAACGATATCTCAAAGTACACTTGAATTAGCGCCCAGCCTTTATAAATTGAACCGGATAGCACCAACACAGGATTACAGCATTTTTTTCGAATTTTCAGTCATTTGGCAGAAACTACACATAATGCCCAACATTTAGGATTTCAAGAAGTAGGCTAAAAAAGATAAAAAATGCTATTAACATCAGCATGGCAAAGAAAAAATAATCTTTACGATTATGATTATGGTAACACCATTATGAAACGGGAAAAAGAAGATTGCTGAAATGAAATCATTGAATAAAAACATTATCTAGGTACACAAGTTCATTGGTTTATTCATGCCCCATTTATTTTATCAATTAGTTAATGCACATCGGCCACTGCATGGTCTCTAGATTCCTTTTTTTTATTTTCCTTATCCAAACAGAATCCTAAAAATGTCTTTTGATTGCGGAAGGAAACTATACAATTTAATTAAAAACCCTCCCACTCATGTAGTTGAATGTCTTACAGAATGCTTTTATAGAACGTTAATTGCTCATCAAGATCAATGAAATGAGCCCATACAGGAAGATTTTACCTTGTGCTGTATATGAGTTTCTATAGCCACCTTCTATCTTCATCTCCCTCATCAAAACAGCCCCAAGATAACAAATCATTGTATTTACTAGTTAACTACATTTATGTGCAAAGTTTCATTTTAATGCGACAATTAGAAGTAGGCTAAAATGTAGTTCTCTTCTACGTTTTGATTACATTGTTATTAATTATATAGATTTAAACTTTTAGACGAGGCGGTTGGCTTCGTTTGTAAGCACCTGCGGCTCAGTAGCCGGCGGCGGTCGCGGGTTAGAATTAGAATCCCGGTATAGGGCAAATATTTGTGTGGTGAACTGAAATGAAATGAAATGAAATAATTTATTCAGTAAGTAGGCCACAAGGGCACTTTTACAAGTCAGATTGTGAATCTACCGGCATTTCGCAAGAGGAGACCGCTGTTGAGAAGAAAGCCGAAAGAAACTCAACAGTAAGTCATTTTTTCGTAAATAATACTTAGAACAATTACATTACATTAGTGTTATAACTAATTATTACATGCGTACACGTATAGGTGATATATAGATACTCCAAATCAATGTTAGGTAGGAATATTAAATAAAATTAAAACGATCAATTTAAAATATTAAATGTACCCAGAGATGTATAAAGTCTCTAGGTGTCACAACATGCAATAAAATATAATTACTTAATTAATTTAATTCCACAGAGATGTATAAGGTCTCTCGGCGTCAATGTGAATAATTTACGATAGACAATAATTATTAAACCTAAATTTCTTAGAGATGTATAAGGTCTCTAGGCGTCACAATATACAAAAAAGAAGAAAAAATAAATAATGATAATAATAATATGATTATAGTTAAATTTCATTCCTCAGATATGTATAAGGTCTCTGAGCGTCATTATTCAGTACACTAAGTTTATTAGAGATGTATACAGTCTCTAAGTAAAAAAATAAAAATAATAACTTCAATCGAGTACAGGATGAAGTCTCTCACGTCAATTCACTAAACGCTGGTAAGCAGTTACTACACAACTAATTTGGCCCTTGCTAGTGTGAACAGACCGGACCCCACAAACGGCACCCGTTCACGAGCATGACGCATATCTCAGCCATCGCCTCCCTCAACCATATTATAGGGAAGGTTGCGACCCGATCAATGACGCCACCGTAAGCAAAGACCTTTAAGCGAGCATGACATGCTCACACTGCAGGGCATTCATCACTAAAGCTAATGCCCGGTGAGAAACAACATAATGTGCTCTCATGTTACATTACAAATAAACTAATTTTACCGATTAAAATAATGCTTACTTTACATTCACATGACTAAACCACTGGCTTAAAGACATCCCTATCATCTAAAAAGTCATTTACAGTATAATACGCCTTGTTTATTAGGTGACGTTTTATGTGAGACTTATTTATTTATTTATTTATTTATTGAAAAACAGGTTACATAACATTACAGTTTACACCAATGCGTCATGAACCGAACAATGTTTATTTTGACGGCGAAACGGCGTGGCCCCGTTGTTCCGACATCTCGGGTGTTGGATTTGGTAGGTTGCCCCGGAACCGACGAAACACGACACCTTTCGGCCAGAAATCAGCACACGCGATGGTGTCCTGGAGCGGCCGCGGCACGCGCACCACAAACGAGCTGAAGTGCACGTAGTGGCGCGAATGCAACTGGAACACCCTCAGGTCCCTCAGCGAGTAGCTGGTTTTCTGGCGAACATACTGCGTCACTTCTTCAGCGGTGGCAGTGTGATGCAGGCGCGACACGTATAGCGCCTTGCTCGGTGTGGAGACCCGCAGACCACAACCAACCGGTTCTGCAGTACCACACTGACTCTTGCGTGTCTTACGCTTTCTTGACACCGTTGTGAAACCCTCCTTGTCCACACTGGTGCGAGGGGTTTCCTCTTTTGGAGGATCCCGAACTTCACGCGCTTGAATTTGCTGGAAGGTAAACTCACTACCTCGGTAGGTATTTTGTTATAGAAACGTACACAGTTCCCCACGAACGAAGAGCTAACTTTACGGAGACGATGAGCAGGCATAACAAGCTTATTCTTCCTTCTTGTATTATACTGGTGAATGTCACTGTTGAGCTTGAATGCATGTAGATTTTTCCGGACATACATTATATTCTCAAGGATATATTGAGACGCTACGGTGAGAATGTTGGCTAACTTGAATTTTTCTCTTAGCGATGCACGAGCTCCTAGTTCATAAATAGATCGTACGGCTCGTTTTTGTAGCACGAAGATGGTTTGAATGTCCGCTGCTTTCCCCCACAACAGAATTCCTATATGTCATTACACTATGAAAATAACTGAAATACACAAGCCTTGCCGTCTCGACGTTTGTTAACTGTCTGATTCGCCTCACTACATAGGCTGCGGAGCTAAGCTTACCTGCAAGAGCTGGCTATATGCGCATTCCATTGCAGTTTTGAGTCCAAAGTAACACCCAGAAATACTGTTTTGTCTTCAAATTCTAGTACATCACCTTTCAATGTCACCTTGGCACAATCTACTTGTTTCACATTCGGTAATGTGAATTTAATGCACTTAGTTTTCTTGGCATTTAAAAGTAGGTTATTTGCAGTGAACCAATCCACTATAGTAGACAGCGCGTCGTTAATAATAACGAGGTTATTTTCTTGTCTTTTTACTTTGAAAAGGAGAGAAGTGTCGTCTGCAAATAAGACAATCTCATGTTTATCTTGCACAAGGTTTGGTAGATCATTAATATACACTAGAAACAGAAAGGGGCCTAGAATTGAGCCCTGAGGTACACCCATAGCAACAGCTGATCCAGTTGATTGCATTCCGTTGATGACTACGCGTTGCGTTCTGCCTGAAAGATATGATGTGACAAGGTCAAGTGCACCATTCCTTACTCCGTAGTGTTTCAATTTACGTATTAAATTATTATGATCAACGCAATCAAATGCCTTAGATAGGTCGCAAAAAATGCCAACAACATCTTGAGCCTTTTCCCAGGCATCAAAGATGTGTTTAACCAACACCACCCCTGCATCAGTAGTGGAGCGACCTTTCGTGAATCCAAATTGACTGCTATGTAATAGATCAGGTCGATTAAAATGAGAAGTAAGTGGATTAAGAATGAGTTTCTCAAAAACTTTACTTAATGCGGGTAGTATTGATATTGGTTTAAAATTGGTGGGGTCTGATTTAGTTCCCGATTTGAATAAAGGTATGATCTTGCTGTGCTTCATCAAATCAGGAAATACACCTTTATCAATACATTTGTTGAAAATATCGGCCAAACATGGTGCAATCGCCTCTACAATTGAATGTAACACTTTCACAGAAAGGCCCCACAAATCTTCGGTCTTCTTCAAATTTAAAGACCTGAAGGTTTTAATAACAGTGTTAGGGGTAACATGCGTAAATTTGAAGATGTCTGTACATTCTGTTACATTCGTTTTTAATATTGATTCAGCAACATCTGGCGATGAATTTAATGACTGCGTCGTCTCTACAGGTATATTAGAAGAGAACCGCTCAAAGTGATGCGCAACTTCAAGACTGCGTTTTAATGCGCAACTCGAATATTTGTGCTTGGGTCATGGTTGTTCTATGTATTTAAGTATATATTTATCTATATAAGTATGTATACCGTCGTCTAGTACCCATAACACAAGCTTTTTGAGCTTAATTTGGGACTACATAGATCGATTTTTGAGAGCTTGTCTGATATTTATTTATTTTATTTAAACTAACACTATTTTCGCACATTAGTCATATTATTATTTATAAAAAACGGGACTTAATCGTGTTCAAATAGTTTTTTTCATCACATTTCACACTTGCTCCTAAACAAGGATTACGCCCTAGGGCGGTAAGTTATTTTAGTATTGACTACTATTTATTACTTTTGTTTTATTTTTCCTTCAAATTGTGATGAAAAACGTCGTACGTGACTCTGGTGGTAAAGGAATTCCAAACTCGTGTCATTAAAGCCCTCGTCTTCGGCTTCGGGCTTCTAATAGACACCCGATGTCAGTATGCGTACCAACCCGGTCGCAGTACTACGGACGCGGCGCGGGATGTGGTGGCGCGGGTGCTGGTGCACCTCGAAGGCGGGCGACAGGTCGCTGCCGTCTTTTGCGATTTGTCGCGCGCTTTCGAAACGATCGATCACTCCCTTCTCCTCGAAAAACTGGCACGTTACGGTGTGACGGGTGAACTTCATAACACGGTTGCTTCCTTTTTAAGAGGCCGCAAACAAAGTACTTGTGTTCTCAATGTAAGGTCAGACCTGGAACCGATGGAGGGTTGCTCTGTGCCACAGGGATCCTGTATGGGAAACAACCTATTTCTTATGTTTGTTAATGATATTACAGCCGCTTGCCTTGAACCAGAATATGTCATATACGCCGACGATACCTGTATCATAGTACATGCCGAAAATTTCACAGTTCTGAAATCGAAATTAAACCGCGCAATGTTACACATCGACAAGTGGTTTACGGCAAACGGTATGCTTTTAAATGTGGAAAAAACAAATATAATGCATTTTCAATTGAGACATTCAAATAAAGATTCACTTGACATTAGAATAAACAATAAACCTGTCCCGCAAGTAGAAGAGAGTAAATACCTGGGTTTCATAATCGACTCTGGGCTGACCTGGTCCTCACATGTTGAGTCTTTATGCAATTCTCTCTCTTCTGCGTGCTTTGCACTATCACGACTCGCACCAAGTCTCTCCACTGACAACATGAAGAAGGCTTATTACGGATACTTCCACTCTATCCTTATACAGGGTGTGGACTTGTGGGGTTTGTCTGCACAACGCGACAGAGTATTCAAGCTGCAAAAGCGAGCGCTGAGAATAATTGCAAGAAAACCACTCGACCACCCAGCAAGGGACCTGTTTAGGAACTACAAAATTTTAACCCTACCATCGGTCTACATACTGACAGTTTGCAATTATGTAAGGGCGAATCTCCCAAATTACCAAACCATCGCAATACAGAAAAGCAATAGCCGTAGGGAACCCTTGCTTCAAGTTCCTAAACACCGACTTGCCAAGGCTAGAAAGTCACTCAGCGTCGTTGGGCCCAAAATTTATAACAAAGTACCAAATAGCATAAAAGAAGCCATTAGTGACATAATATTCACAAGCAAACTCAAATCCTTGCTCTTAGACCATGCTTACTATAGTTTAGATGAGTTTTTTGAAGGTGATCATTGACCTAGTATATTAACCAATTGATAGTAATAATTAAATTATAGTTTATAATAACAATCGAAAATGTATCGTAATAATAATTGGAAATTGTAATCATAATATGTAGATAATTGTAATTTATAATAATAATAATGTAATGTAACATGACTGACTTGTAAAATACCATTTTACCAATAAAGTATCTGTATCTGTATCTGTATCTGTTTGTTATTCCTTGTTTACCACCCTTATTACGTAATGTACTATTAATTACCGGTACGTTTCGGACGTAAGGTTACGGTGCGTTCATGGTCTCGAAAGTGAAAGCGAGTCCCTGCGAGACCATGATCACTTTTTGAACGCGATTAAGTACATTCTTATTATAATAATGTACATAGTTCATTACTTACAAACAAACACACTGTTACAAGTGAAGTTGATAAAAGCGCGTTAAAAGAGGGTTTCAGAACTCTGTGCCAACCCTATTATAAAATAACGACACACGCAACACGTCCACATGTTTGCGCAGCTAATCCACGCATTGCATTGGCAGGCACGGAGGCATGATTGCCACGGTGTCATAGCGTTTTAATTATGTATACTATCCAACCCGGTTATTTAGTATCTGCTTGAGTATTCAACTAAATGGTCTACCCAATCACGTATGTAAGTGCTCATGGGGTATTCTTAAGGCGGGTGTTTGTTCAGGGGAAGTATGGAGTCGCGGCTCGGGGTTGGATTTGGAAACGTCAGCGGCCGGCCTGTTTGTCTTTTCTATTCGACCCGAAAGAGGGACAACCCAATATAACATTTTTTTTTGGAACCCATTATATACAGTGTAGCCAGCGTAGGCTAGATTATTGTGGCTCTCAAGGCATAGTAGCGGCTAAACTCAACTATGAAACGCGACTCTTTCTCGGGCGAGAAACATTGTCTATCTCTTTCTTCGCAGTACTGTGAGAGAGTGACGGGCGATACTATGTCGCGCGGCAAGACTTGCCCTAGTTGTGCTAGACGGGCAGGGGGAAAAGGTTGAGTCACAAAACAGATAGGTAAAGTTCGAATCCCATTTGCTAAGCGAATCCCATTAGCTTTTGTACCCGATGAACAATACTTATTATCTGTATTGTTAACGGTGGCCACAGCTGCCACTTCGAAATGCCTTATTTTGTTTGATTTAAAGACTAATTTAGTGTAAAAGTAATTTGCACTTATAACGCCTTATATAAGTGCAAATTACTTTTACACTAAATTAGTCTATAAATCAAACAAAATAAGGTTTACTCTTAAACAAAGAGAACACAGATGTTGGTCACTTCGTAAGTGAAAGAGCAGTGAAGCTCGTTTCGATGCTTATAATGACAATGAAGTGACCAACATCTCTGTTCTCTTTGTTTAAGAGTAAACCTTATTTCGTTTGGCTTAAAGACTAATTTAGTGTAAAAGTAATTTGCACTTATAACGCCTTACATTTTGAAGTGGCAGTTGTGGCCACAGCTAACAATACAGACAAAGAGTATTGTTCATCGGGTACAAAGCTAAGTGGATTCGCTCAACCAAAAGAATTAATTCTATACAGAAGCACACAGAAGTCAATCTACATACAAGCGCGCTCGAGCAAACGCACACATAGACATTGCTCACGGACACGTCAAGCGGATGGCACTCGAGCTTGCACTGGTCTGGACTGGTCCGAGATATCGTGTGTGTATAACTGCTTTATGTGATTTCCCAATTTGAACTGCAATACATGTGTAAATAAATGTGTGAAGTCAAATGCTCGTCTTAATTAAAGAACGCCCACGTGTTTGAAATGGAGTCACAGATATAATTCCACTCGTTATTTTACATAAACTGAATACAATTTTGAATAATATTGCAGTTATAATAATATCGGACTATTGGTATCCCACTGCGATAGAACGATCAAAGTCGGAACAAAACAAGAGAGTCTAACTACACGCTGCGTACCACTCTATTAATATACTCGCCAACGCGCACCAAGGAGCATGCTGGCATGGCTCCGCCTTCTGCTTTTGTTCGGGCAAATGGGCGCGTGTTCGTAGCCAGTCACACGCGACGCGTCAATTACTCATGTCAACTCGCCCGATATCACATAAATATCCAATTAACTAAAATGTAGGCTGATTTCTCGGACGGCTTTTCTGCGGTGATACAGTAAAAAGTCGTATATTGATGAAATCCATATATAATATAGCCTTCCATATGACCTTCCATATGAGTAATCCATACGACCTTTTCTCATAGCACGGCAGTTTTGTAAAGACCAAAAAACTATTAGTTACGAACAATATCGCTTTCAAAAGCCGAACGGCGATTCAAGGCGCATTTTCCACACTTTCGCTACTGTGAGAATTCTGCGGCGTATATAATTCGTGTTCACGGGTCGGTCATTTTGTATGAAACAATGAACATTTGTAGATGCGGCATACGCGAACGCTCCGTAGCAAATCGTCGGAACGAACGAGGTTCCTGTCATTGTCTACTACCGTGAATCTTCGCCGCGTGACTTGGAACGCCGTGGTTCCCACGCATACCGCTAAGTGCTAGCTGCAAATTGTTAAGTAGACAAATGCTCTTAGAGTACATTGGCCTAGGAGGTGCCGAAGAAAGCAGGCGAATTCGAAGAAGCTTCGCGATGTCTTCAGTTTTTTAATTGCTTTATTACGGCAGTATATCGGAAATATGTATACATATTTTTGCTATTTGTGCTACGCTGCTTATTTAGCCTTATTTACATGTCACTCAGAGCAACTTGAACAGCAACAATCGAAATATATAGGCAGTATCTTCGTCACATGGTCGATACTTTGATGACACCTCAAAGGACTGTGTGTCAATCAAACTGAATTAGACTCTAGGTCATTGTTATCTAAAAAAAATATTTGCCTTCTCAGTACGGATATTTATTGTAGAAACCAAGTTACTTTACTGTTGAAAAACAAGTCAATTTTATCTAAAATTACGAAATTTGTCCAATCTCTTAGTCCAAGAGAAAGTCCGGTGTTTAGACAAGAGTTTAAAGATACTTTAGCGATTAAGTCAGAAACCACTTGAGTTAAACGCGGTCTGATTTGTCTCAAGAGTGTAGTCACCCATGTAAGTACATCTGTGTATCGTAAAAGGGCACTTGAAATTTAATGAATGAATACTGATGAGTTGCCGTAGCGTGATCAATCAGAGGTTCAGGTTCAGAGAGCGTTCACTGACGGAAAACATTATTTATTCCACCCAAATGTCAATCATGCCCGTATGAATCTTTTTCAATATTGAACCTTTGTTAGGGATTACAATCTGGTGTACTGGATCCGGTATTCTGGCCGGATCCGGGATCATTTTGTAGACACTCGCAAAAGTGGGGTTGTTATATTGCAGATACTGTTTATGAATGGAGTGTTATGGAGTGGTACTGTACCCGACAAGTACCCGAAAATAGCATACCACTCATAAACAGTACATATTCTGTAATATAGCAACAATTTTAGAAGAAACTCCCCACTTTTGCAAGAGGCTGTAAAATGATGCCGGATCCGTCTGGATCGGTCCGATCCGTCGTTAAATCCAGCCGGATCCAGAGGGTGGAGTTAAGTGCAATCCCTAACTTTTGTGTGGCTTATTTTAGACTCGAACCCAATTGGCGTCCGCATATCCTTTTATCTGGAAAAAGGTAAACCAAAATGCTAGCACATTGACAAATTTAGCATTTTCATTGTCTCATTATAATTTAAATGAAGCCGGGCCACCAACCCAAAATATAAAATCACCACCCGTTCTTCAAACTGCTACCAAATCCCTATCTATATAGGAGTTATTTTTGTTTATAGCAATCGGCGTTCACTTCACGTTGCCGTTAAATAGGGAGATAATTCCAACGCTAGCTGCTGAATAATTTTAGCTTCTATTGTCTTTGCTTATTTTGTTATGCATTTTGTACAGCTTTCTGAGCTAAAAGCTGATTTTTTTACCGGACAATGAGCAGTTTGATTAGAGAAAAGGGCAGCATGTCAACACAAACCATTCCAGCCTTATTGTTCACGAAAGTCCCTCAATTTAAAAGAAGGGGCCAAAGTAAAAGAGCAGTTAGCTGGAAAGAAAACGTTTTTCAGCTTTAGTATATTTGCAGCGCTTTGTAAGAAAGTTAGTTTAATGGTTTTAAGTATGTACTTTCTTTACAATTTCCGTGCTTTCGTAAGTTTCTTAGTTCTACTTTCTCATATGGATTTCTGGGTTAATCGTGCAGTAACTTGTACAGTACATAATGACCGGTCTTGAAGCACGAGGGTAGTTTTATAAAAGGAGCCAAAGACCAGTTTCATAATAGGCCTGGGCCTGATAATGCATAGTGTAAGGCCTACACAGATTTTCTTTTATGTAAATATGTACTTAGTATTACCAGTAACTCCCGCGGAGCGGTGGATTGGATGAGGCGACCCCACCGGCGCCATAACCTCATCATTATATAGTGATGTTATGAAAATATTATCACTGATTTTGCACCGTCATGTAGGATCGCTGTCTCTACATAGTAAGGTTTACCTTATAGTAATTTAACATTACTAATTACAGGTGTAGATCAAGTTTTTTTAAGGTTCATTGGGAGGTTTAGCTACGCGGCATTAGGACAAGTCTGCGGTCATGGGACATCATCACACGGATCGGTCACGGTCGTTATAGACGGTCACGATTTCAATACAAAACTTCATTATGATGACTAATCAAATTACAGCCTAGCATTACGCATTAATGTATTATGGTGCTAATACGTAACGCATTATTGTCTGTGGAGATTGAAATTGCGCGTGGGAAATATATTTCCATATTATAAATACAATAATGGTTTTTACCATGCAACTTATAATTTTCATGAAGATCACATGGCGACCATAACTTGTATGTATTCCACGTAAACGAAATTTTATCTATAAATATGAATCCTAAATGTTTTTTTCTACTTTACAGTTGACTAGTATAGCTTTATTTGCCTCACGGCCATAAGGCCGCGCATTGTACGAAGTTTTATTTACAGAACGATCATTAAAAATGAAACAGGAATAAATGAATTAATCAATTTATCATCATGTCAGCCGATAGACGTCCACTGCTGGACAAAGGCCTCTCCCAGAGGTCTTGCGCCGCCCTCATCCAATTCCTATTCCCGCGATCCTATCCAGGTCGTCGGTCCACCATGTTTGGGGCCTTCCCACGCTACGTCTTCCCGTCTGCAGTCGCCACTTAAGAACCTGTCTGCCCTAACAAATAAATTATTCCTCTATGAACTGTGACTAAGTCAGACTCCACAAATATTCACCCGATACATACAATAAAAAAGTTTCTCGGGCGACAACATAAAATCCCCGACTTATATGCAAAATCAATCCACCGTTACGATTGAACAAATTAGTGCCTTATTAGATACGAAGCTGAAAAGCAACAACATAACTATTATGAACAGTTTGAAATGTCTAATACAAACTGAAATTAACTCGGCAATCAACGAACTAAGATTGGATTTTATAGAAAAAAACAAAGAAATCATTTCACAACAACAAGACATGAAAAACCAAATAAATAACACATGTACCTTAATAGAAACATTAGAAAAAGAAAATCAGCAACTAAAGACTGAATTACGAGATTTAAAAAGTCAATACAATAACTTGAGCATAGTAAATAAATCAGATAACTCCAAAAAACTTGTTTTGTATGGCTTGGACGAGTATTACCACGAAACGGATCAAGAAATATATCATCGTATTAGCGAAATGTTTAGTGATATCCTGAATGTAAATATATACAGCTCCATCGAGTCGGTTAAACGAATCGGGCGAAAAGGACATCGTCGCCCACTCATTATTGAGTTACTAAGTAAACGATTGAAAAATCATATCATCGAGAATGCCTACTATTTTAAGAATACTGGCTACGCCAGTGCGGATCTTCTTGATAGCGACGCATTGCAGAAGAGGAAACATCTTCGGGAACGTCTTCAAATCGAGCGCAGAAATGGCAATCATGCTGTTATACGGAACGACCGGCTGTTTATCAACGGAGAAGAATATATCCCGACGCCTCAACCACAGGAGCAGTCCACATTGTCTACAGACAACAGGAATAAAAGTTCAGTCGATGCTCAAAATTCAGATTACTCGAGAACGAATATCTTATACAGTAGCAACTATGATAAGGGCGAAAACGCCTCAAACAGTCTTTTTATCACTCCAGTCTGCAATGACCCAGTATCAGCATCAAATTCCAGTCTTAAGCAGCATGAAAATAAACACAACTCAAACTTTTTTCGAGAATAACCTCAACACACTCTACCAAAATGTACGAAGTATTCAGAACAAACGACATCTAATCGAAGCCATAACTGAAGAGGAAAAAAAATTACATGCGCTCTGCTTAGTGGAAACCTGGATATCTCCGTCTAAATTGGACCTTTTACGCGTCGAAGGATACCAACTAGCGTCGTATTACTGCCGTCAAAACTACGAAGGGGGAGGAGTATGCATATTCATAAAACAAGGGATAGATTACGTAGAATGTAAGGACATAGTGGACATGTCAGTTGAAACCTTGTTTGAAGTATGCGCAATTGAACTTCCGATATTAAATAAAGTTTTAGTTAATTTATATGGGCCTGATAGACGAAGAATGCCTGATAGTTTTTTTACCAAGTTAGAAATTCTTTTAAAGCATCTACATAAGAAATATCTTAAGAGAGATATATTGTTTGGGGGTGATTTTAATGTAAATGTAAGCGAAAACACGAACTGTACAAAAACCCTTTTAAACTTAATGTCTAAGTATAATTACAAACAAAATGTAAAAGAGTCAACTAGAGTCACAACTACAAGCGCCACTTGCATTGACTTGATATTTACAAACTTTTTATCTAAGAATATGAAAGTAAATGTTAATGAATATGGTTTGTCCGATCACATGGGAATTTTAATCAGCATTCCATCAATAAAAATAAACACTCGAACCACCTGGATAACACAAAAACGGCGATTCAATGCGCAAAATATAGAAAAGTTTAAAACTGAACTAGGTAACATAAATTTCGATACCATGCTAACACGAGAAAATACTGTAAATCAAAATTATAATATTATACATAATACACTAATAAATTTATTAAATCGATGCATACCGAAAATTAAAACAAAAATGAATACAAATAATAATAAAAAATGGCTAACGCCCGGTATAAGAGTATCATGTCGGCATAAACGTCAATTAAAAGTATTAACATCACGTATAAATAACCCTACCTTAACAAAACATTATAAAAAATATGAAAAGCTACTGAAAAAGACTGTCATCGTGTCAAAAAAACTCCAAAATATTAAAAAAATTAAAACGGCATCAAATGTAGTAAAATCAATGTGGCATATTGTCAAAGAACAAACGAACAAAACTACAATTAAACAAAGAACTAACATAAAATTAAGTATAAACAATGAACAAACTGAAGACCCTACCAAAATTGCTGACCACTTTAATGCATTTTTTTCATCCGTGGGCGCTGTTAGCGCTGGTACTGCACCTCCTCGAGGACGGCCATCAACCGCACGTTTAGAAAATTCTATATTCTTAAACCCTGTTACGCCTCACGAAATCTTTAAAATAATCAAAGGTCTAAATAACAAGCGAAGTTTTGGTCACGATGAACTTCCACCTTGCCTGATTAGAGAATGTGCCGAAGAGCTAGTCTACCCCTTAACGTTTGTCATTAATCAGTCGTTTTCTGAGGGTAGCTTCCCAGACTTACTAAAATTTTCGATTATTAAACCTTTGCATAAGAAAGGAAAAAAGAGCGACTGTAATAATTATCGCCCAATAGCCCTCTTACCAACTATTTCAAAAATCATCGAAACTGCAATGTCGAACCGTTTATACTCGTTTTGCGAGAAATATAATATATTTAGTGACTCTCAAAACGGATTTAGGAAAAATCGATCAACGGCGTTAGCTGTCTTTAAATACATGCAAGAGGTAATGAACATACTAAACGTAAAGAAGTATGCCGTAGGAATTTTGCTCGATATGAGTAAGGCTTACGATCGTGTCCTATACGGGATCTTATTACAAAAACTACACGAAATAGGAGTGAGAGGATCCGCTTACGATTGGTTTGTGTCTTATCTCACAAATCGCATGCAGTGTGTTGAAGTGGAACACCATAATAACATAACAGGCGTTATACATACCGTCAAATCACAAACAACTAAAGTCACTCAGTCGATACCCCAAGGCAGCGTACTCGGATGCACCTTGTTTCTCCTTTACATTAACGACTTGCCCAAAATAATAAATTGCTCTTCTACCCTTTTCGCAGATGATATATCTTTGGTGATTCCTTGCGAAAATAATCAAAATTTAGAAAAACGTCTCCATGAAACGATATTTAGTATAGTAACCTGGCTAAATGAACATAATCTCGAAATAAATTTTACAAAAACGAAACTTATGGAATTTAGACCTTATCAAAAATGTAGCATGAACATAAATTTTAGCTTTGATAATACAAAATTAGAATGCGTAAATACTTTTTCCCTTTTGGGCATACACATCGATTCTACTATAAACTGGAAAGAACATATACACCAGATATCACTTAAGTTAAGTCGATTCACTTACGCCCTTAATGAACTGAAAAAATGCACAGATATAAAAACAGCCACTTGTGCCTATTACGCCTATGCTCACGCCTGGCTACAGTACGGTATAATACTATGGGGAAACAGTACAAACGTCGTACATTTATTCAGACTCCAAAAACGTTGCCTTAGAATATTAGTTAATATAGATGACTCCATAAGTTGCAAGCCATATTTCATAAAACACCAAATCCTAACTTTAACATCAATCTATATTTTGCAAGTGGGCATTTTTGTAAAAAATCATCCTGTACTTTTCCCGGAATACTCGCACGTACCTTACCTACGACCTAGGAGAAAACTAGCTTTACCTAACTCTAAAATGAAATTGGTCCACTCTAATTCCTTTTCTATGTCCGTAAAAATATTTAATAAACTCCCTAAAGCTATCCAAGACATAAACAATATAAATCAATTTAAGAATACTCTAAAAAGCTATTTAATAGAAAAAGCATACTACACTGTTCAGGAATTCCTAAATGAAACACAAGACATTAACTAATTTAAATGAACTTGAATACTATTTACTATGAAATTTATGAAATTACCGTATTGTATTATAATCATGAAAATTAATGAACATTATGACTATGACCAAAGCTATATTGAAATATTATTATTATTGTTTTTTTTTTTTATGTGTAAATTCCCGGCATATTCATATTTATTTTAGTTCTAGTAGTAAGATATTGCTGTGCCTGACAAGGCTCATGTTTTGGACTTTACTAGTATTTAAGACCCTTAATGTACAACATGAATTGCAATAAAATGATTTGATTTGATTTGATTTAAATGTTGTAGTACGTCTGAAGTCTAGAATCTCTCATTGACCAATACGGCTTAACAGTAATTAAACCAAAAAACTTTGAATGAAATAGTTAAATGACACTCATTCCATCGGTATTGAGGAAAAAACAGTCCGGTCTCAAAACAAGCTTTTCACATTCTCTGTCAGTAATTAAAAACAATTGACGACAGCCATTAAAGGGTTTGATCGAAGACGATCTCTAACGCAAAAACTATTATTGTCAATAATTACATTTAATTGCAGTCTACAATAAAGAAAACAGAGATCAGTATAAACCCTACTGCTCACAATATTGAGTCCAATGTTAACTTCTGCGAATGTTCCAAAGAGGTGAAAGAAGGCTTCAAAATGCCCGTGAAAGCTCTGTTCGAAAGGTAGTAATTCTGAAAACTGTGATAATGTGTGGTATTTTAATTCTGTTAAAAACAAAATGACGTCCAAGTACCTACGATTAGGAATTAGGACACGCACTCAAAGAATTTCGTACCATGGTACTGCTTTATTACGAGGTCATGACATTGTTCTGAATGAGATCTATAATTATAGCCACTCAATTTTGATAGGTGTAACATGGTGACATTGCTAAAGTAATTTTATATCTTTTAAAATGCCAACTAGTTATTTTGCAAAAAATTATATACGTTCGTGATATCGGCCGTGATAATGCCAATATATTGCTAAATTAGGGATAGGTATCTTAATTCCTCATTGAATTTGTGGCCAGATGAGATCAGGTGAAGTGTTAGGTAACCAATATATTTCTTGAAATGCTTGGATTTGTAGCTATGCCCACTTATTATGGTATTATTTTCCGAATAGGTAGAACTAAACCACACACCTACCTAACGGGTCAACCAAGCCCTGTAATGATAATAAAAATAATTTCGAAACACACACTGACAGGGGTTTAATAAAATGTGCGCCACTGGGTCACAGGCGCGACAGCGGCCTATCGGTGTAACTCAGGCGTCGCTGACCTTGTAATGCCGAATCCTTCGACAAGGCATTCACGTGAATGCCTTTCCCCACCTCGCGCGTCCCGCGCTCGCCCGCGCTCACCCTTCAACACGCACACATAGCCGCGAGTTATGTTACTGCACATAAGCGTCACTGTCGCTTCTTTTTACGTTAGTATAATTATACAGGGTGTAACCGACGGTGTACCGAAAACTGAAACCATGGCTTCAGACCATTATTCTTGGCTGGAAAATCGTGGAAATTTCTTTGAGAAAATTCACAAATTTTCCTCGCGAGTTTTAATTTTTTCTTTATTTTTCCGTTAATCGAACTCTACCGGTAAATTTTTTTCATGAAAATTCGTATGAAAATTGCATTTTCCGCAAAACACAATGTATCACAAACAGTATTATGTAACCTTTACGGTACAACACAGAGTGCGTGGAGTGGGAAAGATAACGGTACTGGCCGGTCATTGATCCGTCAGGCCAGTCCGCTCGCGCAGGTCGCTGCGGTCGGACGCATGATTAATGTTTACCTACCCGCACATTTTATTAGCTTTACTTGCTTGAATGAAAATAATCTTGTTAGACTGTTTAAATTTATCGGTCAGTTGTTATTGGTGTTAGGTAGTACACTAGTTGTGATCTGTGGTTGCGTTGTTTTTGTGGTTGCATTCATTCATGTCATTCAATGCGCATTGGCGTAACGGTATGTTTTGCGCTGACGCGTGAGTGGAGTGGGGAGCGCCTGGACCGCTCGCTCGCCGCGTGCTCCCCTCCCCGCCGGTCTGCACCCAAGAGAATTGGACGCAATACATTGCGCGTCGAGTTTTATAATTTATTTTGGAAAATCTTATCCTTGAGTTTTCCGAGAAAATAAACACTCGTTTTCAGTTCGTGATTATGGTCCAAAACTACGGTTTTCGTTTTCGGTACGCTGTCGGTTACACCCTGTATATTCTTTGACGCGCACGGACGATGTCTACGCGAACATACGAAACAGGACGGCGTCGCTAATGCGGAGGCTAAGTGGCAGCTCTAACGGTATTCTGAAAATAATAGCTACTAAACTGAATGCACCCTTACCTCGGCACTGGAAAAAACTACATGCAGAGATAAGGTTGAATTTCAATTAGTTTATATACCTACCTATTTAAGATTGTGTTGTTTATAATTTAATTAACCTTCGATTTTATGTTTAGTTTTATAAATACTAACACTACTATGGATACAAAATGATCCGAAATAAAGATATTATTATTATTTATTATTATTATTTGACTGGGTCCCAATGCGTCATAGAAAACAAGTTTTCCAGTACTAAACTCAGGTATCATTACACCCACTACAACTGTGGCGCCGCGACAACATACTAAAACGCCAAGAAAATCGTTGGGAACCCTTGTACAATGATAGGTATTCGGTTCGGTTTCAACCGTGGTCATTTCAAGATTCGATATAAACGAGGAATTCGTATTAGAAATGCATTTATACTTTAAACAAAAAACTTAATTTACTGATGAATGATGATATTGGCAAATAACGTTAACAGGACGTAGCGTGACATGGCATTTGACGTGATGGCATTTTAGATATTTGAGCACTTTACATTAATTGGGCGATAATTAGACGAAGCTTTGCAATCTTTAATTTAACAATATCTCATTATTTATTTATACGATTAGATTATAGACCATTAGATATAGCTGAACTATACTAACTTTTGGTATTCGCGTCACATTGAGTAATTATGAACATGATGATAATTTTTTGAAAGTACATTTTGTAAAATGAGATATATAATTATCTACTGACCCTGACATTTGTAGTTACTTTAGCGATATGATTAGCCACTTTAAATGTACTTTAATTTGATAGCACTAAAATTCACGATGATATCACTTTTTTAGCCCGTTATTATATCCCACTGCTAGGAAAAGTTCTTAGATTTCCATTGGTCTCTTTCGCCAATATCACTATTCCATTCTCTTGCCCTTAGGGTGAAGCCAGACGAGAGTAATTTGAGTCGCGTAATTTCGGTCGCGCCATACAGTGTGACGTGAACACTTGACATGATGGTGCGACCGAAATTACGCGACTCAAATTACGCTGTGCCTGTCTGACTTCAACCTTATCCGATTTATATGGGATCAGTGTAGCATGTTTTCTTCTTCCATTCTTCCCTATTACTCGTCATCTAGTCGTTTACTTCCTTCTTATTTATATCATCTTTCACACAATCCATCCATCTTTTCTCTGGTCTTCCTCTTCTTCTATAGCCGTTCACATTTATTCATTTATTTAATCTTATTGTTATAAAACCAACATAACAATTTTGGGTACAGATACTTACATATTCATTATTTTAAGTGCTTAAAAATATCACACGTTCGCGCATACCTAGCATACAAACAACACGTCTAAAGACTGCCTCTTGTTCGTACAAGTCAATTATAATCATTAATCCTGAACTGCCGACCTTTACGGCG
The DNA here is from genome assembly GCA_905147355.2 of Apotomis turbidana. Classification (NCBI taxonomy): domain Eukaryota; kingdom Metazoa; phylum Arthropoda; class Insecta; order Lepidoptera; family Tortricidae; genus Apotomis; species Apotomis turbidana. Next base: position 20,648,777 of record LR990288.1, on the reverse strand, counting down.
TGTTTTTATTTCACCGCTGCACCACAAACCGAGCCATCCTCTTGAAAGGGTAACATGCATCGTTGACGCTATTTATAAACGTTCCGCTTAAGCGTTTTGGGGTTCCGTTGCACAACTTTATGTTGCTCTAAATTATCAATTGAAATATAATGAGTTTTTCACATAGAAAAACCGACTTAACGAGAAGAAATCGTATTTCTGACAACAGCTGAATGAATTACGAGTTCCATCGATTCCTCATGGATCTCGTCATCTGATACTCTCGAACAAAAAAAACCAAGTCAGTCCATAAATGACGGAGTTCGGAAGTCATAAAGAAAATAACTACCACCGCATAGAAAACCTCCTCTTTTTGAGGTCGGTTTTAAAAAAATACTACCTATTAATTTGTTAGCAGACGCATTTGGTTTAATAAACATTGTCACGTGTACTCTAAAATTACACAGATGTATATAGTTTTTCTGTGTCAAGGATGTATTTTTTTTACCTTATAAGACGCTTAGAAGTTGGGATCTTCAAAGAATTCGTGGCGATAGTAGATACTTACGTACCCTTGTCTTGGTTCGTATTTTGTACAATAACTTAATCCTAAAGATAAGTTAAAATTGCGCTCCTAATACATAACTGTTATTATTGTTTCGAAAGTAACTATTATTACTATTTCAATCTCGTTCACTGCTGCTGGGCAAAGGCCTCCGCTCTCTTCTTCCAATTTTCTCTGTTTTAAGCGGTTCCCGGCCATTCTTTTAAAAATGAGTCAAGTTCATCCCCTTACCGCCGTTGTCGACTGCCGCAATTCCGTTTCGATCTGTTGAGTTCCAGTCTGTGGTAGGGGCAAGTGCTGTACCTGTGGACGGTTTTACCTGTGGACACTACTCATACAAAGAAAACGAATAACCATAGAGAAATACCAATCACTTATTTGAAAAGCATTTTTTTCATATGGCAATACTAGCTAGTCGCCATCTTTACGGATGACAGAAACTGCGTGTTTTATGGCTGCCGAAAGTTTTTGTGACAAAAAGTAAGTATTTTTCCTTCTTTTTAAGCATGTTTTATGCAAAATCTGCAAATGTTTCGGGTTGTCTTTGCAGTGGCATATTAATTTATATGGTGTAAACGTTATTTCTACAAGATTTCGTTAGTCGTAGGTAGCATTAATAGTGACCGGTATGAATTCAAAATAAAAACCGCCAAAATTGTACCTGTGGACACTATACTGAATGTACCTGTGGACAGTAAAATTAATATTTTTGTTTTATTTAGTGCCTCGTAGAAAAACTGGGAAAAAAGAGACAAGATATGCCAGGTCACTCTAACTTTAGTAAGGAAAGACTGAGAAGTTTAAAATCCCAAATTCGATAATCTTTAAATACAAAAAAAAAAATACTGTCGAAATATTGGTGAAGAAGGCTTCGAAGTCAAAAATGATATCAGGAGGAGGATCTTTAGCAATACTGAGGAGCAACAGCTGTATTATGATTACTTAAAAAAAGCAGCATATCTACACATGTACCTGATTAAAAAATAAGTTCGTTCGAGAACTTGCCTATGAGTTTGCTGAACTAGGATCCTAACAGACACACCGATAAAAGAAACTATTAAGGTGCAGGAATCGAAACAAGCCAATAATAATAAGAAGAAGAATTCTACTGCAACAAATAGTACCAAAGACGTTAGATAAAGATACATCGTAGTTTGATAAGCTTAAAACAATACCTGATGCATAAGAAAATTTATTTTAGAGGATGAAATATTATCTCTTATACATTTCAAAGGCTCACAAAGACAACGTAAATTCCGATGACGAATCAGGTTTTTATTTTCAAAAATGTTAAATATAAAATGAATTCAGATAACTCTACTAGCAAAGAATGTATTAAATGATGTTGTTATTGATTGTTGATTATTTTCCATAAAGAAAATTAGGTTTTCCTTAAGAATGTAAAATGTCAAAACGATGATTATGATACTGCTGCTGACTATGGAGGCTTTTTAAAGTCCCATAATTATACTTGAGATTCTGCTAAGAATATTAAATTTCAAGAAGAAAAAAATGTAATTATGATATGCAGAGCAACGTATAATTACATGTTGATTAATTTTATGTTGTTAATTGCGTTATTTTAGAAGTTTCTTCTGTTTAAAAAATGTTGTTGATTATTGTCCATAGGTACGTTACCGTCCATAGGTACGTTGTTAGTGTCCATAGGTACAAACAGTAGATGTACCTATGGACAAAATGAGTATTTTTCTTTAAATGCTTTTATCCGCCATCTCCGGATAATTAGCGTAGAAGACATATGTGGACTTTAAAGATTGTTTAACTGTGATTAAAACAAAATAAATAATTTATTGGTAATACGCGTAGTTTTTGTATAACAACTGATTAAAGGTCAAATTCTGGAAAGTGTCCACAGGTACAGCACTTGCCCCTAATCTTAATTGGCCCATAGCACAAGTGACCAGCTTAATTCAACTTTAACCTGGCCGTCTTCCGAGCCACGTCGAATACTTGAGTTTTTTATCTATTTCCTTACTTATAAAATTAGGCGTTAAACCACATTAAAAATACTTAGACTCGTAATAGTGTTACAAAAAAACATATTTAAAAACTGAAGAGTGGTGTAAATATATAATACCGAAAAACGAGGCATCTAATATTTTATTACCAAAACTAGCTGTGCCCCGCGGTTTTACCCGCTCATCCCACGGGAACACAAAATTTATTTGGGATGAAAAGTATGCTATGTCCTTTCCCGGATCTCAAACTATCTCCATACCAAATTTCATCTAAGTCGGTTCAGCGGTTTAAGCGTGAAGAGGTAACAGACAGATAGACACACTTTCGCATTTATAATATAAATTTTTTTTAATGATTCCGAATGAATGTTAAAAAAAAATGAAAAAAAAGTAACACAAGTGTTTTTTTATTTCGACTGATGGCAGAATAATTTTCGACAGAACCCAGTCCACCTTAAGCCCCGCGCTTCACACTCCGTTGTTTTTTTCCCCGGCTCCCGCTCACGGCGCACCTGCCTCCGTCCTCGCGACGGATTGGCCGGCGCACGAGTCAATAACCAAGCCACTCATTCAGCCCACCCTGGACTGTCTTATCTTGTCTGTGGCTCTATGGCTTGCTCAAGGACGAAAGGGAATATGTTTTGAATAGTTTGACTTGTTGATATAGGATATGACAACATTTTATTTCCGATTTAACGCTATGAGACAAACCAAAAGAAACTCTTGCATTATATACAGGGTATACAACGAAGAAATGTGTAAGAGTTTAATCAGCCTTTTTCAAAGAAAATGATGGCAATCATAGGAAATTCATATCTGCCTTCTGCTCCCACCTATGCCAACCGCTCGCCGCTCTTTACTCCCATTCGAAGTTCGTATTGCGCCATCTAGCTAGTAGGCTTTATAAATAACTTTTCTCCATAATACGGAGTGTTTAGCGCTTTATTATAAATCAGTCGTCTTATTTAATAAAATATGGATAAATACACGATTGTATAGACAATCAAGCATCCTGACGGCTGTAATACGACATTGTCGCCGTATGTAGCTATCAAGTAACATAATACCTAATTAGTCAAACCTCTGCGTCCATGTTTCAGACTGAGCGTAGGTGGAAGCCCCGACTAGTGTCAGATATGCGGCCATAATATTAATTCTTCACGATTATAATCTTTTAAATACCCCCATTCTTATCTCACTATTAATACACTCAATGGAATTAAAAGCCACATTACAACTCAGGCAGATACAGCACGATTTATATACGACAAAGTTCCGACACAACAGAACATTTATCCGGGCCGACGCATTACTCTCCAAGCGAGCATATCACTTGATCTCCTGCTTGAAATTCCGTATGTACAAATAGAATATTATTTAAAAAACTATGCTAACGGTTCCGACGGCTACTCTTAAAACGATTGACAAGCACTGATAACATTTAGCCGCTACCACGTCTATAGCAGGCCATTAAACAAATAGACAGCTTACGAAGGCAAATTGATTGTTGTGATAAGTCACTTTGACTATTACAACAAAGGGGAAAGAACCTTGATTAAACTCGTTTGGAGAACACAGATATTATATTAGCCATTGATAAGATATGAATAACTATGCTATTATTATGGCGAGAACCAATTTCGCGGCATCCGGCGTCCTTAATGAATGTACCGGCTGAGATCTAATCGGGAGTTTTTGAACTAAGCAATCTGATCATACCTGACTCATAGCCATTCAATAAAGTAATGAGTTTTGCATAGCAATCTCAGCAATAAGCGTACACTTGAAACTATGTTCGGGAGTTCTTATACTTTTTTATTCATTTGGACTTTATTCAAAACAAATAATATAAGTAGGAAGGTACAGAATTTCGTGTTGCAATGTGGGAAATTTCTTGTCAATCTAACGCAACAATCATAGGCAATAACTATCGTGTTTGTTTGATACCTGACGCTAACATATCCAAAGATCAGGAAATCGTTACACAACAAAGCCTCTATTCATTATTCTGTAACTTTCCCGTCGAACTTATTTGTTCTCGTACATAAATATTTATTCACCATTTGTAATTCCATCTTCTGGCAGCTATTCTGTCGGCAGCGGCACAAAGTATCAAGGCGGTAGCATAAAAACTACCAACATGGAATATCTACGGGAAAACATTCCTCGGGCCGCCTGTCGCCTGTCAGCGAGCAGATACCATCAACGGGAAATGCTGGCTTTCAAATTGACCGGCAAATCGGCTTGCGTGAGTTGACACAGAAAAATACGGAAATATTGCTTGCAAATTTACTCCAATTTGCTCGGTGAAGGATCTCAAATGGAAATTTTATTTTCAAGTAAAAAAGATCTACATCAGTTATACGTATACCCAGCGGAAGCGCAATCGAATTTTAAGGATTAATTCATTAAATTAAATACATTAAAGTTATAGTTTGACCATTTTGTGGACGTCTGGCTTACCGAACAATTATTACAAAGTTAGCAATTATCAAGACCAAGCATAATTCATGACGCATGCACCAATGGTAAAACGTCGGAATAAACTATGGCTTATTGTTTCAACTGCGGACAATAAATCATTTCATTATTGTTTCTTGCGATCTCACTGCGTCGGCGTGACCAGTAATTTCTTATTGTTTTCTAATCGCTGGTGAAATATAATTGTTCAACAATGTTTGATCATTTATAGTCGAATTTTATTAGGTATAATAATCTTCAAATTGCAGGAGTTTAATTGGATAGTGATATCGGGTTATAGTTAATTTCAATTTCGTAACTATTGTTTCCAATATATCTTTAGGTTTAGGTATAGACCATGTGCTTAGTCGATTTTGAAGATAGGGGAAACTGGTTGTAACCAATGGTATAACTAAGGTATATCTAACCCTCTTATTATAAACAAGTAACCATGTTGCAAGAGTTCGAATACAGTTAAGTATTTATCAACTTGGCTAGCATAATATCTCGCGCGATAAAGAATCGTGTGTCACAGTTGTGCTAGAAGATCGCACAGTATTGACAGGAAAGTGACAGGTAGTATTTAACTCTTCGCGTGTGGTTCTAAAGGACACGCCACGACAGTTGACAGTGCAAAGGGCCCCCGGACCCGCAAGGATAACGTGGTAAAAAAAAGCTGGTTAGATTATTTAACCAAACTTTTATTCCAAGATCGAATAGTAATGTCAGAACCCCTATGTTTTGTAATAGTTTCACATTACTCTCCGAGAGTAAGCGTTATTCTCGGAATAAAAGTTAGCTCGAATGCAGCCTTAGAGAATCAATTTGTTTCTAGCTTTCATTCAATAATTGCTCGAATGCATTTCTCAATAGCAAATAAAAATTCCTTGGTAGTGCAATCCGACCGTTAACAACACCAAAACGAAATTTCAAAGCAAAATCTTATTACTGCTGTAAAAGTGTAGACACTTTATTGTGCTCTCGAGCGCCACTATCATTCCGCGAAATCTTATCCTTTTACACAAACACTTACTCGAATTTGCATTTTAAAAACGAGTGGCGTTGTGACTGTTCATATTATAATGGCTCCCACATAAAAAGGAATGTTTAAAGAGCGTTCTACCAATTTCCTTTGACTTTGTCGATAAGCCGGTGTGATCCTCTCGGCGCCGGTGCTTTTACCTGCAATCGTATTTTCGAGTACAAATGCACTGTGTAACGGAATAAAAAATACTGACTAATACCCCCTGACACAAAGGACAGTTGCAGTGCAAAAGTACAAAGGTATTCTGTTTTCTGCTCTCAAAACCTGTCCCCAAATCCCCGTCGCATCAAGAGGCTTGTCGTGTAAGCAAATTAGCTTTGAGGAACGGGATCCTGGACGGGAGCTTGGACATTTTTGATGTAGCAAAAGTTGTTTCGAGATATGTTTATTTTTTAGTTATGCGAGTTTATTTCATAATTAGAAGAAGAATGACGATGGCTTTTATTAGATTACATTCAATTATCATAAAGCAGCTATATCCAGGGGTTACATTACATTTTATATTTGTTCGCAGTAGTTTACCAATGAGCAGACTATAAAGACGCTTAATGCAACTTGAATAGTAAAAATTATACTCGTATATATGGGGCGTATGTACGTAGTATTGCATCTGCAATACTAAATGTATCTACATTGCTGAAATGGCTATATGTCAATCAAATTAGGGGCCTATATAAGCTTCGTTTATTGAATAATTAGCATTTCACATTTATCATACGAGTAAGTTACTGTGGCGTGGCGTTCTTACAACCCGATTCACCCCGGCTTGCACACTTCAAGAAGATTGAGCACCTGCCACATTTTAGTATAAATTAATTACTACTGAAGAAAAAGTTAGCGAAATCGGCCCTAAGTTTTCGTTTGACGCCGCGAGACTGGTAGGTTATAAAAAAAATATGGTAGCATTTTACTTTACATATAATTTCCCAAACAGCCTATTTTATAGAACATTTGCCTTTTTAATCGCCAAAACACGATAAAACGAATAGTTTACCTCTCCAAAAGCAGTTATATGCCAACCATGTAGTCAAATTCTTTAAACTCCGGTGCTAAGAAGATTGTATCACCGCGGTCTCTCTGTATCTTTATAGTCCATAAATAAATTGCGAATCGCCTTCTTAATTAGGTTCAACAAACCAGTTGTGAGTCCATTTCTGCCGTGATATAGTAAAAAGTCGTATCTTACTATGAAATCCATATATAGATACGACCTTTTATTGTAGCACGGCAGATTTTCAATTTGGTTCTCTTAAAGCCCGTTAAGACAACTGTGATGTCTGTGATATTAGTGATTCCTTTAATGCTGTATTAATTTTATACTGTTTAATTAATTTTAATATCCCCCGCGGATAAATTTGAATATAAACAGTCGTTTTTAATGAGATTATGTGTATATTATTCTTATTTCTTCTTTATCGAAACTTGACTAATGGCATTGTGCTATCAAGTTATTTTTGTGAATCAGAAATATTATGTTAGAAGTCGTCAAAAGCATAAATGGGTATACTTAACAAAATGTCAATATAAACCGGGCTTAATAGGAATACAGAAATAAATAATAAATAAATAAATATTAAGGGACAATCTTACACAAATCGACCTAGTCCCAAACTAAGCAAAGCTTGTACTATGGGTACTTGACGACGATATACATAATATATAAATACATATATAGATAACATTCATGACCCAAGAACAAATATTTGCACAAATATTTGCCCCGGCCGGGATTCGAACCCGGGACCGTCGACTCAGTAGGCAGGTGTCTACAAGCCGAGCCAAACGCGTCGTCGCAAGATGTCGTCGCAAGAAAAAAATGGAGTCGTCAAGTTTTCAAGGACAGTGATTAATGTTAATTGAATATTGGTACAGCTTTTTTTATATATGTTATTGGCACAACATAGTGGCTCCACTCCGCCTTCTTCTTCGCTCTCTCTCGCTTTAATGTTTATGATTGTTATTTAAACTATTATCTTATCCTTTTAGGCTTGTAGGTATCCATTTAAAATATATTTATTTATAACATAGATTAAATATAGTCGCTCATGATACGACATAGTAGGAGGAACAGTTGTATCAAGTTGCACTAGCTGATGCTATACTTAATTCGATATAAAAAAAACACTTTTGTACAACCCTATTGAACACAAAATAAATGAATCAAACTGCTTAAGATTAACCACACGAAGGAAAACGATTGCAATCGTATTGAACACAAAACAAGTGAATCAAAAATGCTTAAATTGTAACAAAAGAATAAAGTTTTTTTTTTACATATCATCACCTACCCGTTCTCAGGTGATAAATTAAATGCTAAACCAGATCCGAAATGATATGTTAGTTATTCGAAGTTGAAGACAATTTATTACTTTATCTCACCCCATCAATCATCACGTGTGGAATTCCTATCGCCTAACATCTGAACTATTCCGTACCGCACTGCGACTTGATTTTTCGTATAGACCCGGATGCGGCCTTCGGTAAGTTTACTTGATCTAGCAGACATTTATACTGCAGTACCGGAAAATTTTAGGATGTTACTACAGAGAATGTCCGGTTTCCTGATTCTGGTATGCCCTAATAGACAGATACCACGTAAAAGAGAACAGAGAATATGTTAAAACGTGAATACCATATTATATATTAAACAATAACAGTTAACAATAAACTTGTTGTAAACAAATATTATGTATAGCTAATTCGAGGTACATTGTTTTTTTTTTTACTTTTTACTAACACGTACTAACTTCTAATAAAAACTACTGGGTACGTACCAGCTACTTTCTGTTCCTCAGAATTAATTTATGCCAGCGGATTAAGTTTTAACCTACCAGCGTGTAAATACATAGTCATAGTCAGCACCACCCAACACAGGCTTTTATTGCACACGGGGTGGCTTCACCACCTTAGATTATAGATAAAGTGTATTTTAAATGAAAAAAAGAATAATGTTATTAAACAACCAGTCCTGACAATTTTTACGTGACTTTATACCGTTTTTATAATTTGAAAAAAAGAATATTGACTTTTTTTAATAGTACCTATCCTAGACTTTTTTTTCTGGTACTAGATGAGGTAAACTTTCCAACAGTGGTGTCTTGGACTAGTACTCATAAATATCGATAAACTTAAAATGGTGGGTGTTAATTACACTAATCTAAAAGCTTAGGAAGGCGGCCGTAAAAATACTTCTATATTTGTTTATTACCTTCCACGGTAGTCTCAGTAGCCATAACGCGCGTATTGCTATATCGAATAAGATAATATCAGTTGATGAATATGGGCGTAAGTACTTCTGCCTATAAGTTCAGATTCAGATAACTTAATTTTAGACGTAAGGCCGATTTGGAGAGCAAAATGAAGAAGACATTAAGGAGTTTATGAAGTTTCGATGAGATTGAGAGATGCCTATTTTAGTCTTCGTGCTATTTTGCAAAGTTATCGCTAGAATAGACCTACTTGTGATCACTGTTTGTATGATTTTGATTTGTTTTAATTAGTTTTGATTTGGCCAACACAGACTATGGTTTATTCTTTGAAACATGTCAAATTTCCAAGTCATTTCATCTGTAAAACTCCCGAGTTAGTCTTATTCCAGTTTGGTTGAATGCAGTATAATGAATTTATCTATTATCGAAATGTCATGTTAAGACTAACCCGAATCTCACGCAACTATATAAATAACATAAAAAAATGCATAATTCTTATTGGCAACATCTATTCAATGTATACCAGGGTATTTTCATCCCATTCACTTTGTATAAACTAATCTATTGTCACTCCCCTTTTTTAAGGAATTACTAGTGGCAAAGCCTACAAAAATAGGAGCCAATGCCTGGTACTTGTGAGTGCCCATCTATATAACGTAAAAGGGAAACACTCTTGTTTATTCAAAACTGACTCGAAAAAGATAAACCCAATCAGTTACACACTTTTAGTCTACTTCTTATAGTTTTGTGCGTGTGAAATCTGTCAACTCAGTACATTTTTAACCGGCTTCCAAAAAAGAAAGAGGTTCTATGTTCGTGTGTTTTTTTGGATGTATTTTTTTTTACTTAATTTCGATTTAAGTGTACTGACATGATAGATGTTACACGCACAAAGCTATGTGAAATAGACTATAGCATGGGTACAGAGAAGACAATAGTAGCAAGACGAATAATTTTTTAAAAAATTATTTGGTTTGTTTCTTTAACAAAAAGAACCATAAACTTTTTCAAGTTAGGTAATTATGGTCTAGTCCAGTCCATACAACTGTGGTTCAAATTACTTCAAAATTGCTTAAGAATATATGATAATTTTATTATTACGGATAATATAAGATGAACAAATCCAATACACAAAAAATAAAAACATATAAAATCAGTTTTGTTTTGAACCATAGTTGATTGGACTATAGTTGGGTAGTTTTACGGAAACTAGTTAATCGAAGTGTCAATCAGCTTGTGATATCACACTATACATGAAAGTTCAACGAACATCAAACTGGGCTTTCTATATCACCGGCCTGGGCTTTCTATATCCTGTCGTCTCACCTTTTTGCCGTCTACTTTTTGTCGACCATCGACAATACGGCGCGTGACAGCGCGCGGGTGCCCTGCGCCTATCTCTATAAAACACCTATAGTCCAGTCAACACGCACTGAAATCTAATGTCAACTTTTAACAGTTTTAAAGTCTCTTAAGTCTAAATTTTACTTTAGGGATGAAAGATGCCCGATGAGAGTAATTCTCAGTGTTAAAAATCCTTAGCTTCAGGTATGAATATATTTCCTTGTTATGTAATGTAATAAAAAGACACACATTGTCATAAGATAATAACCTTGTAGATGCCTTAAAACTATATATTTCTAGCAATTTCAAAAATACAATTCATATTACTAATATTTTTAACCCCAGACAAAAAGAGGGGTGTTATAAGTTTAACATGTGTATCTATGTATCTGCGTATCTGTGTGTCTGTCTGTGGTATCATAGGTCCCAAATTGATGGACCAATTTGAGTGCATTTTTTTATCGAAAGACTTGTCCGTCGAGGTGGTTCCTAGCTAGGTTTGGTGGATATAGGACCACTAGTATCCGAGCTTTAATTGGAAAAAGTGACAAGGTCTCAGCAAATATAAAAGGTAACAATTCCGAATTCTGTGGTTATGTTTAGTTTTAGTTGCATTTTCTATATCACTCATTTAATGTGGGTCTCATGAAATATAAAATTCGCTGTCCATCGCGCCAGGCAGGAGAGAAAGGAAGTACAAAGAATAAATTTTTCTAACTTTGTTTTACACAGGTACATCTTAATTAACGTTATTAATGCACTCACCAAAATTGAAGGCTTTATAAAAATACCAAAGGTTAAAACTCTAATTTGACTGGACTATATCATTCATGGCAAAAACTTCTCCCCGTCCACATAGAAGAAACAACTTTATAACCTCCGCTGAAAACCTCCTTTTGCCCGTTGCATTCAAATGAATCATGAATGATAAGCAAGGCCATACACTCAAAAAGCTATGGGATTCTTGACTTTAGAATAGAGTAGTAAGTCTGATTTTTGTGTACAAGGTCTTGTTGTGGATTTGTTTTGGTGTAACGAAATAATCGGGCGCTCGGGTCGGTAATAAAACGACACAAAGGAATGGTCAATGTGTCTCGTGCCACAATTTCTGTTGTCCGATGTAGGAACGCGTTTTTTGCCTTGTACTCGGCTTTTTTAGGACGTTGAAATCACGAAATGTTGTAGCGGAGAAAAAAATGAGGTGAGATTTCATAACTTTTGATATAAAATAACTACGTTTTCCCGTGGCTTCGGTTGTAGCCGTGCATCTTTTCGTAAACAAAGTACCTATACTTATGTAAACTCTTATAGTCGTCATGTACAATGATGAGTTTCATCCTTATACTAAGGTAGTAGTGGATATCTACAAAAGTTGATGCTAATGACAGATACTTTTGAGTACCAATCGTTGACTATTTCTACCTATATATGCCCCCATTTCCTATCTAAGTATGTTTAGAAAATCGTGCCAATCAAAAGCTCCTTACTAGAGACAGTCAATAATAAATTCTGTATTTTACACACATTTTTACATTTGTTTGTAATATGGGTACTATTTGATAAGTGCTTCGTTACTCTGTAAAAAGGCAACTGGTATTGCAATTGCCTGCTGATTGATAGAATTTATTCGTCCCAGTTTCTTTAATATATAAGAAATGGTTTATGAATATTTTAAAAAAGTAGACGTTAACTTCATGGCCTCGTTCCAAATTAAAGCAACTTAGTCTATTTACTTAAAATAACAGATCCCAGCCGGCCCTGAAAGTATTATTATAATAATAAAGTCAAACTCAACAAAAACTAGAATTAAAAAGTTTTGAGATTAAGTTATAAAATCGACGATAACAGTACTGGATCAACGTTTGAGCCTACTGAAATTGCCCTAATATTTACCAAAATGGGCTCACAACGCGCCGTAGATCGCGCTAGTAGCCTACGTACAGTAGCCGGCAAACAACTTGAACCAAAATGGCGGATCTGCGCATGTAAATTTGTACGTAAATCGGCTACTGCGCAGTCAAGGTCACGCTCAAGTTGTTTGCCGGCTACTGTACACAGCGCTGCCAGCGCACACCAGGGCGATGGGTTCCGCTTTCCACCTTTGTTCTGGTACATTCGGAGCGCTTCCGTCGGTCGCTGTCTGTCGATCGTGGCGCTTCGTTATACGACCAATTGCATCACATTACACAAACTATAAATAAAATACAATAAAACACAATCCTCGGATACCGACGTTTTGCCAAAATGAATAGAGAGAACCTTCTGTTTTTATTATATATCTTAACATACTTATTCTGAAATGGTGAAACATAAAGTAATTCAACAAAACACTTAAAGAAGTGGCTCGAACAGCTTTATAAGCAGCGAATAAAATAATAGCATTCACCTCATTGTTATTTAAAGGGCGTCGAAAACCCTTCATTCGAAAGGCAATTCTGTTATCTTTTATTGTTACCCACGACTCTTCGTTTATACAAACGAATCTAATCGAAACAGTATTTATTTCGGTAGCAAATGGAATAAAATAATTTAAAACGATCGACGCCTGTGTCCGGCGATTGTATTCATTTGTTTTTCTACTCCAGTACTTTTTTCTGTCATTTATATAGTTACTAACTCTAATATAAAGACATAAATTATGAAAGTCTGTAAAAGTCTATACTCTACTGCTCAAAAACACACTGCTAACCGATGTTATAATGTCGCCAAAAAACCATCACTTAGTACCTCAGATTACATGATGAACAGATGCATTCACACAATTTGCAAATTAAAAAAAAAAAACTTTTGTACTAAGGCATTGCTGCCAACTTAAAAAAAAAGTTTTATCTTCAGTGCATGGATGTTTAGTATAGTGAACGTATACCTTTATGTATAAGTTTAATTTTTTTGACAGATGTTTAGTATGGTGATCGTATACCTTTATGTATAAGTTAATATTTTTTTGACAGATGGATGTCAATAAAAAAAAAGTTTATCAGAGACAATTTTTCTTTTTAATTTTGTTGATTCCGAGCGGGAACATGTAATTATTTTCTTTGTTGTTTATTTGCATTTTATTTATGAAATGTCGAGTCGTAGAAAAAATATTGTATGCAACGTTGTATAAGTAGGTCAAAAAACGCTCGTGGCATCTTTCTTACGATGTTCGCTGCGCTCACATCGTAATCCATGCCACTCGCGTTTTTTGCCCCCTCTTATACAACGGTTGCATAAAATACTATTTTGCACAGAGTTTATTATTAGTATGGTCTAGTGTTATATTGTTTATTAAACCAATCGACACTTTATAAAACGAGCACCTTTCATTATTGTTTAATTAAACCTTACAAAAGGACATTTTAGAGGAGTTTGATTCACTGCACTGATGGGGCGCCCAAGCTACCAGCTTCTTCTTCCTGACCGCATTCAACGGAGAGCGACAACGTATCGTCGGTTGCCAGCAAATTTCAGATTGCCTTAACTCCTTGGCGCTGCGTAGAGGTGTAGCCTCTCTCTGCATCTTTTATCGCTTATATAACGGAAGGTGCTCCGAGGACTTGTTCGGAATGATTCCTGCCGCATCTTTCTGCCATCGTTCTACGCGACAATCTTTTCATCCTCACCACTTAGATAGTTGGCAGTCCACATACGTGCGTTTTTCTAGAAATATCCTGCCTCGCACGACTGCATAGTGGAATGAATTGTCGTTTCCGGACCGATACGACTTTCAACCCTTCAAGAAAAGAGCATACTCCCACCTGAAAGGTCGGCAACGCACATGTATACAAACTGCATCTAACTTCCCCAACAAGTTTAAACCGTAAGATAGTGCAATTACATAAAACATCTAATGGTAGTCAATGATCAAGGCTCATTCGTGAGAACCGGTAGCGGGCAATCGACATTTTGCCGCCTATAATTGACAAGAGCAACTATTAGAACAAAAAGTATAATCACTAGTTTACGTTAGCATCCTTGATAGTTGCAAAGTATGCTTACCTGACAAGTTGCTATAATCCCTGAGAAAGTGGCGCTTCTATTTGGTACTCATGATTACCTGAGGTACTTCATACCTCGCCAACTCTAGTTATTAAGCATATTTAAAAAAAATTACAACCAAATCCAGAACAACAATCATCTATTTTAAAATCAGATTAAAGAAAAGCTATCGAATCGTTCCTATTTTTTTAAGAAAATATTAAATTTTTAAGCTAGATTATTAATTTCATGGCATGCAAACTCTTGGCCATTGTACGGCTATTATTAAAAAAAACTTGTAAACCCAGACACCATTAAAAGAAATTGATACTTGGCAGGCTACACCGATGCAACCAATTTAAATACTAAAAAACTCGATGATATAAGACACACTTTACATATCTACAATGAGAATATCCTGAGAATAGTCCATTTTCAGTTACGTAAGTTTCAGAGATACATTGAAGCAAACGGTAAAGGCAATTTTCACATGCAATTTTGCAAACGGCTTGCTGTAGCACGAAGTTCGGAGTACACAAAGTTTTATTCAACACATAAACTCACTAGCCCTGTTGGTGTGTTCACATAGTAGGATTACCACATTTTCCCTTTATAGAACAGGTATATTTCTAAGCTAGCTTCGTGTGGAAAGTATAGTGAAATCCTAGTTTAGTGAAATTTAGTGGTCTGCATTGTCCCGTCCGTCCACTCATTTCCTCTAAATGTATCTTCAATAAATGGTCATATTTATGCAGAAAACCGGAGCCTTAATTCAATTAAGAAGTCACTTTTGTGTATATATTTAATTTTTATTACGCTGAATTTATCATTACTTTCCTTTTTTTCTCCATACAATAAAAATTCTCCATACATCATGATTTAAGCTCATCATAAACATGTCCGTAGAACACGGAGTAAGGTGAACAAACATCGACCGATTGAATAAACTTCTAACGACATAATTCTAAAATCCCACCATTTACATTGATCATTCAAGTTTTATGGTAAAAATAGTATAACGTAAATCAGAGGATACTGCAGTTTCAACTTAGTAAGAGCTGGTGGTAGCAATTTTACACACCAATAGTATTAAGTGTTTGCTTTCGACTTTAAATATGATAGACATTAATCAGTACCTAGACTCATTTGGAAAGTGAATTTCATACTATATCATAGCGCGATAACTGTGAAAGTTTTGTATAAAATTTCATGATTACAGAGCCTCAACTCGGCGTTTGACACTGACCTTTATCCAAAATCTTGCCATTACATTTCTTCTGTAGCGATATGTGCCCTTTAACATAATATCATTTTCTTTCTCATTGAAGTATACTCGTACATACTTCATTTGGACAGGCAGAAAATTCTACGAGTCATAACCCTCAAATTGTACATGAGGAAAGCAACCAATGTTTCTTATTTCAGACAGACACACGGCGGAGCGGAAAGGAGATAGGTATGCAAATGGACCTCAGGTTTACATGCACAATTCTTTTGGCTTCACAAATACATAGTCTAATTGATTCATTTCTTCTTTAGATAAGGAGCCTTATTGCCAGTCTCAGAAAGCATCAATAGATAGATTTCCTAACATAATACTGTGATATTAAGATATTGCAAAAAAGAAGATATCGCATCCGTTGTTATAGCGCCCTGCATTGCACCTTGATAAAAGCCACACTTCCTCGGTAAGTAATGTTACAATTTACGCACAATATTACAGCTGTGGAACCCATAAATACTCCAACATAGGTGGGTGGTGTAACTCAGCCGATTTCTAAAACGATTTAAGAGACCATAGAATCAGTAGCAAATAAGTTGTTTTCAAAGTGGTCGATATAATTCCTTGATTAAGTTCACTCAGGGAACTATTTTAATGACGTAGTTCGGATTTATATCTCGATTACAGTCTGCACATTAGTGGCGCTTGAGGCTACAAATCGTAGCAGTAGCTCGCGCATTGATTCCCATCAATTTGTTTTATTTTAAGTTACGATTTAATCGGAAAATATCTCGGCATTATGTCTACTCTAGCGACATGACATTTTCTTTGTATACTTTATTTAGATAGATCTCAAGTAAAGATTGTGAAGCAAATCGCTAAAGTATAAACGACAACTACAAGCAACACATCTAGTTACTGAGCCATAACTTTTTTTAAATGCTAACCTCGGAAAATCTCAATTATATGCATAATTACGCCGAAATATTGCTAAATTAGGGATATCACAAAGCCTTGTCGAATAAGGCTCTACATTAAGCTACGTGGTTCGAAATACAAACATCAGTCTACTCATCCATCAAGAACTTATTCGTTCAGAGAACCCTCCTGCCCCAACTCCGATGTTCGAAATTCGAATTTCGTATCGTACCGCCTGATTGACATGAGATTGGGAGGAATTTCGATCTTTGGAGTAGCTCTTCTGTATTTCTACACCTGTAGTATTTAACTGTAGCACGCTACTCTTTTTCGCGCGAGATATAACCTCTTTCTGTGCAGTTCTGCTAGAGAGCGATGGGTGACGCTATATCGCACAACAAGGGTGGCGTAGCATCGTAGTGCGAGTAGTTTTGTCTGTCAAAACACATCATCAAGCTAAGTATGTATAGAAACACAACACTGGTAGTTGCCCAGACGGGTATCATGGATACTGACCGGGTAGTCGTTATAAACTGCTCTGGTTTTTTTAATACACTTTCTATCGAAGTTTAATTAGCTGGTCGGTTGTGTAATAAATAACGCAGTAATCGAACTAACCGCTGGCTATCTGTCTTAACATGCACGGCGTGTATAAAGGAGTATTACATAGACCCACTACTACTACTTCCATAAATATTCAGGTAAAGTCTGTAAAAAGCATAGCTTTAAACTAAATGCCAGCCAATTCCGATTGGGCTGTTTCTGACAATCTTACATGAGCGTAAACCACTTAATAGATACATAATATCATATGAGTCACGAAACTTTTAATAAGATCATTTTACTGCATCGTTATAAAATAAAAGTAGGTACGTACGTAAGTATATTCTATACGAAAATCACGGTTTTTACTGTCACGACCACTGCAATTGGAAGCCTCTTGTTATGGATAAGTCCACCCATATGCAAACAGATACCTACATGATCAGTCCGTTCATAATATCCATTCATTATAAAAATATATTTTCTAAGTTTTTTTAGGAACAGATTAATCTTAAAAAGCGTGTCGTTCGGTACAACAAAAGATACTGGATCAAGTACAGTAAGTTTCATTTTTTTGTGTTTAGATTTCGAACATTGACATCACTGTACGTATTCAAAAAACGAACTCATCAGTACGAGAATTATACAAATGTAATTTATAAAAAGTAAATAAAGCATTTCCAAGCATTTTAAAAATCTGAATTAAAACAAAGGTGTGCTTGTTGACGGTCATGGGCAAAATAGTTACACATGTGCCAGATGGGCGTTAAATAATACTTTTAGCATTACGCTTGACACCGTTCATCATTGATACTTAGTAAGAGATTATTTGAATTAGGGTGTCAAACATTGGGACATTTACCTTATTTCACATATTAAAATACAGTGAACTCACAACTGCGACAAATAAACTAACGTGACAATATATCTCTAGTAAACATTGATACCGCTGGCAATAATTTGTAGAATTCATATTTGAATATTCAATTCTCTCACATTTTAATTTTCATATGTATACTATTTTCGCATACAAATAGAAATATGAAAACAAAAAGTGAACAAAAATACAGGAATATTTTAAATAGTACGATGAAAACGATGTTGCCATTGAACAAAGGAATACGTAACGAGCTCATATAAAATAGTTAATAGCATTCGATTTCGTTGATTGTCTATATATTGAATAAATAATAACATAATATGAATAAATACATTTTAATAATAATTAAAAATCGCAAGGATTTTAAAATCTCTTCGTCGTCTCGTTTCGTCGTCTAACGTCAGAAATCGTCTTATTTCTGACGTTACGGTACGACAAAACAAAATAATCAAGAGGGTTATTCCGATGTTCGAAATTCGGACTTCGTATCGTGCTGTCCCGCTCCTTCAAATATTTTATGACACGAAATTAGGAGAGATGGCGCAGTATAAAACTTCGATTTTCGACCTCCGAAATAACCTTTCAGTATTAATGTTGACAGAAAGTTTTCCTGTCACATGCATATATAATGTACCTACTTCCCAAGCGCGGCAACTCAAGCCCGCGAGCCAATATAGGGTTAATTAAGCCGATCCTAATTGATGGCCATTTTAATTAAACCGGCCCAAGACAAGGATAGATGCATCTTTATAATTACTGTATTATCATCTACATAAGTACAGTCACTACGTTTGACGCTGACTGTACGCACTGGGCCTCAATTAAATTTAGTTTATAAACTAACTATAGTAAGATTGTAAACTGACAGGTAGGTTAGTGTATCTCACTAGATACATTATAAACTGACGGTTGTTAACAATTTTACGGCAAATTCATCTTGTCCCTCACTTGTGTTATGGGCACTAGACGACGATATAAGTACATACTTGAATAGGTACATAGAAAACATCCAGGACCCAGGAATAAATATTCAAATTAATCACATAAATATTTGCCCATGCTCGAACCCAGGACCGTCGGCAGACAGCTGCAATGAACTGCGCCAACCACGTCGTCCGATAGCTATCCGAGATCTAAAATACTACATTGCAAACGCGAAGATATGTAAAAAGGATTTATGTCCCAATTTAAGATTTGCAATTGTTTCAAACCATAAATAAAACCACAAACCGTGTAGGGACTAAACGTAATGAAATTTCAGCGATATGTCATGCGACTGCATTGCGCCAGACGAGACAAATGTAGCAGCGTATCAGTTATCCGAAATAAAAAATGTTTAAACCTTTTCCCTTGGACTTAAGAACCACTAACATTTTCTCAATTCGTGTTTTGTCCTGTGTCACGTAGAAAACAGCTAGAGAATACACAATGTTCTTGGCACAAAGGAAGCCAAGAAAAAATCAACATTTATTGTCCGACACCAAACCAATACCTCTTGGGATTGCCTGGCCACTACACTCAGCAAATTCAGCAGAACAAACTCCCAGTTCGACAACAAAGTTTCGTCCTACTTGTTCATTTGCAGCAACAATTGCCCATCTTAAAACTTCGGCAGTTTTGAACCTATCCTTTACGTACTATATTATAGAAACACGCACTTACTAAGAGATGGTTCAATGCACAAGTTACTACATCGGATAACCCTACGAGAACAAGAAATTTAATTATCTTTCTGCCGACTTGTAAATCAAACACAATTTCAATTCAATTTAAGAGTACAATTCTCTCAATAAATCAAATTCGTCATATTGAGTTCGAGAGTTCGAAAACAAAAGAATGCTCGCAAACGGTGAAAAACGACTTATTGGTAATAAAGGCCACCTGCCGAGCGATCTCAGTGTTAAAATATATTACAGAGAGCTCCGCAGGAGCCTGTCTCATCGGCTTAGCCTGAGTCGTCTTATGATGTATCTTTTACTGCCATCTCGTTTTGAAAAATGAACGCTCCTTCATTAAAGCAATGCGTTTAACATGTCCGTCTCGTATTGTGTTCGATTTAAACGAGGATGCTTTTAAATGTGAATTGCGCGGTTTTAGTGGCGGTGATAAAAGTGTGCATCGATGGTCACTCAATGACGAGGCACGTAGAACATAACCCATGTTTTACGTGCGCATACGCTCCAACGAGCTCGTTAGGGTGTGGATCAATTTACAACGTGTTCTTAGGCCTTCATTTTTGCATCCTCCGGTTATATTTATGATGTATGCATGAATCAGTAATCTAATATTGAAGAGAACCGAACGGCCTAAGATAATGTGTTCCGGCTTTCCGTGTACACATCGCTGGCCCAATATTACAGGGTTCTATGTTACATTTTCAGAGTAGTTAAAATTAGACTTCATATCATTATGACAATGTTCAAATGTGAACTCGTCAAAAGTGAAACATAGAACTCTGTAATATTGAGCCAGCGATATATACACCCAAATTTTTATTCAAACACTAGCTTTTGCCCGCGACTTCGTACGCGTAGAACTCGTTAATTGATATTGACAATAAAAAAATAAAAAAACAATTAGACTTTCAACCCTTTCAGGTATTCAATACTCGAATGGAATCTAGTTAGAAGTTTAGTTCTGGGCTATTGGGTGAAAGCCATGGACAAAATGCAAAACATCCTTTTTTTAATATTTTTGGAGTTGCAAGGCTAAGTCCCATTCGATTCAATAAGTTATCCGAGGCAAAGTCCTATTCGATTCCATAAGCTATGCTCAGAAATGGCTCGAGATGGTAACAGTCCATAATCAACTGACGAAGAAGGTATGGTTCTATTCACCAAAGAATTTTGTCACATTATGAAATTGGGACAAAATAATTATTAGGTAGCTACTATTATTTTTCTAACTTGGTTTTTACAACTTAGTTTATTGAAGTATAGTTCAATAAATTATGCTAAATGATTTATGTAGGTCAGTAAAAACATGTAATTTTTTTGATTTGGAGACATGAGCAAGCTACATACTGTTCATGAGAAAAACATTTCGTGCCCAAATGTATTCTTGCTACTTTTCATGTTCGCCCCTGTGATTTATTAATAGTCATAGAAAATGGTAAAAACTTTTAATGGAAACTGTAGACGTTTAAAATTAAATGGTAAATTATTCGGTATAATTGCAACACGTGGTATAAGTACACTTTGTCCCTTGGCTTCTCCCGTTAAAATCGTGCCCTTCACAATGTATTTCCCTAATTAGGTGATTCTCAATCTAGCGCCGTTGCCAAATTTGGGTGCGTCTAAGCTGCGCATTAACAAAACTGGTATTTTTTTTGTTGATTTTGAAAACAATATTATTTTTGATGCCAATATGGTTCTTTCACATAGCCAGTTTTCGTCATGAATATAAGTGTGCCTATAAACCGACCATGAAAAAATGCTCGGTCGGTGATAGAGCAAAAAAATTGTACTTTTTCTATTTCTTCTTATAAGTATCATAATAAGGCTATCCTTCTCCATCAAAGCGTGTCAGGCCCTTGACTTAAGCACGTCGATTATGTAGCATAATAATTGATTGACAATTCGGGTCTTGTCGAGTATCCGAGTCTAAGATCCGAAAAATACAAAAACTTTATGCATTAATAGTGTACTCGGCGATAAATATTGCACATCGGTCTTTAGCCCTTAATTTGACAAAAGATGACGAAGGTCGCTGGTTATGGCCTTGTTATGGTAAAATAGAGCAAAATATTCTGGTTCGAAAATAATACATGGAAAAAGATGGTCAAAGAATTTGTTCACCCTGCCATACACGCCAAATTATGGGTTAGAAAGAGGCAATTCAGCAATTGGCTGTTTATTTACGACGATTTCCGAACACTGGCGACCTTCCATCAATCATTGTTTAAAATTAAGATGAATGAAATGGGAATAAACGTAAATACTTTCTCGTTTATAATATTATTAGGATTATTTATATATGTTAAGTATCGTATCTTTGCATACTGAGTTATTAACTACTTTATTTATACTCAGTTACCAAGCGGAGGTACATAATCACAGCGGAGCAACAAAGCTCGTAGGCACTATTTTCAGATGATGTGCGTATCGGAACGTGATACCTACCTGAAGGGCTACTCCGATGTTCGAAATTTTACTTTCGTATAGTGCTATTCCATTCACTCAAATATAACTTCACAGGAGATCGAGAGGGATGGCACTATTCGACAGTCAAATTTTGAACATCGGAGTAGCCCTTCTGCAATCACTGGTTTGACATGTCTTGCCAGATGGGTGTGTCACGTTTGTCAAATCAAATGTGATTGATTCAAATTTGTAAAATTTTATGTATTTGATTCTTGAAATTACGCGATTAATCGAATTTTGCGGATACATGTTCCCATATCAGAATTTATTGTTGTTTTACAAAGAATAGTTTGGTATGCGTTTGGTGAAGGTCTATCGTAGGTAGATTAGTTTACGTCAAAACGATGACATGTAGGGAGTTGTTGCAACTACAATGATTTGCTCTCCATACAAAGTTTAATCCCGTTTTTCACGGGAACACTACATTTATTCGGGATGAAAAGTATCCTATGTCCTTCCCCGGGACTGAAACTATCTATATACCAAATTTCATCTAAATCGGTTCAGCGGTTTAAGCGTGAAGAGGTAACAGATAGACAGATAGACAGACAGACAGACACACTTTCGCATTTATAATATTAGTATGGATATGGATTTTGAACTCCAGAAATAACGTTTGAGGTAAGCTTTCAGTTTTCCTGTACTTCATAAATGCCAGGTGCACCCTGAGGTAGCGTTTTATTATTGCTGTGATACAAACACAGCAAACAGTGCAATCCTCGCAATTCCGAACAAGTCGGAGCGGCAGCGGTTAGTCCAATTGTTCAGTAGTTTAGCCTCTGCGTGTAATAATGTGTCCTCTCGGCCACTTTGTGAACTTGGGTTTTGCATTTTGACGTTTTGAGAACGGATCAGGTAATTTTTTACAACATATACGTTTGAACGTTATAATAGTCAATTCGCCACAACCCAATAATGAAATTAAAAGGTAACTTAAACATACAGAATGATGTACGTACAAGCCCGTTACTTCGCCTAGGATACCTAACATCGCCTATTTTTATAAAAGTTTAAATTCCCGCCTAGTTTTTAAATTAGCTACAGTTGATGCGAGAATATCGCCATGCATAAAAATCACTTACTATTTAATAGTTTTAGTTTGTAGTAGTCTAAAAACAAGACGGAAATATCAACTTTATAAAAATAGGCGATGTTAGGTATCCCAGGCGAAGTTACGGGCTTGTACGGTACCTGTATAAAAATATTTAAAAAGTAATTCTTTTCATAATTATTATATTGCTGCTTATAATATTATATTGAAAAATGTTATGCTATTAATATAAGTCAATCTCGAATTAGGTCCCAGGGACCTAATTCGAGATTGACATTTGAGTGATCGCCAAACGTCAAATCTCTATTAGATAACAGCTATATCGCCATTGAACTGTCATTTAAATGCGATGAGCTTAAAAGTGACATATCACATCTCAATTTTGGAAATACGAAGGCGATAATGATTGTCAAAAATGTTATTCATGTATATTAATTTCTGTTTTGAACGAAACGTAACGGACTAATTTCACGTACTACGCGGTCAATTTAAAGTATGCGCCTGTTATTTATGCCGTCACATACAATGGAAACGAAAAATTAGCGCGTCCGAATTGACGAAATTGCGATATTCTAGGGATATCGCCACTTGTCAAGTAGGCACACGTCAAAAGTGACGGATGGCGATGAAAAGGAGAGATCTCCATTATATCTCTAAAATTGGTCGAATACCCCCCCAGGTCGTCCGACCACCTTGCGGGTGGTCGTCCTACACTGCGCTTGCCGGTACTCATAGCTTACAATTCTAAAATACAAGCTAAGAATTAAGTATTTACCTTTCTATTTTAAAAGCTTTTATTTAACTCGCATTGTATGTATGTATGTATCTAAGTATATTTGTTCGGGTGAAATCTTGTAACTCAATTTTGAAGCAGATATCGTCAACCGATTGAGCTGAAATTTTGCATACTCACTTAACTTTGATGACAATACAATAATATGGTACCATGGGGCTGATCTGATGATGGAGCCGGAAGGTGGCCATAGGAACTCTATAATAGAAAAAGCAATCCTACCGAGCTTGGGCTCGTTAGAATCGTCTCAGTGAGCATTTGATGGATATCCAAAGAAAAGTACAGTCGGCTATAAAAGCTTGCCACTAAAATGTCATTTTTGACAGAAACTTATTCTATTTCTTCTTTCTATTTTAAACGTTAGTAAAGAATGAAAATAACTGCATGCTGAAGGGATATAGAATTTGGTCTTAACTGCTTTCTTAAATAAACTACTGCAATAAAGACTGCCAGGATCATGATGTTATAGCAGGTGCATGCTGAAAGCGCTCCAGCCTAGTAATTTCACGCTCATAAATATTATGAGTTTAATAGAAAACGTCGTTGCCTCGTAAACTGCTCCGACTTTACCAATAAGCGTACGTCATCAACTCCACAGCCGTTTATATTTCACTGCTTGAATAATTTTATGCATTATCGGATTCCTCCCGCGGTTTCACTGTGGCAAAGGTATTTTGCTTCGGAATGTATGTAATGCAAGGGATATTCATCAAGGACCTCTAGTACCATATAACTTGCATAACTTGGACACGCGACTCTTTGTCGCGCGACAAATACTACCTGTCACTTTCATACCGATACCGTGCGAGCAAGACAGGAGATGCTGAGTCGCGCGACATGCGAAGTCGCGGCAAGATATGCTAGCCCTATTGGGCCCTAATGTCTTAATCTGTGTGCTATCTCCGAAGCGATATACATAGTATATTGCCACATCGCCAACTCGGTCGTGTTAAGCTTGCGTCTAATTTATATGCGACGCCATAGATATCAGGCGCAAACTTATCTTGACAAGGTAGTAACGTAAAATGTCGCTTTATGCAGCTCATATGTGATGCTGATGAACTCGAATATTTGTGCTTGGGTCATGGTTGTTTTATGTATTTAAGTATATATTTATCTATAAGTATGTATATCGTCGTCTAGTACCCATAACACAAGCCTTCTTGAGCTTAATTTGGGAATAGATCGATTTATGTGAGGTTGTCCGATATTTATTTATTTATATCGCAAACATCGCGTTATAATGATAATTAATGGTGATATACCTATGACATAAACTTTTAAAGGTAAATAGAGCACATCGCTAATGTACACAAGGCAATATCGGTTTATATGTCATTAGAAAAGTGAATTTGAACTCCTGTTTAACTTTATTTAGTCTGCATACGGCCAGACTTCTATTCCAATAATAACGTTTACTTCTAGTTTGGTTAAATTCAGCCAGGAACTCCCAGATTGCGATTAGGGTTTCGGTGAAAACTAAGAGGTTCTTATCTGGATTACGTAAGAGCGAATGTGGTACCTATAAACAACGAATCGCATCTTTTTTTTATTAAAAAGAGCGGTGTCTTACGTTCCATGTTCTAACTTTATGCAAAAAATACTACGTAAGTCTGATACGTTCATTACCACATTATAAAACTATTAGAAAACAAATAAACAAAGATACTGGTAGTTAGGTTAACATTTACTGTAAATATTTGCTTTGCATTTTCAAACTATATTACCTCATCGACATGTAATGTGTAGAATACTAAGCCATTTTATTAGACTCATCATATTAGAGTCGGAAAAGAGTCATATTATCTCCACGGGGCAGCAGAGACATGAGCAGTTTTATAGTTTTTAAATGGCTTTAGAAACTTTTAGAACCAGTATATTGGACTATTTGCATCGGCTTTCGTGTATGGTTGAGCGAGATATCATGCTAAACGCTTCATAGAAAATCCACTGATATTATCGTCAACATAAATTCCTCTACACTATTAAAAAACCGTAAAAAGGATATTTCTTTGTACACATTCAAAAGGTGTCTCATTTCAATATAATGCCGTGATAGAACTAGCTGCGTCCGGCGGTGTTAACCGATAATTCCACAGAAACACTACCTTCTTAAAAAAAAAGTAGCTTATGTGTTAATCCAGCGTGTCTGCTTATCAGCACCTCCGTACCAAATTTTATCAAAATTGGTCCAGCCGTTCGACCGTGAAGAAGTAACAAACATACAAACACACTCACAAACTTTCGCCTTTATAATATTAAAGTGTGTAATATAGATTAACTTGTCGAAGTATCTCTGTTCGGCCATGTGGTTGACGGCAGAGGATGCCATCTGAAATTAAGTTCGCCATTTGTAGTGACTTGTTTTGTGCAATAAAAAATACAATAAATAAATAGAATTCACAAAGCTCCACTGAATACACGTCCTCGTTAGAAATAAGACATTTTATTACATTCTTATTATTAGGTATTAGTTTATTTATAGCTAGGATCGTAAAACGCGAGCAAAATCGATTGAAACTAGTGTCGGTCTTAGAACCTCAATGAATTTTGCTCGCATTTTACAAACCCTGGAAATAATAATCAAAACCAACGATATAAACTAGATCAAAAGGAAGTAAACAGAACAGTAATGATTAACAAAGCTTTTAGTCATTACGTATAACCTCCATAAAAATAATTGAGCGGACAGCAAAATTAATGGTCCTTTAATACATCATGTACATACCAAATGTCATAGCCTCATAGGCGTTTCAAAAGTTGTTAAGCCTAAGGCTGTAATTAAAGCAAATGCTTACCTTGAATATTTAAAAGTATAACGTAACATTATCGCCTAAGGCGCCGGTCGGGTAACCGTACTTGATGTTATTCTTTGTAATATGTAAAATAGTGCTGTAACATGTTACGCTGTAGCATAATAATGTTTAGCTGTATACCGATCTTAAGGACGCCCGTCCTCGTTATATGTAAATTGAATACTCAAACGAATACTCTTTTTCTACTAATAGTACATTTCTATGATTCTACTTATTATTATAAATGTGAAAATAAAATCATTACACAAGGAAAGATTTGTAATCAACGGAATAATAATGCGAATAGCAAAACGAAGAAAAGTTTACAAAAGGAAACAAAACAAATACAATTTGTTTAGCTTGTTTAGCCTACGTAGGTATTTTGTACACTTTTATTTTTCTTTAAGCTTTGATCTTTGTATTAATAGTTTGAACTTTTATTGGTTTTCAACAAGGTAGGTAGGTAGGTAATTTATAAATTACAACTTACACTTTTGAAAACAATTGTACCAGAGCGGATAAAATACAGTTACAAAGATAATTACACCAGTCTTTTTAAACATTGTAAAGTAATTAATGTATTCAATAGGTTTTGCCTGTCATTATTAACGGAGGAATGTGACGTTATACCCTCAATGGAACAAAAGTACCGACCGGATAAACTACGTAAGTACCTTAGATTACTTAGCATCCTACTCACTGCCGCGCATTAATAAACCGGTGTGAAGTTAGCAGCCAAACTTAGCAGCCGCCGATAACCCGACCAAATTAAAAAGTTAAGATTTTCTTTTAATAAAAATGTCTCGGGAGACGTTGAAGACTACAACAAACATCTGTGATTACGAAAAATACATGCCGAACATAAAAACTAATCGAATAAATACATGAACTTAGTTCGGCCGCTAACTTTGAATTCAGCAGCCAAAATCTCTTTGGGACTAATACTTAGATCTCGTTATGAAACTGGGCAAGTAAAGGGGGTTTCAAAACTTGATTCGTATAGCCAAATGCTCAAACTAAATGGTTGCAGTAAACAAAACATGATTCTCGATCAATATCAGAGTCAACCGGGGAAAGGAAGTCATGTTTTAGATGATGTTTTGTAAACTTTAGATTTTCTCTTCTTTTCAACCTGAAAGACGGCAAGCAAAGGGCCTTTAGTTAGACCCCAGTACCATTCAGTCAAACCCTTGAGCTTAATCAAAGCCCAAGTAGCCAAGCAGCTAATCATACCCAGTCCTTAAGACTATGCTAATTAAATCCGAATAAAAAATCACAATATTTTCGCATAAAATCATTATTTCAAAAAAATCGCCAAGTTGAACGGCAAGCAAGGGGGTTATGAAACATGACGTGTGTAGCTTATTATACACACTATACGGCTGAAGTGAACAAAAAGTGGCACCCGATCATTAACTGGGTGAAACGGGGAGAAAACGGCATGAAATGGGCGATATTCAGTACTATACGATTTTCATTTATTTTCAAGTAGAAAGACGGCAAGCAAGGTGCTGTTGACCACAGAATCCGTTAGCCAGTCCATTAAGCTAATTTAAAAATCAAGTTGCTAGTTGACACCCGATTATTTCAACTATGTAAATGAAGTACAAGTAGAAAACAAACAAGATTTTCTCCAAAATCTTCATTCTTGTTTGAAAATCGCCAAGTAGAACGGCAAGCAAGGGGTTTTGAAACATGATATGTGTAGCTTATGATACATGCTATACGGCTACAGTGACCAAAAAGTGACACCCGATCGTTAACTGGGTGAAACGGGGAGAAAACGGCATGTACTGGGCGATATTCAGTACTTTACGATTTTCATTTATTTTCAACTTGAAAGACGGCAAGCAAGGAGCTTTTGACCACGTAATCCGTTAGCCAGTCCATTAAGCTAATTTAAAAATCAAGTTGCTAGTTGACACCCGATCATTTAGACTATGAAAATGAAGTACAACTAGAAAACAAACAAGATTTTCTCCAAAATCTTCATTCTTGTTTGAAAAACACCAAGTAGAACGGCAAGCAAGGGGGTTTTGAAACATGATATATCTAGCTTATTATACTTGCTATACGGCCACAATGACCAAAAAGTGACACCCGATCGTTAACTGGGTGAAACGGGGAGAAAACGGCATGTAATGGGCGATATTCGGTACTTTACGATGCTCGTTTATTTTCAAATTGAAAGACGGCAAGCAAGGAGCTTTTGACCACAGAATCCGTTAGCTAGTCCATTAAGCTAATTTTAAAGTCAAATTGCTAGTTGACACCCGATCATTTAGACTATGTAAATGAAGTACAAGTAGAAAACAAACAAGATTTTCTCTAAAATTTTAATTGTTGTTTGAAAAACAAAAAGTAGAACGGCAAGCAAGGGGGTTTTGACACATGATATGTGTAGCTTATAATACATGCTATACGGTTACAGTGACCAAAAAGTGACACCCGATCGTTAACTGGGTGAAACGGGGAGAAAACGGCATGTACTGGGCGATATTCAGTACTTTACGATTTTCGTTTATTTTCAACTTGAAAGACGGCAAGCAAGGAGCTTTTGACCATAGAATCCGTTAGCTAGTCCATTAAGCTAATTTAAAAGTCAAGTTGCTAGTTGACACCCGATCATTTAGACTATCTAAATGAAGTACAAGTAGAAAACAAACAAGATTTTCTCCAAAATTTTCATTGTTGTTTGAAAAACACAAAGTATAACGGCAAGCAAGGGGGTTTTGAAACATGATATGTGTAGCTTATTATACATGCTATACGGCCACAATGACCAAAAAATGACACCCAATCGTTAACTGGGTGAAACGGGGAGAAAACGGCATGTAATGGGCGATTATCAGAACTTTACGATTTTCATTTATTTTCAACTTGAAAGACGGCAAGCAAGGAGCTTTTGACCAAAGAATCCGTTAGCCAGTCCATTAAGCTAATTTAAAAATCACGTTGCTAGTTGACACCCAATCATTTAGACTATGTAAATGAAGGACAAGTAGAAAACAAACAAGATTTTCTCTAAAATCTTCATTCTTGATTGAAAATCGCCAAGTAGAACGGCAAGCAAGGGGGTTTTGAAACATGATATGTGTAGCTTATGATACATGCTATACGGCTACAGTGACCAAAAAGTGACACCCGATTGTTAACTGGGTGAAACGGGGAGAAAACGGCATGTACTGGGCGATATTCAGTACTTTACGATTTTCGTTTATTTTCAACTTGAAAGACGGCAAGCAAGGAGCTTTTGACCACAGAATCCGTTAGCTAGTCCATTAAGCTAATTTAAAAGTCAAGTTGCTAGTTGACACCCGATCATTTAGACTATGTAAATGAAGTACAAGTAGAAAACAAACAAGATTTTCTCTAAAATTTTAATTGTTGTTTGAAAAACAAAAAGTAGAACGGCAAGCAAGGGGGTTTTGAAACATGATATGTGTAGCTTATAATACATGCTATACGGTTACAGTGACCAAAAAGTGACACCCGATCGTTAACTGGGTGAAACGGGGAGAAAACGGCATGTACTGGGCGATATTCAGTACTTTACGATTTTCGTTTATTTTCAACTTGAAAGACGGCAAGCAAGGAGCTTTTGACCATAGAATCCGTTAGCTAGTCCATTAAGCTAATTTAAAAGTCAAGTTGCTAGTTGACACCCGATCATTTAGACTATGTAAATGAAGTACAAGTAGAAAACAAACAAGATTTTCTCCAAAATTTTCATTGTTGTTTGAAAAACACAAAGTAGAACGGCAAGCAAGGGGGTTTTGAAACATGATATATCTAGCTTATTATACATGATATACGGCCACAATGACCAAAAAGTGACACTCGATCGTTAACTGGGTGAAACGGGGAGAAAACGGCATGTAATGGGCGATTATCAGTACTTTACGATGTTCGTTTATTTTCAAATTGAAAGACGGCAAGCAAGGAGCTTTTGACCACAGAATCCGTTAGCCAGTCCATTAAGCTAATTTAAAAATCAAGTTGCTAGTTGACACCCGATCATTTAGACTATGAAAATGAAGTACAACTAGAAAACAAACAAGATTTTCTCCAAAATCTTCATTCTTGTTTGAAAAACACCAAGTAGAACGGCAAGCAAGGGGGTTTTGAAACATGATATATCTAGCTTATTATACTTGCTATACGGCCACAATGACCAAAAAGTGACACCCGATCGTTAACTGGGTGAAACGGGGAGAAAACGGCATGTAATGGGCGATATTCGGTACTTTACGATGCTCGTTTATTTTCAAATTGAAAGACGGCAAGCAAGGAGCTTTTGACCACAGAATCCGTTAGCTAGTCTATTAAGCTAATTTAAAAGTCAAGTTGCTAGTTGACACCCTATCATTTAGACTATGTAAATGAAGTACAAGTAGAAAACAAACAAGATTTTCTCCAAAATTTTCATTCTTGTTTGAAAAACACAAAGTAGAACGGCAAGGAAGGGGGTTTTGAAACATGATATGTGTAGCTTATTATACATGCTATACGGCCACAATGACCAAAAAATGACACCCAATCGTTAACTGGGTGAAACGGGGAGAAAACGGCATGTAATGGGCGATTATCAGAACTTTACGATTTTCATTTATTTTCAACTTGAAAGACGGCAAGCAAGGAGCTTTTGACCACAGAATCCGTTAGCTAGTCCATTAAGCTAATTTAAAAGTCAAGTTGCTAGTTGACACCCGATCATTTAGACTATGTAAATGAAGTACAAGTAGAAAACAAACAAGATTTTCTCTAAAATTTTAATTGTTGTTTGGAAAACAAAAAGTAGAACGGCAAGCAAGGGGGTTTTGAAACATGATATGTGTAGCTTATAATACATGCTATACGGTTACAGTGACCAAAAAGTGACACCCGATCGTTAACTGGGTGAAATAGGGAGAAAACGGCATGTACTGGGCGATATTCAGTACTTTACGATTTTCGTTTATTTTCAACTTGAAAGACGGCAAGCAAGGAGCTTTTGAGCACAGAATCCGTTAGCTAGTCCATTAAGCTAATTTAAAAGTCAAGTTGCTAGTTGACACCCGATCATTTAGACTATGTAAATGAAGTACAAGTAGAAAACAAACAAGATTTTCTCCAAAATCTTCATTCTTGTTTGAAAATCGCCAAGTAGAACGGCAAGCAAGGGGGTTTTGAAACATGATATGTGTAGCTTATGATACATGCTATACGGCTACAGTGACCAAAAAGTGACACCCGATCGTTAACTGGGTGAAACGGGGAGAAAACGGCATGTACTGGGCGATATTCAGTACTTTACGATGTTCGTTTATTTTCAAATTGAAAGACGGCAAGCAAGGAGCTTTTGACCACAGAATCCGTTAGCTAGTCCATTAAGCTAATTTAAAAGTCAAGTTGCTAGTTGACACCCGATCATTTAGACTATGTAAATGAAGTACAAGTAGAAAACAAACAAGATTTTCTCCAAAATTTTCATTGTTGTTTGAAAAACACAAAGTAGAACGGCAAGCAAGGGGGTTTTGAAACATGATATATCTAGCTTATTATACATGCTATACGGCCACAATGACCAAAAAGTGACACTCGATCGTTAACTGGGTGAAACGGGGAGAAAACGGCATGTAATGGGCGATATTCAGTACTTTACGATGTTCGTTTATTTTCAAATTGAAAGACGGCAAGCAAGGAGCTTTTGACCACAGAATCCGTTAGCCAGTCCATTAAGCTAATTTAAAAATCAAGTTGCTAGTTGACACCCGATCATTTAGACTATGAAAATGAAGTACAACTAGAAAACAAACAAGATTTTCTCCAAAATCTTCATTCTTGTTTGAAAAACACCAAGTAGAACGGCAAGCAAGGGGGTTTTGAAACATGATATATCTAGCTTATTATACTTGCTATACGGCCACAATGACCAAAAAGTGACACCCGATCGTTAACTGGGTGAAATAGGGAGAAAACGGCATGTACTGGGCGATATTCAGTACTTTACGATTTTCGTTTATTTTCAACTTGAAAGACGGCAAGCAAGGAGCTTTTGACCACAGAATCCGTTAGCCAGTCCATTAAGCTAATTTAAAAATCAAGTTGCTAGTTGACACCCAATCATTTAGACTATGTAAATGAAGGACAAGTAGAAAACAAACAAGATTTTCTCTAAAATCTTCATTCTTGTTTGAAAATCGCCAAGTAGAACGGCAAGCAAGGGGGTTTTGAAACATGATATGTGTAGCTTATGATACATGCTATACGGCTACAGTGACCAAAAAGTGACACCCGATCGTTAACTGGGTGAAACGGGGAGAAAACGGCATGTACTGGGCGATATTCAGTACTTTACGATTTTCGTTTATTTTCAACTTGAAAGACGGCAAGCAAGGAGCTTTTGACCACAGAATCCGTTAGCTAGTCCATTAAGCTAATTTAAAAGTCAAGTTGCTAGTTGACACCCGATCATTTAGACTATGTAAATGAAGTACAAGTAGAAAACAAACAAGATTTTCTCTAAAATTTTAATTGTTGTTTGAAAAACAAAAAGTAGAACGGCAAGCAAGGGGGTTTTGAAACATGATATGTGTAGCTTATAATACATGCTATACGGCCACAGTGACCAAAAAGTGACACCCGATCGTTAACTGGGTGAAATAGGGAGAAAACGGCATGTACTGGGCGATATTCAGTACTTTACGATTTTCGTTTATTTTCAAATTGAAAGACGGCAAGCAAGGAGCTTTTGACCACAGAATCCGTTAGCCAGTCCATTAAGCTAATTATAAAATCAAGTTGCTAGTTGACACCCGATCATTTAGACTATGTAAATGAAGGACAAGTAGAAAACAAACAAGATTTTCTCCAAAATCTTCATTCTTGTTTGAAAATCGCCAAGTAGAACGGCAAGCAAGGGGGTTTTGAAACATGATATGTGTAGCTTATGATACATGCTATACGGCTACAGTGACCAAAAAGTGACACCCGATCGTTAACTGGGTGAAACGGGGAGAAAACGGCATGTACTGGGCGATATTCAGTACTTTACGATTTTCGTTTATTTTCAACTTGAAAGACGGCAAGCAAGGAGCTTTTGACCACAGAATCCGTTAGCCAGTCCATTAAGCTAATTTAAAAATCAAGTTGCTAGTTGACACCCGATCATTTAGACTATGTAAATGAAGGACAAGTAGAAAACAAACAAGATTTTCTCTAAAATTTTAATTGTTGTTTGAAAAACAAAAAGTTGAACGGCAAGCAAGGGGGTTTTGAAACATGATATGTGTAGCTTATAATACATGCTATACGGTTACAGTGACCAAAAAGTGACACCCGATCGTTAACTGGGTGAAATAGGGAGAAAACGGCATGTACTGGGCGATATTCAGTACTTTACGATTTTCGTTTATTTTCAACTTGAAAGACGGCAAGCAAGGAGCTTTTGACCACAGAATCCGTTAGCTAGTCCTTTAAGCTAATTTAAAAGTCAAGTTGCTAGTTGACACCCGATCATTTAGACTATGTAAATGAAGTACAAGTAGAAAACAAACAAGATTTTCTCCAAAATCTTCATTCTTGTTTGAAAATCGCCAAGTAGAACGGCAAGCAAGGGGGTTTTGAAACATGATATGTGTAGCTTATGATACATGCTATACGGCTACAGTGACCAAAAAGTGACACCCGATCGTTAACTGGGTGAAATAGGGAGAAAACGGCATGTACTGGGCGATATTCAGTACTTTACGATTTTCGTTTATTTTCAACTTGAAAGACGGCAAGCAAGGAGCTTTTGACCACAGAATCCGTTAGCCAGTCCATTAAGCTAATTTAAAAATCAAGTTGCTAGTTGACACCCGATCATTTAGACTATGTAAATGAAGGACAAGTAGAAAACAAACAAGATTTTCTCTAAAATTTTAATTGTTGTTTGAAAAACAAAAAGTTGAACGGCAAGCAAGGGGGTTTTGAAACATGATATGTGTAGCTTATAATACATGCTATACGGTTACAGTGACCAAAAAGTGACACCCGATCGTTAACTGGGTGAAATAGGGAGAAAACGGCATGTACTGGGCGATATTCAGTACTTTACGATTTTCGTTTATTTTCAACTTGAAAGACGGCAAGCAAGGAGCTTTTGAGCACAGAATCCGTTAGCTAGTCCATTAAGCTAATTTAAAAGTCAAGTTGCTAGTTGACACCCGATCATTTAGACTATGTAAATGAAGTACAAGTAGAAAACAAACAAGATTTTCTCCAAAATCTTCATTCTTGTTTGAAAATCGCCAAGTAGAACGGCAAGCAAGGGGGTTTTGAAACATGATATGTGTAGCTTATGATACATGCTATACGGCTACAGTGACCAAAAAGTGACACCCGATCGTTAACTGGGTGAAACGGGGAGAAAACGGCATGTACTGGGCGATATTCAGTACTTTACGATTTTCGTTTATTTTCAACTTGAAAGACGGCAAGCAAGGAGCTTTTGAGCACAGAATCCGTTAGCTAGTCCATTAAGCTAATTTAAAAGTCAAGTTGCTAGTTGACACCCGATCATTTCGACTATGTAAATGAAGTACAAATAGAAAACAAACAAGATTTTCTCCAAAATCTTCAATCTTGTTTGAAAAACACCAAGTAAAACGGCAAGCAAGGGGGTTTTTTAACATGATATATCTAGCTTTATATACATGATATACGGCCACAATTACCAAAAAGTGACACCCGATCGTTAACTGGGTGAAACGGGGAGAAAACGGCATGTAATGGGCGATATTCAGTACTTTACGATGCTCGTTTATTTTCAAATTGAAAGACGGCAAGCAAGGAGCTTTTGACCACAGAATCCGTTAGCCAGTCCATTAAGCTAATTTAAAAATCAAGTTGCTAGTTGACACCCAATCATTTAGACTATGTAAATGAAGAACAAGTGAAAACAAACAAGATTTTCGTCAAAATCTTCATTCTTGATTGAAAATCGCCAAGTAGAACGGCAAGCAAGGGGGTTTTTAAATATGATATGTGTAGCTTATGATACATGCTATACGGCCACTATGACCAAAAAGTGACACCCCATCGTTAACTGGGTGAAACGGGGATAAAACGGCATGTTATGGGCGATATTCAGTACTTTACGATTTTCATTTATTTTTAACTTACTAAAGACGGGATGCGACTGATAATCAAAAAATGTTTCAATCGATCAATAAATTCTTACAGTTAGCATTTTCTTTTGTGTCTTCATAATCTCAATATTCTGAAGTTATATTTTTTGATCATTACGGGAATTATCATACATTTTTTTTTACATTACTTACAAAGTTTCTATTTATACATTGAGATTTAGGCTTTAGCAGTTGCCACGTTTTAACAGGTCTAACATATTATAAACAGACATAAAAAATGATCAAAAACTTTTATTTAGCTTTAACATTGCAAAGAAATGTATCAAAATATGATTGTCATGAAGGCCATATCAAGAAATCTACCTTAAACTTGTAATTTTTATACTACTCTAAAATAATTCTTACGCCTAGATTTTTTTTATTGTTGTGCAGAATATTGACATTTTAATGGCATATTACATTAAAATGACAATATTCTGAAGCTTTTACTTTATTTTCACACAATTTTTTAAATGTTTTTTCATTATATCTACAGTTGCGATTTATAGATAAGTATTTGGGCTTTATCAATCTTCACGATTTGCCTAACAGGTTTGACATATAAAACGTATTTCAAACATATACTATTTTCAGGTGATTGACTGATTGACAAACAAAACATCAAATGAAACTTTATTTAAGCTTTAAGAAAATTTGTAATCAAGAAAGATGGGCATCAAAAGAGTATTAGTTGACTACTTGAAATTAATTTTTACACTTAGCATCTTATTTTTATTTTTTGTTTACATTTATACAAACTCTTTGTTGTCATTTAAACTAAAAGAAATGCTTTAACTTTATTTATTATAATAGCAAATGTCACACAAATTTTCAAATGTTTTTACTTTCTGTCTAAAAGTCAAACCTCTGTTGGTATCGGCGCGGCTAACGTAGCACAAGTAATGAATGCCTCTTTTGCAGCACCGACATTTAAACTCTTTAGCTTTCAAATCTCTTGCACAAAACAGGCATACATTATCCAATGCTTCACTATATGCTAGCAGCCGGGATT
This sequence comes from Apotomis turbidana, assembly GCA_905147355.2. Taxonomy (NCBI): domain Eukaryota; kingdom Metazoa; phylum Arthropoda; class Insecta; order Lepidoptera; family Tortricidae; genus Apotomis; species Apotomis turbidana. The sequence continues at coordinate 20,611,728 of LR990288.1, read as the reverse complement.
TCAATTCTTGGCGATATAAATCGTAATTTTTCTTTTGTGTGAGGGGTTTATTATCGCCCAACAGACTAAATATATGTATAAGAATGGGGCCACAATTATACCCATCAGTCTGTAAAACATGTCGATGCGTTTTTGTTTTTACAATACGGGCCGATATATTTTTCAGTTCCAAAAATTGATTAACTTTATTCTTGTAGAACGATGCTAGCTTGTTTTCCATCCCCAGTGGATCTATTATAGTCAACGTTTGGTCTGCAAGGGAAAGAATAGCCATTGTAAAATGTCTATTTAGGCACAACGGAAATACGTTATCTTTATCGACACACAACTCCACAGATTCCACGAATTCTGGTAGTTTTTCAGAGTCTTCGAAAATTATGTTCGATTTGGCCACACTTATAATGTTAAATTTAGTGTCTGAATTATATGTGTGCAAGAGGTGGTCCATCACGAAATTCGTCAATTCTTCACGTGGATCGAGACTTTTGTAATCTTCTATAAGAAGTTCTTTTAAACTTTGATTTGGTATAGTCATCCGGGTTACGACATATCCTCTTTTATCAGGCAAAATGCCATATAAATCGGAATTTCGGAAAAGACCGTTTGTATGCCGGGGAATATTTTCATATCGCGAAGTATCTTTTTGCGAAGGGTCAGAATTTTCCGAACTGGAATCAATGGATGGTTTCACATTGCAGATGTCACACACAAAAGATTCGCCGACTGCATTTTTATTTACGTCATTTGCGCATGTCATGTGAACCCAGTTATTACAAATGTCACACGCCACCCACGTCGTGGTTTCGTCGGGGCCCATTGCAGTGCCATGGCCGCAGTAAAAGCAATTGATGATATCGCCCTCATCTTCCACTAGTGTCACAGGCTTTAGTTCACTCACTAACTTTAAGTTTTCTGGATCTCTAGCTTCTGTGGCCATTACAGGCACGCTTGGTTCCTTTAAAAACCGTCCCATAAAATGTGTTAGTTTGTCACATCGTCTTTTTTTCCAAATTTCAGTTGGGTTTTCATTTTCTGCCCGATCCCTGTTGCATTTGGTCAATCTTGACTTTGGGATTTTCTGTATAATCTCTTTTGACTTCGAGACTGTTTCAGCTCTAATCTTTCGCAAAAATTGGGTGCATTTTAAATTTTTCTGCCCATTCAGTACATTTTTTTTTATGTGTCCAAAATATGACTCTACTGGAGCGTTGCTTATTCTTCTCTCCTTAATTAAATTCGTCCACATTGGGAGAAAAGGTATCATTTTGGTCAATATTTTCTCAAATAACACCGGGTCATGAAACGGGTTTGCGTCGTTTTCAATGTGAGCCATATACTCCGTGCTGGCGATGACATCTATAGCCCTTTTGTAGAAGGGACTATTTTTGTACATACACGTCTTTTTTAAATCGTCCTTAAAATTGGAAGACGTCGTTGTTCTCATGTTGAGTAGGGATTCTGACGATTGTTGTTCTGGTCTACAGAGAACAATTATGTTATTTTGTGCTTTTATCGTATCCGGCGATTCAAATTTACTGGTAAGGAGGATAAAAATGTTTCGCATAAAATCATCGATCTGCTCTAAGGTAGTGGACAGTGTGAGTATTGCCATAACATCTTTAAACATTTTTTTATCCTGGATATTGCTTGCATCAATATCGTTACAAACAATTTTGATGAAATGTGCGCAACAAAGAAACATGGGCGTCAATTGTTTTCTTGGCATTTCCTTCTGCGTTAGAATATTATAAATATTCGTCAAATAGTCTAACAGGCTGCACTCATTAAATGCTTGGCAAGAAGCATTAATAAGCACAAAACTCATGTCTGTTACGACTCCTCCGAATACAGGCCAGATATTACACTCAACACATTGTCTCTTAAAATCACACAGCATTTTATGTACGGAATTCGTGTCGTGACAAGATGTTATCATGTCGAATACGCTGAAAAGTCTGCTATGTGATGGGACTTGTATTATTCCGGAATACAGGTATACACGCTTACATTTGACTAAATATTCCCCACAGACTGGTTTTCTTACAACACTTCCTGTAGCATCCAAATGCAGTAGCGGCGAATTCTCTTTTTCCGACTTCAGGACCATAATTTGTTCCATACTGTGAGCTTTGACGGTGAATGGGAATGAAATTTCACGAACGTAGTTTGGGTGGTCTTGCTGGAACAGAACTAAGTCCATGATATCATTTTTCGATCGGTCATTCATGCATAGCGCCTCCGATCTTATTTTGCGCATTGTTTGATCCGATTTCACGTTTTGTAAAGATTTTGTCAAAATTAATTTGTTTACATCTAAATCTAACAGATCTTGTTTTTTGCCTGTCGACGGGTTAATATTACGGAGCTTATTTCTTCTCATTGCCCTATCTACGCCGCGAACATGGGCCGTTATTGCTGTGAAATGTGAATAATTTATAGACTGACTCCAAACGTCAACAGTTCTGTCTGGCTTTAAGACAAGTTTCAGTTTTTTGCATGATTCGTGTTTGCACTGGCAATTAATGACTATTTCACCATTGGCTCTATACTTCACATATTTTATATTTATAATGCAAGTGTTGTTTACGTATTTTTTTACATATGCTCTTAATATGTACGGGTAATTGAAAACGTCCAATTTTTTGTCATTATTATACAGTTTACTCCACATGGTTTCCTCAATGGAAAAACTGCCCTCTAGGAAGTCACATTTAGATTTTTGGTCTATACCTGGTACGTTGTTTGTATTCACTGGTATAAGAGGATCATTACCTCCTGGACTAGATAAGTTTAATATCTCTTTAGAGACTTTAAGTACCTCCGGAGAGACGTCGCACTTTATAGCTGTAGTGTCATGTGTTGTATGTTCCGTAGAGGGTTCTTTAATAGAACTCGGTGTGTCTTTATCCGATATTGCTCCATTTGCTCTGACATTTAAAGCAACTTCGTACTCTGCTGCGATGTTCGTGGTATTAATTAAGTCAGGTTTCGGAACGATTATATCTTCCTCAGAAGGCTTGTGCATCGAACCTCGGATATGGGGAAGAGACATAACACTCGAGGCAACTTCGTATTTTGCTACAATGGTCCTGGTATTAATCAAATCAAGTTTCGAAACGATACTGCGTTCTTCAGAAGGCTCGTATGTTGAAGTTTGGGACTCATCCAAGGACTCGTATATAGGACTGTCCGATCCTGCATTTTGATATAGAGACATAACACTGTCTTGTGCCTGCTCAAATCCCTCGTGAGTTGGCTCTTCAATCATCTCCGATTTATATATTTTGAGCCACAATTTGTAGATTGACTTTCTGTTGCGTAAGGAATTCTTCTTTCCCATATCCTTGCAGAGTTGCTCGTAGTTTTTGTCCGGGTTACGGTAAGATGTTGGTTTTGTCGGACATTTGTTTTCTATCAAAATTGACTTTAGCCGATTCAAATTTGGTTGTTTTCCAAAAAAATCGCAGAATTTTTTAGTTTTAACAATTTTGTTAATTGTGCTCTCGTATGCATACTTCGAATTTTTCAAATCATTGACAATTTTTCTGATCGCAATATGACCGTCATGTTTATTACTGGCAATGACTTCGTACACTTTCTTTTTTGATATCATCTTTCAAATTTAATAACTTCCTTTTTTCCTCTAAAATATAAACTAACTAAAACTATTTCAATTGTTGCGTTAATCGACACTAAGACTCCGAAAAGACAATAAATTTGGCACAGACTAACTATTTTGTACTAAAAAAACTGGTAACTAGAAATGCAAAAATTGGTTAAATTTACTTTGATATAAAAACCGGTTATCGCTGATTATTAAAAAAAATACTGAATAGATTTCTACAAAAACTGGATTAAAAAAAAGGAAAAATGAAGCTGATTCGATAAAACCTAAAAACGTGTACTTTCGTTAAGGTTTAGTGTTATTAATAACATTCACTTTAAGAAATCCTCGCCGATTACGTAAACTTTAGGTTTTTTTTTTAGTGTGTGAAATTTCTCAGTTTTTCACAACACAAACCTTGAAAACAATTACCCTGACACAAATCAAATATTTTATATACTGAAACTAACTGAAACTGGTTACTAGAAATATACAAATGAAAAGTTGAAATTTACTTTGATACAAAAACTCGTTACCGTTGATAATTTAAAAATTACTTAACAAATTTCTACTAAAACTGGATTAAAAAAAAGAAGAAATGAAGCCGATTCGATAAAGCCCAAAAATGTGTAATTTGGTTAACGTTTAGCGTTATTAATAACATTCACTTTAAGAAATCCTCGTCGATAACGTAAACTTTTAGGAAAAAAAAAATCTAATGTGTAAATTTTCTTGGTTTTTTCACACCACAAATATTAAAAACAATGACCCTGACGCAATTTAAATATTTTATACTGAAACTAACTGAAACTGGTTACTAGAAATATACAAATAAAAAGTTGAAATTTACTTTAATACAAAAACTCGTTACCGTTGATAATTTAAAAATTACTAGACAAATTTCTAAATCATAATATATAAAATCTTGTTTGTTTTCTACTTGTCCTTCATTTACATAGTCTAAATGATCGGGTGTCAACTAGCAACTTGATTTTATAATTAGCTTAATGGACTGGCTAACGGATTCTGTGGTCAAAAGCTCCTTGCTTGCCGTCTTTCAATTTGAAAATAAACGAAAATCGTAAAGTACTGAATATCGCCCAGTACATGCCGTTTTCTCCCTATTTCACCCAGTTAACGATCGGGTGTCACTTTTTGGTCACTGTAGCCGTATAGCATGTATCATAAGCTACACATATCATGTTTCAAAACCCCCTTGCTTGCCGTTCTACTTGGCGATTTTCAATCAAGAATGAAGATTTTGACGAAAATCTTGTTTGTTTTCACTTGTTCTTCATTTACATAGTCTAAATGATTGGGTGTCAACTAGCAACTTGATTTTTAAATTAGCTTAATGGACTGGCTAACGGATTCTGTGGTCAAAAGCTCCTTGCTTGCCGTCTTTCAATTTGAAAATAAACGAGCATCGTAAAGTACTGAATATCGCCCATTACATGCCGTTTTCTCCCCGTTTCACCCAGTTAACGATCGGGTGTCACTTTTTGGTAATTGTGGCCGTATATCATGTATATAAAGCTAGATATATCATGTTAAAAAACCCCCTTGCTTGCCGTTTTACTTGGTGTTTTTCAAACAAGATTGAAGATTTTGGAGAAAATCTTGTTTGTTTTCTATTTGTACTTCATTTACATAGTCTAAATGATCGGGTGTCAACTAGCAACTTGACTTTTAAATTAGCTTAATGGACTAGCTAACGGATTCTGTGCTCAAAAGCTCCTTGCTTGCCGTCTTTCAAGTTGAAAATAAACGAAAATCGTAAAGTACTGAATATCGCCCAGTACATGCCGTTTTCTCCCCGTTTCACCCAGTTAACGATCGGGTGTCACTTTTTGGTCACTGTAGCCGTATAGCATGTATCATAAGCTACACATATCATGTTTCAAAACCCCCTTGCTTGCCGTTCTACTTGGCGATTTTCAAACAAGAATGAAGATTTTGGAGAAAATCTTGTTTGTTTTCTACTTGTACTTCATTTACATAGTCTAAATGATCGGGTGTCAACTAGCAACTTGACTTTTAAATTAGCTTAATGGACTAGCTAACGGATTCTGTGCTCAAAAGCTCCTTGCTTGCCGTCTTTCAAGTTGAAAATAAACGAAAATCGTAAAGTACTGAATATCGCCCAGTACATGCCGTTTTCTCCCCGTTTCACCCAGTTAACGATCGGGTGTCACTTTTTGGTCACTGTAGCCGTATAGCATGTATCATAAGCTACACATATCATGTTTCAAAACCCCCTTGCTTGCCGTTCTACTTGGCGATTTTCAAACAAGAATGAAGATTTTGGAGAAAATCTTGTTTGTTTTCTACTTGTCCTTCATTTACATAGTCTAAATGATCGGGTGTCAACTAGCAACTTGACTTTTAAATTAGCTTAATGGACTAGCTAACGGATTCTGTGGTCAAAAGCTCCTTGCTTGCCGTCTTTCAAGTTGAAAATAAACGAAAATCGTAAAGTACTGAATATCGCCCAGTACATGCCGTTTTCTCCCTATTTCACCCAGTTAACGATCGGGTGTCACTTTTTGGTCACTGTAACCGTATAGCATGTATTATAAGCTACACATATCATGTTTCAAAACCCCCTTGCTTGCCGTTCAACTTTTTGTTTTTCAAACAACAATTAAAATTTTAGAGAAAATCTTGTTTGTTTTCTACTTGTCCTTCATTTACATAGTCTAAATGATCGGGTGTCAACTAGCAACTTGATTTTTAAATTAGCTTAATGGACTGGCTAACGGATTCTGTGGTCAAAAGCTCCTTGCTTGCCGTCTTTCAAGTTGAAAATAAACGAAAATCGTAAAGTACTGAATATCGCCCAGTACATGCCGTTTTCTCCCTATTTCACCCAGTTAACGATCGGGTGTCACTTTTTGGTCATTGTGGCCGTATAGCATGTATAATAAGCTAGATATATCATGTTTCAAAACCCCCTTGCTTGCCGTTCTACTTTGTGTTTTTCAAACAACAATGAAAATTTTGGAGAAAATCTTGTTTGTTTTCTACTTGTACTTCATTTACATAGTCTAAATGATCGGGTGTCAACTAGCAACTTGACTTTTAAATTAGCTTAATGGACTAGCTAACGGATTCTGTGGTCAAAAGCTCCTTGCTTGCCGTCTTTCAAGTTGAAAATAAACGAAAATCGTAAAGTACTGAATATCGCCCAGTACATGCCGTTTTCTCCCTATTTCACCCAGTTAACGATCGGGTGTCACTTTTTGGTCACTGTAACCGTATAGCATGTATAATAAGCTAGATATATCATGTTTCAAAACCCCCTTGCTTGCCGTTCAACTTTTTGTTTTTCAAACAACAATTAAAATTTTAGAGAAAATCTTGTTTGTTTTCTACTTGTCCTTCATTTACATAGTCTAAATGATCGGGTGTCAACTAGCAACTTGATTTTTAAATTAGCTTAATGGACTAGCTAACGGATTCTGTGGTCAAAAGCTCCTTGCTTGCCGTCTTTCAATTTGAAAATAAACGAGCATCGTAAAGTACCGAATATCGCCCATTACATGCCGTTTTCTCCCCGTTTCACCCAGTTAACGATCGGGTGTCACTTTTTGGTCACTGTAGCCGTATAGCATGTATCATAAGCTACACATATCATGTTTCAAAACCCCCTTGCTTGCCGTTCTACTTGGCGATTTTCAAACAAGAATGAAGATTTTGGAGAAAATCTTGTTTGTTTTCTACTTGTACTTCATTTACATAGTCTAAATGATCGGGTGTCAACTAGCAACTTGATTTTTAAATTAGCTTAATGGACTGGCTAACGGATTCTGTGGTCAAAAGCTCCTTGCTTGCCGTCTTTCAATTTGAAAATAAACGAGCATCGTAAAGTACTGAATATCGCCCATTACATGCCGTTTTCTCCCCGTTTCACCCAGTTAACGATCGGGTGTCACTTTTTGGTAATTGTGGCCGTATATCATGTATATAAAGCTAGATATATCATGTTAAAAAACCCCCTTGCTTGCCGTTTTACTTGGTGTTTTTCAATCAAGAATGAAGATTTTGACGAAAATCTTGTTTGTTTTCACTTGTTCTTCATTTACATAGTCTAAATGATTGGGTGTCAACTAGCAACTTGATTTTTAAATTAGCTTAATGGACTGGCTAACGGATTCTGTGGTCAAAAGCTCCTTGCTTGCCGTCTTTCAATTTGAAAATAAACGAGCATCGTAAAGTACTGAATATCGCCCATTACATGCCGTTTTCTCCCCGTTTCACCCAGTTAACGATCGGGTGTCACTTTTTGGTAATTGTGGCCGTATATCATGTATATAAAGCTAGATATATCATGTTAAAAAACCCCCTTGCTTGCCGTTTTACTTGGTGTTTTTCAAACAAGATTGAAGATTTTGGAGAAAATCTTGTTTGTTTTCTATTTGTACTTCATTTACATAGTCTAAATGATCGGGTGTCAACTAGCAACTTGACTTTTAAATTAGCTTAATGGACTAGCTAACGGATTCTGTGCTCAAAAGCTCCTTGCTTGCCGTCTTTCAAGTTGAAAATAAACGAAAATCGTAAAGTACTGAATATCGCCCAGTACATGCCGTTTTCTCCCCGTTTCACCCAGTTAACGATCGGGTGTCACTTTTTGGTCACTGTAGCCGTATAGCATGTATCATAAGCTACACATATCATGTTTCAAAACCCCCTTGCTTGCCGTTCTACTTGGCGATTTTCAAACAAGAATGAAGATTTTGGAGAAAATCTTGTTTGTTTTCTACTTGTACTTCATTTACATAGTCTAAATGATCGGGTGTCAACTAGCAACTTGACTTTTAAATTAGCTTAATGGACTAGCTAACGGATTCTGTGCTCAAAAGCTCCTTGCTTGCCGTCTTTCAAGTTGAAAATAAACGAAAATCGTAAAGTACTGAATATCGCCCAGTACATGCCGTTTTCTCCCTATTTCACCCAGTTAACGATCGGGTGTCACTTTTTGGTCACTGTAACCGTATAGCATGTATTATAAGCTACACATATCATGTTTCAAAACCCCCTTGCTTGCCGTTCAACTTTTTGTTTTTCAAACAACAATTAAAATTTTAGAGAAAATCTTGTTTGTTTTCTACTTGTCCTTCATTTACATAGTCTAAATGATCGGGTGTCAACTAGCAACTTGATTTTTAAATTAGCTTAATGGACTGGCTAACGGATTCTGTGGTCAAAAGCTCATTGCTTGCCGTCTTTCAAGTTGAAAATAAACGAAAATCGTAAAGTACTGAATATCGCCCAGTACATGCCGTTTTCTCCCTATTTCACCCAGTTAACGATCGGGTGTCACTTTTTGGTCATTGTGGCCGTATAGCATGTATAATAAGCTAGATATATCATGTTTCAAAACCCCCTTGCTTGCCGTTCTACTTTGTGTTTTTCAAACAACAATGAAAATTTTGGAGAAAATCTTGTTTGTTTTCTACTTGTACTTCATTTACATAGTCTAAATGATCGGGTGTCAACTAGCAACTTGACTTTTAAATTAGCTTAATGGACTAGCTAACGGATTCTGTGGTCAAAAGCTCCTTGCTTGCCGTCTTTCAAGTTGAAAATAAACGAAAATCGTAAAGTACTGAATATCGCCCAGTACATGCCGTTTTCTCCCTATTTCACCCAGTTAACGATCGGGTGTCACTTTTTGGTCACTGTAACCGTATAGCATGTATAATAAGCTAGATATATCATGTTTCAAAACCCCCTTGCTTGCCGTTCAACTTTTTGTTTTTCAAACAACAATTAAAATTTTAGAGAAAATCTTGTTTGTTTTCTACTTGTCCTTCATTTACATAGTCTAAATGATCGGGTGTCAACTAGCAACTTGATTTTTAAATTAGCTTAATGGACTAGCTAACGGATTCTGTGGTCAAAAGCTCCTTGCTTGCCGTCTTTCAATTTGAAAATAAACGAGCATCGTAAAGTACCGAATATCGCCCATTACATGCCGTTTTCTCCCCGTTTCACCCAGTTAACGATCGGGTGTCACTTTTTGGTCACTGTAGCCGTATAGCATGTATCATAAGCTACACATATCATGTTTCAAAACCCCCTTGCTTGCCGTTCTACTTGGCGATTTTCAAACAAGAATGAAGATTTTGGAGAAAATCTTGTTTGTTTTCTACTTGTACTTCATTTACATAGTCTAAATGATCGGGTGTCAACTAGCAACTTGATTTTTAAATTAGCTTAATGGACTGGCTAACGGATTCTGTGGTCAAAAGCTCCTTGCTTGCCGTCTTTCAATTTGAAAATAAACGAACATCGTAAAGTACTGAATATCGCCCATTACATGCCGTTTTCTCCCCGTTTCACCCAGTTAACGATCGAGTGTCACTTTTTGGTCATTGTGGCCGTATAGCATGTATAATAAGCTAGATATATCATGTTTCAAAACCCCCTTGCTTGCCGTTCTACTTTGTGTTTTTCAAACAACAATGAAAATTTTGGAGAAAATCTTGTTTGTTTTCTACTTGTACTTCATTTACATAGTCTAAATGATCGGGTGTCAACTAGCAACTTGACTTTTAAATTAGCTTAATGGACTAGCTAACGGATTCTGTGGTCAAAAACTCCTTGCTTGCCGTCTTTCAAGTTGAAAATAAACGAAAATCGTAAAGTACTGAATATCGCCCAGTACATGCCGTTTTCTCCCCGTTTCACCCAGTTAACGATCGGGTGTCACTTTTTGGTCACTGTAGCCGTATAGCATGTATCATAAGCTACACATATCATGTTTCAAAACCCCCTTGCTTGCCGTTCTACTTGGCGATTTTCAAACAAGAATGAAGATTTTGGAGAAAATCTTGTTTGTTTTCTACTTGTCCTTCATTTACATAGTCTAAATGATCGGGTGTCAACTAGCAACTTGACTTTTAAATTAGCTTAATGGACTAGCTAACGGATTCTGTGGTCAAAAGCTCCTTGCTTGCCGTCTTTCAAGTTGAAAATAAACGAAAATCGTAAAGTACTGAATATCGCCCAGTACATGCCGTTTTCTCCCCGTTTCACCCAGTTAACGATCGGGTGTCACTTTTTGGTCACTGTAACCGTATAGCATGTATTATAAGCTACACATATCATGTTTCAAAACCCCCTTGCTTGCCGTTCTACTTTTTGTTTTTCACACAACAATTAAAATTTTAGAGAAAATCTTGTTTGTTTTCTACTTGTACTTCATTTACATAGTCTAAATGATCGGGTGTCAACTAGCAACTTGACTTTTAAATTAGCTTAATGGACTAGCTAAGGGATTCTGTGGTCAAAAGCTCCTTGCTTGCCGTCTTTCAAGTTGAAAATAAACGAAAATCGTAAAGTACTGAATATCGCCCAGTACATGCCGTTTTCTCCCTGTTTCACCCAGTTAACAATCGGGTGTCACTTTTTGGTCACTGTAGCCGTATAGCATGTATCATAAGCTACACATATCATGTTTCAAAACCCCCTTGCTTGCCGTTCTACTTGGCGATTTTCAATCAAGAATGAAGATTTTAGAGAAAATCTTGTTTGTTTTCTACTTGTCCTTCATTTACATAGTCTAAATGATTGGGTGTCAACTAGCAACTTGATTTTTAAATTAGCTTAATGGACTGGCTAACGGATTCTGTGGTCAAAAGCTCCTTGCTTGCCGTCTTTCAAGTTGAAAATAAACGAAAATCGTAAAGTACTGAATATCGCCCAGTACATGCCGTTTTCTCCCTATTTCACCCAGTTAACGATCGGGTGTCACTTTTTGGTCATTGTGGCCGTATAGCAAGTATAATAAGCTAGATATATCATGTTTCAAAACCCCCTTGCTTGCCGTTCTACTTGGTGTTTTTCAAACAAGAATGAAGATTTTGGAGAAAATCTTGTTTGTTTTCTAGTTGTACTTCATTTTCATAGTCTAAATGATCGGGTGTCAACTAGCAACTTGATTTTTAAATTAGCTTAATGGACTGGCTAACGGATTCTGTGGTCAAAAGCTCCTTGCTTGCCGTCTTTCAATTTGAAAATAAACGAACATCGTAAAGTACTGAATATCGCCCATTACATGCCGTTTTCTCCCCGTTTCACCCAGTTAACGATCGAGTGTCACTTTTTGGTCATTGTGGCCGTATAGCATGTATAATAAGCTAGATATATCATGTTTCAAAACCCCCTTGCTTGCCGTTCTACTTTGTGTTTTTCAAACAACAATGAAAATTTTGGAGAAAATCTTGTTTGTTTTCTACTTGTACTTCATTTACATAGTCTAAATGATCGGGTGTCAACTAGCAACTTGACTTTTAAATTAGCTTAATGGACTAGCTAACGGATTCTGTGGTCAAAAGCTCCTTGCTTGCCGTCTTTCAATTTGAAAATAAACGAACATCGTAAAGTACTGAATATCGCCCAGTACATGCCGTTTTCTCCCCGTTTCACCCAGTTAACGATCGGGTGTCACTTTTTGGTCACTGTAGCCGTATAGCATGTATCATAAGCTACACATATCATGTTTCAAAACCCCCTTGCTTGCCGTTCTACTTGGCGATTTTCAAACAAGAATGAAGATTTTGGAGAAAATCTTGTTTGTTTTCTACTTGTACTTCATTTACATAGTCTAAATGATCGGGTGTCAACTAGCAACTTGACTTTTAAATTAGCTTAATGGACTAGCTAACGGATTCTGTGGTCAAAAGCTCCTTGCTTGCCGTCTTTCAATTTGAAAATAAACGAGCATCGTAAAGTACCGAATATCGCCCATTACATGCCGTTTTCTCCCCGTTTCACCCAGTTAACGATCGGGTGTCACTTTTTGGTCATTGTGGCCGTATAGCAAGTATAATAAGCTAGATATATCATTTTTCAAAACCCCCTTGCTTGCCGTTCTACTTGGTGTTTTTCAAACAAGAATGAAGATTTTGGAGATAATCTTGTTTGTTTTCTAGTTGTACTTCATTTTCATAGTCTAAATGATCGGGTGTCAACTAGCAACTTGATTTTTAAATTAGCTTAATGGACTGGCTAACGGATTCTGTGGTCAAAAGCTCCTTGCTTGCCGTCTTTCAATTTGAAAATAAACGAACATCGTAAAGTACTGAATATCGCCCATTACATGCCGTTTTCTCCCCGTTTCACCCAGTTAACGATCGAGTGTCACTTTTTGGTCATTGTGGCCGTATAGCATGTATAATAAGCTAGATATATCATGTTTCAAAACCCCCTTGCTTGCCGTTCTACTTTGTGTTTTTCAAACAACAATGAAAATTTTGGAGAAAATCTTGTTTGTTTTCTACTTGTACTTCATTTACATAGTCTAAATGATCGGGTGTGAACTAGCAACTTGACTTTTAAATTAGCTTAATGGACTAGCTAACGGATTCTGTGGTCAAAAGCTCCTTGCTTGCCGTCTTTCAAGTTGAAAATAAACGAAAATCGTAAAGTACTGAATATCGCCCAGTACATGCCGTTTTCTCCCTATTTCACCCAGTTAACGATCGGGTGTCACTTTTTGGTCACTGTAACAGTATAGCATGTATTATAAGCTACACATATCATGTTTCAAAACCCCCTTGCTTGCCGTTCTACTTTTTGTTTTTCAAACAACAATTAAAATTTTAGAGAAAATCTTGTTTGTTTTCTACTTGTACTTCATTTACATAGTCTAAATGATCGGGTGTCAACTAGCAACTTGACTTTTAAATTAGATTAATGGACTAGCTAACGGATTCTGTGGTCAAAAGCTCCTTGCTTGCCGTCTTTCAAGTTGAAAATAAACGAAAATCGTAAAGTACTGAATATCGCCCAGTACATGCCGTTTTCTCCCCGTTTTACCCAGTTAACAATCGGGTGTCACTTTTTGGTCACTGTAGCCGTATAGCATGTATCATAAGCTACACATATCATGTTTCAAAACCCCCTTGCTTGCCGTTCTACTTGGCGATTTTCAATCAAGAATGAAGATTTTAGAGAAAATCTTGTTTGTTTTCTACTTGTCCTTCATTTACATAGTCTAAATGATCGGGTGTCAACTAGCAACTTGATTTTTAAATTAGCTTAATGGACTGGCTAACGGATTCTGTGGTCAAAAGCTCCTTGCTTGCCGTCTTTCAAGTTGAAAATAAACGAAAATCGTAAAGTACTGAATATCGCCCAGTACATGCCGTTTTCTCCCTATTTCACCCAGTTAACGATCGGGTGTCACTTTTTGGTCACTGTAACCGTATAGCATGTATTATAAGCTACACATATCATGTTTCAAAACCCCCTTGCTTGCCGTTCAACTTTTTGTTTTTCAAACAAGAATTAAAATTTTAGAGAAAATCTTGTTTGTTTTCTACTTGTCCTTCATTTACATAGTCTAAATGATCGGGTGTCAACTAGCAACTTGATTTTTTAATTAGCTTAATGGACTGGATAACGGATTCTGTGGTCAAAAGCTCCTTGCTTGCCGTCTTTCAATTTGAAAATAAACGAGCATCGTAAAGTACCGAATATCGCCCATTACATGCCGTTTTCTCCCCGTTTCACCCAGTTAACGATCGGGTGTCACTTTTTGGTCATTGTGGCCGTATAGCAAGTATAATAAGCTAGATATATCATGTTTCAAAACCCCCTTGCTTGCCGTTCTACTTGGTGTTTTTCAAACAAGAATGAAGATTTTGGAGATAATCTTGTTTGTTTTCTAGTTGTACTTCATTTTCATAGTCTAAATGATCGGGTGTCAACTAGCAACTTGATTTTTAAATTAGCTTAATGGACTGGCTAACGGATTCTGTGGTCAAAAGCTCCTTGCTTGCCGTCTTTCAATTTGAAAATAAACGAACATCGTAAAGTACTGAATATCGCCCATTACATGCCGTTTTCTCCCCGTTTCACCCAGTTAACGATCGAGTGTCACTTTTTGGTCATTGTGGCCGTATAGCATGTATAATAAGCTAGATATATCATGTTTCAAAACCCCCTTGCTTGCCGTTCTACTTTGTGTTTTTCAAACAACAATGAAAATTTTGGAGAAAATCTTGTTTGTTTTCTACTTGTACTTCATTTACATAGTCTAAATGATCGGGTGTCAACTAGCAACTTGACTTTTAAATTAGCCTAATGGACTAGCTAACGGATTCTGTGGTCAAAAGCTCCTTGCTTGCCGTCTTTCAAGTTGAAAATAAACGAAAATCGTAAAGTACTGAATATCGCCCAGTACATGCCGTTTTCTCCCCGTTTCACCCAGTTAACGATCGGGTGTCACTTTTTGGTCACTGTAGCCGTATAGCATGTATCATAAGCTACACATATCATGTTTCAAAACCCCCTTGCTTGCCGTTCTACTTGGCGATTTTCAAACAAGAATGAAGATTTTGGAGAAAATCTTGTTTGTTTTCTACTTGTCCTTCATTTACATAGTCTAAATGATCGGGTGTCAACTAGCAACTTGACTTTTAAATTAGATTAATGGACTAGCTAACGGATTCTGTGGTCAAAAGCTCCTTGCTTGCCGTCTTTCAAGTTGAAAATAAACGAAAATCGTAAAGTACTGAATATCGCCCAGTACATGCCGTTTTCTCCCCGTTTTACCCAGTTAACAATCGGGTGTCACTTTTTGGTCACTGTAGCCGTATAGCATGTATCATAAGCTACACATATCATGTTTCAAAACCCCCTTGCTTGCCGTTCTACTTGGCGATTTTCAATCAAGAATGAAGATTTTAGAGAAAATCTTGTTTGTTTTCTACTTGTCCTTCATTTACATAGTCTAAATGATCGGGTGTCAACTAGCAACTTGATTTTTAAATTAGCTTAATGGACTGGCTAACGGATTCTGTGGTCAAAAGCTCCTTGCTTGCCGTCTTTCAAGTTGAAAATAAACGAAAATCGTAAAGTACTGAATATCGCCCAGTACATGCCGTTTTCTCCCTATTTCACCCAGTTAACGATCGGGTGTCACTTTTTGGTCACTGTAACCGTATAGCATGTATTATAAGCTACACATATCATGTTTCAAAACCCCCTTGCTTGCCGTTCAACTTTTTGTTTTTCAAACAACAATTAAAATTTTAGAGAAAATCTTGTTTGTTTTCTACTTGTCCTTCATTTACATAGTCTTAATGATCGGGTGTCAACTAGCAACTTGATTTTTAAATTAGCTTAATGGACTGGATAACGGATTCTGTGGTCAAAAGCTCCTTGCTTGCCGTCTTTCAATTTGAAAATAAACGAGCATCGTAAAGTACCGAATATCGCCCATTACATGCCGTTTTCTCCCCGTTTCACCCAGTTAACGATCGGGTGTCACTTTTTGGTCATTGTGGCCGTATAGCAAGTATAATAAGCTAGATATATCATGTTTCAAAACCCCCTTGCTTGCCGTTCTACTTGGTGTTTTTCAAACAAGAATGAAGATTTTGGAGATAATCTTGTTTGTTTTCTAGTTGTACTTCATTTTCATAGTCTAAATGATCGGGTGTCAACTAGCAACTTGATTTTTAAATTAGCTTAATGGACTGGCTAACGGATTCTGTGGTCAAAAGCTCCTTGCTTGCCGTCTTTCAATTTGAAAATAAACGAACATCGTAAAGTACTGAATATCGCCCATTACATGCCGTTTTCTCCCCGTTTCACCCAGTTAACGATCGAGTGTCACTTTTTGGTCATTGTGGCCGTATAGCATGTATAATAAGCTAGATATATCATGTTTCAAAACCCCCTTGCTTGCCGTTCTACTTTGTGTTTTTCAAACAACAATGAAAATTTTGGAGAAAATCTTGTTTGTTTTCTACTTGTACTTCATTTACATAGTCTAAATGATCGGGTGTCAACTAGCAACTTGACTTTTAAATTAGCCTAATGGACTAGCTAACGGATTCTGTGGTCAAAAGCTCCTTGCTTGCCGTCTTTCAAGTTGAAAATAAACGAAAATCGTAAAGTACTGAATATCGCCCAGTACATGCCGTTTTCTCCCCGTTTCACCCAGTTAACGATCGGGTGTCACTTTTTGGTCACTGTAGCCGTATAGCATGTATCATAAGCTACACATATCATGTTTCAAAACCCCCTTGCTTGCCGTTCTACTTGGCGATTTTCAAACAAGAATGAAGATTTTGGAGAAAATCTTGTTTGTTTTCTACTTGTCCTTCATTTACATAGTCTAAATGATCGGGTGTCAACTAGCAACTTGACTTTTAAATTAGCTTAATGGACTAGCTAACGGATTCTGTGGTCAAAAGCTCCTTGCTTGCCGTCTTTCAAGTTGAAAATAAACGAAAATCGTAAAGTACTGAATATCGCCCAGTACATGCCGTTTTCTCCCTATTTCACCCAGTTAACGATCGGGTGTCACTTTTTGGTCACTGTAACCGTATAGCATGTATTATAAGCTACACATATCATGTTTCAAAACCCCCTTGCTTGCCGTTCTACTTTTTGTTTTCCAAACAACAATTAAAATTTTAGAGAAAATCTTGTTTGTTTTCTACTTGTACTTCATTTACATAGTCTAAATGATCGGGTGTCAACTAGCAACTTGACTTTTAAATTAGCTTAATGGACTAGCTAACGGATTCTGTGGTCAAAAGCTCCTTGCTTGCCGTCTTTCAATTTGAAAATAAACGAGCATCGTAAAGTACCGAATATCGCCCATTACATGCCGTTTTCTCCCCGTTTCACCCAGTTAACGATCGGGTGTCACTTTTTGGTCATTGTGGCCGTATAGCAAGTATAATAAGCTAGATATATCATTTTTCAAAACCCCCTTGCTTGCCGTTCTACTTGGCGATTTTCAAACAAGAATGAAGATTTTGGAGAAAATCTTGTTTGTTTTCTACTTGTCCTTCATTTACATAGTCTAAATGATCGGGTGTCAACTAGCAACTTCATTTTTTAATTAGCTTAATGGACTGGCTAACGGATTCTGTGGTCAAAAGCTCCTTGCTTGCCGTCTTTCAATTTGAAAATAAACGAGCATCGTAAAGTACCGAATATCGCCCATTACATGCCGTTTTCTCCCCGTTTCACCCAGTTAACGATCGGGTGTCACTTTTTGGTCATTGTGGCCGTATAGCAAGTATAATAAGCTAGATATATCATTTTTCAAAACCCCCTTGCTTGCCGTTCTACTTGGTGTTTTTCAAACAAGAATGAAGATTTTGGAGAAAATCTTGTTTGTTTTCTAGTTGTACTTCATTTTCATAGTCTAAATGATCGGTTGTCAACTAGCAACTTGATTTTTAAATTAGCTTAATGGACTGGCTAACGGATTCTGTGGTCAAAAGCTCCTTGCTTGCCGTCTTTCAATTTGAAAATAAACGAACATCGTAAAGTACTGAATATCGCCCATTACATGCCGTTTTCTCCCCGTTTCACCCAGTTAACGATCGAGTGTCACTTTTTGGTCATTGTGGCCGTATAGCATGTATAATAAGCTAGATATATCATGTTTCAAAACCCCCTTGCTTGCCGTTCTACTTTGTGTTTTTCAAACAACAATGAAAATTTTGGAGAAAATCTTGTTTGTTTTCTACTTGTACTTCATTTACATAGTCTAAATGATCGGGTGTCAACTAGCAACTTGACTTTTAAATTAGCTTAATGGACTAGCTAACGGATTCTGTGGTCAAAAGCTCCTTGCTTGCCGTCTTTCAAGTTGAAAATAAACGAAAATCGTAAAGTACTGAATATCGCCCAGTACATGCCGTTTTCTCCCTATTTCACCCAGTTAACGATCGGGTGTCACTTTTTGGTCACTGTAACCGTATAGCATGTATTATAAGCTACACATATCATGTTTCAAAACCCCCTTGCTTGCCGTTCTACTTTTTGTTTTTCAAACAACAATTAAAATTTTAGAGAAAATCTTGTTTGTTTTCTACTTGTACTTCATTTACATAGTCTAAATGATCGGGTGTCAACTAGCAACTTGACTTTTAAATTAGCTCAATGGACTAGCTAACGGATTCTGTGGTCAAAAGCTCCTTGCTTGTCGTCTTTCAAGTTGAAAATAAACGAAAATCGTAAAGTACTGAATATCGCCCAGTACATGCCGTTTTCTCCCCGTTTCACCCAGTTAACGATCGGGTGTCACTTTTTGGTCACTGTAGCCGTATAGCATGTATCATAAGCTACACATATCATGTTTCAAAACCCCCTTGCTTGCCGTTCTACTTGGCGATTTTCAAACAAGAATGAAGATTTTGGAGAAAATCTTGTTTGTTTTCTACTTGTCCTTCATTTACATAGTCTAAATGATCGGGTGTCAACTAGCAACTTGACTTTTAAATTAGCTTAATGGACTAGCTAACGGATTCTGTGGTCAAAAGCTCCTTGCTTGCCGTCTTTCAAGTTGAAAATAAACGAAAATCGTAAAGTACTGAATATCGCCCAGTACATGCCGTTTTCTCCCTATTTCACCCAGTTAACGATCGGGTGTCACTTTTTGGTCACTGTAACCGTATAGCATGTATTATAAGCTACACATATCATGTTTCAAAACCCCCTTGCTTGCCGTTCTACTTTTTGTTTTCCAAACAACAATTAAAATTTTAGAGAAAATCTTGTTTGTTTTCTACTTGTACTTCATTTACATAGTCTAAATGATCGGGTGTCAACTAGCAACTTGACTTTTAAATTAGCTTAATGGACTAGCTAACGGATTCTGTGGTCAAAAGCTCCTTGCTTGCCGTCTTTCAATTTGAAAATAAACGAGCATCGTAAAGTACCGAATATCGCCCATTACATGCCGTTTTCTCCCCGTTTCACCCAGTTAACGATCGGGTGTCACTTTTTGGTCATTGTGGCCGTATAGCAAGTATAATAAGCTAGATATATCATTTTTCAAAACCCCCTTGCTTGCCGTTCTACTTGGCGATTTTCAAACAAGAATGAAGATTTTGGAGAAAATCTTGTTTGTTTTCTACTTGTCCTTCATTTACATAGTCTAAATGATCGGGTGTCAACTAGCAACTTCATTTTTTAATTAGCTTAATGGACTGGCTAACGGATTCTGTGGTCAAAAGCTCCTTGCTTGCCGTCTTTCAATTTGAAAATAAACGAGCATCGTAAAGTACCGAATATCGCCCATTACATGCCGTTTTCTCCCCGTTTCACCCAGTTAACGATCGGGTGTCACTTTTTGGTCATTGTGGCCGTATAGCAAGTATAATAAGCTAGATATATCATTTTTCAAAACCCCCTTGCTTGCCGTTCTACTTGGTGTTTTTCAAACAAGAATGAAGATTTTGGAGAAAATCTTGTTTGTTTTCTAGTTGTACTTCATTTTCATAGTCTAAATGATCGGGTGTCAACTAGCAACTTGATTTTTAAATTAGCTTAATGGACTGGCTAACGGATTCTGTGGTCAAAAGCTCCTTGCTTGCCGTCTTTCAATTTGAAAATAAACGAACATCGTAAAGTACTGAATATCGCCCATTACATGCCGTTTTCTCCCCGTTTCACCCAGTTAACGATCGGGTGTCACTTTTTGGTCATTGTGGCCGTATAGCATGTATAATAAGCTAGATATATCATGTTTCAAAACCCCCTTGCTTGCCGTTCTACTTTGTGTTTTTCAAACAACAATGAAAATTTTGGAGAAAATCTTGTTTGTTTTCTACTTGTACTTCATTTACATAGTCTAAATGATCGGGTGTCAACTAGCAACTTGACTTTTAAATTAGCTTAATGGACTAGCTAACGGATTCTGTGGTCAAAAGCTCCTTGCTTGCCGTCTTTCAAGTTGAAAATAAACGAAAATCGTAAAGTACTGAATATCGCCCAGTACATGCCGTTTTCTCCCTATTTCACCCAGTTAACGATCGGGTGTCACTTTTTGGTCACTGTAACCGTATAGCATGTATTATAAGCTACACATATCATGTTTCAAAACCCCCTTGCTTGCCGTTCTACTTTTTGTTTTTCAAACAACAATTAAAATTTTAGAGAAAATCTTGTTTGTTTTCTACTTGTACTTCATTTACATAGTCTAAATGATCGGGTGTCAACTAGCAACTTGACTTTTAAATTAGCTTAATGGACTAGCTAACGGATTCTGTGGTCAAAAGCTCCTTGCTTGTCGTCTTTCAAGTTGAAAATAAACGAAAATCGTAAAGTACTGAATATCGCCCAGTACATGCCGTTTTCTCCCCGTTTCACCCAGTTAACAATCGGGTGTCACTTTTTGGTCACTGTAGCCGTATAGCATGTATCATAAGCTACACATATCATGTTTCAAAACCCCCTTGCTTGCCGTTCTACTTGGCGATTTTCAATCAAGAATGAAGATTTTAGAGAAAATCTTGTTTGTTTTCTACTTGTCCTTCATTTACATAGTCTAAATGATTGGGTGTCAACTAGCAACTTGATTTTTAAATTAGCTTAATGGACTGGCTAACGGATTCTGTGGTCAAAAGCTCCTTGCTTGCCGTCTTTCAAGTTGAAAATAAACGAAAATCGTAAAGTACTGAATATCGCCCAGTACATGCCGTTTTCTCCCTATTTCACCCAGTTAACGATCGGGTGTCACTTTTTGGTCACTGTAACCGTATAGCATGTATTATAAGCTACACATATCATGTTTCAAAACCCCCTTGCTTGCCGTTCAACTTTTTGTTTTTCAAACAACAATTAAAATTTTAGAGAAAATCTTGTTTGTTTTCTACTTGTCCTTCATTTACATAGTCTAAATGATCGGGTGTCAACTAGCAACTTGATTTTTTAATTAGCTTAATGGACTGGCTAACGGATTCTGTGGTCAAAAGCTCCTTGCTTGCCGTCTTTCAATTTGAAAATAAACGAGCATCGTAAAGTACCGAATATCGCCCATTACATGCCGTTTTCTCCCCGTTTCACCCAGTTAACGATCGGGTGTCACTTTTTGGTCATTGTGGCCGTATAGCAAGTATAATAA
Organism: Apotomis turbidana; assembly: GCA_905147355.2. NCBI lineage: Eukaryota > Metazoa > Arthropoda > Insecta > Lepidoptera > Tortricidae > Apotomis > Apotomis turbidana. The sequence continues at coordinate 20,590,234 of LR990288.1, read as the reverse complement.
GCTAGATATATCATGTTTCAAAACCCCCTTGCTTGCCGTTCTACTTGGTGTTTTTCAAACAAGAATGAAGATTTTGGAGATAATCTTGTTTGTTTTCTAGTTGTACTTCATTTTCATAGTCTAAATGATCGGGTGTCAACTAGCAACTTGATTTTTAAATTAGCTTAATGGACTGGCTAACGGATTCTGTGGTCAAAAGCTCCTTGCTTGCCGTCTTTCAATTTGAAAATAAACGAACATCGTAAAGTACTGAATATCGCCCATTACATGCCGTTTTCTCCCCGTTTCACCCAGTTAACGATCGAGTGTCACTTTTTGGTCATTGTGGCCGTATAGCATGTATAATAAGCTAGATATATCATGTTTCAAAACCCCCTTGTTTGCCGTTCTACTTTGTGTTTTTCAAACAACAATGAAAATTTTGGAGAAAATCTTGTTTGTTTTCTACTTGTACTTCATTTACATAGTCTAAATGATCGGGTGTCAACTAGCAACTTGACTTTTAAATTAGCCTAATGGACTAGCTAACGGATTCTGTGGTCAAAAGCTCCTTGCTTGCCGTCTTTCAAGTTGAAAATAAACGAAAATCGTAAAGTACTGAATATCGCCCAGTACATGCCGTTTTCTCCCCGTTTCACCCAGTTAACGATCGGGTGTCACTTTTTGGTCACTGTAGCCGTATAGCATGTATCATAAGCTACACATATCATGTTTCAAAACCCCCTTGCTTGCCGTTCTACTTGGCGATTTTCAAACAAGAATGAAGATTTTGGAGAAAATCTTGTTTGTTTTCTACTTGTCCTTCATTTACATAGTCTAAATGATCGGGTGTCAACTAGCAACTTGACTTTTAAATTAGCTTAATGGACTAGCTAACGGATTCTGTGGTCAAAAGCTCCTTGCTTGCCGTCTTTCAAGTTGAAAATAAACGAAAATCGTAAAGTACTGAATATCGCCCAGTACATGCCGTTTTCTCCCTATTTCACCCAGTTAACGATCGGGTGTCACTTTTTGGTCACTGTAACCGTATAGCATGTATTATAAGCTACACATATCATGTTTCAAAACCCCCTTGCTTGCCGTTCTACTTTTTGTTTTCCAAACAACAATTAAAATTTTAGAGAAAATCTTGTTTGTTTTCTACTTGTACTTCATTTACATAGTCTAAATGATCGGGTGTCAACTAGCAACTTGACTTTTAAATTAGCTTAATGGACTAGCTAACGGATTCTGTGGTCAAAAGCTCCTTGCTTGCCGTCTTTCAAGTTGAAAATAAACGAAAATCGTAAAGTACTGAATATCGCCCAGTACATGCCGTTTTCTCCCCGTTTCACCCAGTTAACAATCGGGTGTCACTTTTTGGTCACTGTAGCCGTATAGCATGTATCATAAGCTACACATATCATGTTTCAAAACCCCCTTGCTTGCCGTTCTACTTGGCGATTTTCAATCAAGAATGAAGATTTTAGAGAAAATCTTGTTTGTTTTCACTTGTTCTTCATTTACATAGTCTAAATGATTGGGTGTCAACTAGCAACTTGATTTTTAAATTAGCTTAATGGACTGGCTAACGGATTCTGTGGTCAAAAGCTCCTTGCTTGCCGTCTTTCAAGTTGAAAATAAATGAAAATCGTAAAGTTCTGATAATCGCCCATTACATGCCGTTTTCTCCCCGTTTCACCCAGTTAACGATTGGGTGTCATTTTTTGGTCATTGTGGCCGTATAGCATGTATAATAAGCTACACATATCATGTTTCAAAACCCCCTTCCTTGCCGTTCTACTTTGTGTTTTTCAAACAAGAATGAAAATTTTGGAGAAAATCTTGTTTGTTTTCTACTTGTACTTCATTTACATAGTCTAAATGATAGGGTGTCAACTAGCAACTTGACTTTTAAATTAGCTTAATAGACTATCTAACGGATTCTGTGGTCAAAAGCTCCTTGCTTGCCGTCTTTCAATTTGAAAATAAACGAGCATCGTAAAGTACCGAATATCGCCCATTACATGCCGTTTTCTCCCCGTTTCACCCAGTTAACGATCGGGTGTCACTTTTTGGTCATTGTGGCCGTATAGCAAGTATAATAAGCTAGATATATCATGTTTCAAAACCCCCTTGCTTGCCGTTCTACTTGGTGTTTTTCAAACAAGAATGAAGATTTTAGAGAAAATCTTGTTTGTTTTCTAGTTGTACTTCATTTTCATAGTCTAAATGATCGGGTGTCAACTAGCAACTTGATTTTTAAATTAGCTTAATGGACTGGCTAACGGATTCTGTGGTCAAAAGCTCCTTGCTTGCCGTCTTTCAATTTGAAAATAAACGAACATCGTAAAGTACTGAATATCGCCCATTACATGCCGTTTTCTCCCCGTTTCACCCAGTTAACGATCGAGTGTCACTTTTTGGTCATTGTGGCCGTATATCATGTATAATAAGCTAGATATATCATGTTTCAAAACCCCCTTGCTTGCCGTTCTACTTTGTGTTTTTCAAACAACAATGAAAATTTTGGAGAAAATCTTGTTTGTTTTCTACTTGTACTTCATTTACATAGTCTAAATGATCGGGTGTCAACTAGCAACTTGACTTTTAAATTAGCTTAATGGACTAGCTAACGGATTCTATGGTCAAAAGCTCCTTGCTTGCCGTCTTTCAAGTTGAAAATAAACGAAAATCGTAAAGTACTAAATATCGCCCAGTACATGCCGTTTTCTCCCCGTTTCACCCAGTTAACGATCGGGTGTCACTTTTTGGTCACTGTAACCGTATAGCATGTATTATAAGCTACACATATCATGTTTCAAAACCCCCTTGCTTGCCGTTCTACTTTTTTTTTTTCAAACAACAATTAAAATTTTAGAGAAAATCTTGTTTGTTTTCTACTTGTACTTCATTTACATAGTCTAAATGATCGGGTGTCAACTAGCAACTTGACTTTTAAATTAGCTTAATGGACTAGCTAACGGATTCTGTGGTCAAAAGCTCCTTGCTTGCCGTCTTTCAAGTTGAAAATAAACGAAAATCGTAAAGTACTGAATATCGCCCAGTACATGCCGTTTTCTCCCCGTTTCACCCAGTTAACAATCGGGTGTCACTTTTTGGTCACTGTAGCCGTATAGCATGTATCATAAGCTACACATATCATGTTTCAAAACCCCCTTGCTTGCCGTTCTACTTGGCGATTTTCAATCAAGAATGAAGATTTTAGAGAAAATCTTGTTTGTTTTCTACTTGTCCTTCATTTACATAGTCTAAATGATCGGGTGTCAACTAGCAACTTGACTTTTAAATTAGCTTAATGGACTAGCTAACGGATTCTGTGGTCAAAAGCTCCTTGCTTGCCGTCTTTCAAGTTGAAAATAAACGAAAATCGTAAAGTACTGAATATCGCCCAGTACATGCCGTTTTCTCCCTATTTCACCCAGTTAACGATCGGGTGTCACTTTTTGGTCACTGTAACCGTATAGCATGTATTATAAGCTACACATATCATGTTTCAAAACCCCCTTGCTTGCCGTTCTACTTTTTGTTTTTCAAACAACAATTAAAATTTTAGAGAAAATCTTGTTTGTTTTCTACTTGTACTTCATTTACATAGTCTAAATGATCGGGTGTCAACTAGCAACTTGACTTTTAAATTAGCTTAATGGACTAGCTAACGGATTCTGTGGTCAAAAGCTCCTTGCTTGTCGTCTTTCAAGTTGAAAATAAACGAAAATCGTAAAGTACTGAATATCGCCCAGTACATGCCGTTTTCTCCCCGTTTCACCCAGTTAACAATCGGGTGTCACTTTTTGGTCACTGTAGCCGTATAGCATGTATCATAAGCTACACATATCATGTTTCAAAACCCCCTTGCTTGCCGTTCTACTTGGCGATTTTCAATCAAGAATGAAGATTTTAGAGAAAATCTTGTTTGTTTTCTACTTGTCCTTCATTTACATAGTCTAAATGATTGGGTGTCAACTAGCAACTTGATTTTTAAATTAGCTTAATGGACTGGCTAACGGATTCTGTGGTCAAAAGCTCCTTGCTTGCCGTCTTTCAAGTTGAAAATAAACGAAAATCGTAAAGTACTGAATATCGCCCAGTACATGCCGTTTTCTCCCTATTTCACCCAGTTAACGATCGGGTGTCACTTTTTGGTCACTGTAACCGTATAGCATGTATTATAAGCTACACATATCATGTTTCAAAACCCCCTTGCTTGCCGTTCAACTTTTTGTTTTTCAAACAACAATTAAAATTTTAGAGAAAATCTTGTTTGTTTTCTACTTGTCCTTCATTTACATAGTCTAAATGATCGGGTGTCAACTAGCAACTTGATTTTTTAATTAGCTTAATGGACTGGCTAACGGATTCTGTGGTCAAAAGCTCCTTGCTTGCCGTCTTTCAATTTGAAAATAAACGAGCATCGTAAAGTACCGAATATCGCCCATTACATGCCGTTTTCTCCCCGTTTCACCCAGTTAACGATCGGGTGTCACTTTTTGGTCATTGTGGCCGTATAGCAAGTATAATAAGCTAGATATATCATGTTTCAAAACCCCCTTGCTTGCCGTTCTACTTGGTGTTTTTCAAACAAGAATGAAGATTTTGGAGATAATCTTGTTTGTTTTCTAGTTGTACTTCATTTTCATAGTCTAAATGATCGGGTGTCAACTAGCAACTTGATTTTTAAATTAGCTTAATGGACTGGCTAACGGATTCTGTGGTCAAAAGCTCCTTGCTTGCCGTCTTTCAATTTGAAAATAAACGAACATCGTAAAGTACTGAATATCGCCCATTACATGCCGTTTTCTCCCCGTTTCACCCAGTTAACGATCGAGTGTCACTTTTTGGTCATTGTGGCCGTATAGCATGTATAATAAGCTAGATATATCATGTTTCAAAACCCCCTTGTTTGCCGTTCTACTTTGTGTTTTTCAAACAACAATGAAAATTTTGGAGAAAATCTTGTTTGTTTTCTACTTGTACTTCATTTACATAGTCTAAATGATCGGGTGTCAACTAGCAACTTGACTTTTAAATTAGCCTAATGGACTAGCTAACGGATTCTGTGGTCAAAAGCTCCTTGCTTGCCGTCTTTCAAGTTGAAAATAAACGAAAATCGTAAAGTACTGAATATCGCCCAGTACATGCCGTTTTCTCCCCGTTTCACCCAGTTAACGATCGGGTGTCACTTTTTGGTCACTGTAGCCGTATAGCATGTATCATAAGCTACACATATCATGTTTCAAAACCCCCTTGCTTGCCGTTCTACTTGGCGATTTTCAAACAAGAATGAAGATTTTGGAGAAAATCTTGTTTGTTTTCTACTTGTCCTTCATTTACATAGTCTAAATGATCGGGTGTCAACTAGCAACTTGACTTTTAAATTAGCTTAATGGACTAGCTAACGGATTCTGTGGTCAAAAGCTCCTTGCTTGCCGTCTTTCAAGTTGAAAATAAACGAAAATCGTAAAGTACTGAATATCGCCCAGTACATGCCGTTTTCTCCCTATTTCACCCAGTTAACGATCGGGTGTCACTTTTTGGTCACTGTAACCGTATAGCATGTATTATAAGCTACACATATCATGTTTCAAAACCCCCTTGCTTGCCGTTCTACTTTTTGTTTTCCAAACAACAATTAAAATTTTAGAGAAAATCTTGTTTGTTTTCTACTTGTACTTCATTTACATAGTCTAAATGATCGGGTGTCAACTAGCAACTTGACTTTTAAATTAGCTTAATGGACTAGCTAACGGATTCTGTGGTCAAAAGCTCCTTGCTTGCCGTCTTTCAAGTTGAAAATAAACGAAAATCGTAAAGTACTGAATATCGCCCAGTACATGCCGTTTTCTCCCCGTTTCACCCAGTTAACAATCGGGTGTCACTTTTTGGTCACTGTAGCCGTATAGCATGTATCATAAGCTACACATATCATGTTTCAAAACCCCCTTGCTTGCCGTTCTACTTGGCGATTTTCAATCAAGAATGAAGATTTTAGAGAAAATCTTGTTTGTTTTCACTTGTTCTTCATTTACATAGTCTAAATGATTGGGTGTCAACTAGCAACTTGATTTTTAAATTAGCTTAATGGACTGGCTAACGGATTCTGTGGTCAAAAGCTCCTTGCTTGCCGTCTTTCAAGTTGAAAATAAATGAAAATCGTAAAGTTCTGATAATCGCCCATTACATGCCGTTTTCTCCCCGTTTCACCCAGTTAACGATTGGGTGTCATTTTTTGGTCATTGTGGCCGTATAGCATGTATAATAAGCTACACATATCATGTTTCAAAACCCCCTTCCTTGCCGTTCTACTTTGTGTTTTTCAAACAAGAATGAAAATTTTGGAGAAAATCTTGTTTGTTTTCTACTTGTACTTCATTTACATAGTCTAAATGATAGGGTGTCAACTAGCAACTTGACTTTTAAATTAGCTTAATAGACTATCTAACGGATTCTGTGGTCAAAAGCTCCTTGCTTGCCGTCTTTCAATTTGAAAATAAACGAGCATCGTAAAGTACCGAATATCGCCCATTACATGCCGTTTTCTCCCCGTTTCACCCAGTTAACGATCGGGTGTCACTTTTTGGTCATTGTGGCCGTATAGCAAGTATAATAAGCTAGATATATCATGTTTCAAAACCCCCTTGCTTGCCGTTCTACTTGGTGTTTTTCAAACAAGAATGAAGATTTTAGAGAAAATCTTGTTTGTTTTCTAGTTGTACTTCATTTTCATAGTCTAAATGATCGGGTGTCAACTAGCAACTTGATTTTTAAATTAGCTTAATGGACTGGCTAACGGATTCTGTGGTCAAAAGCTCCTTGCTTGCCGTCTTTCAATTTGAAAATAAACGAACATCGTAAAGTACTGAATATCGCCCATTACATGCCGTTTTCTCCCCGTTTCACCCAGTTAACGATCGAGTGTCACTTTTTGGTCATTGTGGCCGTATATCATGTATAATAAGCTAGATATATCATGTTTCAAAACCCCCTTGCTTGCCGTTCTACTTTGTGTTTTTCAAACAACAATGAAAATTTTGGAGAAAATCTTGTTTGTTTTCTACTTGTACTTCATTTACATAGTCTAAATGATCGGGTGTCAACTAGCAACTTGACTTTTAAATTAGCTTAATGGACTAGCTAACGGATTCTATGGTCAAAAGCTCCTTGCTTGCCGTCTTTCAAGTTGAAAATAAACGAAAATCGTAAAGTACTGAATATCGCCCAGTACATGCCGTTTTCTCCCCGTTTCACCCAGTTAACGATCGGGTGTCACTTTTTGGTCACTGTAACCGTATAGCATGTATTATAAGCTACACATATCATGTTTCAAAACCCCCTTGCTTGCCGTTCTACTTTTTTTTTTTCAAACAACAATTAAAATTTTAGAGAAAATCTTGTTTGTTTTCTACTTGTACTTCATTTACATAGTCTAAATGATCGGGTGTCAACTAGCAACTTGACTTTTAAATTAGCTTAATGGACTAGCTAACGGATTCTGTGGTCAAAAGCTCCTTGCTTGCCGTCTTTCAAGTTGAAAATAAACGAAAATCGTAAAGTACTGAATATCGCCCAGTACATGCCGTTTTCTCCCCGTTTCACCCAGTTAACAATCGGGTGTCACTTTTTGGTCACTGTAGCCGTATAGCATGTATCATAAGCTACACATATCATGTTTCAAAACCCCCTTGCTTGCCGTTCTACTTGGCGATTTTCAATCAAGAATGAAGATTTTAGAGAAAATCTTGTTTGTTTTCTACTTGTCCTTCATTTACATAGTCTAAATGATTGGGTGTCAACTAGCAACGTGATTTTTAAATTAGCTTAATGGACTGGCTAACGGATTCTGTGGTCAAAAGCTCCTTGCTTGCCGTCTTTCAAGTTGAAAATAAATGAAAATCGTAAAGTTCTGATAATCGCCCATTACATGCCGTTTTCTCCCCGTTTCACCCAGTTAACGATTGGGTGTCATTTTTTGGTCATTGTGGCCGTATAGCATGTATAATAAGCTACACATATCATGTTTCAAAACCCCCTTGCTTGCCGTTCTACTTTGTGTTTTTCAAACAACAATGAAAATTTTGGAGAAAATCTTGTTTGTTTTCTACTTGTACTTCATTTACATAGTCTAAATGATCGGGTGTCAACTAGCAACTTGACTTTTAAATTAGCTTAATGGACTAGCTAACGGATTCTATGGTCAAAAGCTCCTTGCTTGCCGTCTTTCAAGTTGAAAATAAACGAAAATCGTAAAGTACTGAATATCGCCCAGTACATGCCGTTTTCTCCCCGTTTCACCCAGTTAACGATCGGGTGTCACTTTTTGGTCACTGTAACCGTATAGCATGTATTATAAGCTACACATATCATGTTTCAAAACCCCCTTGCTTGCCGTTCTACTTTTTGTTTTTCAAACAACAATTAAAATTTTAGAGAAAATCTTGTTTGTTTTCTACTTGTACTTCATTTACATAGTCTAAATGATCGGGTGTCAACTAGCAATTTGACTTTTAAATTAGCTTAATGGACTAGCTAACGGATTCTGTGGTCAAAAGCTCCTTGCTTGCCGTCTTTCAATTTGAAAATAAACGAGCATCGTAAAGTACCGAATATCGCCCATTACATGCCGTTTTCTCCCCGTTTCACCCAGTTAACGATCGGGTGTCACTTTTTGGTCATTGTGGCCGTATAGCAAGTATAATAAGCTAGATATATCATGTTTCAAAACCCCCTTGCTTGCCGTTCTACTTGGTGTTTTTCAAACAAGAATGAAGATTTTGGAGAAAATCTTGTTTGTTTTCTAGTTGTACTTCATTTTCATAGTCTAAATGATCGGGTGTCAACTAGCAACTTGATTTTTAAATTAGCTTAATGGACTGGCTAACGGATTACGTGGTCAAAAGCTCCTTGCTTGCCGTCTTTCAAGTTGAAAATAAATGAAAATCGTAAAGTACTGAATATCGCCCAGTACATGCCGTTTTCTCCCCGTTTCACCCAGTTAACGATCGGGTGTCACTTTTTGGTCACTGTAGCCGTATAGCATGTATCATAAGCTACACATATCATGTTTCAAAACCCCTTGCTTGCCGTTCTACTTGGCGATTTTCAAACAAGAATGAAGATTTTGGAGAAAATCTTGTTTGTTTTCTACTTGTACTTCATTTACATAGTTGAAATAATCGGGTGTCAACTAGCAACTTGATTTTTAAATTAGCTTAATGGACTGGCTAACGGATTCTGTGGTCAACAGCACCTTGCTTGCCGTCTTTCTACTTGAAAATAAATGAAAATCGTATAGTACTGAATATCGCCCATTTCATGCCGTTTTCTCCCCGTTTCACCCAGTTAATGATCGGGTGCCACTTTTTGTTCACTTCAGCCGTATAGTGTGTATAATAAGCTACACACGTCATGTTTCATAACCCCCTTGCTTGCCGTTCAACTTGGCGATTTTTATGAAATAATGATTTTATGCGAAAATATTGTGATTTTTTATTCGGATTTAATTAGCATAGTCTTAAGGACTGGGTATGATTAGCTGCTTGGCTACTTGGGCTTTGATTAAGCTCAAGGGTTTGACTGAATGGTACTGGGGTCTAACTAAAGGCCCTTTGCTTGCCGTCTTTCAGGTTGAAAAGAAGAGAAAATCTAAAGTTTACAAAACATCATCTAAAACATGACTTCCTTTCCCCGGTTGACTCTGATATTGATCGAGAATCATGTTTTGTTTACTGCAACCATTTAGTTTGAGCATTTGGCTATACGAATCAAGTTTTGAAACCCCCTTTACTTGCCCAGTTTCATAACGAGATCTAAGTATTAGTCCCAAAGAGATTTTGGCTGCTGAATTCAAAGTTAGCGGCCGAACTAAGTTCATGTATTTATTCGATTAGTTTTTATGTTCGGCATGTATTTTTCGTAATCACAGATGTTTGTTGTAGTCTTTAACGTCTCCCGAGACATTTTTATTAAAAGAAAATCTTAACTTTTTAATTTGGTCGGGTTATCGGCGGCTGCTAAGTTTGGCTGCTAACTTCACACCGGTCATTAATAATACTTATGGTAAAAGAACAAATAACTACCTGATCCCATTCACACTAAACAAACTACCTAAGCATATACTGCTCGATACCATAAGTACTATTAAAAGCACCGGCAAGTGTAAAAACGTACTTAAGAAATACTTCATAGAACTTGAAATATAAATAGGTAAGCTAATGTTGTTGTACAATCGAAGACACGGTTAACTACACATCCATATACGTTATAACATTCAAATAAAGTTTATAATATCGCTTACAAACCGACAGTAAACAGTGTCTTCAATGTACCCTAACTAACTACAGTATTATATACCTACTTATACTTAAGATGAATACTGAATAGTGATGCGGACCGAACCGCGTGACCTTGCCACTATTATATAAACCTCCCGGGTTTCCAAAAGTGGCAATACAACATTTAAAACTTTGTAAAAAAAAACTGTTGATTTAAATAAATAAAAAAAAAAAAACAGGTATTATTATATTGTATTGTAGCTAATACTTATAAAGTTATTATGTTACTTATAAACCGTTCGTGACTCGTAATCCATGATTCATTATTCAAATGTTTGCGAAATATTATAATGTCATAATATACATTCCCGAAAACGGTTTCTGAATTAACATAGGTCGTAAAAAAATTGTATATTCATTATATTCCAGTTAAACCCAGAGGGCCTATGATGATTGCATTTATTACGTGATAAATAAGTGACAATGCATCTGGCACTCTCACTCGCACTTTGTCAAAACGCGACCGATGCTTTGCCACTTATTTATCGTGTCATAAAAGCAACCATCTTATCATAGGCCCGCGTACGTTAGCTAAATTCATATTCTTTATGCAGAATTTCGACGTTAACGCAACAGTCAAGGGAATGCCATTCAAATTTACATTAGGTAATACCGAAGTTAAGAGCATCCGTATCAAAATAGAACAAGATTGTTCCCATCAATGCTGAACAACGCGATGGGAAAAGAAAACTCCGTACGCACTCGTAGCATAAACATCTGCTAATGGACCTAATTACTCCCTTATCTGATCTGATACGTCCACTACAAACGAGAAAGTGGAAGCAACAACATTTCAACTGTTATTACCTATCCGTAGACTTTCACCGCAATGGCGTCGCACCGGGTTCGCAACTGCCGATCAGATACGTCCAGTAATTTATACTTTGTTGTACTGACAGATTGACCGCTTATCAATCAAAATATCGACGGGAAACCTTGTTACGACAGACTGGTGTGTACTAAGTGCGAGTTTGAAGTGGGAAGTAATAACTAATAAATTAAATAATGGACTGCGCACATTTAAATGTGACAGTATGAGATAAAAGACGGTTAAACCATAATATTACGAATAATCAACACTATTTAAAATATATATTTATAATTATAATAATTATACTTGTCTCAAATTCTAAAATTGTATTTGTTCAATCAGTTTGAAGGTAATAGTTAAGCCCCAGCCGTACAGCGCCATTTGTCGGTAAAAATGTCTTTGTCCGCTCATCAAGCCGAAACGGCTTCAAAAATGTTGGTACTGAGCTAGCAGGGCATTCAAGGATGGTTGATGACACCTTACGCAACACACCTGCGGTAAATAATAACAAATTACGCGGACCAAGTTGCGGGACATGTAAAAGACCTACAGGCATTCCCAGCCTTAACTGTAAGTTTACAATTACAACGCAACAAAACTCTATCGCTGTTTTTTTTTTGCGCTAAAATCAAATGCACACAAGAGCCCAGGGCCCTGCTCTCGGACTATTGGATTGGATTCGCGTGCGCACAACATCGCTCCCCGCGGCAGCGCTAATGACGACCAACAACTCTTCCAGAACGCCTAGCACAACTATGCTTTGCGAGTCTTGTCGCGTCACGAGACACCGCTACCCGTCACTCTCTCACAGTACTGTAAAGAAAGAGGCAGGTAATATTTCTCACGTGAGAAAAAGTCGCGTGTCACAGTTGTACTAGAGGTGCTGCCCGTCTAGCACAACTACGCTTCGCGACTCTTGTCGCGCGGCCTAGCATCGTCCGTCACTCTCTCATAGTACAGCGAAGAAAGAGGTACCTACCTAGGTAATAGCGCCAAATCACGCAAAGGGCCCGCAGATTCAACTATCACCAAAAAAAAAACCTAGGTAATATTTCTCGCCCGAGAAAGACTCGCGTGTCACAGTTGTGCTAGAGGTGATCTACTTACCCTTCCATTCCGATAGGCATGGCGCGAGCCGGCGTACGGTCAACGCAACTAATACGTGTCCTTATTGAAGTATATCCAGGGAATAAGAATTAATATCGCAGGTTCAGAATAGACCGTACGGTTCGGCGGTCAGTGTAAAGTTACGCTATGTTACATTGACTGGTTTCAGAGTTACATACTTATTACTTACATAGGGTTAACGCCTCTATCGCGTCGCGATATTTTATTGTTGTAATTTGTGCAGAATTTGGACATGGGTTTAAACCTCGAGAGTATAAAGTGTTATATATTGAGGTTGCTCATAAAATGTTTATGATCACTAGCTCACCACTACTTCATTCATAAAATGATTGAATAGATAAAATACAGATAACATGAGATAATTCGTGAAAATCTTACAGCGAATTCCTATTATATTAATGAAATGCCTCTATGCTATATATCAAATAAAGCAGGTACCGCCAGAGTACACCGCCAAAATACCAACACCTGCCCAGGTATATTTTATATTATTCAAGAATGTTACATTACTACTGTTAATTCCCATGTTAGCAATGATAATTATGACTGTTTACGTTCATCTGTTAAATTATTTTTTGTTAGTTTGTCCGCCTTTCTTATATAAAATCAGACCAACAATTCACTCTGTTGAATCGATACCAAAAATTACTCTTAAGAAATTAAATCAAAATGAGCACGTGAAGCAGGGATTAGACAGTAGTAGTACTACATTCTACATCACATTGCAACATTGTTATCGACATATTTTACAGTTGCAGGAAGCTCCGGGGCATGGAATGTCCCAGTAGAAAAGTCTATAGGTGTCAGCCTGCGTACCTTTAGCCGCTCGCTCAGCTATCAAGATCAGGGCAACTAGATCTGTAGGAGTTGTGAGCGTCATTAGCGATTCCACAGGGAAGTGTGTTATGCACGCGATGCCAGTTCGCTTATCGACCAAGAGCGGGCTTTTACATAGAACGTTTGACTTAATGAAGGTAATAGTTAGACTATCTGCATAACCGTAAATTAACCACGTGGTAGTTAGCCAGCAATGCTTATTCTAGATGTCGTGTTTAATGTGATTTTGGTTGTCCTACTTTCAGTCGGAGCAATATTATCGGATCTATACCAATACGCTTCCTAGGAAATAAAAGCAAAATGTGCGCGTGAGGCAGTGATCAAAAGATACTATATGGTTGCGATATGATTTATAGAATGACACGTTATACAGTTACAGAAACACAGGAGCGATGAATGTCCTGTATGAAGCCATAGGTATAATGTCGTAGAAAAGTCTATCGTTGTGCGTACCGTTAGCCGCTTGGCTCAGCTATCAAGATCAGAGCAGCAAGATCTGCAAGAATTGTGAGCGTCATTAGCTATTCCATAGAGAAGTCTGTTACACTATCCTATGCACGCAATGTCAGTGTCACTTTTTCTAGCCTGAGTGGGGTTTTTCGGAACGTTTGACTTAATTATGGTTAGACAGTTTGCATAACCGTTACGAAACACGTGGTAGTTCCCAATAGATAGTTGGACAGTACGGATCTGTCAAGACACGGAAAGCAGGAAAATATGTGGCAATATTTTCTTATGTATTTCCATTGCGACATATATTACCGGAGGAAGAGAAGAGGACCTCGATAAACAGAGATGCTCAAATTCAAGAAGACGCTAGTAATCCAAATGCTAACCTTCATGGCAAGGAAATGAGAATAGGCTGATAGACTCTTTAGAATCATATTGTTTTAAATGCGATTTGGAAGTGGGCTGAAGCGGTAATTGTAGGTACAAACCGTAATTTTAGAGAATTAGAAAAAACATATAGAATATTATACGTCACGAATTTAATTTAACTTAAACAGAATATTCATTTCCTTAGCCAGAGTCTATATCCAAACAACTTATTTTTTTTAAACGTACAATAATATAGAAGAGCATACATACGATCCATGGCTACTCATAGACACAATCACCGGATGCAATGCGATTTAACAACGCGTAATCCAGAACAAAGTTGCCAGTAATAACAATTATCATTTATACAACCCAATATAAAGCTATTGCACTATAAAGGGGTTCATTCACATAAAGTCGCAGCTAAATGCAGGTGCGGTTTCAAAGCTGTCTCATTTCCTCCATACAGACATAAGTCAGTGTGAAACGAGATAAATGTATATCTATCTCGTTTTTTTTTTTAAATTAATATAGCAACACTACCTAGTGGGCGCATTCTGCGGTCCAGACCACAACGCAGTGGTTAAAGTATACTCTGAGCCTTTAAATGTATAGATAAGTTAGGCATGCGGTATGTGCAGTTTCTGTTTCAAATTTGCAATGGTTAGCGGTTTTCATACTTCTGGGGCCAAATTCGACTATTCAATGGCACTTGTCCGAAATATCATCAATATACCCATATTTGATTTACTTTGTATACTTTTAAATTACAACTTGTCATAGCCGACGGCTGTATGTCCTTTACATTATTCAAAAGGCTATAGTCACATAGTCGATATTTACTGACTTATAAAAATATGCATATTCGCGTCCTAATAGTAGTTTATGCAATACTGTTCATGTATTATGAATATTATGCTGCTGAGGATGAGAGGTCTTAAAACACGAGTGTGGTTTTATACCCTTTAGGCGAGGCAGGTCGTTGTCGTCGAAAGTCAATGTAGTGAAACGTCATGTTAGTTTTACGTCTATTTCGATGGACGTCTTATTCTGGGATAGTCATCTTCTAAGTGGGTCTATTTCGCAGGACATCATTTTCTAGGTTAGTCGTCTTCTAAGTAGGTCTACTTCGCAGGATGTCATTTTATACTTTAGTTATTTTCTAAGAGGGTCTATTTCGCAGGATGTCATTTTCTAGTTTAGTCATCTTCTACGTGGGTCAATTTCGCAAGACGTCATTTTCTGGGTTAGTCATCCACTAAATAAATATATTTCAACGAAATTCTCTAGGCTTGTAACTAATCTTATGGTATATTTTTGTAGTAACCCCTTGTATTTTATCCGTAAAAGTTGTAATTGTATTAACAGAGATAAGCATTAAGCAAATAACGTTAAAGTTGTTAAACGTAGATGACCTACTAAGAAATTAACTAGCTAAGAACATGACAGGAAGCGAAGATGACCTGCTGAGAAAGTGACCAGCTGATAAAATGACGTCCCTCGAAATTGACACGAGACGAAGATGACCTGCTGAGAACATGACGTTCCTAGAAATTGACACGAAACGAAATTGACTAGTTAAGAAATTGACTAGCTGAGAACCTGACGTCCTTCTAAATTGTCGGGAAGCGAAGATGATCTGCCAAGAAGGTGACGAACCGAGAACATGACCTTGCGCGAAATTGACTGAAAACGAGGATGACCTGCCTCGCCTAAAGGTATGAAACGAGATAGTACACTACTTTATCTACACAAATATTCATCAGCATATCATAGATTTTATACAGATATGAAGTACTCAGTACTCCCAGTAACTCCTGCGGAGCAAAGAATGAGGCAGCGGCGTGCGCATGTAGTCGCAATAACATCGTCATATATCGCAATGTTATGACTCTATATCATAACATCACTGATTTTGATTTTCCATACCCTCCCTATATGAATTTATTGAAACTTTCGTGAGACATATTCAATTATTGTATCAAGCGGTTTACACTCACGTGAAATTGTCAGAAATGGTCCGACATGATTCGAAGTCGTATGGAGCTCTTCATCAGGGACTGCTGTCTGCTACACGTACACCGTCGCGGCAACTTTGTCACTGATTCTTTAATCGACGCTCCGCTCTAAAAGCGCGCGCCGACGGCGCTGCCCTTCCTGATAATTTCACATGAGTGTGGACCGCTTACTACAATAACCATCAGATTTATTTAAAGAAATGTAACCGATCAGTTGATTACAATGACGACTGCTAGTCAGTCACCAATTGCGTTGCAAATGAAATCAGTCGGCCGACGGATCCGACATTTATCGACGTATTAACTGTTACCGATCGAGTAACGAGCGCTGCGTCTGTTGAAGCACACAGGTGTGAATTGTTCAATTGTGAATTATATAGCAACGAGACATATTTAGAAAACAGACGGTTGATACTGGTCCTATAATTGGCAATTCTAGTGGCATATGTCCCATTTACTATTTTAGCCATAATTATTCCTTTTATGCGTCTAATAATGTCAAATGTCCAAAAGTAATATTTGCTTCATAATTATAGAAGGCACGAAAATAGAAGAACACATTTAAAAAATAAATAATAGGAATTTAGTATGTAGATGAGTTCGTTTTACGTACAATAAATAATTCCTTTTGATTAGGGTTCATTTAGGTTTCAAACTTAGTCTGAAAATGTAATCCGTCACCCGTCATTATGCAAAATCGCGAAGTCAATAACCTCAAACGAAGCTACAGTGAAATCTAGATAAATCCTACATTTTACACAAATTAGCAAACTCATGTAATTTAACCCGTCAATTTATCTAATACAGCGTAATACAGTGAGACCCTAACAAATTGCACTCATCTTTCACCGAGGTCGTTAGTTCCACAAACCATTATAATCTTACCCTCTTCATTGCTTGCTTTAAATAAGCGCTCTTGCATGTCAAAAGGTCAGGCAATAGTGGTTGGTCTGACACAACAGGGTAAAAATACAAAATGTCCCGACTGACGTCCTGCAGACTCGGATTACGGAGTAATGATGTGAAGTGCGTACAGATGAAGCTAAAGATATGTACACATTTTTCAGCGTATTCCATTGAAACGTGGTAAAAAAAACATACCTTTATATTTCACCTCAAGTGTACTTACACTGTAAGACACACAACGTGTACACAGATGTCTTCGAAATATCTCCTCGGATTTTCACAACATTTTTGCCGCTATTAAACATTTAGCGTCAACATTTTCGCCATTTCGAAAAGTTTTCAGAAATGAAAAATCTTTTTCACTTAATATTTTTTATCGCTGCACAAAGCTGCCAGGAGTTTTGGAGTATTCTGTATTATTTATTTGATATAGAAACGGGAAAATGCTGGGAGCTAGTTCACGTTAATTATCTTTCGTATCAAGATTTCATAAAGCTTACTACTGTCTGGACGTAAGCCTCACGTCGGGAGATTACGACAGAAAGATTAAAAAATAATATACTACAGAAGCGCTTTTGTTTTCAAGCATGATTTTCTCCTTCGCTAAGATTTAATGAAAACACAGACCAAAAACTTATCATTCCACTACTTTACTTGGTTTCGTTAATTATCTTGTTTAATCATGTTTTAAACGATCGATTTATTTGACTTAGAAATTAATAATAAAAATGTTTTACTAGCTATGCGATAAAAACCTACTTAATTACAGAATTTTTCACCTATGAATAGTTCTGTGACACCTGTAATCTCAGAACATTTTATAACCTATAATCGAAAAAATGTACTGAGGTGACACAGAACTTTTCATAGGTGGAAAATTCTATAGTAAAGTTAATACGGGAGGTGAAGAATTCTTCACTTTTTTTTTTACATTTATGACAAATTTAGTATAACAATATTTGTTTTTATTTACAAAAAAAAAATATAATGATTATTGACTATATTCTATTAAGTGACAATTGTCTTAATAAGAAAACTATTTATTTAAAGCGAAATAGATCAAAGGTATTAAAGCGTCACTACTTACTCGACAGTTCGACACTAGTAACTTTGGTAAAAAAAATATATGGAGCATTTTGACCGCTCAATAGAAATTATACACTTTGACTATCTAACTCTTATAAATATCACTATCTATAAAATGTAGTTGGTTTCCTACAACCATTTGAGCATGTAATTTTTTTTGATGTCATTTGAATAAAATCGATTCATATTTTGAAAAAAAAATAAAGGTCTTCTTCAATTTTTCTTCAAAGAAATGTTCGTTCCACGCTATCCTGCCGCGAATCTTAACATTCTCGGCACGTAGCAGACTGATGGTGTGGATGGCGGCTCTTACATTAATGATTACATTAGCTCAACTATTCCACGTTCTATGTCTTTTATTGCTCCGGATTTAATATAATTTACTAGTGCCAATGTCATTCGTGTTCTTGACGGATTTTGGATTTGATGCGATGTGCCCAAGGAAAGGTCGGTAATCAAACGTATAAATATTCTAGAGACATGAATGGTTTAGGTAGGTAAGTACTTCGAGGTTAATTTACAGTACGTATTATTAGAGAATTCTGATATTTAACTTTTTCAAAGATTTTTTTTACTGCCCCCGACTAAATTCATACCGCGCTGTTACCACGACGCCTTCAATGAAACGAACTCAAATAAGGTCCAAAAGTTGTTCACTTGACGATTGACGATTGATGTTCGAATAAAATAATTTTAGATATGTTAATTATTTATAAGTAGTTTTGGAAGTGTTTCTGTAATTTCTTTAGACAATAAAGTTTAATTAAACCGAATTGAAATAAGGAATGTGTTGCGTTGACATATATAATTGAGAGTATCAAACAATGAAACAATTTTAAAGTAGTAAAAGGTACATGCGATGTAAAATTACGACTGATCCCGTGCGTTTTTACTTCACCCACATACCTAAACTAATGGTAATCTATCACAATTTCGAAAAATTGTTTCCCCGCTGTATCGTTTCGCCGAATTTTCATTTGCCCGAAAGCGATTTTTCCTGAAACCCATAATATTTTCGGGATTTTATAAACATCTTTTTATAGAACACATTAGGTCAGGTTAGGTTTGTTTTATAATTATTTTGAAATGTTAATAGTTTTGGAATAAATAGCTTTCGGGCAAATGAATATTCAGCGAAACGTTACAGCGGGGAAACAAAAATTCGGGATTATGATAGGTAACCCTAACTAATAATAGGTGCTTACCTAGATCTAAGATCCGACTAAAACGGTTCGGAACAAATGAAGTAGTTTTATTCCCGGTCGTTATAACGTGAAATGTTCCGGTAAACTGCCGGAAACTTGGTCCCGAGACCCGCGAACAAAACGACTATACCCACTCGGAGAAAACATTTGTCAAAATAATTGCAACGGTATGAAATGGGTCAAATGGATATAATTATGGCCTTTCTTTTTCATTAAATAGTACCTACATTTTACTACAGAGGCCGGGAAAATGGGAATTGCTGCCGAGTAGGTATAGGCCGCTAAAGATACGAGGCTGGCAATCCTTTTTCACGCCCAGGTATGTGTATGTATATTTCTTTTCTCAAAATATGCAATGATTTAAAAATAAAAAATTAAATAATTGAACAATTAAATCAAATAACAACATGAGAATAGTTTGAGCACGCGAATGTATATTTTTAAAAGGTTTACAGACGCCGATGTCCAATCTGATCAGATCAGATAAAAAAAATTACGGAAACAGTTTCGGATAACAAAAAAAACTGCACTTGAATTTAAAATAAGTTTGAAACTAATATTAAAAGTTATGTACGATTTGCTTAAATTCTTTTATAAAAATGTTTGAGATTAATGAAAAACTATTAAAAACTGTAGAATATTAGATCTTTTTAAAATGTCAACTATTTCTATAGAAACCCGCAAAGCCCACCCGCTGAACACTTATCATCTTTCAAGGCACACGAGGCACCAAGTGCGGTAGAACGATCAATTAAATTTAGCGAGAAATATGAGCTAGAAACTACGAAAGCTACTAAACCTACTGAACTAGTTAACCCTATTTGAAAAACGTGCCTCGCCTCTTTTTTGTAGAGAAGCATCAGTCTTAGGAAATCCCTCCATCGTTTATTTGAAGAAAATGCACGGGGATTTTCGTGAGTGGCACTCATGTCAATTTAGGAAGTTACGTTATTTGAATACAGTGGCGACAGGACAATTTCTTTTACTGATAAGGAACGCTGTATTTACATTCGGTAGCCGATTCGGGAGAGTTAAAATCAAATACGAAATAAATGGTAGTTGATCGAAAACTCGAATAAAACCTGGGATCGTATTTAAATAGTTTCGAAGTTGCTATAAAATTTCAAAGCTTAAAATACATTTATGAGCTATAAAATTCCTGTTAAAATGATTTACCTACTTAAAGTAATTTAAACGCCCGGCAATGTTTCTTTATTTTACATGTAAAAAATGCAGATATTTTTAATGGAAAAAACTGTCTTCGATGCAGTAACATTGTCTACTTCACTTGAGGAAACTACAGTCAGCTAAAGAGGCACAACCAGGCAATTTCTTGTGGTTTTGCCATCAAAACTAGTCATGTTCCCAAATTAAACGTTTGTGAACGTGTGAATTTAATATTGGGTGCAACTGAAACACATTTATTTAGGCCATGGAAATACAATAAGGCGGCTTCTTCGCGTTCACCTAATGTAGCCGCTTTGTTGATTTGATTCCTAATTGGGAGTCACACAACGCCATCGAATTAACAAGCAAGTACCTACCAGAAACAATTCATGTTTGATTTGTGGCAGAGAGTAGATAATACCACGGATATAGAAATTGTGTTTGCGTTGGCTGCTCCTGTGTGCTTAATTGTAAGTGAGTCAAAACTTTTATAAAGATTTTTTTCTTCTTCTTCTTAGTCGTTCGCTCATGGCTAGGATCGTGACCAACAGTAATGTCCCTCCACTTGGTGCGGTGAAGTGAAGGGCCGAATGGGCTGCCCTCTGCATGGAACCACAAGCACATATCATGGTGTCTGCCCTTTCTTATCGAGATTCGACCTCTGGAACGCTTTCCTTCGATTTGGCCCAGTATGATATTCCTTTCGAGATTGTGTGTGAGGTAAAGAAATTAGCGTATGGTATAAACATATTTTTAAGCAACCAAGTGTTGATCTTTGTTTTCCACTGTGCTTAGGCACTGAGAGCAATACGTTTTAGCTGATTTCCATTATCTTTAACAGTAAAATTATCAAACATTAATAGTTCACAGATGGCCGGGAAAATATACAGTGCACAAAAATTGCACCAGTATTTTAGTATCCCCGTTGCTGTTCTGCATACATAAATGGAAGGCTACAAATTGAACACATTTAGGCCTAATGTCTGAAAATACAATAAGGCGCCATGTTTATAGGGCGAATCCTCTTCGTTCAACCAATGTGGCTGCTTTGTTGATTAGATTCCTAAGGGCCTTATCACACTTGCGATTTGCGAGCGTATTTTCTATACAAATAAGCGACGCGGCGAACACGCTGCGCGATCGCCTTCATACAAAATACGCTCGCAAATCGCAAGTGTGATAAGGCCCTAACTGCGGGGTATACAGCGGCGCCGAATTAACATGCAAGCACTGTAACAATGTATGTCTGATTTGTGGCAGAGAGCAGACGACGGAAATAGAAATCGCGTTTGCTTCTGTGTGATTTATTAGGAGCATTAGAGTTTAATAAGAACCTAAGGATTATCATTAGTTCTTTTTAGAGGTCCGTAACCAAAGGATAAAAACGGGACCCTATTACTTAGATCCCACTGTCCGTCTGTCTGTCTGTCTTTCTGCCACCAGGTTGTATATGTCATAAACAGTGACAACTTCTGAGAGTTGGAATTCAATTCTAATTCTGGATTTTTCACAGATGATGTATTTCTGTTGCCGCTATAACAACAAATACTAAAAACAGGATAAAATTAATATTAAAGTGGGGCTCTCATACAATAAACATGTCTTTTGCCGTTTTTTTTTATTGAATGGTACGGAACCCTTCGTGCGCGAATCCGACTTGAACTTGGCTGTTTTTTTTTCTGTTTTTCTTAGGCTTTCACGGCAACACGACCACAGCTGCTGTTTGCCATTGTCTTCAGTATAAAAAGTATAACTATATTTATTTAGTATTCTGCTATTCGGAAGTTACTATGGCGTTTAGAAAAAATCAATTCAGCAAACTGGCACAACGTACAGCGTCTGAGTTATGCCACCTTACTTCAATTCACACGATTTAATTTGACTCAAAATCAAGCCTAGCCTGCGGATTACATGCATTGCTTTGTATGTGACGAGGTTTGTGCGAGAACTTGTGTCTTTTTCTTCTGCCTCTACTTAAATATATAATTTCATCCTAAAATAGGCAATACAAATACATAAATCTAGCAAAAAGAACAGCTTAAAAACCGCAAGCAAGCTCAACGCAAAGCAGATGGTCTACAGTAAGTAGAGCGAACGGGCAGTGACTGAGCCGCGTAGATAATACGTTTGCGCCTGTCTTCATATCACGAGATTGCAGGCTCTGTGGACGCCAACGCCGCGGCCCCGGGCAGTGCGGCACAGAGTTTACACGTAGACTGTTCCAGCACTTTTTATTACCTATCTCTATCAGTGCAGTGCTGAGAAAGTGACGGATGATGATATGTCACGCGACAAAGGTCGCGAAGCATAGTTATGGCAGTGGTTGCTTCACTGTCGAATTACAGGATCTATTTGGTTATACAGACTTGTTACTTTACAGTCAAAGTCAAGAAACTAACGCAGTGTAAAATGACTGGTTTACAAGCTATTTGGGTGGCCACCGCACAAGTTTAAGACCAACGCAACGTAAGCACGTAAGTTTGCAAGATATCAACAAAATATAAAAAATAAACTTGTTTGTACAAACAAGCAAACAAACAAGCCTCTAACAGGTATGGGGCTCCAATCTTTTAATTTGTCATTTTTTACTAAGCTACGACACTGTGACGATTTTTTTTTAAGGTCAGACGGGTCAAGCGCGCTACTTTTGCCAACTATAGTAGTTGCGTGACTCTAAGAGGACTTTGTACTCATACCGACTAAACTGCCCTTATTCAAGCACACTTAAAAGAGTTAGGAGTTCATTAGCAATTTCAACCTTCTGCCACAAAAGTAGAATCTATCTGGTGAAAACAAAGTTCATCAAACGATAACACTTGTTCTATTTTTGAGTGATCTACACACTCGTGAACACGGTTACGGTGGCCATCCATCACGCGCTAAAGGCCCGGTATATCAACCGCCGTTTGATTGTAGCCTTTATGTGAGCATTTATAAAACGCTTGACATTTTTATACCCATTCTACTGAAGGCTTTTACAGTTACCAGCGACACGACACGTACACATCTTGTATCAGGATTAAATTGTTTTCGCGGATTCGCTCAAATACAAATATTTATTTCGTTCATTCTTTGGTAACGTTTTACTTACTTATGTCACTTCCTGAACCATTTATTTTATCTCTTTTTATATACGCTCGTCGTTCCGGTAGTATATGAAAGGAGTAGAAACTATTTTATTTCGGTTATCTTGTCAACAATGGTGTGAGGTCTCCTTTTGAAAACGCCGGTACACTCCGTTTTGTAAAATATAGATAATAGTGTCCCGGGAGACGCTTCGCGGGTCGATTGCAGGATCTACTGGCACTTACACCGGAAGCAAGAGACTGGCTACTTAATCTAGACATAAAGTTATAATATAAGCTGCATGCAATGTATACATAAATTGCAAAATTATAGGAATAAAGCCATACGATATAAAGATAATAATTTTGCAAATATCATTAAGTCCGCAATGCTCTAATTTTTGTGTTTCCTTCCCAAGACAATGAAAAAGAAACGACAATAAATGCGAAATTTTGTCTCGTTAGCTATGCCACTATTTGGCACTAGTCCGGCTGAAAACAAATGTCCTGTCTGCATAGGAGTTAGTCTTATAACGCAGATGCTCTAATTCCACCCCCGTCATTCACTCGAAGCGTAATAATGGCCGCCTTTGGGAGTCTAGTGTTGTGTAGTTAAATGCAGAATGAAATTAGTTTAAACTATCCCGTTTCGCTGTTGAATTGCTAGTTTTGTACTTGAGTATATTATATACGTTATGTCTCTTATATATCCTTATATGAATTTTCGGCACATACCTATTGCCCGAAGTATCAAGACCTGTTGCACGATGGGAAGACGACTTAACAAAATGCACTAGAAGCCAAAGATAGAGATCGTTGGAGAAGTATCGGAGTATCAGAGTATCGTTTTTAGGGTTCCGTAGTCACCCAAGTAGCACAACTGGGTCTAAATAGCTCGTATATCATATCTAATTAGATGCTTAAGTGAAATTTACCACCATGACTAAGTGCTATATAGGTGGCAAGAACCCTTATGCCACCAGTATAGAACCAAAAGGAGAAAAATTGCAGCCTATTTTTGGTGCTAAATAGAATCCATAAGAGATCTCACAATTACCTTAAGTGGTAATTAGAACTATGGGTGAAAGTTATGCGCAGTGAACGAATGAAAACATTTCAGTTCGGTCAATGAGTGATAAATGAGTCGCCAAAATTATCTTTGAGTGGCGAGGCAACTGTCAAATTGTGTTTTATTAAAAGTAATACGTGATCCGCCATATTCATTTTGGATTTATATGTCTGTTTGATTGTGATTAAAACTTTACGTTATACAAGCATTGAAATAAGCACGAAATTCTTGCGAATTTTTTTTTACTGTGAAACTATAGTATGTTTTCTTTGTAAATTTCGACGCGCCCTTCATTTGATCAGGAATATTAAAAAAGAGAGTGCTAAATTAAATAAGGAATAGATACTGATAATAAATAAAACTGTTAAAAACCTGACCTAATGATTGTAGGTTACGTACAATGTTAAAGTAACATCGTCACAACTATCAAAAGTCTGTGATTATGCGTGAGTGTGATAAAATTCTGGTTAAAATAATCAATTTTCATAGGCTTCCATTTGTAAACATGGCGAAACAAAAAAGATCCTACAGTGTTTATTTTCACTTATTTGTTCCTTATTTGGAACTATCAAGTCTAATAGTCACTTATTTGTATCTTGCGAGTGGCAAAGCAGGGAATGATATTACCAATAGTAATTATTTGCTCTTTTGTAGACTATTAAACAAGCAAGACTATTAAATATATTTTGACAAGGCGCAAATAGGAACTATAATAGAACTTTTAGTTCGTTAGTGGTTTGAAATAAGTGAAAATAACTGCTTTTGGTTCCAAGAACCTCCTACTGAGACCTATTTATGCGTTGGAGTGGCAATAAGGTACTTCTTAGGCCTTAAAGTTGCAATATTTTTTGGTTCCAAAAGAGCCGTAAAATTATCCCTTTAGCCACTATTGGTGATATAATTCGCTATTGTACTAGTCATTTGGAACTTTTAGTTCCAAATAAGGGTATGTTCCCACTTATATGTAAAAGTTGCTTATAAGTGATTTTAAGGCCTTATATAGCACTATTGCTTCTTATTGAGTGACAATTTGAACCTTCATGCAACTTTAAGTAGCAAAATCGACTTTATCCCACCATAAGTAATAAAGTAGAAACAACAAACGCTCCTATGCAACTACAAGTGATAGGATGAACTCATATACAGTTTTGAGTTGTGTTTAAAGCTATAAGTTGTATAAAACACTGTTAAACAACTCATTTAGAACTTAAAGCTATAAGATAAGCTGCAAAATTCACTAATGTGCTGCTTGGGCAACCAGGAACCCTTATAGTTTCGCTGTCCGTCTGTCCGTCTGTCCGTCTGTCCGTCTGTCCGTCCGTCAGTCCGTCCGCGGCTTAGCTCCGTGATCATTAGTACTAGAAAGCTGAAATTTGGTATGAGTATGTGTATGTGTATGTGTAACGCCGACAGAACGGTAAAATAAAATTTAAAAATATTTTTTTTTCGGGTTCCTCTCGAACACCTAAAGTGGGGGTGATTTTTTTTTCTTTTCAACACTGGTGTGTGGGGTGTCGTTGAATAGGTCTTGTAAAAATAATAGGGGTCTTCTAACATTGTTTTTTGATAAAGTCAGCAGTTTTGTAAATATTCGCTCCGAAAACAAAAAAATAGTGCCCCCCCCCCTCTTACTTTTCAACCACGGGTCAAAAAAGTTCGGAAAAAATCATGTTAATGAGACCTTATAAGTACTTTCAATGAAAACTATATTGAACAAAATCGGTCTAGCCGTTTTTGAGTTATCGCCAAATTTCATATTTTTTATAAACAATGTACCTTTAATGTACCTTAGTGTAATTATTTATAAAAAAATCAAATGTGGTATTACCACATAAAAAATATGAATCGATAAAAAGATTCTATACAAATATTCATATTTTTTCTTTAAAAGGTCGTAAGTTGACTTCCAGAAGGTAATAAGTGATTACAGTTTCTAGGGCGTTTACGACCTTTTTATAGAGCTTAAAATCTTTCTTAACTTAAACCTCGGGCTTAAAACAGCAGTTTATTGTGAAGGATGAGCAACTATGGAACCCTACACTGTGCGTGGCCCGACATGCTCTTGGCCGGGGTTTTTTTATATTACTTTTATTTCTTTTTCACATGCAAGTTATTCAATAACACGCATTTTATTTTAATAACATCATAAATAAATAAAAAATTACATAGGATTTAAAATAAAATATGTAAAACCAAATTGTTTTGTATTCATTCGTTAATTTTTGCATCTATGAGGAAAATGTACACTTTACAAATTTAACTTAAAAATATTAATCATTAAGTATATAAATTATTTTATTAAATTAAACTGAATAAAAAAAATAACTACAATAAAAAGTATTTCAAGCTAAGAATGTAGCTAGTAAAAATGGTGGATACAAATTATTTTACCCGCATCAAGATCTTTCATAAAATAATTCTGTATACTTAATTCATTATCCTCGTCACATCAGGAATTATTCTCAGTACCTATGTTCATTTAAGAGCAATTTTACACATACAATCTGCTTTTCACTCGGTAGTTAGTTCGTAAACTTTTTAATGACTCCAGTAATTAATGAAGTATCTGTTTCTGTTCATCAATGACATTTCGCCGCGTACAGCGTCATATAACATTTTAATTCGCCGTGAAATTAAAACACCCACACCTATTTTCCGAACCTCTCATCCTTTCAATATCCCTCTAAAAATTGATTGTAGGCTGAAGGTTGTTTTTGCACGAACAGTGACGTCACATACGAGGTTAGGAGAATAAGTTAGAAATGTTACAGTATAATTACGAAATTATTACTCCGCTAGCAAAAGCACTCACCTGATGAATTTCATCCCAAATGTGGTAAAACATATTACTTTGCTTGCAGTGGTGCATAGGATTCGCAAAAGGAAGTACGAGTAACGTGGCACGAATGGCTTGTGTGCTACTTAATTATAATTACGCTTTTGGCAGCATTAGAACGCTTAGGCACTAATATTCTAAATGGTTTCCTGGTGGCTATTTAACGTAGCAAAGGAGCAATGGAATGTAATAATGTATAGAAGCTATTTTCCTTACAAATACGACGGACGATCTCATAACACATCTACTACGGTATGGATAAGCGTAATAGAAGGAGAAGCTACCTGTCTTTAAGGGTCATGGTCAGTTCAAAAACAAATGTCGTCCCTCCTGTGGTCAAAAGTTAAGAGCGTGTATCCAGGTTATATTGCTATTACATCGGATTATAGAAGAGGGAACATGTCTTATTCTCATACGAGTTTTATCAGAAGTTTTTTTCCTGGACTCCTTAATTTCACTCATGCCCCCCGGACAGACGCGAACCTAAATCTGACTATTTTAAATCAAAACACAAACTAACGTCTAAAAGCTTCCAATGCTCGCGATAAACAATCCCAAATGACAACTACAATTGATATAAATAGCCGTGAGAATTGCACCCTGGCTCCGGGATAATAGAGGGTCCTGCGGGCGGGGAGAAACAAAATGTACCATTGTGACGTCACAATGCGCGCGTGCCGAGAGATCGTTCCCACAGGAAGCTGCCCTTCGGGTAAATGGAACTGTTATTTTGTTTACCCTGTTACGTCACGGGAGGGGATTTCTGGGCCGGTATTCGATTTTGTAGGTTTCGGTAGATTCGACTATCGCATTGTGTGCACAGATAACATTATATTTACCTCTTCGACTTAGATATTCCAAATTTCAAGTTATAGCATACGTAGATCCCGGGATATAGCGCCGTAAAAAATGGACAAAGAGACAGAATCGCATCAGAAGAGAACTTTTTTTTTTATTATTTGGTACAAAACGAGCACGAAGAGCGTATATTTAAAATGATATTTATGAACAGCAATTTCTCATCATTCTGAATGTAACATCTCAATTGGCATATCACACGGGCTTGTCACAAGGATCGCGATATTATTATTTAATTTAAATTCGCAAGACCGAGTGAATTCTCCGGATAACAAACACTTCCCGGATATTAAAAATAACATCGGGTGGACATCGTCCATAGCAATTTTAAAGCACGAAATAAAATTAAACAAAAGACTCGGTATTTTACATAGATCCGTTATCAAAAGATACCTACTCACGTTTGAGGTGACTCTCTCCTCTCTCCTCTCTCTCTCTCTCTCTCTCTCTCTCTCTCTCTCTCTCTCTCTCTCTCTCTCTCTCTCTCTCCCTCTCTCTCTGTGCGCGTGTGTGTGTGGGTGGGTGGGTGGGTGGGTGTTTGTGTGTGTGGGTGTGTTTTGCCTCTCTGTCTGTCTGTCTATGTTTCCGCCACTCAAGACCTTTTTCCCAGGAACGCGTGAGGCATCAAGCTACGTTAGCAAGGGAATCAAAACCTATGGGGTACTTCTCGTTGACCTAAAATCCTGAAATTGGCAAGAAGCATAAAAAAAAAGCATTTTTGTCGCTCACTACAGTATTAAAAGATAAACTGTTGAACCATTCTAGTTTGTACGGAAACCTCGGTGCCCGAGCCCGACTCGCACTTCACCGGCTTTTTTCCTCAATGTGAGAAAAACAGTAGGTACGCCGTGCGCAAACAAAGTTTAGTACAATGTAGGCACTGATTAAAGTTTAAGATACAAAAACAAACCGATCTTTTGATTCATCCATAAAAATATCAATCTTTCCAAATATTGCATCGGCATTGGAACGTCCCGGCTGTCACAAATATCGTCCGATCGGAACCTGTCTGTTTAATTAAATTCCGAATAACGATCGATCGGTCTGTTCGCAAACTACGGATATTAAAGCACCATCGGGTTGCGATTCGCTTTGGCTATGGAAGTCGAGATTTTGAAGCTCGCCGCGA
Organism: Apotomis turbidana; assembly: GCA_905147355.2. NCBI lineage: Eukaryota > Metazoa > Arthropoda > Insecta > Lepidoptera > Tortricidae > Apotomis > Apotomis turbidana. The sequence goes on along the minus strand of LR990288.1, from coordinate 20,560,969 downwards.
GATTAAGCGAGGCTCGTTATGATGTGATTGGGACGTGACTATGTGCTAAATCTACCGCAGATTTGGTAAATAAATGAACATATGGGCACTTGGAAACTACGACTGATTTCCAATGCTTAGTTTGGGACTAGGTCGATTTGTGTATGATTGTCCCTTAATATTTATTTATTTATAATGCTAACTTGCGAATTAAATAACCCATTGTGCCTAACCCTATTAGTAGTCGTCGTACTTGTATAGAATAAGTGTATTGTCAGGTATTGATTATTCAAATGCTGTATAAGTATCTAAACTTTGGTGTCAGCGCCGATACTGCTGCAGTTGTATGGAAGTGGCAATTAATACAAATATTATGTATGTAGGGGCCAACTTTAAGACATACTATTTAAGTAATTAAATTAACTATTTAAACCTTATTTTCAATCTACTAAATGTTATTTAATTCACCCGCAATTCGTTCACGAAATATTTTATCCTTAATATAAAATTAGTTAAGATTATAATAGTTCTAGTATTTCTGTAACATCGGGTACAAAAGAAAACAGGTACTTACTCGTACCTACCCAAATACTAGAACGGGAAACCACATTGTATTACAAATATTACAATACCGTCGCTATGATCAGTTTCATAATCAATAGCGACGCAGCGATGATTACGATTGCCCACGTGGGGCAGAATGTTGGATGAGGTTGCAAATTGCACATTGAATTGTATACACAATTATAGGAAAAACAGCCTATAACATACCTGTGGCTTGCCTGGCTCAATTGTCAATCTTAATCTAATTAGACTCCTGTTCAACAAGTGTATACTCAATGGCCAATATATGTTTCATAAGTACCTATAACCACATGACCTACATAGAACCAATAAGCACTGTATAGGACCACATCGCATTACAACACCCGGTGATCTGTGGAATCAATAGCGACGCAGCGATGATTAAGTACTGCACGTTTCATTTCCCATGAATAATGAATGACAAGTGTGGGCACGTGGGGTAGAATGTTGCATGAGGTTGTTTGCACTTTGAATTAATTGTACACACTTAGTAGCAGGAAGTGGGATTACTTGTTTTAATCCTTGGAGGCTATGCCTGGAGCTTGTTTGGTGACTACTGGTATATGACAGAGATTTGTCTACTTTGTGAATGTGGTCTATGTAGTATTTAAGGTATTAAATGTCTACTTATCGAACTAGGTCCCTGAAAGCTATTAGTGACTACGCAGCTACTTAGCATAAAAGTAAGTGCCACTATCTAAACTAAATAGTCCTGTCGCAGGACAGGACGTCTGCCTACTAATATAATGATGATGATTACTTAAAAACGTAATTATTTTTACATACATATGTATATACATAATATACATATCCCACACAACAAAGTGAAAATACATTTTAGACTCTAAAACTTAGAAATTAGTGAATGATGTCACACTGCTCGGCAAAGGCCGCCCCACTCTTCTTCTATTGTTCTTAAACTAGTATTACATTGGATTAAATGATTCCCAACCAGTGATACGCAGGAGTCAAAAAGCCCACAAACGACCTCAAATTTGCGAGCGTTACTTCGCCAGAATCCAGTGGAAGGGAGGAATAAGTTGATACTAGGTCCGCGCGACCAACAAAGAAATAATAGTAGTCCCCGCGAAAATGTTGGGAACTACTGGACTAAACCATTTAAGGGACTGTGATCGGACACATTCTGCAATTCAAATCCATTCTCGTGCCTACAATTGATTACCGCCGTCCGCCGTGCACAAACGCCTTCTTCCGTAACTGACCAAGGGCAATAAAAATAAATGCGACATCAGACAAGGCATTTGCATGTTTTATACAAATGTGCGAGCGGTTGCAGATTGCCGATTGTCCGGTTAATATTGCAGCAGCACGAACTGTGGCTTATCGACCGGCCGGAGTGGTGCTATCAGTAAGACCGTGTTCATACGAATTGTTAATCAAGCATTATTCTACTATTCGCTATCTATATTTTGCTATACGAACCGATGCTCGAAATTCGACCGTCGAATAGTCCCATCTCTCTCAATCTCTACGTCGGTCAAATATCGAACACCAGAGTAGCCCTTCTGATTCTTGTACTTGAGCGATATAACTCGAAATTTTTAATTTTATCTACAGTTATCAAAATTCATCTCATTGTAATTACGGTGAAGGTTGAATAGCGCATATCGCAAAAGTAGGAAGGTGGTGAAGAAATCTCGTATATCAAATAAATATTAGGGTCAAATTGAAGTCCTATGACACAAACACTACAAAGAAGATAAGAATAAATTAAGGAAGTAAAAATTAATGGGACATCAGACAAGGCATTTGCATGATTTCTACAAAAGTGCGAACGGCCCGCCAGATCAAATATGCACAGATAGATTGGTATAGATCAACCTATTCAAACCTAGCGAAGATTTATGTTCGTTTAGAAAAATTGGTTCTCGTAGATCCCGTCCCGTATATGAGAATCCTTTAAGTTCCGCTCCGCTACCCATAACCCAGCAAAATCTAAAGATTCTCAAGAAAATAATATGATCCCATATCGCCCAAGGATACTCAAGTAGGTGAAGGCTAAACTCTATTTATAAAAGGTCAGTTCAACGTCGACTCGGTCAAAGAAAATACAAGAACGTGAACGAAATTAATGTTCGCCGTTTCGCCAGAAACGAACTGGGAACTTTTTGCTGGACGCGACTGAACTTAAAACCGTAAAAAGTTTCGAGCTGGCCCTGTTTCATATGGATGGTAGATTTTGAACGTGATAACGGTTTGTTATAGCGTTTATTTGTGGAATTAATTGAGATTTATAAGTAATTAGGTACGTGCTTTGAGAACTCAATAGTTCTTCTGATATGGCCGCCGGTACGACTAACATGTGAATATTTACCTACCGAGTGCGAACAATTTTGTATGATTGAAAGCACTAGATTTGGAATGTATGATATTATTTTGCGTTTCTATATGAATGAATATTTCTATAATTGCATTGCATTTTATTGTTTATTTTAGATACAACAAGTAAGATAATTAAATATGATGTATGGCCAGCGGGCTAAGCGCAATTACCATAATCGAAATATCGAAAAGTACAGATGTGCTACTAACGCCATCTTACTTTTGCTAACTAACTATAGTTGTGTGATTGCAAGATTCCGTTAGTATTAATAAAATTAATTTATTTATTTGACAGTGCTGTTTTTACGTAATAAATACAATTCTATTTTATTCTACATGGATGTAGATGAAAGTTTACTTGCCTGTGACCGGTGTCTCGTACCGATAACCAGTCTACTTTGTTGTACCGCTCCATTCGCCAATCCATTACCTCACAGGGAGTAAAGCGCAAATATCTCGACATCGGAATAATTCCACTTATAATATCCATTGAAATAAACTGGGACTTACATCCGGGTATAATTTATCTTACTAGAAAGGAGTTGTTCATATTGCCGAGTCAGCGGGTGAAAGGTTTGGCAATTATAATGAGAGAATGACTTATTTGTATCTGTCTTATCTTATCTTGTTTGACTTGTTGCACTCGGTACTGAATGGAATTGGCTTTTGATTATAATAATATGTTTTATTAGTTATAACTCATCGTCTGCCATACGACTAGATATATATATTAGATATATTAAATCATTGATACAAAGATCAAAGCTTTAAGAGAAATAGAGGTCGCTAAGGTGTAAAGCTATTCAAAATAGATTCGATTCCCGGTTTCTTCCACCAGATAGCTCTCTTTTTAAGGTTTGATCTTCGTTTCAATAGTTTAAAAAAAAATTGTGGCGTGTACCCACAAAAAAAAAAGAGACATTTCATGTTTCATAAGTTTATAAAACAACAGCGCCCTCTCTCTCTTGCTCGTACACTGCTGTAAAGTAGTGCGGTAAGATGTGAATATTACCGTAAATATCAACACACAAAGCATACGAATAGGAAAATCGATAGGTTGCTTGGGAGTTAGGGTGGCGGAAAGGTTTACGCGCTGGACCGGCAATACAGAGCCGAGAATTTATATTAGATATATTTAATTCCTATTGCAAATTACCTGAGGTCAGACAGTCGAAAAGTGCGCCACGCAGGACAGGCCGCACCTACCATAGTTATCGAAAAGTACAGGTGTTATATTATAAATGTTATACTTAATAATAATAAGGTGGATGGAATTTGGTGTAGACAAGTGTGCGGTCATGCATGTACAGCGGGGGAAAGTCGTAAATTCCGCGAACTTACAACTTTCTGAGACAATGTCCCTCAAGTCTATCTCCGAAGCTGAAACCTACAAGTACCTTGGTATGTCACAGTCATTGGGTATTGCGGACGGAGACATTAGGCAGGCGCTGAAGGAGCGTTTCTTTTATCGCTTGACAAAAGTACTTAACAATCTTTTGTCCGGTGGCAATAAGGCACGCGCCTTCAACGCTTGGGTGATGCCTCTGCTCACTTACTCCTTTGGCATAGGGGAACCAGGGGTAATGGGGACCAGCGGGTAATAGAAGCGGTGCGACTAGACACAAAACTGTAGCTCATATTCACTCATTTACCACTCGGGCGTTTTCGTCACAGTGCAGCCGTGTTCCCCTGGCTCGCTCAGCTCGCCAGTGCCACGCATTATGTTACCACGGACGCTTATCGGTTTTTTGGTCCGCGCTTATAAAAAATACGATATTTCAACGGCCAGCTTAAGTTGAAGTAATATGTTTGTTATAATTAAACCTGTTTTATTTAATAGCTAATGTTATCAATTTTGAGTATCTATTCATTTCATTTCATTACAAGCTAGATTCGGAATATTATTTTATGAAATTTCAAAATGGTGGTAGCTATTATTGTTTGGATCCTTAAAGTTAATTAATTTACGTATACGTTTATGTTAATATTTATATGAATATGAGATTTTAGGCTGTAGCTCCCATTACACATAATATATATGTATATGGGTATCTATAGGCTCTCATTTCCCGCAAAGTCGGGTAATGGGAGCGATTCTGTTTTTTTTGAAAAAAGTTTATCTGTCGCCGAATGCCTGATAATGTAACGGTGATGCTGTAATTAAATGAAAGTCAAATAACTAAGGATTTAGTTTTTATTAAAAAGATCCAAAAATACCCATACATTTGCCTTATACCTTTGTCTTTTATGGTAGTCGTTCATTTAGTCCTTTTATTATTATGCAACACCTACTAATTTCAAACATTAATTTTCAACTACTCCGCTACCTAAAGGTTGTCTGGAAGAGATCGCTATTTAGCGATAAGACCGCAAAAAAAAAATATATATATTCCTTGATGTTGGAGGTGTGCAATAAAGAGTATTTGTATTTGTATTTTGTATTTATATTGAACTTGTGCCTTAGTAGGCTCCAATTCCCCCACGCTCCTAAGGTGGACTCAGACTGAGCTGGACGCCCTGGATACGAGGGTTCGTCAGCTGCTCACTACACATCGCATGAGGCACCCACGCTCGTCAGTTATGAGACTGTACATCCCGCGTAAGTGTGGAGGCCGTGGCTTTTTAAACGCCAAGGACCTCCATAACCGCGAGGTGTGCAGTCTTAGGGAGTATTTCCTAAACAACGAGTGTGGGATTCATCGCGATGTAGTAGCAGTTGACAAAGGCCTCACCTCTCTCTCCTTGGCAAACGAGAACTGGCGCAGACCAAAGGTGCTTAGCACCGATGACCGCAGGGCTGTATGGAAGAGCAAGGAGCTACACGGGCGGTTCTACAAGGCCCTTACGGGGCCCGATGTGGATCTGCTCGCGTCGGTGAACTGGCTACGCTTCGGGGATCTCTTCGGGGAAACCGAAGGTTTTGTTTGTTGCGGACGAAGTAATGATGACGAACAATTACCGGAGATATATCCTGAAGGACGGTACGGTCGACATTTGTCGGGCATGCCGCCGTCCCGGTGAGTCACTCAGGCATATAATCTCCGGTTGTTCTCATCTTGCTGACGGTGAGTACTTGCACAGACATAACCAAGTAGCCAGGATCATTCACCAGCAACTTGCTCTTCGATACGGTCTTGTGGGTTCTGAGGTGCCGTACTATAAGTACGCACCGATGCCAGTTCTCGAGAATGGTCGTGCCACGCTCTATTGGGATCGATCTATCATCACGGACAGGACTATTGTAGCCAATAAGCCTGATATCGTTTTGGTAGATCGATCCAAGCGCCAGGCAGTGCTCGTCGACATCACCATCCCCCATGACGAGAACCTCGTGAAGGCCGAGAAGGACAAACTCAGCAAGTACCTTGACTTGGCTCACGATGTGACCGCCATGTGGGATGTTGACTCGATGATCATTGTGCCGATAGTCGTTTCGGCGAACGGTCTTATAGCGAAGAGTCTCGACAAACATCTTAAGAGACTCTCGCTAGATGGCTGGATCAAGGGCCAGATACAGAAGGCGGTACTCCTGGACACGGCGCGCATCGTCAGGAGGTTCCTCTCTCTGCAGCCCTAACCACCGGTAGCCTGGGCCCCGCCCCGCTGCCGGCGGCACCCTAGGTTAGGTTTTTTTATAATGTATTTATATTTTGTAATTACTTTGTTGTATTTTACTTTTTATATAAATTTATTGTAAAAAAACTTAACCTAAGAAATTAAATGAATATACGAAATAATAATAATATTGCCCAATTACCCAGTCCTCCATTTCAGCCCCATAGCGCGATTTGTATTTAGATTCCATATATTCATAAATAGTTTTCTTGCACCAAGCGGGTGCTGTCTCTGTGTGCGTCCCATGACACGGATAGGGACAGCATCCACTCGATGTACACATTACATTTCATTAAATTGTCGAAAGGGCCTCTACGCGTTGGCTTCGGCTCCGCGCACGCCTCCCAAAGGTCCGGGACACTAGTGTCCCGTGAGCGGGTGCGACATACAGGAATAATAATAAATATCAGACAACCTCACACAAATCAACCTAGTCCCAAATTAAGCTCAAGAAGGCTTGTGTTATGGGTACTAGGCGACGATATACATTAAGATAAGATAAGATAAGATAAAAATCATTTATTCAAGTAGGATTCATGGGAATCACTTATGCATCGTCAATAAATTACACACAATATAATACAATCGAATATAGCACTTCCATTTATGAAAACAAATTCAAATATTTCAGCTCAAACGCATCGTTAAAAATAAGTAAAAAAATTAAATCCATGAACTTTATAAAATACATCAGAACATTTTAAAATACATTAAGTTAACAGTCAAAAATAAAAACTTGTATATATATAAAAAAAAAAAATGTTACACATATTACTTATATAGATAAATAAATACTTAAATACATAGAACATCCATGACCCAGGCACAAATATTCGTGTTCATCACACAAATATTTGCCCTTTCCGGGATTCGAACCCGGGACCGTCGGCTCAGTAGGCAGTTGCTTAACCACTGCGCCAACCGCGTCGTCAAAACAGTAAAAAAAACTTGAACTAAAAATAAGTCCTATCCTGGAAACATATTGCCTGAAATTATATGGAAAACCTCAACATTGAGTTGAGTTCAATAGTATTTTTGGAGCTTCTTTCATTCTTCTTGGATCCTACACACATCTCAATTTTGATAATAAGCTTTTAAACAAATAAAACATACGCACTGACTAAAGATTGTATAAATATCAGCAGGAAAGTTCAACTTAATTCCAAGTAAAATGTGATGTTTTCAATCCAAAATTATACGCATATTTTATGAAATTGTGAAATGTCAAATTGCAGAGACAAAGGAAACATGCAAGTCTAACTTAAAGATAAAAGTTAGGTACAGCAATGAGACAGTATTTCTAGATGCGAGCATTCCAAAGAAAGGAAATAATTTTGAAGTTTCACCACTTATTGCCCTGTTCCTAAAAGCCTCTACAAGGCGAACATTTTTTAAACGTGTAGGTGTGCAACTTTAAATAAAAATGGAAGACGATTCACCGCGGACGATTCTTGCATTTTTACCGATGGAAAATATAAAACGTTAGATAGATGTCGAAAAATGTCTGCAGAATTTACGCAAAAACGAAAAGCATTTATTCAGTCTTCGTATCAGTAGTAATGGAATTGCATTTCACTAGACGTCATTATGTAGAATAGTAATACATCCAATATTATAGTTACATGTACATACGTGAAAGGAAAACACTGTCGAAGTCTTACTCTTGCTAACGCTGCTTCTATATATTCTTTATCAGATCTAGTTTCTTAATTTCATCTTTGATACAATTTGGCATGTAAAAACGAAATATATTGTTTGCCAAGGGCCTAAACTTTTGCATTCAAAATCATCCTTTTCATCGAAAGTATTAAAAAAATACGCATTTAATTTCTAACTATTAAAACACAGTAGCAAAATGCAATTTCATTTCTGAAACCATACCATATTATTTCACATAATTTAACTCTAAGCGCTAACTTCGGTCGAAATTCTATTATCATGCAACAGTAGCGAAATTCCTTGAAATATCCCTATTTATGTAGCTTAACCATATAAAAATGTATAAACTCTCAAACAAAACACAAAGGAATGCATTTTGAGTCATACCTCCACATAAATCATTATAATTTGAGCTGCATGGAATGAATTTACATATAAATGTAATTCTAAAGTTGCATCGAGACAAAGAACCCGTGTAACGGGCTCATTGGAAGACAATAAATTTATTTTTATGGCCAACTGCCGACTTGCGTTCATTAAGTTTACAAATTCTAATAACTATTAAAATATTTATAACTGTATGCACCTACACACTTCACGTGCAACTTTTTAATTGGGTGTATGTATTGAACACTGAGGTAAGGTCAAATTTTAATTAGGTGCTAAATTCAACGTTTTGAACAACAGATCTTCGAGATATTATGTATATCGTCGTCTAGTACCCATAGTACAAGTTTTGCTTAGTTTGGGGCTAGGTCGATTTGTGTAAGATTGTCCCCTAATAATTATTTATTTATTGATATAGATTTATTAGAATATTGTGAGTGGAGGCCTTGCGCGGTTTTTATGTTTATCCCTGGACTATTTCATGGTTTAACCGTGTTTTATAGGCAAACGTTTCATCGAATTTTCACTTCAAAGAAATTTCATTTCATGGAAATCATTTTTTATTCTGAGATCATAACATATTTTGGAATGTTATAACATTAACACAAACCTAACCTATAGCCTAACCTAATCAATAGGATGTCATTTTTCCGGGGAAAAAATTGTCTATGAAATATTTCTCTATTAAAGAATAGGATTGAGGATATATCATCACTACACAATTTATTTATTTATTTATGGCGTTAGGACATTAATTCCATATGCGCCCACCCAACTCATCTAAGAGAGTTACTGTCACAACAAAGCCTGCTTACCGCTTATTACGCCTACTTTAACACTCATCTCTCTTACGAAATCGATCTTTGAGGCCTAGCTGCAGACAGACGCCCTTCATCACACAGAAAAACTTATTTGTTTAATCTTCTTCCACCAACGAGGCAACTTTTTGTGAAAAATATTGACAATCAAAAAAAAAAACAAAGTTTATTCTGTCATCGCGACTCGCGAGCCACATATGGCATAATTACTATTTAGTTTTAATTGCATAATGGTAAGAAGTTAGAAAAACATATTTGTCCAAACTTCTGCTATTTTTGCAAGTCGTTAGATTCGGAAATTATCCAAAGTAGTGCTCTGACGCCTGAGCTACCGCGACATTAAAAACATCAATATAAATAAATTTTATAAAAATATATTGAACACAGGTATGATAAGTACTCGTACTGAGTAAACACTTCGATTATGAGCTCATGTGTACACGTCCAAGAGCTATTTTCACGAGTTTTTATAACAGCTCTAATTAATGCAGTGGAAAATGGCTACCGTACGTTGTGAGGTTGTGGGAACTGACGTGATGGTGAAATCACATGTGCCAGCAATCATTTTACTAATTTGCTTTGTTTTAAACTTGGATTGTGCGCAATGAAACGAGTTTGAATATTTAGGTCGTTGATTTGCGGTATTTGTTTCCCTATGCAAATATTACGGTAGATGTAGGTCAGATTTCGTGCATAATTTAATTGATTATTGGCAATATTATATAATTGTGTGGACATGAAACGTATCAAATCTACTTAAAGCCTGACCACAAATATATGAGGATGCGCCATATTGCGAACTTCACTGGAACTAATTTCTTACACTGGCAATGATTTTATGATGGTTTGTCAACAATGTCAATGTCATTCGTGGTGATTTCTTTAAAAGACAAATATTTAAAATTATCCAAAGAAAATTCCGAAAACCATTCACAATTGTGAACGTAAGATTAGGTATAAATAAAGTGTACATATACATATTTACTACACGAAAACAGTCAGGAAAAGAGTGCATTCCATTAGATGATATTACGAGGATAACATAGTGGAACTGACAGGTATTTAAAACTAATGTCATTTGTGGGTTGCGATTGGTTGCAAAATTGTTGCTATGTAAATCTTATAAATTGCGCCCTCTTGACAATCCTCATATTTCTGGTCAGGCTTTAACACAGGTAAAAAGCAAAGCTATGAGATAATCAAACTTTGTTTTGGGATCCATTCTGTTTCATACGGTGATGCGAATACCAACCCTTACCATGAGTTAACGTGACCGTACTCACTAGCGACTGTATAAACGAGAGTAGTTCAGCGCCCCTAGCGGTTACTTTGTAGAACTACAATTCTCCGTACAAATAGTTTACGCAGTAGAGTAAGGGTAGAGAAATCTTACATATACGGGGTGATCAATCCAAATGACAAATGACATCTTCATTTTCTCCTCTCCAATTTTAACCGGGTTCGATTCCCGGTTATGCATGAGATATACGAAAAAAAAATAATTCAGTTTTTAATAAATCTAAAATCGAAGCCATAGTTCCTAAGAACAGATTTCCCTATCTCTTATAGTTTTCGTTTTTTCCCCACTGACCCATTTGGATTGATTGATGTATACCGGTGCTTGAGACCAAATTAACGCCCGTTTCAACTTTAATGTGGCAGTTCTGATCCAGTAGGTGTCAGAAAAAGCGCAAAATTTTAACATTCATGGTTCAAGCTGGCTTTCTGGGCCAACACGGCCGTCCTATCTATTGGACCGCTGAACCATGATGCGAGAGCCATCGAATTTTTCAACCAGTTGGAAAGCCGTTGGAGACCGTTCAAACCCTGCCAATGTTTACAAACATTTAGTTTACACTAGCAGACGATACTGCTTTAACAAACTTAGCGTATTGTTCAAACGTAGCTATATCACCCTTATCTCATACGCAAAGTAATAAACGGCTCAGGAAGCAATTAACGCAAAGCTTTGTGAATATTCGGACCATCTCAAAGCCGGAATCTGGTTTTATCGGAGAACCCGAACCTTAGGTGAATGGGATGCCGAGTGGAATCGATATTGGGCACAATTGGCAACTATGTTAGAGGAACTGGTAAATATTTGTGATTGTGATCGTATTTAACTTACTATCTTTTGACATTTCACGACGATCCGGAGCCAAATTTGATTGATATTGATATATAGCTATTCAAGCGATATACCACCGTAAAACTATAAATAATAAATGCCTACATTAAAGATGAGATATAAAAAAAGTTAAGCTAAAAAGTGAAAACATTTGGAGGTAATTTAATCACTCTATCTATTAAAAAAAACCGCATCAAAATCCGTTACGTAGCTTTAAAGATGTAAGCATAGGTACACATAGGGACAGACAGCGACAGGAAGCGATTTTGCTTTATATTATGTAGTGATGACGTATACGCGTCCCTATTAACATACATGGATTCAACGTTAAATATAGTGAGAAACAATACTCTTTTTAGGGTTCCGTAGTCAACTTGGAACCCTTATAGTTTCGCCATGTCCGTCTGTCCGTCCGTCCGCGGCTTAGCTCCGTGATCATTCGTACTAGAAAGCTGAAATTTGGTATGAGTATGTGTATGTATAACGCCCACAGAACGGTAAAATAAAAATCAATAAAAAAAATTTTTCGTGTACCTCTCGCAAAGTCAGCAGTTTTGTAAATATTCGGCCTTATAAGTACTTTCAATGAAAACTATATTGAACAAAATCGGTCGAGCCGTTTTTGAGTTATCGCCAAATTTCAATTTTTTCTTTTAAAGGACGTAAGTTGACTTCCAGAAGGTAATAAGTGATTACAGTTTCTAGGGCATTTACGACCTTTTTATAGAGCTTAAAATCTTTCTTAACTTAAAACTCGGGCTTAAAACAGCAGTTTATTGTGAAGGATGAGCAACTACGGAACCCTACACTGAGCGTGGCCCGACATGCTCTTGGCCGGTTGTTAGATTATTAAATCAATAAAACATCAATTAAATGAACAAACCATAACAAATGCATAAGCATACTTCCATTTAAATCCAATCAAGGCACTTAATTAAATAAAGTTGACATACTCAAATGCTAATTCAGGCTTTTTGGCTGGTTGGATTAATAAAATATATCTTTCTTTTGGAGTCGTTGCGTATTCCCTATAACACGACTTCTCAATTTAAGGCGAATGTAAGTAATTTTAATTCTTAAATAAGTATGTATTTCGATGTTGTACCTTCGAATTAAGGAAATAGGGAATGAACATGCCTAGTAACTTATTTTGAAAAATAGATTCTAATCTCAATTGTAGCGCTCGCAAGGCAATATTTTATAAGATTTTTTGAAAACCTTGTTTTGTAAAAAGAGTCTGTATATGTTACCTCCCCGTCCCATACGATAACACTCGAATAAATTGCCTATTTGGTTATTTACACATCTTCAATACACAAATATTAGTTTTTACAGTTATACAACACACGTAGCATAGATATATTGGAATAAATACAGCACATTTTTACACTGTTCACTTGTTACTTCAAAGCACTTGACCGTACCCCCCGATTTATGCTACAGGCGAATTATGGCTAACATTTGGTTACATGTTTAACCGCAAAATTATGGCCTGGGCTCGGTGGCGACACGCTCGATATGATACAAATTACACTTAGTACCATGACGGTATTGTGTTAGTAAATCACCAATAATCAGCTCAGTCTGGTAAGTTGTATAAATGAGATATAGGTGGGTTTACAGATGTTAATAGTTGTTAATGATTCTGTATAGGCGGCTTTGGTATAACTCTTTTGATCGCAATGTGACATTATTACAAACAGTTTCGTCGTATTTTCATCATGATTAGTTATTCATCATTCGAAAATATGTCTTTTTAAGGACACGTAGTTTAAGAAATATGACCAGTCTATATGGAGGAACACATATAAAAGATAAATAAGAAGGTACAATTGTCACAAGAGTAGAAATAGTAGAATTACAATTTGAACCTTAATTGGAGCGGAGCGAGCGAAGCGAGCGAAGCTCCCATGGATCGACTCGAATGGACTTTGTGACAATGCGCAGATCTCAACGAGTTCTCAACCGATTTTAGAAATTTTTGTTTTAAAATCCAAAAAATAAATTTCGCTAGGTCGTGACGAAGAGAAAATTTCGAAAAAAAAAAAAACTCCGCTTCAATTTATGGTGCAAGCTTAGCCGGTGGCTGACTCTGCATCGACCTAGTTTAATTAGATTAATAAGTATTTGGTGAAATCAAATAGTTTATACGCGTGCCGATGCTTTTCGTCACTTTAGTATTTACATAAAAACTTTAATCAATGAAAACAAAGTTTGACCTTATGGCTGACTGAACAAGAATGCCAGTTGGCATTAAGGTCGCCTTTTCTACTGAATTTATATTTATGTGCAATAAAGTAAATAAATAAGACCTATCATCAAACACATTTTCGAGGCGTTGAATTTTCATAGAGTAAATAAACTGTTAGACTAATTTCCTTACTTTTTATACGCCCCTTTCCTTAATAGTAATTCCTACCGACCTCATATCTTCGTCACTCGCAACAGTTGTATGGTCACAACTATAGTAGTCTATTTATAATCCCCTCCCCCCACAATGTCAAGGCGTTGGTTAGTTATTACCACATGTGCCCCCTGATTGCTCTACGAGATGCCCACAAACTCAACACATGGCTTTGTTTGTAATGACATGCATGGGAACGTGAGTTGATTATTTATTTTACAAACTGGTCAAGTGGGAGTTGCACTCGCACTCGCACACCGAGGTTTCAATGTCATATTATAAATCTTTTTTTTGTAAGAAATGTTTCTTTAACGATAGGACGCAGACGACCAGACGGGTCGCCTAATGATTACTAATTTTATTTATTTAAACTTTATTGCACAAAACAAGTATTGGCGGACTTAATGCCAAAAAACATTTTCTACCAGTCTAGTATTGGGCCAAATAAAAATATTTTCAATGTCATAGAATGAGACACGTATATTATAGTGTGACCAAATTTTCAGAGAACTGAAGGGTATCACCACAATCTTAACACATAGAATAGAGCACTTAAACGCAGAAACACAGACAATCGTATGAAATTTCAGCATGAAAGTTGTAGTTCCTTATTTCGCCGTTGCACAAGTTGGTCGCACTATAAATGACTTACTCGCTGTCCATAAAAATGCTTCCCTTGGTTTGATTATGTATTTTCTAAACTAGCATGTGCGAGTCGGAGTCGCGCACCGCAGTTTCCGTACCAGCGAGTTGTGTCAACGTGGTGCCCATATCTCAACACATGACTTTATTTGTCATAACATGCACAATAACTTAGCTTAGTTATTTATTTTACAAATTGGACAAGGGTGAATTGGTCTGACGCGTCGTAGGTTCCGTTCTAACGCCATTTTTATAAGCCTATTGATCTGAATTTGCTAAAACATCTGGAAGCCATAGTAAAGACATGCAACATTTCATCCAATTTTCACAGTTCAAGAGATTTAAACACTTAAAAATTATTATTGAAAAGTTAAATATATAATATTGTATTTTTTGTGTTGAACTTACACTTACACATTGACAGCAAAAAAGTGTATTCAATGTAATAAACGATAAATAATAATAAATAATTTAAAATGTAATAAAGTTATATAAACTGGACAAAAATAAATGAAATCTTATAACTGATTCATATCTGACTGATCAAAACCTTACAAAATTGAAACATATTAAAAAAACCACCCAAAAAATTATATAGATATTTAATTGTCTTATCGAGATAGCGTTTTAAATATTGGTTAACTTTTGACACGTGCTCCATATTTTAAGTTGCCATAGAAAACTGGTCTTCGTACAGCCCTTAATAAGACTGTGAGTGTTCGAACAATAAATAAAAGGTTCAATTGTTCATCAAACGCACGGACCCCTAAAAACGGTGCTGAAAGTTGCTTATAACGTGATGGAAATACCGTTTCAACGGGGATTAAAGTCACGTTCTATTTTCAGTCATCGTATTTCATATTTACAGGGATTATGAAGTGTTATTACGCTGTAATGTGTTTCACAGCTTTTGTAAGCTTAGAGTGGCTTAGAGCGAAAGCGTGTTTGTTATTGAAAATTCTCTGAAAAATTGTGATATTTTTAATCTAGTTTTATTTGGCTGACGTAGCTATTGTCAAATTTCAATAACAACTAACGTTTTTAATTCGATGTGGCATTGTGATGTGATATTCCCAATGGTTTAATCACAGCCATATAACAGAATAACATCGATTATTTGAGATTAAAAATGTTGGCTATCCTCCTGTACTGGAGCCTCCAGGAGTTATATGACAAAGTTCTTCAAACTATTAGGTAGTAGTAGGTGCCCGCGTGACCTCGCCCGCCAATTTTTTTTTACCGTAAACGGTTAAAAGTATCCTTTTATCTTTGAATGTCCAGCCATCCCGGTACCTAGTGCAATTTGTTCAGCTGTTTTAGCATGATGAGAAAGCAAAGAAATGACTAACGGATGGCGGAGCGATGTAAACAAATGGCGATCCTGCATCGTGCTAGGATTTTTTTTTAATCATGTGGGGCTATAGAAAACTTATTCTTAATACAGAAAGGAATAGTTTAACAGTGTAGTTTTTGTAGTTCGTAAGTTAAAACGAGACTGATATCAATAGTAGTAAATATAAAATTAAGAATGGTGGAGGGCACTACGTTTTTCTGCCAACCAATTGCTATGCAGTTTGGCACAGATATTCAATATGTTTATTGTACTATTGTTTTTCACATAAATAAATAAATAAATTACTTAATCAAAAAAAGAAGAATTTATTTTATGATTAATATAAACAAAAATATAACATAAATAGTAATAATAATGAACTTTATTCTGCAAGTCCTACATAGGCCACAAGGGCACTTTAACATGTCTGAGTCTACCGGCATTTCACAAGAGGAGACCACTGTTGAGAAGAAACGCCAAAAGAAACTTAGCGGTCAGTATTTTTTCAGAAAGCTTAAGTACTTAACTATTATAGTAATATGAACTTAATTTAATATTAAATGACAATCTTAAACAAATCGACCTAGTAAAGCTTGTAGTGGATACTGACTAAGGCGACTATATACATAATATATACAGGAACGAGTTCATCACACAAATACAATAGATATCCATAAATTACACTTTCGACCCTCCAGTCAACTTTTTATATTAGGTGATAACGGGGTCAATTGCCGGTCAGTTTAACTCCTCCCGTGAGCAGGCATATTAATAAGGCATTGCCTTAATTAAAAAGTTAACCTTGGTCAGCCACTATACCTGCCTTTTGAACATGCAGCCACCTGCTTACAAATAAACAAGTTTATCGGTTTGAGCATCTATTGCACGGTCACTCCACTTAATTGGTTTCTCCAGTTAAGGCGATTACGAAAGGGTATCCTTATTAAAAGGGTTCGGTAATTGCGTGGTTAATAAGCTGGGTTTTGTAGTTTGCTGGAAATTTATTCATCTGTTTAGCTTCTTTTCACCGGTCTTAGGTTTTTTTTTTAAGTTAGACTAATGGCTAAAAGGGACCGAGCACGCGTCAAAGCTCGGCAAAACAGTGACTACCAACAGGCATATATCTCTTTACGAAACCGCTGTAATAAGATCTGTAGAGATGCCAGACGCCGCCATATCCACAACTGCATCGAGGATTGTCCCCCGACTAAGCTGTGGAAATTTCTCAGGTCATTGGGTGTGGGCAAAGCTCAACAAAGTTCCTCTTGCGTTCTTGATCTTGACGCCCTCAATATTCACTTTAGTTCTTCTCCGGTTACTCTCCACCCTTCTATTAAACAATCTACATTATCTCTTCTTGCTAATACGCCACACCCCGATTCACCTCCCTTTGAGCTTGGTAGCATTTCTCCGCAAGAGACACTTGCCTATCTGAAATCTATTAAGACGAAGGCCATTGGTGAAGATAGCCTTAGTATAGACATGCTTATGCTCGTCGCGGAATCCATTGCTCCGATCCTTTCTAGTATATTAAATTTCTCATTTTCCTCGGGCACATTTCCTTCATGTTGGAAACTTGCCCATGTAATTCCCCTTCCCAAAAAACCTAATCCTACTGATTTTTCACAATATCGCCCCATTTCCATCGCTCCCAGTTTTGTCTAAAATTATTGAACATTTTGTAAATCGCCGACTCCTTTCACATCTTAATAGGTATTCATTGTTTAACCCATTTCAATCCGGATTCCGCCCCGGGCATAGCACAGTTACTGCTCTGGTTAAGGTCACTGATGACATCCGTCTTAATATAGAACACAAAAAAGTCACCGTACTTGTCCTTCTCGATTTTAGTAGTGCTTTCAATACCGTAGATTTTGACATCCTCCTCGGTATCCTTCGTACACTTAATGTGTCTCACTCATCCCTATCTTGGTTTCACGACTACCTCTTTGGTCGACGCCAGCGGGTTAGGGTCGACGACAAACTGTCGGAATGGCGTGAAATTTCCGCTGGTGTCCCTCAGGGGGGCGTCCTCTCTCCACTTCTCTTCTCAATATTTATTGGTGGGATCACCGAGTGTTTAAGATCCTCGTTCCATCTTTATGCAGATGACCTGCAGATCTATGCAGCGGCTAGTATCGAGGATTTGCCGTCGTTTATTAATATGATCAATGCGGATTTGGAGTCTATTTACAGCTGGGCAAATAACTTCGGGTTAAACATAAACGCAAAAAAGTCGCAAGCAATTGTTATTGGTAGTCCTCATTTTGTAAATAAAGTATCTGAAATGGTGGTACCTGATATTCTTTTTGGTGGGATTCCTATCCCCCTTTCCTCTACAGTTAGAAATTTGGGTATCACCATGGACCAGACGCTTTCGTGGGCACCGCACATAGCGCAAGTTAGCAAGAAGCTCTTTGCATCTCTCCACTCTTTAAGGCGCCTGCAGAACTTTCTGCCAATTTCCACCAAGATCACTCTTGCAAGATCTCTCTTGCTCCCACTACTAGACTATGGTGATATTGCTCTACTGGATCTTAAGGAGGAACTGCTTGACAAGCTTGAACGCCTACAAAATGTGTGTATCAGGTATATATTTGGATTGCGAAAATATGACCACACCTCTTCCTTTCGAGCGCAGCTGGGTTGGCTACCGATTCGTCGCCGTAGAGACGTGCATGTCCTTTCATTGCTCTTTAATGTCCTGTTTAATCCTACTTCTCCTCCTTACCTTAGTGAGAGATTTTCGTATATGGCTGATGGCAGTGGTCACCGCTTGCGGTCTAGCGCCAATCTCACTCTGGCTGTACCGTCTAATAAGACGCGTACCTATAGCAAGTCTTTCACGGTAAGCGCAGTGAAGTTGTGGAATGAGTTGCCTTTGTCCCTTAGGAAGTCTCCATCTGTTGCATCAAAGATTAACTTGAAGAAATTGTGGCTGTCCGATGACGTGTGAATTCATTGAATACTATATTTATTTACGCATTTATATGTATTATATGTAGATATATATATATGTATATATAATATATATCTTATAAATAGTACAAATATATGTGTATTATTACTTACTTAGTTTATGTACTTATTATAGTTTTATTAAGTATAATATAGATATCTTGGTTGTACGCAGTGTAGTTTGCCTATTTTCTTCGTATACCCATTCCTTCAATTGCTCAAAGGTTAACTGGAAGAGATCCCTAATAGGGATAAGTTCGCCTTTGTACGTATTTCATTTGTTATCAATGTATTTATAACCAGTTGTTGTGTACAATAAAGCGTTTACATACATACATACATACATACTAATAGACTGGTCAAATGAACAACCTAAATTCAAAATTTAAAAAACTCCTGACCCTGGCAGATCGTAATTAATGAGACCGTTATTTGATGAGTGGCATAAAACTACTTTAAACCTGAACATAACAAAGTTAGGAATTCTTACTTTCAATATTGCCCGAGATCCTGTCACTTGCTTCAATCATAGCTGGATCTTGGAAACGGCTGCGGTTATTTTCACCAAACATAGGTAAGAAGTGACCCTACGAACCATCTCGACACAACGTTTTTGATTATAAATATGCATTCAAATCGGACCATCCGTTTAGGAGCTACAGATAGACACATATACAGACACACATTTAAATAAAACGATTTAAACGGATTAATCGCATATATTAATTATTTGAGCCTCCCTGATGTTTCGGTAACTTTACAGTTACCGTTGTAATGCTACCGAAAAGTCATGGAGGCTCAAGTAATTAATATACGCTATATATAATCCGTTTAAATTGTTTTATTTAAATGTGTGACAGTCGCGGAAACCGAAGAAAATATTACAGACAGACATTTTACACTTCCAACACCCCTCTTTTGTCAGGGATTAAGAAATAAATTATAAAATTAATGTCGTTTACGCAAGTATAGGCATTGTGTATACCGAGCAGTTCATAGAACTCGACTACTAGTGGCTTGCCTATTACTGGCCATCTTTTTACTTACTGGTCATGAAGAATAATTGACTCAAATTATGCTCGAATGTGCCTAATAAATAATCGGGGGGCACGGCAGTGCCCCCGCCAAGTCGAGCGCGAAGCAAACACTGCCGTACCATCCTTTACTGGAACCATTTCGCCGCATTTTCAGGTCCCTATTTGAGCACCTCTGGATAAGACCAGAACGCAGAAATTTTCGTCATCCAGTAAGCTATAATCACATACTTAAAATCCAAAATTTCAAGTCTGTAGGTCATTTAGTTCCGAAGTTAAGCGAAAGCAAAGTTTCCCATTTACGACACTCATTCATTCACTCACTCATGATCATCAGTAAGTAGTACTTCCCATAAATTCAGAGAGCTGAAATTTGGTACAGAGTTAGGGTTTAATGGCCACATAAAGCGAAAACTATAAAAACTAGGATAATCGAAGATCTGGAGTACCTGGTGACCCTGATTAGAAAACACAAGAGCCCAACCAAACTATTAGATCGACATATACCGCCTTTACAAAAAAATATTCAACTTGGTGGGCCGCTTCATTTGATGTCAAAAGTCGAAGGTCTGAAGTATCTGATGAAGAACCCTAAGCTGGTCTCAGCTGTATTAGGGATATGGTAATGTCCCTTTCTACTAAAGTCTAAATCCCTGAATCATCTTAGAGTACTGCACTATAAAAACCTTCTTGTATTACTGTATAACAAGATGGAAGAGGGAAGAGGGAAGAGGGAAGAGGGAAGAGGGAAGAGGGAAGAGGGAAGAGGGAAGAGGGAAGAGGGAAGAGGGAAGAGGGAAGAGGGAAGAGGGAAGAGGGAAGAGGGAAGAGGGAAGAGGGAAGAGGGAAGAGGGAAGAGGGAAGAGGGAAGAGGGAAGAGGGAAGAGGGAAGAGGGAAGAGGGAAGAGGGAAGAGGGAAGAGGGAAGAGGGAAGAGGGAAGAGGGAAGAGGGAAGAGGGAAGAGGGAAGAGGGAAGAGGGAAGAGGGAAGAGGGAAGAGGGAAGAGGGAAGAGGGAAGAGGGAAGAGGGAAGAGGGAAGAGGGAAGAGGGAAGAGGGAAGAGGGAAGAGGGAAGAGGGAAGAGGGAAGAGGGAAGAGGGAAGAGGGAAGAGGGAAGAGGGAAGAGGGAAGAGGGAAGAGGGAAGAGGGAAGAGGGAAGAGGGAAGAGGGAAGAGGGAAGAGGGAAGAGGGAAGAGGGAAGAGGGAAGAGGGAAGAGGGAAGAGGGAAGAGGGAAGAGGGAAGAGGGAAGAGGGAAGAGGGAAGAGGGAAGAGGGAAGAGGGAAGAGGGAAGAGGGAAGAGGGAAGAGGGAAGAGGGAAGAGGGAAGAGGGAAGAGGGAAGAGGGAAGAGGGAAGAGGGAAGAGGGAAGAGGGAAGAGGGAAGAGGGAAGAGGGAAGAGGGAAGAGGGAAGAGGGAAGAGGGAAGAGGGAAGAGGGAAGAGGGAAGAGGGAAGAGGGAAGAGGGAAGAGGGAAGAGGGAAGAGGGAAGAGGGAAGAGGGAAGAGGGAAGAGGGAAGAGGGAAGAGGGAAGAGGGAAGAGGGAAGAGGGAAGAGGGAAGAGGGAAGAGGGAAGAGGGAAGAGGGAAGAGGGAAGAGGGAAGAGGGAAGAGGGAAGAGGGAAGAGGGAAGAGGGAAGAGGGAAGAGGGAAGAGGGAAGAGGGAAGAGGGAAGAGGGAAGAGGGAAGAGGGAAGAGGGAAGAGGGAAGAGGGAAGAGGGAAGAGGGAAGAGGGAAGAGGGAAGAGGGAAGAGGGAAGAGGGAAGAGGGAAGAGGGAAGAGGGAAGAGGGAAGAGGGAAGAGGGAAGAGGGAAGAGGGAAGAGGGAAGAGGGAAGAGGGAAGAGGGAAGAGGGAAGAGGGAAGAGGGAAGAGGGAAGAGGGAAGAGGGAAGAGGGAAGAGGGAAGAGGGAAGAGGGAAGAGGGAAGAGGGAAGAGGGAAGAGGGAAGAGGGAAGTGGAAACGGTCGGATCAAAGGTATCCAAACCAAAACAATTTCTAAATGTACATTTTCAGTCCCTGGATAAGACATGTACTTTATTGTATTTTCGTAAAAAGCACAAATGAGCGTCCAACTTTTAATCGAAAATTAATCGTGAAATTGAATGGATTAAAATGACTAAATTAGATTAAATTGATCGCGATTAATTTTGACGATTAACTTTTTTAATCGATTAATGCCCATCTCTGCCTATAGCGTCCCACTGCTGGGTGAATGCCTCCCCTTCTGCTTTTAATACGCATATAAATAAAATTAAAGGAAAACTCTGGATAAGACTAGACCGGCTTTTATACTTATACCAGGCTATCCCCACGCGTTTCGGCCGCGTGAAACATTCCGATCTCTAAGTGGCTACCCGGCGGGACAAAACGTCAGTGGGCTGCCACGCCTCGCGGCGAGCGGACGGCGCGCACGCATAGCTAACGTTTCCCGCGCAACCTGTGCTGTGCTGTAGAGTACGATGCTGAAAAATAGAAATCGGACATATTGCGCGGTACACCAGTGCACCAGCCAGCGATTCAATGAAACATTGTCTTTTTTTCAAACTACCGCGCGATGAAGAAAGGTAAGAGTTATTTATTATTTTACTATTCATAGTCGAATTCCTCTCATACCCGTTTCAAAAGCATTAATATGCCTAAGACTCACGGTAGTATTCTGACTATTCCTATGTTTACACGTTTTAGAATTTATTTACTTTAAGTATGTATATTTTTTTTGTAGGGAACTTCAAAATATAGGCAGCTGCGACAATTTGAAACTGGTTCTTACAGTTTTTTTATATGTATTTGACGCGATTCGACCCAAATGGTCTCATATAAATTTGGTTCGGATCCGATTCGGATTGTACGAGTATTAGGTTTATATAACTTTTTCATTTAGTATTTTATTCGCTTTCTTTGTTTTGTGCAAGTCCATCTTAGATTTTTTTAAATAAATGAATGAAATATTCTTATGTACGTTTATTTGTCTTTTTTACATATCATATTACTAAATAACCCTTAAATGCTTTCGGTTTGCTAAAACTGTGTTTTTTCCTAAACCGTAAGCATTAAATAGATAAATTAAAAATAATTAATCATGTCATAATATTCATAGTAATATATACGAAATGTTTAATAATTTAAATTATGCTAACACTAGTTATACAGGCTGTTATAATCGAGGTTATTTGGACATTTCTAGCCATATATGTCTTAGATGAAATGTAAATGTATTTCCTGAATTTGGTTTTTACTCCTGAACTTAAAAATTCACCAAGCGATGTAAATTAGTGATTTAAAGAAAGAGCAATAAACAAACATGTTTTTACGGCCAGGCTGTTCAATCTATGAAAAGATGAAATTAATTAATTTAAAACCACCGTGTGATTGTTTCCCGTCCGATTATTTAATTAAGCTTTTTGTTAGATTTAGAATATTTAGTACAATTAGATTTAATAATAGAGAATTCAGGCAGGGGAGAAAACTAATAAATCATTATGTGAAAGTGCGTCATTTGTAAATAACCTTGTTGATTTTAAATAAATCTTGTAAAACCAGAAGATTATGGTTATTTTTACCTTATTTACCTAATAAAATTACCCAAATATACATATACATACATACAAATTCAATCTGTTGTTTGTTTTATGGAATCACCTTGCTACTGAATACCTACCTAAAATACCAAACGAGCGAAGGCACGAGAAAAAGCTAGCGTTTACATAACGGAGGCAACCCTAGCGCACATTCCAATGACGTTGCGTCACCCGCGGGAGGGGGCATCGATAGCGGTGGCAACGCCTGCCGTCCAAACAAGTGGTGTATCTGTTACGTAGTAACTTGTATATAATCTGTGCTTATACTTACAAGTTTACAAGAAGAAATAGTCGAACGATTAACTTTATTCTACTCGAACATTACACAAATCAAATAAACAAATTACACTAAAATATTAATTTCGCTCAAAATTTGGTCAAAATATAATGCATTGGACTAAGAGTGGCGGTGTTACCCGCACACGTCGCTAGATGGCGCTGAATGTATATAAAAATGCGCTTACGTTTGTTTTCCTGATAACCTTTTATGGTGAAGTGGCAACCGGCCGCGTTACAGTCGTTTACGACATTCTTCTACTGCGCTTGAAAACGTTTGCTAGGGATTAGGAGGGATTATTTGCATTTCGTTGATTTCGCTTATTATTTCGTGAGGTTAATTAACAGGTTGTTATTATAACAATTCGAAGATTTGAATAGGTTAGGAATTTTACGATTAGTGACGGATTACTGATTATTACTTAATTATTAGATTTAAAAGAAGTTTTAATTGAATAATGTATGATAACGAAAGCCCGGGTGTGTTTACAAAAATATGAAGATGATGCGTCGATGACTGCTGGACTGGAAGAAACTATAATCATTAAAGAGGGAGCTAAAGTAATGCTTAGGAGAAACATTGATGTTAGTTTAGGTTTAGTGAATGGGTCGATAGGCGTTGTACAAAAAGTGAGGTGGGACCCGGAAGAACAAACACAGCCTAAACAATTGGTAGTAATATTCACTAATAATTTGATTTACGAATTATATTAAGTCAAAATTTGAGATCATACCCCGGGCATACGTGTACAGAGAACTATTTCCAATCTGTGTGGTGTATGCCCTAACAATTCACAAGAGCCAAGGTCTAAGTCTAAAAAACGCCCTCATGGAAATTGGCATCTCCATATTCTCTTGCGGCCAAGCCTACGTGGCGCTTTCACGAGTAAGCAATCTTCATGGGGTGCACCTCATAAATGTTGACTTCAAGGGTATAAAACCTCAAGCTTCAGCGATAACCGAATACAGCCGGCTTAGGCGTAAATACCGTGCCGATCTTTCAGAAATTAAACCGTCTAAACCGTCTAAAAGAATAAATAATGAACGCGAATGGGCAATACGAAAAACTGTTGCTACTGTACAAGAATCAGAACCGGAAAAAAAGAAAAGAAAGAATGTAATAATAAAAAAACTACTCCTAAAAAGAAAAAAAAAATGTGTAAAATAAGAAAATCTAATTAAATAAATTAATATGCTCACGTTTCTACATAAAGAAGTGAAATCCCACCAAAAACATTCTGTAAAAAACAGCCAAGTCTCGATGGAGCTGCTTGTTTATCTCTAAAAAGTAATGAAATCTAGACAAAGTCGTACCAAGTCTAAGGTTCCTTACTGCGATTTCTTTATTATTATAGTTAATGTTGTGTGACTTGGCCGTTGAAGGATACACAAGCGTACAAAACCAGGTGCTCCATGACACCATTGCACAAATCTGTCGCCAGAACCGCTACAAGTCAATTTTGTTTACACGTAATGTTATATCTGTTGTAATTGTAAATACCTATGTTTGTTAAGCGAGATAATAGCCCATACTGGTATTGGTAATTTGATTGGTGCAATGGTGTCATGGAGCACCTGGTTTTGTACGCTTGTGTACCCTTCAACGGCCAAGTCACACAACATTAACTATAATAATAAAGAAATCGCAGTAAGGAACCTTAGACTTGGTACGACTTTGTCTAGATTTCATTACTTTTTAGAGATAAACAAGCAGCTCCATCGAGACTTGGCTGTTTTTTACAGAATGTTTTTGGTGGGATACTTTTTACTCCACGTCACTGGATTATATACTTAAGAATTATATCTGCCAAATATACACATACATTTTATTTCAAACTATTTATTTTAAGACATATTAATATTATTCATAGAGGGCGAATGAACCCTTTTCCTATAAATGCAAACTTGCAGTAGTACTTCTTATAGTTCGGTTGTAGGTACTTATTGCGAAAATATACCCAATATGTATTTATATTGACACAAACGCTATTAATAAAAGCTAATAGGGCAACACTACGATATCGGAATACAAGGAATGCTACAGTTTTACATTATCTCGAATGGATCAGTAAACTGTTCCCTCTATTCGTCTTCTCATCTGATTGCTTATCAATTCATGGCTGTTCAGTCACCGTAGGTATTTATTACTGAAATGATTAAGTTCAGCAAACTATCTGACCTGACACAGCCAGGGCTTGTAATCGAAAGTCTTATTTTTGAAATAACTTAAACAAAAATACTTAAATACTACTATACTTTAATACTTAAATAGGTACAATTTTGCAGTGTTATCGTGACGTGAGACGTTGCGTCGACGACGTTACATAGCACTGATAATAATAAAAAATAAAAAATATGAAAGCATACAATCTTACACAAATCGACCTAGAGCCAAACTAAGAAATGCTTATACAACGGGTACTAGACGACGATACATATACATAATATAGATACATAGACAAAATCCATTGCCCGGGAACAAATATTCGAGTAAATTAGACAAATATTTGCCCTTGCCGGGTTCGAACCCAGAACTGCCGGCTGAGAAGGCAGCTGCACGACCACTGCGCTAACCGCGTCATCATACGAGTACATGCCTTCACCTTACGGCTCGACGTTTTATTTTAAGAATACTGTGTCGCGGTCAAAATATAGTTACATAAATTATGTTGAGTTCACAGGCAATATTTTCCAAATCTAAGTTACTATAAAATGCGATAATAAAGACGCAGAATTCAAATTCTCGGGACAACCAGCGGCAGCCGAAATTGCTTTGATCGAGCCGCCAATTAAAATACCAATCCAGCAACCCTCTGACGAGTTCTACCAAAACGATAACAAGCATTAGTACTCATTAGTGGACAAAAAGCTTGAGAACTTTGTCAAAACCGCTGAGAAATTTTATAATGAAGTTTCAATCACATTTTTTTGTGGAGACCTACGAATTGAAAGCGTTGAGAGTTGACTTACACTTGACACACTGAAGACAAGCATAAGCAAGCTTTCATAGCAAGTAGGTATGTATATCTAAGTTAGGCGTTCATTACTGAATCTTAATTCCCGAATTCGATGGGAAGCCACACGACATGACCCGCTACCGTACCCAAATAAATCCTATTGGAACCTATTGATGCTAACTCTTTTGGCAATTGGCTACCACATACTCGATACTGTCATGGTGTGGGATATGTCTCCGTCGTCGATACTGTCATGGTGTACCTGTGGGACAGAGCTCTTACAGTGCTCTTAAATATTGCAGACGGCTCCATAGACATTCCCTCCCTGTCCCTACTAAAAACGGGATCGATTGTCGTCATTAATAAATAGCAGCCTATTATACTTACTTACTAAGCTGGCTCGGTGACCCAAAGAGGATCTTGGCCTCTGAAACGAGAGAACGCCACTCTTCCCTTTTCTGCGCCACTTCACGCCACTCGGGTACTCCAAGGGCGGTCAGATCTTTGAGGGCTTCATCGCTCCAGCGGTATCTGGGTATTATAGGTATACCTAATACGCTGCTATTTTTATACTTATATAATTAAGTAGATACGTACATGTCATCACGATATCTTATACAACACAAAAGGTTAACTACCGCACAATTAACCCAGTGAATTACTATTCCGATTGAGTATATACAAATTAATGTCCTTTTACTGCTATTTAAACCTCTTTTGCGCGCTACATGTTCACTAAAAAAAAAACTAGTTTTTAAAGCTCAATTGTAAATGTAAGTATAGCCACACCACTGACAACAGGTACAGTTTAGTGACCAGTAATGTGACTGACGCTGTAGGATGTTAAAATTCACGTTTCCAAAACGTATGATGGAGATATTGTATGCTTATTTAAGCGACAAGAATGTTTACATTGAAGCGAAAATATAAGATATATTTACCGGTGAAAGTCTAACTTGTCAACGTCAACTTAATGCATCTCGAATAGCAAAACTTTATATCGCAGCCATATCACGCAAATATCACTGACATATCGTGATCACCAAGTGTTCCCTGTCAGTTGGACATAGTTTCACGGTGTTGTAATGTTTTTTGACGACGCGTTTGGCTCGGTTTGTAGACACCTGCCTACTGAGCCGGCGGTCCCGGGTTCGAATCCCGACCGGGTCAAATATTTATTATTATATTATTATTATTATTTAATATATATGTATCTATATAAGTACGTATGTCGTCGTCTAGTCCCCATAACACAAGCCTTCTTGAGATTAATTTGGGACTAGATCGATTTGTGTCAGGTTGTCCGATATTTATTTATTTAATTTAATGTGCACGTACTCATCATTGACCGTTCAATCCTGTCTTAGTCGCCGCCTGCACTAATTTGCCATTTGTGTGTTTATTGTAGAATTCCGGGCATGATTCCAAAACGCTTATAAAGGGCATAGCGTGACTTTACACGAACATCCACCGTGCCACCACAGTGCTCCGCTCGCGGTGGAAAGAGGAAGACGGCCCAGCAGCACCGCCGCGAGCCAGATGACCATGATGCGCGAAGCACAGCATTCCACAAAATTATGTCCCGAAGACCAGGCGCGTCGTTGCGCGCCTGCGACTCCGATACCGCACTCAAGGTCCACAGGTTCATACGGTGCCTCGGTGTCTAAGGCGAAGCCAAGACGGCTAGCCGGGACTTGGGAATACGAGTGTTTTACACGAACATCACACGATATTGTTCGGAATCATCAAAATCTAAAATCAAAGTCATAACGTTTATTCTGTAAGTAGGCCACAAGGATACTTTCACATGTCTGAATCTGAAACTACCAGCATTTCACAAGAGGAGACCGCTGATGAGAAGAAAGCCGAAAGAAACGCAAATATAAATTATACTTAAAACTATTACAATTACATTATAAGTAGGTAATTGATACATGATATTTGTCATTGATTCGTAGTATCCTCTAAATTGACAAAGGGTCACAGGCAGGGAGCTTATACTCTTTGACCATCTAATTTAATGTTTTCTGCTTTGCAACCTTGTATTTTGTGACAATTGCGTTTTTTACGTGAATAGCAAACTTGCTCCAGAAGCTCAGGTATTTACTAAGCCTTAGCTATTTACTCTCCCTACCTGGATTCACAGCGATAAATCCTCATTAGTGTCACAATAGTTCGTTTTCTTTTCCTGTTGTCAAATGCTGAGCCAATTAATTCGGTCAGACCACTCGATTCGTCGCTGCATGGAATGCGAAGGGGAACGCCTTGCCTTTTTTGTTAAGGTCTTCAAAAGTAAACTGGGCTTGAGAATTTCTTGCTAGACGACTCTCTAGTCAAACACCTAGTATGATTTAAACCTTATCCTAGAAAATACAAATTCTAAACTATTATAAAATTCTTGTATGGTAAATTAGTTTTCTATGGAGAGGAAAAATCTTAATAGCGTGATACAAGATCGTCTTTTGTTTTGTATATGCGCGGGGGTCATAATTTTTTGTCCTCTTATCACGCCCAAACGGCTGGACAAATATTAATCAATTTTGGAACAGAAGTAGCTGGACTGGCTGGATACTTTTCCCATCCTACAGTGAAGAGAAAAAATACGCGGCCGGAGTTGCCCTCTTAGTTTATAATGTTTTATTTGGTTTTTGTAATCAATACTAAGGATTGAACTTCAATATGTTATTTTTTATTCTAGTAGTCTATTTTCAATTCTTTGAATGAGCCAACGAGACTTTCTCCCACTGGTTTGCCATTTCGTCTCTTTATGCTTGAGACGGAAAACGTATTTCTATTTGATTATTCGTAATTTTTTTGAAAGCTAACTACCGAGAATAAACTGCATATCTTATAGCTAGCCTAAAATGGTAAATAATCTGACGATAGGATCAGTATTATCGTTTCTAATACCATAATAAAACCTACGAGTAAAAAGGCCATTTTTTTTTGTTATAGCTCAGAAGAAGGCAAAGTGCTGCAGTTACCGGATGCCTGCGGCCCCGACGACACTGATTTACTATAGGCGGTACAACTGTATGGCCTATTTATGAATGAATTCATTCATATATAAGCCATGCAATTCTTCTGCAGCTCATAGTACATGTCCCGACTACACTACTAAAGCTGATATTATAAGTGTGAAGACAAACCAAGTTCTGAGCGTCGAACGGCTGGAGTCTCGCATTACGTGAATTTTAATCTATTTGTGGTGGGGCTACCATCTGCTCAAGTATCGGCTTTAATAAAGGTCGAGTTTTGGCCGAAGAGTCTCGTATTCCAGCACTTCTGCGGCCGGTAGTAGACACCCAGAAATTGCGCCTTACGTCACCGACTTAACTTTTTTTATTTAACGATAGTTCATTGTTTTATTTATACTTGCTGCTTCACGCGGTGTTACCCGGTCATCCCACGGGAACACTACATTTTTTCAGGATAAAAAGTAGTCTATGTATTAATCCAAGGTGTCAGTTACCTTCATACCAACATTTATCAAAATTAGTCCTGCCATTTGAAGAAGTAGGTATAATAAGCATATTTATTATTAGGAAATAGTATGTTTTTGGAGATGTGCTAAATTTTCTTAACAACTTTTTGAAAAAAAATATTTACTAATATTTTTTTTCACTTAGTTCATATGATGGAGTAACACCTAATCTAAAATGGAGTAAACCTAAGATTTTTTGGACATCCGTCCTTTTGAATTAGGACGGCAGTACACACAAACACTCTCACACATTTTCTCCTTTATAATATTAGTGTGGTGTCTGTTAGATTGTAAAGTTTATGTAAGAGCCTTTGTTGCCTGAAAAAGACTTTGAAAAACTTAAACACTTAAGTAAAGAATAAACCTTGTAAAATAGGCCTACTGTTGAATATTTATTAAGAATTTGTTTAAAGCAAACCATTTTAGCCCAACGCCTGTTTATTTATAAAAGCAAAGTGCTGTCGGTGCAATAAAGTTCAGTGGGGTTAAAAGGATCGCCCTAGTTAAACATTCATTCTGCTTTCATAGGATAAAACATTGTTATAATTAAGTTGGAACTCAACAGTACGTTTTATATTCATTGTAAAAGTTCCTTTTGAGAGACAATTTGGTTCCAAAAGGATTCAAGGTTCTATAAAATGTTCCTTTATACAGGGTGACTGGAAATTCGACGTATTCCTTCAAAGGGGTTATTCTATGGTTCATTTGCAATGATTTAAGTCCAGTCAACTAGGGGTCAAAACTCATTGGTTTTCAAGTTATTGGAGTTTTAGATTTTTTTGGAAAATACCCGCCTATCGACCTACAAGTGGTATTTTTTAAAAAACTACTTCAATTTGAATTTAAAAAAAATCATTTTCTTTTAGCCAATGAGTTGCTAATTACGATAAATAACAAAAACATGCAAGAAATGCAAAATTTTACAGAAAAAAAGGATTTGAAGTCACCAGTTCTTGATTTTATTTCCAAATTTTGTAACATTTTAACACATAACTTTTAAAAAAAGTAGGACACTTGACGTACAAATTACAGAAATAAGTTTCTAAGTTCATAAGCTTTCTAAAAAGGTACAATGGTTGACATTTTTAGCTCAATTCTTAAAATTATTATTAATAATAGCAGAGCCGGTCTTGACTTAGCGTACTTGGCCCTTAATCGGTTCGGCGACACAAACAAACTAATTAAGGGTCATCAGGTTAATTAGTTTGTTAATCACTTTAAATTTGTTTCTGCGTGGGCTTTATTTGCCTTATCTTATCAAATTTTTATGGGCTGGCGGTAATTTCCATGGGGTGGGGTTGGGACTAACCGAGGTTTAAATAATCTTCATGTGTAAGTAATCAGTTATTCCAATCCAGACGACTGATAATTAAGTTTCTTTCTCAAATGGCTGCTTACCAATTTGCGGAATACGCCGATATCTTTTATTGTTACGGGCTCTGTGACGGTGATGCCGCTGCAGCTAGAAGAGAGTACCAACGTCGTTTCCCTAACCGCCGTTTACCACACGTAAGCGTGTTTGGTACAACGTACCGTCTTATTCGGGAAAGTGGAACAGTTGAACGCCGCCAAGCCGATGCTGGAAGACCTCGACATTACGATCCTGCTGAAGAAGAAGAGATCCTCCAGATTTTCCGGGCAGACGGCACTACCTCGACGAGAATCGTAGCTAACCAGCTCGGTCTGTCTCAGTGGAAGGTATGGTTTACCCTCCACTCAGCTCGGCAGTATCCATATCATTACACTCCAGTACACGCAATTGAAGAGGGAGACCCTGCAAGAAGGATGGATTTCTGCAGATTTTTAATTAATGCTGACATCGAAGATCCCGAGTACCTGGAATCTTGTGGACAGATGAATTCAATTTCGACCGCGATGGGATAACAAACTACCACAATCTGCATGTTTGGGCTCCTAAAGGTCAAAACCCAAGGAAATCAAGCGAAGGACCTCATCAACGAAGATTTTCTTTAAACGTGTGGATGGGCATTGTGCACAATCATTTGATCGGACCCTTCTTTCTGCCCGCGAGATTAACCGGCATCGCGTATGAAAATTTTTTGAGAGATGAAGTACCCATGCTACTGGAAGATGTGCCACTTGCGACGAGACTGAGTATGGTTTACCAACACGATGGCTGCCCTGCTCATTATTACGGGGGTGTGCGACAGTGGCTGGATCGAAACTACCCAAGAAGATGGATTGGTCGAGGTGGACCAATCCCTTGGCCAGCCAGGAGTCCAGATTTAACTCCATGTGATTTCTACATCTGGGGTCACATGAAGGCGTTGGTCTACGACCGACCGATACGTAACGTAGAAGAGTTACGTCAAAAAATTATGGCAGCTGCACAAAAAATTAAAGAAGAGCTTTCAACGCGAGTTACAATCACTGAAGTACGAAAAAGGCTTCGTGCTTGCATACGAAACCAAGGCAGGCAGTTCGAGCAAAACTTGTAATTACAAACTGGTTTTCCTTATTAAGATTAAATTATTATTTGAAACTTTTTTTTTATTCTTTCCCCAGTTTCTCCTTACCTTACCTTACTCATCAAGTCAAGTCCTCAGCCTGCTTTATCATTAATAATTTTAAGAATTGAGCTAAAAATGTCAACCATTGTACCTTTTTAGAAAGCTTATGAACTTAGAAACTTATTTCTGTAATTTGTACGTCAAGTGTAATACTTTTTTTAAAAGTTATGTGTTAAAATGTTACAAAATTTGGAAATAAAATCAAGAACTGGTGACTTCAAATCCTTTTTTTTCTGTAAAATTTTGCATTTTTTGCATGTTTTTGTTATTTATCGTAATTAGCAACTCATTGGCTAAGAGAAAATGATTTTTTTTTAATCCAATTGGAAGTAGTTTTTTAAAAAATACCACTTGTAGGTCGATAGGCGGGTATTTTCCAAAAAAATCTAAAAACTCCAATAACTTGAAAACCAATGAGTTTTGACCCCTAGTTGACTGGACTTAAATCATTGCAAATGAACCATAGAATAACCCCTTTGAAGGAATACGTCGAATTTCCAGTCACCCTGTATAAAGTTTGTTCTTTTTTTAATTCTTCTTAACAAAATTTTAAACGCAAATATTTATTGTAAACCATTCATTAAATCAGTGACCACAAACCATTTAATTAAAATTAACGATTTGTCTATTGAGCTTACGATATCACTATTTTAATAAAACTAGTCGTTACATACGACATAAGTAGTTATGATAAACAGCTTCTCTATAATTCATTAAGATATCTCCTAGTAGGAATGTCAATAAAATATCAATTGAGATACGTTATCTAATTGTTACAACTTTCCAAGTGAATATACAATGTGTTACCCCCAAGTAGGCTTTTCTTAAAGTAGAGTAAAGTAACATTAGATCTTTAACGCATCCATGACCTTAATTTACTTAATTATTAACATAAATTCAGGCTTTATTAACTTTCTAACAAAATTTTAATTGCCAGTAATGTACAGTAAATAAATTGACAAGTGAGTGTTAAATGACAGCGTGATATGAGTAACGACAATTACGCTGTACACCCACTACATTGAATGTGCGGACTTAAGAAATTTAATTGTGCAGTTAATTCACATAATTATGATTAGCTAATACATGCAAACATTATGTTATTATGAAATAATTGTGCTAAGTTGATCATTACACGGCATATTTTGCAGTCCGAGCCTGCACGGTGAGAACTATAATTAAATCCGCACGCACAAATGTTTAATTTTCGTGTGACCTAAGTATTTCAATTTTCAACTCTCTGCTCTTGTAATTGTAAAATACATCACAGACGTATCTCATCCGTGTAACTGCAAGGTGTCGTCATTAAAAGTAAATAAGTGCAGTCAGACACCGCGCTATATTACGGGCCACACGTGCTCTGTTTAATTTGCCGTGAACTGCAAATAGGCTTAACATCCATTTAAAAAACTGAGTTTTATTTCACAGGAGGTGCTTGATAAGTTCGGCCGCGTGAAAGAAAAAGTGCGTTATGATATTAGTTCTCCGTAGTCGGTGCACCAATAATCGGTCCAGCCGTTTAGGCGCGATGAACGCACAAACATACATACGAACATACACAAAATCCAAAAAAAAAACAGCGCCGTGCGGGATATATGATGATAACTAGAATATCCCGCCGCCCTTTCTTTTGCTTATGGAGACTGAAGGGGAAAGCATGCTTGCCTCGCCATTTCTCGGCAAGAATGTACCTACAATCCCCATTAGATTCATATTTAAACTTCCCCGTTACTGCCACCCTGTAGGACTTTCCTACCATCAGTGTTTTGTTTGAGTATTCGAATAGAATCCAACCGCGTCTCTGTTAATGGACTTTGTTCACTCTGCGTTGTTTTATTGTTCAAGCAAATTGTACAATGTTCTCGTTAAGATTCTCGTCAAGCTGCAAAATCGTCATGTCACTATCTGAATCAAAGAATCATCTAAAAATGTGGAATATTCCCCTATAAAAATATCTAAATATCTTATAAAAATATAGTATTGAAAATTCGTTTTATATGGAGAGGGTTATTTATTTCTGGAAAAATCTTCAACAGCGCAATGCCGCAGCGTGGCGTCAGCCGTACAACGCCATCTGTTGTTAAATTTTATTTTCTTTTTAATCCACTATGGCTAGGAACACGCAGACGAAGTTGACCTTCTAATTTTGTATAAACTTGTCAAGTGGTCATATCATTAAACAATATATGTAAAAATGCGAAATATTCACCGATAAAAATATTATGTACAAGTAAACATAGAGATCGAAAGAGATTTACGATTATTAAATTTCAAAGTAATCGAGAACCTCCATTATAATTCCATTGATTTTTTTTTTATATCAGCTAATAAGTTTGTTTACGGCAAAACATTTAAAATCAAAGTTACCGCACAATTTAGAAATGGAAAAAAAACGTCAGAAACACTGAGAAACTTCTTTTGAACATCGGTTAATGATTCCAAGTGGAGTACGCAGTTGCCCCTAACGGAACATTTATGTTCATTTCACGAATATGTGCCGTGCCTCGTACTATTCGCTAAGTAAATACATATCAATAAATGTATATATGCTGAACGATACCTCCCTTAATTTTCCACCATGTTACCACCGTTCAGCGGGGTAGTGAATTAAACGAAAGTGGAAACTGTTAAAATAATACTGAATTCTCGTTTATTTTATGTTATGAGCTAACGAACCCTTGTTTATTCCTGCTAAGTAAATAATTGATAAAGGTTAAATTGTTTTAACACAGAATACATTTTAGAAGAAGTTTAAATATACGGCCACGATTAAAATCCCTAGCACACTTAAAAAAAAAGGATGAATTGATTTTCTCGATTCATATAAGTAGTTAACAATTAAACAAAAAACCTAAACATCATCCATCTAGAGGCTGCGACAGACTTACAACCGCACGCGTTAAACTTATATAACCCTCATTGGACATTTAAATAATCACTTTTTAACAAGATATTACTTCAGTAATACGAGAAAAACAGCACGAGTTACAAAAAAAAAACAAATAGCGATACGTGAGCCTATAATAATCGACGAGTTCCCCTGATTTTTGAAGAATTCCATGATCAGATCAAACGTCGGACTATAGGGGGCACTTTGAGAGCAAGGTAAGGTTTACAAAAAAAAAATAACTTACGAGTATAACCTATAATGTACCTAGTATTTGTAACATAGTTAATTAAATTAGTTACCCGTTATCATTTTTTTCATCTTTAATGTTTAGAAGTGATCCCACTGAAATGGATATTTACAAGCCGACGAAGAACCTTGACTGCCAAGAATTTGGAAAAAATATTAATAATATATTCTCATAATCAGACCCCGTTATCAGTGGTGAAGAAACATTGAAAATACTAGGGCTGGCACTAAATATTAATATTACATTACCTAATATTTTTACGTGTATAATTTGATAAACCTATTTGATAAAAAACAATAATATATATGAGACGTTTTCAAGGAAAAGGTATCGCTTGGGCGCTTATCATAAGGACGCGTTGCCGTGTTACTAGTATAAAGATACAAACAAATTCCGCCCTTATTTTAAGCGACAAAGTGGGCCCTTTGTCTTGAGAACGTGACATCTGTACCTACTTATTTTATTCATAGGTATATATACCTATTGTGAAGCCAATTGCCTTAAAAAAGGTTTCATTTGGTGGTTGAACTCTATAAATAATAGTTACAAAATTGGCATTTATTTGTCAAAATATGTTTGATGTCATATAAATATGTTCAGTAAAAAAACCTGGATAATCGTGCTAAATTTTCTCAGTTTAAAGTAGAACTAATGGCAAAATTGGAAATAAATCGAATGCGACGCGGAATAAAAGGTTAGTAATTTTAGTAAAACTGTGCTTCATCTTAAATTGTTTTAGCGACGTTTATACCAGTATGTCAAATGTACACGAATTAAATGAATATTGTGTGACAATCCTATGATTCGATTTCAATGAATTTTCACCACTGATAACGAGGTCTGCTCATAATATACCTACAAATGTACCATGAATGTAAATAAAATAAAATAAGTATAACACAGACTATTCAATCTTATTTTTACTAAAAAAAATTAAGGATATAAAAAAATAAACACCCAACTAACGTACAGCCTTAGAGCCGTGTTCATAGATCTTGACATGCCCAGTTAACTCATTTGTGTTTTGTTCCTTTCTCACAGCTGCAATTGTCTGAGTGACGGATAAAGCCAAACGAACTTTTTCGCCATTTTGACTTATGTGTAGTCCAAGTACGCTTATAAATAACGCAGTTAGTTGCTATGATATTTGGAATTTCACATTATAAATACTAGGTACTAAATACTAAGTACAAATACTCGAAAGTGAATTGATTGATTTGCGAACCTTACCTATCATTCTGACATGCCACGAAAATGCCCGCTGGAGTCCGACGTTTGCTCATGAGTGATGAAAATGGGACAAAGTAAAAAGTGTGCCCCCTTATAAAAAAAAAACGGTCCATCAGTCTTCAAGTAGGTAATACATAAAAAAAACATCCTGACGAATCTTCTCCTTTTTTAAAGTTTTTCAAAAAGGATAATGTACGAGTACTATAGCGGAATAAGGAAACTTGAAGCTCAATTTCTTTTAAATACTCAGTGTTCATTGTAAAATCTTTTGAGAACACTAGAAATCTCGAAAGAAAGAAAGCTTGTTACTCGTATTTTGCTAAATACATCGATTTGTTGTGCAACCAGAAGTGGAACTCCCATTCATCTGGTTTTACTTATGCTAGTTTCTTATCGTAGCTGGTTATTTCACTCTTACTGTAGCTATATATCATGTCACTCCAAGGTTCCAACAGACAAGGATCGAGAAAGCGTTGCTTCCGATGGCTTAAATCAATCTTTGCCTGTGCTTGCGTTTCGCAGTTTAAAATGCAGTGCATTTCATTAGGTTGGGCTGGCAGGACACTGATTTAGTACGCAAGTACATCAGTGTAAGAAGGGCGTAACGAGTCTAATAATACCGATGTATACATAAATGTATAGTTGGTAGGTTTTTCTTGTGTACTCATTATCATCCGTCATAAAAGGTAGCTTACCTGCGTAGATAAAGATGTCATACAGCGGTTTATAAGATCTAGGGCTTTTGCCGAGAGTTAAAATTGCTTATACGTATACGATACACCTCACTATGACTTTCAATCGAACAGTAGAAAATAAAAAATATATATGAAAGTGCATAATTTATTTCAAATTAAATGTATGGTACAATACTGGTGATATTTCGAAATTATCGTGACATAAAGAAGTATCCCAAAAATGCCGAGGATACTGCAGATATGAAGAGGTACATCAACATCTGAAAAAATAAGCAACATAGTTAAAAACTGGTAGGTATTTCATCTTACTTTGAAAACACTAATCTGAAAACAACCTCGAAAACAACATTCAATGCTTACTTTCGTCATAAAGAGTTTTTCGATGAAGCAAATCGATGTAATTATAATTGGTTAATGCCAAATACTCATGTACTTGTTTTCTTTTTCGTGGAGAGGCTTCACTAAACTTAACTGACTTTTGTGTAATAATTATCCAGTACCCTTACCATGAGTTTACAGGTGACCGTAGTCGTTAGCGAATATATTCGAATTTTGGTAGGTAATCCAGACCTCTCGATTTGATCGGTAATAATCGGAGGGAAAGTTCCGTTTTTTGGCAGGTTCGGCACTTAGAAGGAAATATTCGGAACGTTACTTGTTCAATTATCTTCCGTTAGAAAAACATAGATAAATCTAGAAGGTATTCGAAAATTCCGCCTAGATTTTTACATTTCCTTCTGAAATTACCTATATACTGTTTCAAAAACCCACTAAAATAGAAGGATTGGTATGGACGGTAACAAAAAGTTCCCTCTGAAGTTTTCCTCTAAGATGTTACCTTCTAAAATATCCTTCTAACTTGGAAGGAAATTTTCGTGTTCCTACCAAATTTTGGGAGGTAATCAACTACCATCCGGTTTGGTCGGTTGCATTCGGAGGGAAAGTTGATTTTTTTGGTAGGTAAGGCATTAAGAAGGAAATATTCGGAAGGTAACGTCTATTTTTTTTTGTCAGTGTACGATTACGATTGCGTATACGATTTATATGGAGAGTTGTAGTTCTACAAATTAACCGCCAGGGGCACTGCACGTGTAAATCGTTTATGCAGTCGCTAAGTAGGTACAGTCACGGCGTGGTAAGGGTACTGTAGTATTTAACACGAACTTTACTGAAAGTACGCGAACTGTGACAGTATGATAATCCTACTACTCGCGGTTGATGAGTTAACTGTTCGACTTCATGGCAGTAAACGTGACAGAGTAATACGACACCCAGGAATCCTGAGTCAACCGTAAAAAGCCGTGAATGGAGTTATAAAAGGGTGAAATGAGGTGAATGACCTACCTTGTCTTGCCACTCGCGATTTTTCACACATTGGTTGTAGGGCATGGTCGTGAACGTGACGGAGTTGTAGAGCGGCACCCAGAAGTCCGGAGCCAACCAGAAGAAGAAGTCGTCCATGGCTTTACGAAGGCGGTACGAGGGACGAGTCACTAGGTCACGCATCTGAAATATATATTGGTATAAATCAAACTCAATCTCAAAGGATGACTGGAAACGAATGTAACACTTTTATCTACACATCCTCGTCAACCATGTTTAATAGGTATCGATTTTGTGTGCTCACATTAAATTAAGTATATATATTGAATAATTAGGGTTTATTTATTTATTTAATCTTTATTGCACAAATGAAAACAAATCGTACAAAAGGCGGACTTAATGCCATTGGGCATTCTCTACCAGTCAACCATCGGGTTCCGTAGGGCAAAACGAAAGCAACGAAGCCCGTTACTAAAAGGCTTCGCTGTCTGTCTATTCGTCTGTCACAGGAACTTATCCGTATTACTTGAACCGTAAACCGTAGCGCCGGTGTAACAATTATATAAAGAACATTATAACGTTAAAAAATAAAAGGATGTTTTTGGGCGATTTTTGCGTGCGTGAATATGACGTATACTTGGCCGCTTTTTAACTAATATGATCGATTTACATATATTTTAGCTCACATAAAACAACATTTTGATTAAACAAAACCGCTGTTGATTAACGTTCCGTATCTCGTTTAAAAACGGATTAAACCGTTTAGATTAAACCCGTATTTCCTGATTTAAACTGTAAACAATACGGGCACAATGCCACAAAGGACCATTGAAACGTTCGAGCGGCGGGGATTATTGTTTCTCTCCTTTCATTCACAAATACACAGTCATTCGAGCAAACTACGCGTATTTACGTTCAATGAATCTTATTTTCATTCATATTCATACAATATACTCGTATATTTATTAGAAAATCCCGCCTAACCTATAACCTAATCACCTAACTGTCCCTCTTTTTCATCCTTTTTGTGAAAGTTGGCAAATCTTAAGACAGTCGCAGTTTTAATTTCTTTTAATATTATTTGATACTGTATAAAATAAGTTTTACGCTACTGCCAGGACTGGGGTAACAGCCCTAAAGTTTCATTATTTTTTACGTAACTTACAATTAAACAAAAATTTATTCGTCAGCAAAAACGATAATGAAACGTTTAGAAGATTCTTTTGTGTCTCATATGGGGTGTCATCCTCTGAGTCATCAGATAAAAATAACAAGGGAAAGATAAGGCACGTCTATAAAAGGCACTAAAATGGTCAAGGCAATCAACACCACCTATCACAGCAACCTAAACACCCACACTGACTGGAAAGGTCTAAGGTTAACTGGGAAAATCCCTTATAGGGATAAGTTTCACTATGTACCTGTGTTAATTGTTATAGACGTATTTTAAGAGTAAAATTCTTAGATAACAATAAAGGTACTATTTTATGTAACACACAAGTACCTATTTCATTGGAGGTGATATATGGATAGTTAGATATTGGTTACTTAATAACACGTTAACCATGAAATCAGGTCATACATTAAACAAAGAATGATTCATTTCCTGTAACGTGGGTGAAGCCGTACCTACGTTAACAGGTGAAAACCAAAAAATGTTTAGTAACTCACTCAATTAAAATTGGTATTGAAGTTTCCGTCGTAAATATGACGACAACTGACCATTGAATTTTAACACACTATATACTTTAATATTATATTTCAAGGTTCCTTTGTGTCTTTATTTTTTGTCACACGACGGTAGGTACTTTATTACGCAATCGCTATTTTTCTCGTTTTGCACAGCTAACTATGCCAGAATATCATCCAACATTTTGGTCCTTTCCTGAGACAACAAAACAAATGCCAATGCTTATTAAACGTAATCCTCAAACGTGGAATATGTAGGTAATTCATACTTATATTATACCTCGTAGTACGAGACATCTGAAGTAATCTTATTGCAATACTTGTATTACGGTCATAAAGTATTTATCTGTGTAAACGTTTTATTGTCAATATCATTATTAACGCAGTTTGTGCATAATATTTACAATCATATTTCTATTAGACTTACATATCTCTTGAAAACAGTTATAAAGAAAATTATAATACTTGATACTTTATATTTTATTTATTAGTAGTTGAGTCTTCGTCAGAAATGCCATACGATTTAATACATAGGTAAATAATAACAAGTACGGAAAACTGTTGCCTGGCTTTTACCCCTCAACGATATCGCAATCTAATAACTTTTAAGGTGATTACAACACGAGAAATGAAGAATATTCCTAAACACCATTAAGCCTCTGCACTCTGGTCCTCTTGTGGAAGGTCTCATTTCGGATAGATTACGCTAGGAAACTCTGAGCAAACAAAGTGGACCACCGAGCTGGTCAGGATCACGGCAAAGTTTTAGATGAAGGCAGCACACGACAAATAATTTTGAAAAACGTCAGGGAGATTTCTCGTGTTTAACTTCGACTGTCCGTAAAGTCTTCTAACACTCTGATCACAACGCTATTAGGTAATGTTTTACCCTGATAGGTATTAGCCCGGAGTTGTCCTTTTAACTGAGTTGTAAGAGTAAAATTAGATCGTATTACCCGCTAGAATAAAGTTTACGTGTACAGAGTACTTAATTGGCAACGAGAATTAAAATCGTCTCAACCTACATTCAACTAACCACGACATACAGCGCCTGATCTCTATAAACGTGTGCGCATCCTCCCATCTGGCTACCAATAACTTATCCAATATCTCGTTTTGACCTTGTCAAGTAGAGTACAATCTTGGAAGCCTGCGCAGCGTTCATGCCCCGCCCACAGATCGTCGTATTACAAGTTCACAACCTACCGCCATCTCACCTCGACATAATTGTACATGGCCAGATCGCTGATCGCATGCGTGTCCTCCCATCTGGTCTCAGAAAACTCCTCCAATATCTCGGCGAGGCTGTCGTGATGCTTCTGAAACAACTTGTCGAGCAGCGTACAGTCTTCAAAGCCTGCGTTCATGCCTTGGCCGTAGAATGGCACGACGGCGTGAGCTGCATCTCCGATTATGAGGGCTTTGTCTTCCACGTGGTAGGGGCGGCACTGAGGGACAAATTATCGTTGAGGGCTGGCTTGTGGATACATCCATGTTGTACATATGGATAAATGTGTATGTTGTCAAACATCAGCGCAATATACAAGCAGTAAGAATGTCATTTAGATTAGGTTAAAAAGTTATTGTTTTCTCAAAACTTGAAATTTCGGATTGGATTGAGTTGGATTCATGGTAATTCAATAAAGAATCGGGGAAACCAAAAGGGGGGTGTCAGCCAAATCACACACATCGATATATATATAGGGTAACTTACCTTAACACCAAAGTAACGTGAATAGCTGGGAAATAACTAATCTCAAAAAATTCTATATTCTCGTAAATTAATATCAAATGTTGATGGTTGTTTAACTATGTTGCTTCAATAATAAATAAGCGCTTTATTTACCTTCACAGCAACCAAAGCAGATGGCGATCCACCCAAAAAATCTTCTATCAGCTTCTCCTTCCCTATCAAAGGAATCGAATCAGGGAAGTATTTCTCGAAGAAAGTCAGGAGCTTCTCTTCACTGTCTATGGTCTTGAAGTTGGTGAACGGCATGAAGAGGGTGACTGTCCAGGAGCAGTCCTGGTTCGGCAGCGCGATCATCATGAAGTTGCCTCGTGGCCAGATGTGGAGATAGTTTGGTGGCATCTGGAACTGTGGAAGAATACTTTCAGCCTTTTCGATTGTCCCTTGATTTTTATTCACATTTTTAACTGAAGAGAAAAAAATAAAGTTTTATTCTTAGTACTGGATAAGAAACCCCATTTCCAATGGCTCTCGGCCTCTCAGGGTAAACATGGGAGAATAACCGACTAGAAAGTCACTAAAAAGCATATGGCTCTAAAATTTTATTATTTTCATCATTCATCAGACTTAGCGTTTAAGTATTAGCATTTCATCTTCCATCACTAATCCAATAGAGTAATAAATAGTGAGCACCATCCAAAAAAAGAATATGAAACAAAAGAAATTATTCAACAAAGTGCAAGTCTTGAAAATTCGCAATTTATTTTAGCACAATATTGTTTTAACCATTAATGGCAATCTCACATTAAGCCACATTATCAACTGAATAACAAACACGTTACCCAAATAAGCTTTCTACCTTAACAAACTATCCCATCTCACCCATGACATTTATGTAAGTTGACATTACAACTCGTATCACATTTCAGTAATTTCTACAAAGCTTACCTTAAACTATCAGGAGTAAAGTCATGTTTAATCGCAAAAGTAAGTAATATACGATTTTATGGAAGTTATCTTTCAGTTTGTATAATCACCCTAAAAGACTATTTCAACAGGTATGGTTGACTTCAGCTGACTAGGGACATGTTGCCGCCCAGGGAGATTTATAATCCTATTAAATGTTTAATTAAGAAATTCGAGCCAAGCCTGAAGTTTATCATTTACTCGCGTACGTGTACGTTTATGATTATGATATGGCTGTTTAAGTTTACGAGTAGATGTATTGTACTTGTACTGACTTGCTGTATTAGTGGATCTAATGTACCTACGTGTGCTTGTGCTGCCAATGTTGATTGTTTTAGAATACAGTTATAGTTGATGATGATGACGTTTGTGATGGGCACAATGAGGAGCACAATTTTATGCAGGGGCAGGGGCGCTAGTTACGAATGTCCCGTGATTTTAGCCAAGGACAAAAAAAGGCAGTCTCGCTCTATCCTGATCAAGCTCGGCGGTCCTATGCCTCTGCGACCTCAAGTTTCTAGGGATTAGCCCCGCTTCAGTCCCCTTGACCTCTGTCCACCTATCCGGCGACTGACAAACTTTCTCTTTTTTTTTCTACCTGCTAACTTTGATTACCTGCTGTGCGTAGCTGTGGGTCGGTCCGATATTAGTCACTTAACTTATCGAACGTACTTACTCCACCATTCTCATCAGCCGGTATACACAGCTCCAGATATCCGTGCTCGATGTACTTCTGACTGTAGTCGAAGAGAGGCTGTTTCATCATGGATTTCCGGACCGCTGAGAATGCCCCATCTGCGCCAATGATCAGATCTGCTATGACATTTACTGTCTCCTTGTCGGGCCTGCAGAAAACGGGTAGGTTTATTA
Source organism: Apotomis turbidana (assembly GCA_905147355.2). NCBI lineage: Eukaryota > Metazoa > Arthropoda > Insecta > Lepidoptera > Tortricidae > Apotomis > Apotomis turbidana. The sequence goes on along the minus strand of LR990288.1, from coordinate 20,516,663 downwards.
ACTCCTCGTAAAGTCAGTTGAAATAACTTCGCTTGTGGAGTAAGATTAATGCAGTTTATTGTCTGTCAGGATAAGATTACGACTATTAAGAGTGCCTCTGTGTTATCTTAACAAACATACGTTTTAAGTTCTGCAAGAAAAGCCTTGCATTCAATGAGACGTGGAATGTTTGCCGCTTTACCGAGATAACAAACTATGCAGAAAAGGAATGTGCATATCAAACTTTTGGACTGTGATAGTCTTCATCAAGTGGTGTGGTAGTCTTATCCCACCGTACCTTACATTATTTTTAACACATAAAATACTTAAATAAGCAGGTATTTTATTTGTTTTATGCATAGAAAACTTTTATGGCCATTTATGGTTAATCCTAGTACCTACATTATAAGAGGAGTCACGTATTTTGTCAACATTGCTCAGAACTGTTTGAATGATCTGGAAATACGGCAAGCCCCGGCCAAGTGGAACAATTCTCATTAAGTAAATTTTCAGATATAAATATAGTTACTTACTTACCTACTTATAAACATAAATGGATTTTTAAATAGCTGTATATTGCGTAGGACATGATTTTATGTTTTTTTTTGTTGATAATAGTTCGCCATGCCTTTTGCGATGAAATTCCTGATTTCATTAAAATAAATAAAATAAAATAAATATCGGACAACCTCACACAAATCGATCTAGTCCCAAATTAAGCTCAAGAAGGCTTGTGTTATGGGTACTAGACGACAATATACATACCTATATAGATAAATATATACTTAAATCCATAGAACAACCATGACCCAAGCACAAATATTCGAGTTCATCACACAAATATTTTCCCTGGCCGGGATTCAAACCTCCGCCGGGGCTCAGTAGGCAGCTAGGCAGGTGTCTACAAACCGAGCCAAACGCGTCGTCTTTCATTATGCCTTATGCCAACGATTTGGCGCCTACTACTGTCAGCCTAGTGTTAAATCATTCCTGCACCGAAAACCACGGGGGTACGCTTATTGCGGGGGGACTGACCTACCGAGCCGACGGTCCTGGGTTCGAATCCCGGCAAGGGCAAATATTTGTGTGATGAACTCGAATGTGCCTGGGTCATGGATATTATTTGTAGTTAAGTATGTATTTATCTATATAAGTATGTTTGTCGTCGTCTAGTGGTGTGATACGATACAGCACGACCACGGACGATTTTATTATTTCTTTTGCGGTAGGGGCAAGTGCTGTACCTGTGGACACTTTCCAGAATTTGACCTTTAATCAGTTGTTAGACCAAAACTAAGGGTATTACCAATAAATTATTTATTTTGTTTTAATCACAGTTAAACAATCTTTAAAGTCCACATATATTTTCTACGCTAGCTATCCGGAGATGGCGGATAAAAAATAAAATAAGAAAATACTCATTTTGTCCATAGGTACATCTCCTGTTTGTACCTATGGACACTAACAACGTACCTGTGGACGGTAACGTACCTATGGACAATAATCAACAACATTCTTTGAAACAGAATAAACTTCTAAAATAACGTAATTAACAACATACAATTCATCAACATGTAATTATAAGTTGTTCTGCATATCATAATTACTTTTTTTTCTTCTTGAAATGTATTATTCTTAGCAGAATCTCAAGTATAATTATGGGACTTTAAAAAGCCTCCATAGTCAGCAGATTTAGCATAATCATCGTTTGACACTTTACATTCTTAAGGAAAACCTCATTTTCTTTATGAAAAATAATCAACAATCAATAACAACATAATGTTAAGTAATCATACAGCTGTTGCTCCTCAGTATTGCTAAAGATCCTCCTGATATAATTTTTGAGGAGTTCTAAGCCTTCTTCACCAATATTTCGACAGTGATGATTTTTTTTGTATTTAAAAATTATCGAATTTGGGATTTTAAACGTCTCTATGGCTTTCCTTACTGAAGTCAGAATGTCCAGGCATATCTTGTCTCTTTTTTCCCAGTTTTACTACGAGGCACTAAATAAAACAAAAATATTAATTTTACTGTCCACAGGAACATTCAGTATAAATTGTACCTATGGACAGTCCACAGGTACATTTACGGAGGTGTCCACCGGTACAATTTCGGCGGTTTTTATTTTGAATTCATACCGGTCACTATTAATGCTACCTACGACTAACGAAATCTTGTAGAAATAACGTTTACACCACATAAATTAATATGCCACTGCAAAGACACCCGTAACATTTGCAGATTTTGCATTAAACATACTTAAAAAGAAGGAAAAAAACTTACTTTTGTCACAAAAACTTTCGGCAGCCATAAAACACTCAGTTTCTGCCATCCTTAAAAATGGCGACTAGCTAGTGTTGCCATATGAAAAAAATGCTTTTCAAATAAGTGATTGCTATTGGTCTATGGTTATTCGTTTTCTCGGTATGAGTAGTGTCCACAGGTAAAACCGTCCACAGGTACAGCACTTGCCCCTACATATTCACGAAAAAAAGAGTACTTTTATGTACTTATCATATTAAAAAATGTACTCGCACAGTTTCGGCATTGTGACTTTACTTTAGAGGTCGCGGTCGTGCTGGGTAGATGCTTTCTGGCACGACCACACTATATTTATGGTTGATTTAGTGGTCAAATGAATACGAAACAAATGTACTCAAAATGTACTATTTTGTACCTACTTTAAAAAAAATTGTACCTCTCCGTACAAAAAGTTATTACAATGTTTAGGTACACCCGCCATTCTGACTGTCAGGATGGCGGGTGTATCGCAGTTTACCATGAAGCCCTTGATAATTGAGAAATGTTATTACTCTAAAAAAATGTACCAAAATTGTACTCTAACACATACAGTTAAAATATTAGCAATCTGATGTGTAACTTGCGAATTATACAAACATTAAATTTTGTTCGTAGAAAGTGAAGTCAAGCGGGAGAACTGGGTAAGTCACGTTCACAAAATTTATAGTACAGAAGATTGAGGTTGTCTAATCCTTTGATGGCTTAAGTAATAATATAGGTAGTAAAAAACCAGCCAAGTGCGAGTCTGACTCGCGCACCGAGGGTTCCGTACAAACACTTAACTGGCAGGGTTAAGTTTGCACTCAGTATTTATGGCGCCGGATACAAATGAGGTGCAAATTTAAGATAACCGCGTTCTCCAAATACGCTTTTCGAACTAAATAATATATTTTTTATAATTTACCTACAATGTATAGTTTTCCGAGTTTTCCCTTTACTATGAGACGGGTGTGTAAATTTCTGTTCTAGGTCACAAGTAACACCATAAGTGTTTGTACGGAACCCTCAGTGCGCGAGTGAGACTCGCACTTGGCTGGTTTTTTGCTATATTATTACTTAAGCCATACAGCCATCAAAGGATTAGACAACCTCAATCTTCTGTACTGTAAAATTTGGTGAACGTGACTTACCCAGTTCTCCCGCTTGGCTAGCTTCACTTTCTACGAACAAAATTTAATGTGTGTATAATCCGCAAGTTACACATCAGATTGCTAATATTTTAAATGTATGTTAGAGTACAATTTTGGTACATTTTTTTAGAGTAATAACATTTCTCAATAATCAAGGGCTTCATGGTAAACTGCGATACACCCGCCATCATGACAGTCAGAATGGCGGGTGTACCTAAACATTGTAATAACTTTTTGTACGGAGAGGTACATTTTTTTTTAAAGTAGGTACAAAATAGTACATTTTGAGTACATTTGTTTCGTATTCATTTGACCACTAAATCAACCATAAATATAGTGTGGTCGTGCCAGAAAGCATCTACCCAGCACGACCACGACCTCTAAAGTACATAAAAGTACTCTTTTTTTCGTGAATATGTACCGCAAAAGAAATAATAAAATCATCCGTGGTCGTGCTGTATAGTATCACACGTCTAGTGTCCATAATACAGGTCTACTAGAGCTTACTGTGGGACTAGATTGATTTGTGTGAGGTTTTCCGATATTTATTTATTTATTATGATATTTGTTATAACACCATGATACCAAATGATACTCACTTTTCAAATGTTAACGACCCTTTTCGCAGGTTTGCTTCCACCAATTTATGATTGAAATGCCTTTCGACGTTTTCGTAATTCTCGGATTCTGCAAATTGCAATATAAAATGTACTCGTTACTACACGGTAATCCAATCGCGTAGGGAGAGCATTTAATGACATACATTTATTCTTGAGCATTTAATGGCAGTATAAGCATACTTATTGAATTAGGTAGGGTCAAGGCGGCAACGGTGGCTATAGCGGCAACAGTGGCGCACTAGCCGTCGTTTCAAAAGTATCGTAGCTAGCTTTCTATCTCTCTCACTCATCGGAAGGTCTCCCGACAGATACGGGTCACAACCAGTTCCCTTGCGTCAGCCATGCAACTAACCCGTGTTGTGAGTGTTTTTGTGTTTTAACCGAAGAAAAAGTGAGTTTTAAGGTAAGATTTACTTTGTATCTTTTCATAAACCTTTTGTCTTATCAATGAATTTATGTTTTTGCTAAGAAACAAACTTAATTGAGGTCATTTTGGCGTATACCGCACTTCGATTTACGTATAAACATCACACGTGGTATGAGTTAAATCCAAAATGGCGGTTTTGTACACAGTGGCTCAAATCACTTGAGTACACAGTGGTTCATGATCCACTGTGTACTATTGGTACTGGATAACGGTTAACTAGACATTCAATTGGGAAATTCAATGAGAAGTAGGTAATATTTTTTTTAATTTTCCCTTTCAGGATGGCTCGTCCACCAAGGCCCCGTAAAATTGGGAAACACACAGCCGATGACATGAAAAACGCTTTAAAAAAAATTAAAAAATGGTATGAGTGTCAGGAATGCTTCAAAAAAATCAGGAATTCCTTTCACTACATTAAGACGCTATCATCTTAAAACTTGAAATGTCAATGTCGACGAGGTTCGTTTGACGCCAAATTATAGCGTTAATAAAATTTTCAATGAAGAGCAAGAAACAATGTTGAAAGATTATTTCAAATACTGCGCTTTACTCTTTTATGGATTAAGCACGAAGGAATGCCGAAGAATAGCATATCAAATGGCACTTGTCAATAACTTGAAAATGCCAGATTCATGGAAAAAATACGAAATGGCAGGAAAAGACTGGCTCTTAAATTTTAGAAAGAGAAATGCAGAACTTACATTGAGAAGACCTGAGGCATGCAGTCTTGCAAGAGCAACAGCATTTAATCGAACAAATGTCGATAGATTCTACAATAACTTGGAAAACTTAATAAAAAGGAGTCCAGTATTTGCAGATGGAACAAGAATTTTTAATTTGGACGAGACATCTACAACTACGGTTCAAAAACCGCAGAGAGTCATTGCACCAAAAGGTCGTAAAAATATAGGCAAAGTAACGAGTGGTGAAAGAGGCACACTAGTTACCACCTGTTGTATTATTAGTGCGAGTGGAGTGGCGCTACCCCCGGTGATGGTATTCCCGAGAAAAAAATTCAAGAATTTTATGATAAAGAACACACCGCCGGGTACTCTTGGGCTTGCAACTCCAACAGGGTGGATGAACAGTCAAGTTTTCCCAGAAGTAATGAAGCACTTTATCAAACACACTAATACGACTCCCGAAAATCCTAGTATTCTTATCATGGACAACCACGAATCGCACTTATCCATTGAAGCTTTGGATTTAGCTAAAGCATCGGGAGTTCATGTGCTTACCCTTCACCCACATACTTCTGGCAAATTGCAGCCACTTGACGTAGGCATATATGGGCCATTTAAAACCTACTACAACGGAGCAATAGATGCTTGGATGTTAAGAAATCCTGGGAAACCAGTCACAATATACGACATTGGTGAGATTGTTGGCACTGCATTTTTAAAAGTCATGACTCCAGTCAACATAACAAAAGCATTCAAAGCTTGTGGTATCTTCCCATTCGACAGAAATTTATTTGACGATGATGATTTCTTGCCATCGTCAGTTACAGACCGCCCGTGTCCTGATTGTCTACCACGTGAAGAAGTGACTACAATGCAACCACCACCATATCATGACTGTATCGATTTAAATATGCCAGGTCCCTCTACAATGAATTTAACTCACGCTTCAAATACAATCAGATTATCTAATCAGCGACGTTCAGGTAGTTCTGATGTTACAATATGTTTTGAAGAAGATATTCAATCTATTTCTTTAGCTGGGGATGCTTCAGTTGCTACAATACTACCTTCACACAACCCGGACAGAAGTAATTCTGCATCAATTTTACAAACCTCTATTGATGTTTCTAACAATCCACAGGAACCAATTTCTATGACCGTACAAGAACCTTCAACTCAAGTTGAAAATTTTCCAGATCTTCATGGGAATCCCAAAGATTTGGTTGACTTACCTCCACCACCGCTGTTAGAGTTGACCGATAATACAAACCCTGTAGCATCCGCAGAAATAGCTTCTTCTAATGTTGATAAAAACACAAACATAATATCCCCGTTCCAGTTCAGAGATCCTATAAAGGCAGGACCAAGAAAATCCACACGAAAGCCAAGAAAATTGGGACGAAGTTTAATAGCAACTGACATCCCAGAAAAAATGGAAATTGAAAAGAGTAAAAATGTCCCTAAAATGAAAACGAAACGAAATGATGCTAAGAAAAGAAAAGCAGCAAGGAAGGTTCTCCAAAGTGATTCTGAAGAGGAAAATGATGAACCTGTAGAAATTCGGTATCAAGAGTCCGATGAGGATAATAATTGGCCTGATGAAGACCTCGAAGATGATCCTGTGCTTATTACTGCAAATCATTTGAAAAGGCCATTATCTCATATACCACAGGAGGGTGAATATGTTCTGGTTGAGTTCACAACAAAAAAGACAGTAATATATTACATTGGTAAAATATTAGAAAGCCGTAACAGCAAATTAGAATATTGCATTAGTTTTTTACGTCAGAAATCCAAAAATAAATTTCATATGCCAAACGAACCAGATGTGTCATATGTCAAAGAAAATGACATCAAATTAATATTAACAAAGCCCAATGTTACTGGCAGCACATCCAGACAGCAATCATTCTTATATTTTACTACAGATTTATCGTTGCTTAATGTTCGTTGAGTAGCATCAGTTGACTATGATGATGATAATGATTCAGAGACCTAGTTTTTTATACTGTTGATTTTCTCTTTGATTATGTTAATTTGCCAACAAAGTCCAATGTTACTGGCAGCACATCCAGACAGCAATCATTCTTATCTTTTACTACAGATTTATCGTTGTTTAATGTTCGTTGAGTAGCATCAGTTGACTATGATGATGATAATGATTCAGAGACCTAGTTTTTTATACTGTTGATTTTCTCTTTGATTATGTTAATTTGCCAACAAAGTCCAATGTTACTGGCAGCACATCCAAACAGCAATCATTCTTATCTTTTACTACAGATTTATCGTTGCTTAATGTTCGTTGAGTAGCATCAGTTGACTATGATGATGATAATGATTCAGAGATCTAGTTTTTTATACTGTTGATTTTCTCTTTGATTATGTTAATTTTATTACGAAAAGTATTGAATGCTTTAATACCAAATATTAGGCAAAAAAGAGGATACCTATGCCTATGCTGTTAAGTTTAATGCAAGATACTGTTATTAAGTATTTTTATATTAAAGGATTGATTTTGATTATTGAATAAGTAGATTTCGTGTGTAAGACTGAACGTAAGACTTTGAAACTGAAGTAGTTAAAGAGTTACCTGATTATTATTCATTCAAAGGGTAAAAAGTAATTTAATTTGATAGTTTATGCAAGTTACTGATTAGGTAATGCTATTTACTTAGTTTACGTTGAAATTATCTGTTGATTATTTTCATTTTAAATGTGTAAGACTGAAAAGTCACTTTAAGACTGAAGTAGTCAAAAAGTTGCCTGTTTATTTATTTTATGGACAAAGAGTTATTTTGTTTGATAGTTTATACAGGGTACCGATTACGTAATGGTACTTACTTACTTTATGTTGAAGTTATCTGCTGAAATAAGTAAAAAAAAATGAAGCTAATTTAGTACATTTAAATGTGTAAGACTGAATTATAACTTTGAGACTGAAGTAGTCAAAAAAAATATTTTATTTTTATGTGATACTTATTGTTTGATGAAAACAAAAAATAAAGACCGATAAAAAGCAAAAAACTGCATCTTTATTTGGGTTATATTATAGGTGATCCACTGTGAACTTGTCTGATTCACTGTAAACTGAGGGCCGATCCAGTGTATCCCACCCCCAGTACACAGTGGCTCAAATGAGTTTTTTTAAAAAATACTGCTTATTTTCCAAAATAGCATCTTGCTCGACTAAATCGATTGGAAAAGTCAATATACATTAGTTACACTATAATACTAAACCTTTTACATCTTCCCGACACTCACCCAAATCAAATTACAGCACTGGGAAAAAAGTGACCCACTGTTGCCGCCTTGACCCTAGATGTATTACCTACTCTTTACCCTATTAAGAGAAGTGCCGTAATTTGATCCTAACGTAATTAAAAAAAATTACATTATTAATTTATTTTGATAAAAATTGTTGGTTAAAAATCTTTTATTAGTTACCTTGTAGTAGCAATCCATTTAAATAATTGCGCCCGACAGAGTAAATACACTGAAAGCATAAAATATATTTTTTTAATTGTATATTTAGGCATAATATGTATTTGTTCCTGTTGGTTGGGAATACGACGCTATTCTGTGACACAAGACCTTACGCAGAGCACATTTTCTTAGTTTGAATTTGAATTGAGAACTAATGCTTACATTAGCCGCATGTACAAATAATTGATCAAACTAGTGTATTAGTGTTATGTTGACATCTCAGACACAGAACTGAATGTGTACGGGCCTGCCTGGCTAGCATGATGAGCTTCAGTTCACAAAGCGATGTGTTGGGTTGTGTATACAGACTTGGTTAACCTAGCAACGTACGGTATGGCAAAGTAAATGGATCCGTGCAGTCAATGGATCCATCGAGTTCGCCTAGGAATATCATGCTTCTATAATTTTATGTTCTTCCGTCCAGTGGGGCTGGATGGAAGAACATTAAATGATCTAGAGCTTCAATTGTAGGCAGTTCGCAGGGGAATTTATATTCTTCCAGTCCTACACCTTTAAACTGTATTGTAAGTGAATGAACCTACTTGAATACACGATGGTGAAGGTGTGTTGTGTACAGATCTGGTAAGAGCGTCGTACGGTATGTCATAGATGGATACACCCCAGATAGTGAATCCTCCGGGCACACATAAAAATTCCATGCTTCTGGACCATATTTTCTCCCAAGCCCGTATTTTTGAGCTTTAGTCGATGGGGAATGAGATAAAAGATGGTAAAGTTCCGCTGTCCACAGACCTGGTCAGACCTGGCACCATACGGTATGAGATACGTAGACCCATCTAGTCGGTAAAGTTAATTCATCGAGCCCGCAGACGCATAGGAACGTTTCCCATGCTTCTATATCTCACGGTTCTCCAACCGTACATCTATAAGCGTTATTTTGTGTATGGTAGTTAGCCACCTAAGTCGTTTTGTATTACAGACCTGATTAGACCTAGCATCATATGGTATAGCATAGGTGGATCCATCCAGGCGGTGAATCCTGCGGGCACGCATGGGAATGCCATGTTTCTGGATCATATGTTCCTCTAGTCCCACATCTTTGAGAGCGGTGCGTCCACGCACCGACAACGCAAGGTTTATCGATCTGCCCCGGGCCAGCGGGGTTTTTCGTATATCTGAGGAGATCAGTAATTATTTGTAATGCATCTCAAGGTATCAAATAAAACAGTCAGTGAATGGAAAACCAATATACAATGTACAAGAAGGCTCCCGGAACATCATTAAATCTAAGAAAGAACCCTAACTTTTCCTTGGTTTTCCATAGCCATAGCCGGGAAAAAGTATTCAATAATCATATGAATACTCATTCATGTATCAATCATACGAGTATATGATTAATATGACAAGTGTGTATACTCGATTACTCGCTGTGCAGTAGCGGGCCGTACATGCATGTTGGCCCATCATCATCATAAAAAGCATGTATAAATTTTTTCATCACATTTGCTCGTAAAAGATGGTATTACATGCAGGTGCACAAACGGACTAAGGCCTATATAGTTCCCGCGGGAGTTATAAATTGTTATAACTCCCGAGGGAGTTATGGTTTTAGTTTTAAAAATATAGCACGCACTCGCAGATTACTTCAGACTAAGGAGGTTTCAATCCAGCCAAGGTTTTTGTTGTACGAACAAAACTTGCCTACCAGCAAATTTTATTGTGTATTGAATTAATACGGTACATGTAACTGCATTAATATTTATGTTTTTTATTTAAGTGTATTTTGCAATAATTTTATTAAATTTAATTTTGAATTATCGTTACAATCTGGCAGTATAGCCTATCATGTTTCTAAACTAAACGCAGTTCTTAGCATCATCTGTGGTAGACGACACAAAAAAAAGAAAAAAAGTTATAAAATTATTGGTTAGGTACTATTTAGTTTTGTAACAAAATTACTGTTCGTATTTAAGTTTTATAATATTACGGCGTTAATTATTGCTGCATAATATTGTTAATTGTTATTTGTTTAATGATAGATGGTAAGATTCTGTGTATATTTGTTTTCTGTTTTAAGCTGATGGCCGTTTTGCCAGTATAGTAAATTAAAAAAATATATACAGAAAAAAGTTGGTTGTCAATCGTTATCGTTTAATTAGTTTAATGTTTATTTTTGTCTTACGTATTTGTTATTTACTCCCAAATGTGATGAAAAATATTGTGTGTATGGCGGGTAGTAAGGGAATTACAAACTCAGGACATTAAAAGCCCTCCGCCTTCGGTGTCGGGCTTCTAATAGACCTTCGTTAGTAATCCTCTACTTACTACCCTTAGGACACAATATACTATTTCATTTTGTTTTCATGTAGGTAGGTAGTTGGTTAAGCGTGATGAGATCGCACGCCAGACATACCATACCTACTTACTTACAAAAAAATGTTCATTGTTTTTAAAATAACTACTGAGAATATATTTTTTAATTCAATGACTACCTACTGAGAAGTCATATTTACAAACATTACAATCATGCAATTTTGATGAAGCTTATTTGCAGAATCGCCTTAAAAGCCGATTTGATGCCGGCACGCCATGCGGCTGCAAAAAATGACACTAATAGAATAGGCGAATTGGTAGACAGAATAAGGTAGCGTAATTTGTGTGGCTTCAATTGGTTATTCATTTATGGGTATTCAACTGTTCATTATTCCTATTGCACAAAAATATGAAACTGTTTGAGACGTTTGGTTGTTCGTTACTCATTAACACGTAAAATTTCGTACGAAGTTCAATTAAAATTATTATTAATTATATAATTAATGATAATTATACATAGTTTTAATAAATGCTAATTTTAATTAAAGATAATTGTTTTAATAATCTGAGACTTTAATGATTAGTATGTTTTATAATTCATACTTACGATTATTTAATTTCGAGCAACATAGACTAAGCTAGGGGTTTACGGATACCTACCTAAAAATAGTGTATGAATATATCCAGGTCGTGAACATAATTACTGACAACATTTTTTTTGTGAAAGTTATTATATTCAAAGAAAACATTCACCGTAGCGATTGGCTAATACATAAGTCAACTTATCGAACGCATGAGCGCCAAGCTAATAGGCTGGCGTAATAGGGTAAGTAATATACTTATACATTATTTATTAGGTATTTTCCTTGCTAATAAATGTTTCTTTACCATGGTTTATCCAATATATTTTATTTATTGGCAATTTGACAGTTCTCAATGGAATTGGCTGAAGGAACCTTTGCCTTTGCAACCCAATAAAAGAATGTACTGTGAAGGTTGTGCTTCACTATCGGTGATGTTGGCCACCGATATAAAAATAAAGTCATTTTTATGCAAGAATCTTATATACTAACAGATTCTTGTTTTTATGTATTTTGAATCAGCGAGTGACATCTGTCATAAAAATAAAATGGATAGTGAGTTTTAAACTGGCCTCCGGGCAATAAACATCTTAGACCTCTCTCTGCTCTTTTAATAAGCCCCATCTGACTGCACCCCCGTAGTCGTACAGTTCCTATTTCCAAAAAAAATTACCAAGCCATTAGGAGTGAAAACGGTCGCCATGGCCGAAATCAGTCGGAGAAAGATGATGATGATAGCTAATCAACACTCACGATGACTGCATAATTGGCTACCAGCCCTAGAAGGCCTATAAATAAAAAACTTGATCATAAAAACTTTTCCATGTCATGTAATTTACCTATCTGATTAAATTCTAGTTTTAAATCATTCTATTCGCACACGTTTTCATCACGTGCATGATTCCTAATGTTATTTACTTACAATTTATAATTACTTTATTTTTATCAACCAGCACAGGAACAACATTTTTTAGGGTTCCGTAGTCAACTAGGAACCCTTATAGTTTCGCCATGTCCGTCTGTCCGTCTGTCCGTCCGCGGCATAGCTCCGTGATCATTAGTACTACGAGAAAGCTGAAATTTGGTATGAGTATGTGTATGTATGTATAACGCCGACAGAACGATAAAATAAAAATTAAAAAATGTTTTTTTCGGGTACCTCGAACACCTAAGTGGGGGTGAATTTTTTTTTCTTTTCACCACTGGTGTGTGGGGTGTCGTTCAATAGGTCTTGTAAAAATAATAGGGGTCTTTTAATATTATTTTTTGATAGTCAGCAGTTTTGTAAATATTCGCTCCGAAAACAAAAAAAAATAGTGTCCCCCCCCCCCCCTCTAACTTTTCAACCACGGGTAAAAATTAAAAAACGGAAAAATTCATGTAAATGAGGCCTTATAAGTACTTTCAATGAAAACTATATATAACCAACAAAATTGGTCGAGCCGTTTTTAAGTTATCGCCATTTTTTCTTTAAAAGGACGCAAGTTGACTTCCAGAAGGTAATACGTGATTACAGTTTCTAGGGCGTTTACGACCTTTTTATAGAGCTTAAAATCTTTCTTAACTTAAACCTCGGGCTTAAAACAGCAGTTTATTGTGAAGGATGAGCAAATACGGAACCCTACACTGAGCGTGGCCCGACATGCTCTTGGCCGGTTTTTATATGTAGATATTTCGTGTGTTCTTATTATAATAACTATATTGAGGCGTTTTCAACCAAATTGGTGTTAATAGAGTCGAAATTTGTTTGCGTCTTTATACCAATAGTACCTAAGAGACAAAGTGGTCCCTTTTCGCTAAAAAAAGTCACATAGTTATGTAGGCATGTATCATCTACGTAAATACCTACCTATATCTACTATGATAATGATAAATTCTGACAACACGTTTAGCTTTGTTTAGAATTTAGATGGAGATACGGGGGCCTATGAAGGTGGCGGTCCCAGTACTTTTGAGTCGTGATACTTCTAAATACTCGATAAGTATAATTATAGGTAGTGCGAGTACGCCAATCCTACTATTACGGACAGACGCGTAAGCGGGATCAAGTACTTTTAATTGTCCATGACAAGACCTGTTCCTAGTACCTATTCCAGTAAATACGTCTCACCCGTCTCACCTCTAATCCCAGCACCTCTAGCATAACTGTCATACGCGACTACTTCACCTTTACCTTTCACCTGGCTAGTTTATTGCAACTAGCATTGAAATATAAAGCAGTTATTATGTTGATTTAAGTGCCTGGATACATAATTGAACACTTACCTTCTCGGTATTCGTAAAGATGGACCCGATGACCTCTTTTTGCCAAATACAGGGCCTCCAAGGATCCAACCTATAAAAAGCATTTTAATTTACAAATGAGAAGTTTCCTGAACGTGCCTCAAGATAACGTAAAGACGCGATGGAAAATATGACTTGATATCTCAAGACGAGCCAAGCGAGGCGTAAGGGCACTAACCTACCTTTCCTCGAAGCGTCGTTTTTTAAACCCTCATATAGTTGCCGGCAAACTTTTAGGACAAGAATGGCGGATTTGCGCATGCACATTTGTACGTAAATCGGCTACTGCGCAGTCAAGGTTATGCTCTAAAAGTTTGCCGCCTTTGCCGGCAGTTGTAACTTGGGTGAATTACACCAGATAAATAAATTTCTCAGGATATATTATCAACTAGCAGCGCTTCGCGGTGTTACCCGCTCATCCCACGGGAACACTAAATGTTTTCGGGATAAAAAATAGCCCAACCTTCATACCAAAATTTATCGATGTTGGTCCAGGCTTTTGAGCGTGAAGAATAAATAAATATATAAATATCGGACAACCCCACACAAATCGATCTAGTTAATTAAGCTCAAGGAGGCTTGTGTTATGGGTACTAGACGACGATATAGGTACGTACTTATATAGATAAATATATACTGAAATACATAGAACAACCAAGAAGAAGTAACAAACATACACATAAATACTTTCACAAACTTTCGCATTTATAATGTTAGTGTGATAGTGGACTTATAAAACATAAAGTTTTAATAGCGTTAATACCTAACTCTTATACTTAAGATTTTATTGATATACCAGCTGCGCTGCGCGGTGTTACCAATACTACATTTTTCGGGATTAAAAGCCTATGTATTAATTGAATGTCGGCTACCTTCATACCAGAATTTATCAAAATTGGTCCAGCCGTTTGAACGAGAAGAATTAACGAACATACACATAAACACAGTCACAAACTGTCACATCTACAATATTAGTGTGATAAAAACCCCTGATTTCGTCACTGACTCACTGGTGGTAGGTACTTCCAAAATGTCCTAGAAAGCTACAATTTTGTATGTACCAATAAAAAAGTTCTAAAACTTATAACTATTGATTTAGGGGATGGAAGTTTGTATGAGACTTCCGCAAATTTTAACGCTAGAGGTCTGAAAATTATTTTACAATAAAAAAGTAAAAAAATAACAATAAAATAACCCTTTATAAACAACAAAAATAAAAACATGTTAAACATTAATGATTACCGTCGTGTCATCTAAGAAAGTCTGTTGTACGGTAATCTTGTAATACCTAAGTAGTTATTCTAAGCATAAACAGTCATAAAATAACAACACAAAAAACAAACTAACTAAGATAACTGCAATATTTAATAAAGCTAAAAGTGAATGACAGTCAAGTTGTTTATAAATCCATTTCTTAAGACGAATAAATATTATGTTAATTATACTATAATGTATATTAATAGAAAACGGGATACAAATTTCATTAAAATTTGCACATTTTAAATATCAAATCATAGGGTACTTACTAAACCGCCGCCTACAATTGCGACATTCAGCTGTTTTTTCGAATGGCCATTTTGTAACTGAGCCATCACCGTCAACTATTCTATTATTTTATTTCAGATACACAAAATCTAAGCACTAATTTATCTTCAATAGTTTAATTACGTTTAGAACTATCTGATGGCCCCGATGTCACCGGAGCAAGGCACGAACTAAACTAAATGCAACATCGGTGCTGGATACTTAAGACCATGACGGCAAACGATCGTTCTGCGTTGGAGCTATCCATTGATTCTTTTACTTCCTACTTTAGTGCTGAACGTTGTTCTAGTGCTGCATTGTACGCGATATAATCAGGAAGTAACCCTAAACGACATACTCGTACAAATAATACAGCCTCATTGACCCAGACATCGGGGTCTCATTTTTTCAATACGAATTTTCCATCAATGCTATGCGAAAACTACTTATATTATTATCACTAGAATGACGTCTAAAATTGTACATGTTTTATATCTATATTTAGTCAATAGGTCAACATCTGCATTATATCCAGTTTTTGGCATTTAGCATACCTACACACGAGGTGTAAACTTAAGAGGCAATACCACTGCTAATTTTCCATACGAACCGAGGTTTCGTTCTCGTCTGTTTCTTGAACTAAATGGGAAAAATTCCGTCGGGCAGTTTCGATTTTTGCGCTTATTATTATAAAATGTGTGTACTAGGCGTCTGTTTTTGGTCAAAATTCCGCCGCAAATAGACGCACATACGTACACAAATTCTATGATAATTTGCACAATTATCAAAACGGTCCGATACAGAATATGGGTGATGGTGAAGATCAAAAAGTTTTCTGCCTCATTTAGTTAAAATTTGTGTAATTTTTCGATTGTACGACGAATTAACCATCGAATAATGCACCTTAAGCTACTATTTTGAGGTTCATTATTGTGTCGTTAATTTTGTCCCACAACGGAACTTTTTAGTTAGCCTTGAAAAAAAAAGCGTTCGAAAAAAGTTCCTTTGTGGGACAAACACGGATGGTCTGTGGGGACAAAAATGGCAGCAAACTTTTTGGTATACCTTTTTTATTCAGTATTCGAAAAGAAGGCGCATGAAGGGTTCCGTACCATAATCTATAATAAGTTTGTTGTATGAGAGCCCCCCTTAAATATTTATTTTATTTTATTTTTAGTATTTGTTGTTATAGCGGCAATAGAAATACATTATCTGTGAAAATTTCAACTGTCTAGACAGCGTTCTTGAGATACAGCCTGGTGACAGACGGACAGACGGACGGACGGACGGACGGACGGACAGCGAAGTCTCAGTAATGCGTCCCGTTTTTACCCTTTGGGTACGGAACCCTAAAAACGTGCTGTTGTTACCCCGGCTGGCCGAAGTATGAGTTTCTGCAGCTTCTTCACACTATAATATTCGCCCAACCTCGGTCAACTATAGGGTATCGAAGTGAAACTTATGCCGCGGCCACACACTTGCCAAGCCTCGGCAAGCCTACATGACGCAGTTATAATGTTAGACTCAGCACTAATGTAGTTCCATCTCGCTCCAACATATAAACTGCGACCTGCAGACTTGCCGAGGCTTGGCGAGCATGTAGGTCGCCAGATAGGTACGTCTGTCCCTCTGTGCAACGTTAATCAACTCAAAAGCTAGTTGTTATAGGTACAATATAGTAAGTACTAAAGTATGTTATAGGTACAAAGCAACTTTTTTGTACAAATCTGCACCGCTCACAAAATGATCAAATTATTACTTAAAACCATTAAATGAACCTCTAACCCAAATTATTGTCATGTAGGAAATTAAATTAATATTTAGAATAATGATGTAATTCCTACGCTTAGCAATTTTCTTTAATTACAAACTACAGTCAGCACAAAAGTACTATTTACAGAAACTTTAAGAGCGACAGAGACATAGACAAGATGTTTTGTCCTTATCAGAGTTCCACTTTTTTTTGATTAGCGGATGATTGTCAAATTGACAGAGCTCCGCTGCCGCCGACCCGTCCAAATTCAGTAGTCGCTTTACTTCTTGTCAGTGTCTTTACTAGTTACTTTTTAATTTGGCTGCTTTATACGATTGTAAGGGATACCAGCACAATAATTGGTAAATTACCCTTAAATCAGGAAGTTATGGTAATAATAGATTTTTTGTTTTAGAGTTCCAAAACAGGATTCTGCAGTACGTCAATTCACAACATTTCATATTTTTTTAAGACTATCATTTTATTACTTTTCTGAATTCTGCTTAAAAAGATAAATAAAAACAGAGATTGCTTCACTCTGTTTTTATTTATTTTCTGAGATGATTATTTATTTTATTATTAATTTATAAAAACATACTCATTTTAAAATGTGGCAATACCAAAACCAGAACTTAATAGAACGGTTACTTTAGTCGGTTTTCTTATTATTCTATTCTAATTTTAAAATATGGCTTCCATCAGGTTAATGATGATTTCGCCAATTTCAAGTTTGCTCGTAGAGCATGCCGTTGTTCGGTGAGGTTTTGCTTTTTGTAAAGTGATAGCGATTTACAAAAAACCACGCGGACTATCGGGCCTTGACCCAGGAAGGGCTATGAACGCTTCAAGTTGAATTCTTCATTAGCTATTCACTCATACGTTAGATCACTGCACAATACGCTATCAATACTACACATTGAACAACAAAAATGAATAAATAATGAACAACGCAACTTAAACGCATGCGGCCATCTTAAGTCACAAACCGGAAGACGGTTTTCTTATTAAAAAAAAACTTCTAATTCTAATTTTAAAATATGGCTTCCATCAGGTTAATGATAATTTCGCCAATTTCAAGTTTGCTCGTAGAGCATGCCGTTGTTCGGTGAGGTTTTGCTTTTTGTAAAGTGATAGCGATTTACAAAAAACCACGCGGACTATCGGGCCTTGACCCAGGAAGGGCTATGAACGCTTCAAGTTGAATTCTTCATTAGCTATTCACTCATACGTTAGATCACTGCACAATACGCTATCAATACTACACATTGAACAACAAAAATGAATAAATAATGAACAACGCAACTTAAACGCATGCGGCCATCTTAAGTCACAAACCGGAAGTCCAAAAAAAAAAAACTTAATAAAACTCGGTATGCATCTGTCATCTGTCAACGTCAAATAAAAAATATATTTTTTTTTTCGCTCTTTGGTTTAGACAACAACCCTATTCAGCCCGTATTGTCTTAGATTGCAGTTATTTGATGTATTTTCTTATATTTCTTTAAATACAGCAGAATAAATTCAAAGATTTTTTTTAAGGTAGGTACACGACATAAAGCCCTGTCGATCTCTATATTAATTTCCACCTGTTATAAATATGAAATGTTGTCAATTATGGATACGTAGGTACGTGCAACAGGACGAGTGGCCAGTGGGCAGGGCCAAGAATGAAGTAAAAAAATAATAAATTCTTTTTTTAAATGGCACGGGTTATTGTTTAGCGATTTTGTTTTATTTTATGAATATGATAATATGCTATTTACTATTTGTTCGTATCAAAAGAGTTGAATCGTAATTATGTAAAGTAAAGACAAAGTGTGTAGGGTAAGTTGGTCAACACTGGATCACTCCATTTTTCAATGGCCCTATCTGCAGAAATAATTGTGTTATACAAAATATTTTTACACTGTTGCTTAAACAATTTATTCAAGATTGGTTATATTATGCTTACAATCCTAGATTTCTAACCATCTGGACATGAACAAGCTTTTTTTAAAAAATGGGATTTGACCCACTGTGCACTAGGGGGGGTGAACAATGGGTATACCAGTAGTTCACAGTGGACCAAGGAACATTTAATAAGCATGATAATGGTAAAACCAATAAAATACGAGCATCTTTTATTTTTTTATATTAAAGGAATCAGTCACGTTTCGTTACTAATTAACAAAACTTTCATCAGTAGGTTAAACAACCGCCTTTATATGTTACGGTCATAAAAAACTAGTAACAATCATATAATAACAGTCATATAAAATCTAGCAATACTAGAATACTAATCACAAATCTTTTAAGAGTTCAAATTTACGAAATTTCTTATTACGGACAAACGAGATCAGCAGTAGGAACTTAAACAAATTTAACACTCATTCTCTTACAAACTTCGTCAAACTACCAATTTTAAATAGAATAGAAAATCAAAAAATATAAAAATCTAACTAACTTCCACCAACGAGATAAATAATCCAGAAATTACAGGTTCCAACCGTATGCAAGATCGGTAAAAGCCATACAAAAATAGTGTCGAACTAGCTAATTCAGTAGCTCTAATAAAACTAAATAAAAAAATAGAACATAAATGAAGGTATTTCACTATTTGCTGAAGCTTGCCGAATACTCGTCCCGTTTTTAGGGTTCCGTACCCAAAAGGTAAAAACGGGACCCCATTACTGAGACTTCGCTGTCCGTCCATCCGTCCGTCCGTCCGTCTGTCACCAGGCTGTATCTCAAGAACGGTGATAGCTAGACGGTTGAAATTTTCACAGATGATGTATTTCTATTGCCGCTATAACAACAAATACTAAAAATAAAATAAAATAAATATTTAAGGGAGGCTCCCATACAACAAACTTGTTATAGATTATGGTACGGAACCCTTCATGCGCGAGTCGGACTCGCACTTGCCCAATTTTTTAATACTAATCAGGGCTTCTTCCATTTGTTCAGCAGATACACTGCCTACCTTTCTGCATGTAGCCTTTTATCTCAGCATTCTGTAAAAAAAAACGAAAGTTTTATTGAATTGAAACATTAAGTACACAGTGGGTCAGATGACCCATTGTGTCCATGACCCACTTGACCCAGTGTCAACCCACACACCAAAAAACATTAAAAAATTCAAAAAAAAAGGAATAGATCGTTTCAGCGAAAATATACTTACACCTCAAAATACCTTATGAACCCCTTTAACAATAAAACTAATAACCACAATTACACTCGCACTCATTTTGGAAAAACACTTTAAATTCCAACTTACGTAAATGTTAGACCCGCGGAGCTGAGATTCTCACACGCGTGGACACAATGTTCCTCTTGCGCAATCGCACGGGCACTGAGCTAGTAGTGACGTGTTCGCCAGAGGTATCTTTTGCGCGTAGTCAAGTAATAAAAATACTGTGCGTTTTGTAGTTGTGTGCGTTACCTACTGTGCACCAGCAACCCACTGTCGACCATCTTACCCTACATATTTATTACCGCAAATAAGTAAATATACTTTCTCATTACATTTTGTCAGTTTTGTTTTCGTATATAGTTTTAGTGTAGTTATTTTATTATTTGTCCCATTAAAGTTTTACTGAAGTTATTTTATTATTGGTCCCATACAATATAACATGCATTTAAAACGAATGCCTCACCGTCAACAATTAGCACTGGAAAAACGGGAGAATTATTTAGAACCTGGTAACCCAGTGTTATTTGCTCCTGTCCCTTTCGGGTATACGCGAATGCCAAATCCATAGATAGGCACTTCATCTAAGGTTAAAGACTTAAACCGTGGTGTTTTTAGAACATAAAGTCTCATACAAACTTCTACTGCTATCGCTCCTGTCAACGGAAAGTTTGTACTTATTAAAGAATAAGTAGTCGGAATTTATCGTAGGTTTTTTTATTTAAATAGGCGACTTGTTTTGTAATCAGTACATCCAATCGAAATCAATCAATACGAAACCCAACCCGATGTACCTACCTATTTGGAACACAATAGTAATTTGAACCGAGCCATTTGATACAATGCCCCTGTCTTACATTACTGAGGGCGACGACAATATCAAGGCAATGGAAAGTTTTAAATATTGAGCGCTTTATTTCCGTATACTTAGTTGTGGTTTGCGTGCTACCTGTACTAAGATCAGTCGGCACAAGCACCTGCCATATCGAAAAGTAGATATTTTATACTATTTACTAACGCCTGTTCTGTTCCAACAAGAGCCTCAAATAGTGCCTATCATCCTATGCAGTAGACATTTGATCGTATTTATTAGAATTATACTTATATACCTACATCTTGCTACATCTTAACAGTAATTATTGTTTTAAGCGGTTTACACTCACGTGATATTGTCAGGAACGGCCCGACATGTTTCGAACTCGTATGGAGCTCTTCATTAGGGACGGCTGCCCGTACACCGCCGCGGCAACCTCGTCACTGCTGATACTTTGACCGCGGAACGTCGCTTTGAGCGGAACGTCGGTCAAAGTATCAGCAGTGACGAGGTTGCCGCGGAGGTGTACGGGCAGCCGTCCCTAATGAAGAGCTCCATAGTTCGAAACATGTCGGGCCGTTCCTGACAATTTCACGTGAGTGTAAACCGCCTAATACAATAATTAAATATGTCTCACGAAAGTTTTAATAAAATTGTATTGTATTGTATTTATGGTACTTAGTACGTTATATAACATACATGTATGTGGTGACTTGTATCTCAGACGCTCTTCGAACGATTAATTTTCTACTTTTCAACTTTCAAGTACGTTTGTCCCGCTGGCGCACTTTTGTCCCGACTGAGTTTATAGAATAGAAGAAGATAGATATAATAAGTAGTATGAACAAATACAGGCTCTCTCTTTAGATCTTTGCAAAGGCTCCGATTACCAACGCGAGCATGAGAGCAAACTATTTTTGCAACCACTGCGGCGCTCAAGAAGCGCCCATTCGTGGATTACGATTATCTTTCTAGAATTATCCGTTTTTAGTCTAACCTTTTAGGCTAAACAACGGCAATCGATCTCTAACAGAATGTTGCATCGATTCGTTGTGTGAAAGAAAGGTAAGCTTTAGGTATAGCTTATCTTTTATTCGCGCAACAAGCGTTAGTATTTATCGACAAACGCTAGTAGGTACTTATAGAGTAAATATAGGTAACAAAAATGCCGTTCATAATATAGAAAATATATTTCAAATCAAAATTTAATAACACATTTATCACTTACGCCTAATTTTAAGATCAATTTAAACTTACATTACGAATATTTTTTAACTAAGTATTTGAACAGAGCTTTGCATTATCTTTGAATATATAAATATCGAACAACCTCACACGAGTCGATCTAGTCCTACAGTCAGCCTTGTGTTATGGGCACTAGACGACGATATACATACTTAATAGATAGATATTAAATACATAAAAAACTTCCATGACCCACGGACAAATATACAAGTCAAATAAATATTTTATATCAACAAATATTTATCCATACCGGGATTCGAACTCGAGACCTACCGCGTGCTAATCGTGGAGCAATGTAGGCGACCTGACGTCCGAACTAAGTAGTAAAACTGTAACATCATGGGATCGAATTCAAGGTTAATATTTAAAAATAGTACAAATCAATATTCAAACAGTTATTTAACACGTTCCCCATCGTGCTCCCATATATGGGGCACGGTTCGCCTCTATTAGCCCTTCGTATCTTCCGTCAAATCCGTCATTTACTTAGCAAATTTTCAATTTAAACCATTGGTACAAAGATCGAAGCACTAAGAAAAATTTAAATGTGTAACCTGACAGATGAGACCGGGTATCGTTATCGGGGAGCGTTAGGGTGGTGGAGAGGTTAACACGCCGGACCGGTAATCCAGAGGTCTCTCTCTTGTCGCTCCCTCATGACTGAGGATCGTGGTCATCACTGGATGGCTTACACTTGGTGTGAATGATTTGTCTCCATCGAGTCCTGTCCATTGCGTCCCTTACAACCGAGCAAAACTTGAGCCGAGAACCGAGTCCTTCACTTGATCGGTCCATCTGGTTGGGGATCGTCCACGAGCTCGTTTACCCTCTGTGTTCCCAACTACGATCAGCTTTTCTAGACTGTCATCTCCTCTTCGCACTATATGACCGAAATACGATAGAATTCGTTGGTGGCATAT
The DNA here is from genome assembly GCA_905147355.2 of Apotomis turbidana. Classification (NCBI taxonomy): domain Eukaryota; kingdom Metazoa; phylum Arthropoda; class Insecta; order Lepidoptera; family Tortricidae; genus Apotomis; species Apotomis turbidana. Next base: position 20,493,474 of record LR990288.1, on the reverse strand, counting down.
TGTAGATAAGCGGGTTATAATATTGAGCTGGGAGAGGTACCGGGAATCCATAGGTACAGGTTCGATTCCCGGCTCTTCCGCCACGTTACACATTTGATTTTTCTTTGTGCATTGATCTTGGTATCAAGGGTTTAATATAATTAAATTTTTGATATCCCATACGAAGGGTTAAAAAGCCATAGGATTTACAACAGATTCTGACAGGGAAAGTATAAATCAATTCCTAGAAACTCATATTGCTAGGCATAGACGATATATCTTCGGAAGGGCTTTGACTTGAGCTGAACGAACTGAGAGTCTCCCGCGTCTCCTCTTTAATTTTCAAATGGTCAGTGCTGGAGGGAGGCCGGGGAGGGAAGGAACTTCGGTCTCTATGCTCCTTGTCTTTGCCCTTGTCTTTGCTGCTGTGTTTATGTTTGTGCTTGTGTTTGTGCTTCTTCTTTTCTTTCTTCTTTTTCTTGGCCTGTAACAAAGAAATGTATTGATACTGCAGTTTGTCGCGTAATTTCGTTTTGTAACCCATTAGCCAGTGTGTTCACCAGTTACAAAATATGTATAATAAATAACTAACTGCGCCCCGTGGCGTTACCCGCTCATCCCGCGGGAACATTAAATTTTTCAGGATAAAAAGTATCTAGTAAGGCTATTATTGTGTCAATCCAGGGTGTCAGCTATCTCTATACCAAATTTCATCAAAATTGGTCCAGCCCTTTAAGCGTGAAGAAGTAAGATTTATACAAACACATTCACAAACTTTCGCCTTTATAATATTAGCGTGATTAATAGTTTGGAACGTTAATAGTTGGTAATAACGTAATAATTCAGTGAATAAAGGATTTTGACCTTAGAAACGGTCCGGCAGTTTTGAATTTTTGATATGTTGTCTAGGATGGTTAGTGAATGTTTAATTGCAAAATGCACAATTTGTTTTGTTTCAAAAACTGATAGTTACAGAGATATGCACATTTAAAAAAACGTAAAAAATCGCAATTTCCAACTCAAAAACAAACTTCTGGATTATATCTTCGTTTAGGAGCATTTTAGCTAGAACAGTGCTTAGGCAATGTTGTAGAAAATTCAATTTACTATATTTCACATTTTAAATTTTGTTTCAAGGACGGTTAGTTACGGAGATATGCACATTAAAAAAACAAGAAAAGTCGAATTTTCCGAAAATTTCTGAAAATTCTTGGTTTAGAACGCTGTCATTCAGTTACGGACTAGTTTTTTTAATATGGCGGCGGGCGCGGAGGGGGGGGAATTGTGCATTTTGCAATTAAACACTCACTAACTATCCCAGACAACATATCAAAAATTCAAAACTACCGGACCGTTGCTAAGGTCTCCCCTAGTACTTTAGTCTCTATTCACCGTATTATAAAATCTCTCTCACTAACTTGAGGCATACGTCAACGCCTCGTTCAATGAGCTTATTGACCTTTGCGATAAGTTTAGTATTGATAACGGTGACCATTCATGCCCTTCTTTATACGAGTTTGTAAATGATACGAGTATTAAGCAATATATTTTAATCAAATGGCTCAGCGACCTAAAGCGGGTATTGGCCTCCGACACGAGTTTGCGCCACTTATCCTGTCACAAGTGGCATAGCATATTGGATGATTTTTATTTGTTGATATAATCAGTATTTTTTATTAGAATGCCTATTGATAAACCTTTAAAGCGGATCCCGGGCAGGGGTATTGCATGGCCCGATATGAACTCCCGTTTTGAGATATTGTGTATCACTACATAGTATAAAACAAAGTCGCTTTCTCTGTCCCTATGTCCCTTTGTATGCTTAAATCTTTAAAACTACGCAACGGATTTTGATGCGGTTTTTTTTAATAGATAGAGTGATTCAAGAGGAAGGTTTATATGTATAATACATGCATAATTTATTAGCATTGCACCCGTGCGAAGCCGGGGCGGGTCGCTAGTTATTAATAAATGTTACCTTAGGAGCGCCCATGTCGTCTTTGTCGTGGCGGAACATTCCAGGCTCGAACCCGACAGGCCCTGACGTCCCGGGGATACCGGGCAGTGGTGCCGCATTGTCTGATATGAATTCCCGTTTTGAATCGTCCTGTTATAACAAAAAAATATGTCAAGTCAGCGAAAACTAAACTGGATGGAGTTTAAAAAGGTTCTCACAATACTGAATTCCAAATTTCAACAACAATTCTCAATATAGATGGTGTCGCATCACGAGAGAAACGATCGCGAAAGAGTCGAGCTAGCAATGACTACGACCACTCTGCCAAAAGTGCACGACTAAGATGAGAGAGAAAAGAGGTAATAGTGCATTACATACATAAGGCGGTGAATTCGTGAATGATACAGATCGCAGGTGTGGCCCGAAACGAAGGTGAGAGCCATAAATATGCGACCTGGGCTTTACGAATAACCGCCCGTGGTTTGTTTAAAGTTTGACTCCTTGCCTTGGCTAGGAAGTGAAATTTTCTCCCTGGGCAGGAAATCCCACTTACGGCCACTTACTAGGGTGACATAATAGTACATTACGTAACAAGGGTGGTAAACGAGGAATTACAGACGAGTGTCTATTAGAAGCCTGACGCCGAAGGCTTTAATGACACGAGTTTGGAATTCCTTTCGCCAGAGTCACGTACGACGGTTTTCATCACACGTTGCAGGAAATAAAACAAAAGTAATAAATAGTAGTCAATACCAAAATTACTTACCGCCCTAGGCGTAATATACGACTTACCGCTCACTTTTCTAGCATATAAACCCTTGATTTACGAGTAAGTGTGATGAAAATTATATTAGAGAATGCAATTTGTACCCATACTACCACATAACCAAAGAAGAGAGAGTCGGACTCGCGCACCGAGTCTTTATATTATTTCTGAATTTGCATGCCCGAAGAGTATTTTGGAGTGTTCTCCTGATGTCCACCTCCATGGGTATGTGATAAGGGCAAGGGAATGACACTTACTCCTCCACTGTACACTCTAATCGGCATATCATGGACGGTGGTGACGTCGATCTTGAGGTGTTCCTCCTTGATGCTGGCGAGCGGCACCGGCAGGTCGGTCTTGATGTCCAGCTCCATGGGGGTCGGCATCAGGATCCCGGACTCGTGCGGCAGCGGCTCCTCGGCCTCGAACTTAATCTGATAACATCATCACACGTTGAAGCTGGATTCAACCTAATTTAGTTGAGAATAGTGATATAAAAAGACATGGAAATTTTGTATTAATTCTAGGAATGAATCCACAATGGATGGATTGATGTAGGTCTAAAATTCGTGTTCTTTAGAGGAACTAGGGCTCCCTAGTGGTTCGTAAAATGTCTACATGCCTTATCATGGCCCTATCCCTATTCATTCATAACAATATGAGACTGTTTTTATCATGAGGGTAGGGGGTTTTAAAGGATTCAAACATGGCGAAAATTTTACCTACAAGCCTACCTAACTAAATACCAGCATTTATAATGTATTAGTCAGATTTAAGCCTTGTCAAATAGACAGAGAATTAAACAAGTATTCTTTAAAGTTTATAAAACATGTGTAGGACATTAGAACTCTGATATTAATCAGAATACATTTGAAAACCGTAATTGTTTGAAACGCACAATAGATTTGCACAGGTTACGCAGTAAGCACTTTCATTGTTACCGATAACTTTATTATGACGCATACCTCTGGTATCTCTTGTTTAATAACAGGCTGAATTTCCATTTCTCTCTGCCTTTCTCTTTCCTTATCTCTCTCCTTTTCCCTCTCTATCCTCTCTCGTTCTTTGTGCTGCATCTGCTTCATCATAGCCTGAATCTCAGGCAAAGGTACGCATATGGGCCTCTTCAGCCCATATAAAGTGTAATAGAGGTCAACCAAGTCGCATCGGAGTCGTGCGTCGTTCGAGAGGTGGCTGTTTATATTGTTCCATAGCCTGTAAAAGAAAAACAACATTGAAGTATGTTTCGTGTGTGCCAGAAACTTACTTTTACACACTCACTCAATTCACGTAAACGTAAGGTCAGCAACGACCATATCGAAAAGTACAAATGTAACTATACTTTCGTGGTTGTAAGATGGCGTTAGTAGTTAGCATAACATCTGTACTTTTCGATATTCCGATATGGTATATTACCCTGACAGACCTTATTGTATTTGTGGCGTAGACAATAGACATACAATTCGCACTCAAGCCCGTCAAACTTCTATGACAGTTTAACAAAATTACTGTGACCTTACTAGTAGCTAACTTCACAGGCGCAGAGTTGCGCGCCGCGAATTGTACGCTTTCGACTGTAGTGAGGAGACCTCAGGTCTTCACGTACCGTCTAAGCATCACATAATTATGACAAAATGGTCCAAATACCTGTGTACAACAGCTTCAGTGTCCAGTGTATGCCGTTGAGCCTTCTCAAAGGACGGCATATTAACCAGTAGTCTGGTCAGTCCATGTCGTACGTAGCCGTAGGCTTTGGGGTCGCTTTCCACTATAGTGAGGAAAGCTCAGGTCTTTACGTAACGTCTAGGCATCACATGATTATGAGAAAGTGGTTTAAATACCTGTGTACAACAGCTTCAGTGTCCAGCCTATGCCGTTGAGCCTTCTCAAAGGGCGGCATATTAACCAGAAGTCTGGCCAGTCCATGACGCACGTGCGGGTCGGGATCGCTTTCCACTGTAGTCAGGAGTGAACTCAGGTCTTCGGGTTTGCCGTCTACGCGGACGAAGTCGACTAGGCACTCGACAGCCGCCAGACGAACATCTAGATTCAATGTTACATTTATTCAGTTAGTGGGTACAGTAAGAGTCATGCCGCATTTTATTGAACGCTGCTTAAATCATCTTTTATAGATGCAAGAGGCCAATGATGATGATAATGAGGTGCAGTCAAAAAAGTTCGAATTAATCGCGTATATCGTAGAATAATGCTATAATTTATAGCCGTGTCAACCCGGTCATAATCTTAAATGTATTATTATTCAACAGAGTTAGGTAATTAGTAAGTATTCAAATATCTGGCATTGACCATTTTTTTCTGAAAATATGTTTAATTATTTAAATGCCAAATATTGGAACTGGTTTCGATCCCGACGCCGTGGCAATAAGAGTCAACCTCAGATTTACCCACGGTATCAATCTTGTTCCCACCGAAAGCTTCTACTCTTCGGGCTATAGTTCTGCAGCTATCGACTATATGATACACATTACACTACATGCGATTATATGATGTAGTAAAAATTACGTTTAAAGAATGTAGTGCCCTTAAATGAAATACCTTACAAGCAGGGACCGGAACCGGTTACCTTAACAAGGGTTTTTGATGAGGTTATTTTAGAAGTTGTTTTTAAAAACCCTTACATATTGTTAACCCTATTATGTGGTTGTTTCAATGATACGGTTACTGTTTTGTTGCAGTTAACGCGGTTAATAACTACCTTAACTAACCTACCCCGTCCCACTAACCGAGTCTTTAGGGTATTGAACCGAGTTCAAACGAATGTGATCCTTAAGTAATGTGTTATTAGTTCAGTTTTTGAATAGCAGTTATAATAACTACTAACCCTAACTTAATAACCTTAACGTAAGGGTTTTTGAACGAGTTCGAACGAATATGATCCCTAAATTAAGCCTTATTAGGTCAGTTTTTGAATAACAGTACCTCAGTAAACTTCTTATCTCTTGCAAGTCATAAACGTGTTTGGCTTTCGAGGTTTGTAACAATATGCTATAAAGCGTCAAATCAGTCAATATTCAACTTTAAGTCTTTAGTGTAGAAACTTCTTATGTTACCATGGTAGCGTTGCTTAACTTGAGCGGCGAAAACAGTGTGTTGTTTGTTTTTTTTTCATATTTCATCTTTGCCTTTGGGGCTTGACAAATAAATCTAAGACGGAAAAAATCAAACTCATTCATTTATTTTTGCCGTCACCATTGATATCACATATTGGTTTATCCCAAACACAATTAACTATAATTTCCTTCATTCCCCGTAATACAGATAAGAATTGTTTCGATAAAAAAATATAACAATGAATGCGGCATTCAGTTAAGGCACAACTGCATTTTGATTATTCTTAAAACAATAATAAATACCGCGTCTCATTACGGTTTGTGTCTAACTATAAAATAAAAATAATCCTTAGCATTTCACTCATCCCTTTTCATCTAAGTATATATTTAGGTTGATGTATGCGTCAATAACGAACTTCAAATTGTTTTAATAAAATTACACCCTTAAATTGTAAAGATTAGCAATATTAATGATGGTTCTGTGGATATTCTTATTATTCAAATTGATTTGAACAAGAATATTTCTTGTACTCTGTGTCTTGATTAAATCATGATGCTTTTTTTTTATTAATAGTTAAAAACGTAATAATTATAATAATATTAAAAAAAATGTTTTAAGTAATTAAAATGTTATTTGAAACAAAATTAATTTTGTTATATTCTGTATTCTATAACTTTTTTTTAACTATAAAAAGAAAATTATTTACACACAGACAGATGTCATTTTGTCCGGATTTCCGGCTGGTCTCGCTTAGGGGTCACATTTCTCAACCGATTTATGAAGTCTAGGTTAATTAATTATATGAAATATTTGTGTCGATAAAATTATTTGAAACTTTTGAAATGGCAGAGGTATGAGGTTTGAAAACTAAAAAAAAACCATTTTCATCCATTTGGAAGAAAAAATAAAACAATTTAAATTAATAATCAATTAAATTAGTTAATTGTTATGTTAATTAGTTTAGGTATGAAACTATATTTGATAAGTTGACTAACCTAGTATCATGGACCATCGTTTTATTTAATATATTTTAAATTTGAATTTAAATTAAGTAACAAAGGTTCTTTCTTTGTTACCTGCCATGACTTACTATCTCTTTCGCTTTCCGCTGATATTAAAGGGATAGCATACGTTGTTAGGAATAGTAAAAAAAGATCTAAAATTCATTTGCTTATTGTTAATACTCTTACTAGTATCTTGTCGGTACTTATAATGTATGTACGCGATAAATCTGTTTTTTCAGTAGACAGTTATAATGAAGTTGTGATGTGACACAAGATATTGCAGTTTCAATTGTACACTTAAAAACAAACCATCAGACCCTACACTCGAAAAGTATACAAGCAACCGTTAAGGTATTCCACTATCCAACTCCTGACTACACCATACGACATTAGTCTCCATATTACCAATTCATTAAAACAGCAAACCCCATATCTTCGCCATATTGAAAAATTACTAATAACTGAATCAACAATTCATATGAATCGGACCTCTAGTCGACAACAGCCGGAAATCCGAACATCTGGACATATGAAAGCATTTTAGGACAAGCTGATACGGAGATGCGTTGCTTGTTTGGTAAATTACCTTGGTATGCAAAGGTTAAATATATATATATATATATATTTAACCATCAAAAAGTAGCGCCGTTCACTTTCTAGTTTCATCATCTGATCTTTATCACCGTTTTGAAGATACCAAAAAAATACTCATCACAATACCTACTTAGGTAGCAAAATCTAACCAACTGTACAATAAAATTAATCCAAGTAAAATTAATCATTATAATTGAACGTTATTTGAAATGTATTAGTATAATAATTATTTTGTCTTTTTTAGGGTTCTGTAGTCAACTAGGAACCCTTATAGTTTCGCCATGTCCGTCTGTCCGGCCGCGGCTTAGCTCCGTGATCATTAGCACTAGAAAGCTGAAATTTGGTATGAGTATGTGTATGTATCACGCCGACAAAACGGTAAAATAAAAACTAAAAAAATATGTTTTTTTCGGGTACCTCTCGTACACCTAAGGTGGGGGTGAATTCTTTTTTTCGTTCCAAGCCTAGTGTGTTGGGTGTTGTTAAATAGGTCTGTTAAAAATAATAGGGGTCTCTAAACATTACTTTTTGATAGTCAGTAGTTTTGTAAATATTCGCTCCGAAAATAAAAAAAATAGTGTCCCCCCCCTCTAACTTTTCAACCACGGGTCAAAAAAATATGGGTAAAATTCGTGGAAATGAGACCTTATAAGTACTTTCAATGAAAACTATATTGAACAAAATCGGTTCATCCGTTTTTGAGTTATCGCAAAATTTCATAATTTTCTTTAAAAGGACGTAAGTTGACTTCCAGAAGGTAATAAGTAATTACAGTTACTTTGGCGTTTACGACCTTTTCCCGTCTTTCCGTCTTTGACCGTCTCTAGTGAAGGATGAGCAAATACGGAACCCTACACTGAGCGTGACCCGACATGCTCTTGGCCGGTTTTTTCTCTTCAATTAATAAAATAAGAATTCAATTTTTGTGTTTATCCTAATCTGAGCGCTAATAGCGTCTTGCCAGCATCAACGCGATTTCTATAATGATACCTTTAAAAGTATTTACCATATTATAATCATGCTATGTTCATAAAATAAAAATACATTTTAGGTGTGTAAATAATTTACTAGAATATATGTTTTTTAATCAGATACCAAAAATAGTAAGTTTAATTATAATAACTAAAACCATAAAAATATCATCATCACAGTTTAACATGCATAATCAGTCTTAATAACTACCTATTCTTAACAATTAATACTTATAACACCTATACATTAAAAACACCATAATAAAAAAAAACAATGACATAAATCACAGCAATTAAAAAATCAAATCAGTTTAAAATTAGACCATATCAAATATAATACTAAATTATGGATAACTTATTATTTACGTAATTTTAGAACAGCCGTATGATACAATTCTGTCATAAATTTTACACGTGCCCACATGTCCTTCAATTTATCGTCCGGTACGTCTTCTAACAATTCCTTGAATTCAGCCAAAATTTCTTTACGTTTTTCATAACCTTCCTTCCTCTCTTGATTTCACTGAGTCTGAAATAAAAAAAATATATACATACTTAATTTGATGTTTCATTTTAAGTTTAGTAAGAAATACGTCACTAATATAAGAAATGTAAGCGTCGTCCAATAAAGTACAACGTTCCTGCATGGCCTATTTTTTGTTAGGAATGCTAAACTGGCAGCTCTAAGGATACCCGAACATTATAAGTAAATTGGAATAATGCAAGATATACTACTGAGATTTTTAGCTAAATGTGCCAACATATTCTGAACAAAATGTATAATAAATGAAAATGCACAAACACACATTTACGAAATGTCATTGTAGTAGGTATTCCGAATTTGTATGGTAATTAAATATTATATATTTACTACATTCATTTAAACAAGTTGTCTGGCGGAGAACGCCTCATTTCATGGCAAAAAGCCGCCATTATTATCTACGTTTTTGTGGAATGCAATGTGCAATCAAGTTGAAATAAATAAATATAGGTACGTATATATATAATTAGAATATGGTTGAAAAAAAAAACATATTGCAGATACTATTAAGTAAAAAATATCAGTTCGAGTACCTTTAAGGTCGATAGTATTTACAACGATTTAATGGTAAACAAAATAGAAATATAATCATAATAAGAATGCATAACTTACCAGTTTCTTCTGTCTTTTAAGTTTATTTACAAAGTCACTATATTCCTCGGGAAAATTGCATGGCAGTGGCAGCAAGCGCTTTTTGTAGTACATTTTAGTTTTTTTTTTATATTTGTTATTTTATGGCACCCGTTTGTAACTGACCAGTTGGACGATTTGAAGGATACTAACTAACGCTTAGCATCCATGATGATTCAAAACAATACTAATCCCATCTCTTTCTTACATTTTTATCTAATCTGTCATTTTAAAACAGCACGTTGCACACTTAAAAATACTCTTTTGTTCTTATACGATGGTTTTTACTGTTATCAGGTATAACGTTACCAGCAAAGCTGCCGATCGTTCCTCGATAAGAAAAAAAACCGGCCAAGAGCATGTCGGGCCACGCTCAGTGTAGGGTTCCGTAGTTGCTCATCCTTCACAATAAACTGCGGTTTTAAGCCCGAGTTTTAAGTTAAGAAAGATTTCAAGCTCTATAAAAAGGTCGTAAACGCCCTAGAAACTGTAATCACTTATTACCTTCTGGAAGTCAACTTAAAAGAAAAAATATGAAATTTGGCGATAACTCAAAAACAGCTCGACCGATTTTGTTCAATATAGTTTTCATTGAAAGTAATTATAAAGCCTCATTTACAAGAATTTTTCCGATTTTTTTTGACCCGTGGTTGAAAAGTTAGAGGGGGGGGGGGACACTATTTTTGTCAGAGCGAATATTTACAAAACTGCTGACTATAAAAAATAATGTTAAGAGACCCCTATTATTTTTACAAGACCTATTAAACGACACCCCACACACTAGTGTTGAAAAGAAAAAAAAAATCACCCCCACTTTAGGTGTTCGAGGTACCCGAAAAAAAAAAATTTTTTAATTTTTATTTTACCGTTCTGTCGGCGTTATACATACACATACTCATACCAAATTTCAGCTTTCTAGTACTAATGATCACGGAGCTAAGCCGCGGACGGACGGACGGACGGACAGACGGACGTGGCGAAACTATAAGGGTTCCTAGTTGACTAAGGAACCCTAAAAACAGTATGAAAATTATAGTTATTTATTATTAGATATTATTACTTTTTTATTAGCAGAACAATCACATCAAATTATCAACTAATTAACAACATCAGTGTAGGAGAAACATATAAAAAGCAAAGATAAAGTACTTATTATCTAATAACAACAACAAAAAACAAAAAGTCAAAACAAAACTAGTGTAAAAAAAACACGGCAATACGTAAACATTCTGCCAACTCCGCTCATCTATAACGATCCTTCAACGCAGGGACCGGAACCGGTTACCTTAACAAGGGTTTTTGATGAGGTTATTTTAGAAGTTGTTTTTAAAAACCCTTACATATTGTTAACCCTATTATGTGGTTGTTTCAATGATACGGTTACTGTTTTGTTGCAGTTAACGCGGTTAATAACTACCTTAACTAACCTACCCCGTCCCACTAACCGAGTCTTTAGGGTATTGAACCGAGTTCAAACGAATGTGATCCTTAAGTAATGTGTTATTAGTTCAGTTTTTGAATAGCAGTTATAATAACTACTAACCCTAACTTAATAACCTTAACGTAAGGGTTTTTGAACGAGTTCGAACGAATATGATCCCTAAATTAAGCCTTATTAGGTCAGTTTTTGAATAACAGTACCTCAGTAAACTTCTTATCTCTTGCAAGTCATAAACGTGTTTGGCTTTCGAGGTTTGTAACAATATGCTATAAAGCGTCAAATCAGTCAATATTCAACTTTAAGTCTTTAGTGTAGAAACTTCTTATGTTACCATGGTAGCGTTGCTTAACTTGAGCGGCGAAAACAGTGTGTTGTTTGTTTTTTTTTCATATTTCATCTTTGCCTTTGGGGCTTGACAAATAAATCTAAGACGGAAAAAATCAAACTCATTCATTTATTTTTGCCGTCACCATTGATATCACATATTGGTTTATCCCAAACACAATTAACTATAATTTCCTTCATTCCCCGTAATACAGATAAGAATTGTTTCGATAAAAAAATATAACAATGAATGCGGCATTCAGTTAAGGCACAACTGCATTTTGATTATTCTTAAAACAATAATAAATACCGCGTCTCATTACGGTTTGTGTCTAACTATAAAATAAAAATAATCCTTAGCATTTCACTCATCCCTTTTCATCTAAGTATATATTTAGGTTGATGTATGCGTCAATAACGAACTTCAAATTGTTTTAATAAAATTACACCCTTAAATTGTAAAGATTAGCAATATTAATGATGGTTCTGTGGATATTCTTATTATTCAAATTGATTTGAACAAGAATATTTCTTGTACTCTGTGTCTTGATTAAATCATGATGCTTTTTTTTTATTAATAGTTAAAAACGTAATAATTATAATAATATTAAAAAAAATGTTTTAAGTAATTAAAATGTTATTTGAAACAAAATTAATTTTGTTATATTCTGTATTCTATAACTTTTTTTTTAACTATAAAAAGAAAATTATTTACACACAGACAGATGTCATTTTGTCCGGATTTCCGGCTGGTCTCGCTTAGGGGTCACATTTCTCAACCGATTTATGAAGTCTAGGTTAATTAATTATATGAAATATTTGTGTCGATAAAATTATTTGAAACTTTTGAAATGGCAGAGGTATGAGGTTTGAAAACTAAAAAAAAACCATTTTCATCCATTTGGAAGAAAAAATAAAACAATTTAAATTAATAATCAATTAAATTAGTTAATTGTTATGTTAATTAGTTTAGGTATGAAACTATATTTGATAAGTTGACTAACCTAGTATCATGGACCATCGTTTTATTTAATATATTTTAAATTTGAATTTAAATTAAGTAACAAAGGTTCTTTCTTTGTTACCTGCCATGACTTACTATCTCTTTCGCTTTCCGCTGATATTAAAGGGATAGCATACGTTGTTAGGAATAGTAAAAAAAGATCTAAAATTCATTTGCTTATTGTTAATACTCTTACTAGTATCTTGTCGGTACTTATAATGTATGTACGCGATAAATCTGTTTTTTCAGTAGACAGTTATAATGAAGTTGTGATGTGACACAAGATATTGCAGTTTCAATTGTACACTTAAAAACAAACCATCAGACCCTACACTCGAAAAGTATACAAGCAACCGTTAAGGTATTCCACTATCCAACTCCTGACTACACCATACGACATTAGTCTCCATATTACCAATTCATTAAAACAGCAAACCCCATATCTTCGCCATATTGAAAAATTACTAATAACTGAATCAACAATTCATATGAATCGGACCTCTAGTCGACAACAGCCGGAAATCCGAACATCTGGACATATGAAAGCATTTTAGGACAAGCTGATACGGAGATGCGTTGCTTGTTTGGTAAATTACCTTGGTATGCAAAGGTTAAATATATATATATATATATATATTTAACCATCAAAAAGTAGCGCCGTTCACTTTCTAGTTTCATCATCTGATCTTTATCACCGTTTTGAAGATACCAAAAAAATACTCATCACAATACCTACTTAGGTAGCAAAATCTAACCAACTGTACAATAAAATTAATCCAAGTAAAATTAATCATTATAATTGAACGTTATTTGAAATGTATTAGTATAATAATTATTTTGTCTTTTTTAGGGTTCTGTAGTCAACTAGGAACCCTTATAGTTTCGCCATGTCCGTCTGTCCGGCCGCGGCTTAGCTCCGTGATCATTAGCACTAGAAAGCTGAAATTTGGTATGAGTATGTGTATGTATCACGCCGACAAAACGGTAAAATAAAAACTAAAAAAATATGTTTTTTTCGGGTACCTCTCGTACACCTAAGGTGGGGGTGAATTCTTTTTTTCGTTCCAAGCCTAGTGTGTTGGGTGTTGTTAAATAGGTCTGTTAAAAATAATAGGGGTCTCTAAACATTACTTTTTGATAGTCAGTAGTTTTGTAAATATTCGCTCCGAAAATAAAAAAAATAGTGTCCCCCCCCTCTAACTTTTCAACCACGGGTCAAAAAAATATGGGTAAAATTCGTGGAAATGAGACCTTATAAGTACTTTCAATGAAAACTATATTGAACAAAATCGGTTCATCCGTTTTTGAGTTATCGCAAAATTTCATAATTTTCTTTAAAAGGACGTAAGTTGACTTCCAGAAGGTAATAAGTAATTACAGTTACTTTGGCGTTTACGACCTTTTCCCGTCTTTCCGTCTTTGACCGTCTCTAGTGAAGGATGAGCAAATACGGAACCCTACACTGAGCGTGACCCGACATGCTCTTGGCCGGTTTTTTCTCTTCAATTAATAAAATAAGAATTCAATTTTTGTGTTTATCCTAATCTGAGCGCTAATAGCGTCTTGCCAGCATCAACGCGATTTCTATAATGATACCTTTAAAAGTATTTACCATATTATAATCATGCTATGTTCATAAAATAAAAATACATTTTAGGTGTGTAAATAATTTACTAGAATATATGTTTTTTAATCAGATACCAAAAATAGTAAGTTTAATTATAATAACTAAAACCATAAAAATATCATCATCACAGTTTAACATGCATAATCAGTCTTAATAACTACCTATTCTTAACAATTAATACTTATAACACCTATACATTAAAAACACCATAATAAAAAAAAAACAATGACATAAATCACAGCAATTAAAAAATCAAATCAGTTTAAAATTAGACCATATCAAATATAATACTAAATTATGGATAACTTATTATTTACGTAATTTTAGAACAGCCGTATGATACAATTCTGTCATAAATTTTACACGTGCCCACATGTCCTTCAATTTATCGTCCGGTACGTCTTCTAACAATTCCTTGAATTCAGCCAAAATTTCTTTACGTTTTTCATAACCTTCCTTCCTCTCTTGATTTCACTGAGTCTGAAATAAAAAAAATATATACATACTTAATTTGATGTTTCATTTTAAGTTTAGTAAGAAATACGTCACTAATATAAGAAATGTAAGCGTCGTCCAATAAAGTACAACGTTCCTGCATGGCCTATTTTTTGTTAGGAATGCTAAACTGGCAGCTCTAAGGATACCCGAACATTATAAGTAAATTGGAATAATGCAAGATATACTACTGAGATTTTTAGCTAAATGTGCCAACATATTCTGAACAAAATGTATAATAAATGAAAATGCACAAACACACATTTACGAAATGTCATTGTAGTAGGTATTCCGAATTTGTATGGTAATTAAATATTATATATTTACTACATTCATTTAAACAAGTTGTCTGGCGGAGAACGCCTCATTTCATGGCAAAAAGCCGCCATTATTATCTACGTTTTTGTGGAATGCAATGTGCAATCAAGTTGAAATAAATAAATATAGGTACGTATATATATAATTAGAATATGGTTGAAAAAAAAAACATATTGCAGATACTATTAAGTAAAAAATATCAGTTCGAGTACCTTTAAGGTCGATAGTATTTACAACGATTTAATGGTAAACAAAATAGAAATATAATCATAATAAGAATGCATAACTTACCAGTTTCTTCTGTCTTTTAAGTTTATTTACAAAGTCACTATATTCCTCGGGAAAATTGCATGGCAGTGGCAGCAAGCGCTTTTTGTAGTACATTTTAGTTTTTTTTTTATATTTGTTATTTTATGGCACCCGTTTGTAACTGACCAGTTGGACGATTTGAAGGATACTAACTAACGCTTAGCATCCATGATGCTTCAAAACAATACTAATCCCATCTCTTTCTTACATTTTTATCTAATCTGTCATTTTAAAACAGCACGTTGCACACTTAAAAATACTCTTTTGTTCTTATACGATGGTTTTTACTGTTATCAGGTATAACGTTACCAGCAAAGCTGCCGATCGTTCCTCGATAAGAAAAAAAACCGGCCAAGAGCATGTCGGGCCACGCTCAGTGTAGGGTTCCGTAGTTGCTCATCCTTCACAATAAACTGCGGTTTTAAGCCCGAGTTTTAAGTTAAGAAAGATTTCAAGCTCTATAAAAAGGTCGTAAACGCCCTAGAAACTGTAATCACTTATTACCTTCTGGAAGTCAACTTAAAAGAAAAAATATGAAATTTGGCGATAACTCAAAAACAGCTCGACCGATTTTGTTCAATATAGTTTTCATTGAAAGTAATTATAAAGCCTCATTTACAAGAATTTTTCCGATTTTTTTTGACCCGTGGTTGAAAAGTTAGAGGGGGGGGGACACTATTTTTGTCAGAGCGAATATTTACAAAACTGCTGACTATAAAAAATAATGTTAAGAGACCCCTATTATTTTTACAAGACCTATTAAACGACACCCCACACACTAGTGTTGAAAAGAAAAAAAAAATCACCCCCACTTTAGGTGTTCGAGGTACCCGAAAAAAAAAAATTTTTTAATTTTTATTTTACCGTTCTGTCGGCGTTATACATACACATACTCATACCAAATTTCAGCTTTCTAGTACTAATGATCACGGAGCTAAGCCGCGGACGGACGGACGGACGGACAGACGGACGTGGCGAAACTATAAGGGTTCCTAGTTGACTAAGGAACCCTAAAAACAGTATGAAAATTATAGTTATTTATTATTAGATATTATTACTTTTTTATTAGCAGAACAATCACATCAAATTATCAACTAATTAACAACATCAGTGTAGGAGAAACATATAAAAAGCAAAGATAAAGTACTTATTATCTAATAACAACAACAAAAAACAAAAAGTCAAAACAAAACTAGTGTAAAAAAAACACGGCAATACGTAAACATTCTGCCAACTCCGCTCATCTATAACGATCCTTCAACGTTCAGTTCCAAACCCTAACGCGATGGGGTTTAGAGTTAACTGCTATAAATAACCCTTACGCGTTAGGGTTTTAACCGTAACTGTGTAACTGTGTTGAGGTTGTAGTTAACTGTTATGATAGGGTAACCTTAACATAGGGTTACCAAATGAAAAGGTTACCTTATGTTATGGTTACCAAATTGTTAGGGTTACCTTATATTAGGCTTAACTTTAAAGAGGGGTTTTCCGGTCCCTGCTTCAACGTTCAGTTCCAAACCCTAACGCGATGGGGTTTAGAGTTAACTGCTATAAATAACCCTTACGCGTTAGGGTTTTAACCGTAACTGTGTAACTGTGTTGAGGTTGTAGTTAACTGTTATGATAGGGTAACCTTAACATAGGGTTACCAAATGAAAAGGTTACCTTATGTTATGGTTACCAAATTGTTAGGGTTACCTTATATTAGGCTTAACTTTAAAGAGGGGTTTTCCGGTCCCTGCTTACAAGTCGTCATTTGTAACTTGTGCCAAATTGACTTGAACTGATCTTAGAAATCGGATATTTGTAGCCGGCAACTATGACCGTAATTCTCTGAAACCCTACCTTAGCGCAAGATGCAAATGGCCGGGCCACATAATTGCAGCAAAACATGGCCTGTTCAGAAGCCCTTTTACAAGTCGATGTGTACTTACCGACATACTGTCCATATTGTGCGTATGCCCTGAACACAGTGGGTATACTCGGCAGATGCCCGCACTGCTGTAGCCGCCGTATCGAGCGTAAACAGCTCACTGTAACCGTGTTCTTGTAGCAGGGTAACACTTTCTCCAAATTCAGCACGCGTGTTATCTCCTCAAGGACTAACTTCGTGTCTGCGGCTAGAGAATCCGCTGTTATTGGAGCACCCTGTGTAGGAAGTTTCGGGTTAGTTGACTTACACTAAACCAGCGATTGGAACAAAACATTTTGACTGTTCCACTTTAAACAATCTATGCGTAAAGTTTACACACACACTTTTTATACACGACTGTAGCAGGGCTGTTTAGCGCTCACTACCAGTGAGTCGGACTTTGAGTGGAAGTATAACCCGCTAATAGGATTATCAACGCGCCACAGGAGTAGTAGTTATAGGAGACGTATGATGAAGTATCATGGTGAGATGAGTTCGTAGTAGCTGAGTAAGGGCCGTTTTTTTTACAAATGAATTTTGCTTATTATAATGTATCTGCACACACTTTAAGATAAGGACAAAACAAATGAATGTGACGAAATTATTGCAGAACACCGTATTGAGTAGCACATTTTCCATGTACTATGAGCTGCACAATTGCACGGCCTATTTATGAATGAATTCATTTATATTTTGCAGCCCATAGTACACGGTTATCGAAGAGTCTTAGTACGAAAAGCAACGAAGTAAAACTGTTTGTAAACTCATTTAAGTATAAGAGCCTTGCTTTCCTAAGCATTGTTTTATATTTTTATGATCAATTCTATCAATCCCTTTATGTAATTATGTTTTATGGTCACGTCATGAATAAATGTAGGTATTTCTTTAACACTTACAGGTTGCAGCACAGATATGACGGGTGTGATGGTGGCCGACAATGCGTCGACGAGGGCCGCCTTGTAATAGTTGTCCGAGTAGTGGTTTTTCGAGTTGTCGTTGTACTTAAAGAGGTCGAGTAGAAACCTGACCACTTCTGGCGGGCAGATGCCGTGGATGTTGCGAAGGCCTGATGAGCAAAATAAAAACCGGTCAAGTGCGAGTCGGACTCGCGCACCGAGGGTTCCGTACAAACACTTTCCATCCTTAAGGGGTAAGTTAAGTTTGCACCTGGTATGTATAGCGCTCCATACAAATGAGGTGCAAAGTTAACGCAACCAATCCCGTTTGTTGTATGGGAGCCCCCCTTAAATATTTATTTTATTTTATTTTTAGTATTTGTTGTTATAGCGGCAATAGAAATACATCATCTGTGAAAATTTCAACTGGCTAGCTATCACCGTTCTTGAGATACAGCCTGGCGACAGACGGACGGACGGACGGACAGCGAAGTCTCAGTAATAGGGTCCCGTTTTTACCCTTTGGGTACGGAACCCTAAAAATGAATAGTCTATTAGTTGTATAAGCACTAACTATTCCATGTTTAAACAAAGAAAGATTCAAGGGTATTTTATTTAATTCACTTAATAAAATTGCAATTTATGATTACAAATCGATGTAGTCCCAAATTAACCCCAAGAAGGCTAAACTGTGACGTTAAATTCTGCCTTGTTACGGTAAAAGGTCGTATCTTTATACGGCTGTCATAGTAAGATACTTCCTTTTGCCGTAGCATGGCAGAATTACAAGACGTTACTTTCAAGTGGTCATGATGTGAGTGCAACTCATGCGTTATATGAATTAGCACGCGATAAACGCAACAATTATAGGCACGTATAAACATCATCACGATGAGTACATCTCTTTACCTGCCATAGCCACCGGTATAGTTTTCTGCAAGAAGTAATGCTGCAGGTTGTCGAAGTTATTCTGTTTGATGATGTGAGGCGCAGAAAACGAGCCGAACATCTTGCGGAATATCGTCAACATGGCCGGAGGGCCTGCCCATGAACTGATCATTGCATTCGCCACCTAAAACATAATTATTTTCAACATCTCTTGCCACTATTAACACTTTCGCTACCAGGAACCCGCCTGGTAGGCACTCGTAATCATTGCTCAGATGCCGGTCACGTATTTTTGCTTAAAGAGCTACCCACCTAGCGGGCTCTCGGTTTCTGGGGTAGGGTTAAATTTTATATCTGGGTCCGAAAGTGTTAATGATGAATTTTCGTCCCACATATTTATGTGCCAAATGGATTCAAGTAATTTTCTAAACTAAAGATTTTTTTTATTCACAAACTGACCGGGGATGAACTCAGTATCACCAGATGGAAAGTGACTATGGGTGTCGAGGATGTAGCTCGCCGGTTCAGTAATAGCCTATTCACTCTTACCATTTTCTGGAAATACACACGATGGGAGCGAAATCCATTCCTTAGCGGTTCGCATTAGAAATGACGAAGCAAATCGCTTCGTGCGAATAAGTGGTAAACTGACAACATAAGGGTGAAATCGCTCTCCTCGCCTGGTTGTCCGATGGTAAAACGGGGATGGCGGAATTAAATCGTGCAATTCCTGCGCACACTCCAAAATATATCCGATAGAAAACTGACAAGCTGGTAACTTTGCGACGATGTTCGAGGCTCTGGAAGATGCCTCCAGCCGGAAAAGCATCACCAATGAGCCTTAGGACTCGACGTTCTACTGAATCCAAGGCAGCTAACTGGTACTTGGCAGAGCCTAAGATATATATAAAGGAGATGCACGTACCTTCGTCAAGCAATGCGCAGCTCTACACCTAATCTTGTAATACGTCTGCTCATTCTCTATAGTATCTGTTAACGCCTTCCTCGTCGCCGGTTCAGGATAGTTGTGTAATGCATCGATAGCCTCGCTCTGAGCTGTGACGTCACGTTCATGTCTCAACTGGTACTGCCATTGGTAGTCAGGTTGGGATATCACCGTGCTTCGCAAGAGCGACATCTCGGGGTCGAGACGAATCCAGAGCACTGGGGAGTCACTATAAGAGAAAGCGCTTTATAATCAACTACTCTCTAAATCCACTATTCGAATCTACTATTTTACAACTGTCGTTTGTGTGTTCTACATTAAGATGGTTAAAGCTGATCGACAATATGGAACGCAATTGAAGAATCTAACAATCGACTAATAGCAGAATAGTGCCATCGATCGAAATCGACATTGGTATGGCGATTATTCACAGACTCAAGTCAAATTGAGAAATGTGACAACTTCAGACCATTTAAAGCTTACGATCCAATTAAGGACAGACACTGACATTTATAGGTAACATAGCATATAGTGTAATATGTGTTACATTTAATTTTACATAGTCAACAGGTAATATAAGACTTAAGAGTAGCTACAGTGCTTCTCATATAAATATCAGAATAAATAAATTTCAGACAACCTCACACAAATCGATCTAGTCCCAAATTAAGCACAAGAAGGCTTGTGTTATGGGTACTAGATGACGATAAAAATACTTATATAGATAAATATATACTTAAATACATAGAACAACCATGACCCAAGCACAAATATTCGAGTTCATCACACAAATATTTGCCCTGGCCGGGATTCGAACCCGGGACCGCCGGCTCAGTAGGCAGGTCTCTACAAACTGAGCCAACCGCATCGTCAAATATGTTGCTCCTCCTGAATTTCCTGTATCTGACCACTTAGGCTCTCTTGAAGAAATATTCATCAACTTACTCCATAGCAGACAGATCCATGTCGACCTCTTCCCCAGTGCACAGGGGTATCTTTTTCTTCTTGTTTCTTCTGCTCTTGCTGTGGCACGTGATGTCGGCCTTCACCACCGTGTTCTCTATTTGCAGCGTGTGCTTGAACGTGCCGTCCAACTCTTGCAGCTGAACCAGCAACGGTCCGACATATTTGCGGATGCCGCGCTCGTGAACACAGTCTTGGCGGATTTCGAGTTCCACTGTGTTTCTGCCAACAATTTTGTAATTCACAAACATGTGTAGCGTTTTTTATGTTAGGGGGTTAAGGTTTTATGAACGCATCGCTGTTAACGGATCTCTGTGGATTTATCTCATTATCTCACAAGCCCAATTCCTTCACAGCTATTATAAGCATAGTCTTAAAAGCTATTACTCTTAATCTCATGATAATCTAATCACTCAACATTACACTAATATTACAAAGGCAATTTTTTTTAAGTGTATTTATGTGTATGTTTGTTACTTCTTTACGCTCAAACGGCTAGACCTATTTGGATAAAATTCGGTATGGGGGTAGCTGACACCCTGGATTAACACATAGGCTACTTTTTATCCCGAAATAATGTAGTGTCCCCGTGGGATGAGCGGGTAACACCGCGCGGCCCAGCTAGTATATCATAATGTTCTTCGTTTAAATCTAGTTCTTGTTGAACTTTCACTAGCATTGAAAATGTTCGAGTTAGTTTATTTCTCAGTTTGCTAACAAACACTTACCGCTTCCTATTAAACACAGAAGTCAACTGGAACTTCGCATGGCCCCCAGTCCTGACCCACTGGTCCACAAACACCGCCATATCCTTCCCGGTGACTGTAAATATGGCCCTCACGAACAAATTCGTGGACAGTAAAAGATGGCCCCAGAGCCCTCCACCGATCTTAGTGTTAGCGGCGTTCGTGGCGAGGGACAGTTGTTTGTTGAACACTTGTAGGAGTAATTCTTGGCCGATACGCTGCTCCAACATTCGGAGTACTAGGTGGGATTTTTTTCGCATGACCTGCAAGTAAATGGGCAATGTAATAATTTAGGATACTAGTCGATATTACATATTTGATTCGTTTTTATCCGAAAAAGATTAAGAGGCCTTATTCCTTTTAAAATGCTGATTGTTCAGACATTTTTCTCTATGATCAAACATTTTTCTCAACATATTATTGATGTTACTACCTAGAACAGGGCTATTGGGATTTATTAGTATATATTTGAAACCTACAGTTTGAATTTTTCATTGATAATTTTTGTTCGAAAAACTACTCGAAATTAACAAAATTCACGTGGAAAATTGGTTTTTCAACTTATTTTCGACTGCACGCAATGAAAGCATCAAATAGCTACGTTACTACCTAGAACTCGGGAAAAAGTATTATTCACTTCAAAAAGATGGTTGAAATTATCAATATATTGGTCATAATATGAAATAAATAAATTTTAAAAGGAATAAGGCCTCTTAAGCGCTACTTGCATACGTAATTTGATTAAAAAATTAACTTTACCTCAAAAATATTTACCTATATATGTCAGTTTTATAATAATGTTCTAACAAAACAAACAATTATAGGTGCTATGAGGCCTACCCTATTTACCTGAGTGCTGAGAACATAGTGAATAACATATGACTAAATATACCAAAAGTTACAGAAAGCTTACCTCAATATACCTCGGTGACATGGTGTGGACATTTCGAACCGGGAAGTAAAACACGTCTTTAGGGTCAACTCGCGCCCCGCTCGCTGGAGGCTGCCAGGGGTCGAGGACTATTCCGCCATATTGCTCTTCGTATGTCACAACCTTTAATGACAAGAGTGGTTGAAAATAGCATAGCGATGACGACTGATGTAAAATTCTACAGAATACTGTAGTTATATTAATACACTTAGCTCAATATGTCATGAAACACAGAAAAAACAACAAAAAAAATATTTTTTGAATATTTATTTATTTTTTTAAACTTTATTGCACAAAATACATAAGTAAAAGTACAAATAGCGGACTTAATGCCATGAGGCATTCTCTACCAGTCAACCATAAGGTCAAACAGAGACATTATTGGTGCGGGAAGGGTGCACAACAATACGTGTATACACACGATGCAAATGTCGAAACAAAAAACACTAGTTACGTTGATAAATACATATTTAATGTGTCAAAAATCTTTTTGTCATGCCTAGTTTGGAAGAACCTAATTATATCGCCTCTAGGTAAGCACTGATAATCTGATCTTACATAAATCATGTAATTCTGACAAAGCTATGTGCAAAGTATGATATTTGTCTGATTTTAATACATTATAGAAAAACCTCTGAATATTTTTAAATCAAGTACTTTAAGAGAACATTAAACATATTCGAAACTCAAGCGTCGCTATTGTAATTTATAAGCCAATCATGTTTCACTAAAAACTTCTATACAAACCTCCTGCAACTCCTGGTGTATCCAATACCTATATTCATTATTTCCAAAGCACTTTTTCGAGTACAATCCGCACAAGTAATCAGGTATGCCTTTGGCCAGCCACAAATCCGACCAGTTCTGCATAGTAATGAAACAGCCGAAGAACTGTTCCGCTACTGCTTGGGCCATGGCTTTTCGGCTGATGTAGGTTTGGTCGATGATGGCGATGGAGTGGAGTAGGTGGGTGCTTAGGATCGACATTGTAGTGTAGGCTGTAGCATCGTCTTCTGTCTACAAATTGTACAATTTGACATTAATTTTTATTGCGATTATGCGGTTGGCGCAGTTTGTAGTGCACCTGCCTACTGAGCCGGCGGTCCTGGGTTCGAATCCCGGCCAGGGCAAATATTTGTGTGATGAACTCGAATATCGGTTCCTGGGTATCGTCGCCTAAAGCAGCCATAGTACAAGTTTTGCTTAGTTTGGGACTAGGTCGATTGGTATAAGATTGTCTCTTAATGTCTCTTTGCTAGTTCTGTCAAGTCTTTTGTCTATTTCGGTTGGCTTCATTACAGATTGATGTCCAAATACAGAGTGCAACACCTGAAGTGTTTGCACCATTGATACAAAGATCAGGAGTGTGGTACGACGTGGTCACATTAGGAATTGCTAAGGTGCAAAGCCTTTCATTCAAACAGTGCAAAGATCAACATTACAAAGCATAAGGAAAAAATCGAAAGGTATTCTGGCGTTAGAGTGTTGGAGGTTGTCACGTTAGACCGATAATCCTCCAGGGTTACCGAGTTCGATACCCGGACTCTTTCACCAGGTTGCGAATTTTTGCTTTGATCTATGTATCAATAGTTCAATAAAAAAAATGTGGTGTTTCTACATAAACTCACCTCATCAACAAACACCTGTTTGTAGCATGGATAAGGATATCTTGTGGATAATGTCTCTTCATAGAATTCGAACGCCTCGTGGAGGTACCTCACAGTGTTCTTCAGGATTTGCATCAGATTCGGCAAACAGTAGTGTGTCACTTCATTCATGAATGGATCTACGTATGTTTCGAAGGGTCTAAAAAAAATACACATCAAATAATAATAATAGGTTAGGTTTTTTTAGAATGTGTTTATATTTGTAATTTTTTTTTATATTTTACTTTTTATATAAATTTATTGTAAAAAAAACCTAGCCTAAGTATAAAAACGAATAAAGGGAATAATAATAATAATTCTTTATTTCAGAATAAAATTCCATAGTATGTTAGTAATGCTTAGCCTAAGTTAGTGAATGAATTAAACTAAATACAATTTTATTTTATAACTTGGGCCAATCCCTTAATTTTGTCAACCCAATGTGCCAATATTGGACTATCAAATGGTAAAATTTTATCCAAAATTGACTTATTGTAATTGTCATTATTGCTATCTTGAGACATCACAGAGGTGTCATAAGCTAGCGCCACACCTCCAGCTCCAGTCCTGATTAGTTTTGGCCGGACTCCAACTCATTCTGAGTGCTCATAAGTTACATGCACACAATGAATGGAACATCTGTTGTAAATGGAAGGCTGTCTACTTTTCTGAAAGATTATGGTCCTAATGGAACTCAAAACTATCAAAAATATTTGATGCAGGAAGGTAATACTCTAAGTTGAAGATAGCTCAGCATGTTTTGTAGAAAATGATGCAATCTGTGAACCTTTTAATCATAGTCACAATAATTCACAAACTGGACCAAATAGATAAGAATATTAAATTCAAAGTCATACCCAATAGCCAGCGCAATATTAGGCGCACACGCCGGTGTATTGACAACATAATGGAACGTCTTCCGCCTATGATCAGGAGTGTATACAACGTCCAGCAGCTCTCCACATGACACGGCCGTCAGCGACTCGTCAACGGTGAATTCTAGCTTCCAAGTGCAGGGCTCGGCAAAGCTGTCTACACAGGGGAACCAGAGACGAGCTGCGTGGCCATAGGTAAACATGTGAGCCGATTTCTGAAAGAGCATAAAGTTCAGAATCTATGTAAGGGAAATAAAATACAGGTTGCAACTTGTTGAGATTTGACCTTTTTTGATTTCATCTAAACCCAAATCTAATATCCTAAAGCAGAAGGTTTAAATGGGATAGAAAACAGGGAATAGGGACAACTGAATATTTTGAAAAATCAAATCTAAAAAGAATACATGCTGACTTCACATAAAATTTGTTAATTAATCTGTAGTTGTTTCAGATTTATCTGTCCGTCCAACTATCAGTGATCTAAGTGAGACTAAATTAAAGAGAACCACAATATGCAATTGTTTTTTTTGTCAATTAGTCTCAGGGATGATAGATGCTTTTTCAGACAAGTAATCTCAATTACATTTCTTACCTCAACCAAACTGCCTTCACCATCTGGCACGACAAAATGCATTCCACCCTGTGGAGACTCCAACGAAAACTCAATGCCAATACGGAGCCCTCGGCCCTCACCCACCAAGTGGGCTGCATCATCAGGGACTTGGATGTGGAGCTCTCCAGAATTGTGATCAGGATCAATTTTCTGCGCAGCAGCCAGGTGGCACTGCGAGAATACTTCGAGGGATCTCCTGAATGCCCAAAGTTACGTGAGAAAGATAATTAAAGAACAAGGGCTGTTAAGTTTATATATTTTAAAATAATAAGAAATTGCCACATCAAATTACTTACTACCTGACTACTTTTGACTAAGCCACTTATAGGTGGTTGAGTAATTATTTTCACAATAATACAAGATAACTTAGATAAACAAAATTGAACAAATAAGGTAATGTTAAAGACAACATTTTTCATTTAACCGGTATATCGCTGTACAGTTTTGTGAGTTCCAAGCATGTTATTTGTTTTATTACTTACGTGTTAGGATCTGCTTGGCAGATATCCAAAAATGGATCACAATATTGGAAATTTGCTTCATATCTGTCATTCAAACAGACCCGGTAAATCCGGCATTGCTTTGCATTGAGTCTTATATACCTCAAGTTGTCTTTCAGTGGTACTACAGTTAGTTCAACAAAACCCTGGAAATATTTGGAAGTGGTAAAGTAACCTCAAAAATGTTATGATTTAACTTATTGAAAAACTATTTAGTTTCTATTTACACTTACAATTATACTTCTTCTCTCAAAGCTAATGCCAGTCAAGCTGAGAATTTGATGAGCTGTGAAGGGGAAAACGTAGTTATAAGCAAATAATCCATAAAAACTTTTAACAACAAACAGGATCACCAAAATACTTATAATTTGAATGGGCGACAATTGTCGCCAGTGCGCTCTTTCTTCATAGTTTATTGAAGTTGATCATATTCCTCTCGCATTCATATTAATCATTTGCAAATATTTAAAAGCGAAGAAATGCTAAAACTGAATCTCAACAAAAACATTTGGCATGACAGGTAAGCAAAGCACAGATAGAGTCATATCATAGATTACATACAATACATACGCATGTCATGTTGACTAACCAGAAACTACAGATTAATAACCTAGTTATATACTAACAGCTGTTGTTTTTTTTGGACAAAACAAACCAATTTTATGATAGTGTATGGTGTGTATTCAAATTTTTTACCAATTAAATTATTAAATGAGGATTAAATTGAACTGACAGTTCCTGAATAGCTTCAGTTTTAAATAAATTATCTTTTAGACCCATGGACCAAGTTTTAGACCTGATATTTGGCTTGTTGTGTATATTGCACCTTATTGTCTATTGTAACCTTTTTTTTGGAAACACGTTCGAAAGTCATGTGCATTTGGTCCGTATAACTTCATAGTAATTATTGAAATATTTTATTTTATTATATAAGTATGATTCTTCCTTACTGAAATAATCGATGTAGCTATTAATTATTTTTTAATCACAATATATATTTTTTTAGCCAAACAGCTTGACTTTCACTTTTTGCTTTCGAACGTTACAAATCGCTATTATTGCTTGTCAAAATAACGAGAAGGAAGGGAGATCTATTTCATTCGTTGTGATAAAATTACCAGCTTCTCAATATTGTGACCCCGATATCTATTATTTCAGGCGAAACTTTATTTGAAACCCTTATGAGAAAACAGTTTTCATGTTTTATATCAGGTTGAATGGTCGAAATGGGAGACCTACCGTACTTGACTTGTTTGGTTCTGTACATATTTTCTTTCCAAATTATTGTTACGAATTCTCGTACTTCTAACATTTGGAAACTTAATCCCGAAGAAGGTACAATAGTTGACGGCAACACGTTGACCCAGGTCAGTTAATTCTATTCTTAAATACAACTTTTATATAATCAATGCACACAACATCTCGATTTCGATACACTATATATTGTGTTACGACCCTCGTGCGTTTAACGAATTTATTTTAATAATAAGCCACGTTAATTACAATTTTTTATTTTACTATTATTTGTCTAAGAAACTTTTAAGACCATACATTTCTTTATAGTATTTTACATGTTATGAATAGTTTATTGAAGTGTATTGCGCTATTTATTGTTTACTGATAGTATGTACATTTAATGGTTCAGGTTCATGGTTATTTCGAGTTTTATCAATATTATTACAAGTGTTATAAGCTCTTTTGTCTTGTTTAACTGAGATAATAAAACAATCATAACTCTTATCATGTAATTTATTACTCTTTAACAACACATTACTAATTTTGTTTCAGGATGAAAGTGATAAGCAAAAAATGACTGAAGAAGATCCTATATTCAACATAATAACTTCCACAGTGTATTATGGGAACACCTGGACTAAGCATGGGTTTGACATGTTTTGCACTGACTGCCAAGCTTATGAGCAGCAAAGGTTAGTATATTTTAAAATTACCACTTAATCAAAAATGTGTATTATTTATTATTTAATTTAAATATGTTAATAGCTAAAGTGCTTGTGCACATCATTAAATCCATTTAGTTTTGATTAAACATTAATATAATGTTTGTATTTTGATAAAATTCATCAGAAATATTACTATGTAAAGATAATGATAGTATTTTATTTTGTAGAATACATACGTCAGTGTAAATTATGTACACATTAATTTTGTTTGAAAAATGTAAGCACTCAAGTAGGCTAAGAAACATTTCCAGTTAACATCCCAATATTCCTATACTTATCTTTTACTGTTTTGTGCAGTTCAGCTTAGTTATTCATAGTGAAATTTATGTAATCATCAGTTTATTTTAATATGAATGCTAATGTGCATTTACATATGGTAATTTAATGTACTTAATGAGAATCTAATGCAAATACTATTTTCCCAATTTAAGTTTAAGTAAGCTTATAGATGGCTATTTAGTACAGGTCTTAGCACTGGACAATGTCTTCATTGAGTAGTCAAGCGAGCATCCCCACACAAAGTCATACCCTTAAGGGCGGCCCTTTGGCTACTACATAAAACAGGGCCGGCCATAGCCTTATAGGCACGGTACACAAGTCATTCATTCCTGCTTAAAAAAAATAAAGCCTGCTGACAGTTGGACAGACAGAACAACAGCGGAGTCTTAGTAATATGATCCCGTCTTTTACCCTTTGGGTGTGGAACCCTAAAAACGCTCTTTAGGAGCCAGTGTCCCTCTAAAGCCATCACTGCTAAATATAAAATATGTAGAAAACTTTTCAGACTCTGAAACTGTTGCTTATAAAATTGTTCAAAACAATTAAAATCTATATTTAACTTTTGTTTTGTTTGCCTGTTCAGGAAAATACAAAGGAAGACTTAACTAGACATATTAAACATGTATTTTCCTGTCAATCAGATCTGGCGTCGAAAACGGGGATGAGTCAACACTGACAGAGACTAATGGTGATGTTGACGACGAATATTTGGACTGCGGAAAGGCTGTTAACTTCACTTACTATGATAACCTTGTTGGTGTAGCCAGGCGCCACCGACACCCTAACGTACCAGAGCCACAGGTAACACACAAGTTATTTGTCGAGATCCATAAATAGGGCTGCCATCTCTAAATTCGCCCGGACGAAGATTTTTTTTTCATTCACATAAAAAGGGGTTTCCCGACACTTTTCAAACTTGTGTTTCTTGAAGAGTTTTATATACTTGTAGGTCCTTGGAAAAACTATAATGATCATTCACTAAGATATTGTTTAATTTCGAACTTGGGAGTCAACCAACTGCAGTGTTTATTGTCCAACATTTTTGTGATAATGCTGCGTACAGAAAAACTTAAAATTTTATATAGTTAAAAATACTGTATTTTTTATTCTAACATGAAAGTTACTACCAATTAATTGATTTAAACATGAATTTTATTACATTCTCATTTTACTTACCCCTTAAATTGGCAAAAATAAAGGAAGGTTATAGTTTAAGTAGTTTAATTTTACTTTATCATATTCCAGGTGGCTCTAATATTCACTAAGAAGAAATCTTTCAAAAATGGTGTGACAGAGCTTGACATAAACGCTTTGGAGAAGCGGCTAAAGAAGGCAAAGAGAGAGAAACCAAAGTCGGTACAGCTGTACAACCAAATCGGCAACTTCTGGAGGATCAAAGGCGACACCAGACAGAGCATCGAGTGCTTCAGACGGGCCTTGGCCGTGTCCCCCTATAATGCAGAAGTAAGTCTTATTTTATTTATGAAAAATCTTTTCATTTTATGTAGTAGGCTTGCCAGCACTCAATTCCAATGTCACAATCTCTCTTCACATGCTTTCATTTGTCCGAAAGTGAGCTTCTCTACACAAGTAAGACAGTGGCATTGTAGGGTCATGTTTGCAAGATAAGCATTTATAACGATTCGGACTCTTAGATTTTTTTTACTAAATAATAAAAAACTGTTTTTTTAGGGTTAGCCGTAGCCAAATGGCAAAAAACGGAACCCTTATAGATTCGTCATGTCTGTCTGTCTGTCCGTCTGTCTGTCCGTCTGTCCGTCCGTATGTCACAGCCATTTTTTTTCCGAAACTATAAGAGCTATACTGTTGAAACTTGGTAGGTAGATGTATTCTGTGAACCGCATTAAGATTTTGATGCAAAAATAAAAAAATAATAATAAATATTGGGGGCTCCCCATACTTAGAACTGAAACTCAAAATTTTTTTTTCATCAAACACATACGTGTGGGGTATCTATGGATAGGTCTTCAAAAATTATATCGAGGTTTCTAAAATATTTATTTTCTAAACCGAATAGTTTGCGTGACAGACGCTTCCAAAGTGGAAAAAAGTTGGTGCCCCCCCCTCTAACTTCTAAAATAAGAAAATGAAAAATCTAAAAAAAACATATGATGTACATTACTATAAAAACTACCAACGAAAATTGTTTTGAACGAGATCTAGTAAGTAGTTTTTTTAATACTTAACTTTGCACCTAATTTATATGGGGCGCTATACATACCAGGTGCAAACTTAACTTAACCACTTAGGGATGGAGTGTTTGTACGGAACCCTCGGTGCGCGAGTTCGACTCGCACTTGGCCGGTTTTTTGTTATTTTTGGGAATCAATTTAGGAAAAAATTGTATATATTTCGCAATTATGGTGTTATCCTATATCATTTAAATCTTCACTATCTTTTTTTATTTCCTCGAATTTGTCAAGCGTTCGACGCGAATGCCAAACAATGTGCGCATTAAAATGCATTATCAGTATTATTACTTAGCATGACCAAGTAGTTTTCCATTTATTCAGCTGGCATTAATTATTTTATAGTGTATTCAAAACAGAACAGCTCAACCTCCGCGCAATTATTTATAAACAAAACTACATACTAAGTTGGCCCAGTTGTTAAATTATAACGATTACTGCAAACACTGTTGAATTATTTTTGCTGTCCCTTAAAAAAAAATTTTTTTTTTTTTTCATTTTAGGACAAATAGGTATATTGATAATTTCTACCAACTTTTTGAAGGGAATAATACGTTTCCCTGAGTTCTAGATAGTAACATAGCTATTTCAAGCTTTCGTTGCGTGCAGTCCAAAATAAGTTGAAAAAAATCAGTGTTCTACTTCTACGTGAATTTTGTCAATTTCGAGTAGTTTTTGAAACAAAAATTATCAATGAAAAATTTAAACTGTAGGTTTCAAATATACACCAATAAATCGCAATGGCCCTGTAGTAGGAACCTTGATAGTATGTTAAGATACTTGTTTGATCATAGAGAAAAAACAATCAGCATTTTTGAACGCATAAGGAGCCTTAATTATTTAAGACGAGTAATTTTTGACGTTTTCCATGATATTTAAATAATCCAATATATTTCCCTTACAAAACTAACAATATTCTGAAGAATTCTTGAGGACGACTGTCTTTGAGGATTGCTGTGCACATTATTTTTTATGCCAACATATAATAGAGAAAAAAAAAACAAGTTACTCATTACACTATCCATTTGCCTTACCTCTTACCAAGGTCATTGCATGATCCCAAAAAAATGAACATAATGATTGTACGAAAGTATGGGATTGATAAAGTGTATTGGCTGCAATATTTAATTAATGTAGAGGTAAGGACGATTATAGGACACTTTTTACGTAATTGTCGAGTAAGAGGGTTATGTTATACCTTAAAATAAAAGGATTTAATTTAAACTGATACCGATACGGTTACCGTTGTCAAAGGTTGAGTCAACCTTACCAAACAACGGTTCAGGGAGACTCAAATAATTAATATACGCGATATAATCCGTTTAAATAGTTTTTCTCAAACATGCATTGAAATATCGTCATAACGTGCGTGCCACGTTTCGGGCGGAACAATTCGAGAGAACTGTGAAGGACTTTCATACAAAATTGAAGGCCTAGGCCGGGAAGTATTTTTTTTAAACATGGCGTCTGTGTTCATGAATTGGCTAAACAACTGAATTAGATATTATTATATTCTTACTGAAGCCCTTATTTCCCGGCGTCTACAGTAATGTAATTAACTATAATTTAAATGTGTGACAGTCGCGGGAACCGAAGAAAATACCATGTTATACCTACCTAGTTTTCTATAATAATGTATTTTCTCAAACATGCAATGGAATGTCGTCATAACGTTCGTTATAAACAGGCTTCGAAGTATCACGTTTCTGGCGGAACAACTCAAAAGAACTATAAAGGAAATTCACACAAAATTGAAGGCCTAAGCCGAGAAGTATTCTTTTTTAACATGGCGTTTGTGTTCATGAGCAGGGTAAACAGCAGTTTTGTTTTTTTAATGGTGTATTTTTTTTTATTTCGTTGCATATGTTTGAGAAAAGCACTATACATGCCAGGCCGTCAAAATGGGCTGCGTATCACTATCCCACACTATCCGGCCTCCGTACGGTCGGTCTATACCTACTCACCCGGCAAGCTCATCATTCCCGGTGCCTGCAGTATACTAATCTTTTCAGGTACTTCTGAACCTGGCGCGAGTGCTGTTCACCCTTCAGTACCTCGACGACGCCATCTACCTGACGCGGCGATCGCTGGAGGTGCAGCCGCCGGACCGCAGCGCGTGGCAACAGTACTTCACACTGGGAGAGATATTCAAGGCGTACGGACATTATCAGGTAAGGCTAACATCTACCTGACGCGGCGATCGCTGGAGGTGCAGCCGCCCGACCGCAGCGCGTGGCAACAGTACTTCACACTGGGAGAGATATTCAAGGCGTACGGACATTATCAGGTAAGGCTAACATCTACCTGACGCGGCGATCGCTGGAGGTGCAGCCGCCGGACCGCAGCGCGTGGCAACAGTACTTCACACTGGGAGAGATATTCAAGGCGTACGGACATTATCAGGTAAGGCTAACATCTACCTGACGCGGCGATCGCTGGAGGTGCAGCCGCCGGACCGCAGCGCGTGGCAACAGTACTTCACACTGGGAGAGATATTCAAGGCGTACGGACATTATCAGGTAAGGCTAACATCTACCTGACGCGGCGATCGCTGGAGGTGCAGCCGCCCGACCGCAGCGCGTGGCAACAGTACTTCACACTGGGAGAGATATTCAAGGCGTACGGACATTATCAGGTAAGGCTAACATCTACCTGACGCGGCGATCGCTGGAGGTGCAGCCGCCCGACCGCAGCGCGTGGCAACAGTACTTCACACTGGGAGAGATATTCAAGGCGTACGGACATTATCAGGTAAGGCTAACATCTACCTGACGCGGCGATCGCTGGAGGTGCAGCCGCCGGACCGCAGCGCGTGGCAACAGTACTTCACACTTGGAGAGATATTCAAGGCGTACGGACATTATCAGGTAAGGCTAACATCTACCTGACGCGGCGATCGCTGGAGGTGCAGCCGCCCGACCGCAGCGCGTGGCAACAGTACTTCACACTGGGAGAGATATTCAAGGCGTACGGACATTATCAGGTAAGGCTAACATCTACCTGACGCGGCGATCGCTGGAGGTGCAGCCGCCCGACCGCAGCGCGTGGCAACAGTACTTCACACTGGGAGAGATATTCAAGGCGTACGGACATTATCAGGTAAGGCTAACATCTACCTGACGCGGCGATCGCTGGAGGTGCAGCCGCCGGCCCGCTGGCGTGGCAACAGTACTTCACACTGGGAGAGATATTCAAGGCGTACGGACATTATCAGGTAAGGCTAACATCTACCTGACGCGGCGATCGCTGGAGGTGCAGCCGCCCGACCGCAGCGCGTGGCAACAGTACTTCACACTGGGAGAGATATTCAAGGCGTACGGACATTATTAGGTAAGGCTAATCATTGAGCTTCATACGATATTTAGCTGACATGGCTAATGTATCGTCAGAAAAAACGTAAGTGACTGATTTACTCACAAGAATAGTTGACTCATTTTTGAAGTATATTTGAAATGGTTAATAATATTACTAGCTCTAAAAAAATGTATAGTATTTTTATGAGAGCTAGAAAGCTAAATTTTATTAATTTGAACTAGATTTTTCATGAACAGACAAAAACGCCGTCCGCCATATTCGCCTATCTATGGCGTGACGTAAAATATCGAGTACCTACATAAACTTCTAAGGGCTACGCATATTTTTCAGTTCATAAATCTATAATAGAAGAAAATAATTTTAAAATATGGTTGTTATTCTGTATTTTGGAACGCTTAAAACGCCGCCATTTTCACCCCATGATGTACCTACGTAACGTCACCGATCCCGCGAAGAAAACAGAAGGGCTACTCCGATTTTCGAAATTCGACCCGTCGTATAGTGTCGTCCCGCTCACTCAAATATACTTTGACAGGAGATCGAGAGGGACGGCATTATTCGATGGTCGAATTTCGGACATCAGTAGCACTTCAGTTTTCTTCACGGGATCCTGGGATTATTTTGCTCTTTATGTACATAATGTTTGGTTAAAAACAGCCTTAGCAAAATAATAATTTAAATGAGATTTTGTGTTGCAGGAAGCGGCAGTTCATCTCAGGCACGCTTTAGATTTGAGACCGGATTTCGAACCGGCGCTGGTCGCGCTAAAAGACATCGAGAACATACCGGAGGCATCAGTCCACGTGTACACACTCCTTATCATTGTGTGTTTGGTGAGTACACTTAATACTGTATGTGTCACAGTCTTGTTAGACTTGAGACCGGACTTGGGCCTGATACTGAATGTGACACAGTACGTTAGACTTGAGACCGGAACCGCACTAGAACTTACCACAGCACAGGAATCAGGCCACAAGTACACACCCCTTCATCCTTATCTTTGTGTTTGGTGAGTTTACATTTATTACCGTGACTTTTACACCCATTGGCGAGTAATTCAAGATGACTGCCAATTTATGGGGCTAAACCCTTCCTATATATATTTTTTTACTACTTAATTTATTTCTGACATCAGGCGAGGTATTATTCGCTATCAGCGTGTCTATTTCAACCTATAATTTTTATTCAAGAAGACACAGCTGGCGCAGTGGTCTGAGCCGGCGGTCCTAGGTTCGAATCCTGGCATCAGCAAATATTTGTGTGATGAACTCAAACATTTGCTCCTGGGTCAAGAATGTCTTCCCTGGTCTAATACACATAACACAAGCCTACTACAGCTTACTTTGGGATAAGGTTGATTAGAGAGGTTGTCCGATTATTATTAAGACGAGAAGAATCTATCACCTGCTTTTCCAATGTTTTTGACGCCATGGCACTGATTTAACCTTTTGAGCGCCACAGTCGGCTGTGGCCGTCAACAAAAAATCGTGCCCCTGACGCCACGTCGGCCACAGCCGTCCAAATTTCAATGATCAAAAACTTTGTAATTCTAACGGCTACAAGTATTTTTCAATCCCTGTTGATTTTTGGGCACATCTTTTTTTTTTACTCTGGCGTCAGTGGCACGGTAAATTGCTAGACCGCTTGGCGGTCAATAGGTTAAAACGGTATAATATCCAGGTGATGGGAGTGCTTCTCGTGATCCTGTCGTCGGTGGACGGCGGCAGCGACGCGGAGGAGCACAAGACGCAGCGGCACTTCAACCGCGCGATGGCGATGCGCTCGCTGCGCGGCGTCACGCTGCCCGGCTCGCGCGGACGCAAGAAAGGCGGCTCCTAGAGGGGTCGCCCGGGAACTCCGGTCTAATGTCTACGTTCGGTTGATTTTGTATGTGTGCGCACCGTTTGAATACGACGTTCGATGTTCCATTTTCAAATTTATCGAATCATTTTTAACGGTTAATTATACGGAGATTGCCTTTTTTTTAAGTGAAGTTTGGATTATCTGTTTTAATGCTCAGTGTTGAAGGATTTCTCTTAATTATTTATGGAGGTTGTGATTAAATTACTTAATTTTTTATTACGGACATTAGACCGGCGACGTCTTTGAATAACATTTTGTCGCTTGAAAATTTAAAGATTGACAGCTAAAATGTTCTGACAGTATCGTTATGAGTAAGAAACAGATGTGTTGTGGTACTGTTTCGTGAAATGTTTGGTTCGTAGTGATTAACTTGCATTTAAAGCATTGTGATTGAAGCTTATCTAAATTTTACAACTACTAAAACGCCATATTTTTTAATTTTAATACTGATCTTTAATTGTAAGGATCTTTTCAAAATTTAACGAAACAGTGCGACAAAAAGAGGCTAATGTACAAAAGTGACCTAACCGGTCTTGCCATGTCTAATTTGATCTCTGCTATGTAGTCTTCGTCACCTATTAATAGTTGTCCCTAATGTGTGGTGTTTCCTTTTAGCATTTTCGAATAAAAATATTCGAAAGGCTTCCCAAATCTATAAATGATAAAACGCTACAAGAAAAACCTGATTCTTGTCATAATGTATTTTATTGTAAGTCTTATTTTAACCGCTAATGCTTTGATGAGCAATAGATGATACAGTTTAATGAAGAAAGGCAATGGAATAACTTCGAATTCTGTCAAGTCATAATGATGAAGCAAGAGAAATAGTTATATTTTTGCAAATTGTTACTCCTTCAAAAATGCAGTTTTATAAAGGAACTTCAACACATAAAAGTGCGATGTTTAGGAAGACTCGGGTCGGTTGTGGCGTGCAAGCCTAAGGAGTGTCTCACTTTTGCAACCTAGTCATTCACTTAGACAAGTGAGCCCGCGGACGGGCTGTGTGTATTTCGTTAGTAGTGCATGCAAATAACTTGTTAAGTGTTCGTAGCGTCTAAGGATTTAAAGGAGCGTCTTAAATTCTGAGATTGGTGAAAAATGTACCTGTTTTCAGTGGTTCTTTTGTTAATTTTTGACTATTTATTACTTAATACATGATTGTCCTAGCATCACACCTTCGTTTTCTTTACTCGTTTTTCACACACTTTACAGATATGTATATGGACGTGCAAAAAAATGTATGAGAAAATTAAACCTATAAACGAAACAAAATGTTACAAAATTATAATGTATTTATTATAAAATGTATACACATAACTGAAAAGTACGCCCTTTCGAAGCTTCAAATTACATCTAAGCTGAAAACGACATTTACTTAGAAGACTTTAAATTTTGAATTCACATTGGGCAATTCATTTACTCGTTACTTATACCTAGATAACCAAAACAAGATGCACTTGTAAACAGCGTGATGATCGAATATTTCAAAATGTTGATCGACATTAAAATTGCGATGGCTCGCGAGTCAAGCGGCTAAGGGTTCATTGGCGTAGTTCAATATACCCTTAAGCTTACTGGTGAAACCGAAGCGAACCATGCGTGCTAAGTAAAATATTTAAATATAAATAGTTGTCATATGAGATACTACGATCCCACTTGATTCGCGTCGGCTCGGCCAGTCAGCACATTCACAGCATAGTATGCCATACATACAGCGATCACAACTATCACTATAGGGCCCACCGGGGTTAAGTCTATGGAAGTTTACACTTGGGACGTACAGGGTTG
Organism: Apotomis turbidana; assembly: GCA_905147355.2. Lineage (NCBI taxonomy): Eukaryota > Metazoa > Arthropoda > Insecta > Lepidoptera > Tortricidae > Apotomis > Apotomis turbidana. Next base: position 20,456,111 of record LR990288.1, on the reverse strand, counting down.
AAACAGGTTATGTCTGTGAATGTGCTTTTTGATTCGCGATTATTGAAATAGTCTCTTCTCGTTCTTATGCGACGTCGTGGATGCAGAGACGGAAGATGTCGTGCTGGACAAAGAAGGAGTCTCCGAGGGTCTTTAGTACAAATGTCTGCATGTATGAATGTGGTGGGTCGTCGTCACACTGAAAAAAAAAAACACTTCCGTTAGAAATGCGTGAGAAAAATTTGCTCATTTAGAACATTTTTGCTAACAGCTATTTTGGGTAGGCGGAATTTGTAACATTAATTTACTGCATAACGCAAAATACAAATTTAAAACTCCCCAGACACTAGTAGCATCGTGAAACCCTCATTTAATGAGTGTTATAGAAAATGCTACTAAAACTGAACAAATAAAAATTTTGAATTCTTAGTTTATAAATTAGCTGAGATCCTATAAATTGTACCAATGAAAGTGGAATATGTCTATCAAACGTAGCTAAGATAATAATTACCTTGGCAGAAAAGACGCGATTAAAAATAACCGTATTCAAATGATTGGATCACGTGTTTAGGGGCTGTGATACCTACGACGAATCTTAATTATTATCGTCAATATTAATAAAGATTGACTTTCAAACTTTATCATTGAGCGTTTTAACACTATACCTACATATGAATAGGCAGGTAGTCAAAATTTGTTATATTAATACTTATTGAATATTGCTATACTAATCATAATTTTCAGTTATAGCAAAATTCATAAGCAAAAGTAATGTAAATGTTATCGCATGTGCTCAACAATAAAGGAGTCAATTACAAGATTAATTTAATTACCAATTGTTTGTGAATGGTCAATCAACTTTGCAGTGTCACAGTGAAAAGAGATAAGGGCCATTCTACTTTTCGATGACCATAATCATGTCTCCGTACAATAAATTACGAGAAAAAATTAACTACCTACACAGTAACACCTAAAAAAAATATTTAAGCTATCTGCCATAACAGTGTATACATGGGAAAATATGATTATTATGATATTTATAAAAAAAACGAAATGTGGTAACTCGGGTGTATATTTTGGTAACGCCGATGTTTTTCATACAAAAATAATGCACGTAGTACAAAGATAGAATTTGAATTTACGAAATATATTTCCATGGGCTACAAAAAATAAAATGTCTATGCAGTTTCATAAATAATAGAATTAACAATTAAATATTTGGTCATAATATTCACTTGTACATTTATATATTTTTAGTATTTTTTTGCGTCTGTCTCCCCTGGCGGACAAAATTAACACTCCTTCATGTTACCGGCACTAAATTATATAAAACGTTGTGGTGCAAGGTTTTGTTCGGATCGGGAATGGGTCCTTTACATTATGACAAGCATTTGGAGACGCAGGGGGGAATCCCGTCGAGAGCAGTTGCACGCGAGCAGCCGAAAGCAGTGCGTGTGTTTATTATGGCTCACCAGTTACCGACAAAATAAGGTAAAACTAAAACTTTTTAGTAACTTTCTTTGTTAAGTTGGTTATTATATGTAGCACACTGTAGTTTTAATGCGATGGTGTTAATAATGGCATAATTTATTATGTAACTTGTGAAGTTAGGTAAATATAACAACTGCGTTACCCTCCATTGAGTGACTATCACGAGGTAACGCAGTTGTTTGTGTAGTAACGCAGTTGTACATATTCTTGTTTTTCCGTTATTGTTGGACTAAATTGAATAGAAAGACACTTTCTATCATCAGGTGAATAACAAAGCAATATGGCATTAACACCGGTCGAGAAACAACGGTGTTATCGAGCCAAACTAAAAGAAAATGCGTTCCGTGATGCTGAGACAAAAGAAAAAACAACGCGAGGTTCTTTCGCCAGAACAAAGGAGTTGTGAAGCAACAACAAAAGAAGTTCTTATACAAAAAATTCAAAATGAGTTTAAATCTGTTTTCGAACCAGGTATGGGCCAGTATAAGGGAGAGCCAATTCATTTGGAAATCGATGCAAACGCTCGACCAATCTTTATGCCGGTGAGAACTGTACCATTCGCCTTGAAAGACAAGGTAGGTAAAATAAAATAGCTAGGTAAAATATGAAATTGCTAGGCTAATTGAAAACAAGCGAATTGCGCCCGTAGAATATGCAGACTGGGGCACGCCAGTTGTACCTGTCTTAAAGCCGGATGGTTCAGTACGTTTGTGTGGAGATTTCCGTATAACGATAAATAAATATTTGAAAATCGATCACTATCCTTTACCGACTATAGATCAGATTTTGATGAAATTACAAGGAAATCAGTATTTTTGTGAGCTAGATTTACGGGAAGCGTACTTACAGGCTCCGTTGGACGAGGAATCTCAGAAGTTTGTATCGATTGTGACAGAAGAGGGAATTTACAAATATTTATTTTTACCGTTCGGGGTCAGTACTGGCCCCGGATCATTTCAGCGGCTTATGTCACAAAAATTAAGCGGGTTAGATGTGATTGTGTATATTGATAACATATACATATATGGAAAAACACTAGCTGACACTCATGAAAATTTAAAATTGGTTCTAAGGAGATTAAAAGAGTCAGGACTAAGAATAAAATTAGAAAAATGCAACGTTTTTCAAGAAAAGTTGGAGGTTTTTGGATTTGAAGTAGACAAAGATGGTGTTAAAGTTATCCAAAGTAAAATAAAGCCTTTGCTGTCATTGCCCAGGCCGGAAAATGTTAAAATGCTGAGATCGTTTCTAGGAAAAGTCAATTATTATAACAGATTTTTACAAAATATGGCAACTATATTGAAGCCTTTATATGAATGTTTAAAAAAAGATAAATTTGATTGGACAAATGAATGTGACATAGCATTCAATAGTATTAAAAATGCACTAGTGAACACATGTTTTTTGTCACACTTGAATAGACAGTCAACTATTGTGTTAACTTGTGACTCTAGTGACAGCGGTGTTGCTGCTATACTATCTGTCAAAAATCAAAAACAGTAACAACGAGTTAAAACCAGTAGCTTTCGCTAGTAGGAAGTTAAATGATACGCAAATGAAATACTTATCCGATTTTGGAAAAAGAGGCATATGCTATTGTTTTTGGAGTTACAAAATTCTATGAGCATTTATTTGGTCAAAAATTTATTCTACAAACTGATAATGAAGCATTGGCTAAAATACTAGGACCTAAATATGGAATCCCGAAAATGGCAGCAAGACGGCTACAATATTGGTCAATTTTTTTAAGTGGATTTGACTATGAGATTACAATAAAATTATAAACACACTTTATCGTTTGCTCTTAGTACAGCCAGTTACCTTTATGATGTTCTCGCTTATACTAATAAAGCCCTCTCTGAGAATATAAACTATGAGATTGAACACATTAAATCCAAGAATAATCCAGCTGATATTATTAGATTCTGCAGAGATGGTTGGCCAGTTAGTAATAATATGGGCGTAAAATATGATTGCTATTTTGCCAGGAAAAATGAAATTTCCACAGATAAGGATTGTGTGATGTGGGGATATAGAGTAGTTATACCACCTTCACTAACGGATGAAATAATGTTAGAACTGCATGCATCCCATCTCGGCATAACCAGAATGAAAGAAATAGCTCGTTCTTATTTTTGGTGGCCAGAAATGGACAGAGAGATAAGTGACATAACGAAAAACTGTAAAATTTGTTTACAAAATCACAAACAACCAGATAAGATAATATTAACACCATGGCCACGGCCACCCTCTGTTTGGCACAGGTTACATGCCGATTATTTTGGACCTTTTTTCGGAAAAATGTACTTGGTAGTTATTGATGCTTACTCAAAGTGGCCAGAAGCGTTTGTAATGGCAAATATTACAGCCCGAAAAACTATAGACCTTTTTAAAAGTATTTATGTAAGGTTTGGATACCCTTTACATTTAGTGACTGACAATGGTCCCACGTGGACCAGCGAAGAATTTAAGACTTTCTGTAAGTTTACTGGAGTAAAACAGAGTTTTACCCCAACGTATTACCCGCCGACAAATGGTTTGGCGGAACGTTTCGTGGATTCGTTTAAATCACATGTAACCAAAATTGTCGAAAGTGGACATACACCTGAGTATGCATGTAATTTGTTTCTGTTTGATTACAGAAATTCTATTCACAAGACAACCGGCATGACACCGGCCAAATTTTATATGTACCATTGTGAAAAATTGTTACTTAGTTTATAGAAGATGCTTATTCTTTTGGTTTTATTAAGTAGGGAAGAGTGTTATATATCTATGGCAACGGCTTATTTTGTCATCCCTGTCATTCGGTGAGATATTTTATAAAAACTAAATTTAACGTGTCTATCAAAAATACAATTCGCGTATTAATTAATTACTAGCGGATACAACACGAGGGATATCATGCCACTAAGAACACAGTTCGAGAAATAATAATTATAAAACACAGAGCTATAAAAAACCATAGAGATTCGCCAAAATTAAAAGACGTGAACGTCAAGAAAAAAGAAAAAGAAAATTTAAATTTAACACTCCAAAAGCCTGTGACTTCTTCATAACCTCACAGACACAAACAATTTCGTTTAGGCATTGAGCGGCTGCGACACATAAGCCACGTTTAGAGAAAAAACATTTCGTGAAAATAATTCACTTGTTTTTTTTAAGGAGATGATGCAATCAAGAGCCGCCTCAAGCAAAAAAGAAACTGTAACTAACCATAATAGTAAAATGCAAAAAATATATCTGACGATGAAAAGTGACAAATTTTTTGAAAGAAAGATTTCAAGGTACAGTGCAGTCTCAAATTAAAAAGCAAGTTAGAAAATACATTAACCCTTTGAGCGCCGAGCGGCAAAGCAATTCAACGTGCCACTGACGCCAAACCAAAAAAAAAAAAAGAGTGCTCCAAAATCAACAGAGGTTGAAAAACACAGATAGTGGTTTGAATTAGCATGTTTTTGACCACTGAAATTTTTGACGTCAATAGGCGTCGTTGGCGTCAGTGGCACGAATTCCCGATGACGTGATTTGCCGTCTTTGGCGGTCAAAGGGTTAAAGTAATTTAAAAAGTCATTAATGACTTGAAAAATTATGAAGTTGTATCACAGTCTAAGAAACAATACAGTCGGTCGACGAAGGCGTCTAGACAGGGCAATCGTGCGGGGTGACAGAGGCGGCGGCGGGACGGGCGCTCCCCATGTGTCATACGAAATTGTTAGTATTGCGGGAGATGACTTCCAGGGCTGACGCGTCTTGCAAAACATAATTAAAATGGTGCATACGACATGTGCTGTGCGACAATGCATGTCGTCATCTTTTAAAAATAAAGAACTACGATTCCATAGATTTCCTCGGTCAATAGAAAGGTAAATATCTGTGGCTCTAGTGAAAAGGGGTTAAACTCGAAAAACACTACTTTACAGGAGACGCAAAAAACCGTTGCGGCTTAAAATTATTCAGACTTCTGATCACTGTACTTCAACCACTATACTTACAAATAAACTTTAAATGCACTTTTAATATTTAAAAAATCCTCTTTCAGGGGGTAATATTCTCACTTCTTCAAAGTTAACGGTTAAAAAAAAATGTGACTTATATCCGTGCCAAAACGTGTTCTTAAGGACATAACTTACTTTATACCCCTTTTCACCCATAACACTTACACTACCCGGGAATATAACTGAACTTATACCAATTTTCACCATTATTTTTGAAAGTGTAAAATGGACTTGCTGTTCGGCTTATTTAAAGTTATCTCCTTTTATAAAGGAAAAATACACGAACACCCTAAATAAGAAATACCTAACTAAACGAAACCTATCATTTAAGAGCTTCATTTCAGAGATAATCCTAAGAAAACAAACTTTTACCCTTTTGCACTCAATTAATTTAGGTGTACTGTAATATAAACACACTTTTACCAATGGTTTTTTAGAAGTTATATCATTTTTTGCGGTGCAGTTATAATAAAAAATCTTCATTTTTATTTATTCTTTATTACAAAAATAACAGAAAAAGTCAACATCAGCATATAAAATTATTCTCATCGTTTTTAACTTGTGGTCGTTCATCAAAAAGAATAAAATATTAAGTAATCTTTCTTAAGCGATACAAGATGATAAGTACCAAAACCAAGATACGTACAAAATTTAGTTTTTCCAGTTGACTTACAATTACGGATAACTTTTAGTATGAGACCTTATACTAAAATTTTAACGCAATTGTGAATATTTAGACACGGAAAATAACATGTATCACGTATTGAGGGTCAGCTTGTAAAATTTCAATTCTTGTATAAAATCAATTCTTGCCTGTGCTCTGTTGGCGCCAAAGGATGGGAATGGGAATCTACCACATCCTCAGAACATAAATTTTTTTCGTAAAAGATCTTACACTCGGGTTTATCAAATTTAACAAAAAACCGTTTTTTTACCGATATCCGTTTGGACCACTGTAAATCTTTCATATACAAGAAATAATGAAATATGTTCCTCGACGGCTTTCAATCCATTTTTACTTATTTTTGTGGTACTCAGCATTATCCATCACGCTGAATCTAGGACAAGTTCTTTACTGATTTTAAGTTTTTCAGTTACTCCTGGAACAAACTTTGATGTTTCGTTAAATGGTTATCGCATTACCAGCCTCTGCAAATGCGATAACACTCTCGTCTTTATTTTTAAATAATTGGCAAACTGTCTATTCTTTGTTGTTGCGTCTACTTTTGTGTTTTTAAACTCTAATTCAATTAAATTAGCAATGAACTGAACCCTTTTGTTATATATTCTCCTAAAGCCCTATTAACTCTCAAATATTTGTTTTTGAGTTCTTCTTGCATATTTATTGCGCATTTCATTTTAAAATTTTCCTAGCATCTAAACTCCTTTATTTTTTTGCTTTCATTATATTTGTTTCATACTATTTACCAAAATGTCTCCTCTTTTTCCTTTCCTCCCTATGTTTATTTTCTCACTTTTTTTAGGTTGTCGTTTTCGTCCTTGACCGACTCTGTCCCAAAACGAAAGTTGCTCTGCTTCTTCTGCCGTTCCGGTTTCTTCCGTTTCTCGTAAATTTTATGAGTCAGAATCAGTGAACACTACGTTCTGCCTATTTCAGGAGTGCTAATAGAGTCGACACAATTATTGTCACCTTTCTCCTCAACAAGTTTGAGCATTCGATCGATTCGAGATCGGCCTGCCGTTCTGTGTAACAAACTAAAAAATATTATTAATCCTAGGGCCACCTTCCGGGCATCAGACCAGTCCCATGGTACCATATTATTATATTGTCATATTTAAGTAGCAAGTAGGTACTTGGGCAAAATTTCAGCTCAATCAGTTGCAGATATTCTGCTTCAAAATGGAATTGCAATATCCCGAACAAACATAGTAGTAACATACATTGCAAGTTAAACAACTAAAAAAAATGCCTACATCACTACTGTAGGTCAGTCTAACTGGTGAGCCAAATTTTATAATGGGATGATTTATTAGATTCAAGTGTACTTAAAATAAACGACAGCGAAGAGACTTTATAATACTAACTTCTTGATACAAGTAATCGCCGTGGTGTAAAATGATACATCTCACTGGTATAAGTCTATATACACCCATAAATGCTAAATATTTATTCGTGAATATGGATTAATTTCGATTTATTTTTATAAATTATGGGTAAATTGCTGGTGCAAATCGGTACAAGTAAACATTGATCATTAAATACCAGATTTCATACGAGATACAATTCGAGTTATACCATTAATGTTTAACATTAAGTAGTGAATACAGATTAATATCGATGTATATTCTTTAAGGTTTGTAATCTTGTTTTGTAAAAAGGTATAAGTAAACATTGATCCTTTAACACAGGATGCGTCAAAAGAGACAAATGAACTTAAATCGTTCTCCACATGCAAAACACCAAATTGTTCAATGTTATCTGTAGTTGCACCATATTTCACGATATAATTCACCAGATATACGGTTTGGCACAATCCTAACTTTGTCATTTTAAAAGATAACTTAGCTCCGATTACACCAAAAGATGCGCAATTTTTTTTTGTGAATTTTGGTGTATATAACGCAAAAAGGTCATAAGTGCACTTTAACCCCTTTTCACTAGAGCCACAGATATTATATTTTTAATATTATTTTATAGTGCCTAAGTAATAAATTTTCTCATGTCATGCTAACGTAAACAAAATGGCGGATATAAAAGCGTTACGCCTGCCAGTAAAAATTGAAATACCGCAGAAATATCGCTAATTGTTTGTTTCTGTGTACCTAAGCAAAAATATATAATGATATGATATGTCACATGAATTTTTAAATTCAAAATGTCGGACATGATTTATAGGTTATTTTAAGTAATTACGAGTTTGACCTTTACTCCCCCACTGCCGTCGTCATCCATTTTTGTATATTTTCAATATTTAATTTTACTTCAACAAATTTTTATTACATTAAAAAAAGTAATTACGAGTTACGTAAGGTTTAACTTAGACTTTATTTAAAAAGTAAGAAATTGTTTGTTGATGGATCATGTCTGATTTTTAATTTATTTTTGAGGGTCCGCGGGGTACCGATTACGAAAATGGCGTCCATTGTGAAATCCAAGATGGCGGACATTATTTTTCGTTAAAATCGATATGGGTGTCATCTCCGAGGTTCCTGGGGGTTCCGATTATGAAAATGGTGTCCATTTTGAAATCCAAGATGGCGGACATTATTTTTTCTTAAAAATCGATATGGGTGTCATCTCCGAGGTTCCTCGGGGTTCCGGATACGAAAATGACGTCCATTTTTAAATCCAAGATGGCGGTCATTAATGTTTCTTAAAAATCGATATGGGTGTCATCTCCGAGGTTCCTCGTGGTTCCGGATACGAAAATGCCCTCCATTTTGAAATCCAAGATGGCGGACGTCACTTTTCGAAATGGGTGTCGATGTGTGTAGCAGTGATATCTATTTTTGAAATCTACACCCCCAGAAACCTAGAAAACGGCACCCATGTCGACTTTTTAAAAAGTGACGTCCGCCATCTTTATTTCCAAAATGGACGCCATACGTAAAATTAGTACACATACATACATACATACACGAACCCTAAAAACATTACCCTCCTTTTTTGGGCAGTTGCGTAAGTCTGTGACAACCCTTGGTAGATACGGTAACCTTGAGCGGTGTCGGCATTTACGCAAACATCAAAGGCGTCGGCCCACTGTTAGTTTTTACACTGTGGTTGTATTGCAAGAGATATGCAAACTAGTGACTCTTGACACGAGTTATGTATTACAAGCCAGAGGAAGATGTTAAACCCATGGTTCAATCATTTTGTCTATTGATTACGTTTTTACGTAAAATATACTCCACCTAAATTACCACTGCGTTACTTTTTCAACCACTGCGTTACTTTTTCAACCACTGCGTTACCGTTGTCCTCTGTCTCCGCAGCTTTTATAGATATGTTGGTATTAAATTGATAGCTGAAAACTTGACGATCTCAAGTATAAATATAAATGATTGCAAGCCGATATATAGCATTTATTTAAACAAACTAGAGATTTTATTAAAAGAAAAAGTAATGCAGTCGTTTTGATTTATTTATAAAACGGATTGTGTGTGTTTTTAAAATATTATAAAGCCTGATATATAATTGCTACAGGCACAAAGTTTACTAATGTTGATATTTAGAACTAAACTGCAGAGCTATTTATTAAAAAAATACTTAATGTAATGTAACGCAGTTGTTTAAAATTATGCCCCGTGGTAACAGATACCCCGATTTCTCAAAAAACACGCCATAAAGTTCGCTGCTCGGTATGGTTATACAAAATTTAGACTTGCATTGTTTAAAATATACAAGCCCAATGAAAATATTTGAATTTTGTTTTTCTCAGAGTTCGAAATTATCAAGATAATAACGAGCCGTGATAATTATCGGATAATTATCACCAGTATTAAAAGATCATTTGTTAAATTGTTTCATAAGAAATATCGATGGTTTATTGTTTCAAAACAAAAAAAAAAGTTTAATTTTAATACAATACAAATCAACAATAATGTCAAGTGCTGAAATACACGTTTGGATACTTAGAATATAGTTCTATTTCACGGGCGCAATTTTTTGTTATTATCAATTGATAATTATCCACCTGTTATTATCACGATAATTATCGTTGATAATTATCCTTTCGAACCCTGGTTTTTCTGGTTAATTTTTCTTAACATTGCGATGGAAATGTACATCTAAAAAAAGAATGTGCCATAATAAATTATTTTAACCACACTTCCATTTTCAAATCAAAGATTCACAAAGCGCAGTATTTATATTATCTACCTATTCAAAACCAATGTTGAATTTTGTTTGTTATTCAAAAACAAAGATTATGATAAAATCAATTAAGGAAGTTCGAGGTGATAAAGTTTTGCATTTATCAAATTGCATCAAGCTTAAGGATTCATAAGGTTAAGAGCGTTTACAAATGAAGCGAAAATTGAAAAATTTAATGATTCGGACAGGAATCGAACATAACATTTAGTTTACGTTAGCAGATGTTACTGCTTTAATAAAAATAAGTTAAGAGCGTTAGTAAAATCTGTACATGCTCTAACAGGGGATCCGTAAAAGTATAGGAATTTTCTTACATGGGGGGTCAAATATGGCCAAAATTGTCCTTACCTACATAATTAATGACTGCCTACTTGCAAAATTAAGCCTTCAAAAATGTGTTTACTTACTTGCAACCTGCCGAGAACATTGATTAGAACACCACCATCAAACATAGGTTGTGAATCAATGGATGTGATAAACCTGCCAATTTTTTGGAATCCCAAGGCCTGAAAAAAATACAAGTCTCTATTTAACTTTTTGACCACTCAACTTGACAACGGAAAGCTGTGTCTTATACACCAAGCTGAGCATATTTATTGTATAGTATGGGCACCATTTTCTGATGATGTAAACTTCTTTGGTCCTCAAAATGTTAACAGTGGTGATAGAAATCTCAGCCTAAAACTGTGTCTAAAAAATAACATTGGAATACAAATTATGACAAACAAATTCTTCTTGTGTCTATTATTCTGTACTCACATTTAATTTTTCCATAATTTTAACAGCACCCTGTAGTTGGACTCCTTCAAAAGTCATGAATGATGTTTCGACCTAAAACAAACCATTTATAAATTAATAACAAAATTATTTAATCTTGTAAAATTAGACTGCAGTTTTTGGTATTAATGTTGATGTTTTATGAAAACAATATTTGGTTAACAAAAAAACCATTTTGGGAAGCAAAAAGATATACGGACTCAACGTAAAATTATTCTGGTGTATGAATATTGATTTTGGAATACAAAATGATTTAGTTTAGGGAGCTCTGAATAGAGTGGGTTTAATTTATATTAATTTATATGGAGGTAATTCATTTTACTTGGAATTTAGTTTTAGGGTATAAAAGCCATTTTGGTGAGCGTTTAAATATTAGCGATTATTTTGTATCGTATGTCGGGCTGACAATTTCACATGAGTGTAAACCGCTTAATGCATGTTGTGTTGGTTTATTAGTTTGAAGTCCCTTTAAGACTGAAGAAATAAATAAATAAAATATTAAGGGATAACTAAGCAAAGCTTGTACTATGGGTACTAGACAACGTCATACATAGTATATAAACAACAACCATGACCCAGGAACCAATATTCGCGTTCATCACACAAATATTTGCCCCGGCCGGGATTCAAACCCAGGACCGCTGGCTCAGTACGCAGCTGCACTACAAACTGAGCCTAACGCGTCATCAAAATGTTGAGGTAATTAAATAAACACTTTTGAACAAGATAAAATCCCATTTTGTTACAATAATGTAGTTAAATTAAATTGCAACTAAGGAGAATGTCTTGTTGCTAACCTTCGCTGAGTAGATACAGGTTAAGATCAAATGGATCTTAAGCATTAAACAGTAGGTAGTTTTTAATATTTTTAGCAATAATTATATAGCTGGCATTCTTCCAACTTTCTTTCTACAGTTTAAAGTAGGTAAAGTTAGTTATTTCATATGAAAAATGGCTGTAATTAAATTAAACCTTTTGTTCAAAATATTACACAAGTGGGTAAATATGAATAAATATTAGAATTAAATTGAAAGATGTAAACTTTCAAAAACATGTAAAGTAGTTTTTATTATAACCGCGTCACAACAACTGTTTACGTTACAGTGCGAGCGAGCGATTATCACTTTCCAAAGTTGTCTATTTTTATTGCAGTTATAGGACATTGCACCAAAAGACGAAACATTACGATGATTCATTATCTTATAAACACGTATCGGTGACATCAGAACATCTCATGGACAGGTTGTTGGCAAAGATATTATTGTATGACGAAGCGACGCATACGTCTAAATTATATATAATAGCTGCAACCAATGCAAAGAAGCACTCACGTTGTACAAATTTGCCAGATTTGGTCGTTGTGCCGGGTCGTCGAATAGCGCATAGTATTGCTGAACAAATCCTTTCCCAATTGCATCGTATTGCGGATTTAGCGCCATTTAAACGGTTTTTTGTTCCAAACTCACTATAAAGTCCACAATTTGCCGAAAATGTAAATTTCAGGCTTTCGGCATGCCCTGTCCACAGACAGCAAAAAATGGCTAACCTAACCAACCGTTTTGTTTTTCAGTGATACCAGGTTTTCGTTCGGAAATATTTACGTCATGTTCTGTCAAAACTTGATTTGACGAATATCAACTACGTATTTGTGTATTCATTATCATTATTTAACAAGTAGTCTTTTTTTTAATTTGGATTTTTAATGAACTTGGAATTATTTAATCGATACTGAAATCGTTATATATAGCAACGTACGAACATATGGACATCACTATAATCATCGACAAATCTCATACTGCATTGTAAAAAAAAAACTAGATTATATCTCTGGGCTCTGGGTCAGAAAAAAAATGGTGTGACTGGTTGTGGTTGTGGTGTGGTGAAGCTGAAGTGGTGAACGGTGAACTAAACTGGTGAATTAATGAATAGTAAGAGCACTGCGGGGTCTGCGGGTATTTTACGATTTTTACGAATTAGTCAATTATAATCATATATTTGTGCGCGTTCATAGACTTTATAGTAATCAGATCAGGTCTCCAAGTCATAATCTTCATTTACCATGTCTTTGGCGGATGAGCTACTCGCTGACTTGGAAGAAAACGACGATGGAGAGCTGGAAGCTGCGATTGAAAACAAAACGAAAGATGTTGATCATGAATTCGCCGTGCCTCATCCTGTTATACCTATGGAAGAAGATATAAAAAATGTTTCAATAAGGGAGCTGGCGAAGTTGAGACATTCTGACCGCCTCCAGAGGGTATGTTTCAGATTGTAAATTATTTCCCACTTTCTCGTTCCTTGTTGTTTCTTAGCAGTTCATCCTTAAAGAATTTGACAATACTGATAGAATATGGAACACCATTCCCACCGACGTGATAATTTTAAGGTTTTTGGAAACTATCCTGCTTTGAGGTAAAAATATGGCAATATAATTCAGGCTTTGCGTTTAGTAAATTTCGACCTTGCTTTACTTCCAAATGGTGATGAAGTTTGAATATTTTTTTGATGTACCTAATTGTTTAATAAAATAATGAACTTTATTCTGCAAGTAGTCCACAAGTGCACTTTTATATGTCTGTGTCTACCAGCATTTCACAAGAGGAGACCACTGTTGAGGAAAACGCCAAAAGAAACTCTACAATCAGTCATTGCAATATTGTCATGAGTTGTATTTTTCTAATGTATACATGTTGTAAATACAGGTCATTTCAGAAATAGAGCAAAATGTTGGCAATGATCGTAAAAAGATTGAAGTGACTGGACTTATGGAATCAGACCCTGAATACCAGCTGATTGTGGAGGCCAACAACATTGCTGTGGAAATTGATGGTGAAATAGGTAAGTTCACATTTTGTGTTTAATTGTTTTTCTAAGGACACATTTATGCATAATACAGCAAGAATTTGATTTAAAACCTGTATTCTATGCTTTGCTGTACTCTATACACTGATGTCATTAGGCTACTAATGTTTTTTCTATTATTTTATTAAGTATTATGAAAAGTAATGTAACAAAATAATAAAGATATTAAATATTCCTGCATCAAATACATAGTTGTCAAAATGCATAAAAGTGTCCAATTTATAAAAGAACCATTTCATTTTCCAGCTATTATCCACAGATTTGTGCGAGACAAGTACCAGAAACGGTTTCCTGAGCTTGAGTCCTTGATTGTCACACCATTGGAATATATTAGGACAGTGAAGGAACTCGGGAATGACCTAGATAAGGCCAAGAATAATGAGACGCTGCAGAGCTTCTTGACACAAGCTACTATTATGATTGTTTCTGTGACAGCTTCTACTACACAGGGGTATGTTTCATGCATTTCAGCACTCACCTTAATATGCTTTTATATGAAAGAAGAAAGAAAAATACAAAAACAAAATAAAATAGCAAATATGGACGTAACTGTAGCAGTGTAATGCCACTTCAAGCTGTGATGTTACATGAATTAAAAAAGGAGACCGTTCTGAACCATCTAATTACCGTCCCATTGCCGTAACCTCAGTGTTGTGCAAAGTCATGGAGCGGATCATCAACGACCAACTGATCCGATACCTTGAAGATCACTCCCTAATTAATGATCGTCAGTATGGCTTCAGACCGAAACGATCAACGGGCGATCTTCTAGCGTATGTGACACACCTCTGGGGGGAGGCTATTGATAAACACGGCGAGGCTTTGGCTATCAGCCTTGACATTGCCAAAGCTTTCGATCGGGTCTGGCATAAAGCACTTCTTTCCAAGCTTCCTGCCTACGGTCTGCCCATGCAACTGTGTAAATGGATTGCTGACTTCCTGCATGAGCGTAGAATCCGCGTCCTCGTCGAAGGGTGCGCTTCGCGGTTCATGACAGTGAATGCTGGCGTCCCACAGGGCTCTGTTTTATCACCCACCCTCTTTCTTCTGCATATCAATGATATGCTACCATTAGGGAACATACATTGCTATGCGGATGATAGTACGGTCCATGGTCGATATTTTGGCCGGCCAGGAGCTTGTAGGGCGGAAATCGGCGCGAAACGTGAGAATCTTGTCGTTGAACTGGACCAGGTTCTGGACCTCATTAGCAAATGGGGATCTGTTAACCTGGTTGAGTTCAACGCCAAGAAAACCCAGGTGTGTGCGTTCACTACCAAGACGTCTTCGTTTCTCCCTACTCCTAGTCTCCAGAGCACTCCTCTTGGTTCGCGTGATAGCCTGAATATGCTAGGCATGGATATCCGCTGCAATCTGAACCAAAACGAATACATCGAGTCACTGATTACCACAGCTTCCAAAAAACTGGGGAAACAGGGTGCGACGGTTCTTCACGCCGGACCAGCTTTGCCTTCTTTATAAGACTCAAGTTCGGTCGTGCGTTGAGTACTGCTCGCATCTTTGGGATGGCTCCGCCCAATATCTACTCGATGCGCTTGACAGATTGCAGCGTCGGGCGGTCCGCATCATAGGTGACAAGAAAAGTACCAGATTCCTCGAACCCCTTCAATTACGTAGGGACATTGGGTCGCTGAGCGTTTTCTATCGCCTATACCATGGCGAGTGTTCTGAAGAGTTATTTTCTCTTATCCCACCCTCCCCTTTCCGTCATAGAACCACACGTGCCAGCTTGCGATGTCATCGCCTCACCGTGGAGAATATTCCCACACGTACCAAGAAGTTTGGCAATTCCTTCATCTGCCGAACTATTAAAGTATGGAACTCCTTGCCGGCTCATGTGTTTCCTCCTTCTTATAACTTGGGACCCTTCAAACGAAGCGTGAAGAAGCATCTCTCGGGCCAGCATGGCAGTGTCAACTGACTTGGCACCGTTGGTTTCTCGTCAGTCGCCATTGCGACTTGGGCTCCCCTTTTTGCTTACCATCAGGCGAAGTGGAGCCACTATGTTGTGCCGTTATAAAAAAAAAAAAAGAAATCCCGAAGTTTATGATTTATAAAATAAAAAGTTTATTGCAAATGAAAATTATGTCAAGTAATAGATTTATAACAAATGAAATTCGGGAAAGTGAAATACTCTTTGTCCTTATGGCAAGCAACAAAGTGCTGAAAATGTCACATTTGTTGATGTCGGACGATTTTAATATGCTGTTACAGTTAAGCTCAGTTGCAAAACCAAGATATTAATTCAATTGAATGCTTTTGTCCTTTTGAAATAAATTGAGCTTTTTATATTTTAGGAAAATATTGACAGAAAGTGAATTAGCGGAAATTTACGAAGCTTGTGATATGGCAAGTGATTTAAACAATTTCAAGTCCAGCATCTATGAGTATGTGGAAAGTCGGATGACGTTCATTGCGCCCAATATCACTGCTATTCTTGGTGAGTATAGTTTTGTATAAAAATAAATAACAGTCATTGGAAAATTTACATATGCACATGATATCAGATATTAACTGACCATTGTTTTGCAGAAGGAGCAGTTTTTTTTAGTAATGCAAAAAGTGACCAAGTTTATTCATTGATTCAGACTTAAGTCACTTAGGCAAAAATGTGCTCTGGTCACTTTATGCATAACTTAGTTACTAAGTTTTGACCTTCTGTCGTATTTACATCTTTTGCCACCCCTACTTGGTTCCATCATAGTACTTATTAGAAAATATGCTGTCAGTTTGACACACTTAATGGATTTTATTTCGTACCACTAGATATAGCGTGTTCTTGCCGTCCCAGCTCTCTCCAATTACAGTCCACACAATATGGGGTTTGACATTAGTCAAAATAAAATATTTAACCACTAAATTAATAAAAGATTAAAAAAATACAGAGAATAAATAGAATACGGTATTTTTAATTAATTAAAAACAAAAAAGAGGCTGATATATACTTTTTTATGTGACATCGCACAAAGATTCCTACGAAAGGATTGTTTTGATATTGAAATTAAAAACTAATTTTATATTATTTGTTTCAGGTGCATCAACAGCAGCAAAAATCCTGGGTATCGCTGGTGGCCTATCAAAGCTGTCCAAAATGCCGGCATGCAATGTGCTGCCTCTTGGTCAACAGAAGAGGACTTTATCTGGCTTCTCGCAGGCCGCCTCTTTGCCCCACACCGGCTTCATCTACTTCTCGCAGATTGTCCAGGACACGACACCTGTAAGTTTTCATGAATATAATTATGATTTAAATATTTGTTACTATATCAATGGCGTGGCGTTCGCAGAACACAATTCTAGAATCAGAATCGGAATCATAATTTATTTGCTAGAATACAGTCAAGTGGATGTCAAATACATTTTCGAGGTACAGTGTATTCTGCCTGCTAGTGGGCATGCAAATATTATAAAATTAAAAATAATAATAATGGACACAATCAATCGATCAATCATTTATTTATTTGACTTATTTGGACTAAAATTAACTAAGACATGGTATTTTTCCTATAATTAAGGATTCCTTCTAGTTGGCTTGCCTATTATATTAAGGCATTTGTAGACCTTACACTACTGTCCTTGAAGATACACTTAGTCATATGGGTGCTGGCTCCCAATGCGCGTTTCTTTAAAGGTATAGGGCGCCTAGGGCACCACACAATGAATGACGCCCAGGGCGCCACTATGGTTAAGGCCGGCCCTGTATCTATCCTGGCTCGCCCTACAATTTTTTTGATGGCACGCCTTATCGGCAATAATCGAATTCTCAACAATATCTTTTAAATAAATTTATGTTTTTTAGGAGTTGCGTTATAAAGCGGCAAAACTAGTGTCGACGAAGCTGATTTTGGCGGCGCGCGTGGACGCCTGCCACGAGAGCACGGACGGGCGCATCGGCCGCCAGCTCAGGGAGGGCATCGAGAAGAAATTGGATAAATTGCAGGTACAAATGATTTACTGCAGAAAATCTATACTCGACGCCACGTAGCTTGGCAACTACACCGTGGTAGAGGGTGTCTGGGCGTGGAGGGAGCGGACCCGCTACCACGGTGTAGCAATAAAAGTAAAAATGGTCGTTACGGGGAACAAACAAAAGTGTCGTCATTAGAAATTGAGTTTCATGGTAGGAGGAGTCATTGGTCGCTATTGCCAAGCTACGTGGCGTCGAGTATAAGCTAAATTGCAGATTTTATCCGTGTGTATTTGCCAGTGACTAGAATAGGTAGAGTATATTTACTTACACTTCGAAGAACAGAGTCGAGAAGTGGAGACTCCCTAACCGACCGGACCGACTATTGAAAAGGAAACGTGACATGCGGCCCATAGCTTATACAGTCGCCATCAGATATGCGCTGTTCGTCCAACGGCCAGCATATGCTGAGCTTGGTACCCTTGGCCAACATTATTGTTTTTTGTAGATAATATTGTATACGCATAGACCTAGTACTTTTTTTTTCTTTTTTTTTCTCCGCTTCTGTATGTATACTTATATTGTAATATTGTGTTTTAATGTTGTGTCAATAAAGCTAATTTGAATTTGAATTTGAATTTGATATATCGCAGCATATAAGGCGTTCATAAATATGTGAACATAACTCTTTTTGACTGGGCGTTACAGTACATGTTCATATATTTATGAACGCCTTATATGCAGCGATATGTCTGATGGCGACTGTACCAATCAGTAGATTAGATACATGCTACTTCCCGATCAAAGAAATTCAATTAATTTTTACTTTTGCACATTGGACATTTAAAAACTTAGACCAATAAGTTCTCCAGTCTCTATGCATTCACAACTTAACAAAGGGTATAGCAGGATAGCCTAAGAAAAAGTACCCCCAGCGTTTTTGGGTCGAAACTATAATCAAACGATGGCTTTTAAGGAGGTAATACCCTGCACAAAGTTTCATCCCTCTGTTACCCCCTGGGTGTGAAAAACACCCGATTAACCCCAAAACTGTTTTATTAATTTTTTCCTAAACTATGAAAGTGACGAATTTCAAATTTTGTACAAATATTAATGAGACTAAAAGCTATATTAAAAAAAAATATGACCCTCCTAACCATTTAAATTCTTGTAAAAAAAAGTAAAAAAAAAACAAAAACACCCTGTATAACAAGTTCGGCTCTTGGTACACACACCATTTTTTTTCCAAATATGAATCAATTTATATTTTACATCATACAAAAGTTTTATCGACCTAGCCCAGAAGGAACATTACGAAATTAATATGAATTGACTCTTTAGTGCCTACTATTCATTTAACTCCTACTAAGAGCCTTGCATTATTTTTTAACCCCCGACGAAAAAAGAGGGGTGTTATAAGTTTAGCATGTGTATCTGTGTATCTGTGTATCTGTCTGCGGCATCGTAGCGCCCAAACGGATGGACCAATTTAAGTGCGTTTTTTTTAATCGAAAGACTTCCGTCGAGATGGTTTTTAGCTATGTTTGGTGGAAATAGGACCAGTAGTTTCCAAGATATTCAGCTTTAATTGGAACAAGTGACGAGATCTCAGCCAATATTGAAGTCAATACTTCGAAATATTGGCTTAATGTTAAGTTTTATTAGCATTTTCTATATGACTTACTAATTTAGGGTCTCATGATGACCAGGTAGTTGATAATGGATCTCAGCCAATATTGAAGCCAAGGATTCCAAATTTGGGTAAAATGTTAAGTATTACTAGCATTTTCTATATCACTTGATAAATGAAGGTCTCATGATGACCAGGTAGTTGTGAATGGATCTCAGCCAATATTAAAGCCAAAAAATCAAAATTTTGGTAAAATGTTAAGATCTATTAGCATTTTCTATATCACTTACTAAATGAAGGTCTTATGATGACCAGGTAGTTGTTAATGGATCTCAGCCAATATTGAAGCTAAGGATTCAAAATTTTGGTTAAATGTTAAGTACTATTAGCATTTTCTATATCACTCAATAAATGAAGGTCTCGTGATGACCAGCTAGTTGTTAATGGATCTCAGCCAATATTGAATCTAAGGATTCAAAATTTTGGTTAAATGTTAAGTACTATTAGCATTTTGCTATATCACTCAATAAATGAAGGTCTCGTGATGACCAGCTAGTTGTTAATGGATGTCAGCCAATATTGAAGCCAAGAATTCCACATGTTGGATAAATGTTAAGTTTTATTAGCATTTTCCATATTACTCACTGAATGAAGATCTCATGATAACCATCTAGTTGTGAAAGGATCTAAGCCAAGAATTTCAAATGTTGGTTAAATGTTAAGTTTTATTAACGTTACAATCAACAATTTAATAAAATTTTGACAGTACAATAATTGGGTACCTTGGAGCTGAAGATGGCCGTAAGAACTCCTAAACAGCACATGATAAACCCATGGTGTTTGGGCTCGTCTGACTGTTCTTGATGAACAATTAACGTTTTTTACGTGTTACTGTACACAGTCGATAATAAAACCGAGTCTCAGAAAAACTTTTTTGACAAAAAAACTCATATTATAATTTCTGTCACAGTACTGTACTGGGTTACTGTTTCTAAGTTTCGCAATTCTGCTAAAGCTGAATTGTCATTAGGACTATTGAACAGGTTCCTTTGATTGAGGTCACAAATAGCAACACCCTGCAAGATTTTAACCCGACTAAAGGACACGTAAGCTTTAGCAAAAAGTACTCTTGCCTAAGTGAATAACAGCTTTTTAGGATTCTGTAGTCAACAAGGAACCCTTATAGTTTCACCATGTCCGTCCATCTGTCTGTCCGCAGCTTAGCTCAGAGACATATTGTTAGAATAAAATTTTAAAACTTTTTAATGTGTACCTTCCCTACATGTAAAAAAGTGGGGATGTAATTTTTTTTATCGGTTTATCCCATGGTGTGGGGTATAGATGATTAGGTCCTTCAAAACTAAGTCAAGTTACCTAGCACCAACTGCTATTTTTATGGAGCTAAGTAAGCCACCCGCTATATTTGGATCCTGTAGAATAGAAACCTGGTTCTGTTTTAGGCCATAAGTAGCAGGTTCTTTCGACTCATCCAGTGCATTTAAACTATATATTCTGATTGACTTGGCTAATAACTTCGCCATTTTGTCATTAGAAGCATTAACTAGATTGACTTTAACGATTTTTTCCCAGAATATTGCTTAATGCTATTGAAATTAAATATATCCTAATTTCAATCTTAGAGAAGACGGCTTTCTTTACCACTGGCTTTAGATTTTGTTGTACCTACATACAGTCAAGGATCAAGCTCGACGAAAGACTGGAAACTCTGGACTTTAAACGGTGTAGTTAAAATAAAAATAGTGTTAAAAGAAGAAAATTACGGGAAAAAACTACTGTCTGTTTAAAAATATGAAATAAAAATATTATTAAAATTTAAAAAACCCCCGACATGACAACCTATAAAAAGAAAGAAATAAAATCTACGAAATGTGCCTTTACAATGAACAGTAGAAAAAGAATCCAAGCTTCGTTGCGTCGGGGGACGCTTCGTCGGGGTTTTTTTTTAATTATATGGTTGCAGGACCGAGACGTTGCGTATTAAGCATAATATAATGAGTAGTGCCTACTAAATAGTACATTCATTTTATTTTCGCAATGTTCCTTCTAGGCTAGGTCGATGAAACTTTTGTATGATGAAGAATATAAACTGGTTCATATTTGGAAAAAAATGGTGTGTGTACCAAGAGCCGAACTTTTTTTTACAAAAATTTAAATGGTTAGGAGGGTCAAAAGAGGGGGTTTGTTCAAAAATGCAAATGGGTTTGACCACTTTATAGTTTAGTCTTCACCATACAAACAAAGGTTAACATGTTAGGTAATATATGCGTTGGTATAATGGGATTCACGTAAAAGAGTTGCTTTCAATTTTGTAGCGAAGTGGTAATTTATACCGCGCAGAAATAGACAGACAGACAGACGGACATGGCGAAACTATAAGGGTTCCTAGTTGACTACGGAACCCTAAAAAACACTGCCCGCGGCCGCGTTACTGCCCGCATTCGATTTTCAAATTTTTTAATCGGACACAAACAGCGGTCCGATCGCAAGCCATTGTTTATTAATAAAAAATAATGCAAGGCTCTTAGTAGGAGTTAAATGAATAGTAGGCACCACAGAGCCAATTCATATTAATTTCGTAATGTTCCTTCTAGGCTAGGTCGATGAAACTTTTGTATGATGTAGAATATAAATTGATTCATATTTGGAAAAAAAATGGTGTGTGTACCAAGAGCCGAACTTGTTATACAGGGTGTTTTTGTTTTTTTTTTTTACTTTTTTTTTACAAGAATTTAAATGGTTAGGAGGGTCATATTTTTTTTTAATATAGCTTTTAGTCTCATTAATATTTGTACAAAATTTGAAATTCGTCACTTTCATAGTTTAGGAAAAAATAAATACAACAGTTTTGGGGTTAATCGGGTGTTTTTCACCCCCAGGGGGTAACAGAGGGATGAAACTTTGTGCAGGGTATTACCTCCTTAAAAGCCATCGTTTGATTATAGTTTCGACCCAAAAACGCTGGGGGCACTTTTTCTTAGGCTATCCCCTATCGTTTGCCCCAAACTTAGCTTGCTGATTCACGGTGCTATGTCTGTAACTTTGGTACTAAATACCCGATTCATTTCAATTTGTTTTCTCAGGAACCTCCCCCAGTGAAATTCGTAAAGCCACTCCCGAAGCCGATCGAACAGAGCCGCAAGAAGCGCGGCGGCAAGCGCGTGCGCAAGATGAAGGAGCGCTACGCGATGACGGAGTTCAGGAAGAACGCCAACCGACTCAACTTCGCTGACGTGAGTGTACCGTGCAACTTATTAATCTTTCTTGCCATTCTGTGGCCCCAGTAAAAAAGGGTATAAGTCAGATTTAAGGAGCAAAAGAGTTTAAACCTAAATGTTTTTTCTGGTTAATGTGTGACTTATACCCTTTTTCACTATACCCACAGCATTACTTTAACACGTTCACTGTCCAAATCTGCATTTCCAAGCCTCTATTACAAAGCTGTAACTTTGTAATATAGGCTTACTGTGCCCCACATATGGGTCACGGACATCCGAAGCCAATACATAACATTAAAATATTATAAATATCTGAGGGAATGGTAGTGCCAAGACAAACAAAAAATAAGGCGGGGCAGCTAGTGATCTACCTGGCACACTGGCATAATAATAGCCCTTTATTCAGACAACATAAAAGTATATCTAATTATATAATACAGTTTATCTAATTTCTACTCATATATTTGTGTTTTTCTCCACTTTTGTATGTCTGTTTGCCAATTGGCAAAACCCTCCTCCAATCTTCTCCACTCTAGCCTATCGATGGCCACTCTGCCCCACGTTGTTCCTGCTACCTGTCTGATGTCGTCATCCCACCTTTTATGAGGCCTTCCCCTTCTCCTTTTCGCTTCTCTTGGGTACCATTGTGTGACGATTTTGCTCCATTTTTCTCTTCCCCTTATCATATGGCCAGCCCATTTCCATTTCTGCCTCCTTATTTTTAGTGTTATGTCCTGAACCTTAAGGGTTAACTGGCATAGGAGTACACATATGGTGTGGCGCCGGCATAGGAGTAAGAATTGACAACATTTCATATTTCTAACAAGAGGAAATTGCCTGAATAGAGTGGTCGTCTATGACCTCCTATCCGCGAAAAAAATAAGCTGTCAACAATGACAACCAAAACTTCTTTTTTTTTTTTAATACATCAGATATAACTAAGCTTTCCATCGTGTCATAGTTTTAGAGTGACTACATTTTAGAATGAGTACATTTTAATAGATGAATAATATTAATCCTGGCAAGAATATAAAAAAAACAGTGAAGACTACAATTTCTTCCAAAGAGGATGTTCTTTGGAAGAAATTGTAGTCTTTTAAATATTAAATGTAGTCAATTCTTTGAACACATGTTGCGTCACTTGAGGCGAAGGTGTTAAGACACTCGATAACAACAAAAACACTGAACTAACACTTTGAACCAGCGACGTGTGACGTAATACCTGTGCCGGAACCGACGGAAAACGACACCGTTTTCGCCCAGAATATACCCTTCATGAAGGTCGACAGCCTAGCAGTTGACACACGCTGTAAACGACACCGTTTTCGCCCAGAATATACCCTTCATGAAGGTCGACAGCCTAGCAGTTGACACACGCTGTAAACGACACCGTTTTCGCCCACAATATACCCTTCATGAAGGTCGACAGCCTAGCAGTTGACACAAGCCGTAAACGACACCGTTTTCGCCCAGAATATACCCTTCATGAAGGTCGACAGCCTAGTAGTTGACACACGCTGTAAACGACACCGTTTTAGCCCAGAATATACCCTTCATGAAGGTCGACAGCCTAGCAGTTGACACACGCTGTAAACGACACCGTTTTCGCCCAGAATATACCCTTCATGAAGGTCGACAGCCTAGCAGTTGACACAAGCCGTAAACGACACCGTTTTCGCCCAGAATATACCCTTCATGAAGGTCGACAGCCTAGTAGTTGACACACGCTGTAAACGACACCGTTTTAGCCCAGAATATACCCTTCATGAAGGTCGACAGCCTAGCAGTTGACACACGCTGTAAACGACACCGTTTTCGCCCAGAATATACCCTTCATGAAGGTCGACAGCCTAGCAGTTGACACAAGCCGTAAACGACACCGTTTTCGCCCAGAATATACCCTTCATGAAGGTCGACAGCCTAGTAGTTGACACACGCTGTAAACGACACCGTTTTCGCCCAGAATATACCCTTCATGGAGGTCGACAGCCTAGCAGTTGACACACGCTCTAAACGACACCGTTTTCGCCCACAATATACCCTTCATGAAGGTCGACAGCCTAGCAGTTGACACACGCTGTAAACGACACCGTTTTCGCCCAGAATATACCCTTCATGGAGGTTGACAGCCTAGCAGTTGACACACGCTGTAAACGACACCGTTTTCGCCCAGAATATACCCTTCATGAAGGTCGACAGCCTAGCAGTTGACACACGCCGTAAACGACACCGTTTTCGCCCAGAATATACCCTTCATGAAGGTCGACAGCCTAGCAGTTGACACACGCTGTAAACGACACCGTTTTCGCCCAGAATATACCCTTCATGAAGGTCGACAGCCTAGCAGTTGACACACGCTGTAAACGACACCGTTTTCGCCCAGAATATACCCTTCATGAAGGTCGACAGCCTAGCAGTTGACACACGCTGTAAACGACACCGTTTTCGCCCAGAATATACCCTTCATGGAGGTTGACAGCCTAGCAGTTGACACACGCTGTAAACGACACCGTTTTCGCCCAGAATATACCCTTCATGAAGGTCGACAGCCTAGCAGTTGACACACGCCGTAAACGACACCGTTTTCGCCCAGAATATACCCTTCATGAAGGTCGACAGCCTAGCAGTTGACACACGCTGTAAACGACACCGTTTTCGCCCAGAATATACCCTTCATGAAGGTCGACAGCCTAGCAGTTGACACACGCTGTAAACGACACCGTTTTCGCCCAGAATATACCCTTCATGAAGGTCGACAGCCTAGCAGTTGACACACGCTGTAAACGACACCGTTTTCGCCCAGAATATACCCTTCATGAAGGTCGACAGCCTAGCAGTTGACACACGCCGTAAACGACACCGTTTTCGCCCAGAATATACCCTTCATGAAGGTCGACAGCCTAGCAGTTGACACACGCTGTAAACGAGTTAAATGTTTGTATTAGGACTCCCAGTTCGCTGACTCAATATTACAAGGTTCTATGTTTGACTTTTGACGAGTTCAAAATTGAATATTGTCATAATGACATTAAGTCTAATTTCAACTACCCTGAAAATGTAATAACTAGAACCCTGTAATATTGGGCCAGCGACTTGCTTAATAAAAATGACTTGCACATAGAGAAACTTACGTTGTTTCAAAGATTGAGGATTATCTATTTGTATAAAACCCAAGGAAAATCATTTGAAAACTTACTTAACTTACAGTCGATTCGTTCTTAATTGTCCTATTTAGTAAACAAGATTCTAACCTCAAGATTGACATTGAATGTCAAAACCAGCTGTTTTCTCGTAAGTAAAGCATTTTCATTTATAATATTAGCAGCGTTAATCCAAAATAATGACTAGGGTTACTTGATCTATGAAAAAATTAAGTTTTTGATAAATAAGTCATACTTTGTTAGGTTAAAGAAATTTATAATCTCAAGAAACTTTTTACTTATTAGGAAACATGCATGCGCTTTGAGGTTAGAATCATGTTCACTAAATTAGACAAGATTTGAGGAAGCTAAATTTTTAACACTCTGGCGTTAGGGTGGTAGAAAGGTTAACACGTTGGACCGGTAATCTAGAGGTACCAGGTTCGATTTCCAGTCTGCCGCCAGGTTACGCATTTCAAATTTGTGCTTTGATTTTTGTATCAATGTTTTTAACACCCTGTGTTTGCTATAGGATGTATAAATATACAAAGGCCCTGTGTTTGGTTAAAGTTAACGCCTAGAGTGTTAATAAATAATCAGAGGCTAAAACAACTTGTTATCCTACAAAGTCAATTGTAATTCTAACCAACAGTTGCGAGTAGCAGCTAAATAAATTCAAGCTCATATC
Source organism: Apotomis turbidana (assembly GCA_905147355.2). Lineage (NCBI taxonomy): Eukaryota > Metazoa > Arthropoda > Insecta > Lepidoptera > Tortricidae > Apotomis > Apotomis turbidana. The sequence goes on along the minus strand of LR990288.1, from coordinate 20,429,551 downwards.
TGTATCGCACTTAATTGCGATCACTGCGCGCAATCAATTATAAACGAACCGAGTATTAATGAAAATTCCATGATGTCCGAGAGAAAGCTAATTGAAAATTGGAACCAATTATAATGGAGTGGACTAAGCTCGTTACCATGTTCTCAGAAACGCGCGAAGAGGTTTCTTAGCAAAAAGTCTTGGATTAGCCGATCGTTGAGCAGTTTGTGGTTTAATCGATTTACTCTGTTAATGGAGATTCCAGTGTGCTTCATGGTCATAATACGCCCGGAGAGTGGGGGATGTATCTTTTTTTTTGTTTTATACAAAGGAATAGCGTTAGTATCAAGGCCATATCTTTAAGGTCCCGGTGCGATCTATGATAACATCCGGCTAATATGGTGGATTTCATGAATTCGACCAAACAAATGCTTTCATTTGTAATAGTCGCGAGGCACTTATGTAAGTATTTATTAGGTTCTTACCATTTCATTTTGTCGGAAAAGTTGGTTTTAGCACGCTTTCCCTAGTAACTTCGGTGAAAACGTTGAGATATACATATAAAAACGAGCTTTCCCGACATAATACGATAGCAAAACTTTGTGCAACAAATCTGTTGTCTTGTTACGACAGATTTTATGTCCAGGCATAAAATTAATTTAACGAGCTCTCTTATTTAATTTTTACACAACACCTACTTTATTTTATTATCAAGATAAATCTATATGGCGGTTCTTTACTATTCTATTATATTATAATTGCATTGCGGCGTCGCTACGTTGTGTCTATTAACAAACTTAATTATGTTTTATATAGTTTGTTCTCTTGTTCATCTATCTCTTAGCTAATTACAATTAATCGGTAGGTACCTAAACCACCGATCAGTAGATTCAATATGATGTCATGCTTGGCGGGCGGCAAACGATGATTCCAAATCTTTCCTAAATTAATCTTTAAAGCGACAGCCATAGGTTTTTTTAGAGGTTTGAGGGTTTCTAAATTGTAAATATACTTTTCCGAGAAAGTCGTCGTAGATGTCGTAGTAAATTTAGAGTTGTCGTAGTTTTCTGGGGGTTAAAATCGCCATTATGGATTTAAAAATCGGAAATAAAATTATTCGAAAATAGTGTCATAACTTGTTCTACACTTTTTACATTGCTCCTCTCATCTAATTGATCTACTCAGTTACTGTTAATCAGTAAACCGATAAAATAGAAGGCGAATAAATTTGTTATTTAATTACTAATTAGTATAATACGTCCGTAGTATTCTCCGTACCCCTCCTAAATATGACGTCACGCTCGGCGGGCCGCAGACGATGAATTTCAAATCGGCCGTATGTGGGTGCCGTTTTTGCGCGCGTCAAATAGACCGGAACGCGACCCGCGGACGTCCGTGCCGTTGTGCGCTTGCGACAGATACACACTGCTATGTAGAACGGCGTACTTTTTTCCAGCCCGACTAGCACAACTACTCGTCGCGACTTTTCTCGCGCGAAATCGCGCTACCCGTCACTTATCTCACATTACTGCACAGAAAGAGACGGGTAATTATCTCGCGCGAGAAAGAGTCGCCTATCGCAGTCGTGCTAGAGGTGCAGGCTAAGTAATTATAATTTAGGTCCGTTGAACACAATAGTTAATAGGCGCTTATTGAACCGGCGACATTCATTTTTAACCTCATCGCACCTATCGTATTATTAAAGTTCTGACTATGCTTAGTCAAATCCAGGACTTTCCGGCTTTACCTGGTCAAACCACGTTAAATAGAACTATGTATTACTTATTTGAGTTCTATTCCGCGTGTTGAGTTTCCTACTTCATTAAACTATTCGGTTAATGACCCGATGAAAACGAAATCCTTTTTGGAAAATAATAATAATAATAAGATACCTATAAATAAATTACATTATAAATTAATATATGGACACTTCTCAACTTGGTACAGTAGGATCAGAATGCATTGACGACGTAATAAGTTTGTAAAGTAAAAAAAAACGTAAACCATTTGAGTAGTCAGCATCAGAATCGTAATTCTATTTTTACTAGCACTCGGTTTCCTGTGGGATACGATCCTTGAGGTTGGTCAGCCGCCTAGTAGTAGTACTAATCAATTTACATAATTTATTTTTTATTAATTTGCTAGCTAACCTTATACAGCCAGTGTGTCACAGTCATAATAAATCCGCAGCTAAGACGCATACGCGACTATAATTGCACATCTTTCCTCATTACAATTATATAAAATTGCGTTAACGATAGCCACTCAATTTAAATCGATGCACAACAGGCATGTTGAGATATATGTTCCATAACATTCAATGAACAGTTAATACGAGAACATTTCTACTAATTTGTAACACGCAATGTTCTTCCGCACTCAAAATAAAAATGGTAATTTCTTCTTTAAATTCGTTTTTCACATGCATTTATTGTGATGCTAATGACGGAAGGTAGCTGACCTTTTTTCACTAAGACAAAAGAAGGCACAGCTTTGGACATTGACCGAAAATAATGTGACGTGTTTTGGCGTCTAAAAGCTTTCGACTTTTCATAGTTTAAAGATGATTATAAATATATATCCAAACGTTGCCCATAACTCCTTATCATTGCTTTTAATTACTGCTTTTAAGTATCGATAACGAAGAATTATCGATTATTGAGATTCTTTTTATTTATGATCCTGATCTATCTACTACCGGAGTTTGAAAAGATTTTTACTAAGAACTTTTCACTATATACAGTCGAGATTATAGATTACTCGTCTTTACAAAATATTGCAGGCCCTTAAACTGTATATCATATTACCCAAGTTATTTAACATATTTGTTATGCATGACGAACCGTGCAATCTCTTCATTAAGACACGAATACATGGTTTTGATTTGGCCGATAGACAACTATTGTTATATAAGCGTCATCCCATATATAGTTATTCTTATGTTTATGCGGTAGCTCGATCGTGCGTGCAGATTTTTTTACAACTTCGTCGCACGAGAGTGCTCCGTGAGATCTTTATTTTTGTAGCGATTGGGTTAAAATTTCATTGACTGATTGTCTTCTTGAGATGGAAGCTAGTCTGTTGTCGTAGCGTAACGATTTATAGCAGATAATTGGGGAGAGAAATAGCTTAATCGATGTTGTATTTATCGATTCGTTTCCGCAGATTAAGTGTTATGTTGAGATTGAGCACGAAGAAAACTGGGTCAATTCTGTTAGAAAAGAAGTAGAAAATATATTGCTATCCGTTAAATCGATAAATGAGGACATCATTGAAAGTGTGTTCATTTACTACACAGTATAATTGTATAATAAGTATTTAAATAAAACAATTTAAACTGATTAAATACCCAACCTTTGACAACGGTATCTGTAAAGGTACTGAAACGTCAGGGAGGCTCAAATAATTAATATACACGATTTAATCCGTTTAAATTGTTTTATTTAAATGTGTGACAGTCGCGGAAACCGAAGAAAATATTATGTATAATAAGTATTCGTTAAATTATCTATTAAAAATTAATATGCAACGCTTATTTGGGTAAAAATAGTAACATAATGACAAACGACTCTTATGCACCACATACAGGACGGAACGCAGCAAATTCTGAGCCTATTGTATGACTACCTGAAAACGGTGCTTAACTCTTTGTATGGCATAGGTAGTCCATATCACAAAGACGTAAAGTTTAAAATGGCGGGTAATGCTCTGTCGTATAAAGGGTTAAGCATATTTTTACAGTCTCGGTAAAAACCTCGTTAACATCCCTTTCATACACACACGCCTTTTATTCTATTGTTACTTCAATGTCACATAACCCTAATAAGAATAGAGATATGCCATTTGTGAAAGAAATCAGATTTTTCCACTTTTTCCCATACAAAATGAGGAAAGTTTCCGGAATTTGACGGAAAAAGCACGTATCTGTTAAGAAACGACTATTGACGTAAATGTTTTATCCTAGATTGAAGACGATGCCTACCAAGAAGACCTGGGCTACACGCGCGGGACGATCGGCAAGTCCAGCACCGGTCGAGTGAGGCTGCCGCAAATCGATGAGAAGACCAAAGTCCGCATCAGCAAGACGCTGCAGAGGAACCTGCAGAAGCAGAACCAGCAGTACGGTGGCGCCACCAGTATCAGGAGACAGGTGTCCGGTACGGCGTCTTCGGTCGCCTTCACACCGTTGCAGGTTAGTTGATGTTGAAAGAGAAGTGTGAGCAGTCTTACTAGGAGGTATTAACAGTCCACAGTAACTAAAAATAGTAATATTGCTTTGCTGATCCGCGATATAATAACGTGCCAGTTAATTTGTGCTAACCCGTTATACTTATTAGTTATTTGCGTATTTTTCATGCATACATGCATTAAATAGTCCCACCCTCCCACGACGATAGGAAAAATAAAATAAATACGCAAATAAATATAACAAACCACCACCAAATTTACAAAACTTACTCGTCACCTGTATCGCCTCTCTACGAGGCATCATCAGGAGCTGTCGACGGTCCGGAGTCCGACGACCGAATGAGCTGCCCAGACAGGTCGGCCAAATATATAATCTGGCCACCCCTATTATGTAAGTAAGGGTAAGAGAATTGAAGGTCAGCAAAGCAATATTCCTATTTTTAGTTAATATGTATTTCCGCAAAGTAACGCCCTATTCATTTAATTAGTCCACAGTAATCATCAATCCACAGGTGTCTGATCATAAAGCACCATCGGATAGCCTTCAAACCATAACAATTGATCAAAAAATAACTGTGCTACTTTTAGTATGGGTTCCGTAAAAGTTTTAACTACTCGCGTAAAATATACTACGCCATGCCACTTGTCTCAATACACATTAAGAGGCCTTATTCCTTTTAAAATTTATTTTTTTCATATTATGACGAATATATTGATAATTTCAACCAACTTTTTGAAGTGAATAATACTTTTTCCCGAGTTCTAGGTAGTAACGTAGCTATTTCATGCTTTCATTGCGTGCAGTCGAAAATAGGTTGAAAAAACGAATTTTCCACGTGAATTTTGACAATTTCGAGTAGTTTTTCGAACAAAAATTATCAATGAAAAATTCAAACTGTAGGTTTCAAATATATACCAATAAATCCCAATAGCCCTGTTCTAGGAAGTAACATCAATAATATGTTGAGAAACATGTTTGATCATAGAGAAAAATATCTAAACAATCAGCATTTTAAAAGGAATAAGGACTCTTAAAATAGTTAAACCTATTCAATCTTGTCGTCGCTTCACAAAGGTCGGTCTATCCTATATTTAAAGAATGTTCACCATTTTTGTGAAACCCCCAAATGATCCCATTATTTCCTTTTCATTTTTTTTTAAAGAAAAGAATATCGACCTCTGGTTAGTGCACTGAGAGATTTTTCTTGTTAAAATCTCTCATTATACAGTGAAACCCGCAGGCTAGAGAAAAGGAACTACATCTTTAATTGTTGAGGATGGGACATCGAAATATAATTTGAAATAAAAACTCTGTGCTGGAATGAGAAAAAAAAGAAACGCGTGTTAGTTATACCGATAACAATGACATTTATATCGGTCCTATATTTGTCTACCGAACTCCAGAATCCAATTGTCTATGCATTCTTGATTAACGATGTTATCTATCATGTTTTCATCAATTCGTATTGTACGAGTGTTAGATGCGATCTTAATTATTGCGATCACTCCGAAGATACCATGGTGACTGATTGTTGTTTTAAGCACGTGTGAAGACCTTGGAAAAGGAAACCGTTTGAGAAACATGTTTATGCATATTTCATAATAGCTATTATTACAGATGAATTACGGAACAAATGCTCCGGATTGCACCAAGGTTTAGTTGTAAAATGTTGTGACAAATGTAACTCTACACCCGTGTCTCTAGCAGCAGACAATCTAAAATTCAAACCCGCTTGCTTGTAATTACATAAATGTGGGTTAGGTATCCTCGAGAAAAAAACCGTGCCGATGTACGGAGTTAACAATTTACATTGTCGTGGTTGTGCCGTAATCGGCTGCATAATCTCACGTATTCACTTATGCGAGTTTACATGGACATTATAATACGGAGCCATCTTCCCATTATACACTTTGCAATTTTTTTATTCGCTTCTTATTTAGACGTAATTTCGATCGGACAATAGACTAAAACGCTTTAAAATTAAAACAACAATAGCGTAATTTTGTCGAGTGCCGTTACAAATTGAGTGGGTGGTTTATACAGTTCGAAGGACTATTTTATTTACAAAAGAGATCATTTTAATAACTAAGCGTCGTGGTCATGAATTACTTACCTACGTAAGATCATGGCAGAATAATTAAATAAGAACTGCTCATGCCTGTAAAAATACGCGTTCGGCGACGCCCCCGTAACCCGTAACCAGATTTATGTTCAATACATTTCCTATGGCACTTGATAGAGATACGAGTATAGCTTCTAGAAGAATTCATAGATGGTGCATATGAAATAAGGGACAGAGACCACACCAATGTTGCGCAATGTACAGTATAGGCTGGTAGAAGGTAGATTTGTACAGGTATTAGCTGTCTGTTTGATTTATTCGTTCATGGTTATACCTTAGAGCCGACATTGCGTAGATAATTAACTAACGCATCAAGTATGCCATCGCATTCCTGCCGTCCGCGGCGCATAGCTTTGCACACTTGCATTATGTTTTATGGTGAGGTAAAGACATTAGCTATATCTAAGATCGTGCCCTTGGGCGAGTCGGCTTGATCTATCGCTACTCCAGCGATTTAGCACTTAGACCATGAATATAGTCCTTCAACTAAATGTCGCCGGTGAGTAGTGGCCCTATTGAGCGCACAATGATTTACGCGATGAGATATTACAGTCATTTGTCACCGGCGATGCCGCTAGGAATGCTTTGTAAATAAGTGACGTCGTAAGTTATGGTATGTTAATAAATCGTAGGAAAGTTAAATAGTGTCAATCCTTTGTGATGGTAGGCTTCAGCCGCTCGTTACGAGCACATAGGCTCACCGAGACCATGCATCAGTCTCGTGTTTAGTAAGAATAAAGCACTGGCGCGAATTTGCTGCGTGCTCGCCTAGTTTTCAATTCGCCTGCAAATCGCCAATGTATTTTTGTTCTATTTTGCTGACGGAGTTTGGTGAATGATCTTTAGTGATTCTAACAAAAATGCATATCAATTTTATGGTGAAATAATCAATCATTGTTACATAAAGTACCAGTCACTGGCACCTATTCTTGTAGTTGTAATATCGTTACACGATTGCCTTAAAATAAGGTTGAGAGAATCAGCAAATTCTCTATGCATAAGAGACACGTAATTTACCTATGTTAGAGTAGAATGTTGATCAAGTTATCGCATGCAGAATTGCGTTTGTTCTACTACTTCTACTGCGTGGCAAATATTGATGTCTTTTTCTTTTCGATACCGTATGAACAATGTCGGTGATGTCAAAGGCGGCGCGCGACAAGCGTAGTGGGTGCAATTTGCGATAGTCCATCAATTTGTAGTTAACACACACACATTAAGGCGTTTCGTAGTCCCTTCGAGAGCATGGCAAAATCACGTCCGAAACGTAGAGGTAATTAAATAAACACTGTTTTGAACACGATTATGTGTTAAAATCGTGTAATTTTAAATCAATATATGTGACAGTTACAGGGTTTAGTAAAAGCAAGGATCATACATAGGGATTGACAATCTCATACAAAAAAACGTACTCCGGAAAAAAGCTCAAATACCGTCTTATTTCTAGATGGCGCTGATTATAAGACGTAGATACGCAATGTTTTATTAAAACACATAATAGATGTCATTGTCGCTGAGCGTTATACCAAAAAGAGACAGCGTGGTATCTGTATAGTTCTTAACTAGATGGCGCTGAAACTACTCGTGTTGATTTCTTAATGAATAGGTTATTGAATAGGTACAGCCAACGTCATAAGTCATAAACGTACATCCGTACTTTCCTAGCGCTCCAATGATATCATATCTATATCATACATTAGCCAGAACTACCTATACGACAACCCGTCCAGAAATTCGTGGGCATTTATGTTCGTCTTATTACATTGAAATAAGTAGGTACTCAAAAGTTTACCTGATCTCAAGAAAAAGAGACATGGCAAACTCATTGCGCAGTCATGACTACTTTGCTACTATGCAATAAGTTTGACACGACTAATTTGCACGAGAGATTTAGGTATACACCTATATTTATAATTATTACCCTTTACATTAAACTATTCTAAGTAGGTAGGTAGGGATACTTTAAGTACCCGAGTATATTAATACTACGAGTACTAATTCTGGCTTAAATAGTAAATAATACATTCTGCTACTTATTTTTATTGTATATCTTTATTATGAACAATGATCAACACATTCAACATTTTAACACACTTTAACAACATACGGCACACTATAAAGTTCAATATGAAGAAGTAATTATAAATACTAGTAAAGCCCATTTTATTCCAATAAAATTGGTCTTTGGTCAAAATATCTCATTTCATCATATACAAAAATCGCTGAATCGCGATTATTTCTGCTTTAATTTGACGTAAGCCATACTTATATAGGTAGCCATAATACGACTTGTCAATGTCAATCTTCTGTACCGTAAATTGCCCCTCATATGTTCCGTACTGAAAGAAACTTTAGGAATCTTTAATCAACACTTTAAGCACGCCAAGAATAGAGTTTTCTCTAGGAATAGAGTCTTCTTTAAATCTAGTTTTTCTTCAGCATATATTTCTAAAAGCTTTCGCTTCCGTCTTTCTTTTGGCGTTATGCCTCTACTACCATACCAGTGAGATTTTAATTCTGGTTCATTGCATTTTACAGATGATTTCAACTGAAAATTCAAATTCGCATTACGCCCATAATTTAATCATAAAATTCAGCGCTTTAGATGCAAAACTTCAATACTTTCTATAATTAGTATTTGCTTTGGCATAAAATGTCATAACCTAAAAATATAGAACCTATCAAAGTAGCATGGCAGCACGCTATTTAAGCCTTTTCTTAAACTGTTTAAACTAAGCAATCTTGTGATGCTAACCTTGTCAGAATAAAATAATGCTCTTACAATGAAGGTTTAGGATTGTCATTTGAAAACTATTTATTAACCAGTCATAAATTTTGATAATAAACCTCCCTTAAGCGTAATGTAAATCGAAAATAGCAAAACTATATTGCAATAAGCATAAATCAAAAACTAATGACATTTTCATGACGTTACATTCAAACTGAAAGAGAAATGCTGTGCTATACTGTCAAAACAATATTTGACAGTATAGCACACTTACCTATAGCACTATGGCCAGTACATGGCCAGGCTAACTACAAAGGCTTCACTTGAAATATTTCATCCATAATAAATACTTAATCAGCCATAAAAGCCTTAAAAGCGAAAAATTACCTTCAGTGAAAAAACTTCTCAACATATCAAAAATTGTAAAAGCACAACGTGGAAACGCCCTCTACTGTCAACAAGGTATAACATTACGATACTTACAAAACTCTGCAAAAGTTGACAAATATTAACACCGTTCTATGTCGTTTATGTCGCTACTGAAACGCCGTTTTAATTCATTTTGATACATACGACGGCATCTAGTCCCCCGACGATAAAATCTTCATCGGCGTACGCTCCTTACTATGAACATCGTACTTCCTTACCTTTTATTCCTTGGTAAAAGGTCCCATTGTGCGGCGTATCGTATACCAATTACCTGTCAACGCATCTTTATGGTAAACCACATAATGGAAACTTTTCCTTTTCAGTGTTATATATCCAGTAGTAGACAACATTTCATATTTCTAACAGATGGAAAATAATATAGAGATAGAAAGAGCTTTGCGTCGTGTAGGTACCTACGCCCAAAAAAAATTTTTATTTGTATTTCCTACATAAAATATCTGAAATCTACGTAGTTGTAGTATTCGACCTCAACGTAATTTTTTTTTATGGGCACCATTATGTCATAATTTTGGAATTACTACATTTTAGGATGAGTAAGTTTTAATAAATTAACAATAAAATAATTACTTATAGGAAAAATATAAAAACAGTGATTAAAGCCTGACCAGAAATATATGAGGATTGTCAAGAGGGCGTTATTTATAAGATTTATATGGCAACAATTTTGCAACCAATCGCAACTCACTATAATGACATTAGTTTCAAATACCTGTCAGTTCCACTATGTCAACCTCGTACAGTAAACGGCGATAAAGAATGCACATCGGCAATCATCGCATTTCCGAATACAAACGAATGCTAATTTCCATGTACATCAATTATTAGATTAATCGTTCATCAGAATTTGAATTTAGAACTAAGTACTTTATTGTTGTTTTGTTTTGATTTCACGTGGAATATATAGAGCTGTAAAACTCGATGTAAATATATATAGTTATTGCTATAATGTTCTTGTTGGGGAAAAATAATAATTATACATATATATATATATATTCAGGCCCACATTCCTAAAAGGGGTTGAATGAGCATTAGCAACTGATGTTATACTACTAGGATACTTAAATGTGGGTTTAAAGATCGACAAAAAGTGTAATTACTTACATTTAATTACCATTCTCATATTTTTTTAAATTGGTCGGCTTCAGTTACAAAATGTTTATACACATATGTAAACATTGTAGATAATTTCGCGTGACTGGCAAAGTAACGGCTTACCTTTTGACGTGACAACGTCTTAAATTAGGTTGCGCTCGGAGTCACTCATGAAAAAGTGTAACGCCCGCTCACGTCTGTTACGAGGGCCGGTTGTCCCGCTAAAACTCGAGAACGGCTGAACCGATTTGGCTAATTTTAGTATTGAAATATTCGTGGAAGTCAAGGGAAGGTTTAAACGGTGAGAAAATATTGAATAAATGAGTGGAAAATAATAAAAAAGATAATTTTATATTCCCATACAAATACAAACTGTTCGTACTTACCTGTCAAACATATGATGTTTGTTCCGTCGGTTCGGTATTTTTAGAATAATTACATGTAGATCTAGACTAAATAAGGGTTTGGAATCGACAACATACATGCATAATAGTCTGATTATCGCATATTTAGATTTAAAACATGTAAAATAATGACACTATAATGACATTAATGACACATGTGATGGGTGCGTTCAGAAAGTAACACTTAAAATGTTGTTAGGGAAATTGTGAATGGATATGATACAAATAAATATTCTACCGAGAAAAAGACGTCTAAAATCTTCCTTCGCCCGTAAAACCGACTTTACAGGCAACCATTTTTTTTTTCCCTATAAATGCCATAGTACAAATTTAATTTTGTGTAAGTTTTAGCAACTCTATATATATATTGACTTGGATATGCGACTGCACTCTCTCGCATTTGAACCACGACTGACAAAACAAACGTCATGGTGCGTGCGACACAGATATCGCTATACGAAGTCGAAATTAGCCGATTGCCTCTTTCCAAAGATCGATGTGCAAACTTTATCGCCGTTTACTGTAATATCATTTAATGGAACGCACTCTTTTCCTGACTGTTTTTCGTGTAGTAACTACATGTACACTTTATTTATAATCTTACGTTCACGATTGTGAAGGGCTTTAGGAATTTTCTTTGGATAATTTTAAATATTTGTCTTTTAAAGAAATCACCACGAATGACATTGAAATTGTTGACAAACCATCATAAAATCATTGCCAGTGTAAGACATTAGTTCCAGTGAAATTCCGCAATATGGCGCATCCTCATATATTTCTGGTCAGGCTTTACATCCTCTTTCTAAGCGGAATACAGAATAGTAGTTGATGTGACTGTACATAATGAAGGGTATTAAACACGAGTGTGAGTTTATGAAACGAGCCGAAGGCAAGTTTCATAATAACATCACACGAGTGTTTTAATGCCTAATTATGTGCAGTTACATACAATACTTTATCTAGCCACATATCATAAGTCTGCATGATGCATTCAGGAGGCGCACATTATGACAAATTTCACCCGGTAGGTAATGGCGGTAATGAAGTTTTCTGGCAGCTGTCATATATTTTTTCCAATTCAGAGACAAACTAGAGTCGGCCCCAACTCTCATATCGTTCGATATCTTACTTACGTGCGACATTTGCCAAATTTGATTGCAAATTGACAATTCATTTCGAACTAAACGTCATCTCGACTGATATTAGAAGTAGAGGTCAAATATTTTTTTTTGGTTTTTCAGAGATGTTCGAAATTTGAATGAATAATATTATCGAAATCAATGTTATTATTTAGCAATACTTAATAACATTTCTTCAGATGAGAAATTAGTTCTAACAAAACTATCTATTTTTATGGTGATCATAATCTGCGGTTCTTGAACGCATCGTGTAGGGTTTATGATATTTGGATAGATAAGTAATAAAATTGTAGTATTAAAATTATGAAATCTTGTCCGTTAAAATAAATCACTTGTTATGGGCCTACCAACCATTGCATATTTTTAGTAGTAGTAGTCACCTACCATTTGATGATCTAAGGTCAACTACTGGTCAGTTATAAGTTAAATACATAATTTCGTTATAATAAGCCCAGTGCCATCCGTTTTCCCACACGGCTTATGTCGTGTCATTGCCCGCGTCTGCGCCTTATCTCAAACGGTTACGATTGAGGTTATGATGCTTGTTTCCTACCTGTCCGCGGTATTGCGATTACAATCTCATAGAAATGGCAATTTGTTTTACCTGTCTGTAATAGAAAACTTATTTATTGGTATCAAGTTGATACAAAAACTATTTTAGTAAACGTTTAAAAACCTTAACATATAGGTAATGAAGGTAAAATTAAGCATAGGTATGTATTTATTATACTTTAAAGACTTCTTGCGATTTACTTATTTTTAACACGCTTTTATAAGTTACACTTGCAACGAAGTTTGTTTGTTTGAACTAACAATTGTAATTAAATCAAGAAGTAAATTTTTGTCTTAACGAAATGAAACTTTGCAAGTATGTGTTCACGTGACAGTACTACTATAACTTGGTATCTTGGAGATGATCTGATCATGGGGACGGAAAGTGGCCGCAGGAACTCCTAAACACCAACCAAGCAATTAATGTTTGTTAAAAAACAGTCGGCAATAAAAGTGTGTCTCAAAGAAACCTTTTTTAACATTTTTTTTTCTTAATACCAGCATGAATGGTCGCCACTAAAAGGTAAATATCACGACGATATCCTAATTATACGTTTATTTATGTTGTAATAAATGCGGTAATATGTCCATGATTATTTGTATATCGATCCCTGTAGCGAGAACATCTAAATCTGATTTATCTGCCAACTAACCCAGTATAATTGCGCTGGAATACATTTCAGCCAGTCCTCAATTAACGGCAAAGCAAACAGTCGTGAATTGAAAGTACAGGGGGAAAGTAGAAACTTAACTTAAAGGGCCCATGGCCTATGCCTATTTATTTTTAGCCTGGCATTTATTACTGGCACATAATGTTACGAGTTTTGCATGTGGGTAGGCAGAGAAAATTGGCCATTGGTATTTCAGGTAATCTGGTTAGGACTTTCACCGTTTAGGTGTTGGTATTTGTGCCATCGAGGCAACGCCCTTATGTTACTAGGGATAGTTTGCTCGGTATGCTGTTTACATGATATAGGTACAACTTCATCACAAAGTAAATTGACTATCGATTTAACGTTTTCAGACGAAGAGATGAGATCACAATGTATGTTCGACAATGAATCATAAAATCATATCGTGAGTGCGTCGGATTAATCAGAATCTCTGTCAATCGAGAGAGATCGCGCAAAAGTGGCTTTATTATTATTTATCTCCAAAAAAACATCGTAAAACAATTACGAAATGTATGTTCACTGTACAATGAATGAGCTGCAGAATTCATTCATAAATGGGTCATGCATTTGTGCAGCCCATAGTGCTTTGCTCGTTAATTTAATCCAAGCAGTAGGATAAAGTGCAAAGCTAAACATTGCAAATTAAGATAACGTGTGTACCTACCATCTAAGTAAACAAGTATCTGTCTGAATAGCGGGCACAACTGATGAAAAGTTTGTATAACTGGTTGTCTATGATCACAAGTAAATAACGACAGCGCGATTTAAAAGATAAACAACGCCATCTCTCGGGACGACATTAAACTCAAAAGTCTCGCGCCTGCTCATCAGATGAGCCACGGAACCACAAGCTTAAGGTTAACCATAAGTACCATAGCTAATGAGCTCTCCCGTTTAACGATTATGTGCAGCGTTGTTCTTGAATTGAACATTCCTATAGTTTATTTTGAATCGACGCATCGCTGGAATGAATACCTATAGTTTGTCACCAGCACAAAACCCTGTTGCATTTTTAGGGTTCCGTAGCCAAATGGCAAAAAACGGAACCCTTATAGATTCGTCATGTCTGTCTGTCCGTCCGTCTGTCCGTCCGTATGTCACAGCCATTTTTTCCGAAACTATAAGAGCTATACTGTTGAAACTTGGTAGGTAGATGTATTCTGTGAACCGCATTAAGATTTTGATGCAAAAATAAAAAAAAAAAAAAAATATTGGGGGCTCCCCATACTTAGAACTGAAAATCATTTTTATTTTTTCATCAATCACATACGTGTGGGGTATCTATGGATAGGTCTTCAAAAATGATATCGAGGTTTCTAAAATATTTTTTTTCTAAACCGAATAGTTTGCGTGATAGACGCTTCCAAAGTGGAAAAAAGTCGCCCCCCCTCTAACTTTTAAAATAAGAAAATGAAAAATTTAAAAAAACATATGATGTACATTACTATAAAAACTACCAACGAAAATTGTTTTGAACAAGATCTAGTAAGTAGTTTTTTTTTATATTTTAATACCTAACTTTGCACCTAATTATATGGGGCGCTATAGGTACATACCAGGTGCAAACTTAACTTAACCACTTAGGGATGGAAAGTGTTTGTACGGAACCCTCGGTGCGCGAGTCCGACTCGTACTTGGCCGGTTTTTTGACATTGGTCTATGTAGTGGGGCCTAAAGACATCTACTAAACGCAATCCAAAATAGGCTCAAATAAAAACGGGCATAAATTATTTTCAAGGTTCACTTTCTGGCGCAATTCTTGTTTGGGGAAATGTTTTACACTCCGCCACTATCAAAATTATATCACGGTAACTACACCAGAAAACTGCAATACAAAACGTAATTATATCATTCCCACGTAATCACAAAGACATATATAATTCCCCTCTTCCTTTTACAACCACATCCCGAGCCGTAACACCCACGCAAATAAAACATGTAAAAATCTCAACCGTGCAAACGTGACAAATATTTTTGAAGAAGGGAGACCAATTCACTGTAATTTTATCATTAAATTACCTATAAAGAAAGATTATTTTGTATTTAGACGAAGTGTTTAGCAATCCAACTCTATAAAATGTAGAAACTGCTCAATATTTACACTACAGATACGCAAGAGCTATGCGAAACGCGTTTAAAATTATCATTCCCTCATAATCGCGTAAACATAATTACCCTCTTCCCTTTACGACCACATCCCAATCCGTAACACCCACGCTTAAAACATATAACAACCACACCCGGTGCAAACGACCTGAACTGCAAATGGGGGGCTATTAGGGCTCCGCCCAGCGATATGGCCAGACCCGTTAACCGATGGCAATCAGCGAGATTACTGCCCGCCGGCGTCTGATATACCAACCCTACATTACCATCAGCTCCTGCCCCATACAGAACTAGATTTGCTCTATACTTTGCTAAAAAGAAAGACTGTGTGCTTGAATCAGTGATTCCTGCGCGCCTAAGGGAGTGAAGTTCACTGCGAATTCATGGAAACTGGCCAATGTGCGTGTTTTTTTAATCCGGTCGAGAACTGAGAAGTAATCGAACAAGGTAGAAAAGATAACTAAGATTGAAATAGTGTTAACGATAACATTCTACTTGGCTATTTGACATAAATAAATAAATTTGACGTTTACTCATGGTAAGACAGCTGCGGTTACTAGCTTTTTCCCGTCGCGGCCCATCGGACTTTGATGACCAATGGAAACATACATTTGATGAAAATTTTCCAAACGATAAAGTATTGTCAACGCGTACCCACTACGATTATCATTGATTTATTATAACTTTAATTATTTTTTGAAAAGCCTTGGTGCCAATGTGATGAGGCGGTTAAAACCCTGAAACATTTGAATAATGATACAACAACAAGCAATAAGAAATGTTCCACTTTTTCTTATTTATAAAAAAAAAAAACAAATTCATCTAGTTTTAGCTAGAACGTTTTATATGGTCCGTTGCTAATGAGAGCAAATCGTTTTAATCATCTCAAGCGCTCATACAGAGTAACACATTTCGCTTTGATGTCACGCTTTCTTCATCGATTTTACACAATTTTCGCAAATTATCCACACCGAGTCGCAAAAGGTTAAGTTGCAACTTGATCACCTCACGAGGTTATATCGCGTGAGCGCCTTATAATGACTCAATACATTATAATGAGCAAAAATTGCCGTGATGAACGCGAATCGAGCGAGTCACTTATTAACCATTGTATCGATTCGACTTACTTGTTTACTTGGATGTGACGATGGTAAAACGCTGCGTTGTGGTCTGCCGTGCTATCGCGTCTGATATAAATAGTGATTACTAGAATGACTGGAATAATGCCACCGATCTGCCGTAGTCTCTGTAATGACCCGGCACGCGAGTGGAGCAAACTGGCTTCTACACTTAAAATAGGCGGACACTGAAGGCAATAAATTATATTTCCCATTAGGTTTGCCTGGCGTAGCATGCAAGCGAGATGATGGTTTCTAATATGACCTGAAAACTTGAACGACAATCGCTTGACCCTTCGGCCCAAGCAACACACTTCTCAGATAGAAGCTTTTCCCTTAACCCAGAAACTTGAAAATATATTAGTCGACCAATTTATCTACCCATCCGGTTGGAAGGACCATTACTTCATATATTATTAGCAACCCTATAAAGATCGAACAGTTATCTCTCTCGTATTTCCACTTAGGTAGCTCCTATTTTCTTCTATCCTGATCATCGGGTATCACTCTTTAGAAACGAATGAATAATTTAGCGCATGAATAATTAATTAATATAAAATAATAAAATTTTAACTGTTTATTTCTACTAACACACCTGAAGATGAAACTTAAATCACTATACTGTACATATAGTAGGAGAGCCGAAGAGGGGATTTCGGGAGTACCTAAAGCGCGGCAGATTAATATATAGGGGGATACCTTGTACCGAGTTAAGTACTTCCACCAAATATGAGCCTCATATGTATGGCCGCCCGTCAAGGATAAAAGATCAGATTAGTAAAAAAAAATTGTTCATCTGAAATTCTCGAGCGCGTCAGATTAAGGTAGGGTGAGTTAGTTACATGCTAAAACGTGTATATTCTTCTAATCTGTCAATTTAAAGGTGACGTAAAGAAGGCGGAGGGCTACAAAGTTGTAAAAAAAAAAAAACTTCATCTCGACATTCTCGAGCGTGGCTATTTTTTTTTTATTTAAAAGGGAATGAATCAATGATAACGGAAAATATATAATCTGACGATTTCCGCTAGCCGAAGTAACAAAAATTCATCGTAAAATTTAATGCGTTCAGTTACGTGATGCCTGTATTCCACTCTGGTTTCTGTTGCCATGACGCCATGACAGCTGATCATGTTGTTTACAACACTAAAGTTATTAAATATTTATAGTTGCCGGCAACTTTTAGAACAAAAATGGCGGATTTGCGCATGTACATTTGTACGTAAATCGGCTACTGCACAGTCAAGATTATGCTCTAAAAGTTTCCCGGCAGCTGTACTATGAGTGATATTAATATAAAGTGTGTATTTTGTGGTAAAACTACTTTACAAAATACAATTAAATTTACATTAGAAACATAACAAAAATGTGTAAATATTTTAGAATATAGTCGGAGCGAACCGGTTCTCCGAAAATCCCGAACAACATACGATAATCTTGAACTTTCGAGAGAATCTTCATTAAATGAAGTAAATCACGCACAGTGCTATAAATTATTTATAGCAATAAAAATACCGCGAGTCTTTAAGTATTTACAACAGCGGCAAAGTATTATGGAATATGACAGTGCATCGGAAGTTTCTGGGAATAGCTCCGAATCACATGCCCCTGCTTGTGGGGAGTGCTCCGAGTCACATTTTCCTGTTTCTGGAGAGTGCTCTGAGTCACAAGTTCCTGCAAATTTTTTCTATTGTCAGATTAGGCGAACCCCGCCAGATAATCGTCAGATTATGAGACAGCACGTCTAGGACATAAAGATGAACCATGATAAAGATCAACCAAAATGCTTGCCTGCTTGCTTGCATGAACACTTGTAAATAATCTACTATTACATCAAATTTTTATAAGCAAATGCAGAGCCAGGATGGATTCGGGAAGAAACTTTATTTACTAAGTGTATAATGCCGTTAGGAAGAGCTGCGCCAAAATGGAACGTGGTTCCAAAACCGAAAACTGTAGGTTAGGTTAGGTCTATTGTAACCACGTACAGCGGAGCGAGCGGAGCGTCAAAATGCGTGCATGCTTGCTTGCATGTACACTTAACTCGCTATAACTCAAAACAAGTATTATGAATAAAAACATATGGAGAAAAACTGCATCGATGTTTAAATGTTATGATTGACAAGTTTATCGTTATTAATGATTCTGAATAAAAGAAATATGAAAATCAGCATTATGAGTACACACATAATCTTAGTGACGACATTATGAATTACGATGTTCTGAAAACTGTCTATTATGAACTCGGTAGGTAGTAGTACAAATTTATGAGGGACAAATGTATGAAGTTAAAAATTCGGAAGAGTGATGATTCTGACTAGAAATCGGTAGTAGAAGAAAAATTCGGAGGATCAATTTTATGTGAGCCAATATGGACCCGGATACATATACATGCTGGAATAAAACGAATTTTTGTCCTCGAAATATAATAAAAAAACCGGCCAAGAGCATGTCGGGCCACGCTCAGTGTAAGGGTTCCGTAGTTGCTCATCCTTCACAAGAGACGGGCTTAAAACAGCGGGTTTAAGCCCGAGGTTTAAGTTACGAGAAAGATTTTCAACGACACCCCACACACTAGGGTTGAAACGAAAAAAAAATTCACCCACCACTTTAGGTGTTCGAGAGGT
Organism: Apotomis turbidana; assembly: GCA_905147355.2. NCBI lineage: Eukaryota > Metazoa > Arthropoda > Insecta > Lepidoptera > Tortricidae > Apotomis > Apotomis turbidana. The sequence continues at coordinate 20,410,374 of LR990288.1, read as the reverse complement.
ACCCGAAAATATTTTTATTTTTTTAGTTTTTATTTTACCGTTTTGTCGGCGTGATACATACACATACTCATACAAAATTTCAGCTTTCTAGTACTTAATGATCACGGAGCTAAGCCGCGGACGGACGGACGGACAGACAGACAGACGGACATGGCGAAACTATAAGGGATCCTAGTTGACTACGAAACCCTAACGGCATCTTAAGATGCGGTTATTAAGGGGTCCATATTGGCTCTCATAAATATATATCTTAATCTGACGCGCTTGAGTATGTCAAAATGGCGAATTTTTTTTGCACTTTCTAATAATAACTGCGAGTTTGCGTCACATCTAAATCGTCAGATTATTATATAAGAGCTTTTTTTTAGGTTCACTTAACATCCCCTTAGAAAATCTGACGCGCCCGATGAAAAAAAATTTTTTTTTTTTTTTTTCATTTTTAACCCTCAAGTACGACCAACCCCATCATGGAAACAATCAGTTTAACATGCGTACATCTTTAAAAATGTGTAGGACATGGATGCTATCAATATCTGACGCGCTCGAGTATGTCCATGCAACAGTTTTTTTTTTACATTTTTGAAACTCCGTAGCCGCTCCCCCCACCTATGAAAAGGTATATCTTATATGACATTTTTTTCTTTTTATCATCTAAGCTTCGCAACGCAATAGGTCTCTATGACGCTCGAGTGAATCCCGATTTAGCATCGTGGCCTACCCTACTAATAGTTGTGCCCGTCTAGCACAACTATGGTTCGCGACTCATGTCGTGCGACATAACATCACCCGTCACTCTGACAGTGTTCGACCGAAAGAGATAGGTAGTATAGGTATCTCACGCGAGAAAGAGTCGCGTGTCACAGTTGTCCTAGAGGTGCTGGTCTTTACCAGTAGTGGAATGTTATGTTTCCCTCGGGTTTCCTTGCCATCTTCCCCATTTCAGTTCCTAAACTGAACAATTGAACATCCGTATTTTATGATTAGGTATGTTAATTATCTGGCTCGAAGGACCATACATAATATTCCATGTTTTCTTTGTTGCAGGGTTTGGAAATTGTAAATCCCCAAGCGGCGGAGACGCGTATCAACGAAGCCAACGCCAAATACTTCTCGAATACCTCGGGCTTCTTATCTGTAGGAAAGAGGACAACGTGACTTATGTAAATTTGCTCTCAAGTACGTTGTTTTGCCTTTAGGATGAATACGAGTAATAAGAGTTGACTATTGGATGAACTGACATCGTGAATAAAACTATGTATAAGTTTCATTTTCGTTTTATTTATACGAAGTTCTAAAGCTGTAGTCGACAATAATTCATTACTAGACCTTGAAGTAAACGAAATATAATTAAACACTAGGGTAAGTTGTATCATACGAGGGGAGGTCCAAAAGTTCGCGGACTGGAGGGGATGGGAGTGGGGGTGACCATCATTTTTAATACAGCACTAATTGCAAACTCATTAAGAGTAAATATACCATATTGCAGACTAATTAGGTCATTACTTTAAAAGTTATCATCGAGCAAGCAAGTCAATCCGGAAGAACTCTGCAAGTATGGAGCAAAATGAGTATCGAGCCGTCATCAAGTTCCTGACCAAGCAAGGAAAATCTCCTCAGACCACCCTGATTGAGATGTCAGCAGTTTGCGGTGATCATTGGCCTAAAAAAACAATGGTTTACAAATGGCATCATCATCTCAGCCATAGGACGTCCACTGCTGAACATAGGCCTCCCCTTTGGACCACCATATATACCGGTTGGAAGCGACCTGCATCCAGCGCTTTCCGGCGACCTTTATAAGGTCATCTGTCCATCTTGTAGGTGGACGTCCTACGCTGCGCTTGCTGGTCCGTGGTCTCCACTCGAGCACTTTTCGGCCCCATCGGCCATCTGCTCTGCGTGCAATGTGGCCTGCCCATTGCCACTTCAACTTGCTAATCCGGTGAGCTATATCGGTCACTTTAGTTCGTCTACGGATTTCCTCATTTCTGATTCGATCACGTAGAGACACCCCGAGCATAGCCCTCTCCATTGCTCGTTGAGCGACTTTGAGCTTTGAGATGAGGCCGATAGAAATGGCATAGTATCTTTAAATTTAGTAGAGAGTCAATTGAAGACGACCCTTGCTCGGGGCAGCCCGCTGAGGCCACCACATTAAACATTATCGAAAAGGTTGAGAAATTACTATTGGAAGATGCCCGGCTGAAGAAGAAACAGCTTTCTACATTAGTTGGAGTATCAGAAACCACCATTTTGAGGATCCTACATGAACATCTCGGCATGACTAAAGTTAGTGCAAGATGGGTGCCGCGAATGCTTACGCCGCATCAGCGACAACAACGAATCGACGCGTCAAGCAGCTTTTTGGAACGGTGTGGCGAAGAAACTACGTCGGTTTTGAAGCGGATTGTTACTGGAAATGAGACTTGGGTTCATCATTTTGAACCTGAGTCTAAACAGGAGTCACTGCAATGGCACAAGAAGGGTACCCCACCACCTAAGAAATTCAAGGTGTCAGAATCGGCTGGAAAGATAATGGCTACGATATTCTGGGATTGTCAAGGTGTATTAATGATTGGCTACAAAAGCAAGGGCGTCACTATAACAGAAACGTACTACGCAACATTATTGGAGCAATTGCGGCAATGTATTAAAGAAAAAAGGTGAGGAAAGTTAACCAAGGGTGTGCTGTTGCTTCATGACAATTCTCCAGTTCACAAGAGCTGTATTGCGACAGCTGCCCTGGGCAAATGTGGCTTCTAAGAATTAGACCCTCCCCCCTACAGCCCGGTCCTGGCCCCCAGTGATTATATTTATTCCCAAATTTGAAGACAGAGTTGCGGGGAAACAAATTTCACACCGATGATGAAGTAAAGGACGCAAAATTGGCTCATTTCGACATCTAAAACAAAAAATATTATTTTGTAGGTTTAGAAAAGTTACTTTCTCGATCGAACAAATGTATTAAACTTTAAGAGGGACTATATCGAAAAAGAAAAATAGTAACGTCTTTGTATTCGATTAATAAGTCCGCCACTTTGCGAACTTTTGGACCTCCCCTCGTAAGTAAGAAAGCAAGCCTATGTCATTCTTCGGTCCATATTCTATTTCTATCCAAAACTAACGTCAATCCAATAAATAAACGCTATCATAATTATAAATTGTTAAGATTTCTAAATATGTTAACTATTGCTATTGAAAAAGTATTTTTCAGGGTCGGTACTATAAAATCTTGGCACACTAAAAGTAAATCGAAACTGCTGATAGATACAAACCTGTCCACCACAACCTGTTGCCACTTCAACCGCGCAATCCTGTGAGCTATATCGGTTACTTTGGTTCTTCTTCGAATATCCGCGTTTCTGATTATATACGCACATAAATATATATGATAAAAAGGATACAATTAATTTTTATCTTGATGATAACATATTTATATTTTCTGTGATAAAACTAAGACTTTCCAAGTTAATACTATGGATACCTTTTTTTTTTCTCTAGTTGTATATTTTATAAAATTTATAAAAAAAACTAAAAAAAAAACAAAACGTGCTGATTTGTTACCAATAAGTATGCGAAAAAAACTAGCAGAGAAATAATACTGTCGTAAATATTATCGTTTTCAATCTGATTCCAACTATCGGGATTTTCGTTACATTTATGTAAGTTTATATTTAAGCGATATTTGTAACATATGGTATATATATTATATCATTTTAGGTTGAGCAAATAAACGTGGGAACGGATACCGTTGCAGTAATAAGCTAGCTTTAACGTAGTACATACTACATAGGTCCACTGGAGTCCAATCAATAAGGTCAGTCAGACACCACACCACAATTTCGATTTTGGTGATTATTTCCCGAAACCATTGAAAAATCAAAAGAAATTGCTGCACCATTGGATTACGTCATATCATTCAAGTCTTCGTACATTCTTAGTAGTCCTTATTGGTTGGTCTAATCCGATCACCGATCTATTTGCTATAAATCTGCCCGGGTGTTACTTCGAAACGCCTATTGTTGTGGTCGGCGTAAATTGAATAGCTACGTTAACATCGTTGAAAGCAATCGGTTATGGGGCCACAGCGATACCTTTTGTATCTCAAAAGTCGGGAAATTCAACACAAAATGCAAGTCACTTGTATTGTATAGTTTATCCGAAGACGAAATGATGTTAAACCGGCACAAGTCACAAACAGCCTTATGATCGCATTACTCAGATCGTTTTTCACTTGGGTCAATTTGATATAATTCGCTCTCAAAGCTTTCGGGTTTGTGCTTAATCCTCAACCATTTAATTAAATAAATGAACGAAAATATTGAATGAAAGGTTGTCCTAGTTCTGGTATTTCCTTATATTTCGGTATAAATTACGCAAAGCGAGATGCACTGGCAGCTCGTTGCTAAACACATTTGCACACACTATGGTAGGTATCTCGCACCGCGACGCGCACGCATACTCGCGCATTCCGAGCGTTTAACTATTCGACGCGGAACGCAGTGTTATGTAGGAAGGGCTTTAGTCGTATAATAATTTAATAGCGCTTATGTAACGCTTATCCAGACAGTACGCTATCTAGAGACAGATTCTATTGCCTTTATAGTTTTATGGGGAGAGCTTTTATGGCGGTTTATCATAGTATTCAATAGATAGCGGCGCGATAAAATTATCTAAGATTCATGAAGCGTGTGATGGTTGCTTTTATCTCAGAGAACTCAACCTCCGTCCTTCCAGTTGCCTGAAATAAGGTCTTAAGCATTAACATTTCAGGTACCTAACAACTTTTGAAAGTCACACGAAAACGGCTAAAAAAAGCTCTGAACGCTTTATAGAAGTTCTAATATTAGTAAATCTCTAATTAGGTAGTTATTTAGACGGATATAAAGTAAGTTAGAACCACACACCTAATCGTAACTATTCACTGATGAAATAGAATACTATAGGTAGATATCTATACACATAAGAACAAAAAATCACCCAGTGCTTTGCAACCTTGATTGCATACGAATAACGCGACAGACTTTGCTTGGTAATACCTGGTTCATTGGTACCCTTTGTATGCTTTATACGAATAATAAATTCGTTAGTGGCAGAGACAGACAATTTAAACAATACGCATCGTACGCGTTTACTATCGAATTTATCTTTTGTATTAAGAGGAGGAGTTTACGTTAAGTTTGCACCCGGTAACTATGGCGTCGCATACAAATGAGGGCCAAACCGTAACCCGGTTATATTAATCAAATCAAATTATTATAGTTTGTACTAAGCGTCCGTTTGCGGCTGAAATTTGGCCGAAGACAAACGCCTGCTACAGAAATTTTATAATAATAAGCGTAAAAATCGAAACGGTCTGACACATAAATCTCGACTTGTATGAAAAAATTTGCAATGGTATTTCTTCTTAATAAAGAACTCTGTTCATCTGCTAAAAATCAATCATTGATATAGATATAGGTAAACGAAGAAGGCGAATAGCGTTGCTTTGTTATTGTGATTTATCGATACTAAGTATCACGGTAGGTACCTACTAAATGTATACAAATTATCTGGCTCCCGAGTCCCGCGGACTCCAACGATCGACGGAGACCCGGATCATCCGACCCCGATCTACTTGAATGATGAGCCTCCTGGGCAGGGTTTAAGTCAAACCAGATAAAACGTTTCCTCCTTTCCCCTGTCAAGTCAAGAGACACAAGAGAACTTCAACAAAGGATTTTTCTAAACCATTAATGCAAAGAAAAAATTGAATGTGAAACCTGGTGGAAGACACATAAAAAAATGAGACATTACATGTTTCATAAATTTGTATATTACAGTGCCCTCTCGCTTGCTCGTTCACTGCTGTAAAGTAGTGCGGAAAGATGTGAATATTAACGTATTCACACAGAGGTCTTTAAGGTGTAAAGCCTTTCCAATAAACAATGCAAAGATCGACACACAAAGCATAAGGAAAAATTCGAAAGGTTAACTGGGCGTTAGGGTGGCGGAAAAGTTAACGCTCTAGACCGGTAATCCAGCGGTGCCGGGTTCGATTCTCGGTCTCTTCCACCAGGTTATGCATTTCAATTTTTCTTTGAGCTTTGATCTTTGTATTGAAAAAAAGTTGTAAAAATTGTGGTGTGTACCCATACAAAAAAAAATTGGGCAAGTGCGAGTCCGACTCGCGCATGAAGGGTTCCGTACATAAAACGAGTTTGTTGTAAATTTTTATTTTATTTTTAGTATTTGTTGTTATAGCAGCAATAGAAATACATCATCTGTGAAAATTTCAACTGTCTAGCTATCACCGTTCTTGAGATACAGCCTGGTGACAGACGGACGGACAGCGAAGTCTCAGTAGGTAATAGGGTCCCGTTTTTACCCTTTGGATACGGAACCCTAAAAATGAGACATTATCACATAACATATTTAATAAATTTATGAAGGTTTCTTTCTGTAGTACGTGGTAGTACCGACCATGTGAAATGCGCTTGAGTTTCGCCAACGACAGGTCCGGCGCGGCGCGGGCGCACGTTTCATAATAACGTCCGCGTAACTTCAGTTCAAGGACGTCGACCGTGTTACGCTGGTTTTTATCATTTCTCACGCGTTGGATTCGTTCGCGGTTTTCGGAAAATACATTAATGTGAAAGTTTCAGCTTGGGCGATGTACTTGGTACCTACATTTGTAGCACTTGTGTAGGTAACCGCACACTGTTGTTCATGTCATACATAAACGTGCCACCTGTTACGATAAACCGTACCTAGTCAGACGAACTAAGTAAATTCATTAAATGAAACAACATAGGATATGATTCATTTATTTTGGAAGTAACACTTGGTAACCCAAAATAACGTTTCCGTTAAAACGCTTTTTTTTTGTTTTCGCCATTGATGTTTTATATAATCATTCTTCCTAATTCCCTGTCCATTCCTAACTTAGGCAATCCTCCCACGGATATCTACCGGTTTTAAATAAAACTTAAATGATAACAACTACTCCTCAAACCGTTTATTGGAATGCACAGAATGAAAAATGTTAAGAATATATGTATGAGACGAAGTCATAATCATACTTAGATAAGTATACGCGCATTTATATGGAAGCTTGACACAATTGGGCTCGACCAAATTAGACTTTACACGCGCGCCGATATTGGCCAAACAGCGAAAGGCGGAGCCAATCAACCCCGTGCACGCTGGTGCGTCGGTATCTAGCGCGACTCGTGGCGCGTGCGCAATGAGCTCGTCTAGCTATACTTAAGTTAAGTGGCGGGTTTTCTCGTGTTCGGCGTAGTTATATATACCTGCCTAGTTACTTTGTTTATTTCATTCCAATCGTCTCATCATAAACAACGTAACAGATAATGATACTTTCTTATTCCAAATGACGAGTTTAAATATGATATCACTGTGCAAACAATAGATTACGTTTCCATTTATCTCATTAGGTGTATTTGGAGGCTTTTCAAATGTATCAATGAATGAATGAATGAATGAATAAGCTTTATTTACTCAAATATGGTATACGTACATAAACGGTCTTAAATATAGAAAAAAGTTGCACATATTTGGCCGCTGACGCGACGTGTAAATTTTATAAGTCCTTATATACTAGAAATATGACTATTTAGGTACAACAAATAATCAATTAGAATAAAATGTAGGTACGGAAAAGGAAACAAAAACAGGAATAAAAATTAAAATTAAATTACAATTTCATTTCATTAAATTACAATTAAATTACAATGTAATAAAAAACACAAATTAACTTACAGCATAAAACCAAATTAAAATCGCTAAAATGTCAGAATAGAATAATACTCAATAGATTCATTAAATATAGAAAAATAAATAAAGAAAAATTAATCCTGCAAGTCAGTCAAGTACTCTTGAACTGAGTAATAACAATGAAACATCAAAAAATCATTGATTTTTCTCTTAAATTCCCGTATGTCACACTGCTTTAGATATTCTGGCAATTTATTATAGATTTTAATCGCCGAGTGGAAAGCGTTTCTTTTAAAAAGTGAGAGGCGGGCTTTAGGAAGATACAGATTTTGTGCCCCTCTAGTGCGTAAATTAAACACGTCAGCGTTTGTTTTGAATAATTTAAGATTTTCTTTAACAAATATACATACTTCCTTTATATATAAACTCGGGAGCGGTAAAATGCGTAACTTTTTAAATAGGGGCTTACACGACTCCATATGTCCCACTCCACACAATGTTCTGATACATTTCTTCTGAGCCTTAAACGCACGATCAGCGTCCACAGAATTACCCCAGAGTAGAAGGCCATACCGTAGTGTAGATGACACGTAGGCATGGTATGCAGTGAGAGCAGCTTCCCGAGACGCTACACGTATGGTCCTAGCCAGTGCATATATAAATTTATTAATTTTAATACATAGAACGTCTACGTGTTCTTTCCAATTCAGATGTGTATCCAAAGTTATTCCCAGAAATGTTGTGCTGTCAATTTCATTAACAGATTGGCCTTCATAGCTAATATTAGTAAACTTATGTAGGTTAGCTCTACATGACTGAAATTGGATGAGGTTCGTTTTGCAAATATTAATTTTCAAATTGTATTTTTAAGCCATTGTAGGTATTACGAGACTTAGGGCATTATTCACGTCCCGTTCAAAATGCTGTTTTTCGTGGCATTGAACCACTATGGTTGTGTCATCAGCGAACAGTATGCAAGGATGAGGAATATAATCTGGAAGGTCATTGATATAGGCTAGGAACAAAAGCGGCCCCAAGATGCTACCTTGCGGGACTCCGCAGTGATTTTTTCTATATTCTGACCTAAATGCACGTTGTTCCTGTTTGTGTATGAACGATAGTTCTGTACATTGCTGTCGGTTTTCCAGATAGCTCTCAATCCATTTAATAGCGTTTCCTCTTATTCCGTATGTTTCGAGTTTTTTCATTAGTTTTATGACATACAAAATCAAACGCCTTACTCATATCTAAGAATAGTACAGCTATAGGAATTTTATTGTTCAATCTTTCGGTGACAAGTTTGACTAGGGAAAAACAAGCAGAAGAAGTCGAGCTGTTCTTGCGAAATGCAAATTGGCTCTTGCTCAAAATATCATGTTTGTTAAAAAAGTCTGTAATTTTGTCGTGAATTACTAACTCAAATATTTTTGACATTACCGGAATCAATGTCACCGGCCTATAGTTATCCATATTAAGTTTGTCTCCTTTTTTAAACAAAGGTTTTACTATGGACAGTTTTAGTTGGTTGGGGAACTGTCCATTTTCCAACGATAGATTTACTATATACGTAAGAGGCGGGGTAATTAAGTCAATCAGCGTTTTAAGTATTTTGGTACTCAGTTCATCGTAACCTGTAGAGTTGGTATTTCTTAAATTTAGTATAACACTCGCAAGTAGTCTTCTGAAACTGGTGCAAGATAAATACTTTGCAAGCAGTTCTTGGGCTTACACTGGGTGTTTTTGTTTTTAGAGCTATAAGATTGATTTATATTTTGATTATTTGTATTATTAGTCATGTCTATAAAAAAATTGTTGAATAGTTTACATATGTCCGAAGGATTGCTATACAAAACATCGTCCTTGTTGATGGCTTTTATTTGATTGTCTGTATGTTTCGATTTCAATGTGTTATTAATAATGTCCCACGTCGCCTTGCATTTATTTCTTGAATTATCTATATATTTCTTATTGTTGTTCCTTTGAGCTACGTGTATACACTTTTTTAAAGTCTGGCTGTATTTTTTATAATGTTTCATGTATGTTTGTCTATGAAGCGAGTTTTTTGAACAAATTCCGGGAAAAAAATCAAAAACAACAAATTTCAGGGGCCAAATTCGACGTTTCTAATGACATTTGTCCGAGATCTCTCCACTGTATGTAAGTACCTACAACTTGGGACGTGATGTATAAGATGTATTCTAAGGAATACAACTTAAAATACTTACAATAAAACTATACTAAAAATTAAACTAAACTCGAACATAATAAACTTAAACTAAATCTAAAAATGGCCCCTGCGGCATAGTGCCAAAGATGCTGGCGGCATTTCCTCGCTGAATCGCCAAACTGATTCTTTGAGCGAGGAAACCGCCAGCTCTCTGGTCACCAGTAACATCAATAAGCCTCTTCGAAATATCTTTGAAGAGGCTTAATGCGCTGGGGCCCCACGGACCCAGGGTCTCGACGCCAAAAGGTAAGAAATTGTACTCAGATGTATTCTTAGATAAATCTAATGACATTTACTTCCCAGTATGCAGCGATAGGCTTGTCACCAGCTCTGTGAAAGCCTCTAAGCATTCAAAGTGCAGTCGTCAGTGCGACGGTCGCTCTAGTAGCTGTTCACAAAACAGTTATTCCTTTAAGTCATGAAATGATGACCAAGTTTATTAATCCCAATTAATAAAGGAAGAAAATTTCATTAGATTTACCTAAAATACAGCACGTCCCTAGTAGATATACTTACATACAGTAGAGATCTCGGACAAATGTCATTAGAAACGTCGAATTTGGCAACTTGATACGTTTGAAAAGCCTCCACATACACCTAATGAGATAAACGGAAACGTAATCTATTGTCTGCACAGTGATATCATATTTAATTAAACTCGTCATTTGGAATATTAGTCCTATTTGTGATGAAAAAAAGCTGCACTTTGTGCACAGTAATAATATGGACCAAAATAAACTATTTCACTCGAGGATAAATTAGTTTCACCCCTTAGGAACAGAGATGGCGCCACTTATTCAAATAAACTAAACATTTCTAAAAACCTGACCGGATACTCTGATTTTGATGATTGACGTGCCAATCGGCAGATAATTACTCAATTTAACATAAAAATAATAGAAAACAGGTAGAAAATGGTTTAAAATACAAATTTAAAATACCTAATAACCCTTATTAAGTATACTCGTTTTTTTTTTCATAACAAATAGGACTATTATTCCAAATGACGAGTTTAAATATGATATCACTGTGCAAACAATAGATTACGTTTCCGTTTATCTCATTAAGTGTATTTGGAGGCTTTTCAAATGTATCAAGTTGTCAAATTCAACGTTTCTAATGACATTTGTCCGAGATCTCTCCACTGTGTGTCGGTAAGTAGGTATATAGGTACGTGCTAAGTTTAACTTTGTTTCAAATTTCATGCAAAGCCGTCGTAATTAACATACACACCCACACATACACACACACCCACACCCACACACACCCACACACATACACACACACACATACACACACACACACGCACGCACGCACGCACGCACGCACGCACGCACGCACGCACGCACGCACGCACGCACGCACGCACGCACGCACGCACGCACGCACGCACGCACGCACGCACGCACGCACGCACGCACGCACACACACACACACACACACACACACACACACACACACACACACACACACACACACACACACACACACACACACACACACACACACACACACACACACACACACACACACACACACACACACACACACACACACACACACACACACACACACACACACACACACACACACACACACACACACACACACACACACACACACACACACACACACACACACACACACACACACACACACACACACACACACACACACACACACACACACTTTCGGTGAAAATATTAGTGTGATTTTCATATATTTAGCCATATCTCTTTTAACTGTCACTAAATACTTGTATTAATGGCAGCATAGTGGAAATCGTTGATCATGGCAACAGAGTAGACATAGTAGGAATCGTTGATGCCTGTTATTGGCCATGATAAAGCCAAGATTATGGCTAAATTAGGGATAACACAAAGCGTCGTCGAATTAGACGCAAGGGTCGAAAGAGGTCGAAAGTCCCGACCTTTCATAACAAGAGTAATATGTTGAACTTTATCTAATATTCATTAATCAAAGTTGCGTGTCCGCGCCGGCGTTTACCCGCAATTGTGATAAAATTACATGAGCGGAGGAACTTTCTTTAATAATTAAATTGTGCATTACTTTCGAGTCTAATGACGGATTGCTCTTACTCAAGCCGGAATAATACAATTAAGTGGATTCTGTTTCATCACAGCGGGTTTGTCGTGAACAAATTACAGGATGGTGAATTTTCATAATATCATAAAAGTTAGGCTTACTTAGCGACTTAATTAGGTTAGTACTTATCATCTTAAATTGAAGACTCAATGTAGGTAATTAAATACGGCTGTCTGTACCTAACTTTATTGATTCCGACCTTCTGTTTTATATGATTAGTTTAGCTTATTCTTGGCCTTCCCTTTCCTAAGTTTTCTCTTTTTTTGTAGGAAATAGAAGACAACCAGTAAATAAATAAACAATTTATCATTAAATGAATGAATGTTATTTTTTTTCGGTTTCCGCGATTGTTGTGAAAACAATTTAAGCGATCTCTTATTTATATTCATTATTTCAGCCTCCCTAACGTTTCCACAATCTTCCAGTAGCTAGATGCCGATATCCATATTACTGACTTGTTTCAGTTACCTTAATAACACACTTGTGCCTAACACTAAAGTAACTTTTATGAAACAGGTACCGGTGGGAAACTGGTAACATTTACAAGGGTTCGTATACCTAGCCGAGCACTGTGAAGTGCGGAATCTAATATTTTAATCATGGCTTTACAATGAAGTTAATTGAAATCGGAACGAGAGTAACGAGTGAAGTGGTCATTATTAAAATAGTTTAACGTAGACATAGAATATATTGCCTGGGGTCTAACTTGATCGACATTGACATTATAGCCGTTTGAGCGATGTATGGGCCATATCATGGACAAATGGCATATAAGGAATAAAAAGATGATATTTTTAGACGTGTTTAATTATCAGTCAAAGTTGTAGTGCAAATCTGAGACGTTTAATAATTCAATAATTTATTCAATGCACAGTAAGTACACAAAACAAAGAGATACAAAAAAATACAAAGAACACAATAAGAATGCAAGAAACAATATACAAAAAAAATACATAAAAGAACTCAAAATTAATGTTCATATTAGAAAATATATCTATTTTGCATCGCTTAAACTTCCTTTTTTTTCATATTATGACAAATATATTCACAATTTCAGCCAACTTTTTGAAGTAAATAATACTTTTCGCCCAGTTCTAGGTAGTAACATAGCTATTTCATGCTTTCATTGCGTGTAGTCGAAAATAAGTTTAAAAAACTAATTTTACGCGTGCATTTTTTCAATTTCGTGTAGTTTTTGAAACAAAAATTATCAATGTAAAATTGTAACTTTAGGTTTCAAATATACATACCAATTAATCCCAATAGCCCTGTTCTAGGTATTAACATCAATAGTATGTTAAGAAACATGTTTGATCATAGAGCAAAATGTCTAAAACAATCAGAACACAAAAAAAAAATAAGGCCTCTTAAGATGTAAGTAGGTATACGAGAACTGTAAACTTATTTCTTCGCCGTGTGTGAGCATACATTTACGGACGAAAACCGTAGTTTGCCATTATGTTTGTTTGTCTAACTTCACGTAAGTGTTAACTTTTATGATTATAATTTTACCTTACAAGCCTGCTTCTTACAATATAGATTCTGTAACGCTCAAGTTAGCTAGCACTTAGTAGAATATGCATGCGAGTTAAATAATATACCTACTCGTAGATGGTAGGTATGTCGTTAAACTTACTATAATACCTATGTACAATCGGATTTTCTAAGATCTTAGAAGTGTTTAAGCCTCATACATAGTTATGACCTTTCTCTTTTGGGTGTAAGCATAGACTTGGTTTGCACTTGAAACGCGCGTGGACTTGCATAAGCCTTAAGGACGGCGCTAACGGCCATTCTACGTCTACGTGCTTCGAATTACAAAACTCGTTAAAAATTCCAAATAATAGCATTTCAAACTACAAAAATACTTTGACTCCGTAATACAATGCTCATTGAAATGGACACTTAGTTTTTAGGCCATATTAGCATTGAAATATTTCGACTTTTGTCAATTTAATTTCGTTCTACCCACGTTCACGCCCAATGCTACCAATATTTCATCATTAACCTTTAACTATCGTCTCTACTAAAATGCAAATAGGAAATGGTTTGAATTAAAATCTTAGGTTTGGCAATAAGGACGACTGTCAATAGGTACTTATAACGTATAATTTGTGAGTTAAGCTTGATTAGCTAAGGGATATCGGTGGTTGGTCTGAGAATCTGAATAAACATAGCATTCTTCTTTAGTCTTTAATTTATCATAGACAACGTACAGGAACCTGCTAAAATCAAGATAACATCCGCTGAAATGTTAGGAATGCCCAAACAATTTCGATTGATTTTATCAAATGCAATTCACAAACCATTCGCGAATCCGCTCCAATTCCTAACAATCACAACTGTTGTCCATTGTGTGGCGTCAATGCAATATTACGTGACGCCGTGATAGATAGATAAGACGACACACAAGAAAAAAAAGGTTTAACGGTTCGGTTCATTGAAATCGAAAGAACTCTGAGCGCCTCGAGGAACTGGTTCCAAGCGGCATCCCACTCCAGACGGCCGCACGGTTGCCGCGCAGTGCTCTGCTAGCCGTTTGCGCGCGTGCGCGTACATCCGAAATTCGAACGCCCACACTAGATAACCGCGAATATTTTTATTTTTATAAACTCTGTTTATGCACAGTGTTAACAGATAATATTTTGTTATTAATTTTATAATTTTGCAAACAGCCAGTGTTTTACAAATAATTTTCAAATACCTGCTGACCTTAGCGGACAGGTTATGAACTGCAACTAACTAGATGGTGTGAACAAGTGTCAGTGCAAGCTGAATATTATGTTACTGAGTGGACTGGACGTTTAGTGGACAGCCATGGCCAGCTTCGACGACCTGTCCTTTGACTGGGAGTCGCTCTGCCAAGAGTGTCCTGAATGCTGGACCACATCAGGTAAGACTATATAAAATTACTGTCAAAAGGCCTATTAAAACTTGGTTCTAAATATTTAATTTAAAGGATATTCTCAAAAATATTAAGAAATTTTACTTTCGCAAACTACCCACAAAGCTAAAATTAATCAAAATTCTTCAACCTAGTAATTATTATGACTTAAAACACCTGGCCTGATAAACTCTTTGTAATATAAAACGCAGAAGTAATCATTATTTGTCCAATGAATTACGGTTTTATGACTGGTCGATGCATTATTAGATATATTTTACCTACGATTTGCACTTCACGCTGATTTGCTTATCAAATAGGCGGTAGCGTCGCCCTTATGATATGACACAAGATCATGTAACAAACTTCATACGTAAGGTGAAGGTACCAATAATTGATATACTCAGTACGCATTCCCTCATAGTAAGTAAGTAAAAACAAACGTTCAAATTTTCAACTACTCAGTATAAATATCTACATGCCTCAATAGTAGGTACGCTATTAGCTATAACTGAATTGCTTATCAAAATAATACTACCCTTATGACCCAATGTATAACTTCATACGTAAGGTAGAAGCACCAATAACGAACAGTGTAGGTAGCCAGTGAAGACAGTAATACCATAATTATGGCGTAATGAGATTATCAATTATAAGGCTGTCAAACGAAACATATAACGTAAGTGCTTACCACGCATGAAAGGTTTGCTTCTGGTATAAAAAAGTTTTCTAGTGGGTAATATAGAACATTAAGTATATATTGCATTTAGTCCAATTGACTATTCACGTGGTAAATGCGTATTTGTGTTTAAACGTAAATTATTAAGCCTTAATTTTATAAAATAAATATATCAATTACGGTTTTTTGCATCATTATTGCTGCACAAATTACAACTCGTAAATGATTCAAAATTCAAATATTATTCTGCAAATAGGCCTCGAGGGCACTTTAACATACTTATCTGATTTTATTTCATTGTATAACAATAATAATTGAATCTAAATTCGCCTGGTGACAATCACAATTCACTAAAATATCTGTTAAGTACTAGGTACTCTTCAAAATTTCAAAGTTCTTAGATTGATAGGTACCGAGATACAAGCTTGATTTTAAGTAGGTGTTTGTCACTTAGTGAGTTTGGGTTGTCAGCAGACGAATAATCTTTTAGCACGATCACGAATAACCATCTTTCTCTTTTATATTTAACTCGAGTCTCGACTTTTTATCGACTATTGTCTAGACGGGACTCAACATGAGCATGTCCAATGACCAGTTGCTATAGGTTCCGTTTATTTATAAAAATAAACAAAGTACAGAATAATAAATTAAAAATATGCCAGCGTTTAAGAAATACTTAGTTGCGCCTGGATGAGAAGACCATCGTGACAAAGTTGATGATAAAACTGTAGGTATTATTCTAGAGGTCGCTTTGATAACCTTCGCGTTTACTCTGAGCTGCTTAATTAAGGTGACTAGTAAATAATTAACGCAGTCTCAACAGATACGACTTTCCAGGATTTACTAAAATCGTCACAAACATGATTTGCCTATTATTCAGTCGGCAACCTACCCTTAATATGGATAAACAATAGAATTTATCTCAGTATTCATTTCAACTATCGCAATTTGACAAGTAAACAGCATTCGGAAGGATGAATGGTAAATAAATTTAATTATAACTATACGTTATTTGAAAGGATTTAAAATGAAATGGATATTATATGTATCTTTACAATTTACATCCGTGTAATTAGAAATAATATATCGTTGATGTCTTATATTTGGTCGTCCGGATCATCATCATCATCCTAGCCTTTTTCCCATGTCATTTGGGGTCGGCTCTCCGTATCGTTTTGCGCCATTCTTCTCTATTTTGCGTCATATCAGGGCTTATGCCTGTCGTCTTCATGTCCTTTATAATTGTACTTGTCCAAGTCGTAGGGGGGCGGCCTCGCGGCGGCTTATATTTGGTCGTCCGGATAGTAATTGAAAATGAGAATCATAAAAATATACAATTGTTATCGTAAACATGATACAATGTATTTTGAGAGAAGCGTGCCCCGATAGTAAATATTAAAGGCATTTTGAACAACGTAAAACAAAACAATGCATCTAAATTATCCGACATTAGTTTACGTCAGAGTGTAAGAAATTGAAATTGAATAAACCTATTGATAAATTATAGACTCATCAAGCCACGTGTGTCTGTTTGTCTGGATAATCTGGATGCGATAAACTTGAAACTATAAATTTGTATGTTTGAGCCACGCATAACGGCTTTACTTTTAACTATTTTTGGCACACCACAGTGGCTAAGCATCCAATCCACCGCTTAACGTACATAGTGTGATGTATATTAAATTTTACCCTGACTCAGTTGTCTGTCCACGGAGAAGCAGTGCTATGACTTATGATTCCCCGCCAACAAAGTTCCGGGCGCCTATTCCTCCTGTAATATTCATCCGTTTAGTTAAAACAGCACTTTACTCCGCACGAGCCGGTGCGTTATTCAATGTTTGCTCTACGAGTTGACACCGACACGCTTTCGGGCAGCGCTCGGTAAACACGCCACGGCTCGCAAACCATACATACATACACCTTTAGGCTTCCACAGCTATAGGTATTAGGCGCTGCTAAAAGTTACCTTTCATGCGCCTCGTGCGAGTTTTTACAAAAGTGTTTACATTTTAACCGGGCTTCAGTACGATTAAATTTAACAGAAGATAAAACGCAGGGTGATTCAGGATTTTTGCTCGGGAATCTCGGGATCAACCCTCACTAACAATTAAATATGAGGAGTAGGGCCCCAAAGAGGTCTAAAGAGTCCCTTATACGGAAGACATCATATAATGTTGCAATGGTCCAAAACCCTTTGTACCTCTCTTAAGCCAGCTCGTGAGCCAAATGTGGATGAATGGTCAGACAAGGAAAGCCACTGGCTGGAAAGACACATAACATAATTAGTACTTCCCCCATTATTTTGGGGTTTTACCGACAGATTTTATTTGGTCAGCAAAACAAGACCCTTTACAGTGGTAAAGGGTATAGTTACACTACTAACAAGAAAAAAAAAACGAGATTTAGTTTTCTTAGGGTGAATAAACTCATTGCTTCTGATGGTGATGCATGCATTTCCCGAATCTAACTTGTCATTCTCGTCATTATCATAAAAACAAGACGCCTAATGCGTGACCGCATTGCACACATTATACTTACTTATTTCTCTGCATCTTCACACATTACCATTGGGCATTGGCAGTATTTGATGTAGTGTATCCAGTCTATTACAAACAATGAAAAATAATACCATACCAATGATAAATGGGAAGTAATTCCTTAAGAAATTTACCATTTGATCACCAGATAAATACAATGTAACACGATATAAGGCCAAATGTACGTGTAGATCGTAATATCTATAATTTGTTGAATAAATCAAACGTTTCTCGGCATTTGGTAACATGAAATGCATGTTATTGCTTTAAAATATTATACCGGAACAGGTTTATGCACTTGTTCAATTTATGAATTTAATTAATATCATTTCGTCGTGGTAATTTTCACTAGCCATAAATGTACCATCAACACTTCGTTAGGCGCAAAAGTGAATAAATATAACTAGTTCTGTAAATTAAAAAGTTTGTTAACGGCAATTTAGAAAGGAAAATCTAAGGCAGACTGGTGACTGGTGGTTAAACGTTCACGACCAGCATTGCATTTTATTTCGGAATTAATGAATTTGATTACCATAATTAGTAAAAAAATTGTACCGAGGGTCAGTTTAAGCCCGTTCTTATTCGGCTAGCTGTCAGATGCGCTTACAAAAGATCTAAACCAGCATGGACACGAAGGAATGTAATGTTTCCGAAGACAACGTCAGGGATAGGACGAAGTAAAGGAAGAAGATAGAGAAGGCTGAGCCGCCTGAGCCCACCACCATGTGGGACACATAGTTAGGAAGAGAGAGAGTACCAGTACCTAATCATACAAAAACATGGGAAAAGCTATCCCATTTTTAAAAGCTTTTATTTAACTTGCATTGTATGTATCTAAGTATGTTTGTTCGGGTGAAATCTTGCAACTCAATTTTGAAGCAGATATCGTCAACCGATTGAGCTGAAATTTTGCATACTTACTTGACTTTGATGACAATACAATAATATGTTACCATGGGGCTGATCTGATGATGGAGCCGGAAGGTGGCCATAGGAAAAGCAATCCTACCGAGCTTGGGCTCTTTAGAACCGTCTCAGTGAGCATTTGATGGATATCCAAAGAAAAGTACAGTTGGCTAAAAAAGCTTGCCACTAAAATGTCATTTTTGACAGAAACTTATTTACTCGACAACTAGAGAATAAACCAATTTAAAAACTAATGCAGCTGCAACGTGTTTACTCAAGTACCTGATATAAAAAAAAACCGGCCAAGTGCGAGTCGGACTCGCGCACCGAGGGTTCCGTACAAACACTTTCCATCCCTAAGTGGTTAAGTTAAGTTTGCACCTGGTATGTATAGCGCCCCATATAAATTAGGTGCAAAGTTAGGTATAAAAAAAAAAATTATGGTTTTCGTAATGTTTCCTTTATCTATGCTATAAGACGTTGCTTCGTACCAAATTTCAAGATTCTGAGTTCACGGGAAGCACCCTGTAGGTTTTGATTCCCTTGCAAGTGTCGAAAATTTGCGGCATAAACGGCTGTATCTTTTGATTGCGTTGGCTTAGAAGTTTGATTTTTTCACAGCTTCAAGGGACAGTAGACCTGAGTAATTGATATAAATTTCAGCTTCATACCTCCACGCGTTCCTGAGAAAAAGGGTCTTGACAGACGGACGGACGGACGGACAGACGGACAACAAAGTGATCCTATAAGGGTTCCGTTTTTTCCTTTTGAGGTACGGAACCCTAAAAAGTAAATATGCTTACTACAAATTCATTAATTATAACAAAATAACACAATTTTTTTTAAGCTTTTATTTAACTTGCATGGTATGTTTAAAGTATGCTTGTTCGGGTGAAATCTTGCAACTCAATTTTGAAGTAGATATCGTCAACCGATTGAGCTGAAATTTTACATACTTACCTAACTTTGATGACAATACAATAATATGGTACCATGGGGCTGATCTGATGATGGAGCCGGAAGGTGGCCATAGGAACTCTATAATAGAAAAAGCAATCCTAACGAGCTTGGGCTTTTTAGAATTGTCTCGGTGAGCATTTGATGGATATCCAAAGAAAAGTACAGTCGGCTATAAAAGCTTGCCACTAAAATGTCATTTTTGACAGAAACTTATTTATAATACGTACGTACATAGGTATAGATGCCCAGTAATATAAATTTTTGCTTTAAATGTGTTTCACACTTTCGAACTAACCCTTCGTTTAGATGATAGTCAACAACTTGAGGCAACACTTATTTGCATCCCTTCGGCCGTCTGTGATAAATTGCAAACGAAAATTATTAGCTACTTTTGATGCTTACTGTACTAGGTACTCAAAAGAAGTTAAGCAAATAAAATGCTGCTATGAGAAGAGAGTGTATTTAGCTACTATTTTCCTATAAATATGCGAAAAAGGGATATACAACATCGACAACGCTTACAGCCTGTGAATTTATAGATCAAGACTCCTCAGGCTCCTTCCATAAATGCCGGTGAAGGTATTATAATTTATCACGCCATGAGAGCGGTCCCGTAGCGTGACTGAGTCGACCGCCGATCCCAAGTCTCAAGTCAATCAGTGCAATCATAGGGCCAAACAGGTTGGTCGAGATTTCGAAACGGTCTTTAAATCAAACTCCTACGACGCACACTATTTATTATCTTTAGTTCATTGCCAACACACAAACAAACCTACGCATTTCAAAACTATTACATGACAATTTTAAAGCATTTATGCATATCAAATGCTTTAATCTAATTTGGTATTATGTTGACTACTTCATTTCTTTCAAGATATTGATTGTCATACCTGACCCGAGGTATTTTATGTTCATAAGACAATTCAGTACTTATTTCACTATGATGATTAATGGTTTAGCCAACTTCAAAAAAGGAGTAAATGTTCTATGTTTTACGGCATATATTTTTTTAATTCACCTACCGACGAAGTGTCTCTGTTTTAGCTTGGGCAAAAATGCTTTCTTTTTTTTTTCTTTTTTATACTACGACGGTGGCAAACAAGCATGCGGCCCGCCTGATGTTAAGCAGCTACCACCGCCTATGAACGCTTGCAACGCCAGGAGCATCACGCGCGCGTTGCCGACCCTTTAAGAACCTATTTACTCCCCTCTTGAAGAACCGAATACTGTAGCCCCCGGGGAAAACCTCGGCAGGGAGCTCATTCCACATGCGAAGCGTTCGCGGTAGGAAGTTCCTCTGGAACCGGACAGTTCTCGACCATTTAGGCTCTAGCATGTGAGGATGAACACCCTGCCGATGGCGAGCAGTGCGGTGGTAGAAGGTAGCCGTGGGCATCATATCATATCAAACAATTCCTCAGAACACATCCCATTATAAAGACGGATAATGCTTTCGTATGTCAAGATAGTACAGATAGATGTCCGGCTGCTTTCGTCTACAGGTTGCATTTTTTACCGATTCCCGTGAAATTGTGTGAGAGGGTTCGAGAATTAAACAGTTTTTTTAACGTTTTTTTTTTCGATTGTTTTTTTTAATGACGGCGATATTATCATAACGCACAGACTACATGCTCCTTGGAAACCCCTCAACAACAGGCGTTTATCATATATTCTGTATAGGAATGCAGCAATTCAATGGTAGGTTGAGGGTCGCCAAACTTTGAAACGTCCATGAAAAATAGGGTTAGAAAGTATCAAGCCAAAGTATCAAGGCAATGGCTGCCATTTAGTAACTCATCTAGGAACCTTCTAAGGTTCATTTATGTTTACTAATAGGGGCGATTATTCGCAATTCTAGTCAATATTTGACTATTATTTTCATAATATATCATTTGCGAATGCTAATAAATTGGGTTAAATTTGAAACTAAGTAGGTCGATTTCTTTCTGTAAGGATTTCCTAATATCTACATGAATAATGCTTATCATGCTCAATCGTGTCAACAAAGATACCGTGTACTTATCATTAATACAAATTAGGTATAATTTTTTACTTCTTTGCAACCGACTTTGCAAGCGTAGATAAACCACGATAATTACGCTGTAAATTTTCTCACTAAAGTCTATTACAAACTGCAATCGTGTAATAGAATTAGTATTGTTCTAATACGTGTAATTTGGGTTATTAAATTGTTCCTATTACTAGTGAATTTAACGGTATTCACACGATGGGATCTCACGAATGCGTTTAATTGGTGCAGCTGTCATTGATCCTCCATCTTGGATAATCTTGACACAAGTGTATGTAATTTGTTGACCTCGCGGTCATAATATTCATAATTTTTGGTTATAAAATCCTACTTTTTGTGGCGGTCAATGGTGAACCGGTATGGGCAAGACATGATTCATTTCGTGGATATCCATTTTAAGCACGTTTTTAAGCGTTAAACGGTTTTTGGCTTATTCAAATTTGCCTTGACGTTTAATTTATATGGCCGGATAACGATTCCACAAAACTGACATAAATAACTTATGACATTGAATAATTTGTTTCTGTAATGAACTGTTTCGGGCGTATATATCAGTCAGGTATACCCATTTTATTTGTTTTTTGCCTTTATAATTGTTGCTAGCATACCGTAGTAATTTCTTAAATCTATGTAGTCGCTAATTGTCATTGTTTTCAAAATCAAAGTAGATAAAGTTTTTTTTTTATATTTTTGTCGGATTTTACGTATACGGGCGAAAAATATAGGTAAGTATAGAGCTGTTTATTAAAAAAAAACTTACTCTTTACAGTGATTTTAAAATATATTTTTTACGATTCAAATCAATTATGCTTTATTCAAACGAGTCTAGTAACAATATAACAGCATTATAAATCATCTAATATATATAGTCACATATTTTTAGAGTTAGACTTTGATAAGATAATTCTTACCCACATTATAATGCTACCAAAATTCCCAACCTTAATATAAAGATATGCATTTGCGTTACTAAGATATATCATTAACTAGGTACTAATTTACGCATGTTGGTACATTTGTATTCGAGAAAAGGTAGGTAGTGCCCCGCCTCTTTTTTTTCGTCTTGGCGGGGGCACTACCGTGCCCCCAGATTATCTCAGAAAACTAGACATTTTACTTAATTTAATGAAAATCCGTCCGTGATAATGTAAAGAAAATACATATCATAATAAATTCTAATATAGATGAAGCAAACCTACTTAATGTCACTCACAAACACATTAAAGTCACGTTACAGCAACGATGGTTATTGAAAATAAACATCAACACAACTAGTAGAGTAAAAAGCTAACGGCAGCTAATGGTTGCCATGTTTATAATAACATTAATAACATAAATAAAGTCACTTGTCAAATAAAGTGGCATTTACTGTTTTTTACGTCGCATTGGGAACTAACATGGACGCGCATCGAGGGGCAAATTGAAATAACTGTCCAATAAATCGAAGAAGACCTTTGACGGTGTCGCCTGAATTATAATAAGACTTGTCATGGTGAAGTGGCCGTTATACGCGCTAGTTTTGGTGAGGACGTGTGCGGACGCAAAATTAAAGGGACCAAAAAGCGAGTTTCCCTTGCTACTCGCTTCTTTTGTAATTATTATGACGTTCCTACGAGTATATTGATTTGAACTTACGCGATTTTCTCATGTTATTATAACAAAACGGCACTTAATCGCGTTAAAGTGTTTATTTAATTACCCCGACGCATCTGACGTGATGTTACGGGTACTGAGTTCTAGATAGTAACATAGCGCGTAAAAAGTGTACACGTGACGAACCGGAAAACGATATTTTTTAAAACACCGATTTTAAATCTTCTTGGATTATTCAATTCCCCATAAGTTATAGTGTATTATTTGAGAAAATGGCATAAAAATATTAAAGAATATAGAAAATATCGACATTTTAAATTCAGATTGTGGTGAAACTAGTTCCGGATAGTCACAAATATAAAATTCATTATAAATTGATTGTAGTATTTTATGGACGAGTTTTAGCTTACACATTGAAAATAAAGACAATGAACTATTTAAAACGGGCTTAATTTATAGAATTAATGGAACGAGCAAGCTTTGAGGATAAAAAAAAGGTCCAGTTCGTCACAGTCGCCTCCAAATGCCTGCTAAAACATGTATTTTCTTGCATTAAAATGCGACAAATCAAAGAATAATATTTTTTATTACATTAAGGAATATTCATTTAGTAATGTTAACGCTTGAATATGTGAATTGTTGCACTGCAGCAGCCACAAATAATTATTTTCAACATCCCAAATCTTGGGACAGTAACTAAACGGAATCTCATGTGACTAACTGGAAAATGTAAGGAATAGTGTACATAGATTGAATATATTGAAAGAAAATCACAAAAATAATATGTTATGAATCGTATGTATTGCAACGGAATCAAAATGGTATAATATATATTATTACTAGTTTATATATGTAATAATAATACATGTATAAACTAGTAATAGTAAATATTATACCACCTATATTATTATGTTCTCCATTTTTAGGGTTCCGTAGCCAAATGACAAAAACGGAACCCTTATAGATTCGTCATGTCTGTCTGTCCGTCTGTCTGTCCGTCCGTATGTTACAGCCATTTTTTTCCGAAACTATAAGAGCTATACTGTTGAATCTTGGTAGGTAGATGTATTCTGTAAACCGCATTAAGATTTTGATGCAAAAATAAAAAAATAATAATAAATATTGGGGGCTCCCCATACTTAGAACTGAAACTCAAAAATTTTATCAAACACATACCTACGTGTGGGGTATCTATGGATAGGTCTTCAAAAATGATATCGAGGTTTCTAAAATATTTTTTTTCTAAACCGTATAGTTTGCGTGACAGACGCTTCCAAAGTGGAAAAAAGTTGGTCCCCCCCCTCTAACTTCTAAAATAAGAAAACATATGATGTACATTACTATAAAAACTACCAACGAAAATTGTTTTGAACGAGATCTAGTAAGTAGTTTTTTTTTAATACCTAACTTTGCACCTAATTTATATGGGGCGCTATACATACCAGGTGCAAACTTAACTTAACCACTTAGGGATGGAAAGTGTTTGTACGGAACCCTCGGTGTGCGAGTCCGACTCGCACTTGGCCGGTTTTTGTTTAACTGTTCTTCAAAAAATAATCGCCTCATTTTTAGATTACTTTTTAATATTCAGTTTATTATTAAAGGCGGTCCTTTTTTATTAATGTTTGATTGTTATTTTGCTTTTTAGTATTTTAAATATATAATTGTTGTTTACCAAAACCTTCTCCAGGAGATAACAAATACTTTTCTGAAAACCGCATCAAAATCGGTTCTGCCAAATGCGAGATAATGGCGGACAAACATGCATGTTGCATGTATTACAAACGGGTCAAACTAAGTACCTGCGTTTTTTTAGAAGTCGGTTAGAACATCGGTTACATTTCGATTGTGTACTAAGCTTTATAGTTCCAATTCGTCACAAAATCGTTCCGGTAGTATATCACGTCACTAATCGGACGTGAAGAATTCTACCTCGACAATTTAAAATTAAAATTTTAACGTGTCTGAACCAATTCAATGTGTTTTTGGTTTAGTTTCGGACACTACGATGGTTTGTTAAATGTCTATTTGTGTTTAAAAAGTTTTTTATAATCTACTTACCGAAATAACTGTGACTAACTCGTAATACAATTTTTAGCGCACTGACACAGCGTCCACCTTTCGTCACCGTTTTCACGGAACTGACGTTATATTTGCAATGAAATCCGATGCCTATAGCATTAAAATGTTGCCAGGATTGAAAAATTAACGCTTTTTGGGGAATATCGATTGCACAAGTATGTTAAAATCGCTTGTGACTATCACCGGAAGTTCCGGTCTGTCGATTTCTTTGGACAGTGGAAAAAGTAGTTTTTCGGCATTATAAACCGTATTTTTTTATAAATAAAGCACACGACTAAAATCTAGACTCATTACTTTATCTGTGTGACATTCAATATTCATAAAAATTTATTTCGAGTTTCTGCAAGCCTCTGAACATGACTGAGTCGACGTGGGACATGCCCATTTTAGCACTTTTCATATCTTTATTTTGTAATAAATCTAGTAATAAATATAATATAATCGTTTTATAAATATAACATGAATGCCTCACATCTACAGAATCAAACGATACCACTCATATACCCAAACACTAAAGGTAAAGTAAAAAAAAAACACGTTGAACGTGTGGGACATTCAAATTTAACCATGTACACCTTTTTTGAAAAACGCTCAGCTATTGTATGCTTTCATTACGTGCAGTCGTAAAAAGTAAAAAATAAATAAAAGATTCCAGCATGAATTTGGCAAATTCGAGTACTTAGCTTTTGAAACAAAAATTATCTATGAAAAATTCAAACTGTAAGCTTCAAATATATATGAATAAATCGCGGTAGGACCGTTCATAACTTGTACCTAAGATGATAAGATGATAAGAAAAATGTTTAATCATAAAGAAAAAATCTAATACAATCAGCATTTTTGAACGGATAAGGAGCCTTAGTATATGTCCCAAGTAGGTACGTACATATACAAGATCATAAACAAACGATCATTAGGCTGCGGTGATTTAACAAAACTTAGTGCAATAAAGAAATACCTATTTTAAATATCTTGATAACTTTATCACATTAATATGCAAGGTAAGGTTACCAGGCGCAAAATGAAGCATCCAAACATTACGGAATAAAAAGTTATTGCTCATAATAATGATTTGGATAATCACGTTACCATGCGATTCCCTCTGATAACGATAACCGATCGTTGAGAGATAAGATAGCATTGATTAGGTTTAATTACCATCTACTTATTACCTAGCGCATTATTTATGCAGTCTGAGTTGTAAATGAGAATTTACTGCTACTTACATATATCCATTTTATTTCATAAAAGTGGACATTGACTCACAGACAAACCTAGCTACTGGTTTTGTGGGACAATGTATTTAGATTTAAGAAAATTATAAAATTCCTAATAAATACATAAATAAATAAAGGCAGTAGTTATTTCAACTGATATCAGGGAGAACACCATATATGCAAAATAATTTAGGGCCCTGCTACCCTGTGCAGTTCCATATATTATGTATTTTTGATATGGCCTCCTCCTCATGTGGATAATGAATGAATGTGGTAGAGAATGCTACAATGGCATTAAGTCCGCCTTTCGTACGTTATGTTTTTGTTTTGTGCAATAAAGATTAAATAAATAATTAATAATGCAGCTCTCGTAATGCGACTCCACTAAACTTGCTACGGTCTTCAGCGTTACGGAAACATTGGACTATTAGTTGTTCGTGTCACAGCTTTTATCAGGTCTGTCCAACGTGTAGGTGATCGACCTAGTAAGACCGCTTCTACTCGTCCTTATATCACTCATTAAAGTCATTAATCATTAATAATTGCGACTTCCTCTGATATCTCCACCAACAACTTGAAAAACTGGTCTAGGGTCTAGATATAAAAATATGTATAGGAGTGTGGAGTGGAGATACAATAATCTTTATGAGCAGACTATTGTTGTAACATCCATTTTATTAGCGAATATACCTTTTAAATTAATACATATACCTAATTAGTTTTACGGTTTAACTCTACCAGCCGAGCAATTAAAGTAACATACAAATGAACACTGCCCATACCGCTTTTGAAGCTACTTTTCAAAAAAAGAGGAAATGTTAACATACGGAAGCTTTCACCCGTTCAAGTTCTCGCTAATAGTGTCACCCACTGGCACCTTTACCTTAAACCTTTGCACCTTTAAGACGACGATTGTGTTTAACAGAGAATACTTTTACATGTTAACTCTTAGAACTCCGTCTCACTGGGACGTTATGGCAGCGTCGCCAGCTAGATTCTTCTTAGTCGTGCACTCTTGTCAAAGTGGTCGTGGTTTTGGATTGTCTTCTTCTCAGAATTCTTATTTGAATTTCCATAACTCTCATGGGAAAATAGTAGCAATGGTTTCCAATTTTCTTCTGCCCCAATACTTTTAGAGGTTATTTGGATTGGACGTCGAGGCCTCTGATGTCTCTTCTACGCTAGTAGGTGAGTGGCTACAGTGCATACTGCCGCTTGCTCGGTCGCCATATCTGTTATCTAGCGGGAAACACCACGAAAGGCTGCCGTGCCGATGCCGCTGCCATTCAGCGCGTGCAGGTGAGGTTGACATTTGGGCTGGTAGATTTGTTATTTACCTTCGCTCCTTACTCCCCAGGTAGATAGGTACGTATCCCACAAAAAAATTTGGTAGGCAAGAGTCGCCAAGTGGTTTATACATTCCAGTATGATTTGTTTGGATACGATTGATAGCGAAGTCGCGAAGCTCCGGCGAGGCAGGGAACTATTATGTATGTATTAACAATCAGACTTCATGCACGACTTCACACCTCACCGTTTGTTGACTGCATCGACGTCTCTTCGATTTACGGTGTACTGCTAAACAGTAAACAGTTTCATACTTTCCTAAGCTGTTCTAAGAACTATGTCGTTACTGTAGGAAGATAGTAATTATCTTAGCCAGCTAATTAGAAGCTTTCTACTAAAAGTAATTTCAAGGAAAATATTTTTACCGCCGCTAAGTAAGATGAGAAAGAAGCACAGTATATAAATAAATGTAGATACATTTATTAAAGTAGACCTCATATTGACCTCAAGCATTAAATAGTCTGACCAGTCCCTGTGACACGGCGAATAATGGGAAAAATGTGACAGCCTAATAAGATCTATTAATGTTGAGGCTTGGTAACTTACCATAATTGGCTTGAAAACAGGGAAGTCACATGTCAGTAGTCAAAAGAGAAAAACTCAAAGTAATTTTTGACAAGATTTTTATGCCAAAATATTACGCAAATGAAGGAAAATGTCTGACCACGATTGTCTGAGGTAGTGATATGCCGTTTCAGAGAAATTCCGGAAACGGAGAACGTATTGTATGGGAAACGTTCTCACTTCATACAAATCGGGAAACATGCTAGAGAACGACCCATCTGTAGTGAGAGGCTGAGAGGTGTCACTATTCGATACGAGCGTAGGTCATTATCATTATCGCATCGTTGGAGTGAATCCTATAGAAATAGAAATGGCTGAGGCTGCGCATCGCATATGTAATTTGAATAATATTATTCGAGCGCACGCTAACGATAGTTTTTGTCGGCAGTAATGTTTTCTTTGCGACTTTCCATGTGGGGATAGCTGTTTTTCAAAACCGCTTATTTCATTGATCAAGATGCTTATAAATTATACCGTAAAACTCATGAGTAAGATTCAGTTTCATAGAGACGAGAAATGGTAATAGGACTTTTGAAAAAGTACTACGATAAACTGATAAACTACAATGTGTTCATCCATGTATTACGGGGGAGGCAGAAACTGCAACATATCCAAGCATTATAAAACAATTAGTAAAGTTGGTAAAACGTGTTGGAAAGCACGTCTAGTTTCCTTTAAGTTTATTACCCTTTTATGCTTTACTGAGATTTAATTTGCTATTAAGCATTAAAAAAAGCTGTAAAATATTATTTCGTAATTCCTCATACGAGAAAATTATGTTCTTTTCCCAGGAGTATATATGTTACGTCCATAGAAACAAAAAAGTCACACATCCTTTTTTGGAAATCCCCCAGTTTTCAATACAATTCTTGCAATTCACTTAGTTGTGGCATGTGTTAAATTAGTGGACATTATTAAGTTGTATGCCTTTTCTTCAAGTTCGTCCCTAAATTCATCTGGTACTAAATGGAACGCAGGATCCGTATGAAAATATTCCTGACATGCATGAATATTATTATACATGCGTTGTTTTTGGGAATGAATATTTTAACCTCGATCCGAAGAGTAATAAGTATTATTTACTCAAACCTATAAACACTTGTGTATATACTATATATGTCTGTCCACATACTCAATGAATCACACTTACAATGACTTCGACAAGAACTGATGAAAATATATCTTTCAATACGCAAGTAGTTTTAATCGCGTATTTACAAATTAAAAAATGACTTCATTTTGGTGCCACTGGTGACTAGTATCAGCTATATAAATATATTCAGAAACATATACGCGCTATATTTCATAGTTCTTTGACTCTGTTGAATAAATTATATACAAGGAATCTGGAGGTTACTTTACTGTTTTAGAACACTTACAGAAAATCGGACAAAAGCTACGTAGGAACGTTGCTTTCTTATCTATGGCACTACAAAAAAGTAAAAAAACGCATACTTACCCCTAGAAGCCGATCCTAATTCAGTCAGTCTCATGTGCGCGCAAAAGTAGAACTTACGAATGATCTTCGATTCATTGAGGTCTGATAAAGAAAGCAAAAGACAACCACAGCACAGCACTGACTTTCTTGTATATTTATTTATTTATTTATAAACTTTATTGCACAATACAAAAAAAATACAAATGGCGGACTTAATGCCTTTAGGAATTCTCTACCAGTCAACCACTGGGTTACGCAGAACTTATCTTAATGATAGGATACCTAAGAAGACGATTCACCATAGTAAACCATCTCGTACTCTTTCAGGATTGTAATATCTCCTCGAAATGTTTTATTACAATCCATTATGCGGAGTGGAGAGAATGTCATTTGTTTTCTCCGCACATCAAAATACCGTAAGTACATACAAACATGGCAATAACGCAAACCATAAAAAAACAATGACGAAAGAATTGCCTTGTCTCAAACCACTATCATGCCCTTCCCATCTCATGTTACGTGCAAATCCGGCTCAACAACCCTAAAACTGTAATGGTATCCACAAAAAGTGTTGTCCATTGTGCGGGTACCATTGTCTCAGCACGGTGGGTTCCAAAGCATCTCCCATGAAGCTTTGCGTAACCCGAGTCGGGTTACCCGACACACTAGTACAGTGCGACGTTCACGTGTATTTCGACCGAGTTATTCATGTCCAAAAGGTATTAACCGTACATGAACCGCATACGTTCATGCGTTCTTTGTTTACATGTGTGTTATGGTGCAGCCTCCGTATTAGGTTGTGTAGTTTATATTAACCACTAATAATGCTTTATGTCTACGGAATAAGAAATTGGATATATGTGAGATAAGTTGAACCTGCATGGTGTGAAACGTTGATGTCATTGGCCACTTACGACCACTACTACGGCCCTATTACGCTTGAGTTCTTTTGCCATGGACTGAACGAGTTACTATAAAAAAAACTCCGAAATCGTTATAGATGTGCTTATAATATTTGAAGACTTCCTTCGCTTCATCATGTATCGTTATCACTTAGATTCTCTCCAAAATTTATGGGACCAATTTAAAGATACCTACTCACGAACAAAAAAAGAATTTTCCAAAACAATTCATAAAATGACGGAATGTTCAAGTAACAAACATTTAATAAACAAAATACAATCGGATTAAGAACCTCCTGCTCAATTTACACATTGCGCAAGTTATCAATATCTTCCTGTAACACTTCTCATCCAGTCTGACATTATCACAATCTAATTACCCATTGAATGTTCATTTAGCTATCTGAAATGTACCTCGCCTAGGCGCCACTCCGATAGTACGAGAGACAGGATGTCTGCCGATCGGGTCGCACCTCGTCAGCTAGCGAGTTAATCAAGAACCACATTCCGCGCGGATATTGCCACGATGCCGACTGATATTGCCTCACATTTTAGTTTATTGGTTTGATTAGAGGCAGAAATGATAACGAGAATGGTAAGGACGGGAAATATTGGGCGGGAAAAGTAATTCCTACAGTCCATACTGTCCATAATTCGCCCGCTTTAGTAAACAAGATTCAAGAATCAAGAATGCCAAAACTAGATGGTTATAATCGCAAGTAAATCAATGTCGTTTGCAAAATTGGCATCGTGGCATTCACAAACGCGAATCCGGTTAATTACTTTATGGGATAATGATAGTTTTCGACTAAAATGTCATACAGCCAGGGTATAATGCTTTTATGAAATTGGACAAGTATGGACGAATAGACTGTAAACGGGAGGAGTTATTTTATTGTAACTTCCATTCACAACTAGTTTCGCTTGCATCTCTGAATCTTGTATTCGTTTGTCTATGTAGTATACTGCGTTTCAGCGCTTACTGCTTTTTGATATGTTTATATGTTTAAATATATACCAAAGATATATAGCTATTTTAATATCTAATCGGCAGTAACGATACGTACAAATTACTTTTTGGGGATTTATCAAAAAGACAGAGAAGTTACGGGGGACCGGAAAGCTGGCAGTTACCTCGCTCAACGCGTAAGTCTCGCAGTTCAGCGGGGTAACGCAGCCAGCATCTTAGGTACCAGGCCACGAGGGCCTTTTTTAGATTGTACATTACCCAAGTCACAATATCGAATTGCACTAATCATTTGTAATGTAACGAAAGCGTGTCCGATTTTGATTTTCAGCGCGCAGATTAGATTCTTAATGATTACGTTTTACGCGGATTAAGTATGTATGTATGTTGACACTTTATTGTACACAACACTGGTTATAAATACATTGATAACACATTAAATATGTACAAAGGGGAACTTATCCCTACTAGGGATCTCTTCCAGTTAACCTTTGAACAATTGAAGGAATGGGTATTCGAAGAAAATATGCAAACTACACTGCGTACAACCAAGATATCTATATTATACTTAATCCATACTAATATTATAAATGCGAAAGTGTATCTGTCTGTCTGTTACCTCTTCACGCTTAAACCGCTGAATCCATTTTGATGAAATTTGGCATGGAGATAGTTTAAGATCCGAGAAAGGACATAGGATAGTTTTCATCCTGGAAAGTATCCCTAAAAAGATTGAAAAGTGAGTAAGTTATACATGATGACATTGATGACATTGAAGACCCTGTAGGAAATGTAATGATTAGACCAAAAGCACAATTGCTCTTACATTTGCTTAGGCGCTTTTAATAATCCCTTTTATTAATTAAGGTGATTAGGTGGATATCTATCAAACTGTACGAGGTTGCTTCCATACTTCCAAGTTCCACGCGGACGTAGTCGCGGGCAAAAGCTAGTAAGACTATAATAAGTACATTTCAAATGTTTCAATCAAAGTCTTCCTATTTAATAGATTGTGAAACATATGTGTAATGTTTCGTAAGCGCCTCCACCTAATTCCTTCCTCGTTCAGAGTTCAATGGTTATTGAGCGAAAGATTCTTGGGAGATTATCCATATTAGTGCTTACTATCATCTTGAGTACCGCAATTACATAGTTTTCTCACTGTAAGTAATTTCTATTTTGTAATACTAGCTTCTTCTTGGAAAACTATTGTGTTATTTAGGTACTTCGTTTAGTTACCTGACACTATATTGTGGGTTACTTAAAGTCGGCGGAAGCTTATTATTATTATCTTGCCTACTGAAAAGATATCTGTTTACAGAAATGTTGCCATGAGATGCATCGTAAAAGTCAGTGATTAACTTAATGTAATACCAATCTTAAACCTATGAGTATTTGTTTCTACGTTTTACTATTTTTTTATCACATCCTTAACAAGTAAATAACATTAAAAGTAATCAAGATTAAATATACTCGAGATATGCTTGAAACAAAAGTTGTATTAACACACTTAGGTGGTAAACAATGAGATTTACAGTTTACCTACTCTAATTATCTCAGACAATAACACCAAAGAGAACAAGTATTGTTCGTCCGAAGTGTTGCCCTATCAGCAATCTCTAATTTTCATTGTCACATTATCACATACTTTACTTATAATACGATCTGTGCTACATTCTTCGAAATTTTGGCACAACGTGATAGAAATAAGGCTGGATACTAATTTTGGGTGCTAATTCGAGTGTACTTTGAGATATCACCAAATAAGCGATGTCTTAGGTATATCTCAGGTATATTGCCTTTAACTGTTATTAAAGCGCAATGTTTGCGATTCGAGTCGCATAAAGTGATATTCGCCGAGATAACAGAGTGATGTATATGAAATTTGGGCCGGGCCAGATGAAATGTCACTCGAGGTATATCTCATGTACCTGACATAGTATTTGACGATATTTCAAAGTGTACTTGAATTAGCGCCCTCGTTCGTTCACATCCACACAAAGAAGCGGGTTCCATAATCATTTAATTAAGATATTGTCCACTTTTCTCACGCATGTAACACTGATCGAATTACACCATGATTACAGGCTAAATGCTGTAATTTTGAGACAGTGTTAAATACCTGGTGGATTAGCGGATCAATATATCCAATTACCGATCGAAAACCGTGTGAAATGAGCTACAATGCGGTGCAATTAAAATACCAATCCCTTCTAACAATTGTCGTACCTTATAATTGTACACGGAAATACTTACCTACTGACCGAGGGAAAATACTGCAAGTCAGCCATTAGTACAAAACGAATCCGTCGCGTCTATAATCTTATCTTATTGACCAACTTTACAAAACTCTTTCGTTGGAGCATCATCTTAATTTCAAAGCATTATGATCTTTATTTTACATCGGATAAGATTTATAGTTGGCGTGTTTCTTTAATGGACAGTTCTTTATGTTGTGGTTAGAAATGACCGGCGCCTTAACTTGAACTTGGCTTTTGTCTGACGACGCCTTGGCACCTGCCGACGATGTGGGCCAGCTATAGAACAATAATGTGTGTCGCCGGACGGAAACAAATGCCGTACGCACCAAACTTATATTAGATTCGAATATACCGTTGTACTGTTTGAGCATTTATGGATACGGGAATCACCAACTTATATTTGTTTTTTTAGCTCGTATACCAATCATTATCATATAAGCTGATAAACGTACACTGCTGAACAAAAGCCTTCTCCAAAGTTTTCCACAACGATTGGTCGTGCGCCGCCCGTATCCAATTGCTTGCCACGATCGTCGGTCCACCCTGTTGGGCCCCCCCCCCCCCCACTGCGTCATACGCAGTCGCTACTCAAGAACCTTTCTGCCCCAACGGCTTAAGTTTGGAGACTGTCTGAGCTATATCTACCTTTTTTCTCTTACGAATCTCTTTTTTTCTTACTCGATCACGCAAGTAGCTGTATATACCTACACTAGCTGTTGCCCGCGACTTCGTCCGCGTGGAACCTTTATCTTGGAAATTTTACATCTTTATCATGTTCCGATCTATAAGTAATGTTGAAATTGCTTAACGTGCTTTTTTTGCAGTTGTTTACGAAATACATAGTAACGAACCCTTCGTACGCGAGTCGGACTTGCTCTTGGCCTTTTTTTATTTTTTTTCATAAGTCATAAGTATTTATTCATTTAACAATTTACATTGTGTTTGAAATCACACTTTCAGCTAATTAGCTCTAATTACGCGGTATCACTATAAAATCAGGTACATCTACGAACGAATAACTTTACTAAATTCGATGAGTTTAAAAAAAAAAAAATAAAAAAAACTATCTTTTAATAAAATACCTTTTTACAAAGTTTTTAATTCGTAACTTAAAATACAACTTATACCCCATACAACCTTTCATCCTCTTTTTAACCCCCTTAGGGGTAGAATTTTCAAAAACGCTGAAATTACTTTTCTTGTATTCTATTCCTTTACACAAAAATTCAAGTCCCGCGCTCAAAAAAATACTTAATTTCCATACAAACTTTTAATCCCTTTTTTACCACCTTGAGGGTGAATTTTCAAAAACGCTGAAATTAGTTTTCTTCCATTTTATTTTAATACCTTTTTACAAGTTTCAAGTTCCTAGATTAAAAAAAAAACTTGTACCCCATACAAACTTTGCACCCCTTTTTTTTACACAAATCGACCTAGTCCCAAACTAAGCAAAGCTTGTACTATGGGTACTAGACGACGATATATATAATATATAAATACATATATAGATAACATCCATGACCCAAGAACAAATATTTGCCCCGGCCGGGATTCGAACCCGGGAACGCCGACTCAGTAGGCAGGTGTCTACAAACCGAGCCAAACGCGTCGTCATTTAAACCTCTTAGGGGAGGTATTTCCAAAAATCCCTTCTTATCCCTAGCCCACGTTATAAAAGTAGCCTACTGTGCAAAAATCAACTCTCTAACATTAGTAGTTTCGGCTGTGCGTTGATGAGTCAGTCAGGACTTCTTCTTTTATGTATATAGATAAGAAATTTCAAGGAATTTCTAATGGATTCGAACTTTCAACCCCTTTTTAACCCTTTTAGGGGATGAATTTTTGAAAACGCTGAAATTACTTTTTTTGTATTCTAATAGTGTACCTTTACACAAAAATTCAAGTCCCGCGCTCAAAAAATACTTAATTTCCATACAAACTTTTAACCCCTTTTTTACCACCTTAGGGGATGAATTTTCAAAAACGCTGAAATTAGTTTTCTTCAATTTTATTTTAATACCTTTTAAAAAAGTTCCAAGTTCCTAGATTAAAAAAAAACTTGTACCCCATACAAACTTTGCACCCCTATTTAAACCTCTTAGGGGAGGTATTTCTAAAAATCCCTTCTTATCCCTAGCCCACGTTATAAAAGTAACCTACTGTGCAAAAATCAACTCTCTAACATTGGTAGTTTCGGCTGTGCGTTGATGAGTCAGTCAGGACTTCTTCTTTTATATATATAGATAGATGATATAGAAATTGTACTAATTCATTCGCTTTGTTTGTACTGAATCTATAACTACTAGTCTAAGGATGGAATCTAAACATTCCTCGACACTTATTCATCGTGTTTTGTTTTCAGAATTGCATTGTTCATGAAAGAAAACATGGCAGGCGAGAAATTAGAAAATGGTGCCCAAAATTGAATTAAGAACGCAGCTAATAATAACTCACACCGTTAGCTATTGATGATCCCATGGTGAAATGGTGACGCGTCAATTGTATTACTATCATTAAACTGTCATTGACGTCATTGTCCCTGTTAACAACTTATAATTTAATCTTGCTGTATTGCATCCGGTACACATGGAAAGTTGGAAACAAAATAATATTAAGCACTTTCTAGGTTGGTACAATAATATGTCTATGATACTAAGAAATTAAAGTTAGGGCCGAATTAAGATATACGGTGGTAGGAAGTACCTACAAGACCTTGGGCTCCTCTACCCTTAGGTCGCTAGCAGAGGTGTGACATTAAAAAAATCTTGGTGAAGGTGGAGCAGATTTAGCTTGCGAATGCGATTTCAAGAGCAGGAGAATAAGATCCCCGAACACCCTAAGGCAGGCAAGCCGGAGGGAATCGGCTTCTTAAAGCGCTACGCCACTAGTCTATGTTACATTATGTATAATGCGAACTTGCATATATACTTAGTGTTTTTCAATAAGTTGGTTTCAGTGAAATCCACACATCCATGCCAAAACATTGTTCGTAATATCAAAGTAAATCTTTAGTGCTATGCTATCCCGGGTTTAGTGATCAGAGATCACTGGACCAACCGCTCAGATATTGTAAATAACTGCATACCGGCCCTTTAACGTTTTAGTTTAATAACAGGAAATCGTAACTTAGGGTCAACAATGTACGTAGGAGTACCCGTTATGTTGTACAACGTCGATAATTACTGTGCTCAGTTGCTATACTGCCGTGTTAATTAAAAGGCTTATGATCAGTAAAGATGCATATATTATCGGAAGTTATTAATATGTATGCAATGCATCCCTGCAAAAACTCTATAAAATCTGAATCGAGTTTGCATTTTATTAAATGTTACATGGAAATAAAGGCCTCTATAGAAAGCATTTTGTTATACGCTGCGCTGTTGCAATGAAGCTAGAAAATTAATTTCGAAACGACCACGCCTCAACATCGCTGATAAATATTTAGGAGATGTTCAGCAAAATGTTCTGTAACGTGTAGTGAGATGTCGATCTGTTACTCAACTTGTACCTGCTGTTACAAATGTCTCTTCTCGAGTATTTGGTCCTCGATGCTATCATTAGTTTTATCTTGCATTGTATTTAAATTTTAACGGTCATGAAGTCAAGCGGTTGTAGTCGGTTGTCCTTTATGTTATGTAAATTTATGTGATTGACGACAGACGACCTACATTCGAGTCAAAGATCGCCATCATTATACTGAGCTTTGATTAGACTGTGCCGGTGTGGGCTGCGCGGTGT
The DNA here is from genome assembly GCA_905147355.2 of Apotomis turbidana. Taxonomy (NCBI): domain Eukaryota; kingdom Metazoa; phylum Arthropoda; class Insecta; order Lepidoptera; family Tortricidae; genus Apotomis; species Apotomis turbidana. The sequence goes on along the minus strand of LR990288.1, from coordinate 20,372,221 downwards.
AACACCGACTATACCACGGTTCGCAGAAGTTGTTTGTATGTACGTAAGGTTGAGTTACTTTGATACTCGTAAGGTTACTTTGGCTACAAATCGGGATACTTTGTGGTAAATTTTGGCTACTCACTGTTTGGTGGGCTAGTTTTTGGGTTATTGCTTTTTGACTAAACATGTTGGAAGTAAATTTTTTGTTTAATCTAAAGTTAACCGCGTGCTGATTCTTTATTTATCGTGCGTTTTGGTCGACAAACTAGTAAAAACTTGCCTTGAGATAATCTGCAGGTATTACAACAATCGACCTTACTGACAAATTAAGATGTGTTAAGGGTTGAGGGGAAACGAGAAAATTAAAGCTTGACGACATGCCGTATATGGAAGCCAAGGAACTGGCTATGGATAGAGTTAGTTGGAGAAAACTGCATACTTCATCAGCTACACCGACAAGAATTTGACTCTTAAATATATGATTTATGATGAAGACGATATATATTAGAGGAAAGATGAGTTCTGTGTTTGCTTAAATTTATACCATCGAGAAGAATCTCCAATTTTTTCTTTATTTATTATTATTTATTTTTTGCCTTTGAGTTCTGAGGCGCCTCTTGCGAGCATCAGCAATTTTACGAGAACTAAGAACTTCATAAAGATATGCAGGCATAAACGTACTCCATAGCTTAAGTTTTTGAAGTTCGCTCCAAGTTATTGTATCCCTGTCCAGCATAGCTCTGCACAAGCCCAGATCTTTTACATGCAAATCTGGATTATTATCCCTCGCTTGAACGTACTCACAGATGTTCGCATAGGACTGGTTATCTGTTCCACAAAGCGGGTTCCATTCGTACTGATCTCTCGGCTCACAGTTGCACGCTCCATCTTGAACTATCGTCAACTTCGGGTTTTCGAATAGAGCCTTCTGGAACTCACAAACGTTCAGATATGTAACGAGATTGGAACCGCAGAATGGCTTATCATGTCCGTTGTCACATTCGTCTTTTTCCTCTTCTGTTTCTTTATTTTCTTGCGTGCGTCGGTTTGGCCACGCCTCGCTGGTTGCTAGGCATGACATTACTGTGAAGCAAAGAAGTGACGCTTAACTACTATACCCTACTAATAGTACAAATCACCTTGTGACCTATTTAAATGAAAACCGCGCGATATTGAACTTTAATTGGGGTATTTTTATTAAAGTACTTAGTAACTTCTGCTAACGTAAATCAAATGCTTACAATGAAATGAGGAAAGCCGTTGGATACGCAGGTTCGCACCCTGCCTGAACCATTTTTTTTTTCAATTTCTTAATAAATTAATTTCCTTAGCACACAATCTGTAAATTTAAGATTAGCTAAGCAGAAAATGCACATTGGATCGTTTTCCTGATATAAAAGACTTATATATAAAAAAAAACTAATCCGGAGAATTTAGGTACCTCTTGAAATTGCGGCTTAGGCAGACGTTATGAAATAGGTTAATCTGGTGATAAGCAATTACATTTTTTTATATGCATCAATGTTGCGACGACGTGATAAATTTCGCGTTAATTATGTCACAGGATATACCTGTTAGATTTATTTTTCTTTAAATAAGGATCATTTAAACATATTCTTAACTAACCTGTCACTAACACCATATAAATCTGCGCCCGTCTACTGGTCATGGTAAAAACGTGAAGTCTGATGTTCCAAACCCACATTCAATTCATTAACGCCAAATTGAGAATTATGCCTTAATCTTACTAACATGATTCTGTGCGTGTTCAAACGCGTGCCAATCAATTATATATCCTTTAATTAGTTATGTAATAATCAATTATTAACTCCTTAAGTGTTCGAGCATTTTTTTTGTTTTATTGGGTTCTGATGGTTTAACTATAAACAGAGTGTCGCGATATTAGCCAAAGATATTATGGGTATGTAAGATAAACGTCCTAAAATACACAATAAGTCCCATAATATTGGTATCCTATTTTGCAGGATAAGTTGGCGATCGAGGTTGTACTTTAAGTTATTTTGATAAAATGATGAGTACGAAGACCCAAATCTTAGTTATATTATATGATAATTTGCTTACATTCCAGTTTGCGTCCATTCGAGTTATAATTATCCAGCTGAAACATCACAATAAATGGTGCTTTAGGAAATTTGAATGTGAAATGAATTTCATGTGAACCCAAAAAACTGAGCGAAACGCTGATTGGATTCATGAGTCACCTCAGAAGTGGTAATTTCAATTCTTTCAACGTCCTATTGTTTATTTCCCATGTTACTTTAGATGCGCGGAAAGACGTCAGTGACGTATTTTTTGTGTTTTAATTAGCACCTGACGACATGTTGCTTTGGATTATATTTCAGTAAAGGAAGCCATTTGAACACGTAGGTACGTGTTAGGGTATCCTTTACAATTTTATGTGCTGCGTCGCGCTACTAACGAAAATAATAATATGCTTATTGAATTTTGAAGTTATTTACAATATTTATCAAAAGTGTTGATAATGAAGCGCGAGTTTTCATATTTTTTTTATTATTGCACTACATGTGCAAAATATATATTAAGGAAAATGAATTTTACAAAATTGCCTGAATGTCTTGGCTATGTGTTCAGTAAGTACCTACAGTACAAGTAGGCTTTAATTGGTGTACACAATACACTTACCCTAGTTGCATTTCCTCGAACAACAAAAAATCGCAATCTATTAAAAAAGGAAATATTCGTAATAATATTACAAGAGCAGTAATCAATTGAATATAGTATTCGACAACATAAGTAATGTCCTCAATATACTTTGTCGTTTATACTTTCAAGCAATAAGACTCAATAAAACCTTGTACAGCCTATTATGGAATGTAATGTTGTTGCTCTAGTTTGGCCTCATGCATAAGTATTACGTTTACCTATGTACCTAAACATATTGGTATATCCGCAAATTCCCTCGTAGCTTTTTGATCGGTTATGGTATGAAGGATTCGAGGGAATAAATAATATCTCATGGATACTATTCGTCAAAAACATAACCGACCTTTACGGTCGCGCTCGCGTAGACGGGCAAAAAGAACAGTACATAATTTTACGATTCCTTACGGTGTATCAACTGCGTATTTTAACTTTTACCAAGGCTCCGCTGTAGACTTGTTTGTTCCTCCGGCTGTCGGACGGCTGTATCTTTTGTTTGAACAAAAGTAGACCAACATTTTGAATTAAATAAAGTGTATTGATACTATGGAATAACGAAACTAAAATAAACTAATTTAAACAATTTAAACACGCCTGACACAAGTAGCTGGTCTTAATGCGACCCTCATTCAATGAGTGACATAGAAAATGCTACTAAAACTGAACATAAAAATAAAATTTGAACTTCTTAGCTTCAATATTGGCTGAGATCTTGTCATTTGTTCCAATTAAAGCTGAACATCTTGGCAACTACTCGTCTTATTTCCACCAAACATAGCTAAGAACTATCTCGACGGACAAGAATTTCGATTAAATGGTCTCACTCAATTGCTCAAAGGTTAACTGGAAGAGATCCCTTATAGGGATAAGTTCGCCTTTGTACCTATATGTTAATTGTAATAGATGTATTTTTTAACTGTTTTTGTGTACAATAAAGCGTTTACTTACTTACTTACTTAAATGGATCATCCGTTTGGGAGCTACGATGCCATAGACAGACACACAGATAACCCTCTTTTTTCGTAAGCGGTTAACAAAGAACAAAATAAAAGATGTGCATACAAGACTGGCGTATGTTTTCGGCGGTATTTACACGCGGTAGTACAAAACCCTTCGCGTGCATGTTCAGTTCAGGGTTTTAGAGAAGATCGTTTCAGACAAAGCCGAGGGTATTTTAGTAATACCTTACTGGCCATCTCAACCATGGTTTCCCTTGTGGTCCAGGCTTGTTGTCTCGGAAAAACTAAATTTGGACCTGATATTTTTTTATTACGTTCCTCTTTCAGAGTCTGCCATCCACTTCACGCGAGTCTTATCCTGGTGCCAGCCAAGTTATCAGGCAATCAATGATCAAGCGCGGTGTCCCACAAGCGTCCTTAGACATAGTGATGGCCTCCTTTGCAAAAAATACATTGAAACAATACCAATATACTTAATAGTTCATTAAAATCTTGGTGGTACTATTGTAAAAATAATAACTTCAATTATTGTGAATCTAATTGTACCCATGTTATTGCGTTTCTAACGGAATAATTCAAAGAAGGCGATCTGACTGACTCGGACTTAGCCGTTTTTTTCGAACTCTCGATAACATAGGTACTCGTAGTTTTATCATAGAATTCACAAGTAATTTTGAAGGCAAGGTATTCGTTGTATGACAGGTATCTTTCCAAACGAAGGCCGCTTCAAAGAACCTTTTGTCTCTATGACATAACGAACAACAATGTCACGACATATTACTTAACTTTAATTAACGTCAAAACAAATCATTTGTATGCTGTGCCCAGATTCCACAGGCCTACAATACAAATGAAGTTGTTGTCGGCGCTAGTATAGTAACGGTTTAAATTCAATATTAGAACGCCTTGGCGTTTTAAGTAGTACCTGGTATTGTTATAAACAAATGCAAATATTATAATGTACAAAAGATAAATTTAATAAAAACTTCAATTATTTTTGTCAAATGTATACCTACTGTTTGAATGAGATTAAACAGCTGCTAAATTAGGTAGAGCATTTTAAACAATCGCGTGATCTACTCACATACTTTCGTTTAACTAAATCCTAATTTCTTTAATTTAATGACGATGTTGTATTCTTTCCCGCAAACTTAACCGAAATGACATACCCATTTTATTGTATCTTTTTAGAAAATTATATAAGAATTAAATTATACAATTTACAAATTATAAATTTTGTGTATAGGTAGTTTATGAAATCGGTTTGTTTTTAAAACTTCACATACCTACTTACCTGGGTAACCATGTACATATAAAGATTATTCTCGTAAGAAAACACTACCAAATGCTTTACTTTAAATCTTCCGTATCGTTGTACTATTATCTATTGTAGTATATCGAATAAACCGCACCTAAAAATTTGAGGGTATACCTACTTGGAAATACAACGACAATCTTGATTACCTTTCGGTTTCATACTTAGTACAAATACGGGTTGCAAAGAATGACGCAAGTGTTATAAGGATATTATTTCATCTAAATGGCCATCATTCGCGAAACTATCACATTTTTTATCTGCGGACGGCGACCAACAATGAAATATCACATGACTGTCTGACAATAGTAACACAATATGTTAAGTATTTGAGGCGCCATTTTGACAGTCTGATAAAAAATAATTAAATCGGGCTATAAATAAATATTTTTTTAGGATAAATGGAATATCAGAGTTTGACAGGTATTTTTTTCTCACAGAAAAACTTTGACATGGTCTAGTAGGTAAAGTAGTTTAGATACATAAATGTATCAGATTTCAGCGCGGTGGGTAGTAAGTGCTACTTACAGCTCACTTATTTCTTACAATATGTTTATGACAAAACCTTATTACCCACGGTCGTAAGCCACTGGCACTCAATCCGAGACATTCTTTACATTCCTGCAAATAAGTACTGTGGTACTATGTACAATTCAAACATCTCACATTATGCCTACCCAGTATCGTCAAATAAGGATTTGGGCCATGGCTTGGAAACTTTTTTTAAACTAAAAGTCCTGCAAGGTCAAATATTTGCTTGATGACTCCAATATTTATTGTTCCTGGGTCACGGATGTTAAATGAATTTAAGTCTATATTCATCTACGTAAATATGTGTCGTCGTCGAGTACTTATAACACAAGCCTACTAGAGCTTACTATGATGGGACTAGATCGATTTGAACGAGGTGTTTAACCACCACTGTGTACTTGTGGTAGTCTATAGAATGACCCTGGTATGAGAATGAGACTGATAGTTCAAGAACTCAAGATACAAAAAAATTGACGCGGTGTTGAGAGCAGCATTTCTAAAATTGGGTATTTTTTAATTTGTTTAAGTTATAAGTGTATTTCTCCTTTAATTGCTATCTGACTTCAGTAACCCTTGACAAGGAAACCAGAGCGTCGCAATCGTGATTTTAAATTCAGTTATGTAACTGATGTGCTCGTGATCTACATCACTGTACGATCCTTGGTAAGAATTATTCGGGCAGTCAATCCATATGATTTTATTAAAGATTACGATCATACTGGCCCCATGTTTGTGCCTCATCCAGTTTGTGTGCACGGCCTTTAAAGGCCATGTTACAGAATTTAGATTGAGAGCAAAGGAGCACTTTGAGAGCGATCTGTTGCAAAACAACGTCACGACTTGAGTTTGGACATTTGAATATTTTATAAAGGTGAGTGTTTATCAAATAAATGTTGCGTTTAGTTTTGTAAACAAACGTTGTTTACCTACAATAATATCGAGGTCGTGCAATATCATTTGTGTTGGCGCTTGACGAGCAAGCGCACGAATTCTTATTAATTACAACCCGGTTACTACAGCTTGGACCTCAATTAGGGTGTGCTCTCGGTACTCATTTTCTATACAAGTCCAGTACCGGAACCGGGAATTTCCCGGGTTTCGCCATACAAAATCGGAACCGGGAGCATGCCCTAACCTATGCGACACCAGGTACAAAATTATAGTAAACGATTTGTACCTAATTTAGGTACTCATGGCTTATGTTATGTCAAAGGTGGAGATTCGCTTTGGAACAGTCCATGCAATGTAGTCGTAAATATTCTGACTCACTTTGCGAATGGGCCACACGAGTAGGTAGAATTGTTTCATAAAATGATAATACTAATGTATTTATTTTTCTTGTAATTCGCAAAGTGAGCCAGAATATTTATAACTACTTTTACTTAGAATGTAACTAGAGGTCTCACAAAAGGGTGTACTACCTTTTCTCATCACGATGTTTCCCAAACTGTCCATTTCGCAACTTTTCGTTTCCAAACGCACGCTGTTCTCCGGGTGAAAAAAAAAATTACCACTTCAGAGAAAAAGTATGTGAAATAAAAGTTGAAAAATGAAGCAGTTTAGGAAACATAATCAGCCTATTCGTCATTCTGCCCAGCCCACAGAAAGATCACCCAGGAAATTCAAGCCCCGTTTCGTAACCCGCCCCAAACGGATTGGAATCACAACTCCCGATAACGAGGTGCCGGCTCGTGACGTTTGAACGGGAACCGCGATCGTCCGGTCACGATTCGCGTTCGATTTTCGAAAATGTTAACCGACTGCGTAGGCGCAGACGAAAGTGAGCGCGAGATTATGAACAGCGCTATTGTTAGGGAACAGGTGTCGACGATTGGGAGTTCCGTTCGGATTTTCTCACGTTCAGGTTGCGTAAGGTTTTGATCGTCTTTTGATACGTTGATAGATTCAAACGTGCATTAGCACCTCCAACTAGTCTAGCATAAGTATGTTTCGCGACTCTTGACGCGCAACATAGCATCACCCGTCAGTTTCTCACAGTAGGTACTTTACAGAAGGAGTAGTATATTATCTATAAGGAGGTAGTATACCTATTCTCGCGCGAGAAAGAGTGCTTGTCACATTTGTGCTAGTGAGCTGCAGCAGCGATTACAGAAATAGATGGACCTAATTAAAAGCAAATGTCTGAAGAATTTGAGTCCACCGTCATGATCGGTCATGATGGACATCCTTCGGAGAGGCTTTTGTCCAACAATGGACGTAATAGTATGTTGGTTCTCCTTATTGATTGCTTGAGAGTGTGTTTTTAACACACATGCTTGGAAAATAAACATGTTTGGGTCAATGAAACACGATTCATATGTAAATTTAAATATTTTTAAACTTAACAATGACCTCTTTCATAATAGACCTTCTTAAACCGTTATTAAAATGCAATCGAACTCCAGTGAGAATTAATGTGAAGTTACATCATTAAACTTGCAATGTCTCAGATCAATTCTTGCGAATATTAATTATATTTTTTTGCGAAATTTCTTAATTCGACAATTTATACAGACTTTTACATTCACCCACCGATTTCATCAATCTGCGCCTGGCTGTAAGTAGGTAACACGAACTTTTTCATACTGTTATAATTATCACAACAGTTTTTTAAAGTTACAACTGTTCGATGTAATTTTTCGGCGAAAGCCTTTTTTAGCGTTTAGTATTCAATAAGAAATTTCATATTTCAACTTCTTTCATAGGTACAACATCAGTCATCATTCATCAACTCATCAAATAGCCAGAAGTACTTAAATCCTCAATTGCTCACCTTAAGCAAGTTCAGGGGCCCTATCACAGAGTACCTTTGTATAAGTACAACGTGGGTCCTGTAACATAAGCAAAAAATTAAAACATAGATTTTACTCGATAAACTGAACAACATTTGTTCAGCAACTTTAAAAAAAAGTCAGTTTTCAAATTTTTATTATTTCAAACAAATTAAATAGTATTTTCAATGTATGTCGTCCAACGTTGACATTCCCTGAGAATTGACATAGCTGTCACTCTACTAATATCGGACATTTCGCAATACATTGCTTCTTTGTCTAAACTTTATTCTACAAAATGTCACTTAACACACGTTATTTTCAGAAGTTGCTTAACAAATGTTGTTTAGTTTCAAGGGACGAATCTATGTTTTAATTTATTGCTCCTGCTACAGGGCCCACCCTTTATATGATGGTTGCTTTTGTCACGCGATAAATAAGTGTCAAGCATCCGTCACGTTTTGACAGAATGCGAGTGTGAGTGACATATGCTTAGTCACTTATTTTATCACGTGATAAACGCAACCATCATAAGCCCCCAGAGCGAATTCACTGGGATAAACGTCTCAGGTAGGCACTATCTCCGCATCTACATAGAAAGTCAGTAGTTCTATCTACTAACCATTGGTCTCGAGTTAACAGTATCTAAACATGCAGCCGTTCCGGAAGAAATGCCGGCCCTGAATGTTTCCGCATTAGGGCGAGATAAATGCGAAAACTATGAAACAAATAAATCAAGATAACTACTTAATAGGTGCTTTATGTAACCATCCTGAACTGAGAAATCTAAATAAGGTACGGAGAAATGCGCTGTCTTATACAATAATACAAGAGATTTAAGGGGGCGGTTGTTATATGTAAATTTAGCTGGTCGGTTCTCTTGCCGATTACATTTTTGTATAATGACTCATCACTGAAGTTGGAGATTCAACCAATCCACGTGCTCAAATTCCTCGTAAAAGTCACATCGAGAGGGGTAAAACTGAGAAGCTATAAGTAAAAAAAAAAATGTTGCCTAAGAAGTTTGAGGTCTTCACTAGAAGAAGAAGAACAAGGTCAGGATGACCTAAAAGCGTAAATATTTGCCTATATATATAAGATTATAAAAAAAAACTATAAATATATAACACATTTACGACCTGATTCTTTAGGTTACCTACTATTGTGATTACTATGCATGTCTAGGAGAATAGCTACAATTATGTATATTACCGTCGGCTATCTACATATAGAACAAGCATAATATAGCTTTATATTATGTCATTTTGTTCTTCCAGTCAAAGTTTCAAACCAGTCACACTTATTCCCGTCTCTCATTCTCATTACATACATGAATATAGTAGGTCACTCGTATGTCATCATTTTGATACGTTTCATTGAAAATAACAGATCTTTTGATTAAAATTCACGGCAGGTACATTTCCGAGAAGAGTTCGCAACATACTTAAGTGACCGTTGGGCCTCCTACACGCATTTCGTCCCAAAACTTGCGCCGTGTACGGCGTGTACACATAAGACTCTCACCCATGGCAATAAAGAATATAATAGCTTGAATGCGTGTCACACTCACGTTTCACAGTTTATTTTAATACGTGAGTGAGGTCGCAAATAGACCGAATTTAGCCTAGAGCTTGTATTTAGAACTGACTTTCCGGTTTACAAACTATAGGAACACGGAACTAAAACAATGCTCAGTGAAATCTATAAATAAATAATGTTTCCAGTAAATAATAGGATAAGGTGGTAGGCGGGCTATTCAGTTACATAGGTGCATAAAAATTATGGTCTAGCTAGGCTAAAGTCGGTTTGTAAGACTTGTACAATTTCAATGAGGTTATTAACTGGAGGTTACAGATGGCGGTGGGTACCTACTTCTGAATGACCTACTCCAGGTTTTGTTTGTGCCATATATGAACCATCCGATGAAAAGTAGATAGGTTATGTACTAAAAACATCAGAAGGTATTAAGTATAATCCACGCTTACACGGCATTTTTACTTCTGAATATATCCTATATTGTTATTAAAAAGATAGCCGATATAATATATTAACGATACATTTTTCATTTGTGTTAATGTAGGTATTAATATTAAAGATTAGCACAATAATATTTCAATTTATTTGAGTCATTGTCAGTTCAAAAAACAAAATTTGTCCATTCGGTGGTCAAAAGTTAAGAGCTTGTATGAATCTAGGTTATGTTGCTATTACATCGGATTATAGATGAGGGAACGTTCTTTATTTTCACAGGCATTTAATCAGAAAATTTGGTCCTGGAATCCTTAATTTCGCAAATGTCACCGGAAAGACGCGCACCTAAATCTGACAATGACCCATTTACATCATGTCTAGTGGCAGGAACGTGAGTCGAGTCGCTCTAGATTCGAAAATTCACAATCACTATCTTAGAAATTAAAACTAAGTAAATATTATAAAATCTTTACCTACTTCTTAAAACATAGCACATCAGCATAGTATTTGAATTTTTACTGAAGAATCAACAAACCAATACCACAGATCATATATAATACTAGTACACAAACACTCAACACTCACATGATGACGTTTCCTGACGTAAAGCAAACCTTCGTAATTGAAAGCGAGTTTAATTCACACGTGGCATTAATAGTAAAATTTAGATACATTTTCACCAATTTACATTCTTAAAATTTCACTTTCATGCTTGCGTCCGCTGTTAGCAGTTATTACGGTTTCAAGAAATAAGCGCCACATAAGCGATTCTTTTATTTACGGCCGTTCAATTGTAGAGTGATTGTTGCCCATGTGGGTTTTACAATCGTCATTTGAAATAGTGACGCATGTTATCCGAGTTTGGCGTATGATTTATTCCTCTCTGATATGACGGACTGCGAAAGTGGACAATGTCATTGTGAACTTATGCAGTTTCACCTGCTTTCTTGTACGGCATGTACTCGTGGATATGGTCTTTATAAATCTAAGTGAGCGTCGCCTGTATTGACGTGTAATGCGCGATGTGAAAGCCATTTCAAAGTTGCAGACACTTCAATAAATCCGAATTATCGGATCGTTAGCATTACGTCTCTCATCCTGGTTTATTGGCGATTCCAGGATAAAGTGTTTTAACTAAGTCCGTATAATAGGGACGTTATAAATAGTTGGGTTACGCTTCAGGAAAATTTTAATGCGGAAAGTAGGCTTTCAATTTATGTGACGATTTAATGTTGGATGAATGGAATAAATATTATTAACTTAAACTTTCAACTGAAATATTACCTACTTGAAATATTACTATTCCGTCATAGAACCACACGTGCCAGCTTGCGATGTCATCGCCTCACCGTGGAGAATATTCCCACACGTACCAAGTTTGGCAATTCCTTCATCTGCCGAACTATTAAAGTATGGAACTCCTTGCCGGCTCATGTGTTTCCTCCTTCTTATAACTTGGGACCCTTCAAACGAAGCGTGAAGAAGCATCTCTCGGGCCAGCATGGCAGTGTCAACTGACTTGGCACCGTTGGTTTCTCGTCAGTTGCGATTGCGACTTGGGCTCCCCTTTTTGCTTACCATCAGGCGAAGTGGAGCCACTATGTTGTGCCGTTAAAAAAAAAAACTTCTATTATAAATAATATTTTGACCGTTACCCTTGTTGTTGCTCCAATGATCAGACTTTTATTGTTAAGTCGATTCATGTAAATAATTACCAAGTTTATATACATACATTATTGAGCCGTTAATTTGAACACGCTTTTTTGAATTCCATATACAGCAGTTAACTGTTTTAAACATAGCACTTAAGGTTTTCAAGTAGGTATTAAATTAGTTACAATTCAAAAGGTTCAAAATGCTCGTGCATAGTTGCGTGTCCATCACTTTCGCACCTTCATAGCTCGGTAAACAGATCCTAAGCTTTTGCATGTGAGCATATTACATCATTTAAATCGACCGTTTTTCAACGCATCATTGTAAACATCGTGTAATTTCGTGCGGATCTGTGCGTGCTAAGTCGCCTCCCACCTAATAACATATTTTCACTAACACGTCCATTTACCTGCACGTCCCCTCTTAATTTGCATATCAGCTAAACCGATATAGTTTCGCAATCATTATTTCACATCTTGTAACATGAATGCGGGGATGTAATAGACGTTTGTGACGAAATCGCACATGATCGCTAAACCACCAGTTAGGGCGAAACTTTCCTTCCACTTACGATACATATTGTGACTTTCGATGGCTCCTTTCGCTTATTACTTTGATAGACGGGACAATACGTACGTAGTTGTGAACAGAAATAAATGGGAAATTGTAGTTAGGGCAGGTCTTTGGCCAGCCTAACATGGGAAAGAAAGTCTAAGTCTAGACCACGCCTAACTCACAGTCCAAGAGCCAGCGACTGCCAGACATTTGTTATTTTATAAAGGATAGTAGTGATAGTGTTAAATATCTTTTGAAAAAATTGTGAAACATGGTAAATGTCTCACATTTAAATAAACCAATTTAAGTGGATTTATATCGCATATATTCAGCTAGCTGGAAAGTTGCCGAAATATCAGGGAGGCTCAAATAATGAAAATACGCGATATAATCCGTTTAAACTATTTTATTTACTTCAATATGTGACTGTCGCGGAAACGAAAAAAATATTATGTAATGAAATGACTCATTATTTTAATGTGGATACACTAGACTATTTTTATTGCACCATTGATACATCTTTTCCCAACGTAAGATATATTATAGAATTCAATCAACCTTTATGATGTGACGAAAATAGATTTTATTTTTTTAGTTTAAGAATGTTTAGCAGGAGTTGGAACCACACTAAATGTCTGTTAATGAAGACGTGATTTCTAATGTTTTCCGGACAAAATCTATAAAACTATCCTTTACTATAACGAATTTGAGAATCAATTCTTCCCACTTTTACTAGCACCACCCGGCCAAAGCTACCAAATGTCATATACTTATATTCGGGAACCGTTCTTACCTACCATACCATACCATACCATACCATACCACCATACCATACTTACCATAGAGAGAGAGGAACTTCCAACCTTTGTAAAATAATGAAAGTCTGACAGTCCCTGGCTCTTGTTCTATCAAGGCAATAACTCAACCAGATCTGGAATCGACACATCGGATATTTATAGCAACACGAGTTCATTGTGGGAGCAAACTTGAGGAAATTACCGGCAAAAGTCATCTCGTGCATTACGTGGTACGAGAGGCGATAAATTGCAATTTCAATTTATGCTTACAAATGACTCACGGTTGAAGTCAGAGCAGAGTTGAATTGATTTGTATAGTTATACTTACCGGACTACCGGTTTTCAGTATAAGAAATACTAGCAATCCACCCCGGCTTCGCACGGTTGCAATGCTATATTATGCATGTATTGTACATATAAACCTTCCTTTGAATCACTCTATCTGCCTATTAAAAAAAACCGCACCAAAATCCGTTGCGTAGTTTTAAAGATCTAAGCATACAATAGGGACAGACAGACAGAAAAACAGCAGGAAGCTACTTTGTTTTATACTATGTAGTGATACTTCAAATTAATATAAAAGCTTTTACGCCTACTTAATACGTAACATTTTCTATATTTGTTTATTTAATTAGATCACTATGTGATTTTCGGTATCGCGGACAAACCGTGGATTAAGGCTAGGTTATCATAAAATTTTCTTATTTTTTTTTTATATGAACATACCTTGTATTTTTAATTCATTATGTCTTCTTTTGTTTTCAGGTACTGTTTTATTACCGCATGATGTTAATAACTTAATTAGCTTCCATAGGTGAGTCTTTATTTGAAATTCATAATTAATAGCTATTGATATATGCGAACCGTTACAGTATCCGTCACGAATAGAGCGTCTTAGTCCAATACTTTCTATGTAAATAGGTACCTATTATATACCGTATACTTATCATAAAATACAAGCTCGCAATAAATTCCAAATAAACTTTTTAATTATTATGGAAAACATGTTTAGAATTAGTTACTGGTTATTCAAATGTAAAAAGGGTACTTCAGTTTAATATTTATTTCTTTTACTTTTATGGGTATGCACTCCACGGGCTGGTTTGGTAAAGTATGGACTAGACTTGATTAGTGACCTTACTTAGTCGAGGCGACGCGATCCCCAATTTGATTAAGAGAAGTTCGGCCCATTTTAATAGGGTAGGTAGAGGTAGGTAAAGGTTTAGCAGACACTTAAATGATATTTTTCCGATAGTCCTTCTTTGTCTTCCTGGAAGACAATTAAATTACATTTGTATGTTTTTGGAAGACTTCCAAAAAAATTTTGGTAAGGACCAAAAAGCTGGATGAAGTTAAGGCGTAGTTCGAGAGGAAATAAAAGCGATTGGAATAAGTTCCGTTGTGCGACATAAAATTACGATACAACAAGGAACCTTAAAATAGAAACTTAAGGAAGGTTAACTGTTGTTGCACAACGGAGACTTTGATACAAATATTAATGGAGTGAGTTTAGGTGGTAAACTTATTGGTCTTCACCCAATTAGCTACCCTATTGCTGCGAAAAGCAGCAAAAGAAAATTGAGTTTTTTTAATCAATTCTATGAAATTTCAATAAAATAAATTTATAACTAGTGTACCTACCGTTATACAATTGCGAGGAATTGAAGCTCAGATCCAAACAGCAGCAATCTTATTAACAATCGCATCACTTAGGTTCCGAGATCAAGCTTATTGTCTGGACTATTATCTATTGTTCTCACGTTGAAATATTATATAATAATACTAATATCGATACCTTTATTGTTTTCGCACAATGGAACATTGAATTTGTCTATTAGATAGATTACGGGAATAAGGTAAAGTATTATGTATTACTAGTTATTCTGTGAGCTGTAGACCTGTAGTTTGTTTTGAACCGATGTGTTCTTTTTTTTAGGTTACAACAAAATCGTAAAAAACACTTCTCATCGAACCTCTTACTCACAAAATTTCATGAGATGCGACCTCTAGGCGAGAACAACCGAAAAGCATGCGGGGATCCAAATATCGGAACATTCGAAAGTGATTTTGTTCCTGACGCGTCGTATTCCTGTTTCGCCGGATTCTTTTTTTTGACGAATTTTTATTTCGTCGGATTCTTAGTTCGTCAGAATTATCTATAGTAGAGGATCCCGATATAGAACGACCTTCACCGAGATGTTTATTTGATGAAATGTATTTTATATTAAATTTAATATGTCTATTAATATATTGCATATGGGTTGCCTAACAAATTTTAGACCAGGGTATGTTTTGTTAAAAATTAAATAAAAAAAAATTAAACATTTCACCGGTTTGATTATTAGATAAATTCATAATAAAATAATCTTAATTTTATTGAATTTCAATTCAATAATCAGACCGTTGCAAAATGCTAGTAGGTATAGATTTACCTGTTTATACCTGGCTACCCGATAGTTGTGACGGGAAAAGAATAGGCAACCTAACGTTTGCATATTCTATGGGCTTCATACTTTCGATTGGTATAGAATTTATCTAATATTAATCAAACCGGTGAAATGTTTAAAAATTTTTTTTATTATTAATTAAACATACCCTGAACTAAAATTTGTTAGGCAACCCATATGCAATATATTTATTGACATATTAAATTAAATATAAAATACATTTAATCAAATAATATCTCGGTGAAGGTCTATATCGGGATCTTAGACTACTATATATACTCGTATTAAAACGATCATGCAGTGAACCGTTTTTACACGACTTTTCCTATCTGAAAAGAAAGATTAATGTTTACACATTTTACGAACAACTATACTGGTAAGGTAAGGGACAACTATAATGGTAAAACAACTAAAGGCATGTTTTTAAATCGATATCTGTATATTCCCTTTTTTCGATCAAAATATTTTATTTATGTATTTATGTATGTATGTAAACACTTTATTGCACATAAAACAATATTGACAAAAACTCAAAAACAATACATGTGTACAAGGGCGAACTTATCCCTGTAAGGGATTTCTTCCAGTATGTATTTATTTATTTATTATTTATTTATTTATTACATACAAATTAACAGTACATATGACCAAAGCATTTGCAACACTAAATAATGCGAATTAAATATACTATTTAAAGGTATTTGCAAAACTGTTTAACTGGATATAAAAGAAAACTAACCTAACCTAACCCGGCCGAGTCGGATCTTAATGTGCAGTGCGAGGATAATTAGTGTGCAAGTCAGTATTTTTGGTGAAACTTTCAAATATATCCGATGTACGAACCATATTTTTGGTGTAAATTCGGTTAAAAAGGTCATCTCGTTTTGTATGATGTTTAAGTTTTTTTTGTAGGACATGTTCAGCAGATCAATTGTTTTTTTGAACAGCATTCTTTTTTCTGGTATGCATTCAGTTAATTAGTGGAGTTACCTAGTGTGCTGATAAATTATACAGATGTGCATTTAATAATATCCCAATATTAAAGAAGTGGAGTCACGGCAATACATAGTTTCATTTGATATTGAAAATCCGACAACCCGAGAACCCGACATAGTAGGAACACAGCGAAACAGGAACATATTTCGAAAGTATTCTGAGCCAAGCTGAAACGGAGACGCTACGCTCGCTCGGTCAACTACATAATATGTTCAATCAAATAATACACAATAATAACACTAATATTATAAAGGCGCAATTTTATGAGTGTGTTTATTTGTTACTGCTTCACGCTCAAATGGCAGGACCAATTTTGAAAAAATTTGGTTTGAAGGTTGCTGACATCCTGGATTAACAAGTAGGCTACTTTTTATCCCGAATCAAATGTAGTGTTCCGCGCGGCGCAGCTAGTAGCTAATATGATAATACACTAACAATGCAACAGCGCCTACTCATACTCATACCAATACATAAAAATTCTATTAAATTTCAAAATACAAATTATTATAAAAAAAAAAACATTAATTATCAAACTATACAAATTGGAATAGGTAGTTACATTATTGGTGTTATTAATTATTATATTATTTCATTAATAAATTGTTAAAATTCGTCGCCTACATCATTACTAATTAATAACGCCCGACTATCGAACATAACTTATGGAATCAGATCATTCCACATGATTGACACTTCAAGAATGTACACCAAATACCAGCCTCTCGAAACTGACAGCGTAAATAATCGTACCATACGTTTCCGATACACATATTGACCGCTATTTAATCTTAGAAAGGCTGCTTTCACGTCCCGCTTCTTAGAGCAATCGGAAAAATTGCGACGTACAAAGGCTGGAGACATCGGGCTTATGGCAGTCACTTTAGCGTATGATAGATCAATAAATGAAAATGAAAATGATAAGGGACACTCTTACACAAGTCGACCTAGTTCCAAACTAAGCAAAGCTTGTACTATGGGTACTAGACGACGATATGCATAATATAAAGCGTGTATATTTGATATAACCGCAAATTGTAACCAGAAGGAGATTTTAGTGCTATAATCTGATATTTATAACAATTATTAATTTAGCGTTAATAAATAGTCGTAATTAATTTTTGAAAATTTCCTGAGTATCAGCAATGTATGGCGTAGTTATTACTATCGACAGTTGTGATTGTGACATCACGATGCTAAGTGTCAGCAAACAAAAACAAAGAAAAACATTGCGTGCTGAATTATTTTATATAGAAATAAAAACGTTCAATTTTTTCAATAATTTACGGATCAATGTATTAAAAAGTGCCTATACTAAGACTCCGTAAAGTTTGCGGTTAAAATATCAAATATACACGCTGTATAAATACATAATTATATAGATAACATCCATCACCCAGGAATAAATATTCGAGTTCATCACACAAATATTTGCCCTGGCCGGGATTCGAACCGAGGACCGCCGGCTCAGTAGGCAGGTGTACTACAAACTGCGCCAACTCTGTCATATTTGAACATATAGTGCGATTAACAGCGATTAATGCAGTTTGGCAGTTATTTAGAAAGTTTATTGTACTATTGTGTTACATAAATAAAAAAAAAAAAAAAAACTTTTCTGTCAACTGAAGGGTGCCGCAACCTTCACACACAGATCACTCGAACGCAGAGACACTGACAATCGTATGAAATTTCTTCATGACAGTCATAGTTCCTAATTTTGCCGTTTCACAGATGATGAGTGCGGCAATCTCGGATCTGGTTATTTACTAGAAGGTGCACTTCGTTCGCGTAAATTTTTTGGAGCGTACGAAGCGAGCCACGTGTCTCCGTTTCAGTTTGGCCTAAAAATCTTTCGTATGTCCGGTCATATGTACGGATGTCTTCGGATGTTCTCGCCTAGATGCCGCATTTCTCAAACGATTCTCATAAAATTTTGTGAGTAGGTTCGTTAAGTATATAGATTATTTGTCGATTAAGTTTCTCGAAATGAGCATTTCTCAAAAAGTTCGTACAAAATTAAGATGTTATGTTGTTCAGTTTGAAAAGTACGAGTAGAATCTATGTTTTAATTTATTGCTCCTATTACAGGCTACACCCGGTATTTTTCTTATTTTGTTACCAATTATTTTAGTAATTTTATATCAATGTTAAAGCTGTGTTTGATAATTAAGGTTCTGTCATCTAATTGATCTACAATCGACCTATTATAATTGTAAGACTGGATTTAAAAGTAAAAAAAGTCATTAAAATATAATATTTTAATATCAGTGACAACCCTACTAATTTAAAGGTTTTATTTTATTTCCATTGCAAATTGACAACTTAAGCGATGTTCAAAAGATGCTAGGGTTGATATGTGCAGATTTTTACACTAATGTTTAACAGGCTGTATCTCAAAAATGGATAGAAATATTTACATAGTTCATGGATAGAAATATTTACATAGTTCATTGGTGAAAAATTAAGTACTCAGTCTGAACAATTCCTTCGATCTGTTCCATCCTGTATAATCTGAAATCAATGTACTGGAAAGCACAAAGAAAATGGGTAACAAAATAGGAAAAGTATATTGAACTTTGACGTCTTAATTTTATACAAACTTTTTGAGAAATGCTAAATAATGACAAATGTCAATCATGTCGAAACTAAATCGCGAGGTCTCCAGCTCACAGAATCCGCACTTTTTTGGTACGCCTGCTACTGCGTAGATGTAAACAACATTCAAAGAATCTTATTTAAGTATCAGGTTCACGGACACAGGATCAATTAGAAAATGTTATGCTGCGACACAGACAAAACAAACGACACAAATAAACACTATGGGAAATTTCCATCTAAAGGCAGAGTGCCAGTGTTGGCGAAATATAATTCCCCGTCGACAGACGTGATGCCGTATCACGAGACGAGCTGTCCGTAAGAAGATTATTTAGGCTTTAGCTTCGAAATAACTATACGGATTAAACCTATTGCAAACATTATAACGCCGAATCGTTGAAAAACCCCGTTTACTAAAGATGAGAATCTTAGGTAATGGTAATAAGTGATTTGAGTAAACCCATGGAAAAGGCCTAAGCTAAGCTAGGCTACTTTTATCGTAAGTCACGCTCTCCTCTCATCTAATTACATTTCCATTCTAAACATATCAATGATAACAACATTTCGAATATCATGAAAGTATTTTAAACCATATTGCAAACAAAACCAACGAACGGTCAGAGGTGGCACTTATTTTCTAAACGGCAAGGCAAACCGCAAATTCCAATCGAACCTAAAGAAACTTTGAAGTGGCGAATAATTGGCGTCTAAATTCGATGCGGCTAAATTCGATGTGCCTAATAAATTCAGCACGTCTACCACAACTGTCACAAGCGACTATTTCTCGCGCGAGATAATTGCCTGTTTCCTTCTGTGCAGTAATGTGAGAGGGTGACGGGTAGAGCTATGTCGCGCGATAAGAGTCGCGACAAGGGCAGGGATCGTAAAATGCGCGCAAAATCGGTTGAAATGACGTATGACAACCAGTACGGCCTTAGCACTTAATGAATTTTGTTCGCATTTTACGAACCCTGCTAATAATCTCAATGATGAATAAACTTTATTTTGATAGACATTCATTTCTAGGGCGATCCATTTCTTTGTATAAATGTAAGTGATATGCGTAAGCAACACATTTCATATCTCATTTATAATAAAGAATGACAATGTCACATAATGGAGCATTTAACAAACACAGATATATGTAATTTTAATGTGAAGCCAAGATACCGTTAAATTGGAAATATCGCAATGCCCTGTCGAATCAGTGCCTATATGTGAAGGTGATTGGACAAAGACCTGTCTAGGCGTGACAGGCATGCATTGACGTGGCATTGACTGCTTTATCAACATAACTTGATGACACTTGAATAAGCTCCATTGTACCGTTTGTGCCTACCAAAATACTCGGTTCCATTAGTCACGTTAAGGCTGCCTGTCCACTGAAGCGGGTGGAGAGAATTAACCAATCAGGCTGCGTCATTGTGAAGCCCGAAAGAAGTGCATTCATATCTGAGAAATGTGATTGGTTCATTTTACACATCTCCGTTCCGCTCCGCTTCTATGGACGCTCGCGGGTTTGACCATAATAATAAAAGTTCTTATTATGAAGGAACTATTAAATATTTGATAAAGTTGACTATTCTGTTACTTCAATTCTTTAGTTGGTGACGTTGCGATTCTTCTGTAAGATGATTTTAATTAAGCTCTTTTAGACGTGTACGATAGAAATTGTAACCGATTGTCTTTGGGACCTTGTGAACCAGTGTTCTAGTTTCTACACAAACTAAAACAGGTTTCTTTTGTATTGAAGCATGCATAAATAAGTCCCGTGAAAAATCGCGACCTATTTCAGCGAACACTTGTTCAGTTTCAGACACGATAAATGTCGTAATACACTGGCCTAAAGGTATACCTAATTTTCAAATGGTCTCCGTCTTCATATAAATTATAAAATATTAGGTACAATGTGTCCAATCAATATGAGGTCAGTATGACAATCATCTCCTTCGTGTTCTATGCATGCATAAACTCTAGTATTCACAAGAAAGATCAACATGTATGTACTTACGTTTTTAAAACCTGCAATTTTTTTATGTCCATCGGGCATAAAATAATATGATGGTTGTCTTTTTGTGGAATTCGATCCGAAGGCTGTGTTGTTACTACTTCTACCTTCATAAAATAAACTATAGGTACTTTATTTTACTTAGTTTTGCGCGTGTGATCTGTCATCTTTGATCTTAGTAGATTTTAAATCAATTTAGTTATACGAGATGACAAATATATATATCACACGCACGAAGCTATGATGTTATTAGAGTTTTATAGGTTAACAGATGATTTGAAAGTAATGAGAAATGATCAGTTAAATCATGTTAAATGATATAAAGTATTGAGTCGTCTCAATTCAGACACCCTATATAATTCCAATAAATGACACATTGGGTTTCAACGCAATTGTTTTGTATTAAGGTTAAAAGTGGATTACAAACGTTTATATAATATATGTTAGTTACTGGCATTATTTAACAAAATACACTATCTACAAAGTAATAGCCAATTTTAGCGCCTGATTATGTACATCTGTTGTACAACCTGAGGCCGATGTTTCGACACCTCTGGGTATAATATTTGTATTACCAATTAATTCTCTATAATAACTACCGTGTAATGCAATTGTAAAAATGTCAAAAGATTCAATTCAAGTTAGGATTACTGTCCATCATCACGGCGTGGCAATCAAATTCCTCCTTAGGCAAAGCGGAGCCAAATTGAATCAAGTTTTTCCTCTAAGAACAATATAGAGAAAAGTGTTTAAACGCTCTAAACTGGGCTAATCCGTGGGAATCGGTTCCTATAACCGCCGTTCCACTGTTATCTATAATAGTAAATAAATAAATAAATATCGGACAACCTCTCACAAATCAATCTAGTCCTACAGTAAGCTCTAGTGGGCTTGTATTATTTAATTATTATGGACTCTAGACGACGATAAACATAGTTATACATGTATACAAATAAAATCCATGGCCCAGGCACAAATATTCGAGTTCGTCAAACAAATATTTGCTCTTGTCCAGGGTTACCTACCTGAAACACTAATTTTTGTTTCCCATTTATTTTGTAATCTTTATTTTTCAGAATAATTAAAAAAACCTAACCTAATGGGTTCATTAAAAAGATGTTTATAAAATCCTGAAAATATTACGGGTTTCAGGAAAAAATCACTTTCGGACAAATGAAAATTTGGCAAAACGTTACAAATGGGAAACAGAAATTAGTGTTTCAGATAGGTTACCCTTGCCCGGATTCGAACCCAGGACCCTCGGCTCAGTAGGCAGTTGCTAAACCACTGCGCCAACCGCGTCGTCAATAGTATAGTATGTCGTCAATGAGCTGAGCGTAATGCGTGTTCAAACACTCTAAAATAATCAAGCAAGTGAGGATCGCGTTGTATGGTCACCTCGCCACTTCATAGTGAATAGTAGTTACTAGTTTTCTCGATCTAAATACACTATCTGTTATAAGATAATATAGTACCTATAGAACATTGATTTCTAATAAGCGCTCGATTAGATCTCTAGTCGAGTGGAAGAAAGCAGGTGCACATCCTGCGCATCTGTTGCACAACCTGTCGCCGCGCGTGTGCATTTGTGCAACCTGCGTCAAAGGTTACAATGATTTCTATATAAATTACGGATCGAGTAATTGGTAGCTAGCATCCCATATAGCATCCCAGTTAGGCATCTAATTATATCTATACGATACTTTTTACCTGACGACTGTGATAAAAAAAAAACCTGAATGCATATCTGAATCTGATGCGTATTTATTAATTGGAAACGAATTTCTTCAGAAAACATATAAATACTTCTACTTACTAAATATTTTCCTGAAGCCTTTTAGCGATATTATCATACTAACAGTGTTTCCTACTTCATCGATTTCTATGAGTTAGAAAATGTACCAGACCATATACTTAAATGTAGGCTAGATTTTTACAATGGCCGTGTTTTGTGTGAATAGTTAGACACAAATTAACGAACGAAGTCGTAAGTGGTCGTGGCGAGTAGGTATTCAGGGTCAGGGTGGAACATTTAAATGGGTTTTTAGACAGCTTTTGAAACAGTATTTTTCGCTAAAATAATCTTAAGACGCCTTCACTTATTCTTCCAGTAAATAGTTCGGCTCCGCTTGGACAGTCTTGGACGAGGACGGTAATAATAATAATATTCAAATTACTTATTTGCAATCTACGTACAATAATGATGAAACTTTGACAATATTGGGTAATTTATTATTACCATAATATGATAAGCAAAATACATTATGAAGTTGTTGACGTTGCGTGATCGCCTTCCTTCATACAAATTTCGCTCGCAAATCGCAAGTGTAGTGTGGTAGGTTTAGTAGTAGGCATAGTAGGTTTAGTAGGCATGCTCTAAGATGAAATTTACTAAACTAAAAAATATGTATACTTACCCAAGCCTATAACATCAGCGGGTCTATGATGGTATTATTTATCATGACATAAATAAATGACCAAACATCTGTCACTTACAATTGATTTTTTTAAAACATCATGGATGCTGTGTCACATATTCCTCGCGTGATAAAAGAAACAATCATAGGCCCGTTGGATTGCTATTCATAAACATAAATGTACAGCGCCACTATTAGTCTCACTTTGATTATAAACAGAAATAAAATCTTATCAGAAGGCAAAAGGTAATCTTGCCAGTTTTTACTTAACCACTTTCCTTACTTCCAATGGGTCATTACACCATCCTCCCCAGTATGGCTAAAGCCTCTGCCAGCATCCTGGCCGTTTCTGCGTACTGATATACTTACACATTACTTGCATTTTTATACACCAAGGGTTGTCAAACGGTGCCCCGGGGCTTCTAAAGTCCTTTTCTCCAACTTGCTTGGAAATGTTCCCATGAATGTAGTTAAACTGGACCGCGAAATCGTTCGTTATATTTAGAAGGCGTTAATGAAAATTAAAAAAAATATATATTATTGGCCTTAGCCGGGAAATCAATATTATTTAAATAAGACGATTACGTAAAAAACACACCTTCCGTTTATAACGTCTCATACAAATGAGGGTAATCTTAATTTGGCCGGTTACTGCATTTTTACCTTTATTTTTTTCAAAGACTGATAATTAACCATACAGCCAATTGTCCACTAAATTTAAAAAATAAAAACTTATAAACTTTTTAATTGTTCTCTGCGTTTAATTCTTGCACTGAACATTTTTTTGCTCTGCTACTGTCAATGTATTTGAAATGTCGACAAATTTCGAATAACGGACAAACAATTTAAATAATAATCATATATGCGGTTAATTTATTTTCATGATTCTTAGTTATTTATTAGAGATTTCTCACGAAAGTTTTAATTTTAATAATATGATGATATTTAATTGGTGAGTTGAAAATTAATAAGTGTACCAAACGTAAACAAATAAAAAATAAAACAGAAATGATTGTGTCCAAATCAATATAAAAGTTATTTTGAACTTATGATCTTCTCCGAATGATAAATATGGTATGGTTTCTAAAAAAAACAGTGTGTTTAGAAATTGTTAATTTAACTAAAATTTATAATTACCTATGTGCATATTTTTTGTTATTGTGTTTTCATATATATTTAATTCTTATTCATATATTTTGTTTTAAATCAAACATATGATTCGGACCCGAAATTTTATTCCTATTCCTAAAAAAAATAAGTACCTACCGAATGAACTTCATGGTACTGATATATTAAATTAAAATGTAGATTGGTGATTATTTCCAAGCATATTTGGAGAAAAGCACTATACAAGCCTCGGCGGGAATGTCAGTTCGCAGATTCGTATTATTGAATCATACTCATCCACGAACTGACTTTTCCCGGCCTCGGCAGTAATATACTATTAAGAACAGACCGCCAAAATAATATCAACCTGAAAAGTTTTACAACATAATATATAAAAAAAAAAACTAAAGATCATCTTCCTTTTGAAATCGGTTACAGTTCAATTACTTATGATTTCAGCAAAATCCTTATTGTTTTTAATAAGTACCTTGTAAAGAGTTTTTGTAATCCGTGATAGCAGCTCCACACTACTAGTGAAGTTGACCGAAGTTGGTCGAGACGAATTGGCTTAATATGAGTTTCCGGAGCGAAGTGCGAAGAACTATCATATTCAACTTTGGTCAACTTCGCGCATAGTT
The DNA here is from genome assembly GCA_905147355.2 of Apotomis turbidana. NCBI lineage: Eukaryota > Metazoa > Arthropoda > Insecta > Lepidoptera > Tortricidae > Apotomis > Apotomis turbidana. The sequence continues at coordinate 20,346,800 of LR990288.1, read as the reverse complement.
TTGAGCCACAATAATGCGTCAATGCTTCAAAAGATTCCATCGCCAAAGAAGTTCGAGAACCGCTGTCATACCGCTAATAAGATTAGCTTGGGCAAGCTTCTTCTTGAATTAAATAACGAGTTGATGTTGGGAATGTCGGTATATTGCGAAGCTAACGCTGGAATTGCTGATGTTAAATTGACGTTTGGTTGCTTAGAGATGTTAGATAATTAGGTATGAAAAATACCAAAGAGACAGTACTTATTAGTACCTTTAGTTACTCGACTAATTAAAAATCCGCCGACGTGCGAGGCGGTTACGTGTGAATCTGTTGATTAACGATCAAAAATCATTAATAAATAAATATTAAGGAACAATCTGACCCAAATCGACCTAGTCCCAAACTAAGCAAAGCTTTTACTAGATGACGATATACGTAAATACATATATAGATAACATCCATGACCCAGGAACAAATATTCGAGTTCATCACACAAATATTTACCCTAGCTGGGATTCAAACCCAGGACTGCCGACTCAGTACCAGTAGGCAGGTATACTGCAAACTGCGCCAACAGCGTCGTCAAAAAACAGTGATGGCCGTCGAAAATTTATACTTTGACTTGAGATGGCAAAGGTACAAGATCACGTACTGGTTGTTTTTACCGTGTATCGCGGCACTGCAGTCACTAATTCACTGAGTGAGCGAAGAGTCTCGGTTTCAGTTGGCTCAAAAATGATTTTGTATGTCCGGAGGTTTGGATGGCTATTGTCGCCTACACGTCGCATTCCTCAACCGATTATCATGCAATTTTGTAAGTAGTTTCTATAAGTATGTAGGTATAGAATTTTCTTGTCGATTTAGGTTTCCGAAATTTTTCAAAATGGTGCAGATGTGGGAATTGGGAACAATTTTAGCGATTTTGAAACAAACTCGCGCAGCCCACAGAACCAATTGTCTATTTGATATAGTCAATGATCCCTGCAAAAAAAACCGTTATTATTAACATATCCTAGAATCCATAATCTATGCAAATTGAAATGCCCAACTCTGTGTAACAGTCTAACAGTAAAGTGCATTAAATATTCACTTCTGACCATTTACAGCGCTGATTCAATTGAAATACTAATCACATTTCCACCTACTCTTACTCGTAAATCTGGCCCAGTTACATCTGCTGAGCATTACATCCGCGAAATCAGTATTCCGGTTGAACACAGCCCTGTAATGAAATCCTGTATCATAAACGCATGGAAGATAAAACAGCGGGATTACAGTTCAGAGAATTTGGCACGCTTTGGGAAACATTTGGAGAACCTCACTTTCTCGGAAACGTTAACCAGTAGTGATCCTAACCTAGCATATAACGCGTTTTTGGAAGAATTTCAATGTCTCTATAATTTATGTTTTCCCTATAAAACCATAACATTAAAAACCCAAAAAAAACCCAAGTGGATATCCCGTGGTATCAGTGTGCAGTAAAAAATGTAGGAATTTACTATGGCAGTCCAGACTCCACCCTACAAAGGCGAATAAAATGGCACACAAAAATTACAACGCTAAACTTAAAAAAATTATAAAACTTACAAAGCTCTCTCATAATAATCACTTCATAAACTCGGCAAAAAATAAAACAAAAGCGACATGGCAAGTGATTAAACAAAATAAACAACATTTTCCGAAAGAGCCCATAGCACACATAAATAATCATGACGGGACCATTTCTGGTCCTAAAGACATTGCTAATGCCTTTAATGACTTCTTTATAGATCAGATCCAAAGTCATAAAAATAAAAAAATTCAAAATCCGAACGTAAATTGTCCACAATCCATCTACATGAGACCGACCACTCCCAATGATATAGTCGCAATTATTAAGACGCTAAAAACACGAATAGTGTCGGGCATGACGGTATATGCACCAAAGTTATTAAACATGTTGCAAACATTATCGGGTCGCCTTTAAGTCATATAATAAATCTAAGCTTGTCATCAGGAGTATATCCAGAGAAGCTGAAAGTAACTATTGTCAAGCCGCTACATAAAAAGGATGACAAAGCTAATATGGCGAATTATAGGCCCATTGCTCTTGTACCCATTTTTTCTAAGATTTTCGAGAAAGTCATATATGAAAGGCTCTACGATTTTCTGGAGAAATATAAATTACTAGTATCCGAACAAAAAGGCTTTCGCAAGAATATGACGGTGAATATGGCTATCTATGATCTTATCCATCCTATTATTAACGCTATGGATAAGAAAAAACGAATATGCGCCATATTCATGGACATGACGAAGGCGTTCGACTTTGTCGACCATAAGATTCTTCTAAGAAAACTCTATCACTATGGCATCCGTGGAAATTCACTTGATCTTATAGAGTCATTCCTAAGCAATAGAGTACAGTACACAGAGCTGACACAGGTATGCCTGAATAAAAAAATGCAAGTAACTTATAGATCTAAAAAACGAACCACTATATATGGAGTCCCCCAGGGCAGCGTTTTAGGACCACTCTTATTCCTCCTATACATTAACGATCTTCCGCAGCATATTGAATACCCCATGGTTCTTATTGCAGACGATAGTACAGTAGTTATTGAAAGCAGGGATAGCAATAGTTACGAATACGAAATCAACAATACGTTACGTGTTGTTATTGAATGGCTGGAAAATAATAATTTACTGATTAATCTAAATAAAACTAAAATTATCCATTTTAAACAACGTGCACCAAGCTGTTCCATTACATGCGAATATTTAGGATCATCAATCGAAGCCGTGAATGATACCAAATTCTTAGGACTTCAAATCGACAGTAAGCTGTCATGGAAGCATCATACTGAAGCCATCTGTAAAAAATTAAATCAATTTGCTTATGCTTTATACAAGCTTGCAAAGCAAGCAAATACTAAGGCTGTCATGACAGCATATCACGGTTTTGTGGCATCAACTTTGCGCTATGGTATCATATACTCGGGGAACTCCACAAACAGAGAGACTGTCTTCAAAGCTCAAAAGAGATGCATAAGAGCAATCCGCGGACTTCGACAGACAGATAGTTGTATACCACATTTTAAAGATCTAAAAATTTTGACCCTGCCATGTCTCTATATACTCGAAACAGCTGTCTTTGTCAAGACGAACTCTAAATTGTTTAGAACGGTTTCTGAGGTCTTTCCTAGAAGCACCAGGTACGCCCAGAATCTCTTTATAGAGCGCGCGCACACTGCACTAAAACGTAAAAGCGTACTCTGCGTAGCAAGCGAAATCTTCAACAAATTGCCTAGTGACATTAAAACATTGCCATTAAACGTATTTAAGAAAAAGCTAGTAAGTTTTCTTATTGATAAGTGTTTCTATTCGGTTTCGGAGTTCTTGACATAATTATGACAATTTCTAATTTGTAAATTAAATTTATTTGTAATCTTAGCATGTAATGATAGTAATAATAGGAATTTATTGTATTAATAATATTAATTAAGTAGTTTTAATTGTAATAATGATATCTGTGAATTAATTGTTAATTAATCATTGTTTTTGTGCGCCGGAAGGCAAAACATAGTGATACCAAACTTTATTGTCATCTGCACCTGCACCAGTGTATGGTGTATTTACCTATGTTTAACAAATAAACACTTTTGACTTTGACTTTGACTTTGACACTCGCCGAGATCCGGAGCATTTCGTATCTTCAACAATAAGTTCGGGAAAGGGACAATGTGGGTAGTGTACAGTCGACTTCAGAGCTATATAAGTATTATTTTTACTTGGAAGGGAATGCCACCGAGTTGTGGAAAACCCAAGTATCGAGTTTATGCAACGGTTTTTGACAGATTACACATCTGTATCGAGTAAAAGATATTACCTTCTTGAAGTAAAATCTTCAACTATACCAAATTTACGAACAAGATACCGATACTTACTTATCTTATTTAGTAAATAAAGTACTAACCTCAAAGTAAAAATTTGTCCTAAACTCCCACTTTGTTCAACAATATAAGATTTTTTTTTATGAAACGTGTACCTAATGTCTCGTTATTTTTAATGTGGGTACACCACATTTTTTTATATTGTACCATTGATATATACAAAGATCAAAGCACAAAGATTTTTTTTTTTACTTTGTGCTTTGATTTTTATGTCAATGGTACAATATTATTTATAAATAAGTAGGCAAGTTTTTTACGTAAAAATACATTTTGAAGAGAAAGTGCTTTTATGATAAAGATGAATAACCTGTAACTGATGCTGACTGTACGCACTAAAGACACCTAAGTAAAGCTTAGGGAAAGTCTAGTGGTGGCCTGGAATCTGTTAACATTGTGAGATGAACTTTAGCTGGCCGATAAGTCCCGGAACAATGATCTGTGGAATTAATTGTTTGATACACGATCAAACTTTCACGGTAATTTACTTTACTGTGTTTACCGTTTTTGCGTTTGGAGTTACATAGGTAAAAGCAAGTAAAGTTATCGGGTTATTTTAGCAAGAATTAATCAGGCCATTCAGAATAAACATGTAGGTATAGATGTAGGTACATTCAATGGACCTCTCTAATTATGTAGTTCACCAATATAAACCGTATAAAGTAATTACTATTCGAAAACTCAATAGCTAGAAATACGTTGCTAATATTATAATGTAGTATGTAGGTACATAGGTAAAGTAACGAAGAGTCATTAGCAAAACATAGTGTAACAATTGAGTCCCGTATATAAACGAGAGGTTTTCATCACATACGTACATACATTGCAAATTAAATCAAAATATTTTTACTGAGTTCACGTGAAACTATGGCACCCGAGTTTTTACAGAATAGTGCGAGAAATGTAACTAATTATAGCATTAAACCTAATAGTATTAAACTAACTATAGAAACCTAGATAGCTAAATAACTTGCATCTATAAACTTAACCGTCACAGACTCCAGCACGTCTAGCATAACTTTGACACGCGACTCATGTCGCGCGAGATAGCATCATCCGTCACTATCTCATAGTACTGTAGAGATAGAGACAGAGTCGCGTGTCAAAGTTATGCTAGCCGGGCTGGGTCATATCTATATATATATTACGCGAGGCCGATTTTTGTACATCCCATCAGATCTACAGTTATGGTCCGATTTTGATAAATGATATGTCATTAGATTCGTCTCATGCTGGAGAGGTGCATAAAACTCTTGGAATTTTATTTTTTTCTGGGAAAGGTACTGAAAAATGGATTTGAAAAAACTACTGTGCGCTAACCACGTGACTTTGACCACGTGACCTGTGATCCCTATTTTGACATAAGATTACCAAATAATAATAAGCATGATTTGCTCACAAACCTGTAGTAAGTTGTTCAGCATGATGAAATATTATTTTTGAGTCGGCAACATAATATCCGCAACACTTAAAACATGTACGAATATGCAAAAATAATTTTACAGTTTGTTGACAATGAATGACAGTAACCATATTCTGACAACTTTTAATGTCTTTTTTATTGGGGGCTATTATGTCAATGCTCTAAATTGCCAGGTTGTTTTTCTTTTTAAAATTATGATATGGAAACTTTTTTCACATACCTGTTAAAAATGTGGAGAAAAAATCCGGTTAAGTGCGAGTTGGACTGGTGCTCGAAAGACTAGAGAAACTGACCGTCAGCCGTCATTCAAGAATAGATTATTTTTATAGGCAAGTTTTACAATAAATCAAAGCAGAAAAAAATGAGTAAAACTAATTTAAACGTCATTCAAACAAGTAAATTTATGATAGATCATTATAAATATGATTATATAAGTCCATCAAAAAAATAATTCCAAGGAAAATGGCATGAGTTAAGGTAAATTACTTAAATGGTATTTTACAAGAAAAAACTTAGTCCTTCCGCTTGCATGTCGACGGGATGGAAAATGTGGTCGAGTTGAGAATATGGACGACTTGACAATGTAGCTAAGTTGGGAATGTATCTACATACATTGGTAATATGGATGAGTTGGTAAAATGGACGAGTTGGAAATTTGGACGAGTTGGGAATATGGACGAGTTGGGAATGTGGATGAGTTGGTAAAATTGACAAGTTGGTAATATAGACGAGTTGGGAATATGGACGAGTTGTTAATATGGGCGAGTTGTTAATTGGACGAGTTGTCAATATAGACGTGTTGGGAATATGGACGAGTTGGGAATGTGGATGAGTTGGCAAAATGAACAAGTTGGGAACACGACGAGTTGGTGATATGGAAGATTTGGCAATAAAGACGAGCTGATAATAAGGACAAGTTGGTATTTTAGACGAGTTGGGAATATGGACGAGTTGGAAATGTGGATGAGTTGGCAATGTGAATGAGTTGGTAAAATTGACAAGCTGGGAACATGGACAAGGGGGCAATGTGGACGAGTTGGCAATGAAGACGAGTTGGTAATACGGACAAGTTGGGAACACGGACGAGTGGGCAATGAAGACGACTTGGTAATACGGACGAGTTGTCAACGTGGACGAGTTGGGAATATGGACGAGTTGGGAATGTGGATGACTTGGCAAAATGAACAAGTTGGGAACACGGACGATAGTGGGCAATGAAGACGACTTGGTAATACGGACGAGTTCTCAACGTGGACGTGTTGATAATATGGACGAGTTTGGAATGTGAATGAGTTGGCAAAATGAACAAGTTGGGAATATGGACGAGTTGGCAATAAAGACGAGCTAACAATAAAGACGAGTTTGTATTGTAGACGAGTTGGGTGTATCGTCGAGTTGGAAATGTGGATGAGTTGGCAATATGGACGACTTGGAATTGTGGACGAGTTGGGCATATGGACAAGTTGGAAATGTGGACGAGTTGTATTTGTGGACGAGTTAGCAATATGGACGAGTTGGCATTGTTGATGAGTTGGAAATGAAGACGAGTTGGCAATATAGATGAGTTTGGTGTATGGACGAGTTGGTAATGTAGACGACTAGGCATTATGGACGAGTTGGGAATATGGACGAGTTGGAAATGTGGACGAGTTGTATTTGTGGATGAGTTGGCATTGTGGACGAGCAAGTAATAACGCGTTGGCATTGTGGATGAGTTGGGAATATAAACGAGTTGGCAATGAAGACGAGTTGATATTACGGATGAGTTGATAATATGGACGAGATTGGCAATAAAGACGAGTTAATAATAAGGACGAGTTGGTATTGTAGACGAGTTGGGTGTATGGACAACTTGGAAATGTGGACGAGTTAGCAATATGGATGAGTTGGCATTGTGGACGAGTTGGGAATATGGATGAGTTGGCAATAAAGACGAGTTGGTAATATTAACGAGTTGGCAATGTAGATGAGTTGGGTGTATGAACGAGTGGGCAATGTGGACGATTTGGCATTGTATACGAGTTGGGAATGTGGACGAGTTGGGAATATGGACGAGTTGGAAATGTGGACGAGTTGGCATTGTGGACGAGTAAGCAATATGGACGCGTTAGAATTGTGGACGAGTTGGGAATATGGATGAGTTAGCAATATGGTCGAGTTGGCATTGTGGACGAATTGGGAATATGGACGAGTTGCCAATGGAGATCATCATATCGTATGGCTTCTTCTACTGCTGCTTGAATCCGTTTCAGATGTCTATTTTTAAGTTATGCAGCCAGTCCACGGCTACTGGCGAAAGCTTATGGAGTTCCTGTAGGCCGCCAGGGAAGGAGTGAAGCGGGCATTTTTCGACGATGTGCAGCAAAGTTTGATCCTGAGCGCCGCAATCGCAAGCTGGAGACATTTTTAGGCCCCATTTAAAAAGATGGTGATTAGACCGCCCGTGTCCTGTACGGAACCTGTTTAGCTTCACCCATACAGATCGTGTAGCATCAAAACCAGTGGGCTTTTCTGTTGGGTCAGAAAGCAGTTCCTTTTGTGGATGGTCATGTTCTTCCCAGTATTGGCGCCACATCAATTGTGTGTCATAGGATGTGAGGTCGCTGTCCGTCCATATTGGGTGTCTAGATGGAAGACGATGGTAGGGTAACTGATCCAGTGTCTCACGTATGGGCATATTTATGCGCGTGCATTTTAGCCATTCTGTAGCTGCTGCGCTGCGTCTCCGTATTTCTGAAGGGGGTATGTGTGCCAGGGTTGGTAGCCAGGGAGTCGGGGTGGACCTAATTAATCCCGTGATAATGCGCAAGGCTTCGTTGATTTGCGTGTCGACTTTGTTAGTATGCGCGCTGCGGTACCATACAGGAGCGCAGTATTCTGCAGTGGAATACACTAGCGCCAATGCGGAAGTGCGCAGGACTGTGGCCGAGGCACCCCAGCTGGTGCCCGCTAAGCTCCTTAAAATGTTAAGCCTGGTTTTTACCTTCTGTGCAACGTTCTCCAGATGCTGCTTATATGTCAGGGATCGGTCCAGCGTGACACCAAGGTATTTAGGCGTGAAGTTGTGTTCGACGTTCTTGTTGCAGAAAGAGATGTTTAGTTTACGTTTAGCGAGGCAGTTTGTGAGGTGGAAGGTTGACACTTCTGTTTTAGCAGGATTCGGACGGAGGCGCCATTTTTTGTAATATTCGCCCATGATATTTAAATCCGATGTTAGTGCTGCTTCCCCTTCTTCGAATGATCTTGCTTGGAAGGCTAGGGCCAGGTCGTCGGCGTATGCGAATTTCCTGCTTTTGGTGTCGGGCATGTCTTTGGTGTAGACATTGAACAGAAGCGGCGCCAGTACTGATCCCTGAGGTAATCCGTTCTTGAGAAGTTTAAACCTACTTGCTTTCTCACCCAAATGCACCTTGATGTGACGAGGGCCCAAAAGGGTTTTTATAAGTTTTAAAGTTTTTCTGCATGGGATGACAGCACTGAGTTTGTGTAGGAGTCCGTCGATCCATACGGTGTCGTAGGCGGCGCTGAGGTCCACGAAAGCTACAAACGTCTTAAGGCCTCGCTGAAACCCGGATTCAATAAAGGAAGTTAGGGCTAAAACTTGGTCGGTGCAGCTTCTGCCCTCTCTGAAGCCTGCTTGCTCGGGTGGAATAACGTCGTTTATATCCTTCTTTATCCTATTGTACAGTAGTCGCTCGAGCAGCTTGTATGTTACTGACAGTAAGGATATCGGCCTGTAACTTGATGCCTGATCAGGTGATTTGCCAGGTTTCAGTACAGCGATTACCTTTGACTTCTTAAAAACTTCTGGGATTGAGCAGGTTTTTAGGACATTATTGAAAAAGTTTAGTAACCAATTAAGTCCGGCTTTGCCAAGGTTCAAGAGGAACTCGGGGTACACGTCGTCCAGCCCGGCGGCTTTATTTGGTTTTATGCCTTTTAGTGCTATTTTGAGTTCGGGGAAGGCGAAGGGTTGGCAGTACGCGTCAATTTCACCGAATGACGCTTGATTATAAGCCCTTGCTTGACGGAGGTTCTTAGAGAACGTCTTGTCGATGATGGCGTTTTTTGTGAGCGATTGCATGTGCTTGGCTATGTCGTTTGGCTGGATTGGCGGTGTTCTTTGTTCGTAGAGTGGGGCCCCTCCTAGTTTTCGTAAGAGTGCCCAGCTCTTCTTGCTTGAGTGGGTAAAGTCCATGCTTTCAACGTTGGCTTCCCATTTGGCCTTTCTGGCTGCGTCTAGGGACGTGAGGAGTTTGTGGGCGGATTCTGCGTTGTTCGTGGATTTAAATTCTTCGTATGCCTCTTCTGTCTCACTCGACCATCCCGGGACATATTCTTTCCGGAAACCTCGTGGTATGCATCGTTTTGCTGCAGCTATGACTGCCTTAGAGAAGCGATCGTAGTTAGAAACTTCTGGTTTGATGAAGCGCAGGGTAGCGTCTAGGCTCTCAGAGAATGTGCCCCAGTCTGCTTTGTTGAAGTTCCAGCGCGGGCGGGGTGACGATTTTATCAGTGGTATCTGAATGCCGATTGTGATTAGAGTAGGCCTGTGTTGACTGCGGGGGAAATTATTTAAAACACGTCTCGACACCGACAGTCTGTTACCCTGCTCATCCTGTGATGCGAAACATAAATCGGGATTCGTATCGCTATTCCACCTGGCTGATCTGAATGAGCTTCTTCCCTTTGGGTCAAATATAAGATGTTGGTTATTTCTCTCGGCCCATGCGTGTAGTTCCTCTCCATTTCTATCGTTTTTCTTGTAGGCCCAAGCTGTATGGTGGCAGTTAAAGTCGCCTATGTATAGAGCAGGGTGGGCGAGACAGGGTAGAGACTGGCTATTGAGATTGAGGGCTGGAGGTTTATAGACAGCTGTGAGGTTTATGTTGCCAATATGTGCTACGATAAGTTCCAGGTTATCCTGGTTAGATACTGCTGAGACGCTGCAGTCGTTTAGGGATGTTTTTTGGTAGGTGGCCGAACCGTAGGTAGAAGACAGCGTGTAGCCCATCATTTTGTATCCCTCGATATGGCCTCTGAGGGATAGGTCCCTTTCCTTACTAATATGGTGTTCTTGGATGCAAATAATATCGACGTCATTTTCTTGGGCCAGTCTGGCTAGGTACTCACATTTACTTTTAGAAGATCCTTCTATATTTAATTGCATAATACGGACTGAAGGTCCTATATTTTTTGTCGGGGGGCCCTTGGAAGAGCTGTGTGCATAGGAGCCCTGGAGGGGGCAATTCGGATTCATGATGATTTCGCAGTGATAGCACCGGGAGGTTTCTAGATCTGTGTTAACAGTCCGGTGAGCCTGTGTAGGGTCAAGAGCATTTAGCCGGATTTTGCAGGGATTGCAAGTCCGTTGCCCGGGGTGGACCACGAGGAGGTAGTTCTTGACCAATCTCCACCCCAATGGAGATGACGCCAATGGAGATGAATTGGTAATATAGACGAGTTGGCAATGCAGATGAGTTGGATGTATGAACGAGTTGGCAATGTGGACGTGTTGGGTGTGTGGACAAGTTGGCATTGTGACCCAGATGGGAATATAGACGACCTGACATTGTGGACGAGTTGGCAATGTGGAATAATTAACATGTTACCCTAACATGCGAAACTTGATGGTAGAAATAACCTACGTATGCTGCAAATTTCAAAAAATCGACGCGCTCAAGAATAAATCATATTTGAATTAATGACGTCTGGCTTCTTTCAAAATAAAAAAAACAAATTCTGCAGTCAACAAAACAAATTGATTTTATAAGGCTTCCGTCTTTATCGACTATGGTAAGGAACCTTAAAATTAGGTTTATATTATAGACTTGAGTCTTGGTTTATAGTATAGATAGCATCTCCCTCACTCTTCTGTCAGACACTATTTCAATGAGAGGAAAGCAACGAAAGTTTGAATTTCGAAACCGGGTATTAGGCCTTCAGCTCTAAATTTATTGAAAAAAATATATCTTATATTCTTTTTTCAAACATGTTTAGCTGTTTTATATATTGGATTTTTTATCACACATATTAGACACATTTTTTTTATGGTGGAGTTATTGTTGGTCAGTATTTTATTTAGGTTAGTAAGAAGGATTTGATTAAGTATAACTAGCGTAAGAATTTCAAACACAATGTGTAATTGTTATTGAATAAATGATTGATGATGGTAGCACCCATATTAAGAAAATTTGCACGATCTATTGATTTTCATAAAAAAAAACAAGCATTGATAATGGTGGTTTTTCGTGTATCTATAAAAGTTTTTTACTCTCTATTTCATACAATTGAGTTTATGTAACATTTTTTATCATCAATATTGTGAAATATTTACGATTATAAATGAATACATAAATAGTTACGCACTCCATCATTTCCTTTTTAAAACCTGCGTAGTGAGTGACCAAATCTGTCTTTTCGATTCATGTGCTATTTCTGGAAATTGATAGAAATCGATCAATACGATAAATTTATGTCCTGAAGAATGAACAACAAATTAAAATTCTACCATTATTCATTATGGGACTATTGCAATATTGTCATGAATTATATTTTTCCATAAATCGAATAATAGTTATGCATTTTATTTGTGAACCAGATCAGCAGATCACGTGCCATTCATGCACAAGTTATTTTTACAAAAGAGTTGAACAAGTTGTCACGATGAAGCTGGCACTTGGCTATCAGGCCTGGCTCTAGCCTGGCATGTTTTTTAACGTTTTTAAAACATCATTTTAACGTGTTTTTTGACAGTAGTTACTCTTAGTTCCCCGAAAACTTCTTATCGATAAAGTAGTTATTTTCTGTAACACTACCGGATTTCCATATTCTAGCGGCGGTTTGACGCCGCAACGGGTCTCTAGTTATCTTTGATAGCTGAAGTATCCAAGTCTATGACACCTGACAATAGAACATTGTTACAAATTGTCCACATACCGACAGCTGAGTTGGGTTCCAACAAAAAGAGAACACAGTACCTGACACAATTGTGTAAATGTAAACAATATGACATTATTCATGTTACTTTCGCGCCTTTTTTTAGTTAAACAGAAGAAAGACAAAGAAAAATCACTGAGTAAGTAGGTATATGACCGTATTTAAATTACATCTACTTCTCTAATTATCCATTCGTCGTCATTAAATTTAATGAGATTATAAATCACCTGTTTATAATTTTATAGCATTTAGTGACTAATGTGGTTCTGCTTTCGATATAGCGCTGAAAAGTGGGGAAAGTTTCCCACGTTGGAGGGCACGATATGCACAGTTTTATCTGACGACATTATCAGATGCAAAAACGGACACAACTAGCACATAAACTTACATAACTTGATGATACTCTTCGTTTCCAAAGAGGTTAAACGTCTAGCGTTTAACTCACTACATTTTAAGAGCTTTCAATCAAAATTTGACTAGATTTAAATGTCGAATGAAACATAAAAGATCCCGTAATAGTTTTATAGGTTGATTAATTAATGAGCGAAATTTAATATCGATAGCAAAATATTTGAGCTATTAAAGAAACAGGGGCTAATTTCGACTTTTTAACGAACCATCGCTCGAAATATTTAAGTACCTACTTTAGCGATATGTTAGATGTGTATCTCCCATTAAATGTACTTTTTAAATGTTTCTTTGTTGCAGCTCGAATATTATCTCAGCGATGATGTTCTCTTACCTCCTATATTTTAAAATAAATCCAAAAATAATAATCTACTCAATCAATACTAGCCATGACTATTAGGTAACAATCACAAAACACTTCAATTCAATATGAAACTATAATCGTTTTATCGATAGCAATGTCCGTTCTATGATCAATGGTCATAGCGGTATTCAAAGTAGGAATAGGATCATAACCCTCACGATGCAACGTATTAATAAAACGAAGATGGAAAACGTCTCAAACGTCCCACTTTCCTCCGTCACGGTAAAGCTATTCCTAGGCACAATTTATCCATCAGAAGATCAAAGTTACGGAGTCCCGAGTGGAACTAATCGGGTATCAATCGATCCCGTCACGATGCGGTCATGCGATGCCGCCATGTTGAGAGCTGGTATTGGCAGGGAAAGTTGTGGGAATCAATTCTGTAAAAGGATAGGTATTCCTGATAGGTATTCCTAGAACTAACTAGGAAAATATTATAAATGTTCTCATTGCATTTTAGATAGACCGGGGGTAGTCAACCAGTCGATCGTGTCAAGCAAGTTTAAAGACTCCATGCGTAGTAGAAACAAATATGTCATTGTTAAATCGCACAGGGTTAGCTAGATCATATCAAGTTGGCCACCCCAGAGATAGACTCCTTACAGTGATATATTTTAAATCTAAACACCACAAGGTAGGTAGGTACCTCATTACGATGCGTGAGGGCGTTACAAGCCTTTTGTTTTGGCAATTCAGCAAAAGTGATTTGAATCGTCGTGTTTGACCTTAAATAATCTTTAACCAAAAGACGGAAAAACCAAACGGGGAAGGAAGATCAGAGTCGATGTCGTTAAAGCCCGAATAGATAAGTAGTAAGGGTGTCTCGAAAACAAAAAACGAATTAGTTATTAATTAGCTTGAAACATTCTAGATCAGATGACCAAAACAAACCGGCGGTAAAGAAAAAGATAATACTTACCTAGTTGTAGAACTAATTATCGAAAAACATTTGCGTATAGTAAGTAGAAGGCCCCAGCGTTCACATATTCGCTCATTTCACGTCACATTGCTCAAAATATCTGAAAATGAGTTATCGCCTTTTACTTAGTAGAACAGAGCACATAGAATAAGACCCCCGGTTCACAGTATAATGACTAAAATCTAAATGATCTTTAACATGATTACCACCTGCTTGCCAGTGATGTGTTAGATAACGGAGCTGCCAGTTGTGAACCTAATGATGCTGAGAAAATAAATGCAGCGTACTTACTCACGATTCATTCGCGGCATATATGACTGAAACAACGGCCAATAAACATCAAAAACCCTACTAAAACCCTATTTTAACGACATAGCAATGAAGTGTAATGAAGATGAATTAAGTGTGAACCTTTTTTGTAATGTTTACTTTAGACATGGCACAGAAATAAAGTCTGCCCAAATTCTAATGAGAAAATTTTACAAGACGTCGCGACCCACTGCATACTTAAAGCGTACAATGCATCGTAATCGCAGATAATATCTTGTGACCTTGTTACATCAGTTTTACGGTAATTTGGTCCTCGGTCATTGTTTGTTTTGACTTAACATCAGTTCAAATGTTGTAAGCATTATGATATTTATGATGTATTATTTTGCAGTCATCCACAACAATCTAGTTCTTAGGATTTTTGCAAGAGCCGACTGAGAATTGTATTTTATTGATCCTGTGTGTATAATGTGACGCAATTCGTCGTGAGGCGTGACAACGTGCACCGTTCTACTATTGGCTACAAACGCGCCCCGCGTTTTGATCGACCAAAAGCGGAAGGACGAGCTGGTGCATCGGCTGTAGGAGAAGATGGGAGATGATGCTTTTACTCGTATTATCCACAGCGAATAATCCCTATAGCGTATTTCTATTATTTTACGTATTTAATTACTTAGGTTCGTAAGAAGTGCAGATCAGAAACATTAGTGCCTACTCGAATTACAAGTTGACAACAGCTAAAATGTAGTTCAAAAACGTTCGATTTACTTCCAGTTGTCATTGAAAATTTAATACAGGTCAACAAACAAGTGAGTTAGTTCCCATGCCATTATGCCAGACAGGTGTACAAATTGCTCACCTTTCAAACTCTACTCGATTTATCCGTTCCGAAGAAAGATAGTCTCGGAACTGCTTGTTTTGCACGTTTGTTTACTTTAATGTTTTCGTTGCTGTTTAGCTTTCCTTTTCTAGTTGTTCACGTTTCTTAGAAATGCTTACATCATTACTCAAGAAAGTAAAAAAACGCCAGCAATATTGTCTGGGACGTGCAGGATAAGCAAAAGTGCATGAACAAATCAGTATGTTGTCTAGACTAGAGTCGGGTCGGGAGAAATGAGAAATAATAAATCCGGCTGCAGTTTTTTTTCTTGGCCACTTGGTCGAACTTCTCATTTAATAACTAAGCATCGGGAAAATGAGATAGTCATCATCATGTAGATCATCTTGTTTGCAACGCCAACTAAAAATGATAAAGAAAGCGTCAAGTCAAAATCAACAATTATTATTACTTGTCCTTCTGATTTATACATTGCCAACGAATTTACTAACTCGGCCACGGAATTTGCAACTCATCATCATTTTTCGTTTTACAGCTTCAATACAAGCTCCTCAAAAGTTATATATTCGAGCTTCAATAGACAACATCGTATATAATTTTATTAAAACTTTCGTGAGACATATTTAATTATTGTATTAAGCGGTTTACACTCACGTGAAATTCATCGGCGCGCGCGCTCAGAGCGGAACGTCGATCAAAGTATCAGCAGTGACGAGGTTGCCGCGGCGGTGTACGGGCAGCCGTCCCTGATGAAGAGCTCCATACGAGTTCGAAACATGTCGGGCCGTTCCTGACAATTTCACGTGAGTGTAAACCGCTTAATACAATAACATCATATATTATAACTTAACATGTAAAATAATACTTCGTGTTTGTTTAGCGGCATTAATAATTCAGTAATGTTTTCTTTTTCTTTTAATTACGTAATTATAAGTGGTACATATGATTGTATTTCAATGACATAAATTGATTTTTAAAAATAAAGTATTTTAATTTGTTCTCTCTAATCTAGTTCTAAGGCAGGTACGACTTGGCTTAGACTAGGTAAGACGACGAGCGAAGCGAGGAGGAGTGTTAGGTTGAACCTAAAATGAGATTTAAGTATTTTGTTTTGTTCTCTCCTCAATAGTTCATATGTAATAATAATGGCTTTACTTTAATATACCATTTGATGACAATTTTAGGTAAATTTTACGATCGGTGAATGTAGGATGACTTACATTTTAAACATACTAATTGTTTATTGTCATTCGTGCGTTCATATTGCAATAGGTTAGGTCAGGTTAGACATTAATTATAATATCGAGTTTAAACATTGGATATTTGATAACGGTACGTAAGCCATTATACAATTAGAAGCTAATAGAGTTACTATTTTGGTGTCATATATTAATATTTTAGAAGTTGGCTATTTGAATGCATGCCTCAAATTTAGATGCTAAAAAATAACCACCATGCTAAGTTACAATTATAGTGGCTTACAAAGAAGATAACTAGTGGCTGAGATATTATTATTCAGACGCGCGTTGGTTGTGGCCGACTTAGTTATTTAGAAGGTAACTTATATTTTCTGAGGCGAATAATGCTATTAAAGGAAGCTTGTTTAAATAGTAGGTATCCTATTGAATCACTCTATCAATTAAAAAAACCGTTTTAAAGATCTATGTCTGTCTGTCTGTCCCTATGTATGCACATAGGGACAGACAGACAGACAGGCGGCAGGAAGCGACTTTGTGTTATACTATGTAGTGATTAACCTTACGGTGAACAAACCACGTGATGTATACCTAATGTCATGGCTAAGTCCCCTCGCCATAAGTAATACTTATAGCCTTTTTATAAGAAAAAAGATCGTTATTTAAATTATTAATTTGAACTAAGGTGGTCAGTTGGTCACAACATGCCCGTCACCGGCATCACCACAAGATATAAAGCGGTAAATATGAAATAGACGTGTGCGCCGCGCCGATCGGCGTGGAATCGGCGTGGCCTTGTGTACTTTGTATTTATGTGCATACAAATAATGTAACCTGTACTTTATATAAAGTACAGGTTACTTTATATAAAATATATATACATACAAAGTACACAAAAGCCACGCCGATTTCACTCCGGCGCGGCCTACACTGTGGCGTCGGTACAAAACCGGCGCGGCGCACACGTCTAATATGAAACAGCTTAAAATTGCGTTATCAAAAACAAACGATACCTGTTTGTGTCAACTTGTAATAACATCTGTCGCCATACGACAGGCCCTAACAAAGTTCAACCCGAACTAAAGGCTAATCGGTGCTCTCGGCCTATGATGCAAGAGAAAATGGTACAGACCATAGGCCCATAGGCGTAGTAACATCGTCTTTAATACAACCTGTTTCATGAAGGCAACAATAAAATTCTCAAAATCGTATTAGGATTTCATTCTATTTGATAGTAAAAGAATGAAAGGTACAGTCAGCAAAGAAAGTGGTCTACCACTTTTGGACTCTATTACATGTAAAATAGAGTCGAAAAGTGGTAGACCACATTTTTGGTTGACTGTACTTGCCGACTTTGGAGGCTGAGTATAAGAACATTATCTACTTTAATATTTTCTTCGGTTTCCGCGACTGTCACACATTTAAATAAAACAATTTAAACGTTGTCAACCTTTGACAACGGTATCTGTAAAGGTACTGAAACGTCAGGGAGGCTCAAATAATTAATATACGCGATATAATCCGTTTAAATTGTTTTATTTAAATTATCTACTTTACTACTACTGTCTAGTAAAATTGAGGCGTTGAAGATGCATGGCTAGTAAACTTCAATACACATATACGGGCAAATATTTGTGTGATAAACTCGAATATTTGTGCTTGGGTCATGGTTGTTCTATGTATTTAAGTATATATATATATTTATTTATATAAGTATGTATATCGTCGTCTAGTACCCAAAAACACAAGCCTTCTTGAGCTTAATTTGCGACTAGATCAATTTGTGTGAGGTTGTCTGATATTTATTACACGGCAAAGCGGGGATTTAGTTTAAGAATGTCATAAAATTTTACGAAAATAATGGTGGGTAGCGATTGTTATTACTGTCATATGGTGTTTTTCTGTGCTATTATTATGTCGACGCGTTTGGCTCGGTTGGTAGACACCTGCCTACTGAGTCGGCGGTCCCGGGTTCGAATCCCGGCCGGGGCAAATATTTGTGCAAAATATTTGTTCTTGGGTCATGGATGTTATCTATATATGTATTTATATATTATGTATATCGTCGTCTAGTACCCATTGTACAAGCTTTGCTTAGTTTGGGACTAGGTCGATTTGTGTATGATTGTCCCTTATTATTTATTTATTTATTTATTTATTTATTATTATGGAACGTAGAGGTAATCGTGGCGGCGGTGATCCATCCACCACATAATTATTGTTTTTTTGTTCAATTCTACATCTAAGTGCGGAATTATCTCTATCATCAATCCTCAAATATATATATATATATATATATATAAATATATCATCTTTCTAAATATTGAATTTTGTTATAACGATTTGATGGCTGTTTCATCTCCGACACGTAGAGGTATTTTAAATAAATCATAAATTTATAACATAATAACTATTGTAATTTACCTACTTTGTTGAAAAAACAGAACGGTACTTTTTCCATCCAGATGTCTTATTTGTTAAAGTAACTGTGTGACCTATATGCGGAATAATGTTTTGGATGTAATTAAAAAAAAATATATTTAAGTTATCTTCCTGAAATATATACCATTACTTCAAAGTTATAATTGTTCAACATGCACAATCGTGCGGATAACTCATGTCATGAGTCATGCGCGAGCGCAGCGGAGCAGACGAACAAATTGTTAGTCGGAATTAAATTTCCTCTGTGTGGAAGGGTTGTCACAACACAGGTCATCATATTACTCGGCACTAAAATTACCACTCCAATTTGTTTCTAAATACAAAGGATAAATAAGAAGCCAAAATTTTACACAATCCACTGAAGAAAGCGGGGATTAACCCACGACCTCTGCTTGACCGGAGCAGTGCTCTCACGACTGAGCTATTGGACCGCTACTAGCGACCGCTTCTTATTTATCCTTTCTATTTAGGTATAAATAAGAAATGTGGTATGACCATATAAAAAATAGGATCAACATTGACTCTGTTCACTACCAATCCAATGTTAATAGGAGTTAGGTCAGGTAAATAAGGTTGTTTGTTGTCATTTCTGACTAGAGCGGTACGTTCTCGGAATCAAAATAAAGAGTTATCGGTCATGATAATAATTTAACTTACTCTTGAATATATAAGTTTTAGGAATTGATATTCTTTCAGCAAAATTCGGAGTTCTGATAAATTTCTCTGAAGAAGTTACGTTTTTAGGAAATTAAACTTATGAAATGAACCACTTGCTTATACATGTATCTGTCTATGTTCGTGTTTGTCAATCAATCAGTATCATTTATTTTCAGGCAACGGCCATACATAAATACCTTAAAACCAACAAACATATCAAATAAAACAGTAACATAAAATAAACGTATACACGTTACTTCGGCGACGTGCGACGTAACTTCTGTGTGTATGTGTCCGCGAAATCTATAGGTACTTGATTGTGCCGAAAAAAGATAGAGATCAAAAATATCGACCTCTTGCCAAGACTTCAAGACGGCATTCCTCTAATTTCTTGACGGAATATGAAGAATTCATCTAGCTTCTATCATTTATTGTCATTTATACGAGTAAGTGACCTTGTAAACCCAGCTTTCCTCGCTTTCGCCTCGGGCTCCTCGGAAGGACCAGACAGTTTATCTCGCAGTTTCCGCTTGTTCGACTACGATCTAATTAAATACTTCACTTACATCTGCTAGTAATCTGAGGCTGCCATGTACGACATGGTCGGCGCAGGCGCAGTTGACCTCCTTACGTAAAGTGATAAATTTCAGATTAGGTCTAAAGTGGTTTAAATCCATAGAAATGGCGATGCAATTATTTAACTTCTCTTTATTCTGTATTTAAGTTTTAATTTTGAGTTATAATGACGTGATTATACATATGCTTAATAAAATATAATAATAATATAAATATATATGTATAGTAGTAATATACAGGTATTATAAACAGTAATATAATATTTTGTATTTACTTGTACTCTAGATCCTCTCTGTACCATCAGATTTCTGATTTGCACCTACTTCTAGTATCTCTGTTTGGCCCTATGGTTGACTGGTAGAGAATGCCATTTGGCATTAAGTCCGCCATTTGTACTGAATTTTGTTTAGCTACTTTATCAAAATAATTATAATAAACAAAGTTTTAGACTCAAATTGCTTTTACACATGCACCTTAAGATGCTGCAGTATCTTGCATGTAGAGCGCTGCTTGCTAGTTTATGATTCCATAAATAAAAATATAATACATTTTTGACTTAGAATTAATCAGAGGCGTAACAAAGTAGGTATCAACTTAGCTACCTGCTTTAGTTCAGAATACCATGTCGAAATGTCTTACATCTTAAAAGCCTAAATCGCTGTCTTACAATAGTACCCGTATGTTTATCTTTTTGTGTAATTATATTTGCATTAGTATAACGAAAGTAATGAACAGACGAAGGTAGAAATGAAAAGTAATTGCTACTGAATGCTTAAATAACAGCAGTTAAAGCGGCAGCCATTGAAAGCGAATTTACGAAACCTGTAATTACGCTTGTTGTTTTAAGCTTTTAAGAGATGGCTTTGTTCGAGATGAAATAGATTTTAATAGAATTAATAAGCAGTTATACTCGGAATATTTCCTTTTTCTTTTTTACGTTTCATGAAGGAAAGAGGTAAGTGATAAAAAAGTCACGGTGAATCAAAAAGTATAGGGTTCATGCACAACAATGGTAACAACTGGGTGTCTCAAAATGTGGCCTGACTTAATAAAAAAAAGTTTCGCCATTTTTAGCGATCCACATCAAAAGTACATACTAAAGGCATATTTTTGATGTATTTGGACAAGCTTTATACCCTCTAGAAACTTAAAAAAAGGGCGTACAAAACTTTATGTACATATTGCCGTGCTAAAGGTAAAAGGCGAACTTTTTGTATGGAGCTCCATACAAAAAGGTCGCCTTTTACCTTAGCACGGCAGCATATCATAAACAAGAAAAATATATAAGTAATTAAATTAATACAATCTGTATCTATACATTAAAACTGCACTGATTAATTACAGATATATCAAAGATCCAAGACAGACACATACATTGCGTGATCGATGAAGTTATTAATTCTTATACACGGTCACGATTGTTATCAAACAGTCTTTGTTACCCAGGTTATTCCAAATTAGCCACGCTTTTTCAAACTTAATTATATGGTATCAATCTTACGCCAAACCATTACATTTACATTACCGCACTTTTTCATATTCCTCTTAAAGCAAAATACCAGAACCGCACACTGTCCACATGTCATGCAAAATTACTAGGTACTAATTACTCGCGCAAGGGCCTATATACCTTTACAGAGTTATCGCAAACCGAACTAAGTACCTACATGGTAGTAAAGTTGAGATTCCTAGTCTGCTCAGAGGCGTGATAATGTTTGCAAGTGATATTTAAATAAGGTTATAAGGTGCTCATTTTATTCAGACCTCATATGGTGAACAGAACCGGGCTAATTACGTAAACTACAGTTCAGAAGAAAGACGTATTAAGAACACATACTGCATTATCGAAAGGTCTTATTTTACTGTAGTGATACTGCGAAATTTCACCTGACACTACACAGCTTAATGCCGAGTTTAGTAGTCGGTAAACGTTCATTTAAAAGAGACTCTGCATACTCGTGATTGCGTCCTGCTTATGGCGTGTCAGGAAATGTTTTTGACAAGTTTTTCTTGTAATTTTCTCTGAAGCGAGGCATACTACTGGTTTGCTGTGAAATTAAGAAATTGTGTGATAAGTTTAAGCTTAGGCTATATATAAAACACGCGTAATATGTAACGTATAAAACAGGATAACTTGTTAACTTATGAGATTTCATGCAAACAGATGACTA
This sequence comes from Apotomis turbidana, assembly GCA_905147355.2. Taxonomy (NCBI): domain Eukaryota; kingdom Metazoa; phylum Arthropoda; class Insecta; order Lepidoptera; family Tortricidae; genus Apotomis; species Apotomis turbidana. The sequence goes on along the minus strand of LR990288.1, from coordinate 20,324,688 downwards.
AAATAGATAGATTGAATTCGTCGATATTATTTCAACGAATGAACAGGTATGTCATAATTTTAGGTCCTTAACCCTCTTTGGATCTTCAGATTATCAAGATCATCAATTTCGAAAATATGTTAGCTTGGATATATCCGATGATTAATAATAATATTATCATATTCATAAAATTTAATTAGCATTTTTTTGTTTCATACAATACAATAATCCTTTATAAAATTTACAAAATGAAACAAAACGAATACAATTTATAAATAACGGTAGACAACAGGCGATCTTATCGCTAAAAGCGATTTCATTATATATGTGTATATAAGTAGTGTGTGTTTCAGTAAATGTATACAACGTAGGTATACATGTTGGACATTTGTTACTTGGATATCCGATCTTTTCAGATATGACCTGACATAACCTTATTTGAAATGTTACTATGTTAATAGCGCGGATGAGTGCTTCCGTTATGTCACTGAATGAGACCCACATTTCAGTTCGTACACCGATGCACGATTATCGACTGCGACCGCAAACAAACGGATACAGAAAGTTCACTCTTTAATGTTTAGTATGTTTGACAGCAGAACCGATGCGTAAAACGTAAATTTAAACTGTTACAGCTACAGCACACTCAAGCGACGCGTAATCGTGTCTCAAGTGAACGATCTGTGCTAATTATAATCACCACGCGTAATTTTTACAAACAACAAGGCCTAAATTTTTACTCATGTCATTCTGCTCGCGATGTGGTGCAAAAAAAGTTAAAGTCGAAGCGTTAGGCCACACAAAGCGTAATCGTTTGTTAGGTAAAGTATTTTTTTTTTGTCTCATCATGCTGTATTACTGTCACAAGTATATGAACAGTTCAGACAAGTTTGGCGGGACAACATTTTTATTTCGTTAGCAACGCTAATCATCTTTTTTGTAAAGTGAATCTTATATAGTGAATCGTCTATTTTATATGATGAGAAATTGAAATTGCTACTGAATAGCCCACGTAATGCGTTATCGCTATAAAGTGAACCATCTTGGTCTAATCACACTGTGCTCTTGCCACCACATACACAAGTCAAACAAGACATAATTTCGCTCAAGTCATTCAGTGTTATACGAGTATGGTGCGGAATTGAAACCGTTACAGCATAGGAACCACACACAATGCGTAACCTAATCGATTATAGATAATAATCGATATCGGTCAATCTGTGTCTCAATTGATGCAATCCGAATGCGAATGAAAGGTTCGGTAATGCGTATTGAAAAGCGTCTAATTACGATGACAGTTGTGAGTATACTTAGCCGCTTCATTGCGTCTATTTAGTGGTTATGTATTTTGGTATAACAATTGACACTAGAGCTTACTAGTGCGTGTTAGTGCGGATATAAGTTTTGAGTAGACAATATTTTCTTTCGAACTACAATTGGGATAAACCTAAAAAAATATGACCCAGAAGAGAGAGATTTTTTGTATTAATTAAATCATAAAATATAGTTATATAGTTACCAATTTACAATAATACTCAATTTCATCCCTTAGCTAATTAAATACGTTTAATTGTTTTTCTCCTTAGTAGGTCAGTATTTTGTGATAACGTCACCTGACGTGTACTGAAAAACGGCAAGGGCAAGTGAAAGTCGAAAATATATTACGAATATTCACAGTGTCATATTGTCAGAATCTAATTTATTATTACAGTATAAGAGCCCTATTCCAAGGAAGTATTGGTTTTTGAAAAATAGGTCGTAAAAAATTGGTATAATTCCAATTAAGTCCTATCCGGAATTAAGTACCAACCGGCCAGGGAATGGTGACTTCCACATAAATAAAAAAAAAAAAAAATATTTCGAGTCCAAAGATGCATTACAGTATGTCACTTAAGCTATTAGTTGTTATGTTTAAATGTCACATTTTCTTATAGTATTTTGTTAATTTATGATTATAAAAAATATACATTTATAAATTTGCATTGAATAGCATTTTTAATTTCTGCAGTATAACATAACTAATATTTTTAATTTATAGCGGACAAGAACCCCTTATCAGGTGAAGGCCTCCTCCAAGGACTTCCACTTTTTTCTATTTCTTGCTGTTATAACCCAGCTTGGGCCAGCTACTCTTTTAATGTCATCCGACCAGCGACTTCTTGGTCTTCCTCTACTCCGTTTCCCTCCAGTGGGCCCAGGCCACGTCGTGGCTCGGGCTGCCCAGCGTGTGTCTGACATTCTGGCGGCGTGTCCTGCCCATCTCCATTTAAGTAGCTTTGCGTGCTTTAAGGCATCGATTATCTTCGTTATAGCTCTTATATTTATGTGAGGTATTTTTTTGAATTTTTCTTATGTTTGTCAGGCTTCTCTCCATAGCTCTCTGGCATGTATTTATCTTATTTTTTACCTTATTTGTGAACACCCACGTTTGGCTAGCATATGTTAGTGATGGCAGGATGCATGAGTCCATCACTTCACTTTCTTTTTTAGTTTCATGTTTAGTTTGCTCTTTAGTATTTCTTTCAGCGACCAATACTTGTTCCAAGCGATCTTTATTCTTCGGTCAACTTCTTGCTCATTATTCTGGTGGTGAAATGATATTTGTTTACCAAGGTAGATGTAGCTGTCCACGTACTCGAGAGGCGTGTTGTTGACTGTTATGGTTTTTTGGGTATTGTTTGTCATAAGTTTTGTTTTCTGGAAATTCATTTTTAAGCCGATCTTGGAACTTTCTTCGCATAAAGTTTGTACCATGTATTCTATCTGGTAGCTGTGTTCTGATATTAAAACGATGTCGTCCTCATTACAATAATACTCAATTTTATCCCTTAGCTAATTAAATACGTTTAATTGTTTTTCTCCTTAGTAGGTCAGTATTTTGTGATGACGTCACCTGACGTGTACTGAAAAACGGCAAGTGCAAGTGAAAGTCGAAAATATATTACGAATATTCACAGGTGTCATATTGTCTGAATCTAATTTATTATTACAGTATAAGAGCCCTATTCCAAGTAAGTATTGGTTTTTGAAACATAGGTCGTAAAAAATTGGTATAATTCCAATTAAGTCCTATCCGGAATTAAGTACCAACCGGCCAGGGAATGGTGACTTCCACATAAACACACCCAGTTTTCTCTTTAAATCTAGTGGTCCACTGTTCACTGCCTTTGTTTATGATAATGTCATTGCTCCATATGGAGCAGAGACATGGTGCCTTTACAAATCAGACATAAAAAAACTGGACACATACCACCTGAGGTGTCTAAAAACTATATTAAGGATCAAATGGCAGGACCGTATTCCCAATTCAGAGGTCCTACGTCGTTCCGAAACGTTAGGCATGGAAGCTCTCCTAATGCAACGTCAGCTAAGATGGAGTGGGAACGTCCTTCGAATGGACGACTGTCGCTTGCTGTACACTACTCTGAGTTGGCGGAAGGTAAGCGAAAGCACGGCGGTCAGCACCTGCGGTTTAAGCAATCCACCATCTTTGAGCGTATCAAGTCGTTTGAGGAACACCGCCTCAAAATATTAGACACAAAACTCCAACTTTGCAAAGAAAGACCGAGGCCCTCTTACACGTACACGTACAACTCGACAGGCCAACTCTACTGTCACACGTGTAAAGAGAGTATTTAAAACTAAGTTTGGTCTAGCCAGCCATATTAGAGCTCATAATATGCGAAGTCCATACGTTTTGTATGCTTGGGGTCGCCGTCATCGAAATCGATGAGGAGGACTATATTATATGTTAGGATAATGCCGCGATATTGGCTGAATTGGGTATATTGCAATGTTTCGTTGAATTACGACCCTGACCATCAAGATGGATCCGCGTCTAGTTGTAACTCTGAACTCTAACTCCTCCTCATTAATCAATCCTCTCGAACACGATGTGAAGTGACGTAATAAAGTAATTATTTAGAATACTAATATGTTATGTTAATGTAAAGGCAAATGGAGCAGTCGGGCAGATAAATAATTACAAGGGAAAGGCTCCTAATGTTTCTTATGGGTTACGTGTTAAACGTATGTGTAACACCTGTATGCAACTAAGTAAGCAATTATGCATACCAGAAATGGGCATACATTTGAATTCCTAACGACGTGGTTGGTGCAGTTTGTAATGCACCTGCCTACTGAGCCGGGTTCGAATCCCGGTCAGGGCAAATATTTGTGTGATGAACTCGAATATTTGTTCCCGGGTCATGGATGTTATCTATATTTGATGATGTATTTTATATACATATCGTCGTCTAGTACACAAACAAGCTTTGCTTAGTTTGGGAGTAGGTCGATTTATTTAAGATTGTTCCTTAATATTTATTTATTCCTTGGAAATATACCGTAAGCGGCCGCTTCTCGCTTAAATATACGGCATTTGATGATCAGAAGGTCTCCTTGGGCAGGGAAAGCCTTCTGAACTCTAAGAACCTTTCAAGAAGTAGAGCCATTTAAACTTTAGTTATGACGTCAAATATTCTTTTTTTAATGTTAATTTAGGATGGCTCTTTTTCTTAAAATGTTCTTAGGGGTCAAAAGGTTCATACTGCCAAAGAAATCGAATCGTAAAATGCCGTATATTACGCCTAGGTATACATATTTCGTGAACACCGACCACTAATGACATCACACTGCACAGTAAATATTTACAGTTTACTTTAGTCAAATTAATGGATACCCATTAAGTACATAATTATACAAGGTATGAAAGTTTCTGAAAAAAAAAACTAGTAATGCAGTTAATTACTAGTTTTTTTCTTCTGAAACTCATATTTTATAAAACGAACCTAACTGAGATTCTGCAAAGCGATTAAAATAAGATCCGTTTGTGACTTTCGGAATCAGAGGATATCATCATTCGTTTTAATTGGTAGAGCTATTTTACAATCGAAAGTGGAGGAATAAAGATAATTAGCAGTTTCATTAAGATCTCAATTGTTTTCTTAAACTGTTTGTTAAATAATCACATAGTTATAACGCTATTAACACTTTACCGCATTCTTAATGGACCTAAACGATTTCATGAAAGTGGCTGTTAAATTGTTTGGACTTTTTGTATACATGAATGTTTTTCTTTACGAGAACAAAGGAGCTTACGTAATATTTTATTCCAGAAAAAAACATACTGCTGCGATACCTACAATTTCTTTACAACATTATGAATATTCTACTTAATGGCAATTGTCTTGTCTCTCAGCTTGTTTTGTATGTATTTAAACTTAGTTTTTTTTTTCAAATACAAAATGTATGTAAAAACGAAAATACAGAGTAAACACAATGTAAAAGAAATATGGCGCCACCGGCCGCAGACTCATAGAACTATAGGGAGAGGAACCTATAGATCTGCGAGCCGTGTTTGGAGTAGCCATTTATAACAGGACAATAACGTATTGTTACTCTCATCATCATTATCATCAGTCTGTATTTATCCACTGCTGGATTAGGGCCTCCTCGTGGATTCTCCATTCGCTGCAACTCCGAGCCACGTGTGTGTGTCATAATAGGGAGTACGCACTGATCGTAGACCTTCCTTTTCAGCCTCATGGGGATATCGCTTTTTAACACTTCGAACAGGTTTTCTAAAGACAGCCCAACCTAGTTGTATGCGCCTATTTATTTCCATGCTCAGTCTGTTCCTGTTCAGACTCAGAGCCTGGCATTGTTACTCTGTGTATCGTCATTCATCGCCGGCTACTTCTGCGCTTATTTCGGGTGATGGGTCAATGGTCATTCTTACCAGCTCAACTCTTCCCAAGTCTACCAGAAAGCCAAGCAGATCAAGGGTCTATCTGATGACTTCTGGGAGTTACCTCGGAATTCCGAAGTGCCGTGCCCGATATTTGGCCACGCCAGGACATTCGATAATGACAGGGGCTTGCCTCCACGCTCCAAGTTCTGCTATTATTATATCTGTGTCAATAAGTGTTACATAACTAATGTACCCAGTTATCGCTCCAGATACTTAAATAAAGTATAATAGCAGACATTGTCTACAGATCGTATACCATGAACGTAGAGTTAAAATGTATAACTTTCTGAAGTCTGTCCATTAGAAGTCTGTCAATAATTTTAATACCTTAAAGGCCAGCAAAGCACTTGTGACTGGCGTTGCAGGTGTCTACGAGCGACGGTAATCGCTTTCCATCAGGCAATCCATTTGCGCGTTTGCCCCCATATGACATACAAAACCACAGTGAGTATCTAAAGTACTAATCGTGCACCCAGAAAAAAAGCGCCATATTGAGATACGCTAAAAATAAACACCTCATTCGCCATAAGCACCGCTTACACTAAATGCCCACGACCTCTTACACAATAGCGTTTAAGACCGTATTACGACCTCCGTACTGTAATAGCTATCGTCTTTCACAAGAGGAAGTCCGTCCGCTCTGCTAGTCTAGATAAAATATGAATTATTGACGTAAGAGGGTGCTAAGTGACGCCCCCGATAATAAGTATGTAATGTAAGTTTGTGTATGCTAAACGTTTGTTTCATCATAAGAGAAGAGAGGAGGAAAGTGAGTGAGCGTAACGTAAAATTTATTTCCTGAAAAAAATGGGGTTGTTTGATTTTAGTCACTAGAAATCCTTTGAGCAACATTATCTACTCCATTTAGCTATGCTATTTTAGAAATACGACTGTTTGAAACTTTTATCAACGTAATCCATAACTATGGACTAATACCAGTGTCTATAGTTAATTAATTTGTATTTATCGAACTTTGATAACTTCTGATCCAATAACAGTTAAGTAGATTTTAAACTGACAACTTGCACTTGTCATCATACCGAGACACCCATACTTAGTGGCTTTCCATTTTATTGAAAAACAAAACATGAGACGCAGAAATGATACAGTGTGGCAAGATCCGTAAGGGTAAAGGGTCGTAAGGGTAAGGGTTAAAGGTACCAGTCATTATGTAAATTCATTGATTAAGTCCATTTAAATTTTATGATTGTTTTTATTTAATGCTTATTTGTTATTTTCTATAATTATTATGATGATTAATTTGCGCTGCGTCTGCATTTATTTAATTGATTATTTTTCTTAGACATACTTCGTCATTTTACTAACATAACATAAACTACCATTAAGTTAACATGTTCACTAACAATCTCTCAATCTCTTAATCTCAATCTAGTTATCTGAAATAATATTACCTAGATTACTTCAAATGGCCGTATCGTCATTCCAATGATTCACATCATCAACTCCTAACTTACACCTATCAAAAATAATCAACGTAACCTATAGTCGCGTGTCAGTAATAAATTTAATGAGCTACCGGATACAGCCATCGATATCATTAGAAACAACAGTATTAAAACTTGAGCTACAACTAAATTTAGACCTAGTGTGAGGCAATACGATTTAAACTGCAACATACTGAGCGGTCTACTTGATTCATTTCATATTCATATGCTTGTCCAAGACAGATTGACGAGTATCTGACGAATCAATCACTTCACGGCAAACTTTCGAAGTCCTAGTACATAAATCAAGCATGGGTTTGATCTGCGTATCGGTTTCTTATTTATTTTTATTATCTCTGGCAGGCGATTATTATGCTTATCTTAACGAGATGACACTTTCTTCATTCGCATTCGGATGTGACTGGGACATTGTCAAATACATTGTAAACTCGGAGTCATTGGCAACGGCATGCTAATTGCATTGCTTAAGACAGTTGCACAAATATATACCCAAATAAATAAATACTAAGGGACAATCTTACAAAAATCAAGGTAGTCACAACTAAGCAGTTCTTGGTACTATGGGTACTAGACGACGAAATAGGTACACAATTCATCACACAAATATTTGTCTTTCCCGGGATTCGAATCCAGGAGCGTCGGCTCAGTAGGCAGGTGCACTACATACTGCGCCAACCACGTCGTCATATGTGTTATTATTAAATTTGTATTTTAGGAATTAATTATACGACATTCTTAAAACTCAAATCTCATATATATAAGCAGACGCTTATATATACCCAACTTATTAAAGCCGGGTTTCGCTTTGGATATCATCACATCTCTATTTTCTGAAGCACTGGTGAAAGAGTGTTTAAAATATTGACGTACTTATTTAAAGTATCAAGTAAGTAAGTGTATATAAGTAGTATGATCGGGGGTTTTTCGGTTTTTACAGAAAATAACTAGGTTGTTATTATCATCTGTATATATATCTGTATATTGCTTGAACTACTTAGCACGAATAAACTCAACGTATCTGATTACTTGTATTAATTTTAACTTTTCCCTTGTTACAGGTAAACCATGAATTAAGGGCATCTACCAGGAAGCAGCCAATCCATAATCTAACGTAATTAAAAACGATGTTTGATCCCAAAGATAATTCAGAGCGCTCACGTAATAAGTCATTACCACATTTTGGCTTATACTTATCGATGATTAATGAGACCATTGTGAGACTTTCATTTAATCGATAGGTACAAGTGTTTGGTTAAAGCTTACTTTACAAGGACGTTGGGCAATGGAACGGATACCCTGCCAGCGGATTTGGTTGCGAGTGTTGCGACAGGTTGTCAAAACTTCAGAACTGACACTGATATGCAGGCGGGGTAAAGTGGAGGATGTAAAGAAATAACCGACAAACGTACGGTTTTGCAAAAAATTACTTCTACACCGCAAATAAAAGTAGCAATTTACAAGGCTGCCTGTCCACCAAAGGGCGGGCAGTGGATGCAATAAATAATTAAATAAATATCGGACAACCTCACACAAATCGATCTAGTCCCAAATTAAGCTCAAGAAGGCTTGTGTTATGGGTACTAGACGACGATATACGTACTTATATAGATAAATACATATATACTTAAATACATATAACAACCATGACCCAAGCACAAATACTCGAGTTCATCACACAAATATTTGCCCCGGCCGGGATTCGAACCCGGGACCGCCGCTCAGTAGGCAGGTGTCTACAAACCGAGCCAACGCGTCGTCAAATATGGTGACGAAAGCATTACATGGATAAGACTTTTATTACATTTCGAGTAACATTTATGTATGCAGTTTTTGTAGTCATATCCATAATACGTATATCGTTTGACATGATTTTGACGTATGTTGCTTCCACTGTTCGCCCTTTGCTGTGTCCACAGATGCGGAGTGGAGAAATGAACCCATAGGCATGACGAATTTTCTCAGGATAATATTATGTCATTCGATTCTATTTTTAGTGAGATCAAATGTCTATAAGGGACACTTAGACTGCTCCAAAAGTCAAACATGGCCATCAAAGTTCAACATACGGAGCGCTGAAAACGCTCCATACAAATGGCCACCTAATCGTAACGTCATTATATGTTATGGATACCTACTAATATTTGTACGATCATGGCTGTCGTACAATTAGGTATCGTTTTGTTAAATTATGAGGATTCTGAAAACAATTCTAAAATTTATTTTGGACTAAAAAAATGTAAAATTTGCGTACTTTTGAAATTATATTTAAATTTTTTTTACTACTTTTGTTATTATTTTCTTTGTTTCATGACATTTTGAGCAAATTTTGTATGCTGTAGAATTTAACATCAGTCGACATATATTAGGCAGGGTATTTGTGAAGCCCAAAAGAAGTGCATAAACATCTGAGGATTGGTCCATTTTACACATCTCCGCTCCGCTCCAGTTGAACAGGCAGGGTAACGCATTTCATTTCACGATCTTAAGAGCCCTTACGCCTTGGAACATTCATCATTTTCATGAATACTTACTCGATAGATGGCGTTAGCGCTCAGTACGCGGTGCGTTCAGCTACATAATAAAATAATTCTTAGCTACTGCAAAATCACGATTTAAAAAGACATGTCTAGCTGCAAAATTCGAAAAGGTCTGTCAAGAAAACTCATTTTTTTATTTATTTTTGGCTTGAAAAATCGCATGTTTTTCACTTTTACTACCTAGTTTATGAAGAAATCTATCTGATGCGTCAATATTTCTTACATAAATACAAATATTTTTGCCATAATCTTGAATAAAAAATGGAGCATTTTGCGAAATACGCTCGGTAGAAGGCGTAAGGGCCTGGCCACATGTCTACGACACGGCGTCGTAAACGTAAAACGACGCTGTGTCGCGTCGGAGCGCGACACAATTATCCACCGTGCGAATATACGTTACCGCGTCGTGAAAACACACGATGCTGTGTCGCGTCGGAGCGCGACACAATTATCCACCGTGCGAATATACGTTGCCGCGTCGTGAAAACACATGCTGCACCGGGCACCGCAGGTCGCGCCGCGCGCCGGGCAGATTAACTTTGCTGTGTTGAGTAGATGCACGGTGCGGTGCCACGTTCGATTACGACGCCGCAGCTTCTCGTACATGTTCAAAATATTTTGCGATCAGTTTTCAATTCGACATGGATCCTATCACACGTATTCTGCTCTTGTTGCTTTTAAGAAGAAGCATGAAGAAAAAGCAGAAGAAACGAAAATGTTGGATAAATCCATATCTTTCTATTATGAACCATGATGGCAGTCATTTCAAAAGGAAGTACGTACGAGGCTTTAAAAATAAGTGATCACAAGTTTTATGATTATTTTAGAATGTCTGTGTCAAGTTTTGAAGAACTATTATGGAAAATATCGCCTCGTTTAAAAAGGCAAAATGTATTTACCTGCGACCTGCGGTGCCCGGTGCAGCATGTGTTTTCACGACGCGGCAACGTATATTCGCACGGTGGATAATTGTGTCGCGCTCCGACGCGACACAGCGTCGTGTGTTTTCACGACGCGGCAACGTATATTCGCACGGTGGATAATTGTGTCGCGCTCCGACGCGACACAGCGTCGTTTTACGTTTACGACGCCGTGTCGTGTGTTTTCACGACGCGGCAACGGATATTCGCACGGTGGATAATGTGTCGCGCTCCGACGCGACACCGTGTCGTTTTACGTTTACGACGCCGTGTCGTGGACATGTGGCCAGGCCCTAAGGGCTCTTAATGAAAAACCTTCGTTTTGTGATGGTTGAAAGATGAGAACCGGAGTCACCGGAGTTTTAGGTTAAAGCAATATATAGGCATCACAATTTCGTTGTTGTAGGTAATTCGTTATAGCCGTAACTTCTTTACAGCACACGGTAGGCAATGAGTTTGAGTTTTATTACTAACCAGTGGACTTGTGGTAGTCGCGTTTGTCATACGATAGATAAAATATGACAAAGCACCCGCAACTTTCTGACAAGCATACGTGAACCCGAGCCGATCAACGAAGGTTTGACTAGATTTATAATCAACACATACTATAACAGATCTATCGCCATATTTCTTATTTAAGTACTTAAGTAATAATAATAATAATTAATAATAATAATTTATTTCCACAATAACATCTTTACAAAGATTTCTTAAAATAGAACTCTACTCCCTAAATAGGTGCAAGACCTGTACTATAGGATAAGCAGCGCTCCTCCCCCAAAATGTATTGTTTGATGTTCAACAGTGGTTACATTTTACATAAACATATAAATTGAAACCTTAATCTAGATTAAAATACATCGCTTTTTCTACATAAGCTATCCGTGTGTGTGTGTGTGTATGTGTGTGTGTCCTACCTATAAGTAAGTACCTTCATTATCTGACGTTTCGGCGTAGTTTTATGAATTGTAACAACTGTGCTTGGTTTAGCTGCTGCTTACCTGCTTAACTCATCTGTGTATTTGGTGAAACAGCGAGATGTAGGCCAAATATATCATCAATTATCACTGGGTAGGTAGTTTGTCTAATAAAATGGATGCGTAGGAAGATAATGTTCGACTACATACCACCCATTTCTTTGCTATTTTTTAAAACCGCGGTTTCAACTTTTGAATCACTGGTCCCCAATGTGCGATACTTAAATTAAAACCATTTTGTAATAATGACCATTTTGTAAATAAGAGATATATAACGATAGACCCGTCATAATAAGTGTTAAATCACCCTTTAACTTTATATTCTGAATAAATATATTACTGTATAGCAGTGTTTTTCAAACTGTGGGTCGCGACCCCCCGGAGGGCCGCGGCATATATCCTGGGGGGTCGCGAGGATCAGCATCGAGAAAGTCTCGTGACTACAAGGAATGCAGATTTTTTCAAGCATGTACATTTGCAAGTCTAATCGTACAAACTAGGTTTTAGGGGGTCGCCAAAGAATTTTATTGGTCATTTTGGGCCGTGACACGAAAAGTTTGAAAAACACTGCTGTATAGAATAGAACTATGAGAACAAACTTGCTTCTACTAATAAAAGCTTCTATAACTGTATTTTGGTACAGCGATGTTTATAGTTAGCCACATAATTATAATTGGCCGGCATACCTACCATGGCTTATGAACAAGCTTCCCTACGCAAACTGCATTAGGTATTATCCATTGTTACACAACTGTCCTCCCACACATTTAGTTTTACGATTATCACCACTCTCACCATTACTGCCCTGAGCCATAAGATTACAATAAATAATTATCACGAGTCCAAGCTTCAACTGTGATTTACAGGCAGATATAATGAGTCGATGACATAATTGTAGGTTCTAACATGTTAGCTCCAGGCAAAAACGTTGAGTATGAGTATTCAGGAAGCATAGCTCAGTTACGACTTTTAGGCCGGCCACATGCAGTCTGAATTCCGGTCCGGTTTCTGAACGGAATGACGCTAGACAGTCTCTCTGTCTCCGTCGGTAATATGGTGATGTCTCGCTTGCTGACGTCATTCCATTTAGAAACCGGACCGGAATTCAGACTGTATGTGTATGTGGCCGCCCTTAGTAATATTTCTAAAGCCATTGATCAAAGCTCAAAAAAAAATGAAATGAGTTACCTGGTGGAAGAGACCGGGAATCGAACCCGGTACCTCTGGATTGCCGGTCCAGTGCGTCAACCTTTCCGCCACCGTAACACCCAAGCAAGCTCTCGAATCATTCCTTATGCTTTGTGTGTGTGATCTTTGCATTGTTTATTTGAAAGCCTTTACAACTTAGAGACCTCTATGTAATAATATTTCTTAAGTATGGTGATTTGCGCTTTACATTAACACATCTATAAAATCTGCAATGGAATGCCTATGAAAGAGATAGCTTACCTAATAAAGACAGTAGTTTTGTGGGTTTTACGACACATTGCTTGTAAAAGGTTACCATTTAATTTTGCAGTTACCTGCTACATAATAACACTAAACATGCCTGAAAAAATACACCTACACATTCTGATCGTTAGAGTTATCTAATAAGTATTATATGGCATCATCAATCAAATGAAATTGTGCATTGAGAGATTGTATCGTGTAAAATTTTGCTTATGGAGCTATCGGACACATCACTTTTAACCGCGTTTTTTTTACGACACACTTAATGAACTTTCAATATTGACCAAAAGTTTAATCGAGGTATTTCGTTAAGAATTATTGTTTTAAAAACTGGCTATACCAAAATGAGCACTTGAATAGTTTTCTTGCCCGACGTATCACGAATATGAGAGCATTGCAAATATGTCGTTATAATAGCGAAGAATCATTGTCACTGCCTGAAAGGTACGTAGTTAATTACGTTACGGGACTAAGGGGAACTCGATCTTTTCCAATTCATTATTATAATATTCGTATATAGCTTCGTTCGTATTTAAAAAAGTATTCATAGTAGGCTTTCAGTTCGGTTCTAAAATGGCTTTTTTACACTATTCAAGACTCTACAACAAATAAACAAGTTAATTTATCACACCAAAGCCTCCAGCGATCGCACGTTTTCGAAATAAAAATACTTAATTAGGTAGGTACGTCAAAAGGAAAAAAAAGACGCCCTATTTTAGCAACAAGAAACAACAAAACAGGACAAGCTGTAAAAAGATAACTTCCTGCACGCTTTTCCTCATTTCCTACAACTCATTTCACTTTTCCCTCCTGCCTGTTCTAATTCAGCTGTCAGATTCATGTCAAATCAATGTAACAACATAACAGTCGGCACTCGGCAGTGAGAATCTGCGGCAAATGTGGAACAATCGAGTTTTCTACTCGCACGAGTAGCGAGCCGATCTATCGACACGCAAAGTCGCAAAAAGCATTTAATAAAGTGCAATCTATCCGTATCTTCGATTGTGATCAAATCTGTAGTTTGATGTTTTTCATCTAGTTTAGTATCTCGTGATTGCGAGTATTATTTCACTGAATCTTGGATGTTTCTAGGATGAGACAATTTTTTCTACAGGATGGTGGTCTAATTTTAATACAAAATGATCTCTATTACACTGCGTAGATCTGCTTCAGTGTAGTCGATTTTTATAGACATTATGCCAAAGCGCCTACAAAAAAAAGTGTGGTATAGCGGTAGTTTAACTTTAAAGTTGGCTCTCAAATGATAAGTAGGTATGTAATGATTTTTTAATAACAGGACAGTTCATGTCCATGATCAGCAAGGGTCTTGCGATGTTCGTTCGGACGCCAGCAGTGAAATTATTGATGAGGATACAAAAATTAATAATCACCAGGCAAAGTGGTGTTGGAATTGGAACCAACAGTCGGTTAGATAAATAAAAAGATTCAAAATATAATATAGCGACACCATCTACTCGTAGCAATAAAAATTAATTACGTATACGCCAAATTCTTAGACAATTTACATATATACACCTCAAAAACCGGCCGTCAAAGTTACGTCAAAGCTCACAAACACGTCATTATTTCAAGTTCACTGAGCTTTGTAATATTTCCCTTTGAACGTGGGCTTCGAGCTTTTGATTATTGACGTCAAATGCGTGACTTGTAAAATTGGTCGTATCCAATTTACGAAAAAAGAAACTCGTTTTAATACTCGTATGGCTATAGGACGTTAGCCTTTTATTTTGCGGTGGTAAAAACATCATAAATTAAGGTTACTGTCGAATGTATTTGTATGTAACCTACAGTGATTGCGTACCTATATTTAACTTTCAATGAAGAACATTCCACTTCGTTTGAGGGGATTGGTGTGTCAAAGGAGTGTTATAATTTGAAGAGGTTTAGTTAGAGTTTTAGGAAGTAGGTTTTGAAGTTTTTTTAAACCAATGCAATATCAAAAAACTAACGAGGTTCTCAGTTTTCCGGTAAGATTTTTTATATACTTATCTTTTTTGTTTCCGATTACTCTAAATGAAAACGATTTTGAACATATTTATTTTGTTTGAGAGGATATACCTTCTAATGGTCCCATTGTTAAGAGGGCAGGATCTGATGGTGTGTGGGCTGGAGAAATTGAAGGAACTCTTCAAAAATTATAGGTACACCCTAGCATCATTTCGGGAAACATAATTTTGTCGGTCATAATTGTCGGTAATTTCTGGATAAAAGTGATTATTTATTTGCTATTTATTGTAGTTTTTTTTTTAGTAGGACTTGTATTATGTAAATGCGTATAGCATAGGGTATAGCGTACTCCCGTTATTTCTATAAAATACATAGTTTTTCATTGCATACCTACCATGAGGTACCCATAATATTGTATTGTACATTTTTTTTTTTTCTGTACTTTGGGAAGCCGGAAGCCTTGTATGGCTGCATCCGAATGTCTGTTAATGGCAGGGGGCGGGGTTAGCCGGCTGCACCTGCCCGGAGTGTGTATTGTACTAAACATTGAGTTTGTTTTTTATGTTTTTCCGACATTTTTATTTATTTATGCCGATTAATTAAAATCAATCCTCCCCTCGTTTTTGTAAAAAACTTATATATTTCGATACTCAATAAAACAAATAAGAAGCTTATCTTTATTCGACATAGATAAAAAATCACAAAACTTCTAACTAAATAATTCGAAGTATTTCTTCTACGGTCTAAAGGAAGAGAGCACTAACGAGTATCCGCGTTTCATGCATTCCTCTTACATTTCGCTTCAGACAGTAAACATTTGTTATCGACTTGCACTTGCCCATTGTATCTAGTTCCATCGAGCCCTACCGTAAACTACCCACAGTCCTTCCTGGGTCCACCGCAGACAAACCAGATAACAAACACTGTTTACGACTGTTAGATAGCTGCCCATGGCGTCTCCAACAAATAAACAATGTTTACTTGCTTCTTTATAGGTTCTGTTGTCACAGCGTTTACCAACGACTTTAATGTATGGACTCAAAGTTGTGTTATTTGAGCTTTATTGTTACTGGAGGTTCTTTAGCGGAGTTGATGTCGCTCGGTGACTAAAATGAGGATGTCTAGAATAAGGGCTTGTAGATAAGGTATTAGGCGCATGAGTGGAACCCACGGCCTCTGCTATAAATGTGGTATCACCACATAAAGTAGGATCAACATTGATTCTGTTCAATAGGCGCATGATTTATATATACTCACCCTGTGTATAACTGTGTAATTGTTGATGTTTACGTATTTCAGCCTTCCTCCAGGAGGCCTATAATGGTTGCGTTATCACGTGATAAATAAGTGACAAAGCATCTGCCACTCATACTTTTGTCAAAACGTGACGGATGCTTTGTCACTTATTTATCGCCTGATAAAATCAACCATAGGCCCCCTGTCCTAGGTTTAGCGAACCAACAACTAATACTCGGGTAAAGCTTGATCACTACACAAGTAGGGAATAGAACGAGTGTTTTCCTACTTGCCGACTGCAGTTCCGACTCCAGCACTTTTTGGAATTGAGGATGTTTATATCCGAAACAATCCGAAAACAAAAAGAGTTACAAAGACGGAGTTTTCTTATTACCATTGCAGGTAAAGTAAAAATTGAATCGACTTCAATTGGCAGTCTAATTGTTGAGTTTTATGCAGTCGAATGAATTAACCGTCAATTTTCTTGTCAAATCAAAGATATTGCGTGTAGTTATCTAATGTAACTGCAGGCGAATGAGTCAGATCAATCGGCGATAACATTGTTCTAGTATTTATGGGGCTATTAAAACCGTGCGAAAATATATGTTCATAAAGACATCAGCCGTTATTGAGTACTGATTCTTGGCGCCTGTACGTGTAAGCTGATAGTGTTTTTGTTGTTCCATTGAGATAGAGTTATGTAAGTTATAATTGTGTTTCTTGTTGTGCGTGCAAATCGTACTTAATTTATTTATTTGTGGAATCTTACTAAGCTTGAATAATGTCTGTTAAATGGTGTGGAGCTCCGTCATTTACCAGATCAATTATCCATACCCCATATTATAATCCGTTATCATTTTTCGAGTGAGGATAGGCGTAGTCGGCAAAATCTGTCATAGTTTATCCTTGAAAGCTTAAAGGGCGCATTGGAGTGCCGACTTTTATATACTATAGTGTCTCTGGAGTTGTAGGTACGCCTCGCAAACATTTATGGAAATGGCTGAAATATAATTAAAATATGTAGATTTTCCGCTATAAACCACGATTAAAAAAAAAGCCAATCCTGCTTACAAAATTTCACGAGAGTTGGTTGAGAAATGCGACTTGTAAGCGAGAACAGCCGGACATCCGAACATCCGGACATCGAACATACGAAAGAAATTTTGGCCAAGCTGAAACGGAAACTCTTTGCTCGCTCGGTATCGGTAAATTATGGTTGTAAAGTTAATGGTTATACCGGTGCATGTCTACGCTACGGTTTCCTTTTAAGTCACAATTCTAACTATAAGTATAGGTACCTATTTAACAGTGAATTAGGATGATTTCAAAGGCACTCTAGCCGAGGTTCCTGCTAATATACCTATCTGTCAAAGGCAGTCTGTTTTATTGCTAATCTTATTAATGAGTTACAGTTCAACCATTCGGCATTGTCCGCTCAAACGAGCCATGATGTAAGTCATTAGGTATGTCCATTAATTTGGCTTTAATAGTCGTTTAGTATTACATAAGCTTTCGCCTGTAAAATAATGTAACTATTGTTGAACGCCCGCGAGAACCTTTGTTGTACCCTGTGGGACGTAACTAATAGTTCGCCAAACTTTCATGCGATTAATTTAACGTTCTCATTTTAACAAACTCGTATCTCATTCAATGGTCAAAATCAGAAAGAATCCTTGTTTCGTGCCTAAGAAAGTTCACTGTTAAAAATTACTTAAAGATGCAATGAGTTCTTTAAAATACTCTGCCGATTTGTCGTCGACCAATGGATTGTGTAATAGTGATGTTATCGCGTAATAAGAGTATCATTACTCTATAATGAAACGGATTCTAATTAATTAGCCTTTTATCCTGACTATAATCTTGTCTTAGATTTTTGTTCGCTTAAAGAGTTTATCAATGATCTCAGTTGGGGTGATTAATATATTTTAAATATATCCGGTTGTTTATTTATTACAAGTGTTATTATTTATGGGTGGTCGTCGACCTTAGTGTGATATTTGCACGTAAACACGTTAGGTCAGTTGGATGATTAATAAAATACTTTGTTTACGTCAATTATGTTAGGTGTCTCTGTTTGTAAAGATCTTTTATATAACGCGAAAAAAGGTGTCAGTAAAGATTGTACTGTAAAGCGACCATTATATGCATTTACCTATAGTCTATACTGTGTGGCCATATAGCAGGAACATAATAAGTATGATTGTATAGCATTGACGAACGAACCTGCTTTTAATTTTTCTTTGTCGAAGAACTCACTAGTCTCACTACCACACGTACCTATACCAAGGCTATTAAGTAACATCGACGGTTTTTATGAATGTTGTACAAACCAGTGTTTTATTAATGTGTAAACTTTGCCATTGTGTACATAGGTACAATAAATTAAATATGATTTATTCATGATAAGATAACTATACGGTTGTTGAGCATGTTTAGGCACCCTTGCCACTGTCATGTCATGTCAAAGCTCTTTAAATAAAAAAAAACGCAGAGATGTTGCAGTAACTATTCTCAAGTTATTTAGAAAAGGATCTTTTTGCAGACCGATTGAACATAACATATTAGATACTTGCCTAACGATTTCTGCAAATAATATATTCTGTATATAATAAAAAGTTGTTAAACATGTTTATATTCGTATAGCAAATTCTATAGACATGGTTGTTTGACTCTGTATAGTTGGATGAATGTTTACTGAGACTGAGATGAGAACACGCCTTAGAGGTATTCGAAATAAATTTGACATCACTGGTAAACCAACTAGTTCCATGATGTCATGGCTCTCTTGGGCGTTTTTGTCAGCTTAACACCTGAGGACCTCATACATATTCATCATTTTTACCACAAAAAAAACTATATTTTGCACGTGGAAAAAGCAAATTACTTACACAAAATGTTTTTCTTTTTATATTGAATTACCTGGTGAAACCATTGTTTTTAAAAAGTGTATATGTACTAATATAACAACTAAGAAACCAAAAAAATATGTAGAGGTACAGGTACAAGAAAACTTTTCTAAAACATAATAAAATTGTTGAAATCGTGTCTAAAAATGTGTTCACGTTGCGCCTGCACAATAACACTTAGCAATAACACCCGTCAGCAATTGCTATGCGATAAATAGTAGGCGCGTTAAATCTTCCACAGTTTACTTACTGGTCAACTATTCAAACTTTAGGTAAAGTAAACCTTACCTAAACAACTTACGGAATATTTTAAACTATATAAATATCAATAATAAAAAGTTAACCCTGATCCAGTTAACCAGTCAAATAATCGAACGAGTTTAACTGGACGTTTAATCGCTAATCTAAGACCTTGATAAAAAGTGACACCAATTCGACTAATTACCATTATCATATCAGCGGTCAGTGGCGCTGGCGTCCCGCTGCCAGCATAGCGCGTCGATACCAGCAGGCGCGCGCATGCGTACATTCCCCGGGACTGACGCATGCCCGCGGTGCTACTACTCGACGCGGCGACTTGCGACACCCGACTCCTCTTTTCGCGGCCCTGTCGCATAATAAAATTGATTGTACAGTCGATACTGACATTGAACGGACAGAGCAGGCGGCCGACTTGTTCTCGTAATCAAGCCAGTTATTCGCGTTCGTTTCCCGCGATAGCGCGTCGCGACCCCTCAATCAGCTGGTCGCGCTGATGCAGTGACGCCGCTCATGTGCATGTGTTGTGTATGCAAAATGCCGTAGTGTCTTTGTGATAAAGCCATGGATATCGCGAAGGCCAAGGCTGCGTTGGAGGAGTTCGACGAGGATGATCAGGCGTCGCGGAGATGCATGCTTGACGGTGAGGAATAAAAAAATCTGTTAATTTGCACATTGAAATCGCAAAGTACAAAGATCAATTGTCTGACGCGACGTCTGTCGAACGCGGGATGGTATTGATTTTCCCCAGATGACAGACCGCTGTTTACATGAGCAACTGTGCTGGATATTGTTAGCCGTGATTCCTGTTCCAACTCCTAAATCCACCTTCCAAACGAAACATTGAACTGGGGGTAGTGTACCGGAAAAATTGTTTATGATGATGACGCTTACGTAATTTGCAAATGAAAATAGCATGCCTTAAATTTAACATGCAGACTTACTTAGTTACTTATAACATTTTTGTACCTATGTGTTAAGGTTGTATGTTAAACAGTTATTATGCATAATAAAAAGTTTCTCGTCAATATAAATATGCATTGCCTTGAGCAACCGGAATCATGTTCTTTAAGTTAAATGAGTCGCGTCACATGGTAGGTAGGTACCTGCTTAGCATTAGTTAGCATTGCGATTGATCAATCATTGCTAAAAATAAAACTCGATTAGTGTCACCAAGCTAACATCGAACGTCTTACCGACCCGCTTTAATGTGCAAATAACAAAGTAACCTTAGTAAAGTAGTCGTAAAAAGGGGACAGTCGGTATCCTGTTTCGCCAAAAGGTTTGGTATTGTGACGGCCCGCGTGCCATTGCGACCATTCACCCCGGCTCCCCTAGCTACTTTTATAGGGTTTTAAAATCGATAACTCTTTAAGCTAACCGGTTAAAAAGCGATCAAATCGCACTTCCGTACCTGGATGCCATTAGGTACCTACATTTAATTTTCAATAAGTAATTAATGGCATTCCTTGTTAATTTTTTTAAGGCTAACTATTCGCGAATCGCGATAACGTGAGGGATGTATCTCGGAATGAGAACAATCATTTTAACAATACATATATTAAATTGCTTCTTATTTAATCGGTTAGATTAGAACCTATGACTGCAACTTAACCAAGGATGACGAACGAAAGATCTTTAAACAATAGTGTTGTTTTATCCAGTCATAAGTTTAGTGTTAAAGAATAATATGTATATATGGCGTCGCAGTTTATAGTCGCCCATTATAAATATAAATCACCAATGCACCAACGCTTTCAAGGCTACAATATAGGTACTCATATTCATAACATACACCATTGAGAATTCGTGTATTTCTTCAAGCGTAACTTTTTAATAAAAGAAAACTTTATCTCTTGCAAAAAAGCAAATATTTGATATTTATCTCACTGCCTTCAATTATCTTGCGTTTTGAAACGTGATTTTTACAAGCCATATATTTTAATGAATCTCATAGCTGAATCTTCTCGTAAAGTCATATTTTTCTAAGCACGATCTTGGCACGCTGTCCTTTTTTGACTGAGGCTTTTTGAATGAAACAGATCATATGTAATGTGGTAATAGGTAATACCCTTACCTTGCATTAAAGAAAATTTAATTAAACTTAGCACCTCTGAACTTCTTAAGTAGTGATCTATACTCATGCAAACTGTATTTTTCTTTTGATGTATGGAATATATATACTTATATTTATTTATTAACATTTAATTTTAATACAGGAGATTAAGTAATTTAACGAAATATACAAATCCGGGTGTAAACGTGACTACTTTCTTTCAAACGCTAAAAGCATGTGATTACATTACAGATACTTTGAATAAATGGCTTATGTACAAAAGATTAATATAATTTATGGCTTAGTAGATAAATCACTATCAACATTTGCATAATATCCGGTATCTATCTTTGTCCAATTAATTAAAGCCGCATTTTTTGCAGTCTTACATTTTATCACAACAGTAAAGTTATAACAGTACAACCGATCGAAATAAATTGTTTTCTTTTTTTTTATATATATTTCCGTTTATTATTGCTCTACTGTTTTATAGTCGCGTATGACCAATTGACCATCAATGATAAAAAAAAGTAAAACAAAAGTCAACTGGTGAGAGAAACCTTTATATTTAACACCTATAAAATTCTCTCTACTGACTGGTACTATCGAAAGTCTGTTGTGTGCCACCACTAGGCAAAGGCCTCCTCTTCTTTTTCCATGGGTCCGCTCCGCTTAGGGTTTAAATTTCGAGTTTAATCTGGTCAGTCCTTTGGGAAAGTCGTCCTGCAGGCATCGCCGACAAATACGCAAACTCATTGTCATTTGTTTTTTATCTAAGTAATAGTTAATTTGTTATAAATACACAATTTATCGCAAATTATATTAAACTAGTGGCTTTGTGAGCTGCAGGGCTAGCATATCTTGTCGCGCGAGTCAGCATCATCTGTCTTGCTCGCACGGTATTGAAAGGAAAGTGAGAGGTAGTATTTGTCGCGCAACAAAGAGTCGCAAGTCACAATTATGCTAGACGTGCTATAGTGTACGTACACCTCGCGAGTTAGTTTCGAATTCCTTAGCCGTTTTAAAGAAAATCGAAAAACTGAATCGACAAAAAAGTCTACTTATCGAACCTACTCACAAAATTTCATGAGAATCGGTTGACCTTTATGGGATAACAGCCGAAAAGCGCCTGAACATCCCAACGTCATACACGACAGAATTTTAGGCCACGCTGAAACGTAGACGCCTCACTTGCTTCGCTCGCTCGACCAATAAACAAAGTTCATTAGTTTATCTTATGTACATATCTACAGCTACATAATATTGTGGGTTCTCCGGCTCATTAAAGACTTAATCTGACACCAGACTCCATTCCATACCTCGAACACTATCACCAAACACTAAGCTATTCCATTGTGTCGGTGCATGAAGAGTGTCAATATAACCTTTTGTCAGTAAACGATGCATTACACAAGTGACAAAGACAATATTTGAATTGATTACTAAATAAATAGTGGCCATGGCTCAGATAGCAGCCCGCCTGTGTGGGCTAAGATACTAGCAAATAATAACATATTAAGTATTTAGTTATGGTATCACTTTTGATAACACGGTAGGCTAGCATTAAGCTGATGTGAGGCTATTATTATTGATAATAGGCAAATGGCTAAATATTTACCTCTATTGCTGTAATTGTACTACAATATTTAGTAAATACGTGCTATATTAAAATCAACGTGACAGTGCAAGTTTATAGTCAAAAGGAAATGGTTGTAGAAAAAAGGAAAACCTTTTAACAAAGCCAACTTTAGAACATACCCATACCCAACAATATATAAAAAAGATGAAGATAACATACATTTCAATGGCTCATGAGTATGCGGCCAATTAATTTGCAACATTGTAGTACGGCGATCTTGTACAATCGATATTATAAAGCAGCATATACATAGTTTATACTGCAGTCATAATCTTAAGGCACGAGCAACAATACTTTATACTTAAATAACTGTCCCAACAAACTTATAAATAAATAAAAATAAATAAATATTAAGGGACAATCATACACAAATCGACCTAGTCCCAAACTAAGCAAAGCTTGTACTATGGGTACTAGACGACGATATACATAATATATAATATATATAAATACATATATAGATAACATCCATGACCCAAGAACAAATATTTTGCACAAATATTTGCCCCGGCCGGGATTCGAACCCGGGACCGCCGACTCAGTAGGCAGGTGTCTACCAACCGAGCCAAACGCGTCGTCACAATTATAATCATGGTATAGCAATCTAGCCACATAGTAGATCTACATTATTAGTTTTACAAATGTTACAATACAATTTATTTCCACTCGTAAACGTACAATTTCAATATCTACAATGTGAGACACAAAACACTCGTGGTGTAAAATTTCAACCGCGGTTTATGTTTCTTCGTCTATGCCTTTATCTGATGAAGCATAACAGTGCAACTTATAACTGCAACTGCACAACAGTTGTTACCTCATCTAGATGCTTGAGAGTAGTATACGTAAACTTACGCTGATAAATTAGCTATTCAGCCAAGCATATTACAAATGCGAAGATCTAAATAGTGCAAAATGTATAGTTCCATAGTTCCTGACTGAATTTGAATCACCGGTTTGTGCCATCTTAACTACTGGTTCAGTCTTCGAATTTTACCCTTATATTTCATTGATATTATGACCTCTGCAGTTTTTTTTGCGCGGATAGGTATCACAATTTGCCCTCAGTGTATATATTATATTGACCACTTCGGCCACATAATGTGGAGGGGAGATGGGCGGCTTGAAAAGCTGATCATTGTTGGAATCACAGAGGGCCAATGAACCCGGGAACGGCCAAATGGAGAGATCAAGTGAAAAGCCAATCATCAACCAAGTTTTGATCGGTTATGAGAGACGCGATGAACAGGCACCGGTGGAGGCAGATCATAAAAACTAGGTGTAGAGCATCCACTTCCACCGATAACCACGATACTCCAGTCATGAAGGAGCGAATACCACAGAGAGAGAGACGTATATCATTCATGCCGGGTAAATAATGATAGCATTATTGGCCCATCGCTATATGTCGAAATCATATTCAAACAAAATACCCTTAATAACTTGCTTATTTCTCAAACACATTCACTCATTGTACCCCTCCATTACATGACATATGTGGCAGACAGATCCAGGATTGAATCCTCCAAGAATTGCCTTGGACATTGAACCGCTACGCAGTATAAAATACGAGTATATTGATGATACGATGACATTTTGAGAGACGTTGTGCATAATTAAACTTCAAACACAACGAAAGAAAAACATTAATAGTATCTCAATTTGCACAAGTGCATAAATAGCTAGTTCATTACAGTCTTTTTATTCTTTCCGAGGCTAACACAAGCAAGCGGCCGACGATACGAATAAGAAGACTGTTTAATTACTTTCGATAGTGAAGCAAGACGATTCACAAATGAAAGCTATATTGTATGAAACTTGTACTCATTGTAATATTTGAAATTGTGGTTCGCCAGTGTAGGAAAGGTATCCTTCCGAAACTATGCATTTCTTGACATGATAAATATTAATTCGAAATGGTATTATCTCATATTCTTGGTCTTTATGCGAAATCCGCTGAGGACATCTAGGCATACTTAAATATTGTGTAGTACGTTGGGTACCGACCAAACGTTCATTTTAAAAATACGTTATTGGATAGCAACGTACTGAAATTGTACTATTTTGTACCCAGCATAAAAAAAATGTACCAATTTAATCTAATTATTTCTTCTGTTGTATAAATACAACAGAAGAAATAATTAGATTAAATTGATCGGTACGCAACGTACTCGTCTCGTACGGGCCAGTGGTTAACAATACGAATTTGAACACCAGGTATAACAGGAAAATGTACTCACAAATACCTCATGATTCGGGTACCATAATTACCATGTAATGTTTAGATCAATTATTATTCTTGTTCAAAGTTGGGCGGTATGAAACGAACGCGTTCTGTACCGACCATAAAGCTTATTTTACCATTTATTTTAACTTATTCAGTGTCAAATAAATGTACCCAAAATGTACCTCCCAATTACCGACTTAATGATAATTAAACACAAAGGATTTTTTGATAAAATTTCTTATTATGAGAAATAAGTTATAGTACCGACCAATTTAATCTAATTATTTCTTCTGTTGTATAAAGGTACATTTTTTTTTATACTGGGTACAAAATAGTACAATTTCAGGACGTTGCTATCATAGAGTATATTTGTATAAGTTGCTATACAATAACATATTTTTAAAATGAACGTTTGGTCGGTACCCAACGTACTACACTAAATATTTTATCCGTCCGTATGGCAGACTTACACGTCGAATACAGCTTATATACTATTAAGTAGGATAGGATCGAATACACCACCACTATCATATGCCTATAATAAATTCGAAACCCCATCATTACCGAAAAAAAAAACTAAAATCCATAGACATATTAACGGCTATGGGATTACCAGATAGTTAATTACAATGCAAAATTGTGCAGACTCAATCTATCCCTTGAAGAACTTAATATTCCAAGTCGACTTGTTTGATGTTAATAAGAGTACAAACTACAAACCAATTACCATGTAGATAAGTAAGTGAAGAAGCCGGCGAATGAGGCGTGCGTATACAATTGCTCCCATGTACGATTTTGCGAGTAGATACGATTACCTATTCAATTTACTGTCAGCATTGCATTGAAAACGTTCATGATCGTACCCTTGAACCGACGGGTTCCTGCGACGACTCCGACCGGTTCTCGATTTATTTTTCGCGTTTTTAGTCGAACAGTTTGTGAGATGCGCAGTATAATTGAAGTTTTCGTAGTCGGGTGAATGTTTAGCGATTTTAATTGTGTCTGTCGTCTCAGCAAATACTATTAAAAGTTTGTTAAAATTGTTTTAAAAGGCACTCTCGATAGAGGCTTGTACCTACTCTTCCTTTGTGTTATGAATGACGTTAGAATCACGCGCAGATTCGCCTAGTGATCGAAAGTGATTGTTCTTTTAATCAAAAGTACTTACACCACAAAGGTATGGGCATGTGATGAGAAGAGAGACAAGCCACGTAACCAGAAAAGCGTTAAGCATGAATGTGGACGGATATAGAAGAGGAAGACCTAAGAAAAGATGGATTTTGTGAAAGATGATAAGTATAAATAAGAAGGAAGTAAAAACGAGATGACGAGTAATAGGAAAGAATAGAGAAAGAAAATGCTACGCCAACAGCAAATAAATGGGATAAGGGCTAGGGAATGATGATGATGATGACCCCGAAGAAACAGAGATATTGGTTAAGTCGTATTTTATTTCTTAAAGGTTCCACAAGAATTTGAGGAAAATGTATATTTAGACAAATAGGTAGGAGTTTACCATAATCTTTAGATGCGGACAGTTTCGGAGTTATGGCTAGACAGCCGCACAGGCAAGCAAGAACCGAGTCCTGTAAAACCCTCTTTGCTGTAAAGTCAATCGTATCTAAAGCAATTAAAATTTCTGTCGTTATGATATGTAGGTACATATACAAGCGAATAATAAATACTTATTAAGTAACCATAATAAGCAAAACAAATACTTGCCACCTAACGACCAGTTTATTAATAACTATAAACTTTGTATTTTATAATTTGTATTGATAACAATTATTCGATACTACTTCGTTTAATGATAATCTATAGACATGTTGACTGATGTTCAATTCTACAGCGTAATGTAGTTATATGAATAAAATTAGCTAAATATATCACGAAACAAAGAAAAAAAATCCAGAAAAATAAATCTTTTTTGGAAATATGTGACTTCAAAGGTACGCAAATTTTATGTTTTTTTTTTAATCCAAAATATATTTTAAAAATGTTTTCAAAATCCTCATAATTTTACAAAACAATAATTGTATGAAGATGGCAAAGTTCTTAATATCTCCATATAATTATTGGTATATAGTACCTGACCTATACCTATACCGGCCTGTGACGTCACTAGCCTGGACGCATTGTAGGTATGGAGCGTTTTTAGCGCTACGTAGGAATATTGAACTTTGACGGTCATTTCTGACTTTTAGAGCAGTTTAAGTGTAGTCAGTCCCATATAGACATTTGATCACAATAAAAAATAGAATCGATAGACATCATTAAAAAAATTAGTCAACATGTCCATTGAGCTATTTTATTGTTTAACCGATAAAAGCGCGTGTTTGAGCGATTGAACTTCAAACGTCGATAAAGTCGTTTCAACGTTTGCCTTGTAGCTATTAAAGGCAGCGACGCATTGAATTATAGATTACCCGCAGAATAAAAGACTATAGAGAAAGTTCCTATTTTGATATTTGCTCATGTCGATTCAGAACTGTATTTTATTGGTTGTTTACCTATGTAAAATGCAAAGTCTCAGATCATGAATCGTGGCGGTCCGACCGATCGACGCGTGTTTACTGCTACTAGTAGCACTACTATGTATGAAAGCGCGCCGACATTGCCCGGACAAACCAGGCCGGCGCCTAGGCTATTAGCGCGGAGCGAGGCGCGTAGTGAGCCCGTCTCGTCACTATCCCAAATTGCCAGTTTTGAAATGGTACTAAGCTCAGCTACAGATCTAGGTACATTCTTTCGGCAAAGCGTTGGCGCGTATGTATGTATACAGTCAACTAATTTCATCCCTAGGCCATTTCGTACCTTGTCACAGTGAACGTCATTATGAAAGCCGCTTGAAATCTCATATCATTGTCATTGTGACAAGGTTCTATAGTGGCCTAGAAATCAAATTGGTTGAATGTACGTATATGCAGTCCGTCATGTCAGAATGTGTTTCGAGTCTTAAGGTGGTTTTCCACCGGCGAGGCGAGGCGGGGCGTGGATGGGCGAGAATTGAAATTAGTACGGCAAATTTGCAATCCCGCCACGCGCATCTTCGGTGGAAATAGTAAGGAGAGGCGGGGATGTGCCGGGCTTGAATTGAAATATTTGCTTGTGTAAAAATGAACCTTATTATTTTAATATAGGGTAGAAATTAAATCAGATTTTTCCACCGGCGAAGCGGCAAGACGATAGGCGAGGCGAGGAGTGACGAGACGGGGTGGGAATTTTAATTTGTATTGCATTTTTTCAATCCCGTAGTAGAAATTGGCGGGGATGCGCGTGACATGAATTGAAATATTTGTTGGTGTAAAAATGAACCGTCTTGCTTTCGTCAGATTATAAATTAATTAACAGAAAAACCGCTTCACGCGATCGATAGGCGTTTTGTTGTTCGTTACCGCTGCCGTTTATGTCTTGATTTTCTTTTAACACTGGTGGCTTTGTGGTAATAAAAAAATCATTAAGAGTACATTCTCGTTAAAAAAAAGATTAATGAAAATAATAATATTGCTTTGCTATTCCGCGATATAATATCGTGCCAGTTAAATTTGTGCTAACCCGTTATACTTATTTGCGTATTTTTTCATGCATCTATGCATTTAATTGTCCCACCCTCCCACCACGATAAGAAAAATAAATACGCAAATAAATATAACAAACCACCACCAAAATAACAGAACTTACTCGACACGTGTTTCGCCCCTCTAC
Source organism: Apotomis turbidana (assembly GCA_905147355.2). Taxonomy (NCBI): domain Eukaryota; kingdom Metazoa; phylum Arthropoda; class Insecta; order Lepidoptera; family Tortricidae; genus Apotomis; species Apotomis turbidana. Next base: position 20,295,610 of record LR990288.1, on the reverse strand, counting down.
GAGGCATCATCAGGAGATGTTGACGGTCTGGAGTCCGACAACCGAATGAGTTGCCCAGACTGGTCGGCCCTATTTATAACCTGACCACCCCTATTATGCAAGTGAGAGTGATTAACAAAAATTCGAAGTAACGGTGATGTAACGACATTCAATTGTTCGTTAAGAATCTCACCCCTATTGTTGTACCTAATTATTTCCAACTGTTCCAGAACACTTAAACGCAATCCTTTTTCGCAAACATGTAAAACGGTAAAAGAATGATCTTCCTGCAGAGTATGGCCACTATCTATTAAATGTTTTGCGAAATTGGACTTTTCAGGATGGTTATGTCTATATGACGCAACATGCTCTTTATACCTCGTGCTGAAATTGCGGCCCGTTTGTCCCACATATACTTTATTGCAATCGTCGCAAGTTAGCTTATAAATACCGGACTTCTTCCCACTCTCAATTTTATCTTTCCCATTACAAAGTTTAGAGTGCAGGGAATTATTCGTCTTAAAGGCCACATTAATGTCGTTACATTTCAAAATTTTGTGAATAGTATCCGATAACTTGCCAACATAAGTTATGCTCGCCTTATATTTTTTAATAGGATCAGATGCTCGTGCAGCATACAACATATCGTTGACCGTATTATTGAGCTTTTTTCTGATTATACCATCCACCACAGACTTATCGTAGCCGTTTGAAACCGCTAAGTGATAAATATTATTTAATTCCGACTGATAATGCTCCTCAGAGAGAGGCACGGTCAACAGCCTATGCACATAACAATGAAAGGCAGCTAACTTATGCTGCCACGGATGCGTGGAAGAAGCCGGGATAACCGTGTCAGTATGTGTGGGCTTACGGTAAATCTGAAAATGATGCCTATTACTCAATTTAGTAATCGTCAAATCCAAGAAATTGAGTGAGTTGTTTTGCTCTAGTTCCTTTTTGAACTTGATCTTCGGATGCTTGTTATTTATCTCATCAATAAATTCGTCCAGCTGGCTCATACCCCCCGTCCAACAAATAATCAAATCATCCACATATCTAAAGTAATATAAAATACAATTATTACCTACAATGTGCTGGTTTTCAAAATGGTCCATAAAAATATCCGCCATCAAAGGACTCAACGGGGAACCCATAGCCAAACCATCACTTTGCAAATAATATTGTCCATCAAACCTAAAATAATTTTGTTTCATACAAATCGTAGTTAATTCTATTAATTCATCTACCTCCCCTGGATGTAATCGCTGCCTTTCAAAAAGTCCCCTAAGTATGTCTAAAGTATCACAATATGGTACATTCGTAAACAAACTATCTACATCCAAAGACAGAAGGATAGCATTATCTGGTATATTAATATCTTTAATCCTCTCTATTAAATCCAAGCTATTCTTTAAACAATATTTCGGCTGAAACTGTGACTTTTCCTTAATAATGCAATTCAATCTCTTTGCTAAATTATACGTAGGTGCACCTAAGTATGAGACCACTGGACGAATAGGGATATTGTCTTTATGAATTTTCGGAAGACCATACAGAATCGGAGCTCGTGGATTCATAGGCAGAATCATATTCTTCTGATGCTCGGTTTCAAAAACAAACGAAGAATTTTTTATAGCTTGTCTAAGAACTTTCTGGTATCCTGGAGTAGGGTCTCTACGTAAGCTTGAAAAACCATCACCTTGAATAAGATCCAATACTTTTTGATTGTACTGTCCCCTCTCCATAATTACAATGCAATTGCCTTTGTCTGCTTTTGAAACCACTAAATCATTATCCTGCACTTTCTGTTGAATAGATCTCAATAATAAACCATCAGAGCAAGCATGCCTATCTACTAATGGACCAGTGCTCTTACTGCTCTTAATGACATTAGCTACCACAGTCTTCGTATCCAAATCACCACGACCCCGTACAATTGCTACCTCTGAATCCACTGCCAAATTCTCTAGTGTTTGGGGAGTCATCTTTGGCTGGAAATTATACTTCAAACCTTTCTGCAAAAGACCCACTTCATCTCTTACAAACTCAACATTGGTTAAATTCTTTACACGAGGAAGAGGGATAACGAACCAACGCCGCACCATGATTTTCACCCTCGTGTAAAGAATTTAACCAATGTTGAGTTTGTAAGAGATGAAGTGGGTCTTTTGCAGAAAGGTTTGAAGTATAATTTCCAGCCAAAGATGACTCCCCAAACACTAGAGAATTTGGCAGTGGATTCAGAGGTAGCAATTGTACGGGGTCGTGGTGATTTGGATACGAAGACTGTGGTAGCTAATGTCATTAAGAGCAGTAAGAGCACTGGTCCATTAGTAGATAGGCATGCTTGCTCTGATGGTTTATTATTGAGATCTATTCAACAGAAAGTGCAGGATAATGATTTAGTGGTTTCAAAAGCAGACAAAGGCAATTGCATTGTAATTATGGAGAGGGGACAGTACAATCAAAAAGTATTGGATCTTATTCAAGGTGATGGTTTTTCAAGCTTACGTAGAGACCCTACTCCAGGATACCAGAAAGTTCTTAGACAAGCTATAAAAAATTCTTCGTTTGTTTTTGAAACCGAGCATCAGAAGAATATGATTCTGCCTATGAATCCACGAGCTCCGATTCTGTATGGTCTTCCGAAAATTCATAAAGACAATATCCCTATTCGTCCAGTGGTCTCATACTTAGGTGCACCTACGTATAATTTAGCAAAGAGATTGAATTGCATTATTAAGGAAAAGTCACAGTTTCAGCCGAAATATTGTTTAAAGAATAGCTTGGATTTAATAGAGAGGATTAAAGATATTAATATACCAGATAATGCTATCCTTCTGTCTTTGGATGTAGATAGTTTGTTTACGAATGTACCATATTGTGATACTTTAGACATACTTAGGGGACTTTTTGAAAGGCAGCGATTACATCCAGGGGAGGTAGATGAATTAATAGAATTAACTACGATTTGTATGAAACAAAATTATTTTAGGTTTGATGGACAATATTATTTGCAAAGTGATGGTTTGGCTATGGGTTCCCCGTTGAGTCCTTTGATGGCGGATATTTTTATGGACCATTTTGAAAACCAGCACATTGTAGGTAATAATTGTATTTTATATTACTTTAGATATGTGGATGATTTGATTATTTGTTGGACGGGGGGTATGAGCCAGCTGGACGAATTTATTGATGAGATAAATAACAAGCATCCGAAGATCAAGTTCAAAAAGGAACTAGAGCAAAGCAACTCACTCAATTTCTTGGATTTGACGATTACTAAATTGAGTAATAGGCATCATTTTCAGATTTACCGTAAGCCCACACATACTGACACGGTTATCCCGGCTTCTTCCACGCATCCGTGGCAGCATAAGTTAGCTGCCTTTCATTGTTATGTGCATAGGCTGTTGACCGTGCCTCTCTCTGAGGAGCATTATCAGTCGGAATTAAATAATATTTATCACTTAGCGGTTTCAAACGGCTACGATAAGTCTGTGGTGGATGGTATAATCAGAAAAAAGCTCAATAATACGGTCAACGATATGTTGTATGCTGCACGAGCATCTGATCCTATTAAAAAATATAAGGCGAGGATAACTTATGTTGGCAAGTTATCGGATACGATTCACAAAATTTTGAAATGTAACGACATTAATGTGGCCTTTAAGACGAATAATTCCCTGCACTCTAAACTTTGTAATGGGAAAGATAAAATTGAGAGTGGGAAGAAGTCCGGTATTTATAAGCTAACTTGCGACGATTGCAATAAAGTATATGTGGGACAAACGGGCCGCAATTTCAGCACGAGGTATAAAGAGCATGTTGCGTCATATAGACATAACCATCCTGAAAAGTCCAATTTCGCAAAACATTTAATAGATAGTGGCCATACTCTGCAGGAAGATCATTCTTTTACCGTTTTACATGTTTGCGAAAAAGGATTGCGTTTAAGTGTTCTGGAACAGTTGGAAATAATTAGGTACAACAATAGGGGTGAGATTCTTAACGAACAATTGAATGTCGTTACATCACCGTTACTTCGAATTTTTGCTAATCACTCTCACTTGCATAATAGGGGTGGTCAGGTTATAAATAGGGCCGACCAGTCTGGGCAACTCATTCGGTTGTCGGACTCCAGACCGTCAACATCTCCTGATGATGCCTCGTAGAGGGGCGAAACACGTGTCGAGTAAGTTCTGTTATTTTGGTGGTGGTTTGTTATATTTATTTGCGTATTTATTTTTCTTATCGTGGTGGGAGGGTGGGACAATTAAATGCATAGATGCATGAAAAAATACGCAAATAAGTATAACGGGTTAGCACAAATTTAACTGGCACGATATTATATCGCGGAATAGCAAAGCAATATTATTATTTTCATTAATATGGATTTCCGCAAAGTAACGCCTGATTCAATTAATTACTTAAAAAAAAGATTGTTTGAAATAAATATTTAAATAGTATTTTTTCTTACCTTATACAAACAACTAGTTTTTCCATAGTACTGACAGCTTTTCTGTAGTTGGTATCTTTTTTTTAATGTAGGTTTCAATCATGGCATGTACCTCATACAACCTTTGTCTTGACATTCTAGTCATAAACAAAGTGTGAAACTCCCCATGCTCATTATGATATTTTATATGATTTCGAATAATTCGGATCCAGTAACGGTGATTTCTTTTTTTTGAAAGCACTATGAGATTATTTCTTGTTGCATTATCCTCATCCGATTCTTCTTCCATTAACATATTTAATAATACTAATTCACGAGACATGATAAGCAATCACGTGTGTATTTGTATAAAAATGATATTAGTAGTGGAATTGAAATTAAACCTAGTAAATATGACATAGGGCTTAAATTTCAATATTTGGCATAGAGTCGAGTCGCCGTTGAGTTGTTATAATGTGCGAAGACCTTAATGTCAACCGCGAGCTAGCGAGGTCCCGCGCGGGCTCGCGATAGCTATTAATGCCAATTTTTTGTGGAAAAGGGCCAGCGCGATTTCAATTCTCGCCCATCCACGCCCCGCCTCGCCTCGCCGGTGGAAAACCACCTTTATACCTGTTTCTCTCTCCCATAGCCGATCAAGATGAACCCAAAACCGAATCCCAATCTAAGAGCTCACGGGCTGTGCACCTGTTCCTGTTTCCATTCGTTGTTAGCCATAGTGTTTCTCATTTTTACGATCCACTCAGCCTGGTAAGTAGCTATGGAGTGAAACATGGCTATAGCGTCCCAGATGGCCCTGAATCAACACAAACACAGATGTTCCTCACGCGAGGTTGCCCTACTTCTGTTGTTGCTAGGATCGATTGGCACATGGGAATTATTGAGGTACTTACTTATATGTAAGTGGTCGTTTGGTTATTTTCTTTGGTTTCCGCGATTGTCACATAAAAATATTCAATATTTAAAAGCATTCTTTGTACATGTACATGTACCTGTACAAAGAGGTGCTTATATTACGTTCCGATACGCCGGGATATGTCCCAGTTTGAAGAGTGGTGTCCCGATGTCCATTCGGCCATTTCAGTACTTTGTCCCGGTCATGCAACCGGATGGTCCCTAGATCCCTACGCATCAGCACGCACTAGTGCTCGACTCCGCCTTGCATTGTGATTTCTTAGCTGTTCCTAGAAGCGCGCCATGCATCAGCCAATCGCATTGACACGCCCTTCAACTATACTATAATACTCAAATAACCTCTAAATAACGGTGTAGGTAGGCTAATTTTCCGGGTGTTTTTTGCGACGATCAAAAGACGTAATTCCTTTATATTGTTTCATTCTGTGACATCCGGTGAAACGCCACTTTGTATATGCAACGAAAAACCCGACTAAGGCGTGCGACTGACTACGATAACTTAGCAGTGCCTGTGGAGAGCATCCGTTAAAAACGTAAAGCTAAACATCCGTCCTGCACCGTTAGCACAACTGTGACATGAGACTCTCGCGCGAGATATATGGTCTATCTCATTCTGTGACGAGAGAGTGACGGGTGAGGCTATGTCGCGCGACAAGAGTCGCGAAGCATAGCTAGTTCTGCGCTGACGCCGCGACAGTAACCGAGGATAGTATTATACAGTACTGAAATGTATGAAGTAGGTATACATAACATAATACAGGCACAGGAGTAAGAAATATTCAAAATTCGAACTTGTGGCGTGCTGTCCCGCTCAATCAAATAGATTGTTTGACATGAGATCGAGAGCTAGGTACACAATTCGAATTTCGATATTTGGAGTAGCACTTCTACACATCTTGCGCAACTGTGATATGCGACCCTTTCTCGCGCGAGAAATACTACCTATCTCTTTCTACACAGTACTGTAAGAGAGTGACGGGCAATGCTATGTCGCGCGACAAGAGCCGTGAAGCGAAGTTATGCTAGACGGGCTGGTCGAAAGTCACGGCGTAGACGATCCCGCGGGACGCGTCAGCATACTTAGGCTTACTTATTAAACTTTTCAATCAGCCCTCGTAAAAGCATTGGTAGGTCGTTCTTCAATAACTGATAATCTAGCCTCCTACTACTACGATAATATTATGTGACTCCTGAATCCCCGCCATCCCTATTTGCTCATTTCGACATTCTGATTTTAAAACAAATTTATTTTGCAAACGACTAGACCAATAGACGGTCTACTTTCTAAAACAAATTGATTCGACTTTCAACAAATTGCGCGCGTGATCCAGTGATGGCCTGACATTCCGAGGGATTAATATCACAAACACGCTTCTTCCTTCGTTGTGTTCTTGAAGAACTTACCTTATTCCCTGTTGTTAAGGACATTTTTAAAGGAAATGTATTGGAATTTGATAGGAGTTTGCATAAGCGCTATTAGGCTTGTGGCTGCGGCTAACTGGCTTCCTTGTTTAAGAAAACTGTTTAACATTTTGTTGTGCTTGCGCATTGTTATTGTTACGCGGAAAATATTTCAGAACAGGAAACTATAGCCGTATTTTACCGGCAATGTGCACGACTTCTAGCATAACTGTGACACGCGACTTTTTGTCGCGCGACAAATACTACCTGTCACTTTCCATTCAATAGCGTGCGAGGAAGACAGATGACGCTGAGTCGCACGATATTTTTAACCACCGCGAAAAGAGGGGTGTTATGGGATTTAACACTAGTGTATCTGTGTGTCTGTCTGTAGCATCGAAGCTCCCTAACGAGTTAATCGATTTGAGTGCGGTTTTTCGTTAATCGAAAGTTTTGTCTGTCGAGATGGTAACTATGTTTGGTGGAAATGAAAGCAGTAGGTAGTCTCCAAGATATTCAGATTTAATTAGAAGTAGTGACAGGATGTCAGGCAATTTTCAAGTTAAGAATTCCAAATTTTGTGATCATTTGCCACATCGTACGAATGCATTCGGTTACTGTGCCCCCACCATACACCTCACAACTATTGCGTTTATTTTTAATGAACGACACTTGTGCCCATGACTATGCACGTGTGACCTTTATAATGACACAGGAAACAGAGGAACCGCAAGCAAGAAGTATCGTCGTAAATAATATTAATTAAGGAACGCCTAGACATTCAAGGACTATTTACCAGTGCACTGGTATAATAAAATAATACATTGAAAATAGTCCTGAATGTCTATCGAATCCAAAGAGTCGTAAGTAACACTACATTAAAAATTAACACTAAATAATCCCACTAATATTATAAAAGCGAAAGTTTGTGTGTGTGTGTGTGTGTGTGTGTGTGTGTTTGTTATTTCTTCACGCCGAAACAGCGGGATGGATTGCGTGAAATTTGGAACAGGGATGGAATACCCTAATTTTTATTTAAAAAAAAACGTGGTTCCCGTAGGATTGTGACCCCAATTTCAACTTGAGCGAACCCGCGGGTAAAAGATAGATAATTGTATTTCAGTGTGTTGATGTTACATACGACGATGTAAACAGATCTAATGAATAAAGTTAGGCCATCGGTTTTTGTCGGAAAAATTCGTACTCATATTTCTATCTCAACTTTTTCACTCAAGTTAATTGAGAAAATAAGCTAAAGCTAATAATGAACTTTTCCCTAAAAATACCGTGGCAACACGTTATTCACTACATTAATATTATAGCTATGTCGGTAGTCATTTGTGATAAATTGATCCAATATTTTAAATAGATACAGATGTAATTCGTATCTCATTTACATATTTACAGATGCAACTCATTTACACTTCAAATGATTTTCGATTAGGTAATCAATTAATATGCTTATGAATCAACATTTTCTCCAATTGCTTTCGGACACGGATCAAAACACATCCACAACATGAATAATATTACCATCAAAAATGTCATGGCACTGAAATATTGAACCAGTCCGCATCGTGTGGGATTTAGTTAATGAATGGAGTCCCTCGTAAATGGGCCGATGACTGGTCACTACTCGTTATAATTATAATTACTACCTATATTGAGAGAGGTCTACGAGTATTTTAGCTCACGGCAGTTTCAATGAATGTGGTGTAGAGGATGTTTGGGATTAATTAACTTCCATAACTTCATGTGATAAATAAAAGATAAATGTCTTTATTGTCTTTGGTCCCCATGTCCCCGATTTGACGTATCATCGAGATGCCCTTCCTGGTTTGTGATAAAAGGTTAGTTTTCAAATAATAGAAGTATAATGGAATGTGAGGAATAAAATTATGAAACATACCTACACTATCAAACCAAACACCTTCGTTTAGAGCTCAGTTACAGTCTATGTAACTTACAACATGTAAATCGCCAGTGGAAACAAATTTCATGTTAAGTATACTATACCTACATTTGTGATGGCTCATTGTTAGTCACACTGTCCAAATCACCCAATACAAATATAGAATACAAAGTCAATTATTGTTAATTTAAAGATCAACTATCATGCATAGATTGATTCAGCTTCATCAATAATTAGGCATGACTTTTCACAAACATTGTTTAACAACCGAAGCCGTAGCCAAAAACAAAGTAACGAAGTGTCAAGAATCATTACAATAATGTAAACCGAGTTATGTACTAATTTCACAATGCATGAGCGATTATACCCCGCACTAGACTGATACGTGCATTGAGCAAAATATTTTGAAAGCCAGTGATGCAACTCCAACATTTGCCCGTAGGTAGACGCTATTGAATCCCATTACTAATAAATATCAAACACGAGATCTTAAGACAAGCTATTATAGTCTGAGTACCCATAAACACGAAGATATACTAATCTAAATCACTACCACGTGTAAAACGAACGCGCTTAATAGAAATGGAATTGTCATAAATATCAGTGTATAAATAGTATAAAAGTGAAGTAACGGAAGTCTGAGATCAAAAAAGATAAACCCTCCATCCTGGAGAATACTCAATTAAATGCTTAAAACAAACAAACGACAACCTAAGTTCCCTTTTACAATATAAAATGGGGCTCACGAATCTCCGCAATAAGTTTCAGCCAAGATTCCAATCTTAAACATCGCTACATAATAGGTAAGAAGAATTATTTATTGGACTCTTATGCCCACATTGTCGATTCAACCGAAAAACTAATCATTTTGTATTTCTGTACATCTACAGTGAGATTAATAATAATATTCATGATTCTAAGGAATCTCGATTGGATATCATTACGAGCAAGCCCGAAAAAATATCTTTAGGTTATCTTACCTATCTACCTACTTAAAATTAAGTTTCAAATTGACCTAGTCCCAAACTACTTAAGCAAAACTTGTACTATGGCTACTAAGTAGTAGACGACGCTATGCATAATATATAATTATGATTATCAAAATATATATATTAAGTAACATCCATGACCCAGGAATTGGAATCAGTACCGTCAGCTCAGTAGGCAGGTGCACTACAAACTGCGCCTAACCGCGTAGTCAAAGTAGTTGCATTACGATCTTATTATGTATTTCCTATTGCTTACGTACGCTACGCGGGTTTTTCTAAGAACTGACGAAATGGTTATTGCCCTTATTGGGAAGAAATCTACGTCTGCGATGTGCGTGACACAGGGAGCATGATTGAGATGGATGCGGTGTGTCAACGATCCCAAACATTCGTTGCTGCAAGCGGACGCTGACACATGATATTGGGCAATGAGCGTTTCGGCGGTGCATGCAATAGCTATCTATCCGACACTTTTGTTATTAAAGTTGGTTGGAAAAGCTGGTGGTATCGCTTGAATGCTATACGGGGTACTACTACATATTTGTGGTCTAAAAGAATAATAGCGTATTTGCGGTCTTGGGCTTCATAAAGACGTGCTTAGCACCTCTATTCCATCAGAGCGACGTGTGCTTTACTATAGGTACAATAAGAATAACGTAAGAGATGGGACTACTACATAAAAACTATTTGTCAGGTTGTTGTTATTTGTATGATCACCAAACGCTCATAAAAATTCATACACAGCCTAGCTTGAGTTAGTACTTACCTAGTGCCTAAAACGGTAAAAAACCAAGTGAAGCGCTGGCTTCCTGCGATAAAAGTGCTATATTTTAGAACACACTATTTAAAAGCTATTATGTTTCCTGAGATAAAAGTGCTATATTATATAGAAAACACTATTTAAAAGCTATTAAAACAGTTCCGTTAGTATAAGAGAAGTGCTCTACCAACTACACGACCCAGCTTCCCGTAAAAGGCTATATAAGATTCCGCGTTGCGAAAAACAAGCTCGCGAAAACCAAAACCCATTAACATTTTCAAGATTTCAATATTACGATAAGAAGGTATTCATTGAACCCGGAAATTAGACTAACCTTTCTCTTCAAATTTTATTTATATAAAGTAGTATTGATAGCAAGACGGATAAAGGTGCTATATAGAGTTACATATATCGCAAGATCCTTGTCTTTATCCGTCCAGTAGGACCTCAGATAACTTATCTACATTATGACACATTCGCATTAATTACCTAAGATGATAAGATTCGCACTTTTTAGTCTTGATGAATAATCGTTTTATTTTTTCTCAAATCATCGTTTTAATCATCTTTGTTACGTTTTCACGTCTGTTGAATGTTCCGTCACACGCTGGTGCACTTGCGTCTATGTGAGGCTATTCTTGTTCAAAATTTAAAATCTGCTGATCTTTAACAATTGCAGTTATTACAAACACATTAGACTAAATGGCATCTTCATGCATTTTGATTATATTGCAACGTTAGTTAGTACATTAAAACAATTAGTCAAGAGAACTAACTCGGTATCATAATAGCTAATATTATAACAGAAACGAAAAGCAACATATAACAGACAAATACCCTGTCTTTATCCAGCGTCTTTAATTCGAAACCCCTAATCACGAGTATGTACCTCCAAGAAATTTTATCAAAAAATCCTTTGTCTTTAATTATCATTAAGTCGGTAATTGGGAGGTACATTTTGGGTACATTTATTTGACACTGAATAAGTTAAAATAAATGGTATAATAAGCTTTATGGTCGGTACAGAACGTGTTCGTTCCATACCGCCCAACTTTGAACAAGAATAATAATTGATCTAAACATTACATGGTAATTATGGTACCCGAATCATGAGGTACATAATGAGTACATTTTCCTGTGTTATACCTGGTGTTCAAATTCGTATTGTAAACCACTGGCCCGTACGAGACGAGTACGTTGCGTACCGACCAGTTTAATCGAATTATTTCTTCTGTTGTATAAAGGTACATTTTTTTTATACTGGGTACAAAATAGTACAATTTCAGTACGTTGCTATTCAATAACGTATTTTTAAAATGAACGTTTGGTCGGTACCCAACGTACTACACGCAATTTTTGGAAATATGGAAAACCACACACAAAATTTTACATAACCAAACGAACCAGATTTTTTAATTTTTATTTTACACTAACACTAGCCCTAGGACCCCAGATGATTGAGTTGCGTAATCAATAGCCATAACACTTGGTAGCCAAACAAGTGGGATTTAGGTCGAGTGCACTGAACCGTCGGGTGCGATCATGCGCGAGCGCACCTGTTCCGTCACAACCCTCCTGGGAAAAAACGGTCGCCATTTTGTTTTTAATTATATGCAAAAATGCATCTAAATCAGGATTTATAGTCAGGTTTTAGTACAAAAAGATTTGGAGACTTGAAGGAAGAGGAAATGCATGCCATTAATATTTCGACCACGCTCTAAAATGAGCAAAGAAAGATGGAGCAGTTAATAGCCACAACGTCAACCCTGAGCTAACAGAGATAAAATGCAACATAATTGACCTTCGGAAAAGTTTAAAGAAGCGCTGCATAATAAAGATTGAGCGATTTCATTATGTAGCGTCAACAGCCCATAATTTTGCAACACCGAGAATCTTGATTGATTGCTTTAGCCGGCATCGCATCGCGAATCACTTTCTCCGAACCTGACTTGGTTTTTTGTTCTATTATATGTTACATTAGTAAGATAACATTCGTTAATTTCTTCTGGTATCGCCGAGTAATCGAAAGAAATGAGATTGTGGATTGGGTTCCGTTCGGACGGCGTGATTGCAACGCGGTGCGGCGCGCGGCTCAGTCCGTGCTGCGGCGCGCGGCTCAGTCCGTGCTGCGCCGCCATCGAAGGCACGCCGCAGCTGTCCGCCGTTCAAACATGGCAAAAAAAGCCTCATAGAAACCGTTGCCGTTACTGGTTCTCGTTCTCGCGTGTGACCGATGGAAGATGAGCGAGGAACAGGAGCAGCCGGACTCGCTCAGCTCCTGGGAGCTGAACGGGCTGAACTCCTTGGACCTGTGGGACTACACGGTGGAGCTGGAGTGCCTGCAAGGAACCGAAGGTTAGTTGCGCAAGGCTGTGTGAGAGGCGCATTAGCGTTGCGCTCACGAAACGCTCCGAATCGCACCATGAAATTGTTCTGTTGGATTATGGTTTCTTTTAACGGTAAAATAAATTATATTAAGTAGTTTTCCTTGTTGTTATGGCCCAGGCACTTTGCAAATTAAGTGTTTATCTCGTAGTTACTTCTGTCTGACGCTATTATTTGTTACATTGCGAACTGGCTTGTTTTTATTTTATAAGAGTGACGGCAAGTTTTACATATTAAGACCACCAATTATTTTAATGACGAAGTAAAATTCAAGTGATTGTATGTTGGATTTTGTGAACCTTAACTTGTTCTAAAGAGAGACATTATATGAGTCGAACTGGGTCTTTTCTATTAGCTTTAATTGCATCTGTTTGGTTTAATTGAACATCCCGTATGGCCCTGTGGCGTGTCGTTAAGCATCAGTTAAGTGCCCTCGTGTTTCCAGCTCCATACATCAGTGAGTGCCAACATAATAGGCACTTATGAGTCAATAGTGTTTCTCTTGGTCACTCTCTCCGCCATTATTTCTGTCAGTATCTTTCATATAGGCTCGATATGCTGCGAGAGTAAGTATAGCTACTCACTTATGATTAGCGTAATCCTTACCTATTACTATATAGTTACATTCAAGTGGTGTGCGATTTTATCTTAAGTGCTATCAACAGCATAAATGCTTATCTTATAACTCAGTCCCGAAAACCAGTTTAGTTGAGCTCTCGTAACCTGGGGCTAAATTTGACGATATAATCTAATACTTTAGCGATATAATTTCTATGAATAAATAAATAAATGTCATTTATTTTTATTTTGTATCCATAAATAAATAAAATTAATAAATAAATAAATGACCTTTTCTTTCGCAATGACAAATAGTGTTATAGGCATAAAATTTATTCGTCCAAATATCAGAGCAAATATCTATAATATTGAGTCGTGATACTCTGTCAGTATCAAATGCAGCTTGAATAGCTACTTCTGAATAAGTCCGTTACATTCAGGTTATATTATGATATATGAGAATTAATTTAGTTGGAGATATCGCAAGCCTCGTCGTATTTGGGCTCTGATGAATACCTACTGTTCTCACTGACATTATGATGCAGGTTAATCAACTGCGATATACCTGATAAGACTTTGTTTTGCTTATCACATTGATAATTGCAGCATCGAGCGACCAATAATCACGGCTTTAGACATAATGATAAAGTAAATTAAATTTGCATACAAACGGATAAAGACAAAGGTTATAAAGAAACATGGAAAACCCCGAACACATGTTGTACATTATTGTTATCACAGATAATTGGTTCTACACAAGAAAATTCTATGTTTATGACCTTAATTCATTTTTGATACTTTAGGGCCAAGTGAGCAAAAGGGCTTATGGTTTGCGACATTTTAACCCAATATACAATAGGATAGTTTCCCGAAGCCACGTAAGAAGGTGCGTTAGAATGAACAACATTTATTCAGTTAATTTTATTTTGCACCGGTCACAAAACGATACCGTCACTATTTGTTGATATAAATTCCCAAAAACCCTCACTGAAATATAACTAGTCTGTTAATGTAGATGTCTGTGCGAACCTTCTTCGGATCAATTAGGCTTTTGAGCGTCAAAGACGGCCATTCGAGTCGACGAAAAGCTGTGCCCCAGACGCCACGACGTCATTTGCCGCTATACAATGCTAAACTTACAATGCTGGCGGCTTGGCGTCTGGGACACAGTTTTTCGACGACCAGCCAGGCAGTTAAGAGTTTAAGAGCTTAGATTGCAAAAAATATCTGGAGCCCCTCCGAAAATACGCAATTATTGGCATCGACATTTAAAAGTGACTCACTTATACTCATGCGTACAAAGTGTAGGTACAAAATAACAAAACAGCAATTCACCACTACATACCGAAATAGCAAAACACATATCACAGCAAGATTACTCGTACATCCAATTACATTTACATGCCTCCATTAGATTGGCTTCCGTATTTCAAATGATGTTGTGAACGCTCATAACATTATTTATTACAGATTTTTAAATCTAAGCATTACACTCATAAAGATACATTGATATTGATATGGGTTTTTTATCGAATCTTCCTTTCACGGCGCTATTTCGCAAAGAACTGAGATCTAGTCATGCTTCAGTTTCGATTGCGCTAAGTATCTACTCTAAAATCGCTTTAAAATCAAGTAAATGTGCGTTCATTAATTAGACCACCAATTATCAATTAAAATATAGTAAAAAAACACTTCTAATGCGTCCTACTTTTGTCTGTCCTTGTAAAAAATCTATGTCGTTAATGCACCAATTACTTAATAATTAATAAGTTTATAATGATATCACAAGTTGCGGTAGCAAACACTAACTGGCATTATTAATAATAACAACAAAACCGTCACAGAAGTACTAATCCTTTTGTAATTAAGTAATGAACTTAACTTATTAGCTGAAAACTATCCCATAATTTTAAGCCGAGCTTATTGAATTTGTTTAATACCATTATTAACGTGAATTTGTATTGCTTTACCACTAATGACACGAACTGTATGACATTACCTACTCTAGGAAGTCTTCAAAAGGTATTAACATCTTATAACTATCTAACATCAATAACATAGTTGACGTCAATACTACACAGTTTTTTTTACCAAAACACAACAATAGATAGGTACATTATGAACACATCTATGTACATTATAGTAGCAGATATTCTGCCAGCATCATATTTTTGATAATAGGATGTTCTAAATATCGTGTAGGATGTAGGTTAAACAAAGAATCTAATTGAGTATTTAGATTTAGCCGCATATATTTTAACATATTGTATTGGCTGAGATTAATATTAAAAGCCATTAAATAAGATTAAAATACTAAAAAAAGCCTCGGGCATAGCACCACCCAAGTAACAAAATTTGGTACTATAAAAGTCCTGGGAACGTGCTATCAGAGATGCCGTCAGTAAGTTATAGGTATTTCTCCCTACATCGCGATAGTACCTAATAACACAATAACGACTACCTAGCCAGGGATTGCTACTCGTATTGTACTAGTACAGATTTCTCTCCATCCATGAGATCATCCTTCAAACTCGGACAAAGCATTTTTGACCGAGATAGCGAATAAACCTCTCCGTTTCAGCGTGGTAGTACCTACGTCTGGATTATTTCATATGACCGGATGTTTAGATGTTCGAATGTCCAGCCTGGCCGGCTGTTCTAGCCTGCAGGTCGGTTGAGAAATGAACAGATTCTCGTGAAATTTCAGGTTTTAAGGATTTGGCTTTGTATGTGGAATACATAGGTTTTTGATGACGATCAGTTTTTCGATTTTTCAAAATGGCGGACGAAATATGAGGGTTAAAATGAAAACGTACCTATAGTTTTTAGGGTTCCGTACCCTATTAATTAGACTCCGCTGTCCGTCTGTCTGTCTGTCCGTCTGTCACTAGGCTGTATCTCATGAACTGTCTAGTTGAAATTCACAGATAATGTAGATATTCCTGTTGCCACTATAACAACAACTACTAAAAACAGAATAAAATAAATATTTAAGTTGGACGCTCGTTGTACACGTGATCGGTTGCGTTAACTTTGCAACACGCGGCGTCATACATACCAGGTGCAAACTCTAACTTAACCCGACCAGTTAAAATGGGAAGTGTTTGTTCGGAACCCTTGGTGCGCGAGTCCGACTCGCAGTTGGGCGGTTTTTTTTTATTTCTGCCATTTCGAAATAAACTCGCGAGGTCTAATACAGCTCACAAAGCCACTAGTTTAATAATTTAAGTACCATATTCGTATCGTAGCTCAGAAGAAACATAGCTACTACATATTTAAATATACGCACGCGTTTTACTTTTGTAATCGCCGACTGGTCAGAGGGCACTCATTGTCGTATACGTCGTGGTTATTGACCCAATCCCGAAGCTGTTTAACATAGAATAATAGTCTTTAAAACGATGTGTTGCGACCTAGTTTAGAATAACCTTTGACTATCATTTGGAAATTACTCTTGCTGAAAGATATAATGAAGCTATATAAACGCTGGTTGGTATTTCGTGAAAGAAATAATAAGGTATTGGATTAGGAAATAAAATTGAACGTTACTTTATAGGAAATTACAAATCAAATAGTAAGACACCGGGTAAGGATTTTATTGCATCGTGAGAGCTCGCATTTTTTTTACTTTTTCTTTGATTTCCTGGTTCATGGATGTTATCTATGTATGTATTTATATGTATTATGTATATTCTAGTACCCATAGTACAAGCTTTGCTTAGTTTGAGACTAGATCGATTTGTGTATGATTGTCCCTTAATATTTAAGTATATTTATTTTTTCTTTAATAACCCAGACGCGCATTACTCAGCGGAACATTAAGTACAGTTAAGTGTTAAAAAAATAGGTATGCATGAGTGTATATTGTAATTATCATCTAGCGACGTGGTATCAGCATGTTTGGCTTTTATTTATTTTTAATCTCTAATCTAATCTCACGTCATACCTAATATAGGCAAGCCGATGGGAATCGAATTCTACGGACATCAAGCCACGGAGTCGGAAACCAGCAGTAAAACAAATTACAGAGAAAAGGGTGCAATTACGCCGCCTGCGCATCCAAATCGTTAGATCAGCCTGAGAACGAGAAAGTTATCATACTAACCTCCATCTATAAACTTATAGGTGGTGATAGAAACTGCGGCATTGTACGATACAATAAAGATCCGCATTTGAAAGTTACGCTCTCAGATTTAAGCGCAAACAATGTTAAGAATTTCTATCCTATAATAATAATAAATAATACCTGTGCTAACTCGGGGCACGTTCATAGGGCTTTAATATCGATAAAAAAGATATCGATATATAAATATATTCATACATGTGCTCACTGAATATTCTTTATTACTATAAAAAGGTTCGATATCATGTCTGATAAAGTGAATGTTTTTATCTAGACGGCAATATTTTAACCTAGACGGCAATATTTTATACCGACGAATATGGGAAAAATATTGATTGCACACTTACTATGAAAACTATTTTAAAATAAACAAATAATAAACGTTTTATTTTTTTTATTTTAATTTTAGATCTTGACAGTAACATCAATATATTTTTTGTCGATAAAATATTTTGCTACATCACTTTCGCATAGATGCCCTGATTTATCCCAGGTATGTAAAATAGCCCACAATTTCGAGGAATGCGTGAGTGTAGAGTTTAGTAAAATGACTTCGTTAATTCGTTATACATGACGAATATATATAGGTATGCGATGTTTTCAAGCAAAGGGTATCATGTTTTCATTTACTGGCTTACCTTTTGGTAAGCGACAATGTGGGCCCTTTGGATTGAAAACGTTACATATTTGTATTTGTGTTAGTTTTTACGTTTCTTAAAACGAAGACATACAAAGTAGTTAGGTTAGGTTAGGTTAGTACATATTCTGAGAAAAAAAGTGTGCACTTTTTTAATTCCTATTTTAGGTACATAGGTATTTTGTGTTTGTGTAAGCGTTAAATAAATTTTATTAGGTATTAATTGCAGATATATTACCGAGTTATTAAGGAAATATTTCTTATCTGATTGCGCCGATGCATAGCTAATATGCATACTAGTGATGCATTCATCGCGTGGAACGATTGGTAAGACGATGGACAGGCGTAAAGAAATATGCATTTTACTGCCAATCATAACAATTGCAAGCGTGAACACATAATAAATGTAAACGAAAACTGTTTATATTACCTACACTTGTTTATAGATAAACATCTGACACATCTATTACGTAGTCTAAGATTCAAGAGAATGAGTGTCTGTGTGGTCCGATGCTGAAATTTAAATTAATAATACGTTAAGAATGTAAATGACTAGTATAATGAGAATTTATTGTACATGCATATAATTACCGTTAAATTACAAATGTTAGACCCAGCGCGCTGTCATAAACTGGAAACAGCTGATTTTTGGAGCGCAAAATATTTCCTTATACGAGCTTACCTAATATCCGTTCATAAAATTGTCTTGCCAACAGCAACGTTTGCTCGGGAAGGCAGAACCATAGTTTTCATACATATTTTGGCAATACAATAGGATACGATAATATCGCCTGGTGAAAACTAAAACTCACTAAAATTTCTGTCACTATTCAAATCCTCGTAGCACTTTGTAGATTTGAAATGAAATGAAATGATTTATTGACACTGAGATACGAGCTTTTTGTTGCTTAGTGAGTTTTGGTTGTCAACAGACGATATTCAAAGCGCGCCTAGTAAGAGTTTTTTTTTTTTAAGAAAAGTTCTTTTCATGAAAATAAATCCTATTGACTTATTAAGCTTATTCATCAAAGTCATCATCAAATGATGCTTTCCGGTAGCAAGTGCATGATTGACTAAAAGTACAATAATTGAATAATTTGAAGAATACCCTCGTTTTCTCAAGATGTGGCCTGATGATAATGGTACCTACCCAAAAATATATTCGTACTTCAATTCGATCCAGCCGTCTTCGAGTAGTCGTAATTTTTAATTAAAAATCCTGATGTATTGGAAACTTCCTCCTTTTTGAAGTAGGTTAATAAAACTGAAAGTGACGATCAGCCTCCAGCATAAACTGAAGTTGCTATCGCATTGCCTATACTATTGAATAATGCGGCAATTTTATGCCACCTATAAAATAAAACTGTCGGATATAAAGCTGAGAGTAGTACGATCTTGTTACGATGTGGCTACCAAGAGCAATTTTCCTTCTCACATTTTTACGCTTTCCTGTAGTTATGTCCACCGCACGCGGCAAATTGCGCCTCAAACTTGACACTTTCATCGCAAACTTTATCATTGACCCCGTTTTAACAGCCAGAACATAAATAGTCATTTATATACTTTTGTTCTCCACGTCCAAGGTTACCAAAGAGCCTTTCACGTGAGTTATTATCGATATACACACAGCGTTACGCAGTTAGCTCTAAGAGAGTTTATGAAGGGAAGGAGTAAACCAGCAATGTGCATCGTATGAAATGACGCAGCCGAGCCGGTCATTGCACGTCACGTGGTGTGAGTCAGCGGAAAAAATCTCATTGCGCTCGCCGGTGGCCACTTTATAAACAAAAGAGCGTACATTCACCAAATAAGCCGCAGTGCTTTAGACTTATGGAGAAGTGTTACGATTGAATTTGGTTGTAGGTACTTGAGCGTCTATAGTTTCAGTTGCGAATTATCCGTGCTTCATCTGACTGTCGTAACCCGAGGCCTCGACTATACTGGTCGTAATGCTATTCCGATATAATTACTTGTCTTGACGCAGCATGTCTTTCACCGCGCGTTAGCGTCGCTCTCACCTTATTTGTGCCGATTCGACGTACCTTAAATAAGACTGGGTGACTTAAATGGGACTTTCCGGTTGTTACAGATTTGCAGCTCGCCGCTGAGCTTGGGAAGACGTTGTTGGAGAGGAACAAGGAGCTCGAGACAGCGCTACGCCAGCACCAGAATGTCATCGAGGACCAGACGCAGGAAATCGAAGTAAGTCCATTGCATACAGAGTGATTCAGGTGCAGTTCGTGACTGATTCCATGGTGAAAGTTACTCAGTGTGACCCTCCCGATC
The DNA here is from genome assembly GCA_905147355.2 of Apotomis turbidana. NCBI lineage: Eukaryota > Metazoa > Arthropoda > Insecta > Lepidoptera > Tortricidae > Apotomis > Apotomis turbidana. The sequence continues at coordinate 20,275,203 of LR990288.1, read as the reverse complement.
ACCCCTATATAACTCCTGCTCATGACTCTTGAATCACCTGTATAGTATAAGAGAACCTGTATAAGAACTGTTAGTAGAACAGATAAAGTATAAGGACTGTTTCAAATTTAGCGAAAGCCGTACATTATTAACAAAAAAACCATGCGTGAGCAATTATTGCACCTAACATTTGCGGCGCTCAAAACTTTTTGAGCACCGCAAATTTGAATGTGCACTTGCACATTCGTGGACTACACACATCACAAGACCATACTATTGAGGCCGTCGATAACTTGAACAAGGCGTCTGGTAAGGTTAATTACCTTACTTAGAGTTATTTTTATACATGTACTTACAAAAAATGCATTATGAGGCCTTATTCCTTTAAATTGCTGATAGTTTTACACATTTTTCTCTATGATCAAACATGTTTCTTAACAAATTATTGATGTTACTACCTAGAACAGGGCTATTTGAATTCAATGGTATAAATATATTTGAAACCTACAGTTTGAATTTTTCATTCATAATTTTTGTTTCAAAAACTACTCGAAATTGACAAAATTCACGCGAAAAATTAGTTTTTTCAACTTATTTTCGACTGCACGCAATGAAAGCATGATACCTATAGCTATGTGACTACCTAGAACTCGGGGAAAAGTAATATTCACTTCAAAAATTTGGTTGAAATATTCAATATATTTGTCATAATATGAAAAAAATAAATTTTAAAAGGAATATATAAGGCCTCTTAAGTCAGGATATTTTTTGCATGCGTCAAAATATCTCTTTAATGGGGCTAAACATGAAATAAAATAATGATTATTATCTTCATCAAAGTGTAAATCTTATCCATCTGCACAACAAAAACAAAGTCGACGACCTTATGTGTCAGAAATTTCAAATTATGGAGCAAGTTTAACAATGCCTTACTCTTGCATCCTGCCTGCTTAAGAAAGAGCCTAAAAAGGCTTTAAATAAAAACATAATAAGCACAGGAAGTGCTATGTAAACTTCCGAAACTACAAGTTAGTTATGCCTATGAGGCAGTAATTATAATTCGTTATAATCACCCTTGATTAGGCGTCATATAATTAAAACATACTATTATGTCATAGATACTACTTCATTGATGCACTCTTCGTATATTGCGTAGCGAAAATGCTAGCGACAATGGCTATTTACTAGTTTTTACGCCATGCCAGGCGTTACGTAAGTGAGTTAGAGTCCGAGGACGACGGCTTGGGTTTATTACCCACTGTAGGTAATTACCCTCCACGAGTCGGCGTTTTAAAACAAACAAAATAAGTCGATGGATCTTGGAGCCTCTATGTATGTAAGGTTTTTTAACATGCTGTTCGCACCGGACTTGGAATGAAACAAATTATGAAGACAACGAATGCGTTCCACGATTGCGCTTTGAACGCGCTGTACCTAATAAGTGAAGACTAATTGGGTTAAATATATACGTAGAATAATATACAATACGTACTCACTCCTGTGGCGAGGAGACATTCTCATTAGCGGGTTTGTACTTCCAAACACAAAGTCCAACTCACTGCTAGTGACGTCTATCCGGACCTCCGGGTTAGGTAAACTAGTGTCATAGTTCAAATAATGTCTATAAAAATAGATCTATAAAAAAAAATTGTGGGGGTAATATTAATATTAATTGATCTATGGCCCAAAACTACGTCGTTATATAATTAATTCAAGGTCCGCATCTTTCGGTGATAGGGAAGTTAGGGAAGACATTTTTTGCATTTCCATAGTTTGGCCTACATTTAAAATTACGAACTTCAAACCTTTCCAATTCCAGTAGGTAATACTCTACCGCACATAACATACCTATCACCAGAATATAAAATATGTCTTAAGATAAACATTTCATATTTCCAGTACTTAACAAAACAAACGGTCGCGCTGCGCGAAGTCAACGACTCAAGACTGAGAATCTACGAGCAACTAGAGGTGAGCATCCAGGATTTGGAGCGCGCCAACCACAGACTCGCCGTCGACCACTCCGCCGACAAGAAACACATTAAGACGTGAGTCCATTACACTATTACACGCTTCAAACCATAGACAACTCTAAAGACAATGTTATACATCTCAAGATGCTAGCGGACCTAGCGGTAGCTTTGTAAGCCACCGTTGCACGAACATTAGATACATTAAGTTTTTCTGCATCCAACATTTTCTCATAATTATTTACTCGTTGCATTATCTCCGATAGCATTAGCTGAAGAAACTAACACACCCACTTCCTCTCGTTACAGTTTGTGCTCAAACATCGAAACGCTCGAAGGAAAATGCGAGGAACTACAAAAGACCGTCGACGACCTCACCGCGCAACTAGAGATCGCCAGGCGACGCGCGGAACGGAAACCAAGCCAACCAGAAAGCGCTGAGAAACCCAAAGAGAAAGAACTAAAACCGGCCGAACCGGTAACGCCTAACTCGAAAAAACTGGATGTAACCAGTACGCCGTTGAAATCTATCGCTCCCCTCCCAGAACTGACAAAAGAGGACGAGGATCTCCTCAGGATAAGCGATGAGTTACGGGAAAGCAAGGTGGCCTTTGCCCAGGAACAGAGGCGAGTCACGGAACTTGAGGAACAGTTAGCGTCTATAGTGCAAGAGAACAACCGATTGCAAGATCAGTTGAGGAATTGGAATCAGAGTAATGAAGAGCCCAAATCGATGCACGAGGAATTCGCGATCTTAGAAGAAGTCAGGTAAGCTGAGAAGCTATGACTGTGACTATTCCTTATACCGACCATTATAAGAGGCCTCAGAAATTGTTAAATGTTTAGAAATTAGATTACCTATGACAAAAAGTTTTGAGAATTTCACGGAATCAACGTTTCAGATACTTTCAATCTAAAAGTTCAAACAAGTAATTAAGTTAATATTTGGTCTTATTGCCAACGGTTAAGTATTGCAGTATTCAGTATATTCTGCGTTTATTTTAGAACTGTGAAGTGATGATGTATGCGTAAACCGTATTGTATTTTATGAGATAATTATGGTCCTTTCAAAACAGACTCAATGATAATGAAATATCAATACGCAAGATTACCTAATTAAGTCAGAATAAAATAGCCATGAACTAAGGCCATTATTAAGGCATTAGGGCCAAGCGTGCCACACGGGGTAAACGCACCTACCATTACAAAACTTCTTTTAAATGTCTGAGGCCCCCTATATTGTATCCTTATGCCTTTCATTGCAGACAAGGTCAACTATGCATCAGATGTCTGCGAGGCGTAGAGCGAGGAGACGATATGTCCTCCATGCTCGACGGCGACGATGATGACAGAAGCGCCATCAGCTCTCTGATCCTCAGTCCTTCTGTCCAGGACAGCCCCAGAGACGAGCTCGTAACGACAAAACTCATCAAATTCGATGTAAGTATCTGTACAAAGTCCTGTAAAATACTCCTACTCTATCTCTATACCTTTTCTTGAGCCTGTTCTTTGTGTATAACTTCCTGTCCTATTAACTTTCTGTACCTAGTCAATTCTTTGCATAATCAGTACCTTTATCTAACAGCACTATTCTGAAACTTCGAGCAAAGTAATTAACAGTACTAACCTGCCGAACTAATCAGTTTATGAACCTATAGATCCCTGACAGCAACATTTTAAAACGAAAATGAAATCGAGTTACATTGAAATACAGATCACGGGTCAGCTTTCGCACCCTTTGGAAATGTCATGTCATGCATAAACCACGACGTTTCCCTTTAAAATCTCATGAATGTTTCACTCGTTTCTAGGCGACAATGCTTTTCCAACTGCCCCTGATGTTGTTGCTCACGCTTTGCATATGCATAATGAAGCGCATTTGCAGTAGTTTTCTTTGGATTTATCGTATGTAGTCGAAGGTACGTCCATTACTGACACGTTACTAGACTAAGCGATCAGAGCACGTCAAATGGTGAAGGTTCTTGTGACACTCAGTACTGGGTAAACCGCACGACAGTTCATTTCACTCACTTCTAAATTAACATGCATGACCTTTTGACTTACTGTATATTAATTAACTATTCTGTATATTTTGTATATTTATACGATAAAACAGTAGAATTTAATCGATGTTCACTATTGTGATGTGTCTAATATTAAATGTGGAGTAATGGGTGTATATTTGACTAATCATCTTTTTTTAAGTATCATTTGTCCGACTCTACCATTCATTTAAATTACATACATGCTATGTTATTATGAACATTAGCACTTATTTCTATAACTTAAATATATTAATGACGGTTGCTTATTCTTTATATATTCCATCGAAACGATTTTCAGTATAATTATCATAGAATTTCAGGACTCACTTCAGTAACATGCATTATTCAACCAAATACCAAATTTGTCATTCATTGAGAATGCTATACCATTACTTAATTATCATCATTGATTTTAATATCGTAACGCAAACCTTTAATTTATTAATTCTCAATTTCCACCTTTCGTGTTTATTCTCCAGAATGCGAAGGAAAAGCTACTTCAAGGCATATGGGCTAACAAGGAGGATGGCCACGACAACCCTTACAGAGAGCTCGTACAGAAATACGAGGCTCTTCTCGAAGTGCAGCTGTCGCAGGTGAAGAACATCCGCAAGAACAGGCCCCCCCTGCCCCCGCTGCCCGCCGCCGGGCCCGTGTCGCTGCAGGACGAGCTGCAGACCTCCGGCGACTTCAGCGCCTTCAGCGTCAAGGACACCGACGAAGAGAGCGGCCACGGCGAGGACCAACAGAAGGAGAAGAAGGTCGACGCGACCTGCCGCAAGAAGTTCATCCAGACTCCCGACTTCTCCGAGGCGGAGACCTCCAGCTCCGGCTTCTCCGACGAGACCAGCAACAAAGCCACGCAGACGGAGCGCGAGCGCCCCGGCTCCTTCCTCTGCACCATCGCCGACGGCGAGGACTACCGCTTCAGCATCTACGACGACGTCAGCCCCATGGACAGCCGCTTCCGCAACCGGCCCGAGTACAGAGAACTCTTCAAGGAGATCTTCACCATCCTCAAGAAAGCGGCCGAGAACAAGGACGACGGCGAGCAGCTCCCGCTGCTCGACGACACCGCCGCCGGCAAGGTGCCGCCCGTCACGCCCGCCAACGAGGACCTGCCCGGCAACTTCACCGACGACACTCAGAGCGTATTTTCTTCTGTCATGTCTGAACAGTCGATTCCAGTCTCCGATATCACCGCTCCAGAGACCCCCACCCTCAAAGAGAAGGAGAGACCAGTGTCCGAATCTTCGAAAGCGAAGGAAATCGAGAACAAAGAGAACAAACCGGTGGAGGAAAACGCGACCGCCAAACCTAAAGAGAAGAGAGAGCCCGAAAAAACTACCGAGAAACCGAACGAAAAGGAAAAAGAGAAGGAGCGCGTTTTGACCCCACTGGTCCGTCAGCCTCTGGAGTACATAGCGGCCACTAGAAAGAAGTCCAGACATCGCAACAGGAAACACAGCCAGGAGCGACAGGGCGCCGACTCGCCGGTCTTCCCGTCGCCCCCCAAGATCACCTACCAGAAGTCGTCGAGTAAGAAACGAAGGGACTACCGCCCTATCGAAGTGAGTCCGCTGGTCCGGGCGAGCGAGGGCCCGGCGGAGTGGAACGGCTCCACGCTGCAGTTCTACAACCGCAACATGAACTCGCCGACGCCCAGCGCCAGCGGCCGCACCGGCAAGATCTACCAGGGATGGAACCCGGAGACGGACTCGTGGGACATCAAGCAGAGCACGGCGTCCCAGGAGATCCACAAGCTGCGCAAACTCGAGCTCTCCTATGCGGAGGTGCTCAGGAACGCGGACAAAACCAAACCGCGCCGCAAAAAGCACCAGTAATTTATTCGTTAAAATTTTATTACGTCGACCCCTCTTACTCATCAGTAGGAGCCGAGTGATCCGAACGCCATTTGTCTTTGCCAACTGGACATATTATTTAAATTAAGAGTATTTGTTTGTGATCTGCTAGTGTTATTTTATTACTCTAACTTGTATTCAAAATCTTAAATTGCCATAATTATAAACCGGTATATCGTTCGTATACCTCGCTAATAATATGTATACCTTTGTCATAAGTCTGTCATTCAGTAATGTACTGCCCTCCGATATCCCGAACAGTACAGTAACAAACAACCTTGCATTTATGTTCAAAGTTGAATTTGGCTTGAATTGAGTTCCGCAGTTGAAATGAATTCGTCATTTTAGAGTTTTTTTAATTTTAACTCTGATTCTGTTGCTATAGTCACTATTATAATTGTATATTATGTATTCGATTTATGATTTGTAAATATTATTTTCGTTTAAGTTAATTATTTTTTTTTAATTGCCATGGATATTTGAGAGTACTCAAGATTTGTATGGAGCGTAATGCTATTTAATGAAGACAGGAAGGTTGAAGGTATAAATAAAAATTTGCATTAATAATATAATCAGCTTTTCATTTCGGACCTCGCGGCGGTATAAATATGTAACACAAAAGCGTAATAAATAATAAAACGCTACAATATATTACAATAATATAATTTATGCATTCTTTATACAGTCACTAGGTAGCACTACCCTTTTGAACGCCACGGACGTCAGGCACCGTGCTAGGGCGCCAGGTAGGCATGACTTGTGATATAACATTTTTGAACCAACGTAATGCGTCGCTTAGTGTAACGTTCGAAATTATGCTGTTTTTCCGCTGACGTGCTAAAAAAATAATTCTTGTTTCACCAGATTTCCATAAAACAGAGATTTCAAAATTATAAGTATGGCTGATTCAAATAACAGTCCAATCAAAACTCGTTAAAATTCTCGAGTACGTTACATTTTCTGGTTCAAAAGTATCTCTTGTCGACTCAGCATTAAAGTAACTGTCAAATTTTAATTATGTAAAAATGTCAGCTACCTACTTTTGATGCTGACCATACCAAGATAGGACATTTGTTTAACAACTCATAACTATAGACCTATTTTGTAAGGCATATAGTAGGTTATGTAATTTCCTAACAACACGAACATACAGTCAAATCTTATAATATTTTGTTAATAATTTAATTTCAGATACAAAGTTCCAATCGGATTCCAAGATTAGTTTAAAAATGAAATTAATTTAAAAGTGCATTTTAAAATGTATGATACATATATTGATTGGAACGTTACACTAGTCGAAACAATACATTAGATGGAGAAAATTTATATCACAACATTCCGCACCCGTTGGCACAAGCCGTCACGAAATCCAGGTGTTGTTGACCGAGCGGATCAGATTCAGTACCCTCACCAATCTCACCATGAGTTTACAGTGACCGTACTTGCTAGCGAAAATTGTAGTTCTACAAAGTAAAACCGCTATTCTGCCGCTGTACTATTCTCCATACAAATCGTTTACGCTGTCGCTAGCGAGTGCGTTCACGTTAACTCATGGTAGGGTACTGGTGTAAGTTGCTAACGCCACAAAAAATTTCGATCGCATCTATGCTTTTCGTATAAATAATATGATCACCAGACATCATAGAATTACATTTTAGACATGTGTGACAGTCGCGGAAACCGAAGAAAATATCATAGAATTAGTTTATTTTCGTTGAAGGTATTATGATATTCTCATAGTCATAGGTGTGGCCGTAATTTAAAAGATTAGAATGAGTTAATAGGTATAAGTAGATAACTCTAAAGTCTAAACGCGAATTGCATCAGCAACATTGAACGGGCCGCATACACATTAAAATTGCGATAACAGGTGTCGTTTCATATATAAATATTAACTTACGATTACAGACAATTTGAGACAACCGGCTGTGATTCCTCATTTTGATTTAAATCCACAAATTCGACACTACCATGATGTCTGCGATGAAAATACTTCTAACGACGTTTTTTGGCGTTAGCACACTTACACTCTCGCTCCACGATATAAGAAAACAAGGTATGCTATTCCGAAACAGGCGACACGAGCTAAGGCGTCACGCTATGAATTAGTGGAGTCTGTTTTTTTTTGGGATTTTGATTAGCGGTGTATCATTAATACTCCCTGATTCCCTTGTTACCTGTATGAATCTCATAAAATCGTGGGTGTTCTAAATCAATTATTACGACACACTAACATTTAGTCAAAGCAAATCACAATTGTGATGCATTAAAATTTGTTTCAATCAATTATTTTATGAGTGGCGGACGAAATGTTTTTTCTGAAATTTATTTACTACTAGCTTCACCCGCGTATTCGTTCTGTGTCAGTAAGCTGCTAATATACTCCAGGGAAGGTTTAAACGGTGAGGCCGTTTAAACCTTCCCTGGAGTACGACAAACATTTCAAAACCAAAACAGCTAAATCTTCCCAGTCGTTCTCGAGAGAGATATATATAATATAGATATAGATATGGATATAGATAATCGGCAACTAATCAGTGACGTAAGCAAGTGTCGCTAGCCGGAGTGTCAGACCTCGTTCTTTGATCACCTCTCGCTCAAGTCTACTTGTTGTTCTGATCGGCGAGCTCCTTCTCGACGATCTTGCGATACTCGTCGAAGCCGCCTTCTATACTGGCCACCGTGCCGTTGCCACAGATCCACAGCTCCTTGCACACGACTCGTATTAACCGCTCGTCGTGAGATACCAGGATTACTCCGCCCTGGAAAGAAAATGGTAGGTATGACGTTTTTGTACAGTGGTAAATCCAAATAACTGAAGTTTTGAAGAGAACTGAATGAGCTTCACGTCTAGCATAACTGTGAAACATGACGCTTTGTCGCGAGACAAATACTATCAGTCACTTTCCTTTCAATACCGTGCGAGCAAGACAGTTGACGCTGAGTCGTGCGACAAGTGAACTCGCGCCCCGCTGGTGTGTACCTATGACACTTGATGCGTAGATAGACAGTCTTAGTTTAAGACGAGGGGTACCCCCTTATGGTGTAACCGCAGAGAAACGATAAAAAACAAAAACATAATATTCTCAGAATTCACCCTTGACTCTTGTCCTCTGGAGAGACTCGCGAAGGTCTGCAAATCCAGGTTACTCACACCGAAAATGCTTAGCGACCAAATCCGTAACTTACCAGTCACCGCTAACGCCGAGATTACCCAACAGTCAAATTCATAACCTATCGTGTACTAGTTGATACCTTTGCCCAATGCCTTAATGGTCTCTCAATGTCCAAGTAATTTGTGGGCCGATCCAGTACTAGGAATTTAGGGTTTCCCATGCACATGATAGCGAAAGAAAGACTTGCGATGGACTTGCGCCAGGTCGCCACTCACACAAAAACTACTCGACAAATTAGTAACTTACCGTATACTTGTTGATGCCCTTGCCGAGCGCCTCAATGGTCTCGATGTCCAAGTGATTCGTGGGCTCGTCGAGTACCAGGAAGTTAGGGTTGCCCATGCACATGATAGCGAAGGCCACTCTCGACTTCTGTCCTCCGGAGAGACTGCCGATGGTCTGCAGCGCCAGTTCACCGCTGACGCCGAAGCTGCCGAGCTGTCGCCTGTATTCTTCTATCGTTTTGCCTGCGAAAGTAAGGATAGTAAGGTTAAATGTAAGTCGTAATATTAATCTGGATATATAGAGAAAGTTAGACATTTCATTCTTGTGCAATTAAACGAGAAGGGTTTCATCACCCTAAAAGATCATGCATAGGTTTTGGGGTATTTCAGTCGCCCGAAGCCTCCTAATGCAGAAACAGCAGTAGATTGTGAATTTAGTTTTTAGACCTTTTAGGATTTCATGCTGATATAATACCATGTAACACTCGTGAACATTATATACCAATTTTTTCGGATCATGAATTTTCGTTAGACCATGGTCTCACCCTATAGAAAGTAAGGTCCAGAATTAGTTATGATTATGACTTACTCATACCTTAATTGCAACATGGTAACATGGTAGGGAGCAAGCCTACATCCTGGCCAGTGAAAATCCAGACATTAGGAGAGATCATGGGAGTGGACTCTTTGTTGCTCTCTTATAAATGTCAGTACATACCAGGGTAGCTCTTCTGAAGCAGCTCGACAGAATTGACGTTCATCTCGAGCTGGTCGACGTGATGCTGCGAGAAGTAGCCGAACTTGAGTCCGCGGTGCACGCTGCGAATGCCGCTGGTGGGCGTCAGGATGCCCATGATTATTTTTAGTAACGTCGTTTTGCCCGCGCCGTTGTCACCCACCTGGAAAGTAGCGCATGTCATCCTCCTAGCCTTTGTCCCATTTATTGAGAATGAATTCTCAATCGGGGTCGGCTACCTAAATCCCAAGATGTGGCGTAGGCACTAGTTTTTACGCAAGCGACTGCCATCTGACCTTCCAACCCAGAGGGGAAACTAGGCCTTATTGGGCTTAGGTGGTTTCCTCACGATGTTTTCCTTCACCGAAAGGGAAATGGAAAGTAGCGCATGTATTATTGAAAAAAATATGTTATATAAAGTTTTTCGGATACTTTAGATATAACGCTAATAATCACACTAATATTATAAAGGCGAAAGTTTGTGAGTGCTTATTTGTATGTTTGTTACTTCTTCACGCTAAAACGTCTGGAGCAATTTTGATAAATTTTGGTATGAAGGTAGCTGATACCCTGGATTAACACATAGGCTACTTTTATTGATGAGCGAGTAACACCGCGCGGCGCTGCTGGCAGCAGCAGTAGATCTATCATTTACTTATCACGATAAACTCTTAAAGACTTAACACACAAGATTGTGTATTTTTGTGCAGTTCACTGTGATGTACGATCACCTCCATTGTTAGACTAATTTTATTATAGATTATTGTTATAATTTCATTGAGTTGCATAATGTTATACGAAAGTCAGGAAAATTGGAAGCTTAAAATATTTGAATCGAAAAGACATTAGGATTCATCTTACATAAAAATATATAGAAACACCGAAAATAGTGCCAACAAGACATGCAATAGGATAAAGGAAAGATGCGGAAAATCGGTGAGCGACATTAATACTTAAAAAAAAAACATCATATTTGCGTGCTTTAAATACGTCTAGAAACCTAGTTAGCGCTTCAAAGTGAAGCCAGTTTGGTTAGCCACAGGCTAATATTTGTCTGTGTGCGCATGTGTCACAACGTCAATGTCACAAGCAAAACGTCTCTATTGGTTAAGTCCCTTTAAGTAGATATATATTGAGAGTTCTAGCTCATTTTATTTGCGGTTATTAAAATAAATTTAGTATGAAGTTTGTATGGGGATATCAAATTACCAACTGCAAAATAGAAGTTAACTTTGTCAGCACTTGTATGTGCTTATATCTGTTTGCGGTTAGATAAATGAGGATTGTATGTAGTTTATATGGAGATGGGTAAGTGGTAAATGCAAACTTAACTTTGCTTTGTTTTTTTAATTGATAGTGATGAATTCTTGTGGTTTTGACCATGATGATAAGGATGCTCTTATCTATAAATAGAAATAAAACATTCAATGCTGTAGGAGACTTATTTTATTGATTGAGGCTTCTAGCTCATTTTATTTGCGGTTGTTAAAATAAATTTAGTATGAAGTTTGTATGGAGATATCAAATTACCAACTGTAAAATAGAAGTTAACTTTGTCGGTGCTTTTGTATATGCTTATATCTGTTTGCGGTTATATAAATGAGAATTGTATGTAGTTTATATGGAGATGGGTAAGTGGTAAATGCAAAACTTAACTTTGTTTTGTTTTTTAATTGATAGTGATGAATTCTTGTGGTTTTGACCATGATGATAAGGATGGTCTTATCTATAAATAGAAATAAAACATTCAATGCTGTAGGAGACTTATTTTATTGAGTATTTAGAACAGTAGGTATTTTATAATGACCCCATGCCATGGTATCGTTACTAGATTCTATTATAAATCTCTTATCGTCCTTACCACATAAAACTTTTTTTCTTTTAACTTGGGTGTATACATTATGCTTATCGCTAATTATATTAAAACAATTATCATAAAAGTTCTTATTCAAGTCTAAACATGCACTATACTTATTAAAGTTGAGTTTTCTTACTACAGCGGCACAGACGCCCTTATTCTTTTTTATATCTTTTCTCTGACCTTCAATATCTGAATCTAATATATAGCTATACATCTTAGACCTCAAGGCGATAAATTCCCTTATTATTCGACCGTTTGATTCGTCTTTCATTTTTCCAACAATTTTTTTGTTTATCCTTGGCAGATTGTAGATGTTATCTAAAGGAAAATCAAAAGTGTCAAAGCGAGCCTCCAAGTCTGGTTTAATATCATCATAGAAGTTTAATGTATTTATATTATATACAAAAGAGTCTGTATCTGTGTAAAGGAGGCTTGCATTCTCACCGTACTTTGGTAACATGTAATTATAATGGAAGTCATACATAACTATTTTACTCAATTCGAGTACTGTATAGCCAGCATAAATAGGTTTATCATATACAATTGTAGTTTTATTCATTTGGACGGCTACTAGGTTTTCGGAGAAGATGGTGGCACTATGAAAATTCGGTTTTGAAATGTACCGCTCAAGGCCGTACTTACATTTAGTTTTACCCCTCACCACATCCCACTGTGTGCAAAACTTTACATCGACTCGTTTTTGTACATTTTCTATAGTCTTACCAAAAATAGCATTATTCATAAGCTTGAAAAAGTCTTTTTCAAAAGAGTTTTTTGCTTTCATACGCATTTGCGTGTTTAGATCGATATATGATTTAAGCCAGGGACGTTGGTTAAATGACAGGATGCGATGAATCTTTTTTACTACTAATCCATGTTTTATAGCTTGTTTCAAGTTTAGGTAGTGTATAATGTAATTACTTTTGTTATCAAGTGTCAGTAGTAACTTTTTAGTTTTACCACCAGGTGGAGCTTTGGTTTCCGCACAAAAGGGGTAGTCATTATGCAAGTAGTGTAAATCAGACGGATATTCCAAATCTACTTCTAGTATGTAACCGGTATCAGAGTCTTCATATTGCTGTGCAATATCGAAACTATTTATTTCATCATCATTCAACCATCGAAAGCCTTTAATTGGGAGTGGTCTTCGCATGGCATCGCCATAAAGATTATTCACATCTAAATAAATAATAAAATTACTTTCCTGACTAGGGTCATAGTCCTTCATGAATTGATTGTTTGCTTTAACATAGCGTTTTGATGCTTGACTAATACCACCTCTAACACCTGCTTTTATGAATTGGACCATTTCATAGTCGGTGAATAGTTCAAGTTCCACCGCGGTGTACTTCAACATTGCGTCCCACGTAAGACCGGGTGCTGTGAGATATTGACATGGATCTAGTTTATATACATCCATACATATATTACGAAAGTTCTCAAACACTTCGGCCAGCAATAAGACGTCTGTCTTTAGGTAAAGATCGCAATATTCCCCCAGAGTCTTAATATTAAACGTTTCCCACACCTTTTGCGCGTGTTGATAATCTACATCAGAGATGTGAGAATCTGAAAGTTTACTATAGAAAACATCTTGATGAGGTAAACATGTTTCATCAAGTATGCTCCAATCGCTCACATACTCATAGGGGAAAACTCCCTTACGAGTTAACAATTCAAGATAATTAACCTGCTGCTCGTTATCAGTTGAGGTGGGTAGAAAATTTGGTAATATTTTAAATTGCGCCCTAGTGAGATTACCTACTAATTTATCTAAACTAGATGACATAAACTTGTAAGAATCAACAAATCTTAAACTAAAATCACCAATATCTAGACTAAAAGAAATGTATTTTTCTTTGTTATGGGCAATACAACTTATTTTATTATTTACTGCGGCCAATTCTTTTATAAAAAGATGACTATCATACCCGCTCAAGTTGTGGAAAAACACAGGTATAAATTGCGGTACCTTAAACTGCAAGTTGCATAATGCATGAGCATATCCTCTTATTTTACCGGTGAGATGACAATGATCAATTACAGGTTTATCAGTATTGTCAAAAGCACGGTTGCATATATGACAACATTGAGATATTGGCACTTCACCTGCCATCGGCATAAGTATAGTTAGAATCTTACAAATATCTTTTGCATCCCTATGAATGTATTCCACAAACTTTTGTACACAATCTTCACCACGATATGTCACAAATTTCGATAACTTATCATCATAATCACACTGAATATAATAACCAAAACTACATGGTACGTGTTTTTGAACATTACGAGAGTTAGATACAGAACCACTGCTGCTGCTGCTGCTGCTGCTGTCATTGATGGGGCGCAGGATGGACTCAAAGTCTGCATATATAACGAAGGGCACCTTCATTTGTTTGGATGTATTTTTAAACTTTATATACTTGTCTTGTATCACGGGCAGCTGTACAAGCAATTTACCACATCCCATTCTATAGTGAATATCAAACTTATCTTTAGTGGAAAAGTGTTGCAGGCAGCCATCACAAAGTAAAACCTTCCCATTATGTTTTGTCATCTGTGATTTTACTAATCTTGAAAGATTTTTTATCCAACAGTAGTGACTTTGTTTTCCTTTTTCAAAAAACAATAAATTAACATGACGTGTCTCCTCCTCCTCCTCCTCCTCCTTCTCACTTAGTAGATGTAGATTATTTTTTGAAATGTATAACGGTTGAATGATTAACTTATCCACACCATAAACGTTAATCTTTAGTCTATTCATTCGTTCGAATTTTTTCAGGTTTTTAATATTCACAGGACACTCGATACCCTTTGTATTTAACACCTTCTCATAATGAGGGTAAGAGGATATGCGATCGTTATTCTTTTCCGCAGGATATAATGCACTGGTAATCGCCCAGAAAAAACACGCATTATCCTTGTTTTTTACATTAACACATGCTTTTTTCATTTGGATCCATTTCGGGAGTGGTATATATGACCTTGCTTGTAGCGGGTTGTACTTGTTAATGTTAATGTCTAAAAATTCGATTTTCTCAAGTGCCCATCCGCTATCGCGTTCTTGAAAATCTTCACTTTTTCTCGTTATCGTGGAGGTGATGTATTCCATAAAAGCAGGTACTTCCGACTTATCGGACAGATTTGTATTGCGTGTGTTGAAGGACTTCAAGTCATGTAGCACCTCACCTTCAGTGGTGGTTTTAAAAAACATACAAAATAATTCGACATTCACTTTTATGTTTCTATGTATTGACAGCTCTGCGGTGATAAGTTTCTCTAGTTTATTTTCGATTTTGCTCAAGTAAACTTGAAGGTCTAATATTTTCTTCGATCCATTGATTCGATAGGTTGCAATGCGACTCTTGAAGGCACTATTTAAAATATAAAGACTAAAATCACAATCTTTATCTTCAACACATAGTAACTTGTGACGTTTAGTTTTTGAGTGAGCTATTGCTCGATTAGTTGGAATATCTTCATTACAAAAATGACAGTGGTGAGCACTCATGATGATGAAAACAATCAAACTGAATGTGAGGTGGTGTATTCTCCGTTTTATAACTACTTATACCATTATCACCTATGTAATATTTTCCTGTTAGAGTGTTTTAACTTTTGGCGGGGCATAATACTCACTCCTGGAACACTTTTGTGTAATATTTTCCTGTTAGAGTGTTTTAGTATACTGAAACAGTGTGTTTGTGTAGCGTTGTTACGTCATGTGGCAGGTGTGGGGGTGGTTTGGGGGGGTGGTTTGGGTGTGGTGTGGTGTGGGGTGGTGTGGGGTGGTGTGTGTGTGTGTGTGTGTGTGTGTGTGTGTGTGTGTGTGTGTGTGTGTGTGTGTGTGTGTGTGTGTGTGTGTGTGTGTGTGTGTGTGTGTGTGTGTGTGTGTGTGTGTGTGTGTGTGTGTGTGTGTGTGTGTGTGTGTGTGTGTGTGTGTGTTGGATTTGCGGGGTGTGATTCATGCAATTAGTGGATGATCAAAACAGGAAGATGTAGCTTGGTAACAACGGTTGGCTGATGCAACAAATAGCTTTAAAGCGGTAACATGTATATGGGATAATTATCATCTGTTAAAAACGAGAAATATATGAAGTAAACTTTTACCCTACGACTTTGTCTGTGTACTATTAGATTTCTATTTTTTGTGAATCATCTTTCTCTATAAAAATCTCTAATATAATGATATCATTTACTTAATGGTTTAAACGATAAATGGTAACAGACAAATAATATTAATGGTTATTTTATTTGTTGTTATGGATGAGGTTTCCGGGAAGTTTTACACACTCAGTGCTCCTATGGGAATGATAACTGGGTATTGTAGTGTGCGTATGCACACTTGTTTTGTGTGTATTTAAAGCTGATACTATTTAAGAACCGCGGAGGGGCTTGTGACTTATAGTTCTCTGACTCATTCGGAATATGCAGTACTACAGAGCCAATATTGAAGAGGTTCGAGTGAGGGGGCGTGGTAGGGTTTTACAGCATTTGTTAAACAAAAAGCTGAAGGAGTGTGAAGAGCTGATGAGGCGCATAGAGGCTAGTCAGCGAGCCTCGCCCAACCCCAACATTCGCCATCCCCCAGAGGTGAATGAGCAATGGGACGATGAGTGGAGTCCTACCCCTCCACAGCTGCTGGTTGCTGAGTTGACACAGCATCAGCCACCCGGCACCACCACCACCACCACCATCTATAGCGGGAGGGGGGCCTGTTGGTATCGTCACCCCAATGATCCGATACGTGACCCAAACACGTAACCAACCATGAGGTGTTGCAGCATCAGCCACCAATCACCATTACCACCACCAGCATTACAAGAATGTAAGTTTTTGGAATAGTTAAAAAAAGAAATGTAGTGTTATTATAGTTTGAGTTTACAAAATTATTTTTAATGCTATACTTTTAGTGACTGTATTATGAGGAAAATTATATTCCCCCACCCCACTCGTCCTCAGAGGGCTATAGATATATATTGTCATGGTTTTACCTGTATTGTTACATACTTACTTCATCAATTGAGCACTCTGTGTGTGTGTGTGAGCTATTCATCCTTCAGATTTTGTAAGTTATATTTTTTCCAAAAATGTCTTCTCATCTCGATCAGTTAAACGCTGTAGGTGCTAAAACTACCAATTGGGTGCGGGTGAGAGACTTGCCCATGAATACATCGCTATTGATTGAGAGTTGTAGCCGGAGTCCTTCAAAATTTGACCAGTCCAAGCAAGATGTAATCTTAAGTCTGAAGGATATCGGTTTAGTGAATCTTCCGAGTCGGTTCAGGGAGCTCAACGATGAGATTGTGGAAATATTAAATGACGGCAAACATTTTCTTGTATACAAAGGTCCCTTAGGACACACATTCGAAGTAGAGTTTAAGAAACTTTAAATGAGTTGTTTATTTAAATATTTTTGTGCTTTCAGGAAAAAATGTCAATCACGAATATAGATGCTCAAAATTTTAAGCAGTCTCTCATTAATCACTTAAAAAGTAATGAATTTATAAGACTATGGTTGAATGAGATGCCGACTTATTTGTTAATTAATAAATTAAATTCATATATTACAATATTTTATGTTAACAATGATAATTTATACGAATATTATGTGCTAATGGGTAATATTAATATCAATGTCAACTGTTTTTTAAATATTTTGGAAACCGCTCCTTTGGAGTGCTATAAAATTTCTTTGTTTAATATAGACATAGCAAATAAATTTGTATCACTATTGTTAATAGCGGTTGGGGACTATTTAGTCATTGAATTTCAATAACTATTTCACTGTATAACTGCTTGTGCTTAACGATTTTGTACTTTAAATAATTGTTTAATATAGCACTTGTTATTGTGATGACTGTACTGCAATTGCAAATAATTTTTTTATCACTATTGTTAATAATGGTTAGGGACTATTTAATAATTGAATAACTGTTTAACTGTATAACTGCTTAACGATTTTGTATTTTAAATGATTGTTAAATATAACAATCTACCATCTGCTATCTGCCATCTGATATCTGCTATCTGCTATCTGATAGCTGATAGCGGATAGCAGATAGCGGATAACAGATAGCGGATAGCAGATAGCAGATATCAGATGATTCATCTAATATCCAGTTACCTGTTACCTGATTGTTATATTCATACCCTAGCACTATATTATTTTAATATTACTCTAAAAAGCGGTTAGGAACTATTTAATCATTGAATTTCAATAATTGTTTAACTGTATAACTGCTTAGCGATTTTGTATTTTAAATTATTGTTTAATATAACACTTGTTATTGTAATGCTTTTAGCGAATTTAAATATTATGTGTGATGACTATACTACAATCACAATTTGTATGTGTACTTTTCTCTTTTTGGTGGTGAAGGTGGTAGTGGGGCATAAATAAAACAATATTTTATATTAAAATGTGGTTTAATTTCGTATCATTTACAATGGTTATTGGTGAATAAGACGAGACAAATTTAGCTTTGAATCTTTTTTATTATTATACTATAACATTGGTTTTATCAATCCAGCTTTTCTCATTCAAACCTAACCATTTCACATAAACTTTATTTCCTTTCTTTTTTAAAACTTTTTCAATGAGGTAAATGTCAGGATTCTTAACTTTTTGTAATTCTTGATCATAGAAACATCCGGCGATTGGCTCCTTTTTCGCATCTATTAATGTATAAGTGATGGGTTGAGTAGTTTTCACTTTATCAATTTGAAAAATCTCAGCTGACCAGTTGGCAGTATAACCTTTTGCAAACAATGATTTATACTTGCTTATTCTTACATAATCACCTGGTTTGTACTTTGCATTTGGTCTAACCTTTATATGATTATAAATCGTGTGAAGAAGGTGATTAGAGTTTACACTATTAACAGCTGAGGGTGCCATACCTATGGTAGAGTGAACTTTAGTGTTATACCTACGTGCTAGACTGTCAATATCTCTTGTCCAATTATATGAACCCTTTAAGGCGAATGATTGCCAAAGCCAATGCTTTATTGTCCTAATCAACCGTTCCACTATTGATGCTTTTAGATTGCTAAATGTGGAATAATGGTTTATGTTAAATTTCTTCATGAGGTCTTGAAAGTTATGATTGAAAAATTCCTTCCCATCATCAGATTGCAAGTTTTTAGGGTGTCTTTTCCCTTTTAGTATTCGAAACATGGCTTCGGTAGTGTCAATTTTATTTTTTGACTTTAATGGTTGTAACCATAGATACTTTGAGAATGTATCAATACAAGCCAAAATATACTTATATCCCCCGTTTTCTCTAGAGTATTTTTGCAAATCAATAAGGTCAATTTGCCAGGTATCGTCCAATCCTCTCTGTATGAATCTTCTTCGAGGAAATTTTCTCCTAGCATATTTATAAATCTCTTGAACTACATCAGCCTTACTCATTTTTATAATACTCTAAACCTTCGGATGAAGGGGTGCTGGGGATGGTTTAATGCGCTTGGTGTCTTTTCCTGTTGTGTGAGGTGGAGGTGTTGGTGGTGGTGTAGATGGTAACGGTGATGCTAACAGTACGGTTGATGGTTTCGATGGATGAGCATCAGTTCTGGTAGTAGGGGGTGTTGGTGGAACCGGTTCTATTAATACTGATGGAATACCGATAACAGTTGGAGGTGGGGGTGGTGGCAGAGGAGCTATAAATCGCTTTTCCAAATGTTCAATCCTCACACGCAAACCGCTAAATCTTCTTTGATTATCCTTAATCTTTGATAGACAAAGAATTATCTGCTCATCGAGTTGTTGTTTATTAATAGAATCTCCCTTATAGATAGCTCGCTGAACACGTTGTAATCTTCTATCACCACAATCGATAGCATCACCTTCAAGCGAATTGCCGTCACTGAAGGGTGATGTCTGTTGGTTTTCTTTCAAGTAACGACCAAACTTGTTGATTGTCATGATGAAAGTGATAGTGTATGTTTAAAACTCACTATTTTATTTTATAATAATTCCTGCTTCAGTCAGTTCTTCCACAATAGAGTTTATTTCATTAGAGTGGTTGGTATTACCCGCATTCTGTGACGCAATCAATAAACGTAATCGATCTATAAGTTCACTCGGTTCATTCCAAAATATCAAATCAGTATTGGGTTGATATTTTTTCACAATTAAATGACCACTACCGCTCACTTTTGGTATGTTTGGTCTTAAAACAAAGGGTTTAATATATTTTTTATACTTGGTACTCTTATCACCCTGTATTTGACCAGTGGGAATATAGCCACGACGATGTGCGTTAGTGTTTATAATAATATGTATATACTGTTTAATATCACTTTCCACTATGAGTTCATCATTTGGTTTTTTTTTAAATAACAACTCCATCAACCCTGTGGTGAGGTTGTAAGCTCTATTATTTACAATAATTCGTTTTTTACCCTCATCCACCTGTAGTTGAGAATTACCCACATATATCGTATTCTTATCATCCATGTAGGCGCCAAAGGGGATCTTTACCTTTTTATAGAGACGAGAAACATATGTGTATGGTGAGTCAATATTTGAGGGTCTCTCTATAATGTCCACACTGCTTTCGTATCCACCTTCATCCTCATCATCATCATCCTCATCATTATCATCATCATCATCATCATCATCATTGTCATCACCCTTTTTGTCTATCAATTTCTTTAGTTTTAATGGTGGCATCTCATATTTCTCAGAGATTATAGGTTCTTTAGGTAAAGTTACGTTTTTAACATGTTTTGTTTCAGATATTAACTCATTTAAAGGCTTTGTGATTGGTTGAAATGTCTCTTCGAGAGAAGACGTCATCAGTGCTCTGTTTGAATTGAGCGATTTTATTTTTTTCTTTACTGATTCTACTGATTTCACCAATTTTCTCTTCAAATGCTTATCACCAAATATGTGTTCCTTGTTGGAGGACGTCATTTTTACAAATGGGGCGATAAACAAAGTAAAATGATTATTTATAACAGTTCAAACAATAATCACTTCCTCAAATCACTTGCGATAGCGCCCACCACTCAAATCTTTTTCCTTATCTATGGTAAGGAAGCCATATTTATCACCCCAACACGTTTCACATGCTTTTTTAAACAGCTCCCATGTCATATCAGTATTAACATGGTCATTAAAAGCATGTCGTAAATTTAGCTCATCCTGTTTAAACAGTATTATTAGATTAGCATTATCTCTCACCAACTGTTTAGGTATTTTGCTATAAGTCTGACATAGGTAGAAGCAGTCCAAACCTCTATGTCGTCCCATTGCAAAGTACTGTCGTATAGTATCCTGGTCTTGCAAGGCCACATCATCAAAAATAACCACACTATTCTCTTCAGCCTCTTCTGGAGGTATGACATCACTCTTATCATGGAATGTATAAAATGACAAGTCATCCACCCTTTTCAATATTTCATTTAAATAAACATATTTGGGTTGTTGAAGAGATTTCGAGTACAGATATACATTAAAAAACTTTAAACCGTTCGGATCTAGCAATAGTGATAATAAAACATTTGTTTTACCACATCCGGACGGACCACAGATGAGACTTCGCACACTATTTGGAAGTAAAGCGCTATGTTTATTTTGATGTTGATTCATAATACCATTATGGAAATCCCAACTGTGTACCTTTATACACGTGTCTTGTTTTCTGAGTTTCATTCTGTTGTGAAAAGCGGTTGGGGAGAGTCGTTACTTTTATACTATCAACATGGCATTTGTGAATGTTACAAAGGAAGATGTGCAGGACATACCTAAAAAAGTGCTTTTAAAGTTTTTCAATAGAAAAATTTGTCATTGGCAAGGCATACTACCTGATCATTTGAAAAATGACCCTGACATACAGGAGTATTTCTGGTGTCACAAACACGATGTCAATCCAGACCCTCATCATTCACAACTCGATTTAGCGTTTTTTGTGCGAAAATATTGCCCATACTGTCAGAGAGATCGGGAGAATAATATTATAAATGAGGAAAATGAGGAGGAGGAAGAGGGGGAAGAGGAGGAGCAGGAGGATGAGAGCAGTGAAACTATGGAACAAGAGAATGATGAAGAGGAGGGGAAATGTGGAAAATTAGACTGTAACTGTGATTGTATAATGAATTGATTAATACTTAAGAAGACCACCCTCCATATTGAATTCAGTATGTATCGTGAGGTCACCAAAGTAACCGGTCGCGGGCTGGTTAATAGTCTAATTGATAATCTACCCTTTGAATTGCACTTACCAGGTTACAATTACTGTGGGCCTGGTACAAAATTAGCAAAGCGTTTGGCTCGCAATGATAAAGGTATCAACGAGTTGGATGAAGCTTGCAAACTACACGATATTGCCTACAGCCAAAACAAATCTTTAGAGTCACGACATAAAGCAGACTTGAGTTTGGCAAATACGGCTGAAAAGCGTGTGCGAGATTCAAAAAATTTTTCAGAGAAAATAGCCGCTTTCGCAGTTGATAAGATAATGAAACAAAAAGTTAAACGTGGTATGGGCTTACCCTTATCAAAAGTCATTAAAACTAGTCGAAATGTGATTAGGAAACATTTGAGAGACTCAAATAAAAAGGGTAAAAGACCATCAACGCACGCTCTCATCAATGTAGCCATCAAAGCCGCTAGGAAACATGCTAGAGGCAAAATCATAAAGACACCACGCGTCATCCCCCTTCCAAAGAGAGGGGGTTTCTTACCCCTATTACCCTTATTGGGTGCATTGGCTGCAACTGGTACACTCACCGGGGGTGTGACTACAGCAGCCAAGAATATTTATGAAATGGTGAAGAAAAACAAGGGGGAAAGGACAACAGTTGGGAAGGGATTGTATCTACAACCATACAAGTCCGGGATGGGGCTCTATCTCTCACCATATAAAAAAAAAACTAGGTTTACCAAAACGCCCGCTGACAGATGAGGACATAATGAAATGTTTGAAAAGAAAAAACATACCACACTTTAGAGGTATATTCATGAGAAACACCCTACCAACATCTGGACCAAATATGAATGAAACTGGAATATTAAATTTGGACACAGCAAGCGGAGCAGGAACTCATTGGACTGCATATGTCAAAAAGGGCGATTATTGTCTATACTTTAATAGCTATGGTGATCTGCGACCCCCCAGAGAGTTTATTGATTATATGAATGGTGGTGCAATGAGAATTGAATACAATTATAGCAGATTGCAAAAATTCAGTGCAAAAAATTGTGGTCATTTGTGTCTACACTTTCTCTATGATGCTGTTAAAACAATATTTTAAACATTTTTAATTATCTATCCTCGTGTATGAGTGTTTGTGTATATTATAAATAAAGGGGTTGTACCCAATATGCGACATTTCGTTTTCAATTTCCCATTAGTAATAATGTCTTCCTCATTTTCAATTAGTCTGAATGGTGACTCATCTGAGCTGTATGCCGATTTCCTTCCGGCGCTAGAGCTCGATAATACACCTTATGAATGCGCTTTAGTCTATTTTAAGACATTCAATACAATACCAAATGTTGATAAGAGCAATAACTTGTTTCACTATGGAGATAAAACTATTGAAATACCTGAAGGCGCATACGAGCTCGCCGATATAATACGATATTTAAAGAAGTACATGGTGAAACTGAGCGGTGGTGACGTTGCAAATATTGTTGACATTGAACCAAATGTTAATACCTCCAAGTGCATGATTACCTCCCCTAAATTGGATGTACACTTTGAGGAGGCTGCAAGCATCGGCTCTTTATTCGGATTCTCTTCGCGCGTTCTTAAGGGAAAAGAAGGGGTAATCCACATATCTGATCGACCGATAGATATACTCATCACCAACTCTATAAGAATAGAATGTAGTATGGTGGAAGGCTCATTCATTAACAATAAACCATCACATGTGCTCCATGAATTCTCTCCCAGCGTGCCTCCCGGCTATCAGATTATAGAATGTCCCAGTAATATAATTTATTTACCATTGAAACGAGAGAACAACATTCAGCGTGTACATGTGCGAATAGTAAACGAGCGGGGTAATTTAGTAAATTTTAGAGGGGAGAACATTTCACTCAGGCTCCACATTAGAAAAGTGCAATAATCAACATGATTATATATAAAACGAATGATAATAGACCGCCGACTATTAGTCGAGGTCAATACTTCACCGAAACTACACCTCAATCCCCACCACAAGTAATATCATCTCTGCCCAGAGTTACAAGTCTAAAAAAAGACACGAACAAACTAAACCTTTCAAAACAAGACGCCCTCTTTCTACAGGGGTTAGGCTACAAAATATGTCCACATCGGATAGCATCTTGAATGTGGGTGAAAAGGTTATTTTTGATGACACCATTGAAAGTATAGAAATTCACCCCTACAACCCCTATAATGACTCTTACAAGAACAATGATGAGGTGAGAATTTCAATCAACCGACAGGACCTCATCACTATACCACATCAAAGCCATCTGCTGATTGAAGGAACCATCAATAAAGACTGCACATTAGTGAACAATGCAATGGCGTTTCTATTTCAAGACATACATTACGAATTGAATGGTGTCGAAATCGATAGAACCAAAAACTGTGGGGTCACAACCACAATGAAGGGCTTGTTGTCTTATGGGAAGGAAAGTGAAAACGCATTAGAAAGCAGCTGTTGGAACACTGGTGTGATCAAAGAGATTACTGATGGTGATTTTAGCTTTTCCATCCCCCTTTCACATCTCTTAGGTTTCGCTGAAGACTATAGGAGGGTCATCATGAATGCTAAACATGAATTGATACTGAATCGTGCAAACACCAATGTTAACTGTGCCACTGTCAAAGACGTAACCAAGCATGTTGATATAAACATTAATCGAATTGTTTGGCGTATGCCCATCGTGAAGGTATCTGACAAGGAAAAACTACGATTAATGCAATACATTGATAACGATGTGCCCCTTCCCATAGCTTTTCGTACTTGGGATCTGTATGAATACCCCTTGTTACCGAGCGGAGCTCAAAAACATGTGTGGCCCATAAAAACAAGCAGTCTGTTGGAGAAACCCCGCTATGTCATCATTGGTCTACAAACAGCGCGAAAAAATGAAGAAACCAAAGACATGAGTCAGTTTGATCATTGTAACCTGCATAACTGTAAGGTGTACTTGAATTCTCAATGCTACCCCTACGATAATTACGCTGTGGACTTTGAAAAGAGTTCTTACGCATTACTCTATGATCAATTTGCGAATTTCCAACGAATCTATTATGGAAAGGACACAACTAGCCCTCAAATCAACTTTAGTCAGTATAAAACAAAGACACCCTTGATCGTTATCGATACATCACACCAATCAGATAGTTTTAATTCTGGTGCTGTAGACATACGAGTGGAGATGGAGTTTAAAAAAAGCCTTTCCAACAATATCACAGCTTACTGTTTAATAATAAACGATTCAATGTTTGAATACAGCGCCCTCACTGGAAGGGTGCAAAAGGTCAACTAACATTTAGTTGGAGCCTCTCTCTCCACAAGATTGCACGTGTTCATCTGCTCAAAATAATAAAATGGATTCCAATTATTATCCAAGCTATGCACCCTCTGCAGTCGACCACAGCTGTGTGTTTGCCAACAAGCAGTACTCCATTTCACCCCCCATTGGAATGGAAAATGTAGTGAAAGCAACACTCCCTAAAGTGAACGTATACTTGAAACTGGACGTTTACACGTCACAACAAGTCGAGTTTAAGACGTGTGTAACCTTTAACAACATTGTTACTCTCTCCGACAAAGAGTGGTTTAAATACATTGCTGATTTTGAGAAAATAGAAACTATAAGAAGTTTTTTCTCAGACCCCACTAGTGTGAGCGGAGATTTAATGTTTAACAATAAAAGGATGCTACCCATTGTGATGCCACCTACTATACACAATCAACCGATGCAGAACTCTACAACTACAGATGTGAGAGTGATACTTCATGATGAGGCTAATCATTCAATTCTTATCGGACCTGGAGAATGGTGCGCTATTGATAAAATTATTGATTGTGTTAGTGCATACATTAAACATTTGAATAGAATCAAGTTTACATATGAGAACCGTTTCAATTTTTTCAAGAAGCACCTGAAAATGAAACAAGCTACCACACTACAGCAAGCCTACATGTTCCTTGATTGTTTATGTGATAAAAACTCCACCATTGATTGTGAACTCAAGTGTTTAGCATTAGAGATTCTGTACAATGCATCCTTTTTTGCTTGAGAAATAAACATTTCAATTTATCTAATAATATGGTTTTATTTTATTAAATAATGATAAATAAAAGCTGAGACACTACTACAATATTCTCATTGTATATACACCTCTCATCACTTGTGCACCGTCACAGTCCCCAAATTATTTTAAAGAAAAATGCCCACCACTAAAAAACAATACTATGGCAAACTTATGTCTACATTTATTATTTGTACGATTGAAATTTTATTGATGGTTTCAAACCTCATATTTATCATTATACAATTCTTATAATTATAGAATCTAATAACGATACCATGGCATGGGGTCATTATAAAATACCTACTGTTCTAAATACTCAATAAAATAAGTCTCCTACAGCATTGAATGTTTTATTTCTATTTATAGATAAGACCATCCTTATCATCATGGTCAAAACCACAAGAATTCATCACTATCAATTAAAAAACAAAACAAAGTTAAGTTTTGCATTTACCACTTACCCATCTCCATATAAACTACATACAATTCTCATTTATATAACCGCAAACAGATATAAGCATATACAAAAGCACCGACAAAGTTAACTTCTATTTTACAGTTGGTAATTTGATATCTCCATACAAACTTCATACTAAATTTATTTTAACAACCGCAAATAAAAAGAGCTAGAAGCCTCAATCAATAAAATAAGTCTCCTACAGCATTGAATGTTTTATTTCTATTTATAGATAAGAGCATCCTTATCATCATGGTCAAAACCACAAGAATTCATCACTATCAATTAAAAAAACAAAGCAAAGTTAAGTTTGCATTTACCACTTACCCATCTCCATATAAACTACATACAATCCTCATTTATCTAACCGCAAACAGATATAAGCACATACAAGTGCTGACAAAGTTAACTTCTATTTTGCAGTTGGTAATTTGATATCCCCATACAAACTTCATACTAAATTTATTTTAATAACCGCAAATAAAATGAGCTAGAACTCTCAATATATATCTACTCCTTTACTTTTTTATTAAAAAAATTCTCATGACATGAGCTATTTTTATCCAGATAAACTATAGTATCTTGTAGAATTTAACATCAATCGTGATCCCTTATTAACGAAGCAGACTGACATGGAAAAACCTAATTAAAAGCCGTGTAGCAACAACGCTGCAAAAGATTTTATGATAAATTCGATTAATTGCACGTCAACAAAAACTCGTCAATCAACGTCTTGCCATTGTTTGCGGTTCCCACCATATGATTGATATTGAAAAACTGCATTAACCTTCTCGAGTACTTTAAACAGTTTAACGCTCTTAGTCTCATGGCCTTGTGTCAGACAGCACAATGCGACGATTTAGTTTTTAAAACTTAGCGCGTCTACTTTAACCGGAGTACCATCACACGATAATTTGTTTGTAAATTGTTAACGTTTACATTGAAGCGAAAAATTTAAAAATGTAATTGTTCAGGCGGGGTTCGAACCCGCATTTCCAACGGCTTTCCGGGCCAACACGGGCGTCCTACCTATTGGACCACTGAACCGATGCGAGAGCCATTGAATTTTTCAACCAATTGCTTCACCTCTTGCCTTAGTTTGGCATCGTAGCTCCATCGACCGTAAAGATTGTGACTTCATGATCGGTACTATAGTCTCTAATTATGTTGAGAATACTTGAGAATCGATAGTAACGAGGTTCTACAGTCAAACTAATTGATTTTTATTAATGCAGTAACGTAAATGATGTATTGGTAAATTATGTTAACATATCTTATGACAGTATTACATAAATTAAAACAAAAGAGTGGGAAGAGTGATAAAGTTATTCATAGAAGAACTTTTTTTGGCGACAGACAAGGACGGTTACAGGATACTATTTAAAGCCTGACCAGCAATATATGAGGATTGTCAAGAGGGCGCTATTTATAACATTTATATGGCAACAATTTTGCAACCAATCGCAACCCACTATAATGACATTAGTTTTAAATACCTGTCAGTTCCACCATGTTAACGTCGTAATATAATTTAATAGAATGCACTTTTTTCCTGACTGTTTTTCGTGTAGTAAACACATGTACACTTTATTTATAATCTTACGTTCACGACTGTGAATGGTTTTCTGTATTTTCTTTGGACAATTTTAAATATTTGTCTTTTAAACAAACCACCACGAATGACATTGACATTGTTGACAAACCATCCTAAAATCATTGCCAGTGTAAGAAATTAGTTCCAGTGAAATTCCGCAACATGGCGCATCCTCATATATTTCTGATCAGGCTTTACTCGACTATGGTAAAATCAAGGCAGCCCACCACCCATTTTTTGTTTTCTCTTTCGCAGATGAAATTTAGTTGTTTTCTGTTACTATAATAAAATTCTAAAATAGTGTTGAAACCCGGTTTTCTAAGGATGTAATTGATGCAGGATTTATCGGCGGCTACAACCGTAAAGTGCCATCTGTTGTTAAAAAAAGTTTGGTTCCTCACCACGCCGAAACTGCTAGACGGATTTAAACCAATTTTGGAACAGCTGGACATGCAGCGTCCTATAATCATAGGACACTTTTTGCCTGACTATGCTAGAAACATATGTTACGGGCACTTTCTAGTCGACAAATAATATACTCACAATACATATCCGGGACTCCAACGTAGCACCGAGGTTGACGTTGTTGAATATGACCTTGTCCTTAGAGTAGTAAAAGCCGACTTCGTTCAACTGCAGGATGGGCGGCGACAGCGGCTCCGTCTCCGGGAAGCGGAGCACCACGTCCACCTCCTTCTCCACAGGCCGGAGCTCCGGGCTGAAATAGAAAGAAATAGAAATATATTTATCCATACTATCCATACTTATATTATAAATGCGAAAGTGTGTCTGTCTGTCTGTCTGTCTGTTACCTCTTCACGCTTAAACCGCTGAACCGATTTTGATGAAATTTGGCGTGGAGATAGTTTAAGATCCGAGGAAGGACATAGGATAGTTTTAATCCTGGAAATTATACCTAAAAAGATTTAAAAGTGAGTGAACATTTCTGTTGGGATGCGGTGACCCTGTAAGTAAAGTAATTATTCGACCAAAAGCACAATTGCTCTTACATTTGCTTAGGCATTTTTAATAATCCCTTTTATCAAGTTCCACGCGTACGTAGTCGCGGGCAAAAGCTAGTAATATTATAAATGCGAAAGTGTGTCTGTCTGTCTGTCTGTTACCTCTTCACGCTTAAACCGCTGAACCAATTTAGATGAAATTTAGTATATAGATAGTTTCAGTCCCGGGGAAGGACATAGGATACTTTTCATCCCGAATAAATGTAGTGTTCCCGTGGGATGAGCGGGTGACACCGCGGGGCACAGCTAGTTTGCCATAAATGTGGTACAAAAGTGGTGTTACACAATAGATTTCAGATCTACACATTTAGACTTTAAAAAGCCATGCTGTGGGGATACAAGACCGTTAGTATTGAGAAATATCGTTCTTCCGTGAATGTTACTAGGTGTTATGCTTCGACAATACTTCGTGCTAAGTCAGCCTGATAAAAGGCCGAAAAATTAAAAATAAAATAAGTAGTGGAAACGATTAGGAAACATATCCTAAGTTCATATAATATTTGATAGAAGATTGTTCTCTAATGTCTAATAGGTCGGCAGAGAACACGTAACATGCCTGTCTTCATTACTTTAGAATTTCGCTGGAACTTCTGAGCTGTCTTATACTAACCGCATTATGCTACACATAGTTGACATGATTACAATCCATATTGAGGTCGATAGGCTAAACCAACGATCGTAGGAGCGCCCGTGCGGCCGTTACGCAACTGATACATAATGAGAGGGCTTGATACACGAACCGAAGGCGAGTCTCATAATAGGATCATACGAGTGTTTTAAGGCCTATTTATGTAGGGTCACTACACACTCAGTACTACCAGTACTTGCAGTAACCTTCGCGGAGGAATTAATGAGGCGGAAGCGGCGGCGCGGGCGAGGTCGCCATGACAACATCCATCATAAATAGTGATGTTTTGTGAAAATCGTGATAACATTAGGTACTGATTTTGGCTCCTCCATGCCCCGCCGCCGCCGCTGCAATGTAGGTCTTTACTTTAAGTATCTGAACTTGTTATAGTAATCTAACAATATGGTTGTAGATAAAATTGATTACTCACAGTTTGTCCAGCATCTTGATTTTGCTCTGCACGGAGGAGGCGCGGTTGGCGTTGTACCGGAAGCGGTCGATGAATTCCTGCGTGTGCGCACGGTGTTGTTGCTGCGCCTCGTACTCGCGCTGCTGGTTCTTGTGCTTCTCTGTTTTTGTCTTGTGGAACTGCTCGTAGTTGCCTCTGCAATAATAAAATTAAAAAATCATCTCTCTCGCTGTCCTATCACTTGCTGGAGAAGGTATAGGGCGGGTATGCTGCGTAAACGCACGCCCTAGAAGTATTATGAATGCGTCTGGCATTCAAAAATATGCTGAAATAAAAAAGAGTATATATGGTGGAATGTAATGCTTAATTTCACGCGATGTGCGTAACGGCGTCAGCTCAGGGGTCAGAGCACTACTCCGGAAGTAGAAGTCGTGGGTTCGATCCCCACCTGCAATGTATTGGATCGCGTAAAATGTATTTATATTTAAGCTCTGTATCAATATTAATACAGAAAAGTTCAACTAATCAAATAACGTCCACTGCTAAGCTGATTCTCAGTGATTTCCATAATAAAATATACGCCATACTTCAGAAGTTAGCAAGTTTTATTGTAGTTTGCTTGACTTATTGAGATGAGATGAGAAAAATAAATAAAAACAAACATCGGACAACCTCACACAAATCGATCTAATCCCACAGTAAGCTCTAGTAGGCTTGTGTTATGGACTCTCGACGACGATAAACCTACTTAACCACATATAACATCCATAAAACAGGACAAAAATATCCGAGTTCATCACACAAATATTTGCCCTTACCGGGATTCGAACCCAGGACCATAGGCTCAGTAGGCAGCTCACTACGCCAACTATAGTACATACCTACACAGTTATTTTTCACACCCGTGCTATCCAGGACTGTGGATTCAGGCAGGTAAAATGTAAGTAAAAATTGCACTTATTTTGGTTATATACAACCAGTTTCGTAAATATATACAGTGACTATGATATTTCTTCAGCACTATTTACATAACAGTAAACAGTATCATAACTACTATGACAAACATTTCTATAATTGGTAACAATAGCCAGTTCATTAAATGTTATTGAGACAATTAGAGACCATTCCGTTAGGCAAAGCACTTCTAATATATATTCATGAAATGAAATGCGTAGTCACAACTGTAATGCAAAGGCCGTTTCCGATTAAGGGAAGAAAATATGCCCTTTCGTGATAATGGACAGATTTTTTTTTCTACAGTCAGTTACGTCTAGTAGAGTAACTGTGTCAAGTTTGGTTGAAAAATTCTTTGTGGTTCCGCAGAAAAAAAATAAAAACGGAAATAATGAAATATGGTTTTTCTCCAAAAGTATTTAACTTTAATGTACTATTATTTTTTCATTCTGTAAAGCTTAGTCAAGTTCATGTTTTAAGTGAGAATGGTATCTCTATATCTAACGATTATGTAAAAAAATAGGTAAGTCAAAATTTTAATATATATTATTTTTAACTTTTGTGAGAGATACCACTCTAATTGACATTTCTAAATAAGCCTTAATTAATGTCCTATAACACATATTAATTTGATGGATAAAATCGGAAAGCAACTGTGTCAAAATGAAATAAATAACTGGGCTGGAATTCATTACTATTTAATTAGTAAACTAATCTAACACTGCTAAATAACCAAAACATAGTATCCTCTATACAAATCAAGGAGCTTATATTTAAGACAACAGGAGTGCGAACTCAGAATAAGTGTTCACACAAAATTAAATCTTAGTATAGATATATAAAGTATATTTTACGGGTGAAGGGGTCACGGGAAGACAGAGACAGCTCGCAGACCCTTTCTAATTAACCAGTCACAAAAAATAGTAATAATTAGTAGTTTTTAAATAAAATGGTAGTTATTAGTAGTTTATACTTTTCTTTAAATTAACACTATTCACTTCAAATAATTAAATATTTTATTCGCTAAACTTTCTTACGCGTCACCAAAGAAACTAACGGAAAAAATTATGAAAGTTATACAATCCGTTAGTATATAAAAATAATTTTATGTTAGGGCAGGATAAAACCTTTAAATTTGAAATCTTATTAATATAATTGAAAACTGTCAGCATTTTTGACAGTGCTTAATGGTATCATACTCATACTCATTTATTAGTAAAATGTCAACATTTTACAAGTCAATTCATTCATTCATTCATTATTTTCTGATTATTTAAAAAATTACATACTTATATTTGCATCATGGTAACTGGAATTTAAGGTTGCAAAAGGAAATCTTTTGGTGGCTATAGTATATTTTTTCAGGTAATATATCCATACTAATATTATAAATGCGAAAGTGTGTCTGTCTGTCTGTCTGTCTGTCTGTCTGTTACCTCTTCACGCTTAAACCAATGAATCGATTTTGATGAAATTTGGCATGGAGATAGTTTAAGATCCGAGGAAGGACATAGAATAGTTTTCATCCTGGAAATTATCCCTAAAAAGATTGAAAAGTGAGTAAGTAATTCATGATGACATTGATGACCCTGTAGAAAATGTAATGATTAGACCAAAAGCACAATTGCTCTTACATTTGCTTAGGCGCTTTTAATAATCCCTTTTATTAATTAAGGTGATTAGGTGGATATCTATCGTGTTGTACGAGGTTGCTACCATACTTCCAAGTTCCACGCGGACGTAGTCGCGGGCAAAAGCTAGTGGTATCATATATCAATATGAAAGCATGTCAAACTTTGATAAAGTACTAAAAGAGTGACAATGAATTTACAAAATTACCGGATAATTTCGATCTATGTTTTACTTCGAAAATATTATTCGTACTAAAAACAATCTGAGCATTGCACTATTGCAGTAATGTCGTTTTAACTATACTACGATAATCCTTCGCTATCTAAGGGTGGTTAATAGGCGTTGAAATTTCAAAATGGTCGTAGCGAGCTGAAATTTGGTATGTAGGGGGCTTTGGGCCCCCTGATTCCAAAAAAGTTTTTTTTTTCTATCATAAAAAAAATTGTATGGGAATTTTTTTAAGAGGCCCGTATCTCGTAAACGGTTGGCTCAGGTGGGAGGTGCTCGACCAAATGTCATAGGGGGCCTCCACCCGAGTACAGTCGTGAAAAAAAAAACGAAATGGCGACTTTTTTTTCTAAATTTCAAGTTGGTGCTAGGGGGCTGAAACTCGATATCGGGGGGCATTTGGGGCTCACAAATATGAATCTAGAATCGGTGTCCGAAAATTCGGTCAAATATCGGACAACAAACTTTAATATTTTAGTTCGACCGAGGGCCGCAGGCTTAAGGGCGAACTTCCCCCCACGAGGCCGCAGGCTGAGCTCCGTGTAGCACCAAAGGTGCGCAGCGTCCCAGAGACGGCGTAGCGCGCGAGCCCAAGGGCCCGCAGGGCGAGCCCACCTAGAACATTGCTACCCGCCTAAGTAAGCGTAGTAGTAGTAGCAATCGTAGAACCGAAGTTAGGAGATAACTCAAACGAGATGTATGCCTTTAAGACCTCCCAGATCACCCCGCCATAAGTATTTTATATGAATCATTAAAAACAAAAAAATATACTTATATAATATAAAAATATAATAAATGAGTGGTTTGGCATCGTCTTCAAAACGTGATTCAAACGTAATCTGTACTTAAATGGGTTATTTTTAGCTTTTTAGTTTTTTTTGAAGTCGGTTTTTTTTTTGCTTTTTATTTCGCCATATACTTAGTAACCGTTAGTACAGTAATAAAAAGTATTGCGTAGTCTTGCATTGGTAAAACAGAGTTATACCTACAGGTAGTTTATAAAATAACGGTATACTTACAGTTTTACCTCCCTAATTAATTTATGGTACCCTACAAATAACCACTTTTTTTATATCCTCATAAATGAGTTCATGTCCACGTACATCAGAATATGTTTTTTGTTTGTTTTGTTTTTAAGTATGACTTAACGAAGTTTGTCATTTATCTAATCAAATTAACAGTTACGGGATTGCTGCGTTCTGTTAAAATAACAGGAGCCAAAAGTGTGTTATTGCTGGCATAGTAGCTAACATTCACTATATCTATTTATGAGTTTCCATAGGTATATATAAAATAAATTCTAGCTACAGTGCCAGCCAAGCCAATATACATTTTTAGACTTTAATTTTTTTCATTTTTTTTTTATAAATATCGGACAACCTCACACAAATCAATCTAGTCCCAAATTAAGCTCAAGAAGGCTTGTGTTATACTAGACGACGATATACGTACTTATATAGATAAATATATACTTAAATACATAGAACAACCATCACCCAAGCACAAATATTCGAGTTCATCATACAAATATTCGCCCCGGCCGGGAGTCGAACCCGGGACCGCCGGCTCAGTAGGCAGGTGTCTACAAACCGAGCCAAACTTGTAATAAAATGGAGTAAGGATGAGTCCCTCTTTATTGCTAAATATTTGGTTACCCCAGCAGAGTGGGACAAACTGCCCCCTTGGCGGCTTTCTTACTTGGCTCGTTCGAACGAAGCAATGAGCAGTCCAGGTATACTATAGTATTTACTAGGTCCATGATACAAATAAACAAGATTTGACAGTTACAGTGACATTTGCTAGAAAATGTCACCTTTTTAGTTACGTAATGAAAAAAATTGGGTAAGTGCGAGCCCGACTCGCGCATGAAGGGTTCCGTACCTATACATATATATAATCTATAACAAGTTTGTTGTATGGGAGCCCCCTTTAAATATTTATTTTTAGTATTTGTTGTTATAGCGGCAATAGAAATACATCATCTGTGAAAATTTCAACTGTCTAGCTATCACCGTTGTTGAGATACAGCCTGGTGACAGACGGACGGACGGACGGACGGACGGACGGACGGACAGCGAAGTCTCAGTAATAGGGTCCCGTTTTTACCCTTTGGGTACGGAACCCTAAAAAAACACTTATTCTAATCCTCATCGCTATCTTCATTGACAGTAGGTAACGTGAATTCCGTGATTCAAAAAAAGTCCACTTAAAGTTTCAGCAGGCCGAACGATTTTGGACAAAATATATCTTGCGTGCGATAAATAATAAACAATAGCAACAATGTGTGAACAACACCCTACTGTCCGCATTCCGTTGGCACATCCACAATAATGCCGCCTTATGGATCCAACACCAATGCTGTTTGGGACATATTCGATAAAGCATCTGTAAATATTTTTTGAAATATGGCGAGATTGGACTTTCAGTTTCAGTATATTAGAATTTTCCTTCACATATTCCAAATTCAACGAACCATCTTCATTAAGTATTTCTGATAGATACGAAATCGCTACTTATAAATCATTGCGAGGTGATATAATGATGTAGTTTTATTTCTTAATATTTTTTTGATTGCATTCGCTTTAGAATTCATTTTGTAAAGACGAGTTATCTTTCTAATGTCCCTGAAATCTCATGTTACATTTAAAAAGCAATTCATCTTTATTACTGTCATAGTATGTATTTATTTTAATTTCGGTAGAAAGAGGATTATTGCGTGGCGAAAAAAGAATAGTTTGTAATTACAATTTCAAGATAATGAAGTCATACCCGAAAAGTCTTTTAATTTCCATTTTACAGTTAGTGTCCGATTAAAACCTTTAAATTGATAATGTGGTATAATGTTAAGTAAAGCTTATATACCAAATAGCAAAAATGATTAATATATGCATAGTTTTTATGTTATTAGAAAAATAATGACATTTTCAATAACAATAAAAGGCAAATGTCACTAACTGTCAAATCTTGTTTATTTGTATAGAGGATACTATGTTTTGGTTATTTAGCAGTGTTAGATTAGTTTACTAATTAAATAGTAATGAATTCCAGCCCAGTTATTTATTTCATTTTGACACAGTTGCTTTCCGATTTTATCCATCAAATTAATATGTGTTACAGGACGTTAACTAAGGCTTATTTAGAAATGTCAATTAGAGTGGTATCTCTCACAAAAGTAAAAAAATATATATATAAAAATTTTGACTTACCTATTTTTTACATAATCGCATAATATAGAGATACCATTTTCACGTAAAACATGACTTGACTAAGCTTTACAGAATAAAAAAATAATAGTACATTAAAGTTAAATAGTTTTGGAGAAAAATCATATTTCATCATTTCCGTTTTAATTTTTTTTCTGCGGAACCGCAAAGAATTTTTCAACCAAACTAGACACAGTTACTCTACTAGACGTAACTGACGGTAGAATAAAAAACCAAGTCATAATATTAAAGGGCATTTTTGCTTCCCTTAATCGGAAACGGCCTTTGTCAACATACTATATTCTCCTCTACTTAGGTTCGATATAATCTTAAAAAATTAAGATTAGAGTCTAAGCTGTAATTTAATGTCCGTTTATTGAAATAAACAGTTTAAATTTTAATTATTTTTTTTTTAAACTATAGCCAACTGCTAGAAATTATATGCTTTTACTTGCTTGAGGATGAGGATGTATTCGATTCTACATAGCATTTCTAACCTTTGGAACACTGACAAGAACAATAAGTAACGTGTATTTCTACAGTTCACAGTGCCTTGGTTTTTACTGTAATGCTATGTAACTTATTTGAATAATAATAATAATAAATAAATAATATGCAGCAGACTCTGAAGTTCTATCTCAAGACTCAATTCTAATGCACATTAAGTACAATAATTTAATAAAAATAAATTAATAGAAATTTACGAAGTCCACGTGATTATACAATATATGCAATGCAGACTTACATTTCGATACGACAATTTCACACGACTCTTTGTGGCGCGACAAATACTACCTGTCACTTTCCTGTCAATA
This sequence comes from Apotomis turbidana, assembly GCA_905147355.2. NCBI lineage: Eukaryota > Metazoa > Arthropoda > Insecta > Lepidoptera > Tortricidae > Apotomis > Apotomis turbidana. Next base: position 20,238,153 of record LR990288.1, on the reverse strand, counting down.
CTGTGCGAGCAAGACAGTCGCACGACAAGCAAAGTCGCGTCAAGATATGTTAGCCCCGCAGAAGTAGGTTAAAATTGAGTTATAATATTTGATTACATAGTTAGGTACTTAGAAACCAACAATCTTAGTTACAAGTTAAGCTATTAAAAGCGAGTTTAAAAAGTAGAAATGGCAGACTTAATGCCATGACAGGCAGGCATTCTCTACCTTTCAACCATTACCTCTCATCTCGTTATAAGAATAAGGTCACCACGCCACCTACGACACCTCATTCATGACTGGAATAGAAGTTCTAAGTCTTACCTGTATGAGTCTATCCTTTGAGTGTGCAAATGTAAGATGTCAGTAGGCACTGTGTCTAAAAAGTTCCGGTCGTGGGATACGACGAGCAGCGTTGTGGGCCAGTTTTGAAGATAATTCTCAAGCCATATGATGGCTTTAATGTCCAACATGTTGGTGGGCTCGTCAAGCAGTAACAAATCAGGTCTGAAAAGAAATATCATGTGATATAAAAGGCTTTCTAACAACGTACCTGTCATACGAGGCAGTGTGACATGGGTGTCAAATCGAAAATTCTTGATCACATGTATTGGAATCGTGAAATCAATGGTGACTGTAGAGGGTGGCCGCCAGGGGCGCTGGCTTCTAAAGGGCGTTTCTTTAGCCAGGTCTGGGTGCCTAAAGTACCACATAATGAATAACTCTCCCGGAGCGACTGCATGGCTAAGGCGCAGGCCTACATGAAATTTACCAATTTTACACACGATTTCATCAATAAATAAAATAAAAAACATGCTATGTCACACAAAGGAACGCTTTAAAACTTTTTCCCATGCATACAGCTCACCAATGATTAGCGCGTTTATTGCGGCGTGAACCCCAGACCGCTTGTACATTAACCTTATCTGCCTCCTTTGCGCGACTTTAGAGTTACGCATTAGATATTCTCATTTAGTCAGGTCAGGAAAGTTTCCGGTAATTCACAGAAAAGGCATATCACTATTGCGCGCAGATCTACATAGTACTAGTCATTTACTACTTACTTGGAGAAGAGCGCCCGGGCTAAAGCCAGCCTCATCCTCCAACCTCCCGAAAAGGTCTTAGTAGCTCGGGCCTGCATCTCTGGAGTGAACCCAAGACCACTCAGAATGATTGAAGCACGGGCTGGTGCTTTATCTGCCTCTATTGCTTCTAGTTGTGCATAAATTTCTGTTAGTTCTGGTGATAAAGTTGAGTCCGTTGATCTGGGTAAACAAATAAAAATATATATATAAAAAGAAAACTCATATAATACTAAATTCTGATACTTTACTTTAGTTGTGAAAAGTTTGTTAATTCCAGACTAATTTGCACTGCTATTGTAAAAATTTTCAATATTAATTCAACCTTTGTGCAACTGTATCTTTGATGTTAATTTATGAAAAGGCAAAATTGCATGCAATCAGTGTCCTGTTAAGATATCATTTTTAATTAGTTATCTTGAAAGGTACTAATTAGTTAATGTTTAACATGACTTTAAAGGTATGCTGTAGACTTATAAGGGTCAATTGCAAAAAAATTGTACATAGTTAAGGGCTTTAATTAAAACAATGTTAATTGATTCCTTTGTGTGACGAAAGTTACCCATACATTTTGTATGACTAACTTTCGTCACCCAAAGGAAGCGATCGTATTTAATGTTAAATAAGCCTTTAACTATGTACAATTTTTTTGCAATCGACCCATAACCTTTGCACACAACGTTTTTGAACGTTATGATGACGCGCATTTGTGGTATACATGTCCATTGTCCATCCCTCGGGAGTTATGTTATAACAATTTATAACTCCCGCGGGAACTATATAGGTCTTTGTCCTTCAGTACACCTGCATGTAATACCATCTTTTATGAGCAAATGGGATGAAAAATATTTTGTGTATGGCAGGTAGTAACGGGATTACAAACTCAGGACATTAAAAGCCCTCCGTATTTGGCGTCGGGCTTCTAATAGACCTTCGTTAGTAATCCCCTACTTACTACCCTTATGACACAATATACTATAGCTAAACTGTAGATAAATAAATTACCCATTATTAATTGCCGCCGTAATTTCTTTTTCCCTCCTCAACAACTTCTCTCTGACCGTGTCACATTCCAGAACACTCTGTAGTGCAACTGTGTCATCTCCTACAACTTCCTGTTCCACATGCAGAATGGAAATGTGAGACGGGATCTTCAACTGTTTCGACGAGATCATTCGAAGGACCGTCGTCTTGCCGAGCCCGTTCCGTCCAACGAGACCGTAGCGGCGGCCAAATGCCAGTATGAGATCAGCTCCTTGTAATAATACTCTGAAATATGAGGTTGATCTAAATACAAAATTGACAGTATAATATGGTACACGGAATAAACAGTATGTCAGTTAGGGGTATTCCACCAGAAGTCTACTTTGTCAAGATGTCCATCATGCTTATTACAGCTACCTTAAAACATACAGTCCAACAATTCAATGAGGATACCAAAAATGTACTACAGTCTGTGATATTATAACAAACATTTGTCACATCACAGGACCCATACAACGTAAATCTGCGCGACACATTGAATTTCATAAAAAAAACAAGGAATGACATAGTGGTTTTTCAAGTATCTATAAACGTTTTTCACTTTCTATTTGATACTATTGGATCATGTTATATTTTTTCTTATCACGGTGTTGAAGTATTTAACGATAATAAATCATTACTCAAACAGTTACGTACTACGTCTCATTTTTTTTAAAAGTTGTGTTGTGACTAAATCTTGCGTTTCGATTCATGTGTTATTTCAGTAAATTGGTAAACATCGATTAAATCGATAAGTTTATAACCTAAAGAAAGAACAATAAAACCAACTATTACTTTACATAGAAAGCTCTAGTGAGTCCGGCGGCTCATAGCTCAAAAAAATATTGATTTACACAAAATAAACAAAAATATATTCAGGTTGGAAAAAAGTTCGTCGATAAAATCGATTTGATCAACCATTCATAATCGTTAGGTTTGGCAAACAATATGGTTTTGCTACATCACTACAAACATCAACAGAGAACTGTCAAATGTTTGTTATAATATCAAACACACTGTAGGTATATGACTCTTTGTAATAAGTATGAAAAGAATAGTGTCACATGGCCTACATTCTGGTGGAATAGTCTGTTAGAATTATAATGTATTTGTGCCGCTATTTTAATATGCTGTCACGCTATGTTTATGTTTATACAAAAAACTTTTTTTTTATTATGGCATATAAAATTAGTTAAGAAAATAGAGGCGTTTTAATCAGTACCATGACCTTCTAAAGTCAACTTTATGAGTATGTTGTGAAAATAATCATGATTTATCATTTTTTAAGAGCCTAACTGCAGTCTTTTCAAAACTTACCTATCACCATAAGCAATATCAAAGTTTTCTATTCGTATATCCTGTGTCCGGTTAGTTCCCTTAGCCTCGAGTTTGCTGTCCTTCTTGGATGTGACCTGCGAGGCTGTGGCAGTCTGCAACACTGGGGCAGCCACTGGTGCCTTCCCTTCTTTCTGCTTCTGCTGCTTTTGTTGCAGTTTTGCTTCTGCTTTTTCTAATTTTCTTGCATCTACTTTCTGTAATACAAGATTTTTATTTATACTTGCAGATGGAAAGTCTTAATGAACAGGGCAACAGAATGAACTACAGATTAAACCAGGACAGTATTGACAACTTTAAGTACTAAAATCTGATAGAAGTTTAAAAAATAAATAAATTCAGGTTTCTTTTGTTCAAGCATTTTTGTGTTTAACATTCTTAGTTTAGTTTAGGGGGGTTATAAATATTTTAATACTAAAATTACACCGTTCCTTTTGGCATTTTAGTAAATATAATTGCTGAAAATCATAGTTACAAAAAGTGATCCAGTAGGCATCACTATGGCAACAAGCAACACAGAAAAGTGATTGATCCATACACACAACTTAGTATTAAATCCCTTGTATGCAATGTCAAAAATGTGCTAATCAAATTGAAACCAACTGATATTTTAACAGAACGTTAAAATGTCCCACAAGGATCCGTGTTTAAACATGCAAGGGTTAACCCAGATAGCCCGACCAGGTGTAATAACACCGCTCATTTTTTTTATAATTTACTCTAACGCTTGTTGCAATTTCAGATATCGCAAAATTTACCCAGGTTCCAAAAAGTTTGTTTAGGTGAAAGTGGGTTAAGAAAATCCTTACCAAATTATCATCTCTAGTTTGCAGCCATATGCTCTTTAGGTCCTCCGTGGGCTCTTGCTGTGATGTCATGGAGGCAAGGTGTATGGGGGCGTCCAACACTTTCCTCAGACCATTGCTATTGTTTGTCTTATCTGGTTGCATCATATGCAGGAGTTTTTCACATATTTGTCTGCAAATAAACATGTACCTTAATATGATAACCTCACAAAGTCCACACCTTTAATGACAGTTTTAATAAATACTATGAAATAACTTTTGTGTAAAATCTCTAATACAAAAAAATCTTAGATTAATTACATAAAATTAGTTCATTTTAAGTAAGCCAGATTGCTCGAACACTTTTTTCTTGCATCTATAGAGCCCAACTGTACATTATAACTAATATTTCATCCAAAAAATTACCAACGCATATTTTCTAGTACTCTTAATATTCATTATTTAATACAGACATGTTGCTTTTGGTTTTGAATCAACTTGGTTCCATTAATGTGCAAATATGTTGCATTGTAATATACATAACTGGTTTGCTTGCAAAATAAATACAATGTTGACACTGATACAATATTCTCATGCTATGCTTTCAAATGCATATAATTATCGATTCACTACAGAAGATGATTAATTGTGCACACCATACAATATAGCTTTTGTCAGGTGGCCATAGTAACATCTGTTTACCTAATATCATCTTCAGATTTCTCAGAAATGCCTTGTAAGACTTCCCCGACGGCTTCATATACTTCCTCGGTGTCCTCGAACTCCCCGGCACTGTTATCCAAGATATCTAAAATAAATTAATCAACTTTAATTGATCGACTTTACTATATGAGCATTCAGTTATTTCTACGGTAATCGCAGAAAAAGTGAAAATAAAGATAAAGTATGTCTCAAACGTTTAATCCATTAATTGAAGATATGTTATAAAAAGGACACATTCACAAGTTGTTAGACAAAAAGCAACAGTAGTCAGCATAACCTCAAGAATACACACCCTCAACATATTTCTTCAACTCTTCATCTATTAACGGGAATTGACTCTTGATAAATTCTCCACAGCTGGCCATTTTTGGTGAAACAAAAACTTGGTAATTACCAAGAAAATACTATTACACTTAACATTTATTTATAAAAAAAAACTTTAAATGCACGAACCGATGTCACGTCAGTCTTTTAGCTGTCAATGCTGTCATGTCATTTTCATTTTATACATTTTTATATCGTCAGAGACAAAATAGACTCCTGAGAGTTTAACAAATTGATAAAAACGCTCGAAGTAGTATTACATCTACTTAGGAAGGAAATATTTATCAACTCAAATAGTACAAATTTAATGTTGGCCGAAATGATTATAATCAACTAACCTTTATTTTGAAATTATTTTAATAACTTGCGAGTTGCGAGTCGAGGTATGTGCCAATATCGATACTACTTTCGATAAGAAGGAAAGGCCGCCGGGGTGCGGAAGGCAACGGAGTTTGACTCAACCTCTGTTTGACAGACACCACTGCGCACAGCGAGTTCCGTGACATCGTCTGAGAATAAGCTTGTGTCGACACAGAACTCAGACCAATCATCTTGGTCTGAGACACAGAATATTATTCCGTTAGCACAGTGCAGGATCAAATTGACACATAGATAAGAATGTAATAATCGGAAATAGATACGAAACTCTTGCTAGTTTCACGTCGCTACTAGTGCTGCCCCAAGCGGGCGTGCTCTCAACTAATGGATGTTGTATATATAACTACAACCCGTGTATATAGCTTGTATAGGTGCCTACACGCAGTTAAAAATTTAAGGATGGAAACTGATTTATGTGGTATTTTGTGTAAATGCGTATCTATGCTTTTAACGCATTTGACACAGAAAACCACATAAATCAGTTATTTTTTATAGTGATAAGGAAAAAATAAAACAAAGCAAATGCTGGTTTTTGTATATTATTTGTCATAAGTAACATCACAAAGTTCATATATCCAATGCGTGGTAATTAATGGAGGAGCACTAGGAAGACTCAAGTCCACACAAATTAAACACAGATATAATGCGGTGAACTAAGGAACAAACGTACAAAACACAAAAGCGCGTGCACGGTAACCAGAAAACACCAAATGAGAACTTTGCCAGAACTTCACAAACTTTGAAAATTTGCAAATACAAACGACGGAGTAAAACTAAAACGTCACCGACTTTGTATGGTATTGCCACCTTTTAAGAAAAAAGTTAAGTACCAAAGTTTAAAATACATTTTATTTCCTAGTTTATTTGCACTGTAATATTAGTAACTCTGTTAGAATATTATTATTAAAAATATATTCTCTATAATTTTTAAAAAATATTATGTTTTCCAGAATTTTTTAAACATTTCTTAGATTAATTTTTTCTACCAAATACACACTACAAAATACACAGCAACACTGACGTCGAGTAGACTTGGAATAGAAACAGTAGATGGCACTGTTTTCAATTACAGGCCATGTCCTAAGAGATACCATACCATGAATTGACACAGCAGTGAACATCAATGGAAATTGTGTAAGCTGCAAGTTTCCAACTGGCGTAACATCAATTACAACACGGTGCATTGATATTTTTGTCTTGTTGGAAAACCCTCATTAGGCACACAAAATGGATGAGAATAATGTTGCCGTCTTGGCTATTTTAGATAATCAGTGTAAGTAAACAAAACAATGTTCGTAATGTAAACTGTGTGAACCAAACATATTGCAATCATGCAATGCATTGTAATTAACTAAACGTAAACGAATAACGATTAAAATCACTGAAATCGTTATATTATCATCAATAAAGAACTGAAATAATTAATCAATCTTAAATATTTATAGGCACTCCTACGGAATCCCCATACAAAACCAACATGGGGATACCTACTTACACTCAGCCACATACTCTGACGAACATACCTTCTCATGAAGAGCCAGAACCTAGTGAAGCGAATAAACAAAGTAAGTAAATATTGTGGAGTTGGGAGTAATTATTTGTATCCACATACTAGGTCAGGATCAGGATTAATTATTTATGATAATATTTCTATTTTCAGATGTTATTTGGACTAAGAATGCCACGCTAATGCTCCTTAGCTTATATGAAACCAAAATGCATGTGATGGATAATCCAAAAAAGAAAACCAAAATGTGGAAATCCATAGCTGAAGAGTTGAGATCCCTGAATATTGAGGTATGTGAAATAATATATTGCAAATTCAGAGCCACTGTTCAATATATAGGTGTGTATATTATAAGTATGTTTTTTATTTCATAGGTTACTCCAGATCAAGTAAGATGGAAGATAAATGCTCTGACAAAAAAATATAAGGATTGCATAGAGAATGGACAAGGACAAATGTCATTTAAATATTTTAATGAAATGCATCAAATCCTTGGACACTTCAGTGATGACAGTGTGACATACAGATTGGCATCAGGAGTCATGCAGACCCAGGAGGATCTGGACAGAGACCCATCATCATTCAATAAGAAAAGAAAAACAGCTACACCATTCAGAAATTTGCGGATGGAACAAAGAGCCAAAATACAATTAGATAAACAATGGGTTGAATATTTAAGAAGGCAAGAAGAGCATAAATTGGTTAGAGATGAGAGGTATGAGAGAAGTTTAAAATTAAAAGAAGAAGAACTACAATTAAGAAGGAAAGAATTGGAAATGAAGCAAACATTAGCCTTTAAGAGACTACAACTAAAAGAAAAGAAACAGGATGAAATGTTAAGAATTGAGAGAGAGAAGTGTGCATTGTTGAGAAAATTGTTAGCTGACCATTGAATATGTGTAATTTGAGGTGGCCTTTTAAATTTTAATTTGAATTTAAAATGAGATACTTATGGCAGCTCTTGTATTTTTCAAGTCATTCTTGGTAGATTATGCAGTGAGCTATAAAATGGAAGCTGAATGAACTTTATTTTTCAATAGTATCTGCTACAAGCAGGTAATTACTAAAGTATGTACTATGTACAAGTCATCTACTACAATATTGATCTTACAATTTAATTTGTGACCTTATTATTTGAGTTGAGATTTCTAAGCATTAAAAAGAAGACAACATTAATGGAGAGTAGGCATCTTATGTTGAGAACATTTCAAAAACTAGAGTTGTAAGTTGTAAAACTTACTTATAATAAAATTTATTTCATCCTTAATCAAGTCTCATTCATTTTCTTCTAGATGATCATTTTCATTTATACAATAATTATGTAAAATGCAAGCTGCCACTATAGTGTCTGTTATGAAAGCTATGTTTCTATACACTGTAAAAAGCTTAATTCTTCTAAATCTTCCTTTGAGTTGATTAAAAGCTTTGTCACTCAATTTTCTGGTAGTTGCATGTATTGTATTATACTCTCTCTGGTGGGAAGTGAGGCGCTTGTTCTCTCTGAATGGAGGCACCAGCCATGGCAGAGACGGATAACCAGAATGTGCAACAAGAAAGGTATCATGAGGAAACAATGCATCTCTGTTAGCCATTGCTGTATGGTAAATAGGTGATTTTCTTAAAACCCGGGCACAATTAGAGGATCCTGGTTCACCACAAAAAATATTTGTAAATCTTAAATTAGCATCAACAGTAGCCTGCAGTATAATTGAATAGTACCCTTTTGGATTGCAGTAATCCCTTGCATTTTTAGGTTTCTCTATTTTAATTTGTGTGCAGTCAATAACTCCCAATGTATTGGAGATTCCTGTTTTCGATTGGAAAGCATCACAAATTGTTCTTATTTCATCATAATGCTGTGGCCATTTGATAGCCCCATTTAATTTGGTTAACATCCAAGCTACAACTCGCCTTATTACCCTGAAGGTTGATGATATGGATATATCGAATTTAGTTGCTATAGGTGTTAATGGTTCAGTGTTTGCAATAAACGATAAAAATATATAAAAACAAAGTTTAGGCTCTAATGGCTTCAGTCCGAACTTGTGTGATGCAATAAATCCAGATTTCTCCAAGTCATCTGAAATAAAATTGCAGAATTAGACATATAGATCAGAAGGTAATAAATAAGTGAAACTGAAAACTAATCTATGTTCTTGTTCTTACCAATAAGTCGGTAAGCCGTCTTCCGTGATAGCCTCATACGATTCTTAAATTCTACGTCTGTCCAAGAGTCAACAATGTGGAGATAATCATCTACTCTTCGACGTCTTAGTCTTATTAAATATTGCATTAGCGGGAAAAATAACGTATCGGCATCTTCATCTTGACCCTCGCTCTCGGAAGAATCCTCACCAGCGCCAAGGCTACAAACATCGCTCCAGCTGCCCGTGTCGCTGTCACTGCTGCTAACTTTGGTTTCAGCCAACCAAAGAATTACTTCAGAGTTAGCCATAAATTGATGAAAATAATGTAATACGCATTGAAATTAAATCAAATTACAACATCAAAACAAATCAATGTCAAAACATAGACAACAACTAGAACATTTCAATTTCACGTAATGTCAAAATCAAAACAGATAAAGTAAAAATTTCAAATACAAAGATCTACTTTTTACTAAAAAATAATGCATTAGTTGGTAAATGTAAATTCAGTAACTGATAATCAATAAGTACGTAAAGAATCGATTGATCGATTCATCAACGCCCAACACTAACTGTCAAGTGTCAAATGAGAAGATTTGTAAAAAAAAAAAAGGTTTTTTATTTTTATTTCGTGATTTTGATCATTTTGACATGACAAAAATTTATCCAAATATCATTTGAAGAAGTTGTCTTTCCTTTCCCACATATTGATTAATCGTTCCTAAACATGTTATTTATTTATTTGTAATGGACGAAAACAGCGATGGCTTTGTTGAGGGAATGTTACAAGAAAGTAAGGTGATTGTATGTTAAGTTACCACTCTCGAATCGTTCAGTCCTCTGGTAATTACTATTTTATGTATTTTGCAGGTCAAAATATGGGTTCAGAACCAGATTACAAGGAGATTCCGGATTTAGCAAATAATTTAAATCAAGAAATTGAAAAGAATGTAACAAGTGAAAGTTCAGATAAACATAGTAAGTCATGTAGTTTAATCCCACAACCCACACTAAACTTTATCTGTAAATAAAATAACAGATTGATATAATATTATGCAACAACTATTTTAGGTGCAGTCTGGACTAGCAATGCAACATTGACACTTCTGAAACTGTATGAATCTAACATTGAAATGGTAGAAACACCAAAAAAGAAAACTAGATTATGGGTTGCTATATCTGATAACTTAAAAAACTACAATATAGAGGTAATTAATATATTATATACATGAAATTCTTGTAAACTCAATAATAGTTTTTAGGTAAATCTTCTCTGATCATATTCTTTTCCAGATGACACCAGATCAAGTTCGCTGGAAAATCAATGCACTTACAAAAAAATACAAACAGGCTGTGGAAAGTGGCCAAAAGAGATTTAAATATTTCAAAGAAATGAATAATATTTTTGGTCAATGCGAGGATGATGATGATACCACAAATACAGAACAGTTTTTACGTAAAAAGAACTATCGGAAGCATCAACTCAATTTATCCTTAAATGAAACATCCGCAAATGTTAGAGGCTTGTATGAGAGCAAAGCCACCATAGAGCTTCGGAAGATAAGATTAGCAAATCGGATAGAAGCAGATAGATCTCAAAGCAAGATCAATTTGGAAAAACAATGGCTAGAGTTTCTTCATAGACATGAAGAACAAAAGCAATGGAGAGATGAAATGTTTGAAAGGAGTCTAAAATTGAGGGAAAAGGAGTTGGAATTAAGAAGGAAAGAATTGGAAATGAAAGAAGTTCTTGAATTGAAAAGAATGCAACTGAAAGAAAAAGAGCAAGAAGAATTACTGCAAATTGAAAGGGATAAATGCAATATATTGAGCAAGATATTGCAAAAAAGAGAGCTACACAACATACAACAGCAAAATGTCTCATTACCTCTATAAATGAGGAAAAATATATGATAATTCACAGTAAAATCTTTTTTTTTTGTAAATGACGCATTTTTTTTGGCAACTGTAATCTAATACAGTTGCTTACAATTTTATTTAAGAACCATAGTCCCTGAAGTGCTTTTTGTCTAATAAAAATTTATTTAGGCTCAATATCAATTTGAGATCCATCACTAAATTTTGTCGCTGATGCTCTGCAGCCATATCTATAGAGTTTTAGTGTCCAAATTGATCAGTAAACCAACCAAGATTCGCGCCAACAAAACGGTAATCAGACCAATCTTGTGTATGGGCACATGGGTGTGAAGCTTGGACACTGACTCATAAGGACGAAAATAAGTGGCTGAAAGGAAAATTTGGCGGAAGATTCTTGGACCTATAGGTAAGAGACGAGTATGGCAGTTGGAGACGAAGAAAAAATAAGGAATTAGAACGGTTGACTTGGTACAGAAGTATCTGTGCGCCCTAAATGGCGGGAGAAGACGCAAAACAGAGAAGAATGGCGTTTTCTTTCTTGTGTCAGAGGTCAAGATCCTCTTTAGGTCACTAGCCTTCTTATTCGTCCTAGTGTAAATTTGAAGGTAAATCAATTCATCGATTTTCACCATTTTATTATAAATGTTGTAATTCAATCGTTTTGGACAAATTGCCACTACAATCATGTTAGCCAACATTACTTGAAAAACTCGTTTCCAAAGGGTTGCCAGATTTTAATTGAAAAAATCGTTATCTGTGTCACTGACAAATCTGACAATAATACCAACATCACATACCCCGCGCTACGCAAAATTCTATGGCGATTGTTGTATTAAGATCATTTTAATTTGTGTGAAAATAGTTATGACCGACTTAATATATAAACGTTATGAAAAATCTTTGGGCCTTCTTACGACGCGATTTGTTTCATTATTACAAAAAGCCAAGGATGGGGTTTTGGACTTGAAAATCGTGAGTACAATGCTGCGTTCCTGTCAAATCAATTTTGGCACGAAAATAAACATTTTGAATTAACAGTTACATATTGTTGTAATTTTGTTATTTATTCCAGGCTACCGATTTATTAGCAGTAAGACAAAAGAGACGTATATATGACATAACAAATGTATTGGAAGGTATTGGATTGATCGAAAAACGGAGTAAGAACAGCATACAATGGAAGTGAGTATTGACTTGTAAAAGATACCTTTGTGATTCTTTATCTTAGCACTTAGTTTAATGATAATTGATTACTTTGAGGTTATATGTTGACAGAGGTGCCGGTCCTGATGGGAATGCCTCTGACATTGGAGAGAAAGTAATGCGACTCCGCAGACAAATTGGTCGGCTGGAGGAACATGAAGATTTGCTTGACAAGTATGTTCAAATCTTATATTTCGGCTTATATATTAAGTTCAAACGCTTGAGTCTACTTATATGGATATTATTCAGTAATAATAAAAGTTAATCTGTTCTTGTTGGACTTATAAACAAATGTTTGGACTGATATCAGTCAATAAATTCAATTCGGCAATACTTTTTAAATACTAGATTTGCCATTTCACATTGCCACATAAAATAGTTCTTAAACAAAACAAGATAATAGTTTTACCATGCGACAAGTTGTGTTGGAGAAGTGGCCATAATGCTTGTTTTGTATGTAAATCAGGATGCATAAACCCTTTGATTATTCTATTTTTTTGAACAGAATCATTTAATACGAACAAGTAAAAAAGCACTCAACATTGTACTACACACAGAACAATTAACATAATTTTGCAGAAAGCGACCATCGTAGATTTTTTGTAAGTGACTTAAGTCTTAATCAATGTATGAGTTGGATCACTTTTTGCATTATAATAAAAATCTTAAGTCACTTTCTGCTTAATTGTGGTCAATTGTATTATTATGTGACAAGCTTGGCAAGATGAATAATGATTTTAGCTAGTGATGTGTGAAAGAATTGTATATTTCCTTAATTTTTATTTTTTTCCTTCTCTGCATTACGTAGATATATGTAATACAGAGAAGGAATTGTTAACCCATCGCGCATCCATCCCTCGTAATAAGACTTTGGCCGGTAGCAAACCAATATCATCCAACATTACAATAGGCTACAGGAACTCGAATTCTAATTGTCTGGTGTGGTCTATGACGACGCGTTTGGCTCGGTTTGTAGACACCTGCCTACTGAGTCGGCGGTCCCGGGTTCGAATCCCTGCCGGGGCAAATATTTGTGCAAATATTTGTTCTTGGGTCATGGATGTTATCTATATATGTATTTATATATCATGTATATCATCGTCTAGTACCCATAGTACAAGCTTTGCTTAGTTTGGGGCTAGGTCGATTTGTGTAAGATTGTCCCTTAATATTTATTTATTTATTCTACGTCAAATGAAGAAAAAACCATTTGTGTGCTAGGAAATTACCTCTGAACTACGATTTATTTTTTCAGGCAAATCCATTGGATTGAGCAAAGTATTAAAAATGTACTTGAGGATATGGACAATGAACCATTTATTTATGTTCAGAAAAATGATATTATGGAGTGCTATGAAGAGAGTCAGGTGCTTGTTCTGGAAGCCCCAATTGGTGCCAGCTTAGCGGTTGCAACCGCTCCAGGCAAGGTAACAACTATTTATGCACTATATTGTGGTAAAAAAATTTATATTTGAAAGGCAATGAAATAATTGTACATATTTATTTTATTCTCTTCTAACACATAGTCTGATCCCTATCACCATTGTCAATCTGCTTCGTCAGCTAAACTTACAAACAAACATTGTCAACCTCTGACAGTGGTATCTGTAAAGCTAGCGAAACGTCAGGGAGGGTTTAAATTGTTTTATTTAAATAAACCTAGAATATTTTATTCTTAATGACCAGTGGTTGGCACAGTGCAACAAGGCAAGATATAGAGTTGAAAAAAGTAATAAATTTACTGAATATAACAGAATACAATTGAGGAGTGTCTTTTCAAAACAAGTTTCATAGAGAAATAATCCCTTTTGAAAAGACACTCCTCAATTTTATTTACTGTATAACTCAATAGATTTTTTTGAACGAGATTGTAGGATTATAAATACTTGGTATCCCATGTTACACTGTCAGTACCAACCAGTGGTGATGAGTCCTGTTAAAAAGCACGGCAATTACCGATCTTTGCAGATTTAGTCATAAAAATTGTATGTTATCTATACTGTCAGAAATTCAAGCCAGTAAATTTACAATTTCAGTCCTATTTTCTACCATTAAGATCTAAACCGTATATACTATATTGTCTAATTGTTTATAATACGTTCGTATTTTTATTATTTAGGGTAAAGAGCAGCACTACATTTTACACGTAAAATCTGCGGACCCAGTTGGAGTAATTCTGCTGTGTGACTCGGATAAAGAAAAGGTATTAAAGTAGTGTATAATAAATATATAAGTTTATAATTAACGGGCGTGTAAAGCCCGATTTTAATTTGTACTCGTCATGCTGAAACGGCTGGGCCGATTTTAATCAATTTTAGTATAGTTAAAGTATTCCAAGCTGAGCTAATCCTCTTACCTTCATTCACAATAGCATTGTGTCTAATACAATCCTATCTGCTTTTGTTCTCATAAACGCGAACCTGGCGCCAACCAGTTACTTACAAAAAAAGGTTAGAACTACATTGCGTGGATATTGAATTTTCAGCCTTATTCCTTGTTGAATAGGTTTAAAATGTTTGTTGACGAGAGATCATAGTCCTTTTTCAAGAGAATACGTTCTTGAGCAGGTTCGGACGGTTGTAAAGTTCCGAAAAGTTATGATCACCATTATTCTGTTAGTGCATTTTGTAGTCTAATGTCCAAAGGAAATAGAGTCGATAATCTATATTAACCTTCCAAGGTGGTTACAATCTGCTTTTACTACGAGCTCGTTATCTTAATTTGCGGTTTACCAGTTGTGGTTTGTTCAATGGTATTCACTTCTTAACTGGATTAGCTCAGCTTAGATAAAGAATACTATACATGGATAGCTGGATATCCATATCCAATGATGGTTATAGGATACCTTTTACCCTTTGTACTTCATTCGGTGAAAAAATAAAAGTTACATGCGGACGAAGTGCGGGCTCCTAGTAGTTTATAATGTTGTTAGAGTGTATTCAACACAAACATGAAATTAGCTATGTTCTCTTTTAGGAGATCGATGACGTAACAATGCACGACGACGAGGTGCAGGACATTACAGATCACTATGTGCACACCCTGGACAGAGACAGTAAGTATATTATGGTATCGTAAAGTATATAAAGATCCATTAGACGGGAGCGTGAACTTGCGAGCGGCGCCTTCTATCCAAATATGTTGATACGGCGGATTTGGCGGTACCTACGCTCCGCGGGTTTATTGCGATGTAGGCTGGCGTTACATTAGGAGTTTAATGTAGGATTCTTACCACTGTCGATCTAACCTAATTAAGTTTTTGGAGGGTTTTTGTCGGAAGATTAGGCCACACAGAATAATTGAACTATTTATCGATCGAATATTTCTTCAAAGTAGCGACGATATAATTAGATTACCTGATATAGGATAACTCTATTTTTTTTAGATAGATTTACTTGTATGGCTTTTTGAAAGGAACTTAATCTAATCATCTAAAGTCAGGTGGGGTAATGGAAACACATGGGGAAGTGGAACAGTGGAATATTGTCTATACAATATTATATACATATGCTTTAATAAACATGAAACGATCAACTACAGCGTCATTTTTTTTTCCCCAGTACTGTTTTGAAAAGTCGGATTCAACACACATACTGTGATTTATTTTAAGTGTTTCCCTTATTTATCCCCATGTGTTTTTCTTACCCCACCTGACCTTAGTCAAAATAAAGTGTTTTTGGACTTAAATATATTTCATGTTATATCCAATGTCTTCTTTTTCAGATTATCTGCTCCGATTGAGTCCACCAGTAACAAATCAAGATTTTTCATTCTCTTTGCGGGACTCCGAAGGCCTATGTGATCTCTTTGATATTCCTTGTTAATTTACTTTAGGCATTGATCTCTACAGACTTATTTTTTTATGTAAGTAATATTATCAAAGACATTTTTATTATGTTCTATACTTTGTGATCATGTTTAAATTGAATATGTAAATAATTAATCATGTAAATAAAAATCACGGTATACATTTTGACAGTAGTTTTAAGGTGATAAAAATAAACAAAGTTAAGTAAAGCTTAAAGTTTATTGTATCATTTGTTCTTAGGTTTAGTTTTTTTAGGATTGGATACGAATCTATCAAGAACACCAAAGGATTGCTTTGGTTTGGCTGGTCCTTCTGGCGTTTCCACAGCCTTCTGCGCTTCTATGACTTCACCAATGTATTTCTGAAAAAAAAAAAGAAAATAAGTGTGCTTTCTACATTCAGTTAGCAGTATGATTGGCAATTCAAAAATAAACTAATCGAATTAAAACTAACTGAAATTTTAACTTATGCTTCAAATGTCCCGCATGGATCTGCACCTAAGCGTACAAGGGGTTAACAAAACCGTCGTTATGACCACAAGTTAATTGACAGACCGAGCGAAGTGTCTTCGTTTCAGCTTAGTCAAATTTTCTTCCGGATTAGTTTTCTGGATGTTCTCATCTACAGGTTGCATTTCTCACCGATTCTTGCGAAAATTTTGTAAGCAGGTTTGGTAACTTATGTAAATAGATTCTGTCTTATAAAAAAATGAAAAGCTTTAAAAATACGCATTTTAGACATTTTGAAACATACTCAGAGCCACAAAAAAAGAAGAGGGCAAACACAAAAGTTCACAACTAGTTGTAGTGTTAGACCATTCAAACAACAAGTATTTAAAAAAGTTTGTGTGGGCTGCAGTAGTTGCCTACCTTTCTCGAGGCTTCTTTGATAATCTTCTTTCTTGCTATATTCGTTTTCCCCTTATTCTTGTGCCGTGGTGTTAGGTCCACCCTCTTAGGTCTGACATACTGCAAAATTAAAAAATATATTAATGAATATTTAAGTCATAATCTTTATATGTATTTCTTTTATATATAAGTATGCGAGTTTGTCACCTAACTCCTCTTAAACGGCTGGACTATTTTATGGATAAAACGATATCGATTTGAGTGGTTGGTTTGACGGAGTTAGTCTGACAGAACGGCGTCTATTGGGTCGGATTATAAAAGCTTGAATCGAAACAACCGTATCAAAATTTATACGGATATTTGTTACTCAATAACGCTTAAAACTCGTAACACGTATTAAATATAACTCGTCAAAATGTCAAACTAGAAAAAATAATAATTAATTAAATTCCTAGAAACAGCACTTCTACTTGACAGATAGAAGTCTGAGAACTCCCGACAGAATAATCTCACCACAAGTTTCTTCTTGGCCTCGATCTGCTCCTTCATAGTGAGCACGTAGACGTAGCACGTCAGATTGAGCGTAATGACTGTAATGAGCTTCCTTCCTCCGTTTAGACAAAAGTTAAAGAGCTTTTGACAGTATAATCTCTATCAGTGTATCCAGCACCTCTAGCACATCTGTGACACGTGACCCTTTCCTGCGCGAGATATATTACCTATCTCTTTCTGTACAGTACTGTAAGAGAGTGACGGGTGACGCTAAGTCGCCGACAAGAGTCACGAAGCATAGTTCTGCTAGACGGGCTGAAGTTTCTTCTTGGCTTCCATCTGCTTCTTTATGGTGAGAACATCCACTACCTCGAAGGGATTGAGCGTGATGATCTCAGGCGGTATCTTAAAGCCTTTCAATTCGGCTTTCTTCCTCTGCTTATAAAAAAGTTAAGGAACTGACAGAATAATCTCACCAGAAGTTTCTTCTTGGCTTCCATCTGCTCCTTCATAGTGGGCACGTCGACTTCCGCTACTTCGAACGGATTGAGCGTGATGAGCTCGGGTGGGATCTTCTCGAGAAGAGCCTTCACTTCTGCTTCCTTCCTCTGCTTCTTGGTCTGGAACGGATTGCTTTCCAGGGCGTCGAAGTTGGGCTCCCCGCTTCCTGTGAAATGATGGATAAACCTAGGCTTATTGTGCTACTTTTGTGGTATACACTTGAACACACTCAGGCACCCGTGTGTGCATGTTAATGTGTCTGACGGTAGTAACGCCGTTAATTAATGCTAGCGTGGTTATTCATACAAACATCTCAAAAGTAAAACTTTTTGTTTTGACTCTTTTGCGCACCACAGGTATACTTAATGGTTAATCATTTTATCAATTAATATAGCAGAGACTATGTAGGTATGTTTAATAGGAAATGCACGAACACGTTGTGCACGTTCCCTACATGTCTGCTAAAAATACAAGATATGGTGTGCGTCTGTCTCTCCGAAGATAACGTCTATAGGAGGCTAAAGTAAATATAACTAACCTGGTATAATAATGCTCGTGAATCCCTTACTCGTACCGATTCCCAGCACGTCTTCATACGGGCAGAACTTGAAATTGCTAATGTTCTTGGACATCCTGTGCCTCATGTACGGTTTGACTGTCGTTTCTGTGCAGCAGTTACTGCAATATAAACGCATAATAATTGATTTAAATAAATATCCATAACATAAAACATAAGTCGTTAAAGATACATTTTTGATAACCATTTTCGTAGGGACTTGAGAACATAAGCTAGAAGTAAAATTGTCAGCTAATTTTGATGCTGACCCTCCCCTACATGTAAACTGTAGATTTTTTTCGTATATCCAATGCCGGTGGTGGTGAGTGGTGACGTATTGGATAGATATTTTCAAAATATTGGCTAATACGGAACGGAGGCCTACAGACGGAGGTCTGACATGGCCGGTTTTTCCGTAAAATCGTCATGCGTGCGCGAATCAACTTTTTGTCCGGCACAAATAATGTAGTCCACAACGTTTAAACTTCGTTGCAACATTACACCCAATAATGGCTGCTCCATGTTAAAATTTGTGATTTACGTTAAAACGTTCAACGTCTCAACTGTGTTAAACCAAATAAACAAAAAATATGGTATTAGAAGCCCGATTTCTTGGTAACTCCAAAGACATTTTGAGTAACGCTAGAGACAGTTAAAAGTGTCACAAAAACAGTTGATTCATCGGGTCACGGGTGCCACGTTCCTTTACCGCTGTAGATTTTAAAAATGGAACATACGACTTACTTGTATACTTCAACAACATCATCAAGCCCTACGGCCAGCATGTCCTTCTGGGAGAATTCCAGATCCACAGGCGCACTTCTAAGTTTGTAGTGCTGTACCGGGCCGTCTAGGTTTCTGATGTCGTATATTTTCAAGCTGCGGTCCACGCCCGATGTAGCCATGTACCTTGAAATATGTTCAAACAAATTGTATAAGTTTAGAGTGTTGGCGGCTCTGTGACCGAAGATCGTATGACCCTGAATTCGAAATAAAACAGTCACTGACCAGTTTCATTTTTAATTTAATTGTATGCACGTTAGCTGACTGTTTATTTTACGATCGTACGATGTAGAAAAACATCGTAAACCTGAACCTTTAGTTAAATTATTGTAAAGTGTTTACATTAAATGATTCGAAAGTGCTGATGAAATTTCGTGTTAATCAGGCCTTTAGACGATGCGGTTGGCGCAGTGGTAAAGCTGCCTACGGATGTGACGATCGTAGGTTCGAATCCCGGCAAGGGAAAATATTTGTGGGATGAACTCAAATATTTGTGCCTGGGTCATGGATGTTATTTCTATTTGAGTATGTATTTACCTATATAAGTATGTTTATCGTCGTCTATTGTCCTTAACATAACACAAGCCTACCAGAGCTTACGTTGGGACTGGATCGATTTCGGTAATTTTGTCTGATATTTATTTATTTATTTAACCTCAATGAAGGGCGACTTTGTATAGACACTAGACACAGGCAGTCTTCATGAATTACTTATTCGTTCAAATTAGTAAGTAAGTAAGTAAGTAAACGCTTTATTGTACACAAAAACAGTTAAAAAATACATCTATTACAATTAACATATAGGTACAAAGGCGAACTTATCCCTATAAGGGATCTCTTCCAGTAGCAGTATTTATAATCTTATTAAAACTTTTCTAAGACATGCATTCAGCGGTTTACACTCACCTGAATTTGTCAGGAACGGCCCGACATGTTTCGAACTCGTATGGAGTTCTTCAAAAGGGACTGTTACCCGTACTCCGTCACGAAGTTACCGCGCTGCTGTACGGGTAGCAGTCCCTGGCCTAGATAAAGAAAGTATAATGTAAAGTTAATAATCTGTACACTTACATGCCTCTATTGTCAACAGCAAGGGCCGTTAATGGTGACTTGTGACACAGTATTTTCGCCAAAGGATCCTTGACAGTCGGGGACCAGAGAGAGACTACTCCCTGGGAGTTCCCTAAGCAGAGTGTACCGTTGTAGGGGTTCTGAGCCATAACCGAGGTTCGTCCTAAGTGGTTGTTGTAGTGGCCTACGATTTCTCCTATTGATACGTCCAGCCATGACATGAAGCCAAATTCGTTCTGTAACAATTGTTTTTTTAGTGCTAAAAACATATTAAAAACACACAAAAATTTGCCAACCATTTTTGTTAACAGTGGTTAACATTGTTAACAGTGGTTAACAAAGACGAAGAAGAAGTTGCTAATGTTAACAGTGGTTAACAAGTGGTTTTTCTTTACCATAGTCTGGTAGAAAGTATCCTATAGCCATCTTTGGATTGGATGTCCAGCTATCGCCATACCTACTAAAATAATTAAAATCGGTTCAGCGGATTCGTCGTGATGAGAGGTTAATTAATTTCACCAACAGATCGCGTTGTACCGCTGGAGCCGCGCGCACCATCAGATCCTTCAGATTTTTGCTATCACACCTCTCCATAGAAAACTGATAGTCAATACAATTTTATAATAGTGTAGGTACATACTAATAGGGAATGGTGATGGGCTTGCATTCAATCATAAATATTGAGGTAACTCATAAAAACGGGAAAAATGATACATACAACACCAGCCAACAGGAAATGATAAGGCAGAAATTCCATCCTCAATATCTTGTCCATTCTTTTAACGCAGTGAATTTCAGTCCCATTGTTGTCATAGATGTACAGCCATTCCTTTTGAGCTACTGCCATCATGGTCTCTACATGCAACCAACTGAAACACATCAATATAAGTTCAAAAATTAAATAAATAATAAATAAAGGGACAATCATACACAAATCGACCTAGTCCCAAACTAAGCAAAGCTTGTGCTATGGGTACTAGACGACGATATACATAATATATAAATACATATATAGATAACATCCATGACCCAAGAACAAATATTTGCACAAATATTTGCCCCGGCCGGGATTCGAACCCGGGACCGCCGACTCAGTAGGCAGGTGTCTACAAACCGAGCCAAACTGGGCAAGTGCGAGTCCGACTCGCGCATGAAGGGTTCCGTACCATAATCTATAACAAGTTTGTTGTATGGGAGCCCCCCTTAAATATTTATTTTTAGCATTTTTTGTTATAGCAGCAATAGAAATACATCATCTGTGAAAATTTCAACTGTCTAGCAATCACCGTTCTTGCCGCGAAGTCTCACTAATAGGGTCCCGTTTTTACCCTTTGGGTACGGAACCTTAATTATTTTAATAAAAAAACATTGTATTTGGTGTAATGTAAACTGAAGAGAAAAAGATCCGGAAAACAGCTGCCGAGGAATAGTAATAATCGTCCTACCTATTGGACTACTGAACCTGATGCAAGAGCCATTGAATTTTTGCAACCAGTTGCTTCTTTATGCCTTATGCCTTGTTGGCCCGGAAAGCCATTGGAAATGCAGGTTCCTGCCTGAACCATTAAATTTTTCAATTTTTCGCTTTTGTTTTACATTTGTTTTACATTAGCAGACAATACTGCTTTAATAAAAATAACATTGATGACCAGATGTAAGAAATGTTAATACTCGCCTCACATCATGTATAGACTCCATAACATTGATCTCACAATGTAATTTCTTTGTCACCCAGTCAAAAGCAGCCAAATGTCCCTTCTTACCACCCAACAGTAAATGTCTACCGTTTCGGGTATATTTCGCTCTGTATGGGCCAAAGTCCAGATTAAGATCAAATATCTTGGTTGCTGCAGTGATATCCACATTGTCTCTGATGAGGTTTTGCGATATTTCTGTTGTTTTACCACCCTCATCAACTTCAACATAACTGTAAATAAAAGCATATTCAGTTGTAATCAATTATAAATTTATGAAAAGAATAAACCATAATAAACTCTAAAGTTGACTGGCATTTAGTTATCAGTTACAAATATACACCTAGTATATTTTTCAAAAATCACTCCACTCTTTAAGAATTATGATTTTAGACAGATGCTACTTATTGAAAATCATACTAATCAAAAACAAAAATTAATTTAAAAAATCTCCAAAAGTTACACTTACTTTCACTGTCCGTTTTATTCAGAACAAGAAGCTATTTGAATTTTCATTACATTTTTGCCTGGCTCTACTATATGTTTTGCAATCTATTAAGCCATCTAACACTTTTGATACTCACCCTTGCTCTTCAGTCAATAGTATTTCTGCTCTTGCTGCCTGTTCCTGTGCATAGTTATATTTCTGTTCTTTCTTCTTCAATTTCATAGCATACAATGGATGCCTCACACCCTTCCCCACGCCTTCACCTCGGGAATGTTGTTCCAACTTTTGAGGATGTATTGGAGCCTTACCAGGATACTTTTGTTTTCTGTCTTTAACTGGTTTATTGAAAATTGGCTTGTTGCGCTGGGCATTTGCAAATTTTTCTTGTCTTTGCTATAATGAGAAAAAACAAGGTTTTTAGTTAAACATTGCTTATTTTAACCTTGACATATGGGTATAATGAAAATAAAAATATTTCTTTAGACCCAAATATTGTTTATTTTAGTTATTAGTAATTCTCCACTTTCTTTTAATTGTAAAACATGCTTTTTTTAAACATGTACAGTAGAATCTCACAAATTCTGCAATATCTAAAAGTTGTGCCAGATTACTGGATTGTATAGAAAGTTTCAAAATAAATTTGATAATATTGCGGAGCAGGAGTACACAGGAGGGGTGGTGAGTGCCAGATAATTGGTTGTATCGGACTAAAGCATTAGTGGGATCCTGTTGTATAACTTAAGGTAGAAATGTGCTATAGCATTGAATACAAGGAGCGTAATAAGTTATTAAAAATAGAAATTACCTCTCTATGTTTCTGCTGGTAAATGAAGCGCTTTTTGATTTTAACAGTATACACTTCCTCTTTTGGGGTATCAGGTTTTTGGCTAGCATCCGTCTGGTTATCCTTTCCATTGTCATTATCTGTGTTTATTTCAAAGTATCTTTTCTGCAAATACAAAAGTGGTATAAATTCATTGTTGCCGTGGTTACTGCAGTTTTAACAGTAAAAGAGTAAACTCGCTTCGACCGGTAACATAATAATAGGCCGGTAATTTTTGAGGAGCGTTTCCTGTCAAAATAAAGTCCGGCAAGTAGTTTAATAATATTCCATGATGATGTTTTAGGACATTGTATGTAAAAATACGTTTATTTTAATACCGTTTTTTCCTTGGGCTTCTGCTTGATCGAGTTTAACTTCGGTTTTTGTTTTACCGTGTCAGGCTCCATAGCTTTTGCCTTCATTGTAGACTTTTATTTTAGTGCTCACACATTAAATTAAACTGCTCCGTACAACGAAAACATTCACATGTGTAATCGGTTCGGTGAGAGGTTAGTTTTCTGACATCTGACATATTTACAAATTTTCGAATGACGTTGACGTCTGGCTCTAGTGCTGTCAGTATGTTGAGTATTATCCGGCTTCACACTATCGCGCAGTCGACCGAGGCGAACTTGTCCGAAGTATGACCCACGTATGACCTTTCTACAGCAAAGTGCACACACACTCATATTCGGCCAACCTCAGTCAACTTCGCAAGTAGTGCCGGGGTAATCAATATAAATAAAGACATTATAAGGGCTACACGTTTTTTTTATAACTGATGATTCATTCTGAGATTTTTAAAAGGCTCGTGTTGCCGGATATTATATTATATTGAAATTTGAAATGTTACGTTTCGTTCGAACACTATTTCAAAATATTGTTGTGTGAATAAGAGGTTTTATTTGAATTATTCTAACTTGGCATTGGCTGATTCACCTAAAAAAATTTTACAATAGCCATTAAAACCAATTAAAAATATATATTCTTGTTTTTCTTTTATGGCTTTCGGTAATTCCAGCCGGGAACACTTGTAATTTTTTAAAGTAATCAATGAGTTTTCACATATGTAAATTTGAGTGTTTTTATAATTACCGGGACTTAACCCTAAACTTGGCAGCGTATCTAATAATGCACATTTCAAATTTAAAAAATCTACCGGTCAGTAACGATTGATTTATATTTTCTGTTTAGAATTAAATCGAAGCATGATGTGCACACTTTCTACCAAAAAAATATTTTTGTACTCTGCAACAAAATTTGACCAGTAGCTCGCCAGATGGCAGACCATGCGCGTGAGACTATGAATCTCAAGGTAAAAAAAAATTATATATATTTTTTAATATTTACTTGGTAAATAGAAACTGACAACATAAAGATGAAGTCGGTTCTCTTGCCTGGATGTCCGATGGTGAAATAGGGATGGTGGGATTGAATTCTGCAATAGGCTATTTGACTGATGTTGAATTCTACAGCGTATTGTAGTTATATGAATAAAATTAGCTAAATATATCACGAAACAAAGAAAAAAAATCCAGAAACATATATCTTTTTTGGAAATATGTGACTTCAAAGGTACGCAAATTTTTAGTTTTTTTTTTAATCCAAAATTAATTTTGAAAATGTTTTCGGAATCCTCATAATTTTACGAAACAATAATTGTATGACAACTATGAACTTAAACGCACTTTTTCACGGTGAAAATGCCAAATTTCTTAATTTTTCCATACAATTATTGGTACCTATACCGGCCTGTGACGTCACTAGCCTGACGCGTTTTGTATGGAGCGTTTTTAGCGCTACGTAGAAATGTTGAACTTTGACGGTCATTTCTGACTTTTAGAGCAGTTTAAGTG
The DNA here is from genome assembly GCA_905147355.2 of Apotomis turbidana. Lineage (NCBI taxonomy): Eukaryota > Metazoa > Arthropoda > Insecta > Lepidoptera > Tortricidae > Apotomis > Apotomis turbidana. Next base: position 20,212,909 of record LR990288.1, on the reverse strand, counting down.
TAGTCAGTCCCATATAGACATTTGATCACAATAAAAAATAGAATCGATTGACATCCTCAAAAAAAATTAGTCAACATGTCTATTCCTACACAAAATCTCCAAAATAGATCCGATAGAAAACTGACACGCTGGTAACTTTGCGGCGATGTTTGAGGCTCTCGATGATTCCCCTAAGCCGGCGGCATTACCAATGAGCTCGCGTTCTGCTGAATCCAAGGTACCCCCTGTGTTTTTTTGTTAGAGCACTTTTATTAAGCTCTATAAGTAAGTACCTAGTATCCATTAAACGCTGTGATTTGAGAACATTTCTTAAACATTTTCTGTAAAAAAGCAAGGTTCTGTTTTGCTATGTAGCAGGCAAAGTATCCTTAAATATACAAATTTAGTTTTGTGAACACTTGGCAATGTATCCGATAAGATACATGCTACATATATTAAAATACGTCAAATGTTTTTTTATATTTTTTTTCATGTATTAATATCGCTAACTGACTAAATAAAACAAGAAAAAAAAATGAAAACGTACACCTAATTCCCTGCCAAGTATGTATAGGGTTAATTAAAATGGGCATTACTTAGTTTTACTACTACTACTTACTTTACTTTACTACCTTACCTACGCTTCTCTTATTCCTTTTTTTTCAATACTTAAGTACAGCGAATGAGTCATGGCTGATTGAGCTAAAAATGTTGTAAGTACCTTGGAACAAATTTCCTATTTCCGAAAACATGTATTTCATTTTTAAAAAAGCATTTTTTTTATTAATACACTTACTAGATAAACCCAAGGGGTTCCAAGTACCTACCATACTACACTTTGTCAAGGCAAGCTGACTTAGTTTGATGATACTCTGGAGTTGGCGTCTTGGCTGGGTCTAGTAGGTACTGAAAATAAATAAAGGACCAAATTTTTAGCCCTATGGCAAATCATTACTTTTTTTTTTTTAATTTATTTATGTAAAACAATAGTACAATAAAACTTTTTAAATATCTGCCAAACTGCACAGCAGTTTGTTGGCAGAAAAACATAGTGCCCTCCACCATTGTACATATACCCCCTCAATTTAAGGAAGCTCAACCGATTCTGTCGTATATTCATGACACCGATCTTGTACCCAACTAGTCGAATCGAGGGCTGCCTATTATAGGATCTAATAATAAAGGTTCTAAGAACCCGATTCTCACCAGCTTGACTATTGTGGAGCACTTGAGCACCCTTCTCTACGACGCCACGCCGAACCATCTAGCACAACTGGATGTAGGTATTTATGCAAAAGAGAACCTACCAGTCCACATATCAAAACTGTTTACATTGAACCCTGTAACCATAGCATAAGATACAAACGTTTAATGTGGAATGGTTCCCTTTTGCTTAAATACGTCCAACTATGGTTCGCGTCTCATTATACTATACAGGGATAGGTAATATATATCTCGCGCGAGAGAAAGTCGCGTGTCAGGGTTGTGCTAGAGGTGCAGTAGGTACAGCCTATAGGTATCTTATGGGCATCTTCAGATTATAGGAGAGATAGGTCTAGCAACCTGTGGTTTGACGCAACTTGGGACTAAAAAGTAATGCCCTGCCTTAAACTCAGAAAAAAAACAGATCCCTTGATGGTAGGGTAGGTGTTTCAGGAGCAATTCTTGCAAAAGATTAAGTGAAGATTGTACTTTTAATTAAATAGGTATTGATTGCAAGTTGCAATCTTTTCAATAATATCACTGATATTTTTTTGATATTTGTGGCCTAATTGGCAGCAGTTACGGAATTGTTGTTGCTTCCGCATACCATAGCGGTAGGTACTATGGTCACACTAAACGAAGAGTAAAGAGGAAAATAACAAATTAAAACTGGTGCGATAATCTTGGTAGGTATTTATTATTTTTATTCTCTTTAACAACACATACTCAATATATTACAGAAACGTATATGACAATCAGAGTAGTAACATAGTAGTAGGTTTTAGTATTTAAATGCGAATATAAGTAGGTATTATCGATTTCAGTGTACCAATGTGGTTGAAATAAGAACAACAAACAATAAATCCGCATTATAAACAAAATTGTGTAAAAGACAGTCACCTACTTACAATTGAAAACAATGATTGCACACATGGTAAGCACAACTAAACGTACATCGCAAATTAACTAACTCGAGTCGAACAAGCTATCACATTCCGTAGGTATAACAACAAATAAGTCGTAACATGTAACATAATCACAGTGAAGTGAACATTGGCTAACAAAGAAAGTATTAATTTAGTCCTAAAATTATCAATTAATGACTGAATTAACTTACCCGATCTAATGAGATCTTACGTCCTAGTGTAAATAAAAACGCCCTGGCGACGTAACAACTACATATTCACAATGTTATTTACAAAGAGTGACTAGAAGGTCCTTAAAGGAATAATGATTTCGTTCGTTAGGTGTTCCGGTCGGTCGCGCGGCTCTCGCCCTCGCGTTTGGCACATCCCAGTACAAGAACTTAAACAAATATTTAACAGTTGTCCTTACCACCTACTAGTTTTATGATAAAAATCTGAGTCTGCTTATTTATAATTTTTACTAAACCGCGACCACCGACGGCAGCCTGTAATTTCATAGATTGAATTAATCTTTATTTTGTTGAAAGTACAATATTTACATTATCGAAATCGTTATGTGTCTGTGGGGCTAAAATCGCTTACATACAATAGTATAAATTTCTTCCCTAACAATTACATTTATTTTACGCATATACGAGTAACGGTGGTTAAAATTCATTTATGTATGTAAGCCTATGTTTAAGTCCATCTTATCATTAAGTTAGAGCGAATCTTCGTGATGAGTCACGTCACCGAGAAGTCAGACATCGTATACAACGGTTTACAAAACAAACAGACATCGTAATCTTTACCTAAGCGGAACACATGCTGTCCGAGAATACTCGCGAGGCGACACTGTACACAGTTCAATTCGGCCACGAATAGTCACTTAATCTATCAATTCGAACACTGTCGATCATCTTTGGCGCGCGGCGATCACCGATCGCGGAAACTCCAATTGCACTAAGTCAGTTCGGTCCGATAAGCTCCGCCGATGTCGCCAGCTCATCACTGGCGCTCCGAGTCGGCGGCGCTCTGTGAACCTTAAATGGGGGTCGGCAGCACCGTGAAGTCCTGGAGCGCGTTTTTGACGGTCTCGTAGATGGGGCGGTTCTCGTCGGGGCAGTAGCCGTCGGGGGAGCAGAGGGTCTGCAGCTTGGTGAGGTACGAGTCGAAGTTGTCGTGTGCGGGCTTGTCCGGCGGCGGCGGCGGGCCGCCCGCGCCCGCCGCCGGCGCCGGCTCGCCGCCCGGCAGCTTCACGTGCCCCAGCAGCGTGATCACGTTGTTGCGCAGGCTCTCGTAGTAGTCCGTCAGGTTATTATTCCGCTGCGATATCAGCTGGCTCTCCTGTAACGATAACACTCTCGATTAAAAATAATGCCCGTCTGGAGAACTATGCCGGGGGACCGTCTAACTTCCAGTGGCTAGCTTGTTAAGTAATTTGATGGTACTCACAAATGTGATGTTAGTAGCACTCAAAGTTGGTTGGCACTGTTTGACTTGTTTGGAGCCATGACACTACCATCTACGTTATCGGACAAAAATAATCATATTTTTAATCGGTTCGCGATTCAGCAATAAGCAACATGCTAGATTAACCTTTTGAGCGCCCAGCTCGTAGACGGAAAACTGTGCTCTCACAGGCGCCAATAACGTTTAATTGAACCAAGCGTACACTGTGTCTGTGTAGCGGCAAATGACGTTGAGGTGTGTAGAGCGGAGCTTTCCGTCGACATAATCTGGCGTTCAACGGGTCAATGGTAAGGGAGAAGTTTTTCTTACCCGTTCTCCGTGGCTAAGGTGAGTTTCCATCGCGTTGATATCGGACTTGAGGCGCATCATCTGTGACTCCACCCGCGCGTTCTCTCGCTGTAACTCCGTGATTTCCTGTTCTAGAGTCATCAGATCCTCGCCATTTCCCGTCTGCATATTCATCTCCATCCCTGAAAAAAAAATATAATTGACGTTATTAATAAACATCTCTTCTATGTTACACCAAATTCAAACACGGCCATAGCAGTTAGCCAGTTAATTCTAGTAAGTAGTCTCTTTTATTAGCTATCGGAACACCTAGTAAGGTTAGTATCAACTGTGATATCGTTACGGCCAAAGTTTTAACGACGATGCGGTTTGTTGTTTTATTTGGGGTTATTTTTAAAACAAGGACTACAAAACTGCAGAGATATGATAATTACCTGAATAAGGTTTAGGGTAAAGTGGTGTGATGTCATCAGGGTACTTTGGTTTCTTTGGTTGTGGTGTGGGTGTGGCGGCGCCCGCGACAGGGCATCCGGACAGCGAGCGATGCGTAAGAAAGGACCCATTGATGTGGCCCGAACCATCGCAGCCCGGGGTGGGACAGTTCACGCCGTCGAACTTGATAGCTGACGCGGCCGCTGCTACGGCTGCCTTGTGTTGTTCTACCGTCCCTCCGCTTTCTAGCACTCTCATCTTGTTACGGTTCGCAATCGGGCAGCCTGAGGCACTGGAGGAACAATCAAGATAAGGATTAGACAATGTTAGCTAAGTCGTCGTTTCTACACCAAGTCTGATACAAGAGAAACCGCACAGGGAAGAGTTTCACTTGCATCTGATTGAGGTTTTATGGTAGGTATATTTACTCCAAGTCTACTGCCGAATTTTTCAAACGACAACATAATAACAGTCTACACCGTCGCTTCTCAAAGTGGACGGAGAACTACGTACAAACGCGCGTTTAATCCTGCTTACTTACACTAACAACTCATTTCACTACTGGTTACTTCTACTTCGCATAGAATCTTACCTTCGATGCGATAAGAATTTCCCTGTAGCGTGTCCAGATCCATCACAGCCCGGTATAGGGCATCTAAGCAGCGTGCAAATAACCAATTTATCGTAAAAATACATTACACAGTAATTTGTTGCGGTTGGAGAATAATTACAAATCGATCGAAACAACAGGTTTACAAAGTTGTAGGTGGACCATTTGAATATTCTCATACTCTCGTATGCGGTGAATACTTCCGAACGTTAAATAAACATGGGGTTCGATTTCCAAATCTCTTCTTTTATTTATAGGTGCTTACAAGCTTTACGTCAGAAGGCCAGAATTAAGTAGGTTTACAGTGGGAAAAATCGAAAACTTACACTAAACTGAAATTGTCAATCGATTATCATAAATGAAGTGACCTGATGCACATCAATATAAAACCTCCCCAATGAAAATAATTTAAGGCAACTAGTTAGTAAAATCATGCACAGTGTTAATAAAAATGTTAAATGAATTCATCCCAATCGTAAGTCTGAAATAATTTTTGCCCGTTTAACTTGTTAGTCAACCCCGCCAATCTAAATCCCTTCAAGAGTATCAACTGACCTGAGCGGTTCGGAGTCCTGTCCATCCCGGGGCTTGCTCTTCGGCTTGTTGGCCCTCGGGCAGCCGGACAGCGAGCGATGTGAAGAGTAGTTCCCCGTAACATGTCCGGAGCCATCACAGCCAGGTGTCGGACACTTGAGCTCCTGGGAGTGCGGCTGGAGCTGTGAGCGGTCGGCGCGCGGACACCCGGAAAGGCTGCACATATACAAACTGCTTACAATGGCGTGACGGGTAAGCGTTGTGATACGGTTGGTGGTTGAGATGAGGGTTAATATGGACATATTGGCCGAACAAGGAATGTTAAGCTTGGTAAAACTCTTCAGCAAGTCTTTTAAGACCGCTACCATTGTAAGGGTGAAAAGAGAAAGAAGGATTCTTAGATTTTATCAATCTTTACAAATATTGAGACGATGTACAAATTCTAAAGGCCTATAAATACAGAGGATACCAGTAATTAAATATGTTTTAAGATTAACACAAGGTATATAAACAAAACACAACGACATTCACAAGGTATATAAACAAATTTGATGAAATTAAAAAGTAATGAAGTATGCTTCTTATCTGTTAATAAAGTATAGGTAAACAGAATAAGAACATTATTTTATACAACATAATTATATTTTAGATCTCATTGTAGGTATCTCAGATCTAACATCTAACACACATGAGCAGAACTAGGTTAATTAGGAAATGTAACCGTATAATTGGCATAAATTAATGGCTAAATGTCTAGACTCTAATGACATGTTCTACTTTATTTGTATTAATTATCATCAGTCTCTTTGCGGTTTTTAAGGTTAAGATACTAGTTTAAGTATAAGAAGTATTTCTGTAGGCATGCACTTGTAAAAATAGGTTGCTTCGGATGTAAGTATGCATCTGCGTAGTTTTATGGGTGAACACGCCAGTTTATATTAAGTTTATTTATAACCACGATGAAACACTATTTATAAACCAAATATCTGTTTATGTGAACGTGTCTTATAAATAGTGATGGTCTTAATAAATATTGGCTAGACACTCGTGAGTGTGTAAATACTAAATAGAAGATAACTGAGTAGATTTGAATAATAATAATAGAGCATAATGAGACATGTAGAAACACATGACGTGTTGCATTGTTTCTCTGGCGACCCTCGCGCTTGCCTAAGTGGTCTCGATAGTTATTTGTTTTGACGACCATCGAATACCAAATATGCATTCTGTGGCTGCAGTGGCATATCCACTTGTTCTTTTTTTGAAGGCCTAAAATATATCGATATTTTTTAATTCATATTATACGTATGTAGTCGTGGCCCAGGCGACAATATCGATTAAACTTCTTAGAAAAGTGTTGATAATTTTTATTGCTGGTACTGTCAGGAGATAATCTATATAAGAATGGGCTTATAACTTATTGCAATGACAAAGTTTTTGGTAAATATAACTGCCGAAATCGAAGTTTTAAAGAGTGGCCCAGGGGACATCACCATGGTATCGAGCAACAGAAAAAAGTTGATTGACGACCTTCTAATTCGGAATGATAATTTCATGAATGGTTATCATTATTATCACCATTGTTTAATTATGGAGTAGGTATGCGCGCATGACTGAACACGGACTAGGTAATCAGGTTGTGCTGGTTCCATTTTATCAATGCACTTGTATGGAAATCTGCCTTTATGTTTCGTTATCGGAGCAATATCGCTTATTTAACAGCCTATATGATGAAATATATAAATGTAATACGTACGTATACCGACAAATATACCTATACATTTTTACCAACATTGCCGTACACTGATGTTAGTAAACAGTGATTAAAATGAGGTTTCATTTCAATCACTCCAAGCTTAGGTAACAGACGATAAAATTGTACGACTTAATAAAATTTTGGATCTCCGTGAATTTATTATGATCGTCCTACCTAGGTCTGCATCTACATTGATATATACTCGTATGTAAGCTATGTTCCAATGTGCGGGTATTATAATATATAAATTCAAACGCGATTATCGAATACAAGCAAATTCCCTAAAAGGAAGGAAAAGTGTGATTAAACTGGTGCGTCACGACGCGTCGCGAATGCTCGGAATCCAAACACTACTGTGCTATCATGCCACAGAAATAACATAGGATATAGACAATACACAAGACCTATGAGCTTGTCATACACAAAATCTAAAGCACTAAATTTCCATTCCGAACACGGCAGTCGCGGTTACTGCACAAAACGTGCGACTAAATAATGTGGAATTCACAGAGATTTCAGGATGCGGTTAGTTCGCTGTTCAGTCTTCCCTACATCGCCAGCGGCTCATATAGGAGTCACTTTAGTATACCAAAAGGGAAATCGGGCGCCCTGCTGGTACTTCAACGCAAGTTGCTCCTAAAGGAGCAGTTTAGTTTTAGAAACGGGAAATCGGGCAGTTTGAGAACCCTGAAATGCCGCTAGCTCCGTAAGGAGCCGGCCTGCTACCCGGATAAATTAGGTTTGCACCTGGTGTCTGCGATGTCGCATACAATCTAGGTGTAAATGTTTAATCCGGGTTATACAGGAAGAGGGGACGCGCGGGTGTTTAGTGGCTAGACGGTGTCGTTTGCCTCGCGTGGATGCGCGGAAATGCGCAAATTGCCGTCGTGGGGCGCAATTGTCACTGCACCGTGCAACGCTAATACAGTCATATTGCACTAGGAGAATATTGCCCCCGAGACACGCCGGCAATAACCAGAATACGTCAAGTTTATGACACGAGTTGAAAACAGGAAAATTCACCATTTAGGAGATCTACTTTTAAAACTTTTGCATATTATCCTAATATGCAAGTCGATGTTATTGTAATATAAATATAACAAATTTTGCCACATCTGCATAATTAGTACCTGCACTAGTTATCACATTATTACAATGTAAAACGCATGTTATTTTTAATGAAATAAGATCTCAAACTATTTGTAGACTTAACGGGCTATTGTGAAAGTGAGGGCCGTGATTTTGTTAGAGGGGTTACATTGATTCCCAGCCCTTCTCAGAAAGATGTGAGCTGTCATTGAATAGAACTGTGACGTCACACCCGACCGGACTAGAGTGGAGTAAAACGGTTTTTATTTAAACTATTGTGAGGGCCCGCTTTGTAAAAAATAACCTTAAGTCAGCGGTGCAAAGTATGTAATGTAATGTTTGACTTTTAGTAAAACCCTGTTACGTGGTTATAACTATTTGCAACTTCTGGAAATTTGTTTGAATTTAGTTTTATATCTTATCAGATCGAGATAAAACTTGTTATGCATAACTACCTATTAAGTGATTTCTGCCTATTTTAAAATGTTATTGAGATGAGTTCGTTAATAACGTCAACTTTACGTTCTGTTAACATTTTGTTAAAAAAAAACAATAGGTACACCGCCGTTGTACAAACTATTACATCATGTCGATGCGAAAAAAAAGAACTTCGCACGTGTCAAAGATCAGACACGTAATGTAAGGAACGCAGTTTCAAGTTTCATCGTGGTTAATCACATGCGTACTGTCAGGTTACTAGGTCCAATACTAATGTTACATAACCTAACAAAAGGCAGATTCGTAAAAACCTTGCCTTTCCATTAATCAGTAGCATTATAAGATTTATAAGTCTGCAATTACAGACTGCCGCTACTACAAAAGTTTTGAAGAGTTATAAACAGTCCATTCCAAACATTAACGTATCGCGCGAAACTATTTAAAACTTTGTCAAACAAATCCACGTAGACAGTGGCGCCGCCAAAGTGGCAAACGTAATAAACAAACAAAAAAAAGTAATAAATTATAGTCGGCCGGTAACGTCAGATGTTGTTTGGGTGCAAGTAACGCCAATTCTAGTTACGGCAATGTGTTTGGCTGTTTGCGTCTCGGCCGCTTGCCTGCGATGCGTCGCGAAGTTGCCAGAAATGTGCCCGGTGCCGTCGCAGCTCTCCACGGGACACTGTATCAGCTCCCGCTCGCGCGCCTCTCGGATTCGGCCCAGTTTACCGAAAAAGTCGTCGTGGAGATAGCTACCAATACAAACAACAACTTAACAAAACAAAACAGTAACACAAACTATTTAAAAACAAATTAAACGATACTAGGAACGGCGAACTACCAAACAATGTGAACTAAAAAAAGTTCCGCCGACGCATTTGTTATGCGACCTTAACGTATCCAATTTTAGTACTACTCAAGGCATTAACCTAGAACGCACGCTGTAAATCATAAATTAGCGTGAACTGGTCGCCATTTATATCTAAATAAATGATCACTATCAGTGTAAGGCGAGTGTAATGTTTACAAAACTTTGTGCGTCTTTTGTTAGCATAGTTTTGGGATAGTTTGCAAAAGTTTTGAAAAGTTATGTAAAGTATTGATAATGACACATACCTGTTCCGTTGCATAGTTGTGTTCGTCGTAAAGTCTATAATGGCACGAATATTATTATTTGTGTATCTTATCGTTCAAGTGGTTATCTAGCGCGCGGCGCAGCGTGGTGCGCTAGCGCCGGTATATTTAGACTGATCCATCGACTGTGACTCGCGCGCGTTCGGATAGTCAACGCACTTCACACTGCTGTCACGACACAAAAGTCATTCAAATAAATGTATCTCTGATATATTCTATCACTGCATCAGTTATTACCCCTTATTATGAAAAGTTTTAACACTTTAGCCACTTTTTTCCAAACTTGGTTACTTAAATGTAAAAATAACCGTTAAAAATTTAAACGTCAGAACGCGAAACTCGCGCGTCTCGCATGCCGTCGGTGCGTGTATCCGGACGGCCATGCACGCCGTTGAGTCGAGACCGAGGGTTCCCGCTTACGTCACTCGCGCGTCAAGTCATTGATCAACAAAACAACGCAGGAAAACTCGCGATTCAATTAAGGAACAATATTACGATAACCGCTTTGTTTTAGTCTGTAATTAGTATTAATTCGCAATTACACATTTTTTTACACTAGTTGCAGAAGTTACACGCTGCAATAACTTGATGGAGATTTGTTTCATCAGCTTTAAAAGTATGATTAACACATTTGCAAAAGTCACGTTATCAAGGTGACTTGCCAACTTTTATAATTAGTTAGGCTTTTACGGGTTTCTTGAAATGTTGGCGGGTTCACTAAATGTTCTACCTGCTACTTTCGCCGAGTTACACTACAAACTGTTTTAAATACCTTGAGGTGCCCTTCACAGGGCACAAAAAGAAGGATGCGTGAGCTCGGAGCGGCGCAAAATACCATTCATTGTTTAAGTACCTATTGGGGATTTAAAAGTAGAGTAACGGATAACATATAGACAAAGAAAAATTTCGGTCGCACGTATTATTTTTTTTTCGAAGTTTTAAAGTTTGATAAAGTATTCATCCATAAATTTGCTCACGTGGCAATTTAAAGTTTGAAAATTTGCTCATGTTAATGATATCCTGGTTATACAAGCCAGGAAGTATTTCCTTTTGTTTGAGTGACAGATCGAGAATTCTAATACAGACTTGAGTATCGTGCTAAATTTAGAACCCGTACCAAAATTTGTTTATGTATACTTTGCTCCAGTGATGTAGTGGTAATAGATAATGTTTAATGTAGTCAAACTATATTCATGTACCTACGTATGCGTACGTAACTATATTTATTATTATTACCCTATTACGTTATTGTAGGTAGGTAATGTATATATAAATATCACTCAACTGTAAGTACTCGCGTGCGAGTGCGACGTTGCCAATGAGTATAAGTACTTATAACTCTTATAAGAACAAAAAATATGATTTCGAATGGAATATGGTGCACATGTGAAACATCGTTACTTGATGCAATATCCACATCACACATGCTAATATGCAAACATACTTATCATTTTATTAGGTACTTACCTATAGGTGTACATTTTTTCTTAATCAAAAGGATCTTTAATTATGAAACTTGTTAATCATCATAGCAGATAGCAGATCAAATAAAATGGTAGTAATACAAAAAACTTGTGGGGTTTGCGATCGACACACGGATAATCATAATTATAAGCTGAAGAAAAGTAGCACGCAGAAGTTTGTTAGCATACCTATATATATAGATTATAGTAAGGATGAATATTGACCGGTGAAAACGTTTAACTGGTATGTTTGTTTATGCTACTCTGGTACCAATTTCATTTTACAATACAAGATACTAGCACATAAAAGAATACTAATTGCTGGTTCTAAATAGAACCTAAGTGATGACAGAACAATGATGAACTGGTACCTACTTCAAATCATTAGAACATGTGATTGTTAATAGTAAATTATCCACAACACCAAGTAATCAACAAACTTGACATTGTTCGTTAATTTTTCTTCTTTCTTGCTACAACGGTATGACGGATTGGTGCAATGTTCGCATAATACCAGATAGAATATTGACGATGCGTTTGGCGCAGTTTGTAGACACCTGCCTACTGAGCCGGCGGTCCCGGGTTCGAATCCCAGCCAGGGCAAATATTTGTGTGATGAACTCGAATATTTGTGCTTGGGTCATTGTTGTTATATGTATTTAAGTATATATTTATCTACATAAGTACGTATATCGTCGTCTAGTACCCATAACACAACTTGAGCTTAATTTGGGACTAGATCGATTTGTGTGAAGTTGTCCGATATTTATTTATTTATGTATTTAATATTGGATGGATATTACATTTTAGGACATACTTCTACACCCGAAAAATGTGGTACCCTTATCAGTATGAGTACCTACTATGTGTCTACTTAGATAAGGTAGTATTAGTACAAGCTCCGGTACTACAATTTCCGGTATATGTTATTATAATTTAGTTACAAATGTTATAATCAAAGGAGTGACATAAATTAGCGAGTTGCGGTGGCGGTATTTTTTAGCCTTTGGAGATAAAAGGTTAATTAAAAATACCATGTCATATTAATAATTTCAGGTTACCTAAATTGCAATATATATCAATTTAGATTTATGTGAATCGTTATTAAGAGATAGATGGGTTTAATTTAGGAAAGATTGGTCTAAGTCAGTGGGGTATTATCAAGAAATAATTCTTTCATTCTTTCTCTTTTCTCCCTAACTTTACAGACAAAATTCTTGATGTCAACGAACCCGTTTCGTAGTATTCGTGGTTAAACGTAATCCACGCATTCTCATAATATATACTCCAGCCCAGATATACTTAGTCCAGGCGTAGCAACCAGCATGGTCTCCACACTTTTAATTATTTGGTTAATTTACCTCCCACCTTGGCACCGGGAGTCCAGGAGCCTTCGGGGTTCTTCTAATAGTTACTACTGTTGTTGAATTTACCGCAACGTTTTTGTATTTGTAACCGTCGCTGCCACGTAGTCAGGGGTCCCGTCCAGTCCCTTTAGCTTCAGCAGCATCCACGTGGCATTTTTGGTCTTGTAAGGAGCGTTGTCGGTAGAGAAGCTTTTAGTACTTGTCCCTACTGTTATCTGTTCTGTGGCAATATTCACCTGCTATCTTTGGGCTTGTCGTGCGGCGCGTGTGGCGGGGGCATGTAGCACGGTGGGGAATACGGTGGTGCGTGCGGGGGGTACGCGGGCGGGGGCGGGTACGCGCCGCACTGGTACTGGTAGCCGCCGTAGCCGGCCGCCGCCGCCGCCGCGTAGTCGGGCTGCCCGAGCGCGTACCCGGCTACTGGGTGAGGACTTACGCCACCGTAACCTGTGGGAATGTAGCAATGTAAAGTAAAGTTTATATGAGAACGCTTCGCAAAATGTTACAGAACAAATGAATGGTGAAGACGATTCTCTTTACAGAAATTGTTAGGCTCTACAAAAACACAAATGGTTCTCATTGAAAAATCATTCTTGACTTTAGGCCAAAGCCATGGGAAAACCTAGTGAGTATATTATATTTAGCATGTGTTCGTAGGATGTGGCATGTTTAGAGTTTAGAGGCCAGGACTGGACCCCCTAAGATGCATTTTTTTAATGTATCAATTTCATAAATAGATTTAGATGAGATTAGATGAGTTATATAAGCTCTAATGGATGCCAAATATTTGGCAAAGCCTGTTCTGTTATACCCGTATAGAAATATCAGAGGAAACTCCACAACTTTGTAACCAAGTAACGTCAATCAACATTAATTATTCAAACTCCCGACTACAGCACGCGTTCTTTATTTTTAAACCCCCAAGTTCCCATTACATCATTAGTCTACGTACGGAATAATTATAATTTAATTTCAAACACATGTGCAGCCGATGGCAAAGTTTGCGTCGTCGATCAGCACTGCCGTGGTGCGGTAAAAGGTCGTATATTTATATGGATTTGATAGTCAGATACGTCGTTTTACTGTACGAGTAGCACAGCAGAATACAGCGCCTGTCGGATAAGATTAGCAACATTACGCCGCGAGAGCACGTTGCTCGGAACATGCCACAGGGTGTACGGGGAGTGATTATAGCGGTCGAATTTTAATTTGTACGACGTGTTTTACGGTTTGGGGGAGGCATGCGGGACATGGAGTGGAAGTTTGCCATGTAAAAATATCTTTGGTTTGGTGGATAACTTGTTTAGAAACTTGTTTAATTACATGGTCCTTTTTAAAATGTTTCTTAGTTTAAAACCGATTTGGTTATGGTAAGGGATTTAAATGCAATCCTGTGCATACAGAAACTTTGTGAGATTACTCAGACGTTTTGTTGGCTCAACAAACAGTAGGTACTTGATAAATGAAGTAAAACATTAAATGCTAAATACCGATTCACGTCGAGGTCAGACTGAAAATATCAAACTATCCTAATCCAACACACATTTGATTGATTTTTATTATCAGAGTTTTTACAACCGAATGAGCTCACTAGTACTAATTAGCACCTCTTGGAATGAGAGTGCGATATTCGATACCACATGGTACGTAGGAATAGATATACAATCAGTATTGCAACAAATCTTTCATGCATTTATACTTTGGATATTACAAGTAAGTACAGACTAGGTACGAGTACTTATAGATACCAGAGCGAACATAAAGTTGGCTAATTTAATGGTTGTCTTTCGACTATCTATATTTATGAGAACATGATTACACTTTCTTGTGTTAGTATTCTATAATAAGCTTAATCAAATAAACTATGACTTACTCTTGGATATTATATGTTACTTGGACTAACACTAAAAGAAGACGCGTCATGACTAGGTACTGATTTTAATGACGTCACAAGTCAGTATCATTTCATTAGGTAAATACTTCATACTAACTAGAGTAGCTGATTTGAGCTAAGTAATCATCACCGTATTCTCTCACTCCAATTTATTTGACGTTACTGTATACACATATGTATCACCACAAACACATGTATAAGTTACATTAAACAAAATAAAAAAGAAAGAAGACGTCTTATCGTGGGTATAGGGAAAGCAAGGAGGTAGCTTTGGACAGGGTTAACTACATACTTCATCAGCAACACCGACAAAAGTTTGACTTACATTTATGATGACTGTATAATAAATAATTGATAATTATAGAAACTTACCGGCTGCGTCTCTATGGTACGCCTCTAGGTACGGATGGCTGCCGCCGCTGTCGGGCGTGGATTCCCTGCTGTACGACACGCCGCCGGGAAAACTGCGACTGGTGACAAATGGCACCCATTAAACTAATTACTCGCTCATGATTAACATACAATTTACGGGGTGATGCCATTCTTCAATTTAGACGTTTAATAGGGGATTTGCTGGGGATTTGGAGGTAACGCGGTGTAACGACTAGTTTTCCTCATAAAGTTAATGGAGAAGCAGTAATGAAACATATTGAACAAATAGGTAAACATTAAAAATTTACTATTCTTACATCTGCCACGCCTGTAGTCGCGTCTTGTATAGCCATGAAAAACGTTGTTTTCCTACACGACACTTTTTGTATAGTCTGTAAAAGACTGAAAGACTGAAAGGATGATGATATATAGATAAACCGCTTTGAGTGCTATAATTTTATAATATATTGGCCAAGGTTTGTACGGTACTTTTTATTTCATCTATGGCGATTAAAATATAATCTCTCTAGTTACAAGGCAATAATATTTTTAGGTGTTAGGCATCCAATAAGAAATAAATAAAAATAATTTTTAAAATATAAAATACCATTCACTGTAGTATTTTTAGACTATAAATCAAAATATATTCCACCGACGACTTTCATCATTCCAGATGAACAAGAAGGGCCGCATATTGTATATGTACATTTTTCGCCTCACCTTAGAAAAAGTACATAATAAATCTGCAAAATAAGTAAACAGATCCTAAGAACAGAAAGCCTCACCTATGTGGTAAACGGGACACACTAAGGTCGAGGGTCTGACCCTGCGGACTGGGGACCTGTGGGCTGGCGGTCAGCTGGGGCGACGCGCCCGGCTGGGGACTGCCGCGGGCGCCGCCGCTGCCCCCCCCGGCGCTCGTGTACACCGGCGATGCATACGGACCCTGGTGTAAAAGATTGTAAATTAGAATATTACAATAGGGGGCTAAGGCCAAATCATTAAGCGTCCGTGCTGAGAGGACAGTTCCTGCGTACAATCATCATTACGTCTTTATATTGTCACGAACTTGTGTTACGTAGTATCAATAGTTTCCCGCAAGGATTGTGAACTTTGCAAAGTTCTCCAAATAGAGTGCAATATTTTCGCCTCCGGTTCGAAATCTCTAAATTATTTTATGACTTGTTCTTCATTCTCGGCAACTGTATAAATCTTACTTATTTGAAGCACAAAGCTGGAGTATTAAAAGTGAATGCGTGTGGTAAAACTTTGCCTATAGTTCAACGTGTGGCATTGTTGCCGCTGGAACTGACCTTTAGTTATAAGACCGTGGGCACCATATCTCACCTGTGGACTACCGCTAGACGTGGATAGATCTATGGCCGGTCGGGGGTCGCGCGGGTCGCGCTGCGTGGGGCTTCTGGGCCGCTGGGCCTGCGCCGCTGCGATCTTCACCGACAGGTTGATGGCAGAGAACCCAGGCGGCACGCCGGGGCCCATCGCCCCCACTGGCCCGACGCCCCCCACTCCGCTACTCGTTTCGTAGTGGTACATTGGTCTAGGACAGGGGGTTAATGGTCAATCACCACATTAACAGGAGGATTTGATTTGGCCCGATAAATGTCTCGTTTACCACATAGTTGATACCGAAAACTTAGCTTAGGTACGTACCTGGGGTAGATGGGTCCGGAGTTTGTCTCCTGCTCGGACTGGTCAGTCTTCATGGGTGTGGGGAGGTGTGGGTCGTGGTAACGTTCCTCTTCCCAGCCGTACGGCCGTTGGGGACATTGGGCTGGGTCGTATCGCTCGAAGGCGGGCACGCTGTCGTAACACCGAGATTCGTACCCGTACCGTGCTTCGTTCATTTGGCTAGAGAAAGTTACAGATGCTGAAATTATCTGCAGAACTACAGAATATACTACGCAACCTATTACAGAAATACCAGGGAAGCCTTATTCAGAATCTGTTAGCTGACTCATTTACTCTTTTTATTACAAGAGTAGAGTGATTTACCTAAATGATTCATCTATCCTATCTTTTATTGCAAGGAAACTAGATTAAATAAATCCAATTTATAGTTATGTTAGAGCCAAACAAAATACAGGGGCGTCTGCAGCCTTATCAGTTAATACTACTACCGGAGTTAGTCTTAGCTTAGTTCTGGATCTATCAATAGGCCTTATATATTGGTCTAGAGCGCGGTATTACTCAGAAAGTTCTCGCATGCTTTCCACATACAAAGAAGGAAGTGCCACAAATCAGCTTACACTTATGGACAGTATAAATTAGTTTGCTTACCTATAGGACCGGACGTGATCGTCCGGCGGCCTCTCGTACGGCGACCGTTGGTCTGGCGGCGCGCCGTACCCGGCGTGGCGCGTCTCCATCCCTGGGGAGTCGCGCTCGGGCTCGGCCGCCTCTCTCTTCGGCACGATCAGCTCTGGTTCCCGTTTCACGGCGGGGCTGCGCGGCGACGCCGCTTCGGAGCGCTCGCGGGTTGGGGTGCAGTTCTCTATCGTGATCGTTATTGGAGCTGGCGCTGGGACTGTCGGGAGACCTGGGGAATAACAATATTATGGTCAGATTATACCTATTAGCGACGTAAAGTTACGTTAGGTTCTTAGTTACCGACGACAATTATATCTATAAGCTCACAGGATTAAAATACGAAGTACCCAGTTGATAATGTAATTCATTTGGTTCAATGCCATTTAACAGCTGTGAAATTTTAATAAATCGGTATATTTTAATAGCTCCTAATAGGTATATGTTGTGTAAATGCTGGGTGCGAAGAATAAACGATCTACAAAGTCGAGACTGGTCGATTGACTTCTGCTTGTTGTAATTTTTACAACCTTTCATGACTACTTTGTGAGTTCAATTCGATAAAATGGAGAGATTGAGGAACGCAATGACTTTTATATGTTAGGTACAGATAGGACAGCCTGACAGGTAGTCAGTATTAGTATTTTGGCTCGGGAAGGGCTGGACGCTGTTGAAACTCTAAAAATTCTCCCCATTTCATAGGATTGCCATGAGAGGACTCATTTTTCGGGTGGTTTGAGCCCTATGGGTGCCTATGGTATGGGCCTGGGGTCTGATACTCTAGGCATCTGTAAGTTAGGTGGCAGAGGAGAGTTTTAACAGGGCACGATGAGAGCTCAGCTTTGAGCTGACGTGGCCACGGCCGTTGCCTGGGCAAGGCCACTTTAAGACTGTCTCATAAAACGCCAATATAGGATATAGTAGTAGAATGTTACCAGTGAGTCTAGCGCGCTGGGACCGTGCGGCTGCCTTCCTTGCGGCAGCAGTTGGGCAGCCTGACAGGGAACGATGAGTGCTCCTGTTGGAGCTGACGTGGCCACGGCCGTTGCCTGGGCAAGGCCACTTTAAGACTGTCTCATAAAACGCCAATATAGGATATAGTATTAGAATGTTACCAGTGAGTCTAGCGCGCTGGGACCGTGCGGCTGCCTTCCTTGCGGCAGCAGTTGGGCAGCCTGACAGGGAACGATGAGTGCTCCTGTTGGAGCTGACGTGGCCACGGCCGTTGCACCCTGGGGTCGGGCACTTCAAGATCGTCTCGTGCAACGCCAATACTGTATGCGGAAAGCTTCAGGTTAGGATAATGATATTGCAAGTTGCGAGTGTTGTGGCGTCCATAGATCCAGAATTCTCACTTTAAGACCCATGAAAATTACAAAGTGAAGAGGTAAGCTCAGTGATTTTTGCTCAGGCTTAAATTTATTTCTGTGACGGCTCGCCAATACAAGATACAGTGTAAAATACTATTGAAATCAGGCCGGGAAATGTAACATAATAACAATAATCGTAACCATGAAATGTTGGGAAGTTAGAAATTCACGACCTGACCCTTGAAAAGGAGGTCACAAACTTTTTACAAGACTTTCGAAGGTCGTACTCAAAAGTGGAACTATTAAATTTAACTAAGTAAATCTACCAAATTTTTGAACTATATTATACTCTTGTTTAAAACAGTTTTGATATGTGAACAAGGTAAACATGTATCATTAAAAACAACAACAGTGTCGTAAGTGATAAATTTCATTACACACGTTTGCGTTGACACGTTTTGCGTATGCCTTTGGCGTATACTGAGCACTCACTCATCGCTTATATTTCATCTTATCATAGCACACAGTAACCAAAAACAGCTTTCTATCTAGGGTCAGTTTAGTTCCAATCAAGTAATTATCTAGAATAACAACTTAAAAAATGAACTAAAGCTAATTCCTACGTACAAATATTTGTAAAACAACTACACAATGTCACGTCTACGTGATAGCAAATAATCAATAATATAAGAACATAAACGGAATCAGATTACTAATAAAAAAATAAAACGTTACGAAACCCAAACAAGCTCTATTTGCCATAAAATTCGCTTTACTTACTCTCCGGTGTGACTTTATCCTTTCTTGGACATCCTGACAGACTGAGGGAGCAAACAGTTCAGATATCAGTACCGTGAAGTTCAAGAGAGCACGTGACAGAGTCGAAGGACTCATCTATGTTTACGATTCCGTAAACTCTACAATGTTGAGCCATCAACTCTCAACTTTATCAGTCTACCAAGGTTAATTGTTACAACGTAAGTTGTGTTCAGATTGTTCAGAATCATGTAGTATTTTGCTCGACATGTTTGGTGTACTAATTTCCAGTAAAGTTATTATCGTTGTAACTTCGGCGACTGAAACACATGATAATCATCGACTCACCTCCGGTGGTGTGTGTAGAGACCGGTGACGTGGCCCTGCCCATTGCAGCCGGGTGTGGGACACTTGTTGCCTTCTGTGAACAAATCGACCGGTGTACAAATCAGTATTTCCCTAATCATCAGGAGGGGCGGGCGGGATCGATACGGGCGGGCGTGCCGGCCGGGGCGTACCTGCGCGGCGCCGCCCACCCGCTCCAACCCCACCCCGCACAACACTTAAAAGAAAAAATAAAGAACGCCGAGCGGCTGCGCGGCGGACTCACGATTTTTCTTTCAGGAAAAACAGGGCGGCATAGACCCCGCCCACCGCCTGCCTGACCCGTTTTTATTGCGTCGCCCTAACGTAAACCCAGCTATCGCCCGACAATACGAGGAAAATATTTAACTGTCTTATATACAGTATCGACGTAGGTGGAGCCTTGCCTCAGTGTAACCGTCGCCGACTAAATTATGAGGCATCTTACAAATGAAGGATGATTTGTTGCCGACGTCTGTTGCGGAATAGCATCTGCTCGGACAGATGAGGATTGTTTTGAATGATAAAACCCATTTTGAGACCTCTTAGTTGGGACTACTATAATTTATACGGTAAGTAACAATAGTATATTCCATTCATAGAAAGCACATAAATCGTCTAGACAGTTCGGAAAAGATGGTTATAGTGCAGAGTAGAACATCAGGTCGGTGCCGCGGGTAGCGTTATGAGTTATCGAGCGACCTTGAAACAAAGTTGGGCTAAGTTGATAGCGCGGAGTTCGATGTTATAGTAATGTCGTTAGGGAAGTTTGAGGCCGTCGGAGGTGGCGGTGTACCTCTGTTGACCGGCGGGGAGAGCGCGGCGAGCGGCCGGGAGTCGCGCGCCGGCGTGGCGGATGGCACCGTCCGCGCTTCTTGCAATGCTGTGGCGGCGCGGGACCCGGCTCCCGCCGGCTGCAACACCGTGTACTGCTTTGAACCTTTCACCACCGAGCCCTTGTCGTGCTCGTTGGAATACCCCCCGAAGGGCTCGCTTGGAAACGTCGCGCCGTGCAATCGATGCTTCACCTCCGCGGGCGGCTTAAACGCCGATTGAGTCGAGTACGGCAACGCGGCCGTCGCCGCCTTGTAAGCGTTGTACAGAGACTGCTTATTTACAGATATCGTCTCACTTTTACGCTTCTGCTTGGAATCTCTGTCGTCATATTTATCGTCGTGGCGATCTGACATATCTATCTCGAGTTCATTGGAAGACGAATCGACTAGCTCGTCGAAATTTGGCGCGTCATAGTGATTGGGATATTTGTTGTGCCTTTCATACTCGTCATCGCTTTTACCTCGATCCGAGCGTGCGATTTTTTTTATTTGTACTTCGTTTTCGACTGAGCCATTTCTGGAGTGCTCGTCTGTTCTATGGCGCTGCGCGAAGCTCTTTTGCGAGCCATCGGCGCTGTCGGAAGACGGGGAAGGGGAAGACGGAAGCATTTTGTGCGATTGTTTGTCCTCGAAGAGGTTTTCGAAGCCGTTGGCGTCGTCGTTTTCGTCACCGCTGTAGGCTTGGGGTTGTTCTCTGGACCAATTGCCGGAGAGTGTTTTTAGGGCGGCCTGGGTTTCTCTGATGAGCGTTTCGTTCTCGTCGTCGCTTCGGGCCGAGCCTGGTCTGTAAGGGAGGGTGCGACGACGCAGATCGTCTTCCCGTCGTTCGTCGTCTAGAAGGCGCCGACGGCGTTTGCCAGCCACTTCCTCCTCGTCCATTGAGCCTTCGCTACTATTTCTCTCCACTCTCCGGTCAGCTACCCTGAAGGTCTCTACATCCACCCCGAACTCCAGCCTCCTCTTGTTGATCTGCGCGAGCGACGACTGCGCGCTCAGCGGCGCCGTCCTGCAACAAACGGCTCCGTCAGACTCATCCCCGCGCCACGTGACACATCCAAGTATATCAACAATAATTAATTTCAAATATTGTACTTGCGATTCGATTTTCCATCCACAATCACAGTATTTTTACGCGGAAATGATTCTAGGCGTTTCCCATCGACGTTGAAACATTTTAAGCACTTGGTTGTTATGTTTGGTTGCACAAAAATCGTTCCCACGTAAAAACCATTTCACTCAAGAGCTTTCAGACCAAAAATAATTTGACATGGTAGAACAGGAATGTAGGTCAAAAAGTTGGAACTCGAGCATAAAAAAGTTAAAAAAGTTCTTAAATTTTACACAAGTCAGGCATAAATTTTGCTATTATTAGTTCGCGTCAAATAATTCAGTGAATAAAGGATTTTGACCTTACAAACGGTCCGGTAGTTTTGAATTTTTGATATGTTGTCTAGGATGGTTAGTCAGTCTTTAAAATTCAAAATGCACAATTCCCCCCCCTCCGCGCCCGCCGCCATATTGAAAAAACCGGCACTCTCTTCATATTTTTGCTCATATCTTCCTTTAGGAGCATTTTAGCTAGAAGAAAGCTTCAACAATGTTATAGATACTTAAATTTACTACATTTTCCATTTTATATTTTGTTTCTAGGACAGGTAGTTACGGAGATATGCACATTTAAAAAAACTTAAGAAATTGCAATTTCCAACTCAAAAACAAACTTCTGGATTATATCTTCGTTTAGGAGCATTTTAGCTAGAACAGTGCTTGAGCAATTTTGTAGAGAATTAAATTTACTATAATTTACATTTCAAATTTTGTTTCTAGGACAGATAATTACGGAGATATGTAAAAAATAAAGTCACATTTTCCGAAAATGTATGTAAAAATGGACATGAGTTTTATAAGCAATTATATTTCCTACATGTTTTAATTTGTCCTAGAATAGTCCGTAACTGAATGACAGCGTTCTAAACCAAGAATTTAGAGAAATTTTCGGAAAATTCGACTTTTCCTGTTTTTTAAATGTGCATATCTCCGTAACTAACCGTCCTTGAAACAAAATTTGAAGTGTAAATTATAGTAAATTTAATTCTCTACAACATTGCCCAAGCTTTGTTGTAGCTAAAATGCGCCTAAACGAAGATATAATCCAGAAGTTTGTTTTTCAGTAGGAAATTGCGGTTTTTTACGTTTTTTTAAATGGGGATATCTCCGTAACTATCTGTCCTAGAAAAAATATATAAAATGGAGAATGTAGTAAATTTAACTCTCTATAATAATGTCAAAGCTTTCTTCTAGCTAAAATGCTCCTAAAGGAAGATATGAGCAAAAATATGAAGAAAGTGCCGGTTTTTTCAATATGGCGGCGGGCGCGGATGGGGGGGAATTGTGCATTTTGCATTTTAAACACTGACTATCCGTCCTAGACAACATATCAAAAATTCAAAACTACCGGACCGTTTGTAAGGTCATACATAGTACTTGAGTCTCTATTCACCGTATTAAAAGAGCTGTCCAACCGATTTTTCCGAGCGACGTTCTTCGTACCGCGCCGCGACCAACACGAATTTGATGTTATTGACCGAGGTTACACTTATTATCTTGATTTGGTGAAAAACTTCTGTACACACATTATTAATTTTAGCTTACTCATATTCAAAATATTACAATGAAGCGTATATTTAATGGGAAAAAACTTTTCACAAACGGTGAAACTTTTCACGAAAGTTTTTGAGTTCTGTCAAAACAAACTTATGTAACTGGGACGGTGATTTAGTTTTTTGTCGATTTATCAGCGGCCATGATTTAATTGATTAAACTAAAAGAAGGATTTTATGTTTCTCCGTGGAGGCGCGGTTCTAAAAAGGTCGTGCTAATATAGGTACTAGAAATATATAAAAAAAATATAGTTTTGGTTTTGCGATAGGTTGGCTATATAATTTTTACGTTTTTACATATAGGTACTTCCTAATAATTTAAATTTTCTGTTGCTGGTGGTTTCATATTACTATATATCTTTTTTCGCAACTTCCGTTTAGCGATACCGACCGCACCGCACCATAAATATACATCCATCACCAATTTATTTCCTCTTCTATTTTACCGACGAATTCAAGTATTAGGTTATTGTTCACAGGCTTTATTCATAATGTCCTTTTGGTTTGGTAGATAGATATTAGAAAACCGTGAATATGTCACTTTTGGAAGTTTTCAACTAATATGTGTGTGTGATTAATAATTTATTTGTCGTGCGACACACGCGACCATCATGACCTACGTGATAAATAATAACAAAGCATCTGTCACTCACACTCACATTTTGTCAAAACGTGACGGATGCTTTTGTCACTTACTTATTTATAGCGTGTTATCGACTATCCCTACCGAACTGCACGGAGTGGAATTGATATCATCATATATGTACAGTCAGCATCTAAAATAGGTGACAAGTTTAGGACAGCTACAGATGTTTAGAATTTTCGGTAGGTTTCCGTACGGAATGACGTCAGAAAGTGTCTCTGTCTTTCATATGGCCATGTCTCGCTTGCTAATGTCAGTCCGTACGGAAACCGAACGAAAATTCCGAACGTCTGTGGCGCCACCATTCGTATGAAATTTTAAATTTGCCAGTAGGTAGTGAAATTGTCAGCTATTTTTGATGCTGATACTGATGCAGTACAGTCAACCAATTTTGATTTCTAGGCCACTATTATAACCTTGCAGGGGCTTCTAAACGGGCCATGTTTTTCTGCAATTTATGGTAGTTATTTCGTGATACTTCCTTCCCCTAGTTCCTCGATGATACTTACAGTTGAATTAGTGGTATGTATAATATTCTAGGTCAAAGGCCAAAATACACTGGGCCGTCAAATAGTCGATTTGACGCAAGAAAACGAAGACAAAGGCGAAATCCAACATTGCGAGTTTATGGTCATATGAATATTTTTTACGTGTGTACTGTGTAATCATATTTAAGGCAATTTTGTTTTAATGAATATTACAAGCAAATTCACGATAGACTTTAGCGTCATAAATCCGGCTAGACATTCACAGTCAGTAGCTAGAGTGTTACATACAAATTGCTAAAAATGGCATGAATCTATTATGAACTCCTCGTATGCCATGTTGCCATGTCAAAAATTAGCTTATCAAATTGAAATTAACTGATATTTTAACGTAAGGTTCAAATGTTCCGCATGGATCCGTGCCTAAGCATTAGGGGTTAAGGTAATAAAATAACGGTTGTGCAGATCAGTGTGAGCATGTTTTTTGCGTAGACTTTTACTGCTAACGGTACACGCATTTTCGTGGTGTGTTCAAGTAACGTAGAGGTAGAAAAATAGTACAAAATGTACTAATTTAAAGACTAGGTGCAAGATTATAGTTGATAGTTACAGTGACGTAAATGGCAAGTTATGCCTTGAATTAGGTAAGGTTATCTCCAGACCTAGGAATATAAAGGGCAAATTTTAATGACAGCTAACTACTAGCAGCTAGGGATTGCCTATATCGATGAACCCAACTATCGATGCTTATCTCATAATATACTAGGGACCGCGCCGTCTTTTGTAAAAATAAAAATCCATTGAATTGAAAAGTTATTGAAAGTATACAAATGAAACAATATACAATTGTATATATAACAAAAGGATTTTTTAACCTTCATTCATATATTTTTCCTCATTCCTACGACATTGACAATTAGTACTCCTTTCATTATAAGTGTCTAAGTAGGTAAGCAGTTTTTATCTATTTATGTAAAGAGGTATATAAAGAGATATTATTATTATAATATTATTAATATTAAATATATTATGATATATATCACCAGAATAGTACCTACACAAGAAAATACAAACTCAAAAAGCGTGCTAGGGGCAGTAGGGGCACTAGTATGTATATCGTCGGGGATAATGCAATACCGCGTAAGTAACAAGTCTAGATACGAATCAATATTCAATCTAATGCTAAGTATTTGATTGAAATGAGAAGTTTGTCGACAGCTGTTATTTACGCGGTATTGCACTATCACCGACGATATGGGATAAGCATCGATAATTGGGTTCGTCGACATAGGCAATCCCTAGCTGCTAGTAGCTGTCATTAAAATTTGCCCTTTATATTCCTAGGTCTGGTTATCTCGTTTTTTTTAAAGTTTGATAATGGCTTGATGTGGTTTGTAGAAACGAAGTAATTACCTACCATTAAATGCGCATTTTTTCAAAAACAGTGTATGTGAACTTCTCAGAAAATTTATTTTTTAAGCTGTGTAGCGAACGCCACGTTATG
This sequence comes from Apotomis turbidana, assembly GCA_905147355.2. NCBI lineage: Eukaryota > Metazoa > Arthropoda > Insecta > Lepidoptera > Tortricidae > Apotomis > Apotomis turbidana. The sequence continues at coordinate 20,187,090 of LR990288.1, read as the reverse complement.
TTGCGCACGAGTATTCCGAACTCCTTGTATTCCGAACTCCTTGTATCGGAACGTTTTAGTGAGTGGCCGCTGCGCGCGGTTTTTAAAAATGTCGAGTAGTGTCACTCTTGACTTGACGGCTCTATTCTTATCGGTTGGCAATTGCTTATGGAATGTTATTTTATGTTATTTTCGTTGCCTAATGATTGTGATAAATAAATATCGTTAATTCATTACATATGTAGTTTGTTCAACTTCGTAATTCTACAAAGCTATGATGACATATGTACATGTATGAGTTTCGAAAAATTTCCATTCCGGAACGTCACGAACGCACTGGAAAAATATGTTTTAAAGCCTGACCAGAAATATATGAGGATTGTCAAGAGGGCGCTATTTATAAGACTTATATGGCAACAATTTTGAAACCAATCGCAACCGCACTATAATGAATTAGTTTAAATACCTGTCAATTTCTAAGATAACCTCGTAATATCATTTAATGGAATGTATTCTTTTCCTGACTGTTTTTCGTGTTTACACACGTGTACATTTTATTATAATATATCGTTCACGACCGTGAATGATTTTCGGCATTTTCTTTGGATATTTTTAAATATTTGTCTTTTAAAGACGAATGACATTGACATTGTTGATAAACCATCATAAAATCATTGCCAGTGCAAGAAATTAGTTCCTGTGAAATTCCGCATTATGGAGCATCCTCATATATTTCTGGTCAGGCTTTAAATACAAACATTCTGGGACACCTCTTTTCTTGTTAAAAAACTTAAAAAAAATGTTTACACATTTTTTGAACAAAAACAAGAAAAAGCAAATCGCGCACTTATATACCTACACATTTAAAGGAGAATTTTATGATATTAAAATATATTGTTTAAAAACTAGTTGAACTATCGAGATTGATTTATCGAGTTGTGTGTTTACCTGGAATATGAATTGAGTGTCGAGCTTTTGTCGAGCAAGGATCAACTCGATTGACTTTACCCTGGTTTAAGACTATGTCAACCTCCATGAAGGAGGAAAATATGAGGTTTCATAAGACCTTCAAGAATTTAATATTTATTGAGAGCTTGTTCGAAAAATTCTGTACACCTATTAAGTATTTCGTTACTTGTGTTTGTTATTGTTCTTATGCTTGTGTCTGTGTGGTTTTAATAAAATTGGTAAATATAGAAATTATTTTTTACTGATAAATTACATATAAACGTATCAATTTAATGTTTTTGTCCTCTTTAATAATCTTTTATGTCTATAAATAGGTAAACATAATTTGTCGCACATTAAAAATACTTAGATAACTAATTAGTATTTTATGCAATCGACGCACAATGAAGGTTCTTAAAGTCGAGTATCACGTTTAGGTCACGAGGCTTGCCGAGTAGCCTAAGTAAGGTACGAGATTTTAAGACCTAATTGTGTAACTATTACTTTAATCGTCATTCCCCACTATGATTTTTTATTTTTGATATAACCTGTTTCGTTCAACTAAAACTGACCAATAAAAAAAACATGATCGCGATTATGCTCATGGGGGGTGCCTTGTGATTGGTTAAATTTTCGACATGTAATTTCAACCAATCAGTGAACAGTAGCGTTCTTTTTTTTTAAATTGATTTTAAAATATGCTGATGTTCTCTTTTTGAGATATTTTAACATTTATTATAGGTCAAAAATACAACATAAAAAATTAAACTACAGCCTGACCAGAAATATATGAGGATGCGCCATATTGCGGAATTTCACTAGAACTAATTTGTTACACTGGCAATGATTTTATGATGGCTTGTCAATGATGTCCATTGACATCATTGTCATTCGAGGTGGTTTTTTTAAAAGACACATATTTTAAAATATCCAAAGAAAATGCCAAAAACCATTCACAGTCGTGTACGTAATATTTTAAATAAAGTGTACATGTGTTTACTACACGAACAATAACCGGGAAGAGTGCTTTCCATTAATTGATATTACGAGGTAACTATAGGAAATGACAGGTATTTAAACTAATGCCATTAAAGTGCGGTTGCGATTGGTTGCAAAATTGTTGCCATATAAATCTTATAAATAGCGCCCTCTTGACAATCCTCATATATTACTGGTCAGGCTTTACGATTAAAATATAAATTAATTTTTGAAATTATTTATTGAGTAGAGAGATGTCTTATGAATATTAAAGTTCTGTAGCGGTTACCATAGAGTATAGAATTTTGGTACAGGATTAAAAAGTGCGTTATTGTGATTAAATCTGTGAAATTATAATTAAAAAAATAAAAAAATATTTAGGGACAATCTTACACAAATCTACCTAGTCCCAGACTAAGCAAAGCAAATAATTGACAGACGAGTATAAAAAGTTTTTTAAAGCTAGGTACTTATGTTTTGAAACAACGAAATGGTGAAATTTGTCAAATTGGTTATTCATTTACGAGATAAAATTGAAGAATAGCCTTATTTGAATAACTATGTATTATGCATGCAAATATTTTACAAATTGATAATTTAATGAATTTATTTCAGTCTAATTCTTAAAATTTTGCTGTATTACCTACGCGCCTCCGAACGTGACGTTTTTCTAGGTCGAATTCGAAAATCGAACTTCATGATAGCATATCTTTGTGGCATGCCCTCTTTTTTTATAATACGCTGCCTCCTAAATTCAAATAATGAAATAAATACGTTGTCTCATTGAAAAATGAGAGGTTTTTATCTGGATCGCGTAGGAGCGAGCGAGACATAATTATAAAATACGAACCAAATTCTGATAGCGCTGCACGCACTGTAAGTCTGAGTTGCTAATGTGAAAGTAACAAGTACAAAATAATAATAAATAATAAATAAATGAAATGAAATGAATAAGGTATTAAAAACCCGATAACATTGTACAGTTACCATTGTACAAAGTACTGAACTAGGTATTTAGACGGGTATTTAAAATTCTGCGGCTTTTCGCATACCGTTTATAATATTCAATAAAAAGAGTTATGGACGAATTTAGACACATAGCACGATGCATTTTGGTATAGCTCGATGTAGAATTAGGACATCAATTAATCGTGGATCCTACGACTTTTTTCTCAAACATTCAATGAAATGTCGTCATAACGTGCGTTATAACAGGCTTCGAAGTATCATATATGTTTCGGGCGGAACAACTCGAGAAAACTATAAAGGTATTAAGGTAGCCAATCACTTGCTAAACAACGTTTCATAAATATTCATTATACAAACAACGTTAGACAAATTAACGATTCCCAAATTAGACGTTACATAAAATATAGTTTTACAAATAGATCATGATACTTACAAATTGTTTATTGGACAAATCATTATATTTAGAAAATTATTAATTTATTATTCTAGTCAATTAACAAAATAACGAATGATAAATCGACGTTAATAAAATGCATTGTTTGGTAAACATTTCGTTTAATAAATCATCATGGTGTGAACGCATGTTTTGTTATTTAAACTTTCTTTGTCAGATTAATACCGAGATATTGAGGTTCAAATGTTACTCGTTCTAGAAGGCTCCAAGATATTGAGGTTTTTTAGGTAACAATAGCTCAAACACCGAAAACTGTAGGTTAGGTTAGGTTTGTTTTATGACCATGTATAGAAATATTTTTTTGAACCCCAATATCGCGGTAAATATCGCTCTGAGAGAAAAAGTTTAAAGATCAAAACATGCTTATTTAAGCGTAATGTACAAATTTCAATCTAATTTACGCCCAAAAACAGCAAAAAAGAAAAGTGTAAAAAAATGTAGGTACTCGTCCCAGAAACGGCCCCTCTTTTTTAAGTCCTGCGTTTCGTTACATAGAGAGCTATTTTTAATATTTTTATGAAACAATAATTTATCAATTAACGTTTTGCAAAATAACTGATTTTTAAAACGATTTATTCGTGAAGTAAACATTTTTTAAATTAAACTTTGTCTTTCAATATGTTTATAAAGCGTCAAAGTTACTAAATGTATATTTGTCGAGTCATCATCAGCATCATCATATCAGCCTATAGACGTCCACTGTTGGACAAAGGCCTCCCCCAAAGTTCTCCACAACGATCGATCTTGCGCCGCTCTCATCCAATTTCTACCCACGATCTTAACCAGGTCGTCGGTCCACCTTGTTTGTCGAGTAATTATTTGTAAAATGAGCATTTTAAGGAATGACAGGTTTGTGAATCGTTGTTTGTTAAGTGATTATTTGTAAAAAGTTGTTTAGCAAATGATGATAAACCAGGAATTAAGGCCTAAGCCGGGAAGACATTTTTTTAAACATGGCGTCTGTGTTCATGAACAGGCTAAACAGCTGAATTATTTGTTTTGTGATGTATTTTTTTATTACATTGCATATGTTTGAGAAAAGCACTATACATGCCTAGCCGCGAAAAGGGCATCCCGGCTTCGTATCACTATCCTACCTACTACCTACTGTCTATACCTACTCACCCGGCAAGCCCTTCTTTCCCGGCGTCTGCAATAATGTACCTACTATTTATAGGTAAAAGTTAATTGGTATACCTACCATTCTATCTAAACACTATCAAAGCAAAACATCCGATCGCGTATCGACCGGCCGGGAAGTTGTGAAGTTGTGCAATATGCCCTGAGATGTAATCGATGGTCCTTGACGTACCGGAAGAACCCGGGTAAGGGTACACGCGAGGAGGGACCTCGGGCCGGTAGGGTTGTCACGTGAGGTTCGTTTGTTAATATTACAGTGGGTATAACGTATAGGTACATATTTATATAATACTCGTATATCGTTTTACTTATTGTTGATAAAATTATAAATATTACATTTTTATTAAATAATAATTAACTGTTTTTGAAATATCGGAGAGTAATTACAGTAAAACATGATAAAATATAGAAATAAAGAAATTAATGAATCGATTCGCGCGTTTGTAATGTAAGGTGATTTTTAAAGCATTTGAAGAACTCAGGAGTCTCTTCTTTCTCCGTGCCTCTTCCCAGTTCATTTGGGGTCGGCCCTCTGAATATGTTTACGCCATTTGGCTCTGTCATTTATGTCAACTGTAATTAAATTTGATATTTTTTCAAGGTTTCTCCACCAAGTAGCTTTCGGGCGTCCTCGGGGTTGTTTTCCTATGTCAATGTTTAGGGCGATTTTAACCGGGTGGTCTTGTTCACGACGCATCACGTGCCCATACCACCGCAGCTGGCTCTCCTGAAGTTTGTCTGGTATAGCTCTGACTTTAAAGCTCCCTCTGACGTGTTCATTTCTGATCCTATCCAGTTTGGTCACACCGCCGGCCCATCGAAGCATTTTCATTTCAGAAGCATGGAGTTTGGATTCATGTTCTCGTTTAGTTGTCCAGCACTCTGCACCGTAGAGCATAACGGGTCTGACGCAGGTTTTATATACCTTCCCTTTAGTTTTGACAGGCATCCTACGGTCACAGAGCACACCTGACAACGATCGCCATTTCATCCAGCCGGAGTTTACTCTGTGTGTTATATCGGCATCACAGTTAGCTGTTTCATCGAAGATTGAGCCGAGGTATTTGAATTCGTTCACCAGGGGTACAGGCACATGATCTATGTGTAAGGTTGAGGTGCAGGGTTGCCCGAACATAAACCTCATGTACTCCGATTTTGTCCTACTGATTCTTAGGCCATTGCTTTCCAGTGCATGTTGCCACTTATCCAAGGTTTGCTGCAGCTCTTCCATTGACTCCGAAACCAAGGCTATGTCATCGGCATATAAGAGGCACCATGGTATCTCACCTTGAATGTCGCGTGTGAGGTAGTCCAACACGATGATAAATATGAGGGGGCTGAGAGCTGATCCTTGCTGGACTCCCACTTTTACAGGAATGGGGTGGCTGGTTCCTGCCGGGCTGCGAACTGAAGTACTGACGTCATTGTACATGTCTTGAAGGAGTCCTACGTAGGGCTCGGGCACATTTTGACTTCTTAAGGCTTGCCATACTAGTCGACGTGGTACCCTGTCGAAGGCCTTTTCTAGGTCAAGGAAGACCATAAACAGGTTTCTCTTCAGTGCTCTATACTTTTCAGTCAGTATTCTCAGTGTTTGTATGGCATCTGTAGTTCCTCTACCCCTGGTGAAACCAAACTGGTTAGGTGTAATGGTGGTTAACTCAGAAGAGCTTCAGAGCTTTACTTTTAGGACCTGTTCCCATATTTTTAAGGTATGAGAGGTAAGGGTTATTCCTCTATAATTTGAACAGGACTGAACATCGCCCTTGTTTTTATAAATCGGGACGAGAAAGCTTTGCCTCCAAGAGTCAGGGATCTTGCTTGACTCGATGATGTCGTTAAAAAGATTGGTAAGCCAGACTAGACCAGTGTCACCGAGCTTCTTCCAGAGATCCGCAGGCACTTCGTCCGGGCCGGGTGATTTGCAATTTTTCATTTTTTGGATGGCTAATTTAACTTCATTAGGTGTGACTAAATTAACAGGTCCCGCTGAGGGTGGCAAGGGTGTAAAATTTTGGCTAGGGAACTCCTCATTTAGTAGTGTACTAAAGTACGAGTGCCATCTATTATTTATGTCTGTATTTGTAAGTAAAAGATTATTCTGATCATCCTTTATGTACTTATTATTTTTGAAATCTTGTGAGGTAACTTGTCTACGCCTTGCGATTTTATAAATTTCATGATCACTGTCTGTATTTTCCAGGTTATCATACATGTTTTGGTTGGTGGCGGCGGCTTTGAAGAACTCAGGAGTGAAGTGAGTAAAAACTACTATAAGAGCTCCTAGTGCTAGCTATTTAGGGTAATCATGATTTGCCACTTGTTTTGAACTATGTAGTATTTTTTTTTCAAGTGTATGGCTGAAATATACATATAGTGCATAATAGTATAATTTTTTCGATCGTATAAATATTTTCAGGCAAGTCATTTCCATATTTCCCTCTTAATTCATTAAAGTTGATAGAGAATGCACGCTACAATGAACTTTTCCGACAAAATACGATGGAAAATATGATATCTGTTGATATATAGATTTTACCAATTGACACGTTTCTCGAGGTGTAAGTAGTGGTAGGACCCATCGGTATACCGGAATAGCTCGTGTTTGTTTTGTATATGAACAGGTAACTCGGAAATATAGGGGTGTCACATTATATTAATTTTGTTAAATCTTGATACAATTTCATTCCACATTAAAAAGCAAATGTACCGTTACACAAGAACTTGTGGACGCTTTGCTATACGTCTCAAAATATAATCGACGGTCCTTGACGAATCGGAAATGGACGGATTCGGAGGTGCGTGAGTAGGGTAAGCGGAACAGCCTGTAATATCGATAGGGTTGTCGAATGAGGTTATTTGTTCATTTGTAGATGTTTTGTTTGCATTTCAATGCCGAGAGTATTGTTTATATCATAGAAATCTTGCAAAATGAAGATGATTTCCATACTATCTAATGACTCTACCGCATCCTACCTACTTATGAAACAGTGTTATTTTTGTTTTTTCATGTAAGATTTTATCCACTCACATATTAAACCAAAAAATCTAGTCCCATTTATACAAAAGAGGTTCCGTATTCAACAATGTTCAACAACTAAATTAAATTACGTCATCGTACAAGATCGTACTTATTTGTGTAATTTAAGTAAAAAAAAAGCTATTGTTCTTAATACGGTGACTATTCCTGCTTGAATTAAAATAATGATGAAAATTTCCTACTTTTAAATTCACAAAACGGACAACATTTCTGTGGTAAAAAGAGGATAAAGATACAACGGTGGCATATAATAAGGTGGGCAATATTGTTCTACCTTATGTTTGTACTTCTTCCTGTATAACAACAATTGTCAATGTTAACCGACTCACAGGGTCCCAAGATACAGGCTCACGATATTTCACGATGTATTATGTCGTAAGTTTAAAAAAATATATATTTCATATTTCATTTTTTTCATTTTCAGAAACTAAACCAAATAAAGTACCTATCGTATTCTTTAGATGGGCACATTTTTTAAATATATTTTTCTATCGGCAATAAATAGGTAGGTATGCACGTACAGTTATGTAGGTATACAAAGTATAGTTAAAAATATATATTAAGGGTCCCCATGGATTAACAAGTTACTTGCTTGATAGTTTAGTAGTAGTAGTAAGTATACGCTTTACGGCTATAAGGCACATGAAGTCAAAGAAGGAGCTTTCATCAATGGTCTATTTTTTAAGGATCGTCAAAATGCAGACGTCTAGAAAATACTCTGATTGAATTCCTTTCCCGTAGACAAATATTAATAGTTTAATATACTTAATGAATAGGTTATGTTAACGATAATTGTTTTTACGTAGAAGAGCAAAAACTTATTACACCCACGTTATTTTAGCCACGTCCCTCTACATTGGAACACTGATAATAGCTCGAAAATTTAACAATGAACATACAGGATGATCGAGTTTGTCATGATACACGCGATGAATAAATTATATCTTAAAAAGTGTATACAAACATAGACACAAAAAAAAAAACAATACGTATGTGTCTAACTCGAATTTCTAACAGCCTCAGCATTCGATGTGAAAACTAAGTCGCAACACATAAATTATTCGCAATTCAAATATAACGATATTCGTGTTTTATTATCTATCTATCAAAAAGTATGTAGTGATCGCAGAATCTGAATGTGTTTGTGTTTATTATTTGAAATTTTCTGTTTTGAAGTGGCGTGGCGTCTATACCACCCGATTCCTACTGGTTTGCCCACTGAAGGACGATTGAGTACCAGTCTTTATTGTTACTTGTAAGCGAAATATTCAGATGTAGATTATAATATGACTGCCTATAGGTATAGTGCCCACCTTCCTAGGATTATTTGGTAAGCATTTTATTTTTTCGAAATTACCCTGGGTTGCACTTTACATTTTGCCATTTTCCAATGAAGAAGTATAATTTTTATACACATTTTTGGTTTGGCAAATAGGTTTTACGTGATGAATAAATTGTAAAATATTCGCCACTCGCACAATCACATGGCTGCTTTATTATGTCGCAGTGTGGAGCAAACTTTTTGAGTTTAAGTAAGACCTACGAAATCGGTGAATTTAAGAGGTACACCATTAACGGTTTCGTACCTACCTAGGTACTACGAGTTCACCTCTTTTTGCGCGGCACACCAACTAATAGCCACGGTACACCAGTGCGTCGCGGAACACTTTGCGGAACACAGATCTATAGCAAATTGCACGATAACCGCGACCGTCATTGGCTAGATTTTCCGTATACCACATAGAACCTTCGAAACATGGTGTACTGTAGAACATTCGGTTGTTATCAGTACCCTAACCTTGAGTTAACGTGACCGTACTCGCTAGCGACAGTGTACGTGATCGGTATGGAGAATAGTACAGTGTCCCTAGTGGTTACTTTGTAGAACTACCATTCTCCATACTTCTTTACGCAGTCGCTAGCGAGTACTGTCACTGTATACTCATGGTAAGGGTACAGGGCACGCGATGCGTAGTGTGCCTCTCTTGACGTAGGGCAACCCTACGGCTCTGGTGGTGTTGGCGTAGGGTAATTAGATAAACCCTGAGGGTGTAACCGGTTTAAACTAGTGCAGCCTATCGGCGGTGGCGAGTGCGGGTTATCTCGGCGCGCGTTAATTGTAATGCCCGAGATTACGCCCGATAGGGATTACTGAGGACGCGAGTATAATATTGTCTTAGGTGGTCGATACCTATATCTATATCTATTATAGGAGATGAGCATTGCGTATGCCGAAAATGTTCTCATATACCTACACATTTTAATGGCAATTAATAAAATATGTATATTTTTACTAAATTAGGTATAACACAGTTGGATTTTGAGCTACTCTTTTCGTAAAATTAGGAAGACATACTCTTTACGTAAGTAATGATAACTTATCTAAAATTGAGTAATTCTAAGAAAAACGTCGTTTATGCAGTGCTATTACAATAATACGTTGAAACATTGCTACAAAAATATGCCCCTCGTCTGAGTTAGCGCTATGAACGAACTTTTCATAATCTTATGTGATATAATTATAACCATACAAATTGTCCTTAAAGATTAACCTAGTAAAATATTGGTATTAACAAATAAATTAACAAACGAAATTTACGACATCATGCACAATCTCATTGCACAATTAAAGCTACAGGCATAATTCCTTGGAAATGAAAGGTAAGCCATAAGATCAGACCCTCTCCGCCCCCGGCAATAACAAACATGCGCTGCCCCCCCAGAAATCGCTTCAAATTCAAATTGCACCTTAGAATTCTTAATTATTGAAATCATAAATCAAAACGTGCCGTCTGGGCGCGCGACCATAAAATTGGAGGGGGTTTCGAGTGTGGTAGGATTAAGACATTATCACTTTTCTTTTGAGCCCTCGGGCTTGGTCGGCGCCTCTCGAGCTTCTTCGGCTGTAAATCAGCGGGTAAATCCCGTGGATTAGATTCATAGAGTTGCCGCGGCCTGAGGATCGCGAACGAGCGATAATGGTGGCGTGTGCTTGCGTGATTCCGCTTTTAAATCGACTCCCGGGAAAGATAAATGCTCTTCCAATTTGGGCCGAATTGAGTTTCCCGTTTAAATGGCTTTAGCTGGCTGAAGTTTATAGCACAGTGGAACTGCCTGATAACCGGACATAATCTACCTTCCGAGATGTTGTGTAAAGTTGAGGCGCGAGTAGTCCACTTGAGCCCGGCAAGTGGTGCCGAAAGCTGCTTTTGCGATAAAGTGAATCTGCTATTTAATTCCTATATAATTATTAAAGCAGTTAAGCTTGCTTCGTTTGATACTGTCAAAGTTTATTTCAATTGTTTCGGGAACAATTTCAATCACCTGACTGCCTGTTTGGGGTAATCGTTAATTATAGGAGGATTTCACATTTTTACAGGATATATAACTCCCTTAAATATTCCTTACTCGAATAAGCACGGGATACATTACTACCCACATTTATATATGTATAATAGATGTCTCCGATATATGCCCCGTAATATGAATGGGTAATCCTACGACAGAAATTAAAGTTACCATTTCTTTCGTGCTTTATTTTTTGTGACGTTAATTTAAGTGTCAATATAAATGCGGTAAAAAGTTAGAACGAATAGACTGTAGAGATAAAATTGACACTTTTTGCACCACTCTAATATAAAAAAACACGCGCGAAATGGGAAATCAGCATTACTAACTTTCTTTGTTAGGCGAGTACCATCAAAATCAGTTCTACGAGTTGGAGTTGTATATAAAAAAATTATTGTGATAGAGTATTGTTAAGGATTTTCAAAATATTTTTTATAATAATTTCTAGTGAAATCACATAAAATAAAAGCGTTACGGGGTCTAATTCGGTATTTTAGATAAATTTTTAATTATAAAAAAGTAGGTATCTTAAACTATCCATTACATGCTGTCATGGCAATTCAACAAAGTCCCATTTTAAATAAAAAATATAAACGTTATATTTGAAAGTGAATTTAAAGATGAAGCACCGTACTATGTTAGATCAATAGGTACAATATTTTTACCCATTCGTTATCCTAATTAAATAATGAAAGTGAAGAAATTAAAATGTTACAATAGCAGTAAGAAAAATAATGAGTCACGATTTAGTTCCACTACGTTTGGCGATAATGTGGCAAAAATTGATTGATTGTATGACACTTACACGATTTTCTCACATTATTATAATTAAACAGGACTTAATCGCGTTCAAAAAGTGTTTATTTAATTACCTCTATCTATATTTTTGATCGCGATCAAGTTCCGTTTTGTTATAATAATTCTGCTTGTGAACTTCGTCCGCGTGGAAGAGAAAATCATAATAATAACCCTCTTTATTGTTTCTCTTGCTTCTCCGTAGTCAGGCAATAAGTATCTTTTACCCATCTATATACCAAAATATCGGCCCAACCGTTTAGGCGTGATGAAAGGACAAATATTACATTTTTTTTAATTTTATACTTAATATCATTAAAGGAAAAGTTATAGGAAGGCGAGGCAGGGGAAGACCAAGAATAAGATACAAAAAAAAAAAAAACAGAGAAGGTAAACGTCATGTCGTATAGGGGGTTCTCTGCCTTTTCGCCAAACTATTTTTCGTCCAATGTTTTATTTCACCGAAGTATCATTTCGTAGTGAACAGTCTTGTCCAAAGAATATAATACTCACAAGTCTTGTCGTCTGTCCGTCGAGAACTGCTGGTCTTTTTGTCTTGTCGCTGTCATGTCTAATTTTGAATTCGAATGTCCGTTCCAAATATTTGTGTCAATCAGCCAGTCAGTGAGTTGGTCTAGGTCAGGTCGCCACGGAGGTGGGAAGCCACGACACGTAGAACGCATTTTTCACTGAAACTGTAAACTATTTAGGATTGTTATAAAACAAACCCAACCTAACCTAACCTGATCTATAGGATGATATTACAACAGTTATGAAAAATGTACGACTACAGAGGAATACAAATTCTGCGAAGTGAAATATCGGCGAAATGAAACATTCGACGAAAAATAGTTCGACGAAAAGGCAGGATACCCGTATGTATAGGGAAATCAAGGAGTTGACTATGGATAAGGAATTAGGGATAGATGAAGACAGCTACATACTACATCAGCTACACTGACAAGAGAGACTCTCAATGATGATGTTACGAACGTATTACTCCCTCGCCTTTATTTATTTATTTATTTATAAGGTTAAAGTTCGGTAAGCTGGTAAAATTTGTATTGTTTGATCTTTGCATCGTATTTATTACACTCGCGTACATCTTTCACTTTATAAGTAGGTATTGATGATTTTGAAAGAAAAACTAACATTCTAATTTACATTATTAGTATTCTTTACAATTAAAAATCAGTAAAACCAAAAAAAAACCATTTTTAAAAGTAAACTAGGAGGTGCTTCATTTCTATAGTGTTCTCTATCATAACTTCGGATGCGCAATAAATCTTGCATCATAGAAACGCAAGATTGATTGGTCTCAAAGCGTAGGGGTTCTCTAATTCACTTATATCACTAGTCCGAGTTAATTACGGGCCCCAGACAAGAATAATATAATTTCGGAACATTTGTGTGTTACGTGTGTGTCAATCATAAATAAAACGAAGGAATAATGGACCGGTACTGTGGCGTAAACTGAAAGAATCACATTATCTTAAATAATATATACCTTTAAACGAGCAATTCTTGTATATTTATTTATATGTATATAAATTTATTTCTGTGATCTCGGAAACGGCTCTAACGATTTCGCTGAAATTTGGTATATGGGGGTTTTCGGGGGTAAACAATCGATCTAGATTAGTCTTATGTTTGGGAAAACGCGTGTTTTTGAGTTTTCATGCGTTTTTCTTACCAAGCAGAATATGGTCGCCAATTTCGTCCTACCGGCCACTGTCCGTCTGGTCCAGCAGGTTAAGACGCGGAGGGCAAGAAACGAGTGTTACGGGTTCAAGTCCCGCTCGGTGACATTTTTTTTTTTTTTATGTTCAATTTTAAATATAATTTTGATTTTTTTATTGTTTTTAGACAAGTTTAAAAAATGTAGTTAATGTTTGAGATAACAATATATATTTCTCATAAATATGTCTAACATTTACCTATACTGATTACGTGAATAAGATTTATGCTTTCGAGTTTTTATTTTATTGAGACTTATGAAGCAATTAGTGCAAGACGAAAAATTTACCGATACAAATTTTAAACACAGTTTCTCGGGTATTTTTTGTGACTCCGTCTCTCGAATAATGCCATAAAAACTAACTATAAGTATGTGTAGATTATCACCTAAACACCACCATATTACAATAAATAGTAATAACCGAGCAAAGCTCGGTCGCCCAGGTACTAATATTATATGTAAGTACAAAAGTTTCTGAGTACGTTTATTACTTCTTTACGCTCAAACGACTGGACATGGACTGGACCAATTTTGATAAATTTTGGTATGAAGGTAGTTGACACTCTGGATTAACACAAAGGCTATTTTTATCCCAAAAATTTAGTGTTCCCATGGGATGAGCGGGTAATACCGCGAGGTGCAGCTAGAATACAAAAAACACAAAAAAGACGCGGTCTCGCAAATGACTCACTCGTAATTTCCTTTCTACATTAAAAAATCTTAAGAGGAAATACCAGTGCCCATTTTTTCCTTAGCGTCCGTTTGCGTTAAGTTTGCATCTGCTAACTATAACGTCGCATATACCACATGATGAATACAATATTATTATTATAGTAGTACTACCGGGTTGAAGAAATCGAGGTTTCGTTTGGAAACTAATAATAGAATTCGTGTACTTGGTGTCTGTTTGAAGCGAAATTTTCGCCAAATACAGAGGCACATTTTGCACAAATATTATAATATAAGTGCAGAAATTGAAATGGTTCGACATAGACCATTTCCTTTCCATTCAGTTGCCAAAATTTCATTATAATTGGTTAAGGTTTCGAGGAGGAGACAGTCGAGAAAGAAACCGCGATTCGCATTAGTGATAACTATATGTGGATACATATAGTTATCACTAATGCGAATCGCGAATTAAGAGGATTCTTAAGAACTGTTTTATTTGCTAAATTAATTTAAAACATTTTAAGAGTAGGTCCACATAGAGTGAATGATTAAGGAAATTACTTATTTTACTACGAGTTCTTGATGGGTGATGGGTTAGCTAAGGATATCGAAAGGATAAAAAAAAAGTTTACTTTTTCCTTCTCTGATCCCAGTAGCTAGAAAAACACTACGCCTAAAAAAAGAGAAGGGCCTCAATTTAAAGGGGACCTAACTGATTATCATTTATACAAGGACGAATATATGGGAAATTAATATCGATCGTAAAAAACAATTGAATGCCAACCTTCAAAAACTGGTTCAGTGATTGTGATTGATTATAGTGCCTTAAATATGTGTGTGTGGAATGGAAAATTCTTCCTTTTCAAATTTCTTGTATGGCTTGAAATTGGATCAGATTATTGCAATGACCACATTTCAATAATCTGATCATCCACATAAAGATTCTTCATTTCAATTAAAGATTCTTTTTATTTTGTTACGTAACCCAATTTTTGTGTCACATAATTTATAAGATTTATTATACATATATTAGCACGTTGGTATTGGGTAAAAATACAAGTATAATATTATATGAATGAAGACAATTTGTACAATACATATTAAAACTTAAAATCCAAAGTAATTTTTGACGTTACCCTCTACATTGAATATATTCATTGTAAAACCCTTTTCCCATGATTCCATTCTTCGAGAATTAGACAAGGGGAGCCAGCAAGGGGAAAACGGCAGCAAAGCGACTTCGGTGCCTACAGTCAACACATTTGATTACCCCTCCCGCGACGGTTTCGGTCAGGGAAAATCAAAGTATTATGGTAACAAGTACGGTTTTTTTTCAGTTTTGGTTTTTAACTCATTCAAGATGACACTTATGCGTCAGAGGTACACGCGGGTTTTTCTCTGCGTAGCGGGAAATGCTACTACGGGATAAGGCGTAGCACACGTAGCGTTCCCGATTATTGAATGGGTTAAGAAAAAAATAACTGTTGCAGCATTCAAGACCACACCTTATACTTCATGTGTCTACGGGGGTTTTCCGGTAACAGAAAAACGCTGCTACGGGCTATGGTGTACCTAACACACGTAGCGTTCCTGGCTCTTGAATGTGTTATAAGAAAATTAAATGTTGCAGCATTCAAGATGACACGTATACTTTATGTGTCTACGGGGGTATTTCAGTATTTCAGTGTTTCGATATTTCAGTTACGTTTCTGTCTATTGAATAGATTATGAGAAAATTAAATGTAACAGTAGGTGCTTAAGATGACACCTATGCTTCATGGGTTAACGTATTATTTTGGCTCCACAGCGGGAAAATTCTGCTACTAGACATTTAATGGGATAAGAAATTGTTACCTGTTACAGTAGACAGTTTCTACGATATTAACAGATGTGTGATCATGATTAATGACTATTGTGATTGTTTGTATTTGATAATAATATTTTAAATGTACCTACGAATCCTACGATGATGATGATTAGATGGTGATTTTGTAATAGTGCAACATATTGACGCCAAAATTAAAAACGGCATTTAGCGCAATAATAAAAAAATAACACTGAATTGGTATCAGGTAAATTTTTGTCTCTTTGACTTCAGTTGAAAACGCCACATTTCTTAAAACATACGTAACATCAGAGTATTTCTCATTCATCAGTCATTGGAAAATACCACAATACTTCTTTGAAGCAGGTCGAGAACACTAAAGGTACTTTAAATTTGATATAACTTTTTAGACATCAGGAGTTTTTACAAACGAAATATTAAAAAACATGTCAGTAATTATTTCCTTAAAATTGTCAGAGTCTAAGAATATAAAGAGTTTGTTTAATTTTATTTAAACATACTATAATCTTACGTGTTTTTGTGTTTGTCTGTTTTTTACACATAACACAGTTCTATATCTGAAGAAATATTGACAGCAAGCTTTGCCTAAACCACTAAGAAACCACTAACCACTAAGAATTACATGATGAAATTAAATTAAATAAGTTACATATATAGAGGTTGAGAATGTGCACTTTGAAAAGAATCTCAAACCCCACCTTAAAAAATTTAAGATTTAGGATAGATTTAAGAAGAAGAATTAAGATACTTAGAAAGGTGTCGAATCTCATATTACCATAGAAAGTTTTTAAAATATGAATATTAGCAGTAATAGTGCAAGGAAAGCAGCGTGAATAAGTAACACGCAATACGTGCCCGAACGCGAGAGGGTCCAGCGCAACCCTCACGGGTCCGCGATAGGGTTGGCACACGTTACTTTTTTAATTAATTCGGCAGTCGTTTTTGTTGTATTGGAAGTATTATTTATTTGCAAAAAAACATTAAATAAATAAATAAACGTATACTAAAAGGTGGCTAAAACTATTAGAAAGTATTATAAAAACACTTATTTTGTTGCACTGGGTTCTGATTTTTTTATTTCGTATGAACTATAAATTCATCCCTGCAAAAGTGCAAAAACTATAAAAACAGCAAGGCTTTGAAATATACGCTACATTTTAAATTGGAAATAGTTACCTTTGTAATTTTTTTACAGTCGTAATGTACTGCAAGTAATTAAGATTACAGTTATCAGAATCTTTTATTATGGTCGATTCTGTTTAATTGGTTAGTTGTGTTTTAATGTGTAAATGTTTTTTTATTTGTGTCCATATTTGCAAGTAATTTATTTATTATATACCAGTGAATATAATTTTTTTATAAAATGAATTTAACCCAACTTAGTGTATTCGACTACTGCTATACTATAAGTACAATGTCAAAAATATAATCGATTAACATTGTCAAAGGATTGACCACAGCTATCGTACCGTAAGGTTGTTGAAAGTATTGAAACGTTAGAAAGGCTAAAGTAACAATAATCCGTTTAAATTATTTTATTAAAATGTATGAAAAATCCGGAAACCGTTGAAAATATCATATGCAATTCAAGATTAAAACGTCTTAGTGAGTTAAAAAATTATGAGTTATCAAAATAAACATAATTTATGATCTATTTAGAGTATTTCTGTGTATTTGCATTTTGCATTGTCATGTTTACAATTTCTGTGACAGTTAAAATTGATATCTATGTTGAAGAATATCATCACAGTATTATATGTTTGGCATTTTGAATAAGAATTAATATCCAAATCAGATTTCTTGAAACATCTTGTATTCATAACTACCATATAATTTTTAATATAGACGATTTTTAGTAATGTCAATGATTAATATTCATAAAAAAATATCACATAAAATTTCGACGCTTGAACATCGCCAACCCTATCCTCGAGCGTGGGCAGGGCGTTTCGCGAGGGTGCAGTACTGCACGACTATTACCCCACTTATTTGAACGCTGAACTACTGCATATCGATTCTACAACCACTCACATGTTGCTTGCCCCTTTGTTGCAAACAATCGATACGTTTGTGTACAAGTGTTTGTTTGTTTTTGAAACGAATGCGAATTTTACGTGTAGCTACTTACATTTATTCGCTGTTTTTATTAAGATATCGCAAAAATATTGCGAACTCAATTTATTAACTTTATTTCATATGCCAACATAACCCAACTATATCTAAGATGTTCGAAAACACGCATACTATAAGTATACTTTATTTTAGACAAATCTCATTAATGAATTGATGTGTTTTTGGTTTTTTACTATGGTAAAACGTGGCATAACGCTAACTCATAAGTTAGGGTCATGCATCTTTTCTGTGGGTACCTCAAATTTAATGGTTCTCAAATCCTTATTAATCCTTGCTAAATTGATGGCATATACAATTTTTTTACTCACATAAGGTCTGTCTCAAAAAATATCGGGTACGTGTACGTACCTAAGCAATTCACTACCTATGTATGTATTTCCTAAATCTCTATTTTTCGCATGTATGTGAAATTGGGCTGCTTTGGATTCCCGTTTCCTAGCCATTAAAATGATGATGAAATAAATCTCACTGAACTACTTAACTCCTCGTATGCGATGTCAAAAATTCGCTAGTCAAATTGAAACTAACTGATACCTTAATGTAAGCTTCAATCAAATGTCCCGCGTGGATCCGTGCCCAAGCATACAAGGTGTTAATCGTGCTTATAGATAACAATCGTCTCCACTTTTAATTTATGTATGATATAAAAAATACATAACGATTTTTTTCTTATTATGAAGATTATGGTGGTGGTCATGGTGTGGATTTATCCACTAATGCCATAGATACGATACAAATATCCGGTAAAGTGGTAAGTTTTTCATAGTGTTTGATCTTTGTATAGCCTCTATGACAGAACGAAGTTAAAGACAACATTTATATTATAATTATTTTGTATTGTCATTATGGGTGTAGTTTCATGTTGAATATCCAAGTTTACAAATCTATTTCTAGAACTTTGTAGGTAAGTATAAGCCGAAATATTAGTAACTAATTATCAATATCGTAATAAAGGTTATCTTAAAAATATTTATACAATACCCGTGAAAATTGCCAATTTTCTCTCCCCGCCCATACAAGGCTATATTTTCTCCCATCACGTTTACCCTAACTGTACGAAGATACCTATACCAATTATATTAGACATGTATCTAACCAGATATCAGTGAGTTCACAAAATGCTCCTTACCATGACTGTCATCGACTTCAACTCAACTTCATTAAGTACAATTTTTTTAATACAATTTCTCTTTTTTTCCACCTATTTTCTCTCTGCGTCCATACAAGGCAATATTTTCTGCCATTAAAGCATTAGCCTAACCGTACGTGTAAAATATACCACAATTAGACTCACAGCCGATCAGATAGCAGCGGGTTCACTCGAAACAATTTGCTCCTTATCTCGATGGGCACGCTCAAACACGCCCGACACCTGAGGGTTGTTTGAGGTGGCTGTTTGATGTTTATATCAATTTAAACGTACATTTCTAAGTGAGATTGAGGATCCTTGGATTTTTAATTCGGTTGTTAATTTATTTTGCAAGTTTAATTTGAATCAATTTGTGGTTTTTTGTTTGATCAGATAAGGGAAATAAATCTGAGGTTTTAGTTAGTAGTCGTTAAGTGTGGCGTCGTCGTGTCGTTATATACCTATTTTATGTTTTGGTTAAGTTAAGAATCAGTACTTTAATTTAAAATATTACTTAAATTAAGTTGTTATAAAGCCAGTTGAAAGTTCTAACACTCCATGAGCAACACTCATCTGTGGTTAATTTAGGTTAAATTAAAGAACCTGTGTCATGACCATAATACATATTTTATAGTAAGCTATTTATTATATCTATCATTCAAGTTAAAGATTGAATGTTGTTTATTGCTGTTTGGAAAGATATAAATAAGACGAAAATAGAGGTTTAATTTTCGAATCGAGAATTAATTTTGTTTTTGATTAAATAGTAGAAATATTTTACATAATTTGATTGCTCGCCTTTCGATTAATTTATCGAAAATAACATGATATTTACACTAAGGATCATGCAGTTGAGAAAATAAAGCGCTTCTTTGTTTTTTATTTACTTTCATACTATATAAGTAGATAGGTATATGGTATATGACATGTAACATACGGCGGAAACGTAGCAGATGTAGCCATTTCGGTAGATATGTTAATTGGTTGTAGTAGAATCATGTCGCGTAATTACGTATTCCACATTCGCGTAATGTGGCGGCAGTCGCGACTCATTCGATTACGCCGAGGAATAATCAACCGCGAACGGCAAATACGCCATCTAATCCATATTTAACCCCTAATTTCACATCAAATACGCATACATTAACCAGTTTAATCACCTCAATTTTCACATCAAAACAGATTGAAAGCATTTCGTGAAATGGTTTTACGAGCGTGGGATTTGTGCGTACGATTTCATTATTTATAATTCTTGACACTTCTTGAGTTTTTCACCGTAGAACGCAACGCTGAAATAACAAACCGTTTTTAAACCGCATAAAACAATAAAACACTAACGACGGTTCAACAACAACGCGCTCAACTATTCGCCTTGGTCGAAAGAAAATAGTTGACGGGAAAAATGTCTGCGACTTACCAGACTGGTCGGACGAGAGCCGACATCGCTATAAAACACGGGCCCACATCACACACTAAAGTTTACTGAACACTGGGTCACTAAAAATGTTTATACACTGCACTGAAGGCACATTAGTAGTGCGTTAGGAGCCCTAGCATGACGAAGGCCTACGCCTTCGTAGCACTGTGTAGCGCGTGGCAAAAGTTTGTGGTCGCGGCTCGTAGCACTCGTAGACGCCGTAGCCTCGTAGCGAGTGCGAGGAGCGAGGGCCGCGGCGATTTGTGGACTAGTCGAGCGCCGGGGCGCGGGCGAGGCCGCGGGGCCGCGCGGGGAGAAACTTGCGCGCGCAAGCCTCGCCCACTCCGCCCCGCCCCACCCGCAACCTATTTATTTCTAGTTACGTAAAATTTACGCGCAATACCCAATACTGCAGCTTATGTTACAATCTATTTGGCAATCCGAGTACATAAGCCTATGCAGGTATCCTCTTAGCTCGTAGTTTCGTGCCAACATTTTACGGCATTATGTATATTTATCGTCCGCAAAAGCCAAACCGTTCTAAATTAAACGCCAATCAGTATTTTTACCACTCAGATCCCGGGGCAGGTGAGGCGTGAACGGAAAAAAGACGACGCCTGGGGGACGCGCCGTCAAATTCGGCAGACGAGTTTTTTGGCCGCAGTCGATGCTATCAATGTCACTTAAATAAATTGAATAGACGCGGCGTCCGAGGGCTGTTCACCCTCACTGACACCTACGCGATTGCTCACTAATGCTCCGAAGACACCTTGGATTACGGACATCATCAGAATGGACACCGCGAATCGCAAAGCAAAAGTTGCGAAGTGTGTCGTCACAATCAGCTGGCGCCAGCGCAACAGACAATGCGATTAAGATCTACGCAGGACAACTTTCGCCGCCGAGCGGCAGTTAGTTGTTATGAAAGAGAGAAATTTGTAAATTGTTGGCGCTCGAGTTCACGAACTCCGTCGAACCGGAGTTTGTTTTAAGAGTCCAACCTTGAAACAAGAAGAAAAGTAGTCCTGTAAAACAAAGTTTTGCGGCCGCCGTCGCCGGCGCAAGCGGTTCAAGGATTGTGCCCGAACTGTCTGTCTGTACAACTTTACCGATTAAAAGCTCAAAAGCTTCCAAAGTCATTTTAAAAGTTTATCTGCACGCGGAGGGGGGCGCCGGCGGGGTAGGCGCTTCGTTATCATCCCGCCGCCATGCTCTAGTTAAAGCTAGTTAAACTTGTTTTAAGAATCGATGGTCGTCGGCCGCGTCCCGAATTAAACTGTCAAAGTGGCCGAGGGTCCGGAGCGACGAGCAGTCGCGGACACGTGGCTCAGCGTACACGCCGAGTTCCTAGACCCTTCGCTACTTTGTTTTACAGCTGTTCCACTTAGCGAACTATGCCTCGAGTTGGGCGCGAGTTCTTGCATGTGTATCGGCACACCCCCGCACCCGAATAGTTTCATAAACATAACCCAACTTAGTTTTGGACAACTTTTCAAAGTCAATGCATACTAACTTTCGATGTTTGCCAGTGCGATATTACGATTGGATCAGGTTTGCGGGTTGACTTTAATGCATTCGTTTGTTCGGAACTTTGTTTTATTGGATCAAACTTCCCGGGTTAAGTGTCTTCATTTGGTGTTTGTAGCTCGACGTTCGGAAGTAACTTTTTTGGTGTTACAGTGAGATTAATTTTCTTCGAGTATGCTTAAACTTCTTTTGTTATTGTCGTTTTGCTTTATCCCAACCGTTGGTAGGTGTTAACATGTCGATTTTATCGCTTTTTTTGTAACTAATCCACATTATGACTGTTGCTCACAAATTACGAAAACCCATTTTGACGGGATGCATTTTACTAGAGTACGACTGCAATGGCGGAATGCACCAGAAATTCTTCGTCTAAAGTACATTAATATATTCCCTCGTAATGGCACTGACATCACACAAATTTCCTGCTCTCGTTAACGTCAGTGCTAGGAAATGGTACCAAATATGTTAGGTGCAATTGCAACATATCGCGAAATCAAAGTAAGATGCCGTTGGCCTGCGGCGTGCAACTAGTGGACGAGGTTGCAGTAAGGATCGGCATAGGTACCCCTACTATTGGTATCAAATACCTAGTCAGTTATCATAATATTAGGAATATTACGTACTCAATGTATGCATATAGAAAATGTAATGCAATTTCTAAAATATTGTTTAGATGCTTAAATTTTCGATCAAAGATTCGATCTAGATTAATAGTGCCATAAATAAGTAATAAATAATGATCTATCTGAATAATAATTGTTTACCTGATTAATAATAATTTCGTGTAATAACTTATATACTTAAGTATAGGAATAAGCTTGCCACATGTCTTATTTCTTATTTTAATTTAATTGAATTGATATATTTTAACCTATTTCTAAATTTGTATGTCATATGGTGTGATACTATTATTTATCAATGTACCATCTTTGTACCTATATATAGGTCTTACAAATAAATAAATGGTTAATTGATGATTGATTAAATAATCCTGAATAAATAAATAAATAAATTTCGTTAGACATTCGGTGTTATCTTACGATAGAGGACAGTAGTGATCATGTTTTGAGTTGTTCCCGCAAGTAAGTACGCGTTCTTGACCACTGCTGAAGATTATTATTAATACTGTACTTTTATTACTTTGTGCCTTGAAGTTTAGATGTTTCTTATTTTGGTAGGGAGGATCTGGTTAGTATATTAATCGTTAAATGCACCGTTTTGCATCGGTCTGAATAAGACGCAGTTGGTTGCGGCAGTCAACTTGTAAGTAGCTGCAGTTGGTATTTAGTGCTGTTATAAGTTATGACGAAGTAATTTGAACACAATTTACTGCAATATTGTGACAAGAATAGCCGTTATTTATAAACAAAACATGGCGAAATTAGGTTTCTAAATATGTTTCTAGTTCACTCTTCCATTAGTATTCGATTATTAGGAACCTAATATATAACAATGTTTTTGTTGCTCGTTGTCGTTGTCTGTCACTCTTTAAAACTACAATTAAAATTACGAATTCAAAAACTTTGTGATTGCAACAGTTACACGACCATTCTTATGTAGAGTATCTCCTAACAGTACCGGTAAATATAAATTATCAACACTTTTCTAAGAATTTAAATCACTATTGTCCCTTTGGCCACGGGACAGAGTAACAAGAAAAAAGTTGATCCACCCGTATATTGCTTTAGTATCAGAATTTAGGAACTCATTAGATAGTGTTTCTTAGCTAATTTTGTCGTCTCGATAAAACAACCTTAGACAATCGCGCTGTATATCCAGTGTACCCTATTTAATCTTCTACTCCCAGGGGTCCGTCGATAAAATAGCGGCACGATTCTCATAATCAGCGTAATTAGCGAAATCTCTGTCGGAAAGTCACGACCAAGAGTCAAACGCGTAGATAAAGCAACCACAGCTCGAAGCGGTGATGCCTTCGCCAATCTAACAAGAGCTCCCTCAATACCTTCGCTCTAGCGTTCAAAAAGGGAAGCTGTATATCCGCGGGTCTATTTGCCTCGGTCGAGGCGTACGTGTTATCTTCCTTCGCAAATAAGTCACGCAATAATTGCCGCGAGTCGTCACGCGCACATATTTATGCGACACATAAATAAATGCGTAAATATCGTGCGACAATTGCAGGTTGGTAATTGCCCCCGGCGCAACTGTAACAATGTTGTGATTTCGTGACTGGCTCGAGAATAGATTATGGTTGTTGTTTTGTACATTTTATTCGATAAAAGGTGGGAAAGTTTATACTTAAGTTTCATAGTACGAGAGCCCACGACCAAAATTTTTGTCTCATAGCAATACGGCCAAAACCGCATCAAATCGATAGATACGATTATCCTGAACTCGAAAATACCAATATCAGACATTTTTCGCGTAGCGTTTGATCTGACCGAATTTTCAAAATTGTCAAAGAATTTTACCGAACTGCATCATAGCAATATGTCTGATTTGCAGACTGTACTTGAATGATAGTTCTGAGATACCGGAAACATATTTTTCAGACGTTAGTGGTGTAGCGCAAACCCGTAAAATCACTTAAAAAAATTAAAAATGAGACAAAAAAAATGTCTCATAGCAATACGTCTGAAAATCTTTTTTATTAGTAAATTTTGGTTATTTGATGCGAACAAAACAATTTTCAGACGGAAATGTGAACGCATTAAATTTTGAGACCGTTTTGAAAATGTTAACAAATTTTACCGATCGGTATCATAGCAATATGTCTGAAAATTGTTGGACATGATAAAATAAGTTGTCCACATGTGCAAAAAATTTATATCAGACAAATTAAGTGTAGCACCTTCTCTATCAGACAACTTTTCGATACTCAGATATCATCTAAAAATCGTATTGAGGCATCTTGAATTTTCTGTTACAAACCAATGAATACGTTGCGACCCTGAATTTATTAGATGATAATTAACAAAGAATTTACCCGAAACCGTAACATTGAAGTTGAAGGACTGAAATGAATCACACAAAAGGAAACTGGGATGAAGTTGAAAAAAAAACAGTTTATTCAAAGTTACAAAATATTCTCGTATTCAATCGCTGTCGGATTCGGAATCGTCGTCTTCGAAATCACTCTCGACGTCGCTCGGGAGATCTTCAACGTCCTCTTTCTTCACAGAGGCGTCGGCCAGGCGACTCGGAAACGTTATTTTCGTTTTTGGGAGTATATGCTACACTTAAAGTGTCTGAAAACCGACATCTCTATCAGACAACTTTTCGATACTCAGATATCATCTAAAAATCGTATTGAGGCATCTTGAATTTTCTGTTACAAACCAATGAATACGTTGCGACCCTGAATTTATTAGATGATAATTAACAAAGAATTTACCCGAAACCGTAACATTGAAGTTGAAGGACTGAAATAAATCACACAAAAGGAAACTGGGATGAAGTTGAAAAAAAACCAGTTTATTCAAAGTTACAAAATATTCTCGTATTCAATCGCTGTCGGATTCGGAATCATCGTCTTCGAAATCACTCTCGACGTCGCTCGGGAGATCTTCAACGTCCTCTTTCTTCACAGAGGCGTCGGCCAGGCGACTCGGAAACGTTATTTTCGTTTTTGGGAGTATATGCTACACTTAAAGTGTCTGAAAACAGGTTTTTGGTAATCATGGCAGCAATACGAAAAGTTGAAATTTTTTTTTATCCGTATTGCTATGATACAGGTCGGCTAAATTTGTTGACATTTTCAAAAATGCGCTCAGGCTATATGCTACGCGCAAAATGTCTGAAAACAAACTTTTTCGTAATACAATTATAAAATCTATGTACATTTTCACTATCAGACGTATTGCTATAATACCGACTGTCTTTTTTTTTGACACAACAGAAATGGCCTCCCACGCAGTTGCTACACTTTCGACCGTTACTACACACCTAGTCGGGTTCAGAATCATACAATCTAACGATTTTATAGGGTTTTTGCCGTATTGCTATGAGACATGGTTTTGGTCGTGGGCTCTCGTACTATCAGCATATAGGTGCAATTTTTGTTACGTTATCTATAAACGACTCATAGCGCTCAGATCGAAGGATATACGAATAAGCGCAATAATTCTTTAAGTACACAATTTTCCTATAAAATATCGTTGAAAATCTGACCAGATCTGTATTTTGGAAGTATGTGTACAGTCGAGTTCATTTACATCTATACACTTACGAGAACAAAAATATCTGAACACGACCTGTCAGGAGCATAAAGTCGTGTTCAGATATTTTTGTTCTCGTAAGTGTGTAGATGTAAATGAACTCGACTGTACAGTCAATGACAATCAGCAAAAGTAGGTTTATCCTATTAACTTTTTTTAATACAGATTTTAGAATCATCCGTCTCAATCTACACGTGAATTAATCACTTATCAGAAATTGATTGATTTTATTGATTTTAACTCAGTTCAGTAGCGTCATAATAGGTATTTAAAAATGATTTAATCCTTTACATAATATAGGTATTGTCTAAGTAATTTGATTTGAAATGCCCTTCAAGTTCATTTTAAGGTGATTTGGTTGAAATTGGTAGAAAGCTCTTGAATTTACACGTAAACATGAAAGTGGATGGAAGTTCAATAAGACTATACGTTCCCTAATTTAATTAACAATATTAATTAAGTCCAACTTAAAATTCCCAGACTTCAGATCACTGAGCTTAGATTTTCTAAGCTTTCAGGAAACTTTACTTCAGTGACCTTTGCGCCTCGGTAGACTACCGAATAATTATTTATATGAAATCCAAAGGCAGTTTTCACACATCACAAACTACGAGGCGTAGCGCGGGGCGGTAAACTTCACATTGTATGCAAGTATCTGCGTTTGTATAAAATCACGCCTGCACTTCTAGCACAACTGTGATAAGCTATGTCCACACTGTGCCCTTTTCACGTTCAACTTGCGCTTTCGTCTATTGCTATCTTGCTCATTTTTGTACGATGCGAGCGAGATCGCAATAGACGAAAGCGCAAGTTGAACGTGAAAAGGGCACAGTGTGGACATAGCTGTTCGCCACTCTTTCGCGCGCGAGATTACCTATCTCTTTCTTCGCTGTACTGTGAGAGAGTGACGGGCAATGCTATGTAGCGTGATAAAAGTCGCGGAGCGTAGTTACGATAGAAGGGCTGAATCTCTAGCAGAACTGTATTTCTCGCGCGAAATATTTATCTACCTCTTTCTGTGTAGTACTGTGAGAGAGTGACAGGTGACGCTAAGTCGTGCGATAAGAGTCGGTGCTAGACGCACTGGTATTACAACTGCATCGCTCGACCACGCAGGTTTTTTTTTTATAGCGACCGCGTGTTCTGCGACGTAGCGCGTGACAAGTGTGAAAATCGTCTTACCTCCTAAGATATGTAAGTAAATGAGAGTTATTCTTACGTTTTTGACGTGGACGGCCTGAAGCGTTTATGTACTATCCCATCCTCTAGATTCTGAAACAAAAAGATATACAATTTAATTTTGATTTTCTATTTATTTCAAGTAAACGAAGGAGGCTAAGGATATATCTTTAGATAGGAATCTAACCCTATCCGTAGATAGCAATTTGGGATCTTTAAGCGTCGCAAACCGCGGTAGTCGCTTACGCACCAGCGCGGTGTTCTCGCTTTTCACAGAATATTTTTTCGCGGAATGTTTCGTTTCGCCGAATTTTCACTTCGCAGAATTTTTATACCTCTGTATTCATACGACATTTTTCATAATTGATGCAAATATCATCGTATTGATTAAGTTAGGTTAGAGTTGTTTTATAACAATCCCAAATAGTTCACGGTTTAAGAGAAAAATGCTTTCTTCGAAATGGCACTTCTGCGTAATTAAAAAATCGACGAAAAATAATTTTACAAAAAGCAGAGAACCCACCAGCGGACACCTGAGTGTTTGGATCCAACTTTTCTTTGTCATTTGTTCGAGAAAAGTCAGCGCGCGTTCGTAAACAGTGGTAGAGGACACAAGTCGTAAACACAACAGAAACAAACAGGAAAGCAATACAGTTTTGAAACGCGTTAAAAATAGTTTACAAATTTCTAATGACAGAGTGAACTGAACCCGTTATCAAACAACCAAAATACCGCTAAATTAATTCAAATTCGGAATACTTAATGGGGCGCTTAACCGCCATGTAAGCCAATCGGAATATAATAACGGGCATTAACCGGTAAGAGCGTATCAATTACTGCCCGTAAGCAAACGGCATTACGCGCTCTATATTAAAATCAAATTTACGGAGGAGGCGCTTTGGTGACATGTGGACCCGGTACAGTCTGACAAAAAACGAGTAGAAATTAAAAAGTGGTATCACTGTAGTGTTGTTCCGTTTTTTAGATTGATTAAAAAGGGACGATACTACAGTATTGCCATTTTTAATATTTTCTCTTTTTCGTCAGACTGTACGGATAGCAACGAAGATTATTCGGTTAGGTTTGGTTTGCGCTTGACTGAAACATCAATTATGCATTTGACTGAAAGAGAATTTTCTTTGTAATTGTGGGTTTCCCTTGCTGGCAAGCAAGAGGCATTTCGCCAATGTCGATGTGTCGACTTTTTGTGTTGGAATGGAGTGCAAATGTTAAACCATAGCTACTGCATTTATCACTAGGAGGGCAGTATACCTAGTGTCATAAGAAAATAATGCAAATATAATATAAATAAATATAAATATAAATATTAAGGGACAATCTTACACAAATCGACCTAGTCCCAAACTAAGCAAAGCTTGTACTATGGGTACTAGATGACGATATACAGAATATATAAATACATATATAGATAACATCCATGACCCAAGAACAAATATTTGCCCCGGCCGGGATGCGAACCCGGGACCGCCGACTCAGTAGGCAGGTGTCTACAAACCGAGCCAAACGCGTCGTCCGATATGAAAAATCGGAGGTGGGTAGCACGAAATACATAGTAGATTGAAAGGTAACATAATGCGATAGCTGGCTTGATAACATAATAAGAAAACTTAAATAACATTGTTTACCACTCGCCGGTCAAACTCTATAGTCACAAAATAACGACAAAAAATATAGACAATTTAGAAAGAGTCGTAATCCAAAAGTGTACTAAGATCTGAGAGATGTTCTTGCTGACGCTACTATACAAGAGTTTCAGTCGCGTAACATCAATTAAAATCGCATTTAGAGCCGTCCAGCACGTAATGCCACAATTTCCCGAGATCCGATACGACACTAATGCCACTATTACACGGCCACGCTTTGTACAACAACGCCTATTGAAACATACGACGTAATTACCTACGAGTCTAATGATATTTTTAATTGTGTTGGCATTTGTAGCTATTAATTTGAAGAATGACTTGTCTAGATTTTCCGTTTTACACGTGTTCACAAGTGCCTTGTTCACAGTTGTCCTGTCATCTAGACATTTTCGAAGCTCCTCGACACATCGAATAATCTATGTGTCGTGTGTGTCAGTTACTGCTTGGATTATATTATAGTCCATCTATCCATTTATATAAAGGTAGATAAATGGATAATTATAATACTTTTTAAATAAACCTAAACTGGCTTAAAATTACATTTGTTAAGTTAAAAAATCTATAATTATACGACAAGGGTTTAATTTAATTCAATTACTTAATGTTTGAAACATTTATTTTGACAACAATAAAGATACTTACTCGTACAAAAAAAAGTCCACAATAAAGTATATACTATGACCATATCGCTGTTGTTTTTGT
Source organism: Apotomis turbidana (assembly GCA_905147355.2). Taxonomy (NCBI): domain Eukaryota; kingdom Metazoa; phylum Arthropoda; class Insecta; order Lepidoptera; family Tortricidae; genus Apotomis; species Apotomis turbidana. The sequence continues at coordinate 20,157,260 of LR990288.1, read as the reverse complement.
TAAATGTTTCGTTCGTTGCTATTAGAGAGCTGCATTATGGGACTACAGACAATTGTACAGACATCTAACAGTACAGACGATAATATTATAGAGTCTGGCCATCGAAACGTAATACTAAAAATTACCGCGAAATTTTAAAATTCTAGCTTTAGTATCGCTGTACAAACTAGGACTAACCAGTTTCGGTACTTTTGACATTATATTTTTCATCTCCAATGACTAACATATCTGCACCATTGCATTGGTATCAGTCATTGCTCATTGACGATGAAATATGTGCTAGAATTTTTAAATTCGGCGGTAATTTTCAGTATCATGCTTCGATGGCCAGACTTTAGATGTCATTAGAAACATCAAATTTAGCCCATGAAAAAGTCGCAAAATAATAGAATAGAATAGAATAGAACAGAACAGAACAGAAAAGAACAGAACAGAACAGAACAGAACAGAACAGAATAGAATGATAATTTATTTATCGTTAACATACACAAAGTGGACAACTAATATAAGAAATAAAACAAAATAAAATGGTTGTTGCGCATGCCACGAAAAGGTCACACCTCAGCATAAATGCTGGCCCGGGAACCAGCGCTGGTCTTCCGGTGAAACCTATAGGTGACGCCACGGTGAACCGCACACACACGACTGCACTCTTAGTCTGAACGCAGCGTAACAAGCGCTTTCAACGCCAAGACAATGACATTGACAAGCGACAGAGCTGTCAATGTCACTGCAGACCGTTGGCGGAAAGAATCTATGAATGCAATGCCGAAATGTGTACAGCTCATTGACATTTAACAAAGAGAATATTACACTACGTTATACAAGTAATAAAAGTGAAAAATAGTTACCAAGATTACATTAAATGTGGATATATAAGCAAATAACTAAATCTGATATAAAAGATCAGTAAACACACGAAGCACTGTACAGAAATGCCAAAAACAAAACAAACACATGAAATTTTGCTTTTTGGTATCTTCTGTAATTTTAATATTATTCGGATTATTTTTAATTTTACTAATTTATGATATCAATTATCAGTGTGTATTTTAATGTGTAGATTAAGTTAGGTATAAGTATAAGTTCAAACACAATGTACATTGTTATTGAATAAAAAAATAAAAATAAGGCGACAAATAACTATACAATGATGGAAAACAACATCACATATAATCACTAATTATAATTTTGCTAATTTGTCCACGAACTTTTCAGAAAACTCGTTTTACATACGTTTGCGTCATTAAGTAATTAATACAAGCGCGTCTTTCACATCTTCTTGCACGGAGCGTAAGAACGTATCTCAACATAAGCCGGCAACCCACAGGCAGGTGCGCAGAGATTATGGCGGCGCCATCAAATATGCATAAAAGCCGTAAAATGCGCACTTAACTGCTCCCCGCCGCCGCGTTGTCACCTGCAAGCGACCTGGTAGGGAACTAAGGACGAACACACACGCTAAGAAGGAATGCATCTACATATAGTCGAGTTAAGAATGAGGAGAAGAAGTACACTTGAGACACATGAGAATCGTTATCAGTGCTAGACAACCTCACAGTACCAGAACATAAGCCACCAGGATAGTGATGGTGAAATGCACATTTAACCGCTCCCCACCGCCACGTTGTCACCTGCAAGCATATGCGGATACGAAATGACTTGGGAACGACCTCAACAAGATGGACTGACTATCTGGCTATAATCGCAGGAAGCAATTGGGCGAGGGCGACGCAAAACCGATCGTTGTGAAAACCTTTAAAAGAGGCCGTTGTCCAGAAGTGGATGCCTTTTACATGACAACGCGACCTATTTATAGTCAAGAATCAGTTGAAGAAATAGACTTAAGTGAGATCACGGAGTTCCTAACGGACTAAATTGGTGAAAATATCCCTTACCACTTGCTACGAAACTTGCATAACCTTTCTGCTACAGCAACTTTCCTTAAATTATTATGTACTCTTGACTTGCTCTTCTTGTCTTTAGAATGTCTTTAACTATTGATCAGATGCCATACCTTAAGCTTCACTAATACCTAACGTCATAAAATCGGAAAGTGTGCAGCAGCCCTTAAGCCGTCAAAACCGTCGCAGACAGATGCTCAGACACATCGGTAATTAAAAATCGCCTCCGCTCATAAATTTGCATGCGACGCCGAGAACAAATGCGCGCGTGTGTCGCGTCTTACGAGACATGCGTTTGCTTTTAGAAATTGCGATCTTCGCTTCATATTAATTAACATACAAGGAGGTTATTTCTTACGATTTTGCCCACGTGATGGGAAGTGCATTTTTTCTATTCTTCAGGAACTGTCCATTTATCAAGGAAAACATATTTTGCTGTCATGGCATAGCCAAATTTAGTTTAGTTCACGCTGGCAGACGTTACTGCTTTAGTAATAAAAAAATATATATTATTTTAATTTTACTGTAAAACTTCTAAAACAAAAATAACTCATCCAATCCGCAACCATATAATGTGCTTATATAATCCGTATATAACAAATACACGACCAATCTCAAACCATAATAGCAAAAATTAAACAAATTAGTGGCACATAACTATTTTATTTATCTATCATTATTATACAGGGTATAAAAACTTACACATAAGAAAGTTCCTACAAAACTGTATTCACAGTTTGACTGTCTATCACTCAGTGTTTAATCCCTATTCAAGCAAGCGTAGTGTAGTTCGTGATTTGGCACCCGGATAGTTACGCAATGAGCGTGAGCGTCGACACCTGTGCTGTAATCGGTAGGTAAGGAGCTAATTGTGGATGCCGCGAGTAAACACTACATGTACATAGAACTATGTCGGTGCGATTTGGAGTGCGCAATTGTTACCTATAAGTGTTAATTGGCATAGAAGCCGATGATGAGATACAAGTATCTAGAAGTTGTTTATCTTGGCGGGGCACTACCGTGCCCTTTGATATGGGACGAAGAGCCTTCTGATTTCTATCAATTGTGAGTATTGTAAAAACTTCAACTTGAAGAAGCGAATGGAGCAAGGATCAGTCACCTTACCGGATTCCATACCAGAATTCAGTAATTGATATAGTAATTTGATTATATTTTGGCCTTAATTAATAATAGATTGTGATCATGTCTAGTGGATTAAAGGATCCAGTTGTGTGTTATAATAACCAGATTCTCTGCGGTAAGGATACAAATCAGACGACATTAGCAGTTTATTTAGAACAAGTCAATATTATTTAATAATTATTCGCAGAAGCAATAAAGAAGGTTAATGAATCTAAATATACATCTTGGACGAGAAGTAGTGTTAGTTATTTAATTAATAAACAAATAATAAATAAAGGTTGAAATATTTATTTATATGATGCAATGTCTCTGTTCTAACATTTTTCCAAATGACCCAGTAGGAATGTGGATAGTGTATGACTGTTTAGTGTTCGATATAATACATAAATATATAACTAAAGGGGTTTTTTGTTTAGGAAAGGACAGCCCCACCCCGCTGTCCGGATGTCAGATTCAACCAACAATTAATCCGTCCTTGACAGGATAAAGGGAAGACACATATTTGGAACGCTATAATAAAACAGCTAATTCCATCATAAGTTATTGATAGAGATTTCTCACCACCAAGCTATGTCAATTTAATGGTTAATAAACCAAAATAAATATAATCTGCTAAATGGTCATATGTTGACGCAATATAAAATATTGCTAGTGTCTCTTTCAGTTATTAAATATATAGATAGATAATCTGTCCCAGGAGACATGCAACTGATACATGACACTAAAAGTAGCACAAGACCAAGCAGTGAATTACACAACCTGACAGCTGAGTTGGATAAGTAAAACAGGGGATGGACTCAGCCATATCTAGCCACCAAGTTATGTCAATATAAATGGCTATAACCAAATAAATATATTCTGCCATAATGGTCGCTTGTAAATGCAGTATGAAAATACTGGTAGTGTCTGTTTCAGCTATTATTAGGTATATAGACAGATCATCCATCTCATAAGAGAACCACAACTGAGCAATGACACTTAAGTAATACCAGACCATAGCAATGTATTAACACAACATGGTTGGGTGATGATGATAGTTGATATAACAATGAAACCAGCCGTTTCTCTTATGATAAAAATATCAGACTGTGTCAGGAGAGTCAGAAGGAAGACCTGCCTCAGTATTTATTTTAAACAGAGACAAATCTGTGAACCAATACCAATATTAAAATAGGTGTGTTAAACGTGTAGTCAGTATAGTGTGAAGGAAATGTAATTAATAACACAACTATTTCTGGGGATAATTTATCTATCCACAATTACATAAGATATACATGTTTGGTACTTGTCTAAACTACCAGCTGAAACACAGTGCGGATAACTCTCAGCCACTTAGCATCAGAAGTGCATAGGGCCTGTATCTTAACACTCTCGTCTTGAGGGCTTTATTGAACCGTAAAATGAATAATGGAAATGCAGCTAGTGTTAAAGGAGGCCTGGCCGGAAAAGACATTTCTCTAAAATTCCTAAATGTGGAAATAAACAACAGCGCTTACCTCTCTCGCAATAAGGATTATTGCAAGCAAACAATCCGACATAATAACACTCCACACCACATCCCACATGACCATCAACTACTTCCGAAACCCAGAACAGCTGATTTTCGATACTTATCCGTCAGGGTTATCTCTTACACCTCTCGATCCAGACCGAAGACCCCCAGGCCTTCCGCACGTCCTCCACATCCCGAACATTCTCCCCAGAGCCCCCATCTCGAACCTTCTCGATCAAAATCAATCCAAATCTCCCAATAAGCGCCACTGCGTCGGATAGCGGAACTAGATTTGTGTACATGTGTTTTATGTTTCAATGAATTCCCAGTTCCTCATTGGTTGGTATTATATACAACTCACACAAATAAAAGATATCTATAGGCTTATAGGTAGATATACTTTAGTTCCGCTACTCGCCGTTGGTCGCTACTGTAGCCACTGATATTGGCGGCAAATTAAACCAAATTAAAATGTATCTTTATTATTATAGATTAATTATTAATCCCAACATAGCTGTCTTTAAAATTCGGTACGTTTTAAAAGTTCCCAATGCCTGTAAGATAATAAGAACGTGACTTAAACGCAATTTCTCCCAAAACGTCACTGACATTTCTATTACACTCGACAAGACCACACCAACAAACCTCCTAGTAACACCAACGCATATCATATAATTAACAACAACTGAGCTTTCCAGCACAATTACAAGCATTGAGATCAATACAGCATGCGGCCTTTAAATTATATTAAAATATTTAATAAACACATCCTTGTTTTATGCTTGTCTATCACAACGCCCTCTAGTGTGAAAGATTTAAACTTAATCCACGCTCCAGCAACCCTATCAATATTTAATTCATCAATGAATTACGAGATGGCGTTGTAAGGTAAGGCAGCGTAGACGCTGACCCTTTACAATAGACTCCCAATAAAACACTAGATGGCGCTTCACGTCATAAAACCATTGGCTAAAACTCACTGGAGCATAGTTCCGTTACATCATAGTTAACAATCGATTACGTCTTTGACGATTTTTTAATCACTTCCCCAGGATTCTGATTATTCGTGAGCTATTTAAATAATGTATATATTATATATGGGTATGGTGGCGCGAACTGGGGAAGGCCTATGTCCAGCAGTGGACGACTCCGGGCTGATGATGATGATGATGATGATGATGATGATATATTATTAGAACCTTTTGCAAAACGTTCCTCTAAATATTATAAGCGATATAATTTTTCATCTGCATCGAAAACCCTACATAGTTTGTCCTAGTTATTAATATTATAAAAGCTATAAGAAATTTAAGCTTAAAGGTTAGTAGCTTAAATTATAGCAATAAAAGATAATATTAATATCACAAGCATTTTAAATTTTCTTTTATTTGCCTGTTAGTGTCCCTGGGCTGCATTTAAACTTATTTTAGACGAAGAATTTATCATCTATCAGATCTACGCAGATAAAGTTTTACAGCCCAAGTCGATATAATTAAATAAGATAAACGCCTATAAACAAGTGCGACTGTTTTTATTTTTATAAATAAAAAAACATTCTTAGTCAAATAAATTAAATTGCTTCCTCCACGCATTCGTAGCTCCGCCACTATATCTCCCTCACGCATTACGTCAATCGGTATTCCACCGACTGGGTCCCATCCCGCGGAAGCCTGCCTTCATGACAATTCCACACGTCCAATTACGTGTGATCACTGTCATTACGTCATTTCATGACAAATAATTATACGTGCCCGATGTGATTGGAAGGCGATTAAAGAGGCTCTAATTACGTGAAAGAATTATGAAAAAGTGAGTAATTTGAGTTGATTTTGTTTTTCATATTAAACATTTCGTCAAAATTAAATTGGTCCATTGGGAAAAATACATTTAAGAACATACATATGTACAATTCCATTTTACAGATTTAGTACCTACTAAGTATGTTTTATTATTGTTTCGTACTTTTCATTCTTTATATTTAGTAGTCGTTTTCAGCGAAAGTATACAAAATTACACAATACTAAATATCAATAAAAAATATTACCCGGTTTTTGCTGTCGCGCATTCGGGTAAATACTGTATTTATGAATTTATTCATGAATCTTCTGACTATTAAAATAAAACATATGCCGATCAGTGACTAAACGACGCTGCGTCACGATTTTACATTTTTATAGATTTCAAGTGTTGATTTAGTCATAAAATCTCAATAAAGCTAACAGTGGCGCGGTTTTACTGCCCGGGGTATTTTTATGGAGGGGAGATGTTTGACATGGAAACGTAGAGTCTGTATGAAAATCGGAGTTATGTTTTATAGTGGACGTGCAACGAATAGGCGCCTTTTACTCACGTACCGGCTGTATGCGATGATTTTAACACACTTTTATTAGTTCACTTATAACTATGTTTGTTAGTTACTTAGTTTGTAACAAACTATGTAATCAAATCTTGGAAGTCAATATTGTAACATATATTTTATATGATGTAGATTTGTTATTTATTGATTCATTATTTTACTCGATTACAGTTTGTTAATATTTCGGTTTTCGATTCGCAATTTTGTATTGAATGAATATGTAAGCAACTTAATTTAGTTGCATGGTTTGCAAGTACTCTGCTTGCATAAGCATAACCTATATCTACGGTTCGTCCGACGAATAATATAATGCGGTTTTATACTCCAGGAACTATTATGAAACCTTCGTCCGCGTGCAACTTTTTTTTACTGTAGTCAGGTAAAAAGTATCGTACAACCATCTTTGGATGTCCAGCTATCCATAGGGATAGCGCCATAGGCCATTCATGAATTTATGGAAATATGAAAATGGTTAAAATCCGTGTTGGCGTAATGGCACAGCACAGCTGCCACCGCGTGACCATAAAATCTTGCATCACGCTATTAAGTTTTTTTCTGAAATAATGACCCCTCTCGATAGAAAACGGATTTTCAGTATAATAGTGTAAATATGTATAAGACGTTCGTCACAGCGAGCCGTCGCTCGCGTCGCCTCGTCGTCGGCGTTCGGCAATTCTTTATTATTCATGGGGCGATCTCGCTCGCGGAGTGTTTTATATGAACGACAATCGAGTATCAATTTGTACCGAACGGCCCGTATTAGCATTTCCCGTGCGAGGCCTACATTGTTTTAGTACAAAGGGGAGCAAACCTTTTTTCGTTAGTTTAAGCCCGAAGATAAAGTTGCTACGTTGCGGTTGGAATAAAAATTTGGATTATATTTGAGTAGGTTCACGTATTTAATAAAGTTTTAATGACGTTTGCATAGTTTTAGGGCATAATTAAGTAAAAAGTTAAGCATTATAAATAATACTGAAAACCTTGAATAGATATACCTACGCTAATAGTCTATTGCCACGATAGAAAGTCAAACTAAAATTATATAAATAATTTGGGAATGGTTAATATTTACCGGTGCGCTCATGGTAAAAACGGTGACGCGATTATAATGCGCAAATATCACAAAAATCGTTATAATTTTCTACCACCGTAGCCAGCAACAAAATATGGAACATATCTCTTAAAACTGGCACGCAAAGAAGTGTCTTAATTCCAAAAACGAAAAAAATAAATATAGAGCACGAACAACTTAAATTTCGAACAACATAGTTAAAGAACCAGATGACGATCGCGAGTACAAAACGCAAATCCCACAAAGCGCCCCAAAACTCTAGGTAACGTCTAACCAACACAATACGTTAAGTAGTGTGTACGCTTATGAGTGTTCATTAAAGATACGATAAAGACGGCGGAGGCGACGGCTAAATTGGCTGTTTCTGTCTAGGTATTAAGATAGGGAGACGTTTTAAATGACAACTGTATTAGGAATTTTGGTTAGCATGCCGCTTTGTAGGTAGGTTTCTATGTCGGCTATTTAAGATAAGGGACGTGTACTGATTCAATCGCTGTACAAATAGTCTTGTTTATTTAAAAAAAAAACTGAACCTGTAAGAATCTACGATATTCAAGTTAGCATGAGATGCCAAGCGTAATTTTAACACATCATGAATGAGCATAAGTGCATAAGTACTGTCCATGTTAGTTAGGAAATGTAACATTTTTACAGAAAAAAAATGACAGGACTGTGTTCTTATGGCATCGTATTTTTAAGTTTGTCTTATTTTATTTTCAAATATTGGAAGCTGACACAGGCCCTAATGAAAAAAAAAACCAAGGTTATTTGTATTTGATCAATTTTAATTCCTGCTGCCTTTTACATGAAATTGTTATTGTCTTTTGTTTGGCAATAATTATTGCAATGTGATTTTCGATTTCAATCATATTTAATGTAAATGGTTGAAAAATATATATAATTCGTTTACACCACTGGTGACCAAAGCGCTGACAGCTTCCTCGCTCAGCGTTTTAGATAGAGCGAGTTAATGCTGCCAACGTCTTTGGTACCATTATACCAATTTTTAGACATAGTTTAATTTTGGTTTAATAATAGGTAAATATAGACCGACGTATTTTTAATAAGAATTTGTTAATCAGTTGTGTTGTGTTATTAAAATTAGATGTATATAATTGTTTATAAATTATGATAAATAAATTATGATAAATAAATTAATTATCACGGCATCGTCTACCAGAGTTCATTAACAGAAACGCGACACTATTCCGATTTTCGCTCCTGAAATGAGCATTCATTCGAGCGCCGATGTAGTTCAGCTAAGGGGTTGTTAATTTAAATTTAGTATCTCAGAGCGTAATGAACGAGAAGGTGATTGTTATAATGGGATTGTGCGCTTCGTTGTGTAAATATAGTGTGTTTGCGTTTTGTATTAACATGTTGGTAAATTGACACGTTGGCTTCATGTTATGTTTTGAGTAGATTGGCAGCCCTTGTGATTTTCGAATTCTCACTAAGACATGAGAGTTTATTTGGGGACTGTTATTAAATAAGGCCCCCCAGCGAAGCACAAGACTTACAGGGTCACTAAAGTCACTGATTTTCCCCTTTTGATGACGAGAGCGGTTAGACAACGGTGCCCATGAACACTAGCAACTCCAAGGAAATGTATGAACTCTGTGTAAAAATTGCAGAGATTTGGTACTGGGACGAAAAATAGTTCAACAATTGCCTGTAAATAAATGAATTAAATTACTGCTTGTCAATAAAAAAAAACATATAATAATCAGGAACGTGTGACTCATTTATATCTATTTTTTACCACGGAAAAACCTCACGTCAACGTTATCTTGTCATGTAAAGACGCTGCATTCAGACTGGGCCGGCAGGAAGTGGCACAAAGCGACGCGGCGGCGTACAGTACTCCTAAAGTCCTAGAATATACTGAATACTAGTACTTATATAATTTATTCTATGTAGACTTATAGTTACATTTTATTATTGTCATAGGATTCTTTGAAATGTTTATGTAAATACGCCGTACGACTTAATAAATATAATTAACAAACCCGCTTACAAAATTTTCCGAGAATCGATAATTACAACCTGTAGACGAAAAAGCTGGATATCTGCTAGATTCGGACATACGTAACCATTTTTGCCTAAGCTAAGACTGAGACGCTTCACTCGCTCTGTCCATAATATTCATCTAAATACCTAGACACAATTATTACATATTTATTAGCGACACTACTTAATTCATGTGATATGTTAATTATGATAACTAACTGCTCTACTCTAAGACTAAAATTAAAAACGCCAATATGTACGGCGTATTACCGATTGTCCTCGTTAAAATGGCCGTAATAGTGGCTTCTTAGCTCTGCATTCTCACCATAAACGTACCAAGAAGGCATTCAACCGGTGCATCGGCTTCAACAAGGAGCGTAAAGATATCGAGCGCCGTCGACCATTGTCGTCGCGATAGTGCCATCGCCCGGTCGCTTTCTCTAATTGTTACACCGACACAACCACCCTCATCAAAAACAACGCATCTCCATACGAAATAGAAACATTTATAAGACCTTTTTGAAGCGTTGTAAAAGACAATGCGGCAGAAACAAACGCACGCTTGTTAACAGGCTAAACGCTCTTATAACATGTCTTCTAACAATTGTTCGTTTTCCAATACGTTAGGAAATTGCTCGGGTGCCATGTGAGCTTTTGTTCGACAAATCGAATTGTGAACGAATTTTGATCAGAGCGTTGATAAGTAAGTTTGAGGCGAATGTTCTTTTACGTTTTATTGAAATTTTACAACACATAATTCAGAATGCCTTAAAGTAATAGTGTAAATGGAATATTTCCAATAATAATATGCACGTTTGTGAATTTATAAACCTAAATAATTGTTTAGGCTTTTTAATTAAAGCAGTAATGTCTGCTTTCTAAAAGTTTAGGTATGACGTCCGTGTTGGCCCGGAAAGCCGTTAGAAACGCGGGTTCGAGCCCCGCTTGAACCATTAGATTTTTCGCTTCACTGTAAGCTATTCTTTGGGCAATAAAAACATCCAAGTATAATCCGTAAATACTTTTCATCTATAAGAAAATTGCCACGTCAAACAGCGTTAATGATCTTAATTCTCGAATTTCAAAATCGACGTTTATTCGTTTTAAAATGTACAACGCCGCCCCCGCTCTCTGGCATCAATCATTTTTAGAGGGTTTCGCTTAATCCAAGTTTCTTCCTGCCTTCCACATCCAACTTTTACATCGAATGATCTCGGCTAAACCAACAGCGTTCGGCTCCGTCGTCGTGTTTTGTATTATTTTTTGTGAATAAATAATATTATTTCTCGAGGGAAAGGGGGATTGGATTTCGTTAAATATGGTCTAGTAATTGAATTGAAATCTCTCAATGTCGACGTCCAATTAAGCTTTAGATTTCGTGTTCCTTTGTTTCTTCCTATATTATAATTCAATTTTGTTTAAAGCCTTGGCTTTTAATTCGGTTGGAGGGATGAATCTTTTCAGGTAACTATGAAATTGGCTCCTAATCGACGATTCATTGTAAAATGTTCATACAGGCTTTATTCAGTTTTCCTGATTGCCAAGTAAATAAGCACTTATTACTGGTTTATAATTATGATTATTTATTTTGGTAAATTAAATAATCATGGACATCATTTCCGTCCAAATAAATGATACTCATATTATTGTTTTGTTTAGTTTTTGAGACTTAGTCAGATTGACAAATATAATACGTGTACTGTCAGATAAAAAAAAGAAACTTCTTGTACCATTATTTAAGTAAGCAATAAACACTGACGGTCATCTACTTTCGTCCCAAGTTTCCTCAAGTGTAAAAAAATGCTCTTATTCCGCACGTGTATGCAAACATGTGTTATGGAAGACTTTTAACCGTGCTTTTAATACAGATTATACAACAACAAAACCTGCGACTTACATCCTTCTCACAGCTGCAAGTACACATAATTACTTAATATCCATTACTCGACTGTCAAAAGTGATTAATGCTAATGTCGTGCGCAAGATTTTTAACTAAGTTAAGATTAAAATAGCTTACGGTATTGTAATCGGCCCCGGGCGGATCCGTCATCTCCCCCTACAAATTATAATGACACATCCGCCGGGAGGTTTTAAGCCAATTCCTCCAAGATTTTCCATGCTTTTTCCCTAAGAAGGTTAATATTTTAAAGTTGAAATGGAATTTGTTTTTGGGTTTATATTTTGAGTGGGGAGTGTAAAGTGTGAGGATAAGCATCTATTTAAGGATTTCATTATTTTAGACTACAAATTTAAGAGCTCCGAACATAACGACCAAGTTAAGTTTGTATAATACGTTTTCATTCAAGTTTTTGTGTGTATAGTGTTAATCAAGTGTTCTCTTAATGGCAATGCCACCTTATTTACCTGCATAAAATCTCAGTGGGAATTGTGTTAGGATGTAGGCTATACCTAACTTAAGATTTCTATTCATATTATGTAACTGTTTTTGTCTATGTCTGTTTTTTTCCCCAATAAAGAAAATAAAAAAATAAAATAAGTATAAAAAGTATTTCATTGTATTGCGGTCGTCAGATTTGCTAAGAAAGTAAAACTAATTCTAATCAAAATAGGGTAAATAACCAGTAGGTCCAAACGTACGTAGGTCCAAAAATAAAACGTACACAGAATAATCTTCTCTATGGCTAAGTAAGCTAATTCTCTATGGCTAAGTAAGACGTGAGTTTTAATTCATTTGACAATGAGTATAAGGGATGTTTTACGTTTTTCTTAAACATGTTTCTCAGGCAACAAACATGTCTCTTGTCGGATTTCTATCCGACAGCGTCATTATCCTCAATAGCCATGAACCGCAATGACAATCTCTAATTATGTATTATTTGCAAAAAATATTGCCAAGTATTATGCTGCATGCATAAATACACCAATCTGGTCACAAAAACATAAGCACCAATAACACCAACCAGCATAAAACATAATCGTCTCCGAGCGCAGTCATAGGCAAATCAACCACAAGTGCGCAGAATTGCTCGTAATTCCATTTTGTTCTTTCCAACGTACTAATTTAAGTTCCAAAGCAATTCCAATCCAAACAATATCGATTCAGGGGAGAAAAACAATTTGCGGTAAAAATCCGCAGTGATAGCGCGATATGAGCAATGCAGCGGGGAGATTTTTACTTTTTTTGCCACGAGGGAGTCGGCTGATCTTTGTTTTATGAGAACGATTAAGAAAAGCATATTTGAAGTGTGTACTCGGCTTTATTTGATGGAGGGTACGCGCTTCATTGATCTGTAATCGTTTTTCGCATTTTATTGCCACTGTGCTTTGGTTACTCGGGGGTTATGAGTGTAGGGAGTTCCTTGTTTTGTCCAAATTAGCAGCCATTTGTCATTTAAGTACTTGTATTGGTATCGCATTATTTATGTTAACTGGCTAATTGTGATAAGTTTTGTAAGTTAAATAAGTTAATTGATGTTCATATGATCTATGTTGGGTTATGGGGTAAAATATTTCAGTTACATATACCTACGTATTCTTAAGTGTGGTTGAAAATAGAGACAAACGGACGGCATGGGTGTAAAAGTTATGGATTTTTGGATGGTGGATGGAGAAAATTGATTTCGGATATTAATCTCACTTATATGACAGAGAAAAGCGTAATACGAGGACTAAAAATCATGAAACATTTTCAATTTGTAGTATGAAAAAGTAATGGCTAAAAATTATCACCATCACATCAGTCTTCAAACAGCAAAAGTTGATTTCGTTGGCTCAGAACACTCTCTTTCTGTTCTGATAACCACTTTTCAGACTTCTAAGTAATTCTATTCAGTCATTGGTCCTCTTATTTATTAATGTACTAGCTGTGCCCCGCGGTGTTACCCGCTCATCCCACAGGAACACCAAATTTATTCGGGATGAAAAGTACCCTATGTCCTTTCCCGGGTCTCAAACTATCTCCATACCAAATTTCCACTAAATCGGTTCAGCGGTTTAAGCTTGAAGAGGTAACAGACAGACAGACACACTTTCGCATTTATAATATTAGTATGGATGATAGAAATTAAACGTTTTTATTCTGTATCGCCGAATCTTCTAGATCAACTCAAGGAATTTTAGAGACGCCTCAAGGCCCAGACTCAACCTCAGCGACATAATTTATTGCGGAGAGGAGATCTTTTTATTTTCGCACTTCATTTGTGCGGAAAGCATCATATTGTAGGCGTGCGAGTGTTTAACGTACATTTTTTCAAACCCACATTTTGTCGTATTTATATATTTACAAACTATAAAATCAGAACGTCCTTTGCCGAGTAGCCGATTCTAGAATCATCTCGAACACCAAAGAACTTCAGAGACGTCTCAAGGCTCGGACTCAACCTGAGACATAATTTAGTGCGGCGAAGAGATCTTGTTATTTTCGCACTTCATTTGTGCGGTAAGCGTCGTATTGTGGGCGCGCGAGTGATTAGAATGCTAAGTACGAAGGGGTTGCCTTAATTGTGCGGTGCTTGTGGAAGCCAAACATCGGGGCCACCGAAGAAATTACTGTTTTTCTATTCAAAATGTGAAGTAATCTTAGAACAAGTGAAAGCTTGGGCTGTAATTACTTGTTGGGTTTATTAATGTGCGTGAAGAAACGAACGTGAACGTGAAGAACGTCATAGCCAATGAAAACGTTAAAACGTTTGTTAATTTATGTGACAGATTAGTTTTTTTTTTCTTGAATGAGTAGGAATAAAATAGTATGACTAAGATCGATGCATAAATAGGTGGTTATATGATTGTCATAATAGTATTTTATGCAACCTTTTATACAACGGTTGCATAAAATACTTATGTAATACGTATACACGTACGTAATATACGTATGCCACGAGCGTTTTTTGACCTACTTATACAACGTTGCATACAATATTTTTTCTACGACTCGACATTTCATAAATAAAATGCAAATAAACAACAAAGAAAATAATTACATGTTCCCGCTCGGAATCAACAAAATAAAATAAAAAATAGTCTCTGATAAACTTTTTTTTTTGTTGACGTCCATCTGTAAAAAAAATATGAACTTATACATAAAGGTATACGTTCACTATACTAAACATCTGTCAAAAAAAATTGAACTTATACATAAAGGTATACGTTCACTAAACTAAACATCCATGAACTGAAGATAAAACTTTTTTTTAAGTTGGCAGCAATGCCTTAGTACAATAAGTTTTTTTTAATTGCAAATTGTGTGAATGCAGCCGTTTATCTTGTAATCTGTGGTACTAAGTGATGCTTTTTTGGCGATATTATAACATCGTTTAGCAGTGTTTTTTTGGGCAATAGAGTTAGACTTCAAACCTTGTACACGTACATTTACAATTTTATTGTGCTACTTTTTTTCCGGTGTGACACATTCCGTTGTCCAACGATGCAAAAAATTTGGTCCTTACCCAAAATACGTATGCCACGAGCGTTTTTTGACCTATTACTTATACAACGTTGCATACAATATTTTTTCTACGACTCGACATTTCATAAATAAAATGCAAATAAACAACAAAGAAAATAATTACATTTTCCCGCTCGGAATCAACAAAATTAAATAAAAATATAGTCTGATAAACTTTTTTTTATTGACGTCCATCTGTCAAAAAAATATGAACTTATACATAAAGGTATACGTTCACTAAACTAAACATCCATGCACTGAAGATAAAACTTTTTTTTTAAGTTGACAGCAATGCCTTAGTACAATAAGTTTTTTTTAAAATTGCAAATTGTGTGAATGCAGCTGCATATCTATACAAACAGCTGTTTATCTTGTAATCTGTGGTACTAAGTGATGCTTTTTTGGCGACATTATAACATCGTTTAGCAGTGTTTTTTTGGGCAATAGAGTTAGACTTTTACAGACTTTCATAATTATGTGTTTATATTAGAGCTAGTAACTAAATAAATGACAGAAAAAAGTACTGGAGTAGAAAAAAAGATATTTATGTCATATGTAAAAAACAGAAAAAAAAAATAAGTTTCATTCAGATTTCCACACACTTCTGTGACATACTCGCTTGTAAAAATCAATCTGGCTCATGTATAATTTTGATATTTTCTTTTATGCTAACATTTTTGATTAGATGTAGGTATGAGTAGTCGTAGCAGTTTTGTGTTAGGACTTCTGAATATAGTAAAATAACGAACGGCAGTTTATTGTTTTATTTCTTTATACTTGGCTATTGATGGAAGTCTTAATAGGTACGGATTAAATAAAAATAATAACTCAAACCTTGAAACAAAACAATTGAGTAATTTTACGCCTTCCATTAGGCACCACGGCCATATTGTTATTAATGTACAATAAATCTTAAAATAACCTGTCAAAATGGGATATTCACGGCTTCCAAACATCACAATTCATAAACGAAGGCGTTCCTTTTGTTCCGCCGCAGCATGGTGTAAAATAAAGGCATATTAATTATTCAACGCCACACTCGACGCAATCAGAATAAGTGCTGATGTTCCTGTCACCGAGGAGGCTGCGCACGATTAGAATTCTTAAGCCGCGCCGAAGGCTCTTGATTAGAGGAAATTAAAATCATTATACTCCACCGCGCACGCCACAATGCTCGGAGAAAAAATAAGGGAAACGCACATAAAGAAAGCCCGCCGGAAACGGAAGCGGCACCATCTTGGAGCCGCCGGGCGGGAAAACAATGGATTCGTTAATTAACATTTTCTTACGCCTCGCGGCTGTCGAACGAACGGTTTATCGGACAAAATATTTATGACGCAGTCGCGATGGAAATTCCACCGTGAAATTGCAGTAGTGAATTCGGATCGCGGGATTAATTATGACGGTTAACGGTGCCAGATGCGTTTGGACTCGTCACCAGCATAGGCCTCGCTGCAACTAGAATACCCATTCTGTATCAACAAAGGTGACAAGAAATTTGAAGATCCTTTTGAGTGACCTTTATAATAATATCGCTCCAAAAACCGTCATACACCTAATACACCTACAATAGCTCGGGTCAGCTTCACTGGGATCCCAGCATTCAAATGACATCAGGGCACATGATGGGCATGGGCACACAGGTTAAACCGATGGCTGTGATAAAGAGGTTCTTGACTGGCATCCTCGTGTCACAGGCTGTAAAGTCAAGTCGAACCCGTTTGGCCAAATATTTTTGTTTTAATGAACTCTGGCAGTGATGAAGGTCTTTGGGCTAAATAAGTACGATTATTTCGCGTCGTGTACTGTCTGGTCAAATCATTAAAATAAAATTTATCCAAGCATAGCCACCGTCATTACCTTTACCTAGCTCTATTTTAATTGCACCGCAGTTTACGTTATGGGATGGTCTTTGAATCAGAGCAATTTGTTTTAAATCAGCTCACGGAAAAACGTGGCCTGAATAAATTTGCAAATTTAAGCGAGCTCCACGTAATTTGAGAGAGTTGCATCTGACTACTGATTTTAAGTGCAGCTTCATGATGTTATTATTATTTCACAAAATGTTTTAAAACTATAATACTTAGAAGCAATAAAATTCAAACAACGCAATTTTGATAAAGGTATTTCTAACATAAAGCATAACGTTTTTATTGAAAAGGCTTACGAATAAATAATACCTCTGATAAATTAATAAACAACAAATTGACAAATTTATATCAAGGATTTCAATTTCTTCATACATTTTTATAAGGAATATCTTGTAAATGGCTTCCATAACTTTTGGCTTCAATTTCAACCTGTTGACTGTGAAAGTAGTTTTTTATGGTCTAAGTACTCCGAGCAAAAGCTTATTCTATTTTCCATCCTCCCCTTCCTGTGTCAAAAAAGACCTCGTGAAATGGAACTATCATTCACATGGTACTCAAATATAAAACCAAAAATAGCACTCTTTTTTTAAAACCATCGTGTATCGACCATTAGCTTCGTATTGGCCATTTGACGGTATCTCGGTGCAATCGTGGGCACTCCACGCCCACGATTGCACTCGAATAGCGTGCGATTCAATACGGGTGTTGCTTTCACCGGCACGAGTTTAAATAGTTTAGTATAATAAAAGGTGTTTCAACACGCTTAGAAGTAAACCCAGGCAGTGTATGAGTTTTTATGTTAAAACATATTATTTATAATTATCTAAGAGTGAATCGGACTGATTTAAATTATTTAATATGTCTTTAATGATAGTTGGACGACTATAATGCTTTTTATTCGAGCCGTTACATAGGTACATGTTAATTACGAAATTGAGTTATATGACAGTGCATTGACCAAGGCCATTTATCGATTGCCATTGATATAACTAAATCCATTCCAGTGATTTAAACAATCACTGTAGTTACGAATAATTAACAACGACACAACTCTAAAATTACGTCACTGCCATTCGATACACATCAAACCAAATAGCCAAATATCAAACCACATTCCCATGCGAGTTCATCTTACTCTGTTAACCAAAACAGCTAGCATCGGCCATTAGCGTCGCATTGGCCATTTGACGGAGTGCCATCATTTGTCTGTGGAGTGCCCACAATTGCACTCGAATTGCGTGCGATTCAATACGGGTGTTGATTTTACCGACAGGAGTGCAAATAGTATCAGTTTGAAGATGTTGTTAGAACATGTTTATGATGTTAAACTAGACGATCTATTAGTTTGCGGGTTAAAGTCACAAGACTGCACCGAGCGAGATGTGAAAAATCGGCAGTTGCCGTTAAGTAGACAACGTCAACACTAAAGTTGTATTTTTATTGGAGCGATACTGTTTAGATGCTGTCTTAATCATTTATTACTTGACAGATCATCTGATCTGTACGATTGTTGTTGTGTGAATTAATAATTAATGAAAAAAAAATATTGAAATGGAGAGTGAACTATACATAGATAGTAACACCATCACCATCTATTCCTAACTTAACTATTGGGTACCTCCTAATTTCTTTAGCTCGTCATCAAAGAGTAACTATTTAAATCAATTGACATGTCACGTTACTTAATGATTCCTTATTCTGAATTTCTTAAACAATTAATTACATAAATAATCAGCCAGTATATTAACAGCCACTTACGTGACATTAACATTTCGTTCACTCATCTCCCGTGATTTACCCAAACCCTCTAAATTTAAAAAGCCACCGTATTCACATGTCATATCAATTAATCAACATTCATAAACCCATGGATCAATCAGCCCCGAGCGGTGCAGGTTATTGATGGAGGCATTTTTCACTCGGCGCCTCTTCATGACCGGTTGCCGGTCAGCGCGGAATGACTGATTCGAACAAGGGTTTTCAGATTTAGGCTATTGTGGATGGTGTAGGATTTTTGTACCGGGAAATTTTAGAATAGAAATTTAAATCGCGACAATTTCTCAATAAGTGTTTTATATATTCTTAAATTACTATAACAAGTTCAGATACTACAGGTAAATACCTACATTATATGGTTTCTAAGACGGTGAGGCATGAATGACCGAAATCAGAGATTTTTTTCATACGATACACACAACATTACGATATATCGGGCGTGGTCAGCGGGGTGGGCTCATTCATTCCTCCGCTCCGCGGGAGTTACTGATATGTACTGAGTACTTTATATTTTCATAAAATAAAAATTATGATATGATGGTGAATATGTGTAATTGTGTATAGATAAAGTTATGTATGTAACTGTACGTAACTAGGCTTTAAACAATCGTGAGATCCTAACTCGCCTTCGGCTCGTTTCATAAAACCACACTCGTGTTTTAAGACCTCTCATTATGTTACAGTTGCGTAAACTACTATTGCTTCACATATGACCAATAGTCTATTTGAGTAAAATACCTGTGCTTATAACTAAACTTGTAAGAGGAGAGAGTTATTATTCATATTAATAGTTCTAGCAATAATTTGGCAAATGGCTGATGTGGCAACTAGCCATTTGCCAAATTCCAGTCTTTGTATCGAACTTATGAGCACATACACATATCGATATTAAAATAGTCATAAATAGCAAAATTCAGTCTGTGGTCGCTCCTTCATGACTGATGATCGTGATCATCGGCGGGTGTATATACTCTACACCTAGTTTTATGATCTGCCTCCACCGGTGCCTGTTCTTCGCGTCTCTGATGACCTAGCAAAACTTGGTTGAGCAAGGGCCTTTCACTTGATCGCTCCGTCAATAGCAAAACATATGCAGAAATATTTACGAAAGAGTTTAAAGATGTATTTCACCAATCTCACAGCCGGTTTTAGAACCCTATGACACCCGTTTTACGGTCTCCTGCGCCTTTAAATGTCGCTAATGAAGATTTAATGTCGTTGCAACAAATTAAGGCGGCAACCAGGTGAATGTTAATGTTGCATTAAGGGTTACATTCTAGCTAAAGACGTGATATACCCATTAAGTCATAAACTCGTGACAGATTACATTAATGTTCCATTCGTTTTGATGGATAGTAATATTATTATGCGTTATACGATCTGTAAATTCGACATCTATTTGAATATAGACCAATAAGTTATGTTAAGTTAATGTGAACATTGTGAACACATTTTATAGTTATGAGGATTCTTTAAATGTTTATCTACGATCTTATTCCATTACTTCATTAATTATTTTATTTTGCACTTTAGTTTTACAACATATTATACTTTGACATTATTTTTAATTTTCACACAAATTTTACTGCAATGTCATAATTAATTACTACGCGTAAATAAATATGGAATATCATCGTCATGACATCGTATTCATAAAAACCTCGTTTTCCAATGACAACTGTATGAAATAAATAAATAAAATAAATAAATATTAAGGGACAATCATACACAAATCGACCTAGTCCCGAACTAAGCAAAGCTTGTACTATGGGTACTAGACGACGATATACATAATATATAAATACATATATAGATAACATCCATGACCCAAGAACAAATATTTTGCACAAATAATTGCCCCGGCCGGGATTCGAACCCGGGACCGCCGACTCAGTGGGCAGGTGTCTACCAACCGAGCCAAACGCGTCGTCAATATCAATGTGTTATAGGTATTTCCGTTCGAAATAATCGGAAAGCAATCGAAATAATCTGACGTATTACAGCCATATCTCCGTGATATATTAATAGTTCACTCAAACGGCAATATCGCAATTGAATAGAATGAGACCTCTGTAGTTCTTATTATCATCGGTAATTTCTTTCTCTACATAAATAAAAAAAAAGTGATATGTTACTATTTGCTGTGAAAAATGGATATATAAAATAACTACTAAATTTTTACCATTGTGTAAAATGTACATATTGTAGTTGTGCATTATGAATAAATGAGTATGAATAGGAGTATGAGTAAATAATAAAGTAAAATGTCTGTCACTTTTATCAAAACAAAGCCATATAAACGGACTGACCAGAAACAACGCGCATCGATCACTCGTTTTACAGCAGTCGGTTAATGGCGGTAATGTCGGTAATCCTCTCTAAGAGCGGTTTGCTCCTCACTTACCCACCGCCACAGATTGATGACTGTTTACATTTACAGGGTACTGAGGACTTGGTGTAGGTGGAGTGTGCTTGTTTTCACTCATTTTTCTTCGCCTGTTACAATGTTTGCGTGTCTGCAATTAAATGTTATAACTCAAAAATAAACTACCGGTAGTTGGAAATATTTAAAAGCAGATGGATGATATGTTTTTTTATGTCATACCCCTATGACAAACGAACAAAGGGATCGCCTGATGGAAAGTGATTACTTCGCCCATAGACACCTGCAATACCAGAGGAGTCACAAGTACTTTGCAAAATATGTGCGAGATATGAACTTCGTGTTTTTATTTTATAAAGCTATTCGAGCTAAATTCAGTAGTATTGCAAAGCGGCCATTTAACGGTAGAATCCTGCTAAAGTGTCTACTTTAGTGATATATTTATCCCGTTTTTATCGGTGACATCAACACATCGGTCTAAATCCAAACATGTGGCTAAAATGGACGTCCAATTTTATGGTGCAATATGTCGATTATTCCAAAAAACCTAGCCTAGAACATTAATAAATATTGATAAATGCAGATCTATAAAGCAAACGTAATGTTTACGAATACATTGTGGCAACGCGATACAAATTTCATGGTAGATTGAGATAAACTGTGATTCGTTCGTACGAATGGATTAAAAATCAGCATAAACCTTTTAACGTGGATGGCACAGCGGTTAACTGACCAAATGCCGCGTTATTGGTGGGCGTTTATTATCTTTGCTCCTGTTTTATGCGGCCGATAACGTTTATGACGTTGTTTTGCAGTAAATACGAGTATGGGGAGATTGAGTGAGATTTTACATGGTTTTATTTGTCATTACTTTACGCCTTTACGCTTTTATCGAGGAAAAGGTATGCATACAATTTTATTTTCGCGATTGCATACTTTCCCTTGTCCTTTCTAAAGGTACCTACAAAATACATCAAGCTGTAAAAATCTAGATACTATTATGAACTTTGTATATAAATATTAATAATAAAAATAAATAAATAGGCTGTTTGAAAGTCCGCAAATCGTTTTTACTTAAAGTTTGTGTGTCTGCAGGTATGTGTAATGCATGTGCATGTGTACGCTGCAGGCAGTTTCCACGATTTCAACGATTTTTGATGCAATAGCTGGATATGTCAGGACGGTTATATACTTTTTACCCGACATTGGCAAGGAAATGAGTACCTATGGTGAAAAAAGAGGTTTATGAAATTTATTCTTTCGCGCGCACACAATGGTGGGTAATTCTAGTACCTAATAAAGACGTTTCTTTCCGCCTCCAATGCCGCAGCCGCGGCCACAATTGTCTCAATTATTATTAATTGTAATTTTTGACAGGCACCTGTCAATTTCGCAGCGTTCAACCCTTCCTAATCCCCCCAAGACGCGAGGCGCCGGGACGTCTCCTTAGCCGGTCCCCCGGAATAAATTAGCTCTCTCCGGCCACATCGGGATATAAAATTTTGAATATGAATGGAAAATTTTGCATTTGTAATAAACCGCTTTCCCTGTAACGCTGCAGATGCGTACTCGAGGACTGGATAAAGATGAGATCCCAGTGTCGCTCCTCAGGTGGCTCACCATAAATATTTATTAATTATTTTTTCAATAATCTCTTCTCTCGTATCCTCCGAGGACGGAGGGATATCTCCTCCGTTAATTGCTTTTTGTTTCATTTGAATAAGTATTGTTTTTGACTGTTCGAGCCTGACGACGAGTTTTATAAAATCTGGGCGATGAATAATTTTGTTGAAACGAAGTTAATTGAATCACTGTTATTATATTTATTGATTGCTTAAGCAATGTTGCTACTTTTTATGTAAGTTTTATGGAGATAATCTTTTATAACTAAACTCTTGTATCACTGAAATTTAGCTAATTTCATGAAACTTACAAAATGTGTCTCTTTTTACTGCTACAATTTGACCTCGAGACTCGTACAATTTTTTACCCTTAATCTCGCTTTAGTTTTGTATTTAAGTCAAATTTGATAGTATAAACGACCTATTAGAATAATTATTTCGAACTCTTACCTCGAACAGCAACTCCTTCGCTTGTTTATTATACCAAGGACTAAATAGATTTTCTGAATTACACCCAAAAACGAATTGAAAATGAAATTTCTAGAATGTTATTCCACTCCGTGTATAACGAAGACGTGGGTGAGTGTTGTAGCTACACGACAGATTAAAAACCCGGCTCTGTGTCGTCGCTACCTAATTGATTTTATAATTCGAAGGAAATTCCAAGAAAACGTCTTCCGTTGGATCACAAGTCTGATAGAGCCGGCTGGGCCGATCACCAAACTCAATTAAGCATCGGCAAAATACCTATTTCAATATTTTCATTCTTACAGCTTTCGGATCAAGGTACACTTTGTATTGAATTTTAAAAATTACCAGCAAAAAGTATAATTGTGTTTCGAGATCCTATTTTTATTTTCATACTGTTGTATAATTTTGTTTGCGAAGGCTAATGAGAAACCTGTTTGGTCTTTTTGTTATAAAAATTAAATTCAGTTTGATTCTGCATTTTTTTTACCAACATTAGGATGTGTTTTGCATCGGTAAAACAGTTACTGATATTCAAAGTATCACTAAAATATAATTATGTTTTCAATATGCCTGTACCATTAAACCCACAAATCCTGCCATATATTGGATTACCAAGTATGATTTACAACGTACGCCCCTTATCTTTCGATAGCTGATAAAAACGCATATCGAGTAAATTGATGTGTTTGGACATATGATTTTACCACCGGGGGCAAGTCGCACTCTCAGAAGAATAAGGACGCACGTGTATATAAAAGTGCTACTCGCATTTGCCGTTGTTTTTTCGAGGGTCCAGTTGAGCGATCGGACAATTTATCCGTGTAAGAGTCACCCTCGATAAGTTAATTTTTTATTTGATTAAGGCAGTTACTGACAGCGAGTACTCCTGTAATAAAGCCCATTTTTTGTTAATGCCATGCCTTTACGTATATTTTGAGCAGCCTGTAAGTAGGAAATTACATAGCGAGGCATGTTATTTCAAAAACAATTTGATTCCAATTTACCTCATTGGTCTATTAAAAGACGTATTTAAAAAAATGCAAGTATGAGGCAAACAGAAACTATTAACTTTGTCCCTTCCTAAACTTAAACGAAAATACTTTTGTTCTATGGGATTTTCATCTTATACCTACGTTTCACAACTGTAGAACACGGGTCTTGGTGTCACGATAAATAGGTACTATCTGTCCTTTCCTTTCAACGCGGACCAATAAAATAATTCTCTACCAAGCGAAAAACCAAGCCGCGGCCAGATGTGCTAGCCCAGGCGCTTAATACAAAAAAATAAGTGAATACATATGCTTATTCATCCAGACAAATTTGATGCAGGTAGCTACGTCTTCAGAACGCAGACGAAATAGATGTTATCAAATTAATCTTCCTTGATGTACACGCCAACATATTTATAGCTTCAAACAGATGTATGCAAATTCCAAGATCCCCTAATATTTTACCCCGAAGTAGTTAGCCTGTAATCATAGTGCTACCCGCAATTTGTCTCAGGGGCGCTGTGTTCAAATTGATAATCGATGGGCTTACACGACTGAATCGAAAAGGCCTAAATGTTATTATATTTTCCAACAGATATAGAACTTTGCAAATTAGGGTGGTAGTGGTTAACGAGCGACGCAGCATTATCAATCTTCGTGTCTACGTCAAGGTCAGGTCGGTGAAGATACGGCAGACTACAATATGGATGTAGCGACGTCAAATGGCGTCATCATTAATTTTACAATCTCTTCTATCACTTTGTACTTTTATTAAGATTATTGGTGTATTAAAAATAAAAACTATTTTGTGCTTTTCTACATTTTGTTTGCCCTGCAGAAAACGAGATTTCTTCGTGAATAAATAAATTATGATATTACAAAACACTTCAATCGGTAATTACGTTTTTGACGGCCGTTCCTTTTGTTGTAATAATGACTTGTATCAACTCCACCTTTTTCATAATAAATAGAAGACAGATAAAAACGAAACGGTTTTGAATTAAAAACTCCGAAATTCCCACAAACGACAGTAAATATTCAGGTCAAATATTTTTCATGTCAAATTGGGCGATACAAATTGATGGACATTGATGGAAATTGGGTTCACCCATCGAGAGGGCATGTTCGGGCCCAGATAAACACTGGGTTACAAATTAACCCGGGGCTGTATCGCGACATCTATACGACATAACGACATTTGATTAAACTCCTAAATATATGTACTTGTATAACCACGCAGCAGTAAAATACATAGAAATTCCGAAACCCTGCGATATACGGGATACTTGGATAATTCAAGTAAAATTTACTAGATGTTTTCCATGATTTTGCGGATGATTTTCGGGAAGAGTGGGACTGGAGATGCACTGAGGTAGGAAAAAAGGATGAGCGAGGGACTTATTAGGTATATTATTTTACAAAACTTCGACAGCGTAGTAGTATGACAATGAGGCAGTACCAGCTTTCTTGTTACCACTATAAAAAAATCAGTAGGTTCCGAGAAACGTTATACAATGGGCTTTGAAGAGATTTAAATTAAGCGTAGGTCGGCGATCTTGCTTTAGAAAACACGCGTAACAGGCCCATATAACTAATTTTATTAACGTATGTTATGCATGGAGCTTAATAGGCAACTACTTAGTTTGTTCCCGTCCTTATTCATTAGTTATATTACTTTAAGAACACAAAACACTCAGCTATATTTCAGTACACAGTACGTTTTCGAGCTTTAAATAAACCGTGCAATAAATATGAATTGAACAAAATCTTTAAATCGTCCGGAAATAGTATTTTATGCAACCGTTGTATAAGAGGGGGCAAAAAACGCGAGTGGCATGGGTTACGATGTGAGCGTAGCGAACATCGTAAGAGAGATGCCACAAGCGTTTTTTGACCTACTTATACAACGTTGCATACAATACTTTTTCTACGACTCGACATTTCATAAATAAAATGCAAATAAACAACAAAGAAAATAATTACATGTTCCCGCTCGGAATCAACAAAATTAAAAAGAAAAATTGTCTCTGATAAACTTTTTTTTTATTGACATCCATCTGTCAAAAAAATATTAACTTATACATAAAGGTATACGATCACCATACTAAACATCTGTCAAAAAAAATAAACTTATACCTAAAGGTATACGTTCACTGTACTAAACATCCATGCACTGAAGATAAAACTTTTTTTTTAAGTTGGCAGCAATGCCTTAGTACAATAAGTTTTTTTTTTAATTTGCAAATTGTGTGAATGCAGCTGTTCATCTTGTAATCTGTGGTACTAAGTGATGCTTTTTTGGCGACATTATAACATCGGTTAGCAGTGTGTTTTTGGGCAGTAGAGTATAGACTTTTACAGACTTTCATAATTTATGTCTTTATATTAGAGTTAGTAACTATATAAATGACAGAAAAAAGTACTGGAGTAGAAAAAATATTTTTCCGAAATAAAAAGCGCAAGACATTGTAATGCCTCGATTTAAACAGAATAGTAACATCGGCTGAAAAGACACAGAACTATTTATTCCCACTATCAACACGAATCGTCACCATGAGAACTCCGATTTCTTTAACATCGCACATTTACACACACAATCCTAGTAATACTTTCAAAATACGGTCTAAATTCACTTGGGTTGAAAGTAGGAGGTTTCTGGCTGAGATCTAATGCTTGGATCGCGTGAAATTGAACAATATTTACCGACGATTGACTCGGCTCAAAGGAAATGAATAGATTTCATTTATAGTGTCATTTGTAGAGCTAATGGCGCCTACAGCGGTGCCCGGGACGGTGCTAATGTCCGTTGACAGACGATATCTAACGCGGTTATTAACGAATTTGTTCGTGTTTGTTAACATTGCTAGCATATTTAGAAGTCATACCGTATACAATATATATACTAAATATTGTTTTAATGAATATTGACATTTTGAGTTGTTGTTACTAAGATTTACACATACATTAAAACTATTCTGAGTAAGATATACGTCATATCAAATACACGTATTATAAAAAAACTAGATGTATCTATTCCTTTTTAAACGTTTGTACACCATTCTAGCTACAAAGTTACAGGTAATTGTATTGCTAATAGTAGAGATTTTTGTTGCAATGAAACTAAACATGTTGGTAAAATAATGATTTATTTATTTAAACTTTACTGCACAAAACAAAAAGTGTACAAATGGCGGACTTAATGCCATAAGGCTTTCTCTACCAGTCAACCATGATTGTTACTTTAATTTCTACAACTAGGCTTATTTCATTTCGATTAATTGCATGAATGATTAAATGTGAAGGACGCATTACCCACATATTTCTTACTAAAAAGGTTGTTAGTCACATGAAACCTTTTTTAACGTAGAAAATTGCCACAAATTGTAGCGTGCCCCGATACGGCTCAATTACGTCACAATGTCTTTGTGCTTCCCCAAAAAAACCTCCGCCGTAAATAATACCGTATGTCATTTCTCAGCACGTATGAAATGTATAACGCTATAGCATCGGGCAATTTATTTGTAACTAACAGGGGGGTTTTGCAGGGCAGGGTATTGGGTAAGCCGGTGTATCGATGAAACAAGGGATTAGTGACAATTGTTACGTAAGAATGTATCTACAGGGTGGGAATGAGTAACCCGACCGATTTTAACAGTGTATTCCTGAGGTCATTAGAAATTAGAAATGTAAAAACAGAATACTTTTTTTCGTACTATTTTTCATTTTTGTTAGTAAATCATCAATAAAATTAGAGTAGCTTATTGTAATACAACTATACATATACATAACCGTAACGTAAATTTATAGATTTTTTGCTATTGCAGCTCAGTTTCATGAATGAAAAAGTTAAAAGTACTTATAGCATTTTATTCAAACTGCCTAATTTACATAGAATAACCAAAACCCGATCTGACTCAGCAGGTTTCAAATAATAAATACAAAACCCGTACCGAAAAACAAGCTACAACGCACTAACAAAGCAAATACAACACCAATCCAAACACTCACACCAGCACAACCAGCGAAATTATAAAAATACCCAGCCACCCTCACGATTTGTGACTTAATCACTTTATTGGCATCGGGGGAGCTTATCGAAAAGAAACGCTGATATATGAGTAAACACGCTTGCACTTTTGGTGTTGGCTGGCGACTTTTGGCGGTCGCCGAGACCATAAACCCGTCGCTGAAGTTTGGATTGCGCGGAATGCGCGAGGAGTGGTTTTTAAATGTTGTACTTTTAGTTTCGAGCTGATGTACTTACCTTAACATCTTAACATGTACATCTATTTATGTTACTGAAAGTGTATTGAGTATTGACATAATTAATCGAATAGTTGTAGAAAAAACATGGGACCTATACACATACTATGATAAATTGATAATATTGTCTATGTTACTATTACTAACCATAAAACTGTGAAAACTGACATATAAAATAACTGCTAACTACATTAAAATAATATAAATAATAAATAAATATCGGACAACCTTACACAAATCAATCTAGACCCAAATTAAGCTCAAGAAGGCTTGTGTTATGGCCTGTTATGGGTACTAGACGATGATATACCTAACCACGACCCAAGCACAAATATTCGAGTTCATCACACAAATATTTTCCCTGGCCGGGATCCGAACCCGGGACCACCATTGTTTTACACCATTTTGTAAAATTGACTTATAACGTATTTGTGCATTTAGTAGAGTTGCTAAGCCGCGAAATTGTGCGCATCGAGTTACAAGCATGAAATTTCTACCACACATAGAGCGTTCCGCGGCGATTATTTTCAGATGTGGAGGGAAGTCAGATTCGTCCCCTGAGTGGCGGGAGAGCGGGGTGAATAGGACCAAGTACTGCTCCTGTTCTTTTTTTGATTACTGATCAGTTAACGCTATTAGGGCTTGTGTGGCAGTGTGTCAGATATCAGCAATTCATTTTTTATGTTATCTAAGAACAGTTTGGTATAAAAATTTGGGTACATTGCTGAAAAGGTAAAAATCACCAAAAATTTTTTTTATTCAGAACGATAAGTTAGGTATATATCCTGAACATTTACAATTTAAAAAAATATCACTAAATAGCAAATTTAATCTTGTTTTTAAAAATGTTTACATATCGGGCACATCTCAAACAAAAAGTACCTTGAAAAAAATATTGATGTTAAGCTTAGCCTGCGTGCTCTAGTACATTTTGCTAAGTCACGAAATTGTGTGCATCGGCATCATTGAGGTATTATTTATAATAGAGCCACAGACCCGAACAAAAAGGCAAAAAAAGTGGCATCGATGTCATGTTCAAGTAGATGCCAAAAACGCTTATTTATAATTTATAACAACATAATTACTTCGTACAAAAGAACTCATTGCGCAAACGTTTAAGTGTCAAATTGACTTACGTACTTATTATCACAAATATTTTTCGTGTAAATTAACTTTTTTAGCGTATTCTGACTCATGTCTCTTGTCAAACTTGGAACATGGCACGAATGGAGCAGATTTTAATATTTTTACGTACTAAAAATATTTTCACTATTATTTTGATCGATCGGCGAATTCGACGAGTGCGCGCGATTTAGAGTTTCTGCAAGCTACAATTAATGTGCCGGACAGTAAACTTAATAGTAATTTAATCGGCAGCGATTCTACTAACGTCGACTATTGTTCAAATAACAACCCTACGGGTGATTTATTTCGTGCTTAATAATTTATCTGTGTTACATCAGAATATTAATGGACTTATAAATAAGGCTGACATCTTAAGCGTACACTTACAAAATCTTATGACATCTGATACCCCTATAGATGTAATCTGCATAACAGAGCACAATATGAAAATTTGTGATGAAGAACATTTAAGATTACCGAACTTTAAACTTGCTGCTCTATTTTCAAGAGACAACAGAAACGGTGGTTCATGCATAATGGTAAAAAATATACATAAATTTGAAGTAATGAATAATATTTGTAAAAAATCTATTTCTAATGTTGTGGAATGTTGCGGAATAGATCTGATTGAACATAATACTATAATTCTATGTATTTATAGAGTACCTTCACTCAAAGCCTCCGATTTTAAAATATTTTTTGATACACTGAACTCCATTCTAAAAGAAATTTGTTTTAATAATAAGAAAGTTATCATCTGTGGTGACTTTAACATCGACACGTTGAAGCGGACCACACAATCAATACATTTTAAAAATGTATTACATGGATTCAAACTAAAGCTAGGAATAACAAAACCCACGCGTTTGCAAAGTAAAACCTGCATAGACAATATTATCCATAATGTGCATAATGGAAAAACAAACATAATTGAACTAGCTCTATCTGACCATACCGGACAAATATTGAAATTCCCGATTAAAAAAACATCTTTACTATCGCACTGGTATATTATTAGGCTCTCCTAATAATATACCAGTGCGATAGTAAAGATGTTTTTTTAATTTGAGTACAGAAAATATTAATAAGTTTGTCGAATGTTTAAAGAGTATTCATTATAACGATGTTTATATGGCAAATACTGCTAATGAAGCATTTAACCGTTTTTTAGAAATTTTCGAACTTTTTTATAACCTGTGTTTCCCATATAGGCGAATAAAACTTACACCTGTTAACAAGCCGAAATGGATAACCAAAGGCATAAGGAGATGCTGTACAAGAAAACGAGCTTTACTTTGGAAGTGTAGATTAAACTCTAATCCATCTGATTGTAGTTATTTCAAAGAGTATGCAAAAAGGCTAAAAAAAGTAATATCTTTAACTCAAAAGGCGCAAAATAACTACTACATAAAAAATGCGGCTAATAAATCGAAAGCTATGTGGAATGTAATTCATGATACTAAATCGAGATATCCAAGAAGTAACATAGCACAAATAAACGATGGAAATAAAATTATTACGGATCCTAATCAAATCGCACATACATTTAATAATAATTTCATTGACCAAATTAATTCTAAATCACATAATTTACCTCACAGCTCGACAATGACATGCAATTCAATAAACTCTTTATTTATGATACCAACTAATCCTTATGACATATGTATAATTATTAACTCGCTGAAAAATTCCAACAGCACTGGTAGCACTGGTCATGATGGGATAGCTACAAAGGTCATCAAAAAAGCTGTTCTCGAAATAGCTGATCCCTTAAGTTATATTATGAATTTATGTATAGAGCAAGGGTCGTATCCGGAAAAGTTAAAATTAGCTGTGGTCCGACCACTTTTCAAAAAGGGCGATAGAGAAATCCTGTCCAACTATAGGCCAGTAGCGTTACTCTCAGTATTTTCTAAAATCCTTGAAAGAGCTATATATAACAGTTTGTACCAATACTTGGAAATTAATAACTTGTTTACCCCAGAACAAAAAGGGTTCAGGAAAAATAAGTCTATAAATATGGCCATATATGATATGCTGGCAACAGTTATGACTCAAGTTGACAAACGGATACCGGTTACAGCGTTATACATGGATATGTCCAAGGCTTTCGACTTTGTCGATCATAGGATACTTTTGTCGAAACTTCATAATTACGGGATACGGGGTAATGTATATAATTTAATAGAATCTTACTTGTCTGGTCGTAAACAATGCACAAAAATTGACCGAATATGTATAAAAACAAAGAAAGAAGTCACCTACTCATCTGACTTCAGAGATATTAGCTATGGCGTACCACAAGGAAGTGTTCTAGGCCCCCTACTCTTCCTTGTCTACATTAACGACCTTCCCCAAGCTATTAACCATCCAATTCGCCGACGACAGCACTGTCATATTTACAGAGCGAGATATGCAAGTGCATCAGGACAATATCAACAAGACTCTACATTTAGTTATCGAATGGCTCAACAGAAATAACCTGCATGTAAATATTGATAAGACCTTCATAATGAACTTTAAATTACGTGCCAAAAATGTATCAAACCTTACCATTAAGTACCAAGACAAAAAAATTAATGAAACTGACTGTACAAAATTTTTAGGATTAAATTTAGATTGTAATTTGACATGGGCGAATCAAATTGACTGTATTTGTAAAAGACTGAACCAAATTAGTTATGCATTATATAATTTAAGGAAAAGAGTTGAACATTCAGCAGTTCTGACTGCCTACCATGCGCATGTTACGTCCACCTTAAGATACGGTATAATATTTTGGGGGAACGCTACAGACCGCGAATACGTGTTCAAAAGTCAAAAAAAATGCTTAAGATCAGCATGTGGTATAAAACCTACTGATTCTTGCAAACCGCACTTCATAGATTTAAAAATACTGACATTACCTTGCCTCTATATATATGAGATATCGATTTACGTCAAATGTAACTTAAACCAATTTGCATCATTTAATAGTTTACGACATCAATCAAAAATTAATTTTAGACCATCAAAGACTGCTTTTTTATCAAAAAGTATTATCGGAATGGCACCAAAAATATTTAATAAATTACCGACATCAATTTTAAAGCTGGAAAGCATTATTGACTTTGAAAACTCATTCAATGAAAAGTCTTCAAATTAATATTAATATCGTATAAGTAAATTCAATATTATAATTATTACCTTCACTATTGTTTTTGCATGCTAATATTTAGCAAAATATGTTTATGTACCGGATAATATAACCTGACATCTAATTGCACCATATTTTAAAGCAAATAAAGAATATTTCATTTCATTTTCATTTCATTATTTAAGTTCCTAGCATCTAAGGCGTATTACTCGATTCAAGAATATTTAAATGATATTATTAGTAATTCATAAATAAATTATGCATGTGACACACATAACATATCGATATATTTGCATGTCTCTGTGACGAAACATGTAGTTCTATTAGTAGATTTAAGACCAACTGTATGTACCATGTTTAAGCAAATAAATTACTGATTCTGATTCTGATTTTATTTAGGTATTGAAATATATTTGTTGTTTGAACTAAATAAACTCGTAAATTGTTAACAACAAATTCAGTTGTTTACAAATGAAGCGAAAATTGAAAAATTTAATGATTCGGACAGGATTCGAACCTGCGTTTCCAACGGCTTTCCGGGCCAGCACTGGCGTCCTCCCAATTTTCGCTTAATTTGTAAACATTTAGTTTACGTTAGCAGACGTTACTGCTTTAATAAAAATAAGTAACAAATTCAGTTACGTTTTTATTTAACAACTGCATAAAAGGGCCCCGACACTGCATAGAAGGGATCAGTAATAATGACATTATTTCTTAACTCATCTTGTTCTAGTATGTGAAATGAGAGTAAGGCAAGTGCAAAATATTAACATTTTTAACCCTTTAAAGTTTGATTTTATTTGTCGGTGGCGTGGAATGCAAGGAATGCTTAAAACAGCGGTTTTAAGCCCGAGGTTTAAATTACGGGAAATATTTCAAGCTCTATAAGAAAGGTCGTAAACGCCAAAGTGGCTGTAATTACTTATTACCTTCTGGAAGTTATCGATTATACGCGCCAGATTGAGCGGAATGTTTTAATGCAGTATGGCACTTAAGTAATATGTTTAACGCTCGAAATATAAAGACATCGCGCGGCACTTACGTCATTTTAAAGAAAATTATGATATTTTTCGATAACTCAAAAACGGCTCGACCAATTTTATTCAATATAGTTTTAATTGTAAGTACTTATAAGGCCTCATTTTCATGAATTTTTCCATAATTTTTTGACCCGTGGTTGAAAAGTTAGAGGGGTAGGGAGGACGCTATTTTTGTTATTTTCGTAGCGAATATTTACAAAACTGCTGACTTTATCAAAAAGTAATGTTTGAAGACCCCTATTATTTTTAAAAGACCTATTCAACGAGACTCCACACACTAGTGTTGGAACGAAAAAAAATTCACCCCCACTTTAGGTGTTCGAGAGGTACCCGAAAAAATGTTTCTTTTTAGTTTTTATTTTACCGTTTCGTCGGCGTGATTCATACACATACTCATACCAAATTTCAGCTTTCTAGTACTATCACGGAACTAAGCCGCGGACGGACGGACAGACGGACATGGCGAAACTATATGGGTTCCTAGTGTACTACGGAACCCTAAAAATAGGATAATTATTTATTGCACCCCTTTATTTATTAAAAAATATAAAACTATAGCGACTCCTTAGATTTTTGTTCTGTGATGAGGTGCATTTTGTAGGGACAAAGTTAATAATTCTATTCTAAAATATGCTATGATTTTACATAGGATTCGTTAATTAATCAATTGAACCTACGTAAAAAAGAATATTACGACCTTTTTCTTTATTTTATAGCTGTTATTTCTGCAATTTTTCGCTGAACATTTAGTCATCTTTGAGACCCGTCACGTGTCATGGTCTAAACGAGACTGAGAGCCCAACTAATGCGATTTGTGATTTTGCATTAGTTGGGAGGGTGCCATTTTTACCGTCTGATTGTGTGTCCATGTAATTATTACGTCAATGATCGGCATACAACCACGAAATTTATACCACACAGATGGAGTATTCTGCGGTGATTACTTTCAGATGTGGAGGGAAGTCAGATTCGTCCCCTGTGCGGCGGGAAAGCGGGGTGAATAGGACAAAGGAGTCCTCTTTTTCTTTTATTATTACTGATCAGTTAACGCTACTAGGGCTTATTTGGTATCGTTTTCGTATAAAACAGATATTAGAAATTTATTTTTTATGTTATTTATTCATAGTACCATATAAAAATATGGGTGTATTTCCGAAATGGTAAAAATCTCGACAAGTTTTTTTTATTCAGGGAGATAAATTAGTTATATTTCCTTAATATTTACAACTAAAAAAATATTGCGGAACTGCAAATTTAATCTAGTTTCTAAACCTTTATACATGTTGGGCACTCTTCATACAAACAGTAACTTAAATAAATTGTTGATGTTGAGATTAGCCCGTGTGCTCGAGATACATTAGCAAAAAAATATTTTGTTTTAATTACATAAATTTGTTTTTCTTGGACGTATTTGGTAAATATTGTATGTAAAAGCTTGTTAATAATCATTATTTAATGTATTTATTGAAGCGAAATAGGATGCGTTCGGAGATTTAAGTTGGTTACGCCGACTTAAACATATATTTTAAGCTACTGTTTGTATGCTAAGTGCCCAATATGCATATACTTTTAGAAACTAGATTAAATAAGCTTTTTAAAATATTTATAATAATTTGAAAATGTTAACGCAATTTAACTAATTTACCTCACTGAATAAAAAAACTTGTTGTGATTTTTACCTTTTCGGCCATACATCCATATTTTTATATAGAGCTATACAAAAATAACATAAAAATGAATTTCTGATATCCGTTTTACACGGAAACGATACCAAAAATGTCCTAGTAGACTTAACTGACCAGCAATAAAGAAAGAAAAGAGGTATACTTGGTCCTATTCACTCCGCTCTCCCGCCTCACAGGGGACGAACCTGACTTCCCTCCACATCTGAAAATAATCACCGTGGAACACTATATCTGTGGTTGAAATTTCATGCTTGTAACCCGATGCGCACAATTATGTTAGAAAACAGCGGACTAACAACTCTACTAATTATCAATAAATGAGTATGAGTATATTGAATATGAGTACCTTGTTGGGCTCTTCTTCGTCGCAGTCACGGGCATCTGGAAGAGGAAAGAAGGGTTAGATGCGTAAGTTATACATATAGAATAAGTGTGCTTGTCGAAAAAGTATGGTTTATAAATGAATGGAATATGTAGGAAGTGGTTTACCCTTGAATCGCCGACACTCATTACGTCGAATTTTACTTCAAAGATAACGTTTCAAGTATTTTCATTTCATCGACAACTCACTTCATCGAAATTTCATTACGAGTATTTTTATATCACGTATTTTCAAATGGCGTATGATTCATTACACAGATGTATTATTTCATAGAAGTACGTTTCATAACTTATCGCTTAAAATCTTTTTAAATTACATAAAACTTACTTCACGTAATATCATTTCAATATGCATTTTTTTTTTGTATTTTTTGTTTGCATGCTTGCCTGTACATCCAACTCACAACTACAACAAAAGGAGCGTTTTTTTAGGTATATAAAAAAAAAACTAACCTAACCTAACCGGGCCGAGTCGGATCTGCTGTGAAAGGTTTTTTTTTTTTTTATAAAGAATTAGTTGAAATAAAACGTCGAAGAAATGAAAATCGATGTAACGTAATTACTCCATTTAAAAATTATTCGAAATGAATCATCGATCAAATAATATTACTTGAAAAGTTTTTCTACGAATTAATAAAAGTTGAAATGAACTGTCGATGAGATAAAATTACACTAAATAATAATACGCGAAGTAAAAATTCGGCGAAACGTTTTCGGTGAATTGATATTCGATGAAAAGTTTGTCGGCGAAACAACAGGCACCCGTAGGTAGTACTTATACAGTACATATTTCATTAATTTATAAAAGTGAAGCATTGATACAAAGATCAAAACACAAAGAATAAATTAAATGCTTGACCTGGCGGAAGAGACCAGGAATCGAACCCGGTACCGGCCCAACGTGTTAACCTCTCCACCACCCTAACACCCGAAATTTGTATCGATTATTCTGTATCAAGGGTCAAGGTGTAGTTTTATTTGCTGTTTATACAACGTTAAATTTACAGCCTAAATTAGGGTTTAAAAAAGCGTACATGAATTATATATTTTTTAAATGAATTTTTTGGCACATATTACTCAAAATCGCTTGTACATTCGAACCTCATACAACCTTTTCTAGAACTTTTTCGGATGGAATAAAGTTACAATTTTTTTTTAAATGTTGCTGAATATAATAACCATCTTATAGTCAACAAAAGCTCAAGAGAATCTTGAAGCCTTGTCGATTTAATCAATACATCTTGCTTGTCCAAACAGACTCATAAATAATTAATATATGAATATTGCTTGAAGGGGTATAAGGCGGTGGGCACACAAGCCTGGTCCAGTGATTAGCTGCGCACGGGCCTAAATATGTTTGTGCTTCGGCTTTGCCACATACCCGATACAGCCTACGAATTAATTTAAAACGACGTACATTCATCAGAAATTAAACCCACTTAAGACCTTTCAGAATGGAACAGCAGATAGCCCCTACAGCCCAGCCTCTTACCGTTCGGCTGTTTTAATTAAAAACTTCTTGCATTAGCTATATGCCGGTACTTATCCCTTTAAAATATTATTTAATATCAGTGCTGAAGACTGATTTGTAATTAATTATGATGCGGATTTGAATTGCTGCTTTTGACAACCCTTTAACCCTCTTAAGACTGGACTGTGGTATGCTTAATGCTATATATATGTTTCTGACGGATTGGAAACTTAAATAGTAATTAAGAGGCAAAGGGGACTTTTAGAATAAAAAATAATTTCTGACTGGAATTTTTATATAATATTTATTTTATTTAGCGGAAATCCAACAGAAACAAGTACAGGGGGCCACGATGGTTGCGTTTATCACGTGATAAATAAGTAACAAAAAGCATCTGTCAGTCGCATTTTTTAAAAACGTAACGGATGCTTTTGTCACTTATTTATCACGTGATAAAAATAACCATCGGCATGCGTTTACCACATTTTGTATTTAGGGCATTTTGCGTTTAGGTCAATTTGCGTTTAGGTCATTTTGCGTTTGTAAATTAGGTCATTATGCGACTGAGGGGAGGCCCGCAGGGTTGGCTTACAATCTATATACAATTAAACAGTACCTATGCGCTTATTTCCTAGACGAAGTCCTAGAAGACAGGCATTGATAGTATTCTCGAACCACAAACGTTCTTCTGTTAAATTTTTAATTCACAGATAGACCCTTAATTTTTGTAACTAGGAGTCAGTAGGTACCCAGTAACCTAGTTGCCCAGGCATTGAAAATCAGAAAGCTTTTTAAACAATACTTTACAAAAAAAGTACTTCGTCTTTCAGCTATGTCAATGACTTGTATCTACATTCTCAATACATAAAATATCCAATAAAACGTTCAAAAATAGAGTAAGTAAACTGGGTCAAGCCTAAACAAACAATACATCAGGCTGGAGTCTTAGCCGTAATAAACAACGGCAGGTGCGGGAACCGCTGTCCGGGCAACTTGCAAAGTATTCCTTAGCTCAAACATACCGGGCTCGTTAGCCATGCCTCGCTGGGTTTAATCACGGCCACCCGCGCCCCGGGCCAACCTAATGTTTTCACTATGTATTTTTTAAGTACCGCCAACTTACCGGTATTTTGTTCGCGGCGTTCTTGTTCTGCTGTGAGGGAACGGGAACGTTAATTGGATTTTATTTGGAAATTGTTCTGGTTTTTTGGTCGATGGGATTTCAATGGAATTGAAAATGGAAAAAGACTTTCGAAATTTTCGTTCTCATGAAATATGAGGATTCGAATTAAAAAAATTCGGTAGTCCTTTAGCTTAACAACAGGATAAACAAAAATGACTTATTAAAGCAAGCTTTCGCTATGGTAGTTTCGCTATGTCTCAAATTTGTTACATTAGTATATAAACAAACAGGGGCCCATTTCGAGAATGCCGTTGGAGATATCGCCAAACGTCAAATCTCCATTAGATAACAGTTATATCGCCATTGAACTGTCATTTAAATGCGATGAGCTTAAAAGTGACATATCTCATCTCAATTTTGGAAATACGAAGGCGATAATGATTCTCAAAAATGTTATTCATGTATATAAATTTCTGTTTTGAACGAAACGTAACGGACTAATTTCACGGTCTACGCGGTCAATTTAAAGTATGCGCCTGTTATTTATGCCGTCACATACAAAGAAAGCGAAAATTTTGCGCGTCCGAATTGACGAAGTTGCGATGTTCTAGGGATATCGCCACTTGTCAAGTAGGCACACGTCAAAAGTGACGGATGGCGATGAAAAGGAGAGATCTCCATTATATCTCTAAAATTGGTCGAATACCCCCCCAGGGCAAGCTAAATAAGATCGTTGAAAAACAAAGTCGCTTCCTGCTGTCTATCTGTCTGTCTGTCCCTATGTGTGCTTAGATCTTTAAAACTACGAACGGATTTTGATGCAGCAGATATGTAGATAGAGTGATTCAAGAGGAAGGTTTATATATTATGTTTGTCGATTACATGTGTTACTACACACATGTAATCGACAAACATAATATATAAACCTTCCGTCGATATTTCCAAGAATATTTATCAGCATTGCACCCGTACGATGCCGGGGCGGGTCTATTGTTATAAATATTCTTGGAAATTGACTTACTTCCATCTCATTCTGCTCGTAACTATAACTGATAAGCGTCCATATATCTCACCTGAGAACTTGTTGATTACCTACGTTTTCAAACGAAACTGTTCAGGACACAGATCTTTTATATATTTGCCCTATTTCTTTAAATAATACGTAAATAAAACGTTTATAAATAAATTGTAATATATTTCATTTAAAATTTTAAATAATTACTATCGTATACCTAGCAATAGACGCGTATGCCACTCAAACTGCTTGCCAATTTTTCTCTGAAATCCTAAACTTTTACATTTTTGTAAAACAATCCAACCTAACATTGTCGTGTTTCTCAGAGAAATGTGAGATTGGAAATGAGGCTGTTTTGAAATAAAAAAAAACATTTAAGCGAAATTAACTGTGTATCAAATACGTCTCTCCGTAACGCAACAAGGCCTGTCAACCCGCAATATGCGGCTAAGACAATTGGCTATTGATCCCCGTGTGTCCCTCAAACAACTATTAGCGGCGCGGGAGGCCCACATCCCAGTCTTGGTCCATTATGTGTCGTGTCCAATATTGACACAGTCACGATTGTGCGACGAACCCCTGTCAGCAGGACCCGCGGGATGTCAGCTGTGCAGAGACACGGCAGACCTTTGAAGGAGATATTTAGAGAAACAAGAATAACATGACACTAGAAAATGTGTTCGAGAAAAAGACCTGTAGCTAAAACCAAACTGAGGAATTCGAAGATTTCCTAGCTTGACTTGTCTGTTAGTAAATTCGTATAGATCGTAGATATCTTTGACTTTATAAATATACACAAGGAAGCTCAATCACACATGCCTGTCCCGTGCAGCGTAGTAACCCCGCGCAACAATTTATCAGAATATTTCCCTACTAGCTTTTTATCAACCAACATCAAATAACAGCTGCCTTTTTGAATTTCATGTCTTGGCGTCAAAATCTACTCGATATCCAAAACGTAATTAATCACGCAACACCCAATAGCGCTGCCCACAATTTTGTTTGGCTTGGCGAAAACTTGGCGGATCTTATTTATTTTTTATCAATTTCACTCGGTCGAGCCTTAAAAGCGTCGCCCCGTTTTATTATCAGGACGTGAATAAGCAAAAAGAGAATGGATTTTGGTTGTGATTATGTCAAAAATAATTAATTATTATCGATTCGGCGCGCAGGGGAGCCGACTGATGGAGGCGGTCGCTCTTTAAAATTGGGAAGCTAATTACTCGGCTACGGCTCGGGGACGACAAAGATTAGTGGGGAATTCTATTGCCTTAGCTTTATTTTATTATATTTACCTTCTAATATAATTTGCCTGCATTAACGAGAAATAATCTACGTCGAGTCGAATCGATGATTCTATTTACCAACTTTTACGTTGATAAATGAATCTGTGGGTATTATTTGGATTCGTTGGGAGCTATGCGATATCTTCAATTGAGCAATTTCTCGGCAATATCATGGCGATGACCCCATTTTTGTCATGACGTCGAAAATCGAGGACATGACGACGTGAGGAAGCAAGCAATGCGTTAGGGAATACGGTGTCCATATTAACAAGGCACTTTAAGAGTTACCTCTAAGAGAAACACAGGTAGACACTGTAGCTATGCCGGTGCT
Source organism: Apotomis turbidana (assembly GCA_905147355.2). Classification (NCBI taxonomy): domain Eukaryota; kingdom Metazoa; phylum Arthropoda; class Insecta; order Lepidoptera; family Tortricidae; genus Apotomis; species Apotomis turbidana. Next base: position 20,115,908 of record LR990288.1, on the reverse strand, counting down.
ACGATTCGTAGAGGTGCTACGACAAACGCCTTCGCTACAAATTCAATTTGTATAACAATTTAAAACTGCACACTGTCAACTCTGCAAACTATCAGGAGTAGAATGGTAATGATTACATTAACATTCAACTACCGACATTCCATAACGAATGCAAAAAAATACTAGATATCACTAAAATTTATCTTTAGATTTGAATCTCAAGCACCCTGTTTAACTCGAAATAAAATACAAAAAAAAATTAAAATCCATCCGGAAAAATATTAACAATACACTGAAAAAAAAAGTCAACTAGTTTAATAACTTGAGAAATAGCTAAATTGTGCTGAGTAGTAACCAAAATTATGCAAATTTTACACAACTTATTTTGGTTACTAAACCTAAGTAGGCTAGTAAACTTTTTTCAGTGCACAACACGAGTCCAAATACCAAAATATTTGATTCATGTAAAACCGCAAAAAGTTGTCACACAAAGGGCTGAAGAAAACCCCTGATATTATTAATCAAATAAAAAAATGGTATCACAGGGTTACGCTGCGCGGGACAGGCGCGTGTGATTGATCGTTAATGAAGTGGATAGTTATTAATGGCGCGGCGCCCCCGGGACTTCTTTATTTGCCCACTAACACCTATTAACTGCAATAGAAACATCACAGTATACCTTTATGGAAAAAAGTCGAGGTATCTTCTATATAATTGTTTTATTTTATTTTTAAGGCTCCTTATCCGTTCAAAAATGCTGATTGTTTTAGACATTTTTCGCTATGTTAAACATGTTCTTTAACATACTTATTATTATACTTAACACAGGGATATTGCGATTTATTTGAAATCTACAGTTAGAATGTTTCATAGATCATTATTGTTTCAATAATTTACAAAATTTACACAGAAAACGGTTTTTTTCGACTGCATGCAAAGAAAGCATGAAATAGCTATGTTACAATCTAGAACTCAGGGAAAAGTTTTGTTGTAAAAAATGACATATAAAATGTATAAGAAAGGACTTTAGCTACCAATACTTGCTATGTGCAAATATTCATTATGTTATTTAGGATAACTATTAGGTACACTAATTCAATGATAGTAGTCTCTACTAGTAGCAGTAATTAACATCCCAAATTATACTGAAGGGGTATTTTGATAATTCGTTTAATTTTTCATCTTTCTTTTTAAGGATTCCTAATAGTGATCATCATTTATGCTCCCCGAATCACAAAAATCCATTTATATCAGTTATATAAGCGTGAGAAAACTAAAATATTGTGTAAGTGATAATACCGCAATCCTTCGTCGAGTAAAATAGCTGATTTCTTGCCTACTGTATTTTTCTCAAGTATTCAGTGCATGGCTTGGACATACACTACTCATAATAAATCATCCAGCTAGTAGCGTATCAATCAATTTGGGATTATGATGGGACGGAAACTGCTACACCCTTTCGTTTTGTCAACATATTATGTTGTATACTTTCTTCTTCTAAACATATGGCAGTAGCACTATCTAAATGTAAAATAGTTTAAATGTACATGGCAAATAATTTTTTCGTGAGAAAAATGTTGTATTGGAAGAAGCCATGGTTAAATTTGCAGTCTATTGCTAGGCTCCAGTACATTTAGAATGTTAAACACGAAATTTAGATATTAACTCCATAGCAAGCATTATCGGTTCCTGAATGCAAATAATAATGATTGGAGTGCCTTGATTCCAACTCACCCTCTGATATTTTGTTTTATTTCAATTAAGCGGCAGTCTCAAAGAGTTCCGCAGCAGTCACTCTATCGTCGATTTAAACAGATGTCGTGTTAAGAAGGTCCTCTCGGAATATTCGTTCGGAATTTAAATTGCAAATTCGTGCGGAGGCAGGTGCAGCCTCACGATTGAACGACAGCCTCTCTTTCCATCCTCAAGGAAAACACATCCCTCCCTCTCACGCAAGACGCTCAAAATTAACGAATAATGACCGTCAACAAATAAAACTCGAGCGTCACTAATTACTTGGCCCTCCAACGAAGAGAGGTAATTCTTGCACTCTATTTCGGAAGAGGAAATCTTAAGGCTAATGGCGTTAATTTAAAAAGAGGCTCATGACTGTGATTTTTCTTTCAAACTTTTCGACTTGTGATTTATTGGTTTTGTCTATCTATAGTATCTATACGGTTGAAACGGGAAACAGGCGTATATAAAATGTCAGTCACACACTGGTCCCAAACTAAATAGAGGGTGCGTTCATTATGAGGCCGAGTGGTCGCAGGTAGTAGATCTAAATTAAAGTTTAGTGAGCAGTGTACAGTGAGAGTCTTTGGCAGGCAGATCACGAGCGGTTCGGCTTAATGAATGAAGAAATTCCGTGCCCCTCACACGTGCCGCGGGCCAGCGGCCGCCCTCGCATACATTGTAAAGTGCTACTCGCAGATGCGAGCTGCTTTAATGATTGAGCGTGATTCTAGACCCGAGCAAACAAATAAAACAAGGGCTTGTGACATCTGTCAGACATCTTACCACTATATTTCTACTTTACTGATTCAAAGTAACCATAGCAACATTTTCTTTCTCTATTAAGATAGGCGTAAAGTTTATTTAGATCTCATTACTCTCGTACTGTATCACATCATGGGGAGGTGCAGCCAAAACTACTAGTGTGACTAGAGAGCGCAAAGGGCAATCATGAAAGTCTTCAACCTTTTCTGCTCCTTCCTTTTCCACTTGTACCTACAGTACTAACTAGTACCTGTTAGGCAATTATTTATCTTAAGCGCAGTACTCAAAAGGCATAAACCCCTTTCATTTAAAGCCCAACAAGTTGCTTTTCAGTCCATGTCACGACTACTTTTTGGTAACTGACAACTGACGTTGTAAGTCTTCGAACGTCACTTATGTAAACAAAAGAAATCAATAAGAAAATGTAGTAGAAATCGATCAAGATTTTTATCTCTTTTTACAAACGACTTGATCTTTTTCTCATGTTCAAATTCTTATTGTGATAGTATCATATATATCAGTTTCCCACAGAAGTTTCCCGGTACCCGCGGCAAAAGAATGACTTGTCGGAAGGAGTTAATATTCTCGTTAATTTGTTCGTGTGTCGGCGGCGAGTGCGCCCGACGTTCTTTGCGTAATTAATGGTAACACCTCATTTATTAAATTAGTTCAAGGGCCCGAGAATTTTCCTGCACGTGTGTGGAAAATCACCAACTTAACAAGACATCTGCTTTGCTCTACAACGTTTGGTTCATCTCTTTGAAGGAACAGACGAACACGGGTCTTATTAGCTGGTTAAGTGTCATAAAGATTACCAACTTATCAAGACACCTTTGCACTCGAGCGTGCCCTTGTATGTGTCTTATTATTGGCGATGGAGTGGAGGTCTTAAGTAGTTGGTTGGGGGTCACGTAGAACACAATGTAGCATGTAAAGAGTGAAGAAAATTAATCTATCAAAAGTGTACACTTGTTAAGACAGTGTGTGATGGATTTCAGTGTTTTGGGTTAATCTAAAAGCATGGTTTATTGCACAAACGATTGTGTATGTCATAATTTTAATTATGAACGAACACTTAAGGATTCGACTGTCGATTTTGACAATTAGATACAATGAATTGTGAATACTCGAAATTTTTAGTTAGCGGGCTGAAAATGACATTTTACACTTTCCTTCTTTCTGCTTAAGCGAAACCGCTGGGCAAAGCATTACTATATTGGAATAAAAACTAAATTATACACAACATGAATTTTAACTCCATAGTAAGCCTTTCACAAACGGTTCAATGCTCATAAAGGTAACAGGGGCCAACAAATTTATAGTCCAAACTATTCGCTTTGATCAATTACATTTTATTACACGCCTTAATTAAAGGGCCGTCAAACTGAAAGATTTATCGGAGGTTTATCCCATAACCTTAGCTTAGCGTTCAATAGGGGCTCCTTGAGGCCAGAGCGATTAGAGGACCATTCAAGTTTGAGGGCTTTATGATGTTTCGCATCAGTGTAGTGAGGACATTGTAATGTGCTCACGTTACTTGGACTGGTGGAGGAGTTATGCAATATTGTATTGAACAGATTGGCGAAGGTTGTTGTGACATGATTTGAGATACAAGTTTTGATGTGACATTAAAATACGGATGATATTTATTTTTATGAATCGCTAAGTGTACCTCTGCGTAAGACATATTATTTTATGCCAAGGATTATTTCATTGTATAGTTACTATAAATATTCATAAAATTATTCAACTTATTCACTGCGATTTTTTTAATAACAGGCGTCTTGTGTGCTCTAAAGATCAGAGTGCAATAGGCTGATGTTGAATTATAAAATGTAGTTATATGAATACAATTTGCTCAATATGTCATGAATAAATAAAAAAATAAAAATACTTTTTGAAATATGTGACTTCAAAGTACCTACGCAAATTTTATGTTTTTTATTAATCTAAAATAAATTTTGAAATTGTTTTCAGAATCTTCATAATTTAACAAATCAATAATTGTATGACAACCATGAACTTAAGCGCACATTTGAAAATGGCAAATTACTAATTGTCTCCATACAAATAGTCGTACCCAACACACAAATAACGTAACATGTAATAATTCAGTGAATAAAGGATTTTGATCTTACAAACGGTCCGGTAGTGTTGAATTTTTGATATGTTGTCTAGGATGGTTAGTCAGTGCTTAAAATGCAAAATGCACAATTCCCCCCCCCTCCGCGCCCGCCGCCATATTGAAAAAAACCGGCACTCTCTTCATATTTTTGCTCATATCTTCCTTTAGGAGCATTTTAGCTAGAAGAAAGCTTCGACAATGTTATAGAGAGTTAAATTTATAATATTAGAGAATTATATTTAGTTTATAGGACAGATAGTTACGGAGATATGCACATTTAAAAAAACTTAAGAAATTGCAATTTCCAACTCAAAAACAAACTTCTGGATTATATCTTCGTTTAGGAGCATTTTAGCTAAAACTACCCGTCCTTGAAACAAAATTTGAAGTGTAAATTATAGTAAATTTAATTCTCTACAACATTGCCCAAGCTTTGTTGTAGCGTTGCGCTCCGTAGGAATGTTGAACTTAGACGGTCATTTCTGACTTTGAGAGCAGTCTTTGTGTAGTTAGTCCCGTATAGACATTTGATCCCAATAAATAATTAAATCGATTGACATCTCCAAAAAAATGTCTACACACCTATTACCATCCCATGTTAACTCTAACCTTCAGGAATTAAGTTCAATTCTAATGCCTACGTCGCGTCGCGCGTCGCGTCTAAGCGGCTTTCGCAAAAAATTTCACCGATACGATTTCGTACCGTCATTCGGAGTTGCTCGTTATTGATGATTTTGTCCTCGACCGCTACTTAGTTACTACGCATGTCTTTAAAATGTATCTATCTTAAATGTCAGTGCTTATGTAGGAGCACTGATATTTTATAATGACAGTTCCAAGCCCGTCCCGTCCCTACGTTCCAGGGGTACAGTAGACCCTCCATCTCTGTCCTGAGCTGATTATAGTTCCGAAATTAAATGATGACTGAAGTGATATTAATCTACGAGTAAGCGCAAAAGGATTGGGCTTAGTTCCAATCTCACGCGTTATGAGCATGGGACCCGTAACACGTCGCACCGTTATACTAGCGGCCGTGTACACTTGGTTCCTTAAAAGACCTATTTTCCATTCTATTTTGGACCTTGTTAAATGTAATATGAAGTCGTTTTTTGTATATGACTTATTTTGATCTTAGATTGATGTAGATTATACGTACATTTATCAGACGCTTGTAATGTAAATGGACACGGTCATTGGCATTAGTTCAGAGAGACCCTGATTTCGCTGAAAATAGATATGTATATAGTTAATTATAATCAGTGTGGTAGATGTAGAAATAATAGTAACTTATTTACATCAAATTGCAATTATTATGGCAGAAGGAGGCTACTAAATGTTAACATTTGTACCTAAATACCACCTGGTATATAGGTGGTGAAAGTAGTTCAACGTCGGTGGTTGGTCTTTGTAGATGGCATTGCCGAAAAAGGTCAACCAACTAAATAGCAACTATAAGCAACAAAGGGCAATTATCCTGCTTACTTTGTAGACAATGCTAACACGGCCGTGATATATGCGCAGTAAATTCTAATGCCGCGGCCCCGCGAGGTGCCGCCGTAAAGCCTCGAATACGGAATGATCATAATAAAGTATGATTTCTTGGTCGGGGACGCGGCCCTAACTCGGATAATCACTCCTCAGGCGTACCCATATAATTCCTTAGTGCATAATGAAAGTTGATTAACATTATACCCGAGACTCGTGTGTGTGTGTCCGCCACAGATTCCGAGTCCTAATTAAGAGGGAGGGCGGGCCGGCGGCGGAGGCGGTATCGATCATCGCCCGCCAAGGAATCGACGCAGGGACCCGCAAAAAAGGGGCCTTCATCCGAAAATCAAGCTAAGCCGTCCGCTCTCAGCACATGTGTTTTGATTTAAATGCCTGCTAAGGGTCAGTTTAACTCGTGCGCGGAAATGGGTACGATTTCCAAACCCGATGTGAATAATTACAAGGCTTACCGCCGCTTACCTACTGCCTTATAGTGATTTGCATATTTTCTTGTGGCTTTATGCCGGCTGTCCACTGGGTTACGGGATCCATTCGATGGAGCGTATACGCATAAATGCATATTCAGTTGGATTAAAGCATATTCTAATGGCTTAATAACAGAGCGGCGAGAAAATTATTTTCTTCAACACTGTTAAAGCAGTCTCTATACATTTTCATATTGTCTTTGTGTTAATTTAGCAAATGGTGTCAATTGAAAATAAAGCCGAATAAAATGCGATGAGACGGGTTCCTTAATGAAATTTTTACTCGTTACTGCATATTAACTAGAAACCATTGCCTCGGAGCTGCCCTAAGAGGGAAAGGGTTCGAAACAAAGCCAATGCAATTTGGGGGAGACTACATATCGAAATGATTTCCAAACGTCAAACTGCTAACATAAGCTACAAAAATATAGCAAACAAAATATATTTTTTACTTGAGGATTTTAATGGGTTATTGCCAAAACCGAGACGTCAAAAATGCGCTCCAAACTTGAAGGAGGTTGAAAAATGACTGTGCAGTGTTTCAGTATCCCGTTTGTATGGAGAGGGTTAATTTCTTCGCCGCCAAATCGTATTAACCTGTCGAAACTGACGGCAGTAGATAGATGACTGGTCTTTCAATAAAAGTCTGACTTGTAAGCTTGTACCAATTTGGGGTTGGATTATCAAAACGAAGGCGCTTCGCTATTTCTGTAACCTTTAAAAATAAAGCAAGTGATCGTCTTTACTTGTCTGTGACTGTTTCTCGTTAAAGCGTTAGATAAGACGTCGATAAAAACAAAACACTAACAAAGCTGCTTATAAAAAACGTTGGAAAACACTTATCGCGCTCAAGTGCAAATCGTTGACTGTCACTTCAAATCCCGGGCTCCCGGACACGGCGGGAAAAGCAACAAAAATAACAATCAAATAGAGCATCCGAGGAAATGAGATCTGAAGGAATGATCACGCCCGACCCTGGGGAGCGGTTGCCTCTTCAAAAAGGACTTAATCTCTCAATTCGCTAAGGAGTTAAGATTTAAAAAATATTTCCCCTCCTTTGACACGTCGCCGGGTTTTTTCGCGGGATCTCCGGCGGGATGTCACTCACTTTGTATCGGCTTTGTTGTGAGAGGTTAAGCGTCGGTTTATTAGGCTTGGCTTCCCATCTGCAAACAGAGGGCTCCTTGTACAATACTTTAAGCAAATCACTATCTTATTTTTATAAATGCGATAAATTTTATAAGATAATACCGTACAATCTGAACCTATTGTACCTTTTTATTTAAAACTTAGTTAGTCGATATCCTATTAGTATCGACTAGCTCTATTAATTACAATAGATATTGATTAAGTCGATACCTTTATTGTGAATAATACAATAAAATAGTAGCTATAATCTTTCTTTATTTCAAAGGGTTAGTCTCAAAATTTTGTTAAGCCACGACATATTTGGGATACAATCCGAACAACGTAAAGCGATTTCCCTAATGGAAAAGCCACGCTACCGAACACGTACGAGTACGCTCCAACAGGCAACTTTCTCATACAGTATTAAAAATCATCGGCACAATGCAGAAGCCCTTGCGCAATCAATACAAGTGAGCGGGGTAGCTTGGCAACGGGTGTTAATTAAGAATACGTGACAAAAGACAGACATGCACACAAACACAAGTAGCGTCCAAAAAGGTCCGGATTATGTGACCCTTTGCGCTTTTGATTTTAGCGCGTCGCGGCCGGACCGTCTAATTTGAAAGGAGACGACAAATCTGGCTTCGGGGCGCTTAAGCGTATCGCTACACGTGACGCCGATATGAATGTTGATACAATGCAATAATGGGTGAAGGCGGTTGCCATGGTTACTAACCCCACTTGAATAGTCCCTGATCATTTAGAATTTAGATTTAGGCCCGGTCAGCGCTTTGGCCGCTGACTCGACTCTGCACTGGGATAATTAGCAGGCAAACAAGGAACACCCGCACAACTTTCGACCATTCAGGTGCTCTGCAAACACCGCTGCAAGAAGTTTAACAGCAGTTTAATTGCGGGGCGAAAACAGAAGCGTACTGAAAACACTTTAGGTTCTGTGAAAAGAACCAGGTCGGTAATACTGGAGTAGCTGTTTGCTTAGTTGCTGAATTGAAAACGCGAATGTAGCAGAGTTATGGAGCGTTTTATAATTGCGTCCTATTTAACATTTATAAACTTTGCTAGTGGTTTATTTTCAATAGCGCTGAGTAATATTCAAACTGCAGACCTAGTACTTTATTCATTTAATTGTATAGTGAATTATTCTTCATTTCATTCCAAAGATAACGTTTACTAAATGAAATATGATAAAAAAAGAAAAAAAAAGAGATTAATAGTACCTACTAGTATATAATAAAGCATTTGGAAAAATATCATCTGGTCGTAAAACGGTATTTTTTCTTATTCTTAGGTACCGATATTATTCGTATGTTCAAAGGCGGACGTACAAAAGAAATTAAGAATAAATTAATTCAATCAATATCTCGTAAACCTTAAATTATGAAATTTTGCAACAAGTAAGTTGTCATAAAACATATAAAGAGCAACATTCTCCTATAACAACTCCGAAACATTGTTTCCCATCTGTAACGTTTCGGCATCATTTGTTCGATGGTATTCTTTTCTGAAACCCGTAACATTTTCAGGATTTATAAAAATCGTTTTAAAGAACCTATTAGGTTACGTTAGGTTTGTTTTAGAAAAAAAATACATTATTGGATAAAAAAAAAGATTTAAGACAAAAGAAAATTATGCGAAACGTTACAGATGGGAAATAAAAATTAGTGCAACCCATGATATTTGGTGAAACTAAAGTTGGTAGTGCAAATAAGGAAAACACCTCAAAATCTTCTTATTTCCAGTTAGTAGTAACGCGTATTTTATTAATAAGTTCTTTTGCTGTTGGTGGTTTAGCTTTTCTTTGTTTATTGATGTTAAATATGAAAATTAGCACCTACACCAGGTAAACCAAGTTCCAACTAGCCCACACTAGTCGTGTAAACTAGGCTGCACATTACATTCACTCACACACGTCGCGAGTTAATTTATCGCCCCGTGTGTCCGCACCTTAACCCTCAGTGCCGCTGACAAGCCCGATTTATGGCCCGTGTGCAACCGCCCTAAACAAATCAACCGCTGGTTACAGGCCACGTGAAGGGAATTTTAATACAGTCCAGATGACTCTCAGATTTGAGGAAGGATTTCTAGTTTCGGTTTGGTTGACCAACAGGCATTGATATGAGTAGGTATGACAAAGGACAATTCATGCGTCGAATTCTTACTCTAGGTAGGAGCTGTAGGGAATGTGCACGAATGATAGGTGGCAGCACTATATATGTAAATTAAATGATTCAGATTGGTGGCACCAGTTGGCAGCACTTTCGTTTTGCATGTTACCTATAGCGTATTTGAAATGTAATTCGCGCCATATTACTCATAAATACCTTAATTCATACGAACTCTCGTCTTAACTTTGAATTAACGACCTATAAAAGTCGCTAAGACCCACTGAACGGAGTTATTATTATAATCTAAGTAAACCTCATCACCATTTCAACCAGAAAACCACAGCTATAGGTATATACATACAAGTCTGTAAAATATTTCTACAATAACTGATTCTGATAAACAAAGCAAATATATTAACATAGAAAAGTTTCCAAAACTTATAATGTGTAACTTATCTTAGACTTATAGAAACAAAAACACAAATCTTCTCAGAAACCAAACCAAAACGATGAAAATTGACATACGCCAGTAGTAAAATTGACAGATACTTTTGCTGACCGTACTACCTAATTCAATAACAATAGTTGTTAACATTATTATACACGTATCGAGAAGGGTGTATAAAATGCGTTAAGTATTGGCGTGGCTCACGCTAAGACACGTAAATCTCTAATCCCGGCCGGCGCGCGAGTCGATATACCCAAGTTTCGTCTCACGTGCGCTTACACTGCTGCCGACAAACTGTGGGGTGAAATGCGCTAACCTAAGTAGCACTCAGGCTGTACAAGCTCTTATTCAGCATGTGTGCTACGTTGGCGTAAATATTTTTTTCTACTCCAGTACTTTTTTTTTGTCATTTATATAGTTACTAACTCTAATATAAAGACATAAATTACGAAAGTCTGTAAAAGTCTATACTCAAAGTCTATTGCCCAAAAAAACACTGCTAAACGATGTTATAATGTCGCCAAAAAAGCATCACTTAGTACCACAGATTACAAGATAAACAGTATTTTGACACGATTAAAAAAAATGCCCGTTAGTTAAAACGTAAAATATTTTTTTGCCTTTAGCGGTTTTTGTTTTCGGAAATTTCATTCCCGTTGGCTAAATAACCATTTTTCTGGGGTCAAAAAAATGCTTTTAGTGGAGGTTAGACCTTTTTCTAAAATCGTGATGCATGGGTATTGCACGTTAGCTGTTTATCCCAACTGGTGAAGCACAAGTTTATGGTATTTACGCTAATAGTCTAAAAAATTATAATGTTTCATCCGAAGTTTAACCGCTTCATTCTTATTGTTTTTTTCAACATTTGCTTCAATAGTCATTTTATCCGCACTCATTAATTGTATCATTTTTTGGGCTCCATAAAAACAAAATACTGCGGGTAAGCGTAAAAAATTTCAAGGACTTAGGAGAGGTCCGACTCGTTAGTCGTCGGTCAAAGCTACTCGAGGAAGGATGTGTCGACTTTCGTGCCAAATTTTGCTGATCGAGAGTCCATTTTACTTTTCGTGAATATCGGGTTAGTTTTAAATAGTGTTAATTACATTAAACTGTTTTGACTGCGTGAATTAACGAAGGCACACTTAAGTTTAAATAAATGTGTATTATATTATTAAGTGATATTTATACACAAAATAGGTAAATAATTGGCAAGCCGCCTTTTTGTAAATATTATTTTTAACAAACGAACCGTGCACAAGCGCATGTGAGTAGGCAGTATTGAGTTTTATTAACGCGTCCGATGGTCGTTATTTCTGCGCGTGCATGTTGCGGGGGTGTAAGTCCCTACCGTCTTACTTGTGCAAATGTAGGGATGTAATTAATAAAGTTTTGCCACTTATTCACTCATTTCACGTTTCTTTGGACAGGTTTTTCATACAACAATTGTACAAATGGTATATTAAATATACAAAATTATTTTACTTTTTATATATTTATAGCAAAGTAAAATATACCAAATAAATTACAAATATACTTTATATTAAACTAGGGTGCCGCTGGCAGCGGGGCAAAGCCGAAGTGGTTCTCGTCATGCGGGATGGTGATGTCGACGAGTACTGTCTGGTGCTTGGATCGATCTACCAACACGATATCAGGCTTGTTGGCTACAATATAGTCCTGTCTGTGGTGATAGATCGATCCCACTAGAGCGTGGCACGACCAGTCTCGAGAACTGGCATCGGTGCATACTTGTAGTATGGCACCGCAGACTCCACAAGACCGTATCGAAGAGCAAATTGCTGGTGAATGATCCTGGTTACTTGGTTATGTCTGTGCAAGGACTCGCCGTTAGCAAGATGTGACGGCGGGATGCCCGACAAATGTCGACCGTACCGTCCTTCAGGATATATCTCCGGTAGTTGTTCATCATCATTACTTAGTCCGCAATTGCAGACAAAACCTTCGGTTTCCCCGTAGAAATCAGCCGAACCAAAGCGTAGCCAGTTCATTGACGCGAGCGGATCTACATCGGGCCCCGGGCCTTGTATAACCGTCCGAGTAGCTCCCTGCTCTTCCATACATACCTGCGGTCATCGATGTGAAGCACCTTTGATCTGCGCCAGTTTTCGTTTGTCAAGGAGAGAGCGGTGAGGCGTTTGTCAACTGCTACTACATCGCGATAAATTGCACACTCGTTGTTTAGGAAATACTTCCTAAGACTGTACACCTGGCAGTTATCCTTGGCGTTTAAAAAGCCACGGCCTCCACACTTACGTAGGATGTACAGTCTCATCAACTGGTGAGCGTGGCTGCCTCATGCGATGTGTAGAGAACATCTGACGGACCCTCGAATTCAGAGCGTCTCGTTCGGTCTGAGTCCAACTTAATACGCCAAAAGAGTAAGTGAGGAGGTTATCACAAGTGCACGCCTGATCGCCACCGGACAAAATACTGTTAAATACTTTTGTCAAGCAACCAAAAAAACGGTATTTTAACGCCTGCCTAATGTTTCCACCCGCAATACCCAATGACTGTATCATACCAAGGTACTTGTAGGTTCCAGCTTCGGAGATAGGTCTGTTCCGTTTCGTTTGAGGGCGCGACTGAAGGTTTCAGTTACTTCCAGTAGTTCCACCATATTGTGGTGTTTTGGTGCATAGTTACAGTCGGCCATTTACAGCAGATGAGAAATGACCTCACCCTCTCTTAAAAGCCGGGAATTTCCGGCTTCTAAGAGGGGGTTAACCTAGTCCTGAATCCTTGAGCAGAGTGATGAGCTGAATCAGGGCTAGACAGAACCACTGAGGACTTAATATGTCAACTTGGAAAATACCTCTCTCAATCCTTATCAAATCCTGCAGACCAGGAATACTGTTCTTATCTGTTGGCTAGGGCGACCAAGTACCAGCTTCTCCCTCTAGACCGCATTCAACGGAGAGTGACTCGTATCGTCGGCTACCAGTCAATTTCAGATCGCCTTCACTCCTTGGCGCTGCGTAGAGATGTAGCCTCTCTCTGCATCTTTTATCACTTACATATATAACTTTCACCACTTAGATAGTTAGTAGTCCACAACTGTGCGTTTACTAGAAATTTCTTGACCCGCACGACTGCATTGTGAAATGAAATCTCGCTTGCGGTATCGGACGAAGAAAAGAGCGTACTCCCACTTGAAAGTGCTGGCAGCGCACTTGTAACTCCTCTGGTGTTGCAGGCGATGGACGACCGTTATGGATTTCCATCAGGCAATCCGTTTGCACGTTTGCTCCCTAAGACATAACATCCCCGCCACCTGATGGACTTATTATTATTTTTTAGTGTCAAGATAATTTATTGGCAATGTCTGGACATAGCAAAAACATGCCTGTCTTTCGTACTAACCGAAATAAAATTATCAAGAGCATGCTTAATACTTTGATGGGAGGTGAAAAGAAGGCTTTTGCACGAAAATTTCAATGTGCACCTCAGAAGAACATAAAACTGGTGCAGCCAAGTTTTTTTTAATTGGCTCCAATTCTCTATGCTCCTTATTATTCTGTTACTTAATTAAAGCCATTCTGGTTTAGTAATGTTATTATAAGATTTTCTTATAGCATAAACTTTGTCAGGAATGGCCCGACATATATTTCGAACTAGTAAGGAGATATCCATCCGTGATCATAGTAAATTATTTTTTTATATGAGTTTAAGCCCTTTAAAATGATCCTACCCGTATATATTGAAGCCATGTTTTATTATTAAGCGAATTTATAACATAAATTGAAGATTTGCAGAAATTAAACTCAATTCAAGACTCCATAGCGGAAATTTAACAATTAATTCTAGTTTGCATTATGGCACAAAAACTAAAGAAAGGATTTACTTTAGTGCAAGTGTTTCTTAAGAAATTATACATGACTTGCTTAATGGAGCAAATGTTCAGTAATGCCTTTTATTCGGTTACAGTTTTGTAATACTAGCCTAGTTATGCATTTTTATGGCTTAATGTTTGAAGTTAACACTCATTTTAGTTAACTACCCGTACTGAAAGCAATGCTAAAAATGCCAGTTAAGCCCGATTGGCTAACGTGCAATTTATTTCTAAAATACACGTTATTTCGAAAAATAGCAATCATAGTTAAATTTTCATCGCAGTTATCTTCTACTCGTCAATACATCATTTTATCGTATAATAAAAAGAAAAAAAGTTATGAATTTTTTTCCGAAAAAAATATTTTGTTTTTGCTCTACTGTAAAGTTTCATAAATGCACGTTAGTCAATTAGTCGTTCCAGCGTCGATGTAATTATTTTATTTGTTGTTTATTTGCATTTTATTTATGAAATGTCGAGTCGTAGAAAAAGTATTGTATGCAACGTTGTATAAGTAGGTCAAAAAACGCTCGTGGCATCTTTCTTACGATGACGCTCACATCGTAACCCATGCCGGATTATGCGATCGACGACACAAACGCGATTCTCCCTATGCGTGATTCTACACAAAATGAGTTCAACACAACTGCAGTTTACTACATTCGTGATTCCACACAGCCGCTATTTTAACGCAATCGGGATTCAACCTATTCGTGGTTCTGCTCAATATGGGTTCAACGCAATCGCAGTTTACTACATTCGTAATTCCGCTCATTTTTTTTTTTTTTTGATGTGACAACGTCTAATAAATTGATGAACGCCGGCCGCGCATACGAAAAAAGATGACGTCATTGTAGCAATACTTTGTAGCGCCGTGGACATGACGTCATTGTAGCAATACTTTGTAGCGCCGTGGAAGGGAAGGGGAACCACGTGACTGACACAAGCCTACGTCATCATGCTGTTCACAGATTCTCAAACTTTAAAATGTGTCTCTTCCCTCTTCCCTCTTCCCTCTTCCCTCTTCCCTCTTCCCTCTTCCCTCTTCCCTCTTCCCTCTTCCCTCTTCCCTCTTCCCTCTTCCCTCTTCCCTCTTCCCTCTTCCCTCTTCCCTCTTCCCTCTTCCCTCTTCCCTCTTCCCTCTTCCCTCTTCCCTCTTCCCTCTTCCCTCTTCCCTCTTCCCTCTTCCCTCTTCCCTCTTCCCTCTTCCCTCTTCCCTCTTCCCTCTTCCCTCTTCCCTCTTCCCTCTTCCCTCTTCCCTCTTCCCTCTGCCCTCTTCCCTCTTCCCTCTTCCCTCTTCCCTCTTCCCTCTTCCCTCTCCCCTCTTCCCTCTTCCCTCTTCCCTCTTCCCTCTTCCCTCTTCCCTCTTCCCTCTTCCCTCTTCCCTCTTCCCTCTTCCCTCTTCCCTCTTCCCTCTTCCCTCTTCCCTCTTCCCTCTTCCCTCTTCCCTCTTCCCTCTTCCCTCTTCCCTCTTCCCAAATTTTAAAGTTTGAGAATCTGTGAACAGCATGATGACGTAGGCTTGTGTCAGTCACGTGGTTCCCCTTCCCTTCCACGGCGCTACAAAGTATTGCTACAATGACGTCATGTCCACGGCGCTACAAAGTATTGCTACAATGGCGTCATCTTTTTTCGTATGCGCGGCCGGCGTTCATCAATTTATTAGACGTTGTCACGTCAAAAAAAAAAAAAAAAAAATGAGCCGAATTACGAATGTAGTAAACTGCGATTGCGTTGAACCCATATTGAGCAGAACCACGAATAGGTTGAATCCCGATTGCGTTAAAATAGCGGCTGTGTGGAATCACGAATGTAGTAAACTGCAGTTGTGTTGAACTCATTTTGTGTAGAATCACGCATAGGGAGAATCGCGTTTGTGTCGTCGATCGCATAATCCCCCATGCCACTCGCGTTTTTTGCCCCCTCTTATACAACGGTTGCATAAAATATTATTGTAGATGGCGTATTAATTTCATAATACGCCGTCTACAAAAATATGTAAACTGTTTTATTGTATATTATATAATTAAATAAATAAATAAACAAATATCGGACAACCTCACACAAATCGATCTAGTCCCACATTAAACTCAGGAAGGCTTGTGTTATGGGTACTAGACGACGATATACGCACTTATATAGATAAATATATACTTAAATACATAGAACAACCATGACCCAAGCACAAATATTCGAGTTCATCACACAAATATTTGCCCTGGCCGGGATTCGAACCCGGGACCGCTGGCTCAGTAGGCAGGTGTCTACAAACCGAGCCTAACGCGTCGTCGTTCGGCTCGGTTTGTAGACACAAGTAAGTTCGTATTAAGTATTGGCGTGGCTAGCGCAAAAACACTAAAACTTGCAAAAGAATAACTTCGTCTAGATATTCTTGAGCGTGATTGTTTTTTTTTATTTTGAAAGAAATAATGTAAAGATAACGGAGAAAGCATGACACCGATTTTCAAAAGCCAAATAAAAAAAATCGACTATAAAGTTAAATACGCGCAGGTGTGTATCCTGTAGACGAGAGACACAAAACATCAAAGAATATCTTAATTTTCTTTTTACGATTATCTAGTCTTCTACGTAGCTCGAGTAAGTACAGATTTAGCATCATTAGCCCCCCATCTATGAGTGCCTACAGGTCGCTTTCTCTTACGCAGACGAGAAACTTTAAGATTTCATTCGTATTATCGTGCAATTCGCAGCTAGCTCTAAAGCCGTAATTAGAAATCCCAGAATTATCAACAACTTCCATTATTACGGGGACAAGTTCTATGCAGTTTCGAGTAATCCAGTTACATGCTTAGTGCTTATATGTATACCTAGTTATCAATCGATATTGGAAGAGTATACTTGCATTTCAGAATTATTTTCTAATACTCATTTGTTTAGGTATTTACCGAACCGAAATTACAATGACATCACCTGACTTGCGGATTTCAGGCAATCAAAGTAATATTTTGTATTTGTGGCTCTCATTAGGCAGATGGATTTAGGGGTTCCAATATTTTTTTGTATAATTAGTCCCGGGATCTTGCAACCTCCGCCCAGGCAAATCCTGAAATTGGAATCCCTAATACTAATAATAGTTGTCCCAAAGGTTGTCTGGAAGAGATCGTTTTTTAGCGATAAGATCGCCTATTGTTTGCCTCTATTGTAATGTTAAGTGTCATTTGTATTTGTATCTCTTTCTTCTTGAGGTGTGCAATAAAGAGTATTCTATTCTATTCTATTCTAAAAGTTTATTTATTAAACCTGTATTGGCCATTAAAAATGTGGTCTTAATGCTTTAAAGCGTTCTTTACTAGTTAGCATTTGATATGACTGCTTGCTCGTATGTCTCTGGCAGTGTAAGCGTATCATATACATAATTGGGAGCAAATCCCTGTTGGAGGCGGAGGGGCAGGTTACTTAGCGCGTGTTCGGGGAACTAATGAAATTTGCCCACGCACGTCACTGCTGGTCAATACATAATAAATTGACAATCCTATCGACTGAGAAACTATTGGATTACATAAGCTAGTACGACTTAATATGTCAAGTATAAAATAAATAAAATTGCTTTACAAAAACCTAAATCTATCTGAGTAATTCCATCATGATATAACACTCGTAACCTCATGTAATGAAGGCAATAAATAAACAGATAACTAATAACTGATTATACCTCAGCTCACCTCAGCGTCATATGCTGACACAGTGTGCTCTCATGTGGCTGACGTAAGCTTATTTTTAAAGACCCGCGCCCATAACGGGCATGGCAGGCTTCTTTTCGCATTTAACACAAACAACCGATAGAGTAAAGTTATATGGCGGCTTTTCCCAAGATCAAGTGAGGGAACGCTCTGTGCGGTTTCTCAAATGTTACAGCATAAATCTTCCATTTCACCCCATATTTACTCGTACATCGTTTTAAATGACATAAAATTTTCAAAAAATCTGCATATTGGCGAATCGATTTTTTGATTGCTTTTATGTAAACGTCACTGGCGTTACTCAAACTATCTCTGGAGTTATCAATAAATCGGGCTTCTAATATACATAATTTTCTGTTTATTAGATTAAACAGTTGGCCCACTGAGCGTTTTAACATAAATAGAGAAGGCATTTTATAGGTGAAAATTTACAACGAGGTTTAACACATGTGTGTTGGTCATAAAGTTGATTCGCTCATTTATTACCAACCTGGCTACTCACAAACTGTAAATAAACCAAAAAATGTGACAAAAACCCATCACTCTCAGCAGTTTCATAATGACATAATAACCCAGCTAGCTCACGATCTGCGGGTACTCGCGTGCGGTGCTCGGTACCTCTGTATCGATCCGCAGCGAACGACAGAAAACTTTCTAGACAGCTTTTATATGCACCTCTTTGCTGTAAGTATAGCGGGGTATAGCGGTGCGGTGCGTTCCCGACATTTGAACATCAATTGGGTAAATACAGGAATGCTCAGTGAGGCGTGAAATGCGTTTTTTTTATTTTATGATTATTATTTCATTACCAACCTATATCTAATAATCTATAAGAACTGGAGATAAAATCAAAATTAGGATACTTACCTACCCTCACCACACATCATAAAAATATATAATGATGTCTCGAGAAAGTTTCCTTAAATCCTTATAATTGTGGCCGTGAGTAAAAATATGAAATATAAACTTATTTAGCTGTGTAACATTCCTGTGTATTTATAATTGCTACTACAAATAATTGTACTACACTCAAATAATAAATAGATGTAACTATTCATAAATTGGAACTAACTATCGTAATATTATTTTGTACTTAAGTTACGGAATAAAAAAGCAAGCTTTCATGAAATAATATTTGATGAATCTTTTTTAATTAGGGTTCCATATTACAGATAATTTCAACGTCTGAAGTACCTAGATTAAGTATAAAAGTAATCAGACATTTTCAAATAATAGTCGGGCTATCATGTTTAACTATAAAGTGAAATTGGGTTTAATAATAATAAAAAAGAGATTACCTGATTTATAATTTCAAAAAAAGTTGTTACAAATAGATGTTTCATAACGGTATAACATTCGTACTAAATTCAGCAAAATTCTAGTTCAACGTGTATGCATGTCACCGTGTCAAATTGTATTTAGCCTCACAAACCCCACAGCAATTTTATAATTACCTCGTCCGTTCACAAACGAAGGTAGACAGCTGAAATTCATAACAGACGTAATTAGAGTTCAATTAGTGCGAGCTGAAAAACGTAACGTTTCATTGCTGACGTCAAACGTGACGTGACGTGCAACCGACAGATGATAGGGGTACGAGTATACGAGAGCCGTATTGCGCGAGCGATGGTGATATGATGCAAAATTGAGATTAGTGTGTAACGGTTTATTTTTTAATTCAACTCATTGTTAGGATTTATTAAGCGTAATGGATATTAAAAAATAGTGGCTGGTGAATTTATATTTTTGCTCTGTTTGAAACATATTGCACTGAAAGAATTTAACCCAAGTAGCGAATAAGCGCATATTTACAGCCCTTACATAGCTGTTATAAGCTGAAAAAAGGCTTTATAAACGCTTAATACATCCTGTGTGCTACGTGGGAAGGCATACCGTGAAATCGTCAAATTTTGCCCTAGCGGGTAAAAGTCCCTGCGGATTTAAATAAAACTAAAAATAATTTTAAAATCCTAAACGAGATTGATTTTTTAAGCTAAATATAAATCGTCGTCTATTTGTTAAAGAAATAATCCAAACATTTTTATCTTTTTTATGCTTTGAAACCAATGGTGGCCTTTACCCGCTAGGGCAAAATTTGACGGTTTCACGGTAAAATTGACACTCCGGACGTCAATATTGAGGTGATGAAGACGTCGATGTGACCGACGGGAGACGGGAGCAGAGGCCGCATTGCATGAGTGATGGTCTGGCCGAGACTTAGAGGGCCAGGGACTTGGCATTTGGGGCGTCCCCTATCTCAAAACGCTTTTCAGCACATCTTATCGCAACGTCACTAGTCGCGCGACTCAGCATCATCTGTCATGCTCGCACGGTATTGAAACGAAACTGATAGGTACTGTATGTTGCTCGGCAGAGTCGCGTGTCACAGTTATGCTAGAGGTGCTGTACGTCTAGCGTAACTTAACATCCGACTCTTTGTAGTGCGAGAAATACTACCTGTCACTTTTCTTTTAATACCGTGCGAGCAAGGCAGGTGACGCTGAGTCGCGCGACACGGAAAGTCGCTGTTGTGACAGTTTGTAGGTAATACCGTCAGCGCATCGTCGCCGATTACTCGGAATACGGCCGTGACGTAGTAATTGCAAGATCCCATGTGGGGTAAGTCTAATCAGCTATGAAAATTAGGTTCCGCTGCGTATCTTCTGCTTTGTACCGCTAATGTGGAATTTAATTACCATTTCGACATAACGTTACGCTGTTACGTTAGATGTACATTTGGGCTTGTGATCATTCTGCTGTCTAATTTGGATAATAATTGCCAGGTATAGCGTTTTGGATACGTTCATTGTTAAAATAAAACGCATCTTGTTGTATGATTTTATGTGTGGGTCGAGTCAAATTAGGTTCTTAACACACTTATTTTTTTAGGTAAGAACATATTATTGCTAGCCCATAAAGGACAGAGATATTTCATACAAAAAAATAAAATCATAGAAAAACAAACAGTAATAAATATTTATTTGATGTGGCAGAGATATAAAATTTTGAACTACGCATTTAAGACACAATTTGCTAAGGGGAAGCGAGTTTGAAGAGCTGGCAGTTTCTTCGCACAGCAAGGAAATGCTGCCAGTATACTTGGTACCATGTTGCAAGGAAGCAATTTCCTACAGTTGATTTTAAATTTCACGTAATTCAATATTATATTTTACCGTTTATAATCTCAAAAATGTGGAAATTTTCATAATAAAATTGCATGTCTACTTCGGATGTAGTTATCACCATTCCTTATCTCCATACACAACTATTGCAAGTCCGAGTCCAATTTACTTTTGATCTATAGTAAGATACGGAACTACACTGTAGTCTTGGCTCCCGACCTGATCATCCATCATCCAATTAGCCCCGCGATCAATCATCGGCCCGATCACTCCCTGGGCCACGCACCTCGGTTTTTTCCCACTTTTTGTGTTCAACCACCGGGGGCTTGTTGATCACGTGTGTGTATTGATAGATTATGATTTTGTTGATATCCTTATTAGGAATTATGTGTGTTTTGATTTATAGGTACAGTTTGGACTGTATTCAGTGGAAATATTTTTTAGATTACGGATTGTTGGATATTTAATTTTTTACGCATAATTTGTCTCAGTGCTATTGTAATTTGCTACAATATTTTTTTATAGATATAAGCATAATTTTTGTGATTTAGACAGATATCAATCTAATATATTAGACAAATATAGTTGTTTATTAGTTTGTTGTTGGAACCCCATTCATTAATTCTATGACTTTGTTGGATGGAATTTTTCCAAGTCATCTGCGACAATCTCCAATAAAAAGAAAACGGATGACGTGACACCGACAGCACAACTGTCTCAAATCGGCAGTCATTCAATCCCGCTAATATAAAACCCAACAAAACGTCTCGCTATCAAAAGATGAACAATAATTCTCTTTTATTACGCGCCAAAGTGGGAATCTCATTGTCGGCGAGGAAATAAATAATATCAGGAAGGAAAAGAAAAGGGAAATAATACAACATAAAATATTAAGATTCACCCTGGATTGGCATCATTTTGCGGTCGCCACGGATTTCTTTTAAGGGGGCGAGAATACCTACATCTTTGAATCTTAATGTTATTTGCATATCCGAAAAGTCATGAAATAAATCAGCCGAGACGGACAGGGGACGGCCATTCATTACATCTTCTTTCTACACAAGTAGCAATTAATGTAAAAATCTCATTCTGTTTTCCTTACCTTCTATATTTTATCAATCATATCGTTTCGTTTCATATTCCATCAAAAAAATCTTCACGGTAAAGAAACCTAATAGATTCAACACGTAACTTCGAATTCGGGGAAATAAATTCTCCAAATCACAGTTTCCATTTAGAAATCCTTGTGCGCGTCGAGGGCACACTTATGGGGATAATGTCAGGATCCAGCATCAAATTGTGCTGCATTGTGCGGCAAATGCGAGAAAGTGTTAGGGCGAATTTACATAAGTCGAGACAGAGGCTTCGAAGAATACGTAGGAAAATATTCAGGAGGTGATGAGAGCCCTCCGGCCGCGACCTCTATGCATAGCATTTATGATGGGGAAAATATTTACAGCCGGTGCGAAAACGCAATATTTATGGAGCGAAAAGAAAATAGCGCAGCTATTCATGCGGGGATTTTAGCACATTCCTGCACTAAGCGGTTTATTGTTTCGCGGAGATAAAAAGGAAATTGTAAGTTATTGTTTTTAGAATATCCGCTTCTATGATATAAGTCCCGTGGTTGCTTGTTGCTTTGCTTATATGGCTATATAGGTGAGTAGAAAATATCGTTTTATATATTTGAATAGAATTTATACGTTGTAATTTTAGTTAGCGTCGCGTCTATATTATTACGTTTATGCAAATTTTGCATAAACATAAACACGCATTTTGGTGTAAACAAGCCAGCAGACGTCAGAAAGCGTGGTTTTTGTTTACAAACCGACTGTGACCGCTATCGATTGTGCAGGCGGCAAAGTTTTTATGAATTAACCGTTAAACAAGTAAAGAAGAACAATGAAAAAACAAACTCTCCAAACAAAAATCGATGACAATCTGGGCCAAAAACTTTGGGGAACTTTGCCGACAAAAAGATTTATATACTTATAAAAAAGTGAGCGGGAAAGGAACTTTTCGAAAAACTTTAAATTGCAACCTTGAACCGGGTGAACTCTGTTTCGAATTACTATCAGGGAAAGTTTTTAATGCCGAGTGGTTGATAACTTGATAAGTCTGTGCGAGTGTTCTTGTCGTTGGGGTTAAATATGATGGGGTAATTTTACTTTTGATTGGGGTTGCCCCTGTGTCTTGCATCGGAGAGGAGCGAAGAGTGCGATGAACTGGATCGATCGCCGCACGCGCTCGCGGCTTCAAACTTTCGGGTCCGCTTTAATGAAACAATTCCGTCAGGCAACTTCACCGAATTTGGGTCATTGCGTACTCGTGTGCAGCGCTCATAGCCCGGGGATATTTCATTTCGTGTTTCGGCGTGTTTCAATGTAAACATAAAAAGTATTATTAGTTCGCCGGCTAGTTCATTCCGAGCGACTGTGCCCTAAACGATTACTTATACACATTGAGATGTTTGGCTATGAAAACGGTTTACAAATTTGTGCTAACTTCTCAAAGGAAAAACAGAAAGTATAACGTGATAATTAAGTAAAAGCTGTTTCAGTGCTGTACCGTAAAAACGTGTTTGCAAGAACAATATGCCATCAACATTTCCATCTCAAAAGCATTTAAGAGACAAGCTCGTCAATTGAGAGCTCGTTTCCTTTATTAACTGTTAACTAGGCCCGGGTGTTTATGTAAATTGTTATTGCTTTTTTTAAGAAAAAAACTCGTTTGACACGTCGCGAGTTTACGTTATTACTGGAGGAAATCTCCGCTTAGCCCCACTCGGGACACAATGGGATTTTGAAGGTAAATAAGTCTTTAAAAAAGGAATAAGTAAATTAGAAGCGACAAGATAGGCATCTCCCCTATTTTTTCGAAGTTGGGGCGGCAAGAGGCGATCGCCGTGGGATGTGCGACTATGGAGAAATTTACGGCTTGCGCTGGTTTCTGAAGTTAATCGAGATAACGATTTATGACCACATTTCTTTGCATTTGAATTGTAAGATTCGTTTAATTAAGTTGCCTGGTATAATGTCGCTAGCTCCACACAGCTATGCAATGTAAATAACTTAAAACTATACAAAAATACCAATTTAGTTAAGCGTCAACAGTCTGAATAGTACGAGTAAACACATATAATGTATCTTGCTTTACGACACTCATTAATTATTTACACTTTTTGTTATTTTTTTCTAAGCTCTTATTAAATTACACTTGTAAACGCTTTCATTCAATACCTTGCAATTAAGTACGTTTCTATGTTGCAAACATGCGTCAAAATCATAAATAAAGAAAATGTAAGAATATGGTGTGTTCTTAATCAAAGAACCTTCGACAAAAAGTCCTCCTCCACTCAATGTTATAAAAAAAAAAAAAATAGCCTGATTGCACGACACTTTGGCCGGTGTCATAACAGCTGCTCCGATACCTACTTATTAAGACATCGACCACCTCGACTCCGGACCCCATTATGGCATAACACCGGTAAGATTACGGCAATAAGGTTCTTTGCTATTTAAAAAAGATGACAGTAATTGCATTATAAACATTATTTATAGGACTATGTGGGATAAAGTATCATGTATTTTTTTCATTTCATGTAATGATAACATGACTAATGTTCTTATTAGACGAAATGTTTTATTTTAAACAGTACCGATGAACTCACGATGAAATAATAAATTCATTATTATCAAATCTACTGTATATATTTATCTATATAATAAATATATAAGTATGTGTATCGTCGTCTAGTACCCATAACACAAGCCTTCTTGAGCTTAATTTGGGACTAGATCGATTTGTGTGAGGTTGTCCGATATTTATTTATTATTTATTTATTTACTGTTAATCTCCACAGGAATTGGGTGCCCACAAAGTCCATCAATGAAATACACTTCTTTGCTTTTCTCTGGGATAAAAAGTATCTGATAAACATCAGTGCAATTTAGAATTTTTTGCAAATGCTAAATTTGTTCAAAAAATATTTTTTTTTCGGGTAAGTGGCCTGAATTATAAAGTCCAAGGTATAGAATATGAGACTAAGTATTACATCTCGAGAAAGAAAAAAATCTACCTTTTTGTTTTAATTGAAACACTAACATTAGTAAGCGGCCAGGATTGTAATTACTTGAGTGGTCACACCAACAAAATAAATATTTCAAATTAGCTGGTCGCCGCAGGGCCATTGCTTCTGACAGCCGCTAAAATATTTCCATTGCACGTTTTGCAGAGATTTAATAATAAGTTGTGTCTCAAAAAGTACAGATTATTAATTTATTATTATTTGGTTTATGATATTCTATTATTTCTACTTCTTCTTTTTCTGTATTATCTATATAAATGGTTACCAACTCTAATATGAATATTTATACGATACATACTAAAGGCTTCCATATTGGGTTGCATAAATTTAAAAAACATAATGTCGGTGTAGATAATCACTTTGTTATAAGATATTATTATGATTGAAACGTGTAATTAAACTTATACTATAAATGATGTCTATTGACAGCTGTGCGACAGGATAAGAAATAGTATAATAAAAAGGGAACGCTGTGGTGTGAATGACGATGTAGTCACTAGAATTGAGAAAGGGATCCTTAGTTGGTTTGTTGTTAGTTGCTTCTTTTTCTGTTATTATCTATATAAATGGTTACCTACTCTAATATGAATATTTATACGATACATACTAAAGGCTTCCATATTGGGTTGCATAAATTTAAAAACCATAATGTCGGTGTAGATAATCACTTTGTTATAAGATATTATTATGATTGAAACGTGTAATTAAACTTATACTATAAATGATGTCTATTGACAGCTGTGCGACAGGATAAGAAATAGTATAATAAAAAGGGAACGCTGTGGTGTGAATGACGATGTAGTCACTAGAATTGAGAAAGGGATCCTTAGTTGGTTTGGGCATGTAGAGAGGAAGCTTCGAATACTTCCCAGCTGAAAAAAGCATTTAATAAAGCCGCCAAATCCTGCAAGAAACAGCTACGCAAGGCACGCTTCGATCATATACGCCGCATTGGGACCAAACTTGCCTCATATCCACCTGGAAGTAAGGCATTCTGGTCCCTGGCTAAAGCGGTCGAAGCCAACTTCTGTCGCTCTTCGTTGCCACCCCTGCTAAAGCCTGACGGATCTCTAGCACATGCAGCGGAGGAGAAAGCAAATCTATTTGCTTCTCTATTTGCGGAAAATTCGCATCTGGAAACCGCAGGTAGTTGCCCACCTATACTGTCGCATGTAGGATCCACCATGGAGCCAATCCATATACGCCAGAAGGAGGTTCTTGCAATCATGCGGAGTCTTGATGTGAATAAAGCTAGTGGTCCCGACGGAATTCCTGCTGTTGTTTTGCGGAACTGTGCGGCTGAGTTGTCCCCGGTCTTAACACGCCTGTACCGTCTCTCACTTGAGACTGGAGTTGTCCCGACGTCTTGGAAGCTTGCAAATGTGCAGCCTGTCCCCAAGAAGGGAAGCCGGGCTGACCCTGTCAATTACCGACCAATTTCCGTAACCTTCATACTCTGCAAGACTATGGAGCGTGTACTGAACAAACGCCTCCTTGCATACCTGGAAGTGAGCGACTTGCTCAGTGATTGCCAGTTTGGATTCCGTCCGGGGCGATCAACTGGGGGTCTTCTTGTGTATGTCACTCATCTATGGAGCGAGGCGATCGATAGACACGGGGAGGCTCTCGCCGTGTCTCTCGATATTTCAAAAGCCTTTGACAGGGTCTGGCACGCAAGCCTGGTGGGAAAGGTTCCAGCCTATGGTGTCCCTGAAGGTCTCTGCAAATGGATTGCTGATTTCCTGAGTGAGCGTTCGATCCGAGTAGTCGTTGATGGCTACACTTCGGATCCCAGGGCTATTGACGCCGGTGTTCCTCAGGGGTCTGTTCTGTCTGCAACTCTTTTTCTGCTGCATATTAACGACATGCTTATGCCCGGTACCTTTGGGTATGCTGATGACAGCACAGTTGTTGACAGATACACATCCAGCGCAAATTCCAAGAGGGACGAAATCCAGTCTTGTCGAGAGGCGATGGTGGATCGATTGAACCAAACTCTCGTGGCAGTGTCCGAGTGGGGAGATGCCAATTTAGTTGGATTCAATGCCAGCAAGACTCAGGCGTGTCTGTTTTCCGCTAAACGGAGTCCCTTTGACCTGACTCCCACTTTCCAAGGTGTATCCGTACCGATTTCAGACTACCTAGAGCTTCTTGGGATGACCTTATCATCCAACCTGAACTTCGGCCAATACATTGAATCCTTGGCTACAACTGCAGCAAAAAAACTTGGGATCCTATCTAAGGTGAGGCGGTACTTCACGCCGAGACAGCTGCTTCAATTATATCAGGCGCAAGTCCGATCATGCATGGAGTACTGCTGCCATCTTTGGGATGGGTCCGCCAAATACCAACTGGCCGCCTTGGATTCAATTGACAAGCGTGCGAAGAAGCTCATTGGCGACCCTGCCTTAGTTCAGGAAAAGCTGCAAAACCTCGAACACCGCAGGAAAGTCGCCTGTTTATCGGTTTTCTACCGGTTACACTTTGGTGAGTGTGCACTAGGACTACATGAATTAATTCCACCGTCTCCATTCAGACAATACAGTACTCGGCGCGGACTTGGATTCCACCCTTATGTTGTCGATATGCCACTGATTCGTACGAAACGCTTTGCGTCTACTTTTCTTATGAGGAGAGCTAAGGAATGCAACTGGTTTACCATTGAATTGCCGACAGACATTTAATCGAATATTATTTCAAAGCCAACGTTTCAAGTATTTTCATTTCATCGACAAGTCATTGCGTCGAGGACTCGATACTAGGTAATTTGAACCGAGGTCTTTTAATTGCTAGTTGACTTATTTCAATAAAATTCATGTCATGGCTTTTCATTACGGGTTTTTTATTCATTTTTTTTCACATGTAATAATATATTTATCCCGCATAAAATTATTTCAATTGGTTATCGAAACTAAACGCATTCACGTCAGTCGGCTCACTATGCGGGTAGTTTCGGATATGAAATTGTTTATCTGGACGAAGGGTTGGTCGTCTAAAGTGAAGTTTCTTGCCACTTCTGGCAACAGTTCGTTTTCTTGGGGGTCGCAGTTCTAACCTAACCTAACCCACTTCTGGCAACAGTTCGTTTTCTTGGGGATCGCAGTTCTAACCTAACCTAACCCACTTCTGACAGCAGTGCGTTTTCTTGGGGGTGGCAGTTCTAACCTAACCTAACCCACTTCTGGCAACGGTTCGTTTTCTTGGGGGTCGCAGTTCTAACCTAACCTAACCCACTTCTCGCAATTGTTCGTTTTCTTAAGGGGTCGCAGTTCTAACCGAACCTAACCCACTTCTGGCAACAGTTCGTTTTGTTGGGGGTCGCAGTTCTAACCTAACCTAACCCATTTCTGGCAACAGTTCGTTTTCTTGGGGATATCAGTTCTAACCTAACCTAACCTAACCCACTTCTGGCAACAGTTCGTTTTCTTGGGGGATGCAGTTCTAACTATCCTAACCCATTTCTGGCAACAGTTCTTTTTTTTGGGGGTCGCAGTTCTAAAACGATTTACACCAATGATTCTTAGTTTTATTATACCGACATACATATTTGTATGTCACACAATTAACTACATAATTTGAAAAATGTATAAATGTGCAGTAGGACATATAAAATTGTATTAAAGTAATACGTCGAAGAAATGAATTGCAATGTTTTGTAGTTGTGCCAATTAAGATAATTTGAAACAAATCAGTGATTAAGTAATATTCGTTGAATAGTATTTCTACATAGTAAGATAAATTTAAATAAATAGTAGTTGAAATAAAATATCGCCAAACAATATTACTAGTACTAAAGTTTCGATGAATCGTTGTCGATGAAATAATATTCAATGAAAAGGTTGTCGACAAAACAAGGGTACACCCTCTTCCTGCGCACCTGTTTCCTGAAAAATGTAACTTGGATCTCTTCAAGTCGAGAGTGAATAGGCATCTTCTAGCCAAGCATGCTCCATCTTAGGCCTTATTGTCACTTAACATCAGGTGCAATCGAGGTTAAATGCATGGCTATTTTGAAATGCATGAAAAAAGATTCACGAAACACATCTACAAGGCGAATGTGAATGGAAATTTTGGAAAAGGAAGGCCTAGACGAACGTTTCTTGATCAGATTGGAGACTGAGAAAAGGGCAAGTCAAGAGTACTTTAAACCGACGAGCATGCACGAGGAGATTAATGAATGTTGATGAAGCGAAAGATGTACGTCAGGACCGTAGCAGGTGGAAAGATGTGGTATCTGCCTACCCCGTAGGAAAAAGGCGTGATTTTATGTTTTATGTATGTATTGACATCAATGATGAAAAATTCAGGTTTAGTTAAATATACAAAGAACTAATGAAATAATCAACTTTATTATGCAAGTAGGCTACAGGGGCACTTTTACACGTCTGAGCTGAATCTACCGGCATTTCACAATAGGAGACCACTGTTGAGAAGAACTTGTACGAGGAAGCTCATTATACAAAATCAGTTATGACCATCTAAATTATGACAAGAATTTCTCATACTAAAGACTTGTAAAAGTCTATGGTCTATTGCCCACACAAGCACTGCAAAATGATGTTATAATGGCGAAAATTCCTTGGTGCCGTAGAATATAAAACTTCAATTGAGTAGATAAATATTGTAATAATTTATATTACCAACTTAAGAGGCGTTATTCCTTTTAAAATGCTGATTGTTTTAGACATTTTTCTCTATTATCAAACATGTTTCTTAACATATTATTGATGTTACTACCTAGAACAGGGCTATTGGGGTTTATTGATATATATTTGAAATCTATAATTTGAATATTTCATTGATAATTTTTGTTTCAAAAAGTACTCGAAATTGTCAAAATTTACGCGAAAAATTAGTTTTTTCAACTTATTTTCGACTGCACGCAATAAAAGCATGACAGCTACGTTAGTACCTAGAACTCGGGGAAAAGTATTATTCACTTCAAAAAGTTGGTTGAAATTATCGATATATTTATCATATGAAAATAAAAATATAAGGAATAAGGCCTCTTAACAAACAGCAATATTTAAATAGTATCCAATAAAAAAATACTTTTGCTGACAACTTAAAAAAAACTTGCTATAATTATTTTGAGTACATGGATGTGTATACCTTTAAGTGTAAATCGACGTCAGTTAAAAACAATATTGACCATAGTTTTTTTTGTGTTCATGTGTCTGCGCTTTTTTTTGTCATTTCATATTTTACCGGGAAATGTGAAAATATTTTTTGTTGTTTAATTGTATTTTATTTCAAAGTTGCGAGTCTTAGAAAAAGTATTGCATGCAACGTTGTATAAGTAAGTCAGAAAATGCTTGTGGCAAATATATTTTATTTTACGCTAAATCTCATGAAAATTGACAGTTTTCTACGAAACTATAGCCATAACCAACCATGCTACTTTGTGGGGAAAATACATTGAATTCTTAGGTTGAAAACTACCTTTTTTCTACAACCAGCAAGCACTTTCGCGGAACCAAACGTTTACGACGAAGAATTTATGTGAAATAACGCCAGTGTCAGAGGCGAATACAACTGGGCTGGGCAGCGTTCGGAAAACTGCGTCGAGTCTTCACGTCGCCCATACCTCAAAGTCTAAAAACGAAAGTCAGTGCGTCCTACCTGTTATGACCTACGGAGCCGAGACGTGGCCACTCACCATACGACTAGTCCACCAATTCAAAGTCGCTCAGCGAGCCATGGAAAGAGCTATGCGTGGTGTGTCTCTTAGGGATCAGATCCGAAACGAAGTAATTCGAGAGAGAACCAAAGTTACCGACATAGCACAGCGGATAAGCAAGCTGAAGTGGCAGTGGGCTGGTCATATCTGCCGTAGAGCCGATGACCACTGGGGCAAACGAGTCCTGGAGTGGAGGCCACAAATCGGTAAACGAAGTGTAAGGCGCCCTGTAACAAGGTGGAGCAACGACATTCGTAGGACAGCGGGTAGTAACTGGAGGACGAGAGCTGAAAATCGAGCTCAGTGGCGTGCCATGGGAGAGGCCTATGTCCAGCAGTGGACTGAAACAGGCTGATGATGAACGCCAGTGTGTTTGGGACAATCATTAACCTCTCTTTGGTCAAATGGTCACCTGTATTTTGTTTTTTACAATATTTTCAGAAGACCGACGTATGTTAAGGAAGTATTTGATCTTCCAAAAAAGTACACGAAAAACCTCTTACAAATTACTTCCACGGATCCCAAAGGACTCCAATTTTCGCGAGTCTGTGAATGATCTTACAAAGTATGCTCATAGGTCCCGTCGAGTTTTACTGCTATGCAAATGTTATGGACAACAAAAAAGTTAATGCCAATGACAAGTACTGGCCCTGGGGAACGATGGTCGTTGACGTCTTCGAAGGGAGGATCTTATTGAGAGGAGATTAGACGTGCCAAATACAATTGAAAGGAAAATGGATTTAACTGACTGTTGTATAATTTAATTGTTGAGTGAACAATTATATAATGTTTCGGCGATAATTTTCTTGCAATTTTTTTACTCCCAAACTATTTATCCTATATTTTTATTGGCGCAAAGTTTTATTTTCCAACTAAACGTTTCCCACTGATATTATTTTCCAACTAATGGTTTGATAAATTATTGCTAAGCAAATTATTACTTGGGTTTTTTTAAGATGTCTTTGAGGCATACCATAGTTTTAGCAACATTTTTGGGAACAGTTCATATCTGGAGCTTCGACGGTCACTGCCGCGTGACGCTCGCTTCGCTCACTCTTCTCGCGCGCTTTGGAGTCGGAGTAGTCGCTTCGGAGTTGTCAGCTAGAGGGTCACAGTCCTAACCTACCTAACTACGCATTAAATAATTCTGCAGTTTCTATTTTCCGAAACGACATTTGACGTTTTGTTATTGTCTAAACTAATCATTTGCTTCATAATTAATTGCCACATACAAGTTAGTCGAAGTAAAAATTTGTATATAAAAATGTTGCCAAATGAGAAAAGTGCGATGTAAAGTTATGCCTACATTGCCAACGTTTGGATTGCGAAATGAAACTTCTCCAAAAAATTAGTTGCGAAGTGAAATTTGGCGAAATATATTTCGCCGAAAAGGCAGAATCCCACATAAACGAAATAAATCATATTAATTATGCGTGTAGTTCTTTTGACATTGATGATACCCGAAATCAAACCGCGCACAGACATTGTTTATAAAAGACATCGTTTATTATCGGGCAACTGTGGCCCATAGCATACCTTAAAACTAACTCTAACTAGAGCGTAATCTCTTATATTTAATTACTGGGATATTACACTAGTATTTTGTTTAGCTTACAGTCTTTCCTTTTTTTTACGTTTGTTACGATTTTTTTTCATCCAATCTTTTTCACCGTCCATCTTAACCTTTCACAAACAACCCTCTCAATCAACCAGCCAAATTGAAGTCACCATTTTGCATCCGATTGTCCTCAAGAGGCTTGGAACGAGTGTAAAAAGTGGCAGTCGAGTAGAATTAAGAGGGGAGTCCTTAGGTGAGACTTGGTAATGCAGGTGCCTTGAGACACCTCGGTGAGTCAACGAACTCGCTGCTAATAACTGTAGAAGTGGTTTTGGACTTAATTTTCTTTTATGCTGCGTCTAGCTTTTAAGTAGTTGTGGTACATTTTATATTTTGTGTGAACGCTTTCAAAGTAAATAAATTTTTGATATAGTTTTATACTCTTTTAGCGATTAAGATTTCTAAAATGGAGAACAAAACGATTGAATATATAGCGACTTTTATGCCCCAAGTTTTTAAACGTACATATATGCGACTTATTTATATGATACTGCAGCCTGTAAAAAATATCATTAGTATTGAACTGGGGTATTTTATAAGTATCTCACAAAATCTAAAAATTGGGTATTGGGTATTTTATCTTTACATATTTTTAGATGTTGTGAGAAACCCTATAGTCGTAAAACACCCCAGAAAACGGTACGTTATAAATACCTAACATCTTAGGTCACCGGGAGCATCGATCCGCATCTTAGCCAATCTTCCCAGTTCCGTAGGTGAAATTTTACATGCAAATGAATTAATTTCTTCGCCGTAGTGTGTTCGCGGTGCATCGGAGAGGCGATGCCTCGTTGCATTCATAATGCGGAGTTCATTACCAGCCCTCGATGAGTCTGGCTCCAACTAATGGGTTTGGAAGAACGCGCGCTTCAATTATGACTGTTATTAATTCGGTAGCTATCTATGCATTGTCTTACACGGCGTTTTGGCAATGAAATTTATATTCTGGTTCAGTTGAGGTAATACGAAAATGTTTATTCTGCTGCTGCATGTATTCTTGGGGAATTAAACGTAAAATTGCTACATTGTGGATTGCTAGTGATATTGTCTAAGCTAGTCGATTAGAAAATTGTTTTTACGAACTTATGCAAATTATGATCATACTATTTGTTTGTATATTTTAATTAGCTAGACGAGTTATCTCAACATTTGTAAGAAGAGTTATTAACTAGTGAAGACAAACCAAGGTGAAGATTCTTCGGTATAAGTACTAGGATTGCCTTTCATGTTTACCGGGAGGTATAAATAAAAACAAGTTCCCTCGTATTGTGTGCTTATTCAAAATATCTCAAAGCATCTTAGCGAATCGCCTATGCACACCACAATTTTATATTAAGCAATTCATACGGATGGAAAATTTCTCCCTTAAAAATTCTTCGGTCGTTTTCTTTAAAATTTCACAAAGCAACTCCGTAAACATATTTTCCTTGAGGCGTCGCGGTCGCGTGTGCATTTTTAATTTTTATCTCCGGGCCGTGGATGACGCTTGAATTTTTACTGAACCCACTCTATCTTATTAACGGGAGGGTTAATTGTGAAACAAGCTTAGCCGCGCTGAAGTGATGAATGACTTTAGGCAGGTGCCAAACTGACGATGGGTATGTTCTTTGTCCATATTGTATACATGAAAATGTTATTTTTGTTTGGTGGTGTCTTTTCACGTAACAATGGAGGGGATAGGGGTGGAAAGCGATATTGCAATTTTATTCTCGGAAAATTTACGGTTCTCGATGGACATCACCAACATATACTTGTTGCCCGTAGTGATGGTGATGTTACTATAAATATTTCTTGATTATATTCATTCCCTCCTAAAAAAAACATTTCAGAACGAATAATATTGCGGTCATCATCGGGTGGTCTACACTTGGACTACATTTCACAGCTCATTTGCTAAAGCAACACGATTGTTTCCTTATGAAGTAGGTACAACTTTGGCCAAAATCAGACGCTTCTTTTTTTCAAAAAATCAATCTCTCGCTTTAAACTCCTTCTGACTTTTCCTTCGGTAGATAAACGTAACGTCTCGACTAATAAAACATAACCCTTCCGATATGTTTATCGCGTCGGGCATGATTTAGCGCGACAGCCCCATTTCACGGGTCCCGCGCGTTCTCAAATTGAATTGATATGTTTCCGCTAACGTGGCCGCGGCATTTTTCAGGGCATATCGCGTATGACGCGGGAAACGAGCGGAAAACTGAAGGGATAGCAGCCGAGGTGTTAAACGCGTTGATTTGTCGAAATTTGTCATATAAGGAAATTGGAAACAAAAAATTGCATAAGTATTAAAAGCATATAAGTAAAAAATATAGAATTTTCATTATTGGTGTTGAGATATTAAGGGTATCTTGAAAAAAAAAGTTTTTTCTTTTCGTTGAATGTGTTAAATACATCGTCAACTTGCACTATGTAAATTAATTTCATTCTCTGAAATATTTGAAAGAAAAGGGTGCCGAAGCAGATCTTAATCAATCGTAACCTTATCTATTTTTTATCGATTTGTAAGTGTAATTTTATTTGTTAATTTCTTATCAAAAGCCTTGATAAGCCAAGTAAAATTTATAAGCTTTTATTTTTAGTTGACCATTAAACAAAAATTTTCAAAATTATTCAGTTTTTGGCAGTTTCTGACTTTGTATTCTGCAGACCATACCCGCGATGTGAAGTATGAGACAAGGGTGTAGTAAAGAGTGCAAGCGATCGGGTCCCGTGTCAGACGCGCGCTAAAAACATTGCCGAATGCGCAGCTCATAATTTAATAGGAAAGCTCGCAAGAAATATAAATCAGGTAGCATAATGTTTAACAGAATCATTATACATAATCACCGTAAGATTGTGAACGGTTCTCTGCCTTTTCGCTGAATTATGTTTCGTCAAACGTTTCATTTCGTCAAATGTTTCATTTCACCAAAAGCATTTTTCACTGAAACTGTAAACTATTTCGGATTGTTATAAAACAAACCTAACCTAACCTAACCTGATTTAAAGGATGATATTTACAACAATCCGAAATAGTTTACAGTTTCAGTGAAAAATGCTTTTGGCGAAATGAAACGTTTGACGAAACATAATTCGGCGAAAAGGAAGTACACCATTGTGAACACTATTTATAATTTATCTAGTGAAATTATGTACTAACCTAACCTAACATATCCGTCAGTTTACAATTTATAAACTAACGCTAGTCACAATTAGGTATACGGTGTCATATAATAATTAATAATATAAAAAAAAAAAACATATTTTTACGCCATGTTTTTAAATAATGTTGTGTAATACAGTAAGTCATGCTAGCACACGCTTAAAAAACAGTAAAGCATTCACTGTTTATTGAGCAGTTACCATTATCAGATGTCGTGGTGGTAGATCTACCACAGCAAACCACCCCGTGTAGGTCCCGTCGGGCACTTGGATCAGCACAGAGTAGGTACTAATGAGAAAGCGAGCCACATCCTCTGCATACTTATTGAGGTTGCCGTGGACATTTACGCGCTTCCCAAAGTTTCACAAGCAATGCTCGTGTAAAATTCAAATACATTTTTGTGGCTTCGCAAAGCAGATTCAGCCTTCAAAACTTATAAAAACCGCTTGAGCAAGTTAGAAGCCATCTCAGTAAACTATGCCCCCTGCCGTGCAAAAAACACAAAAGGGCTCACCTTGCCCTACCGACTGTATCAAAATGATAAAAATGTAGAGATCCAATAACCATTCATCCATCAAGTGTCAAGATATAATCTCGGCGGCGCGACTAGCTTAGCCCTCGGAGGGCGAATATAAAAATGCCTGAAGATTTACAGGCGCCCAGCAAGATCGCTGATTTTGGCTGCACTGTGGCTTAGGTATAGGACTTGGAAGTTTGAGATTCATTTATTTACTTGGTTTTTGCTGTGACTTTGTCCTCGTTGCAACGGTATTTTTATTATTCTAAGATAATAAGCAAGAAATTTCGATCATATATTCCTATAGTACGTGGACGAGTACTAAGAAAGGATTATTCGAAATTCAACCCTTAAGGGGGTGAAATATGGATCGAACAATTTGTATGGAAATCGTTAATTTGGAAAGTTATAAACTTGAATCTTTGTAAGATAACGGTTTCTTACTAAAAAAACCCTCTGCGCCAGCGAAGCCGCGGCCGGGGAAAAATTATTATAGGATAATATGTACCTAAATGGATAAGTAATCTTTATATCTATTATATTATTTTATAATTTAATTATTTAAGGCATTTCAAATGTTCTAATTAAAACAAAAATGACATTATCTTTAAGTTCCAAATACTAAATCTAACCGAATACTTAGAAAAAAAACTTTCGAAACTTGTTTTCCTTTTGCATGAAATCAAGCTCAAACATTTATCTCAAAACTACAAGAGAAAAAGTATCCCACTATCTTTCCCAAGATATTGCAAAGGCACCGTAAGAAATCTGTTTATATCTGGAATTCCTGGCGCCCTCGAAACTCTTAAGCCGCGGCCACTCGAGTTCTCACAAATCTTTCATAATCTCTCCCGTCCCTGGAGGGGCGTTTTTCATAGTGCATCCTACAAGTTGAGGGCAAGCCAAATATCGCACGTTCTGTAAACTTTTGACTTCAAAATATATCATAAATTTGCTATGTTCGCGGCGACATTCGAATACACCAGGGTTTCTCGGATATTCACCCGTGATATGTGCCTTTATGACGCCCCTGAACAATGTTTTAATTTTATTTTTCCGTATCGTATCACATATTAATACCCAGCGGAACGTACCTGGTAGGTATTCATAAGCAAATACAAGGCGAGGGCCCCATAATTTTCGGTTTGCATTTTTCCATCGCGACCGCGAACTCGATTCGTTCCCAAGGGCTAGCGGCCGCGCGGCCTCAAAAATATTAATGAAAATTTTTACATAAATTTATTCGAGAGAGGGGCCTATGTCCCGAGAGCCGATGGGGTCCGCTTCTGTTTTTTATTTATTAATTTAATGGTATTTTCGGTCTAATTACCTGGCTGAGGTATAATTCATTGGCTTTGTTTAACGAGTATTTGTGGCCGCGTATGTGAGAAAATTAATGCTAGGAAGGGATTGAATTTATGCTGTAAAAAGAAAATACAATTACAAATCGGACTCTTTTTTATTTGAACAAACAAATAATGATAATCAATATAATATCGGCTTGCCCCTAAAATTTTACTCCATACATGTGTTCACGGGCAACCCTCGTGGCCTCGCCCCCGGTTTATTGGACTTCTATAAAAAGCAAAGCATTCTTAGCTTAACCCTTCACCGGCGGCTTCAAAAGAACAAACGCAATATATCGGGGGTCGGCTTAATTTGCCGCTACCTAACTTTAATGCGAGTAGCCCGCCCGAATGCTCCAAATTACTCCGCGATATTTTTAACGTGCGGAATGCAACCGTTTTGGGTTTCGAACAATATTAGCGGAGCCCGTGAACACTGTAGGGTTAAGATGCCCAATAAACGGAAAATTACAGAACGGTATTTTCCAAAGAATTCCACGTTTTCAACTACTCTGACTCATTTTAATCGCTAATCCATAGTTAGCTCAACTAATTAAATTTTTAGCGGAGTCTTTTTTGCAATTGAAACAAAAGAGGGACAACTTGCGCTATTTCTTTAAATGAATTTTTCATCTGGGGTACATTGGCTTCTTACCGTGTTTACAGAGCGCTCCGAGGAGTCCCACTTTGTTGTTTAATGAAATTATCGGTTTACCGAGTAAATGAACAAAGCCAGATTTCGCTTTCGACGGCTCGGTCAAAAACTGGAGGGGAACGTGTTTTTGTTTTCCTCGGAGGTGGTCCGAATGGACTCCTTTGTGGCATTCCTCGCCGAGGCGCTGTACTTAATCAATTATGATCGATTCGTTAATTCGAGATGCAAAGGGGATTTAATGAACATTCGCGAACAAAAAGCAATTCTGTGGCCGTGCGCGGTCATAAAGGAGGGGAAATCTTACAACATTTTATATGTTGTTGCGGAATTCACGTAGAACAAGAAACGGTCGACACGGCTCAACTAATAGTAGCAATTAGAGTCGTTCATGAAAGAATATAGCGACCCCTGCGTCCGAGATGGCAGTTGGGCTTAATTATATAAAGTACTTAAGTAAATGATGGCTAATTCGGCTGTGCTCGGGGCCCCGTAAACAAGAGGTGTGACTTTCCACCATTGTCGACGATCTGTCACTTCCACTTCCGCAGCGGTCCCTTTTCTATCATTCTTTTTCTTATTGTTGCCTTTTACAGAGTAAAGAATTCTTTCTTTCTTTTTTGTCCGGCGCCTGCAATTGTCACCCTCCTAGTGTTTGTTGTGAGCGGCGTTGATTAAATACTGCTGTCAAATTTAGTTAATTTTTCTTTCCTGAGTACGAAGTTTAGATTTGGCGACAATACTGACGGAAAAATAAGAGGGTCCACTTTTCTATGAGTCTTTTTGTCGTTTTGTTATTATTCAGAGATACCTGTTATGCCAGAATTAACAATTCAGATCAGCGGTTTATACAATTTTAAATTTTTTCTAGCATGCTATTTCTGTTCTTATTAATATTCCTGCGTATTTGATGGCCCTGTCAAATATTTTGATTCTAAATTATTTTTTTCATCCGTGTCGTCGGCGTGTCGAAGGAAATTTACATTTAAATAGAACATCTGCGGGCCTCGACCCTCTTAAGGCTTCTATGGCGTTTTTCTTAACCGCTAATTTGTAAATCGTTTCGTAATATCGAAAAATTAAAATGCTGATGTCATATTTTACTCGCTATTTATATGTTAATATCGAAGCCTGCGACGAAGGGATGGATCTTGATTAAAATATCAATGGGCGAGTAATTTGTGAGGTGATAATTTAAGACGTTCCGGCCAATAGAGAGAATTTTACGGAATCCGTGCAAGAAATATCAATTTGTTCTTGTAAGACATTCGCATCGCGGCGTGGAAAGTGAAATGCCTGCTATTACCTCGAACGCAAAATTTTCTTGGGCGTAACATCTCTGATGAGCTTTAATCTCGTCGGTTATCCCATTTCTCTTGGCGTAACATCACTGCAATTATTTGTAAGATGGAAGGGTTGGGCCCGCATAAACCTAATGCCGCAATATTCGTAAATTAAGAGCCTTCGCCGGCGTCGGCGCGCGTAAATATTATTTTTTTATGTTAATAACTGTGCGATTGCGTTAATAAAGCCTTACATCTCGTAATTAGCCGCCATTGTCTGCGAGGCGGTGGAGCGGACTTGACGGATGAATTGAAATTACATTTCGGAGAAGGCTTGCCTTGCCCGTGAGCACCGCTGTCAGCTCGGATCTTGCCTTTCTACT
Organism: Apotomis turbidana; assembly: GCA_905147355.2. NCBI lineage: Eukaryota > Metazoa > Arthropoda > Insecta > Lepidoptera > Tortricidae > Apotomis > Apotomis turbidana. Next base: position 20,076,246 of record LR990288.1, on the reverse strand, counting down.
ATATACTAACTTATTATCTCGGGTATACAAACTTCAATTAAATTTTAACCGTATTTAACAGGAAGAGTAACTACTAGAAAAATAACACAAATTTAGTCCACATATTCAGGATCTTAAAGTTTTTCCGTCATCTTAAGAACTTGAATGCGCCCGCATGCGTTATTTGGATGATGGGGTAATCTGTACCGCTGAATACACAATCTTCATTACGTCACAGCCAGTGGGTCCATTAATTAATAAATTAAACAAAGGCGCTCTTAATTTTGCAGCGGTTTGCTAGAGCCGCAGCGAAAATATTTGCCATGTAGGTATAAATTCTCGCCGCGGATGAAGACAACCCTTCATCGCCGGGCCTTCTTTATAGCACTATTTGTGTACTTTAATTACTGTCATTATATGCTAATGACTACCATCCCTTTTTCTTATCCTCCTAAATGGGTTATTGCAGACTTATATCTATATCGCGCATTTTGTCGACTCATTTTGAAGATTTAAATAATAATAAAGGCATTCGCAGCGTCGGAAGGATTGTTTCTTAAATTTTTTGCAACGGTTGAACGTTTTGATTAATTGTTTCGATGTAGCTAGAAGATTTCGTTTGTAATTTGTTTTGCGTTATTAACTTGACGGGGAAGTCGTTAACTGAGTTGGAAAATTAGCTTCTTTTATTATTTTATGGGACGATGATTTGGAGAGGAGAAAACATGTCTTTGTGTTTGGATAACGCGCTACGAAGTGGACTATAGGAATGATTTCTTTCTTTTCATAATAGTAGGACTGGATTAAAATGGAATTATCGTTTGACAGTTGTTAATTTACGAGCAACGATGCGGATAAAGCAACTGTCGCCGGGCGATCGAGAGATTAAACAAATGGCCTCATTTAACAACATCGAGTAACGATCACATCTGTTGCAAAAACTCGCAAATTCGCCCTGTAATTAAAACTGTTCGTTTCTTAGCTATTTTTTTCTTTCGATTGGAATTTCATTAAAACTTTAATGAAACTTAGGGTGTCACAGGAAATATTCAATGTTTATGTAGACATGGATTGTTTTATTTATAAATGCGTAATAAATATATATTAGGGTACATGGATACAATCATACATAAATTGATCTAGACTCAAACTAAAGCAATGCTCGTTTTGGAATAGGACGTGTTGCGCGACTGATCGGCTCTCCTGATGATGAATCACGAACTGATTCGAAACATGTCGAGCTATATATTCGACTTCTGTGACGTGAGAAATAGAAAACATCCGTGACCCAACAGGAACATAAAGCGTATACACACAAATATTGTCCTCTGCTAGGATTCAGACCCAAGCTACATAGGCAGCCGCACAACCACGGAACGAACCGCGTCGTCAAACGAGTCATATTAAAAGACTAGTAGTTCTGTGAGATGTAGGTAGATATCCCAACTCTTTGCCATTTTTTTACGTCGTCTACCCCCATATCATCATTTAAAAAAGAATCTAAAAGTATTCTCGATAAAATAAAGTTAATATTGCTCACAAAATTTCAGGAGAATCGTTTGAGAAATGCGGCCTGTGGGCGGGAACAGCGGAAAATCTTTTTGGCCAAGCTGTAATAGCAGTCGCTTCGCTCGCTCGGTCTAAAAGAAAAACATGCAGTCAACCGTATGCAGAGTGAATTTGCGGCTTTTAAATCATCCCTAATTTATTCCACAATGCCGTATAATACCGCCCAATACATTGCGTCGGCGTGAGAAAACACCCCTTGGACTAGTACAGATGCAAATCGGATCTTAACGACACACATTTTCTTTCCCTCGTACGTGAATCTCGGAATTCTTTTACATAATCATGTGCTGAAAATATAACGGGTTTTTAGCGAGGGGTGCCTGATAAACTCTCAATTGTATCCGAGAAATAATACTTTGTATTTAACATAATCTACGTACTCTGTGGAAATATTTATTAGGCGTTTGTCTTTATGTAATATGCATATATTTAAGTATACTATTTAGTTATATATAGTTGCATAAGTAGTAACTTTTTTCTGTAAAAATAACCTTAAACAAACCAGTGGCTAGTGTAATGCAATAGCTTTACGTTGGCTTTTTTAAAATTTAAGGAAACTGACTATTATAATGGGTAATAAAAATGTGCGAAAACAAAAAAATAACAAGTTTTTCGACACCGCTTTGATTGTATTATAAAATCTGGTATGTAATTCATGAGTACAAGCTTTTAGCTCTTTTCTAAAAAAAACAGTCGTCGGATTTACATTACAATGCAGCTTAATCATGTACTTAATCGTGTGTTTTGAAAGCAAATGTGTGCTTATGCTCTTAGCATAAAATTTCTCGATTTTGACTCGACACGTGTTGTGGTAAAAGTTTAACACAACATTTTAGCTTTCGAAACGTGCAAATATACAGTTTTGTTGTATTATGTATATGTATTTAAGAAGAGATGCTAAGTTTATAATACTCATAGTATTTACGCGTCGTGTGTGTCCATTATTAACCAAAGGTTAAATTCAGATTTTCTAATAACATATTATGTTCAATCACTACTATCTGTTTGCTTTTACGATGTGTTATATTTACCATTAACTGGTAACTGGTCAATATCACTAAACACAGCTGGAATATCTAAAATGGATTTTGGCCATAAGTTGCTCGAATAGGTATGTTATGTTGTATGTTAATGTCACACGAACAGGGCCTTAAAATATGCATACCTACGCGTAGCTGCATATAGGTTAGCCGTATCTCCCTTCATGATGCTGATACCCCGGACAATATAATCACCATTTTCCTTACCAGTACCATGTTTTACAGTCACAGCTTGACTTCATCGCCTGTCGGTATTTACCGCGCTCGTTGCTTTTTACGCTGTCATTCCGCCTTCTTTACGACGCGTCACGGTTTACTGTTATGTCACAACAAAAGGGGTTAATGTACTATTTTTCTATGGATACAGGTGTAAGACTTTAGCTGAAGAGCTGATTATGTGTTCGGGGGAAATTTTGAGCAAGAATTTTATTAGTGCTTAAGTTTGCAGCGTGACTTGCCAAAAAGGGTGCTAATGGTTTTGTGTAGTAAAAAACGAGACAACGAGACTATTACTTTCATTAAATTTTATGGCGAAAGTCGGAGTAACCATGTATGGTTGTAACGCTAATGGGCCATTAAAGAACGCAGAGCGAAGTAGTCTTGTAAAGCTTACATTAAACAATTAAAATGTTGCTCTTTTTCAGCAATTTCCCACGATTCTGATTAGATCGTCGGTTACCTTGTTAGGACCCACCACAATGCATCCTCCGGTACGAGATCGCCATTCAACAACTTTCTGCTGTCCTTACATATTTCGGTCTTACGAGCAATGCTGAAATGTGCCCCGGTCACTTACACTTATGTCTGTGAATTCTTTCAGCTAAATATATATCGACGATCTTTATAATCTTTATTCCTTCGATATACTGTGTGTAGGTATCTTAAAATGTACTCTCCTGTACTACAATGGTGTATAACCAAGTAAAGCACACGTTGACTCCAATGTGGATGCTGCACATACATAAACATAGCCAAAATACCACCTACCCAATAAATACGCTAGCACGCCGCTCGCTCGCTTACATATTTATTGCCATTGAAAATCCAGTTCTGAAAATGTATTCGGGCGTACGGCGCGGAACATGTTTCCTTGTCGCATTAGGCATAAGTAGTGCTCTTTCCTCACCCTATTAACTGTGATATATGCGACAATTCTTTCCCGAAATCCTCGAAACAGAAGGGAAGTGGTGTCATATCGCGCGCGCCACTTACCATCGACGAGCGAGCGACGTGCTAATTCGCTGCTGATAAATGAATGTCTTCGAATATGCGAATGGGAAATTTTCAGGTGATTCGTCAGATGCTTTGGATTTTAGGGATGCTGGAAGCATTTTGGAGGTATCGTTTATTGAGGTCAAAATGGTATCATATCCATCAATAGGTATAATAAAAAAATATTTATTTTATGCGGGTACATTAAAACGTTTGATCACGCCATTTCGTTTTTGCAATGTCCGTCATATCTTTCATTCTTATCTAACGTACTCAAATAATATTAACTCGCAATTAAATCCTACCTATTTCGCGTCATAATCCTCACCCTTAAAGGTGCTGTTGATATTAAGACTGCTTTGATTTACACATTGGGATAAATATAGGGACACACGAGTGAAGTTGTGTACACAGAGGTGCCCCGCAGGCGATTTGCGAAAAACCTTTACGCAATCCAGACTAATAAGAAGCGAACACGCACCGAACGGGATTCACGTGTTCAGACAAAAACGATGCTCCCCTAAGATGCGTGTGATGTATGCAAAAAGGGAATTGAATAAGGTGATTTCGTTCCGCGGGGTCGCTCCCGTAGGAAAAGAATCCGCTGCGGTAATGGCGAATACAATAAATTTTCATAAACAAATTGCAATTTGATGGCGGCATATCGGCTGCGCGCGTGTGCGTACTTCCAATAAGGATTGATACGGAAACAATGTCGCGACACTGATTGAATGTCAATTTGAGATGCGGCCTGTCGCGGGAATAATTCGCATAACGACTGCCTTAATACCTCCTTTACTTCACACAAACCAATCTGTCACTCTCATACATGTACCGAACGAGTAAGACGGGACGAGTTTTTGGCGTGTTCTTGACTGGAATTTTGAGAGCTTTAACGATGTGAGGATGTGCGGAATCGAGTTTTGTCGCCGCATCGATTATGGATTGATTGTTTTTCTTATAAATGGGGGCATTACCAAGTCTGCGCACAGAGGCTGTAACATATGGCAGGTTCATAACACGCAACATAACAGGCCATATCAATCTTGTTCTTGAACGTGCTCGACGGTGTGGTATCCTCACTTCAAGACTATGTGGCATGCTGAATAACCTCTAGGAACTTTCTTATAGCCCTCCTTTGAGAATTCTTGCAATATACTCACTAATTCAGTTTTATCTAGTCTTTCTATCCCATAGAGGTGATATTGATTGTGGACTTTGAGCGTTCTTCTTAGATTACAAGGCGTCAAAAATGCACTTCGCGATAACGGTCAGTAATTAGGAAAAAACCTAAAAATACTCATTAACAACAAACGAACAAACCACCACATCGCATAGTTTTGTACAATTTACACAAAAACTTACATATTATAATCTATTTATGTAATTAGATTATGATATCTACTTGTAAGTAGATTATGATATGTAAGTTTTTGTGAAAACCTTTTATACGAGCGAATTATTAATTTCTTTTTTATCTAAGTTGGCGTCTTGTCTAAAGAAACAATACATTTATTCTATCATAAAATTCTGGATTTTATGTTAATAATCTGTCTTGTATGGAGAGAGAGGGGTTAGGAAGAGTCTAAAGCGTGATTCAGGATCGTCTTATTTTGTATGGGCATGCCAGCCTGGCGCCATCTGTTGGTCATAATTTCCATTGTGCTCTCATCATGCAGAAACGGCTGGACAAAATGTATCCAATGGGCTGGACAAAAGTAATGGTACAGGGATAGCTATATATCCAAAAATGGTTATAGGATAAATACGCGAACGAAGTTGCGGACACCTCTTAGTAACATAAACAAATTCTAGATGAAATTCTAGCTTTTTTGTACAAATTATCAGAAACCTCCTACCTTACCAGTTCAGCGCGCTCACGTATTTTCTTAACCGCACCTCAAGATGCCGTGAATCAGTATTCATAAAGACTATAGATGATTTGGAAGTGTTCGCACACGGCGCGCCTGTCGCGGCACTTACGGGGGAGTGGCGGTTTGACTTGCAAAGCAGCCCGGAGATTTTTCAGGGGCGTAATGACGGCTTGATGTGTCTCAGCTTGCACAATATGGAGACAGTTTTGAAGCGAATCCTGAAATATATATAATATAATAGCAGAACCCTTAATACTAAGAGACCCTATGTTTTGAGAGTGAACGGAAGAAATAAAAGGTAAATAGTATATTAATGAAAATTTCATGTTAAAAAACGAGGATACTTATGTGTTTGTTGCCATAAAAGGCCCGACAACAGACCAGTACTCCAAAACAAAATACATATTGTCTTATTGAAAGCACAACATCCTCACATGCTATTGCCCTTATTGCTGCTTGTTTAATGTCGCTATACTGTACTGTAAGTGACTGTAACTTCACGAATGGTGTAACGAATTCATACTTACATCACATAAACCCAGGATCCTCATTAAACATTCAAATAACATTTCCTCACATGAGAAGGAAACGGGATTGTCACAATCTGCATTGTTTCAGATGTCATAACGCGGCCCTTTGACTCTGTATTTCCATACGCAGCGATAGCACAAAACGGCGTGATAAAGGCGTCTCCACACTCGGGTAGCTCGCAGGCGCGTCACCTTTGATGCGCGTATGATTGCCCGCGTCCGCGACACATTGGATCTATATTGTTGTCTTTTTCAAGTTTCGTAATAAGGGATGAGGGTGTATTAAAGCCTTTTATCCGGCTCGTCACGCCGGCACGTGGGGTCGGGAAGGGGTTTAAGGTGTGCAAACATTAGCTCTTTTACATTTTTGCAATTTCATCGACGACGGCTGATGGCTGTTTGCCGTGGCTCAAGTTTGCCAGAAGCGGGCTGAGGGTTTGGCTCCAACTCTTCTGAAAGGGTTCGGGTGAGTAAACGAGTTTTTGTTTCGTTTACAGTTTTAAGGTAGATGAGAGTGTCGTAGGCGTTCCCCTAAACCCGTATGCCAAAGCTGTTTTAAATTCCTTACAAGTGATTGATGAATATTCCAACACATCCAATAAATCCATATTTGAAATGCAGCAATGTATTAATTTCGCGAACATACAGCGATCTCGAAAATCCTTTACGGCATCAAATCCCTTCTCGAATTAGGGCTCATATTAAGCCACAACCAGGCCCGCGGCCAAATCTCACTGCTTGCAAATCTTGGCTGCATTCTCGAACATTCCAGAAGATGTAGCTTGGATTAAACGAGCCACTATATCCAACGATTACAGCGGCACTTCAGGTAAGACTGCATATTTCAGGAGCGAGACAATATTAACCGCGGAGCTCAGGCGGAAAACGAGACCGTTTTTGGTGCCTAATTTACAATGCCTGTAATGTGAGGGAACGGGCTTCCACATTTAGGTGCACGTTGGTTGTAATAAACTAAACGGAGTGCAAATATGTGTAGGAGAATAATGCTGTTTATAAATGCTCAGGTGAGGGTAAACCGATTAAATTAAAAACAGATCTTGAAATTTTACCACCACGAAATTTCTTCCGTTGTCGCTGAGTATTAAATTTTTGACTCATTATTCATCCTTTAAGACGTTTTATGAATTTTCATTGACTCCCCTCGCTTCCTAAATCTAGCACAGATAAGCATAAATGAGCGGGACGACAAAGCAGCTCTGTTAATTGTCGTGAAAGAAGCAAGACGCCGCGGGCGACCAGCGCTGCACCGCTCGTAACTCATGCGTAATCTCGTGCAGTTCCGCAAATTGCATATTGTGCTTCATTAGGTATAGGGGTTTTGAATAGGTACAGAGTACATGACGGAAATGGAATAACCACTTCTGTTTAAGAGTTAATGATTTTATTAAACTTTCACCTGATGCCGTTGAAAATACTGATTTTGGCTGTGCTGAGAATCCGGTGTTATTTATGTATCTGTAAGTAAGTTTTTTATAAGTAAGTTTTTTTTAATAAGTATTTGTGTTACATTACAATAAATAAATTTTGCAAATTAACTTCTAGGAGAATTTTAAAATGCATATGGTGTTTCATTACATTACGCAAAATAATTGTTTTAATTTTATTATTTTTATAAGTGAATCATTTTCTTAGGCTGAATAGACTTGAGCCTTATTTGAACGTAGTAACTTTGTTTATGTACTGAGAAACAGGCGGTGCCGTTTTTGTATGTGTATGTTTACTTATCGAAGTATTTGAAGTAAAATATTATCATAAACAATTCTTACCTGCATTAGTCGACGCGTTGAGTGAATGCTCAGAGAAGACATAGCTATGGGAAACGAAAGTAGGGTTAGGGTCACTTATTCCTGAAGTGACTACATTATTCTTTCGAGCACGATGAAGAAGATAAAATATCTCATAAGCAGGTTATATCAAAATCACCAACTAAAAATTTTAATAGTGCCAGTAAACGCGTAGTGAGTAATCATAAGAGGCATAGATAATAGCGAGTGCCATCGCGACTTAGTTTTACAAAGCTTGTTAAATTGTCGACTAAAAGGGGTAAGACGCCGCGGGCTCGTTGCGTCTGGATCATAACTCATAAGTAATCTGAGACTGCATTCGGCTACCAGTGATATGAGCGAGAAATGTTATCCAGTTTAATTGCTTTGCGGTGCCTGATTAAGGAGCAGTGGAAAAAGAAATGTCAGTAAAGGGAGACTAAACGTAAAAAAAAATACTTCTACTTTTTTCAGACTTGCATTTTTATGCTAAACTAAACAAATCAGAGTAAGGTTAAACATAAAAATATATATTCTAAAAAAAGTTGATGAAGTTAAAGAAAAACGGTTATAGGTACAGACAGGATCGTAAGTTAGTCGTCCATAAGAAAAAACTAATAAAAAGACAGTTTGCGTGTGTGTTGCTGAATAAGAGGCAACGGTTCTTTGGAGTGAAATTTATCATGACATGCGTAAATAGTGTCACCCTGATAATGTATGTGAGTAATGTTGAATAAGTTATAACATACCGCAAATCCAGCCATTCAACAAAAAATTACGCCATTATTGTAATGTAATGAATTAAGTAATAAACACACAAAAGTAGAATAATAATTCAACGTTAACCGCAATAAGAGTCGATATTTCACTGAACATTAATGCTCCATTGTACAACTTTATATCAAAATAAATGCCGTCATTAACGTACCTACCCCGTATTTAGCACATTATTCTAAAAGCACGTGAGGCACGAAGCCCCTGAAATTACATTCGAAACAGTGCTCTTTACCAACTTTCCCATAAGAGCCCATTATTTACGGAGCCACCGTACCATTAAGATTCTCCACATATCTTCGAAAGGCGCGTTATGGTAATTACGGGTCGCCATTTTATCTTGCAACTCTTCGCGATTAGAACTCGCGCTCGCTTCGGTTCACGTAGAAATAACAAGTCCACGAACTTGCTTCGTTTCTGGGTTTCGAAATTAATTCGGATGGAAGATATCGGGCTATGCGATAGCGGTCTTCCACGCCATTTATTGCTCGTGTGGTGCGCCGAACGCCGAACCGCGTATCGGCGAAGGGGTAAAGAATATCAAGATGTAACGAGCGCAGGCCGGAAGGCTCGCAAATGAGCTCTTCGACTTATCTGCGTTAATGTGGGCGAGGGTTAATTTCGTCTTACATGAGCAATTTGGAGATACAGCCCGTTTCGAACTTACATTCGTGTTACACACGGCTATAATTGTATCTGTTTCTCGCTACGTGTTTCATCCGCATTAACCCTTTAAATATTCGTTAAGATTTCGTCTAGACAAAAGGAAAATAAGTCTGAGGAGTAAAACGCTGGAGTGCAAACATGGACGGATGGTGAGCAAATACGAAGCGTGTATTAGGAAATGAAATTAACTCTGGCAATCTCGTCATTGAATGTGTTTTCTAATGGAGCTCGAGTTGCGTTTAATAGACAATGCTAATGTATTCTCCTCTAGGCAGTCAGGAGCGCTATTGATAATATGAGAGCTGTTCACTCGAGAATTGTGGTCGATATGGCGCTACTAAAACAGAACTAGTTTCAAACAGGGTGCTATTGCAAATTGCCTATCCTTTAAATCTATATCTAATCCGTTTTAGCCGTAAGCGAAACTTTCAAGGAGAAAACTACGCTTGACGAACTGGCTGTCCTTGCCGACAAAATGTTCGAGGAAAGTCACCAGCTTGCGGCAATCATGACGCCCGCGCAACCACAGCCACAGCCCAATGACGACATGCAAAATCTGCTTAGTGAAGTAAGGAGGCTGTCGTTAGAAGTAGCCGAGCTAAGAGCTAGACCGAACTACGAGCGCAACAGTTACCGGCGTGGGCGCAGCCAGCAGCGTGGCCGCAGTACGTCTCGAACCCGAAACCGTGGAAATTCTCCGATGCCATACTGCTTTTATCATTTCAAGTTCGGATTGGACGCCAGAAGATGCACTCCCCCATGCAGTTTTAAGCCCATCCCACCACCATCGGGAAACTAGATCCGGCGCTGGAAGCGGCGGAAACCAGCGCGGCTGAAACATCTCACCGCCTATTCGTCACGGACAAGACAACGAAGTTATCTTTTCTGGTAGACACGGGTGCCAACATCTCCGTCCTGCCTAAAAAGAAAGGCGACAAAACACAGCCACTTCCATTTCAACTCTACGCCGCCAATAACACAATAATACCCACTTATGGCGAAAAAACCCTCAGCCTGGACCTTAACTTACGCCGGCCTTTCAAATGGCAATTTATACTCGCAGCCGTATCTAAACCGATAATAGGAGCCGATTTTCTCAAACATCACAACCTCATAGTCGATATCAAGAACCGACGATTAATCGACGGAAAAACCCTGCTCACAGCAAGTGCACAGGTTCACGCGGCCAACATACCAACCATACGGAGCATAGACATCAAGCAGTCGTATCACAGGATCCTCGCTGAATATCCCGGGACAACAAGGCTCACCTCTATGAAACTCAGCCCGAAGCACTGCGTTGAGCACTTCATTGAAACCACTGGCCCACCCCTTTACTGTCGACCACGACCCATCCCACCACATCGTTATGAGCAAGTAAGGAAGGAATTCAGCGATATGATGCAACAAGGCCTTTGTCAACCCAGCAAGAGCCCGTGGGCATCACCGTTACACGTAGTTCCCAAGAAAAATGGAGACCTGCGCGTCTGCGGCGACTATAGAAGATTGAACGCAATAACCAAGCCTGACCGATATCCCATACCACGAATAAGAGATTTCACGTACCAACTCGCCGGCAAGCAAATTTTCTCCACAATTGACCTAAATCGCGCATACCAACAACTGCCAGTCAACAAGCAAGATATCGAAAAAACGGCAATAATCACGCCATTCGGACTTTTTGAATTCCCGCGTATGTGTCCGGGTCTCAAAAACGCTGGTCAAACCTTTCAAAGGTTCATCCATGAGGTACTACGAGGATTGGACTACGTGTTTCCCTTTGTCGATGATCTTCTTGTGGCATCTCACAATGAAGAAGAACATCAGTCACACTTACGCGCCGTGTTGCACCGGTTAGAAGACTACGGAATAACCATCAACCCATCTAAATGTGTCTTCGGTCAACCACAAGTAAAATTCCTCGGTTACGAAGTATCAAAAGATGGCATTCAACCACCGCAGGACAAGATACAAAGTATTATAGATTTCCCGAAGCCCCGATCAATAGACCAACTGAGGCGTTTCCTGGGCATGATTAACTTCTACCGTGAAAATATTAAAGATGCAGCCACTATTCAAGCACCACTAAACCACTATTTACACAACGCGAAGAAAAACGACAAGACCGAAATAAATTGGACACAGGAAGCAACACGGGCATACGAAGCATGTAAAGTGAGCATACAAAACGCCGCTCTACTTGCTCATCCATCTCATGAAGCAGAGCTCGCCATTTTTTGCGACGCCTCCTCCGCATCAGCTGGCGCCGTCCTGCAGCAGTACGTCAACAGGTCGTGGCAACCCTTGGGCTACTTTTCAAAAAAATTCACTGACACGCAGAGAAGATACAGTACCTATGATCGGGAACTCCAGGCAATGTACATGGCAACCAAGCATTTCCGCAAAATGTTTGAGGGACGAGCGGTCACCATATATACTGACCATAAACCCCTCACGTTTGCATTTACGAAGATATCGACGGACAGTGAATCGCCGAGACGCACTCGACAATTATTATTTATTAGCGAGTTCACCACAGATATTCGCTACATAAGTGGAAAAACAAACATCGTAGCGGACACACTTTCCCGAGTTGAAGCAATCTCCTGCCCCACGCCAATCAACTATGTCGAGCTAGCCGCTGCACAAGAAAGAGACAGCGCTATACCATCATTGGCACAACAAAACAACTTAGTGCTAAAACAAGTTACCTTGCCTGGAACCAACGTAAAAATATACTGCGAAATTTCAACCGAACACATACGCCCATACATACCTCAAGAATTTAGACGCACCGTTTTCGCCTCCGTCCACAATATCAGCCACCCTGGAATAAGAACCAGTCGAAAATTAATTGCACAAAAGTACTTCTGGCCAGAAATGAACATCGATGTCGGAAATTGGGCAAGATCGTGCATACAGTGCCAGCGAGCGAAGATACAGCGACACACTACAAGTCCTATATCATCGTTCCAGCCTGCAGGTCGATTCGAACAAATTCACATTGACATCATTGGACCGCTTTCAATAACGCCCGACGGAGACCGTTACTGCGTGACCATGATCGATCGCGCAACTCGCTGGCCCGAAGCTCGTGCACTACAGGAAATAACAGCTGAAAACGTCGCAAAGGCTGTATATGAAACCTGGATTGCTCGTTTCGGCTGTCCCATAAAAATCACCACCGACCAAGGCAGACAGTTCGAGAGTAGAGTTTTCGCGAGCCTATCGCAGTTACTAGGCGCCGAAAAAACGCATACAACACCATATCATCCTCAAGCAAATGGCATCGTCGAACGCTGGCATCGTACCCTTAAAACAGCGCTGAAAGCAAGACTACAAAACGCTGGTTCCTGCTGGATCGATGAATTACCTACGGTCCTACTCGGTGTTCGCGCAGCATTAAGACTCGATACTGGCATCAGCGCAGCACAGCTTACTTACGGCTGCAACATCAGATTACCCGGCGATTTTTTCTCATCGGCACCACACGAGACTGTTATGAACTCAGCTTACGTCGATCAACTAAAGGCAACAATAAAAAGCCTAAAACCAATACCAGATCAATCACACAACAACAACAAAACTATTTTCGTTCACCATGACCTGTTTACCACCGATCAAGTTTTCGTGCGAGTGGACGCCGTTAAGAAACCATTACAAGCCCCGTACGACGGTCCCTACCGAGTCCTGAAACGCAACGATAAGGTGTTCACCCTAAAACTACCAAACAGAGAAGCAAACATCTCAATCGACCGCCTGAAGCCTGCCTACGTCATCGCTGAACCCCTAGATGAACCGAATTCCTGCAACAACAAAGCCCAGAAACCAGCAAACTACTCCTGCAACAACGAAACCAGAATCCTGAAACAAACACCAGAAATTATCACGACGCCAACCGACACGAGGCCTACTGACCACCTAAAGCGATCCCGCAGAGGACGTCCTATCAAATTGCCCGTACGTTTCACTTAAGGCGGAGCCCTGTAGTGTGATTGACGTCTGAGTCAAAATAGAAACAGACTAGCGTGATTGACGTCTGAATCAAATAGAAACAGACACGATTGACGTTGTGTTCTGCCTAGAACAACTCCATGAGGACTGTTGATGAAGCACGGTGGAGTCAGCGTTGCAGGTGCGAAGTATGTGGCACGAAGCACGGAGCGCGAGGCGATGTTCACTCGACGGCGGCCGGCGGGAGAAAGAGCGAACGCGGGCTGCAGCGCGCCTTATATGCACGCGCGCCGCGGGACGCGTAGCGTACTGAGGTAGTTGAGAAACTCGGCGTTTTCAACTACCTACATGTAAAAATCAATATGTTTGCCTCGCTGTGCTTAAATCTAAGTACACCATTTTTGTGTTTTTAGTATCGCGGTAGTTGAGAACACTAGGTTCCCAACTACCAACATAAATTGTAAATTGTTAACCTAGTTTAGTATAAAAGTACCAGATATATAAAATAAATCATCATTACCATAACTACCTCGCACCGCCTTTCAATCAGCAACAGCAGTCCCTAAACCTAGTTATTATTATATTAAATTGTTACGTGATTCTTACGCTAAAATATTGAAGAAATCGTCAGAAGTTGGCCTGATGTAAAATTCAGCGCGCGGCCGGGATGGGGCAAACTGCATATTTTGTGAAACTGGGTTCGAATATGTTTACTTAGGCCACTTTTGTTAAGTATTGTGTCCACTTTTATAAGGATGAAATCAAAATCAGGATTTTCATCAGTCATTTGTTATCTCCGGAAACTACTGGGATATTACACAATTGAAATCACTTTTGACTATTTTACGTCAGGGCACCCAATTGGATCTACCAATAAAATGCACTCACAATACAGGTGTTAAAAAATAGAACACATAAAAAATGTATCTTCACATCAGGTAATTTTACGTCTCTATAAGCACCAAATAGCCACTCACGCATTGGCCACTAAGAAATACGAATTTCAATATTGGAACGAATTTCCCTCCATCAACCTTCATAAAGCTGAGTCCACAAACGTTTGCGGTCGTAGGTGCGAGCTCAAAGGGCTAGTTCACACGGGGCAGGTTGAGTCGCGTCAAAAGGATTGACCGAAACGTGTCTAGGGCGGGAATCTCCAACCGCAGTCTAGTTGCTTCTACCGCTTTGGGTGCAAAACATGGTTTTATCTTTGACGATGAACATCGCCAAATATTATTTGGGAAACTAGTAAGGGGCAATTTTCGGGGCAAACTCGGCAATGTTTGTATTGATTGCCGGTGCTTAACTTGGAACTGGATGGAGATGTTTGCTGGGAGTGCTTTTCAATTTCTGTTACTTGCTTAGATAAGGTATATTATTCAGGAGTACATGGTACTTTTTGCCTAACCACAATTTCTCGTCAATACACATCAAACGAACGAAACTTGGGTCGTTTTATTACCCGAGTACGATCAGCATAGGTGACATAAAGTAAGGTATTTAGGTGTGCCCGCAGGTATAGCTCATATCAATTGAAACTGTAAACACTTGAATCCTTAGTAGTACAGGCCACTAGACAGCAAGCAAAAGGCAGCAAACTGAGCTGTTTACGTGAGGGCCGACGGCAAACAGCCCGAACGCCTTTGCCTGCTGTTTATACTGGACAGTCACGGCTGCCGTGTACAATTAGCCACCAAACGTCTCACCTGCATACCAATTTAACACCTACAGCTACACGACACACTGCATTCGCTTCTACACCTTAGCAGTTCGTATTAAGACACGTATAGTGCAGGATGGCTGTGAGAGGTAGATGGTGGATTGGCGTCGAAACGTGCATGTGGCCTTTTGAGAGCACTGCTAAGGACGTAGGTGGCTGCATTTGGGAATGTTAGATTTTAATGACGTTTATACCTGTGCTAATTGTTTTGCTTTGTACTCGTAGTAATAAACACAGATTAAAAGTTACTATTCTGCCATCGAGCGGAAAAAAGACGTAACAATTTTTTTTACATGTATTTTTTTTTTGCTGATTACGATTACTGTTATGTATATGTATGTAGCTTAATTTGGGAAAATAATGTCACAATGCTTCTTTTTTTCCGTATGGCAGTATATTTTATCGCTGTGGATTGTGTTAATGTCTCCAATTTGTTTCAATGTGGTTGCAGTGCTCGTAAACAAAAAGTTGGATAATCCAAATAATTCCTATTCGCGAGGCAGCTCCACATTGGTACTCAGCGCTAAGCCCTCTCCATCGCACGGTGTTGACTCGCTGAAATGACACGGGCCCTCGACTCGACATGATCATAATGCCGTCCCACCCAACCCTTCTGCATCCATCCGGCAACAAATCTTGCCAAGCGTTCGGCATCTTTATAACTCGAGTAGAACGATCCTTTAACCCAACCTAATGGGTAGGTTTACTGGGAGGACCGTCGTAAAGTGCCCCGGTAGTCCCCACTACTAGGGGCCCTTGGAAATTTCACGAACTATTTGCCCCGCTGGCCCCCGTTCAGCTTTTTTGCGGAGGTTTATTGTCCGGATTTTCCGCTCACCTTTATCGTTATTGTGTCCGCTCGACTTCATAAAGGACCGCTGCACTATTAAGACCTCATAACCGTGGGAAAATGTGAACACTTGAGGTTTCAAGATTTTTAAAGTTTTCTCACGTTGTTGGAGTTAAGGACGCGTGCTCATTGTTGAGTACTATGCTTTAGGTGAAATAACAGGGGAAAAAGAAAATCACAGTCAGCAAATGCATTTACGAGTAAGCATGCAGTTACTATTCTTAAGTTATTTTGACAATGTACTCGGGAGCGCTTCGTTTGTGAAACTGGATTATTTAGGATACTGATGCATATATTTAGGAGTAATCAGAAATATAAAAAAATGATTGTTTTGGATAAAAAAAAATAAAAAATGTTAATACATTTTTTAATTTTTACTGTACACAATCAAATCGTGTTACTATGAAGGTACCTACAACTGAGATAATAATTTATTTACTGGTAAACACGCCCCCACAAGTTAGACTGCTGCTCTGATAAAAGTCACTGGATACGGACGACACAAGACCGATCAATTGATATTTACAAATACCTACGTAAATCGTGCAATTTACGCAAATAAAATACGTATGCCAAAAAATGTGTGCACTATTTAATCCCACCATCCAAAATTCCACCATATTAACCCTTCACTATTTTCCCACGCCAACTACCCGAACAAATCGTTCGGACACGGCGCCGATCCGGGCCGGGCCGTGAAAAATGTGCGCCACCTGTGGCGCTGGAGCGCGTAATCGTATGCGTTATCCTGCGGTGCAGGCGCGTGTCCTCTTACAATGATGTCGAAACACGCCTGCTGGAATGGGCAGATTTTACTCTTCTCAAACTTAATGTTGTGATGGACATCTTCACAAAATTTTAGAGCTGGGCTCTTGTCAGTGGAGCAATTTCCATGCGTTCTTGAGCCTTGTCCTTGACAGCCTGGTGACACGACGTTCACCTTTGCTTTTATTTGGTCCATATAAGCCCTCCGTGGTCTTAGTCTCTGCCTTCTCCTATCATCATCTTTCCTTCTATTATAGTCTTTCGATTTTCGTCGTGCCGCAGCCGAGAGACGTAGAGAGACTGTAATGGAACAGGCGCAATGAGGATCCTATTTCATACTCATCTCTTGGTGTCATCAAATTTGTGCGAAATGGTTCCATGAATGTGCGACTCTTGTGACCTGGAATAGTAGGTACTGTAGGGCTACGTGGGGGGAGCTAAAAATATGCAGCGAGAAGTACTTTTAGTTCTTTATTGTGCGCCCGTTAGAATAAGACTATCTATACATTTTTTACAATTGACGGATGTCACGCGTCCGTTCTAATATTTAAAACGTATTTATTTTTATATCAGTGGCCAACTCCACTGAAAGTGAAGTCCAACCTTCACATTTCCTGCCGTCTCGGGGTGGACGAGGGACATTCATCTTACTATAGAGACACTAGATAAATCTACTCCTGCCTAACACATAAGAAGTCCCTACCTATGCAGGGATACCCATACATTTATACCCAGATGGTCTCTTGCTAAGAGATAACCAGGGTCAGGACATGTGCGGACAGCCTATGGCATATTACGTATTCCGACATGTTGTTTAACACTGGCTTCACCTTGACAAAAACCCCGCTAAAAAGGCAAGGCACCAACTTGACTACCCCAAAAGTCATTCGACTTAATAGACTAAAGCGTAGACCATTCGATACAGTGTCAAAAATGACAAGCTTCATTATTTTAATCGCCTGGTGTAAAACCGGCTTAAACATAACACCCGATTTAATCGTCTCGAATGTTCCCACCTTAACTGCCTGGAGTATGACACATGACGCACGTCGCATGCCCCAAACAATTGTACCACGATGTGTTACTGCCCTTATATTAGATGCCTGAAAACATTGTCTATGACACTTGCCTCAAACATCCATACAAGACTATCAAATAGTGACAACAGTCTACCACTACCTTTATTTTAGAATCCTGGCACATATAGGCTATGTACCAAAATTCTGTACCATCGAACAAATACCTTTTATCATAAATAAATATCTGGAATAAATATCTCTAATTTATTCCAAATACTTGTACCAATAATAATAATTGCAATAACATTAAACCTCATAATTAAATCTACGATCATAGACTATGGCAGTACATGTCATATTGACATGTCAAATGTTATGTCATTGTCAAGTCGCAAAATTAATTATTAATAAAAAAAAAAAAAAAAAAATATTAAAAATCCTACCTAACTCCTAGCTAGTAAATTTTCTAATTAAAATTTTATTTATTACAGCCCTAGCTAAAATCTTCAGCCTGCATCGGCCTGATGCAGGGTGCAGTGAGGTCCTTGGCTCGACAGGCCAAGACCCCAAGATCCTGCCGCCTCCTGGGGAAGAATGCGTGCAGCATTCAGTCACACCAGTTGCTGAAATCCCAGGATGCTGGGACAGCCAAAGCCTCCGCGACGGAACACATGAAAATAAAATATTATTATCATATATGTAAATATTAAAGTGCTGCAAACAAAGTGTTATAATTATTTATTGGATTATTCTGTGAAAGTAATAAATTCATTAGTTAATATTATCACAAGTAAAGTTATTAAATTTGCAATTAATTACAGTGCTACGTATTAAAAACTTGTTTCCCAGAGTGTTATTTAAAAATGCAGCTAATTTACAGTTAAAAGAATTAAAAACTGGGATGCATTTTTAATAAAGAAATAAAGAAATTAAATTATAGTTACAATGGTGATATTTGTAAATGCAACAAACATAACTGCACCCACAGAATCCCAATAAATATAGTAAAAATTGCTGAAAAAATAATAGCTTACATTATTTACACCCTGGAAATATCATACAAATAGCACAAATATCATGAGCCAATTATTTACACCCTAGTAAACACACATTCTACAAATAATGGTTAATTATTGCCTGTAATCAGCGTTGCGTATCGAACGGCGGCCACAGCGTCCGCCGGCGCTTGGGCGGCCCTCCTCGCTCTGGCATGCTGTTCCCGATGTTGCATTTTCTTGACGAGCACTCGGTCCGGCACAGCACATATTGAGCAAATAAACTTTAACAAGCAACATATTGAAGCTAATGAAATTGGCTGAAATTGATGGCTTCCACTCTTTAAGAACATTTGTTACATCATCTGATAACACAGAAACAGAATTTCTCTCATTGGCAAAACCCCATGCTTTCACTGACAATTGCTTGTCTGATGTTAACAATGTGTGCTTCAAGCGTACAGAAACAAATTATTGGGGATTCTTGTGGTTCTCGCCGACGATAATAAAATCCTTGCACATAATTCTGGCTCGACGGGAATTCGTTTTTTTATTTTGTCAAAACATCTTCAGATGATGTGAAAGTTGCGTAGTTGGCTTTATAAAATTGCACAGCAGGTCCCGATAAATACGCTGCAAATCATCATTCATCATCATTTCAGCCATATGACGTCCACTGCTGGACACAGGCCTCCTCAATTGACTTCCACATGGGCCGGATAGAAGCGACCCGCATCCAGCGAGTCCCCGCAACCCTGACCAGGTCGTCCGACCACCTTGTGGGTGGCCGTCCTACGCTGCGCTTGCCGGTACGTGGTCTCCACTCGAGAACCTTTCTGCCCCAACGGCCATCGGTTCTTCGAGCTATGTGCCCTGCCCATTGCCACTTCAGTTTGCTAACCCTGTTTGCTATGTCGGTGACGTTAGTTCGTCTACGAATCTCATCATTTCTGAGTCGATCACGTAGAGAGATCCCGAGCATAGCCCTTTCCATAGCTCGCTGAGTGACTCTGAGCTTCCTTAAGAGGCCCATAGTTAGAGACCACGTCTCGGCTCCGTAGGTCATCACCGGTAATACGCACTGGTTGAAGACTTTTGTCTTCAAGCACTGAGGTATCTTGGACGAGAAGACACTTCGCAGTTTCCCGAACGCTGCCCATCCGAGTTGAATCCGTCGATTGATCTCTTTCTTGAAGTTGGACCTGCCTAATTGGATCGTCTGACCCAGATAGACGTATTCGTCGACAACTTCGAGGACCGAGTTCCCAACCAATACTGGGGTGGGTGCTACATGGACATTCGACATGATCTTCGTCTTGTCCATGTTCATCTTAAGGCCTACCTGTTGGGATACTCGGTTGAGATCATCCAGCATTATACCGAGATCCTCCAGCGTCTCCGCCATGACCACGATATCGTCAGCAAACCGAAGGTGCGTGATGTACTCGCCATTTATGTTGATGCCAAGTCCTTGCCATTCCAAGAGCTTGAAGGCGTCTTCCATTGTGTTGGTGAAGAGCTTCGGAGATATTACATCTCCTTGTCTCACACCTATCTGCAATGGGATCGCCTCCGTACACTGGTCTTGTACTCGGACTGACATAGTGGCGTTGTTGTACACACTCCTGAGCACCTCGACATACCGATGGTCAATTCGGCATCGCTGGAGGGACTGTAGTACTGCCCATGTCTCGACGGAATCAAAGGCCTTCTCATAGTCCACAAACGCTAAGCAGAGTGGCAGATTATACTCTTCGGTTTTCTGTATAACTTGCCGCAGCGTGTGTATGTGGTCTATGGTACTGAAGCCTTTTCGAAACCCGGCTTGTTCGGGAGGCTGGAATTCATCGAACCTGCTTGAGAGACGATTCGTGATTACCCTAGAAAAGAGCTTGTAGACATGGCTCAGAAGCGAGATGGGTCTATAATTCTTGAGCAGTGTTTCATCACCTTTCTTAAAGAAAAGCACCACCACACTCCTGTTCCATGCCTCTGGCGTGATGCCCTCGAGCAATACGGAATTGAAGAGCTTCTGAAGGACCTTAAGTACCGGTGTTCCACCCGCTTTCAGAAGCTCTGAAGTGATTCCGTCATCACCCGGCGCCTTGTTATTCTTGAGCTGTTTTACGCTGCAAATGCCGCTTGTGATTGTGCTGGTTCATATTTTTTTCACTTGGGCCAATATTTTAAATTGAAAAATAAAGTCGTCGATGTCAGATAAGCCATTAAATGTGTTTGCCTCCATTCTTATATGAAATCCAAACAAATGTACAAACAGATTAAAATCGCACGATTATGCAATGAATATGGGTGATTAATAATTTCAATGATTAACAAATATTGTTCAACATCACCCGTTCGTTGGCCACATTCGCTCCTTTACGGCTCCTATACAATACCGTAATCTTTTTGCAACTCGTAATTGCAATGTGTGCACTTATTCCATCTCTCGATCTGTAAACAAATATTAGTTGGGAGCGGGGGACTTTTTGGTAATAGCGCGACTCTAGATATAGATTTCGCAGCCACCATCAAGTGTAGGGCTACGTGGGGGGAGCTAAAAATATGCAGCGAGAAGTACTTTTAGTTCTTTATTGTGCGCCCGTTAGAATAAGACTATCTATACATTTTTTACAATTGACGGATGTCACGCGTCCGTTCTAATATTTAAAACGTATTTATTTTTATATCAGTGGCCAACTCCACTGAAAGTGAAGTCCAACCTTCACAGTACCTATGTGCTTTTCTTTGTAGCTTACAAGCACGTGTCCTCCGAAAGTAATGTCTGAATACGAGTATGTGTTGTGTACTGGAATTGGCAAAGTTCTTGAAGGGCTTTTTACAAATTTAGAATTGGTTTATTCTAGAAAAAAAGTTACGCCTAAATCAATGTTTAAACCACTAATTGTGTGTTATAGGGCTAATGTGAAGCAGCGTCTAAATAGCAGACATTATATTTGTTTACAGTAAACTTAATACACGTTTCCAGTATTAGTATCTAAATAGCGGTCATATCATCTCATACTGGTGTGGCGCCGATATGGCATAATATTACCATAAGTGTGCAGACGAATGTCTTCTCATAGTACAGACAAAGATAAACGCAACTCACGGGTTTCCCTTCTATGGGCACAATGGGATTTATAATACAAAAAGGAACATAGACCAACAATGTCTACATTCTTCAAAGTCACTTTCTTTATATTTATAAATCCCTTCCAGTAGCTATTCTAGTATCCACGCTCCACGTTCACACAGTCAATGCAGCACCGATATGGGCGATTCAGCGCTGGCCAATTATCATTGGCCTGTCCACTCCGCCCGCCGACAACGACACCCATGTCTCTACTGCGACCACAATAAGGGCGACCAACCAGCACAGATAAGTTGGTGGGCCGCCGATACAGCGCTCAATTAACACGGGCGGCGCATCGCGCCCAGTCCGATTTTATTGACTGGAAATTTGCGTTCCGGTTTTTAAATGGATTTCGTTTTTTGTGGATATTGTATTAGTTTTTGCAATCAAGTGCGACACTGGCGTGTTAACATTGATGCTACAGTTTCTCGCTGTCTGGACATGATCGAAATTTAGGTTATAGTTTTAAATTGTTTTTCTGCATTACAGATTTGTTTAGCAACAGTAGGATTGGAATCCAAATATTTATTTTTCCCCGTCTTGTATGAGTAACAACGCAATGTATGTATTCTGTAAATTTTTGTTCATGCCTCGAATTACGTTGTTCATATAAGAAATTACGGTGGAAGTGCATCTAAGGTCTATATTTCTATTTCTTGTTTGATCGTCTATCACAATAATGAAACTAAGAAACTGAGTAAAACTACTTTGGAAGATATTATCATGATCATATTTTTACAGTGAAATAGATATTAGCGTGCACGAGATATACAGAACTAAGAAACGGGCGAGGGAACTGCTAAAAAATACATTTACAAATATTAAATATTCTTCCCAACCAATCCGAACATATAGTATTCCGTTCACAGAGGAGGGGCTAAAATAATTATTGCTCGCTTGACAAATTGCCCAAAGTCTACGTGTCGTTGGTACGATTTCATACAATTTTCACCGCCTTTCCTCACTCACATTTGCATATGCGGGGGCTTATGCAAATATTTTTTTACCTTGTTTGCCCTACGGAAGGAAACAGCGGGTGTGCATTTTAAAAAGATTTACGCGCTTTGTCGGATCATTAAGTGCGGAACTAATTTGCTTACCTTTGAAATGTAACCTTTGTTACGGCAATTGCTGCTCGGTCCCGTAACGCGATATGCAGATTTTGTCACTTGTTGGGTTTCCCTTTCGGTCACTTTGCAGGAGTGTGGGTTTTTTTTTATACGTTAATTATCGGCATTAATAAAGATTAAATAGGATGTTGAACTAGCTTTGTTACATGTTTCATTAGCTTGCAGTTGCTTGTGGTTTTATCTGTTAATCGTTTTATAAATCTCGTTTATTTTGTTTTTGCGATTTACCTTTACTAAACAAGACATAATAATTTTAGTTGTACTTACGATAGGTACTTATTGGTCTTAATTGACGCATTTGTTGATAATTTCAATATCTAAATATGTAATCATCATGAAGTTATAGCACCTCTAGCTAATGCTTTTACTAAAATATAGTAATTTACATGCGTTTTCTTTACGTAGGTCCATTTATATTTGCATATGTAAGGTTACGTGTGTTCGTCATTTACATAATAGTTTCAGATTATTATAGGTATAAGAAAACGAATTGCATATCTATGCAGTATTCAATTGCGTCCGAGCAGTTACATTAAGTGAACGTACCCTTAAAATTAAAGATAAATCTCACAGAGGCGTTTTTAATTTGCGTGCAATTCCTTGAAGGGGGCAACTTCTCAGCGATATTGAGCATGTGGGAATCGTTGAAATTAAATTTTCTTTGTTTTCGCCGAGGCTTGGTGGCGGCGTTATTAAATTTCCTTGTGTTTTTTAACAGAGCCGTATCATTAGATTGAGGGTTTCCGTCAAGAGGAAATTGTGGCGAGGGGAGCGAGCACCTAAACATATTGAAAATATAAAATCCTGGCTACTTACGACGACGACGTGCCTTGAGTTACTCTACTTCACAATTTTCTTAAGTCAAATAGTCGTATATTAATCTTATTGCAATCAAAATTTTCTTTCTTTATTGTGCTTATTACTTAGATGTCTATTTATACTATTTAACTGTTGAGTCAATATAATTTCTATGCTCTTATTTTTCAATTTTCTTTCTTTATTGTGCTTATTACTTAGATGTCTATTTATACTATTTAACTGTTGAATCAATATAATTTCTATGCTCTTATTTTTCAATACCAGTAAGTATACTAAATAATATTTTGCATACTTTGACCAGAAATAAATATAAATAAAATAACACGGTGTACTTAAGATGACAGTACAGGCTCTCAGCTCAGGCTCGGTTTTATAATAGTAATAAACAATCCTCTAATATTGGTAAAATTAAGAAATTAATGAAATAATATGATTCGACAATTAATATCATCGTGGTTTAATAAATTCGCTTTAAAAAAAAATATTGGATGAACACAACACAAGATTAAATATTAACTAGCAATCTACATATTTTACACGAGCCCACGGCTTTAATTAGTGTACCTCTAAATTGAGTCATTAAATTCTTTACAGATTTGTTCACCCAAGTAGAGTGACTTCCCGTGCGATGCGCTCATCAGCGCAGCGGAAAGACGTTTGAAGTGGTGCCGTGTAATAAGTACCGCGACTCAACCGCTGGCTTCGGAATTTCACCTTAAATATACATATTACATTACGTGAAATTGCCCATTTTTTCCACTCTCCACCCCACCAATTAGGGTGGCTTGTGTATAAATATTGCACCGCCCTCATTAATGTGCGTGTACGTTTTAGTGTATTTTTATGACTTGCCTTGGACGGCGTCCGCGGGATGCAGTGAATAATTAAGGTGTCTTACAAGGGAAGTGGTTTTTTGCGGACAAATGGCTTGTTTTTTGGATTAATGCTTACCTTGGTCGGACGGGGACGGCATTCGATGCCTGAGGGATGCCTGCAACAAACACATTGTCATTAGTCTCATGACTTTATAATAAAAATATATAAATATGAAGTTACTCGCTTCACAAACAATCTCATAGAAATTCGCCGAGAAATATTTACAAATTCCATTAGCGGGCGCACAATCCCTGTCACTTAAACTGGAAACTTTCCCTAAATTAAAATATGACGCATTTGAATGATTAAAAAGTCGTTTCCGTGATTGCATTTAGACAATGAACGCATTAAGACTGTCGCTAATAAAGAGGATCTTAATTAACGGGGAGAGTTAAAAATTGAGTACAAATTCGAGTAGCAAATCCCGTCGCCCCTCAGCTAGTGAATGGCCTGTAATATTTTAGTTTGGTTGAGACAAAAACGCTCAAACGCCGAGGGTCGAGCTGTCACGTAGACACAATAAGCCTTTTAATTCGATTCGTCAGGACGGGACAAAGGAGCGGAGTTATCATTCAATGGGGCACTCTTACCTTTTCTTATTACTTCGCTACGGTTTTCTTGCGAGTAGGATCGGGACACATGAGATGAAGGAAACGAAAGGAGAGGACATGATTAATTTTAGAGCTTGTTTTTAGAAATTATTTCACAGTTATGTAGCTTCGCTGAATTTTTAGTTTAGTAATTGTAATGGTGCTTTTACACTTGAAAAATACGTTCTACTCGATGAGTATTATCACTTGTTGTATTCATATTATAGGCAGATAAATGACGATGACGTTAAAATCAAACCGGAATTCTTTCGTTCAGTTTTTTCAGATGTACTGTAAAAGTCGGGGAAGTAGTTTCTTACCGAATTATGTAGGCTGTTATTTGATTACTTTAATCGGCAAAACTGAATATTAACAGTACCTACATTTACGAGTATACATAAGTGAGTTAACCTTTTCAGCGCCCAGGCTTCTGACAGAAAACTGTACCTCAGACGCCAGCCCAGAAATCAGGCGTATTGTTCTGTATAGTGGTAAATGACGTCATAGCGCTTGTTCTAAAAGGGTTAAATAAAAAAATATGCAAAAGTTATCATCGGCATTAGCTGACGTGGCATCAGTATTACTTTTAGATGTCGGTCACAGCTAGTAGCGTTTAAAAGGTTAAGTAGTGCAATGTGCGAGTCCACGGCTTTGCCCCTGTTCCCCCGTGCTCCGAATGCCGATCGCTCTTAACAGCTTTATTTGTTGCCACCGCTCTTTACGAGTACACAAGCCCCTTGTCTTTTGCACTATCTGATCTAACATACGTGCGGGCTGTTATCATTTTGTAGTTATATTTTTCAGAACTACTCGTATGATCTGACTGACTGTACTTTAACTGTTCCTTTCTGAATAAGAAATCATAGCTATATATTATAAATTATTAGCTGCGCTCACCTGCGGTATTTGCATTTTCGTTAACATATTTCTTATAATACCCGATCCCGTAGGTATCATAATAATTATTTGCCTTGAATGTTATTGAAATTTGAAA
Organism: Apotomis turbidana; assembly: GCA_905147355.2. Lineage (NCBI taxonomy): Eukaryota > Metazoa > Arthropoda > Insecta > Lepidoptera > Tortricidae > Apotomis > Apotomis turbidana. Next base: position 20,049,970 of record LR990288.1, on the reverse strand, counting down.
ATAAATAATGAAACGAAAATGTAACTCACATTTTGCGCTCTTTACATACCAAAAATTACTAATTGTACTCTTCTTTATGTTTGTACTGTTTGGTACTAAACCAGCCAGGGCTACCGACAGCCATCCTTCGCTCTATTTACGCAATTCCGCAACTGAACTTATATTCAACGAATATAAACATTAGCATTTCTACATAAAGCCTCAACCGTAAGTGAGGTCTTACAAAGTCGTGCTCCTTGGTAACTAGAGGTTTGTTTGTGAAGGTCGACCTTAATAGTTTTGTGTATGTAAGACTTGCTAAGGTAAACAAGCAGGTGACCTCACTAAAATATTATTTAAAAAACAAGCATATTGATTATTTTGTAAAGTGGTAAAGTATCAACTACTGTGCATATAACGCGTTTTCATTAAAAGAGCATCTGAAATATACACTCTTTAAAAAAATTACCGCACACAACGAAGCGAAGTTATGTTTTATGATAATTGGACCAACTAAAAAATATAGATACTCATTAAAACCAAAAAATATATTTTTCAAATCCGTTCTACTGTTTCCGAATAATCTGGGAAAATAGTTACAAAAAGAACGAGGTAGAACGCGTTCGACGAATTGCGAACCTGCGCCGTTTTTTGAATTAGGTAAAAAAAGGATCAGAGATCAATACTAAAATCAGATATGCATAATTATTACTAAAAAACTTAGTGCCAGTTTCTGAAATCATCTTCGTTATAAATTAATAAATATTAGGGGATAATCTAACACAGTTCGATCTAGTCCCAAACTAAACAAAGCTTACAATATGGGTACCTACTAGATTACTATATACATTATGACTTAAAAGGAAGATAGAAACAGTTATAATATAAAAATATCGGAAATTTGAAATTTAACGTTTAACGTTAACTTTGCACCATGACCTTTTAATTTTTCCATTGCCATCTGCTCAATCCGGCGTTTAATTAAGAACCCGCTATTAGTTGCTGCCCCCCTGGTACTCTGGTACTAAGATTTCCTTAATTTCTGTTAATCCCTGCCATTTTGGTAATAATCGGAAAGTTTAAAGATTGGAATATATCGCCATTTTAACTAATGTTTATTAAATCACTCAACTCGCCATTCAACGTGGTAACGCGGCCAGTGTGATGGGTACCTTTGCGCCAGGGGCAACCCGAGGAGCCCTGTTTGACTAGGCTTAAGGCTAGTCTTAAGTATTATTCTTTTTTTTTTGTTTGTATATTTTTGATGTTTATTAAATAGTTTTGTAGAAGTCATATATAAGCTATTTACTTGGCATTTTTATATTGTTGGGTAATTCGCACTATGTAATGGAGTACCCAGTATTAAAAATGTATACTCGTAGAACGTGGCACTGCAAAATCTTATTATTGAAATATAAATTATCTTTCATTAAAACTACTTAAGTCTTTAGTGGATGATAAACAAGTAAAAGTCAATTTAGATAAGTACCTTGTAAAATACGGGTTTCGAAGCTCGTAGATATTAGAAAACAAGTAATTTGTAAGTTCATAACATAATTATGTACATAATATTTAATAAATAAATATTAATTTAATACTTCTAGTAGGGATTTTAGGGATAGCAATTTAACACGCTCTAAACGTTTTTTTTTTTATGTATACGTGATGACACAAAAACGCAAAAGCTAATTTAAATAAATAAGCGACACAATTTTTCGCCATTCTCCTCTATTAGTAATCTCTAATTGCTATCATAAATTTCTAAACATTCTTCACATAATAAAATTAGCAGCGAGTTGTCTTCGTTATCTCCGTGGCAATTTTCGCGTTAATCATACGATGTGAACGCGAAAAGAGACTTCCATTACACTAATGGGAATGTTAATTAGTATAGAGTTTGCAATGAGCGGGATTATCAATGATTTATATTGTATTGCTAATATGATACATACTTAGTCATGTGACAATGTTTTTTCGGTTGAATTTTGCCGGATTTGCTTATAATGAACGCTGCTTTTTATTATACTCGATAACTAGGCGACTCTCAATCAACCACGGGCAAAAACTCTTGTTAGCTTTGCGATCGAATATGCCGATCTCGTATCGAACTTTTCAGCCTCCAAAGACGATGCTTCACAGACTGCTCACCACACACTATCTGTAATAGATGTGATGAATATAAAAAGAATAGGCGTACGCATTCATTAGTTCATTCAAATTCAAAACTATTCTGCAAGTAGGCTACAAGAGCTCGTTTACATGTCAGATTGTAAGTTACATATTAAAAAAAATATACAATTTACAATATCATAGTATAGTACTTTTATCTCACGAGCGCGGGTGAGCCATGTTTGTGTGAGTAGATGTACATGCACATTGGCTCTGTGTGGGTGAGCTCGGGAGCGAACAGTTCCGGCTCACCCACACAGAGCCAATGTGCATGTACATTACTCGAACAAACATGGCTCACCCGCGCTCGTGAGATAAAAGTACTGTAGTAATGCAACAGTAAAATCTCTGGGCATATTTTACAGGGAGATGTATATTGTCTATTAAATTACAATAAACTTAAACTATACTTTCAGAGATATTAGGCAAATTGCATATTACTAAATTACTTATACAGTGTTGATCGATGCACAAAAAAAAAGTTTCGAAGCACAAATGTTTTGAAATGGGTTGTTGACATACCGCGCTATACCGCTATATTTGCCATACATGAAAGCTGTTTGTAGCGACTCTAGGGCTAAAAACTGCCATTTATCAGGCCAAAATATGAGGCAAAACTCTATTTCTATTCTTTAAGGTTATAATATAAGCTTAGTTATATTGTTTCTACTCGTGAGATCCTGTAATTCGCTTCCCTGTTTTCTTTTCTATTTAAGTCTACTCAAAATAGTAAAATTTCCAAAATAAATAAATAAATATACAGACATAACAAATTAATTTCGCTTGTAAAATGTATTAAATAGTATATTATAATCTCAATATCACATCAAAGATGATCCGCGAAACGGAAAAAGGGCAGCCTAAAAAATATCACATTAATTATAGTATAATTAAATGGCCATTAAATCATACTAATTGCGCTTTCAAAGCGGTTTTGTTTTTATTTAGCGGCCCAATTTTTTTGTTCCCGCAAAAGGCTCCAGTTGAATGGAATTCCTTTATTTGCGCCACAAACAGCCTGTTTACTAACGGCGACGACAAAGGATATTTAAAAATTATGCCCGCGATAAATTAACGAGGAAATGAAAAATACATTTCATAGATGAAATGGAACGGGTGAAGGGTAGTGTAGATAGATAGGGTAACAGATACAAAAGGAAATAGCAGCGGTTTTAAAGCGCTTTGCGATCGTGTGTTGTGTAGAGAGGACCTTTTAGGGAACGTTTTTGAATGTGACAGGTTTGAATATGTCAGGACAGGAACGGCTCCACATGTTTTGGACTCGTAGAGTTCTTCTTCATGGACTTCAGCATGCGGTTCTTCAAGAGAGCGCGTGTGATGCTCCTGGCATCGCAAGCGTCCATAGGCGGCTGTAACTGCTTTACATCAGGCGGGCCGCATGCCGGTTTGCCACCGCCGTAGTATAAAAAATTATATATCAATTCCATAGTACAATCTTTGCTCAGTTTGGGACTAGATCGATTTATGTAACGTTGTCTTCTTTTTAATCTGTTGTTTGAGATATTTTCCCACGAAGCAAGTCTTGTAACCTTTACAAGATTAGTAACATTTTACTCATGGAAACATGAGCATATTTTACTAATTATCCTTTTCTAAATTGATTTTCAGTATTCTGAAAAGAACACTGTCCTTCGCCGAACTAAATGAATGACCACCATCCCGTTAGTCATTAAACAAACTGAAAAAGTATCCTTTGATCGCGCGCAGGAAGTGGCCGTCTCCGGACCATTGTCGCCGTGGTCACCCTACGTCTCATCTTCTTAATTGTTTTCTTTTCAAAAGCACTTACGCCACAATGGATAATGACACCAGCTTTGATCTGCCACCGACTCGTGCGTATCAAAGTAACTCTACCTTTGACAACTGCTGTTACTTTAGCTAATTTTATTGTGGCATTACCGACACGTATAAACTACTTTTTCCCCGTGGCTTCGCTCGCGCAGAAGGATGAAATTTAGCCATATCCTTATATATTTTTTGCGTATTCTGATATCTAAGCCTTTTTACTAAAAAGTTTTATGATAGTCTCTTACATAGTTTAGCGTTTAGGTGAAACGTACGTTCTTACAAACCCTCAAATTTATAATATAATGATATATTGAAAATGTATGGCATCGAGAACAAGAATTACAAGGCTGCCAACAAGGCTGTGTGCGACAGTTGGGCTGATTGCGAGTTGGTGTGCGTGCTCCTGAATTAGACGCGAAACTTTCAAAGTTTTCCCAAATTTCTGCCCCCGCGGGGTGTGGGGGCGCGATCGATAGCGAGCGGCGCGAGACTCGTGTATCTGGCCTCACGAAAACGGACAACTACGCTCCAGGACTAACATGACGCTTTGTACCGAGGATTTTAATGTTCAACGGGGCTTTAAAATGGAAACTGTGTTAGTTGAGAGTTCAAAAACAATGTCATGTTTGGTTAAATTATAATTAGAGTGTGTAGAAATGGAGTATGAGTAAATTATGATTAATTGTAAGGCTAAAAAATTCGGTCAAGTTTAGTAATTCCTTCGGGTTTCACAAGACAACATCCTGTAGGCTTAGTAAGTTGTTTTGGCGGAATAATGTAAGTCAATAGCGTTGGGAATAAGCGTCGCGTGAGAGGCCGACCCGTGCCAACTGTCACCGGACAAAACGAGAGCGACAACTGAAAATTGGGCGCGTGAGGGCTGCCATTGTTTGTCATTAATTGAGGGCTTTGCGATGATCTTCGTGCTCGAGAGCCTGCCGGCCGCGGGCGCACTCTTGGGAGATATCGGCTCGCCAATCGCGTTGACAGCGACCCTCCGGCCTCTGGACAGCGACTCGAGGTGGGAAAAACTACCGGCTGACACTACTTAACGAACGGGGCAGCGCCCGGGAATTTTCTTGAGTGCTTGTTAATGTTTTATGGGCGGAACTTTTTCAAAGTAGTGCGTGGATTGACGCGCTAAGTGTACTACATAATTTAACACGTTTCCCCTCGGACATCCATCGATTCAGTTTCCATTTATAAACACGATAACCACCCATTATGAGTCGTACGTGATCACAATTAAATAGAAATTCAATTCCGAGAGAGGCTATAAAAATCGCCGGCGAAAACTTCCCTGATTTATAACAATTAATATTTGAAATATTGACAATATTAAGGGAAATGGCCGACAGCCGACAAATCATATAAAAACCGCCCCGGAAGGCGGAAGTGCTGGCCCGCTGCTCTGGGACTTTATTTGGAAATGGAAAGTCTAAAAAATAAACGACAGGCGAGTGCGGGGGAGTGATTTATACGCGGAGTGGCGAGTGCGCACCGCTTCGATTATCGAGATGATATTTCTCGATATTAAAGTGTTGCCAAGAGAACTGCGGACAATATGACCCGAGGAAGATTTATCGGTCCATTCGATGACGTCGACGGCCGTTACGATTATTTCATTATATTGTCGGCGCCGTAAAAACGGTTAGCGTTTTATTTTATTGCTGGTTCGCGAGCGGATTTTTATTCGTATATTTTATTGCGTTGTAAAAGCGGCTGCAGTGAGTTTTGCTTTGACAAATTCGAGCGCATCCCGCCCCGGGAGGCTGGAATTGCAGCGAGTGTGAGCCACATCTAACTCTAACTTCGTGTTATTGGTGAAAAATATGGATTAAATATGTGCAAAATTTACTTCATGTATGTATCTAATAAAACCTCTATGAAAACCGAACTCATAGCTTTACTGCTACATGTTGTAACTACTTCATAAATTGTAAATGCAGCAGAAATGTTAATATTTTATGTATATAATAAAATTTACAGTAGATTTTTTTATGATATTGACTAGTATTTGACTAACAGTTAGACTTTGACTATCCTAGCATAACATGTATATAATTGCTTTTGCATTGCACCTACATACAGTACCTACTACACTAAGTGTTTCTAAGAGATATCTAAAGGTCGTATGAGGAGCTATGCGCATCTCTTAGAAACACTTAGATACTTCTGAAAACTCTAGAGATATTTGGTAGGCGAAGATAGGAAGCCTAGGCGAAGTTACGGTCATCGACGGTATGGATAAAAATAAGAATAGGGATCGATTTGGTTAATAAAGATTGCATGTCGCCACTTATTTTAATTTCAGCTTGATAAATTTACCCAAAAGCTCGATATGTAGAAATAGAATAAGATTAATTTAAACATCGACTTTCATACATAATGCAACAAAAAACGGGATTTATTAGGTATAACTATTACGTGACTAAGATCGAAAACGTACAAGCTAACTGCCCACTTTAGTAGGAGGTCAAATTGTCTTTAAAAATTTCGTTGTTGGACTCAAATTAAAAAAAAACTGAAATTAGTTCATAATTGTAAGTAGACCCGGAAAGTCATAGGAAAGCCCCTTGTTCCGTTCTACCCTGTATATGTTTAGAAGATATTTGTCGCAGTTTGTAGTGTAATTGGGTCGATAAGGCATGCCGCATGTCGCATGATTTGTGCGTCGACCCGCGACCCGCGTCGGCCGCACGTGCTGATACACTGGGGACGAGTATTTCACTATCGAATCGAATCGAATGTTTTTTACAGCTGACCCTAGCTGTCGATTATAACATATTAGAAAACTAGGGCTTTATGGTTATAGATATCTCTTTATATAAAAAAAATGTAACTGAACATTTTTATACGTGGATATTGAAATAGTTGTGAGTATGAGTATGGGCAGACAATGGTGTGCTAAAATATCGTCAAAATAATTGATTGATATGAGATGAAACTCATCCTCCTAGCCTTTGTCCCATTTTTTGAGAATGAATTCTTAATCGGGGTCGGCTACCTAAATCCCAAGATGTGGCGTAGGCACTAGTTTTTACGAAAGCGACTGTCATCTGACCTTCCAACCCAGAGGGGACACTAGGCCTTATTGGGCTTAAGGTGGTTTCCTCACGATGTTTTCCTTCACCGAAAAGCGAGTGGTAAAATATCAAATGACATTCCGTACATAAGTTCCGAAAAACTCATTGGTACGGGCCGGGTTCGAACCCGCGACCTCCGTATTGAAAGTCGCATGCCCTAACCACTAGGCTACCACCGCTTATTATTTTTTCATTGCTATGAGATGAAACTATTTAATCCAAACTCATTTAATAAAAATTGTTACTTTTGTTACTCACTAATATATTAAAAGTAGTTACTGCAAACGGTAAGGCAGTTATCATCCCAAAGGTTATGATGCTTTACGTGATCCCAATTAAACAGGTCATGAAAACCTTTTTTATTCGGGTAAATATAATTCACCTTTACCAAATATAGTACTAGTTTGTAGCGTTATAGCCTATATTGACTTCTTATCGAGATATCATTTTCATTTTCTATCCTGAAACTTGATACTGGTAATTTCAAAAATTAACCCAACAAGGTGCTTATCAAAAGATATCGATAAGTATGCTTTTTAACTTCTAAAGTATCGTCCGCTGAAACCCGCAAACATTTGAACAGTGATCAGACTCCAGCAGTGGTGCGTGAAGACAGTATACTTATTCAAGACTAATAATCTTGACAAAAGTGTCCAATGGCGGCGTGATAGCTTTAGCGGGATAAAAAGCATCCAATACAGCAGTAAACTTTAGACAGCAGCATACTGGTAATTTGAGAAATCAACCCAACAAGCTGCTAAGTATTTAAAATAATATGGATATACTTTTCACCTTGAAAGTATCGTCCGCTGAAAACCCCGAACATTTAAAGAGGGATCAGACTCCAGCAGTGGTGCGTGAAGAGAAGACATTATACTTACGTTCCAAACTAATAATCATGACAAAAGTGTCCAATGGCGTCGTGAGAGCATTAGCGGGATAAGAAGCGTCCAATACATATCGCAGTAAACTGTAGAAAAACAATATACCTGGTAAGATTAAAAATAATCTTTTCTAATTAGATTGCGATCTGTTTTATTATTCAAAATAGACGAGAATGGAATTGAATGTGACGGTTAATCTTAATGATGGCTATAGAATAGAAACATGTCACTGTTTATCTAAAGTAACGTCACACAACGAAATGTTTGATTTTAAATAGATTAAAATCAAAGAGCAGGCTCTTGCCGAGAAATTGCGGAGATTTTTAATGTTAGATCTAAAATCATCATCATCATCATCATTTCAGCCATAGGACGTCCACTGCTGGACACAGGCCTCCTCAATTGACTTCCACATGGGCCGGATAGAAGCGACCCGCATCCAGCGAGTCCCCGCAACCCTGACCAGGTCGTCCGACCACCTTGCGGGTGGCCGTCCTACGCTGCGCTGGCCGGTACGTGGTCTCCACTCGAGAACCTTTCTGCCCCAACGGCCATCGGTTCTTCGAGCTATGTGCCCTGCCCATTGCCACTTCAGTTTGCTAACCCTGTTTGCTATGTCGGTGACGTTAGTTCGTCTACGAATCTCATCATTTCTGAGTCGATCACGTAGAGAGATCCCGAGCATAGCCCTTTCCATAGCTCGCTGAGTGACTCTGAGCTTCCTTAAGAGGCCCATAGTTAGAGACCACGTCTCGGCTCCGTAGGTCATCACCGGTAATACGCACTGGTTGAAGACTTTTATCTTCAAGCACTGAGGTATCTTGGACGAGAAGACACTTCGCAGTTTCCCGAACGCTGCCCATCCGAGTTGAATCCGTCGATTGATCTCTTTCTTGAAGTTGGACCTGCCTAATTGGATCGTCTGACCCAGATAGACGTATTCGTCGACAACTTCGAGGACCGAGTTCCCAACCAATACTGGGGTGGGTGCTACATGGACATTCGACATGATCTTCGTCTTGTCCATGTTCATCTTAAGGCCTACCTGTTGGGATACTCGGTTGAGATCATCCAGCATTATACCGAGATCCTCCAGCGTCTCCGCCATGACCACGATATCGTCAGCAAACCGAAGGTGCGTGATGTACTCGCCATTTATGTTGATGCCAAGTCCTTGCCATTCCAAGAGCTTGAAGGCGTCTTCCATTGTGTTGGTGAAGAGCTTCGGAGATATTACATCTCCTTGTCTCACACCTCTCTGCAATGGAATCGCCTCCGTACACTGGTCTTGTACTCGGACTGACATAGTGGCGTTGTTGTACACACTCCTGAGCACCTCGACGTATCGATGGTCAATTCGGCATCGCTGGAGGGACTGTAGTACTGCCCAGTCTCGACGGAATCAAAGGCCTTCTCATTGTCCACAAACGCTAAGCAGAGTGGCAGATTATACTCTTCGGTTTTCTGTATAACTTGCCGCAGCGTGTGTATGTGGTCTATGGTACTGAAGCCTTTTCGAAACCCGGCTTGTTCGGGAGGCTGGAATTCATCGAACCTGCTTGAGAGACGATTCGTGATGACCCTAGAAAAGAGCTTGTAGACATGGCTCAGAAGCGAGATGGGTCTATAATTCTTGAGCAGTGTTTTATCACCTTTCTTAAAGAAAAGCACCACCACACTCCTGTTCCATGACTCTGGCGTGATGCCCTCCAGCAATACGGAATTGAAGAGCTTCTGAAGGACCTTAAGTACCGGTGTTCCACCCGCTTTCAGAAGCTCTGAAGTGATTCCGTCATCACCCGGCGCCTTGTTATTCTTGAGCTGTTTTAGGGCCATTCTAATCTCGTACAGGCTGATGTCCGGGATATCTTCGGTATAGTGTTGGGTCAGCTTGGCTCTCGGGTCTTTGGCCAAGTTATCAATAGGTTTGGCAACTGAGGTATATAACTGCCCATAGAACCTTTCGATCTCCCACAACACCTCTGGCTTCGTCGATGCTACACTGCCGCCTTCTGTCTTCAGCTTCGTTAACTGGATTTGGCCCATAGACAGGTCCCTGGCAAACACTTTGGAGCCCAAGTTCCTCTCTATCGTTTCTTTAATATGGTTGGTATTAAAGGAACGAATATCGTGTCGCATGGACCTATGGATTCGTCTATTGAGCTGCCTGTATGCTTCAGCGTCTTCAGAAGTCTGCAGCGTCATTGAGCGTCGTTCAGCCATGAGGTTGAGGGTATGATCGGATAGTTTTTGGGGTCTATCTTTGCGGCGGGGTCTGAAAAATTTCTTCCCCACCTCGTGGACAGTTTCTACCAACCTATTATTTATATCGTCCACGGCAACGCAATCATCTAGGCAAGCGAAGCGATTTGCTAACTCCAGCTGAAAGCCTTCGGGGTTTTGTATGTGGGCTGTAGTTGGTCGGAGCGTAGACTTCATTAGGCGAGACCTTTCTAGGCGGACATTAATATTCAATGTGCCTCTTACCATTCGGTGATCGCTACCGGTTTTCACCCTATTGATCACTGAGACATCATTGAATATTTGCCTCTTTGTGGCCAGAATGAAGTCTATCTCATTTCTCGTGGAACCGTCGGGACTCATCCAGGTCCGTTTTCTCTGAGGCGGCTTCTTGAAGAAGGAGTTCATCATGAAGAGTCCCTCCTTCTCCAGAAATTCGGCCAGCCTCTGGCCCCTTCGGTTCCGTTGCCCATATCCAAATTGTCCCACTCTCAGCTCGTTATCGCCTCTCATACCCAGCTTTGCGTTGAAGTCTCCCATAACAACAGTGAAGTGCGATTTGGAAGCATGTATGGCCCTACTGACGTCCTCATACATGGCCTCCACCTCCTCATCCGGGTGCGTCGAGGTCGGCGCGTATACTTGTATAACCTTCAGCGAATATCTTTTAGATACTCTGAGTATCAGGTACGCAACCCTGCTCGACACACTCGAAATTGTCACTATGTTGTTAACGAGAGACTTGTGGACGATAAACCCGACACCACCCTGGGACTGCTGGTCGCCCTCCCGGTAGTACAGCAGGTTACCGGATTTCAGGGCTATCGTGTCCTCTCCCTCTCTTCGGACTTCAGATAACCCCATGATATCCCAGCGCATCCCGCTGACCTCCTTTTCCAGCTCTGTGACCTTTTCGTCCGTCCTCAGCGTGCGCGTGTTGTAGGTTACCAGTGATAGCCTACGTCGGTTGTCCGTACTATCGTTAGCCGAGGTCGTCGTTTGACGGTGGAGCCCCACCCGGGGATTCTTAGCACCCCTAGCTCCAGTGCTCGGCCGACGCCCGTCTCCGCCAGCTTTGCAACTGCAGCCGCCGGGTACTTGGGGCCGTGGTAAAGTTGTCATCTCATTTGAGGGGTTCGGACCGTAAACCGCCACGCTGGTCCGGTGTGCGGGTTGGCGGGTCGCCAGAGCCTCGTCCGTTGGTCAGCAGCGTGCACCACGAGCAGGTGAGGTTGGCTTGGGCCCCTGAGAGATGTAGGTTTGGGGCCCCTTACACACCAAAATGCTAATTCCTTATTGTAACGTTTTAATTCATTGCAATTTTTTTTACAGCAAAAGTGCCAAACCAGGGGGGGTATTCGACCAATTTTAGAGATATAATGGAGATCTCTCCTTTTCATCGCCATCCGTCACTTTTGACGTGTGCCTACTTGACAAGTGGCGATATCCTTAGAACATCGCAACTTCGTCAATTCGGACGCGCAAATTTTCGCTTCCTTTGTATGTGACGGCATAAATAACAGGCGCATACTTTAAATTGACCGCGTAGTACGTGAAATTAGTCCGTTACGTTTCGTTCAAAACAGAAATTTATATACATGAATAACATTTTTGACAATCATTATCGCCTTCGTATTTCCAAAATTGAGATGAGATATGTCACTTTTAAGCTCATCGCATTTAAATGACAGTTCAATGGCGATATAACTGTTATCTAATAGAGATCTGACGTTTGGCGATCACTCGAATGTCAATCTCGAATTAGGTCCCTGTAGTAACTTTTACCCCCTAATTTAGTCTCATTAAAACATTATAGTCGACTAAAAATGCATTCACCAATTCACTTACCAACTCTTGTGACTCTAATGACAACACTGTCTTACTGTTCTGTAATATTCCAGTGTGATTCCGTAGCGGAAAGATCGGGGAAACGCGGCGACATCCCATCGCCGGACAACGTATGGGGCTGTACGGGGACTGTATGGGGTTGTATGGGGGTTGCAGCGGACCGCGTCGGTGATTCATGCACTTATTCAATAAGCCCCGGTTTAGCTAAACAACCGCTGTTATGACCGGGCAAGAGATAAATCTGGATGAGATTTTCAATCGCTGAAAAATCTTGAGTCTTTTGAGGCAAGTGCGAAATTAAATCTACGAAATGTGAGATTGACTTTTTACTACATATTAGAATAAAGTAACTGGATGATGTAATTACGAATACTGTTTTCAAATGTTTTAGTAAGTATTTGAGTCCGATCGTGATCTTGGTTGGCTGAGAAAAACTTAGCTCCCAAACATAAAATGTTGGTAATTACAAAAACTATTAAGTCCCTGGGTATTTTATGCCATTATTGTCATTTATAAAAAAAAAACCTATGCACTCTGCAATCTAAGTGGCCCAAAGTTGTTATTCGCAAACAACTATCGAAAAAAGTAGTTAGACTACCTATGTATAAAACATGTAGCGTCTATTAAAACATGGTACCTACATACGTTTGCATCGAGTTCGGATACGAACCTCACATTCCTTATTCACGCTCAGTAAAACTTCTAAACAGTATCGCGTCACGATAAGCTAACCAATCGCCATTAACGAGCAAAGTTACCTTTCAAAATCCCGAAAGCCGTTGAAATTTTGTGCATAATACGAAATCAACTCACGACTCGCTCATTGTCAAGTTGCGACTTATCACTGAATTCAGCCGGGCGCACACGAAACTTACACGCTGTTTGAATGGGTCCGCATCAGCGCGGAATTTGTAAAGAGTAGACGTGTGTCGCATGCATGCGGCCGGCTTTATCTTGAGCTGGTGAAGTTTTCGTTGTCGTTGTGAATGCGCGGACGCGGATGAGGCGACAAAGGGTGTACATATGGAATTTACGGTGAGGACTAGGCTGTGCGCACTGCGTACCTAAAGACTTGAAGTAGCACATGTACCGAGTCGGTACACATACGATCATTATTATCATATCTATTTTTTTTTTCCAAAAACTTGTTATACCAGCCAATATTAAGTATTCATGTCATCATTACTGTCTTGAGATCTCAAATGATTGGTTGTGACATTACTAAGTTACACGGACACTATACAATATCACCTCTGATCGCTTGCGCAAATATCTACTGGATAATGATACTCTGTCCAAAGTCTAGTCAGGGGCAGCGCAGCCTCCCGTCTTAGCGTAGTCACATGACACGCCAATTAATTAGGCATAGACTAACTTCCTCTACAATAGGCACCATTCCGCCCTAGCCAGAGCATTATTCTTGGTCCAATCCAACACATCTACAATTTATGTGCTTATTTAAAGGCTCAAAATCAATGGCACCCTCACAAAAGTGTGCGGAATTCGTAGGTACACATAGCAATACAAATGGACCCAAAACAGGACGAAATAATTTGAATACGTAACGAATCGGAGGGTAACGTACGGCCGACCCATTCTTTAACTTACTCTCCTCTGGATAAAGAGCTAAACTTGTTTTTAAGGGATGACCGATCGCGAAAATTTATGTATCGAGAATTGTGCCGCCGGCCGGTCGGCAAAAAGAGGTTTCGCAAGGGTAGATACAGGAAGACGCGAGGAGGAATACTCCCCGCAGGCTGATGACCGCGCGATTGTGAACTTTCCTCGCCATGCAAATCGGGCCGGATCCGTACCGATACGACGCTTTTATTTTCCCATCTGAATTGGCGTATCCACAAATGCACCACGGCCAGGGGACTGACACAATGCGAACGAACCGGGAATCGTTTTTTATTTGCCACGATATTCATGATCTATAACTTTGTGTAAATTTCGATGAATACCATACTAAGTTTAGTATTCAAATTGATTCGCGAATTGATGGATGAGAGATTATATAAATTGCGAAAATACATCAACTGAAAACATTATAATAACAAGTCATTTAAATTGTAGGTTCGGCCGCTATCGATATCGGACTCATAGCTGTGTTTAGATAGGCTTAGTGGTGTTTTATTGAAATACAAATGAGTGCCGGAGGAGCTCGACCCGTGGCTCGAGTGTGCCTCGAATAAAAGGGCCGCATTAGAATAATTTGCCTACCGAACGAGCACAATTCTTCACATGGAAAGGCCTTAAATTTCACTATTTTACATACTTGGGATTATCATATCTGCGCGGGTGCGAGGGCCCCTCGGCCCGACTTTTTGTTATCCGCACCCGACCTCTATCGGGCGTCTCCGAAATATTTAGTTGTTACTTTTTGTTCGGCGGGACGTGAGGGAATTCTTAATCATAGTGGACTTTTTCGTTGCCCGGGGACGTGTCGTGTTAAATTCTGCTCTAAAATTTCAACTTATATAGCCTGTTACCGGCATGCGGGCATTTATTAAAACAATGATCCATTAGTAATTGTTTGCATGTATTAGCTAATCATAATTATGTGAATTAACTGCACAATTAAATTTCTTAAATCCATTCAATGTAGTGGGTGTACAGCGTAATTGTCGATCCTCATATCACGCTGTCATTTAACACTGACTTGTCGATTTACTGTACTGTACATTACTGGCAATTAAAATTTTGTTAGAAAGTTAATAAAGCCTGAATTTAAGTAAATTAATTAAATTAAGGTCATGGATACGTTAAAGATCTATGTTACTTTACTCTACTCTAAGAAAAGCCTACTTGGCGGTAACACATTGTATATAGTACTGGTTGGTTTGTTATTTTGTTTCAACATACATATAAACAAATGCAAATAAAATGGGTACACGTTTTATAGAAATTCCATAGCAGATTGAAATTTCACATTCACGGTTTCATAAATGAAAACAAATTTGTAAGTGTCACACAAAAGAGCGAGGCGTACCTCACTTAACCCGTTCGCTCCTGGTCCCTCAGTCCCTCGGAGCTGATCGAAGGTGGGGCGAATTAGCCCAACTCGAAAACCTCAATTAAGTCTCGTCTAGCGCGCATTTAGACCACCCCGGCCAATTATCGGCCGACCTTTGTTTCACTTCGTAACCTGATCTGTTTAGCTTACCAACCTCTGAATTTATAACAATATAAAAATAAACTATAATTATAGGCTATGACACAACGCGGCTAGAAGCCTTTCCTTTTAAGGAAATAATGATTTTGAGTAATCGACGAACGGCTCAAGCCTTCTTCATATTTGTATTTGGAACATTTTGCAGCATGCCACAAAAATTAATTAGATAAGTCACCCCGGAAATTAATAAATAAAATAGTAGATCGTTATCGTGAGAGTAATTATTTATAAAGCAAAATACAAAATGTTGAATGATTTAGTTACTCTAGAATGCTAGTGCATAATTATAATATTGACTCCTTTTATTATGATGGGTAGGCGAGCATCGCAATACCATTAATTTGAAACGGTGCCTAATGAACCTATATCCCTTAGGTACTTTCAAAAGCTGCAAGCAATGAGCGTGTAATAAGACAAATTTCTTTAAAATTAAGTGGAATTCCTTTGCATCTATTGAAAAGTTTCCAACTAACGGCTTGACTTAACCCGTTGGTGCAAAAATTGCTACTCACCGTGCTATAATCATTCACCCCGCTCACTCTGCAGGATGATCTTACAATTAGGAGTCAAATGTGAGAGGATTTTATGTCTAAAGCGAATAGCGATTGACGTGCTTGTCTACACTAATATTATGAAGAGGAAAGATTTGTTTGTTTGTTTGTTTGTATTGAATAGGCTCCGAAACTACTACTGGACCGATTTGAAAAATTCTTTTACCATTAGAAGCCGACATAATCCCTGATGAACATAGGCTATGTTCTGCCGTCATAATTATAACGAAAAAGGGCGCACCTAACATTTTTGTAAAAAATGAGTTCTATACATATTCGGAATCAGCAAAAAAAAAACGGATCTACCAGTATTTTTAAATTTGACTAAAGATGAACAGAACTAAAAAAAAAAAAAAAAAAAATGTGAAACCTACAATCAAAAAGGACGTATCTGCGGGATACCGCGTACAAAACGAATGAGAAAAGGCATTTCTGATGTATGCTTAAATAAAAAGACACATCTAAGCAAAAGCGTTTTATTATTTTAGAAAAATATGGACATTTTCATAAAAATAAATGGCGCTTCTACACGATAATATGAAGAAAAGACAGTTCTGTGTAGTTGCGCCTTTTCATCTTAGTGAAATCACCATTTAGGGGGAAGTCCCCTAACGCCGGACGGCACCTAACGCCGGACACTCGAACTATCTCGGCAACTGGAAGCTCGGCAAGTGAAAGGGGCGCGGGGGATCCCCGCGCCCCTTCCACTTATCCTTGATTCGCTCGCGTTGCTAGTTGCCGAGATAGTTCGAGTGTCCGGCGTTAGGTGCCGTCCGGCGTTAGGGGACTTCCCCCTACTACTTTACTGGCAACGACATATTTTTGGTAACTAACGTTGAAAGTCAGTGAATGTCACTGATGTAAACAAAGAGGAAAGGACTAGATATTACATTAAATTTTAGTATTTTTTTCATAATAAAGCCAAAACTGTTCACAGTGATAAAAGTCAAGTTTTTTCAATAGAATTCAGTAATTATTTCGCAAGAAGAACGAAGGATTGAGCAGCATTCCGGTAAACAATGTTTTCAGTTTGGTCTTTGATAAATCGCTACTGACGTTTAATAATATAACGTATGCACATTATTGCCATATGAAATCTGTTTGTAGCGCCACTATCTCTGGACCGGACCGGACTTATGGTGTTCAACCATTTACTGTTAAATGCTTCGCCAACACCACATTTCGAAGGCTTTCAGTACCTTCCTGTACCTTTGCGCCATGATAGATTTTAACACCCATAGAAAACTATGCACTCCATAAAAAGTTTTCGTTTGTTATTTTTTTATTTTCTGGGATATATTTGCAGTCATTGAATTATTTTTATTTTTAACAGCCACGTTTGCTAAACCTATTCTTGCTTTGATGTCTGGTGTAAATTTTGAGTCTACTGTAATAAATATACATAAATATATTAGTTTGCTTTTCTTTAAATTTAAAGGGTTGTCGTATTAAAATTTACATTTTCTTCTTAGGAGACAGGTACAAACATTAAAAAAAAACGGCCATATAGAAAAGGCATACATAAGCTAAAATCAGTTGCTTCAAATAGATTTTGACGTTTTCGGAAAACAATACACTTGTACTTTTTTATTAAAACAAATAAAAAGTCGTTAATGCAAGAATTCCGTTTTGACATTTATAAAGCGGTAAAACTAAAACTTATTTGTAGGTAACGTAACTAAAAAAAAAAAGCAATTGCCTACTTCCTTCACTTAACAATTGTACCAAGTATTAGGGCTGGTCAAAAATCAAAAATCAAAATGCGTTACAGACGTATCCGCTTTTTTCTTTTTCAGTAGGTCGATGTTTTACTTACAACCTACGTTAAAAAGCAGTTAATGGCTAAATGCGTCCTTTTTATTTCGTTAACTAAAATGCGCTATGCGTATTATTACTAAGTAAAAAAGACGTTCTAATAAATTACTACGCTGAAAAGACGTTTCTAGCCAGACACGTCTTTTTAGTGTAGTATAAGAGTATTTATTTGTATTTTTTTTACTAAGAGAAAAGATAAAACATCATTTATTTATTGAATACATTTAAGGTTGATTTATTAATTTCATTATTATATAAGCAAATAATGTTATTTAATAATACCTAAGTAACATCCTACTTTTTATATGCCCAGAAAGGACAATTAACCAAGTAATTTACTAACGTCTCGCGGTTCCAAAGATAATTAATTTAATTTTATACCGGCGTGGTTCAGGAATTTCCTTATAATTGGGAAATTTATTGCACACCCGTGCAGCGTGATGGTTCACTTTCCCGCCAATGATTTAGTGCCTTGGAAACAATTTTAATTGCGCGGCGTGACACGGTGTAAACAACTATTCGATTACGGTAATACCGTTATTTGGCGGGCCATTTGTCTAATGTTGGATACAACCTGAGAAGGCATCAATGGGGGACAATTTACAGTAATTAATGGAAAATTGTTTGGTTAAAATAGTCTACGAAAGGGATTTACATTTATCCCTTTCGTAGACTATTTTAACCAAACAATTTTCCATTAATTACTTAGCGTTCGGCTAAATGACCATAAGATTTGAGGTAAGGTGCGTACCTCACAGTTCAAAACAAGTTAAGAGATGGACAAAAAAGAGTAATTACATGGTATGTGCTGTTACCTAAGTTTTGCTTTACGGCTCCTTATCCGTTCCAAACTGCTGAATGTTTTAGACATTTTTTTCTATGATCAAACATGTTTCTTAACATATTATCCATGTTACTACCTAAAATAGGGCCATTGCGATTTATTGGTATATATTTGAATTTTTAATTAATAATTTTTGTTTCATAAACTACTTGAAATTGACAATTCCCGCAGAAAAATGTTTTTTTTTTCAAATTTTTTTCGACTGCACGCGAAAGCATGAAGTAGCTATGTTACTATCTAGAACTCGGGAAAAAGTATTATTCACTTCAAAAAGTTGGTTGAAATAATAAATATATTTGTCATAATATGACAAAAACACATTTTAAAAGGAATAAGACCTCTAAAAGTTGTTATGAAAAAAGAAACCAAGTACAAACCACATACACACTTCTGTAAACATCGACGGATGAAAACAACAAACACGTACACACTACATCATCGCTATAGACCCTTGCAGAGCCTTGCAACGAACTAAATTGCTCATAAGCGTGCATTATAAAATTTCCGTCATTACCCTTTCAGTCTGAGTCCGGCACACGAGATTTAATATGCCAAAATTCAAACCGCAAAAACAACAGCTTTGAGCATACGAGCATTAGTAATTATAATCTGGTGGGACCGCGGGCGATAAGATGTTCCTTGGAGCATGAAATAAGGCACACACACGTTCTCAAAGTACGTATGGACCTTAGATGCGCACTGGGGTGCGAACTTGCAGTGACTGGTTTGAAAGGCAAAATTAAGATGGCCAATTAAAAAGGGTTGAAGTCATGTCGCTTACAGATGCACTGACATGTGAATTTCTTTCGACTTGTTAAAAGTAGTAGCTTTTCGGCTGTATGAAGTAAAATGTTGCTTAACCTAACGTTTCGGCCCATATCATATAGTTAAGTATAATTATAGTTGAATAGAGTTACAAAGCAACACGCTAGTTTATATTTCAAGGCTAATACGCGTGCATATTATTATCATTATCAGGAGCAGTATTTTTACATACATTTCAAGCTTGTAAATAATCTGAAAGTGAATTCGACTGACCAGCACTTAATATTGTTACGAGCGTGGGGTTCGTATATGATAGAAAAGCACAAATTAATCCACTAAATAAAACACTCACTTTATTACCAAAATTACGCACTTACAATTCACACGAACTGTACTTAAAATCCACTAATTAACACAAACACACTATTACGCACTCACTTTTCACGCGAACTGTACTTAAAGCGCACTAATCACTTATGAGTCTCTTTCCGAATATCCTTTTACTCGCACTGTATCGCAGTTAAAATGTAACTCACTCGCGCCGGCCGTCGGCGCCTTATATATCCCGCGGAACCGCTTTCTCGATGCGTTGTCCACACATATTTCAATTTATTAAATTTAAATTTTAATGTTCCTACTTAACATTGATTTGGAGTATCTAACATCTCCATTACGTGTACCAGTGTAATTAGTTATAACACAAATGTATCATGTAATTGTTTTAAGTATTATTTACGAAAAAATGACTTACTGTTGAGTTTCTTTCGGCTTTCTTCTCAACAGCGGTCTCCTCTTGCGAAATGCCGGTAGATTCACAATCTGAATTGTAAAAGTGCCCCTGTGGCCTACTTACTGAATAAATTATTTCATTTCATTTCATATCGCGAATATTCTAGTAAGGTCCAGTGTGAGGGCCGAGAACATTCGAGGCTATATATGTCTCTCTCTAATGGTGCACTCTCTGTCACTCCTTTCTCGAATGTTCCGCGTATAGCTATCTCTTTTTAGTAGTCCTATCTCTGTCACACACTTCTCGAATGTTCCGAGTATAGCTATCTCATTCTACTAGTTCTATCTCTGTCACTCCTACGGGATATTTCGCCATATAACGATTTGTGCTTCAGAGGCCCATAAGGGGTCCTGAAAACGCCTGAAAACGGGTTTTCAGGTTATGGCGTCATCTGATAGAGGGTGCCCTGAAACGGACTGAAAACATGTTTCAGGCGCCTGAAAACGACGGCAACTTGGGTGAAATTTCGATCTTTAGATATGTGATAGAGCAACTTCTGAAACGGCCTGAAATGACTTTTCAGCCTGCTGAAAACGCCTCTAAAGCACTGAAATTGACGTTCAAAGTTTTTGACCTAACCTACCGGCGTAACACTGCCCCCTCCTAAGACATGCTCGTCCCGAGCATCATTATTTCCGTGGTATCTGGCCAGCCGGTCAACATGAACAATCTTGCTCGGACTACGAGGATTCCGCTGGATTCGATACGTGACGTCGTTTATTTTAGTGACTACCTTGTAAGGCCCCTCCCAATCCGGAGACAGTTTCGGGGACTTTCCCACTCGTCGCATAGGGTTATGTAGCCACACCAACGAACCTTCCTCAAAACCCCCTTGATAAGACTTCCGGTCATATCGGGTTTTCATCTTTATGCTATCGTGGAGCCCGCGCTCACGCATCAGTCTATGACCTTGATTGTACTTGTTTTCGGAGTCAGACTTTGGAAACGATCCTGCGTCACCTCGTTTCCACGCCGTCCCTTTCCATGGTGCTCCAACGATGCTCAACTTGAGTGTTTCTCTGCTACGGGTATGCGGTCCCTTGTCTGATGCACACCTAGTGCATCTTCTGCACCAGTTTTCAACATCTTCGCGATAGTTCATCCAATAAAAACGTTCTCGAATTTTCATTAGGGTACTTTTCACTCCAAGATGTCCACCAGACGCTCCGCTGTGAAAGCATCTCAAAACATCTCTCACCCTTTTCTTTGGGACAACAACTTGCAGGTGAGCATTCTTCCCATTTGCTGATTCCCACAACCTGCACAGCACACCATTATGCATTACCAAGCTATCCCATTGTGCCCAGTAACTTTTTGTTACCGCACTCATCGGAGCTACGTCACACCATCTTGGCTTAGGCGCACCCGTACTAATCCAATTGAAAATGGGTCTCACGTCAGGATCCTCTTGTTGCGCTTGCTGCATTATTTCATCACTCCACTCATCGCTGCCGGTAACAGTTCTTAACATTCGAATTCGAACACATTCCTTGTCATCTCGTCTTAAGCAATGTTCATCGTTATCCACACAAGGTCTTCGTGATACAGCGTCAGCATTTACCCGTTGTGGTACTGACCCAAAGGGGCCCATTACCCTTACTATTGAAGCTGGATCCCTGTCCCTCCTTTTCCTACCCGGACAACTTGACTGTATGTGTCCACGTTCTCCACATTGGTAACAATGTGGTCCGGATTCGCCGCGAGGAGCTACCGGCTTCCTAGTCAACGCTCCTCGTCTATCCCTTCTCGGACAGCTTAACTGTATATGTCCACGTTCTCCACATTGATAACAACGTGGTCCAAATTCGCGCTGGGGCGATACCGACTTCCCAGTCGACATTCCTCGCCTATTCCTTTTCGGGCAACCTGACTGCAGGTGGCCACGTTCTCCACAGTGATAACAACGGGAATCTACCGTCTTCGTGATCGACACTTCTCGCAACATGAAAGGCCTGGATGAGTCCTGTCGTACAGCTTCCACCTCAAGAGCGTGGGCTACTGCATCCTTCAGGCTGCCATGATGTCCCAATCGCACGGCTGCCCTCACTTCTAGATCCCGGATCCCATCGATGAAGGCCTGCACCAGCATACTGTCCACAAAGGATGCTGACGTACGTTGATAGGCCTTCCTAACCAACTTCTCGATTTCCAAGGCCCACTGTTGTAAGGACTCGTTACGTCCTTGCGTCCTATCCTTCAACTGAGCTCGGTATACGTGCTACAGGTGACTGTCGCCGTAACGTGCCTCCAGAGCTTCTAGAAGGCGTTCGTACGTCTGGTCGTTTCCCAGAGCTTCAAGTATGGTAAGGGCCTCGTCACGCAGCGCCAACGTCAGTGCTGTTCTGGCTTGCTCCTTATTCCAGCCATTAGCCCGGGAGACAGACTCGAACTGTAGCTTGTAGGCTGTCCATGATGAGGTACCATCAAAAGGAGGTACCTTGAACCTGCCGCCTCCCGCCACCAATGCGTCGGGTACACAGGTGCTTGTACCATTCGCCACTTTTACTTCTAGTTTATGGAGGCGGTTCTTGTAGGCTTCCACATCCTCATTGATCTTTTCCTTGAAGCCCTCAATTTTTTTATCGACCTCATGGACTCGAGTTTCAAGTTTTATATCCATATCGGCCAGTTTTTCTTGAACCTCAAACAATTCTTTCCGCCATTCAGTCGTGGACTCGTGTACCTCACGAAGCATTCGTGCCTGCTCCTCCTGGTATTCCTTTTGTACTCGAAGCTCTTTCTGGAGGATTCGAGCCTGTTCCTCTTTTTGTTCCCGAAGCTCGTTCTTGAGGATTCGAGCCTGTTCCTCCTGTTTCCTCGCCTGTTCCTTTTGTTCTCTCGCCTGTTCCTTTTGTTCTCTCGCCTGTTCCTTTAGAAGGACAAAGATGGCGTTAAGGTCCACTGCTTGTGCAGCTGGAGCAGGTGATTCTGATGTACCAGGCGTCGAGTCTCCCGATCCAGATGTTTGGCTTCGCGTCGTCACTCCTTTCGGCTCGGTTTCTCGTGGCGTTAACGGCATTTTCTATCCCACTTCTGACACCAAATGTTACGAGCGTGGGGTTCGTATATGATAGAAAAGCACAAATTAATCCACTAAATAAAACACTCACTTTATTACCGAAATTACGCACTTACAATTCACACGAACTGTACTTAAAATCCACTAATTAACACAAACACACTATTACGCACTCACTTTTCACGCGAACTGTACTTAAAGCGCACTAATCACTTATGAGTCTCTTTCCGAATATCCTTTTACTCGCACTGTATCGCAGTTAAAATGTAACTCACTCGCGCCGGCCGTCGGCGCCTTATATATCCCGCGGAACCGCTTTCTCGATGCGTTCATTACACACCATTATTGCCTCAGCAGTCACGGTGTGAACACGTCTCCGTCTCCACCTCAGTGAACAGTGCTACGCCAATGACCAGTCCGTTTGTGAGTGCTACGCCACCCGCTACGCAGTTCCGCTACGCCGCTACGTAGACCGCTACATACGTCGAGTCAAGATTTAAGCCACGCCCTCAGCCCACAACTGATTGAGCTGCACGGTGACCGCGGGAAGAGTTCGCCGTCGCCCGGCGCCGGTCCGCCTTTGCCTCGTCAGATGTGTGTTGTGTCGTTTTGGTTTTGTGATGTGTCCGTATTACGGAATAGTGAAATATAAGGATTGCCACTCTCATTGTACGATCTGGTGAGTACACACCTCGGTACTAAAGCCCGAGTTCAAACTAGACGGGGCCATGCCCCTCACCCCACCGGCCCCCCCCCCGCGGGACGATGACCGGGTCTGGACAAAGGCGGCCGCAATCGAGTTTTTTAGGGAGTTCCTCCAACTCCACAGTGTGGGACTCGTCGGCCCCTTTGAGGAGTTCGCCCGGTCATGGTCCGGCGGTGGGCCCCCGGTAAGCGGCCCTTCAGGCCACCCATCCACCCATCCCGCGTCGCAGGAAGCTCGACATGCCCCCCAGGGGCAGGCCCTTCAGGCCCAGGGCACCATTAGGGATACCCATTCACGGGCGCCTGCCGGGCGGGAGGATGCGCATGCCCATTCCCAATCATCATTATCATCCGGGTTGTCAACCCAAGCCGTGGGCCAGGTTGCCCAGAGTCAAATTTTTAAAACGCCACCCCAATATGGGGCCCCAGGCCTTCAGTCCGGTCAGGCGGCTAGCTCCGCCTCCGCCCGCGCGGCTTACCCGCGCAGTTCAAATTCGCGATCGTCATCGTCGTCGTCATCCGCGAGCCGCCGTCACTCGCGCGCCAAAAACAGGCACCCGCACCAGGGTGACCAGTCAAAAGACAGGTCGCGCTCCCCGAGGAGCCCCTCTCCTCAACGTTCCCTGCTGTCTCTGGCAAAGCCGCCAAAAATAATCCCTTTAGAAAGCGGCGACGGCCGTATCATAGATCAGACCCGGGCGCCCACGCCCGCGCTCTCCGACTCGCCCTTCCTCGACTCTGAGGAGGGACCTTGGACCGAGGTAGTCAGGCAAAAGCGCCCTCGTAAACTCGACTCCCCCCCCCCTACTAATACGTTGCCCCCTCGTTCCAGAGGCTCTTCTGCCTCCCCGGTGGCAAAAACCGCCAAAACGCCACAAAAAGAGGACTGTGTGCAACAGGTGCACCATGTCGGTGCCGCCCAAAATTCCGGCGTTTCGCCCCCCGATGGGGCGGAATTAATGGATATGACCCCCCCGATATCCCAGGACAGCATTTTACCGCTGTCCGGCGCACCAGCGCCCTCCCAGCAGCTCATGTCCACCCAAAATTCGGTTCCCCTTTCGGGCGATTCTGACGTCATAAACCCCAAAAACGTCCTCTATAGGGACCCAAATCCCAAACGGAAGCCAATAGGCTTCATCACCGCCCTTGATAAATCCAGGTGGAACACGGCAAAGACCTTAATCCTCCAAAGGGGAATTAAAATCATTGAGGCCCTAGATATGGAGGTAGGGCAAAAGGGGTATATAGAAGACGGCATTAAAATATCCCTTGGCTCCATAGATGATTTTAGAGCCCTGGCACGCCTGTTGACCGAAATCTCGCTCCCCTACCACCGATCCCTTTTCGAGGAAGAAAAGGGATTTACGGTGGTAGTCAAGGGCGTACCTAGAGAATTCACCCAGGAGGAGGTCAAGGAGGACCTCCTCGCCAAAGGTATTAAAGTGCTAGAAGTTCACCGCTTCTGGAATCAGCACCGTGGGAAACTAAATATTGTCATGGTCCGGGTGGACCCTGACCCTAACACGAAGGGTGACATATTCAAGATTCGGGAGGTCTGCTTAATCTCGGGCCTCCGTATCGAAAAACCAAGGCCCTCTCAGTTTATAGGGCAGTGCCATAATTGCCAGCGTTATGGCCACAGCGCAAAGGGTTGCTGCGCCCCCGCTCGCTGTGTCAAATGCGGGGGTGACCATCACACCTCCGATTGCACAAGGAAAAAGAAGGGTGACCCCGAGCGGGACGAGGCGCCGCCCTTCTGCTGCTTGTGCAAAAAGTTTGGCCATACCGCCAATTTCAAAGGCTGCCCCTGCGCCCCAAAAAGGCGCAGAATCCCGAAACAAAGCGCCGGCCCTAGCCGACGTGGCCCCTCAGGCCCCCCACGTGGTCCCCCGCAATCACAACCAGACTTCAACTATGACCAGTCAACCTTCCCAACCCCGGGACGTCAAATCTACACAAACAGCTCTAGACCAGTGCCCGGTAGATACCTGCCGGGCCCCCAACCACCCCCCCCGCCGGGGCACGCCCAATCTCCTGGCCAGCAACAGGCCCCCCACCGCCAGGCCTCCGCAACCCACGGCCACGCCAACGGCCACGCCGACGGCAATTACACCTACGCCGACAAGGCCAAACCCCAGGGAGCCCCCCGACAGGGTCCGCCCCCCCCCCCCCTACGCGTACCACAGCAGTCAAATCACCACCCCCCCGGGCCAATCCTCACCGTCAGCCCCGAGGAGTTCCCTCTATTGTACGAGGCTCTCGTTTATCGAGAACGCCTTGAGGCACTAGAGGCGCAACTCCAAGGAGCTGACGGCCGTCAAAAACTAAGTATCCTCAAGGAGCATAAGTCAACCCTAGCAGGGGTACACTTCACCCAGCCTTTATGGACCCAGGGTTGAAGCGTAAACCGGTATCTGTCAAGATTGCGTCGTATAACGCAAATGGGCTGGCTGGCCAAAAGGACCAGCTTGCCCTGTTCGTCAAAAAACACCAAATAGACATATTACTAATCCAAGAGTCCTTCTACAAAGCCAGCAGCAAGGCGTTCAGATTACCGGGTTACGCTTCAACCAGAAATGACCGTCCAGACCGAATGGGTGGAGGTACCCTCATATTTTATAAACGAGAGATACACTGCATTAGCCTCATCCCTCCAGTTCTCACCAACAATGAAACCTCAGCATGTAGATTCACACCAGCCAACCACCCTGCCATAACCGTAGTCTCAGCTTACCTCCCTCCGACCACTGAAATGTTAAAAGCCGATTTAGACATCCTGGCCAAGTTGGGGTCCTCCGTCATAGTGATGGGGGACCTCAATAGCAAACACGTTTCGTGGAACTGTAACTATAACAACCCAAACGGCGTCAAATTAATGGCCTACATGCTTGAAGCTAACTCACCCTTTGACCTCATCTCCCCTCTGGAGCCGACCCACTACCCTTTCCAGACCATAAACCGTCCAGATATTCTCGATATAGCTCTCCTAAAGAATATATCGATGCAAATGAACTCGATAGTAGTCTTGCAAGACCTGTGCTCCGATCACCGTCCGTTAATACTAGGCCTGGGCCCTCCCCCACTCGACGGCCCCACCAAAACAAAAACCATCATAGACTGGGACAAAGTAGAGAAATCCCTCCAAGATGTCCCCTCTCAACTAAAAGAGATCGCCTCTCCCGCCGCCCCGCCCCTAGACTCCATCCACAAAACTGATCACGCCATCGATCTGTTCACCGAGTTCGTCAGCTCGTCCCAGAGGGAAGCCTCCAGGGAGATCCCTGATGAGGAAGCAAACCGCAGGCCCCTCTCGGAGGAGCTGTTGAACTTGATAGGCAGGAAAAATGCCGCCCTTCGTGAATCTGGCAATTTCCCCTCGCCCGAAAACAGAATCGCCCTCCGCGCCCTTCAGAGAGAAGTCAAAAGAAAAGTGTCTGAATTCCGGGCGAGGGACTTCGAGAACCTCATGGGCGAAATCACACCCAGTCATGTGGCCTACTGGAAGGTAGCGCGAGCTCTTAAAACGGACTCTACAACCACGATCCCGCCACTCGATCGCCCCGGTCGCGAGACCCCGGCACTCGAGGACGACGAGAAGGCCGAGTGTCTGGCGGACAGCATCGAGAGGCAGTGCTCGCCCAACATAGGACTCATTGACCCCACCCACACGGCCTTCATCGAGGCAGTCATTAGTAGCAGATTAGAAAGGGCCGCCTCGGCCCCGTCCTCCATAGTCCCCACCTCCGCTGAGGAACTTAAAGTGCTCACAAAGAAGCTCAGTATTAGAAAAGCGCCAGGTGCCGACGGCATCTCCAACAAACTCCTCAAGATGCTCCCCGACGAAGTTCTCACGATTCTTGCCATAATCCTAAATTCCGCCCTTTGCAACAACTATTTCCCGGCTGTGTGGAAAAAGGCCACAGTCATAGGCATCCACAAACCAGGAAAGCCCAAAACTTCGCCCACCAGCTACCGACCCATCTCCCTTTTAAGTTCACTAGGCAAGATCTACGAAAAGATCCTACTTGCGCGAATCCGCAATTTCACAGCCTCCAACAACACACTCATTAATCAGCAGTTCGGCTTCAGGGAGAAGCACTCCTGCACCCACCAGGTGCACCGAATTGTGGAGCACATAATAGACGGTTTCCGAAAGCTAGGGAGCCTCCATACAGGCGCCGTCTTCCTGGACGTGGCGAAGGCCTTCGACCGGGTCTGGCATGCAGGTCTGGTTTTTAAACTCTTCCAGATGGGCATGCCGGGAGGTCTCGTACTGATAGTGCGGGACTTCCTCACCGGTCGAAGCTTTCGCTTCCGCCATGAAGGCGTCCTGTCCACCCCCCGCCCCTTAAGAGCGGGAGTCCCCCAGGGCTCCGCCCTATCACCGATTTTATATTCATTGTTCACAAATGATATCCCCATACACCCGCACGTCCACCTAGCGCTATTCGCGGACGACACCGCCCTTTACGCCACCCACAGGAGGCCAGCCAAAATCAGGAAGGACCTCCAGTCTGCCATGGACGAACTAGGGAGGTGGTTCAAGCTATGGCAGATTGAGGTCAATCCTGATAAAAGCGCAGCCATAATTTTCACTACGAGTAGCAAGGGCCCCAACACAATGTGCGACCCAGTCCGCCTCTACGACCTGCCCATCCCCTGGACCAACCAGGTAAAATACCTGGGCGTTCAACTAGATAGATCTCTTAATTTCAAAAGCCATGTCAGAATCGTCAGAAACAGAGCCGCCTTTATTTTGGGGAGACTAGGTCCAATGTTGAATAAGAAGAGCAAAATGTCAATTAAAAATAAAATGACCCTTTATAAACTGTGTGTAAGGCCAATACTCACATATGCCTGCCCTGTATTTGCCCACACTGGCGAAGTCCGTTTGAAACCACTGCAAACTATCCAAAACCGAGCCCTCCGCCGAATATCAAACGCCCCCGGTTACGTCTCTAACTTGTCCATTCACTTTGATCTGAAAATCCCCACTCTCTATCAATTCATCAAAAACTCAGCCCGTCACTTCCTAGAGGACAACGCACCCTGCCACCCAAACCCACTGGTCCGCAATGCGGTCAACTACGAGGGCATTCCGCCGCCCCCTCCCCCCCCAAGCACAGCAGCTGCTCCAACGTCAACCCCCCAACCTTCAACAGCTCTAACCGATCTAAACTTGTCTTCCGCCGATGACAACGATGAGGAGGACGATGACGATCCCGTGACCCTGAACCCACCTATGGCAACCCCGGTGCCTCTCATCTCTCCAGGTCCGCAGGGGCCCCCGTCTGTCAGACCGTTAAAATTAAAAGCCAAGCGCGGCGCCCACAGACGGCGCCGCCGTCCGAAAGATGGCCTTCTCGACCCGGTTGATGCCATCACGAAAGTCACCAACGAGTGGAACCTCGTGCTGGCATCAATCAAGGCCGAGAAGGCAAAAAAGCGCTCCCGACGACGAGGGCGCCCCCCTGAAAATACTGTAGTACAAAGACCGATCTATGAAAACCGGTATCAAGACCGAGACGCCCTCGCCGAACGGGACCGCCGCATGGCCGGACTGTCCCAGTCACTTAGAAATTACATGGGTTAACAAACCACCCATTCATATATATTTATAAATCACCAGTCATTCATCAACTCATAAACACAAAACACAATCAATACCACACTATTATTATTTCATTATTATATTAATATTTATCTATTATATTAACCAGCTGGTCATTGTCACACACATGTGACACAGCTTAACATTACTCACTACGCTGCGGGTCCGGAGGTCCCATTCTGTGACCCCACCCGCACAGTCAAGTTCGCCCCAGTACAGCCGAAAGGCTCGGGCCAATCATTATTCAAAAAAAAAAAAAACTCGATGCGTTGTCCACACATATCGCGAATATTCTAGTAAGGTCCAGTGTGAGGGCCGAGAACATTCGAGGCTATATATGTCTCTCTCTAATGGTGCACTCTCT
This sequence comes from Apotomis turbidana, assembly GCA_905147355.2. Classification (NCBI taxonomy): domain Eukaryota; kingdom Metazoa; phylum Arthropoda; class Insecta; order Lepidoptera; family Tortricidae; genus Apotomis; species Apotomis turbidana. The sequence goes on along the minus strand of LR990288.1, from coordinate 20,020,312 downwards.
GTCACTCCTTTCTCGAATGTTCCGCGTATAGCTATCTCTTTTTAGTAGTCCTATCTCTGTCACACACTTCTCGAATGTTCCGAGTATAGCTATCTCATTCTACTAGTGCTATCTCTGTCACTCCTACGGGATATTTCGCCATATAACGATTTGTGCTTCAGAGGCCCATAAGGGGTCCTGAAAACGCCTGAAAAACGGGTTTTCAGGTTATGGCGTCATCTGATAGAGGGTGCCCTGAAACGGACTGAAAACATGTTTCAGGCGCCTGAAAACGACGGCAACTTGGGTGAAATTTCGATCTTTAGATATGTGATAGAGCAACTTCTGAAACGGCCTGAAATGACTTTTCAGCCTGCTGAAAACGCCTCTAAAGCACTGAAATTGACGTTCAAAGTTTTTGACCTAACCTACCGGCGTAACAATATTATAATTTGACTATTTAACTCCCGTACAGTACTTTTATCTCACGAGCGCGGGTGAGCCATGTTTGTGTGAGTAATGTACATAAAAGTACTGTACCTATATTACGTTAAGTCTAATGGAAATCGCCTCGAAGACGTACAAACTAGCCACGTATTAAATTCCATTGAATTCCATCGACTCATTACGCGGCGCACAATCAATGGAATTAATTCCCCGCTAGCCGCAGACGCGCGCCCACACCCGTCTTGCAGTATTTGCTAAGTACACTGATACATTTCCATTTAAATCATGTTGTAGGTGCTATTATAATTCGCAGATGGGAATTGCTATAGGTACCTAAGTGTTTCAATCGTTCTGGCTTCATAGGTTGAGACTTTATAAGTTGTTTTAAGGATGTTACTGACTTGTGCCAAATTGAGGAATATGGTTTAGGCTAAATCGAACTTCAAGATACTTGCGAATCTACTGAAACGCCATTTGCATTTGATTTTTAAATTTTGTATATATCAAATTAACTCATTCATGCGAATTATTCCGATTTTTCCGCAGGAAAAAGGTTCAATAAGTCGGAAAACTCTAGCAATCTTGTCGTACCGTATTAGATTCTGATTTATTCGCAACCAGCCTGCTGGGGTGGACGACACCGTTCCGGTCCGACCACCAGCTCTACGAGACCTCCCCTGTCCCCGCCAACTTTGATAAAAACAGTGAAAAACGGACGGGGTTATACAATTCCACGTGTCAACTGGCATTGGTTGTCTTGCATAGCCTTAGGAAACAAAGATTGCTCCGTTCGGCCGATGGCGCACCTCCCTATACTAACTTCCCTCCCATTTAACGCAAATCTGTGCAACAAAAGGAGCTCCCGTGCGAAATAACAAAACTACAAATCCTTCGATTTCCGATGTGTGCTCAAATTGTCTGTGTGTTTGTTTATCGTCGAGTTGCAGTGTATTGGCTTTGATGCAAATATCCGGTGGATAAACCTTTCAAATACCGAGCATAAAGTAACCAAAGGAATTTTCCAGACATACCTAAATCTTCTGTCTTATGCTAGACAATGATAACAGTGAAACCCTATCCCACAGACATTCATCTTTATGTCGTTAATATAATGAAACTCGGTAAAGTCAGTAACGAAATAGTAGCTCAGAATAACATTTCTCAGACAGAGAAATTTACTAACGTTCATTTAAAGTTCATACAATACATAAGCCTATTTACATACGCCCAAAATTTCTAATAAAGTTGGGCAGCGTATTTGCAGTATTCTTAATAATTACTTGTTCCGATTTGTTTGCGCAGGGTGGGGTGAAAAGTGAGTCCGGGCGAATGAAGTCAATAAATAATAATACTAAATGCCCATCGGGTGACCGAGAGTGGAGTGTTCCCGGTTCGGATGTTGCGTTTGGGTGAAATTAATTTTGATATTCGATTATCTTATGCAATGATTTCCCCGATTTGTTACGTTGTGATTACCTGAATTAATTATGATGAATAAAACAGTCTTCGTTACACCAACAATCAAGAGAAGCTTAAAATAAATAAAATATTTACCGCGTTCCTGTAATGTTTTTAGTATAAAATAGGCTTGTTTTATTCAACAATAAAAATCTTACTTAATAAAATAATAATGGGAAAATGGGAAGGTCAATTCCATCTTTCATACAGACTTTTAAATTCTTTAGTAATCAAAGCCATAGTATGCATTATTGGCAAGCTTGTAAAACCTTTTACATTTTCACGAGATACGATACATAGAAATATAACAATAATAACTGACGAGTCTAAAATGGTACACTTACACTAGGTACAAAGGAATGTATGTGTAATGAATTTCATAACAATGCAATAACGTGAAAAGTGGTGAATTTCTTCTAATCTAAACGTAAGTAAATCAAAGGACCTACAACAAATTGCTGATCTAGCAAATCCGAAGTGGTCTTTGGTCGATAATTATTTAGGATGTATTTTGTTAGGACACAGAACCCCTTGCTTGTTTGGGTCATCTGGCTTCCACTTCATTTGTCCCTGGTCTCTCGTTTTAATAACGCAGGGCAGCTTAATGAAATGTTTAAGTCGTATTGTTTACTATGGTAACCATTGATGTATTATAAAAGGGAATTATTGTGCTTGTGCCTACATATCGGTGCAACATTTTTTGTGTAGGTATAATTTTCGTGGCCCCTCGCATGATTGCAAAAAAAATAATTAACAGCGCGATGCAGAATTTCCTGTAGGTAATTGTTGGCCGCGAAATCTTAAACGTATTTTAAAGCAATCCGGAACAGATTTAACTTGCTTTTTTTCAACAACAATCGAATTAGAACGAAACTGCTCAAAAACCAGTGAAAATCGGATTCTATTGACGCTATTCCTTTGATAAGTGAATAAAGCTAGCCACGGCTCTAGGATAATTTGTAGGCGAAGTTGATAATATTAATTCCTATGATATGTATCTCAATCTTCAGGTAATATGAAATCCTATTCCTAAAATAAAATATTAACCTACTTAGATGTATCAAAATTCTGGCCAAAGCTACCGCGGTTTATCTAAAATTCCCCAAAAGATCGTAAATAAATTGAAAAACAATTCACCAGGAAGACAGGAGTCTGGCAGAGCGCAGAGATGAGTCGTAAAGAATAGGCGTCTCCAACTTTTCCCATGGAGGGCATAAATTGGATTCGGAAGCAGATCACGTAACGGTTAAGAGTTCACAAAACTGTGCCATAAATCGGACGCGGAGGTGCGTCGGAGACAAACGGCTCGGGCAGCTTCCTTGGCATTCATAGTTGCCTGGTACCGGCGTTTTAAGATGTTACCGAATGATGGAATTTTCTATGTTTAAATTGTAGTGTTTGTGATTTCTTTAAGTCTCCGTTAAATTTACGCTCTGAGGGTTTCTCTCTATTTCAGATTTTCTTGGTTTTTAGGGATTCGCTCCCAAAGCGTGCAAAATTTATTACTGCGCGCAGAAACTTGTTTGTAACATAATAAACATTGATCAGTAACGTAAGTAGATAAAGGGGCCTTTACAATATAGTATAAAAATGTTTTATTCAGATGTTTCAAAATCGTCTGATAGGATGTTTGCGAGTCCGACTCGCACTTGGCCCATTTTGGTTAATCGTCAGATATGAAAGCGAGGTTACCCTCATCACACATTGCCGTAACAGAATACCCTCACTCCTAAGGTTTCTTGGTCTGCACTGAGAGACATAAAGGAGCTATTTAAAAGATACCCCTGATAAGCCACCCCAGGCAGCCAGGCGTGTAATAGGAGAGTTATTTTTGCGAGGTTAGAAGCTAATGTGTTAGGGTTATTTTACACGTAAGTTGAACGTGAGAATATACATCTTTGCATCTATCCAATGGCGTTATTAATTACTTCCTATTTGCTCAGCGGAGTTTGAAAATATTCGAGTAACTTATTAACTCCAACATTTATGTAGGCCAAAAAGAAGTGGGGTTTGACGACCTCATAATTTCAATGCTGAGATGAGACTTCGCTTTACGTAAACAGAAAAAGAAGAAAATTACTCCTTTGACATGACAGGCGCATCATCAGAGAACAAAAGCAAGAAGCATAAATAAAAATAACAGCTAGCAATTGCCGGAACTTCCGAAGCTATTACCAACATCCAACATTTTTCTCTAAGGAACCTGATTTCCAAAGTAAAAATTTAAGCGGTGTTCCGGGCCACATTTCGGGTGACTCAATAAATACGAGTTGTAAAAGATATCGCGGGCCCGAGGCGGCGGAGCGAGTAACGGGCGTATAACTCTCCCCGCCAGGTGGCGCGACGCTGTGGTTTGTCTCGACGGAGGCATAAATGTCGACTAATTCATGTAAATAGCTGCGTGCAAGCTTTACTCTTCGATTTTTGAGGTAATTCCCTAAAAGATAACGGTAAATAATGGCGACCCTCGAGCGTGGGAATTGAATTAATTGAGGCAATAATTTGACACTTATCTTGGCTGGATGTGATATATGTTTGCAATAACCAATTTAAGTTAGCGAAGTTAAGATGAAAAAGGCGCCAATAAGATACGTTATTGGACAGCTATAGATATGACAAAACACTATATGAAGCAAATCTAATACATATACCGCTAGAATAGTTTCTATACGCTCGTTGGAATAATCTTAATGCAATTCTATTAAGATCCCTTCGAAACGCATTCTCTATCTCCGCAGTACATCTACGTTGGTAAATCCCATTTCACGCGTCTAATACAAGTCCTTGTTTGGCGGCCGGCTATATTTAGGAGGTTGGGGGTAATCTAAGAGGTATTCAGCCTTGCCGACGACAAGTCGACGGGGCCACGTAGGTTTTAGTTCCCCAAGGGGTTACCGAGGTACACTATGTAGTGTGGATGTGGCAGTCCGACCGATACTTGACTTCGATAGTGATGCTTGAGACTCGAGATGTTTTGTTAGCTAAATTGCCTTTTGTATACAAAAAGGATTAGAAATTTCTTCTTATATAGCCCTTTGCTAAAATTACATTATAACGTGTCCATTAACAATTGAAAAAATCAGTATATCGCAAGTGACGCAGCAAGTGCCTGCTCCGTCAGGCTGCTCATACATCTTGCCCACATAACCCGCCGCCCTCTCTCATTATTTACGAAGGGCCGATGGGCTGAAGTGTGTGACAAGCGGCACGTACGGACGCTAACGAGACGCTTTGTGACCATCTCCACGTCGAGTGTGGTCAACGCTTGTTGATTTTTTTAATGGACAGAATCATATTTACTCCCAAATCCCGAAGGATGTCGTGGGCGGCTCTATTGTGAAAAGTGGCGTGCCTTTTAAAGCCTCGGAGACACGCGACGCTCACATGCAACCCGAGGTGTTCGGGGTTTAAAGGGGAATCGGTTGACCGTTTACAAACTTTTCTACACAAAGCCACGAAAGACGTGCTCGTGAGCGGGTGATCATCTAAACGATCGGCGTCTTTAACGCATAAAGACTCTCGTTACTGTCGAGAACCTCTCGGGTACCTTTAACATTGCAAATACACAGTAAAATGACAAATGACTCAATATACAAACCGAATCTAATATGTAGCGATCCATAATCCTAAGTTACAAATCACACCGACCTTCCCGACTATAAAATCGAGCAGACACTGCGAAACTGTTTTCCTCCGATTTGCTCTCACAATAGCTCATTTGTTATAACCTGATAGCGTAGCGTTATTACGGCCAAACAAATTGAGTCGAGCCTTCGCCACCTCAGACTAATGTAATTCCGCAGTGCGCGCACCCAAGAATAGATATTTAGAGTGGATTGTTTTCGACAGACCGTAATGAAACTCTGATGCCGGGCCGAAATCAGTTTCGGAGGTGAGCGCGCCGCAGGGGAGGCGAGCTACATTGTAATAAGAGGTGAAATAACCTAAAATAAACCGCCGAGCGTGCAGTACAAAGATGGACACGGGCGTTACGGGGCAGACTGCGGCCCCTTACTGCTTAATTTGCCTACCGTAATTACTGTCCTCTCGGGTTGGGGAAGGACCCGAGGGCTCGACCCGCCGTCTTACAGGTTATATTGCGCGTGCGGGCGCCGCGTGTGTGCTCGGCAAATACTAGACCCTAGTCGTTAAGTATGAATACGGGTGTGGACAAAATGTATTAGCTTAGGCTGAGATTTGGACGGTGTTTGCTCAGCGATGATAGATTTATAGTAATTGTGTTATTAACGTTATGGGATAAGGGTTTTACGGGACTTAAGTAATGAAGGCTTTCACCTAATGCTCGGATTTATAGTGAATTTGCACACGTGGTGCGCGGCCAGTCGTTAATTCGGTTGTTATGAAATTGGGAAATTGGCCCCGCGCTCCCTTGTAAACCGAGGTTTTGTACCGGACAAATTAAGCAAATTGAGAAACTAGTTTGCTTACGTGTTTACTTTAACTTTTTGAGGAATGCTTAACGAAGAACCATCGCCAATTTCCTTTGCCTAGCAACGAGTAAAATGCAAAAACTTTCTCGAACTCATAATGATGGGGACATACTTTTTTTTGTTTTGGCGCGAGCTCCAATTGAATAAAACATTTATGTCAATGGAGTCCATTAGGATTCGACAAAGTTGGAGAGTTTTTAATGTCCCAGTATATTGTCCGCCCGGTCGTCGTTAGCATCGGTAAAAAAACATCAATATACCGTTTTATTGACCGTAAATCTTTTATGGTAATGTCCCTAATTAGAGAACGGGAGCCGGGGCTTATCTTGGGCTAGATAATTTCATTTTTACACCGCAATCCATACGTCAAGCGACTGTAACTCCATTTTCTAAAACATAATTAACACTTTTACGAGGCCGGTTACTCGGGATGATCCCGTAATAACCTTGTTAACCCTGGCCGGAGTGGGCCGGCTGGCCTTTTAACAGGCGTGTACATGGGCATTAATCCGAAAGCCATCGGCTTTGTCCTGTTCGCACCCGCGGGCAGCGGCCTCTTTGTCTCACGCGTCTCTGCGGGTCCACTCCGGGTCCCCGCGCCTTTTAGTGTGAGGTTTTCGCTCGCCTTAACGAAGGGAAGCAGAGCAAAGGTCGTCATTAGGGCAAGCGCGGTGTAAACAAGGTCCGAACCGCCCGCTAATGGCCAATTCGTGCGTCCTTCTCGAGGTGACCCCGTCTGTCTCAGCCCGCCACCGTAAATGGGCTTTTAATTGCGATTTTGATAGAACACACCCGGATTAGTTTTGCTGTTAACAGTAAATATAAACCCCTATGCATTTATAGCTTTATTTGCCAAATTTTCTGTTTGTTTGGCATGTCGTATTATGTATTAAGGCGCGTGACAGACAACCACATCAAACACGTGTCTTTGTATCGTATTAGCGGAGTTTAATCTATCAATACCGTGATGTCCCCGCGACGCTCGGCTCTTGTTCGGATGTGAAATTTAATTTCCGCCGCCGGGAATCCGCGGGGTAGGAAGAAATATGCCCCGCTCTAAACTTTGTCAATTTGTTTGTGGGGCAAAATTAACTCGATCCAATCTGCAGCGACCTGCGTGATCGCACTGCTGATAGCCGCGACGTTATATTTCCGTGCTAAAATGTCTTGTGATTATGTGACAAACAACATTAATAAGCCAGTCGAATAACGCTATATTTTGCTTTGAAAAGTAATCGTTGAAGGAAGAAAAATCTCCGGCATATATAGAAAAGTACATATATCTAGTATAAATATGAGCGATTTTCCATAGCTAAGCAAAAAAAAAACAAATAAAATCAATATGATGAAAGTAGTTTTATCCTTTTAGGAGTTACGTTGACACTAGTAAGAACACAAAAAGTAACGTACAAGTCTTTCGTTGGACGTTGTAAATATGTATGTACTTAATGTTTCCATGCAACGGCATTGTTGCTGGGTATAATTTAAATTAGGTACCCAAAAAAATGCAACTTCGTGTAAATTTTTAATGAAACACGCATAACGTTCTAATATACGCGCTTCCCTCTTTAAAATTACAGAGGTAGCCAGCCGTGAAGTAAAAATACCTATTACCCGACTTCGTTATACAAATCAGCGAGTCTCCCAAGAGTGTGTTATTAAAATATATTGTGCCACCTTTCTCGCTCTAGGAGCAAATAAATTAGTTATGCCCAATATTTTCACCCTAAATGTTATTCGAACGGGAGTGTATGAGCGCGCGGAAATTGGGAGGGCACGTTTATCAGATGACGCGGTATCTCAACCGGGCTGCTGCCAGGGTTGCCAGCGTGAGCGTTTCTCGCCCTACCTTTAAAAGTTCTCTATTGACTGCAACAACATTTGTAATCATAATGTAATGTTTTGCGCAAGTTTCGTTAGTCATGATATATTTTTTTTCGGAGACGGTAAACTTTTAAGGATAATCATGAATCATGATACAAACCTCAACTTAACGTAGGTGAGCTTCTCAAAGATCCTGTAAAATCAATGGTTTTGAATATATGACAAACATGCTTTATGAGTTACTATTAGAATTATGCCAAACAAGGAGATTCGGTAATAAGGTATTTTCGAAAATTCTGAGAAATAAATCACGCAAGTAACCTTTTGAAACTTGATATGTAAATTTAGTGTTTTTATAATTTTTCGACAGAAAAACGAAAACGACGTAGGTGCAACACCATCAACATTTGGGCACCTGAGTCTCACTGCAAATGTGGCAACCCTAAATGCGCACATTTTCGCATTCTTATCATAATGTGCATAACATTTCCGATCCTTAACCGATTTGCATAGCCCCGCAGGTGGCGCCGCGGCAATTATTTGTGAACTTTGGTGACAGGCTGTGAGCCTGCTCTATTTGAATTTATAAATATAACTTAGACAACATTATACGTATACGTAAGTATGTTACTCATACATATTACAACACATATGAAACGGGTTGACTTACGTCGTCTAAGTCGAATATCGCTCGACACGTTTCGAATCGGATCGCAAATCATCATCAGGAGTAAATGCGAGTGATCAACATCAGTCGCAATTAAAGTCTGTGATTCACGTGAATTTTCTATGTAAAATATTACTCCGAGATTATTTTTTGCTTTATGAATCCCGTGGTATAAAATAATGATTTTATTCGGGTAACATCTTAAGAAAGCCTTAAGGTGCTGAATGAATGTGACAAAAAAGTAGATATATGAAACTCTCATTCGGGTTTGTACATTATCACAGGCAAATGCTTTTGGTTAGGACACCCTTGCAAGCTTATTTTTTAGGGTTCCGTACCCAAAGGGTAAAAACGGGACCCTATTACTGAGACTTCGCTGTCCGTCCGTCCGTCCGTCTGTCACCAGGCTGTATCTCAAGAACGGTGATAGCTAGACAGTTGAAATTTTCACAGATGATGTATTTCTATTGCCGCTATAGCAACAAATACTAAAAATAAAATAAAATAAATATTTAAGGGGGGCTCCCATACAACAAAGGGATTGGTTGCGTTAACTTTGCACCTCATTTGTATGGAGCGCTATACATACCAGGTGCAAACTTAACTTAACCACTTAAGGATGGAAAGTGTTTGTACGGAACCCTCGGTGCGCGAGTCCAACTCGCACTTGACCGGTTTTTTTATGTACATTGTAACTATAGGTAATACAACTAGTTAGTTTTATCATTGGGTTATTATAGATAAAATATATAATAAAAATTAAAAATATATCCCAAAAACTTTCACGTTGACCCGATTTCAGAAAGAAAAAGGTTTCCATTCCAATCAGTACGTTTTTTACGATTGAAATTTGGTTTTATATTATTAATAAATAATAATGTAGGTAATTAATTTATCCAGTAATTTGCCGCAGCAGGCGAGTTATTAATGTTATTATTGAAAATTCCATAACGATGTTGAAAAGGTTGCTATTCATTATTATCATCAAGATCCCTTGATCCAGTGAAACCTCATAATTTTAAGCCATTTCCCAGACATAAATTATTCATACATCGCACTCATTTAACCATCAAATATCCCATTAAGCTTGCTTATTAAATACAAATATTGACAGCAAATTAATAAATACAGAGTTTCTTTTGAGCTTACGTAACGTCTTTAATTAAGACTTGGGTACACAGGGCGTATTTAATCAAGATCTGCATGCGACTGAATGACTCAAAGACTCTATTAAAAGGTCCTAAGTGACCCGTTTTTGATGTAAGTTATGACCTTTTGTGATACAAGATAGAAGAAGTCTTAAGAACTATGGGAAGGCGTTTGCTTTGTAAATAAACGGTTTCGTTTCGTACGCAGATTGGTTTTATGGTGTGGGGATTTGAATGTGTCATTAGATGTTTATGAAAGCGTTGCGTTTAATTTATCCTGGAGGGTAGACATACACCTACCTACTATGACATATATATTTAGATGCACCGCTGGGTACAGTCTGATTCTTAATTATAATATATACTTATGCGATATTCAAACTAGTGTTTTTAAGAACTCCAGTTCTTGGATTCTTTTTTGTTACGACTCTGAACTCTAATAACGAGACCCTACTCAGTATTATATAGATAGGACTCCATTTATTACAGAATTTCTAACCAAGCAAGCCTCGAAAATCAAGCGAGTCTCCTATAGGACTAGTCTCTTTTTTGCGTTCGAGTAACGAGTCGAACTCGAGCTGTATAATTGTTACACCCAAAAACAGTTTAAATAATGGTTATTTAGGCTATTCTCATTAAATCTGTTGACTTATATAGTATTTATATATCCCCAAATAATTCAGTTAGGTATTCATACTTAGTCATAAAGTTATTTATTATTGACTTCAAAAGGAGTTTTTTATTTATTTAAATTTTCACAGTTTGAGCCATAATACGAACTTAGCCGCGATTATCATTTTAAAGCTACATTTGGCAGTGAAAGACTCAAACTCTTCTATCTCTCAACTCTTTTCGAAACTAGCCATTAAGACTCGAGTCGTTGAAAACATGACTTACGTTGGACTCGACTCGGGGCGACTACGGAATCTTCGAGATCGCTGAGCCCTGTATTAACTGAATCGAGTCCACAAAATTAGGACTCTAGAACTTGAGTCTTAGATAGATATATTATTTTATTTTAATCCCTTTATACTTTTTATCTGTGGAAGCAGTTGAGTCTCGGTAAAATCGTTCCTTCATGATTTCATTCTTATTCTTCTTTCTTTATATAATTTTCAGTAATGATTTTTGTGTGTAATTTGAGAATTCGCTTGTAATGCCTATTTAAGTATGTACATGCCTGTCTAGAAGTCATAGTCTCATGGTCGATCTGACTTTCCAGGTCCTGGAATGTGTCCAGGAATAATTAATTTTACATATGGGTTCTTGTATTAAACTAAGAATAAGGTGTTTTATTTTAGAAAATCTGCTAAGAGCCTTGAGTATTAATGAGACTTATAACCCTTTCTTTTGGCTTGGCAGTAGTCGGGTAGAAATGGAGTTATTATCTTAGCCCAGTTCAAACGCGTTGTGCCGCTGTTCGAGTTGTACAAAGGCGCGGGTCGGATGCGAATGGGATGAGATATAAATATTAAATTTTCTTTTATAATATAAAAAAAAAATGTTTGTTAATTAACCTTGTCGGTATCGTCAACATAAAAATAATTAGTAACATTAAAGTGCCAAATGTATACTATCTTTTATTTACTAATCCTATAAAATAATTGTGTGACGATATATTCGTAATTAGGATGTTATGGATAGTATATACACTAATATTATTCAAATTATCGTGAGATGTCCTTGATAATAAAATCGGTTAAAACTCACGTAAAAAAATACATGAATAGCCCGACGTGTTTCGAACTCACCTTAAGCTCTTCCTCAGGGACTCCAGGGACTGTTTTTATAATTATTAAATACACTATTTTGATGCTAATTGTAGTTAATTCTTTTCATATTTATTGAATAACTAGAAGATGGGCACCTTCGTCCGAGTAACCTTATTTTTTTCTTAACCGTAGTCGAGCAAAAAATACTATAACCATCTTTGGATGTCCACTCCCTGTACCAAATGTGGTTAAAATCCGTCTAGCCGTTTCGGTGTGGTGTGAAAAATATGTTTTACCAACAGATGGGGCTGCACGGCAGGCGCCGCGAGCCCATTTTTTTTTCTTCTAATGCGTCGCGCTGTTAAGATTTAGTATATAACAGTATAGATAATATGCTACTCTATCATGATCAAATTAGACGACGAGAAAGAAGAAACAAATTGATGAAAAAAAAAACTCAGCGGATCGAGGCTTTTTACAAACAAGACGCGTTACGCGCACGCATAGAATTCATTACGACTTTTATATTATATATTATGTGAGCGAGGAATGCGTACGATTTTTTTTGCATAACGAGTAATTTTGCCTTTAATAGTCAAGTGCCTTAAAAACTACTAACAATCATGCTCAAATTACTCCAAATTCAACGCCATTTTGGACAAATTACCGCTCTCTATTCCTACATCACACCACTGACGTGAAGACGTTACCGGAGGCACGCTCCGCTACGTGTCTAATAAGTCTCGGTGGCCGCTCATTGCCGACGCATCAGTACAATTAACGCTGCGCCTCGTGTGGGAGGGCTTTAGGCTGCGTAACCAGTGTGAGGTAGCAAGCGGCGTGCGATGAAAACGAGAAGGAAAATTCCACAACAGGGACTTAGTCTCACTTAGCAAAGCTTGCGTGGAAAATAGGCTTAGCAGCAAAAAATAACCCAAATACGCATGGACTGTATTAGATCTCAATTGGGATGTATAGCTAATAAATTAAGACCATTTTTTTATCGTAAAACATAGGCCAATTAAAGATTAATAATTTCATTCGTTTGCCAATTAGATACGTTCAATTTGTTTTTGTTCATAGTATTTTGCGGTGACGTCACTAATTGAAAAATTTAATACTCTTCTTCTTTTCATCTTTTCAGAGGTGTCATATTGTCATATTATATTGTGGTGTAAGGGGCATATTTCAAGAAATGGTTTTTGAATTAACATGTCGTAAAACGGTTTACGCTTGAAATTTCGAAAAACGTTTCATCGAATTTTCATTTCGTCGAATTTTAATTTAATCGAAAGCATTTTTTTTCTGAAACCATAAAATATTTTTGAATATTATAATACAAACCTAACCTAATCTAAAGGTTATAATTTACAAAATGTCTGAAAAAATTATGACTTACGAGTAAAAATTTGTCGACGAAATGAAAATTCGACGAAATGAAGCATTCGGTGAAACGTTTGTCGACATTTCAAGGGTATCCGGTCGTAAAACAATTGGCATATCCCAATTTAAGTAGGTTTAACGAACATTATTTTCTCAAAAGAATGAGTTATTGCAGTATAATAACAATTGTAATAATTAAGTGAATGAGGGAATAATATATGTAATAATGAGAAAGGTATGTCTCGCATATCTGGAAAGTGCCCTAGCCTCACTCATTTCCACACATTTCACAACTTTGCTACGCATCCTCGTATCGCTTCAGGTACTTCACACATCCTTGAAGGTAACGCTGGCACTTTTTTACATGTCATGTCCACTACATATCTTTTCGCTCCGCTATAGCAGCCCAGCTTTGGTGGATACGTAGCATTATGCTTAAGGTTGTTGCCTTTTTGGCGAGACTAAATGGCGCATGTTAGAGCTCCGGTCGGATTAGGAGTGATAGTGCTATGCAACAACATAACGCTGGTTTAATGTTAGTGTGAGTATTAACAGAGGAATAGGGCAATACTTGTATCTGCAGTGAAAAACTAATTAAAGTATTTCATTCTTTTTGCATGGTTGGATTTTTGTGTAGCCAATATGAGTATTACACGGAAACTAACTAACTATAAAATCCGGTTAAGTGTGAGTCGGACTGTGAACAAAAAGTTAAACTAGTTTGAGGCACAAACCTAAAACTTTGGAAAACTCTTATCCCGATACATAGACATCAACATTAGTTAACCAACTGCAAATAAGTTCGGAAGCATAAAAAAATTACTTGATGTAAAAAATATTTATAATTTTCTAAAGTTTTAGGACCTTTCATTTTTTTGTGCTACATGATGTTAGTTTATTTATTATATTTATTTATTTAAACTTTATTGCACAAAAGAAAAACTTAACGTACAAAAGGCGGACTTAATGCCATGAGGCATTCTCTACCAGTCAACCTTAGGGCAAAGCAGAGAAATTGTAGGCGGTGCATCAGACAACATAATTACATATAATTAAAATACTCATATTAGGTACATACAATATACATACATATAATATACATATATATAAATAGATACATACATAAATATATACGACGATGTAACAAACCAAGCAGATATACTATGAGACTTCAGTTCTGCCAGCAAAGAAACTTCGCACGGCCCTTTTAAATGCCAACTTACTCGGAGCCTGTTTGATTGTGAGAGGAAGACCGTTCCAGAGGCGAGCCACTTGCAAGGAGAAAGAATTAGACATGAAACCAGTACGGTGAAGAGGAATAGAAAGGGCAAGATTGCCGGAAGAGCGAAAATTATGGTTACGAGTGGATTCAACATAGCAGAAAAAGGTTTTCAGGTATTCAGGAGCTTGTGGATCATTGAGTATTGAAAAGAGAGTGCAGAGCATACGAATATTGCGTCGTTGACGGATGGGAAACCAGCCAAGCTGAGAGCGGTAAGAAGAAACGTGATCATATTTACGGAGACAGAAAATAAAGCGAATACAATTATTAAGAAGTCGATCCAACTTATCAAGAAGATCCTCATTTAAGTCCGGATAACAAACATCACCATAATCAATTATGGGTAGTAATAGTGCATTTACAAGCAATACCTTAGTTTTGATAGGCAAGAAATTTTTCAGTTTGTTGAGAGCATGAAGCGAGCCAATGACTTTCCGGCTAATTTCACCTACCTGCACCCTCCAGCTCAGTGTGCTATCTAAGTGAACACCTAAGTCCTTAACACTAGAACTAAAAGGAATAGGCGTTCCGTTGAAATTTACAGGAGTTACAGAATCCTGGTCAAGTTTAGCAAGCTGACGAGAGCTGCCAATGATAATAGCCTGACACTTTGAGGGGTTTACAAACAGACCAAATTTCTCAGACCATTGTTGGATGTGTAAGAGATCCAGGTTTAATTTGTTAATTGTGTCAGTAATATCAGACACTTTACATTGGTCGTAAAGTTGTAAATCGTCAGCATAAAGATGGTAAGAACAGCGAAGACCAGGGGTGATAAAGTTTACAAAAAGAGAAAATAATAAAGGAGAGAGAATTCCTCCTTGAGGTACACCAGTGGCAAGGTCGCACCAATCAGACAAAGCCCGATCTACACGGACTGCCTGCTGGCGCCCACAAAGATATGAAGCAAACCAGCCAAGAGCAGAAGAAGACACATTAAGATGGCTGAGCAAGGCAAGTAGGATCTCATGGTCAACAGTATTGAAAGCGTTAGAAAAGTCAATGAGAACAAGTACTGTGACCAATTGATCCTCCATGCCCCGCCTAACATCTTCAGTCACTTTGAGAAGTGCAGTACAAGTACTGTGGCTGGGACGAAAACCAGACTGAAAGGGGCTCAACAGTTTGAAAGAGTGTATAAAGCTAGAAAGTTCCTTGTGAGCCACCGCTTCAGCAATTTTTGATAAAAAAGGGAGAATTGAAATTGGCCTAAAGTTACTAAGTGATGTGGGGTTGCTAATTTTAGGTAAAGGAATAACGAACGCGCGACGCCAGAGAGAAGGAAAGTCACCATTAAGCAGCGAGGAGTTGATGATATCGGTTATTATGGGAAGCACACAGTCCAGGACTGATACCACCATATAACGCCCAATATCATCACAACCAACAGCTTTCGATTTAATTTTATTGATAATTTTTTTAACATTAGCGTCAGAAGTGGGATAGAAAGAGAAGATATCAGAGACAGCAACGGGCATTGATGAAATATCAGAAAGAGTACTACTCTTAACATGATAATCAATGGAGGCGGAAGTAGAAAAATGTCTGTTTAAATCGTTTAGCGAAAAGGAAGTGCCATCGAAACCGTTACTAGGTTTACCTAGACCAAGCGACTTAACAAACTTCCAGACATCGGCCATCGAAGAAGAGGATACGTTCTGGTGAATGAATCGGCGCTTCGCTGTTCGCACCATCTGGTTACATCGGTTACGAGCTGCCTTAAAAATAGTCCAATTGTCGTCAGTACGGTCACGTTTAAAAGTTCTGAAAGCACGGTCCCTCCTTCTCATAGCCATGCGTACGCCCTCAGTGATCCAAGGAGCAGGGGGACGCCGAACTCTAACGGGGTGCAGTGGGGCATGGGTGTCAAATAATTCTAAAATAGCAGAGTTAAACAAAGAAACTTTGGTTTCAACTGTAGGTGCAGATAACACAGGGGTCCAGTCAATGCTTCTTGCATCACTCAAGAGAACGTCAGTATCAACTTTATTAAAGTTGCGCATCAAAACCAAGGCAGGCTTACATTTAGGTGGTATAATTTTGTACGAAGCAAACAACAAGTCATGATGGGAGAAGCAGGGAGCTAACAGCTGACCATGCTTTATTACATCATCAGGCGAAGAAGTAATTATAAGATCCAACCACGTGTCAGAGGTCGCGGTGTGATGGGTAGGATCAAGAGGTAAGATAGAGAATTTGACAGACCGAACAATTGATTCAAATTTATCACGATGTGCGGAATTAGTGCAAAGGTCGGTATTAAAATCTCCCATAATTATGTGATGTGTGTAATCCGAACTTATGTACTCAAATACTTGCTCAAGTTTAGAAAAGTAATCAACGGTTGGGGGACAGTAAACTACACCAAGAACGGCCTTGACTCCTTTAATATTCAGTTCGAGAAATATCCATTCCGCGGAGCTAGAATAAAGGGACGGAGAGGTATTTAAAATTTTGTACGGAATGGAACTTTTCAAATAAATGGCCACACCACCGCCACCCTTACCTGTTCGATCGTTCCTAATCAGAACATATCCAGGCAAAGCATACGATGTCGAGTCTAGCGTGGGCTTCAACCAACTCTCCGATACTAGTATTGCATGGATATATTCAGACTGAAACGTATCAATCAAACCAGCATAGTGAGATGGGATGCTTTGGGCGTTAATATGGCACACGTTGAAAAAACAAGAATTCTGAAATTCATTAGATAAGAGTTCACCTAAAGTATGAGAAGTGTCAAGAGAATTCAAAGACAGAAAAGCAGCACTATCATCACTGGCAGAAAAGAAAATTTCATCATCGGACATAAACAATAAATATTACAAATATAAATATATATATAACAGTATTATAATAGTATTACAAAGATACTTGTCTTTATAACACACAAAATCCTGCTCATCCTGTCGGTTTACCTGTGAGAGATAACAAAAGTCATAATAATTTGCGGTTAAAACAAAAAAAAAAGCAAAATTAAAATAGCAACAGGCGGTATTAAATGAGACTCGAACAAACTTCAGTCAAATAGAAAAAGAAAACAAACGTCAAATGACAATTCAAAGTGACACTGACAACATAATAACCTATAATTACACTAAACAGTATACACGGATCAGATTAAGTAAGCTAAAACAAGAAAGTGGGTACATGAATGAAAGTATAAAAATGGACGCCAATTATGTCATGTATAGCTGTAACTATGTATACGCCTGCTGCTATGACGATGTTATACAAAGAAACGGAAGAAAACACTATACGAAATAAAATACTGAACTATAACGCGACACGACACTTCATACCTAAGGTGCTGGTTTTGCGGCACGCCGAGACCCTAGTTTAGTTCTTGCCAAATTTCATGATTCTAAGTCAAGTTCCCATTGACTTAGAATCATGGTATCGGCATGTTTTGATTCCCTTGCCAGCGTCAGTAAATGCAGGATAAACGCTCATGTCTTTTGATTGCGTGGGCTTAAAAATTTAATTTTTTTACAGTTCTAATGGATAGGAGACCTTTTTCATGTCCACCCAATCCTGAAAAAAGGCTTTGATAGACGTAAAGACTGGTAAACAGATAGACAACGAAGTAATCCTCAAAATAGCTAAAATAAAATAAAAACAGGACAACACAAAATCCTCTTAATCAACCCTCCATCACAAGATCTCATGCAGCACCAAGACGGCGTCAGTCACGTTCAAATTCAACAGACAGATGGGAAATCGATGTCATTATGATAGATTATCAGTTAGGGCGACGTGTGCCTCTGATTGGCTTT
Source organism: Apotomis turbidana (assembly GCA_905147355.2). Taxonomy (NCBI): domain Eukaryota; kingdom Metazoa; phylum Arthropoda; class Insecta; order Lepidoptera; family Tortricidae; genus Apotomis; species Apotomis turbidana. The sequence continues at coordinate 20,002,185 of LR990288.1, read as the reverse complement.
GTTAGCGACGCCCGTCTTCGGCACCTGAGCGCCTCGTGGCGTTCGACCGACTAATTTGACAGATCGATGTGTCAACGCTGCTTGCGTTGTGTGAGGTGGTCTTAATGATTTGCCTGGAAGGATGCTTGGACTTGAGAACCCTACACTGCACCAACGTGTAACTGTATCCATATCTACGTGGAAGACATGTTTTGCAGAGATGCGTTGTGTGAGGTGGTCTTAATGATTTGCCTGGAAAGATGCTTGGATTTGAGAACCCTACACTGCACGCGTAACTGTATCCATACCTATATAGAAGACATGTTTTGCAGATATATTACCCTGTTTTGTACTAACTCGCACGCATAAAGACGGTAATATCGTAACGCTTGATTGCATGCAAATTATGACATACGGAAACGTCAAATTTGTTCCGCATACGAGTGTAGCGTAAGACAGTCGAATTTGGCGCACCCTACTGGTTCACCCTTTATTTCATTCGAAAGCCTACGACCTAATGAACGAAGTTCAGGCCTATGTGGTGGTGAATACATTATGGAAAGTTTAGGGTACAAAGAAGCCACGAGTATAGTACAAATCTGAATCAAAAAGTAAATGTTAACAGAAATAAACATAATTATAATTAAGTAAATATCTAGTTGATCGATCATTAACTTATTAGTACGTGGGTAGATATAAAAAACTAAATTCGTATTATAACTTTCAAAGTGTTCTTTACTACAACTTTTAAATCATGTGGTTGTTTTATCGTAATAAACGAATGGAAACAGTCAGCAGTAATTTAAACGAACAGAGTAAATGCGGTTCATTGCGATAATTAAACTGGACGCACACGGGCTGAAAAGTTAGTTTGTTATTCGCTTAGCCGCGTATTTGCCGAAATGAGTTACGAATACTAATTACACATGACATGGGAAAGAGTGAGGGATGGACGGTTGTTCACCGGCGGTTCTTCAAATTAATGTTGGAATCAATTTTTATAATTGAGAAAAAGGGTAGGAGCAGACGTACCTACATACCGGGATAAAGAGGATCTCTTCCAATGAAAGAAAGAATATATGTTCATATTAAGGAATGGAGGAGCAAGTATACAATATTCATCAAAATTTATTTCTCTTTAATATTCGTCTATAGATAATTCAGTATGAATGATATCTCCGATTTCCCCTGAACGTTCAGATCTCGAATGCTAATCTAAGAGCTCACGGTAGAGACAAAATTTACCCTTTCTCTAACATTGTTTAAACAAATGTTTGTGTGAACTAAATTCTCTTTAGTGATATGAAAAAGAAGCTTACCATAACGGTTAAATCGTCTGTTGACAGTCGAAACTCACTAAGCAACAAATACCTACGTATACATAGCATCTCAGTCTCAATTTACTTACGAGTTACGAGGTTCTGAAAAGTAGTGACAGATATTTTGGTTGTCACTAGGCGAAATATTGCTAATACCAACAGTAGCCTAGTTGTTTCCAAGTAATTTCCATAATAGCCAAATGATGGATCCCAACCACATTAAGTGTACTTAATTACCTATTATACCAAAGTACGTTTAAGTCGGACCTCAAGCTCCAAGGCGCCATTAAGGGTTTCGAATGTACCCAAAACCTTAATCTACGTACGGCTACTTTAAGTGTAAGCTCGTATCCTTATACCCACTTTTACGCCTAACACTAACACACACATTGGTCTGAGTAGAGGCGAAGCAGAGATACATTGACGTTACTTCTACCTTCTACTGTGTTGTTCATATTTAAGAACACTAATCTCTTCCTCGACTCGACACGCGCCAATGTTTCGTTGTTGGGCAATTGTTGTAGCCACTTAACCAGTAGATGCATCCTCATCATATCGGCCTCTGCAAAAGAACAATGGCATGAACAGCTCTGCACCCACATCCAGTAGATTCCGGCAACCTTTACCACGTAATTAGTCAATATTTTGGAACTTACACCACACCACATTTTGCGTCTTCTTATGTGTGGTTGCCATTTAAAAACTTGCCGTTTCCAGCGCTGTCAGTTGTAGGAGCAAATTGACCTATCACCACTTATGTTTCGCAGTTCTTCGACCTATGTCGATTACTCTTTTTCTTTTCTTTTTTATTAGATAACATAATGTGTAAAGTAAGCGTGAGTGTGTCAGCCATCACTGGCTCGCCCTATGTGATCAGCCGTTAAGAGCTACACGTACCCTCGCAGCGTCCACATAACTCTACGAGTATGCAAATTAAACGTGTTTCATCTTGGCATTTTCACGGGAGCGTGTCACTGTCAAGCGTGTTTGTCTAACTTTTTGGTAATTAGACAGCGGCCGTGTCTGCGGGTGTGGCATTTTTAATTATGGCCGATAATTTTGGCTAGTATGCTATTGCCCTGTGTTTATAATTCAAAACCAATAAGTTTACTTTGAATAGCTAACTTATTCGTTTCTTTATCATTTATACTTTTGTATTTTAACAGTAGGAACAGAGATCTTACATATATTATATCTGTTTCTAGCAGGTTCGAATTACTTATAGAAAAATCTTATCCTACGATTAACTCATATTTTATTTCTCATTTCATTTTATTTAAATTAGAAAGCGCGTTCCATCCTTAAGATAAGTAATTCTAAAGGCAAAAATATTCAGAAAATTATCCAAAAAATTTAATATTGATGCTAAAATCAATTTATTAATTTATTTTTATTTATGACATATCCTTGTCTTTATATATGCCTAGGAGAAACGTAAAAAAAAAACAATTATCGTATTTTCTATAGTCGTACCTTAACCTTCTCTGAAATACTATTAACTTGAATGAAGGAATGTAAAATTAAAAGCAAACGCATGTGAGACATGAGAAATGTCACAAATCAAATTAAGCCAAATCAAAACAAACAAAAGGAAGGGCATGCAATGTAATCACTCCGGCCTGTCAAACACACTGCCAGGTACCTTACGGGAGCATTTAAGTTAAAATTTTCACTCCCCGGTAGCTTTTTACTAATTCGCCAAGTGAAAAGGGTTCGCCGAAGTAATACAGTTTACTGCTTATTCAGTATTTATATGCTTAGGGGGCTGCCAGTCTCTAGATGTCGGCCGATGTAAGGAAATTCGGAAAATTTGCTCTAATTAGTACAAATAGCGATGTAAGAAATACGAAGTCGAATGCGTTACTTAAAAGCTATGCTTCTTAATGAGAAGGGTGGGCATGTGCAAGGCCGGCTTAATTTAGGATAAGAACATTATTACTGTTAATTTTCTGTGATTCAAATATAATGTAGTCATTGGGGCTAATTTCGTCATAGAATGCAAGTGCGTCTTTATTATATCCTCGAAACGCACTTTAAAACTATGTCTACCCTTCTCACCTCAGTAAACATGGCACTTCTTCGCACTTTTACTTAATGGTTGCTTAAAGAGTTGCAAGCGCTACGACGCAGCAAAAAATAAAGTTATAACATTTCATACTGACGAATATGTAACAAATATGTGACAAATAGTGAAATACAGAGTATAAAAAAATCTGCTATAAATATAGCAATAGGTCCGATATGCTATAGTAAAACAAAATTCACTTATCCTAATTTTGACGAAAAATATGTTTATCCCCGTAAGTCTCCATATTATTAAAGCAGTGAAAGTTAGATAGGCAATAAAGAGTTGGCAGCCGGCGTTGTTTACGAACGGGATCACCTCTCCAATCACGCGTAATGTATTTATGATTATTGGCAACATCGAGCGCGCGTGGGACATGGCGGTAGTTCTTTGTAGATGCTCAGAGAAGGTAACAAATAAGAAAGTCTTTAAAATGCCCTCATTTTCCGTGCGTGCATTATGTCGTCAATATCGCGTTAGTTGAGAACTGTTTTTCCTTCTGGGGGCCACGTACTATTTTTTTTGGGCCATCTCATTAATAATGCTTAATGTATATGGATGATTTAGCTGGATTCATCGCCGTGGCCGTTTACTCGTATCCCCTAAATTACGCTCGCAATATGAACACCTCGATAGGGTCCGTCGTACCTACATGAGGGTAACTCCCGCCGAATCCTTAGCATTACCGGGCTAAGTCTATCGGCAGGCAAACATTGTATATTAGCCGGCGATGCCCTAAATATCGAAGCCTTCTTAATCCGGCCGCAGCGAAACCCGCTTCTTAATCCATCACGTAACCGGGAGCCGTCGCGAAATCGTGTTACATCAACGAAAAATGTATTAGAGGGGGGGTTCAGCTACCCCCTATATCGGACAAACTTTGCTAATACCACCCTCTAACATAATCGCGGAGCCTTTTACGAGAGGAATTTATGGGGATGGTCCCGATTTCTTGCTGTATTTATGGCGAATGCGGCATTTACGTGACGGCGTGGCTCGCCAGTTAATTAGGCGGAGTAAAAACTGGAGTGCTCTGCCACCGACAGGTTAAACGCTGAAAGTTCGCAGCCGTACGTGTCAGTAGTTCCGCCGCTTGTGCTGTAAGAGCTCACTTGCATGGATACTAAAACGATTTCGGGTGGCCATTTAAATTTTGCTCTCTGCCGGTTGGTTTTAGTACAACCAAGCGAATTCAAGACTAAAATCAATTAAAGAGAATAGGTAAATGTATAATTATAATTTCCGAAAAACATTACTAATACCAATTTAACATAAGAGATGGACTTAACAATGTAGTATTTAAATGACATAGGAAAACAATATTTTGTTGTATATATATATGAATATCACATCAACTTCAAGTTTTTTTCCTACTCCAATTCAAATAAGTATATTTTGTTCGATAATAATACGATAATTTAATATTCATTCAAATACAACCGGCTGTTTATAAGCACGTTAAGTTTATTCAAAGGCGTAATTCAACTAAGTTTATTGACATCGCTATCGGCTATTAGAGAGCTATCGATTGTGAGTCTCAGTAATTCAGCCGCCGAGTCCCGTCAAAGTTGGGAAGTCTTACCAAGTCCGGGCCGCAGGTGAGAATGTGCTAGACGCCGACTGGCTAGACTGCCCGCGAGCCAATAATGTTGCATGTTAGCAACCCATTGATGAAAAGGTTGACAAGCAAATTAGAACATTTAAGCAATTTTGATGAGCGGTTTATGTGCACTATCCCTTGGGCAGTTTATAGCAAATAGTAGCTTATTTTGTGGAACTGTAACATAATGAGAGGTTTTAAAACACAAGTGTGGTTTTATGAAACGAGCCAAAGGCGAGTTTCGTACTAGGATCACAGGAGTGGTTGAAGGTCTAATTATTTACTGTTGCATACACTACTTTATCTGCACACATCATAGATTTTATTTTGTGTAGATTTGAATCTGATTGAATTGGAATGATGAAATCTAGGTCATGTAGGTATAGACCTACATGTAGTATCTGAACTTGTTATAGTCAGTAATTTAACAATATGGCCCATACATGGGTGAAGATAAACAAATGTGTTTGTGTACACAAAAGGTGTGATATAGTATGATGATTATAAGCAACAGTTACCCCGCTTAAGACTTCTGTTTTACTTCAAAATTAAGGTATCACGAAGCACGTGCCAAAATAATCCTAAAACTTACTCCAAGATCTTAAACTAACTTGCCAAGTCAAAATAAACTATTTCGCCGTGTGTCGCCATCATAAGTGAATTCGACAATGCAGGAATAGGTGTAGGTACTTGTATAATAATATAAGTGGAGGATGCGAGCTGCGGCTTTGTTCAGAAACTTCGCCGGGTATTGTGATGTATCTTATTGCATATGCGGCATGCAGGTATAGCAATGGCTTTGTAATACGTCACGACTAGCTCCGCTAATTTCGACTCGATTGCCTGTTTCCTGTGTGTATTAAGGGCGAGGATTGGCTAACGGGACGAAGTTATTACTTTGGTCAGGTGTAAATTGGATATCGACGTTCGTAAAGCACATTATATGAATATTTAGATCGATTTGTTCAGCGAAACGAGAATATTAGTTTAAACTCTTACAAATACAGATATACTGATGAATTGGAATATGCCGACATTTTGTAGCAGTATATTTCCAAAGTTTAGTAAAAACACCTTAGAATAACCAAAAGTTCATTGTGAAATGATAATAATTCGCAGAAAACTCGGAGGGACGAGTCGGCCTACACGAAATCTTCACGCTTCAATTGAGCCAGTTTATGGCAAAATTAATTACTGGCTAGAGAGGATCGACTATAATAGTTTCGCTGCGAAATTATTATTGTGAGGGGTCCACGGCCGCCGAAATTGTGTTCGGACAAGAAAATTACTGGGCGTAAAACGGGGTGTGAATTTGGAAATCAAAGAGCTCGCCCAAACTTGTTCGAACACTATTGTGATGGTCCATCATTTACATGGGACGCTGCCTGTACACAATTTGCACAAATTGTACAATGGCCTGCCGTCTTGGCTTTTGATGAATGCCAGGATTCGTAGAATGGGACAGTTTTGCGTAATTAACATGTCCACGTATGGAGTTTGGTAATGAACCAATGTTAGAGGGATTTCGCGGACCTACCTATTTGAAAAGGTTCTAATTGCTTGTACCTAATTGTATGTCGGCGTAGTTTAATATAGGTGTTGCATCTAACTCTGATCTATTCAAAATATCATTGGGTTGACGATCGATGGGTTTTCAGTAGGTATTATGAATATTTGTGACTCTTTATGATGTCAGAAATATTTCATTTTTAAACAAAATTATTACCATGAAAATAACGAACATCGAATACCTTCGTTATTAACACAATACTTTTCGTCAAGGCTGTTGACCTCTATTGTTAATGCTGTCCTATGTTGATTCAATCTGGATCGATTCATAGTGAGAAGAGAGAAGGACTGAAAACCAGCAGTGCGCAGACGCCTGGGTAACGCGGCACTAATTTAGGTGCATTAATGTATAATGCAATCTGTCTGCCTATTGCCTGTATTAATTATAATATAATACTTCAATGTTCTCTGTATGTAGAGTAAGTAGCTAGCTCATTGCACTGTTGCTAATTGCATTGATCTCACACCTAGACTAAAACGAGCTGATACACCCCTGACAGTCAAACGGGAGCAGGGGCATAAAATGTAATAAACCAATTCTTATTTTGACTAATTTGATATTGGTATGGCAACAAAATATTTTATTTCAGTCTTCCGTATGTAAGTATATCTGCTTATAAACGTAGTAGAAGCCAACCTCGATTTGTTTAAATAAGATTTTTTGATATTATCTTCAAATATTTTGCTACAATCATTTTGTTAACACATCACGTTTAGTATCTTCAATTGCCAAACGTGTTCATGTTCAATATTTAACTTCGCGCGTCTTTTAAAACTAAAAGGATATGTCTTAAAATATCCTCAGACGTAAGTAAGGTATTAAGGAATCCGAATAACACGTCTCGGTCGGACGATATGGCGATGTATGGGTGCCTGGGGAGCGTACAACTGAGATTTGTGCAAACATCAGATTTATGGCCTCCTAGTAGAATAATAATCAATTTTCACATTTTGAGCTGCTACGAAGGCACGTCGACGAAAACATATATATATGGGTGGTTAGTTGCATACGTATACATATTAAAAATACTTTTTATGACTTTTGGTTATAAGGTCAAGAGCGATGTACTTACTTAGGCTGCACAAATGCACGGCCTACTTATGAATAAATTAATTCATAAATGGCCCTTGCAATTCTGCAGCTCATGTACCTAGCATTTACATAATATAACCATGCTATTGTAAATATGTCCATATTTGCTGTTCAAGCTGGACTGTATAGTATGCTGGATGTGACCTGTAAACAGGAGCAATAAATTAAAACATTGATGATTCAAATTAAACTAAATTACATTACTTTGGCAACTTTTAAAAATCTTGTATTATTTAGTAACTTTTTAAAAAGGAGCTACCTGGTGGAAGGGACCGGGAATTGAACCCGGTACCTCTGGATTACCGGTCCAGCGCGTTAGCCACTTCGCTACCCTCGCTCCACGTAGACCTGACGATTTTTTCCTTATGCTTTGTGTGTCGATGTTTGCATTGTTTATTTGAAAGGTTTTTACACCTTAGCTTAATTTTCTTCTTTAAGCTTTGATCTTTGTATTCATAGTTTAAATAAAAATCCACATTAAAACAAAATGAGACATTACATGTTTCATAAATTTATGAAATATAGTTTATTCAAAGAAGTCATATTCTACACAATAGTTACAATATTTACATTATGTTAAAATTAACTTAATAACCTAGAACCTAAACTAGCCTAACCCTACCCAAGGTGGGTCATTGGCGGAAATGATCCCAAGATGCTGGCGGCGTTTTCCCCCTGCACAGCAATACTGAACCTTTGTCTGAGAAACGCGCCAGCTCTGGGATCACAGGTAGTTCGAATGAGTTTTTTTTTCAAAGAAGCGATGTATTGTGAAATATTTGATTATTGTAGCGTGAAAGCCAGTGTCTGTCAATGTAGGGTGGTGTACATTGAAAATACTATTTAATTTGTTAGAAATAATGCACATCTGAAAACTATCTCCTTTTAAAGTAAAAAAAAATTGCACAGTTTGAAGACTGAAATCTGTTTTAATTTATTGTTTCTATTACAGGCCACACACGGTACATAAGTCGTTATTAAAAGATAAATAGAGCACATCGCTACCAAGAGTATAATGGTAAACTATCTAATGGTAACTGCTAGCTCAGATACCCTTACGGATTCCCAATGTCTCCGCTAAACTGTTCCGCACTCGCCGCCGCGGCCTGTTCGCCATCCCAGCGGCCAGGACGCGCGCGCTCGCATCTTCTCCTCTGCACCAAGCGTTACGGCTTCTGAATGACATACTGAACAGCGACAGCGAACTTGACATATTTTTTATCTCGGAGTCTAAGTTTTTGACAGCATCAATCCGCTACTTGGAAACAATAGTGACGACTAGCACCATTTAATAAATTTATTTCATTGAATCAATTTTATTAATCAATTAATCATTATGGATCTAATCTTTATTTTATTCTTTATTTTGTAAATAATAATGTCTACTGTAGTAATAATAATTATAATTTATGTAATATGAATTGAATTAATTAAGAATTAGCATGTAAGGTTCATCTGTTAGTGCTAATGTAAAGAATAAATAAATAAACTATCGGACGGATCCCGTTAGAAATATGAAATTCCCGGCATGAACTTACACGGTGCCTTTAAAAATTGAGAATGCCTTTTCTCTAATTACGTAACAATCACCGATACAGGTGCATGCAATGGCCTAACCGCGGCTGACGGCTCATAAACTAGAGGAAGCCAGAGCACGAAAGAATTAAGTATGAAATATGCGCTCAGGCGCACGCTGATTTATTACACGGCGATCTGCTTTAAATATTGTTTCGTGGATCTTAGGTGGGGTACTGCATTAAGCTGTAGGTGTCCCTATTGCAGTGATTTACGATGTAACGCACAATTTTATTCTGCTTTAACCTGCTCAGGATTTGATCCTCGATGGTATATTGTAAGTTATCTTTTTGCTTTACAGTATGGTGAAGATGTATAACCATTTTAAAATGCCCAGCTGGTCTAACGCAACTGGCGATGTATACCGGGTGTTTCCTGTAATAGGAGCAATAAATTAAAACATAGATTCTTCGCTTGAAACTGGACAACATTTGTTAAGCAACTTCTGAAAATAACGTGTATTAAATGATATTTCGTAGAATAATGTTTAGACAAAGAAGCAATGTATTGCGAAATGTCCGATATTAGTAGAGTGACACTTGACAGCTATGTCAATGCTCAGGGAATGTCAACGTTGGACGACATACATTGAAAATACTATTTAAATTGTTTGAAATAGTAAAATTTTGAAAACTGACTTTTTTTTAAAGTTGCTGAACAAATGTTGTTTAGTTTAACGAGTAATAATCGATGTTTTAATTTATTGCTCCTATTACAGGAAACACCTGGTATACATAGCTATGTTCGTTCGTGATATATAGTGCAAATATGTTCATAGAATTAGGCCACTGTTAATTTTTGACTAAATTGTAGTGGATTCTTCAATTTAGTTTTCGAGGCCGGTTAATAGAAGATGAGCCACACGTTTTGTATTTAACGTGTTTTTGCAAAAAAAAAATTGTATTTAATATGAATGTTAGTTTTAAATGTATCCTTGGGCTATAGTTTCCTGAAATAAGTAAACTATTTGATTATACTTTAGTTATCAATAAAGGTCTTGGCCTCATTATTTATTTATTTATTTAAACTTTATTGCACAAAACAAGTCAGTACAAATGGCGGACTTAATGCCAAATGGCATTCTCTACCAGTCAACCATAGGGCCAAACAGAGATACTAGAAGTGGGTGCAAATTAGAAATCTGATCCTCATTGTGTATTAAGAACTACTTTCTATCATTGGGATAGCTGATTTATGACATGACAGTTAACGTTTTGCTGCATGAGGTACACCCCGGCATCAGACATGAATGTAGTCAAAAGGTCGCTTTAAAAAAATATAACTAAATGCAATCTATTTTCAGTTGATTTGTTATGAAATTGTTGCAATAAACGAGTCCAAAGTGATGACACATCGTTTTTAGGCAAGCCATGGGGCTTAGCGGGGTTCATTGACGGCGTCCTTTGCGAACTTTCGACTACCCGCCTTTATTAAAACCCACAGAGCATTGCATAACTGGCAGCTATAAGTATCGCGACCGCTCGCCGCTATGAATCCAATATCTAGTAAAGGTGGGAGTAAAAATCACAGTGATCGGGTGTTTAAAGGTATCACTGTGACACGGAACGTTTAAAAATCACGGCGGTCTTTCCTCAACTTCTAGCAAGAACGAAAAGTTCGGTCAGAGGCTACAAAATAGTGCGATCGTAGCTAGTCTTGACATCGCGCATGCTTCGTTCAGTCGCATCGCCATGCCTTGATTGCGTTGCGAAATCAAAAGAGAGCACCTTCTGTAATGATTTATTCTTGTGACTAACAAACCTGACATATTCTCGCCGATATCCAAAACGCAATCTGTGGCTAATACTGTTTGCGTTTATCACGTTATAGTAAAGCAACCGTGACCTTAAATTATTACATGATTCCCAGATTGCGTGAGTGACGGACGCTATATTATTATTCACGTTGCTTTTTTGGAACCGTAACGACAGTCACCGCGATTAAAATATAACACATATGAGTGCACGATTACGAGATCGATGGACACTCTATTATTTTTTACGGTGTTTTTTTGGAACTGGAATGACAGTCACCGCGATTGAAATATTACGCATTATGAGTGCACGATTGCGAGATTGAGGGACGCTCTATTACTTTTCACAGTGTTTTTTGGAACCGGAACGACAGTCACCGCGATTAAAAAATAACGCATTTCCCCATGTCTAATATCCAGAGCGAGCCGGAAAGTTTTATTATTACGGCGTAAATATAATGAGTGCAGGTGAGGCAGTTTCGTCTGCCGGGATTTACTGCGGCCATTGTGCCGGCAAGACAGCGCGTCCAAATTAACTTACCCGAGCTAAATTTGTTACTGGTTGTTTAAAGTCAACTACATTCTCCAGAAGAACGTTCTGAGGAATTTTTATGATGTGGTGATGGATTTGCCAGATGACAACGGGGAAAACAGTTTTTTTCTGAATGTTCTTTTATGTTATTTGCCCGAATCTGTCGGAAATGTAGTCTTATTATTTTTCATTACAATCAACTACCTATTTGATAATTATTATAATCTATTTAGGAGTTTTGAACAAATTTAAATCATACTGCGAAGATACTTATCCTTTTTAACCGACTTCAAAAAAAGGAGGGGGTTCTCAGTTCGGTTGTATGTTTTTTTTTTTTTTTTTTTAATGTTTGTTACCTCATAACTCCGTCATTTATGAGTCGATTTGGAAAATTCTTTTTAGGTTCATGAAGAGACATCTCAAGGTTGGTCCCATAAAATTTTGGTGAAGATCGGATGACGAGATCCATGAGGAATCGAAGGAATTCCTGAAATTTTATAGGCAGTCATAATATTTTTCATATATTTTCTAAAACTATTTAAGTATTTGCATATGGTAGTCATCATCTTCCAATGCTGAACTGATGATGGAAGGTACAACTCCTTAACGGTTAGGAGTTAGGAGATAATTAAAACGACATGCATTCCTTCAAGACCTCCCTGATCACCCCGCCATAAGTATTTCATATGAATCACTAAAAAGCGAAAAAAAAAATTTTTAACAAAAAAAGAACCGACTTCAGTAAAACTAAAAATCCAAAAATAACCCGTTCAAGTACAGATTACATTTGACTCACCCTTTGAAGTCGGTGCCAAACCTCACGTAAACTTTAATATATAAATATAATAACAGTGGTTTGGGATCGACTTCAACTTGAGATAAAAGATATTGACAGACGGACGGGCGGACAACAAAGTGATCCTATAAGGGTTCCGTTTTTTCCGATTGAGGTACGGAACCCTAATAATGCGTGAAAAAATGGAAACTTAAATCGGTATATGAGTTACTTCCATTTTAGCATACGTTTAAATGTTGCATAGAAGCGTAAACCAAATTCTTAAAATCCTCCACGCCACATTTACCTAATGTGACAAGGATTACGTTACAAAATTTCAACCGTCAACCCAAAAGTGTAATGCAATTAAAATGAAATGTTGAGTGCGACAGAGTCCCAGCTGCGGTGAGACTGCGTTCTGCGGTGAACCTTCGTCACGCCACGTCAGCTGCCTGCCCCGATAACACCTACGTGCATACGAGGAAATATAATGAAGTCGGCTCGTGTGGGAGGTTTTTGTTGTAGAGAAGATTTTCAGCTGTGTTTATTTATAGTACATTTAACATATTGTTACTCTAAATTTAATAAAACTCTGTATTTTATGTTAGTTCTAAGTTCAATAGGAAGAAAATAAGTTCTCAGTAGATATTTGATGTTTCAGTTTTTTTAATCACTCGCTAATTCTACAGCTTACAGTGGCCAGTTATTGCTGATGGGAGTGGATGCCATATATTAACCTTTTTATAGCAAATCGTATTTAATTTAAGGTGTACAGAACATATTTATTAATATTTATAATGACACAATAGTTACTTCTATAGAAATTTATCAACAGATTCAAGTTCTCGTGGCATTATCGTATCGTATTTAAAATAAAGAGGCTACCCTTGTCTCAATTGCACTTAAGTCCTTTCCATGGGCACTTTCGTATTTTATTATTAGACTTCAAAATAAACATTTATTATTTACCATCTTTATATGACGTCTCGACGTTGTTGCATACGCCGTGGTCTCAGATATGAACTGAGACTGTAATACTGTACGACTATTGTAAATAACAAATATTGCGATAGACCCGTTACAATACGTTTTAGAATGGCCGATGGCCATTGGGGCAGAAAGGTTTTTGAGTGGCGACCGGAGACCGGAAGAAGCAGCGTGGGAAGGCCTCCAACAAGGTGGACCGCGGTGACCGATGACCTGGAGGGCAGTAGTTCGAGAAGAATGGCATCGCTTTGAAAAGCAGGCCAAAACATCTACGATGTGACAGCCACAATCACTCTGGCAAGAGTGTACCGCCAAAGAAGAAGATCACAAAATACTATTCATCGGCCCAGAACAATGCCATGAAACAAAACGTCGATGTTCTACCAAGCTTCATTAGCAGCATCATATTAATGGCTAATTAGGTACCTTCGCAACTTGCAAACTATTCCGGCTACTAATCAAAAGCTAGACTAGTAACGGAACACCGGTCTTGAACAAGGGAGTATTGATTAAACATAACAATATTAGCGCAGAGTGAAAAGTTGCTCGGATCCTTTAAAACACGGCACGTGAGCTCGTCAGACAAATGGGATCAGGCTATGCGTTGCACCCAGGTAAATGTTATAACAGAGAATATGAATTTATGACAGAATGGTAGTATTATTATAACCAAGCGGGACTTTATCACGTTCAAAAAGTGTTTATTTCATTAATAATAAAAATGGTTTATTTCAGACCAGATCCATAATAGTGTTAGAATTGATACTTAGAACAATTGACACTTTAAAGGAAATCGCTTAAAATAAATATGGCTGAATGGTAGGAGCAAGTAGCGAGTACTTTATTCACTACTTTTATCAACTATGTTCAAACCAATACTCAGTAAACGGGCAATCGAGGCGCTCTGCCAATACCCTCAGCATACTGTTGCTGCTGTCTCGCATCCACTTTAGCAGTGAAGCTATTTTTTTCCGCCGAATGGCAAAAAAGTTGTCCACCCGAGCCTCGGCAGCTTCGACAGCATCCTGAGGATATTGCTGTTCTGAACACGCAAGGTATTATAGGCCCTCTGAGTAAATCTCACCCACAGACTGCACGTGTAAAATTGGTTGTTGGTTAGTGGTTGTCAAATAGTTATTGCTTCGACGTTTTGGACGTAAAGTTACGTGTCTCGCTCACTCGTTATGCCCTGCTCGGATCTCTCGCTCAACCGCTTGCCACGCCGCTGGTCGCGCAAAATCGTGGCATCTCCGTAATCTTGTACCTACAAATAACCCGTTTGATACTTAATTTTTTCCATAAGTTTACTACTCTGTTACTACACATATTTACTCTTTGTTTATACAAAATGTTGGCGTATGCTACTGTATGTAGAACTTATGGGTGAGTGGATGTTGGATATGCAAGTAACACGAGCCTTTAACGTCTTGCCCGTTTAAAAGCTAGTCAGGTTGAATTAACACGGGCTGATATACAGCTCATTATTGTAATATGCGCTGCAGTTTGGAGTTTCTTCGCCGAATACGTAAATGATATTGCAAGTGCAGAAGGATCACTTTGATCTCAGCATAAACCACGCTACTAGGGTTGGTAGAGTTCTTTAAAAACAATTAAGTACTTATTTTTCCGATAATCTTAGTTGTAATGATCTATAATAAACATGTTAAACATCGTGTTTCAAAAATCATTTTTTAAATTTTCGACATGATGTTTGTATCTTTTTTCTTGGCTAAAAGGTTATTTGTCTTGAAAACCCAGTTAAAAAAATTAGGCGATAGTCACCACATGTCAATGTCAAACTGTTGAAATTTTCACATTATATTAGTGTCAAACCGTTGATATTTTGACATTGACCAATGTTAACCATCGACCAGTCTTCAAAAGACCTTACTTTATTACATTATTATTATCAGCCCATTCAAAGTCTGTGATGAAACATATACGTCAAGCCTGTTTTCAGCTATATAGAAGGAAAATACTGCTACGAACGGGGTCATGCGTAGCATACGTAGCATTAGCGTCAGGCCATGAGTAGGTTGACAAAAGTAACTCATTATCATATTCAAGATGTCTCTTGTTGGATAAAGTTGACGATTAGTCGTGCGCCGCCCTGATCAAATCCACGGTCCACCTCTTTCTGCTCCAACGGCAACCAGTTTGCCTAGTAATAGGCGCCGTCTACTGCTACTTAAATATAAGGAAACCTTCTATGTTGACGACCCAGGTTCTCTGTTTTTTTGTATGTCATAGGGGGCAAACGAGCAAACAGATCGCCTGATGGAAAGCGATTACCGTCGCCCATAGACACCTGCAACACTAGAGGAGTCACAAGCGTTGCTCTGTCGGATCGCGTTTATAATGACGATAAAAAAATCCATAATATAACAACATAATTGAAATAAAAGCTAAGTATGACAGAATTATCTCACGCCGGGGTGCAATGACGGCGCATTATCAGGCTCACCTGCGGCGGAAATTGCATTAGATGCAGCCAGCGCTGCACTCAAAGCGTCTATTTATTCACACAACGTTTAGCGGGTGCACACGGGCGGTTGAAACACAGCGGTTGAAACGCTGATATCTACAGTATGGTACACAACACAACAAGAAGGGGGCCTAATACGTTGGTGTTAGAAAACACTTACAGTAATGCAAAAACTGTATGGGAAAAACATTTAGCATTCGTAAATATATTTTTATTTACCCGCTCTCGTTTAAGTTTGTGGGTATAACCAGGCGGGGCGCACTCCGCGATTAACGTTCCCCGCTACAAGTACATGCCGGTCGCCTCATATATGAGGGCTATTCAGTGGCTGCCACGCTCTGTCTTGGAACGCACGCGCGCGCCGCGCGCGCGCACACGCTCTGCCGAATTACGTCGCAAGTTAACGTACCGCATTTGTCTTTTTATACCAATGTTTAAATGAATAAAAAGATTGCTAAAAAATATTGCATCGTAGCAGGATGCAGGAATTTGCTCGAATTCGGATTTATACCAATATTAAATTTAACAGCCACCAATTTAAAGACGGCAAAACAGTTTTTAGAAGTTGACCATTTGTAACTAATGTGTCATGTGTACCTTTATTATTGTGCGTTAATAATTTATTACCGTCCTTTGTAAACAAAATCAGTATTTTTTTATTACTGCATCGCACCACCACGCCTTACTATCGCTATTTTTCTATTTGTTAGGTTGCATTATTCTTCTTTATACGTATTATTGTAGTGTTTAAAAATAAAACAACAAGATTTTGTATTGCAGTGGTTCGCAGCAACGCCAATAAAATGTAGCCTGGTGGTGGATTAAATTTGTGTAAATTTTGAAATTTATTATTTTATAGTTACTTAAATATTATATCACGTAAGTATATTCAAAATAGTTTAGGCGTTAAATAAATAATGAAATAATATATATATTATAATGTATCAATAATATGATTCTCTCTGTATATTGAATGCAAGAAATAAATGGACAATACATTATTATTTTATTTAATCATTGATAAGATAGGGTTATCTTATCGCTATCGTCAACGCGGCAAGTGAGCCAATTCATTTTCACCGTTATTACACAGCCTCAACGTTCCGTTTGGCTTGCGCTGGAGACGACGACTTTAAAAGGGCCATAAATCATATTTTTTTGGTTAAAAAAGCTGCTTTTGCCAAGATCAAAGTAGTGTGCCTTCTATACTTGTACTATTATCTATTCTGTGGTAGAACTAATGAAGTTGTTTGTAAAACGACGGTGTGTTTATGCAGTCAAATAACTGTAACAAACGTGACGCATACAATACGACTGATACGACACGTTACAGTGCATGCGCTGTATCAAGTATAGGTGTGGCCGACCCATCATCCTTAATTTCTTCATCCCATTCTGCTGCGTTTAGTCCGCCCGTCTGCTACCACAAAGAGATAGCCGATTTGCATACGAGCGTGTTAACACAACATATGTAGGCTATGGGATTCCATGATGCGTTCAAAACTTTCCACCGTACACCATCACGCAAGAAAATTCAATTCGTCTCTCCACGCAACTCTAATATTTTAAATTATTATTCGTAAAAGCCACCTGAGTAATAAATTACATTACGTAGGCATAGCACGGTTTATGGCGCGTAAAAAGGACGTGTTGCTAATTCGTTTGCAAAACCAGCGTTCAACCCGCCTGTCTGCCACCACAAAGCGATAGCCTATTTGCTTACGGGCGTGTAAACACAGCATAGGTGCATCGGATTCCATGATGCCTTCAAAACTTTCCTCCGTACACCGCGCCAGGAAATTGAAGTCACCTCTCCGCCGCAACAAAGCTTTGTGAAAAGATCTATTAATTTATCTGCGAGTTTCATTTAAATTGAATATCGATTCGAAAGTTTTATGATAGGTTGCAATTGTGTTTCAAATGCGATGTCGAATGCAGGAGACATTTGTAATTAACAGTTGTAACAATGTGAATGCTGAATTTATTAAACGTGTTGCAAATAGTTAAGTCGCCATTCAATTTATAAGGTTATTCCAGAATCCGGAGAATGAACTATGTTTAACAAAAGTATTGAATTGTGTTTTGATGATAAGGCGCTGTTTCTCAATATAAAGTATGGGATGGAGCAATTAGGACGAATAGTAAGGTACTTTGGCCATGTTGCACGCAGAGAGACGAATAATTTAGAACGCCTGATGGTAACTGGTAAAATCGAAGGTAAAAGACCTAGAGGCAGAAGTCCCAAAAGGTGGGCAGACCAGATACCTGAGGAGCTGGACATATCTGTCAGTGCTGCACTCCACCAAGGAACGGAACGTAACCGATGGAGACAACTAGTTGACGGAATCAGAAGGAGTCACGATCCTCAGCAGTGAGGGAACGAAGAGAGAGAGAGAGAGAGAGAGAGGGAGCAATTATTTGAATTCCATATTTAAGCAAGTGTCACTAATATTACGCAATACCTACTGAACGCATTTTTCAACATAAGAACAGACAAACGATCGATCTTAAGACTAGTTTTAAACATATCTGAAGCCATTGAAATAAAACGACTTAAATATTATATCACGTAAGTATATTCAAAATAGTTTAGGCGTAAAAGTGTGAAAGTCACGGAAGCCGTATATTTAAAAGTACCTATTATATCGCGTATGTTCAAAATAGCTTTATTTAAATGTGTGATATTCGCGGAAACCGCAGAAAATATTATATCTGAAGGCATCTATACCTACTGTATGTTTTAGACTTTACTACTGTATGTTATATCTATAAGTATGTTGTGTAGTGGTTTTTGTTTGCTCGATATAGGAAAATAATACTGTAAGATTGCAATTAAATTTAATTGTATCTCAAAGTATATCACGGGAGCACGGCAGGTGAGGTGGCGTAGCGTGATATTATCTAGCCACCACGCACGCCACCCATTGTAAATATTAGTTAGCGAAACTCATCAAATCCGCGCTCCAACTTAATAAAATACTTCGCGCTTAATTGAAAATGAATACTGGCGCAGAATCGATCGACGAAGCATCGACAAGCAACATAACAACCTCTTATCCAATTTAATATGTTAATTGCAAACTCAATCTTGCTTAATGCTTAGTAAGGTCCATATTTCACGACAAGAATCTATAAGATATGTGGCCAAGGAAGTACAGAGACGATATTCCGCAGCCTTAATCCGCGATAATGAAGCGAAGGGTTGAGGGGGCCAGTAATAAATGTTGCGTTCTAAATTTAAAATCAAAGTGCGGAATAAATTTTGATTAAGCGATTAGCTTGAGAGGTGTTTGCGTTTCTTGGAGACATCGGGAGTGCTGCGGTCGTCGGTGGATAATAAATGCAACACAGGGAAGTAAATCGGTAAATGTTTCTATAGAAATTACCAGTCATTTATCGGTAATCCGGTATTTTTCATAATTATTATAACAAACGTATGTATAATCTGCAGGGAAAGTTTTACGCATGTAGCACAGCTAGGGAATGCAAGTCGGGAATATTATGTTCTAAATAAATTAACGGTAATTTATCGATAATCCGGTAATTTTCATACAAAAATTTACCGGTTTGCATTCCTAGCTGTGCTACAGGAGTAAATCGTAAATATGCCTTTAATTATTTAAACTCTATACAGATAATAAAGTCATTTAAGTGACTTGTCCGCATGCAGTGAATGCGCAGAACAGCTATCCCTGCAAATTATACATACGTTTGTGTATATTTATTTATTTATTTACATTAATAAATCTACCAGCATTACAGCAATACGCCAAGGCACTGGCAAACTTAAGTTCTAAACTTAACTAACAAAATATCGTCCTAAGACTACATTTTATAATGGTTCAAAAACAGTAACAGACCTTACATAACGCAGACAATATAATAGATACAATAATAATTACAATAAGAACAGGAAACTTCTTTAACACAAAATCCCTTAAACAAAGTAAAAACATAATACCTAATTATAATTATAAAGTTTGGGCATGAATTATACATTTCATTCACAATAACGCATCACTGCAAAGTGAAGTTCGCTCCATTTATCAGTAAACAAATCGCAACCTGGTTTGGAGGAAATAAAATTGTTCAGCATTGTCCGTCCACAGACAATTGGCGAGTGCTTGCGAGCTACCGTGCGTGCCCCTTCCTCCGCCAGGAGGCGGTGACTACGGCCTCTGAGATAGTTGTTGGGAACAAATAGCTTACACATCCTCGTGACCAGATCAGAGCAGTCAGTCTCACCTCTCATAAAACGACACACAGTAACCATAAGCTCGGCACTACGTCTGACCTGCAAAGAATTATATCCAAGGATTCCTAGCAGATATTGGGTAGGGTAAAGGAAGGGATAGTACCCATACAGTTTCTTATAGAGAAAGCGAAGAAAAGCTTTTTGGATCTTTTCTAAGAGTAGTATATATGACTTCTCATGCGGGTTCCAAATTATCGAGGCAGATTCAATCTTACTTCTAACCAGCGCCGTGTATAATAATTGCGCTACCTTAGGATCCCGAAACTCTTTCGCGTTGCGCATAATAAACCCGAGTCTTTTGTAACAATCTCCCACAAGTGACGTGATGTGCTGGTTAAAAGTAAGTTTTGGATCAAAAGTGACTCCAAGGTCTTTAACAGAGTTCACACGAGAGATAGGACAGCTATCTAACAGGTAGATTTTATTTTAATCATTTAACCAATAATATTTATTTTTCAATGGCTTACGTCTCGAACTTGATCAGATGCATTTGATGTTGACGTATTGTACGTAAATTGCTTGCCATCTGAAGTGTCTTAACCGATTATTAGTTAGATTCCCGTAGTTACTGCAGTAAAGTCTGAGAAAGATCGAATCCGGCAACCCTCACCTCAAGTAACCTTCAAAAATATTGCAGATAATAGTATTGTGTTATCAGATTATTACATTAATGAATGATTCTTGCAAATGAAGACAATACATGCTTTGTTGGAATTTTATTAAAGATAATCTAAATTGAAGTCAAGGACTAGTCGTTGCATTGCAGGTATCAGCATGATACTCTTAAAGACACTTCAAATAAATTCATAATAGTTTCATTGCTCAGTCAAATACGAAATGTCAACATTTCTCCTTAGTAATACAAGACGCGGTATAAGTCTAGCGAGGGCAGTACATACGTAGTTCCAACGGGCTAATAAACCCAAGTATGAATAAAATCATAATGAATTTCGGCGGTGCATCATACTAGCGTTAATCAAACGTGGCTTCGCGATGCATTACACACACAGGGTGACGCGCGACTTGGAAATATTATACTTTAAGGGCACTGCATAGTTTCGACGGGCTAATAAACCCAAGCATGAATAAAATTATAATAAATATCGGCGGTGCATCATGTCAGCGTTTCGTGATTCAGAAATCCTATAGTTTAAGGGAACTCACTACATAGTTCCAACGGGCTAAATAAAATTATAATCTATTGAAAAAATCTCTGAAATATTTTAGGAACACGCGTTTAAATGATCTCAACATAAACATTTCAATTACTAAAAACTAAGATTTAATCAGATAGAAGCATTGCAGCCGAACAAAGTAGTTTTTAGATAGGTATCATAAATGTATCTACTGTGATTATTAAGTCTCTCTTTACTGGAGGAAACATAAAATAGTCGACATACATTTTAGAAATAAATAAGTATCGAGAATGTCTAAATTTGACAGGTAAATGTCGAATCCCGAAACACCCTGTATATCAGAAATATTAGAATGCATTAGACTGATGCTGCGGAACCGCGCGCGGCGGAAAACGTCTGAGTGCTTGTACCCATTTGTTCTGCGATGCAAATTTTAGAGCAGATAAGAAATTGCACTAAAATAGGGATCAAATTTCAAAATGCTCAAGTCATATAGCAGAACTTGTATTTAACGTTGTAAAGAAGTCTCTAACGTAATGCATTTCTAAGCTTTCAACTCAAAACCAACAGATAAATTCGTTATCAACATAGAAAATAACATTCAAAACATGAATAAAATAGTTCAATATCAGAATTTTCCTTGAAATAAATTCGTTTTAGTCTTGACTTTATTTTATTTGTTAGGGCCTTATCACACAGTGAGTTTTCTATACAAATAAAGGTCGCGGGCGCGGCGACTCGATGCGTTATCGTGTTCATACAAAATTCGCTCGCAAATCACAAATGTAATAAGGCACTTAGGGCCATAAGACTCGAATTGATCGTACTAGCTAATATATTTTATTGTGACAAAATACTTGAAAGATTACTTCGACGTTCTTGCATCATTGAGTGTAGCTAAAGTATTCTGTATAGTAGCAGAAACAAATTTTCCACAACAGATGACTCCGCGTCTAAATTAAGGGTAACTAGCACAACTGGATCGGCGTTACTAAGGTCTCAGATGACTACGGGCCCAAGATAATTCTGTTTGACTGTCAAGCAGTAGGGAATGAGTTCATATTAACAGCCATAGTATCGCAATAAGCTAGATCGCAAAAATCCCGTCTTGTTAAACCTCACACGAACAGACTAAGCGTACAAGACTCATACATAACCTCGCTTTATAAACCACGCCTTTTTCTCCAGTCGCCTTAGGTAAACATTTCCTCTTGACACCACCGCCTCGAGCGAAACTAAGTTAAATGGCCGACGCCTCGGCAAAGGTTCGGCGTCAGAACTCTTGTACTTTTAAAAAGTTTTACTCCAGGATGCAGTAAACTCATTAACCTGAGTGCAGGCTTATTAGAAGAGCTGTAGTGTACTAAGTACAAGCCAACTATAGTGTTGTACTGTTCGGTACACGGGCACCTATTGGTGCATCACGTGTAGATTAGTTTAAAATATCCATACTATTACAAAATTAAGTTTAAAATTTGTTTTCTCAAACTTGCAATGAAATGTTGTCATAACGTGCGTTATATTTATATTATAACAGGCTTCGAAGTATCACGTTTCGGGCGGAACAACTCGAGAGAAATGTAAAGGAATTTTATACAAAATTGAAGGCCTGGGCCGGAAAGTATTTTTTTTTAACATGTCGTCTGTGTTAATGAACAGGCTAAACAGCTGAAATCTATATATTTTTTAGTGGTGTATTTTTTTATTTCGTATACATGCCTTAGCCGTGAAAAGGGCTTGCCGGCTTAGTATGACTATCCCTAATCACCCGGCAAACCCCGGCGTCTGCAGAAATGTACTATTATTTAAATTTTATCTCGGTATTTTAATTTGTAGTTTGTGTGATATTATTATACTAGATCGAGCGAGCGAAGCGTCTCTATTTCAGGTGGGCCTAAATTTCTTTTAGATGTTTGGATGTTCGGATGTCCGGAGTTCCGGCTGTTCTCTCCAAGAGATCGCATTTTTAAAAACAGATTCTCTCTAAAATTTTGTGAGTAGGTTCGTTTATTATATGGATTTTAGTCAATACAGTGTTTCAAAAACTTCATGCGTTTTCTCTATTATATGAATCGTCTTTACTAATTATAAAAAACGGTATAAACTCACGTAAAAATTGTCAGGAACGGCCCGACATGTTTCGAACTCATTTGGAGCTCTTCATCAGGGGTAGGCTATCCGTGCTGCTACGCGACTCGCAAGAGCCCTGCCCTCCCCGCGCCGCGCTATCTGCGCGTGCGCAGAGGGCGGCAAGAAGAGCGATTAAAAGTGCAGTGGGTCGCGAGTCGCGTAGCAGCACGGATAGCTACCCCTGATGCAGAGCTCCAAATGAGTTCGAGACACATGTCGGGCCGTTCCTGACCGTATACCGTTTTTAGGGTTCCGTAGCCAAATGGCAAAAAACGGGACCCTTATAGATTCGTCATGTCTGTCTGTCCGTCTGTCCGTCTGTCCGTCTGTCCGTCTGTCCGTCTGTCTGTCCGTCCGTACGTCACAGCCATTTTTTTCCGAAACTATAAGAGCTATACTGTTGAAACTTGGTAGGTAGATGTATTCTGTGAACCGCATTAGGATTTTGATGCAAAAATAAAAAAAATAAAAAATAAATATTGGGGCTCCCCATACTTAGAACTGAAACTCAACATTTTTTTGTTTCATCAAACACATACGTGTGGGCTATGGATAGGTCTTCAAAAATTTTTTTTCTAAACCGTATAGTTTGCGTGACAGACGCTTCC
This sequence comes from Apotomis turbidana, assembly GCA_905147355.2. Lineage (NCBI taxonomy): Eukaryota > Metazoa > Arthropoda > Insecta > Lepidoptera > Tortricidae > Apotomis > Apotomis turbidana. Next base: position 19,978,324 of record LR990288.1, on the reverse strand, counting down.
AAAGTGGAAAAAAGTTGGTCCCCCCCCCCCCCTCTAACTTCTAAAATAAGAAAATGAAAAATCAAAAAAAACACATGATGTACATTACTATAAAAACTACCAACGAAAATTATTTTGAACGAGATCTAGTAAGTAGTTTTTTTAATACCTAACTTTGCACCTAATTTATATGGGGCGCTATACATACCAGGTGCAAACTTAACTTAACCACTTAGGGATGGAAAGTGTTTGTACGGAACCCTCGGTGCGCGAGTCCGACTCGCACTTGGCCGGTTTTTTATAATTAGTAAAGTAGCTCACGATACTTTTAATAACATTATGAATCGTCTTGTTTTGGCGTGACTAGTCACTTCTTAGCCCAATATAGATACAATTTATTCAATCAGTCACGACAGTGTAATGGGAATGGCTATAACTCGGTACAACAGATTATTAACACGTTTTATCGAGCAATTTTTAAAAGTAAATATATATTTTTTACGCCATCACTACGAAAATAAAGCATTCTTCACCCGCAAACTCAGCTCGGGGAGCAGTAACTAAGTTACCCGGTCCATTTCTCAATTTTCTAGTCCCCCGAAAGATGGACGCACAATGGCTAACCCTTTAGCCCGCGGCGGTGCCTGCTTTATTGCTTTTAATTATCGGTTAGCTTAGCGATCAACGTTACTGAGCATTGATGGTACCGACAGCATCCAAAGTAGCTGAAAATTTTAATATGCAATTTTAAATAAGTCTGTAGTAAAATTGACAGCTAATTTTATGGCTGGCTGTACTCTGGCTAATTTTATTATAGTAAAAAAAACTGTAGAGCCGACCAAAAATGAATGTACTCTTATTTTACAATACCTATTATTGTGATTCTTAGAACGCAGTTCTCTGTTTCCTATTTAGCTGTCTGCTTTTTAAAGAATCGCGAAAGAATAATCATCGGCAAAAAATTTGGCAAAAATAATGATTTTTTTTTATATTATTGTCTATTACGAGTATCTTTTTACGTAGTACTTAGGTACCTATTACGTAATGCCGTCAGTTGATCGTATTAAACCCATAAGAATCTGGTTCGATACTTTATAAAAGGACTTGATATGAATCTACTACTACTAAATAAACCATGATAACATGTAGACTATTTTTATTATTACACATACTCGTAGGACTTGATTATACGATGTTCTTTCGGTAGGTCCCTAGGATTCTACCTCGTAAAAATCATAATGTCACATAAGAAATTTGAAGCAAAGATATTTAACTGAACGAGGCTGGAAACCAAAGCCTGCGACATGTCTTAAAATAAGTAAGTATAACAGTTATGCACACAAATTAAACTCGCATCCATTTAATTCGTCCTCAATTTCTGGCGCAACCACTTGAACTTAAAAATAAATAAAACGCTGCAGAACCATCTGTCCTCACGCTTTAAATCCGTTGCAGCGGCGGTCGCATCCGTTTCGTCGCATTATATTAAATTTTATTATAGCCTGGACTAAGTAATGGGAATATCGTGTAAGGAGCGGTCTCGGCCCCCGGGCAGGGGCATCGGGGGCCTGCGGGGGCCCGCGGAGGCTTGGAGGGCCGAGGTGATTAAAATTTCGGCTACCGTTGATGACACAACAGTATAGCAGAGTGGAAGGATTAATGTTGGGTTTATGACTGGATTACATTACTTTGTATCGAGCCAAGTGTTGTGATTCAATTTTTTATGCCTGGGTACTTCAGTGACTATCCATCATAGTAGTGTTAGGATTGTTTATTTTAATATTTTTTGTTGTAATTATAAGATTAGCTAACTATCACGTCTTTTATGGATGTTAATGAACTAAATATTTTTATACTTAGCATCTTTTTATCGATTCTATTGTTTTATGTAGAAATACCACATTTTTTATTTTAATAAATAATGACACAACGGTAAATTGAGAAAGAGAAAATTAAATGCGATCTACTACAATCAGGATGTTAATGAACTTTGGATGAAACTAATATTTATGATGACGTGGTTGGCTCTATAGTGTGTAGCCGCCTACCATCTACATAAGTGGTATAGGACTGGTGTGATTATCTTGAATTAGTTCCTGTCTAATGGATATCTTTATAAAAGTAAATCGTTGCCTAATGCTATTTAAGCGTAAATAAGTTTGGGTTTGATATTTCTACAACACATTTTGCAATTTACTGCAACGTGAGACAATATTGATAATAACATAGAAATAAATAACAAAATGTACTATATTTCGTAAATAATGTTAATGTTAAGAAATAGTGCAGCAATAACAATAGAAAATCGACATTACAACTATTCGAAAACAAAAAACTCGTCAACATTAGCAAAGAAAAACTATTCCATATTTGTGAATGCGACGAAAACTACCTAAATTAGGCGATAAAAACCGCTAAGAGCCTTTCTAAGAAGAATAAAGCTGAAGCAAATTGACTGAATTCTTACGCAAGCTCGTATCCTGTTCGATTCTGGTATTAAAAAAACAACCTTATACTGTGAGGAAAACAGGTGTATATTTGGATAATAAGAAATAGTAGGAAGATATATTTGTGTTGAGAATGTCAGAATGTATTAATCCGGAACCCAAGGAAGCAACTTCGCTCGTAAGCTATAAACGCTGTACAATTGTTTATCAATTGCCTACGATGGCTGCCAAACTGTTTATTGTGACGGTAAGGTTAGGTTTGTGGTCGTAGTCACTCGTGTTACTTGACTGCTGTCTGTAAAGTATGTAATCGAAAGTTTCCATTTTTAACCCCCGACGAGAGTGTATATGTGTGTCTGTCTGGGGTATGTATTGTAGCTCCCAAACAGATGGATTAATTTGAGTCCGGTTTATTTTTGATAGATGGTTCTTAGCTATGTTCGGTAGAAATGGGACCAGTAGCTTCCAAGATATTCAGCTTTAATTGGAACAAGTGACAAGATCTCAGCCAATATTGCTAAGAATTCTAAATTTTGTATTTATGTTTAGTTTTAGTAGCATTTTCTATATCACACAATGAATGATGACCAGCCACTAGTGTCGGGGGAGTTTACAATTTTGTTTTTTTTTATACGTTTACGGACACAGGACAATTTTGAAAATTGCAAGCTATGGAGAGAAAACTCATTCTTAAAAATTCAAACCAAAAACGACCCAAAAATTAGCCTTTACATGAATTAATGATAAATGCTCAGTTGTAGACGAAGTGGCAATTATGCGAAGATAAAAGTCGCGGTCCACAGACGCGGTGCCTATCACGAGGTTCCTAGGCGAACTATCCGTAACGTGTTAAACAAGTTCCACGGAATAATTAAAAGGCATCCGAAGGAGAGAAGAGATGTTATGCACGTTTGCACGTGGGTTGCCACTTTTCCCTTAGGACTAAAACGCATTTGCAAACATGAGAGGTGACCTTTTCGCTACATTGCACATTGTTTACGTAACTTATGTAGATTAACCGTATGATTTTTGCCAATTAAAAGTCTGTCGTTAAATTTTAAGTAACATAAATTGAAAAATATTTACAGTCGAAATTACAAAACATGCAATTAAATGCAACACAAATAAAATCCCATATACTGTTCAGTTTACTTCAATTACATGTGGGAAAATGCTTTCACTAAGCATGACTTTTAAATGACAATTTTTTATTATTAATGATGGCAGTCTGAAACCAAATAGGAAACTATCATGCCTATAAAAAAATGAAAAACAAAATAATATGTTTTCTTTTAAAATTAAAAAAGGCAATATGAATTAAAGCCAATAGACCGTTCAGTTTACTTTAATTACTGGTGGAAGGAGTTGCCAGCCTTTAATTACTTCCCGATAAATCCTGGTTGATCTCTCAAGTGTGAAGGTTTATTTAAGGGCGGCAATATTTTTTCCCCGGCCCTCACTTCGTTATATTTATTAAAACATCGCCCGAGATTACAAAGAACACGATATTTTTTACACTTTAAGATGTGAAAACCAATTAAGGAGATAAAAAGGGAATCCGCCGAGGTGCCTGCATTAATTTCTTTTTTGCGGGGATTATTTTAAAATTGCATTATATTCTTGTTAAGACGGAGCTCCCAGTTAATGATAGCACTACCCCTTGCTTTTAATTGCCTCCGGCTATTGCGAGATGAGTAATCTCGAGAGGTGCTCGGCCGCTCTTCGAGATAAAACTTTTGCGACTTTCCAAATAAGAAAAGCGTTTACGGATTGTTACTCGCTGGGTTTACGCGCAAAATCTAAAGGAGTGCCTTTTTAAACACTTTTGGAGTAATGTTTGAAGTTTCCTTAAAGAAAATCGTTACGGCGATTAACAGGCACGGGAAAATATAGAATAGAGTAAGTTAGTGGTGTTTCACATTTATTTACCATGGTATAAGATAACAAGGTATGACACTGCAGTACCTCTAGTACTACTGTGATACGCGACTCTTTCTCGTGTGAGATAGTTATCTATCTCTTTCTATGCAACACTGTGAGAGAGTGACAGGTGACGCTATGCCATAGTTATGCAGAAAGCGACCAGCGCAGATTTTTTGTCAGTGACTTAAATCTTAATCAATGAATGAACAAGTTTATAAAAGAAATCTTTGGTCGCTTTCTGCATAACTATGGTTATGTTGTGCTAGACGGGCTGCACCCAAACGACAGGCGACACTTGCTAACGTCATGATTGTTGGTTACTTGGTTAGTGGTTGGTGCTGTCAATCCGTTTTTGTGTTGCCAGCGTTGTATCATACTCCAAGATCCTCTTGGTACTTGTATGAATCTCATAAAATCGTGAGTGTTTTAAATCAATTATTACAATAACAATTGTAATGCATTAATGCATATTTTATTTCGTGAGTGGTGAAAATTATATAATGTTACGCCATGCCTCAGCCAATACGAGCCCGCCAAGCCAGCCAGCCAAGCCAGCCAATAACGACACGCCACGTCACGCCAGCCTGCCCTACCACTAGCCCCGTCAGCCGACATATTGTGGGGGGTAAATGCATAAAAGGCCCCGGGAGCTCATTTCTAGCTGATTTTTGCCTACTGAACGCTCTGTATGCGAAACCTATGCCCGATCACTGATCGAAATAATTAAAACTGATTTTCTGCATCATTGTCTGGTTTTTATTTATGCCACTTGTAAAATATTCAGAAGTGGGATAAATAAAACTATTTATAACAAATATGAAACGTACTCGCGAGGACATGACCGGTCGCCTGGTCCACCCGCCCGGTTGGGATGAATCACCAACGCCACGTGCTTCGCATAACCATGATTCGCCCGTCCGCGAAGATGACGACCCACCAGCACGAAAACTTTTAAAACGTTTATTGGAGGATGAGGTACAGAAAGCGATGTGTGAGCTAAATGAAGAGCTGCCAATCGCGAAAGCAAAAGTTCACCGAGCAGCATCACTCATTCCCGAGTTTGACCCGGATAGTGAAGAATGTACCACTGTAACTGCATGGTTAAAGAAGATCGAGCAACTCGGTGAAATTCACGGTTGGAATGATACGACGAAAGCATTTCATCTCCAGGATAAATTGCGAGGACAGGCACGACGATGGTACAATAGACTCGACGACTATGATTACTCATGGGCCGAGTGGAAGCAAATGCTTACGCGCGCTTTTCCTCGACATCGGGATTACGGCAATATGCTAGATGAAATCATGAACCGGAAGAAACTAGCATCTGAGTCTATGACCAAGTACTATCAGGACAAAGTCGCCATGTGCTTTCGGTGCAAATTGTCCGATTCGGCCACAGTCTCATGCATCATACGCGGGTTACCCTCAACACTTCAAGCAAATGCAAGAGCATATCAGTGCGACCGACCAGAAGAATTGTACGAGGGATTCCTCTGTGCTCTAGATGATTATCAGCCACCATCCGGCAATCATCACTCGCTAACAACGAATATTCGCCCGGTAAACAAAGACGGCACTCGACAGTCAAGCGAAAAGAAGATTATTAATCCGGACGTAGACCCTTGTCCGCGCTGTAGGAAGACAGGCCACACACTCCGAAATTGCCCACAGCCAGACCTGCGGACCTGTTTTAAATGTGGTAAACAAGGTCACATTGCTCCACGTTGCACTACACCTACAGCATCCGTCACCAAGCCTACTACACGATTAGAAGACAATATCAAGGAAGTTAAGCTGCTACAAAACTACAATCACATCTATGAGAAAGTCGCCAAGATTAACGACGTCCACGTAAAATCTTACCTTGACACTGGGAGTGAAATTAATGTTCTTTCTGTGCAAGTTTCTCAGTTGCTCAACCTTGAGGTAACGCCCACCGACACTGTCATGAGGGCGTTCTCGGGAAATCACCTATGCAGCCGCGGAGAGGTAGCATTTCAACTTGAAATTGACGGCATACTCACTCACTGCAAAGCCCACCTCACAGATGTTGACATGGGAGGCATACATCTATTGATTGGCCAGCCGATCATAAATGGCGATGGTATGACTATGATCGTCAGCAACGGCGTAGCTACTTTGAAGCAAGACGATTTCACGAAACAGATGGATGCGGTAGAGGATCGCACTCGATTCAAAGTAGTCACTGCTAACAAAGAATGCCTACCGCTAGGATCTTCTATTATCCGAGTCAAGATAGTCGACAACCATGAAGATAATGATGTGGTCACTAGCCCACAACATTTTGACCTTGCTGGCGTTTCCTACTCCATCCCGGCCACAATGCTACGAGGCGCCACAGGATATATCAAGGTGGTGAACGCCGGTCCCCAGCACATCATTTGGCGTGAAGGGGAAGTGCTCATCAGGGCCGACAGCTGCAGCAGCGCTCCACCGGCTTGCAACGTTCAGGTCAGTAACTATGCCAATTATTCGCTGCCATATGCATTGGCTGCCACAGCCACAGCCAGAGCCCGCCAGCCTAATGTTGTGTCATCCGTTTTGCATACTAGCTTGGCCAGTATTAGCACTATTGGGGGCGTAAACATCACGGATATAAAGACGGGACCATTAGATAAAAACGACCATAATAGCTTAATAAGTTTATTATCGGAATATAGGGATTGCTTCGCAAGTAATACACAAGAACTCGGATGTACAGATTTATTACAAATGAAAATTAACTTAACAACTGATCAACCTGTATATCGCCAACCTTACCGTATGTCACACGCAGAGCAGGCTATAGTTCGATCAAAGATCTCCGAATTGCTTGACGCAGGTATAATTAAAGAGTCAGAGTCCAACTTTGCTTCTCCTGTTATCCTTGTTAAAAAGAAGAACGGGGATCATAGACTTTGCGTTGATTATCGGGCGCTTAACGCCATCACCGTCAAGGATAGGTATCCTCTCCCTCATATCGATGATCAGGTTTCAAAACTTGCAGGTAAAAATATATTCACAACACTAGACTTGGCCCAAGGGTATCACCAGGTTAAGATTTGCCCCGAAGATACCCACAAGACTGCTTTTATCACAACACAGGGCTGCTGGGAGTATACACGTGTTCCATACGGTTTGGCCAACAGTCCATCTGTATTCATGAGAATGATGAATAAAATAGTTAATTCGATTAAAATCCCCAAAGGCAACGACGACACTCAAAGTAACGACCGTTCCGATACCGCGTCCAGCGAATGTGAAGTTTTAGCGTTTATGGACGATTTGTTACTACCTTCGTTCGATATTAAATCCGGATTCAAAATGCTTGAAATGGTTCTTTCGAAATTCAGAGTAGAAAATTTAAAACTTAACATGAGCAAATGTGCGTTTTTGCAAGATCAAATAACTTATTTAGGACACGAAATATCGCGTGAGGGTATCCGACCGGGCGAATCGAAGTTGACAGCTGTGTCGCAGTTTCCCATCCCTAAAAACGTCCATGAGATACGTCAATTCCTTGGACTGTGTAGTTATTTTCGCAAGTTTATTCGGAACTTCGCTATCATTGCTCGACCTTTATCGGATTCGACTAAGAAAAACGTCGCGTGGACTTGGGGTAGTGATCAATCAAAAAGTTTCGAACAATTAAAACAGTGCTTGTGTACAAAACCAGTTTTGGCCCTATACGACCCAGCCTTACCAACGGAAATACACACGGATGCTTGCAAATCAGGTATTGCTGCTATATTATTACAAAAACAGACCGATGGTTCCTTACGCCCCGTTATGTACTTTAGTAGGGTAACAAGTAAAGACGAGTGTATCTATCACAGTTACGAATTAGAAACGCTGGCCGTTGTCGAAGCTTTACGTAAATTTGCGGTGTATATAGTAGGGAAACAGATTAAGGTGGTAACAGATTGTACAGCAGTTCGAGCGACATTAACAAAGCGCGACCTTATTCCCCGTATTGCTAGATGGTGGCTGTCCATTCAGCAATTCGACTTAACTATTGAGTACAGGCCTGGGGATCGTATGAGACACGTGGATGCCCTTAGTAGGAACTCGGTAGATACAATGAATATTAACAGACTAGAGGTTTCGGACTGGTTTTATACCGTGCAATGCCAGGATGATAAGTTAAAGATAATTATGGATCAGCTTAAGTCAGGGAAGGCGCCTACCCACATTACAAATGATTACATATTGTCGAATAATAGATTATATCGTAAAACCTTGTTGGGCAATCGTCTTGCTGTCCCATCTTTAGCTAGATGGAAAATAGTCCAGATGCACCATGATGAGATAGGACATGTAGGACTACAAAAGTGTACAGATTTAATAAAAAAAGATTATTGGTTCCCAATAATGACGCGCTTTATCAGTAAATATATAAAAGCATGTTTATATTGTGCTTATGGAAAAGGCGATCACGGTAAAAAAGAAGGTGAGCTATTCCCTATCCCGAAGCCTAATGAACCAATGTGTATGGTTCATATTGACCACCTGGGACCCTTCTGCAAAACAAAAAAAGGCTACCAGTACATGCTTGTTTTGACAGATGCCTTTTCCAAATTTGTTATTGCTGAGCCTACACGTACGGTCAACTCTGTTGAGACTATTAGAGCACTCAAAAGGATATTTAGCTTATTCGGTTACCCCGACCAAGTTGTGAGTGATCATGGTAAAGCATTCACCAGTAGGAATGTTAAACAATTTTGCACTGACAAACAGTTTAAGCACATACTGACCTCTATTGCATGCCCTAGAGCAAATGGTCAGGTCGAACGTTCAAACCGAACCATATTGAATGCTCTGCGGGCTACTGATCCAAGTGAGGCTGCTAATAATTGGGCTAATTGTTTACCAGATGTGTTATGGGGAATAAACAACACTGTCAATGCAAGCACAAGCTACAAACCATATGACCTTATGTTTGCTAGGACGTCTAGGCCGCGTTGTGACATACGAGTAGATACTCATGATAGTGTTACTCAACCTGTTGAAGTAAGGCGTAAAATTGCTAGTTCAAAGTTAAGAGCTGTAGGTGAAAGGATGAAGCGTAATTATGACAAAAAACATAAGCCCAGTCGAACCTATAAAAAGGGGGATTTGGTGTTGTGGAGGCAGGCCCCGACAAGCAGTGCAGCTAAAGTAAATTCTAAACTCGATGATATTTATTCTGGTCCTTATATAATAATAAAGGTTGTTGGCAATGACAGATACAGAATCCGTAGTATCAAAGGTGTAAGAGGGTACAAAGCCTTTACGGGACTAGTTGCAGCAGACTCGTTGCGACCATATAAGAGCACGGTTCCTGTATCTGACAGTGCCAGCAGTTCTGATGAGCAGCTGGAGACCGAAGATCTTATCGACTTGCTAGAGAGCTAATGTGTGCTTCTCCCCATTGCGGGAGCAATCGTTGTTTCAGGAAGGCCGAATGTTACGCCATGCCTCAGCCAATACGAGCCCGCCAAGCTAGCCAGCCAAGCCAGCCAATAACGACACGCCACGTCACGCCAGCCTGCCCTACCACTAGCCCCGTCAGCCGACATATTGTGGGGGGTAAATGCATAAAAGGCCCCGGGAGCTCATTTCTAGCTGATTTTTGCCTACTGAACGCTCTGTATGCGAAACCTATGCCCGATCACTGATCGAAATAATTAAAACTGATTTTCTGCATCATTGTCTGGTTTTTATTTATGCCACTTGTAAAAATATGTATGTATTCTGTAACTATAAAGCGGCATGCAGGTAATCAGTAGCAAGTGTGAATACCTTGTTTTCTTATACCATCGATCGTACCGTACTGAAATCGTGGATTTTAATGAAATCTGGCTGTCAAATGTCAAATAAAAAAATGGCTCATTTTTTCGAATAGGCGGAAATATCGCTAGCGATATTAAGGGTATTGTGGATACCGACTTATAGACAAATATTGTTATAAAACCAACGTGCTTATAAATGCATGTCGTGACCGATGTGGAAAGTAAGAAATCAAATTGACATGAAACAGAAATGGAAATGAAGAAATAATTCGGCCCACGCACAAATAACCTTCGATAGTAGATAGGCATAATTCCGACGGACGCTCGATTCGGGGGCGAACTTCAGAAAGTGTTCGCTAGAAGTGGTCCCGATTACAGCAAACCCGATATCGTGTATCTGCCACAATCTAAAATTACACCTATATCCGAACGCGTAAGATATTTATCGGCGGCAATCGTAAGTTTGCTCGAAATACTCGTGATTACAACGTCGCTGTAAGCGTTTGCGTTCTCCGAGTTTGTGGTAGGCTTTATGTTTTGGTCGGTAAGGGTTGGATAGTTGTTTTTTTATGTTTGTAAAACGTAGCCTCGATTTATTAGTCATCGATGGTGGCGCGATACCGGTGCCAGGCGCAGGCAGCGCGCACGCATCCACTGTCAACACTACCCTAATGAAAGGCAGTTATACAACGCACGTGATGCTAAATGTCGCTAGGACCAAGTAATTTATTGTAATTTGTGCGTATTTGTCATGTTACAAAAATTATGACTCTATTGCATTTGAAGGAGATATCATTTGGCTGTTAGAAACACGGCACGCTTAGTGGCGCGAGGTTCGGAGTTGATTATTAATTTGTTCACTAGCACTGCCTATTGTATTTTATATATCAGTATTGTATAACAGTAACTTAACATAACTCTTCACGTAAGTATTTAATTTTCTGTTTGCCCTTAACAGAGGAAAACTTTCTGTTATTATGATGGACACACAAATATTTTACAGACAAATTGCTATGTAACTCTTTCTTATGTGTCGATAGTTAAAAAAATATTAATTAAGTTTGAAAGTCACTTCTTAATAGAGTAAGTATTATTGTTCGCTTTATTGATTACGTTTTTATTATTTTTATATGGGTATATTTAAGTTGAATCAAGCTTGAATTAGTAAAACACTAGTCGCCCATTAGGATTTTAAATCAAATATTGCTATGACAAAAAAGTAATAGCAATAATCACTTAACTGCTCGCCTGTACCGATATTTATGGGGCTGTCATTCTGCAGCGTGCATTCGTACTTTATAGTTTCATCCTTAGTGGATAAAATACTGTAGCTATTCAAAATCAACCCTTTATTTGCTTTTTATTTATAGGTTTATTTTAGTATATTTTTATGAAGAAGGTCTTACTAGATATCCTCCCCGTATACCCGGCGATTCCACCACTTGTAGAACTACAGGGGATGCAGTCAGATGGAGCTGATGGAAAGAGCAGAAGTACTTTTATCTCTTTATTGCCCGGAGGCCAGAATAATAATGAATCTACATTTATTACATTTGACGGACGTCACGCTTCTTATTCTAAACTTAAAAATCATATTTATTTTTATATAGTGGCCAACACCACTAAGAGTGAAGTTCAAACTTCCCATTATCTATCCTTGTGAAGGATAATATCTATATTAGTAGTTTTTAAGTGAATCATAAAAGGGTTGATTCTTTGCATAATAGTTGTTTTCAGATTGACTTTTGAAATAAATCCTCAAAGCGGTACCTACTGAATAATATTTTTTTTTTGTGAAATAGGTGTGCGATTAACCTAGGTCAGAAAGCAAGGGCAAGATTTGCTTGAAAGGAAATTGGTTGGTGGCATTTCGTGCACTAATTATTCAGAATTCAACTCGATTACTCATTTAACAAAGTCAATTTTCTACTAAATAGTCACCTACTATATTTCAAACAGTCAATGTTACAGACTGATCTTAGATTATCACACAAACATATACCTACCGGGTCAGAGTGTCTCTTAAATCTAAAATTGACGACATGGTTCCTAAGAACAGATTTCTTACAGCTCTCGTTTTCCCCATAATGACCCATTTGGATTGATCATTCTGTACCCAATTTATAAAAATTATTCAACCGTTGCATAAGAGGTAACTTATACATTCCACGCTCATATTTCAAGATTCCCACTGTAGAATGTCAGGACAGAGTTTACAGCGTATTTGTACAGTCAGTGCATAAAGCTAATCCCGGGAAGCGATCCCCACGACGAAGGCACCGTCACGTGCGGTGCATGATACTTGTTTGTTGGAACAAAACATCTCAAGAAACAATCGTACATCTGTTCTAAGCTGTGGTGCAGGCACTTTATGGTTGAGAATGGTATGACTTTGTATGATGAGTTATGAGCGTTTGGTTATGAAGTAATAAATAATTATATTCTGATGTATAGTTTTTAGTCAGTAATAAATAAGCGGTGGTAGCCTAGTGGTTAGGGCATGCGACTTTCAATACGGAGGTCCCACGACCTCGAACCCGGCCCGTACCAATGAGTTTTTCAGAACTTATGTACGGAATGTCATTTGATATTTACCACTCGCTTTTCGGTGAAGGAAAACATCGTGAGGAAACCGCCTAAGCCCAATAAGGCCTAGTTTCCCCTCTGGGTTTGGAAGGTCAGATGGCAGTCGCTTGCGTAAAAACTAGTGCCTACTCCAAATCTTGGGATTTAGGTAGCCGACCCCGATTGAGAATTCATTCTCTACAAAAAGGGACAAAGGCTAGGAGGATGATGATTCTGATGTATAGTTTTTAATTGTAAATGCACCTTAAACAAAATGCAAGGAGACACAATCTTAAACCAAGTGCATTAATCAGGATTATATGTGTGAGTAAAATTGTATACACATTGTGTTATATGTATATATGGCTTTTCAGTAAATCGAGAGGTTTCACAACGACTGACATAATGACGTAGATAGCAAAACAAGACAGATGAAACCAGTCACAACGTCCGCACTAAAAACGAATCGAATTTTTAAAGTATACGTGTCAAACATCGGAATGAAGAATATACTGGAAATGACTCCACCTTAAATAAAAACATATAATAATGATCATGTCACTTATATTTCTGTAGAGGCATTTACAGAAATATAAGTGAGACGGGATTTTCTCGGTGGTCAACAGTACTGCGAAGGATAGAAAACCTACGCCTTTTCTTCCACGCCGGGTAAGTTTCGGGAAACGTATAGTTTATGATGAATTCACGAAAACACCAGAAGGGCTACTCCGATGTTCGAAATTCGACCGTTGTATATTACCATCCCAGTCACTCAAATATAGTTTGACAAGAGATCGAGAGGGACGGCACTATACGACGATCGAATTTCGAACAGTGGAGTAACATCAGATGCAGGTAGCTCGCGGTTGCAGACATGCACGATTTATTTCGTCGCGGTGTCGCGGCGCGGCCTGCAGTCGCATAAATACGACCGGTAATTAGCATTCATCGTGCCAGCTGACGTAGCTTACAACAAGATGGACAATTGGCTAAAATCATGGTATAAGAAAATAAGGTATGGCACTCTGGAATGACAAGTGAGACTTTTGACGTCATCACGCTATGATTGGTTGGTTGGTTCTGTCAATCCGTTTGTGTGTTGCCAGTGGTGTATCGTAATACTCCCGATTTCCTTGTTATCTGTATGAATCTCATATAATAGTGTTTTAAATCAATTATTACGGCAAAACAAAACTTAGTCAAAGAACATGCATGACGATCGTAATGCATAAATGCCAAATAATTATTTTTTGTACGCCTGGCGGCAACCATGTTTTCCCCTATAATTATTTCGTTGCCACAAACTGGCAACAAATCAGTGACGTAGAAAGTCTAAAATGCTTGACTTCATGCTTGTAAGGTCAATCGGAAGGAAATTACCATACCTTTAGAAATGCAACAGCTAAAATATGGACATTAAATTAGGTAGATAAAATTTTGAGGTTTATGTGAATTTATTTAATAGCAAAGTGTAAGCGCTTCAGAGCTCCGACAACGGTTAAATAAGAAAATAAATGTTGGGCTGTAACGAACTCAAAACTTTATATATTTTTTTCCTTGTAAACTGACAAGTGCGATAATTATTTCTTGCAAAAATGTTTTTGATGACGAATAGTAAAAAAAACGCATCGCTTAAAACGCACTAAAAAGGACATAATTATATAAGGACATAAATATACATAATATAATAATAATGTATCGCATTTAGAATACTGAATGTATAATGCAGTTATATTTATTTAAACATTCAACTTATAAACATACATCTCGTACGCTACTCAAATCTTGAATTTACAAAGGTAATCATTTACAGAATATGTACAATTAATAATAACTAAAAAAATATCAAAATACTACATAAAGAAAAAGATGTTAAATACAACTAGAAAATAAATAGTTTATGAAGTTATTAAATTGTCCTTTTCCTAAAATGGAACGTCAAAATTATAACCGGACTCGTTACTACCACTTAAAGGGATTTACTTCAACTTACTTATTTGTCCACAGGTCTCTCTGTTGCGATTAGCGCTGTGTCGCAACCTTGTCTGTGCTACCTTAATTCTTAGTTCTCGTGATATGTATCGATAAGGAAATGTGCAAGTTTCAGGGAGTAACCATTAAACTGGCTCTAATAAAACGCTTTAATTATTTTGTAAGACATAGTTGTAATGCCCGACTGCAGTAAAGATATACATAAAACGGCGTTCTACTTTGTTTCTGATTCTAAAAGCTAAGTTTCGTGTTACACTAATTATTAGCCATCAGAAAGTCGATTTTGCATCGTAAAACTAACCATTTCCTGCAATGTTTGGTAATATTTTAATGTGATTCATGGTGCAATTGCACTTACCGTCTTTATTCGAAAGTTACTCAGAATTTTATAAAGCAATAATTGGAACCATGACACCTATGACACACATGACACCCATTCCTTCAATTGCTCAAAGGTTAACTGGAAGAGATCCCTAATAGGGATAAGTTCACCTTTGTACATATTTCATTTGTTATCAATGTATTTATAACCAGTTGTTGTGTACAATAAAGCGTTTACATACATACATACCTATGCAATGGAGTGAAATTATTGGAGTATGTTCTTATTTTAATTTTGTTATTGAAAGTTTAATTTTGAGATCAGTGATTTTTTGGGCAGTAATTCGACGTTACCTGAAACAAAAAGAAACACAATTTAATATGATTACATATAACAAAGCAGTCATTACCGCCCGCTAATCAAACCGTGTCGCTTAACTTCGCAAAATGCGAGTTTCATTACGAAGTTAAAGCGGCAAATTTTATAGCCGAAGCGTGCAAAACCAACATGGCAAAGCTTTCAAAATCCCTAAAATAACAAATAGAATTTCCCGCGTGCTGAGAGCGGAAGTGACGTGCGTTTGGGCGTCCGGATGTGGCGATCGGCGCATCCGGCCCGAGCTCGAGCCAGCAGCCCCGAGCTCGAGCCGTCCCGTCTCGCGCCAGGCACCGCCGGCCCCGTATTAATTGATTCCACAGATAACCCAGGAATGCCATTCGCCTGGTGTCGCAACGATCGTGACTCGTGTATTTTGACTGCAAATTCTGTGATTTAACGCTTGAGTGGCCGGGTTTTATTGCATGGCGTGCGGTGGATTTGCAAAGTAACTTTTTTTTAACTAATTCCGTGAAATTTGGTCCTTTTGTAGCGGAAAATTATTACAAATAAAAGTACAAAGATGCCTTCAAAATATCAAAATTGTCTTAATGAGAAAGTTGGATTCGATTCTAAGTTAAACATAGTTTTCTTTTATTTATCTCAGATCAGCTATATATCCGGATCCAATTTCAGCTGGATCGAAGGGACCCAAAACAAAGAAATTGATTTTGATCAAAGCCGCCATAAGTCATTGAACGTACACCCTAATAAAAATCGCCGCCATAAAACATAACGCCTCCCAATTTTAAAACAATCAAACCGCCCATGACTTGAAAGGTAATTTTTCCTCGTCCTTTGGAAATCATAACAACGCTCCCCCATAGAACACTCTAGAACATTCGAGAACAATCTATGTAATGAGCGCATAAAACAATGCCCCAGTAATTTACGAGCGAGAGCGGCGCAAACTCGGACCTTTTCAAATTTTACATCGCCTTGATAAGGAAGGTTTTGAAATTAACGCTACGACTTAAGACATTTTAATTATTACCAAGTTCTTGGAAGTTCTTTCATGAAATATTTATCTTATTTTAAAAGCAACAACTGAAAATTATTTAGTACTATCTTTTGTTCAGTAAAAGCGCACTATTGTAACGAGCGTCTTTGAAAATCGTGAAAGTTTTAGTCGATTCGTGTGTAATAAATAGTACAATACATACCTTAGGTGAATTAGTGAATGACCCAGATCGCAGGTGTTTGTGGTCCGAACCGAAGGCGAGGGCCATAAATATGCGATCTGGGACTTTACTAATTACCACTCGTGGTTTTTCTAAGGTTTTACGTCTTGCCTTGACCAGGAAGAAAAATTCTCTCCAAGCGTAGCGGGCAGTAAATACCACTTACGTCCTAGGGTGACTTCAACCCTTTTTTATAATCTGAATTCTTATAATGTTATTTTTGTACGTTTAGGGTTTGTTCCGGTTGCTCTATAATAGGTATCAGAAGATTGTTTTAGTCTAATATATCACGGAATGTCAACGCTGAGTTTATTCGAGATTTATCAAGGTTTTTATCTCAAGGTTATTTCACAATTAGTACAGTAATAAACAAATAGGAACTCAATCCGTCAATATACAAAACCTTAAATGCTTCTGTATATAAGTCCATTACCTATATTCGTGTAATGTTCATTTTCGTCACTGTGCCACAATTATTCATACACTATAATTATTTTTATAAATATTGACACAAAGGTAAATTATGAAGGAAAAACTATCGACTGCAATGTAAGCAGGACGCGATCGTGCAAACCTACCCTACCTTTCCGGTATAGTACTCTACCAACTGAGCTATCATATCATTAGGCCAATTACACCAAATCCCTGAATAATTCCACGCCATTAGGGCGCCCTCTGCATCATTTGTGTTTTTTTTATGCTTAAGCGTATAGACCATATCCTAGGATGTGCATTTGCTATTATTTTTATTTGGTTGTATAGGTATATCGGTATATTTATTTTTTATTTTAACATCTGTTACTCATGAACCAAATACAATTTATTCACAACTCGAAGTAAGAAAATATGAGAATCAAATTAAAATTAGAATTTGTGAGTCGACAATAAAACGCAGCTGAGCCCCGATCAGACGATCGTGATAAACGACCGTGATGCTGCATTCTGGGGCAGCCTGTAAAATGAGACAATCACGCAATTGAGAACATTCACTTTTTTAGAAGTATACATATACAGAGCATATTTTTTCTCGATATTATAAGTAGAGAATGCAAACCAGTACGATTACCGGTATATTACCTAATAGGTAATTAAGAATTTATGATTAGCTTATTTTTACGGCGTATAGATGTTTAGATTTTTTTTTAAAAGCTCAATGTGTTATTTTCCTGTATATTACCGTTATTTTTCATGGAAAAAATACCGTAATTATACGTTATTTGGATTTAGAATTTATGATTAGCTTATTTTTACACCGTATAGTTTGTTTAGATTTTTTTAAAAGCTCAATGTGTTATTTGTTCATTTTCCGGAGGTATACAAAATTACCTTGATCTACAAGAAATTAATAAGAAAATTTTAAAAGAAGTTGTGACATTGACAGTTTTTATTAATCGGAAGAAATTTAGTATTTGTTATAAGGTACCAGCATCGATAATTATTTATAAAACAGAGCCAATTATTACGAAGTATTAAAACATCGTATTTAATAATTCATTCATTTTAAAATACTTTGACGATTTCGCTATAAAAAAGTTTGACAACAGGTAACAGGCCTTGTTTGATATAAAATAACGCAGTGTTATTAAACTGGTAATTTTATAAAATTTCGCATAATGTATGCTAGAAAACAGCGTCGACACATAAAAAATACACGTCAATGACAGAATTGAAATAATTACCTCGTATCCCGGGCAAGACACCGTTCAGCATAAATGTTCGCCACAAAAATATACCCGACACTCTCAGATAAATAGAAGTGTTCCCGTCACAGAGCGAGACAGCTTAATGTTGCCTAAATAAAATATAGCGGCTGAGAACACGAGCCATATTGCCTCGGTGCAAAAGTTTTAAAAAGTTTTCTTTGCGGACCCATTACAAGTACGGCTGCGTTTGTGTGAGTGAGACACGCGGTCGATGGTCGCGATGTGTCAGAAGCAGGCACGTGCAAATATAATGTAGTGCTCAACTTTAGCTAATTTTATATATTATCTGTTTGGCATTCAACAGAGAAAGGGCTGGAAACTAGATTCAAAACTAGCGGTGACAATGACTTGCAAAATTCATTTCATTACGATGTCGAAATTTTCTATAGATTTATGGATTTCTCGGCTTGATCCATTTTTGACCGAACTTTTTAATTACCCTTAAGCCTCCACGCATCAGTAAACTCATCCATAGATAATCAATCTAGATCTGGAGCGTGTGACCCCTGACCCAGTCCATCTGTGTGGGTCTCACGCACACAGTGACACCAACGAACCAGTACACAACGAAAGTAGGTTTATTTCCATGAAAAAGTTTTGAAAATCGATGGCTTTAGCTCCTACGCTCCGAAACTTTCCCGTCATATAACCATAAATACGCTCTGGGCCGTGTTTTGCTCGCTACGTAGACATCGAGCTACTAGAATTTTCTTGTAATATTCAGTAATATACGCTCTTGTTGTGAACGCTGTTTGAAATAAAGAACAGGTTTTTTTACGCTGCTGGCAGGGCTTTTTCCTTTGCATACTTTATAAGTAATGTAGATTGTATGGAACATTTTAGGAAAGTTTATTGGAAATATTTGAAGTTTTCTTGGCATTATTTGTATTTTCTAATGACAATCAACAACAGAATTTATTATTTTTACTCCAAAGAAAAACGATGTAATCAATTTCTTTGTGAATCCACAGTGTTTGAAGTTTTTCATTTGAATAGTTACTGTTTTATTTTATAGTATCGTAAATACCACGTTTTACTTTTAATATTGAACAATGTAGTCCAACGTTTCTAATAACATTAGTCCGGGTAACACAAAATGTATACGTATAGTAAATCTATTAAAAATATTAAAATATTTTGAAAATTACAATTTTCTCAATGTTACTTTATGGAATGACGTTCGAATACGAAACATCAATATTACATCGCCGAAATCTTGCTCAAATAAGTGAATGTTATTAAATATTGGTCTCTATTTTTTTTAAGGGATATTATTAATGGCACAGCAAAACAAATCGCCTATCAATTTATTTTCATAAATTATGTACTTTTTACATCAAATTAATTATTGCACAGCAAATAAAATAAATGCCTAGCAAAAATTGTACTGCAGATAATGAGAAAATACACATCAGCACGACATTACTTTCATCTTTTTAAAGAACCCAGTAGGTTAGGTTAGGTTTGTTTCATAATTATTCTGAAAAATAAACAGTTTTTGAAAAAAATGGCTTTCGGACAAATGAAAATTTGGCGAAACGTTACAGATGGGAAATAAAAATTAGTGTTTCAGATAGGTAACCATCTAATCCTGACCACCTTTCAGAGCAAATCCGACTCGGCCGGGTTAGGTTAGGCTAGGTTAGTTTTTTTTAATATCCCTAAAAAACGCTCCATAATGTGCGGTAGTCATTATTAGCTATGCATTACTTAAATATGCTTTACTTTTAAATAAATAGATGCACGCCACATATATAAATTGTAGTAAATTTTGTAACATTTTGAGTGCAATATTTGCTGTGCAATTAGTAATTTTGATATAAATTTTGATTGCATAGAAAAAGGTTTTTTTTTGTGATGTGCGTTTAAATACTAGGCACCCTTTTTTTAATGGATGGCCACCATATACCTAATTATTTACCCAAAAAAAACCATGCCAAATTATTTTGATTGTAGCTAGCTCGCGTTTGGATCCAATAATAATAATAATATATTCTATCAAAACGGATGTCGCTGAACAGTATCAGCCCTAGAAGAATATATCTTAAATAAGTGCCATTGTATTAATTGGTCCCTCTTTCTTTTATGCAACACTTGAACCATTGACTGAGGAGATTATTTACAAGGACTGCAAGGAGATAAGAATATACTGAAGGGTGATAAGCTACTTTACATTATAAAGTGTAAATATAGGTAACGTTCCTGTAAAATATATAAACGTTTACCGCGCTTTGCAAAGCCTTGTGAAACCCTAGTTTGAATATTCCAAGAGCTATATTACCGAAGACAATCCATTTATTAAAGAATGTTGGGCTGCGGCCGCGCCATCTTGCGCGTATCGCTTTGATATATTATTGTTTATAAATAATGACTCCACGACCCTCCCAATTTAATTGTGGCGTATCCGAGAATGGCTTATTAAGCGGCCGGTTAATATTTCCTTATGGGGATGAAATTAATTTGGCTAGTCAGGTGCGACGCCCACGGCTGTCGGCCGACCATTATCCACAGCATTATTTTGTCGTGGCCAATTTGTTTGAAGCCTTTGACGGCCGAGGAGATTCACTTAATTAAGT
Source organism: Apotomis turbidana (assembly GCA_905147355.2). Taxonomy (NCBI): domain Eukaryota; kingdom Metazoa; phylum Arthropoda; class Insecta; order Lepidoptera; family Tortricidae; genus Apotomis; species Apotomis turbidana. The sequence goes on along the minus strand of LR990288.1, from coordinate 19,957,487 downwards.
CGCGATACGACTTTCCGACTTTGCGTCGGTTAATTTTGCTTCAGGTAATTTGAGATGTTTGCGAATGACTTTGATTGGATCCCGTTGCAGCTTTATTTCGTTAGATTACATAATTTTATTTTTTGTTTTAAACGCAACGCGTAAACAAAATAGTACGTCAAATAAAAATAAACTGTAATTACAACAAATATCACAGTAATATTATAAAGGCGTAAGTTTGTGATTGTGTTTACGAGTATGTTTGTTACTTCATCACGATGAAACGGCTGGACCAATTTTAAAGCATAATGGTACAAAGGTAGCTGATTCCCTGAATTAACACATAGGCTACTTTTTATCCCGAAAAAATTAGTGTTCCCGCGGGATGAGCGGGTACCACCGCGCGGCGCAGCTAGTAACTTTATAAATCAGTATCTTTTCCAATTATTTCAGTATATTTATTTGTTTCAATCTCGTTATCATATAATAATATCATCACAAAGCATTACGGGCAAAATGACAGCGTTTGTTTAGTTATTGTCAGTGAACGCAGTGTATATTTTTGTGCGCATTGAAGTTTTGTATTTTATTATAATTATTTATATTTAGATTTACTAAAAATACTAAAAATCAGAACAGTGGTTCAGACGAGCCGCCGTTTATATTTTTTCTCATTTGCACTGTCATCTAAATTAAATACTACATTCGTCAAAAATTTATTAACCGCCAAACCGACTTTGTCAAAATCTCTTTTGATAACTTTAATCCATATTGGAACTGGCCCACGCCTAACCCTGGCTGAGCTCAGCGTCCTCGTTCCAAAGCATATGTAGTTGAACAATTGTAATTGGCAAGTGAACTAGCGGGCGCCCAGAAGTTGTAGGCAAGGTCAAATTAGCACCCTGACCTTCCGACTGCAGCCCTCTGCCCCTGGACCAAGTAGTTGCGAACAACTGCCATAACTCCGTAGGTACTCTGAAACTGGGTGACAGTATGGCCGGCCGTTGACTCCGTGAAAAAGTTCCCTTTAAATATCCACAAGTTTAGTTTAGCAACTCAAATTTAGTTTGGTAACAAACGGAGCAACAACAAGTCGCTACAAATCCGTTGGAAAGTTGCGCGCGAGTCGTTTTCAAGTTCAAACCCGGATACTTGCGCTCGTGTGCACTGAACTTGCCAGGCCTGAATGCTGTTGTAAACCTAATATTCTGTATTTTTCCTTTATTAGTTAACGTTGCGCCTATCAAACATATGACTATAATATCACGACTGGATATTGACTGAATATTACTTCAATACTTAATACCCTTTTATTTGCCTATATTTGTATCATGTAGGCTTATAAGGAGCGTAAATAGTTGAAAATTGAGAATGTATAAGTCGTAGCAACAAAGCTACGAGGCTGCTACAGGCTACGGCGTAGCTCCGTAGACGACGCCAAAAGTTTACGTCAAGTACTTTGCTTGGCCTCACGGAGCAGATTGTATCGATTTGACGGTGTCCTCGATATGACCTAGCTTGTCATTAATAATTTTAAAAGTATTCTAATGTATGTATTATATTTTGCACGTTTATTTAATAATATAAGTTCAACAATATTATGCTAAATAATACGTATCGACCGAAATAGGTACGCGAATTAACGAGGACATCATATAAAAATTCCTGGAATCTTTTGAAATAAATAGAATGCTGAAAATCAACATCACAAAGAAATCATCAAACGTAACGTGAAATATGTCACGCAGCCTCAGAGGCGAGCAAAGCCCCTGCGTCGAAGACAAAGTCCTGAGTAGGACTGTCACGTCAGCGCTGCGGCGGCGCGGCGCGCAGGCGCCACCTCACCCCCTCCTCCCCAACCCGCAACACGGAAAACTTTTCCCTGACATAGGTATAAGTATAAACGCTCACCCGTCGGCAACACTTTTTGCCCCCCCACGGGAGGAGGGAGGCAAAAGTTTTGCCAGCCCGGCTCGGTACTACGTACACAGCGCTCTTCCACTTTTTCCTGTATATTGAAATGGAGGTGCGGAGAAAAGAGTAGAATTTAGAAGCTGTCGTACAAATTTTAATGAGGAGTGAGAAGGTGAATGCTATTTCGTGTAACGAGCTCCGCGGCCTTTGTATGGACAGTTTAATATATCGATATGGAAAGTTACAAGTTAAAACGATCGCAGAGACGCATTTTGATAATGAGGACGTTCTCTTAAGATGTAAAAGCTTTTACTTGTGAAGCGGCATTATTAATTCTGAGAGTCAAGAGTTTGAATTAATTAGGCTTAAGACGCTACCTGAGTCGTGCATTATAGATGCGGTGGTCAGTTGCGGTGGGTCAACACCTAGTTAGATGGTCACAATTAGGCTCGCCGCCACTTCATCACGCCGCCACTATTCGATAACAACCCGGGCTGAATGATTAATAACGCAAATCGCGGTTGTTTGCATTCGAACCGTCCGTCCGGAGTATTAACACAAACTTATGAATATTATGCAGCCAAGTTTCACGATCGATGTTAAACAAAATATTAGCCGAGTAAAAGAACAGCTGAAGCGTGATTATAAGTAGTTTCAGCGCAAAGGGAGGACAATGGAACGAAAGTTGGTACTAACGAATCAAGGCCCATCTTCCGCAAGGGGCGTTGTGTAATTGCTTAGCTTATTCAAACATTGCTCGGAGCTGTCAACAGAGGCATATTTGAGGTCTGTTTAGGGCACATTCATCAAGCGGACGCGGGTAGTGCAGCCTGACCCGCCGTTATCTTGGAGGAGCAGTGACGCGCCCCGGCCGCTCCTGGTGACTGATGACTGGCCTTAATTAAATTTTATGAAGCCCGACTATCCACTCTAAAAGTTAGCTGAAAAATCACCACTAACAAAATGACAGTTCTATTTCAGGATGTGCTCAAACTTTACAATTCTAATGTAGTTGCGTAGTCTGTCCACCTGAAAACCACAGTCTAACTCTGACGTAAGCGGCATCTAAAATTCAGGGAATAAAGACAAGCGGGGCATCCATGTGTCGGACAAATGCACGGTCGACGCGAGCCAAAGACTGGGATTTCGTTCTAGAATTAAAGTGCGAAATTGCTCCGGCGGTCGGCCTTAAATAAACAGCCGCTATATGTACTGGTATCGTTTGAAAACTTTGTTTTAAATGCGAACGGCTGTATTTTATTTATGCCACAAGCACTTTGGCCTGTGATTTATATAATTTATACATTCTGTTTTTGGGTTTGCTAGTATTTATGAAGGTGAATCTACAGTAGGTATATACTGAATTAGAAGGCGTCCCCAACTATGTTCTGGCAGGGAAAAAACGTAACCCACTTTTTGCCTTGCCTTTCATGTGAAAAGTATAATAATGTGATTATAGCTATTTTGTAGATAACTGACCTCCCTTTTACTTTACTTACTTATTACTTTTTTTTTAATTGGTTAAAAATTGTTGGTCAGTCAGTTTAGCGTAAAGGTCTTACACCGAGTTAGCGTTATACCTGAGGACTTAACATTTTTTTTAGGCATTACAAGCCTTATATTCCTTGATAGGTACGTGATGAATTCATCAGTAAAATGTAACTTAATCGTCAGTAAAATGTATTGTCCACAGGAAAGACGCAGGCCTAACAAATATTTATTTTAACAAATGGCGGACTTAATGCCAAATGGCATTCTCTAGTCCAGTCAACTTTAGAGCCAAACAGAGATACTAAAAGTGCAAATCAGAAATCTAATTGTACCGAGAAAGAGTATGACCCAGGTATGCACATACATTACGATGTCTTCAATGTAGGTACAGGGTCTATTTTATACAGTTTCATATTAGTATGAATTAAAACTTCTCGCTTCAATTTTTCGATCTCTCTGTCACAAATCATACGAGGATCGTTAAAAAAGACATTCACAAATAGAATACGATGTTCAAACTTTGCTTTTAGCCGGTCGGATAAAAACCCATTCGTTTCGGTGCCGATGCAATAAAATTATTTGACTAACGATTTGAAATCGATGCTTTCAGTTCGATTTTCTTCTAATTAAAATCTATCGCAGTGCAACTTTCGCCGTATAAAAAATATTTTTTATAGCGTCTAGACAGTTTATAGTTTTAGGTTGTCACGTGTTTGTTTATTTAGGCGAGTTTGTTTACAGTGAAATAAAATGTCTATATTTAAAAGAGTGACTGGCTGTGATTATAGATAATGTTGTATACAAAAACCTTATAAAATAAGGGAGTAGTCACTAGTCATTACTAACTTGCAGACTCAATTATTTTCGTTACTGTAAACTTATGAAATTGATACTTACTACAACTGTTATCTTAACACTTACTGTTATGGTTACTACCTGTCTGCGTAGATTCTCAAGAATCTAAAGTGTCTGGAAAATAGTTACCTACCTAATTTTAAGGTTAAGTGAACGTATTTTAAGGATAAGGATCCAACCCGCACAAAACAAAATTTAAAATTTGAACCGTGAGTGTAGGTAAAGCTCACATCATCTTTTTTGTGTGGATTGGATCGTTTTCGTTAAAAGGTTTTAATGGTAGGTACTAATGTTAAAAAAGTGAGTGCAATACTCGCCAATAAACTTCATCTTTGGCGAAATTTGTTATAAAATGTGTACCTATCATGCTTTTTTGAAATAAATAAATTAAAATTATATATATTATATACTTGGTGTATTCAGTTATGCAGGTACTAATCAGCTTGAAGTCAAGCATGTAGTTCATTAATAATCATGTTAATAATCGAATCGTGGTTCATAAAGTAAGTATATTTTACTAATAAAAAAATATTGTACTAACCGACTTCATAAATAGTCTGCGACAAAGAAATAGTTCCATCGGGAGCCTAATTCGGCGGAATATGAAGCGTTTAACAAAGTTTAACTGTACATAAAATTTTATTGACCCCCATATGAAATAGTGAAACAATTCCGTCGCGGATCCACGACGGTTCCCGCGTCATTAGACGGGTTTTTATTACCCCATGACGATAAACATGCCGTAAGCTATCGACTGAAAACATTCGTAGAATTAGTTCCGTGTCTATTCGATTATTGCTAAGCATCGTATCCGGTTCTATTTATTTGTTTCACGATTATTGGCGCTTAATGACGCATTGTAAAAACAAATGACTGGCGGTAATGTTTGTTTTGGCGAGGAGGAATGAAATATTGTCGATAGTATTGCCATTTGTTTATCAAGTTAGACAATGATATCTTCATAAACTTATTATTAATATTGACACTTTATTGTTTCCATCTAAAAGTGACAAATGTTAATATAACTAGTTACAAAAAACAAAGAGAGATCACGGGTTTCTGTGAAGTTTCTCAGACTCTGAAATTTCCAATTCCATTCAAACGTGAACCGTCAGATATTATTTATTGCTCACAATTTTGCTTACACTGAAAAATATCGCAGTACATTTCTCCCGGCGCAGTTCTCTGCAGAACTTCTAATTTCTAATGGCCCATTTGCCACTTTGTCAATTGCTCCAATAAATCTGAGTGGCTGCGCGGCCTGACTTATGACCTGTCTTGGGCTAAATGTCACGACATTCTTTTGTTTCGCCCAGATTCTCAACCGATTTTTCTCTGATTTTCCAGAATTTCTCTTCGTTTTCTTGCCCTTGGCCAAGTGGTACGAGGTATATCTGTTGACCAAAAATGCTTTGCTACGTTTCAATCATGTTTGTTATTAGTTTATTAGTGATTCAACGACTATAGGTTATATTTGTGAGGATGTTAACTACTTTTTCCAACATATTAGTTAAATAATCTGCTTTGGGTTACTTAAAACTTGATTTCCCGATTAACGACAATAATAGATATTTTTGTATAAATTATACATTTTAATAGTAACGGCCTGTTCTGGATTTGCAATGCAGAAACCCGGATGTCCAATTGTTCACTTTTAAATAAAATCCAATACTTATAGGTAAAGTCAATAACTAATATTCATGCTCGTCACCCAAATATCCATCACGCGGATTCAAATCCACAAGCGTTTTAGACCGCTTTCTAAGCGGAGATGTGTAAAATGGACCAATTACATTCCTCAGATAGAAATGCACTTCTTTCGGGCCTCACAAATACGCAGCCTGATTCGATCATTTTCTCGGGTGCGTCCCATGAGATATAACTACATAATATATAATTTCATATTAATAACGTTCACAAGATATAATGAACTTTTGCTATAACATCACAATCAATATTTTTATTAGGAATAACGGTCAATTAGCATAATACTCATGTTGTAGAATATTTTTTTATATAACACTCAAATACTCTAAATTCAGTTGATATAACATACATAACCTGTATCGATCATAGTATATACTTTCTTTTAGTATAATGATTAGAAAACATAATAGCGTATGATATACTAAATAGGTTACAACTGCTACCCCTATGCCCCTAAAATGGAACATGGGTCAAAAACCGAAAACTGTAGGTTAGGTTAGGTTTGTTTTATGACCATGGATAGCGGAGCGAACAAAGCGAGCGGAGCGTCAAAATGCTTGCTTGCATGGAGGTACCTACATTAAAATTTAACAGCGAACTATTGCATACGACATACGTATGTTCACAATTGATAATGGCTGATGAAATTCTGGCAAGCAAGTGGCAAGTAACCGTTCGGAAGAACTGTGATAAAATAGAATATGGGTCAAAAACCGAAAACTGTAGGTTAGGTTAGGTTTGTTTTATGACCATGGATAGCGGAGCGAGCGAAGCGAGCGGAGCGTCAAAATGCTTCCTTGCATGGAGGTATATTAAAATTTAACAGCGAACTATTGCATAAGTATGTACACAATGATAATGGCAGATGAAATTCTGGCGAATACGAGTATACCGTTTGGAAGAACTGCGATAAAATGGAATATGGGTCAAAAACCGAAAACTGTAGGTTAGGTTAGGTTTGTTTTATGACCATGGATAGCGGCGTGAGCGAAGCGAGCGGAGCGTTAAAATGCTTGCTTGCATGGAGGTACCTACATAATTATATTAAAATTTTACAGCGAACTATAGCATAAGTATGTACACAATTGATGTGCAGACGGTTTTTCTATACGAGCATTATGCATTTTGGTGTTAGATGTATTGAGTAATATACATTATAAATCTGAGATATTATGAACGTTATACGTTACGATCGTTATTTACAATGATATTATACTTAAATAACATTATACTTAACAAAAATAGGCATTTTGATGTTATATCCAACGTTCGTTATACACCTTGAACGGTATACAAAACAAGCTTATACAATATGAGCGTATATAATATGAATATTATAGCATAAGTTCTTATATCTTATATTACTTACCCCATTTTCTCCGCTCCGCTTGTGGGTAGTAAGAGAAAATGTGTTTAAAAAACGCTGCGTCGTAATCGCTACAAAAGAACATTTCTTTTTCTTCCTCTACGATTATGAACCAACTCTATGTTATATAAATAAATAAATAAAATAAATAGACAACCTCACACAAATTGACGTAGCCCCAAATTAAGCTCCATACGGCTTGTATTATGGGTAGTAGACGACCGATATACATACTTATATAGATAAATGTATACTAAAATACATAACAACCATGCAAAAATATTCGAGATCATCACACAAATATTTTGCCTGGCCGGGATTCGAACCCGGGGCCGCCGGCTCAGTAGGCAGGTGCACTACAAACTGCGCCAACCGCGTCGTCAAATTGTTATCTGGGTTAGTATTTCCGTATAGTCGATGTCCTGTGTCCAGCGCGTTGGTACCCCATCTCGGGGGCAAACTTCTCAACTGCTCACTTATTCATCAGCCTACGTCTGTGACAATTCATTGATCCTATCCGGCCTATTCCTAAAATTGTACCTATATAAATAATATATTAGAAGCTGCTCGTAACTTTTTACAGCAAAAAAAATAGAACCGACTTCAGTAAAACTAAAAAGCCAAAAATAACCCGTTCAAGTACAGATTACCTTTGACTCACCCTTCGAAGTCGATCCCAAACCACTCAGTTATTATATTTATATTTTATAGTTTACGTGAGGTTTGGCCCCGACTTCAAAGGGTGAGTCAAAGGTAATCTGTACTTGAACGGGTTATTTTTGGCTTTTTAGTTTTACTGAAGTCGGTTCTATTTTTTGTTAAAATTTTTTTTTTTGCTTTTTAGTGATTGTTAAAAACACTTATGGCAGGGGTGATCAGGGAGGTCTTGAAGGCATGCATCTCGTTTGAATTATCTCCTAACTCCTAACCGTTGAGGAGTTGTACCTTCCACTATCAGCTCAGCATTGGAAGATGATGACCACCATATGCAAATACTTAAATAATTTTATAAAATATGTGAAAAATATTATAAGTGCCTATAAAATTTCAGGAATTCCTTCGATTCCTCTTGGATCTCGTCATCCGATCTTCACCAAAATTTTATGGGACCAACCTTGAGATGTCTATTCATGAACCTAAAAAGAATTTTCCAAATCGACTCATAAATGACGGAGTTCTGAGGTAACAAACATTAAAAAAAAAAAAAAAAAAAAAAAAAAAAAAAACATACAACCGAACTGAGAACCCCCTCCTTTTTTTGAAGTCGGTTAAAAAGAAACCTAAACTTCTTTTTTTAATGTGCGTTGCCGGGAAAATGTATCTTATTACCATCCTCTTAAGGGAAAACTGTTTTTTAGTCTAAAACTACAAAATTACTCAGTTTATCATTTGACTATCCAAAAAGGGATAAGAATCGGTGAGTCCCGATTTATTTTGCTATATTTCACTTAAGACATACAACCCTCAAAGGAACTTCACTAAGTAGTGTAAAATTTTGCAAATATGACTTAGCCAGTTCTTTTCCTTAGCCCTTGAAATACAAACAAAAATTAAGTTTAAAGATAAATAAATCAGTAAATATGAAGGGGACCACATAAATCGAACTAGCCCCAAACGTGTTGAGCTCCAGAATCATGGAATCTCTAACTTCATTTTATTTTTCATGTCATGCCGTAGCTGACGATTTCACGAGAGTTTAAACCGCTTAATACAATTAAAAAATAGAAAAATATCAGCCATGCTGGCTCTACACACTGTTATAAATACATTAAATCCCAAACCACCACAAAAACTGCCACATTCCTAAAAGATTGTCGCCAACATCAACACAAAAAGATTATCTGGTAAGAGAGGAAACATGTAAACAGATTATAAAAAAGACGTCGCCATCCCTCCGAGCCCGGGGCGAAGGATCTTGTATGCATAAGGAGGAAATAAGTACTCCTTATACTGAACAGGGTATCGTTGCCACTTCATTTAAAAAAAAAAGACAATACAGGGCGTGGGTCGCACGCTGCTTATTTTTTGCAGCAAGCTCGTTTACGTTTTTTAATGGAATTATCTAGTCTGTGACGATCTTATTTTAGAACGATTCTAATGATATAGGTACATGTTTAAGAGTGGCGTTTATGGTATAATTTTGTTAGTTGTCTGAATTTTTAAGCAACAGACTAAGAGGACACCTTTACACACCTTTTTCTCAAACATGCAATGATATGTCGTCGTGACGACGGCTAAACAGCTGTTTTATTTACAGTGGTGTATTTTTTTATTTCATTGCATATGTTTGAGAACAGCACTATACACGCCTTAGCCATGAAAAGGGCTTGCCGGCGTCGCATCACTATCCGGTCTCCCTGCGATCGGCCGTCTATACCTACTCATCCGGCAAGCCCTTTCTTCCCGGCATCTGCAGTAATGTACTTTTTTATAAGAAAGTCTTACTAGCAGAAATAAGGAAAGGTCTATTTTACTCAGATTTTCTTGCAATCCGAACCTTACAAATACAGAATGGTATTGTAATCCAGTGTGACGGAAACAATTATTTTTTATCGACACGCACGAGCGAGGGACGAGACGGGACGACGGGACGGGACACCGACGCATTGCACCCGCGGGATATGGGACAAATAGCACGGCGGATAGCGTAGGCTGGGACTGAAGACGGATCGAGTTTAACATTTGGTAGTGTTCTTATACCGTGTTTTAAGACAGTGACAAACACTATTCCCTTAACATCCTTACTAATTTAATATTCTAAAATAATATTGAATATCTTGACATCGCGATGCAGAATCGATGGGCGCGCGTGACGACCCGTACATTTAGGCACATCTATTGCTAAACAATCTTAGTCCGTTCGTCATACCGAAACTGTTGGATAGATTTTAACCAATTTTGGTACATAGCTAAACATCTGAAGATGGTTAGCGGACAATTTTTATCCGAATACGGAAAATATATTTTTCTTTTTTTGTAAATACCGATGAGCAGAGATTGCATTTTATATTTACATACATAATAAAAAAAAGTGTGTGTGTCAGCTCCGACGCACGACTGGAGTTTACTCTTCAGGCCAGGCGCGCACCACTTTTTTGTCGCAGAAATAAGCGTACTTATGGGTTTATGAAAATCGTGGTGCGCGCACTCTCATATAAACCCATATCTTGCATTTATGCGACAAAATTATCGTGCGACTAAAATCTTGTTGCGCGCCTGGCCTTAAGAACGTTTAAGGGACAATCATACACAAATCGACCTAGTCCCAAACTAAGCAAAGCTTGTACTATGGGTACTAGACGACGATATTCATAATATATAAATACATATATAGATAACATCCATGACCCAAGAACAAATATTTGCCCCGGCCGGGATTCGAACCCGGGACCGCCGACTCAGTAGGCAGGTGTCTACCAACCGAGCCAAACGCGTCGTCAAATAAAATATATAATAAAATATATACTCAATACTCAATACGTTTATTGCACTTAATGATTATACAGGTGAAAGTAAATAGTTTAAGTATCACATTATGTACCCTGTTGGGCGCTGCAAACAAGTCTCGTTCTTGTTTGCAGCGCCCAACAGGGTACATAGGTAGGCACACTTTTTGTGCAACCTGAATTCGAGCGCTGCGAGGAATTCGTTTGACCACTGGAATTGAATGTTTAAGCTCACTGATTTTTTCAGAAAAAGGCCTGATCTGACTTGGTTGTGAATTGTTTGCCTGTAAAGAGGCAGGTGGCGACGTAATTGCGCCAGCACGAATGCCATGGGTTCTTCTGATGTGTATATTAAGTCCTTTCTGACCTTTAAAGAAACTAATCTGGGAGCAATGTGGGCACTGTACGGAATTCTCCAGCGACAGCGACACAGACCTGGAAGCGACATTCTGAGAGGAGCCCGTGCTATTAGGATTCATTAAGTAAACTATTAAAAAACGCAATAGATAAAAAGTTACGGCTACGATAACAAATAAAGTATTTAAAAAAACCGCTCCAAGTTTCGGCATACAAATTGCCCCATAAAGTTCCTGGGGGAAGCGGTGGTTTATAATTGCATATATAACTAGATAGTACTCATGCACTGATAGCAATCACACTCGTAACATGATAGAGATTCACGCAAAATATTAGCAAAAACTTGAAAACAAAAACACATTTCTCAGCTGTTGTATATTGACAACTGTCAGTCAAGCTGCCCGATGCGCACTTGCGCAGCAACGCGCCGCCGTGTAGGCCGCCGGCCGCCGCCGCAGTCTCCGCGGAAAAATTATGAATATGTTTCTTGTCTATGTTATTTGTTAAGCCTCTTGTGGTAATTTAAAATAAATAAATGGCAGAGTACAATTAATATTAATTTTATCTAACGGGAGCCATGTTTTCCCGTTGCTAAGTACATTTAAAATACATTTCATGAAATAAACATCTCGGTGAAGGTCATTTTATATAGGGATCTTAGTCTATAACGCTTAACGTAACGCATAACCTGCTAAATTAAGAAGTCGTATTTTTACCCCGATCGTATACTGAGATACGACTTTTTAAATTAGCACGGCAGATACGTTCGATTTTACACCCCATATTTTTCATACCCCGGGCTTATATATGAAAATCGATTCTTAAGGAGTGAACTCCAAAAAAATCGTTAAGAAAATTTCGGTTTTGGTTCAGGCGTGTTCATATTTGTGATAGTGTGTAATAATAGAGCCTATTTCGGGTTTCCATAGAGAGCCAAAATTTGTTTGTATCTTTATAATACCAATATCCTATCAACGTCTCCTTATGGAAATCCGAACAATGGGAACTTTCACTAAACACATTTACATTTATCGTTATAAATTTACAATACATCATCAACATTGTCATTGTCATTAACCCGAGATATATTCGCTAAACGCCAGCTTCAACAAAATATCAAAACAAAACTAAGAAGTAAACTTGGTCGCAGCTCTCAATAGTTAATCTACGTTCATTCTCGATTTGCTCCGAATGCTTCGATGGCTTGCGTCGATTCACAATTATAATAGGTGCATTGACTGAAATTCTATTCAATCATGGCATCGAACTCGACTGTTGTTCTAAATTAATAAGAGCAATTTGAAATTCAAGACGCAATAGTTTCAAAACTAATATTTCAATTTTAATTTGAGTCGTTGGTCACTAAGCTAAACGTTATAATCACAACCAGCGTCTAAATGCCAGTTAAATAATAAATAATTAACAAATACCTACATATGAAATCAGGAAAAAAAATCAGGTATGCAACGTTATTCATGTTCAAATTTTGTTTTCTTAGTGGCATTTTTATGCATAGAATAGAATGGAATACTCTTTATTGCACACTTCTACAAGAAAGAAATACAAATAGAGGTAAACAATAGGCGATCTTATCGTTAAAGAGCGATCTCTTCCAATCAGACAACCTTTGGGGAGCGGAATGATACATATTTTTATTAATTTATAAATTGCTTGATGTTGACAAATATAGCAGCTAAATAAAAAAATATAGTATATTATTTGTATAATGATTGAGCAGTGACTATATCTCACAGTGTCTGTTGTATTTTAGCCAAGACTATTTTAGACCAATCCTCTAATTTTGAGGCAAAATGACGCTGGCTCAATATTACTTTTGACGAGGTCGAATATCGTCATAATGACATTAACTCCAATTTTAACTTCCCTGAAAATGTAACTTAAAACCGTGCACTATTGGGCTAGCGTTGTCTCGACATATGCTCAAAATTAACGTAAGAAATAGATTGATGTTGATGCCGCCACAACATTACTCGTCCAAATGACAGTTGCCGATGAGTTTACAAGCGAACTTGCGATATGAACACAATAAAATGGCGTCCTACCCGGGATGTGTCGGACGGCAGCTGCCGAGGACAATCAAAACTTTCCCAAGTGGAATTTTCTGCTTAGCGTCCGGCATATTGCAGACAGTGACCCATGTGCATGTCTTGGAAGGTTTGCTGGGAATTAAGCAATTTTCGCCACCGCTATTATTGTGAATGCTTGGACAATGCACTAGAAAATGACTTGGATATCTTGCAGTGGTGTGTCATTAGATATTATTTTCATTAAATCGGAGATTAGGCTTGTTTTTTTTGACAATAGTGGAAAAAGAAGTAAATGCATTCAAATAGACGAGAGAATGGGAATCGAGTTCTTTGAACGCATGCCACATGTATTATGGCGATCCTGATATCCTGTTTGGCGGGAAAATGTTGTCCATATTTTTGTAAAACAGGTATTAGCAATTCAGCTAATTGAATCGTAGTCATTGCCATGACTGAATGTCTCATCAGTCATCATCATCATTATCAACCGATAGACGTCCACTGCTGGACAAAGTGATAAAAATTAAAAGATAATAAATATATAACGTAAAGATGGTTAGCATATCTAGTGGTTTTGGTATAAGGAAAAAATAATAATCACATCGAAGATAAAGATGTATTTATTTGCAACAACTTACAGTTAATACAATCCCACCAAAAACATTCTGTAAAAAACTAGCCAAGTCTCGATTGAGCTGCTTGTTTATCTCTAAAAAGTAATGAAATCTAGACAAAGTCGTACCAAGTCTAAGGTTCCTTACTGCGATTTCTTTATTATAGTTAATGTTGTGTGACTTGGCCGTTGAAGAGTACACAAGGGTACAACACCAGGTGCTCCATGACACCATTGCACCAATCTGTCGCCAGAACCGCTACAAGTCAATTTTGTTTACACATAATGTTATATCTGTTGTAACTACCTATGTTTGTTTAGCGAGATAATAGCCCATACTGGTATTGGTAATTTGACGCTAGTGTCTCATTTTAGGCTGTTGTTGATTGTGCAGCACATGCATTCAGCATTGACAATGCTGACTTCTGCTCTCTTCTTTTTGGAGCGTCACATCGACCAATCTAACATAAAATAGACGTACAGACGGACTTCTATCAATGATTAGAGGTCCGTCTGTAGGAACTAGAAATATTTTTTATACTGTTTGTTTCAGGCTCGCCTATACATAAGTATTATTGAAATACGCAGCTTTATCAAGCCTACAATTGACTGGTTATTGAATCAACGTTTTCCAAGTGGCAATTTTCCATCGTCAATGGGTAGCGGTTCTGGCGACAGATTGGTGCAATGGTGTCATGGAGCACCTGGTGTTGTACCCTTGTGTACTCTTCAACGGCCAAGTCACACAACATTAACTATAATAAAGAAATCGCAGTAAGGAACCTTAGACTTGGTACGACTTTGTCTAGATTTCATTACTTTTTAGAGATAAACAAGCAGCTCAATCGAGACTTGGCTAGTTTTTTACAGAATGTTTTTGGTGGGATTTCACTTCTTTTTGTAGAAACGTGGGCATATTGTTTTATAACAACCTGCTAATTCACTTTAGCAAACCTCACGAAATAATAAGCGAAATCAACGAAATGCAAATAATCCCTCCTAATCCCTAGCAAACGTTTCCGAGCGCAATAGAAGAATGTCGTAAACGACTGTAACGCGGCCGGTTGCCACTTCGCCATATAAGATTATCGGAAAAACAAACGTAGGCGCGTTTTAAAATACAGTTAGCGCCATCTAGCGACGTGTGCGGGTATCACCGCCACTCTTAGTCCAATGCATTATATTTTGACCAAATTTTGAGCGAAATTAATATTTTGGTGTAATTTGTTTATTTAATTTGTGTAATGTTCGAGTAGAATAAAGTTAATCGTTCGACTATTTCTTCTTGTAAACTTGTAAGTATAAGTATACAAGCCAGTCTAGTCTTATCCAGAGTTTTCCTTTAATTTTATTTAAATGCGTATTAAAAGCAGAAGGGGAGGCATTCGCCCAGCGGGTACGTATTACAATGCCGAAGTTCAAAATACCGAATTTCATAAGACCTATGGACGGAAGGCCGAAAATTAAAATTTCGAATGTTTATTTGACCGAAAGTTTAAAATCCCGAAAGAACGTTTGATCGAAAGGATGAAATACTGAATATTATAATCCCGAAGACTGTAATCCCGAAGAATGTAATCCCGAAGACTGTAATCCCGAAGATTATAATCCCGAAGACTATGATCCTGCCTGAAGGTTGTAATCCGGAATATTATTTAAACTGTCGAGAATTATATTTCTGTAGTCTTACAGATTCTAATGTATATTTTATACAAAGAATATTAACCTAAATTACGTAACCTACTTGCCTACTACTATACTTACTATTTATAAGTGAACTCTTCTGTGGAACCCATCTGCTCCGGCGCTGCGGGATGTGCAGCTCCTCCGCCCTAGCGGTGCCGTCAAATGGCAAAACGCTGCAGCTTCAGTTACTGCGATTTAAGTTGCCTTGTACAAAACGATTCCTTTTAGACTCTTCTATCATACCTTGTTTTCAGAATTATTATATCTCATTTAATTAGGGCTGTAGAAAAGTGGTAAAACACGGTAACTATACGCTAGTCCAACCAAACATGATAACTCTAGTTACTCTGTTATTTAAACAAGACGTGACAAGACCGTTTAGCTATGCAGTAAAGGCAGAACGCTGTAAATGGAACTTGCAGCATTTTAGGAAAACCTCCGGTAATAACCGCGCGATTGCTAACAACACGCCAAAACGCGGTAAGTAGCAATCAATCGACATAGTTATATTGAATATAGGTAGCTACAATTAATGAGATACCCACATAGTTTTATTCTGTTGTTATTTTCAATTTAACTATATATGTAAACAATTTGGTTGAGGTTACCAGTTGTTTTTTTATTATTCATACTTAAATTCAATTAAATACTGTGTTTTTTCGCATTTCCATTCATTGATGGCATACAGAATAATCATTTGGGGTAATTCTACTAGTCCTCATTCTCCAAAAGCGTGCACTCAGATACGAGCTTTGTTTTAAGTAGATATTTGTTACTTAGTGAGTTTTGGTTGTCAACAGACGATTTCCCGTTGACCTATAACTATGAAAATTGGCAAGTAAGTACCGTCTTATACTACAAGTAAATATAAAGAAAACATAGAGTACGTAAAACTGTTTTCTAATGGTAAAGTTAACTTCATCGCTGAGTGCAGTTTATCTTTTCGTTAGAGTGTGGTTACCGTACTTTCATAGTACGCACAGAACCATCGGTGCGATAGTCCGACTTTTATTCAGTTGACCGTCAAATTTTAAGTAAAGTTATGACTTTTTTACTAGCACTCATAATACAAAATGACTTACATGCTAAACATTATTAAATTATGGCTGGGGAATAATATGGCATAACGATGCAACTAAGACGTTACAGCGTTTTGCCACGTCATTCGGTATTCTTGTTACATTATTATTTAATTTATTGTCATAAAAATATTATATTTTCTTTTTCGGCTGTACAAAGTATATCATAATGTCTGATCTATATAAATTTCAACCATTTAAGATCATAAATAATAGGTAAATCCAAGGCCGATATGTTCAAGACTTTAAACTCACTTTTCTCGAAACTAGGTTTTATGACTTGCAGCGTTCTGCCATTTGACGGCAGCGCAGCGTTAGAAAGTGCGGGCATCAAGCGAGTCGCAGCAGTTGAGGCTGGTCGCCGAAGGTGACCAAAAAGCCGAAGCTGCGGAGGCGAGCGTTGACAGCTTCGGTTCCAAACAAGTTCGGTTCGGTTGGCAGTCCATAACAGAATATTTTATCATAATATCGAATATTTAGTGTCATAATTTCCCACTTTCCCGGACTCTTTCCTTTTCTTAATCGACTTGCCGCAGAACCGAAGCTGTCAACCCCGATTCCACGTGGTCTTGTCTGCCCTACCCCTAGAGTGTATATAAAAGGCCGGAGGCGAGCGTAGGCCGCACTTTCTTACGCTAGGGCGGAGGGGCTGAACATCCCGCAGCGCCGGAGCAGATCGGTTCCACGGAAAAGTCAGATTAGTTTAGTGTCCTGACACTTTTAAATGCTCATTGACTTTCGGGATTATAACATTTCGAGATTTTAAAAATTTCGGGATTATGAAATTTCGAGATTTTGAACTTTCGATTTTCTGAAAATAGGTAATTTGAGCTTCGGTTTATCGAATAGGTATCGGATTTTTGAACTTTCGGTATTTTGACCATCGGTATTTCAACTACCGCCCAGCTGTGGGACGCTATAGGCTAGATTACATTAGGAGATGTGTACCCACTACGCTGGATTTTTTCAATGACAGTCGATTTTTTAATGTACCAATAGTAGAAGGGGGCATTACCATATCTCTAATACAGCTGAGACTAGCTGAGGGTTCTTCATCAAATAAATAATAAATAAATAAATATCGGACAACCTCACGCAAATCGATCTAGTCCCAAATTAAGCTCTAGAAGGCTTGTGATATGGTTACTAGACGACGATAGACATTCTTATATAGATAAAGATATACTTAAATACATAGAACAACCATGACCCAAGCAGAAATATTCGAGTTCATCACACAAATATTTACCCTGGCCGGGACTCGAACCCTTGACCGCCGGCTCAGTAGGGAGGTGTCTACAAACCGAGCCAAACGCGTCGTCAAAATACTTCAGACCTTGGCTTTTTGACATCAAATGAAGCGGCCCACTAAGTTGAATATTAAAATACTTAAACGGGTTTACTCACGTCATAGAAGTCGAATAACGCTCGACATGTTTCGAATCGGTACGCGATCCATCATCAGGAGAGATGATCAGTCGCGACGGCGGCCGACCGATCACAACAACAAGTTGAATATTTATTGTAAAGGCGGTATGTCGATCTCTAATAGTTTGGTTGGGCTCTTGTGTTTTCTAATCAGAGTACTCCAGATCTTCGATTATCCTAGTTTTTAGGGTTCCGTACCCAAAGGGTAAAAACGAGACCCTATTACTGAGACTTCGCTGTCCGTCCGTCCGTCCGTCCGACCGTCCGTTCGTCCGTCTGTCACCAGGCTGTATATCACGAACGGTGATAGCTAGACAGTTGAAATTTTCACAGATGATCTATTTCTATTGCCGCTATAACAACACATACTATAAATAAAATAAAATAAATATTTAAGGGGGGCTCCCATACAACAAACTTGTTGTAGATTATGGTACGGAACCCTTCATGCGCGAGTCGGACTCGCACTTGGCCAATTTTTATAGTTTTCGCTTTATGTGGCCATTAAACCCTAACTCTGTACCAAATTTCAGCTCTCTGAATTTATGGGAAGTACTAGTTCTTTACTGATGATCATGAGTGAGTGAGTGAGTGTCATAAATGCGAAACTTTGCTTTCGCTTAACTTCGGAACTAAATGACCTACAGACTTGAAATTTTGGATTTTAAGTATGTGATTATAGCTTACTGGATGACAAAAACTTCTGCGTTCTGGTCTTATCCAGAGGTGCTCAAATAGGGGCCTGAAAATGCGGCGAAATGGTTCCAGTAAAGGATGGTACGGCAGTGTTTGCTTCGCGCTCGACTTGGCGGGGGCACTGCCGTGCCCCCCGATGTAATTAAGGTTTGATAATCCGGCTATGAATTTGAAGCCAAATTGATCTGTGTCGCATTGCCGATTGGTCAGAAAATAATTGCTTAGTCCTCAATCCCACAGTCGAAATTCCTTGTATTGGGTTCCAAAAAACAAGTAAAGCAGATAATCGCCTCAAACCCTTGCGTTAACATTGCAGGGAGCAATCTGGAGCAAGTCTCAGAAGCTCGTAATCTTGGACTATTGATGGATGGCTCCTTGCATTTCGAAAATCACGTGTTGGAAATGGCTCGGAACTGTTTCTACAGATTGAAGGTCCTTTACAGAGCACGTGATTACCTTAGTGTAGATATGCGCGTGAAGCTATGCGACTCTTTAATACTGTCCAAACTCAACTACGCCAACACGGTGTACGGGAACTGCTTACTGGCTCGCACTAAAAAAGTTATACAACGTGTCCAAAACGCTTGCGCACGGTTTTGTTTTCCCATTCCTCCTCGATCACACGTAACTCCGCATCTTATCAATAATAAGTTATTGAATATGAGCGCACGACGTAACCTCCACTTCGCCACTCTTCTTTTTGGTATTTACCGCAGCAAGAAGCCCAAGTACCTATTTGATAAGCTAACATTTTCACAACGGCAGATTAGACACAGCTCCAGATTAATATGTCCGAGGCACAGTACTGCAGCATTTCGTGGCAGCTTTCGGTATGCCGCTACGAAATGTTGGAACAATCTTCCACCACCTATTAAGGATTGTAAACAAATTAGTCTCTTTAAAATTAAACTTAAAAAAAATGTTCTAGACTCTCAAAGTACTGCTGCCTCGAAATAGATTGCTGATATGTATAAATCCACCGTCAAAAAATCAACCGCCTACCTACATTATTAATATTTTTTTATTTTTTATTCTAACATATTACTATTCATATATATACATATACATAATAATAATAAATTAAGAATAATAAAAGTTACTTGCTTCGTTTTCGTGTTTGATACAAGTCGCTCAGTATGCTGTCTCGCGAAACCGTCCCTCTGGCTCCACAGAAAACCAGCGCCGTGGGCATTGCTACCTAGCAAAGCCAACAGCATTGCTGAGTGGAGACCATTTCGGATGCACATCTCTTGTACTCTGTCTTTAATACTTAGGTACGTAATATTGTAATTGTAATGATGTGTTATCTTGAATAAAGCTTTTTCTATTCTATTCTATTCTAAGTGGTTGAAATAGTAAGAAAAAGTTCTTTACCAGCAATACCACAATAACATTCAATAGCAACTGTAGCCACCACATCAAAAACAAACGCACAAACAATTACATGAAAAGGGATCCCACAGAAATTTATCGACGCTTCATTCTTCACTTGAGCGAAAAACACTCATATATCCGCGAATACCCCAATCTTCCGACATCAAACGGAGAATCCGCAGCTTGATATTACACGCATCATTTGAACACTTACAAAGACATTCTTTGACGGGGAAAAAATTAAAATAACAAAGCACAATGAAACGGGCGCTTTTTAACATAGCCCATGCTGCTACCGAATATTACAAAATTAAAAATTCTTATAAAAATACTCGCTATGGAATCAAAATTATAAATATTAAATAAGAGACTTATAGGTAATACATGGAATTGCATTAGTATTATTTAATGGTGGTATATACCTACTTACAAAAATCTGATAGGATGCAAAGTATTAAGCAATACATATGGGAAACAATTGAAGGGGAAGAACTGGCTAAGTCACATATTTTGCAACAAAGTTATAAGTACGTGGGTATTAGGTATTTCTACTTGAAGTGTACGATTGCCACTAAGGAGAGGCTATTTGGAATTCAAGGGATTATTTGGTACTTACTAAGCAAAAAAAGGCTACAAGTCCGATTTTTTTCACCGTTGATATAATTATGTATTATGAAAAAACATGTTTGACGGTATAAATAAGTATATCAAGGTTTATTCCAATTATTGCGATTGCAATAATTAAACTGCATTTTACCTAATAGTCCCTGGTCCGAAATAGCCTCACCATATTCCGATATACATTAAGGCATCCTGCCTACTTCGACTACATTCACAGAATTTCATCCAACGTCCACAATCAAATGACAATAGCTGAAAGAGAAAAACCAGCCGAAAAATGTGAAGCTAAATGCCTCAGCCATACGTCCATTTCTCATTCCACAGAATTCCAAAACCCGGGTGAGATTCGAACGCATGATGGATCAGCGACCGCTTTGTGCTTCCAAACGGTTGCGTCCCAATGCTCGCTCGACACTCGCAGGTTTTAAACGCATTCCGCCATTTTGCGGCCCATTAGTTGAGGTGAAAGAGCGGTGATTATGATTGATCGGGCCACAATGCTGTGACTTGTTGAATGGAACCCCTCACGTGTGCTGGCTTATTTGTCGTTGCACTTTGTCATTTCAGTTCACTGTCCATTGTGATGTAATGTGATCTAGTGATTGCTAACCAACTTTGCCTAAAGGTTCTCTGGAAAAGTTAGCCATTTAGTACCTATACCTGTTATTTTATTGCGATTTTCACGATCAATATTCCTGTGTATTTGAGAAGTGCATTAAGGAGTATTTTAATGCTCTATAGTTATTTATTTGTCTGGATCGTATTTACATCTACTGTGCAGTGGATGATATATATATCACTACATAAGAACGCAAACATACCTCGTTTTTTCTCAATGATTGCAGGCAAACTGTATACAGCTCATAACTTGGGCACATATTTGGGCAGAAAAAGTTCCGCACACATAATGTCAGCTTCAGACGCGACTGGTTCCATCTCTAGGGACGCCTTGCCTCGGAGTGAATAAGAACGTATGACTATCGTAACTAATGTATTATCTGTTATATAGCTCCTAGTACTGGAAATTAAAACTAAATAAGCAGAGGATATTCGTATCTCCATGCCATTAAAGACGTAATTTAGTGAATTAATTCAAGAATTGTCATTTTTACAGTTCACGTATCATTGTATTTTTTTTGTATTTTATAAAGGTGTTATAATAAATCAAATAATCTTAATTTTTTTTTTTGTATTTATAAAGGTGTTAAAATAAATTTAATGTTTTTCTGACTAAGAATTGTGCGTTGAAACCCAACGCTAAGAACGTGACACCTTAAAAGAACATTTTCCATCCAAAATATTACATTATTTTTTCTGGTTTCAGATGGACACATATAAACTTATACGTTACGTTGTAAGCTGTAAAGTTCACAGTTTGTCGACAGTTCATAATTTCGCGGGCTATATTATAAATTAATGGCGTTCACAATCTTACGGTGACATTTATGTATGATATATAAACTTATCTGTATAAAATAAACCCAATTATTTCTTAATAATGCCCTATTAGTTAGCTAAGCGAGCAAACACTTCCGCGTTCCGTTGTCGTACCTTGCCAATGTTGGAGTAGAACTTAACCTTCTGACATAAGGCAACCCCCTTGACCAGTGTATTCCGACCAAATTGATTTCAATAACAAACTAAACGATCCAGCCTTAATAAGCGCCTACCAGGTAGCCAATCCTATTAGCAACCCTTGCCCACCTAGGAATTATGATTACGCCAAATCGGCAAGATAACGCTTCGTATTTACTTTGATTCTCGTCGTTAAAAGTTTGTGGGGCCCGTGGTCCGTCGTTAGGGCCCTAATGGTAGCCATTTGTCTTGTCCGGCCTCTAGTTGTGCGCGCTAATGAAATTATTGCCGCAACTATACTATAGTTATAAATACCCGAGCGGACGGCACCTTGTTTCTCACTAATGGACCGGTCAAACTGTAAACTGTGTTATCAATGAAATTACAATTAGTAGAGGGATAAAAATGGGAGAGGGTCGGAAGTTGCATTTGCCCCTTTTGTTGATAAGAGGATATGGAAATTACGCGTCCCTTGGTTGAATTTAGTGCGGTGTTTGTACATGATGTTTAGTTTCCTCTATTTGTATTTAAGTTATGTTTTTATGATTATACGATGGATTGTTTGGAGGTTGGAGCGAATTCTGTAACGAGTTTTAGATATATTGGCAGCTATCGTATGGATTTTTTGGGGGATTGTTCCGAATCACTTTCGTTACCACCTTTTTGCGTATATACGAGTAGTTTTGAATGGGATTTCAAACTGCGTCTTAAAAGTCCGGAATTTTGCCAAATACTTAGCTTCTACATTACAGACACTTCGTCAGTGATATGAAAGTGCAATGGTTGAAATGCCAAATAAAAATACTAGCTTGGTTGACTTATTTTCCAACTCTCTAAGGAATTTAGGTATACAATAATGGTATTGAAAATTATAATTATAAATAAATAAATATTAAGCGACAACTTACACACATAGACCTAGTCTCAAACTAAGCAAATGTAACGCCATCTGGCCTAGAACCGAAATGGTATTGAAAACGTATATTTCGTTTCGTATCCAAGTTTGAGGCAATAGAATTTAATTATTAATGAATGGTCAATATATTATATGGAAGCTTATTTTAGACGTTCTACTTAGTGGTCAGTGAATAGAAGCCGAATAATGCCATTGTTTTGTCCATAGAATGTGTTTTGTTAATGAGGCTAAAGAAAATTAATCAACTATACCGCCCTAAAGCAAGCAAGACGTCAATAAATTCCTTATATTATAACGTGGGGTAACTGCATCTTTACAATAAAGCTTATCGAAGTGAACGGAGCCCGCGTAATCCTATCCCATTTCGGCGCGTCAGGACATGCTCATTACACTAAGACTGGGGGGTAATGTGATGTGTTGACGGACTGATGAGTCAGTTCATATAATAACTCCGGCTAACGAAAGAGCCAAATAGATTACACGAAGGTGACCCGGCTGATGCAACTCTAAGCTATATTTGTTCATCCCACCGGCTTAAACACAATTCTGTTCGGGGTTACGTTGGGACACTAGTTTATTGTTAAAAATTACAGCACGTTTGTACAAAGTTATGCCGTAAATAGGTAAGTATGTAATATATTTTTTAAAAGATTTCCATTGATCCTTTTTTTTATTGGGATTAAATGTCTTTATAGAACTAAATGCATTTAGAGTGCTCTAAGAGTCAAACATTACTGTTAAAGTTTGACATTCGTACAGAGCGCTGAAAACTCCATACGAATCCCCCCCCCCCCCCCCAAAGGTAACACCATAATTTTATTACGTATGGAAAATAACAGCCATTTCGGCTGTGAAAAGGTGCGTTTAAGTTGGTACATGGTTGTTATAAAATTACTGTCTTGATGAATTGAGGATTCTGAAAACAATGTTAAAGATTTTGGAGTTAAAAAGAAAACATCTGCGTACAATTTCAAGCTTTATATTTAAAGGTGCTTGTTTTGTCAATTTTTAGTTTTTTATTTCTTGACATATTTAGCTATTTTTATTCATATAACTACAGTAGTATGTTGTATAATTTGACATAAGGCAGTATCCATATCCTACCGATTAAGGATCAGTGAACAACAAATAGTTTACACATTTTCTTACTACAGTGTGTACATGTGTACCTACATGTGATACGTAGGATAGTAGGATGTTCATAAAATTACTCGGGCCCGCTAACTGCCCGTATTACGTCAACTCGTGTGAGGGCTACTTAAGTAGTTGACGAGCGGGGACGTAGCGGATTATTTACTTTACTTTATGACATACAGGCTGTAGGAAAAACTGGAACAAATCGTATATTTTTTACAATACTAGTATGCATATTTATATATATTTTTTGTAGGTACTCCGTTAAGGTGCTTTTTACGGGTGCGCCAAAGTTCACATAATTTTTCAACCCCGATTATTGGAACTCCGAAAATGTTTCTCATAAAAATTTTCATCATAATACTCACTACTTACTTATACTTAGTCACTCTTACTACCGATCATATCTCCGAAACATTTAAAATCATAATGTAATTTATCATAAATATCTCTAATACTACTTTTTGTTTTCATACATTTATTCATCATAACTGTTTTTGATCCTATTTTTCACTGTCATATTTTTTTTAAGCAGACTGGTTTCTACTCATAAACTTCACTAGCATATATTTTATAAGTACCTAGACTTATTTGTACTCATAAACTTCACTATCATATATAATATATAATAGTTATAGTTTGTACACTGACTTGTGTTGACTTATAACTCCGACATCATTATTTTTTTTTATAAATAATGTGACTTATTTGACACTGTCAATGCGGATAAAATTACCTACGTCGTATATGAAACCGTCCACATTTAATTTCAAACCCCCACGACTTGTTTTAAAAGTATTAACATATTTTTCCTCCATATTGATAAGATAACGTATTAACACTCAGTTCAATTCTAACATCTCACTAACTAACGTTATTGCAACCTGGAACCCGTTTTGCCCAGCCACGTTTTGTACAGCGACGTTTTCCGAGTCCGTGTGTACTATAGAAAATTATGCAATGGTGTAAATTTTTCCAAGAGTCCGTATTAAAGAACTTCGCCAAAATGGAACCTGGGTCCAAAACCGAAAACTGTAGGTTAGGTTAGGTTTGTATTGTGTCCACTTATAGCGGAGCGTCAAAATGTTTGCATGCTTGCTTGTATGTTTACTCGTAAATAATCTACTATTACATCAAAATTCAATAAGCAAATGCAGAGCCAGGATGGATTAAAAAAGAAACAGTATTTAGTAAGTAAGAGTATGCTAATGCCGTTAGGAAGAACTGCGCCAAAATGGAACATGTGTCCGAAACCGAAAACTGTAGGTTAGGTTAGGTTTGTATCTTGACCACGTATAGCGGAGCGTCAAAATGTTTGCATGCTTGCTTGTATGTATGCTCGTAAATAATCTACTATTACATCAAAATTTAAAAAGCAAATGCATTAGTCTTACTTGTTATGGACGGTTTTGGCCCGGAAGCTGCACTTTGTGATGGAAGCAAGCTGTTTTGCACAGTGATAATATAGACCAAAATAAACGATTTCACTCGAGGCGAAATTAGTTTCACCCCTTAGGATAAGAGATGGCGCCACTTATTAAAAAAAAGTTTAAAAAATTGTAAGTCCTGAACGGATACTCCGATTTTGACGAAAGAGGTGCCAAACGGCAGATAGTTACCCAATTTAACATAAAAAAAATTGAAAACAGGTAAAAATTTATTTTGGATACCCAAAAAAATATAATTTCTGAAAAAACTATTTAAAATTTGTGATTTTTTGGAATTTTACTCGTAAAAATGTATGTACATGGTACTTTTTTTATTTATTTATATTAATATACAACTAATTTTACATTTACGAAAAAAAACCGCATATCATTAGCCCGTATAGTTTCAAAGTTATTGAAGAATACAGACATGGCGCCGCTGGGTCAAAAAATCTTACAAAAATCTTAAACCTCAACGGATATTCCGATTTTGATAATTAAGGTGCTAATCGACAGATAATTACTTACATTAGTTTCAAAAAATAAAATTAAAATTAAAATAGGCAAAAAGTAAAAATAAATACAAAAAAAACATACATTTTGAAAAAAAAATGCAGTTTTTTGGGGGTTTTATGTAATTTCATACAAAAAAATATATGAATGTATGCCTTTATTTTACTTATGTATATTATAACACTATTAATTGATCGATTCATAAAAAACCGCATATCAAGAACTTGTACAGTTCCAAAGTTATTGAAGATTTTACTATAGGGTGCCGGTGCGATGTTGCCGCCGCACGTGCTACTTATGTACATGTATTTATAAAAGTATTCTCCCGCTTCGAAGGTACTGATTACCCTGAAAATATAACCACAATTGAAAGTACAAATAATAATCATCACAAGTAGCACACAACTCCACTTATATCCCTTATACAGCTTAAATTAGAGTTTTAACGGCAACCTATTTGCAAATATCACAAGTATATTTTACTTACTTTACGTTTTATTTTCACTAAACTTTCATTGTAACGTGCAAGTTAGCCCGGTGCATCGGCTGCAACAACGCATTTTGCCACAGCCCGATTTGCACCCATAATGACTGTTCTGTTGTGGATCGCACCTGCAACCTGCTTCCAACGCCATTCCACTCCCAAAAAGAAAGGACTTGGGACAGGATATATATCCAAATTAAGACGTTTTTTGCACATTTGGCTCGCTTAAAACGCTACACGCAGAACATGTTGTTCAAAGGCAGCTGAAGTAGTCGGCGAATGGCTTGTCGCCAGCTCTGTGAAAGCATTGAAGCATTCAAATTGTACTCAGTCGTCAGTGCGACGGTCGTACTAGTAGCAGATTACAAAACAGTTATTACTTAATGAAATGATGACTGCACTTCAAGGCTTTCTCAGAGTATGACAAGACGTCTAATTTCAATACAATAAGAAAAGAGACCTGTTTTAAGACATGCATGTTATACCCTGAAATAACTACTGCTTTTGCAAGTACATCGCTATCGACAGAAATTCTCTCTGGATACGTGTATTGCTCATGTGAAACGGCTACTTAGGGCCATTTTTGTTTCTTTTTTTTGGGGTGTGTTAACATAATTAATGTCATTCATTATTATAACAAAAATGTTTAATTACCGCAATTAAGTCCCGTTTTATTATTTTGATGTAATGTGTGAAAATCGTGTAAGATTCAATCACTATATTAATGTCATTCATTGGTTTTCAATTAATCGTAACGTTGTGTTGTTGTGTGTCCCAGATTCACATGCAGGCTATACGATGCTACAACAGAGCATATATTATTACTGTTAATGCGATTCGAAAAGATCTGTTTAAACTAAAAAACACTAAACTAAACAAGCTTTTGAGATACCGTCCATGTATTTCAGCTGTAAATTGAATACCGTTTCATGCTAACCAAGTGTGGGTTCACGTTTTAATTTGGAAATATCGAGTCCCAAGTCCTTCTTTTTGGGAATGAAACGGCATCAAAGGTAGGTGGAATCCACAATAGTTGAAGGTTAGTTCAATTTGAAAACTCCTTGAACATTATGGATACAAATTGGGCTGTGGCACAATGCGTTGTTGTTGCTGATGTGACGGTCTAACTTTCACGTTACAATGCAAAACCTGCAAAGACTTAAGTGAAAATAAAACTTTAAGTAAGTAAAATATTGATTCAGAAATGCTATTTAGCATCTAATATACTTGCGATATTAGCAAACAGGTTGTAAAAGAGCCTATTCACTCGTTAAAACTCTAATTTAAGCTGTATAAGGGATATAAATGTGTTGTGTGCTACTTGGGATGATTATTATTTGTACTTTCAATTGTGGTTATATTTTCAGGGTAATCAGTACCTTCGAAGCGGGAGAATACTTTTATAAATACATGTACATAAGTAGCACGTGCGGCGGCAACATCGCACCGGCACCCTATAGTAAAATCTTCAATAACTTTGGAACTGTACAAGTTCTTGATATGCGGTTTTTTATTAATCGATCAATTAATAGTGTTATAATATACATAAGTAAAATAAAGCCATACATTCATACATTTTTTTGTATGAAATTACATAAAACCCCCAAAAAACTGCATTTTTTTTTCAAAATGTATGTTTTTTTTGTATTTATTTTTACTTTTTGCCTATTTTAATTTTAATTTTATTTTTTGAAACTAATGTAAGTAATTATCTGTCGATTAGCACCTTAATTATCAAAATCGGAATATCCGTTGAGGTTTAAGATTTTTTGTAAGATTTTTTGACCCAGCGGCGCCATGTCTGTATTCTTCAATAACTTTGAAACTATACGGGCTAATGATATGCGGTTTTTTTTCGTAAATGTAAAATTAGTTGTATATTAATATAAATAAATAAAAAAGTACCATGTACATACATTTTTACGAGTAAAATTCCAAAAAATCACAAATTTTAAATAGTTTTTTCAGAAATTATATTTTTTTGGGTATCCAAAATAAATTTTTACCTGTTTTCAATTTTTTTTATGTTAAATTGGGTAACTATCTGCCGTTTGGCACCTCTTTCGTCAAAATCGGAGTATCCGTTCAGGACTTACAATTTTTTTAACTTTTTTTTAATAAGTGGCGCCATCTCTTATCCTAAGGGGTGAAACTAATTTCGCCTCGAGTGAAATCGTTTATTTTGGTCTATATTATCACTGTGCAAAACGGCTTGCTTCCATCACAAAGTGCAGCTTTTTTTCATAACAAATAGAACTACATAGCCAGGATGGATTTAAAAAGAAACAGTATGTATTTAGTAAGTAAAAGTATGCTAATACCGTTAGGAAGAACTGCGCCAAAATGGAACATGTGTCCAAAACCAAAAACTGTAGGTTAGGTTTGACCACGTATTGCGGAGCGTCAAAATGCTTGCATGCTTGCTTGTATATTTAATCGTAAATAATCTGCTATTACATCAAAATTCAATAAGCAAATGCATAGCTAGGATTGATTAAAAAAGAAACAGTATTTAGTAAGTAATCAGATACTAATACATACCGGTAGGAAGAACTGCACCAAAATGGAACATGTGTCCAAAACCGAAAACTGTAGGTTAGGTTAGATTTGTATTGTAACCACGTATAGCGGAGCGAGCGGAGCGTCAACATGCTTGCATGATTTTTGAGTCATAATGGACTCGGAAAATATGGCTGTACAAAACGTGGCTTTACAAAACCCCTACTCATCAGCCGGCCGAGTTAAGACGTAGCGTCAGTGCAAAACGATAGATACCCTCAATGATGAATTATAGCAACAATACAAATCTAGCATTATGAATAAAAACGTTATGAAGAAAAACTGTATCGATGTTTACATGTTATGATTGACAAGTTTATTGTAATTTATAGTTCTGAATAAAATAAATATGAAAATCAGAATTATGACTACACACAATCTTAGTGACGACATTATGAATTACAATGTTCTGAAAACTGCCTGTTATGAACTCGGTTAGTAGTAGTACAAATTTCTGACGGACAAAAGTATGAAGTAAAAAATTCGGAAGAGTGATGATTCTGACTACAAATCGGTAGTAGAAGAAAAATTCGGAGGATCGATTTTATGTGAGCCAATATGGACCCGCTTTTTACACTGAAATATGATTTCGTATTTCCGTGTTGGTACAAGCCAAATAAGATATACATACACTTTTTTTTATTATCTTTATTAATTAGAAAGGGGTTTTGTCATACAGTGACTTACATAAAAGTAACTTCATACATTTCAATTATGACTTTTTTCCGGAACAAGCCCTTTACGGGATTTTGGATTCACAAAAAAAAAACAATTCATCCATTATTTCGTTGATGCGTGATAAAAGGACAGACTGACAAAGACACTATCGCTTT
Organism: Apotomis turbidana; assembly: GCA_905147355.2. NCBI lineage: Eukaryota > Metazoa > Arthropoda > Insecta > Lepidoptera > Tortricidae > Apotomis > Apotomis turbidana. The sequence goes on along the minus strand of LR990288.1, from coordinate 19,927,386 downwards.
TATATAATAAGTAGGTAAGAAAATATTGACGTGATGAAATTGAATTTATCAGAAAAATTGCTTTTTAAAATTGCCTCATGATTTTTTTTGCTTGTTAGAAAAAAATATCCTGTCCAGTCATTTCGTATAACTAAACATTATTTACAAAAAAAAACGTAAACGTTTTACAAAAAAGTAGGTTTGTAATATTATGAATCACCCCTAACCGCGAAGTATTTCATCTTGCACATATTGCTTGAGTACAAACCATAACATATTAAGTTAATGAGAGACAACGCGCGTCACTACTGAACGCCCCCTATTATTATAAGGACGGGTACAGTCAGGTTCGAAAATATTTGGAAATATTAGGAACTTTTACTAGATCTTGTAAAGAGATTAAGTTGATTTTATGGTTATTCAGAAAATACGCGTCAAGTTGCTTTTTTTGTTTTCTTTTTCTTTCTTCTTTAGACATATCGCACGAGTGAAAAATAGTTGGTAATGTCATGTGGTATATATTGGTTTCATTCATACCTAATTACCAAAATTTTCAACTAAGGAACCAATATGTCACTGTTGTGTTCAATGAAGTCATTTATTTTTCTTTAAAAGGAATATTACCTACTCGTTAGGCAAGTCAGTGTATGGACACTTCATAAAATTATGTACCGTAATACAATAGAAGCTTATAAAAACGTTGTTGTCGTATGTCTTATTACAAAACATAAATTCAAACATATAAAAAAAAAGATATAACAAACATCATATCATACATAATCCTGTTAAAATTTTCGTGAGACATAATATTTAAGGTCTTATCATATGTGTTGCTCAAACGATTGGAACCTTACGCGGAACAAATCCTAAGTGATTATCAGTGTGGGTTCCGTCGTAATCGCTGCACTGTTGATCAGATCTTCTGTCTGAAACAACTGATAGAGAAAAGATGGGAATACGCCCAGAGCATTCACGTGTTATTTGTGGACTTCAAAAAAGCATATGACAGTATTGACCGGTGCACCCTGTATACCATTCTCAGGAACTTCAACATCCCTAAGAAATTAGTGGATATGGTTCAAGTAGCAACCAGGGAGAGTGAGATGAGGGTAAGGATCGACAATGGGCTAACGGACGAGTTTGCGGTAGTTACAGGGCTAAAGCAAGGCGATGCCCTGTCGCCTATGCTTTTTAATTTGGTGCTAGAATTTGCCCTTAGACAGGTGCTTGCACTGGATGTCGGGGTGCAACTAAATGGAAAGCATAAGGTGATAGGTTATGCTGATGACCTAGCGCTGCTCGGGGAAACCAGAGAAGAAGTCGCTGAATCTGCAGCTGTCCTTGAAGCCGAAGCCCAAAAAGTGGGCCTAAGTATTAGCTACGAAAAGTCAGAGTATCTCCACATGAAACGCTATAAAGACATACGCAGTAAGAGGCAAGACCTGCATTTTGGAGATAACGTCTTCAAGGGGGTAGCCTAATTTAAATACTTAGGCTGCACTATCACCGACACCAATACACGCGAAGAGGATATAAATATCCGCATTCCAAACACTCTGCGATGTAGCGCCGCCCTTCATCAAGTGTTAGTGTCCAGGCTGCTCAGCAGATGCACAAAGATCCGCATCTACAAGACGGTCATAAGGCCCATACTTATGTATGCATGTGAGACTTGGACGCTAACACTTAAAGAAGAAAACAAGCTTTTGGTGGCTGAGAGAAAGATCCTCCGGAAGATCCTGGGACCGGTGCGAAGGGAGGACGGTAGCTTTCGAATCCGTAAGAATGCTGAAATTGAGGAGCTGTTCGCCACTCCCAATGTCATTGGGGAAACGAAGGCCCACCGTCTCCGCTGGCTTGGCCACGTGGAAAGGATGGATGAAGATCGCGGCGCTAAAAGGGTATATTTGGGACGACCTATTGGCCGAAGGCCGGTCGGCCGTCCCAGGTATCGCTGGATCGGTGTCGTAGAAGCCGATCTGCGTGAACTCCAAGCCGGTAACTGGCGGGAAACGGTGCTAGATCGGGACAAGTGGCGTAAACTCGTGTCGGAGGCCAAGATTCGCTTTGGGTCACTGAGCCATTAAGTAAGTAAGTAAGTATAATATTTAATAATTGTATTAAATGGTTTGCACTCAGGTGAAATTGTCAGGAACCGCCCGACATGTTCCGAACCCGTACGGAGCTCTTCGCGCTGTACTGGTAGCAGTCCCCGATTGAGAACTCCGTTCGTGTTCGAAACATGTCCGGCCGTTCCTGATAATTTCACGTGAGTGTAAATCGCTTAATACAATAATTACATATCATACATATTTGAGCCCGACTGTACATTTCATAGGATGTCGCCAACGGAATACGAATTTATTGTTTCATTAACACGGGATTATCTGACAAGTGCGTCCGGATCCGTCACCGGGTGATCCCGCCAACCTTATTAGCTATACTCACTCACGTGCGCATTTGTTCATATACATTATGATTAATATGTGGTGACAAAGGAAAATATGTTCCAATAGATTAATAAACTGCCACTTATTTCTTGTTTTTTTTTTATTTATGTATTGGCTGAACATTTTTCTTCAGCATATTTTCACTCACTTGTAGTACTTAAAAGTGGGTATTCGGTTATTATTTAATTCAATGTATGCATATATAGAACACAGACAATAAAGCTACACGATGAAATATTTTTTTATAATAATTTGATATTTTATTATAAGTACAACTTGTTTATGAGCAGTGACCCAGCAGGCATAGCTATCACCTACTTTTGTGTGAAAATGTGTACTTTATTTATTTATTAAAAATGGATTTCTCAATCTATTTTACTACTTTTACTCTAGTAAAAGTCGCAAAATGCAAGAAAATGTTTATTCACCCATATTGCACTACTGTACTAGAAATTACTTGCAGTTTTATCAAATGATATGATGGTAGAGTGATATTCGACTTCTACGTATTTTAATATATATAGAACAATAAGTCAACAAAGCGTGGACTTTACTGGACTCGAGTGTGTACAATCGTCACATAAAACGCAATCTATACTAACTTCAAGTATAGATTTTTAAGAGCCTTAAATTGAAACAAAAGCCTTGCACCTTCACCCATGAGCAACAGAGAACATTAGAGACTGAGGCACGCCTCATGTCCCACTTTTATTTATTTACGAAATAAGTTTAATCTTGTTAGCGAACCTCCATTGTGACGCGGCCTGTGTTACCTGGACATTGTAATAGGATCAACTTATTAAACACTAAGTACACATCAAAAGCATTTTCGCCGAAAGAATGCTGCTTTGTTAAGAGGATTTTATTTTTCATTTTGCAAGTTCCCTTTTTCATATTTATTTTTGCATAACGATTGCTGTAATTAAAAGTTCAAAGAAATGTTTGTCTCGGCATGCTTTCAATATTTTTTGGAAATATGACATTTGGGACGGAAGAAACGTGACTCTTCGACTCTGATGAGCATTGGACATTGATTTTATCTCAAATACTTATGTTTATTTCTTTACTACATATATAATGAATATTGTTTTCGGATCTACTCATCGAAATATCTATATTATATACTAAAAATTATTAAATTTTAAAGAAAAGCAAATTTTGAGATAAGAATTTCGTTTCTGAAAATATTTAATCAGTTCCTTTTTTCTAAACCAACATTTACCTACTGGCATAAAATGGATCAATAATTATATTCGTCAATATACCTGTATTCAATGGGAGGCTTCAAGCTTTATTACCTACTAGCTGCGCCGTGCGGTTTTACCCGCTCATCCCACAGGAACACAGCATTTTTTGGGATTAAAAGTAGGCTTTGTGTTAATTCTGGGTGTCAGCCGAGCAGATCCAGCCGTTTAAGCGTGAAGAAGTAACAAACAAAGACACTCACAAACTTTCGCCTTTATAGTATTATGTGATATGTACACAATACTGAGTTAAATATAAACGGACGAACTAATGTCAATTGGGTTTACTCTTGTTTCTTCGACAAAAACGTTTCATCGAAAGCATTTTTCTCTGAAACCGTAAAGTATTTGTTATAAAACATACCTAACCTAATCTACACTCAAACAAACAACGACAGATACACGAAGTTGCTTCACTTATAGAAAAATATTTAACTGATATTTATTTACGATGTTGTTTTTGTTCAGTGATGTTTTTAAAAAGTAACTTGAGTTGCTAAGGTTCCACAGGTGAATGGTATCCATTGATTTGATTTGACTATTACAATCAATGGTATTGCTTAACAGAAACAAGAAATAGCCAAACTCGAACAGCAGCCGGCATTTAGGCAATGAGAAGAATTCTGCGAAGTTCAAGGCGCGTAAGACCAAATTTATATAAATCTTTTTACCTTGTAATTCTGACTTGAAACTTTGGACATGACACGAGTAAAATTTTGCAAACACGTGTATTTGGAATACAAAGCTTTATTCATAAAATTTAGGCAGACAGTAATACATTGTGTTCCTCTACCTAAATTTTATTGCTTTAAATGTTTAAAAATAATTTTGATTCTGGTATTTAATTTAGAAATTATTATCGTACAGTCGCCATCAGACATAATTATCGTAGCGGGCGAGGAGGCCAAATATATCTTGGGCAGCCTAAAATTTCAATATCCTTACATGAGTTATTAATATTTGAAATTCTAAATTTTGCAGACTTATACATGGCTTTCAATTAAGTAAATACTTCTTTATACATCACGAATTAAATAAATCTTTTTTTGTTATTATGGCCCCTGACAGCTGCTCTTTAATATTCTCTTAAAAATCGACTGTGGCTATTTTGAATAGATCTATATAATATAAAAATAAGACGGGTAGGCATTCAAATTTTTCTTTTTGCCGTGATTTTTGTATCAATGTTTCAATAGAAAAAGAAATGAGTTGTACCCACGATTAAAAAAATGAGACATGTTTACATGTTTCATAAATTTATAAAAATAATGTTTCCTAAAAATACTAAATTAGGTACCTACGGAAATACATTGGGAAGCATTGAATAAGATCCTATCATTTACCTATAACGATTGTTGTATAAAATACGTGATCTCCATTTTCCAAAGATATTAGCCGTTAAAGAGGTGCTTGAAAGGCAATGGATCCTTACCTCTGGGCCCTTCGGGAGGCTCTCAAGGAAGGTGTTGGGGCCCATCCTAAATACGATCTAATTACTAAATAGTTTCACTTCTTGATTTATAGACCAAGTTTACGTTGGGCGCACGCGGTGTGCGGTACACCGCTAACATATTAAAATCCTTTCTCTTAAATATGTATCCCTAATTAGTAATCCCTATATGTATCATCTTATTGGTTTGACTAGTAAATATGGATATATCCATATTTACCATAGAGAAAGGATTTTAATATACCTTAGTTCACACTCGTACTAATTACAATTATTTTTCCAATGAAAGGACAATGAGTAATTTTGTTCCATATCCTCAATACTTATGAAACCTATGCCAAATGATAGCTTTAATGATATCATTTATTTCATACTATGACAGTTAAGTCGAAGTCGCAGGCCAACATGGTATTTTTTATATAAATAGAAACCAGTACGGCGACGGTTACACCATAGTATGTTTTATTATAAAAAACCGGCCAAGAGCATGTCGGGCCACGCTCAGTGTAGGGTTCCGTAGTTGCTCATCCTTCACAATAGACTTAAGTTACGACAAAGATTTCAAGCTCTATAAAAAGGTCGTAAACGCCAAAGTAACTATAGTCACTGTTCTGGAAGTCAATTTATGTTCTTTTAAGAAAATTATGAAATTTTGCGATAACTCAAAAACGGCTTAACTGATTTTGTTCAATATAGTTTTCATTGAAAGTTCTTATAATGCCATAATGCCTCATGTTCATGAATTTTTTCATAATTTTTTGACCCGTGGTTGAAAAGTTAGAGGGGGGGGGGACACTATTTTTTTTATTTTCGAAGCGATTATTTACGAAACTGCTAACTGAACTATTCAACGATACCCCACACACTAGTGTTGGAACGAAAAAAAAAATTCACCTCCGCTTTAGGTGTTCGAGAGGTACCCCAAAAAAAATATTTTTTTAGTTTTTATTTTACCGTTTTGTCGGCGTGATACATACACATACCCATACTAAATTTCAGCTTTCTAGTACTAATGATCACGGAGCTAAGCCGCGGATGGACAGACGGACAGACGGACATGGCGAAACTATAAGGGTTCCTAGTTGACTACGGAACCCTAAAAAATATTTAAGAGACATTATCAAAGATATAAACATCTTAACTGTAGCGTCCCAATATATTTATGAGAGTATTATGTATGTTATTAAGAACATAGTTAGATTCATTTAAAAAAACCGGCCAAGAGCATGTCGGGCCACGCTCAGTGTAGGGTTCCGTAGTTGCGCATCCTTCACAATAGACAATAAAATAAAATTTAAATTACGAGAAAGATTTCAAGCTCTATAAAAAGGTCGTAAACGCCAAAGTAACTGTAATTACTTATTACCTTCTGGGAGTTATCGATTATAAGCGCCACATTGAGCGAAATGTTTTAATGCAGTATGGCACTTAACTAATATGTGTAAAGTTCGAAGTACAAGAACACCACGCGGCACTTACGTCATTTTAAAGAAAATTATGAAATTTTAAAAACGGCTCGACCGATTTTATTCAATATAGTTTTCATTGAAAGTACTAATGCCGCATGTTCATGAATTTTTGCATAATTTTTTGACCCGTGGTTAGGAAGTTAGAGGGGGGGACGACACTATTTTTTGTATTTCCCTAGTGAATATTTACAAAACTGCTGAATGTATCAAAAAATTATGTTTAAAGACCCCTATTATTTTTAAACGACCTATTCAACGACACCCCACACGCTAGTTTTGGAACGAAAAAAAAAAAAATCACCGCCACTTTAGGTGTACGGGAGGTACCCGAAAAAAACATTTTTTTTTTGTTTTTATTTTACCGTTTTGTCGGCGTAATACATACACATACTCATACCAAATTTCAGCTTTCTGGCACTTATGATCACGGAGCTAAGCCGCGGACGGACAGACGGACAGACGGACATGGCGAAACTATAAGGGTTCCTAGTTGACTACGGAACCCTAAAAAAAACGATGTCCACAATTTTAACACTAGAAATAAAAATAAAATTGCTATTAGAAAGTTTCGTGTTCGTAAAGTATATAAATCATTTTTAGGCCAATGTATTCATTTTTATAACAAGTTACCTGATGCTCATATTTTAAAATTAGCCTTTCCATCTCTCAAAAATTATTTTAAAAAATCTCTAATGTCAAAAGCATATTATACAGTAGAGGACTATCTGACAGACAAAAATGCATGGCCTGAACCAGAAACCGAGTAACCGACTCCTTAGATTGTAGCTGACTAGTTTAAGGGACACAGTTCTAATAAGAAAGCATATCAAACGTACATAAATTGTGTTAAACCGTCATACTTTCTTGTAGTTTCTATATTTTATTCTTACACTAGTCCTCATTTATATCTTAGAATACACTTTTAATATGTTTTCTTCGAGAACTACGTATAGTTAAGTTCATATTACTGTAATAGTTAAGTACTTATCCTTTATGAAAAAAATACTGACTGTTGAGTTTCTTTCGGCGTTTCTTCTCAACAGTGGTCTCCTCTTGTGAAATGCCGGTAGACTCAGACATGTAAAAGTGCCTTAATAAATAAAATATAAAGTTCATTATTTCATTATAATAGAAAGAAAACGACACGTTATGCATTTTATTATCATTGTATTTATATTAATCAAAAAATAACATAGGTATATATGTGCTCATGTTATTTCTATATTGTGGTTCTTAGGTCGAGGTAGACTATAGTGGGTTTTAATCCACCGGCACTTCATCTAGACGATTTAATTGTAGATATTTAATATTATACCTATATAATACCTATGTTATTTTTTGATTAATATAAATACAATGATAATAAAATGCAGAACGTGTCGTTTTCTTTCTATTATAATAAAACATACTATGGTGAAACCGTTGCCGTACTGGATTTTATTTATATAAAAAGACCGTATTGGCCCGCGACTTCGACTTAACTGTCATAGTATGAAATAAATGATAGCATTTGAAGCTGTCATTTGGCATAGGTTCCATAAGTATTGAGGATATGGACCAGACTCCATACTAAAGTGCCCATGGTCCTTTAAACCACATAGATTTGTGCACTAACGTCCTAATTGCAACGAAATTTCCGAAAAGTTAGTATTTACGATTATGTTACTAGCGACCCGCCCGGCTTCACACGCGTGCAATACTGATAAATTATGCATGTATATTATACATATAAACCTTCCTCTTGAAAAAAGTTTTAAAGATCTAAGCATACATAGGGGCAGACAGACAGAGAGACAGACAGCACGAAGCGACTTTGTTTTATGCTATGTACTATGTAGTGATGCTAGATACCCTAATATATTTTTTTTATTTTTCTACTCCAATTTATGAGGTATCCAATTGCTAACCAATTATGAGAATTAAGAGATTAGCCACTGACCAATACTAGTAGAGACACTGTTCAACACTATGGCGTCAGCAGAACTGTCAGTTGACGCCCGCGCGTTCATATTCTATCAACCTGGCCTCTGTGTGTTAATCCGTTTTATTCTAATAAATAATATATAATACCTACAACTACGCCGACTAGTCAGATATTTCTGTTTAGTCTGTATAAATGTTTTTGTTTAGTCCTATGGTTGACTGGTAGAGAATGCCTTATGGCATTTAGTCCGCCATTTGTACTTTTACTTGTGTATTTTGTGCAATAAAGTTTAAATAAATAAATATTAGCTACGTCAGCTACCTGAGAGTCTAGAAGCCATACTATCAATGACTGTGACGCAAACAGTATGAATGTGATTATTAATACGTTGACGTATATCTTGAATAGAGTATTTGTGTAAATTTTACTAATAGTGAGTTTGTCGTTATGGTTTGAATTCAACCTTGGAAAAAAAGAGCAATTTAAATTAGTAATTTAAATGTTTAGGAAATCCTAAATACTAACTTTGCGATTTACGAAGTTTGAATAAGTACCTACTTTAATATTATTTGAACTGATTAATATTAAGTAAGTGGTAACATGATTTTCGCAAAACAATCAATATCAGTAATTCATATTAAATTAACGGTTGATTACGTTTGTCAATGTCGACTATTAGACAGGTATAATCACCGTTAATAATAAACAAAGTATGGCAAAGCTGGCATTAAACGCGCCAAGTAACCACTGTAAGATTATAACCATAAATAAATAATCTTAATATCAAGTAATAAGAGAAAGGGATACGTAGATCAGGTAACACATTTATCAGCATTCCATTCCTTGAGTGCTCACTACAAACCAAGGGGTATCGAGAGGTGTTAAAGGAAAGACGGGACAATCTCCGAGGCATTATCGGATTCCGCGGGTGTGGGCTCACAATGGATGCTCCTGACCGAGCAGCTTACTGCGTGGGCCCAGTGCTTTGTACCAAATCACTTCTCTAGATTTATTACCCCGTGTCCCCATTACCCCACTCTCCCCCTATATAAATTGTGGAATAAGTGTTTGCCATATTTACTGGTGACGTACCGTTAATCGCGGAGCCTTCTGGAATAGTAATAATTAATCTGACGAATCTGAATAATTTATATTTGCGATTTATTGCGTCGAGGTCCGAGATCGACTTGGCTGTCACATGTGGGGGTGAGGAATGGCTGCCAGCTGTGTCGCGAAGACATGACTAATTTCACTTGGACAGAATGTAATACTTTATTACAAGTAATCGCTAATATATTATTGTGTTAATGTATCCAAAAGTTAGTAAAACTAGGCTGTGAAATTAGAGAAGCAGATAATGAGAGGAGATACTTTTTGTTATGTTGTAACGTCGTACTGTTACGTAGTATGTTGTTGTACAATGCTCATATTGAAATATTAATGATGTTCTTAAATATATACTTGTTAAATGTCTGTATATTCCTATGTACTTCCACACAGCGACCTAATTTTGCAAACATTCACATTCTGCAATTAGAAGAGCGATTTTGCAAATTGGTAAATATTTTTGGGACTTCAGTTTTATTATATAGAATATCAAATAGTTTATTTTAAAATAATCACATAAAACATATTGGGACTAGCGAGATCAACATTATTATTATGTTTCCTAGCTGACTAATACCGAAATTCATTAACAGCCACATCGTAATATCGAGTTATCAACTTTCCCATGTTTCATATGACCAAATACACGGCCGAATAAAACAAGCCACCGATACATTGATGGAGACAGTTTTGAAAAGGGTGACATGTATTGACGTGTCACCCTTTTCAAAACTGTCTACATCCATCACCCAAGCATGTTTCTAATCAATCGACCAGATCGAACCGGCCGAAGCCAAAACGACCACGAAAACCTAATCACTCTGACCATTGGGCCCAATGACAGGTGTTTAGTATCGAAATGTAATTAGCAAATTCCTCGAGGGTAAATTTCACTAATGACAAGGATTATTTAGACCCAACAAGCCAAAGTGAATTTGTAATAAGGCCCACAATCTTAGCTGTCTTGGGTCCGATAATTTATTTACTTTGATGATATTTGTACCTGGTGGATCTAATGGTTCGTGTCTTGATAGCGTTACCGGTGATTAGCTACTGGATTTATTGTATTTTAGTATGGAACAGAAAAAATTTGATACTCGCTTTTCTGTATGCCAGTGAAGTTTGGAAAAGTAAACGCATATGCATAGCATGTAACTACACTGCAATTTTAGGATTCTGTATGTCGAACACAAAACTTTCATGACAAACTATGAATGACATAGTGAATACTCGTTTTACATTGCTAAAACGAAAAAACCCCAATTAACTTCAAATTACCGCTCATCATTATTTCACATATATGACGTCCACTGCTGGACACAGGCCACGTCAATAGACTTCCACATGGGCCGGATAGCAGCGACTCGAATTCAGCGGTCTGAAAAAAATGTATGAATATTTTGGGACAGTTTTTTTCTCCTAATTAGATCGAAAGAGCTCGTGGTTTTGAGTAGAAAATACCCAACATATCGAAAATTAAAAAAAAAATTGTTAATGAAGTGACAGCTAACGTCAATGCTAAGGCGATGTCAATGTTGAACGGCGCACATTGAAAATGCTATTTAACTTTTTTTGAAATAATGAACATATATAAAAACAGTATTTTTAAAAAGTTTCTGTACAGATAATGTTGTTCAGTTTGACGAGTAAAATCTATGATTTAATTCATTGCTCCTGTTACGGGACTCACCAGGTATATAGTCTTGTAAGTCAAATAAAAGCTGTTTGATAGGATATCGTTTCGGAGTTACGATGCTGAAAAATACACAGATAGGTACAAACGTCAAAACAACACTCTATTTTCGTCGAGCGTTGAAAACAAAGCTTTACACAGTAGGTACTTGTTGTGTTCAAATATTGCGTTAAATCAAAATTGTAGCAAGTAATAATGTAAGTGGTCCTGGGATAAGGCCCGTTATAACCATGTGCGGGAGATGGATCGAGCTATAAATCCGGGAAAGGGTGTACTTACTGTACACGCTAGAATTGTTGGGTAAGTTCTTATAATGCGTGGAAGCGGGTATTGAAACGTGCAATTAATGTGAGTAACAGTAAATGTAGCTAAATACGGATGTTGCCAGGCAGAGTGGATGTAATAAAATAATAAATATCAGACAACCTCACACAAATCGATCTAGTCCCAAATTAAGCTCTAGAAGGCTTGTGTTATGGGTACTTGACGACGATATACATACTTATATAGATAAAAATATACTTAAATACATAGAACAACCATGAACCAAGCACAAATATTCGAGCTCATCACACAAATATTTGCCCTGGCCGGGATTCGAACCCGGGACCGCCGGCTCAGTAGGCAGGTCTCTACAAACCGAGCCAACCGCATCGTCGAAGCCAACCGCGTCGTCAAATGTAAGCCGCTGACTATTGGGAACATGCAACAAATGTAATGTAATGTAATGTAATGTAATGTAATGTAATGTAATGTAATGTAATGTAATGTAATGTAATGTAATGTAATGTAATGTAATGTAATGTAATGTAATGTAATGTAATGTAATGTAATGTAATGTAATGTAATGTAATGTAATGTAATGTAATGTAATGTAATGTAATGTAATGTAATGTAATGTAATGTAATGTAATGTAATGTAATGTAATGTAATGTAATGTAATGTAATGTAATGTAATGTAATGTAATGTAATGTAATGTAATGTAATGTAATGTAATGTAATGTAATGTAATGTAATGTAATGTAATGTAATGTAAAGTAATGTAATGTAATGTAATGTAATGTAATGTAAAAAAAATGTCTAATACGACTAATGTGATTAGGCCACTAAGAGCTTTAGAAATGATAGTCAAAGTGAGACGAGTCTACTGAACGTTAAAAACGATCTATAGAAAAAGTCGCGCAGGTGTATCGTCACGGATACGTACCTGAGCTACAACATGTAAAAACATGCATTTTGCAATGTAATTCTTAAAATATTCCGCTTCAGAATAAACCATAAATGTACCATTTTTATTATTGAAAACGTTGTATATCATCGTATGTAGGACTTTTATCATTGAGCATTTTGCCAGTAAATAAATACTTATTATTTTATTTCGAAACACAATTATGTTTTTCGTTTTTTTTTTACGTGGTTAAATTAACACCACATTTTTGTTTATTCCTATAGAGATATGAACACAGGCCAAGTAAAACGTTGGACCGGTAATCAAATACCGGGTTCAAGTCCCGGTGTGGAATATTAGCACAATTTAGTTTTACTTTGCGTGTTGATATTTGTTCTATATAGCAATTGCTATTTCTTCCTCAGATTTTTGTTAAATACTGAATCATCGTACGGTTTAACCATCAAGGCCCGAGTCGGGCGCCTCCAGCCCCGTTCACGAGTAATCAGCAAGTATGTCTCTCCATACACTTAATTAATTAAAAGAGTCCTCGACGCTGCCGATGTGTTTACCTCCCGTGTTTGTTCAACTAACGAACTAAGTCATTTTAATTATTTTCAGCTACTTGCTTTCTATTATCAATATTACATAGAGAAACGTTACATAATACAACAATATCGGTATATACATTTAAACTCATGTTTTGATTAACTCAGAGTCAAACAGACTCATTATAACTGTAAAAAAAATATATAAAATTTAAACTTTATTTCACAGAAAGTTCTAATACAATCCAGAAAAAAACTTATCTTCTAATTTTAAATATTAATTAATTTTGGAGTTATGGAGATTATAATTGCATTTTGGACTAAGTAGTATTGTGTCGAGCGATTAAGAATACAATTCTCTGTTAGTGACTTGGGTATACACGATTTTACCAACAATTTTGTACTGTGCAATAAATTTTAAATAATTAAATGATTGCTAAACATTAATTCATATTTAAAATTCTAGGAAAGTAAAAACACGTAATAACATCTTGCCTCTTTGCCCGACTAATCAAAGTAATGCACGCCCAATTTAATTCATCAGGCCCCAACAAAATTAATCATATAACGAATTTAATTAGTCTAACAAAATTTACACAAGACCCACTTTTCGGCGATTATCAAATTAAAATGGGCTACAATGGGTGTATCCGAGATAAGAAAATTACGCTGAATATCCTCATTAGCGGGTTAATGTGTAGGTGTTAAGTAAATTTGAGTGTAATCGTGTTAAGCCCTTCCTGGGTTCGGGAAAAATGCCCGGGATTTATTGGCTTGTTACCGACAGAAGCCGGGATTTAAAAAAGGAGGCTGCAGACAGCCGAGGAATGCTGGGGTCGGTCGCCGGGAAAAGGGCATTCGGATGTTCATTTTATAACTGTTTGGATTTTAACATTGGAAATGTTTTTTCGATCGCGTTGGTAGGGGACCGTTTTCAGCGAAAGTGCGACATCGCTCTGGCGTCGTCAATTTTGGGGCTACGCGGGTCAATGGGGTATCAAAAGACGTGTCTTGACGAGATCTACAAGATGGTGTAAAAAAAAATTGAAAAAGTCAAAAACTTTTTCGAAAAAGTGCAAAAATGACGAAAAATTACGTGATTATTTTGCGACTTCTCAACTTAAATCGACGATATCTCAAAAACGAAAAGCGATATCGAAAAAATTAAAAAAAGCACTCGGGGTATTGAGTTGGGCTACAGTTTTCAAAAAACGGAACTTTACTATCTGTAATGGAGTTGGAGAAAGCTTTACCTTTATGTGGCGGAGTTTTCGCGGCGTGCGGCGCGCGCGTATATTTATTAGTGAGTTTCGTGTACTAGTAAGTTTAATATTTTTTTAGTTAAGTTGTAAACCTTGATGTTTTTAGATGTTTGTAATAAAGTAAGTAAAAAAAAATATATAATGTATACAATAAAATACTTTTATGTAATTTTTTTATTTCTTTGGTTCTCTATTTGCTATACAATCTACTACCTATATGTATCATACAATCTCGTGCCCTTCTAGTACTTTGAAAATGAATCGTATAAATTAAACAAATAGTACATTACATCAGAGGCCGGGAAAATGAGTAGGTATATACGGCCGAGCGAGCGTGCGAGCGAGGCCGGATAGTGATACGAGGCCGGGAATCCGTTTTCACGACGAGGCATGTATAGTGCTTTTCTCAAACATACAATGAAATAAAAAAATATACTTCAAAGAACAACATTTTATTAATTGACAAATAGGACATTTGAGTCTAACAACCAACTGCAACCTTTAAAAACAAAACCTGCTTTTTGTCAGCCAGCTGTGTGAATGACCTTGTTGTTGAAACCAAAAAAAAGTTACTTTGCAGGCCTAGGCCTGAAAAGCAGTATGAAATCCCTTTACAGTCCCCTCGAGTTGTTGCGCCCAAAAAGCGATACTTCCGAGCCTATTATAAGGAACGTAAAGACAATATTTCATTGCATGTTTGAGAAAACAAAATTTACGTGGCGATGGCGTGATGAAGCAAATATTAATTTTCAACTTATTTTATTATTACTGTGACACGTGCGACAGGCTCTGTACCACCCTTTTCATACTCATTTTTTTGTATTATTGCTCGTAAGCGGCCCTATCTACTCACTTTCTTCGTTTCTTCTTTATAATAAAATAAAAGCGTTGACAGGTAGCCGTAGTTACCAAAAGCAATTGAGTGGCTATAAACAATGAAGTCCTATTTTTTTCTTCATGGTCTCAACTTATTTTAACAATATAATTACTATTGCTTTATGACTCCACTATCCTTTATCTTATTTTTACAAGCTTTTATTTAGCTTGCATGGTATGTTTAAAGTATGTTTGTTCGGGTGAAATCTTGCAACTCAATTTTGAAGCAGATATCGTCAACCGATTGAGCTGAAATTTTGCATACTTACTTAACTTTGATGACAATACAATAATATGGTACCATGGGGCTGATCTGATGATGGAGCTGGAAGGTGGCCATAGGAACTCTATAATAGAAAAAGCAATCCTACCGAGCTTGATGAGCTCTTTAGAATCGTCTCAGTGAGCATTTGATGGATATCCAAAGAAAATACAGTCGGCTATAAAAGCTTGCCACTAAAATGACATTTTTGACAGAAACTTATAGTATACGTAGAGAACGAGAACTTACCTATAGACTGTTTTTTTTATTTGTTACAAGATAAATTGTTTGACACATGAAGTAGAAAGTTCCTTCAACTAAAAAAATATGATTATTATTTCTATACTTCGTCTTCTCGAACGTAGGAATAGCGTGGCTTGGGTAATGCTGATGATTCCACTTCTGGCGGACGAAAGCGTGTGTGCAAAAGGCGAAAAAAAGGCTGAGCCATGTTAAAGGGCGTAGTCCGTTTATAAAAAATAACGGTACTCGCCGGTACCTGCTACTAACCCTTGTGTTTCTCTTGCGCAAAGAGTTGTTTCCATTATAGTTTGCCCTATCTAAGTGCATTTCCAATGTACCCGAAGGTCGTGAAAGGCACGAGATCTGTGATTTTTTTTATTTGTTTCTCGAATCTGGAGTTTCAATAGCGATCTATTATTATTTTTAATGAAAATAATAATATTGCTTTGCTATTCCGCGATATAATATCGTGCCAGTTAAATTTGTGCTAACCCGTTATACTTATTTGCGTATTTTTTCATGCATATATGCATATATTATTTTTAACTTTAATCTAGATTTTTATGTAGGTATACTATTTAAATTTAAGCACATTAAAAGAACTAAAAAATAAACTCTAGCATCGAACAAATTGTCACTTATATTTTCCAAACTGATCACTGTAACGAAAAATTATCTTTACTACCCCAAAAAGTATTTAAAAAGAGTAATTCGACTATATCCCAATCAATATGATAGATGAAAAAAATATGCATCTCTATTTTACGCGAAGGGGACCCTTGTATTTTTTCTACCTTTTATTTTACCAGCGTCATCTATGTTTCTTTTGTTTCTTAGCTTAGCCAAGGACGGGCGGATAGACAGAGACGTACATTGTGAAACTATATTTAGGGTTTACGTGATAGGACTATGAATCCCTAATCACTGTCTGAGGCTTTGCTCATTTGGGAATATAATCCTTTCTAAATAAAAAAAGTTCCTCAAAACCTGTGTGTCCCTCTGAAATGCCATTAACATCCAAACATATCAAAAACGTAACGCAGTCCCTTTGACTCACCCGCGGTGTCTTCTATCCCTAACTCGATTGCTCATCAAGCATTTTAAGTGACTCGAACCTCTTGAGACTGCTCAAGGGTACTTTAATATTCACAGGCCGTAATTTCTCGATCGCATCTTTCAGTTACTGAAACTTTTCTAAGCTGACAGGCCCTCACGACGCTAGTCGATTCGAACTAGTGCTTTGAAATTTCGTTTAATTATTACTTGAAGGATGACAACTTTGTAATTTGTTAGAGTTTTGATTAATGTGCTGAAAATGAAGCGATGATTGAAGATTCAAATAAAGTAACAAGAAAACGCGTGTGTCTAATTACCTTTAAAATAAAAAAAATCCTTGCAAAATGATACACAGTGGAGCAGCTTGTACGAAAACTTAGTCAAAAACAAAAGAGTCACTAAAAATACGTTCAATTGAAATTGAAATAAACAAATCAACAGACCCCAGAATCCGCATGAATATTTTATTGTAAAAAGTCGAGACATTTTTTTACAAGACTTTTACTCTTTCCCGTTGAACGTGACGTCTCGGGGGTAAGAATAAATGAGGTAAATTAATAAAAAGGGAGCGGTTACTTACAATTACGTTTTTAAATGTAAGCAAGCCGGGTGCCTTGTTACGTTTTGATTTTTATTCTGCGACTTGTGATTTGTCGGTATCAAGTCTACGACACAAAAAGAAAAGTCTGTAAATGAATTTTTAGAGAAAAGTTTTAAGAAATACTTAGTACGTAATTGTATCTTTAATTACATAGAATAAAATAATAACACAGTAAATGATACGTACGTAAGTACATAACGCAACGAATAAAGATATGTTTTGTATAAGGGATTTATTCAATGAAACACTAAAAAAATTATAACCTTTTATTTAGGGAGGTAATTAAATTTGCTATAACGGTAATATTTTGATTCAAATTAATATTTTTATAATAGTTGACACGAGCATTTCATCCAAATAAACGGAGCGTATTTCAAAATAAAAAATCAGTTGCATACTTTTCCAGACAATTGTCATTAAGCTTGTATTTCGGCGAGAAGCAAAGGGTTCGGAATAAAAATCGCGACCCTTCCAAAAAAACGGCACAAGGAGGGTCGAAGAAACACGGAACCTGTTGTTTTCCAAAGACGAGGGTAGCCAGGTAGCCAAATGAATTGCAAACAGCATTATTATTTCCTCAAGGAAGTCATATATATTCCCGCTCGCCTTTATTTTACCGTGGCGCGCTTTATTCATTTTTTCTTACCCCTTTTTTATTGCCTGCAACCTCGTAATATATTGTAAACGCAACGAGCGAGTTGTAAACAACTATTAAGGAGTTATAACTTAATAGGAAAAGGGGTTTCTTAAAGGTTTTCTTTCCTTGGAATTTCCTTGAAAAGAAAAAGATATATCTATATATACATTTGGTCAGTAACAGCGCCTATTGTTAAGTTGTACGTACGAGTAAGTATTTGTATCAAGGGTTTGGTGTGATTCTTAGATATCCTGTGCATCTTTACGTTTTTCCTTAAGTTTTTTTTTTGTTTTGACTTTCGCATCTGTGTTTAATATATCAAATTTTAATGTCTTCATAACAATAACCAATTTATATCAGAAATAATACAAAAATATTAATGTCCCTTTCTAAAACGCTATGAACATTATATTCTGTAATAATAATAAAACAACGATAGCTACTAAAGTAATTAGCCCTAACAAAGGATAACAAGATAAGGGCAAGTACATTTCTTGGGTGAATAGTTTCGCTCATAAAATGCGCAGTAAAAGGGCGATAACGACCGATTATGGCCGGCTAACGGTTCTCTAATAATGAATTGTCTTTAGTATAATGCCTGATCGTGATTGGAGTGAAGATATATAAGACGAGAGCCATTTTAAATCGGGAGACAGACGATGTTGAATTGGAATTTGATAGCTGAGGTATAATTATACATGCTTACTTACATTTATACGCTTCTTAAGTTTTGAACACGCCTTAATTGTTTACTCGTATATTGCCAAAAATATATTATATGTAGCCATCAAAATACTTAAAAAGTAGAGATAAGAAACTTACTTTTAAGGCATTTTTAAAACAGTCCTAAAAGGTTGAAATAATTATTAAATAAAACAATAATTAAAGCCTGACCAGAAATATATGGGGATGGTCAAGAGGGCGCTATTTATAAGATTTATATGGCAACAATTTTGCAACCAATCGCAACCGCGTTCTAATGACAAATTAGTTTAAATACCTGTCAGTTCTTATGGTAACCTCGTAATATCATTTAATGGAATGCACTCCTTTCCTGGCTGTTTTTCGTGTAGTAAACACATGTACACTTTATTTATAATATTACGTGGACGATTGTGAATGGTTATAGGCATTTTCTTTGGTTATTTTTAAATATTAGTCTTTTAAAGAAAGCACCACGAATGACATTGTCATTTTTGACAAACCATCATAAAATCATTGCCAGTGTAAGAAATTTGTTCTAGTGAAATTCCGCAATATGGCGCATCCTCATATATTTCTGGTCAGGCTTTATATATCTACGGCCTATAGCCTTCTAATTGGAATCTTACTCTAATCCTTTATAAGTACACAATCTTACACTGGAAGTTTTGGCAGTGTATAATTCAAAATCTTACATATAAAACGCCAAGAAAAGCTTACTAGTTTAAATCATGTTCAAACATAATACAGCAATAAGAAAACTTTCTTGCTACTCACTACAAGTTGATTCTGTGTAACCCCCACTGTGATCTCGTATCGTCATGGTCCATTGCAACGCAGCCTATACGACGCACACATCGCGACGTATTTGAAGAGAGTAATAAAGCAGAGCGGAGCCAATAAACGTAGATTATCGGGAGTTATGATGCGATTCCCGTTAATGCGACACGACAATAGGCCCCAGGCGGGCGCGATTACATGGAGATTTACTTGGTTTTATTTTACAAAATGCGGCAATGACGAAAAATACAAAAATTATATGTTATCTGTTATAATTGAATTTATTTAAATATAAAAATGTGTATAAGTTCCTAGATTTTTTTGATATATCATTCAATTCCTTATAAAAAATAGATAAATTGTTTCTATAAAATTATTTAGGCAAGGAGGAAGTAATGAAAACTCAGTGTCCAAGGCACATAAAATAATACCCACTTTAAGATGAGAGTAGTAAATTACCAAGTGTATGAACGACCACTCAGTATTAATACTTCAAATTTGAAAGTCCCACTCCATTATATTTTATCCAGCCTAAAGGCAAAGCAGCGAGAGCGAGCAAAAAGAGCGCCGGTTCATGTTATGAAGTCAATTTATCACTAGCAGCCAGAACAATTATGTACAGGGAAGCTTTGATGGACCCACGTCACAATACAGGGTATCCCTTTAATTTATGGCGACTGGCAACATCAGTGCTGTATTTTTTTCATAAATGAATGAGCCCATATATGTATAGAAAATTACTAAAAAATATGATATTTTGTTAGTTATCGATACCTAGGCTCTTTATTTATCTCCAACGACGGACTTGCCAAGTCAATTAGCGGTTTGCCGAAATCAAGAACCTTTTTATAGGAAAAGAGGCTACATTTTCCAAAAAAAGAACCGACAAAGACGGTACGGACTAAAGCCACGAGCTTGATACTGAGCAAACACTTCGACACCGAGTCAATGTTGACTTTCTCTGCCCCTCATGCGATGACAATAAATCGTATAAATAAATTACCTTTGTCAATCTCACTGGATCTTATTTGTGATTGAGGAAAACTAAGAAAAAAGGGAGGTATTGTAGAAAATAATCTAAGAAAAAATAGTGCAAGATATAATCAAAATAGGCATTTAGTTATGGTGTATGAAAATAAGTATCGATTTAAAGTTCAGATCAAACATCCATAGAATGTTCAATGTCGTAGCCATAATGCCTCTATTAGTAAGACAAACGTAACCCTAAAAAAAGAAAAATGGAAATTCGGGGGTAAACCAGAAATAAAGATATCAGCGGACGCAAACAAAACGATATGTTGACCGTGGCCGTCGTAAAAAACACGTTAACATCCATTCACATTTGGACCCTCTTTTTGTGCGGTCCGAACCACTGGGCGCACTGATACACGCACTGATTGCTACAAACTACACTGTTTGTTTTATTCGGAACTGGGGTAGGAGATGGAATTTTTATAGAGCACTAAACCGAAGTCAAAATAGAAGATGTAATTTTTTTCTTTTTCTTGTTTTCTTACATTATTACAAATTTCAGTTCATAAACCTGACGGTTAACAATCTAAATTAATTTAGGTGGATTCAAATCGATATATAAAATTTGAGAAAATTGTTTTGTTTTATTATTTAAGACGTAGATAGGTATATACCAAATGAAAATGATCTTATTTGTTTAGTTTTCTAGGTAACAAAATAATGTCAGGATTAGGAATCGTCTTCGAATGACCTTATTGACGTGGTCGCAATGTGTAAAAAGTTTAAGTGATCATAAATCTAATTTAATCATCTATTAGGATTTTTTTATTATAGTGTCTTAATTGCTCAACAACAACGTCGCTTGAAATGAGGACGTTCTCATTTATTTTGCCATGAAAAGGGTTAAGAAGGGTTAGAAAACAACTATGTTTTTTAAGAAAGGTTAGAAATATTGGTCATTAATACAGTATTAACTTATACACGATACGTATCTGTTGTTTTAATTTACTTATCTCATGTTGTATTTTTTTGTATGTTTGAGGTATGCAATAAAGAGTATTTGTACTGTATTCTATTGTAAAATTACCTATTATTTATTTTTCCAAATTACCTGCCTACATTTTACAATCCACATCGATATTCATGGGTTTTTCTGTACGGAATTGCGCCGCGCCCCTCCAAGGTGCTCCGTCAAAACAAAAGTTTTGTCCCGAACTTTTATCTGCGTCCCCCTGGGCGAGGGCCCCTTTAACCTATTTCTCCCGAGATGATCCACCGGGCGGCAAGATAAGTTTCGTGATGAAGACAATTTCACTGTTTCTAGGTAGACGTTAGCAAATGTTAAGATATTCTCAACCAATCATTTTTTTTTTAAAGCAGTAACGTTTTCTAGCGTAAATACCGCGTTTATTGACCGAACGAGCGAAGCGTTTCTGTTTCAGCTTCGCCAAAATTTCTTTCGTATTTCCGGACGTTTGGATGTTCGCATTTCCGTCTGTTCTCGCCTACACATCTCTCAACCGATTCTCATTATATTTTGTGAATAAGAATAAATACTCTTTTTGTAGATTCAGTTTTTGGAAAATTTTCAAAATGGCGGAGCTATGGGGGCTGAAAATGAAAAAAATGCCGTTCACAGAGCCACTATTATGAAATTTTTCGCTTCACTGTAAATTCTCTACCAGTCAACCATAGGACCAAAGATAAAATATAAGTTGGAGTTGTACACTGATATTCAACATGCTGTGACCTCAATAACACATGGCAGATCTGGGATTCCTCCGCCTGTGCCAATCGATAACTATTGCTTGCGAGCAACTGCTATAACTCAATAAGAGCCCGCGGACGTGTATTTATGACTGGGCGCCATCTTGGATCCTGTGCAACTGCACTGGGGATTTAATCGCAAATGAGATGTTATCGTGTTTTGATAGGATACCGACGAGACGCTGAGATAATAAAAAATGTTACCTGCTCAATAACACATATTGGATAGAAAAACCTAAATTTAAAATATCCTCGACGCAAGTCTGCTACCTCACTTGCTGCTGCTGAATATCCTGGAGACAACTGCTCCTACTTCCACCAAAATATATTTAAGAACCACCTGGACAGCGAAGACTTTCGATAAAATCTGCACTCAAATCGGTCCATCCGTTTTGGAGCTTCGATGCCACAAAACCAGTGACCGGAAGCGTTCACTGCACAAAACACACATGTTAAAGTTATAACCTTTGGGAAAAAAGACAACATACACATGTCCCTTATTATGTTTGTGATAAGACCGAGATATTGTTAAACTGGAGACATTGCAAAGCTTAGTCGTATTAAGGGCCAGCAAAGGAATATTTCCGAATAATCCAAAGTCGAATATTGCTTAAGGCTAGTATTAGGATAAAGGTTGTATCCATTATTTATCCGGCCCTCTATAATTCGTTCCGGGCCTGTTTAATGTTAATTACCTTCTACTTCTGCAGCCAACTTCGAGATGGAAATAACTCGTTACTTCTATTAAGTAATTATTCGGTATAAAGCGATGCTTAAGTAATGAACCGTAATTATAAGAGGACACGTCTTAGGAGAGAATAATTAAATCAATCATCCCTTTCCTTGGTGTGTAATCTTTTCACTGAAATTCAATTTGAATTAAATACTCTTAAACGAATTTCCCTTTGCGTTTGATGGCCTTTTGGAAATTTGATTTCTCAAGTTCCAATATCATTCCGTAAGTCGATTTAACCTTTAAGTGTTTGGGTCTTCAAAATGTATCGACCTTGACAGTAATTTGATAATGCTAATAATGCCATCCCATTTTTGCAAATAAATACCAAGTCCAAGTTATTTCGATCACCTTAACTTATAATTTTTCGAATAAAAGTAAGTCTGCATCGCTCTAATAAGATATTTTCATGAGATCATGACATCTGCTCTTAGTTTTCTTTTTTAAATCAATTTTTGGACTAAAAATCACCATGATATCATGAAAAACTAAATTGATTATTCGCACAACACTAATACCATTTGATTGTTGGCGGCATAATTTAAAGATGGCCGGCCCCCTGCTCCCCAAACTTTTAAAGATATTATCCAGGAAGGGTTAGTCCTGCGTGATCCGGAGCGCCGTCTGTCTTCAGCCGCCCGGAATTTGTTTATCTATTGTTCGCCACTATAATGTTCTGTATACATAGATGTGATTACGTACATACAAAAAAATACATAATATGTTTACTAAAGATTCATTCCAAATATTTCGATAAAAGTTTCAGTTTATTCCAAAGTCAATTAGTCTTATTAATTGTTCTGGTTCCAAGTATAAGTATAGGTCTTTATTGTTTGAAGGACGTAACGATCACTTGCATCTACCGAAGCACACGTGCCCAATGCGTGCCCTCATAGATCTTGGTCTTCCCTGGCTATCAGACAAACGTAAAAAAAGTAAAGAATACGGCTAGAGATTTAAAAAGAAAACAAATTTATATTTACGGCCACAATTGTATTACCCTTAGTCCACAGACGTCTTTGTCTGAAATGAGAGGCGACGTTGTAAATTATGCAAACGTGCCGCTCTAACCATAAAAAATCAGGACCTCCTCAACAGGAGACAGGAATTCAGGAACTGGACGCACATAAATTTATCATTTTCCACTGCATAAAGCATAAATTCGAATCATTGGTCCTTCCTTGAGGGGACATATAACAACTTTGTTGTCGAGATGTGCTATGGACTTAATAAAATGAGTTTTATTGCGACACTTAGACGTTAGTGTCTTGTTTGTATAAAACCGAGACGGCCAAGATAATGGAACAAAGGCAATCTACCTTTAGGATATGTTGGTACCTACCATTATAAAACATAAAATCACAGTACATTTCAGATATTTCAGAGAAATACACAGACAAGTTAGACGCTCTCTGTATACTTAAATTTCTGCTTTGCGCCATTTTCTAGTATCTGTTTGACCCTATGATTGTCTGGTAAAGAGTTCCGGTTCTGTTGTGCGTGTGAACTGGCTTTTGTGTTATGCAATAACGTTTTAATTAATAAATAAATCAGATAATAAGTAATTTTAATCTGTAGTTCGAGTAGGCTAACATAGATCGTACTCGTAAAATTAAAAGTTACTGTAATCTAGGTTTCGGAGATAAAATAAAAAAAAATATTATGCCACCATCATAAACTGGTTGAAAAACTAAATGCCTCATGCATGGACTCAGTAGCTTAGCGCCCGTGTTGGCCCGGAAAGCCGTTGGAGACATGGGTTCGAATCCCGTCTGTGTCATAAAAAAATCTCAAGACTTTGTCGCAAATCTCCGTCCATCATTCGTCATCTTCATTAAGTGTATATATTTATTTATTCACTTGTAAAGCCATGTACATTTTGGTTAAGGTGTTACATACAGTATAAGTCAGAACATGACACCCTGTAAGGGCACACAATAACTTAATACTAACATGCATAATTTAACTTAATATAATTAACCCTCCCCAAAGCACCACACCGTATTGGAGCCATGAATGTCCATACGCATAATACGCAGATAATGCACACTCAAAGTTGGTATTTGATTTCAATACATTTAGTGCATATACAAATTTAGATAATTTGGTTTTAACATTTTGAATATGAGCTTTCCAATTTATACCAGAGTCTATTGTAATGCCTAATAATTTAAATTCTTTGACCTCTTCTATATTGCTACTCTTACACGCGTCTGTTTTTAATTTTAATTCTAACGGTTTTTTTTTAATTGGTTTAAATTGTATAATTTTAGTTTTCTTTAAATTAATTTCTAAATTGTGGTCACTGAGCCATTTCTGTGTAGTTTCGAAATTGTCACTTAGCTGTAGGTTACATTCGGAACTGTTATTACAGTTTATTAACAATGATACGTCGTCAGCGAACATAACGCAGGTAGTGTTTGGGTTTAGGACTGTAGGTAGGTCGTTTATGTATGCTAAAAATAGGAGGCACCCGCATACACTCCCTTGGGGGATAGAGCACGTGATATGCCGCATTTCTGAGGATATCATTTTAACTTGCCTACATTCTTTATCGAGGTATTCAATTTCCACGGATTGTTTACGATTACTGAGATAAGATTTAAACCATTTGTGAGCCAAACCGCGGATGCCCATGCCATACAGCTTACTTAGTAAAATTTCGTGGGTAACTTTTTCGTACGCCTTAGTCATATCTAGCAACAGTCTACACTATATGTTTTATTATTTATGTGGCCTAAGATGTTTAGAATGTACTGATAAACAGCTAGCGAGGTTGAATGGCGTTTTCTGAATCCATATTGGCTTTTGTTGAAAATGTCATATTTTTCGAATTAGTTGTAGACGCGATTTGACATACATTTTTCGAATATTTTTGACACTGCCGGTAAAAGCGCTATAGGTCGATATTGGCTAGAATCAGTTGGAATACCACCTGGTTTAAGAATAGGTTTAATTTTAGATATTTTAAGTAAATCCGGGAACGTCCCTTCAGCAAATGATTGGTTAATTAACTTTAGCAGCGGTTGTATTAACTCCATTGAACATAGTTTTATAAGTGTGGCTCGTAGGATTCAGAATACCGGCTCGTAGATGATATTCTTCTAATAATTTTCACGTACACATACGACAGCTTCCCTTCAACCTGCTTACTTAAAAATGTCTCCAAAGTTTTCCTTTCACGACAATGCGTTTCAATAAAGCCGCTACAAAATAGAAAAATATTCTCGCTTATTGAAACTGGGAGATTGAGTGGGTCCACACTCGCACAATGCCGCCAATGTGCCCACTTGTCACCCACACGGCGCGAAGGGTCCAATCTACGTACAAATATCCATATTTTTAAATTTGATTTGAGAGGTACACTTGGCGGACAAATGTTTGCCATTGAAAATTGAATGGCGGACTGACGTGACCGAAATCCTATGCGTCAGAATCGGCCAGGCGGTGCATAATAAAATAGAAGGCCCAGAGTGTAATATTTAAGACATGGTTGCATATTAGAAAGAAAAATATATAATTTTAAAAGAAGCTTTTTGTAACACGAATGTCCTAACTATTACAGTTGTTTAATATTTCTGGGAAACGTACAATGCAGACATTAAAATTTTACAGTTCCATAGTACAAATTGAGATCATTGAATTTATTACCTTACCTTAGTTACTATATATTATGCAATACTAGAGTATCAGCTAGTACCTGTAACAAAAACACGAAAATATGTAAACATCATACACACGAATTTAGATTAGCTTATAACACTTTCTAAAAAGTTTCAGACCGACCTAAACAAAGGGCACGCTATATTTTATTCAATCAAGCCTTCGAAACTAAAAGGCCCAAGAGGTCACGTAGACCTCAATCAACCTCCAACATAATCCAAAAATCCCTGTAGGTTCTGAGTAAATAGTCATGTTTCAATGGCCGCTAATAATTGTAGCGTAGGCTGCCTCACCCGAGGCGTTTCCACTTGAAAACTTGGATGTATATTTGTTGGTAGCATATGTGTTGGCCGCAGACGAAGTTCTGGCATAGTGTTGCGGTGCTGAAGGCTCCCAGATATGTCACATCTGCCTCCTGCCTCCCGCCCGCCGCATTGGACATCTCTCGTGTAATATCTCGCCGACTGATTGTTACTATAGAGCGCCCACGAGTGATAGATACTTGGTGAGTTCTATTTTAAACTAAATGCACGAAACACGTGTTTTTTTCATGTGTTTACGTCTCGACTATTCATCTGGTGCCTAGGTTATTTGATATTTAAGCGATGTATTGGTGATATCATGAAAATGCCGTGGCTGTAATATAGTTGTCGTTTAAATGTAAATAGACAACAAAGAACCATTGCTAAAGTATACGTGTAGTAAAAATCGAGGAATTTTGCCACCGGGATCCAAATTCGATATTTCTAGTGTCATATCCGACATTTCCCCATTCACATGTAGTCTGAATCACATCAGATTGTAGCCATAATATTTTAAATCTATAGTGTATCTTTAAACAGTTCTTACAATTTTTGACACCGATAGGGTTTTTGTAACGCTCATCACCGGATAAGCGTTACAAAAAAGTTAAGTTCTCGGGACGGTCATTAAATAAATCTAACCTACCATGGTTAGGTTCATTTTTAACTTTTTCAAATAAAATTATGACTCAAAAAAATCTGATACACCTTAAATAATAAAATTACACTTACTTACATTTTATAATTAAACCTAAAGGCTAAGACGGTATAAGACGGGCAGCACTAAAGTGCTAGTGCTAGCCATCTTTTACACGCATATGACAATATTTCGCTTGTAAGATTCCCGAGTACAATTAATATTAATGAAAGTGGCGAAGAGCAGACGGATCGCCTGATGGTTAGTGATTACCATCACCCACCTGCAACATCAGAAGAGTCACAACTGTAGTACGAGAGTATTTTGGTTCCACTGTGATGCGTTAGCATTAAAATACATTAAAAAGATTTTTTTGAAAAAGTGTCATTTATCACAAATACCTCAAAGCATCAAGACTTGCCGGTCGCCGCACAAGACGATGAATAAAACGAGTTAGTTCGCCCAGTCGGGGCAAGTTTTCTAACGAAGACGTCACATGCGGCCCTTAACTTCCATACGAATATTTGTATTCGAGACGTCGCGAGCGCAAATATATGATCTGAAGTCTTCAAAAGCGGGCACACAGTGCAATGACGTAAATGTTTAATTAATGAAAGTAGTTATATTTTCAATCGACTTAAAAAAAGGTTCTCTATTCTGTTGTATTTTTGTCTATGACTGTTCACCCAAAACTCCGTTATGTATTACCTGATTTAGTAATTTTTTTGTCCGAGCATCTGATGACGATGTTCAAGTAGAAACGATGGACCTCTTCAAATATTATAAACACGTATATGGCGATTTTGGTATTTGCGATGAGCGGACAAAGAAAATTTTCGCCACGCGCCCATAGATTCCTGCATCGCGCTGTTAAGATTTTTCCTGAAATAATGACCCCGCTCCATAAAAAAGGTTAAAAAAACAATTGTAGGATTCTTATTCTTGTCATTTCGGTTAATAAACCGAAATGTGTTTTGTCGTAAAAAAAGCTCCTGCCAGTTATCTTCTCTTCTTAAATAAAAAAAAAACATTACGAAGCCAATACGTTAATATTTTCAATAGCAGCAAATATTAATTTTCCTACACTGGAATCCTGAATGCTGTTTGATTTTGACTTGCTTTCAAAAGCAAAGCAGCTGAATTTGTTCAGAACTTAGCCGAGCTTGTAAAAACATGGCCGCATGTGCTTGGTTCTAGTTTACTTTACGAAGCCGAAATTATTTTGTATTCACTGTAAGTTTAATTGCGTTTTGGAAGATTGCTTATTTATTTCATGTTCCACATAGAACAACATAGTACGTTAGAGAACAAAGGGCCAATAAACTGCCGTGCTAATTATTATATATAACAAGAAAAGTAACATGTAGCCTATGTGTTTATCCGAGTGTCAGCTACCTTCATGCCAAAATTTATCAAAATTGGTCCAGTATTTTGAGCGTGAAGTAATAACAAACACACAAACACACTCACAAAGTTTCGCCTTTATTATATTAGTGTGGGGTCAAACATATCGTTGGTAAAACCAGAGTGGGATTGACTAACTTTTTATTTTTGAGCAATAGAGTGGGAGGCACTAATCCTGAGTGAGAATCAAGTTTTATAAACGCCACGTCACTGAGGAAGAACAAAATACCTGATCAAATTGATAAAATATAGGTACTGAAAAACAGAAATCACTAAGGATAGCTTTATCTTGAATCGCATTTGTTTTAGCATACGAGCATAAGACATAGATCAACAAAGCGTTGAAATCGACCATTCTACTTCTCTTAACTTAGTATCTGACCCAACTATTGCATGGAAAGGTTAGTTTTATTAAACTTAGAACAGAGGTGATTTTGCAATGAAATGCAAGGCTGATCGGAGTTTGAGGAAGTAAACATTCGAAATCCCTTGTGAAGTTTACACCGAAAGCATTTCCAAGTCCGAACACCGCACAGATTGTACGCTCGATCCTTTAAAATCGACGATCCCTCCGAGTGACCAAGCGTTGATTTGGTTAAGCGGAGGTGGATATGCAATATTTAGGTTTCGGCTAAAACCAATTGTTTGAGTTGATGCCAAATACTTAAATGGTTTTAGCCGCATAACTATGCATGGCAGTTGCAGAGTAGTAGTATAATAATAGATAATATAATAAATGGGTGAAGCGTAGATACGTTAGATGGAGTTATTTAAAAATATTTGTGAAAACAGTCATATTATTCAACGGATGAACATGTCAAATATACCTGAAATAGCGCTGAAAGAGGTCACCGCTCTTTTTAATCGTACTCTATTGCTAAATACTAACTCACATATACCTAGGACAAAACATTAACCCTGTATAATATGTACATAATATATTAAATACCTAAACTATAACGTTGAAATTGCAACGTCGGTGGCAACGCTTCAACAACACTTATTAAGTGAGTTATTTAAAGTAAGGGCATAGGTAAATAGGTGACAGTATTCAAATAGCTAACTAAAAGCAGAAAATTCAACTAAATTAATAATATGGTAAGTGTTGTACAAAAAAATCATCAGGTTTTGGAGAAAAACAAACCTAAAAACAAAAGCCGAAACCAGATACCGAATCAATGTGACGTCCCCTTTTCTAACGAAAGTATCTCTTAATCTCAGCCGGACATCGCGATAATGATATTATAAACCTTGCCACGGACTACAATTCGCTTTTAGAGGGGCATTGCGAACTTAGTGCATTTAATCTGAACCCCATTACGAGGGTAGTGTGTACGGACGGAGATACACTCGAGATACCATTTGGAAGCCTTAGTAGAGCGACATAAGGTACATGTGAAGATGCGGCTGTATAGAAGACGAAATGGAACGGATCACGTAGGATGAATTTTGGGCGAGATTTTTAAGACCAGAGAATTTAATGTGTAATGCACAAATAGGACAATATTCAATTTAGACAACAATGGCGTTAAGTTGATTCGATGACGCGTGGTGGTAAGGTCGTCACAGGAACTTTATAATATAGCGTGAGCTTATTTGGGCTGCTTAGTTTCGTCATAATAGCAATTGACTTTTTGTACAAAAAGTACAGCATTAAATACATTCTTTGACAAAAATATATTTGATTTAGTATATAACTGCCACCGTGAAAACGTAAATATTCAAAAGTGAATTTCCGAAATAGCCATAACTTGGATAGCGTATGCATAATATCCATATTATACCGTCGAAATTTTGTTACTTTATTGTGCTGTGGACTATGAAGAGGTGGCAAATTCTAAGAACCTTACAATGTCGAAAAGCCTCTCCAATTTGCCGTAAACATCAAACCAACCCTAAGGGTCAAGTAATGTCCGGCAGACCAGGCATCCGCGAAGCAATTAGCACTGTAATGTGGTCGGACCTTAAGACGGTCTCAGTCTTAAATGCCAGCCCAGCGGTCTTAGAGTGCCTTTCCACTGATGCAGTGCTGCAGAGTAGGTACCTTACCGCGACTTCGATTGTGGCGCGACTCATTGTCATCTGCTCATCTGCCATGCTGGAACGGTATTGAAAGGAAAGTGACAGATAGTATATCTCGCGTGACAAAGAGTTACCTGTCATTGTTATGCTAAAGGTGCTGAATCAAATGGAGAGAAAAGGAACGTGAGTTGACGAGTCATAAAAATAATGAAATAATTTACTTTATTCTGTAAGGAGGCTATTACTACAATCTGACCAAAAAGAGTAGAAATTCCCCCGTCCCCGTTTTCTTACATTGATTAGAAAGGGACGACACTACTGTATTGCCACTTTTTAAATTCTACTCTTTTTAGTCAGACAGTAAACACATTGTATAGACTTAAAGCGCTATTCGGTGCAACGCGGATGTCTGGGACGGACGACAACGCTGACAGAGCGTTCAGTCCGTGTCGCACTAAACGCACTGTATCTTCCGTTGAAGACATCCGCTTAGGTCATCCGCGTCGCACTAAACAGTGCCGTTCTGTTCCGTTCCATTCCACTCCTCCCAGCTCCGGGTCAATGAAAACGTACCCTTAACACCAGACGGTACGTTTACGGTGCTCCGGCATTCCTGTGTCCGGCATACCGGACACGGAATGTCTTGCAAGTTTTAATGTTGCCAGGATTTTATAGTCACGATTTAGCGGTTTCAAGGATGTATAAAGATGCCGATCGGGGAGTGTAAGGTTTCAGACAAACAAGTTTATGAGGAATTTGAGGGTGAAATTGTTTTTAAAGCAAATCGTCGGATCAATGAACTTTGATCATAGACTTTGATTAGTTAAAATCCAATTATTGTGAGATTTTAAAAGGGCAGTATCAGAAACTGAAACCAATTAACTGCTGAAGTATTCTCGCTAGAAAAAACATAGTTTTATAATTGTTACAAAGGGTCAACTCACATAATTGTGAACGGCCACATAACACCGTTTATGGCAGCGCAAGCAACGGCACGGATAGCTAGCTGTCCCTTAAGAAGAGCTCCATACGAGTTCGAAACATGTGGGGCCGTTCTTGACAGTGTTTACGTGAGCCTTTTTTTTCGTCACCATTTATATTAATTATATTTTTTTTTGTTTTAATATGATAAAAGCAAGTTTTGATAAAACTGCCCTTTTCCGCGGACCATAAATTTTACGAACTTTTATAATAAGTATTGATAAGCGTGTTCTTCCAGTAAACCTGCTGGACTAAAATCTCTTTTACAACGTCTTTTTATTATAGTAAATCCAAAAAAAAATGCCTTACACCCTCATCAAATAAATATACCATTGCTTCAAGTTAATATACCAACATCCCAAACTGACTATTCCTATTTAGGCAAAAGCAACATCCGTAAACAGATTTCCAATATAACTAAGTATATACAACCTGAGCATGTTTACCTCAATAGGTAGCTTATTCCCAATAATCCCTATATATAATTTATTAGATCAATATTGCTATTGAGGTCTAGCCGACCCAAGCCTTAATGATTATCATCCCAGGATAGGGTCGAGTTTAAATACATGTTCAATTGAGTACTCGTGTTGTATGCTAGTGAATAACAGGGATATTTGCTTCACTCTTAATACTATCCTATTAGTGGAGACAAAATACGTTTTACATAATTGTATACGACAAAATATAGCTAGTGTCTAATTAAATCCCTAACATTGTAATCATCTTCCCTGTTTGTAATCATTTTCTGTTGTTAAATAAACTATTCTATTCTATTCTATTCTATTCTATTCTATTCTATTCTATTAGTAACGTTTAAGGGTAAGGGGTTAGGGTGCACCTTTACAAAATAAGATAATATAAAAAAAAAAAAAGGTATATGTAAAAGGTGGTGTTATTTTCGCAGAATTATTTTTGTCGATAATTTTTTACTTCACCGAATTTTCAATTCGCAAAATTTTTATTCCTCTGTAGTCATGATTTTTTCATAAATCTGGCAAATATCATCCTATTTATTAGGTTAAGTTAGGTCTGTTTTATAACAATCTCAAATAGTTAAGGGTTTTAGAGAAAAATGCTTTCAACGAAATGACACTTCTGCAAAATAAAACATTCGGCGAAAAGGCAGAGAACCATAAAAGTACCTAAATAGTAGACATTAATTAAAATATTTTTTCTATAGTAAACAAAGTAAGCAATGGAAAAATCCTTTACTAAAACTAAATAAGTACGTATCAGTGGCGTGGCGGTCAAAGAACCCGATTCCCACCGGCTGCTCTAATTGCCGGCATTTCAGTATACCTACCTTGTTCTGATGCTCTTGAAAAAAGCCAAAATGTACTCCGGCTTTACCAATAATATATTTCACTCCACAACCTTGTTACGTGTAGCAAAAACAACCTTACAGAAAAGCAAGTTATCATACATAAATACTCGAAAATACTCGGTATTGTGTACACCCGCCACACCCGATCGCTTAATTACCTTTGGTCCAAGACAATGGCTAATAATATAATAAGAAACGATGCCTCACCACCAACCCTGATTTATAGTGTACCTTCTACGGATAGATTATGAACTACAAATAACTTAACCGTACCTTTAGTTATAGTTTACATTTATTTATTACTTCAAATCGAAATGAACTTACCGTGGAACAATTAACATTTCGTATTGACACTATTAGATTTTTTAAAGAATATTTGCAATAATTTGTGTTTAGGCTTTGGTAAATGTCATAATACTAGCTGGACCCCACGGTGCTACCCGCGTTCGGGAAAAAATGCCTAAGTAGGTATGCGTTAATCAAGGGTATCAACTACCTCCATACCGAATTTTATCAAAATTGGAGAGTCAAGAACTAATCAAACCAATACAATCACGAACTTTCCACCTTTTATTACGATTTGTGATTTGCTAACGATTTTAGTAGGTAAGTAGTTTTCACGATTGACGAATGTTTATAGACCAACGTCAAGTAACATTTTGCTTGGTCTGAATCAAAACCTAATCGATTCCTACCTTACCAAAGTAACAATTTCCCAGTACTAAAACCAAGTTTCGATCTTAACAACCATCTTTAGTTGAATAGACTGCAATTTATGGCCTAAAAACTCTGTTTCTAATTGGCGAGGTACCAGGCTCCCAGAAGTTCGAAGACAGTATAATTTCCGTGAACTCACTACATCAAAGATGGCTGGTGAATATTCAAAGGGATCGGACGGAGCATTATGTTGTGGCTCTGGTCCGCACACCTCGCCCTTCTAATTGATTGAAAATTCAGACTAACAATTTGAATCAATGTACTAGATTTGCATAGGACTTAGTTGGAGGTCACACTTTGAACAGGCATGTTAATGAATAGTATTTGACAAGCGTTAGGTACTATTAATTTGCAGAGTTGATAATTAGAGTTTTCAACATTAGATTTTTTTGGGTGTGTAATAATTCATAGAACAACAAATGGTATAACGTTCATCACATCGAATAACATATAATATAATTTCAACACATAGAATCGATCAATTAATAGAATTATCATTTCGTAGAAAATCAGTTCATATATTTTCATTTCTTATAACACTTGATATATTTTTTGTTTCGTATATAATCTCTAAAAATAACGAACACTTAATATAATGAACATTTAATATTATAAACATTTAATAGAATAAACAAATAACATAATACATACTTAATATAATGATTCATTATATTAAGTATGTATTATGTTATTTGTTTATTCTATTAAATGTTTATGAAAGTTTCATTATTAATGAAACTTTCATACAATAAACATTTAATAGAATAAACAAATAACATAATACACACTTAATAGTTTTTTTGTCAAGAGAGAGTGACTATTTTATATCATTTACGCGCTTCTGAATTAAAATGTATAAAATTAATTTTTTTGCCAGTACTCCGCCTTAGCTCCAAACTTAATACTTTCCTGAAAGTGGTTGGGTGGATTGTTCTTGTATGTAAACAGTATGAATACAAGCATAACTTGTTTCGGTACGCAAAAAAATAAATAACCTCGATGGCCAGGCGGGAGCGAAGCCGACCTTCTAACCTAACCCGGCCACGTCGGATCTGCTCTGAAAGGTTTTGCTCGCTCGCTTCGCTCGCTCGCTCGTATGTTTTTTTTTGCCAGTACTCCGCCTTAGCTCTAAACTTAATACTTTCCTGAAAGTGGTTGGGTGGATTGTTCTTGTATGTAAACAGTATGAATACAAGCAAAACGTTTTTCGGTACGCAAAAAAAATTACCTCGAAGGCCAGGCGGGAGCTCGCTATGCTTCGCTCCCGCCTGACCTTCTAACCTAACCCGGCCACGTCACATCTGCTCTGAAAGGTTTTGCTCGCTCGTATGTTTTTTTTTCGCCAGTACTCCGCCATAGCTCCAAACTTAATACTTTCCTGGAAGTGGTTGGGTGGATTTGTTCTTGTATGTAAACAGTAGGTATGAATACAAGCGAAACTTTTTTCGGTACGCAAAAAAAATAACCTCGAAGGCCAGGCGGGAGCTCGCTACGCTTCGCTCCTGCCTGACCTTCTAACCTAACCCAGCCACGTCGGATCTGCTCTAAAAGGTTTTGCTCGCTCGCTTCGCTCGCTCGCTAGTTATTTTATTAAATTATTTTAAAGTTAAATTATTAAAAAATACATTCTATTAAACGTACATTCTATCAAATGATTGTTATAAGAAATGACTTTCTATCAATTGTGCTTCTACGAAATAACGATATATTAAATAAACATTCTATGAAACGTTGTTATACAATCTGAAAATTCTACCAAACGTATGTTCGGTCATATGAAAATATGTTAATTGTTTTTCTATGAAATGAGACGCACCCGATTTTTTTATCAGTAGCAAGAAAGAAGCATACATTATATTATTAAATTACTTAAATAAAATCGAGTAAGCTAACTAAACGCTATTTAGAGGTTAACTTCTATTATTAATCATAGGTATTTCATTTTCTTGTACGTCAGATAGGCGTTTTTTTTTTCTTTCCATACTTACCTTAAAACTACACCTAGCATGAAGTCAAGCATGACTTAGTATTATTTCACACCAATACATTAATATACCAATTAATAAACAAAACAGTAATACGGTTATAAACCTCCGATATCCCAAAATAATCTCCTTGGAATATCCTTAAGACTGCGCCCTACGATTTCCAATGCAGATGAAAGGCTTCTAAATAATTGATTAGCTACCAAGACGGTCTTGCGTTATTCAAATGGGTACAAGTCTTACATTTGTGGGCACAAGTCTTACATCTGTAAGGGGCTGTAAGATGATTTGTCACGATCGTTGTTAGTGGGCGAATTATTTGTGACCAACGTAACGTAGTGAGAAGATTAGGCTTGTTAAGTTGTTCGAGATACTACAGTCTCTACTTTTGACAGATTAAATCAATATAATCGCTTTACATTAAATTGTAACAAATGTAAACTTTGTGGTGGAGTCAATAAATACTCTTTACAAAACTTAAAAAAAAATGACTTGCATTAAACCTTATTTATTTAATAAATAAAAAATGTCTCATGTCATGTGAGTGTATTGAAATAAAAATATGCATATCCCAAGGAATTAGTCAAGTCTCAAGAGTCAAGAAGTGCTTCATAAAAAATACTTTGATTAATTATTGTATGAATTTGAATAGGTATGTAGGTATTTTCCTACTCATACACTACCATAATATTGCGAAATAAAAGGAAACCACCACCAGACTTGCAACACTAACCAAAACACACTGTCCATATTTTTCATACTGATTGATATCTGCCAACTTGCAGAAACTAATAAAACAACATATTGAATACAACCTGGCGTAATCTGTGGATCTAATGAAACGCTGGTCAGCTGACGCACAAGTTTTCTTATCTGTGCTCGTAAGAAGCACTCGAGCGGGGCAGAGTGGAGGGTTTCTGTGCAATATCTCGTCAGAAAAGAAGTGGATGTGTAATTTGATAAATTTGTACACGGAGATTATTACGAGTATAAAAGAGTGGTCTCGTCGCTTCGTCCACGAGGTACAGGTGCCGAGAAACTTCTTGACCCAAAATGGCGGATCTGCGCATGCATATTTGTACGTAAATCGGCTACTGCGCAGTCAAGGTTAGGCTCAAGAAGTTTCTCGGCAACTGTATCTATATAAATTTTGCTTATATCAGTTTTTTTGTTACAGTTTAATAAGAGAACACAACCGTCATAAGGCTAATATTGACATATGGATGTAAGGCTTGGTTCTGACTCTGAAGGAGGAAAGCAAATTCTTGGTGGTGGAAAGAAGGATCTACAGGAAGATTATGGGACTCACTCAGAGAGATGAGGGAAACTGGAGAGTCTGCTCCTAAATCTGCTCGACTTCCCTGACTCTGCCATGAGGATGGGAGAGAATCAAGCCGCCATTATATTGACGAAAAGAGCCTGTGCTTATCTTCTGAGGAGCCGATTTTGATCGGAGACAAGCTGAACAGAGCAAGTAAGGCTGGCGTAGCTTAGCAAAGATCCACTTTGGGTCGCTGAGCCAGCATTATAGTAGTAGATTAGTATGAGCAATAAAGATTAAAACCCAATAAGGGTATGACGTATGTGGACACACTATAAGAGTTCCTAACTTGAGTACGGAATCCGAAAAAGCCAAGAACTCCAAATTCCTAGGTATGCCGTTTTTGTATTTTTGGTAAAGCAATAGAACTAAAAAAAAATTAAAAATATGATTCTGACGAGTAGAAAGAAGATATAAATTTTCCAAATACCTACAAAAAAAAATGCAAATATTTTTTTGTATAAAATGGCCCAAAGACGTTTTAATTTCTCGAAGTGGCTTTGGCTTTTACTTAGGCTTTCTACACATGTTTCTAAACAGAAGTCTCCAACCCTCCCCTATCCCCTCACCGCGTATTGAGCATATCGCAATGGCTCGTTTGCGATAAGGGCGACATCTAGCGCTACTATTGTGATATCGAAGCAAAACAAAAGAATCTCTGTTCTATTTTATTTTAAAACGTTGTTTGTTTAGTTCGTCTACATATATGGCTCTGTTATTGACTGACTTGTTTCTAAAGCTTCCAGGTTTTTCATACATTGTTCAAAACAGAAGTCTCCAACCCACCCCTATTCCACCGCGTATGGCGCTTATCGCGATGGCTCGTTAGCGATAAGGGCGACATCTTGCGCGCAACTATTGCGATAGCGGGACAAAACAAAAGAATGTTGGTTTCAGAACGTCGCTTATTTTTTTTGTGATATGGAGTTTCAACTTTTTTTTTATTGGCACAATATAGTGGCTCTAACTATTCATGCGTGAAGTAGTTACTTAGGTACTAGTACCTACTACTTAGGAATTTGGGTCTCTTCAAAGCAAGGCAAAGCAAGGCAAGAGTAAATAGACTGTTGCTGAACCAGCGAGCTACATATTTGACCCCGTAATAACTTAGGTACCATCTGGTGTTACTGAGGTCAATTATGTTGAAGTAATTTAGTCATTCACACATGGCTATATCCGTATAGATTCAAATATCGGTATAAAAAAGGAGTAGTTTCTATAATTAGGTATCAGTCAAGAACGAAGATTTGTAGTGCAAACGTGTTTTTGTTATAAATCAGTTTAAAATAAAAATATTTTTTCCTGAACCGTTTCTTCCAATTTTAATTTAAGTATATACCTACTTATATTTAAATTATAGTAACCTTCAGAACTACATGTTTTCAAGTTCAATAAGTTGCTACGGCAAAAATCTTAGGTTAACTGGTATTATATTTTTCTTACGTTTCGTAGCGTAACGTGGATATTCCTGCTTTTCCGAAATACTTATTAAGGCACATCAAAAATATTGTTTAATTGAATACCTACGTATGAAAACTTTAAAACCTTTTTTTTACCTGAGTGTAGGTGTGGAATTGTGATCAAATCAATATTATTTTAAATTTTGATTCAAATAACTTCGAAGTCAGCTGAGTGTAACATGTTAGAGTATAACGTTTATGGCAGAGTTTCCTACAACGCGGGAGCACGTGGCGATGGCGACCCGCCGTTCGGCAAACTGCACCCCTTCCATTAAATTCGGTTATTAGCCCCAACTTGATCAGACTTGACCTTCCATCGATCGCGACTTTCACCCGGATCATAAACTGAGCCACCCACTTTCAAAACTGAAAAAAACAGTTCCCAACACACTTCAAAACTAAGTCTTCCTAATCACGCGCCGCGAACAAAGTTCGACCAAGTTTTTTCCAAGTTCAAGTGAACTTCATCGATGCGGGGCTCGTTCACCCTGTAGGGACACTTGCATACGGCCAGCGAGACAAAATGTAGAGCAAGGCCCGGGATTACTTTCCGCGACAACTTCCGCGGATCGATGACGAGTTAAAACTTTATTACGACCGACGCTCCCTCGTAAACCGTGCCGAGTGTACTGCGGCCGCAACGTTTTTAATTAAATCTATCTTTTCTCTTATCCCAGTCGAATATCGAATTCGTCTACATACATTACGAGGACGCCTTTCAAAGAACCTTTATTTAGATGCTTTACATAACGGGCGTAGCTAACGAGCGAGGATACCTGCTCGGCATTCGTATTCACAAAAGGTTTTTCTACCTACGCCGACGGGCGTGAAATAGGAACCGAGGCGGGAAGGAGGCATAAAGGAGAAAATAAAATAAAGACGGCGCCAGCGAACGGATGCGAAGTCCGCGAAAAAAGTACGAGGAAAGCGGGCTTAATGGTGTAGCGCAGGTAAGGTGGGCGG
The DNA here is from genome assembly GCA_905147355.2 of Apotomis turbidana. Taxonomy (NCBI): domain Eukaryota; kingdom Metazoa; phylum Arthropoda; class Insecta; order Lepidoptera; family Tortricidae; genus Apotomis; species Apotomis turbidana. The sequence goes on along the minus strand of LR990288.1, from coordinate 19,887,679 downwards.
GGTTGCGTGGGTGGGCCACTAGGATTGGTCGGTGCCGCCCAGCGGCGGGCACGCCCCGCGCCGCGGGGCGCCCCGCTCCCCGCGGCCATCGGCTATCGCCAGGCGACCACCTCCAGCCACCCGACCCAAGCTATGCCTGTGTCGTGAATTAGTTTGCCAACTCTCTGTCTATGGCGGGGCTACGGAGCTGTAAGTATGGACGGCGGACTGAATAATCGATAAAGGTGTTTATTGAAAACGGGTACGGAGGTCTTTATTGCTTCTTTATTATTAAAAAGCCTGGCTTAAGCCTTGGGCCTCTCGTAAACGTTGGTTGGACGCTGTTTTGTGTCTGTTTCGAGGACCAAGGTGAGCCTTGCGGGACCTTGGCGCCGGAGGTCGCGAAGTTGGCACGAGCGCACTGCGGATCCTTCTCTAACCGCATTACAACAAACTTGGCATTAACATAATGCAGGAGTATGCTCGTAAAAGGCAAATTAATAATTCTGAAACTTGTGTCAACCTTTACGGGACTGGTTCACGTCACGTTATCATTTGATTGCAAACTATAAATAAGTACTAGTAGGTATAGTGCTGAGCCGATAATAAATTAATCCTGACTGCTCTCATCTCAATATATTGTACCTGTAGGTATTGATGTACCTACATTTAAAGATAATAATGTTAACGTTAATTCTAATAAATCATTTTAATAGGTGTATCCTGCAACTGTCTCACTGACCATGCCTGCACTGACAATGGTACTAAATGTGTTGTCTGATCACTGACTAAACCTTTATGAATTCGTGTCATGATTGTCAGAAATAATATAAACTCACAAAAAATATATATTTTAAATTGAATGTAAGTATGTAACTATGGGTTTTTTGCCTGAAAATAAATGCTTATTATTATTATTTTTATTTTTACGATTTTTTCTCCTTTTGACAAGGGTTTTTATGTTTATTATGCGTTATTATTATTATATTAATGTTTTAAAATAGTATCTCGTAATAAGAATCATCATCACATAAGTACAGATGTACATCTGAGACCACGGCGTGTGCAACCCCGCCGAAACGTTAGATTATGAAGGTAAATAGGAAATATCGCGTTAGACCCGTTATAATTTGTGTTAATTATGAGTTCAAACCGCGAGAGTATAAAGTGTCATATCATCACATAAGTTTAAAATTTAAATCATCACACTAATATTATAATGGCATAAAGGCGAAAGTTTGTGTGATTGTATTATGTTTGTTACTTTAATAAGATTCGGCATGGAGGTAGCTGATAAGCTGGGTTAACACATAATATCTGATAAACCGCGGGTAATACCGCGGGGCGCAGCTAATGATATATGTATAGGTAGTATAGGTAAATCCTTAGTAGGTAAACATTATTCATCAATAAGCAAAGGTAATCTAAAATATCTAAAAACACTATAGGTACGTTTTTAGTTGACAATTAGAATCAATTTCCAGATGTTTGTAAAACACTTGGGCTTAATTTGATGTTTGTACTGAGTATACTGACCTCTGTCGAAGATATGTACAAGTACAAGTACATATATATACATTTCAATGCCACATACTGCGGCACGTAGGTATAACAACTATCAAAATATATCGGTCATGTCACATTCACGCGCAATGGATGCGTACTGGGCCCATAACCTAATAAAACCTTGAATGCTGACAGCGGAAGACTTTTATTCAAAGAACCAACACCACAGATACGATAACAATTAAACACAGTTTCATACTTTTATATTAGTTGACACTGGTATGCTTATTTGATGTTATGTTATTCATTATGGTCGATTCATCGTTCAAATAGCTTTTATCAATTTCTACGGACTTAATCCCTTGTTGATTTAGCTACCTGGGTAGTTTTTCAAGCGTTTCTACCGCTATAAGTTTGCATATTCTGGGCAAACCATCTCCATTTATTGAAACATTATGATTATATTTGCTTACTTTGTAACATAATATGCAAAAGGAAACCGAGAGCGGTTGAAACGGTGTAGAATATCCTACATTTAATAACGAGAGTACAAAGTGGGGGTTTTGAAACAATCGTTTTTGCTTTCGCCTGACGCGCCCCGTGCGAAGGTAATGTCCCGTGAAATAATGAGTGATCGCAACATACGCCACGTGGATAGACCAGTCATTCATTAACGTGAACCCAACAGAAAAGCCTAACAGCTAAATACATTTAATTACATTTATCAAGATTAAACGACAAAAACGGGCTGACATTAACCATAGACAATGGTAATTAATTGGCTATGATTCAAACTGAAAAGTGAAAACTATAAGAGCGTTTTTCAAAAAAAGTGTACATGGCAAAATTTGAATGTCCCACACGTTCAACGTGTTTTTTTTTTACTTTACCTTTAGTATTTGGGTATATGAGTGGTATCATTTGATTCTGTAGATGTGGGGCATTCATTTTATATTTATAAAACGGTTATATTATATTTATTACTAGATTTATTGCAAAATAAAGATATGAAAAGTGCTAAAATGGGTATGTCCCACGTCGACTCAGTCATGTTCAGAGGCTTGCAGAAACTCGAAATAAATTTGTATGAATATTGAATGTGGTCACACAGATAAAGTAATGAGTCTAGATTTTAGTCTTGTGCTTTATTTATAAACAAATACGGTTTATAATGCCGAAAAACTACTTTTTCCACTGTCCAAAGAAATCGACAGACCGGAACTTCCGGTTATAGTCACAAGCGATTTTAACATACTTGTGCAATCGATATTCCCCAAAAAGCGTTAATTTTTCAATCCTGGCAACATTTTAATGCTATAGGCATCGGATTTCATTGCAAATATAACGTCAGTTCCGTGAAAACGGTGACGAAAGGTGGACGCTGTGTCAGTGCGCTAAAAATAGGATTTCGAGTTAGTAACAGTTTTTTCGGTAAGTAGATTATAATTAACTTTTTAAACACAATTAGACATAGAAGAAACTATCGTAGTATCCGAAACTAAACCAAAAACACATTGAATTGGTTCAGAACACGTTGAAATTTTGATTTTAAATTGTCGAGGTAGAATTCGTCACGTCCGATTCGTGACGTGATATACTACCGGAACGATTTTGTGACGAATTGGAACTATAAAGCTTAGTACACAATCGAATTGTGACCGATGTTTTAACCGACTTCTAAAAAAGGAGTTACTTAGTTTGACCCATATATTTGTTATACATGCATGTTTATCCGCCATTATCTCGCATTTGTCAGAACCGATTTTGATGCGGTTTTCAGAAAAGTATTTGTTATCTCCGGAAGAAATGACTAAAAAGCAAAATAACAATTAAAACATTTATAAAAACCGGCTAAGAGCATGTCGGGCCACGCTTACAGTCGAGTTTTTAATTAGGCGAACTAACTTGACAGCTGAAAGTGTTGTCAGAAATGAAGAAAAAAAATTGTGATTGGTTTATGTCGATATAACCTTAAGTATACACCCATAAACCTTAACATATTGCAATAAGGTTTATATTTGTTTATAACTGTCAAGAAAACAAAAGGCAGACAGCGCAGCGTTCTAAGCGATGTCCTAAAATAAAGTTCGTTCGATGTAAGTATTTTAATTACAACCGTTTTTAGGGTTCCGTACCCAAAGGGTAAAAACGGGACCCTATTACTGAGACTTCGCTGTCCGTCCGTCCGTCTGTCACCAGGCTGTATCTCAAGAACGGTGATAACTAGGCAGCTGAAATTTTTACAGATGATGTATTTCTATTGCCGCTAGAACAAAAAATACTAAAAATAAAATAAAATAAATATTTATTAATGAGAATTAATACTATTATTCTATATTTTGAAATGTTCATGTTGCTATTACTTGCTAAAGGTAATCGTAACATTGTATGTTTTATTTTAAACATTTTTAATAAAACATTATTAATAGTCTATAAAAATAGATAAATAACACTAATAAAACTTTCAATATTAAGATTATCATTTACTCATGAAAGATTTTTATGTAATACATAATAATATACATGGTAAATATTTATTATTACTAGTTCAATACATGCTTTATTATTACATATATAAACTAGTAATAATATATATTATACTATTTTGATTCCGTTGCAATAAATACGAATCATGACATAATATTTTTGTGATTTTATTTCATTATATTCAATCTATGTACACTATTCCTTACATTTTCCAGTTAGTCACATGAGATTCCGTTTAGTTACTGTCCCAAGATTTGGGATGTTGAAAATAATTATTTCTGGCTGCTGCAGTGCAACAATTCACATATTTAAGCGTTAACATTACTAAATGAATATTCCTTAATGTAATAAAAAATATTATTCGTTGATTTGTCGCATTTTAATGCAAAAAAATACATGTTTTAGCAGTCATTTGGTGGCGATTGTGACGAACTGGACCTTTATTTTATCCTCAAAGCTTGCTCGTTCCATTAATTCTATAAATTAAACCCGTTTTAAATAGTTTATTGTCTGTATTTTAAATGTGTAAACTAAAACTGGTCCAAAAAATACTTCAATCAATTTATACTGAATTTTATATTAGTGACTATCCGGAACTAGTTTCACCACAATCTGAGTTTAAAATGTCGATATTTTCTATATTTTTTAATATTTTAATGCCATTTTCTCAAATAATACACTATAACTTATGGGGAATTAAATAAGCCAAGAAAATTTAAAATCGGTGTTATAAAAAAAACCGTTTTCCGGTTCGTCACGTGTACACTTTTTTTGAAAAATGCTCATAAAAGTTAGTACATTTTCAATTCAATTTGTTACTTGTGATTTTAGGTACCTACCGAATTCTATTTACTCAGTACATCGACAACAATACAATACAAGTACTCTTTATTGCACACCTCATAAAATATACAGGAGAAATACAATGCAAGACATTACAATTAGAGGTAAACACAGGCGGTCTTATCGCTAAAGAGCGATCTCTTCCAGACAACCTTTGGGTAGACAACAAATGGTATTCACTGAAAATTTTTGTTCTATTCAAAAACTTTTCATCCCCAGCCAATGGGTATCTGCTTAAACTCGCGCCCGGTAAAAGAGCAAAACCGTACAAAGCTGTCAGCCGTCGTATCACTACCGAATATCGAAACGAAACGAATGCGTACACGGAGCGACATTCGGAAAAGAACAAACGAAAAAAGATCGCAAAATATCCCTGGCTATTGTCCATCGGCACAATGCCTTTACGACACCGGGTAAATAACGTTTGGCAAAATGTAAAAAACCCGTTTGCGGGTACCGGGTAAACACGTCGCATACCCCTTATTGAGTTGATCTGGCCATTTTAACGGGCCCTCGCCCTTTGAAAAGGGAAAAAGAAATCTCCGTTCAATTTTCAATATCCATTTTTGACGTTTCGTGATTAGAACGCAGTTTGGTCGTTAGCGGGGTGTTGCGGCTCGCTTTCTATTTGTTAAGTCTTTGTTACAAGTTTCGTGCATTCGGAATCTGCATTTCTATCGAGTCTACATATTAATAGACTTGAATTTTAGCTGAGAGAATAGTACTGAGCGTAGAGTTCGTTTGGTAATATCCTTGGATTTCTGCAAGCTACGAGACTCGTGGCGCCATCTCTCGGAATTTCCCGGAAATTATTCTCACTTTAAAGGTGCTGTTGTTTTAATAGTGGCGAGTGGCGTAACGCGCAGTTCACGTGATTAGGTTTTTTTGGTTTATTTTGTTTGTTTGGTACAGTCAGCAACAAAAAATCTGATAATTTTAGTATGCCATTTTGATTTGACATAAACCAGAAGTAAAAAAGTCTACTGTGAGAATTCTAGGTTTGGAAAACCTTAACGATAAACCCTTGAAGAATAAACTTCAGACAGAAATAATATCAGTACAAACATATGATAAACATGTATTAAAGTGAATTGAACGACTATTTGTAAACCTTTATACTTAGATAATTGTTAAAATATTATATTGTCTTAGTCTTCATAACGTTCTATTAAGATTTAAGCATTCCAATCACTAACCAATAGCACTAAACGCAACAATACCACGTCCTCTTATTACCAATAACAGCTCCGAAGAACCAGTAATACATCTCAAGAGTGTCTTCTAACGTTCAGTAATAATAAATATATCATAGTGATCCTCAGGGACAAATAAAAGGGAAAATAAAGCAAATCACCCCGGAAGGGTCGGCAAAGAATAACGATTAATATTAACTGGCAACGTTACAGCCCCTTTATAGCTGATTTAATATTTTTATTGCCCTTATTGGAAAGAGTTGCGCCTGTGCCGATTGAAGTTATAATAAATTAAAAGTAATTACGCTGTTAAGACATTAAAATTGATTGCGGAATTTTGGGCCAATGCCGATGATGTCAGCACTAGCTGAAGTTGATTGTTGGGAAACTTTGTGAGTCAAAATAGGACTTAAGAGCTGAATTCAGCGTTTCTAATGATGTATTACCATGACTATAACCATTACAAGTCTATTTTATTTTAGGTACATATTTTTAAACCCCTCGAATGGTAAAGAAGTGCAGTGCTTTTCAATATTACGTTAAAATATCTTTTTAATACAGTTGCTCAAAAAGTGGTACTTTTCGTAGCTGCAAATCGTGCGAAAAGTTGGTTATTTCGAACTAGTGCTTTTTACTTTTCAAATTTTTTTAATTTTCTGTTGTACTAACACGTCATACCTCATACATCCAAACAAAGGTCAATCACTTTCTGACTTTATTTATTACGTCATGCAGGAATGCAGGTGTATATCTCATAATAATGATGCTTAAAATATTTAAATTGCATATTGGATCAATCAAAGGGCTATCTATTAAAAAAACTCAAAACCGGTGTTAATAATTTGTTAGAGTGACTATTATTTAAGGAGCAAATGAGTATTATGCGTGACCTAAAAAAATTAAAAAGAAAAGTATTGTCACAGATTAGAAAATACGGTATTAAGCGTGACCCACGCGCTGTTTTATAAATTTATAATGTATTAAATAATATATTTATTTACAATTATATGAAGTGTAAAGAACTAAAAACAGATTCACGATGTTTATTGTTTGGAATCAATTAAATTACTGTGTAACATTATCATATCTCTTCTGAAATATTAAAACAATTTCTTTTGATTTGGCTGAATGATGACAGCCGACGCCATCTTTAAAAAAATATTACAATTAAAAGTAAAACTTTCTTTTTCATTCAAGATTGTTTTAATTATGTGTAAATGACACGTAAGATTTATAAAATAAGAGTTTTTGATAGAAAATGATGGATTCTGATGTTATCAGAATAGATTTAACACCGCCCTATATACGAGCCAAGGCAAAAATTGCAAGTGAGAGTATTTTACCCGCAAAGTCGAAAGAAAAATTACATTGCCGTCTATGAACATTTTATTGGCTGGAAACGAGAAAAAGAGAATTATTAACAACTTGAATAAAACTTTAAACTTACCAGCAAAGGCCTTTTAAATGCGACCCTTGACAATTTCTCTAAAAATTGTAGGTGGGGACTCTTAATTTTTATCAGACAGAAATAAATATAATTGCCCCTTTCAATTACTGTTTTAAATTTGTATTATTGCAATTTTTCGCAAATGTATTAAAAAACGTTGTTTGGTACACGTGTGGAAGTGTAATTTTAACTCGTCCCGAGTCTTGACCCTCGCCTTGCGGCTCAGGCCAAGACTCCTCGGGACTCGTTCAAAATGACATACTTTCCACACTTGTATCAAAAACTACTATTTAGTTTCTGAAGCTGATTAGCAAAACTTTGACATTGCATACGAGGGGTTAAATACAACTTCTCCTGTCACTTAATGCTGCTTGAATAATATAAACCGGTAAGTATACATAATAATGTATACTTATCTAATATCTAAATCTTATGTTAGTCTAACTAATATTGCCAAAATATTCCTAAAGCCATCAGCTTCAGAACTAGTTTTATAATACGCGTATCTTTTAACCCTTTTCTTGGCTTCTTTTTAATAATCTTTTAATATTTTATTTTTACTACTTATTGTTTTAATTACTCAATAACAACGAGGCTTCAAATGCGGACTTCTCATTAATTTTGCCAAGAAAAGGTATAACTATATTAAATAAATGATCAATATTCCTTTAATTAGATATTATAAAGATTTATAAGGTACCGACTATATTTACTTGACAAGCCTTAATATGAAATCCAAATAAGACTCGTGTTTCGTGTTATGCTTGCCGTCCCCTAAATATTTAACCCAGTCTTTTTTTAACCTAAAATAATTAATTTCACTCGAAAAATTAAGCTCAAAGTTAATTAATTTAATCAACCACGGTCCGTGGAAAGAAGAAGAGTCATTTGAATAGGACGTGAAAATGATCCCCTAACGAGCGCTGTACTTCATTCTTACATTAAAATGTAAACAACATTACCCTTTGCCCGCCAAGTCGTTGCACGGATCGCTATTTGTCTGTGACATTCTGGCGAGCAGACGGGCGGTTGGAACGCGGCGGTTAACCGTTTCCTTTGTTTTTGCAATACTGAAAGAAACTATTAATTATGACCCAGCTAGATGTCATTCGTTTACCGCCTTTACCGGTATTGGGTACCCTTATTAAAAATATAAAAATAAACCCCTTTCATGTATGGGAATCTATACAGCCTTTTAGCAGTACATGTACATATACTACGATGATGTGATACCATTATGATGTGCTCCATGCACATATTCGATAAAAAAAAACAACCACGTACATAGATATGTGATTCTAATTGAAGGGATGTTTACAAAAACAACACAACTGACTAGACTGGTTGACACCTAATGTCAATAGAAATGTTTCATTATAAGTGTTAACCAGTCTAGGCAGTTATGTTGTAAACACCCCTTCAATTATATAAAATTACAGTTTAAATAACATTTAATTGTTACATAGGTAGACCAAAAGGGTATGCAGCCTTAATCATTATTATTATAAAGAGCGTTACGTTAAACTCTTTACGTACAATCATTTAAAAATCGCCTATACTTCATAAAATCTGACAAGGAAATACCTCACCTTGCCAGTGAACAATGTAATTACTTAAAATCCTTAGTTTTGCGGCAAGTTACAACTTACTTACTTTCACGGTAAAATATTTCAGATAAAAAAATCATAAAAAATGTGTACTTTTACTAGCGTAACTCTGAACAGTTAAACACAATCCAATACGCTCCAAATGAACCATCCGGACTCCAACTTACTTGGATAGACGTCAACATCTTTAAGTGGATGAGCCAAAATGTAACTGGTAATTGTATTCTTTGGGAACTCTGACAACTTTACCATTACGTATGTGTGATAGCACCTTGACAGGAACGCTTCTCTGTCCACACTTGTTGAAATGGACCGTGCTAGTCAGCTATAGAGTTACACAGGGATACATCGTAAGTAAGATTGGCTGTCGGCTAAGGATGTGTGTTTGTAGTTTTAATCAGTAGAATGAGTAACAGAGAAAAGGCCGCCAGGGTCAGCGTTTAAACCGCCCGCCAGCCGCCAGTCTACCCCGTCCTCATAATAAGAGTACTCCCGTACTTCAGCGGTCATCTCCTCCGGAATCTGTCCCCAGGGCCCCGTAGACCCTGCGAGCTGGATTTATCCCAACCCTGCGACATTACCTCCAAGATGTTTTTAGCTTTGATTAGATTAAACCTGTAAAGTTTAGGGTTATCGACTGCGAGTGTGTAATTAAAGTGAGTTTCTCTGAAATTGTCCACGCTTAATTACTTACAGTAGGTATTTTTAAGGCAATCTTATACAAGTATAACTGAATACTTTTGAAAGTAAGGAATCTCAACGTATTACGTACGTTTTAGTTTGCTTTATTACAAACGCTCTGCTGAGTATTATAAAGTATCAAAACGCAATAACAGATCTCATGCCAGCTTTTAGCACTCATTGGCCGGGTCGTATTCTTGCATTAAGACGCGGTTTTCAAACCATGACCATTATTTAGGTCCATCTACGGGATCTTAATATTGTTCAGTACAATCTAAGTAAGTAATTTAGTACCTTTGCTTTAGAATATTTTAAAATTATCTCCAAAAATCTATGAATATTGGGTAGAGCTAATTTTAGAATAACCTAAAATAAACGTACGTCTAAGAATATTCCTAAGTACTCAAGAAGCTCCGCCTCTGGCATCACTTAAACATAGGATCCGCTTCTGAACTTTATGAATGTAAATTTCAATTTTGTCTAGACGCGTGAACGCGGGCCGTTTGCATGCAAACAAGATTCATTACTACTATCAACTTAAAACTAGTGTCGGGGGAAGAAGGGGAGTATATCAATTCGGCGCGTTGTAAAAACAGAGCTCACTTCTGTGAAGCAGACATTCCCGTTAGCGGGTTTGTACATATCCATTTTTTTATGTTACCTACAAAATTACCTACAATATATAGATAAATAAATTAAAGTACTCCCGAAAATATGTTTGACTCACTATCAGTGGTGAAGGTCTAACAAAGGCTGCAACAACTTAAGTCAAGCCCAAATAAACTGGAGAGGTGTGCGTCGGACATAACTACTTTTAGTACTTTTAAAGCGTTTGAGTCTCTATTGCCTGGGACAAAATTGGTTTGTCATAAAATCGATAGTCTTAACTTTAGTTTTTCTCTCAAACAGTAAACTTGATAATTTCAAAATTATGACCATTTTATGTCATATAAGAACGTAGGCATTAAATGTGTATGCGAGTAGGATTTTTCCTGAAAGTCGTATACATCTTGAAAGGTTTTGGTGACTTAACATTAACACGAAGCAATATTATCACCGATAGGCACATCTCGGAGGTACATCATTAGAAACGTACCTATATTTCAGAATCAAACCTGAATTTGCTAAGGCCCGCATGAAAAACATATAATAAACCCGCGCCCTCATTGGAAAGTCCTACGTCTGTCTTATAAGACAAATATCAATTTATCAATGTTGTACCACGAGTATTATTCGGTTACTTCTAAAGTTCACAGGCCGTACAAGAAGCAATAAGTATATTTTGATGTATGATTAGTTTTTTTTTTCAGTCAATACCACACATGGCGATTCTTTCCAATAAGTGAGATAAAAGTCCGGTAACATTAGAAACATTCGCCCTAAGTTCAAAAATAAAAATATGTTAAAGTATGTACGTAGATTTTTACATTTTATAGGATGCTTACAAAATACTTCGATAAAAAAATATCATAGGCATGGTTGTCCATACAAAATATGAAAATTCCCGTACATTCCCAATCCTTGTGAATTTTCACGAAAACGACTTCTCTCTTTTGTGTGTGTGTAATTGGTTGGTTAGATTTTAACCATGTTACAATTTTGTTTAGTAAAAATGTCCATTTGAGATACGGATATCTTTGCACCTCAAATTTATTTTTTCAAGAACTTTATTATACATATAGCTATAGGGTGCTAGCCCAAACGGACCCTTCAATTTTTGTTGTTCCGTTACGATGCGATACCGCGATAAATTAAAGGTAGGTACCTAAATCAAAATTACGAAGTTGCGGCGGTTTCTTAATTCTGTCTAACGACTGTGAAGACGGTCGAATTCTTTAATTATTTAGCTCTAATGGCACTGTCCTTTGACGGTGCGCTTTAATTTGGGATTCCTCCCCCAAATTAAAAATATAATGAGACCCGAGTCAGTGTTAATTGGAAACCGATCTGATATCCGCTGCCCTTTTTAGTTAAAAGTGTCGCGACACTGATTTTTTGTTACGGTTTTAAAAGGGGATTTTGATGCAAGCGTTTTCGCCATGAAGTATTTGAAAATGTACGCTATTAACAATAAATTTTTGTCATCACTATTTATTCAATAAAATCTATTCGATAAACTATTCATGAAGACAGAAAACGAGCAAAGGTCCTAAAGCGAATATTTTTTTTTTTTCGAGAAAACTTTCTGTAACAGTATTGTCTTCGGTTTCCGCGACTGTCACACATTTAAATAAAACAATTTAAACGGATTATATCGCGTATATTAATTATTTGAGCCTCCCTGATAACACTTCAATCCTTGCCAGAGAGAAACGATATTTTCCCAGAATGTTGCGCGAGGCTATTGAAATCAAAAAATATCCCAATTTCAATAGAGAAGATGGTTTGTCATTACCACCGGCTTGGGATCCTGTTGTACATCTTATCAAGGATCAAGCAAGACACAAGACTGGATGCCTTGGGCCTCGAACGGTGTAAAACAAATTAGTGTTAAAAGTAGTATATGTAGTTTTTGTTTAAAAGTATTTTATAGTAATAAATAAGGCAATCTGGGAGTTTTCTTTGGCGGTTCTTTCTCCTCAGTAAGCCTTTAGTGAACCGCTGGTAGATATTTTAAATAAATAATAAATGCCCTTCTGGCACATGTGTAACTGTCTTTACACATTAGGCCCATCTGGCATGTATGAACACCTTTATTTTAAATTAATATTTACAAAATGGGTAGTTTGCACAAATGTAACTTTGACAGAGAAAAATTGTGTTTTTCTCAGTCAACCTTTGACAACGGTATCTGTAAAGGTACTGAAACGTCAGGGAGGCTCAAATAATTAATATACGCGATATAATCCGTTTAAATTGTTTTATTTCTGTAACAGTGTTATGTAACTACATGGACTGTAAATAAGTTTGGTTAAATATATTTAAATATATCAAGGAGTTAATCAAGTGATAGGTACCTACTTTTTAAGATACACGGTGTTGTAAAAAGTATTCTTAATTAGTGTTACCATCGTTGGTCAATCTCCATAAATTCGTGGTATTGAGATTGGTCAGCGATGGTCAATTGACTTTTCCCATGTATAGCCCAAGTATTTTTTCGGCCCACGACATATTGCGGATTTTGGGGAAAATGATTTATTTTACTGGCAAGGACCATTTCTTCGTTACTGATGATTAAAGATATCGAATGTCACTGATGTTAATATTCCGTGAATTTTAATAATTTTGGCACAGTAAAGTTCAAACTATTTGCAGTGTTTTTATTCAATAGGATGTCATAAATATATTTTAGAAGAAAAACGAAGTAGGTACAGCAGCATTCTGGTAGACAATGCTTTGAAATTGGTTGTTGACTGCTACCGACATTTTATAATGCATATATAATTATGAAGTAGTGACATTAAACCGTATGAAAGCTGTTTGTACCGCTAGTATCTCACTATCAAACCTCAACGTGTTAGGCTATAAGTACGTAGATAGACTCTCTGAAAGTATCCTCCGGCCCACGGATTGAAATACATGTGCTATCTGTTTCGTATAAAAGGGGTTTTAGCCAACAGCTGTTTTAATCCTGCATTAACTACTTCAAGCTTTCCAAATAATCCATTCAAGAGTTGCACAACTATTCGCAAACAGATTCGTATGGCTTAGCACACGCGTCTGACGGATGGTGTTCATTTGTCCCGACAAATGGGGTTGCAGATTATCGCTCTTTTTACTTTTTTCCTCCTTGATTTGTCGCGGCTAAGGATTTAATGTGATAAATTTCAACCCTAACGATGTAAATCCTGCGGAATAATATGTTATGCGTCGTCTTAGGAAAAACTTAAAATTTGTTCTATTTTTTAGGATAACTGCGATGGCTTAAAGAACCTGCTTGATATATATATTAGCAGGACCTTTTAAAAAATCAACTAATGAATGATGGAAAACAACCTTTAAACCAACATACTTATCAAATACAAAATAATAAAAACATAGGTAGGTACTAAATTAAAGTAATATTATAGTATATGGGTAAGGCCGCGGAAAGTTACCAATTTGGACGTTTCAAATTTACCCAGCTGATTAAAAAAAACTGGTAACCCCTACTGTTTCAAAAATATTTTTATCATTGTAGATATAGGAATTCTCATGGTCGCAAGTAAGATAATTAATATAAACCCCTTTATAAAAATACTAAAAATATATTTCCGTCCAAAACGTAACGAAAGTTGGTTAAATTTTTCGACCACGAGTACTAAAAGCTGTTATTTTTATGATATTTGAACTTTCATGGGCATACTTTTGTTTTAAACTAAAATTTATGATATAAGGATAGTTCTACCGATTACGGAATAATGATAATATAATCATTTTAATTTTTTATCATACATTATTTTAATGGATCAGCATTCCACACTTATGTTACAATACTTTCGTGACGCTTTATGTAGCTTGTTTTTAAATATTTTTTGGCGAAAATACGTTTACGTGCACTGGCAACTCATATTCTAGTAGGGCAACACCGATGAGGAAGTCCAAATCTGTCAGTTTGTCAACAAACGCAATTCAAAGTAGACACAGTCATAGTTTCGTGAAAGTACCCCCAAAGTGTCGTGTGTGATTTTAGAGGTAAGGAGTGATTGTTTTTAATCAGTTTTTTTTTATACAATAGCGTAACGGTTTTCAAGCAGGTGACACGTATTATTGTATTAAAAATGTCTTTATTTTACCATAAAAATCCACTTTTTTTCAAAAATACGTTACACTTTCGTTACCAATATGTTACATTTTTGCAACATGTTACGTATTTTCTACGTAACATAACGAATAAATGTTGTAAAGGGAAGTGCACACAGAATATACTAACTTAAATGAGTTTTATTAGATTTTTAATGACACGAAAATATACAAAGTCGAACAAAACTCCTGTACAATAATAAAATAAATAAAAACAACATCATAATAAAAAAAAACTGTTTTAAGAAGAAAATAATTTATTTTCGACCTCAAGTCACAGTGGAATCAATGATTCTAAAGCTGTTTTATTGTTATACGGTCGTCTTGTTACTAGTATTTGGGTACCTGCAGTGAACAAATAGTAATTACTGCCACCTGGTACAAAATGAGAGGCTTTAAAACACTAGAGCGGCTTGGGTTTCATTAGGTCCATCACACGCGTGTTTGATTATATTGATTTTAATGTGCCATGAAAATTTTGTTTACAGGCAATATAAAGCTAATAATTTTATAATTTGATTTTTTTTCTTAGCTACCTTATTTAATGGGAATATTTTCCAGTATGATCTAAGCTTTATAACGACTTATGTAACGTTTTATGATAACATAACGTAAATCTTTTTATGTTACTTCTATGTCACATTGGTAAATTCCCGCGGCCTTACTCATATATACCCTATCGACCATAAGTTATTATTTATTATATGCCCCTTTAAAAATCAAGTATACCTACCTAACAATTATTTTGGTAATAAATAGTTTAACCCATGGCATATTTATATTAGTTACTAAAAAACAGAATATAGGTAATTATTGAACAAAAGACTAAAGTAAATTTATTTTGTCCTTGTTTAAAAACTATTCTGAAATGTAATGTCAAATGTTAGGCCCTACAAAATCATTTATACTGCGACTTATATTTCCAGAAGTGAATGATAAAGTAGCAACAAAAATGTAAGCTTAAAGGCAAAAAGCACCCTGAAAAATACATTCGCGGGACGCCCTATTCATATTCATGGGTCAGTTTTGTTTTGGCAGATGACAAATAAAAAACAGTAATAGATTCAGAAAACAAAATCCATCAGGTTGACATGCATGGCGGCGCGTGGGAGTGCCTTTCTGATCTACAGTGGGGTTATTTTTCTGTATAAATATTGAAAGAATTTTTTTTACTCGATTTCGTCATTGGGCGAAAATCTTGAAATCTTTTTTATGTTAATTGTTTATAGGTAGCAAGAAAATATTTTCCGTCCGAAATCTAGTTATTTTATTGTTTTTGATACCCATCGGACTTTAAGTTATGACGTGGTTATCCTGTATCAGAGATTTATAAAAAAAATATGATGCAGTTTTAATTAAATCTAAAGTCGATGCCATGGTTCCTAAGAACAGATTTCCCTATCTCTTATAGTTTGTAATTTCTTCCTACAGACCTATTTGGATTCATTACCTGGTATAAATCCATCTTCCTTATTACCTTATTTAAGATTCGTTTAGATATTAGCTGGATTAAAGTAATGACAGACCACCTGTAATGAGGCGCGAAATAGAATTTATAGCCTTTTCCGCCGGGTTCGCTCACTTTAAAACATATTACACTATAATACAGATGTCTATGTTTTAAATTAAGGGTACAAATTATTTCTGTTAAAAATTACATGGAAATCCGTTCAGATGTTTCGAGTAGTACTGTAGTACATGTACAAACATACAAACTCATCCACAAACCTTCGCGTTTATAATATTCAGTAAAAATAACTTCGTTTTTTTTTGTAAATTATGAAAGTTTGCTTATCTCAAAATCGTTTGCTGTGATGCTTACCTCAAAAACGTTTGTTGTAATGCTTACCTCAAAAGATTACACTATTGCTTCAACCATCTATGTACACTTTCCACCACTTCCGCATAAAAAGTAACGACAAAACTACAACAACCCGTATCCAGTCTACGCCAGTGCAATATTTTGCCCACCTTTGGGGTCTCCACATTATGCATAACTGATAAGCCATTCTGTATGCATGCGGTCCTTAGCTCTCGTAATGACGTCCCGGCCCTGGAGGATTCGCGGGATAGTTTTTGCTGGTATTTTGTCTTAACGAACTTTGTGGTTCGGTAGTGGAGATTTCTATGACTACGTGACGGGGTATTAGAAATGTATTTATTTCCAACATGAGTATGTTACAAGTACATAACCAAACATACACATTAAATACACAAAAAAAATACTGTTTTTAAATATTAAATATTTGTGTAAGTCGGATATAATCTCCTAATATTTTGGAGGGAACTATTGGTAATTTTGATAAACCATACGAAACGAACAAAATTATATTTAGCTTTTAGTTTAACTGCGTATTTTTGAGAGCACAACAATACGGGGCTCAATTCGGCTCAAAGGCCTTAATTACTAGAACTTATGACTAAACTTAAGACCTACAGGATGCCAACAACTTAATGGCAATTATTGTTATTTCTTAAAGTCCTGTCTTGTTCCTCTAAGTTATCTTATCAGTTTTTACAGGCCGTAGTAGTAGCATTGTAAGAAAATATGTTTGGCTACGGCACGGGACGAGGCTAAAAATATGAATATAGATTATTATCAAAATTGTAATATGTCCAAAGCCAGCATATCAAAAAACCATGCTTACTATTCAACTACAGAACTTTAATAAAGCACGGACAAAAACAAAACGGGTTACATCCATCCCGGGCGGATATTCAATTCCGGGACATGTCCAAACCAAACTTGGCCGAAACAAATATTTATCAGAACCTGTAAGGAATACGTAAAATGACATAAAACATGGCGGCCGGGGCCACAATGGCCCGTGATGGATTATTGCAACTGACCGCCTCTATTTCCTATCGGAATAAGGAATTACCATATGCGCCTCCTGGAGCGGCTGGATGCGGCGGTATGGAGGAGGATTTTGATACGAGTAGGGATTTAAATTCACAAACATTTGTATACTTGGTGGGTGGCCGTTTCTTCGGAGTAAAGATGTGCCGTTCTCGAGAACGTTCTTTCCCATACAAGTCGATAAACTTTTTCGGGAACGGCACATCTCTACTTCGGAGTAGTATTTTTGTAAAAAAATATCTTAATGCAAAAGAATTGTTTAATAGTGATTATTATATCTGGGGGCACGGTAGTGCCCCCGCCAAGACGAAATTTGTATTTACGTAACCGTGATTCTAAAATTATTTGTAGAGAAATGCCCAAAAATACAACGCAAACGCTATTTAAGTGATCATAGCATGATATTGGAAAGAAAAATATGTTTCACCACACACGCTCGGAAAACTCCGTTAATAGCGCGTTTAAAAAGTGAAAAAGTCATTTGAATTTCGAACACGATGAATGTGATTCTCTGTGATGCATGTAACTATTTTTTTTATTTTTAGTATGTGGATTTTTATCATTTGGTTTGGTTTTGAGTGTGTTATGTCTTTAATATGTTAAACTAACCTTTTTCAAAATTAAAGTTCGTTACATCTAGCCCGCACTATATGACAATAAAAATTTATAACCACTTACCTAATTTTATAAAAAATGAGACCGAACTAAAATCGTTCTGTACAAAATTAAAAGCTTATTTAGTCGATAAATGCTACTATACTTTAGACGATTTCTTTAATGATAAAGTGTAGAATCTGAAGTCTTAAAATTTTAAAATTTTGTATGTATAACTTACTTAAAAATAATAGCTATTAAGCTGTAGATGCCCTCTCATATTGCTGCGCCCTATTCAGGGTATCACATGTAAAACTGCCCTATATTGTACCTACCTTTATAGCTATGTGATATGCAATAAACGATATTATTATTATTATTATTATAACTAGCTGTGCCCCGCGGTATTACCCGCTCATCCCACGGGAACACTACATTTATTCGGGATGAAAAGTATCCTATGACCTTCCCCGGGACTGAAACTATCTATATACCAAATTTCATCTAAATCGGTTCAGCGGTTTAAGCGTGAAGAGGTAACAGACAGACAGACAGACAGACATACAGACAGACACACTTTCGTATTTATAATATTATAGTATGGATATAGGGCAAAATCAAAATGTGATTATTATATTTTAATTGTTCTTCTTGCATCTCGCATTGTCCTCGCAATAGTGAAGTGAAAAGTTATGTATTCCACACGGCTGCAAAATTGTTTAGCTTCTCGTGACTTGAAAGCCTAAATATGCTTACCATTCAACCATTCAATCTTGGATACCTTCGCTCGCTCAACTTTCATTTTCAACACTCGCGCCAAATAAAAACTATGCAGCCTTGCATAATAAATAACTATTATTGAGCACAAGCCCACGCCATATGATACTATCGGCGTCCCATCCGGCGGTCGGCGTCGCGGCGTCCGGCGCGACCCTTCAAAAAGTTTGATAATAACACCCGCGCCGTAATGTGACAGCCGATACGTCGCCGCCTGCCGCCTGGATAATTTAAACTGTCTGTGGCTAGGTTGGTAGACTTGGTAGTGATAGTAACTAATACTAGAACAAGTAATGCTTGCTAGCCACACGATTGTAATCACATTTTTATAGGAAAAATAGGATAGAGATGGTCCAAACATGAAGTTACACTCGATGACTGCATTGTTCCTCTAGTAGCGTCAATATGTAATTTAAATGCTCTATGGCTAAGTTGTTAATATCACATTTTCCGGTTGTCTTAATTCCATTACATAGTTTCCTTTAATTTTTTCATAGTACCGTTTGATGAGATGCTGGATACTCTGATTCATACCTGTTGGCAAAAAAGAGATAAAGTTTAGCCAGAAAGAAAGAAAAAACACGTTTGTACTTATTGATCTTGAAGACAATTTTAATTGGTTCCGACTTCTCGTCAATACGTGTGACACAACAGTTGCAGATGTATCCACTATCTCTGGAAGAATTATATCTATCACACTAATATTATAAAGGCGAAAGTTTGTGATTGTGTTGTGTATGTTTGTAATTTCTTCACGCTCAAACGGCTGAACCAATTTTGATAAATTTTGGTATGAAGGTAACTACCACCTTGGATTAAAACATAGGCTACTTTTTAACCCGAAAAAATGTAACTTTCCCCTAGGATGAGCGTGTAATACCGTGCGTCGCAGCTAGTACTTTAATAACAGCACAAAAAAAACAAATACCCTGTTAATGATAAATGAGACATTCATGAGGTGTTATTCCTGCTTTGCGGGATTACTCGTGTCGTTACCGGCCTAATGTCGCGAAAACCCCGCGTGACGTGACGCGACGGCAACTGCGGACACCATTAGTGGACATTAGCACTATTTTTTGGGGCGTTAACGTTGGTGTGCGAAGTTGTGGGAACGCTTCGCTTGCTTGCTTTTTTGTCTACTAATCTATAGTAAAATATTAAAGCAGTGAGAACAATGGACGCAGCTGAAAAATATATTCGTAGCGTTTAAGAAAAAGCGGGAATGAACCTCAAATAATACAATATAATTCTGCAACATTGAACACAAACCGAATATTAGGTACAAATATTATACACATTTGTAACTTTCGATCAACACAGGAAATAATAAATACATCGCAGTTTTTATAAATAATTAAACATAACTATGATTATTTTATTTAGCAGGTCTGTTAGGTGTCGATAATTTTAGTTCAACGTTATCTTTATAGTTTTTACTAATTGTCAGAAAGATCAACGAGTTGTATGTACCTCAATGACCTTTAGGCATCTATGGGTGCGGCGACTTGTAACATAATAAACATTCACGTAAAAAGAAAAGAGAATAAGTCTAACATAATTTTAGTATCAAGCAAGCTGGAAGAGTTCCAGCTAAGTGAATTATTGTATACCTCACTATCTGTTTGATACGAACTTGGAAGTTTGTCGTGTTCGAACGAAAATATTTGGGAGAAATATGTTATTTTTCACATGGGAACATCGGCTGCACGATAATCGGCGAAGTTTTAAAAATTGTAATGTGATTTGAAAATATATGATTGCTTTACGAATCTTATTGTGGAATGTTAAACTATCAGGGGGGTAATTCGACCAATTTTAGAGAGATGATGGAGATCTAAGACGAAAGTCTTCAACCAGTGCGTATTACCGGTGATGACCTACGGAGCCGAGACGTGGTCTCTAACTATGGGCCTTTTAAGGAAGCTCAGAGTCACTCAGCGAGCTATGGAAAGAGCTATGCTCGGGATTTGTCTACGAGATCTAATCAGAAATGAGGAGCTTCGTAGACGAACTAAGGTCATCGACATAGCAAACCGGGTAAGCAAGCTGAAGTGGCAATGGGCGGGGCACATAGCTCGAAGGACCGATGGTCGTTGGGGCAGAAAAGTTCTCGAGTGGAGACCACGTACCGGCAAGCGTAGTGTAGGACGACCACCCGCAAGGTGGTCGGACGACCTGGTTAGAGTTGCGGGGACTCGCTGGATGCGGGTCGCTGCTATCCGGCCCATGTGGAAATCTATTGAGGAGGCCTGTGTCCAGCAGTGGGCGTCCTATGGCTGAAATGATGATGATGATGGAGATCTCTCCATTTCATCGCCATCCGTCACTTTTGACGTGTCCCTACTTGACAAGTGGCAATATCCCTAGAACATCGCAACTTCGTCAATCCGGTCGCGCTTAATTTGCGTTTATTTTGTATGAGACGGCATAAATAACAGGCGCATACTTTAACTTGAAGTTCATCATGATTCAAAGGCGATATCACTATTATATAAAAGAGTTTTGACGTTTTGCGATCTCTCAAACGGCATTCTCGAATGAAGTCCCAGATAAGAGCAGCAGCGCTGACATTTTGCTACTACACATGTTTCAACTATTGTCTTTAGCATATTTTAGCTCTTTACTAGAGATGTGCCGTTCTCAAGAACGTTTCCCGATTTGTATGGGGAAGAACGTTCTCGAGAACATTTCTCATACAAATCGGGAAACGTTCTCGATAACGGTGCTTCTCTACTCTTTATTTATTTAATCGTATGGCAGGGTTGTACGTCGAATACAGCTTATATAGTAAGTTTGAGGCTCTTTACTATGCCGTAACGCCGAAGGAACGATGGACCTTTCTTTTGGCATCTCTTTTTAGAATAGATTAATGTCAATATTTCTCATCTCTGCTTACACACAGTCAAATCTGTGGACACATCTAATCGGCTAAGAAAAACATATTAGTCCTGATTTGGACGCGTACCTACAGGCAAACCCTAAAAAATTATCATATCAGTTTTTAATGTCAAATCTATATATATATTACGCGAGGCCGATTTTTGTACATCCCATCAGATCTACAGTTATGGTCCGATTTTGATAAATGATATGTCATTAGATTCGTCTCATGCTGGAGAGGTGCATAAAACTCTTGGAATTTTAATTTTTTCCTGAAAAGGTACTGAAAAATGGATTTGAAAAAACTACTGTGCGCTAACCACGTGACTTTGACCACGTGACCTGTGATCCCTATTTTGACATAAGATTACCAAATAATAATAAGCATGATTACGTAACACATCTGTAGTAAGCTGTTCAGCATGATGAAATATTATTTTTGAGTCGGCAACATAATATCCGCAACACTTAAAACATGTACGAATATGCAAAAATAATTTTACAGTTTGTTGACAATGAATGACAGTATCCATATTCTGACAACTTTTAATGTCTTTTTTATTGGGGGCAATTATGTCAATGCTCTAAATTGCCAGGTTGTTTATCTTTTTAAAATGTTGATATGGAAACTTTTTTCGCATACCTGTTAAAAATGTGGAGAAAAAAGCCGGTTAAGTGCGAGTTGGACTGGTGCTCAAAAGACTAGAAAAACTGACCGTCATTCAAGAATAGATTATTTCTATAGGCGAGTTTTACTCAAAGCAGAAAAAAATTAGTAAAACTAATTTAAACGTCATTCAAATAAGTAAATTTATGGTAGATTATTATAAATATGATTATATAAGTCCATCAAAAAAAAACATTCCAAGGAAAATGGCATGAGTTATGGTAAATTAAATGGTATTTTACAAGAAGAAACTTAGTCCTTCCGCTTGCATGTCGACGGGATGGGAAATGTGGTCGAGTTGAGAATATGGATGACTTATTGACAATGTAGCTAAGTTGGGAATGTATCCACATTGATATTATGGATGAGTTGGTAAAATGGACGAGTTGGAAATGTGGACGATTTGGGAATATGGACGAGTTAGGAATGTGGATGAGTTGGTAAAATTGACAAGTTGGTAATAGAGACGAGTTGGGAATATGGACGAGTTGGGAATGTGGATGAGTTGGCAAAATAAACAAGTTGGGAACATGGACGAGTTGAGAATATGGACGAGTTGGGAGTGTGGATGAGTTGGCAAAATAAACAAGTTGGGAACACGGACGAGTGGGCAATGTGGACGAGTTGAGAATATGGACGAGTTGGGAATGTGGATGAGTTGGCAAAATAAACAAGTTGGGAACATGGACGAGTTGAGAATATGGACGAGTTGGGAGTGTGGATGAGTTGGCAAAATTAACAAGTTGGGAACACGGACGAGTGGGCAATGTGGACGAGTTGAGAATATGGACGAGTTGGCAATGAAGACGACTTGGTAATACGGACGAGTTGGTGATATGGAAGATTTGGCAATAAAGACGAGCCGACAATAAGGACAAGTTGGTATTGTAGACGAGTTGGGTGTATCGTCGAGTTGGGAATATGGACGAGTTGGAAATGTGGATGAGTTGGCAATGTGGATGAGTTGGTAAAATTGACAAGTTGGGAAAATGGACAAGTGGGCACTATGGACGAGTTGGCAGTGAAGACGAGTTGGTAATACGGATAAGTTGGCAATGAAGACGACTTGGTAATACGGACGAGTTGGTGATATGGAAGATTTGGCAATAAAGACGAGCTGATAATAAGGACAAGTTGGTATTGTAGACGAGTTGGGTGTATCGTCGAGTTGGGAATATGGACGAGTTGGAAATGTGGATGAGTTGGCAATGTGAATGAGTTGGTAAAATTGACAAGTTGAGAACATGGACAAGGGGGCAATGTGGACAAGTTGGTATTATGGACGAGTTGTCAATGTGGACGAATTGGGAATATCGACGAGTTGCCAATGGAGACGAATTGATATCTATAAACGTTTTTTACTCTATATTTCATACAATTGAGTTTTTGTAACATTTTTTAGTATCAATATTGTGAAATATTTACGATTATAAATGAATACATAAACAGTTACGCACTCCATGATTTCCTTTTTAAAACCTGCGTAGTGAGAGACCAAATCTGTCGTTTCGATTCATGTGCTATTTCTGGAAATTGATAGAAATCGATCAAATCGATAAATTGATGTCCTGAAGAAAGAACAACAAATTAAAATTCACCAATCTTATGTTCGGTCCTATGAAAATATTATGTCAATTTTTTTTTTTAAGATATGGGACTATTGTAATGAATTATATTTTTCCATAAATCGAATAATATGCATTCTATTTGTGAAACAGATCAGCAGATCACATGTCATCAATGCACAAGTTATTTTTACAAAAGAGTTGAAAAAATTGACACGATGAAGCTGGCAGTTGGCTATCAGGCCTGCGCCTGCCTCTAGCCTGGCATGTTTTAACGTTTTTAGGGTTCCGTACCCAAAGGGTAAAAACGGGACGGGACCGGGACTTCGCTGTCCGTCCGTCCGTGCCTCCGTCCGTCTGTCACCAGGCTGTATCTCAAGAACGGTGATAGCTAAACGGTTGAAATTTTCACAGACGATGTAATTCTATTGCCGCTATAACAACAAATACTAAAAATAAAATAAAATAAATATTTAAGGGGGGCTCCCATACAACAAACAGGATTGGTTGCGTTAACTTTGCACCTCATTTGTATGGGGCGATGTACATACCAGGTGCAAACTTAACTTAACCACTTAAGGATGGAAAGTTTGTACGGAACCCTCGGTGCGCGAGTCTGACTCGCACTTGACCGGTTTTTTAAAACATCATTTTAATGTGTTTTTTTACAGTATTAATTTATTCTTCGTTCCCCAAAAACTTCTTATCGATAAAGTAGTTATTTTCTGTAACACTCTTTGATGCTCTAAGGTAACACTACCGGATTTCCATATTCTAGCGGCGGCGGTTCGACGCCGCAACGGGTCTCTAGTTCAATTTTATTTTATGTACCTAGTTTTGACTGCATGGGAAGAAACAACTGTGTATATAGATATATTTATAATCAGCGCAACCTCGTGACCTTACGACCGCCATTAACAAATAATTTCACACTCGAACTGCCACAAATCAAATAATCATTTGAGACGACATCGAGAACAAAGGTAATCTGATGCGTTGTGACAAGTCAGATGCTAATCAGTCAACCCTTTACGTCGACAAATCGGAAATTAGCTACGCATGAGCGCTCGCGGGTTAAACCCCACTTCGCGGGGTCTTTTCGACCCCCGAGGATTGCGCGACCCGGTCCTTTTCTTTGAATATTTAACAAGTAGCGTTTCACATGATCAACTGGTGAAATTATAGCGAAAAGGAAATTACTGTCGCTTGTCGAACTCTGTTTTGACAGAGAGCCTTTAATGGTACTGTTGGTTTAGTAACCTGCGAATTGGTGTGCTATATTTGTTTTCCCACATCTTTACTTCTTTGGAAATTTACCCAAATTGTTACACCAATAGTGTAAAAAATGGGTAGAAGTAGTATGGAATTTTAACATCGGTTAATAAAACGAATAACCTGGCTCGTAGATCAAATAATATTTTTTTATTTACCTTCATTGTCATTGCCTGGCGTTTTGACTCAGTTTCGCGATAGACCCGGTTTAATAAGTTTTAATTAGGAATGTGTACAAACCGCAAGAGATCAAATTCATCACCGGAGTGCAAATTGGAGTCACACAAAATGATTTCTTAGAAGCGCAGGCAAAAAGCAACAAATTGCTAAATTGAAGAGAATTATAATTTCTTTTTTTAACCAGGCCTTATCCGATGTAGTCAAATAAAAGATAAAAAATGAAATATCACCACATTTTTACATTTTCGAAAATACCCAATTTATGATTAAAATATACATTTGAAAAGTTCCTCATTCTAAAAGAGCTTAGGCGACAAGTTGGACAATTGGTCACAGTGCAGAAAATTTTACAGTCGGACTATTACTAAGACGGATGTGGTATGGAAATTGTACCACTGTTAGTTTTGTAGTTTGCGACTGTCATTTTTACACAAGGTGAAGTCATTTGCGTGGAGATTCTTAGACGACGTGGCTTTCACCTTTTTTTTTAAATTTTCAAACTAGTCTAAATAGAGTGAAGAAATTAGTTTAAACTTAACACTGTTTGAAAATGTTAAATGTTGTTAATTACGACCCTAGTCCTGATTTTGCTTTACCATCGTCAAAAACGTCGATAAAGGAGAACCGGTGTCAGGTTACCGTGTCAGGTGCTCGTCGATTACGGGCACTTTGAACACGTCCGAAACGAGCGGCGTCTTCGAAACTTGGCGCAAGGCGTTTGTAATTTGGATCTTCTGTAAAGTAACACGAACTTTCCTTAAATACAGATGACTATAAATGAACTATTTTATAACGGTTGACCGGAAAATTACTTTATTTAATCCGATAACTACTTAAATATGTACTCACGAAAGCGGAGTTTATTTTGGTTGCCTGTAAACATATAATAATAAGACTGAGACAATAAGACCTGTAAGACTTATACTAATTTACCTGACTCTATAAAACAAGAAGAAGACGATAAAAAGTATATAAATAAACTAAAGCAACTACTATTTACTAACTAAAGCCTATTACACGCTAAATGAATACTTAGAAGATAAATTATAAACACTCGGTAAGTCCTCCTCTCCCTAACATTGCAGTGCCCAGCCCAACAGGGTTCACAATCTGTACCTACTTTTGTGATATTTCAATAAATGATTGAGTATTGAGTATATTATCTAATGTTCAGTTCAGTTCAGTTATTTATTCATAAACAATGGACATTGTGTATGAAATATAAGTATTATTTTATAATACTAATAATATTATCTAACTATTATTAAAATTTTAAGTTCAGGCGACAGCACGTTTTTATACTTGAGTTAATAACCTCTTTATTTTAATCTAACATCTAGATTTCCTTATGCTGCTTTCCTTATTATTATCTCTTTTATGGCAGTTTTAATTGTCTTTTCATTCGTCAGTAGAAAAGTGCGTTGAAAGAAATCATAAAAACACGACTTTGATTGTAGCCGGGTGAGTTTATTTGAAACATTTCTTGGTACCACTTAAATTTCTGACGCAAATTCATTCCGCACTACTTGAAAACGAACCCATTTAGGGTAAACTGTACCTAAGAGCATATTTTAAATAATTAAAGGGCACCCTATGTAAACACGCATTCCTCGACCCAAGTGATGACAACGTCTTAAAATACGGCCGCCCTTTCTTGACATACGCTGACCTCAGGGGCCCCAAGGTTCATTATAATTAATAAATGACCCCCACTTGGACCCGAGTAAGGTATGTGCTTCTAATTAATAACAAATCCTGGCTGCTAACGTATTGTAATTAAAGATTGACGACTGATTTAGAACATAATATTAGGAAATTGAGATATTATAATACAATCAACGACAAAAAGTAAGTAAATTTTGATGTAATTTGTGTGAATGACTCAGGGCTGTAAAGACATACGTTCAATGTTCTTACCAAACAAATGGTGGCAGCTGCTATCATAATCATTCTCCATACATACCTACTATATAAGTCGTGCATCTTGTTGTTAAGATTATTTTCGAAATCGGTCCTGGTTAGGAAAGTGAATTTGTAGACTACATTTTGTAGTAGCATAGATGTGTACGATAGTATGATAGAATGTCATAGTGTAGTTATCAATAAAACCAGCATTAAAAAAAAACGTTTAGTCATTTGACAGTGGCTTGATTTAAACAAGAGTGCAAGGCTAAATGGCTTGCTAATTAACTGCCAGACTATCCAAATGATTACCAAAAAAAGGGTACTAGTTTATTTATTTCACAAAATGTTTTTTAGGCTCATTTTACTCAGCATCGTTTGTGTCCCAAAATGTTGTATGAAAAAAATGATTTTCCAGTGCGACACGTTAAAAAAAAACATTAATTCTGAACGCCGCGACGATGTGGAATGGAAATTTTGGAACGTATTTTTCTTGTGTGTACAACATATTTTTCGTGTGAGTTTAAATGTACAAACAATTCTGAAAAAGATAAACCAAAAAAAAAACATGACGTAGACTTTGTTTGGAAAACGACCATCCTCAAAACCTCTTTTAATTCCCATTGAGAACCAACCATAAACGCCATTTAAAAATAATTTATCGCGACAAAAACATCGCTACGATAATCTGCGTAATCGCAGAACTTGGCCGACGTACACCCATTAATTACTTAAATTTAATTCATACAAGCCGCCACTATTTACATTCAAAAACGGCTCCACCCGCATGGGGAACCCTTGCCGGCAAACTTGGCTACCCTAAGATGCTAACTCCTAAGTAGACTTTCTTTGATAGTGCGCTCCGCTGACTTTGAATAAAGGCCACCGGGTCGATAAGTTTTGATCTGTAATTTTATAGCTTTGAAGCCGCCCCTAGATTTGCGAATTGTGGCCTATTGAACTGTCTTGGCTTTGTTTTGTAAGAAACCGCAGCCGTCTTGGAGGTATAGCTATTAACCGTGAAATAATAAGATGTTTAGTTATATCCAAGTATAATAATAATAATATACTATTAAATAGAATTTAAAAAGGATAGTGTACATGGGTTCAAAAAAATAATAACGAAAATATGCTGCTTTATTTTTGATATTATGTTTAAGTTTCTTTTCAGCCTCATGACGCTAAAATGGCTTGAAAGATGTCTACTATTTTTGGTACACAGATCCTTATAAAATACTCTTGATGATTAAACTTAACTTACCGTATAGCAAAAAAAGCTTACGACGCCTTCAAATTTATTTAAAACCCAAACGGGTAGAAATTGCAACGGCGTTCAGCAAAAGTAACGGGCAGTGAAAGGGTCATGTTTTAAAAGTCAGCCTCAAAGTTTGTGAAGACTGCGTCGGCATTCAGTCGGGAAGTTTCTAAGACGCGATAATAAATCTAATGAGCGAGTACAAAGATCAGCGGTCCCGGGAAGGCGCAGGATTAGCCTTTATCTCGCTGCACGTAAAACGGTGATACTTATATGAGTGCCCCTTTTATTGCATTATACGGGGAAGGGTTACCCTGCCCTCGGAGGCCCAACGTCTCACGAATACGGGAAGAATTTATAAATAAGTTAAGCGGGGGCCCGCCTTATTCTTCGCCTACTTTGTTTATCATATTTAAATTATTAGAGTCAGATGTGGAACGTGTACCTAATTGCTGTACTTTGTTAAGATAATGTACCTTTGGCGCAACTCCACTTTTGTTTTCTTGTTTTGGAGCGATATAAATTCACAGGAGAACGCCGGTAACGCCCAACTTTCGTGTTCTGTTTTTGTGCGGACGCTCCTTTTGGAGGGAAATAAAATTTGTTATGCAGCCGTTTGGAGGCCGTAGGTGCTTTAAGATAATCGCCGAGTTCTTGCGAGGTTGGCGACAACCGAGAACTTTAGGATTTACCAACGCCTATATTTTGATCGTAGATCGCGTAGTTATATTAATAACAAGTATTATTTTCATATAATATACATCCATACATATTATAAAAAGAGAAGTTCTAAATGACTTATCAGCTCTTAACTCAAGACTGAACTGTATCATAGCGCTTCCTTAGACACTATTATATAACTAGACTTTGTTTTTCGAAATTTTCACAGAAGCAAAGCCATAAACGAATACCAGTCATCTTACATTAATATAAAACCGAAATGAGCAGCAAATTAGCATATTGGATGTGAATCAAAATAACATCTTATCATGTTGAAGCGTTTCAAAACATTTAAGATTTATTCAAGAAAACACTACCTTGTTCATAGATTAACATTATTTCTTCCATAAATCAAATTTAAGTGTTATTTCATTTCCTAAGGAACCCTCGCATGCGGCACACGCGTCGAACGAATAAGTAATTGAAATTTGAGACCAACTTTTGATTTTACAGAATGATTTCACCCCACTCCTTTTGAAATTATTATGAATTTCCCTTCCTTAAGGGACAGGCACGTCTTGAATAAATGGCTCACCTTTTATACGACGGGAAACTGCGGAACTGTTTCTTGGCTCTTGACATTTATATTTACATAAGAAAATACATTCTACTTGATTTACTATTACGCAATCAGTTTTGTTGTTTACCGACTATGTTTGTTCAATTGGTTGACTGAACATAATATTTTTATAAGCATGCCGCATTAAATTCGGGGTTGTTAAAAATAACAGCGAAAATAGATGTTTACAATATTAAATACTAGGAAACTAAGATACGCAAAGTTTTGTTATTCTACTGTACATTTGTAAAGTTATTAGAGTTGTAAAAGGCGGGGTTTCTAAGTACAGGGAGTTAGTTACAGAAAAGAGTCGGTCCCTGCGATGTGAACGTACTGGTATTTTTATATGTAGCTGTCTAAACTACAACAATATAACATTAAACTAGTGACATCTACGTTGTAATCCGAAGATTGTAATTCGTGCAACTATAGCCTCGGGGATCCAAAGTAAGGAGCGAGCGAACTAGTGGTGTTAACATTGTTAGGGCGGAAACAAAATGACGATATTGATGCGGTGTCAAATTTAGCGAAATGTTGTAACTTCCATTAGCTAAATCCCTACACATCTAAACTATTATAAAATTCAAGATTTGTATTGAAAATCAGTTATCTGTGGAGAGGGGTCATGATTTCAGGAAAAATCTTAAAAGCGTGATGCAGCATCGTCTTTTTTTTGTACGGGCAGTCTGGCGCCATCTGTTGGGCATAATTTCCTTTGTCCACGCAACACGCCTAAACGACTGGACAAATTTCAACCAATTTTGGTACGGGGATAGCTGTCCAGCTATCCAAAGATACTTCAACCCGACTACGGCAGAGACCAGTTAGTAAGCCATACTGGCCGAGTAGGAATTAGACGGACCGAGCCGTAGGCGAGGTCCGGATATAATACGAGGCCAGGATGGCTCTTACGGTCGAAGCAAGTATAGAGCTTTTCTCAAAAATTAAACAAGAAAATTAGATTAAAATTATATTAAAATTATATTTTGTAGGTGACATTCATATTCGGCCATTTTCCGATGAATATTTTTGTTATATCCCACTTTTATTATTACACATTGTGATATTCGTCGTCACAGGCACCATTAACTCCCATGATAACAACCTATATCAAAAATAATTATGAGTTTATACTTGGATTAAAGATATAGTTATATCGTTATCAAATAGTGGCAGCATTTATTTACCTTCATCGCCAAAATGGTTATCATCTAGAGCTTGATTTAAGAACTTTTCTATATTTTGCTGCTGAATATTTGTGATTTCTTTCCTTTGTAGCCATCAGATTGTCTCAGAAAGATTGAAATATTCTGACCTTATCACACATTATCTGACCAATTATTAACTTGATTTTCTTCCTTCTATTTAATGAATCTCTTGTATTCTTTTTTATATCTCCTTGGATTTAGTCGGTAGTAAATTATTTTAGCTAACTCTGCCTCCGCTTTTAAGCATGGAGGAGTGCCGTCTATTCGGAATCAGACTCGTCTGAACTCATTTTTGCTGAATTATTGTAATAGATCACACAAACAAATTTCAAATGTTTGTCTTTTAATTTAAATTCCGCCTTAATTTATTTTTTTATAAATACTGCGTTTAATTATTTGCACTGTCTCACAAATCTAAGTCTCAAAGATAAAATTAAATTATTGTTATACATTGTTGTATTTTCTAACTAATTTTCATATCATAAAGCTTACCTTAAATTTTAACTCCGAGGTTTTTTCTAAACGACACAAAAAAGGAAGGAATTCCGAAATATCATTGTCATTTTACACAGCACAATTATGAACTAAACGCTGCATACAAACTTCCGTACTAAACCTTGTCGCTACTTTTTTTTTTTAAATATGCATCTTGAGTTACTTTTATACTGCCAATAGTGATAACCTCTTTTTATTTTACATTTGCTCTTAGTGTAAATTGCAAGTGTATACTGCAATGTCGTCTCTTTCTATTTAATCTATGAAAAAGGGACACCACTTTTTAATTTCTACAATTTGCTGTCGCACTGTACTTATAATTAAAACAATTTGTGGAATGCATCCTTTTTACATTTATATACGACCTCATCGCCTTCACATCCTTAGTTTTTTTATAGGTCGGTGACGGTGGTTTCATTTCATTTCATTTCAAATATCTTGATACGTAATAGGAATTACATACTTACTTACTGAACAAATATTGATTCCAAATTTAAAATCTCGCTGTTTACTGGACACTTCTAAAAAATCTTCGGTATGTTCCACTTACTGTAGTCTATCTAGCGATGGTAAGGCAACATTACATGCAATTTTTGAGAAAAAAAATATTACGCGTACGAAGTTTCGGGCACTTAATACATAATAACACTAATATTGCTGTTTCCTTTATTTTGTGGGTGAATTGCCATGTTCACACTGTGTTTAATTACTAAAAACGGCTTTATCTTGTTGCTTCCCCTGAAATAGAAAGAGAATGTAGACAAAATCATTTCAAATATCTCAAATGTAAGCTCAGGAAATGTTAAACACGTAATAATAGGAAAGCACGTGCTTGTTGCAATCCGAAACATCATTAAGGCAACCGTGCGGAGCCGCGCCGTATTTCAAAGCACCAGGTAACGGCTGAGATCACAGACGTTGCCAGCATCCTTTATTCGACGATTAAAACTCGCTACAAGCACCAAGATGTCTACAAGACCAATAAACAAGCCCCGAACGTGGCGCGAACGCCCGAAGTTTCGAGCGCGTGTTGAGTGCAGAGGACCAGTAATGAGGGTTGGAAATTTCGGCACATTGCGGCCCAAACCGCACGCGGCTCGGCTTATTATTAATTCCGTAAGACGTGGCCCCGATGTCCAAGACGTGCTGAGATTTGAGACAAAAGTCGCAAGGGCGGAAGGGACGCCCCCCCATCTCTCGACACGTAGGAGAGGAGGATTTACAGGTGGTTTTAATAACGCTCGCCACTAATGTCGCGAGATGAATACTTAATGGACGGATCATCGGGATTCTGGATTTGACTTCGGTTAATGAATGCGTGATAGCGTCTTGACTTGTACAAATATAAATAGACAAGTATAAATAGCGGCAAGAGTTTTGGCAAGAGCTGTTGGATTTGCGATAGGAATTAAGAAGATTCTTGAATACTTTTGCTGAGTCATATAAAGCTTAACTTCTTAAGCTTGGGTTCTTTATCTTTAGATCATCTTGGTTGTATCAAATTTATGGCTCCCGATGAAGAAAAAGAGAGAAGGTACGTTAAAGAATATATGTGTGTAGCTTTCTTTATGTCCGTGTCCTTAACATGAAATCTGATGTAGATCTAGTTTTTTGTTTCAAAGATAACATAATCAAAATGTGGTGTTCTTAGCCTAAGTCAAGTTTTCTCTCCGACTGACTTTCTGAGCGCAGCAAGCCTGTAACTGTAACGTTTTATCTGTCTTCTGTTACAAATACATAAAGTAAGAATTGAGTACACGATGCATGAATAATCACTTTAAACATACAAAACTCTCAAATTCGAATTACATCAAAACAGATTCAGCATTTTGTGAGTAGGTACTCCAAAATTAGACGCGTAAGAGGGATATTAAGAGGGCGCCGAGCGTTTGCGACTGAACCATAGAGCGCGGGGAATGCGTATTTATATCGGCGCGCGGCCGCCATAGTAAAAATGTATGGAGAATTAAAAGCACTTTTTGATAAATCTGGAACTTTAATACCAAACAATAATTGAAATATTTGATGCGGACAAATTGTAATGTAAACATTCATCTTTTTTTTGAACTGAAAATCAGAATAGATTTCCATTGTTAAAGTATAAAAAAACACTTAACGCCTGCTTACGATTTTACAATTTTCGTCCAACTTTACTTAGTTCTCTAGGGTAAAATATTAATAATCTTATAATTTTTCCACGGAGAAGTTGTTAACACATTCCTCGAAATGCTAAATATATAGTTTAGAAATTGATTAAACAATTAGTGTTGACGTTATCTACTTAACGGCAACTGCCTATTTTTTCACATTTCGCTCGGTGCAGTCTTAAAATACTCACGATAGTTTTCTGTGTACTGTTACATTCATAATACTTATGTATGGATTTAATCTGTTTGCTAAAGTTTTGGCTGCTGTTCTGACGGGCGATTTACTTACAAAGTGTGAATCCCTTTAAAATGGCTTCTCTGTCGGGTGCTCTCAAAAACTCGTTAGAGACGCGAGGGTCACGTCTCGAGACAAAATACCGGGGTTAATGCGAGATACATTGTTGCAGTGGCTTGCTGGAAACAATGTCGCCATTACTTGTAAAATACTACCATTCGGATATAGGTTTATGCGGGTTGCTTTTCCGCAAAACGCCGAATATTTTGCGTGACGGATGGCACTACTCTGGTCAATCCAACTCCACCAGAAATTTTAGTAGACCTGCCTGGTGTTACCGACAACTTCTAAACTTTTTTGAACTCCCTTCTCTTTGTCTTGGCATTTACAAAACTGACTGCGACTTACTAATACCTGTTCTCAGTGTGCAACCAAGCATAAACATGTTACCAAATTCACCATAAAGATCAAAATCACCCGAACAACTATACCTACTATTTGTGAAATGAATCAGTGCTAGTTAAAATATTTGAAGTGAATAAAAATCAATCAGTATAATTTGATCGCTTATTTAGCCATAAGACCGTTTGTTGTTTACCTCTGCCTGTTGCTTTCTAATGTAGGTAATTCATGTTGTATTGTTCCGTGTATTCGAGGTGTACAATAAAGTGTATTTGTATTGTAATAACATCCTTATATGTTACTTCTTACTTCCGCTGACGCTACAACCCTTTGTAGGTCTAGGCTTCCTCCACCGTCTTCCTCCAGTTGTCACTTGTCACGATGCCTGGCGACCTTCTTCCAGCTGCTAAACTTCCCCAGTTTCGTGAGATCATACCGAGGTCGAACACAATATGTATTATATTGTAATCCTTAACTTTAAAAGGATATTGTCGTCGAAAAGTAGTTCCTTTTAAAATTTATTTTTTTCATATAATGACGAATGTATTGATAATTTCAACCAATTTTTTGAAGTGAATAATACTTTTTCCCGAGTTCTAGGTAGTAACGTAGCTATTTCATGGTTCCATTGCGTGCAGTTGAAAAAAACTAATTTTCCACGTGAATTTTGTCAATTTCGAGTAGTTTTTCGAACAAAAATTATCAATGAAAAATTCAAACTGTAGGTTTCAAATATATATCAATAAATCCCGATAGCCCTGTTCTAGGTAGTAACATCAATAATATGTTAAAAAACATGTTTGATCATAGAGAAAAATGTGTAAACAATCAGCATTTTAAAAGGAATAAGGCCTCTTAATAACAAAGTTCTTCGTGGTGTCATCATGCCATGAATTCACTACACAACGCATGGCTATAAATGCCATCACATTGTTCTACGTAAAAATGTGTTTGCCCTTACTACAAGAATTAACTAGAAGTATTGACAATAGCGATGTTTCGGAGTCGTGAGCGGCACACTGACGGCCGATTATGGCCAAGAGCCCGCAGGGGAGCTATTGAGCGTGCTAAAGTGTCTATATGTTATCGTGAAAGACGTTTGTAATTGATTGTATTGCTGAAAAGATTTCGGGAAGACTTACCTTCTGTGTCTGTTAGTCTTGGCCTTATTCGATGAGGTATTAACCCCAATTTTGCAAGTTCTCAGCGTCATCACAGCCATATAAAGGACGCACTACGATTTGTTATTCGAGGTTGTTTTTGAAGGAGATATGCAACAATATTAAAATTATGTATCTATATTTTTTGCCTCTGTCCTCTGCACTTTAGTGACGTGACACACGCGGTCGATTGCCAAGAGCCCGCCGGGGAACTATCGAGCACGTTAAAGTGTCTGTATGTTACATATCGTGAAAGGCGTATGTAATTGAGTGTATTGCTGAAAAGCTTTCGTTAAAGTGTTAAGCGTCTGGAGATGGTCATTTAGTGAATTGAATGAATTAATAAATTGAATTTATTTTATAGTAGCGACCCACCCCGGCTTCACACGGATGTAATGCTGATAAATTATGCATGTATTATACATATAAACCTTCCTCTTAAATGACTATCTATTAGTTTTAAAGATCTGAGCATACATAGGGACAGACATACAGACAGTAGGAAGCCACTTTGTTTTATACTATGTAGTGATAACCAAGGACACATATCTATTTTATTGGTAAACTTACAAACTATGAACTTAAATACAAGTGCTTTTGTTAATAGACTCAACCTCATAATTAATAGACCCATTTATTGGTGGTTTAGCATTTTCTTTATGTAAAAACAATCGCTGAAATGATTCAAAACAATTCATTCAGTCTCAATTCATAGCCAGAGATACTCGATGAAGTGACCTACAATAAATCTAAATCATATAGTCCGTTTAGACAGACTTAAGGTGCCAAAGATAAACTAACACTATATACTAACCTAAATATACACAATTTTTTGACTGTTTTTCTTTTGAATTAAGCTAACTGAGGGTAAAAAGTTTATTAGGGGTAAAAAGTTTGTTATCGCGTGCACAATATGTTCAAATCCTTAAGTATTTACGTATTGTTAAGGACTAAAGTGTAATAACGAATAAAAGCATAGCTATAATACTTGCCTCCTAAGCATTAACAATATAGTAAACAGTGTTCAACGAGTAATAAATACGTACCATCTCACGCAATAGTAGCGCCATCTCTCGCAATATGAGGGAACTTGCTACCAAGGTCTTCTTACTTTTCCCATCCTGCTAGACAACATTTAAATACAGGCGCGTTTTCACTAAGTGTTCTGAACTTTTCTAAGCCATCTTATTAAAAACCACAACAAAAAAACTTGTGAACAAAATAAATGTTTGTTTGGAACACTAATTGATAACGCACCGTAAGAGCATCTGACTGATTTGATTCTAGTACCACGGGCATTTTGATATTCTAGACCAAGCAGGGTTTAGCATAATCTGAGTTTCTTGAGTGGCGACCGCGTACCAGAAAATGCAGCCTGGGAAGGCCCCCTACTTCGCAACGCTAAAATCACATTTTAATTTCAAATTGTTACATTATACCTAATTATATAAATAATAAATTACAAAACACTCTAAAAAAAAGAAGCAGTGCTGCGTTGTTGTCACTTTGATGCTTACATTTACTTAAATACTTGCGCGATAGAAATAATTTGTAAAGTAACGGAAAAAACTCCCTAATCACACAAAACCAACAACACAAAGCCAGTAAAACAATAAACGGTTCCTTTTCCTCGAGCTCACTTCTTCACCTCGGACCAATAAATAACAATTAGTCGTTATGTTTCAATCGCGGCTCGTACATTACCCGACCGTGAAATATCGTCCGGCCGGACGCCGGAAAGAAATATCGCCGTCGACGCCGCCCGTTCCGGCTAGTGTTGGGAAGTTATTAGAAAGTTATCGATAAAACGTATCGGAACGTTAAACTGGTGTTTATTTATTTATTTACATTTTATTGCACAATACCTACACAAAATAATTACAAATGGCGGACTCAATGCCTTTAAGTCTTTTCTACCATTCAAGCACTTATTATTGGACTTTTAAAATGTATGTCACTAGGAAGCACAGCATGATTGTGTCCATTTAAAATTATATTAAATGTTCCTTATATTGAGTGTTAAGTATACTATTAAGGTATTCTATGCGGAAGCCCTTTGGCTCTAAGAACTTTTACATTTCACCGAAAAACCATTGAGCAGATTTTTTTTTCCTCTTTCAAAATTCTTGCAAATATCATCCTATTGATTAGGTTAGGTTTGTTTTATAACAATCTTAAATAGATTGCTAAGAAAAATACTTTCTAAGAAATGATTTTTCGGCGAAATTAAACATATAGAGGAGGAGTCAATATAGACTCATTCTATGCGTTTGATTAACTACAAATGTTTTTCGATTCGCACCCGTCAACCCGTCGCATTGCTGTATGATGATGTTTAGAGTGGCTCCTTGTGGTCTGAAATCCATAAGGTCACGATTTGTTATTCGTTTTTGTCATATTTATTTATTTTTTATTTCATATTCGCAAATCCATTTACCTACTTTTTCGATAGCTTATCCCCGCACTATAACTAGTGTTTATAACTGAACAAATCGTCACGTAAGAGACCGGCCGCCTGCCGCGCGCTTAATCACTTAACACTCCGGATTAACGACAAATTTATCGTTCGCACCAAAAATGCGACCATTTCTGCACCGGGCGGAAGATTGATGCGATTTGGATGGCCGCTCTGCTTGTTTGGGCGAGCAGACGTTACGCTTAAACAAGGATAGGTACAATTCTAATTTATTAACTATAAATTGTGTTTACAAAATTTAAATACGTAAATTTTTTTAAACCTACAAAAAGTGCCCTCGACCCTTCAGTGGCATTACGTCTAGCATAACTTGGATACGCGACTCGTTGTCGCGCGGCAAATACTAGTTGTCACTGTCCTTTCGATATCGAGCGAGCAAGACAGGAGCCCTCCGAAGTCGCAGCAAGATATGCTGGTCTAGAGTATAATATTTAATTAGGAAGTTGACCATGTTTTACTAAAATATTAGCGTTTTTAAAAGTGAATCCTGGTAATACGCGGGCTGATATTCTGCAACTCTGTTTTATAATGCGCCTGTTTGTGCAACAACGTAATGGCGCTACTCTTGGCAACTCAACTCTAGCAGAAAGCCAAGCAGTCTCTCGAGGTTGCTGACAGATTCTGGGAGCGACCTCGGAGTTCCTAATAACTAAGTTATACTAAATTATAAATACAAATATCAGATTACTGAAACAGATATTTTGGCGACGCGGTTGGCGGAGTGGTAAAGCAGCTGCATACTGAGCCGGCGGGATCCCGGCCAGGGCAAATATATTTGTGGGTCATGGTTGTTTTATGTATTTAAGTATATGTTTGTCTATATAAGTATGTTTATCGTCGCCTAGTGTCCATAACACACGCCTACTTGAGCTTTCTATGGGACTAGATCGATTTGTGTGAGGTTGTCCGATATTTATTTATTTATTTATTATTTTATTTATTTATTATGTATTAGAATTGCCCCAGTCTGACGTTATACTAGATTCCTAAAGGAATCAGTCTTTGTATTGTAGCCATGTTTGTATAAAGCAAACATAGCAGTTGGACCACCACCGGTCACGCTTCATAAGGGTATTCTTACACGAGTTATCCGGTGCAAGGGGCGCAAAACCCTTTTTGTACACATGAGGCTTTATATGGATGTGCAGTTTAAGTAACAAAAAAATTGTAGATTTTTTTTCTGCGAAAGACGAGTTTCTACGCGCCTCCCTCCGCGAGTTTCTACGCAGTTACCTCCTCATCCGTGTGACCCTTATCTTTAATTAATCGAAATTGGGTTAATATGCTTTACCCACATAACTAACCGAACCTGTACGATTTTATTGAATAAAAATATAATAATGGTGTATGTAGGTAGGTACTTAATTGGCAAGAAAATATATGCGAAAACATCCGGAATTAGGATATGCCATTTTTTAGGACCTATATTAATTCCGAAACCATTTCTGGGAATAGGGCGCGTATAGGTACTTTCACTTTTCCATGCCATTTTGCAGTAGGTACAACTGGTACAAGTAGTCAACTGTCACCACAAAATGCTTACTATGGGGGACGGATGAAAATTGTCTCTTAATTTGACCCATATTTTAAGACTTAAAAAAAATGTGGGTTGTTTTTTAGGATTATCCCAATTCAGACATTCGGAAGAATTAATATAGAGGTGCTTAGCTCGCTCGGTCAATGATGGCCAGAAAGCCGATCCACATGTCTCCTCACTCCACCCTTTTCTTAACAGGACAATTGTATTTGTACGACATCCGACGATCAAAGCGATAGCCAATAAAGAAATAGTTGATTTGCTTCGTAAATACTACATCGGTCCGAATACTTTCACAAGAATTCGGGGGAACTCATTGATTTGCTTTAGGTATTTAGAAATTTGATAGGATTGTTTGGATTG
This sequence comes from Apotomis turbidana, assembly GCA_905147355.2. Taxonomy (NCBI): domain Eukaryota; kingdom Metazoa; phylum Arthropoda; class Insecta; order Lepidoptera; family Tortricidae; genus Apotomis; species Apotomis turbidana. The sequence goes on along the minus strand of LR990288.1, from coordinate 19,847,960 downwards.
CTGTTTCAATCCGAATTTACCTGGTCCTGTTTACATTACATAGGCTTAACAATATAATCTTATTTAACCGTTTTTATTTATAACACAAACAATACAACTACACAACACCATACAACAGAATTACAATTACTCCATAAAAAATATACCGTTTTTTTTTTTAAGTGTATGTCTACTTCTTTATAGATAATTGTTTTTTAGGCTCTAGGACCTATTAAAAATCCTTTTGCACATACATGAAAAAAGTGAACCAAAACATTGTATGAAAGAATATTTTTCCACCAGTGCGTCACGTTCAATGAAATTAAAAATAATCATTTAATACGAGACGGACCCAAATGAAATCTAAAAAAAAAACAAATAAAAAATAAACTTAAAGTACACTTTTCGAAAAACGCTCCTACTCTTTTTACCGAAGACTGGCGCAATTATAAGTAAAGCGTTAAAAACACTATTGTTTTTACTTAATTTCGCAACCCAAAAATGTTGTCTGGAAGAGATCGCTCTTTAGCGATAAGACCGCCTGTTGTTTATGTACCTCTATTGAATGTTACGTGTAATCTGAATTTATTTGTATTTATTTCTCGTTGAGGGTGCAATAAAGAATATTCCATTCTATTCTATTCAAACACTACTAAATTTTCAAAAAATATAAATGTGAAGTCACTCCTAACTTAAGTGTTGTGAACTAAATAAGTTTAAGTATTGAAGTATGATATCAAAAATCCAAATAAAACAATGTCTTGAAATAAAATATTATAATTAAATTTACATTCGAAAATACTCACCTGGAAAACACCACATTTTATTTTGTATGTTATGTAAAAATAAATTAAATTAATCAATTCCATTAATAATTTATTACTCGTGCACTAAAACACAATATTCTACAAACAGTACGACATTGAGATCAGCGCCATCTATGCAAAACTAATGGAATCACGTCGAAATCAGGCTGGCGAGGGTAGTCCACTGTGGAGGGTTGGAAAACTTACTGTGCTGCCGAATGGCGTGTTTCTAAGTCTTCACAATTATTGCTATTCAAATGAAGCACTTAACTCGCAGATCTTAAAACTAAATTTAGAATATCACGGATTTCATTTGTTTTTCTTTTAGTTTTAACGTTGATTTCTTGATTCTTCTAAGTGGCCAGTATTTAAAACCATTTTAACAAATGAATAACGCGTTTGTCCGAAAATAAGTTGTTTTTGTGTATCTTTTAACCTAGTTTTTCCGCTAGAGGCGCTGCAGTCGGGGAAAACGGAATGCTCAAGGACAATCGAATCCCTTTGCCCCTTCAAGGACTTTAGTAGTCATTACATCACGTTCTTTGTTGCATACCAAACGTTTTCCCTATTCCCGGAATAATGTTACATCAAACGTGTGGAGATTATTTTGGGAGGCGTTTTTCGAATGAATTGGGTTTCTTTATGTCTTTTAGACGCGTCTTGAATGGTGGGGTTAGTATTGTATGAAAGTGATGTTTTTTTATATTATGTTCTATTATAATATGGGAATAATCTGCTCAGTAGAAGTCGCTTTATAGCACGGGTTTGCGTAGTAAAATAACAAGGCTGCTACTGTTCGTCTGTAAGATGTTTGTTTCAAAATTAGTTAAACTTCTTTGTGTCCAATTGAGCGAAGATTTGGCATTTTTCTGTAAATCTCGTACATTTCTGATAACCAAACACACCCTGATTGCGGTTACTATAGGTTGTACGTATATTAGGGATTCATGTTTTGATGTTCACTAAAAATAACGGCGCAAGCCGGTATAGATTACTTTATAAAAATATCGAGCTAGTTATACCTACAATTTACTTGGAAAATAGCCGAATCTCATACTTCTAAAATTATTAATTAGGTCGATTTTTACTAATAATAGTACAACGTTTAGTCTCCTATATTTATTTTAAGATGTTTACTGGTCCGGGGACCAGCTCACTCTTTTATTTATTTATTTATTTATCTCGCTATAAGGTGCGATCATGTGCAAACCGCATTCATCGACTCTGTGCGACCTTCACGAGGTCATCCGTCGCCAAAGGGTATCTGTAATAAAATAATGAAAACCTATCCAGGTTGAGGTTTTCAGACTCATCTTGGTAATTAATTGATGAATTCATTTATTAATTCTACACATAAAATTGAATAAACATTTTGGCTAAAACTTATATCATCTTTCCATAATTAAGTATTACTTTCCCCTCAAAATAATAGCTACAGTATAGCGAGACTTGACTGTGTAATTAAAAGATAATGCTTTTTAGAAAGGAAAATAAAAGAAAATCGAATAATTTTACTTTATATCATAATATTCATAATTTGCATATTAGCTGCTCCGCGCGGTCTTATTCGCTCATGCCATGGGCACGCTACATTTTCGCGAAAGTAGCTTATCTGTTTACAGCTACCTTCATACAAAAAAATATCAAAGTTGGTACAGCCGTTTGAGCGTGAAGAAGTAACAAACATACACATAAACACACTCACAAACCTTCGCCTTTATATATCCTAGTGTGATTAATGGTATATTTAGCCACTCATGATTTCTAAAGAGTTAGTCTAAGCAGTATGAAGTTCACGTACATTTTTATAACTTGAAACGCGTCACTAAAGCGTGTTGTAGGTGTTGCTCTCTGAATATACAATCAGTGGCGTTTGGTCCAAGTGTAAAGCGCATTCACCAACATGCGAGCTAGGTAAACGGTGCGCTAAGCAAATATCGGGGCCATTTTTAGGGTTCCGTAGCCAAATGGCAAAAAACGGAACCCTTATAGATTCGTCATGTCTGTCCGTCTGTCCGTCTGTCCGTCCGTATGTCACAGCCGTTTTTTTCCGAAACTATAAGAGCTATACTGTTGAAACTTGGTAGGTAGATGTATTCTGTGAACCGCATTAAGATTTTAATGCAAAAAAAAAAAAAAAATAATAAATATTGGGGGCTCCCCATACTTAGAACTGAAACTCAAAAATTTTTTTTTCATCAAACACATACGTGTGGGGTATCTATGGATAGGTCTTCAAAAGTGATATATCGAGGTTTCTAAAATATTTTTTTTCTAAATCGAATAGTTTGCGTGACAGACGCTTCCAAAGTGGAAAAAAGTTGGTCCCCCCCCCCCCGCCCCCCTCTAACATCTAAAATAAGAAAATGAAAAATCTAAAAAAGCATATGATGTACATTACTATAAAAACTACCAACGAAAGTTGTTTTGAACGAGATCTAGTAAGTAGTTTTTTTTTAATATTTTAATACCTAACTTTGCACCTAATTTATATGGGGCGCTATACATACCAGGTGCAAACTTAACTTAACCACTTAGGGATGGAAAGTGTTTGTACGGAACCCTCGGTGCGCGAGTCCGACTCGCACTTGGCCGGTTTTTCTAAAGTTGTACACATCACTTTTTTTAAACTTCGATATTTTGGGTATTTTCTACTCAGGATCGCGAGCTCTTTCGATCTAATTAGGAGAAAAAAACTGTCCCAAAATATTCATACATTTTTGTTTTTCCATTGCGTTACCGCTGTAGTAGGTTATATTATATGGAAATGGTAACGGAATGGAACGAAAAAACTTGGACAGTTTTTTTCTCCTAATTAGATCGAAAGAGCTCGTGATTCTGGGTAGAAAATACCCAAAATAACGAAATATAAAAAAAGTGGAGACTTTACAAAAAATGGCCCATCTACCAATGGGATTTTGAAAATACTGAGCAGGCAAGAAACCCGTGATAGGAATACGTTTTCGTATTATAGAAAAACTTTATTCCAGAAAACACGTCATTACAATTCCAATCCAACTACTATTCTATTACTACTACTGCTGCTACTACTACTATGCTATGCTACTATTGTTTCTTCATCAACTATCCCCTTAAAACAATCTAAATAGAAACGATCTGGATATACTTATAATTATATTAAGCACGAAATTCCTAATCATTAATCTTATGGAAAACCTCCTTCCTTCCTTCTTTCCTCTGGAAAACCCCTTAATTTTTTTACAGTACTTAAACGACAATTTCTTCAGAAAATCTCCTTAAAACGTGTCTCACGTGTTTCTAACTGGTATCAATGTCAATCAACTTTTTTTCTGTTGCTCGACACCATGGTAATGGTGATGTCTCCTGGGTCACACTTTAAAACTACTATTTTCGGCGATTATGAATACCTATAAAAAACTTAGTAATTGTAATAGTTATAAGCCTATTCTCCCGTCTAACTCCTGATAATACTATTAATATTCATTATCACAATTTTCTAATAAGTTTTAGTTTAATCACTATTGTCCCCTGAGTCACGCAACAGAGGAACAACAAGAAAAAGTTGATCTACCCATGAATTTTTCCCTCAAGGACTTCGTTCTGTTCACCTCCGTGGCGCACAGACCACGCGGGGTAAATGGCGTTCACCGTCACTTGTATTATCATGGTTCCCAACACAACATCTATGAGATTTCCAAAAGTTAAAGAAGAACTCTAAAAAAGCCTATCGCTACAGTTTATGAATTAAATGAAAGAAGAGCGCCATAAATACGTTAGGCAGATTTACCAAATAAAATTACATTATTCTGATATTTTACAGCGCTTTTACATTATCGTGTCAAAATGTCTGCTCGCGGTCTTTGTGTAGTTAATTAAGAAGCTAGCAGTAAAAAGGACTGACGAATTAAAGCCACGTCTAGCTTTGATGAAAACTTAATCTTGCTAGATGTCGTAGGAGACCTATTTCGGTTTCTGTGTGTAAACATAGTATGTACAGTCAACCAATTTGATTTCTATAGCCCACTATAGAACCTTGTCACAATGACAATGATATGAGAACTCAAGCGGCTTTCATATTGGCGTTCACTGTGACAAGGTACGAAATGGCCTAGAAATCAAATTGGTTGACTGTACATGTTGTTTACCGTACAACTGAGGCTTCCCTAAAATTAAACAGAATCGTTTGCGTAAATAATCCAACTATGATATTAACTAGTTGCTCTGTGTACTGTAGTAGACCTTGCGAGTTCGGTAATTGCTGAAATTTATATTTATTCACGTTTTAAACTCCCATGATTATCTATGCCAATATGAAAAAAATAGGAAAACTGGAAATAAAAAAAAATACTTATCGAACCTACTCACAAAAGTTCTCTAGGCGAGAATAGCCGGAAAGCGACTGGACACCCTAACATATTATATCCAAACAACTGGAAATACGAAAGAATTTTGGACCAAGCTGAAACGTCTACGCTCGCTCGGTCAAAATATTTAATCATCATTGTCAGATAGATAGTCTCGTCAATTGGAATGGACAGAAAATTACTTATGATATTATAATTTTAATAAATATCTGACAACCTCACACAAATCGATCTAGTCCCAAATTAAGCTCAAGAAGGGCTTGTGTTATGGGTACTTCACGACAACATACATACTTATTTCTTCGCGTATGATCAGTGCATAACATCAATATTATAGTAGTCGTTATTTATAGTACTTTGATGCAAGGCTCGAGGGGAGAAGGGAGGGCTTCGGAGGCATTCGGGTAAATGCAAGTGATGTCCATATTCTTCTTCAAGAACTTACGACACTTCACTTGAGCAATTGGACGTAGTTATGCAAAAACTTTCCATCCCACAAATGTAAAAAGTTCAGTTCTATTTAAGTGACGTGTGGGATGGATCGTTTTTGCGTAACTACGCCTAATTACTTTTTTGACGACATAAAAAAATTCTTACTCATGGTATTGGCGTTTTCCAGAGCCCACGCCATATTGCGAATTTTAGTGGTATTCATTTATTTTACAGGCAATGACAAATTTTTGGTAACTGATGCATCATGATGTTGAAAGTCTGTAAATGTCACTGATATAAACGAATATTTCGCAAATTTCGAGTAATTTTTGCATTATAAAACCAGAACTACGGACAGTGATGAAAATCAGGCTTTTTTCAATAGGATCCAGTATTTATTTCGGAAGAAGAACGAAGGATTGAGCAGCATTCTAGTAAACAATATTTTGAAAATGGTTGATGAAAAATCCTTGACAAATCGCTACTTAAGGTTAAATAATGCAAATATAATATGACGTATGCACATTATTGCCATATGAAAGCTGTTTGTAGCGCCACTATCCCTGGACAAGACCGACACTTCTTAGGCTATAGCAATGCAAGAATAATCATGTAGAAAACTAAGATTGTGATACTTACTCGTACAATCAAAAAACTTCAGGCAACTGTGACCTGTACCTATACCTTAAAGCTAACATCAAGGTCTTTCAAATATTTATGTAATAAACAAAAAATAAACATTAACATGCACACGGTTACCATACTGACAAGAATAAATACCTTGTGATAACAATTAAGTTGCATAATTTTCAACAACTTTTCACCGCTTATCCACGAAATACTATTGAGGAATTCCACTGAATCGTAACATAATGGTCTTCATCAACAATTCGACTTCATTAAATGATGCATTCTAACAACACATTTTGAACTCGTCCAAGAATCTATACGTGTGCCAAGAGAAGTGAGATGATAAGTTGATTATAACTAGATATAAACCATGTTTGTGAATGAATTTCATATGGCGTATGTCAATAGTCTACTCGCACCCATTTACAGGACAATATAGTGTCCTGCACCTTTGGAAAGTGGACGCGGAGCCGAAGGGAAAACGCAAAGGCTTTTTCGACAATTTAATGGGTACACGTACGGATGTGCCTTTTCCGTAAATTTCCAGAAACATTCCACATTTTGTACAAAATAAAATGAGGAAAGTTTCCGGAAATATATGAAATAACAATTTCACGTGAGTGTAAACCGCTTAATACAATAACAAATTACGGATTTATGGGATCTCATTATACCAGGGTATCAGAAGTGAAAGGCGATGGACTAAAGTTTATGTGTTGCTCACCTTGATACAGGGTGCGGGCGGATGCGGCGCGGCGGGCGGGCTGCGGGGAGCATTCGGCAGCTGCAGGAGGTGCCGGATGCTGTACCCTTGTCGGGATTTGCGGGACATTCTAGAACAAAACAATTGAACATTACTAGCGATCGTGACGCTAAGAAACAGGTGAATAACTGACGAGGAGTTGAAAACGGCCGAGTGTACAGTCCGACAAGAAAGTGTAGAAATTAAAAAGTACCTAGCAATACTATAGTACCGTCCCTTTCTAATCAATCTAAGAAAACGGGACGACACAACAGTGTTTCCACTTTTTAATTTCTACACTTTTTATAGCGTCCGTCATCATGGCACCGAAATGCTTATTCCTTTTCGTGAACAATTATTGTGCGTGGGCTTGTTGTAATTACTTTATTTTCCATCAATTTTTCATAATATTATTCCACCAAGAACGAAGTGAAGGACTGTTGGACAAGTTCCGAGGGCGACATAAAGATATGGAACAAATGCATACCGTATGTGTCACGTCATAAAATTACCTACTTAATATGAAAAAATGTATATCCTAAAGTCTAAAACAGACAAGTGCCACTAAAAACCCACCTACGAAGGAACTTCTTACCTAATAGGATTAATTCATTAATTTATTAAAATAATAATAATTTAAATTCATTCCAATACTTTTTTTGTAACAATGAAAATCTTTAATTTATCTTTGCACTTTATCCAATTAAAATTATACGATTGTGTGTTAACGGCTATATGAATCTATCTTTCGTATAAATCACGGTTAGCTTTTTTATTCTACTATTCCATACTTTATTATTTAATCTTAGCAAAAGAGAAGTCAGCATTTATTTTCAAGGTAATCAAGCGTACAATTAATCCCACCAAAAACATTCTGTAAAAAACTAGCCAAGTCTCGATGGAGCTGCTTGTTTATCTCTAAAAAGTAATGAAATCTAGACAAAGTCGTACCAAGTCTAAGGTTCCTTACTGCGATTTCTTTATTATTATAGTTAATGTTGAGTGACTAGGCCGTTGAAGGGTACACCAGTATGGGCTATTATCTCGCTTAACAAACATAGGTAGTTACAACAGATATAACATTACGTGAAAACAAAATTGACTTGTAGCGGTTCTGGCGACAGATTGGTGCAATGGTGTCATGGAGCACCTGGTTTTGTACCCTTGTGTACCCTTCAACGGCCAAGTCACACAACATTAACTATAATAATAAAGAAATCGCAGTAAGGAACCTTAGACTTGGTACGACTTTGTCTAGATTTCATTACTTTTTAGAGATAAACAAGCAGCTCCATCGAGACTTGGCTAGTTTTTTACAGAATGTTTTTGGTGGGATTTCACTTCTTTTTGTAGAAACGCGGGTATATTGTTTTATAACAACCTGAAATTAATATTTTGGTGTAATTTGTTTATTTAATAATGTTCGAGTAGAATAAAGTTAATCGTTCGACTATTTCTTCTTGTAAACTTGTAAGTATAAGTATAAAAGCCAGTCTAGTCTTGTCCAGAGTTTTCCTTTAATTTTATTTATATGTGTATTAAAAGGAGAAGGGGAGGCATTCGCCCAGCGGGTACGTATTAAAATGCCGAAGTTCAAAATACCGAATATCATAAGACCTATGGACGGAAGGCCGAAAATTAACATTTCGAATGTTTATTTGACCGAAAGTTTAAAATCCCGAAAGAACGTTTGATCGAAAGGATGAAATACCGAATATTATAATCCCGAAGACTGTAATCCCGAAGAATGTAATCCCGGAGACTAAACCCGAAGATTATAATCCCGAAGACTGTAATCCCGAAGACTATGATCCTGCCTGAAGGTTGTAATCCGGAATATTATTTAAGCTCTCGAGAATTATCTCGTATTTCTGTAGTCTTACAGATTCTAATGTTTATTTTATACAAAGAATATTAACCTAAATTACGTAACCTACTTGCCTACTACTATACTTACTATTTATAAGTGAACTCTTCTGTGGAACCGATCTGCTCCGGCGCTTCGGGATGTGCAGCCCCTCCGCCCTAGTACGTTAGTACTCTTTATTATACTGTGGCCCTAGCGTAAGAAAGTGCGGGCATCAAGCGAGTCGCAGCGGCTGAGGCTGGTCGCCGAAGGTGACTAAATAGCCGAAGCTGCGGAGGCGAGCGTTGACAGCTTCGGTTCCAGACAAGTTCGGTTCGATTGGCAGTCCATGACATAATATTTTATCATAATATCGAATATTTAGTGTCATACTTAATTTCCCACTTTCCCGGACTCTTTCCTTTTCTTAATCGACTTGCCACCGAAACAGAACCGAAGCTGTCAACCCCGATTCCACGTGGTCTTGTCTGCCCTACCCCTAGAGTGTATATAAAAGCCCGGAGGCGCGGAGGGAGGGCAGCCCCCGGCCGCCGTAAGAAAGTGCGGGCATCAAGCGAGGCGCAGCGGCTGAGGCTGGTCGCCGAAGGTGCCGAAAGCCGAAGCTGCGGAGGCGAGCGTAGGTGCCGCACTTTCTTACGCTAGGGCGGAGGGGCTGAACATCCCGCAGCACCGGAGCAGATCGGTTCCACGGAAAAGTCAGATTAGTTTAGTGTCCTGACACTTTTAAAGTGCTCATTGACTTTCGGGATTATAAAATTTCGAGATTTTAAAAATTTCGGGATTATGAAATTTTGAACTTTCGATTTTCTGAGAATAGGTAATTTGAGCTTCGGTTTATCGAATATCGGCATTTTGAACTTTCGGTATTTTGATTTTCGGTATTTTGACCATCAGTATTTCAACTGTAGGTATTATGAACTTTCGGGACTGTAATACGTAACCCGCCCAGCTGTGGGACGCTATAGGCTAGATTCAATTAAAAGATGTGTCCCACTACGCTGGATTTTTGCAATGACAGTCGATTTTTTTATGTACCAATAGTAGAAGGGGGCATTACCAATCTCTAATACAGCTGAGACCAGCTGAGGGTTCTTCATCAAATAAATAAATAAATATCGGACAACCTCACACAAATCGATCTAGTCCCAAATTAAGCTCTAGAAGGCTTGTGTTATGGGTACTAGACGACGATATACATACTTATATAGATAAATATATACTTAAATACATAGAACAACCATGACCCAAGCACAAATATTCGAGTTCATCACACAAATATTTGCCCTGGCCGGGACTCGAACCCGGGACCACCGGCTCAGTAGGCAGGTGTTTACAAACCGAGCCAAACGCGTCGTCAAAATACTTCAGACCTTGGATTTTTGACATCAAATGAAGCGGCCCACCAAGTTCACTATTAAAATACTTAAACCGGGTTACTCACGTCGTAGAAATCGAATAACACTCGACATGTTTCGAATCGGTACGCGATCCATCATCAGGAGAGACGATCAGTCGCGACGGCGGCCAACCGAACACAACAAGTTGAATATTTTTTGTAAAGGCGGTAGGTATGTCGATCTCTAATAGTTTGGTTGGGCTCTTGTGTTTTCTAATCAGAGTACTCCAGATCTTCGATTAGCCTAGTTTGTAGGGTTCCGTATCCAAAGGGTAAAAACGAGACCCTATTACTGAGACTTCGCTGTCCGTCCGTCTGTCTGTCACCAGGCTGTATATCAAGAACGGTGATAGCTAGACAGTTGAAATTTTCACAGATGATCTATTTCTATTGCCGCTATAACAACAAATACTAAAAATAAAATAAAATAAATATTTAAGGGCTCCCATACAACAAACTTGTTTTATGGTACGGAACCCTTCATGCGCGAGTCGGACTCGCACTTGGCCAATTTTTATAGTTTTCGCTTTATGTGGCCATTAAACCCTAACTCTGTACCAAATTTCAGCTCTCTGAATTTATGGGAAGTACTAGTTCTTTACTGATGATCATGAGTGAGTGAGTGAGTGAGTGTCGTAAATGCGAAACTTTGCTTTCGCTTAACTTCGGAACTAAATGACCTACAGACTTGAAATTTTGGATTTTAAGTATGTGATTATAGCTTACTGGATGACGAAAATTTCTGCGTTCTGGTCTTATCCAGAGGTGCTCAAATAGGGGCCTGAAAATGCGGCGAAATGGTTCCAGTAAAGGATGGTACGGCAGTGTTTGCTTCGCGCTCGACTTGGCGGGGGCACTGCCGTGCCCCCCGATGTTTCAGCTGTGTGTGGCAAAAAGGGTCTACTTAAATTGGACGGATGTACTGAATCTACGATCATAAACCATTATGGAAGAGCTCTGTTACAGGACTAGGGACATTAAATGTGAAAGTTTTTATTTCTGTTCCATTTCGCGTTAGAAAAGTTTTCTCAACTTGTTTTAGATTTTGTTATTTGTTGATAAGTACAATAAAATCATAAGATTGAAGCGTTGCGAATAATCAAAGTTTTCGTAACAATAAAACTTTTGGGAACAATATCTAGTGAGGGCAACCTGGCGCGTATGCATAAACTTTAGGTTTTTTATATTTTAATAATGTATAAATATTTAAGTTATAGACTCCCCTTCGTTTTTACTTATACATACGTATAGATAAAATTATTTGTTTCCAATAAATATTTCATTAATGCTTTTTACATAATTTTTAATAAATTTCACCAGTCTAGGTGTTTGTTTGTCTGCCTGTAATCAAATCTTGGAAGTTTCCGATTAAGCAAACATTTTGCATACTTATAAATCGGATGTCAATGCAAAATTATGTCGCTGAAAGGATGATGGAGCGGAAAGGTATAGTTATCAGAACTGATAAAAAGATGCAACCCCATTGAGTTTGGACTCCATTGATTTATCTTGCGACCAATTGATATTGATAATGAAAAGTACAGCCGACAATAAAAGCCTGTCTCAAAAATATATTTTTCTTAAGAACTTATTTATGTCCTCAATTGTGGGAAGGCTCCACGAGCCCCCGTAGTAAAGACGCTGAATCTGTGGCATGACCCGCCGGGTCCTTTGTTCGTGTATGTAATTGATCTAAGACTCCGATGAAACATAGTTTTCTCCTTTTAACCTATAAATCATATTGAGAACGAAATAACATTTCAGTCATATATCTTTATCAGTCAAAAGTACTAGTTTGATCACCGTAAGTATAACTAACACTTTTAACACCGGGAACCTGTTCCGTGGGTGCTGTGCTCGTAACAAGATTTCGCTACACACACATTTCCCCATGTAATCGGCTACGCGCGTAGCGCTACGAAATCCTTGGTTGCGAAAGTGCTAATGATCCTATTAAATATTCCACACAAAAACGTATACATATATAAGGTATGACTACAATATACTTAAACGTAGTATTTTAAGAACTACTTACATTTCAAAATGCATGTTTTACATACACTTATACGTAGTTAGCTCGTACGCGCATTTGTGACGTCACACCTGCACGACTTTATCTAAGCGGAGCGTTTTTGACGTTTAGTGTATACGTCTCACTCTGACTACCATTTCTGAAGATCTTAGTGTCCTAGTCACATTGGTTAGTATGGGAAATAATTAAGTTTCGTATAAAAACTCATTTGATTGGTACAATGTTTTTTTTGTGCAAGTTTCCCAATTAAAAACTTTGATTAAATAAAAATATGTTTGTATTCCATCGGTGTCAAATAATATAATGTGACATAAGTACCTACTTATCACCATATAAAAAAAAACAATTCGTTTTGTTCAGCAAATAGATAAAGCATTTTATTAATTAAGTACAAATTTCCTTTTTTAAAGTTAAGGTGACCATGGCCCAAATTAATAAATTCCTGATATATCGTTAGTAGGTATTTAACACTAAGGGGTCGTTCTCTCGTTTCGTCCCAATTTGGTGTTTGGGCCCGAACCGACTGTAAGAAATAATAATTTCCGAACATGGCTACTTCATAAAGTTTCGTTAATAAGTTACGCATAGGGAATAATTTAAATAATTAGGCTAAACCTGAAAATCTAAAAAATATTCTTGAAAAACCTATCAAAATTTCATTCCACTCCTGTGTCAAAATGCGTTCCATTAACTTTATAACCAAAATACCCCTTTTTTTTTCATAGAAACCCATCGTGTTTTTGTAGTTTATGCGTAAAATACGTATTAAATATTATGTGAGTGCTTAACTAGAGTAGATATACCATGCCGAGAACGCACTTTTTCACTTTGTCAAACGAATAACTTCATTTCCCTCCGTGAAAATTGAAATGTATTTTAAGTTTATATACGCATCCTTATCCACGACGACCGTAATCGCCGTTCGTTCTCCCTACCTCAGACTACCAAAGCATCTCAACGAGGGAGACCGCACGCACGTGGTTTGAGAAATATTTGAATTCTCTCCTTTGGTTTTTGATTTTGTCACGGGTAAGCTTTAATTACTATCCTCGGTATATTTAGAAATTCTCTAATGCAAATTATTTCTCTTGCACGTTATCTATGAACATTTGAGTGGACCATCATTTAGTTTCCTTGGTGACCTTGAAGAACGAAAGAAAGTGAAATAATTTGGACTTAAGTACTGATAGTTCATTTCTTTCCAATTCATTTCCATCCGTTCCTTCCATTTTTTTTGAGGAAGGAAATGAATGGATTTGGATGGGAATTATTAAATATATTTCGTTGTTACATGTAACGTAGATACTGGCGTTCTATATTACGTCGATGATCATAAATGTGATCATAAATGTGTAAGAACCAAATTCTGTAATCTGTACCATGAGCCAATACCCTCAATCATAACATGTTGACAAAATTGAAAGATGAAATCTATTCCTTGTTGGTGCAGTCGTAAAGAGGACGGCTGATAGTGGTCACTATGTAAAATATGGAGGAGACGTTGGGTCTTTTCAAGATTTTGCACAAGTAGTTAAACAAAATTTTCAGATAGTGGAATTGATGATAATACCCGAGTAGGTTTAAAATAAAGGTTTTTGGCTCACATCCCCAGATTTAAAGGTACAACAAAAGTACATCAGGCAATTTAGACAAAAGATTTGCCGCACTCAGTTGCATTCAGATCTATTAGCTGTTTTGCGTGTCGAGGCAGCTTTATACCCTGCGAACATATTGTGTTCTGGTTCAATTAGATTGAATGAGTGATAATTAGTTGTCAAAGTGATGATCAAAATTTTGGAGACAAAGTCAACAAGTCTGAAATAAAGTACTCATGGATATTTATTGTCTCGATGTGATTAAGTAAATTAGTAACACAACAAATTAACTATAACCCAATAAAAATAAGTCTATCTAAATCTAAAGAAAGAAAACATTCATTTATAGTTTTAAAATAACGCTGTGAAAATAACCAAGTTTCGATCATTCGAAACTTGGTCTGTTCTGGAGTCCTTACAGCGATGTCAAGCCGACCGGAGGAGATGCTTATATTCAGCTGCCACGATGATTTTGCAAGTACAGAACCAGCAGGAAGAACATATATGGACCTGCGTCGAGGAGTGCGACAAGGTGACGTTATATCATCGTAACTGTTCACTAACGCATTGGAGGATATGTTCAAGACGCTGGGCTGGAAAAATAGTGGCATTAATATAAATGGTCAACAAGTCTTTCTCCTATGATTCGCAGACGACATCGTCATCATGGCTGAGACTCTGCAGGACCTGAAACTCATGCTAGATAGCCTGTAAAGTTCGTCTGTCTCCGGATGAATTTAGATAAAAACGAAGTAATGTTCAATGAACATATTGATCCGGGGCTGGTCGCCGTAAATGGATTCTCCCTTGCAGTTGTTTCCAAATACGTGTACCTTGGGCAAATGCTCCAACTAGGCAGAGTCAACATCGACAAGAAGGCTAAGAGGCGAATATAACTGGACTGTGCAGCATTCGTAAAATTGCGTCGAGGCTTCACATCGCCCATACCTCAAAGCCATGAAAGTTTTTAATCAGTGCATCCTACCTGTCATGAACTACGGAGCTGACACGTGGCCACGCACCATACGACTAGTCCACCAGTTCAAAGCCACTCAGCGAGCCATAGAAAGAGCTATGCTGCTCGGTGTGTCTTAGGGATCAAATCCGAAACTAAGTATTTCGACAGACAACCAAAGTTACCAGCATAGCACAACGAATAAGCAAGCTGAAGTGGCAGTAGGCTGGTCATATCTCTGTCGTTGAACCGATGTCCACTGGAGCGACGAGTTCTAGAGTGGAGGCCACGAATCGGTAAAAGTAGTGTAGGACGCCCTGTAACAAAGTGGAGCGACGACATTCGTAGGACAGCGGGTGGTAACTGGAGGAGGAGAGCTGAAAACCGAGCTCACGCCACTGAGCTCTCCTCCATGGGAGAGTCCTCTATGTCCATTGTCCAGGTGTGGATTTTTGTAGTGGATTTGTGATTTATATATTAGGCTCGTTTTTTACTTTTCATTAAATAATTTAAAAGACAAGAGTGCAGTGTATTGTAGTGCACTTGAACAGAATAATTTTTGCAATACAATATTTTGGACTTGTTCATTAAGTCTAAGAAGGTTTTTCTTATTTAAATGTAACATGCACAATTTAAATTAAAAAAATTGTAATTGAGAAATTTTAAGATTTCGTATCATAATGTAACAGATAAGTTTTTGAATGTTGAGTCTGAAAAAGTAAATACTTAGGAGTATATACTTTATTTTATTCCTAGGCCTCCATAAATTGCCATGAATCAAATTAATTCCAGTCTGGATTCAATACATTTTGTACACGTTTCATTCCCATACATTTTCGTTTCATGTCCTTCCAGTCGAATTTCATTTCCATCTACGCCTTCATTACATTCCACCCCTTTTTTTCTAAACAACATTAATATAGACGTGCCTTTCATTGAATGATATATAAAACGAGTATCCACATAATTGATATCAATATCAACAAAATAGCTCCTAAAAAAACAAAATCGAAAAAAAGCCAAATTGGGACGAAACGAGAGAACGACCCTAAGGCCGCATTTCCACCAGAAATGTGTATTAGCGAGGGATGTGTTTTTGTTAACAAATGGAATAACTTCATTTACTTTATCCTCGCTCAACTTAGCTAATTCTATAGGTTAACAAAAACACAGCCCTCGCTGACACATCTCTGGTGGAAACGCAGCCTAAGATAAATGTTTAACCTACATGGATCTTGTTATATTGGACGGATGTACTGGTGTTTCGATCTACGACCATTATAATAGAGCTCTGCCGCCACAGGGTAAGCAAATTCAACATTTGTTAACATAATTCCCTGCCAAGACATCACAGTTTAACAAAGTGGAAAAAATTAACAAAATCATCGGTTTATTTTAAGAATCATTTACTACGCTAACTAAACCTAAACCAATAAGTATGTACAGTCCGTGAGCTCTCTGATTGAGATTCGGTTTGGGTGAAAACTGAGAGGTTCATCTGGATCGCGTAAGAGCGAGCGAGACAGGTATATAACGTGAATCACATTCAGTATTATTATGTGTAACTAAAACTAGGGCTATATGAAATGTTTCCAATCCCAAGTAGCACACAGCCTGCATAAGCACTTATACAGCCTTTATACAACTTAAATTAGAGTTATAATGGCTGTATAAGCTTTTGCTACCTGGAATGACGTCACCACTACTTTAGCTGTGTGGTATATTTTTAACTATAAATATTTTTCTAGGTATTAAAAGAAGAGCTAAAAAAAATAAGAGTGTCGTGTTTGGTATTTTAAAATCGAATGTCTATTACTTACATTATTATACAAAAACAGAAGCATAAGATAATATTGAGCAGATCTCAGGGTTATTATAATTTTATCCTGAAAGTTGTTTGTGGAACGAATAGTGCTTGACTCAACTTCGCCGCTCGCTAAATTTGTTCTCGACGGTAACAGTAATTTTATTCTTGAGATTTTATAAGCTTGGATAATCTTCAATATTATAAAATCGGAAAATGAAATGTCTATAACTTGCATAACAAAGCCACGTTACATTTATATTATGATATCTTCGTATGAAATGTAACTTGTGCATGTGCAGTATAAATAAAATAAAATAAACCGGCTAAGTGAAAGTCGGACTCGCGCCGAGGGTTCCGCACAAACACTTCCCATCTTAACTGGCCGGGGTAAGTAAGTTTGCACCAGGTATGTATGGCGCCGCAATTGTAATTTGAGGTGCAAAATTAGCGCAACCGATCACGTTTGTTGTTTTGAAGCCCCACTTAAATATTTATTTTATTTCGTTTTTAGTATTTGTTGTTATAGCGGCAACAGAAATACATCATGAAAATTTTAACTGTCCAGCTATCGCGGTTCATGAGTTACAGCCTGGCGACAGACGGACATACAGACAAATAAATCGACAGACAGACAGATGGACGGAAGGACAGCGGAGTCTTACAGATGGCCCCGTTTTTAGGGTTCCGTAGTCAACTAGGAACCCTTATAGTTTCGCCATGTCCGTCTGTCCGTCTGTCCGTCCGTCCGCGGCTTAGCTCCGTGATCATTAGTACTAGAAAGCTGAAATTTGGTATGAGTATGTGTATGTATCACGCCGACAAAACGGTAAAATAAAAACTAAAAAAAAAATTTTTTTTCGGGTACCTCTCGAACACCTAAAGTGGGGGTGTTTTTTTTTTTTCGTTTCAACCCTAGTGTGTGGGGTGTCGTTGAATAGGTCTCTTGAAAATAATAGGGGTTTTCAAACATTACTTTTTGATAAAGTCAGTAGTTTTGTAAATATTCGCTCCGAAAATAAAAAAAATTGTGTCCCCCCCCTCTAACTTTTGAACCACAAGTCAAAAAAATATGGAAAAATTCATGTTAATGCGGCCTTATAAGTACTTTCAATGAAAACTATATTGAACAAAATCGGTCAAGCCGTTTTTGAGTTATCGCCAAATTTCATATTTTTTCTTTAAAAGGTCGTAAGTTGACTTCCAGAAGGTAATAAGTGATTACAGTTTCTAGGGCGTTTACGACCTTTTTATAGAGCTTAAAATCTGTCTTAACTTAAACCTCGGGCTTAAAACAGCAGTTTATTGTGAAGGATGAGCAACTACGGAACCCTACACTGAGCGTGGCCCGACATGCTCTTGGCCGGTTTTTTTTTACCCTTTGGCCGTACCCTAAAAAATGGGTTGAATATTGACCCGACATCGCGACTTAATAGTCGCGCTTTTGTATTGGCTGTCTCTTTCTATACCGTACGAGCAAGGATAGACAAGCAAAGACGCGAAAAGTTATGCTAGCTCTCTCGGAACGACCCATGGCCAGCCGGGCAACGCATAAGGAGGTCTGACCCTAATTTAATGGGATAAAGCCTGTCAAAAGAAGTATATGAAAACCCTTCCACTTTTACGGTTCAGGTATCTGACTGAACAAAAATGTATCTGAGCCGTTGAGGTTTGAGGCCCTGTAACTGTGTGTGTATGAGTCACTCGCAAAAGCTTTAAGGAGTGCTCGAATATACTGGTGAAGTTTATGAGTGACCAGAAGGCTCTATAATATAGAGCTTACTTATAAGTAATTTAGAGCTCTATATTATTATCAAATTCTAGTACATAGGATCAGAATCAGTCTTCTAGAAGGTTTGGGGCAAAAAATATACTCAAGCATATATAGTACTTACTGTATAGCTTTACAAACCGTACTATGTTTTTCTATAAAATACCTAAATAAATAATTTAATTCACCCCGACACAAGTAACTGATCATTAAATTTAATGAGTGTTATAGCAAAGGCTACTAAAACTGAACAAAACCACAAAATTTTAAATTCCTAGCTTAAATGAGAACCGGTCACTTGTTCCACTAAAGGCTAAATATCTTGGAGACAAGATCTAAAATATTCATCAAACAAAGCTAAGAACTATTTCAACAATCGGTCCACACGTATGGGTGCTACGATGCCACAGACAGACACACAGATACCTACACATGTTAAACTTTAAACCCTTCTTTTTTTCGCCGCAGGTTAAAGAAATATACTTATTATATACCTAAATTATCAAGGTTGTTCGAAAAATGTAAAAAATAAATATTTTTTTGATGTCTTCCATTAGTTTATTCAACTTCGACCAGTTCGAACATAATTGAATATCCGTCTGAATAACTTAGACGAGACAAATTATTTTATTTCAAAGTAGCAACAAATATTGAAAAAGTAAAATATTATCTGAAATATGGCCTTGAACCGTTACGTATTTTTCATGAAAGTTCCACCGGGGCATTTATATAGGACCGCTTTAGTAACGTTTACACATTTATTTAAATAGAACGCCTCTGTCAGGACTTGTCCGAGCTCAAAACACGTACATTATGTTGTGAAATAAACCCCATTCGACTATCGACTCTATAACCTACGTTTACGAACTATCTTCGTCCAACTTACACAATCTAGAGAAACCCCAGTACGTCGTTGGCAAATAACGTACACTGTTTACTACTTTCATGCTATATTTTTACCTAAAATCCATTTATGCGTTTGAAATAATCTATTGAAAAACTTCCAAGTCGTATAAAAGCAAAAGTGATTTGAATAAAAGGCGAAGTTTCAACGGAAATTTATTGAGATAATCCACTTTATTTTCCGGGAAATACTTTGACGGAAGACGACATAAAATCGGGCCATAATTTTTACGTAGCGCGAAAGAGAGGCACTTATGTGGAGTTATTACTGCGTCCTTTTCGGACTGCGTAAATAACAAAGAAACGCATGTCATAAACAGGGCACTTATGGGTCAGTCGTAAATTGGGTTAAAAGTACACTAAAATATGAGTAAACTGAAGTTAGTGAAAGTATGTCCGACACGCAGTGGGTTACAGTGTCCCCACTCTTACCTTGTACGCTATTATTCAAGGCGGGTGGAGTTTATGTACTGCTTAATTTTGGAAAGCTTAAATTTCCTTCACAGTTAAACGGCTATTTTGAAAATGTTGATTGATGCTCAGAAAAAGACATATAGACTTTTAGGAGGTATGCAGTACTTAGCGGAGAGATCAGTCATTCAGAAGAAACAAATCACTTAAGTAACACTCAAACTAACTCCTAACCTTTCTAAAGAAAATAAAGAAGGGAATAAAGACAGTACAAAGAAAAAGATTAATCCAAAGTTAATCCGACAAAGCGCCAACCCTAATAGAATTATGTTGCTCGATAACATTCGCGAAAGATAATAAAAATCGACTTGATACTGTTTACGTTAGCCTAATATCGCTAAGTCATGTAAAAAGACAGTTGTGTAGCTGTGAGCAATTTATTGTTCAAGGCAAATAAAAAGAAACAACCGAAAAACTCCCAAAAGATCACAAGTCGCTTCTAACGCAAGCAAACTTCAAACGTATCTAATCAAATTAGAGTTGCTCGGGGAAGATCGGATTTTAGGGTTGCTACGTCGCAAGGATTAAGAAAACTTACTAGGGTTTATTCAGAAGCTCGTAGTAAATTTCAGAATGTCGTGTTTGAATAAAACATACCTACCGTACGAAGCAACACAAAGATAGTGAATTAATTAGAATAGAGATTTCTGTAATACAGCTTTCGGCTAAGTAAATAGGATACCTCAAAGTCTATATGGCTTATGTTCTGTGTATTTACATAGTCGTATACTCCTATTAGGTTATGAGGTAAATAGTGTACCTCAGACACCACTCAGCGTAGTGTAGTGTATCTGTATAAGACATATGACTATTAGGTTCTGGGTTTATAATAATGCATAGCATGTTTGGCTTGAGAGCAAAGGGATCTTAATCTAAATTGGTCGTTATCGCCAAATGTTGCTATCCTGATGTTAATTAATATTATGAGACAGTCAAAGTCTGTGTTATAAGCAACTAATAAACATTAGGGTTGGCTGATCATAAACAAAACTAGTAATATTTTTTATTACCTATGTATTAGTTAGGTCAGTTGGGACTATTGCGCATATTGAAGCAAGTGCGTCGTTCGATGATTACATGGAATCGCAACACTTTAAAACAATCCTATCACATAGTTTGCTTCTATTAATATAGAACGAATACAGTAATAATTATAAAGTGATATTATCAAAAGACGCACTTGGCTCCTTAATAAGTGCTATTAAGACCTAGCCAGCCTCGATAGGGTTCTACTGTAAAACAAAGGCTTCCCAAAATTTCCATTCAAACGATTTAATGTGACTTCTAACCTATTAAAAATACTTTAGATATGATCGTTCCATTGTGTACACCACACAACAGAAAAAGTTTAGAGACACAACCTAAAATACGCAGATACGGTAAATAATAAGATATCAAATATAACAATGATCATAATAAGACATCCGGCACAGATGATTACATAACACAAGGAACAAGGCAATCAATACATTATTACACCTATAACACAGCTGCAGACGACGCCATTTTGAAGTGCTTATTTCCATTATAACATTGTACTAACTACACTGAAATGTTCTACAAAAGTTCGCGTTTTGCTTCGTGAAGTCCACAACTTTCAACTCAGCGGTATTTACTAACTTACCAATTGG
Organism: Apotomis turbidana; assembly: GCA_905147355.2. Classification (NCBI taxonomy): domain Eukaryota; kingdom Metazoa; phylum Arthropoda; class Insecta; order Lepidoptera; family Tortricidae; genus Apotomis; species Apotomis turbidana. The sequence goes on along the minus strand of LR990288.1, from coordinate 19,826,600 downwards.
CATTACGCGAAAACAACATTTATTACAACCGGGTAGAGATTGAATTAGCTCGCGGTGAAACACCGCTTCCGACTTTGCGCAAATAGATGAAGTTCAAGTTATCTGAAAAGTTATTTAACAAAGTTTCATAGGTTTCTTGGGTTACAGGCAAGATTGCGCTCTAAGCTGTTGGATTAGGGTTTATGATTGGTCGGAGAGGGGTGCCTGGCTGGGACCTTTTCACATTTGGCGGGAGTCTGCGTTATCCCATCGAGAGCCGTGACTGTAGAAAGATTTTCCTTCTACAATAGACTGAGACTGGGACCAGTTACTGAAATGACTTTGTAATGGCGGCCTCAATAAAATTCTCCAATATTCCAGCCTTTTTGTTCCATTTAATGGTAAAGAGTATCGGTACATAAATTTTGCTATAAAAACAAAATTGACTACGAGATATTATTTGCTTACATTAAATTGGCATTGGAATTTATCATTCGATTAGATTTCTTTGGTTTGGTTGTACAACATAATTAGACACTTAAATGGCTTATTTAAATTGAAATTTAAACATCAATTTTATTGTCAAATAAAGCCTCTAAATGAGATAATGAAGTAATAAAACTGTATCGATCGAGTCCCCGGAGCAAGGTTACTTACTTCCTCGTAAGATTTAAAATTCCGTTTCTGGGAAGCCATAAGCTCACTTTGTTTATTCTTCCGAGAAAATTAATTCGCATAGAACAATTTCCTGTTAAATGTGTTCAGTTCAGATCTCCCATTCGTGTTTTTGATTGGGTATTATAAATTTGCATATTCCTTCGCGGTCTCGGCGTATCTTGATAATTTCAAAGAAGTTATGATTAGAACGGCCTACTTTATACAATGTTAGATTATAATTATAAATATTAAAATGCATACCTAATAATTTCTCAGTTATTTCTCATGAGTTGTCTCTCGGCAGGCGATAATCCAGACGTTTTCGAGTTAATTTCACTCGAAGCGGTGATACTACGCACACTGATTGCACTTTTAATGTTACCACGAACTCGTAAACACTTTTGACTGAAACTTTTCACTAGTACAACTTTCTAGCCTCGAAAAAAACTATCAAAACTAAGTTTTTCTCTGTCCAACTGTCACTACATACGCGTCCGAGGCATCAGTGTTCCAGTAAACTGTTCACAACGTCTCTGTACCAGCGAAGAAGTAAACACAATTTACAAGAGCATCATCCGGGAAACGTCACTCCTGATAACACTTCAAAACAATATCACAAATCGGCACAAACACTCTCTGTCAACCAGTGCGCGGGCCCTGGGCCGCTCAGACATCAGCTCAGCCTCAGGATAACGTCTTCCGTCCAACACTATAACCTCAAAACATCTTACTGACACTCAGCGGCCCACAGGAATTAATAAAAAGTTTCTTTATAAAACAAGTGGGTTGTGAGCATGTTCCAAAATGGCGGAACTTTGTGTTAACTTCGGAACGTAGAACGACGTGAAGTTGTAGGGTGCGCGACTCGCGCGGCTCGCGGTGTAGTCGCGCAGCCACCCCCAACTTTTCTCATAACAACGAGCCGAAAAAACTTATTTCCCGCACGACACGAGCCACTAAAACTTTTTGCCAGTAATAAAAAGTGTTTTTAATGAACTGTTCATTTATTAAAGTAGTTTTGGCCGGTTTTCGAACGAGTTAGCAAGTGACTTATCCGAGATCAGCTCGCTTATCGGACGGCGAGCCGCGTAGTCGACAGGGGTTCGGTCGGGGAAAATCAATAACTTACGGCCGGCGTTCTCCGCCGCTCTCCGCGTTTAATCATACACTTTGTGAGCAAAACATTAAAACTTGTCCGTTTGTTTGTCGGAGGCGGATCGTTGTCGATCGCGGGGGGGGCGGAGGGGTGCGGGGGGTCGGAGCGACGAGCGAGGCGGGCAGCGTCGTGCCCTGCCGGCAGCGGACTTGACGATTCCGCGAGTTTACTTGGGACAAAGTTTTGCGAGGTGTTCTTACAAAGAAGTTCGGTTTTGTACTGCAACGTGCGGAAGATTGCCGGCGCCCCGCCCCGCGGTAGCTGCCGTGCATAACTTTGCTGCATAGTTATCGGAACGAGTCGAATTAAGAGTACTTTAATAAGTTAGTCCGGGCGTGCGTCGCCCTAGTTTTAAATTAAGTTTCGTGGTACCGCGCCGCGCGTGCCGCGCTCGTTTACTGTTCATTTTTAAACGGGTTTACTTGCTGCACAGTTAATTGCAGAATAAATCACTATGGATATTGTGAATAAAAAAAAACACGGATGACACCTTTTACGCACGAAGGGCTACTTACTACCTTTTCTTTAGCTTATTGCTCCTTAGATCTAAGAACGGACTATTCTCAAAAATTTCAAGCAATTTTTTTTTAATATGCTTTCCTATCGTTAAGATTTATTACTTTACCATAAATATCGTCTTTCTTATTACTTTTTTTTTATAAATTTTTTCACGACCAAAATTCAGCGTTTAGTACTTATATTTGACAAGCGAGAAAATCATTGCTAGTAACTTTAAATTCAGAAATTTATTACAATTAGGTACCTATACATAGCCAAGAAATAATTAATTACATAACACCGCACTGAACTCATTACTATTCAAAACACGTCCACACCCATTCAGAAGACACATCCCTAAATATAACAGAAAGTCACCGGACCACTTACAAACAAACATCGACCGAAGTGATTTAATTCAGTAAGTAGTGTAAACAAGTTTTGTCCTTAGATGCTTCTCACTTCCCCTACCACCAAACCAACCCCCTCGCCAATTCGCCAAAACATCCACCAACAAATCTCAAGACCAAATTATCTTGAGCCACCTCTTTTCTCTAATTATAACCCTACTAAATTAAATTTGCACCTCATTTGTTTTCGCATTCATACATAACAGGTGCAAACTTAACTCAATCGGGTAGTACAAATACAGACGATTCCTCACATACAGAACTCGATCTAGAGCTCGTTGTTGCTGGGACAGCCAAGCGATCTGACGACTAGTCGGGCGACTGATCCAGCCTCACTGGGATTCTGGGAAGCCAGACTTCATCCGAGTCTCGAGGGTCGAGTATTAACAAGTATTTCGAGATAAATAAAGTTAGAAACAGTACACGTTTGCTTCAATTTGATAAGCAATCCTGATTTAATGAATGTTATTCCGCTTGGAAACAGACTTTTTTGGGATCGTGATGGAAGAAACTTTCTAATAATAGTAGTAGGTAGGTACACTTGAGATCGAGAATAAAGAAAATTTCGATTTAGAGTGTAGTCATTTTTGTTGCCGTTTGTTTTAACTACAATCAACAGTAACTACCTACAAATAAAATTTAAAAATATTATGCATATATCATTTCAGGCGTATGTGTATTTATGTTGGTCAACATGCATATAACATTTCAGGCGTATGCGTATTTATGTTGGTCAACATAAATACGCATACGCCTGAAATGTTATATGCATAACATTTTTAAATTTTATTTGTAGGTAGTTACTGTTGATTGTAGTTAAAACAAACGGCAATAAAAATTACTACACTCTAAATTGAAATTATGCCTTTGCGGCCTCCTTACGCAAAACTGCAAACAGATTCCAATTACTTTTTTCAAGTGGTGGTGGATGGTTTATAAAGACATTGTAATAGCAATAAAGGTTTTGTCAATTAATATAGCAATAAAGTAGATACCTATGGTACATATAAAATGCTTTCTTTTTATCTTAACGACCGCCGCATATAACCACGCGCGAGCAAGTGAAATAACCGCGAGTGAGCCAGAGAGCAATCTAAAAACAACATTTTTGGATTAGGTATGCATTATCTTTATCGAACGGCCTCAAGGTATCGGCGTCTATATTAAGTCGCATAAAATAATTGTCCTAATATTAAATCGCATTACAATTTAACGAATAATTGAAATGCGCATAGCGACGAACTGGCAATCTTTTTAATTCGGCTAACGTAATTTTTTAAAATAACGAAATGCATATAAACGTCGTGAAAAACATCTGCAACGTACATTTCACTTTTTATGTTGATAATTTTAACTTAATAATAAATGTTAATAGTTTTTATCCTTTCTGTGTGTCTTATTTTAATGAATAGAGTCTAAGAACTCTTCAATACTTTATGAAAAAAATATTTTCTGGGCTATTATAAAACCTTCTAACCTAACCTACCCAAATCGCTTCTGTTCTGAGGAGTGCTGAAGTCTAAAATATGAAGTTCGTATCGTATTTCTCTTGTAGCGGCACCAGACGAACTTCGTATTTAAGACTTGGCTATATAGGTGCTAACAAATTAGTCACGGATATTTTTACCTCTGATAGTACTCGGTTCTCGGAGTACATTTAAGTATGAAACATCATAGGTATTGTTATGTTTTTTTGGAGAAATTTAGGAAACAAATTTGCTACGTTAAAACACCCTGTTAATAAGATTGTTAAATGAGACCTCTTTAGGCATATTCTAGATCCTCTTTAAACTATCATACACATGGCCTCTTAAAGTTGAAAAATAAAATACTTGAATGTCAATGTCATGCTATTTATTTGCTTTCTGATTGTGTCGGTTGCAAAGAAATTTAATTAATTAGAATAACGCTATTGTATCTATTTCACGCGTATTCAAGAACTGCAACCACAGGAATATTATGAACCACGTGTATTATTCAGTCAGTGGCTTATTAGAAACGCCAGACGTAACATACTGTGGACCGACGAGTGTACATTTGCGAGGGTGGGATTATTTAACACTAGCTGTGCCCCGCGGTGTTACCCGCTCATCCCACGGGAACACTACATTTATTCGGCATGAAAAGTATCCTATGTCCTTCCCCGCGACTGAAACTATCTATATTCCAAATTTCATCTAAATCGGTTCAGCGGTTTAAGCGTGAAGAGGTAACAGACAGACAGACAGACAGACAGACAGACAGACACACTTTCGCATTTATAATATTAGTATGGATTAGTATGGATTCACAATGCTCACTTTTGTTCGGAAGAATCCCCATTTAGCACGTCCTGACCACCTGACCCGCGGTAGCTGCCGTGCATAACTTTGCTGCATAGTTATCGGAACGAGTCGAATTAAGAGTACTTTAATAAGTTAGTCCGGGCGTGCGTCGCCCTAGTTTTAAATTAAGTTTCGTGGTACCGCGCCGCGCGTGCCGCGCTCGTTTACTGTTCATTTTTAAACGGGTTTACTTGCTGCACAGTTAATTGCAGAATAAATCACTATGGATATTGTGAATAAAAAAAACACGGATGACACCTTTTACGCACGAAGGGCTACTTACTACCTTTTCTTTAGCTTATTGCTCCTTAGATCTAAGAACGGACTATTATCAAAAATTTCAAGCAATTTTTTTTTAATATGCTTTTGTATCGTTAAGATTTATTACTTTACCAAAAATATCGTCTTTCTTATTACTTTTTTTTTATAAATTTTTTCACGACCAAAATTAAGCGTTTAGTACTTATATTTGACAAGCGAGAAAATCATTGCTAGTAACTTTAAATTCAGAAATTTATTACAATTAGGTACCTATACATAGCCAAGAAATAATTAATTACATAACACCGCACTGAACTCATTACTATTCAAAACACGTCCACACCCATTCAGAAGACACATCCCTAAATATAACAGAAAGTCACCGGACCACTTACAAACAAACATCGACCGAAGTGATTTAATTCAGTAAGTAGTGTAAACAAGTTTTGTCCTTAGATGCTTCTCACTTCCCCTACCACCAAACCAACCCCCTCGCCAATTCGCCAAAACATCCACCAACAAATCTCAAGACCAAATTATCTTGAGCCACCTCTTTTCTCTAATTATAACCCTACTAAATTAAATTTGCACCTCATTTGTTTTCGCATTCATACATAACAGGTGCAAACTTAACTCAATCGGGTAGTACAAATACAGACGATTCCTCACATACAGAACTCGATCTAGAGCTCGTTGTTGCTGGGACAGCCAAGCGATCTGACGACTAGTCGGGCGACTGATCCAGCCTCACTGGGATTCTGGGAAGCCAGACTTCATCCGAGTCTCGAGGGTCGAGTATTAACAAGTATTTCGAGATAAATAAAGTTAGAAACAGTACACGTTTGCTTCAATTTGATAAGCAATCCTGATTTAATGAATGTTATTCCGCTTGGAAACAGACTTTTTTGGGATCGTGATGGAAGAAACTTTCTAATAATAGTAGTAGGTAGGTACACTTGAGATCGAGAATAAAGAAAATTTCGATTTAGAGTGTAGTCATTTTTGTTGCCGTTTGTTTTAACTACAATCAACAGTAACTACCTACAAATAAAATTTAAAAATATTATGCATATATCATTTCAGGCGTATGTGTATTTATGTTGGTCAACATGCATATAACATTTCAGGCGTATGCGTATTTATGTTGGTCAACATAAATACGCATACGCCTGAAATGTTATATGCATAACATTTTTAAATTTTATTTGTAGGTAGTTACTGTTGATTGTAGTTAAAACAAACGGCAATAAAAATTACTACACTCTAAATTGAAATTATGCCTTTGCGGCCTCCTTACGCAAAACTGCAAACAGATTCCAATTACTTTTTTCAAGTGGTGGTGGATGGTTTATAAAGACATTGTAATAGCAATAAAGGTTTTGTCAATTAATATAGCAATAAAGTAGATACCTATGGTACATATAAAATGCTTTCTTTTTATCTTAACGACCGCCGCATATAACCACGCGCGAGCAAGTGAAATAACCGCGAGTGAGCCAGAGAGCAATCTAAAAACAACATTTTTGGATTAGGTATGCATTATCTTTATCGAACGGCCTCAAGGTATCGGCGTCTATATTAAGTCGCATAAAATAATTGTCCTAATATTAAATCGCATTACAATTTAACGAATAATTGAAATGCGCATAGCGACGAACTGGCAATCTTTTTAATTCGGCTAACGTAATTTTTTAAAATAACGAAATGCATATAAACGTCGTGAAAAACATCTGCAACGTACATTTCACTTTTTATGTTGATAATTTTAACTTAATAATAAATGTTAATAGTTTTTATCCTTTCTGTGTGTCTTATTTTAATGAATAGAGTCTAAGAACTCTTCAATACTTTATGAAAAAAATATTTTCTGGGCTATTATAAAACCTTCTAACCTAACCTACCCAAATCGCTTCTGTTCTGAGGAGTGCTGAAGTCTAAAATATGAAGTTCGTATCGTATTTCTCTTGTAGCGGCACCAGACGAACTTCGTATTTAAGACTTGGCTATATAGGTGCTAACAAATTAGTCACGGATATTTTTACCTCTGATAGTACTCGGTTCTCGGAGTACATTTAAGTATGAAACATCATAGGTATTGTTATGTTTTTTTGGAGAAATTTAGGAAACAAATTTGCTACGTTAAAACACCCTGTTAATAAGATTGTTAAATGAGACCTCTTTAGGCATATTCTAGATCCTCTTTAAACTATCATACACATGGCCTCTTAAAGTTGAAAAATAAAATACTTGAATGTCAATGTCATGCTATTTATTTGCTTTCTGATTGTGTCGGTTGCAAAGAAATTTAATTAATTAGAATAACGCTATTGTATCTATTTCACGCGTATTCAAGAACTGCAACCACAGGAATATTATGAACCACGTGTATTATTCAGTCAGTGGCTTATTAGAAACGCCAGACGTAACATACTGTGGACCGACGAGTGTACATTTGCGAGGGTGGGATTATTTAACACTAGCTGTGCCCCGCGGTGTTACCCGCTCATCCCACGGGAACACTACATTTATTCGGCATGAAAAGTATCCTATGTCCTTCCCCGCGACTGAAACTATCTATATTCCAAATTTCATCTAAATCGGTTCAGCGGTTTAAGCGTGAAGAGGTAACAGACAGACAGACAGACAGACAGACAGACAGACACACTTTCGCATTTATAATATTAGTATGGATTAGTATGGATTCACAATGCTCACTTTTGTTCGGAAGAATCCCCATTTAGCACGTCCTGACCACTTTCAGACTCGCTTCAGTGTTAACGTGTGGGCAGGGTTCCTTGGCGATTATTTGTTGGGCCCTGTCTTTCTCAACCAATTCAATTCCAACAAGAAGACCTACCGGAATTGCTAGATGAAGTACCAGTCGATCTCCGTAGGAGAATGTACTTTCAACATGATGGTGCCCCAGCCCATTACGATCGTAACGTACGAAGGTAGGGGAGACCGGGTATGGAAGTCACATTTTATTTCTTTTGCACTTTAAGTACTATTGTTTTTAGTTGGGCATGATAAAAGATAATTTAATGGATAGTGTATTTATTTGAGTTTAAAAATATATCAATATTTTTTCACTAACATTATGTACGGAGGAAATATTTTTATTTTTATGAAAAAAGAGAAATGTGACTTTTAACCCCGTGTCAGGGATGGTTGTCACAGGTGCTGGGGTACGTAATCACATAGTAAAATAAGAGGGATATACAATAATACACACATTTATATCTAACGAACTTTTTTCTTGTTGAAGATAAAAATGTTTTATGTAAGTTACTGTAACGGAAAATAACGAAATTTTCTTAATTAATAAAAAAATCTCAAAAACTATTTTTTTTTCAGCTAGTAACTTATATAAACTTAAATGATGTATGTAAGTCACTGTGACCAGGAAAGTAACGAAATACGTATTCATAATTAATAAAAACACCCAAAAACTAAATTCGCTTTCAGCTAATAAGGTAGTCACACGTGACTACCAGCCCCCATCGACCTGAGACAACCTGCCCCAAAACACGTTTTAGAAAATAATCTTACAATATAAATTCAAATTAATGTTTCCACTAAAAACCTTATAACAATATGATTATACACAAGTTCAACTTGAACAATACACGAAGAAGCATATTAATATGCAAAGTAAAAGTGTACCTACGAGATTTAACACAGATGCACAAAAAAATACTTTTACTGGCGGAAAAAAGTAAACGAATGTGGCTCCGTCACAACATACCGGAGCCGACTGAGGTAAAGTACGGAGCGGGGTTTAGCTCTCGCGATCCTTGGACACCGGTCGGTAAACTGATCCGTGCCTTTAGTTGTCAGTTATGGCCGCTGTGACAACCAACCCGTGTGACTTCCATACCCGGTCTCCCCTACTTAACGGAACGATTCCAATTACGATGGATTGGCCGGGGTGGGGTTCAAGCAGGTGCAGAGAACTGGCCAGCCCGCTCACCAGATTTAACACCGCTTGATTTCCACGTATGGGCACGAGCCAAAGACTTGGTTTATGGAAACGACGGGCACACAATCAGAACTTCAGAAGAATTACAAACACGGATTACCGACGCCTTTCAGGTTATCCGAAAACAAGCATCATTGTACATTAAAAACCAATGTCACCATTTTCAAGAATTTTTGTAAAGAGTTTATGCTAATAAAAGTTTTCTTATGTCCGTGCTTGCTTTTTAAATAACTTAGACTTGTTAATTAGGTAGGTTAGCATTCGTTAAATATCTAACTTAATCATTATTAAATGTGAAAGCTTGTATGGGTGGATGGATGTTTGTTACACTATCACGTCACGCCCAAACAATTTAACTGATCTGGATGAAATTAGGCACAGAGATAGGTTATTAGTATGGAATAGCACACGACTTTTTTTACACTACTTGTTCGCTGGCAGAGCCGTGGGCATACGCTAGTATTTAATAACCTACAGTTTTCCCGCCAAATCATAATGACATTTAAGAAAAACAACTTTTGACGTGACATGACAGACAGTGTTAAACATCTTGACAGGTACATAATAGGGGTGATTATTTTAAAAATTAATTATAATATTTTTTTTTGTTCGGTAAATTAAAATTAAAAAATGATATACAAAGGTTCCTTAATTACAGTTAAAAGTTAATCGTTTTAATGTAATGTATTATCTCTTAAAATATCCGTGACTAATTTGTTAGCACCTTATATATATACCTTGTTTGTTATTACAATTAATGTTATACGCATTTGTATTATATAATTAGATTCATTATTATGCTATAAACTATTATGTTATTTCTTGTTATGACAAATCAGCTTTATGCGCAAATATGTTATGCGGATTTATAATTATTATCACTTCTCAAAATCAAGTGAAAGTACATATAACATTTTAAAATGTATATGAATCGAGTTTACTCTCGTCGTTACGTACATATGCGTTTTAATATGTCTCTAAGACTCACGGGAGTTTTCTATGTAAAATATAACATTTTACAAATAAAATTAATATTTACGATGTGCTACGATTCTATTTGCATGACTGCATTGAATGCGCTACGGTTCCAGCTACGAGCTACGCCGTAGCAAGTGCTTCCACGAATCTGCAAACGCGCTACGTTTCGCTTCAGTAATAAATACTTAATAATGTACTATGTTAAGATTTGTGCATTTCCCGTTACTTCTTGGAAACGTTTTCTATGAGCAATGAATATTTTCAAGAAATGAAAAACAGAACTACTCTAACTATGCTTTAACATTAACATTTACAGAGCACAGTTTGCGGCGAGCTCGCAATGGTACCTACATTTGTCACCATTTAAGCGCAACAAACTAAACAATCCCGCAATGAATTTCACCAATGACAATAATGCGGGTTTCTGACAGTGTGTCATGTCAGTTTCCAACAAACCGGCCAAGTGCGGGTCGGACTCGCGCATCAAGGGTTCCGTACAAACCCTTCCCATTCTTAACTGGCCAGGTTAAGTTAAGTTTGCACCTGGTATGCATGGCGCCGCATACAAATGAGGTGCAAAGTTAACGCAACTGATCACGTTTGTTGTATGGGATACCCACTTAAATATTTATTTTATTCTGTTTTTAGTATTTGTTGTTATAGCGGAAACAAAATTACATCATGTGTAAAAAATTGTCAACTGTCTACCTATCACGGTTCATCAGATACAGCCTAGTGACTGAAAGATAGATAGACAGACTGACAGACCGACGAATGGACAGCGGAATCTGTAATAGGGTCTCGTTTTTTACCCTTAAGCTAAACGCAAAATGAGTACAGTTAGCATACTTGCAAAATTAGTACAGTTAGCATCAAAAGTGCTTTTGACAGTTACTTTTTATGCTGGCCGTACCCAGCGATGAGCGCAGTACACCATTACGTACTAAAGTGTCTTATAATTGTCACAAAAATGCCTTGAGAACTATTTTACGTCACCCTAGGCCGTAAGTGGGATTTTCTGCCCGCTACGTTACGCGCGGGAAAACCAATCTCACCTCCTGGCCAAGGCAAGACTTAAAACTTTAGACAAACCACGGGCGGTAATTTGTAAATCCCCAGATTGCATATTTATGGCCCTCGCTTTCGGTTCGGGCTACAAGCACCTGCGATCACATTTACGAATTCACCGCCCTAGGTAAGTAATGTATATTATATAGTAATACAAACACACAAACTGAATTCTCAGCGCGCGGGCGGGGGCATCACAATCACAACGTCATCATACATGTTATATCATAATTTTGAAATAACGTCACCAAGTTTGTTTCTCCATACCCCATAGTGCCCGCCATATTCCGCCATTGCTACATATTTAGTAATGTAGGTGTATACCCTATCTGAACTTGTTATAGTAATTTAACAATATTGGTGAAGATAAAAATAAAAATTACACTAATTAAGCATTGTCTCAAGCATAAATCATTCCTATTCCTATCAGTGCACAAAGCGACGTAAATAGTATTCGAAGAGAAATATTTATGAATTTACCTTCAACTTGCTTCAACTGTAGTCTGCTTTTTACAAGTTCTTATTTATCTTGCAATCTTTGTTGCAAGCAAGTTGTAATATTGAAAAATTACAGTTTAAAGGAGTCCCACACCACTGCCCGAAATACACTGAGGGACGATGCGTTAACGCAGTGTCGTATGCGTGATATTTTTCTTGAATAGGTACCGAGTTTGATGACTTCAAATCAGCGATTCTTTTTGAGATATCAGAAACGATCCATTAGTAATTCTAAATTATTTATTTAGTATATACGTACTGGTAAAGAATGCCTTATGCTTATGACATTTGGTCCGCCATTAGTTTAAAAAACAACAATTTGTAATAGCATAGGAAAAGCTTAAATAATACCTTAAAGTAAAAATTAAAAATTTGTATTTTGTGCTAGAAAATTTAAATAAATAAATATAAATATATATTTTAACTGTTTTTGTGTACAATAATGTGTGGTTGTTGTAATGGGGAGTAAGGGGAGAACGGAACTAAGATCTTATCCGACCCTATTGTCAACCTCACCTGCACGCGCCGGATGGCGGCGGAGTGGCGTATTACTGCTCCGTGGTGCTCCCTGCTAGACAACAGACGAGGCTCTGGCGACCGAGCATATGGCGGGATAACCATATATACTACCGGTCGGGCAACCGACTGAAGAGGCACAGCTGCCTTGGAGTCCGAATAACTTCTAAAATGTCTGGGGCAGAAGGCAACGGGAAACCACTGCTTCTATTTTCCCAAGAGAGTCAGTATGGAAGGTCTAAGAACAGTAATTAGTATGTCTGGCGATCCGGCTGACGCCCGGCGCCATCTCACCGGGGGAGATGGTGTGAAATGTGCTACCGGCCATGCGCTCGTGAATCACCAGGCACCGCATGGAAATTCAGCTACTGGTGAATCAATCACCTGCAAGTCGTTTCGCCATCCCCATCGCATCGGGACGTGGAATGTGCGCGGCCTCAACCAGCCCGGCAAACTACGAATTGTGGAGAACGAAATGAATAGGAAAAACGTTCACCTGCTAGGGCTAAGTGAAACACACTGGAAAGGCCAGGGTCACTTTACATCTGACCTAGGAAGTTCTCAGGCCCAGAATACAGAAGCAGCAAAGGAGTGGCCTTCATCGTACTGCGATCGTTGGACAAGTGCGTTGTGGGATAAAAACCAGTTAGTGATCGTATAGTAACAATCAAAATTAATGCTACACCATGCAAACTGAACATCGTACAGGTATACGCCCCTACAGCACAGTCAACCGAAGAAGCTCAGTAACGAACGCCACAACTTTTCCCGGTGCCGATTGCGGCTCCGATCACCAATTTCTTGTAGCAACAGTTCAATTGTGGCTAAAAAGAATACAGATACCTGAAGTAATTCCGAAGATGCAAAATATAAACACCGATGACTTCAGAGAAGATTTTGAGCAGCGTATGGCAGACTTTCCAAATGAAGTTACAGACAGCGATAGTAAATGGGAACATCTCAAGAAGATAATAGAGGGAAGAGCAAGGGATCATAAACTGGCGAACCCCATTATGAAAGACTTCATCACACCTAAAACGGCCCAAATTATCCTGGAAAGGCGCGTTATAACGTGAACTAAAAGAAAACGGCATATGTTCAACTGAACATCAGCAGCGGTATGCAGAACTGAGCCGCCAAGTTCAACTACGCTAGCGGAAAGTTTATGAAAGCCACATAAACGACATCTGTCTCGAAATTGAGCAGCACTTACTGAAAAAATAATCCAGATATCTTTTTCAAAAAGTAAGAGAACTGACTGGAACGTGTAAACCGAGAACCTGTGCCATTGAAGATAAAGACGGGCGTCTACTCATAGATGTGACTCAAGTGTTGGAGCGCTATTGTGCGGAGTTATACGACACGAGTGAGTCTACTTATTCATGTTACAAGGGCTACAGAAGAACCTGATATTCTTCCGTCAGAAATTGACTATGCCATCAAAAATCTGAAATGCAAGAAATCACCGGGTAAGGATGGTATTATAGCCGAAATCTTAAAAAACTTAGATCAGAAAGGGACAAAGGCTATCACCGAAATCTGTAATACCATCTGGAGTACTGGGAGATGGCCGAAAGACTGGACAGAATCGGTGTTTATACCTCTACATAAAAAAGGCTCTTCTAAAGTTTGTGTCAATTACAGGACTATATCATTATTATCTCACGCAAGTAAGATCCTTCTCCATGTAATTAATAGACGTCTTAACTACTTCCTAAGCCAGCAGATACCCGAAGAGCAGGCAGGCTTCGTTAAGGGCAGAGGAACGCGGGAAACAATTCTAAACATTCGCCAAATTATCGAAAAGAGCAGAGAATTCAACAGCCCCGTGGTCCTATGCTTCATAGACTACACTAAAGCCTTCGACTGCGTACAATGGGACAAACTGTGGAACGTGTTACTTGAAATGGGAGTTCCTGAACACCTCGTTGCTTTAATCCAGAGTCTGTACACTGGGAACCGTTCTTTCATCAAGATAGGCACTGAATGCTCCTATATGTTCCAAACTAAAAAAGGAGTGAGATAAGGTTGCATTTTGTCCCCTGCACTTTTTAACATATATGGAGAGTATATTGTTCGGAAGACCATTAAAAATTGGGAGAAATGTTTCCCTATAGGTGGAAAAAGACTATCAAATCTGCGATATGCCGACGACACCATTCTTCTGACAACATCCATGGTAGACATGACCGAGCTGTTCCATAGACTTGAGGTAGAAAGTGGTAACATTGGTCTCACGGTGAACAGAGCTGAAACCAAAGTTATGATAGTGGATCGAGCTGGAAAGCTGAGTAATGTCACCTGCAACATTCCGGGCACTAGCATTGTCGATCGGTAAATCGGCCTAGACTCCCAAATCTGCAATGACGGCAGCTGTGTCACCGAGATAAAAAGGCGAATCGGGATGGCAAATGATGCTATGACCCGTTTGAACAAAGTCTGGAAGAAAAGAGGAATTGGTATCAAAACCAAGATCCGATTCATACGTGCTCTGGTATTCTCTATCTTCCTGTACGGAGTGGAAACGTGGACAATCCTGGCCCGAGAAAGGCAAAGGATTGATGCATTCGAGATGTGGTGCTGGAGACGTATGTTAAGAATACCATGGACTGCGAAACGCACCAATGCATCGATCCTGAACCAGCTCCAAATAAGTACTCGCTTGTCCACCACGTGCCAGCAACGCATTCGTTCCTATTTCGGCCACACAATGCGCAGAGACGACGAAAATCTTGAAAAACTGATCGTGGTTGGGAACACCGAAGGCAAAAGATCGCGCGGTCGTTCACCAACAAGATGGACCGATCAAGCAAAGGACTCATCGAACTCTAAATTCTACTCGGTTGTAAGAGATGCGCTGGACAGAAACCGGTGGAGGCAGATCATCCGCGCCAGATGCAACCCTGAAGCTGACCACGATCCTCAGACATAAGGGACCGACTCTATAGAGAGAGAATGTGTTTAGTTACTTTCTAACTTACAAGAATAATAAGTGCGTTTCAAAATAAGTAGATGTACAAATAGTTAGATTCAGTGTAGTTCAGTTAGGATAGTGTACAATTAGGTTAATGATTGCCTTGGTAAACTAATTTGATTGTAACAGGTAAATACGGCCGGGATGCAGACTACTAAATACGAGTAGTCATGTGGAAATATTATCAATGTATAGTAAAAATAATATAAGCTAACCTAATCCACTTAAGAACTGAATACCATTGAACAAACCACAACTGGTAAACCACAAATTAAGATAACGAGCTCGTAGTAAAACCAGATTGTAACCACCTTGGAAGGTTAATATAGATTATCGACTCTATTTCCTTGGACATTAGACTACAAAATGCACTAACAGAATAATGGTGAACATAACTTTTTGGAATTTTACAACCGTCCGACCCTCCACAAGAACGTATTCTCTTGAAAAAGGACTATGATCTCTCGTCAACAAACATTTTAAACCTATTCAACAAGGAATAAGGCTGAAAATTCAATATCCACGCAATGTAGTTCTAACCTTTTTTTGTAAGTAACTGGTTGGCGCCAGGTTGGCGCTTATGAGAACAAAAGCAGATAGGATTGTATTAGACACAATGCTATTGTGAATGCAGGTAAGTGGATTAGCTTAGCTAATAGTATTTTTACTATAATTGACCGACCGAGCGAAACGAGCGAGGCATCTCGGCTTCAGTTTGGCCCAAAAATATTTGCTATGTCAGGATTTTTGGAGGCTCTTCTCGCCCAGAGGTCGCATTTCTTAACCGATTCTCGTGCAGTTTTGTGAGTGGGTTCGATAAGTATACAATATTTTTTGGCTTGTGTTTAAACGCCTACCAAATATGTTGATAAATAACTTCCAATAAATTCTTAATACTTGCCAAAGCGGATGAATGCTCACCAAATAGTGTATCACAAACTATTGTAGGTATAAATAAAGCTAATATTTCTTTTTCTTACATGCTATAAAAATATGTGTTACACCGTTAAAGTTAATTTCAGACCAAATAATCTATATTATTGATTTGCGGGTAAAGAAGTAAAGGGAAGCTATTGTAATTTTAGATTGACAATAATATATTTTGACTAAAGGTAGATAATTTGTTAGATAGTTTTTGGTATTAATGTTGATGTTTTATGAAAACAATATTTGGTGAGCAAAAAATCCACTTTGGGAAGCAAAAAGATGTACGGACTCAACGTAAAATTATTCTGGTGTATGTATATTGATTTTGGAATACAAAATGATTTAGTTTAGGGAGCTCTGTATAGAGTGGGTTTAATTTATATGGAGGTAATTCATTTTACTTGGAATTTAGTTTTAGGGTATATAAGCCATTTTGGTGAGCGTTTAAATAGTAGCGATATTTTTTTAAGATTCAGTTTCTCCAAATTTTTCAATATGACTGATATGGGGGTTGAAATCGTAAAAAAAAAGTACAAATTTCAGCAATTTCGAAACTAAACTGATAGTCATATTGTAACCGCCTAACCTAAAATTGTACACTAAAGGCTTCAGAGACAAACCACCATTTCACATTACAGCACCGCCGTGACGTGAGACGTTACGTTGTCATGTCGTGGACCTCTATGTCGTGCAATGTATAAATAAAGGCACGACTACGTAAACCATTTTGACTGAACTAATGGGTTGGCCCAAAAATTCAAAAAGCGAAGATTCAGCTTATCCATACTAATATTATAAATGCGAAAGTGTGTCTGTCTGTTACGAGTACCTCTTCGCGCTTAAACCGCTGAACCTACTTAGATGAAATTTGGTATGGAGATAGTTTGAGACCCGGGAAAGGACGTAGGATACTTTTCATCCTGAATAAATTTAGTGTTCCCATGGGATGAGCGGGTAACCCCGCGGGGCACAGCTAGATGGACATAAATATGACCTAATATGTAGCTTAAAACTCTAAAAATTTACTATCATCTCTTCGTCCTCGGTAGAGTTATCGCGAATCTATTTTAGCCTTTTAAGTAGTCTCCTAATATGTCATAGGGGACCTACGTACTTTCTCCTTTACTTGTTTAAATTAAATCGTGGTTTGCTACTGCCTGTCTTTCCGTTTATTTTCCGTTCCGCATGTTCAAAACGAAAGCATATATATTGCATAAAATGTCCCATTTTTTCTTTGCTACGTACTCTATAATTTAACGAGTAAAACACCCTATGAGTGAGTGTTGTATTGAATAAAAATTACAGTTAGTATCTTTTGACTTTCCGGAATATTGTGGGAAACCTGGCTTATTCCGTGTTCTCTTTTATTTGCGTCGTCTGCAATTTTCGTCAGTATTAAAGATCTCACGACAGAGGAAAACGAATACCGACACGTACTATTCCAATCTGACAGCCGTTTGTTTTGTTGGCATAGCTAAGTGTACTTTTACAAGTTACTTACTAGCTTTCCCTGGGGACCTCGAATTATTTTTGCCGCGTTGTATAAGGTAAACGTCCCTGTGCTCGACACTGTCCCAATAAAAATTGTCAGGAACGGCCCGACATGTTTCGAACTCATTTGGAGCTCTTCATCAGGGGTAGCTATACGTGCTGTTACGCGACTCGCGACCCACTGCACTTTTAATCGCTCTTCTTGCCGCCCTCTGCGCACGCGCAGATAGCGCGGCGCGGGGAGGGCAGGGCTCTTGCGCTGTCACCACTGCCACTTTTTATAATTAGTAAAGATGTCTCACGATAGTTTTAATAACATTACTGTCCCAATAGTTGCTATCTTGAATGTTATGTCATTAGCAATAGAGGTGACAGCATGGTGTCAACTATTAGGCATTAGCGTATCGAGCACAGGGACGTTTACTTTAGATGTTCAAATGAATAGTAGACTAATAGAATTGCTTGTTCGCTTTGCGGTGAAATTCGGCGTTAGTAATGACTTACGGCTTGCAATTCCGGAACTGGTTAGTATGGGCAGTATCGAAAATTCCGGAATATTCTTATTATCTATTCTTATTTTGTATAATAAGAAGGCAAAATTTTATGCGATCCACTGTAGTAAAAGTGGGGCTCGATGCTCGAACCCACGACATCTGTTTATCCGGAACAGTGCTCCTCCAACTGAGCTACAGGACCGCTATGCAGACCGCATGAAATAATGACTTCTCATTCCGCTTCTACAGCACTTTTTGTATCTACATATAAGCTTTATATCTATTTTAAACGAATTAGTGCTCTAATCTCCCATCCATTTGAAAATGTATATGTTGTACTTACGTAAAACATGGTGTTGTTATCTTTCTGGCATCCCTAATATTAAGCGCTTGTTTAAAGTTGTTGTTGTCCTAAGGCACCTCGGAGGTGCAGAATGCCTCCATCAGCTCGCGCCAAGCCTTTCTATCCTCACTAACTTTTCTGGCCTCGCTCCAGCTCAGTCCGATTGCTCGCAGCTCGCACTCAACGGTGCGCCGCTATGAGTGTACAGGACGTCCGCGGCTATGACTTCCGTCCGGCAGCTTCTACTCGAAAGCGATGCTTGTGTTATTCGCTCTTCCTCGTCGAATGGTGTGGACTATCCATCTCCATTTTCGTGTCACGATGTTCACATTTATGGGTGACTGGTGGCATATTCTCCACTTCATTCTTTAAAGTTAATTGTCAAGAAAGGAATAACAAAGAAAAATGAGGTCCGATTCTTGACTCAGTTTATGCCTTTAACATTGCCTTATTTTGTGTTAAAGGAATAAAAATACACTTGGAAGCGCCGACAAGTTGCTGGCTGTTTACTCGGTACTCCGTTTGTCTTGAATTTTACAGTAACTTCTCAAACTCAAACATCCTATAGTTTATTTTTTGTAGATGGGTCATTACACTTCTTTCTATTGCATGTTGCCATGGTGATGGCTCCTCGGTTACGCTTTAAAAAAACTTTGTTATTGATACCCATTCTGTAGTTCTCCTTATAATACCAGTAATATAAATTATCAACACTTTTCTAAGAAGGTTAATCACTATATTGTCCACCGAGTCACGGGACAGAATCACTAAAATAACTTTTAATATATAATAATAAAAAAAATCTATGCAGAAAAAACATACGGGTTCAAATACTGACACGAAGTATTTTTCTACCAGAATATGTGATTATGATTATAAATCCCATTCCAGAGATTTTCTCATATCATAACTTTACGCTGAATAATGTGTGGGTATTTTAAATTAGAAGTAGCTTTTCCTATGCATGAATTTATTCGATAATTTATTTAAACTTACACGTTAACCCTCTTCCCTCCATTTATTTCCTGACAAGTGACAATCTTTAACCCTTTCACGGGCCGAATTAAATTATTAACCCTTTAAATATATATTCTTAAAAACCTTCATTAATTATGTATTGCCCCATGAGTTAGGGCAGCCAGAAATAAAATCGGCTCTGGCTTATTTTGAGAAGTTAATAATAAAACAGCTTTATGGAGTTTTAAAGCACAAAAAGGCTTTTAAGGTACGATGAAGAAAATGGCTATAGCATTTTCATTTGGTTTTTTATTTCAAACAGCTTTGAGCAGCGAATTTTAGGATTAGAATTGTAAATATTAGATATTAGGTATTAAAATTGAAAATAATATTTTGTGCAGTGAAACCACAAAAACCAAATTCAGGCAGTAAAAGTATGGCAAACCGTTGCTAACTTTTGGGGGTAAAAATAGTCCCTAGAACGTTTATTTTTGTTTAGTTATGAAAAAAAAATCCAGTGCGTCACTTTCATAGACAAAAATGTGACTTTTTGTGACTAATGGGTAACGTGACCCTAAAAAATCCCCTTCTTTTAAGGACGGTCATCTCATCCTAAATAACTATTCCCTACCGTGGGACTGTTAGTACAAAAAACACGTGCACAGTATTTTGATAATCGTCGTAGCATATTTATTACAACTTTACTGAAGGTTCACGCGTTTTTATGAAACATACCTACCGAGTAGATGGATACGTTCATAGATTCGAGCAAAAGGTAAAAATATCCTGACACCGCATGCGCAGCCACGGCTAATTCTCTGTGGTTTATCCTGATGGGATAACAAGCAGTCCCCACTGACTTCAGAAAGTATTATATCATATAGGTACTCATAATATTCTAAGAAGCTTTTGCTTCATCAGTCATTGCACTGGGGGCACGGCAGTGCCCCGCCAAGTCGAGCAAACGCGCTAGCCAGCACGCCGTAACATCCTTTTCTCGAAGCCATTCAGACCATTTTCAAACCCTCTGTATTTCGTTGTGGACAAAGCTAGAAGCCTGAATTTTTAGTGACCAGGAGGGCATAATAAAACCTAGGCATATTCCAAATGCATCATTGATCATCCGACAGGAGTATCCATCATGATAAAGTTAGCTTCCAAGAAATCTCACCTTGCGAATAACTGTCCTCATAATAATATAGTCTACCTACTTGGGAAGCCGATCATATCTCTGAGAACGCTGTAAGTACTTTTAAAGACCTTTTTTTTATATTTAGACCAGACTAAGTATACCTAATAGGTGTATTATGATGAGATGAGGTGGTATCGAAGGAGTATCTATCGTGTTACCGGTAAGACATTTCTCCATTGCCGTTGCAAACTGTACTTGCAAATTCGATAAAATCTCCGCGAAAACTGTAACCACAGACATGCAAATATGACATGCCGCCAGTTTATTAAGATCTCTATTTATAGTTAGACGGCAGTGAGCGGCCGTCGGAATCTATTAAGGGGATTATGGTGCAACAGAAGACGAGGGTCGCACGTCTCATACGGGGCCTGGTGTTACACCGAACTGGAGTGTGATTCACGTGCCGGTTTGCGATATCATCGCGTCACCGTGGAAGATATTCCCACGCGTACCAAGAAGTTTGGCAGTTGCTTCGTCTGCCGAACTATTAAAAAGTAGAACTCTTTGCCGGCACATGTGTTTCGTCCTTCTTGCAACATTCTTCATTCAACTTCCTGAAATTACAGTAAGCGTAACCGTTATTGCAGTTAGGTTTACTGAAATGTCAGTAGGCCTAACTGTTATTGCAGTAAGTCTTACTGTAATGTCAGTAGGCTCCACTGGCTATTTTTTTCAGTGTTCAAACGAAGCGTGACGAAGCATCTCTCGGGCCAGCATAGCAGTGTGACCTGTCAAGGCACTGTTGGTAGAAACCAAATTGGGACTAGGGCTCCCCTTTTTACTTACCTTCAAACCGATACGACCTTCAGACCTTCAAGAAAAGAGCGTATTCCCACCTGAAAGGCCGGCAACGCACTTGTGACTCCTCTGGTGTTGCAGGTGTATATGGGCGACGGTAATCGCCACGTAATCGCTTTCCATCAGGCGATTCGTTTGCTCGTTTGCCTCCTATTACATAAAATAAATAAATTAAAAAAAACCATCGGGCGATGTGGAGCCACTATGTTGTACCAATATAATAACAAAAAAAGACAATACAAGTCTTATTATTTCGTTCAGTGGGTATGTAAAAAATTCAGAGGATTATATTGTCCAGGAATAGAATCCACGTAACTAATGGCATTTGTCCGAAAGGTTACCAATAAATGTAATACCTAATAGGTATATCCACTACACATATTTTTTTGTAAAACATCTTATACATGTCCGTAATACTATACATGAACACAACACGCAACGGTGTGAGCGATATCCCGTCTAATCCGCTGTCAGCTAAATTATTTATGCATTTAGAAGGATTTACTCTTAATATGAGGTGTAGCGGCGCGGTCACGACTTCCCGCCGCTTGAAAAGTTAATTAGCAACCTATAATTAATGTTGCCACTGGAATTAGCAGTATCCGGATTTTTCTCCTTTTTTAGGGTCGCGCGCCCGAAGGGTTAGTGACGATTCACTGAATTAAATCAACATTAGAATACATGATATTCTAGGTTAAAAGAACAGTTTCATATTATTAATTATATTTCAATTTTATATTTTATAAGATTTTGAAAGTTAGAGTTAGTTAAACACCTAAATAAATAAACTTGGGTAAAAACCAAAAAGTTTAACGAAACTTAGGCGTCCTTATAGCCATACAATAAGACAAAAAAAGGGATTTGGAAAGTTCCGCTGTGCGATTAAAATAACCGATACAAATAGGAACCTTAAAATAGAACATTAAGATAACTTTACATGAATGTTATTTGATGGTTAATTGTTGCACAAGGGAAATTTTTATACAAATCTATCTTCATATAAGTCTTCAAGATACACTATATATAACTAACAAATTAGAATATAACAGACATAAATGTATTGATATCGTCACGATATTCATGAGAATAGGAACCGATATAACAACTTCTTGCATAACCCGAAGTCTCATTATGACCTACCTGTTACTAAATTTTAATAATTTCTCCATCTTGTAATATTCCAATCTCAACTTATAATAAAACAGCCAAAGCTTTTACGAAACTAAACTGTATTCGCAGAAACAAAGTGCATCTATCTATGATCGGTCTCCAGTCTCCAGTCACAGAGAAGGACTAGACTATCGAGCCCTGATGTATCGAGTTCGCGAACTCCAGAAATTGGTGTTGTTAATATTTTGTGACAATTCATTTTTATACAAGTATAATGAAGCTACTTACATATAATATTGTAGAAAAATTATTAGTACTTTCGCGTTTGCAGTAGCTAATGTCATTTTTTTTAATATGAACTAGAAAATAGAATATACTGTTGATTCCCATATTCTAATCACATAAAAATAATATCATAAGTTGATAAGTCAAGCTTTCATGAATTTAAACTCTACCAGGAAACAAAGTGCATCTCTCAAATACTTTCAATTATTCGCCAGTCACAAAAGGGCTATTATGTTGACAGTCGAGCTTCGCCGTATCAAGTTCACAGACTACGGAAATTGGTGTCGCGACTTCACTATTTTCACGTTGTTTCTCGGTAAATGATACGTCGTATCGTATTTTGCACACTATTAGACATATTTTAGACACTATGTCGTGAATTTATTAAAATAGTGCAACTGTCAAATTATTTGTTTATTACTCAAATAAGTTACACAAAATTTACAGTTAGAAAACCAAGGCGTTGTGAACTACAAAACTACTTATTATAGCTCCGTGTATGAACTCTGTCAAATAGTACTCTGTGTGTGACGGGCTTCACTCGTATCTTAATGCCAATCATCATGTAGAAGTACCATAAATTACTATACAGAAAAGGGGTTCAATTATAGTCAAGTCAATTAATTTTGAAACTCGGACGCTTATGAAAATGAATGCAGGAACTGTGTCACGGTCATTTTCCAAGAAATGCGAAGTCATGATTTATTACCTTTCTACGGCTTGAAGCGAAATAAGTTTTTGCTGAACTGGGAAAAGTAAAACCTTATTTCTCTGTCGATGAACAAACATTTTGCTGTTTCAATTTGATGAATCAACTTAGGTAAGATGAAAATTTAATAATAAAGTAGGGCTCACAATAAAGCTAAACTATAGTAAAGTCAGTTGGAATGGAACAATTGCGTCTTTAATGTAATAGAATACAATAGGTATTTATTTGTTAAGAATAGGTAGATAATTATGTAAGTGTCGTACTAGTAGGTATGGTATGTGATAATAGGTATGTGGCACACTTGTCATATATTATGTTTTCTACGAGGACTACGTACACGTCTAAATTCTTAACAAAGGTTAAGTTCATATTACTGTAATAGTTAAGTATCTTTTCTGAAAAAAATGACTGACTGTTGAGTTTCTTTCGGCGTTCCTTCTCAATAGTGGTCTCCCATTGTGAAATGCCGGTAGACTAAGACATGCAAATGTGCTTTTGAGAATGATTTTCATTATTTCATACAGTAAGTAACTGATCCTGATGTAGGTATGTTCTTCTCGACAAGGGCAACTGCGTCTTATATTTGTGACGTAGGTATTCTAGCAAAAGGTGCCACTTTTGTCGCTTGCCATATGGGCGCGCTGGCAAGTTATTGATATGAAGAGATGCATTTAGTTGATAACGTCACACATTTTAAAACGCTTTAAGACGTTTTAACGTAAACTTTGAAACTCTTTTTATAATAGTGCCAAACTTTAAGCAGAGAGACCAGCCCAATTCTCCCCAATATAGAAGGGATTGTCTGGACCGACCTTAAACTCGTAAAATTGAAATGTTCTCTGAAGTTACTTTGACATGTCTATACTAGCCGAGTTTCAAAATTTTCCAAATGGCAATTATTTATTCATTTCGTTTTATTCTTCATTATTAATTATAATTAGAAATATTTTATTCAAGCATGTACCGACTTACAATTTTAGTCCCTCGTCTCTCTTCGTATTGTCCATAACTTTTGTTGCACGTGTCGCTATTTCCCATTATCTTCACGTTTAACCTGGAAGCCAGGACCAATTATAAAGTTACCAACATACGACACAATTAAAACGTAACAAGCGCCGCCAACGCGACGTGACTTAAGACTTTTTTGGATAAGTTACTGTTTGAATGGTGACACAAATTGCATTACGTCTCACTGCTTCAGTTGATTGACGTTTTGTTGCAGGTTTGAACAGGTTTTGTTTGAGGTGTAACAATGTGCGGTTGTTATTGTTATTTTGTGAGGTTTTCGCTGTTGGGGGAAATGAGGAAAGGTGTAAGAACTACATAAAATACTACTCCCTACCAAATTTGTATTATCTAGGACGTAGGTATTTATGCAGAAAAGAACCAACCCACATGATTTAAGGCCTTTTAAATTTTGATCCCTCGCCCTCTAACATAAAGTAATTAATAAACGTTTAATGTGGGTTGGTTCCTTTCTGCATTAATAAACGTCCTATTTATGTTTATCAATAAAAATGAAACACGAAATAATGTGTTGTTGCGCGTAACTCAGAACAACTGGACCAATTTAGCTACTTTTTAGGGTTCCGTACCTCAAAAGGAAAAAACGGAACCCTTATAGGATCACTTTGTTGTCCGTCTGTCCGTCCGTCCGTCCGTCTGTCAAGACCCTTTTTCTCAGGAACGCGTGGAGGTATGAAGCTGAAATTTATATCAATTACTCAGGTCTGGGACAGTAGACCTAGACTAGTAGTTGAAGCTGTGAAAAAATCAAACTTCTAAGCCAACGCAATCAAAAGATACAGCCGTTTATGCCGCAAATTTTCGACACTTGCAAGGGAATCAAAACCTACAGGGTGCTTCCCGTGAACTCAGAATCTTGAAATTTGGTACGAAGCAACGTCTTATAGCATAGATAAAGGAAAAATTACGAAAACCATAATTTTTTTTTTAATACCTAACTTTGCACCTAATTTATATGGGGCGCTATACATACCAGGTGCAAACTTAACTTAACCACTTAGGGATGGAAAGTGTTTGTACGGAACCCTCGGTGCGCGAGTCCGACTCGCACTTGGCCGGTTTTTTTAAGTATACCTTGAAATTCGACCGGTTCTTATGAAGAGAAAATTGTGAATCATTTTCCGGGAATAAGTACAAGTAGAAACGCCGCTTTTCTTTTTCCCATAAAAATTTCTTAGCTTCTGACAGAACGACATCTGTCGGGTCAGCTAGTACTATAAATTATATTAACAAAATGCTACAAAACACCGTCGGCCACATTAAAATTCTTAACCAAAAACTAATCAAAGGAACCCTTCCTACCCAAAAGGGTTTTATAAAGACGTTTAAAGCAATACTTTAGCGCTGACCACAAACCGCTACAAACAAACAGCCTTCTTACCAAGCGTATTAGTAAATATTTTATCTTTCGGCCCGTATTTTTGAAGTTGGGCTCTGTGGGTGACTTAGCGAAGTTATGAAAGCCTCAAAGGTGGTTTTCTGTAACGAATAACTTAAAAGTTTTACCGGGGCCATAGTGATGAATGAAATACAGAAGGGGATCCTCGTACCTACCTATCTATTACCATTACCAATGATTTCTCATTATTCATGACAGAAATCGGTGAGCGAACCTGGCTCCGTGACCTTTACGAGCGTCGATCATGTGCCCGAATGTGGCTTGCAAAACCAAATATTTAGTTTTAAAGGTTCTGTTGCAAGGCGCGCTATGTAACTCACCCTTGTTGTATGTATAAGTATAGGAAGGCTTTGTACGTTTAACGCTATAACTATATACTACCTAACAGTGATACAGACCATCCTCCGGACGTTCATGTTTACATTGACACACGAAACCCTCCGCTCTCGAGCTTTATTGGGCCGATAATGCATTGCTTCTGATTTTATCTAAACTACATATTTATTTAAATTGGTTGTTTCAGGCCCATTTTATAACAAATTACTTACCCTAAATAAATAATTATACAACGAACCTACTGTAAGAATGTGTTGATTGTGTAACCTTAAGACCCCTCGCGCCAAGGGGCTGCCTATACGTGGCCAGATTATAATACTGAATAAAAATCAGGCATAAAATAATACAAGCTTCGCCAGATATTTAGTTACTTTGAAATGAAAAACTTACTTACCGTACCTATAGTTTCTAAGTGCCATCTTTAATGGAGCCTAAAAAAAGTGGACCTACACTAACGTATTTTTCAGAAAATTTATTTATTAGCTCTATATATATAAAACTCAAAGGTGACTGACTGACTGACATAGTGATCTATCAACGCACAGCCCAAACCACTGGACGGATCGAGCTGAAATTTGGCATGCAGGTAGATGTTATGACGTAGGCATCCGCTAAGAAAGGATTTTTCAAAACTCACCCCCTAAAGGGGTGAAATGGGGTTCCAAAGTTTGTATGGGGAAACAAGATTAGTTAGACTATTTTATACGAAACTTCACAGGAGTATTCCTAACGATAAATGAGTAAACACGTATACAAGGTTTTTTGAAAATTCATCCCCTAAAAGGGAGAAATGTGGTGACAAAGTCTGAAAATCAGCATGGGTATTGTTTTTATGGTTTATCGGGTCGCTGATTACAAAAACCGCAACGATTTTAAAATCTAACGTGGCGGACGTGAGTTACCATCTCCCCTGTTGGGGTGAAATGGGGTTGAAATGTCTAAATACTAAACCGTTGGTTCTAGAGAGTTAAAATTTGGCACGTAGGTTCCTTATAAGGTGTAGGGGTGCACTAAGAAAGGATTTTTCAAAATTTACCCCCTAAAGGAGTGAAATGGGGGTCCAAAGTTTGTATGGGGAAAGAAGTTTAGTTAGACTATTTTATTCGAAACTTTACAGGAGTATTTCTAACGATAAATGACTAAACACGTGTTTCAGGAATTTTAGAAAATTCAACCCCTATAAGGGAGAAATGTGGTGACAAAGTCTGAAAATCAGCATGGGTATTATTTTTCAAAACTCACCCCCTAAAGGGGTGAAATGGGGTTCCAGAGTTTGTATGGGGAAACAAGATTAGTTAGACTATTTTATTCGAAACTTCACAGGAGTATTTCTAACAATAAATGAGTAAACACGTGTTTCAGGTTTTTTTTTAATTCAACCCCTAAAAGGGAGAAATGTGGTGACAAAGTCTGAAAATCCATTGGTAATGCTTTTATGGTTTATCGGGTCGGGTCGCCTGTTGGGGTGCGATGGGGTTGAAATTACTAAATATGAGTACGGGTGTAATTTTTATGGTTTGTTGGGACGTTAATTACGAAAATGCCACCGATTTTGAAATTTTATTTGTGGTCATGAAAATTCTTGAAAGCATTTGCGCCAAATTGCAATTTAATCGGTCCAGTAGTTATGCAGCAAATCGATTGTAACAGACGGACTGAAAGACAGCTACACGTGATCCTATAAGGGGGTTCTTTTTTTGCTTTTGAGGTATGGACCCGCGTTATCCTAATTTAAGATTAAAAAAATAGTATTTGGTGGCATCTCGATCGTCGTCAATCGGTACCTATAGGCGGGCGGCGCGTTGGGACGGGATACCTGCATCCGTAATAAATACATTCAAGCTTTTCAATAATAAGTCATTTCAGAATTCTGAATTACGTTTATCTGGCTCAGAATAATACATTTTTTGTTCAGCAACGAAGAGAACCTCAATATCTTACAATAGAACATGACGTAACTTAGAACATGGCTTAGAATCATTAAACCAATCTCGAATAGTAAACACGTGTTTCAGGTTTTTTTTTAATTCAACCCCTAAAAGGGAGAAATGTGGTGACAAAGTCTGAAAATCCATTGGTAATGCTTTTATGGTTTATCGGGTCGGGTCGCCTGTTGGGGTGCGATGGGGTTGAAATTACTAAATATGAGTACGGGTGTAATTTTTATGGTTTGTTGGGACGTTAATGACGAAAATGCCACCGATTTTGAAATTTTATTTGTGGTCATGAAAATTCTTGAAAGCATTTGCGCCAAATTGCAATTTAATCGGTCCAGTAGTTTTGCAGCAAATCGATTGTAACAGACGGACTGAAAGACAGCTACACGTGATCCTATAAGGGGGTTCTTTTTTTGCTTTTGAGGTATGGACCCGCGTTATCCTAATTTAAGATTAAAAAAATAGTATTTGGTGGCATCTCGATCGTCGTCAATCGGTACCTATAGGCGGGCGGCGCGTTGGGACGGGATACCTGCATCCGTAATAAATACATTCAAGCTTTTCAATAATAAGTCATTTCAGAATTCTGAATTACGTTTATCTGGCTCAGAATAATACATTTTTTGTTCAGCAACGAAGAGAACCTCAATATCTTACAATAGAACATGACGTAACTTAGAACATGGCTTAGAATCATTAAACCAATCTCGAATATCCCAAATCGATAAGCGGAGGCTCGGAACATTATAAAAGCTTTATACAAATAAAATGCACACATATCCCGGTGTCTTAGCTTCACTTCGAGTTATGAATTTTGAAGTGAACTTTATTTGGTACAGTAAAAGCTGAGATCGCTTGATTTGAGTGCTTGAGTTTTCGGTTTGATTTGATAAAGTGGAGTTATGATAAAATAAAAAGTATTTCACAGTAATATTAGAAAAGCAAAAGTCTGTGTATGTTTTGTTACTTCTTCACGCTAAAACGGCTGGACGGATATGCATGAGGGAAATGCAGATTATACCCTAACTTAACAAATAGCCTACTTTTAATCCTGAAAAAAAAAGAGCATTGTTCCCGTAGGATGATGTATATTATATAGGCACGCGAGACCTTCAAGAAAAGAGCGTATTCCCACCTGAAAGGCCGGCAACGCACTTGTGACTCCTCTGGTGTTGCAGGTGTATATGGGCGACGGTAATCGCCACGTAATCGCTTTCCATCAGGCGATTCGTTTGCTCGTTTGCCTCCTATTACATAAAATAAATAAATTAAAAAAAACCATCGGGCGATGTGGAGCCACTATGTTGTACCAATATAATAACAAAAAAAGACAATACAAGTCTTATTATTTCGTTCAGTGGGTATGTAAAAAATTCAGAGGATTATATTGTCCAGGAATAGAATCCACGTAACTAATGGCATTTGTCCGAAAGGTTACCAATAAATGTAATACCTAATAGGTATATCCACTACACATATTTTTTTGTAAAACATCTTATACATGTCCGTAATACTATACATGAACACAACACGCAACGGTGTGAGCGATATCCCGTCTAATCCGCTGTCAGCTAAATTATTTATGCATTTAGAAGGATTTACTCTTAATATGAGGTGTAGCGGCGCGGTCACGACTTCCCGCCGCTTGAAAAGTTAATTAGCAACCTATAATTAATGTTGCCACTGGAATTAGCAGTATCCGGATTTTTCTCCTTTTTTAGGGTCGCGCGCCCGAAGGGTTAGTGACGATTCACTGAATTAAATCAACATTAGAATACATGATATTCTAGGTTAAAAGAACAGTTTCATATTATTAATTATATTTCAATTTTATATTTTATAAGATTTTGAAAGTTAGAGTTAGTTAAACACCTAAATAAATAAACTTGGGTAAAAACCAAAAAGTTTAACGAAACTTAGGCGTCCTTATAGCCATACAATAAGACAAAAAAAGGGATTTGGAAAGTTCCGCTGTGCGATTAAAATAACCGATACAAATAGGAACCTTAAAATAGAACATTAAGATAACTTTACATGAATGTTATTTGATGGTTAATTGTTGCACAAGGGAAATTTTTATACAAATCTATCTTCATATAAGTCTTCAAGATACACTATATATAACTAACAAATTAGAATATAACAGACATAAATGTATTGATATCGTCACGATATTCATGAGAATAGGAACCGATATAACAACTTCTTGCATAACCCGAAGTCTCATTATGACCTACCTGTTACTAAATTTTAATAATTTCTCCATCTTGTAATATTCCAATCTCAACTTATAATAAAACAGCCAAAGCTTTTACGAAACTAAACTGTATTCGCAGAAACAAAGTGCATCTATCTATGATCGGTCTCCAGTCTCCAGTCACAGAGAAGGACTAGACTATCGAGCCCTGATGTATCGAGTTCGCGAACTCCAGAAATTGGTGTTGTTAATATTTTGTGACAATTCATTTTTATACAAGTATAATGAAGCTACTTACATATAATATTGTAGAAAAATTATTAGTACTTTCGCGTTTGCAGTAGCTAATGTCATTTTTTTTAATATGAACTAGAAAATAGAATATACTGTTGATTCCCATATTCTAATCACATAAAAATAATATCATAAGTTGATAAGTCAAGCTTTCATGAATTTAAACTCTACCAGGAAACAAAGTGCATCTCTCAAATACTTTCAATTATTCGCCAGTCACAAAAGGGCTATTATGTTGACAGTCGAGCTTCGCCGTATCAAGTTCACAGACTACGGAAATTGGTGTCGCGACTTCACTATTTTCACGTTGTTTCTCGGTAAATGATACGTCGTATCGTATTTTGCACACTATTAGACATATTTTAGACACTATGTCGTGAATTTATTAAAATAGTGCAACTGTCAAATTATTTGTTTATTACTCAAATAAGTTACACAAAATTTACAGTTAGAAAACCAAGGCGTTGTGAACTACAAAACTACTTATTATAGCTCCGTGTATGAACTCTGTCAAATAGTACTCTGTGTGTGACGGGCTTCACTCGTATCTTAATGCCAATCATCATGTAGAAGTACCATAAATTACTATACAG
The DNA here is from genome assembly GCA_905147355.2 of Apotomis turbidana. Classification (NCBI taxonomy): domain Eukaryota; kingdom Metazoa; phylum Arthropoda; class Insecta; order Lepidoptera; family Tortricidae; genus Apotomis; species Apotomis turbidana. The sequence goes on along the minus strand of LR990288.1, from coordinate 19,795,214 downwards.
AAAAGGGGTTCAATTATAGTCAAGTCAATTAATTTTGAAACTCGGACGCTTATGAAAATGAATGCAGGAACTGTGTCACGGTCATTTTCCAAGAAATGCGAAGTCATGATTTATTACCTTTCTACGGCTTGAAGCGAAATAAGTTTTTGCTCAACTGGGAAAAGTAAAACCTTATTTCTCTGTCGATGAACAAACATTTTGCTGTTTCAATTTGATGAATCAACTTAGGTAAGATGAAAATGTAATAATAAAGTAGGGCTCACAATAAAGCTAAACTATAGTAAAGTCAGTTGGAATGGAACAATTGCGTCTTTAATGTAATAGAATACAATAGGTATTTATTTGTTAAGAATAGGTAGATAATTATGTAAGTGTCGTACTAGTAGGTATGGTATGTGATAATAGGTATGTGGCACACTTGTCATATATTATGTTTTCTACGAGGACTACGTACACGTCTAAATTCTTAACAAAGGTTAAGTTCATATTACTGTAATAGTTAAGTATCTTTTCTGAAAAAAATGACTGACTGTTGAGTTTCTTTCGGCGTTCCTTCTCAATAGTGGTCTCCCATTGTGAAATGCCGGTAGACTAAGACATGCAAATGTGCTTTTGAGAATGATTTTCATTATTTCATACAGTAAGTAACTGATCCTGATGTAGGTATGTTCTTCTCGACAAGGGCAACTGCGTCTTATATTTGTGACGTAGGTATTCTAGCAAAAGGTGCCACTTTTGTCGCTTGCCATATGGGCGCGCTGGCAAGTTATTGATATGAAGAGATGCATTTAGTTGATAACGTCACACATTTTAAAACGCTTTAAGACGTTTTAACGTAAACTTTGAAACTCTTTTTATAATAGTGCCAAACTTTAAGCAGAGAGACCAGCCCAATTCTCCCCAATATAGAAGGGATTGTCTGGACCGACCTTAAACTCGTAAAATTGAAATGTTCTCTGAAGTTACTTTGACATGTCTATACTAGCCGAGTTTCAAAATTTTCCAAATGGCAATTATTTATTCATTTCGTTTTATTCTTCATTATTAATTATAATTAGAAATATTTTATTCAAGCATGTACCGACTTACAATTTTAGTCCCTCGTCTCTCTTCGTATTGTCCATAACTTTTGTTGCACGTGTCGCTATTTCCCATTATCTTCACGTTTAACCTGGAAGCCAGGACCAATTATAAAGTTACCAACATACGACACAATTAAAACGTAACAAGCGCCGCCAACGCGACGTGACTTAAGACTTTTTTGGATAAGTTACTGTTTGAATGGTGACACAAATTGCATTACGTCTCACTGCTTCAGTTGATTGACGTTTTGTTGCAGGTTTGAACAGGTTTTGTTTGAGGTGTAACAATGTGCGGTTGTTATTGTTATTTTGTGAGGTTTTCGCTGTTGGGGGAAATGAGGAAAGGTGTAAGAACTACATAAAATACTACTCCCTACCAAATTTGTATTATCTAGGACGTAGGTATTTATGCAGAAAAGAACCAACCCACATGATTTAAGGCCTTTTAAATTTTGATCCCTCGCCCTCTAACATAAAGTAATTAATAAACGTTTAATGTGGGTTGGTTCCTTTCTGCATTAATAAACGTCCTATTTATGTTTATCAATAAAAATGAAACACGAAATAATGTGTTGTTGCGCGTAACTCAGAACAACTGGACCAATTTAGCTACTTTTTAGGGTTCCGTACCTCAAAAGGAAAAAACGGAACCCTTATAGGATCACTTTGTTGTCCGTCTGTCCGTCCGTCCGTCCGTCTGTCAAGACCCTTTTTCTCAGGAACGCGTGGAGGTATGAAGCTGAAATTTATATCAATTACTCAGGTCTACTGTCCCTTGAAGCTGTGAAAAAATCAAACTTCTAAGCCAACGCAATCAAAAGATACAGCCGTTTATGCCGCAAATTTTCGACACTTGCAAGGGAATCAAAACCTACAGGGTGCTTCCCGTGAACTCAGAATCTTGAAATTTGGTACGAAGCAACGTCTTATAGAATAGATAAAGGAAAAATTACGAAAACCATAATTTTTTTTTTTAATACCTAACTTTGCACCTAATTTATATGGGGCGCTATACATACCAGGTGCAAACTTAACTTAACCACTTAGGGATGGAAAGTGTTTGTACGGAACCCTCGGTGCGCGAGTCCGACTCGCACTTGGCCGGTTTTTTTAAGTATACCTTGAAATTCGACCGGTTCTTATGAAGAGAAAATTGTGAATCATTTTCCGGGAATAAGTACAAGTAGAAACGCCGCTTTTCTTTTTCCCATAAAAATTTCTTAGCTTCTGACAGAACGACATCTGTCGGGTCAGCTAGTACTATAAATTATATTAACAAAATGCTACAAAACACCGTCGGCCACATTAAAATTCTTAACCAAAAACTAATCAAAGGAACCCTTCCTACCCAAAAGGGTTTTATAAAGACGTTTAAAGCAATACTTTAGCGCTGACCACAAACCGCTACAAACAAACAGCCTTCTTACCAAGCGTATTAGTAAATATTTTATCTTTCGGCCCGTATTTTTGAAGCTGGGCTCTGTGGGTGACTTAGCGAAGTTATGAAAGCCTCAAAGGTGGTTTTCTGTAACGAATAACTTAAAAGTTTTACCGGGGCCATAGTGATGAATGAAATACAGAAGGGGATCCTCGTACCTACCTATCTATTACCATTACCAATGATTTCTCATTATTCATGACAGAAATCGGTGAGCGAACCTGGCTCCGTGACCTTCACGAGCGTCGATCATGTGCCCGAATGTGGCTTGCAAAACCAAATATTTAGTTTTAAAGGTTCTGTTGCAAGGCGCGCTATGTAACTCACCCTTGTTGTATGTATAAGTATAGGAAGGCTTTGTACGTTTAACGCTATAACTATATACTACCTAACAGTGATACAGACCATCCTCCGGACGTTCATGTTTACATTGACACACGAAACCCTCCGCTCTCGAGCTTTATTGGGCCGATAATGCATTGCTTCTGATTTTATCTAAACTACATATTTATTTAAATTGGTTGTTTCAGGCCCATTTTATAACAAATTACTTACCCTAAATAAATAATTATACAACGAACCTACTGTAAGAATGTGTTGATTGTGTAACCTTAAGACCCCTCGCGCCAAGGGGCTGCCTATACGTGGCCAGATTATAATACTGAATAAAAATCAGGCATAAAATAATACAAGCTTCGCCAGATATTTAGTTACTTTGAAATGAAAAACTTACTTACCGTACCTATAGTTTCTAAGTGCCATCTTTAATGGAGCCTAAAAAAAGTGGACCTACACTAACGTATTTTTCAGAAAATTTATTTATTAGCTCATTTACTCGAAATATCTCAAAAAGATAATCTCGAAAAGTGTCTCAAAATTTTGTATGAAAAGATATTTTTCCAATGTGTCACGCTCTATGGTCTGTGGTCACGCTCATAGATATTATAACAATAATTATTCATACATTAAACGTGACTTTTTTGAATGGACATTTAGGGACGTTTTTCTTGTATTAGGTTCGAATGTACAAACAGTTCTTAGGACAATGAGCCTAATAATTAGTTATCATGAAAAAGAAAACGTTTATAAATTATATATATTTTCAAAACACCCATGTTACTCTATTACTAATAACGGAGCCTTATGCTTCACTTGCCGTTTCTCGCACTTTCGACGTTTATTTATTACGTCTTCATTATTATATATCTAGTACTATTTACACTTAGAATATAATCTAAGCTAAGTAAATATACTTACCGTATTTATGTCAACAGTTTTTAAAACTATCCTAGCACTCCACGAATAAATAGCTACGTTTGAATAACTTATTAACCCTTACTAGAAATCTCAATCCCACATAACCCCGAAAACCATTCACATATCCACAAAAACCCAACAAAGAAACGAATAATCTTCACAAATAAATGCAGACCTTCCGACCCCAGTATTTCCCAACAGGGCCATTGTCTGTTCCTATACACGACGATCATATACATGTAATTGGTGCTGCGAGATTTATACGCTGTCCCGCGAAGTTAGCTGAGACTATTTTATCTAATCTCCTGCCTCATTATTTGTTGATTGAGTGTGTTTCGTTATTATTTGTCCATCGGATGCGATGGGTAAATTAGTGGAGTCAGACGTCATCTTACCGAGTTTAACAAAAGGTGGTTCTCAACTTAATATTAATGCTTGTTTTGTATTCATAACAATTATGAGTATATAAGATTACAGTTTACAAGAAATGAAAGATTAATTAATCAGATTAATTTCAATGATTCTTTTCCTGTCACTAGACTGCAAAAATATAAGGTTTTTTTAAGTCGATTCTTTTTATTTTTTATAAACAGTATTTCCCAACAGGGCCTTGTCTGTTCCGATACACGAAGATCATGTACATGTAATTGGTGCTGTGAGATTTATACGCTGTCCCGCGAAGTTAGCTGAGACTATTTTTATCGAATCTCCAGCCACGTTATTTGTTGATTAAGTGTGTTTCGTTATTATGTGTCCATCGGATGCGATGGCTGTGTAGTAAGAGGTTAATTTTTAATGTCTACTCATCTTACCGACTTTAAGAAAAGGTGGTTCTCAATTTTGTATTTATGCTAGTTTTGTATTTTTGTATTTTTTTTTCATATCAATAATAATGACTATTATCAATTATGAGTAAGTATAGGTATTAGATTTTAGTTTGCAAGGAATGGAAAGAATGAAAAGATTAATTTCAATAAGGTATTTTTTTCTTTTTGCCACTGCAAAAATTTAAGTTTTTTTTTAAGTCGACTCGATGTTTTTGTTTATGTTGTAGTCTCAAAAAAATTATAGATCGATTTTGGAAATTTAAATAATTTTAAGATGTACTAGCTATGCCCGCGGCTCCGCACACGTGGAAATCGGTCTGTGTCAGTAAAAAAGTTTACACCTCCTTCCTAAGTGGCGCCATAAGATTCAGGTGCAAACTTAACTCAATCGAATGTAGGTAATGGCTATTATACATATAAGCCGGGGATTTTCTCTACAGATTAATGAAGTTTTCATCAAAATCCGTTCAGCCGTTTTCACGCGATGCGCGGTCAAATAAACAGACAAACAGATAAACAGACAAAAACTCTAAAAACTGTTATCGATTCTAAGTATCCCCCGCCTACTTTTTTTCGAATATCTTCCATGTACAGACTTTCGACCCTCTTCAGCTTTGTTATTGAATTATATGTATAGATGATTTGTAAACGATGAAGCCGGTTTTTTTGTTTTGCTGTTTATAGTGATTATTAAGTTACTATTTACAAACAAGGAGCAGATATTTTATGGACAACTGTTTCAAATTTAAAAATCTTATCAAACAACAAGTCGTTCCGTCAAAGTGTTTCAGAAACCCATTTCGCCCGGATTCCCGGGTTTTCCGCACTCGGACAAAAACCAAGCTGTTTAGATTGTCTTTTCCCGCCACTTGTTACCGCCTACTTGACTATGGCCATTTTTTTCATTGTGAGTTGAGAAACGAGGAAAATAATCATAAGCAAAAATGTCGTGTTAAGGACGCCAGTCCAATTTTCTTTTTTATTTCAATTGTGTTTTTGTTTCTGATTTTGAAAGTATACTAAGTATATATAAATTATACAATTTTGGCAAATTATAATATTTCATGAAGATCTGCATAGGAAACATGATGACACTGGTATATAAGTATACAGAATACATACGTTAAACTTACAATATCCACCTCGAGTTTATTTCGCTCTCGGCACTATAACAATAAGGGTTAAGGAGGGATAGGTATTAGTATATAGTATTAAGTATAGTTCATAAACTCGAGTTCATAGAGAAAGCATGCTGAAACGACCTTTTCCGGCTGTATAATAATGATCACTACATTTGTAGGCACTTCATTTTTTGAACATATATTTTATAATAATAATATAACCTATATTATTATGGATACAAATTCAATGTTAACTTTTTTACTGATTAGGTAATTACATTGGTACACAAAAAGCACATAATGTTATACTTATATATACAATTATGTACTAAAAACAAAATCCCATTTCCACGCAATAATAAAACTAGGTCCACGTAACAATGCAAAAACAAAGTTATCAAGAGGGAAATAAACGAAAGAAATCATAATAAATCCACCCTCAAATAAATGAACTAATCAGGAACAGGAAAAAATCCAGTCGTATAAAAACAACACTTTTCCGTTCGTAAAAAAATCTCATTTTCCTTTATTGCACCGAGCCTAATTTGAATTGAGTGCTATGCAGTTATGAGTCAAGAAGGCGAATAATTTTAAGCACCCATTACGGGCTGGAGCGTTTCGGTATGATTCCAACGATGTGAACAATCCTTATAATGATGGGATGAGAATCTTGAGTTACTGGTTCTAAGTGTAATGTGACTCAGTAATCCTTAACCATATTATGTCATTAGTTGAACCAGCGGAAAGATCTAGATTTAATCAACATTCCGTTCTGTGTTTCTATGACTGATTATAATAATTATGATAGATTGTTGTATTTCTTGTTTTTTTTTACATGCGTATGTTTACTTTTCAAATGATTCCTTACTCTCGCTTATACCGTCATGGTAGTATTATTCTAAATTTTTTTCAACTTTTACCTGATGCAACTTTAACCTGTGTATATTGTTTGTAAAACTTACAGAAAAAGCGATCGTGTTGTGGAATAACGATTCTTAGTAGAAAACCGATTTACAATGGAATAATGCTATTGTAATAATAAAAACTTGGTAACTTTTGGGTGTTCCGTTATAAAACACCTCCTCACATCATTATCATCATCTTTATAGCTGTTGAAACTATAGTAATGTCTTAATGTTTTTTTTAACCTCTACGGCTAAGATCGGTTCAGTTCTAAAATTAACACCTCTTATCTAACATCCGCATTTGGCTCAATTGGGAGAGCACTTGTCCCGGTATAGCAAGTGTTTGATCTTTGAATCTTACTTAACTTAATGTTTATTTAGTTCACTTGCTATCGGGTAGATATTTCACTGTATTTCGGGATAACTATAAGAACAAGGTGTCTATAAGTCAGAGTGCTGCGGGCGTTCACGAGAGCTACTCTTTTCTTCAAGCAACAAACGTGGACAACCGTAGAGAGGACATTGTGAGCTTTTTTTTGCTTTCAGGGATATATTTTGGTCGAAGTGGATGTGAGTATATTTTTAGTGTTTCACTCCTATGGCTAACTAGTTATCCAAAAATTACAATCTAGTTTGATTGATCGGAGTAAAATAAACCCTGAGGTACTAAAACTACAATAATAACAACTGAGCAAAGTGAAGTTTGCAAAAATGTAGCAAATCAAATTACCTACCTATGCGATATTTTCCCAGCACGATAATGTGATCTAGTAGCATTAGCACAATTTTTGATTTACACTGAGTACACGTACAGAATAATTAACAAATACTTATATAGGGTCTTTTTTGGGTCATGGAGCGGGAGTGAACGGGGTACTGGGGGAGGGTCACACTGAGCAACTTTCACTATGGGGACAACAACGATATCTCGGAAAAAAATATTATCAATGAATACAATGATACTTAACTATCAATTAACTCTTAATTAGGAGTTTTTTTCGAGATTTCGTGGTGGTCCCAATAGTGAAAGTTGCTCAATGTGACCCTCCCCAGTACCCCATTCACTCCTGCTCCATGACCCAAAAAACACCCTTTATATTATGTAAGATGAATACATTCACAACAGGACGTTCACTGCTGGACAAACCTCCGCAACAGACTTCCACATGGGCCGGATAGAAGCGACCCGCATTCATGCGAGTCCCTAACCAGGTCGTCCGACCACCTGGACGGCCACCCATCCTACGCTACGGTAACAGGTGGTCTCCATTCGAAAACCTTTCTGCCCCAACGGCCATCGGTTCTTAGAGCTATGTGCCACTTCAGCTTGCTTACCCGGTTTGATACATCGCTGATCTTAGCTCGTCTACGAATCTCCTGATCCCGTAGAGATCGTTAATAGATTACTATCCTGATACCTGAACGTATAGATGTAGTCAAACACAAATTGCTGTCATATAAAATTTTGAAGATATTATGTATTAGGTATTGAAAAACAGTTACTCCGCGTCTCCATTCATCCCCTATTCGATCGCAACGGCAATTTAAGGGTGGTTATTTTAAAACATTATTCCTGCTGCCTATTTATTACGGCTTATCTTAGTACTTTCGCATAAATTAGAGGGCAGGGAAGCTGTCGCCTTAAGGTGCTCGAAATTCTTCATACCAGTAATTACCTCCCCCTTAACTCGATCGCAACGAAATTTCCCTTCGATTATAAACGAAAAGACGTAAAATTTGACGCACAAAGGTCTAACGTATACATACAGTGGTCTATGTAGCTTTGAAGTCGCATTTCGCTCAAAGTAGGTAAGTGAATAATTATAATGTTAATGAAAAACAGTACGGCAACTGGCAGTTTTTCAGTAGCGTAAGGTGAGGCTATTTGGAACTCCAGGGGCTATTTGGGCAATTTGGCTATTGAAGGTTTTCAGCTGTGATATATATTTCTATCGCAATACCTTTGCCAAGTTTATTTATAATATGTATTGGCATAATTCCGCCATTTGTACTTTACTTATGTATTTTGTGCAATAAAGTTTAAGTAAATAAATAAATAATTATAATTATAGCAAGCTATTATAGTTGTTGAGAATTGTAATAAGTGTAAAACTGGCTTTGTGATGCTGTTCGTGCCAAACTAGCCTTACGGATTACGTTGTCTATGCCCGCGCTCTTTTGTCTAGATTCATACTCCGATCTCATACATTTACATTAGTTGCAACGTTCATGTTTTTTGATGATTTATTTTACAATGAAATTATATTATTAAAATTATAATGTGCGTGTTTATTACAGGCGAAACCGGCGGATACAAACCGCCACAATAGTTACAGATACTTACCTACCGGAAGAGGAGTACTAGGACCATACCTTACTCGCCACAAAGTGCAATCCTGTGCAGACCGCAATCATCGACTTCCAGCTACCCTCAACAAGTCGTCCGTCCACCTAGTCGCGGGCCGTCCCACGCTGCGCTGTGCTATATATACGTGATCGCCACTCCACGACTTTGCTGCCCCAACGGCCATCCGTTCTCCGGACTACATGGCCTCTGAGCTATGTCGGTTACCTTGTTTCTTCTGTGGATATCGTCATAATATGATTCTATAAAGCAAAGAAACTCCGAGCACTTTCCCTTGTCATACACATTTAATATAAAAGTAAATGATTCATTATTAGCAAGTTATAAAAAATAACTTTGTCATAACCACCCATAAACCTATCGCTATTAAGTCTAGACTACATCAATTAAACCGTACCGTGACAAAACGCCCGGCGAGGCGAACCGATATCCAAAACCGACAAAACATTTTGACATCGGAAAAACTTCAATGTCCCGAACAGTCCTGGCGTTGACATCTGCAATTAGGGGCCAGTCCGGGCCAGCCACCGGACACTTCGTCCCGAATGTTAATTAAATACCTAAGAATTTTGGCTACACTGTTGTTTATTTTCGGCTAGGAGAGGTTCTGGAGATTATTCAGCTGGTTATGAAGTTTATTTTTAATTTCAAACCAATTACATCTATAGTTACCTACTGTTAATACAAATCTAAAATGTAAGGATAAAAATTTTTTTAACAAAGAAAAGAACCGACTTCAGCAAAACTAAAAAGCCAAAAATAACCCGTTAAAGTACAGATTACATTTGACTCACCCTTTGAAGTCGATCCCAAACCACTCAGTTCTTATATTTATATATTATAGTTTACGCGAGGTTTGGCACCGACTTCGAAGGGTGAGTCAAATGTAATCTGTACTTGAACGGGTTATTTTTGGCTTTTTAGTTTTACTGAAGTCGGTTCTTTTTTTTGTTAATTTTTTTTTTGCTTTTAGTGATTCATATAAAATACTTATGGCGGGGTGATCAGGGAGGTCTTGAAGGCATGCATCTCGTTTGAATTATCTCCTAACTCCTAACCGTTAAGGAGTTGTACCTTCCATCATCAGCTCAGCATTGGAAGATGATGACTACCATATGCAAATATACTTAAATAGTTTTAGAAAATATATGAAAAATATTATGAGTGCCTATAAAATTTCAGGAATTCCTTAAATTCCTCATGGATCTCGTCATCCGATCTTCACCAAAATTTTATGGGACCAACCTTGAGATGTCTATTCGTGAACCTAAAAAGAATTTTCCAAATCGACTCTTAAATGACGGAGTTCTGAGGTAACAAACATTAAAAAAACAAACAAACAAACATCTTGTACTGTTTAGCAGTTCCTCAAGTTATTATATTTTCTCAGGAATTACATACCGACACACAATTTTTTGATTTAGATACTATGACAATTAAAAGTTGGTGAAAATTTGCTTTGATTCGATTTTTAGTTGCAAACACCACATGGGGTAAGTGCAACTAGCCAACTACCATAAAAATATCGAAAAGTACAGATATGTAAAAGTACTGTAGTATAACAACACTACATACCATGTTATATGATTGTAAAATGGAGACTGACCTTAGTTGTCAGTAAATCTAAAAAAAGCTTGTTAAAAAAAAGAAGGTTATGTACACGATGGCCGGTGTTCCGCAGGGCGGCGTGTTGTCTCCTTTGTTATTCTCTGTATTTATAAATTCAATCACTCATAATCTATCTTCACGTTATCACCTTTATGCCGACGACCTTCAAATATATTCTCAAGGATCAGTTGACGATCTGCCCTCAGTCATTTCTTCAATGAATTTGGATTTGAAACGTATTTTAGAGTGGAGCAGTAACTTTGGCCTACAAGTAAATCCGTCAAAAACTCAGGCTATCATCATTGGTAGTTCTAAATTGATTTCCAGAATCAACTTAGCTAATATTCCTTCTGTTGTTTTTAATGGCGTCTTGATCCCTTACTCTTCCCAAGTTAAGAACCTGGGTGTCATTATGGACTGCACTCTTTCCTGGGCGCAACAATTGAGTGAAGTGAGCAGGAAGATGTTTGCCGCTGTGGGCTCTCTTAGACGGCTTCGTAATTTCCTCCCCATCGCTACTAAAATTGCGCTCGCCCAAACGTTGCTTCTCCCAATTCTAGATTATGCTGATATCTCTTATCTCGATATTTTAGAAGAGCAACTTAATAAGCTTGAGCGCATTCAAAATATCTCTATACGATTCATATTTGGGTTACGCAAATATGATCATATCTCTAGTTTCCGATCTCAACTCAAGTGGCTCCCTATTCGTCATAGGCGTAACTCTCACATTCTAACTCTTCTATTTGGCATACTCTTTAACCCAGCAACTCCACAGTACCTTAAAGAGCGTTTTAGTTATTTCTCGTCTGCAAGGTGCGCTAAAAATTTCCTTTTAAGTGTTCCCCCCGCACATTCTAAATTTTATTCCAATTCTTTTACTGTCCAAGCCGTTCTGCTATGGAACTCGCTCCCAGTTGAATTGCGAAGTGCTAATTCCCTGTCTATATTTAAGAATAAGATTAAAGAACATTACCTATCTCTCGAACAATAAAATTGATTGTATTGCGTTGTGTTATATAAGATTCTTATATATGTCTAGTGTCTATTTATATTATTGTATATACGAGTATATATGTATGTATGTGTAAGTTTATGTATATCTATTTATGTATGTGTATATTTACCCATATGCGTACTTGTTTTCTGTTAGTATCTAGTTATGTGCTCCCTTCGCCTTTAGCTGCACCTACTCTGTATTAAGTTAAAATTTTCATCAATTTCACTGCCCAAAGGTTGTCTGGAAGAGATCGCTCTTTAGCGATAAGACCGCCTGTTGTCTACCGTTATTTATAAATTGTATTTATCTTGTTTCCTTTTGTAAACTTTTTTGGTGTGCAATAAAGTATTGTTGTATTGTATTGTATTGTATTGTTATGCGCACCAAGTTTGTATCCATCCTTCAGGATTTCGGAATCACCATGAGACGGTCCAACATCTGCCTCCGTAGAATCCTTGAATTTTTCGGTCATAGAGCCAAGAAGAAGAACGACAACAGCCTGGAAAAGCTCTTAGTGACAGGAAAGATTCAAGGAACCAAGAGGAAGGAGTCCCATGCGCTGGACCGATTAGATCGGAGACACAACGGTCACGAAGTTTTCCGACGCCATGCGGTCTGTAGTAGATCGAAATAAGTGGAGAACGATCGTCCGAAGAGTGATAAATGGCAGTCACGACCATCAGCAATGAGGAATTCGACACAAGAAAAGAAGAAATGCGAATCAAGTTTCGGGTATTTTCTAGCTATAAAATAAAGGAATAGAGTATATGTCCGTTGATATAAATTCATATAGCATCTAACCTAGCTAAGCGTCTCATCCCTAAACATACCTAGCTATATACACCCTCATAAAGCGACCCAAGATTATCTCAAGGCAGAATATAAAATCTTGCCCGCCGTGGCTTTTAAAAAGTAGTAAAAACTCTTGTGCATTAATCCTGTAACAGTTGGCAGGTGCCGCTCGATACTCTTTGTTGCCGTCCTTATTAAAATTGAAAAAGTTACTGTGAACAGGTAAGGTCGTTTTCATGGTTTCATAAAGTAGATTTAACTAACTTAATAATATTATTGTAGATAAGAGATAATCGAGTAGACAGCATATTTAGCAAAGAAAACAATTGAAACGGCGACGTATAAACAAATACTTACACAAATATTATTCTTCATTGTTCACTTTAGTACATAAAATATGAAAATTCGTGCTCTGGAAAAAAAGAAATAGTTTTTCATCCAAACATGGGGACATTGATTACGATTGCTGAAACTGGTTGAATTACGCAGATGCTGGATCATTCAAAGTAAAATTATGTCACCATTTTTTTGCGGCTGTATCTAAGTAGTTAAGTTGTTTTAATACACGCTGGATGCGGGAGTCGCAGGACCGGTCATGGTGGCGTTCTCTGGGGGAGGCCTATGTCCAGCAGTGGACGTCTTTTGGCTGATGATGATGATGATGAATACACAAAAAGTTGGTCTGGCTGCCGTCCAATCCAACACATTTATTTCGCAAGCAAGAAAGCTTAAACTCCTCTCTCCAAAATGGAATAAACAAACCACATAAACCAAATAAACAAAGCACAGTGTCGGAATACCTGTAATTCCGACACTGTGCTAGTTAATTAAAACAGTGGATGTATATTCCATGTAGCTATAAAATTGCATTAGGTATACCTTCGCCTAGCATTAAAATGTAGGTTTATTAAAAAGTCGTAAACTGTAAGTGCAGGGGACGAAGCAAATTTGGGGTTTACGGTCGTAAAATGAAACCAAAATATCATTGATCCTATGCAGAGTCTCCAAATATTTGATTAAGGTAGATAATATTTCAAAATAGACTTTAAGCTCCTGTGGTTGCGCTTCCCTGGAAATTTCGGTACACTTCCTTATTTTTGATCTACCTGAATCTGTATTTATTTTCTTATAATTTTTCTATAACTGTTTCTTTGTCTAACTCACGTTTTTCTACAAAACTGATAAAGTGATAATTTTCCAGTAAATTTTAATGTACTGTTTAGAACCCCGTAGGTTGGTCAACTTCGGTTTAATTATCGTATTATGCGGTTTACACTCACGTGAAATTGTCAGGAACGGCCTGACTAAAGGTGGAGCGATAGGCGGGCCGGGTCACAAACTGTGGCCTGAAAGTAGTAGGTTTTTCCGTGACTCAATGACCTTCGATCTGTTGCGATAGATTTTCCCATATTATAAATAGCTAATCATAATAACATAGTTTTTCCACAACAAAATACCGTATCAAGTACCTTTCACATGTCACTGACTTTGAGATACAGGCCGTCAAAGTTTACGATTTTTTCGGGGAAAAAGTTGTGGAAACGGTTTTTTGCGTTTTTCTCGAAAAGTATTGAGAAAAAAAGAAAAAGCTTCAGAACAAATTTTGTGGAATATGGTTTAGAACAATAAAATGTAAGATATTTTCTACATATACACCGGGGATAAAAGTAGAAACGAGATTAGTGTATTTTTGGTCCTTCACCGAATATTTTTTTATAAAATACACAGTCGTTAAATCAAAATTCGGGTCTATACAAAGTGTTAAGCATAGACCATACTACAATATATATTAAATAGGACACTATAACTCTATAATCCACAAACTAGATACGATGTAAAAATCATCAAATTGGCTGATTTCTGCAGGGAGCCCCTTAACTATGGTCCAAATTACTCGATAATTACGCGTGAATATACGACAATGATTACGGATAAAACCTAGGATGAACAACTTAAGTAATAGTATTTAAATAAAAACGTATATAGGCAATCACTGACTAAAAATGGATCTTGGTAGAAATTAACGAGTTATGTTTTGGTCCATAGTTGGGTGATTGGACTATAGTTGGGTAGTTTTACGGAACCGTCTGTAGTAGGTATTTTGTTCTGTGTTTAAGTGATGGTTGCAGGTTGTAGGTGAGCCTAGTTGTTATAAAACGTTCAAAACGTCAATTTGTTGCCCAAACCCTTCATCAAACACCGCCCACTCGACCGGACAGACAGTAGCCAGGTTAAACACACGTTTGGGTAGAAACGTTTAACGTTTACAAATTTAATTCGTGGCTCCGCCTCCGATCGTGTCCGTACAGTTTAATAATGCGGTTAAGTTTCTGAGTGTTGATTTTATAGGCGGTGTACCTATATGTCAGAGCAGAAAATGGACGAAGCATTCAATAATTTCTACAATTGTTTTTGTTACGAATATTTTGACAAATTACTTATTTCATTTGATTAGGAATAAAATCACGTTACCAAGATAATCATCACTATCATCATAACTATATTTAAGAGCATAGGCTCTGGTCGGTAGGTAGAGTAATTTCCAGTTTATTAAACATTTCGATTATCCAAGCAAAGCTGTCCTTAGATCTTATACTCGGCGGGTAAAAAGAAGTTACCTAACTAAAAATAAACGACATCGTTTGCTCCAGCGGGTTGCATTAAAAGATGTGCGCTCATGGGTAATTACCTGGTAAATACCCCAATCTACTAGGTGAAGTGAGGAACAAAATCCAGTACTTATGTATCAATTATAGAAAATCTTGCTGAATGTCATTGACCGAATGGCGCTCTTGTTGAATGTCATTGAATACAACTTTTTTTTATTAACGTTCGATTTCAGGTCGTCGAATTTTTAGGTATTTATTTGAACGCGACGAATTGGACAAACGTCCAAATCGCAAATGAAATGAAATGAAATGAAATGAAATGAAATGAAATGAAATGAAATGAAATGAAATGAAATGAAATAATTTATTCAGTAAGTAGGCCACAGGGGCACTTTTACAAGTCAAATTGTGAATCTACCGGCATTTCGCAAGAGGAGACCGCTGTTGAGAAGAAAGCCGAAAGAAACTCAACAGTAAGTCATTTTTTCGTAAATAATACTTAAAACAATTACATGATACATTTGAAGTGTTATAACTAATTACACTGGTACACGTAAAGGAGATGTAAGATACTCCAAATCAATGTTAAGTAGGAACATTAAAATAAAATTTTAACGATAAATTTAAAATATTAAATATTAAATATACCCAGAGATGTATAAAGTCTCTGGGTGTCACAACATGCAATAAAATAAAATAACTTAATTATTTAATTCCACAGAGATGTATAAGGTCTCTAGGCGTCAACGTGAATAATTTACAATAGAAAATAATTATTAAACCTAAATTTCTTAGAGATGTATATGGTCTCTAGGCGTCATAACATGCAATAAAAAGATTTAAAATTATTAAATTTCCTCAGAGATGTATAAAGTCTCTGAGTGTCATACTACACTAAGCTGTTTCTTAGAGATGTATACAGTCTCTAAGAGTTCAAAAAGTAAAAATCAACATATAATAACTTCAATCGAGTACAGGATGAAGTTTCTCACGTTTACTTAATTTAACACTAGTATGCGGTTGCTACATATTTAATTTGGCCCTTGCTAGCATGAACAGACCGGACCCCACAAACGGCACCCGTTCACGAGTATGACGCATATCTCAGCCATCGCCTCCCTCAACCATATTATAGGGAAGGCTGCGACCCGATCAACGACGCCACCGTAAGCAAAGACCTTTAAGCGAGCATGACATGCCCAAGCTGCCGGGCATACTTGACTAATACTGTTTGCCCGGTGAGAAACAACAAATTGTGCTCTCATGTTACATTAAAAAATACCCACCAAAATAATGCTTATTTAAAAATTTACTATTGACACACAATACTAAACTACTGGCTTAAAGGCATCACTGTCGTTTAAAAAGTCATTAACCGTATAATAAGCTTTATTCAATAAGTGACGTTTTATTTGCGCTTTAAATTTGCTACAGGGCAATTTTACTACATCAATTGGTATTTTATTGTAGTAAAGGGTAGCAAAGTAAAGGGTAATTCTTAGTAAATAAAATTCTAACCTTCTTTTCCTCTTCCTCGTTCAAACACCCTAGAAAAAATCAACCTGAATCGATTTCTATAAGTCTACAAAATAATTTAGATGCGTTTTTTTCATAACTTCCGGAGAAGTGTACAATTTGTGTGTTTGCACGATGAAAAAAAAAAAAAAGATCACTAGAAATTCAAGTCATTTATTTTCGGGCGTCTAAGTAATACACACTTACACAGTCATACGTCGTACTTCATCTAATTACTAGGTACAAAATACTCCATTTTCCTCCTCCCTTATACACTGACCCAGACGTCAATAACTCAAAGATTCCACTTTCAATAATCACGCGGCCAGACATTATCCCCAACCCTCCGATGAAGATTTCAAATTCAAGTTTAAGGGCTTCAATTCGTCTTGATCAAATAGATTGATAGAATATTAATTTTGGATGTTTGCTATCAGGAATGAATAGAACATTTAATAGATCTTTCAACTTTCAATATAAGCAGTATAGCTTTAGGTACCTACTGAGCATTAGGTCCGATTGTACTAATATGATACAATTCTAATAGATATTATACAACTCAGGTACTTACATACTTTAGAAATGAAATAATTTGGCCATGTTCATAAAAGCTAATTAAGCATATCTACGCGCAAAAATACAGTTCCCCACCGATACATAAAAAAATCGCGACAAAAACTTTATTGGTAGAGTAAATACATCTGTCTATAAAAAAAAACTTAAATATAAATTAATATCAGAGACAACCTCACACAAATCGATCTAGTCCCAAATTAAGCTCAAGAAGGCTTTGTGTTATGGGTACCTACTATCAGACGACGATATATAATAATATACATACTAACATACTTATATAGATAAATATATACTTAAATACATAGAACAACCATGCCCCAAGCATAAAATATTCCAGTTCATCACTCAAATATTTGCCCTGGCCCGGATTCAAACCCGGGAACGCCGCGCCGGCTCAGTAGGCGGGTGCTTACAAACTGCGCCAACCAAACTGCGTCGTCCATAATTTTCAAATTTTCAGGTCACAACTCACACACCGTCTTATCAGTACTTACCGTTCAGCCGATAATTATTGACAACAGTCCATAATTACCGGTTTCAGTCCTCAGACGTAAACCTATTTTAATACTTAATTAACGAAAACCATTTAGGTATGCCCGTTTGGAACATACATTAAATTTCTCGATGATTGCTGAGTTAGACCGGTGATTTGTATTCCCCAGTGAATAAATGATGGGGAGATGTCTTGAAGCAAATATTAAAACGTATTAGACAAATAATAGTTGTCGGCCACTAATTAAAGGGTCAAAGGGTTGAGTCAAGTTTTCAAACTGCAACCGTTTCAATATTCGGTATGATACTCTAAATAATAGCAGGGTTATTAACTAGTAGGTGCCCAGTTCAATCCGTCTAAGAAGCATAACTTATATTGATATTAGATTTTATCGCATGGTATTTTCTTGGATGCAAATTATTTATTATATTGTTTGCGAGATAATTAAAACAAGTACCTTGTCATTAAAAAAGACGATAATCTTCAGACGGCTGAACGAATTATCGAATCATAAAGAAAACTCATGTTCATCCGTTTAGAAGCTACAGACGATTCAGGTGTTAATATAATATTGCTTTTATTTCTGTATAGTGACATAATGTAATGTCAATATCATATTTTAACCCACCACGGTTACGTGCTCGCTTTAAACAATAACTAGCCCTAAAAAGCCTATTGGAAAGATCCGAAACGTAAGATCATTTCGTTCTTACCACAGTGATAATCCACATCTAACACGCGTTCCTACAACGACAAAACAATATGTCTCGACGTCTATCAGCGCTTGCACATAACTTGCCCCCCGCAAATTGTTGCGAAGCCAGGTGCGACCGCAGCGCTCGGCGCAACTTCCCACCTTTGTGCTCACAGTTATTATGCGCAATTAGGACTTAGGCTGAGGCGCGCGGCGCGGCACTAATCTTGCTAGAACGTAACTAATAAGTTCCATGTGGTCCAAAAATAGTTGCGAGTATATCGATCAATTATTTACTGCTCGCGTTTCATATGCAAGAATTAACACAACCTATCTATTCACAGGGAGAGACAATAATGAAAAAGAGACTAAAAGAGAAACATAGAAAGACAAAAAGAGACACGGAGAAAAATATATAGACAGGTAGAGACACAAACAAAAAGGAGATAGAGAAGAGACAAATATCAGCTAGGCAACAATGTGGACCTTCATTTAGAGCCACTTTTGACCCTTTAAAATGAAATACTGAACAACGACGTAGGTACAGTCGCCATCAGATATATCGCAGCATATAAGGCGCTCATAAATATCTGAACACGACTCTTATTGACTGGGTGTTACAGTACATGTTCAGATATTTATGAACGCCTTATATGCTGCTATATATCTGATGGAGACTGTATCTAAAAATATGAGTGTTAAACAATACAAAGAAGACTTATTTCAGCGCTTGCACACAACAAATTACCTCCCGCAAATAAAATCGTTGCGAAGCTAGGGAGCGACCGCAGCGGCTCAGCGTAAGTTCCCACCTTTGTGCTCGCAGTTATTATGCTCAATTAGCACTTAGACGCGGCCCTAATCTTACTATAATTTCGAAGTGGCTTAGAAATAGTTACCTACTCGGCTGCAGCGAACTCGGCTGACGAGTCGATATAATATGATTTTAGGTTCACTTTTAGTATGCATTGTTGATGAATAACAATATAATATATAGTCTAAGATCCCGATATAGAACGACCTTCACCGAGATGTTTATTTGATGAAATGTATTTTATATATTTAATTTAATATGTCAATAAATATATTGCATATGGGTTGCCTAATAAATTTTAGTCATCTTGTTAAATTCCTATATTAACAAGTTCAGATATTATAATAGGTATCAGGTACTTGGCAGCGACCAAAATCAGAGATGCAATTTCATAACAGTACCGTAGCCACCGCGAGGTCACAAATGTAATGTAATGGTGAACTCGCCCCGCCGCGCGAGTCACCTGTTTCTCTGCTCCGCAGACTGACTGGCAGGACTGTGTTTCATAATATTTTCATAAAAGAAAATGTATGATAATGATTATGAAATGAATATGTCTGTAGATAAAGTAGTGTATGCAACTGTACATAATTAGGTCTTAAAACACTCGTGTGATCCTATTATGAAACTCGCCTACGGGTCGAGTCGAAAGCGAGCTACAGACTGCGCTTTCATGCACGAACGCCAACTGATTGATAGTCGACATATGCCATATGGTGACTTCTTGTAGTTAATGAGTTATTTTCATCCGACCTAAAAAAGAAGTTGGTTGTCAATTCGTGTTTTTTTTATGTATGTTACGATCTTTACAGCAATTTTGGACTTCTTTTTTTTATTTTATTTCCCATTTGTCATCATTTCAGAGTAAATTTCTTTGAAAAGTAATTGCAACCAATCAGGGAACAGTGAGCGTGTTTTTTTTTAATCAAATATATATTATGTTCTCTTTTTGAAATTCATTTGAGTTAAGTGCAGAGATGTCATAAGAATATTTGAAGTTCTGTAGCGGGTAGCATAGAGTACCTATAGAATTTTGGGACAGGATTAAAAATTGCGTTGTGATTTTGCCTGCGAAATTATGATTGACAGATTAAAGTAAGTACGCGAGTATAAAAATTCGAATGTTTTTTTTAATATTTTTTTCCATCCTAAAACCTATGTTAGATAAATAAATATTTGTAGCACTAACAATGTTTTTGTGTATTTTATTAGGTTATTCAGGTATTTGCGTCTGGTAGTCATCGTGTCATTACGATGATGGAAGGTACATTATTATTATTAAGAGCCTATATTGTCCCACTGCTGGGCAAAGGCCTTCCTCTCATTCTTCCATGCGTCCCTGTCCCGAGCAATTTCCCACCAGTCTCGGTGAAAGGCGTCAAGTTCGTCTCGCCATCTCCTTCGAGGTCTACCACGACGCCGGATGCTGTTTTGTGGGACCCACTCGGTGGTAACTTTAGCCCACAGCTCGTCCGGCATGCGAGATACGTGTCCGGCCCAGGCCCATTTAAGCTTTGCGGCCGCTTGGGCTACATCAGCTACCAGCGTTTTGGAACGCAGTACTGTGATGTGATACTTTGATGGAAGGTAGGTACAACTCCTTAATAATTAGGAATTAGGGGACACCAAATTGTTTAAATATTATAGGCAGGTTAAGACCGTTACTTGTATTAGTAGGTAGGTATTAACTCGTTCAGTTGTTCTCGGAAACACAATTTCTTCTAGTTGAAGTCTGTTATACGCCTTCATCTTATTCGGCACGCCGTCGTGGCCAGTCGCACACGTCCGTTGGCTGCGTCACTACGGACCACAACCATTTCCTGCATTTCACCATTACTAATAAACTACGGTTCTCAAAAGGCTATTGCGAAGTTTTTTTTTTATTGTTTGATGATAGACGACAAATCAAAAGCACATAATATTATATAATCAAATTTATTCATTATCCATACATAAATGGACACAAAATCTCATACGTCCTTCGGCAATGTTTTCATAATCGAACGTATAAAAACACTGGCAAAGTCTATTAAATATGTATCAATTAAAAAATTACATAAGAAAGCCCTAGGGGGCGATTACGTAAGTCTATTTAGTCTTAATCTAACGATTATAACCTATAAATTACATTCTGCTATTGTTCAAGTTAATTTTGAGTGCATTTTCTACAATTGAAGTACAGAATGTGCAAGGTCTATGTTAGAATGCATTGTTTTATAACATCAGTTTTGCGAAGAATAAGTACCAAATGCAATAAATATATCCCTGACACATTTCATGGTCACCCTTATATCGCTTATGTTGAAAACAAGGGTGGATTTTTAAAGCCGTTTTCTTTTCGTAACCTAGTGTTTAAATGCGAAAACCCCATCATAGTTTGGCGACGAATTATGTGAATATAGCATAATCGTTTAGAGATATTCACTACAGCAACCATGGATAAATCAAACTATTCGCTTAAAACTATCTTCCGGAGAAATACTAATCACATATCATTTAACTAACCAAAATAGTCAACTATACTAAAAAAACAAATCAATATACTACTCATCAATCACACTCAGCCATGGCATCAAACATGATTTCTAACCAAATTATACAAAACGACATTTTTTGTCGTTTTCTTTAAATGAGTAATAAAAAACGAAAATCTACGGGAATATTCTGATTACTAATAGTAAAACATTTTGATTGAAATAAAAAATGGCAGTCAAATACTAAAATTACTTTTAAATACATGCCTTACATGATAACAGCGAAGCAATTCCACGCGTACCAAATTCTTACTGTTGGATCGATTCTTGCGTCCCTTTTTAATACATTAGGTTAACTGAGAACGGGAGATAAGACTTTATTAGCAATCTAATAGCAGCATACATTTGGAACGAGTGAAGTCGCCTCGTTAGACAGTCTTATCCATTTTAATTCAATAATATAAAGATACATTTAAGTGTATAAAATAACAAAAATCTCAAAAACATTGTTTAGGAAGAAATGAAATTGCTATAAAATTTTATAGAGATAAATACATTTAGCTATATGATTTTAAAGGCTACAAAACCTTATAAAATGAGTTACCCTATTTTCCGAATAAGCGCAGGTTCTGCGCAAAATTACCGATATTTTCAACACAGGGCATCGGGTAACATTTGATATTTCGGTGGATTCCTTCAGCAATAGAAACAAACAGTCATAATTATAAAACATCCAGTAAGCCCGTTTTAACTTAGCACCAAAGAAATTTTGAAACTCATAGGCGGTTTACATTGTCACAATTTTCTAATACTTTCAAACGAATGCATTTGATGGTATATAGGTTTAATTCCATATACGATGCATACATTGGCCACACTGAATTGACATAAAGCTGCTTTGTGTATCACAGGTTACTTGATCTATTGAAATCTCACGATTTCCGGAGAGCCTCGATATGCTCTATCAGTAATTTCTGGAAGTACATTTTGATGATAACGAGATCGACTTTAAATGTCGACATGTCGGTATAATTTTATTCTCCACGCTGGACTAAGAACTAGCTTAGTGCAGTGTGGAAATCACAATATCTCCTGATACCGGAAAACAATGCCGACTTTTAAATCAATAGGAATATAACTAAATCGAAACATTAAGAAAAGGAGTACAGTGTATGATAATTGTCATACGGGTGTATTTGTACCACCAGGTCGGTTTAGAGGTCTGTGTCGTACCAGGCAGCGACGTTGTTGTTGTCGTGGGGAGGCTCAGGGAAGGCGAGATCGGCTGAGGCTGCCCCGGCGCCCTCCGTCTCCCCTATGTCCATGTCCATTCCGAACCCACTCCCGATCTCAAGGCCCTGCATCGAGTCTATCGGTATTTGATCGTATCCTAGAACATGACCATTATAATTATTTATTAGGCTAAGTGAATACGAAAAAATGGAACAAAAAACAAAAGGGATAATGATGGTTGGGATTCATACATAAGTAGACAAAGCGCAAGTATATGTATACGTACATATGTAGGTATAAGCGAATGCTCATTACTTTGAAACACAGAAAATAGTTATAAGTGTGGTCAAATATTTAAATGTTTATTACAATGTCACACATTTTTTTATGAAGTTTTGTTTCTAGTAATGATTGCAGATGTCATAGTTCCGCTGTATAGGCCGATCTTTTTAAAAATACAGCTTTCTGAGTTATTAAGCTAAAACACGCAAGAAAACTTTAATTGTTAGAAAATTGATTAGACTATAAATCTGACAAAACAAGAACTAAAGAAGACCACCTCCATGCGTGTTAATAAGTATTAAAAATTAGTAAAAATAAAATTAACACCAAACTACAAATAACACTCCCTTCACCTGTTTAGTGATAAATAGGTCCCGGATTAAGCTGCGTGTAAAGAAGAGAGAAACATAATTAAACACCCGCCTCCATAGAAATCTGGTCACAACATCGAGTGCTCATAGAACAAGTTTGGTGTAGATACTTGATAATATATTACAGGACAGGCAAAATCTCTAAAAAAAATGTGGATATAATATAATCATTAGATTGTCCGCTGGTACCAGCGTGGCGAGGATTTTGACACGAAATTTTAGCACTTGTCAAAAAGGTTTTCACCACTGCGGGGCCAGCTGATGAAGTATTAAGATCACTTATTGATGGTTCATACAACATATTATTATTAGGTATTGTGCATTGCTTGCTTTAATAATGACTTGCTAATACACTACGATGCAATGAACGACTGGGAAGCAGCTAAGAATAAAGCGTGTTTCAAATGAGTTAGTAATGAAGGAGAATATCAAATAAGTCTGGAAAAGCGCGCCACGCGGGATATGGGCACGTACCAAAAAAATAAAGAAAAGTTTACGTTATAATTGCACACTGACTCCATCTTACAACCAAGCATATAAGTTAGTTGTATAGCATAGTAGTAGTAAAACATATACTTTTCGATATTTTTCTGGTCCGTTTACCCCATCCATGTGGCTTGCTTAGCCCGACTCACCTTACAGATCGTATGTATTAGTTCGGTTATTTTGTATTTCTATCTAGTCGTGTTAGAAGGTGAAATGTGTAATAAGTTTCAAATATCTACACGTCAGCGGACAAACAAGCTGCACCTCTAGCACGACTGTGAAACGCGACTCTTGCTCGACATTTATTATCTGTCTCCTTACTATAAATACAGTGCGAGAGTGACGGGTAACGCAGTTCCGTACGACAAGCGAAGTCGTGATTAGTTGTGCTAAAGGCGCTGGGTCAAAGTCTAGGTCTTACCTTGCTGGTGGAACGACGGTCGGGTTCCGTACAGTCCCTCATAGCCCTGCTCTGGCCCGAGCATATCCTATTAAATGGGCAATGAATATCAAAATCAAATAAAATAGGGCTGTTACTGTTACTACATTTGAACGTTTGGACGAAAATGAATGTTAAATGTTAATCTCGTCAGTTTGATCTTAGCGCCTTTCGACACGTGCTAGGTTATCGAAGGCAAAAAGTGTGTTTGTCATTCATTTTCAAACATTTTAAAATTCATAAAAAGGATAATGATTTATTGACACGTATAATATTATTAGCAAAAAAGAAAACCAGTTGCATTATACTTAATCATTAGCACGAATCGAAAAGCTGCCAGTGCTGCCATTAATCGTCCAAATTAATCATAACGTAAATGAACATAAATCCTTAATCCTCATTTAGGTAACGGCTTAAAACACACTGAACAATCTTTCACACTAAAATAATACATCAACAGTGAGTAAAGCCAAATCTAACTACACGAAAAACACTGGCACACGTTTTCAAAAACAACAAAATTCGTGAAAGACAAAATGGACAGATCTAGGTCATATTTTATGTATTTTGTAGTACCTACATCTCTACGACTATGTATGAAATTAGTTTTAGCTATGTGTACGATACATGCAAGTCGTCACTACTTTGATATATTATTATATCTAATACTGACTGATGGAAAAACGCAATAATTATTTTAAGATAAATAGGAGCCAAGTTGATAAATATAATTAATATAAAAATGTGTATTTTATTTTTAGTGTAGTTACAATTATATTTGGTACTTCCAAATAATACGTGTATTTTTTAAAGAGACACTCAAAATCGACTACGTTGATAAAGGAATAGCAGGTTTTTTGTTCTAAAAAAATTGTAGGCTGGTGAAAGTTTTTTAACATACAAAACATTTTTCATATCGGTATGAAAGTTTTATTGCCGATACTGTAAGTTATGTTATGACGTCAATTTGATGGAAGTTTTGAAATTGGTTCCAAAAAAACTGTCGACTAGCTGCCAAGGAACTTAGATTCCTTCTTGATTATTTTCTTTTATCAAAAATTTGATTTTACTACGTTTTTTCCAAGATACATATTAGATACAACTACTTTTCAAAGTTGTGACGAAATGCTAAATTTCCATGACTTCATGATTCAGTATGCGATGCATGATTCTTTATAATCATTTGGTCTTTCTATAATTATCAGATATTGGTTGTAAGTACCTGTAAGTCGGGCTGCATGCCGAGGTCGTTCGGCCACATCTGGTGGTCGTCGCGGAAGAGCGAGTTGGTCAGCTCCATGGAAAGTCTCTTCTTGTAGTCGTGGGGCTTGTCCTCGGACATGCGGAATAGGACCGCGGCGGCGTAAGTTGCTACACCTAAAAATGAGGCCGATGTTAATCAATCAATCAATATAATTTATTTCCAGGCAACTGTGGCCCATATATAAATACCTTAAAACTAACATACATATCAAATAACACGAATATAAAAGAATCATAAACACGTTAGTTCCGCGACGTGCGACGTAACTTCTGGGTGTTGGGTAACCGGCCGCTGATCGCCGGAACACGACACATTTCGGCCAGAATTCCTCCTACAGGAAGGTCGACAGCTTGATAGTCGACACCCTCACTACAAATGAAGCGAAGTTTATATTGTGACGAGACTAACTGTTCGACCCTCAGGGTGAAGTTCAAATAACTTCAATTCAAACACTTTCAAGTGGTTATGAAATGTGAATGAAAATATGTTCAAAACTACACCTGTGTTGAAAGACTATTTTGGGCTTCACAAAGACGCTGCCTGATTGGTTCACTTTCCGCTCCGTTTCAGTGGACTGGCAGCCTTATCTAATAGTTATACAAATAATCTATATGTGCAAGATTCAGATATGATTAGCGTCAGCGTGTCATGTCAAATGATATCTGTTTCCAAGCCATATATTTAGAACAGAATGGTATTAGGTCCAGAAAATAAATGGCAGTAGTTGTACCCTGTCGTTGGGTATAGGGTAAAATCAAGGAGGTGAAAAGGTCAGCTGTTTGTATAGAATGCTTGAGATCCTGTGAAGCGATGAATACATGTCAATTGACCATAATGTTAATATAGATATATCTATAAAATTGCATTAGTATTATTGCAATTGTTGTTGCTTCGTTTGTAATCCTTGTATATACGTTACTTCAGTATATGATTTTGAGTGTCTTATATTACACTGCAATGGAATTTAAATTTGAATAAATGAAATGTGACGACATAAGAGTGAATGAGACAGAAATAAACCTAAACGCCATTCAACAGCTCCCGGGCAGTGCTACGTTTACTTTACTCTGCATTACCTACACATAACATCAGAAAAACTTAAGAAGTCTTACCTTCGTTACGAGAATGCAATAGCTCAGTGAGAGGCGCCGTGGCCCCCTCTGCCTCTATCATTTCGGCACCTTCCTTGTCTGCCGCCAGCTCGCAGAGCACTCCGGCTGCTACACGCTGTTGAAATCATAAAACAAAACAATATAATAATGTATAAATAACTATACAGATTGACAAAGTAGGAATAGGTTGTATCATTGATCTAAGGACTTAATAAGGATAAATCCGATCTTTGTATTAAATATCAACTGAGCTCTATGGTGCGATGGACTTAAACCCTCTGCGCCGACTTATTATTCGTAGTAGAATGTACATAGCTTACTAAACTATATTTTCGATCTCACTGAACAGCAGCTGCACGAATATAAGCAGGGCATTCCGCAGGCGAATGAGCTAGCGGTTGAAGCTTTCACGAGCGACGATAAGAGCCCTGGCGAACGCTTTCACGATTGCTTCTACGCGTATACTTTGTAGTTTTATGGAGAACTAACCTGTATGTGATCACGAATATAGGCGCGGCATTCCGCAGGTGAATGTGCTGTCGGTTCAGGCTTTCGCGAGGAAAACAGCCCCGACGAATCCTTTCCCGATTGCTTCCACGCTCATGCTTTGTAGTTTTTCATCATCATAATCATCATCAGCCTATTCTTGTCCACTGCTGGACATAGGCCTCTCCAACTGCACGCCATTGTACGCGATCCTCGGCTACTCTCATCCAGTTTTTGCCAGCCACCCTGCACAGATCATCGCTCCACCTAGTCTGAGGGCGTCCCACACTACGCTTGCCGATCCGCGGTCTCCACCCAAGAACACGTTTACCCCACCGGTTATCGGTTCTTCGGCTAATATGGCCAGCCCACTGCCCCACTTCAAATTGCTAATACGGTGAGCTATGTCGGTAACTTTGGTTCTCTGACGGATCACTTTGTAGTTTTATGAAGAACTAACCTGTATGTTGCACGAATATAGCCACTAGATTGATTTTGGTCACTACGGCTACCTGTCACCGCTCTTATTTTATTATATAAATAGAGTCCAACTCAAAATTCGAAGCAATTGAGTGGCTAAGCGCGGCATTCCGCAGGTGAATGAGGTGTCGGTTCAGGCTTTCGCGAGGAAAACAGCCCCGACGAATCCTTTCCCGATTGCTTCCACGCTCATGCTTTGTAGTTTTATGAAGAACTAACCTGTATATTCTCGATCTCATTGAACAGCAGCTGCACGAAGATGGGCACGACGTTTTGCTGGCGGATCAGCTGACGGTTGAGGCTCTCGCGCGCGAGGATGTGGAGAGCCCCGACGGCTCCTTCCACGATCTCTTCCATGCGCACTCCGTCGGCGTAGGCGCCGCCTGCGCCGGTCCCACCCGGTACCGAGGTGCGTTGCTGGAGTTGACAAAGCTTTTTAGTTAGGATTTCGAAATAGAACACTAGGCAAGTGCACAGTCATTTGCTTATTTTTCTTGTGGTGCAACGTTGTAAACTCATTCGACCCACTCCGCTTATTCGGGTGAACTCTTGCGATCAGATCTCGATCAAGTAGGAGCGAGATAGACCGAGTGGGTTAAAAATACAATCCTACCAGATACGAACTTGAGTATAAAAAGGGGGAGGCCTTTGACTCCCAGAAACTTATGACGGCGAAAAATAATTTCGCAGAATTTTTATTCCTCTATAGTCATACATTTTTCATATTTTTTTAAAATGTCAGCCTATTGATTAGAATGGGTTTGTTTTATAGCAATCTCAAATACATAGTTAGCAGTTGCAAAGAAAAGGGTCGATTGCAAAAAAAAATTACTTAGTTAAAAGCTTGGTAAACATAAAATACGATCGCTTCCTTTGTGTGACGAAAGTTAGTCATACAAAATGTATGGGTAACTTTCGTCACACAAAGGAATCAATTAACTTTGTTTTAATTAAAGCCCTTAACTATGTATTTTTTTTTTGCAATCTACCCAAAAATTCTTTCTACGAAATATTTTTTCGGCGAAATCAAATATTCGACTTATAATAATTCTAGGAGTCAATGTAGACCCATTAAAATGATGTCTTCCAGACGTAAGGCCAGAGAGGGAAGTTATTTTTCATCACATTTGCTCGTAAAAGATGGTATTGCATGCGGGTGTACTGAAGGACTAAGGCCTATATAGTTCCCGCGGGAGTTATAAATTGACAAACTTGCCTACCAGCAAATTTTATTGTGTATTGAATTAATACGGTATATGTAACTGCATTAATATTTATGTTTTACAATTATTTATGTGTATTTTGCAATAATTTTATTAAATTTTTAATTATCGTTACAATTTGGCAGTATAGCCTGTCAAGTTTCTAAACGAAACGCAGTTCTTAGCATTATCTGTGGTAGACGACACAAAAAAAAGGAAAAAAAGTTATAAAATTATTGGTTAGGAACTATTTAGTTTGTAACAAACTTACTGTTCATATTTAAGTTTTAAAATATTACGCTGTTAATTATTGCTGCATAATATTGATAATTGTTATTTGTTTAATAATAGATGGTAAGATTCTGTGTATATTTGTTTTCTGTTTTAAGCTGATGGCCGTTTTGCCAGTGCTTATAGTAAATTAAAAAAATATATACAGAAAAAAGTTGGTTGTCAATCGTATCGTTTAATGTTTATTTTTGGCTTATTTATTTGTTATTTACTCCAAAATGTGATGAAAAATATTGTGTGTAAGGCGGGTAGTAAGGGGATTACAAACTCAGGACATTAAAAACCCTCCGCCTTCGGCGTCGGGCTTCTAATAGACCTCCGTTAGTAATCCCCTACTTACTACCCTTATGACACAATATACTATTTCATCACATTTGCTCGTAAAATATGGTATTACATGCGGGTGTACTGAAGGACTAAGGCCTATATAGTTCCCGTGGGAGTTATAAATTGACATAACTCCCTCGGGAGTTATGGCTTTAGTTTTAAAAATATAGTACGCACTCGCAGATTACTTCAGACTAAGGAGGTTTCAATCCAGCCAAGGTTTTTTGTTGTATCAACAAAACTTGCCGACCAGCAAATTTTATTGTTTATTGAATTAATACGGTAAATGTAACTGCATTAATATTTATGTTTAACAATTATTTATGTGTGTTTTGCAATAATTTTATTAAATTAAATGTTGAATTATCGTTACAATCTGGCAGTATAGCCTGTCAAGTTTCTAAACGAAACGCAGTTCTTAGCATTATCTGTGGTAGACGACACAAAAAAAAAGGAAAAAAAGTTATAAAATTATTGGTTAGGAACTATATAGTTTGTAACAAACTTACTGTTCATATTTAAGTTTTATAATATTACGCTGTTAATTATTGCTGTATAATATTGTTAATTGTTATTTGTTTAATAATAGATGGTAAGATTCTGTGTATATTTGTTTTCTGTTTTAAGCTGATGGCCGTTTTCCAAGTGCTTATAGTAAATTAAAAAAATATATACAGAAAAAAGTTGGTTGTCAATCGTATCGTTTAATGTTTATTTTTGGCTTATTTATTTGTTATTTACTCCAAAATGTGATGAAAAATATTGTGTGTAAGGCGGGTAGTAAGGGGATTACAAACTCAGGACATTAAAAGCCCTCCGCCTTCGGCGTCGGGCTTCTAATAGACCTCCGTTAGTAATCCCCTACTTACTACCCTTATGACACAATATACTATACCCGCTGCGTGTCGTTGAAGGCGCGCATGAGCAGGCGCACGAGGTGGTGCACGGCGCCGTGCTCGCGCAGCGGCGTGTGGTTGGCGGGGCACAGCGCCAGGTTGCGCACCAGCCCCACCACCGCCTTCACCAGCGGCCGCAGTAATGTACCATGAAGCGCGATACTTACCCGCTGCGTGTCGTTGAAGGCGCGCATGAGCAGGCGCACGAGGTGGTGCACGGCGCCGTGCTCGCGCAGCGGCGTGTGGTTGGCGGGGCACAGCGCCAGGTTGCGCACCAGCCCCACCACCGCCTTCACCAGCGGCCGCAGTAATGTACCATGAAGCGCGATACTTACCCGCTGCGTGTCGTTGAAGGCGCGCATGAGCAGGCGCACGAGGTGGTGCACGGCGCCGTGCTCGCGCAGCGGCGTGTGGTTGGCGGGGCACAGCGCCAGGTTGCGCACCAGCCCCACCACCGCCTTCACCAGCGGCCAGCGCGACGGCGGCTGCAGCAGCTTCACGATCACCTGTGCGGGATAACAAGATGTTGATGAATGTGTAGTCCAGTCGGTGCGGTACAAAACAATACAATACTTTATGGCGCACAAATAACAGTTAACAAAAGGAAACAAAACAAATACAATTCGTAAATAACGGTAGACGGCCGCAGTCTTATCGCAAAGCGATCTCAAGCTAACCGTGGGTAGTGAAGGTCACGCAAAATAGGCGCATTGTAAGACGTCGAGTTGCGGAAAACTAGCCCGCGATAACCTATAGAGAAGGTGCAGCAGAAGTCGAAGGGAAAACATATTTAGACCACATCCAATCATCATAAGTATACCAAAGTTCTAAGCGTTGAGTTGATAAAAAACATTTCTTATATTTCTGCCACGAAGTTAATTAAATAGATCATCATTGAAAATGGCAGTTTCACACACGGTTATGTATCACGAGCGGCCCGACAAGTTAATATTCAGGGTACAGAGGTGATCTAACTCTCAACTCCGACAGAGTGAACCAGTCGCTTGATCAGATGTTACTGTAACGTTGTTGTGGAGCCACCACGCGAGTGCTCGGAACAGTAGAGAGTACTAAGTTATTGAAACTGGTAGAATATAGAATTTTATAATAGTATCGATGACAGGAGTGGAAGACTATGACTGCAACCCCCCAAAGATTAAACTAGACAACAAACAAGAACTGAAAAAAAAAAAAAAAAAAACGATCGCTGGAATACGCTGGATGAAATCAGCAAAAGCAGGTGGAGATCTTTGGAGGAGGCCTTTACCTGAGAGGAGGGTCCATGTAAAATTTATAGTTTAAAAATAAAAATATAGAATACCTAATAATAATTAACAATATAAACATTTTATTTAAAAATAATAATAATACAAATGTAAATACAAAATGAAATAATGCAACAGTAAAAAAAATAAAAAGTTAGTTAAAAGTTAAGTTATATAATGGTTATTGAATTATTTACACTAAAATCTAAATAATACTAGCGTAAAGCTAGTAAATAAAAAAACTGAATAATATTATATAAAATTATAGAAAAAAAATAAAAAATTATATATATATATATATATATATATATACTGTAGGTATAGTTGCATAATGGAAAAATTGGAATGATCTCTTTGTAATGAGTTTTGTTTGCATGGAATAAAAGGCTTTTTTATTTTTTATTTTATTTTTATTTTATGGATGACAGGAGTGTCATCCATACTATTATAAAATTCTAGATTTGTATTGAAAAACAGTTTTCTATGGAGAGGTAATGATTTCAGGAAAAATTTCCTTTGTCCTCGCATCACGACAAAACGACAGGGATAGCTGGACATCCAAAGTTGGTTATAGAATACTTTTTACTACGGTACAAAAAAAACGCGCACCAAGTTGCGGGCACCTTCAAGTTAATAACATTAGCAATAAAATAATAGTGCGTGGAGTCCCTCCGCGCGGAAGAAGTGAAACTTCGTAATGTGGAAATGAAAATAGGAAGGGGTAGAAATTGATTTTAGTGAACTCATATTGTTTCTTTAACCCTTTCGTATGCTTAGACACGGATCCGTGCGGGACATTTGAACCTTACGTTAAAATATCAGTTAATTTCAATTTGATTAGCAAATTGTTGACATCGCATAAGAGGGGTTAAGACAAACTCCTTCACTCTCGCTCTGTCTCTTTCTATTCCAATGCTTTCCTACCCCCTCCACGGTAGCGTTTAACGTTTTACGCAACCTTGTTGGAAGTCGCGTTAGAAGTTTCACTTCAATAAATGCAATAGTTACCGGCAGGCCGTAGTGCAAGCGCACGGCGTTCTGCGCCATTTCGCTCTCCACGTGGCGCGAGGTCAGGTGGCGTAACGCGCACACAGCAGGCTCCGTTATCTCTTCGCGGTCCCCGGCCGACACCACCGTGCGCACCAGAGCGTCCACTCCGCCAGCCTGGCAGACCGTCACCTGTGAACAAATTACCAAGTATTTAGTATATTTACCAATAAAACTTTAACCAACCAGACTTTCCTCATCTCATCCCGATATTTTTACTCTCTAATCTTAACCTATTGACCGCCAAGCGGTCTAGCAATTTACCGTGCCACTGACGCCAGAGTAAAAAAAAAAGATGTGCCCCAAAATCAACAGGGATTGAAAAATACTTGTAGCGGTTAGAATTACAAATTTTTTGATCATTGAAATTTGGACGGCTGTGGCCGACGTGGCGTCAGGGGCACAATTTTTTGTTGACGGCTACAGCCGACTGTGGCGCTCAAAAGGTTGAAAACAAATCGGTATCACGAATAGTAACCAAAATTTTAATGAATCTCATTAAGACAATGTCGTTGCGCTATAAGGAAAGGAGTTCACTAAGGCTAGGAGGAAAGGACTTAATACAGGCAGGTCCTCTAAAAATCTGAGAATTATTCGACGTTCCTCATCATTGTGACATTCATCGAGATTAAGAGATTCATCTCTTAGATTTAGATTTAGATTTATTTATTTCATAATATAAAATGTCAATATAAATTACACGAAGTCAATTTACATGCACTTATACTATGATCGTCATATATTAATATTAACAGATAAAATGTGATGAAATTGATAGTAAAAACAGCGGAATTAATAATAAAACAGATTAAATAATTACATGTCACAATTTTAAACAAACAGATAGAAATCGTCCTTGTTATGCAGGCTGTTGCAAGTAAAATCGGAGTGCGTTAAGCAGTTCTCGAGAACGTTCGCCTATGTATTTCTAAAGAGCGAGAATGTTCTAGAGCACATTTACCATAGAATCTGTCGCTAATATGACGTGTTTAGTGCTTACCTTGTTGCGCTGATTGTTGCAGGTCAAGTTAGACAGGATACCAGCAGCGCAGGTGACGATGTTGACATCAGTGGAGGCCAAGACTTGTACCAGGCTGGAAAGCAAGTTCTCCAGCCCCTCCACCTGGGGAAACGTCAACTGTCGCCAATATTCAAGTTGTTTTCAATACTTAAACTACCACCGTCCTTGACGTCATCTTAATATACTATTATTCAGTCATACAATGGCAACATAAATTTTTAGATATCTGTGTGAAACATAAATTCTTGGGTGTAGTGGTTAATTTGAAACGTCAGCTACTCGTCAAAATAATACTTTTGTTTAAGTGTCACTTTGAAATGTGTGGCTACAGCGAAGATCAATAAAAATCATTGTTAATAAAATAGGGTCTGTGAAAGAGAGTAGAGATGGGCGATCTCGACTCCGCGTGGTGTTTCGAATCACTAAATCCAAATCCGCTCGCGGAACCGAATCCGCTTAATGACTCTTCAACTCTTTTGAATCTTTTGACTCTTTAAAGCAATCCGCTCTGAATCTGATTGCGTTTCGTTTATCAGTACCGATCTGTTAATGTAACAAGTGACTCTTAGCAACTTTCGGCTCCCTTTGGAAACTAATGAAGACTTCGGTAGTTTAGTTTACCTATTAACTTGTCTATTGATCACATATCTAACATTTTCTATTTATTTGATAAGTATGCCCTATTTGAATTACGATGAAGAATAAGTATTTAATAATATTTACATTCTTCATCGTTCTTCTCCCCTAACTCTCAACTCAATTAACTCCCCGCATCATATTTACAAAAAAAAAAAAAAAACATTATAATATTTTTTTCATGTAGGTACTATTTATATATTTTTGAGTTACGGTTAAGAAATACGTCAACAAACAAAATAAAAAAAACTTCAGCTAATAACTAATAAACATTAAACTCTCAGTTTCGTACAAATAAGTCCACACAGCACAGGTATTTGAATTTCGTACTTATTCGTATCAAAACAACGTCACGTCACAAGCCGATATCGCCGGATTCGCCACGACTTAGTGCGGTCATGCGGTGAGCGAGCGAGACGACAAAACCCAACCGACACGACAATTGCCGACTGAATTGCGACTCGCGGCTCACGGCCGGCCGCCGCGCGCCGCCGCTCGGCCGACTCGATTCGGCTCGGTACGGTACTCACTTCACTTCGTTTCGTTCACTATGAACGGCTCGCGGTACCGACTGAGTTAGTCGGAGTTAATAACTCCTTGGATTCGATAAGATTTGTGAAGAGTCGATAAGGGATTCGGATCCCCTTGCGGATTCGAATCATTTAAATCTTCAAGTCAGGATTTACCCATCTCTAAAAGAGAGGTTTAATATTCTAATAAATATTCACAGTCCCATGGATCACTGATTCAATTTCTTTTTACAAATAAAGTAAACATGCAAGTAGTTCGAGATTGCAGTAGTTGTGCAGAGCAATTTATGCACCCAAAGAGTCATCTGCTCCTTTCGGAGCCTTATTATAAACAAGTTCTCAAAATAGGGCGTATTCACTAAGGTAAAAGAGCATTTTTTCCCTTTCGCAGCCTCATCTTATAAGTGTTTAGGTTAGTATTTACTGAAGTAGTAGTGTTAGTATCGTGCGTTATATTTGTTTTACCTTAGTGGCTGCGTCGGACAAGTTCCTGAGAGTCCAGAGGCAGTTCTGCACGAGGCGGCCGCTCGGGTTGCCCAGGTGCATGGCGAGCGCCTGCATGCCGCCCGCCTCCACGATCGCGGGCTTGTTGCTAGAGCATACCGAAAGGACCTAGGAGGAAACAAATAGAAACGTTAGTAAGTATGGTAGCGCATATACATACACACGGGATATATGTAGGCAGAAGACAGGCTTAGGCTAGCTGGAAGGGAAAAATATAGTCATCAGTCATACTGATATTGTGATATTTTTTCGCGGAGTATAATAGAGAGCATGGTCGCCATTTGGAGTATAAGAATCCTACACTAAAGTAAAATCCACAGACCTAAGGACTAAATTGACAAGTAAGTATGAACAAATGTTGCCACAGTTTGGCCAGTGTCGTTCTTATAGATATTAAAATTATTGTTACATCGTAGGTTTAAGGTTCACCCAGACGGGACAATCAAATTGGCAATTTGATCGGCTAATCCATATACCAACTTTTTCCAGTGATTTTGACAGATCAAATGGTCTGTAGACCCCTAATTAGAGATAAAAAAATTATGTCAAACCAGCCATAATGTACATGAAACATGCAAATATATATTTATGATAATTGATAGTCTATTGAATACATACATTTAATTAAATGAATTAATAAAAGAATTGTACTTTATTTTCAAATTCCCAACAATGTGGTCCATCTTTGAACAAAAAAAAAAGCGGGTATCTTCAGAAATAGTTGACCGCTGTTTACAAACTACTTTTTTCTACTCCAGTACTTTTTTCTGTCATTTATATAGTTACTAACTCTAATATAAAGACATAAATTATGAAAGTCTGTAAAAGTCTATACTCTACTGCTCAAAAACACACTGCTAACCGATGTTATAATGTCGCCAAAAAACCATCACTTAGTACCTCAGATTACATGATGAACAGATGCATTCACACAATTTGCAAATTAAAAAAAAAACTTTTGTACTAAGGCATTGCTGCCAACTTAAAAAAAAAGTTTTATCTTCAGTGCATGGATGTTTAGTATAGTCAACGTATACCTTTATGTATAAGTTTAATTTTTTTGACAGATGTTTAGTATGGTGATCGTATACCTTTATGTATAAGTTAATATTTATTTGACAGATGGATGTCAATAAAAAAAAAGTTTATCAGAGACAATTTTTCTTTTTAATTTTGTTGATTCCGAGCGGGAACATGTAATTATTTTCTTTGTTGTTTATTTGCATTTTATTTTTGAAATGTCGAGTCGTAGAAAAAGTATTGTATGCAACGTTGTATAAGTAGGTCAAAAAACGCTCGTGGCATCTTTCTTACGATGTTCGCTGCGCTCACATCGTAACCCATGCCACTCGCGTTTTTTGCCCCCTCTTATACAACGGTTGCATAAAATACTATTATGTATTTAACGATATACATTATCATTGCTATTACGAGTGTTTATTGAAATTGTTACGTGTTATTATGGATTCGCAAGATTCGGGACCAGAGCCATGTTCACCAAAATGTTTGCCTCCGATATAAAGGAGAAAAAAATCTATTAGTGAAATTGAAAAAGAGACGATTCATCAAGTTAAGTTTATATTTATAATGAGATGGTAGACAGATTGCAGGACGAACAAATTATCCCAGAGGACATTCATGACAATAAAAACGAGTGTGTCATGAAATCATCCGAAATTCTTGGTATTTCAAGAAGTTCAGTTTTTAAAGTTTTGAAAAAATACAAGGAACAAGAGAAGTTTACAAAATGTTACAACTCGACCATGTAGTGGACAATGTTTCGGATCGTTTTATTATAAATGTAACTGATGATGATGATGTAGATGACGAAATAACGGAGCCTGGGAATGAATAATATTTTATAATAAAGACTAGTTATCGTCGGACAAGGTGTTTTATTTTTTACCTACAGGCTAGGAAACCTTTTACTGCTTTAAAACTAGTGCGTAAAAACATTTTATCCATCTACTACCTCGAAAATCAAACAAACCAAAATTTGTACCTCTTATTTGAAACTAATATACTTATTT
Organism: Apotomis turbidana; assembly: GCA_905147355.2. Lineage (NCBI taxonomy): Eukaryota > Metazoa > Arthropoda > Insecta > Lepidoptera > Tortricidae > Apotomis > Apotomis turbidana. The sequence continues at coordinate 19,757,742 of LR990288.1, read as the reverse complement.
TTGATTTAAACTAGTCTGTTATTTGTACTTTACAACTTGTCGATATATTGTTATCGACATATACTCTTCACTATTTTTATTTTGCTGTTCCTGGTATCATTTTACCTGTCAGTCAGTTGTCAGTTTAGTCCGTAGGTCTGTGGATTTTAGTTTAGTATGTCATATTTACATGTGTTCTATCACGTTACCCCCTTGGTATAAGAAAATAAGGCATGCCACTCCTGAATGACAGGCGACTTTTGAAGTCATCACGCTATGATTAGTTGGTTGGTTCTGTCAATCCGTTTGTGTTGCCAGTAGTGTATCACAATACTCTCCGATTCCCTTGAACGATTCAAAGAACATGACAATTATAATTATTTTTTGTATGACTGGCGACAATTTTTTTTTTCTTTATAATTATTTTGTTACCATGAAGCGGCAACTAATCAATTACGTAGAAAGTCTCACTAGCCGGAGTATCATATCTTAATTTTTCTAATACCATGGTAACTCCTGAGTTGAATTAGAACTTCCGCATTTTCATAAAACCGTTTTCGAATCGCGTGAGGGCGAGCGGAACAGTATAATTGTGCTAGAATACAGTAAAACATTTCAAATACATTTCCACATGTTTTCACTCTATCATGGTCTTTAGTCAAGTCATCTATGATACGAAATACATACATCTTGACTAACATTGGAAGATTTTTGTAGCGGATGCCTAATATTGGTAGATTTTGTACTATCCTGTCTAAGATTGTTTCCGACAAATAAAGCCCCTAACGAATTAAAAAATAATAACATATTAGCGAACTTTAATCACAACAATCAAGAGCGATTACTTTACCTTCAGAACTCTCGAAGTGGTCCACAGCAACTTTTCGTAGTCGTAAGAGCGCATGATTCGCACCAATTCGATCGGTCCCTGAGACGCCAGGATGATCAGTTTCGATTCTTGATTCCCATATGCCAAGATCTGGAGGCAGTCCGTCACAATCGCTAGGAACTTGACATTGTTCCTCTGCAGCAAAGCCACCATCTTTTGCAGACCTCCTGCTAGACGTACAGCCATCTTGGAGCCGTCCTGATGCAAGAGTAAGTTATGGAGGGTGGTGATAGCGTAGAACAACACAGATTCCACTGGAGAACTCAGTAGTTTAACCAGAGCTGGTATTCCTCCACTCTTGAAGATAGCGAGTAACCCTTGACGGTGGTGAGACAAGTTATGCAAGGTCCCAACGGCTCCCTTGGTGGTTTCCAAATCGTTGCTGTTGGAGATAGCGCGAACTAATGCGGCCACCATTTGAGGCGAGTTCATGATGGCGTGGCGGGAAGCCTCCTTCTTGGATAGTTGGTGGACCATCATGGCAGCTTGAGACACTACCACTTGATCTTCATCATTCAAGAGCTTGATCAACTCGGGAATGGCTCTGAAATATTCAGATACACAAAAAATTTAATGATATTCTAATATTTTATCAAACCTAAAAAAAAAACACTACATTCTAATTCAAATCTATACATTCAATAGCCAATTATTATTTCAAAATTGTGAAAAAGGGGTCCATCTTTTTCATTTATTTTATAACATCTGTTATAATCTTACAGTCCTACATGTGAAATAAATATGTTAGTTTCCAGCTTTTTATGAACAAGATAATATATCTTAATATTCATGATATTATGAGTAATTCAGTCTGGATGAAACAAATATGTGAAGCTTTAAATAAGTAAGTTTACCTAGTAGCCAAATCAGCATCGTCCTGATAGTTGATCAAGTTGACAACAGCATGCTTCAGCATCTGCGAGGGCTCTGACAGGCGCTGGACAGCAGTTGGCTGGGCGGGATCCAGCTGAGTCGACGGAATCTCGATACCTTCTTCCAGTGTCTCCGGGAACATAGCTGCTCGGACTCGCTGGGAGCGGGTCTGAGACAGCTGTTGGTTCATGTCTGATGGAAAAGTTATAGTGAAATTATTGATAGCATACTTTTTCAATTAACATGTGAACTTATAGTGCAGGCATTACCTGGTGTCAACTTACATTCAGGTCATTTTGGAAGATATGACAGTTTAGTGATTTTACATTTAAAATATTTCATTAATTTGGCTTCCTCTCTAATTTTGTTATGAAAACAAAATGGTTTTTTTATTATTTCTTTGCAAAAAGAGATATCACATGAAAATATCTGTAAATGAGCTTAATGAGTTCAACTAATTGTCATAATTGACTACAACACTATTCCTCAAAGGGCCTATAACTGGAAACTATCATCCAATAATTTAGGAAGGTTACTGACACTGCAGCTGAGTTAAATAAAACAGGGCTTTTTCTTACCATCAACCTGCTCCTGGGTAAAACCCTGGGCGAAACCTTGATCCAGGTCGAACATGAGCTGGTCACCTTCCATCTCGTCATCTTCTTTGCCAGTAAGAGATGGCACCTGTAAGAAAAGTCATATATTTACAGTAGAATCCGTTTATTATTACTCCGCCTATTATGACGTGACTACACAACGAACTTTGGTTTTCATATAAAAATTCTTTGTGAAAGAAGTCGGATATAATGATTTCGCTTACAGTGACATGTCGCTTATTATGACTCATTTGACATGATTCTTTATACTACCTTCTGCAATATTCCTTGATCCCTGGCGACGTTTGTGACTCGTTTTTGTTTTGAATCTCAGTGAGTAATTGACACTTGAAGGTTACACATTGCTTTTAGCAAAAAAGCAAAGCATTTACGATTGAGGTGGAAGGTGCAATAATATGCAGTTTAGAAAATGGAGAATCAAACTCTTCTCTCGCGAAGGAATTTGGCGTGGGTCATTCGACAATTGTTAAGCAATCATTTTTGATTTTTCACTAAACGCTTTGTATGGCGTCCGCTTATTATGATGTGTTTGTCTATTCCCTTCGATGTCATTATAAATGGATTCCACAGTATATGGCTGGGCATATTACTTGGGAACTTGAATTGAATTGAACAAAATATATTCCGAGTATGAACTCTGTAAACAGTTACAGTCATGTTGTGTATGACAATTTGTAATGGAGAAGATGATACATATTTGATGGTACATTTTTTTTTGTCATTACAACAACAATGGCATATGTCACACAATTTTCAGCTGTAGTGATATGATGACTGTGGCGTTCTAAGGGTCTTAACCCTTTCAATGCCACTGAGTACTATAATTTTTGGTGAGATTGCCAATTTTTTTCCATGTAAATACAATTTTAGTTTTTAAGCAGCAATACCTTAAAACTGTTGTGTTGGTGTTTTACTATAAACAGATAATGCACATGTAGGATATATGCCAATCTCACTGATGAATTTTGCTGAAAAATACTTCATACAACATACTTAAGCATAAGTAACACTAAGTTACACATTACATATGTGTAAAACTTATTTGTTCCAAAGCTAAGAATTATTAAGTACAAGTAATACTTGGGTGGATCAACTTTTTTGTGTTGTTTACTCTGTCCCTGTTGTCCAAGTGACATGTTCATACTGTTTCATAGAAAAATGCTTACCTTGTCCGAGGGACGAATTATGCGTAACCATAGCAACAAGGTGCACTTAAAAGTCGATTCACCCACTTACGGTCATGCTAGTGCAAATGTCGTATCTCATTGAGATACTCCTACTGCCTTTATGATGGCATAATAATACTTATTAAACACAGTACCTGAGTGGCAGCTCCAGAGTTGATGCCAGAATCAACAAGGTAGGAGTTTTGCTGCCATAGCAGCGTCTGCTGCTCCTTGCTTGGGGCCATCGGCACGTCAGATCCACCATAGTTACTGTGAGACACTGGAATAAACGAACAGTGAAATGTTATAGTTTGATATTTAATGATTGTTTATATAAAACAACATTGCTAAAATTGTTAAAGAAACAACTTGAAATTTGCCAATTTGAATGATAATAATCACATTTTAAATTAATTGAATACACCTACAAGAAATCTGAGTCAATAAAAGCCAGTTTCTGAATTAAATTACATGATTGAATAAAACTTTAAAACAAATCTAAGAATAAACAATAAACTTTTTCTTGATCTTTAATAATCATCTAGTACTCTGAAGCAGTCTATGAAAGCTCGAACCGTCAATACCAACGACGTGAGTCACCACAACAATCATAATAGTTACCCTAGCATACCTAGATATCGTATGCACTATACCTAAGTATTAAAAGCATGCACGTAGCGTTTTTGAAACTAAAGCTATCAGAATACTCACTCGTGCGGCTCTGTGAAGACGGGATCTGATAGCTCATGGTTCACAGGATGCAACCTGCACCCAGCGTCTGTAAAATGGAATAAAACTACCATGAACACAGACTGCGACTATCGATTCTTTACGTTGCTACGACCGAATGCCATAAAAGTTTACATTTTCATTACAAACACATCCACCTGCCTAACGTTTTATTCAATGCGTGGCTGAAATCAAAGGGATAAAACAAAACAAACAATTACAAAAGGGGATCGCGTGAACTAAATACCACACCCGACTTTATTATTTCAATCGATTCCGCGTTCTTTTCTGCGAGAATTACGACTTCGAAGGTTTTATTATATAGTAATAGCTCTTACCTTAGCAAATAAGACGCTGTTGAATGGTAAAACCAGTTTTATAACACTTTGTTATAGAAAATTATCTTCTCAAGCATACACCATCCACCGTCAAAACTCTGACATGACAATATGGCGTCGAAATGTGAATGTTTCGATTTCGATTACATTCGGGGCAGACCGGTAGCTATATCGCTAGCTCGCTCACATCTGTGCCGGTTTGCTAAGTTCATCTCTGTTTATCATCAAAGAAACGTTCTGCCAACACAAGCATTCCAACAAAAAACGATTCGTTTCACGCAGTTTTACTATTTTAAAATTTTAAGTTTTCAACCAGTCAGATGATAACAAATAAAACGGGACCTAATCGCATTCAAAAAGTGTTTATTTACTTAGGTACCTAGAGACAACGAACCGTTCATCACGTTCCACACGTCGAGGTAATGAAATAAACATTTTTTAAACGGGACTTGTTTTAATAATGCGTAAATCAATATACTGTCAGATGTGAGGCCAAGTGCGAGTCGAACTCGCGCACGAAGAGTTCCGTACCATCAAATAAAATAACTGGTCGGGTGAAGTTTGCATCTGGTATGTATGGTGTTGAATACAAATGAGGTGCAAAGTTAACGCAACTGATTACATTTGTTGCTTGGGAGCCCCACTTAAATATTTATTTTATTCCTGTTTTTAGTAGGTAATTGTTGTTACAGCGGCAACAGAAATCCATCTGTAAAAATGTCAACTACTTATCTAGCTAACACAGTTCATGAGATACAACCTGTTGACAGACTGACGAGCGGACAGACAGACGGACGGATGTACAGTGGAGTCTTAGTAAATCTCCCGTTTTTATAAGGAACCCTTATAGTTTCGCCATGTCCATCTGTTTGTCTGTCCGTCCGCGGCTTAGCTCCGTGATCATTCGTTCTAGAAAGCTGAAATTTGGTACGAATATGTGTATTTATCACGCCGAAAAAACGGTAAAATAAAAGCTTTTTACACCTTAGCGACCTCTATGTAAATACGTTAATATTCACATCTTACCGCACCACTTTACAGCAGTGAACGAGCAAGCGAGAGAGGGCGCTGTTAGTTTTATAAATTTATGAAACATGTAACGTCTCATTTTTTTAATGTGGCGTACACCACAATTTTTATTTAAACCATGAATACAAAGATCAAAGCTTAAAGAAAAATTGAAAAAGGAGCTACCTGGTGGAAGGGACCGGGAATCGAACCCGGTATATACCTCTGGATTACCGGTCCAGCGCGCTCGCTTGCTCGTTCACCGCTGTAAAGTGGTGCGGTAAGATGTGAATAATGGTAAAATAATAGTAGATTGTTTGACAAGGGGCTAAAACAAGCCATTATATGACACGAGGTAATTATTTGGACGAGCGAACGAAGTGAGCGAGGCCAAATATATCTGAGTGTCATAATGGCTTGTAGCCCCGTGTTAAACACTGCTTTTCACTTCGACTGAAATAACTTATTTTATTTTTCATTTAATATTCTTATCCAAGATGAAATGTTTAAGATTAAATTTCTTTTCGTTGATTATAAAACGTGCTAAAATAAAATTTCAGTTAATATTCCAGTAAATTGTAAATAAAAAAAATTTAGTTTATTTTTTTAATTGGGTCGATCTGATCAGGTTGCAGGTTGATTTATTTTATTTGTAAATAGTATGTAGCTGGCCGGTAACAAGTTTTTTTTTTCAGTGTCATAGAAATTTGTATGGGATTATATGGTTTCCTTTTAAACCCTAGGGGCTAAATGTACTATTTTAGCCCCGCTTTGCGAACTTAAAACGACGTACTTTTTGAGTAGGAGAAGTGAAAAAAATTTTTTTCGGGTACCTCCCGAACACTTAAAGTGGGGGTTATTTTTTTTTCGTTCCAACACTAGTGTGTCGGGTGTCGTTGAATAGGTCTTTTAAAAGTCTTCAAACATCATTTTTGATAAAGTCAGCAGTTTTGTAAATATTCGCTCCCGAAATCCAAAAAATAGCGTCCCCCACCTCCAACTTCTCAACCACGGGTCAAAAAATTATGGGAAAATTCATAAAAATAAGGCGTATAAGCACTTTCAATGAAAACTATATTCAATAAAATCGGTCGAGCCGTTTTTGAGCTATAGCAAAAATTCATAATTTTCTTTAAAATTACGTAAGTTCCGCGCGGCTAACGGCTAACTTGGCTAATCTCGAGCTTAAAACCGCTGTTTTAGGAAGAATGGGCAACTACGGAACCCTATACTGCGCGTGGCCCGACATGCTCTTGGTCGGTTTTATTCTTTGGGCACGGAACCCTAAAAAAGTACGTACTATTGCTTCTGGCAGAATCAAAAAAAATAATGTTTCCATTGACAGTTTGAATATTTCTTGGCATAGGCGCGAATTTTTCCATAATTCTTCTCCAAAGACTCCAAAGAATATATTATAAGTTGATTCTTCTCGTTTAAACAAAAAAATGGCTAGTCGTCCTTACAGATTTAATTTGTCAAATAATTATACAGACATGAATATATTTATAAAGGAACTCAAACAACGTGTCTTAACCCAATTAAAATACTCAGAATTTGGTGATTTCGGTGAAAACTACAAAAGTCCTTTCATTTCATTTGCCGAGAAGAAAGTTTGTGTAACTGACGATGCTTGGCTGCAGGACAACGAAGAAAGATTTTTCGAGCGAACAACTAATGAGAAGATACATAAGTGTTACTACTTATCAGATTTGGGATTTATATTTTGTATGTCGTATTCCCCTGATGGTGAATACATACTTATTGGATATTCCACTGGATTAGTCCAGGTATGTTATTATATTTTTAAGCCACTAAGGGTGAAGCCGACGAGACATTTCGGTGTGCCGTGATGACGTTTTTAGGGTTCCGTAGCCAAAGGGTAAAAACGGTACCCTATTACTGAGACTTCGCTGTCCGTCCGTCCGTCCGTCCGTCACCAGGCTGTATCTCAAGAACGGTGATAGACAGATATTTTCACAGATGATGTATTTCTATTGCCGCTATAACAACAAATACTAAAAATAAAATAAAATAAATATTTAAGGGGGGCTCTCATACAACAAACTTGTTATAGATTATCCGTACGGAACCCTTCATGCGCGAGTCGGACTCGCACTTGCCCAATTTTTAAAGGAACTGAAGATACGCGTCTTCATCTTCATCATCTCTATAACAGAACCTGTACCTAGCCCAGCCTACCCAGCCCAGTAATATCCTGTTCCCTCGAATGAGTATCATTGATTTCCATACGGGGGTATGGCAATCGCGATCTTAGAACTAGTATGTATTTCTAAATCGCTGCACTTTAGCGTACATCTCACGCTTTCCTCTGTCGCAGGGGCGTAGCTTTCCGATGTTGCAAGTGTATCAATGACACGGGGACCCAGGGTCTACAGGACGGGTATACAGGACGTGCCTATAGGACTTAGCTACGCCAATGCGGTCTCGTTCATATCATACAATAACGAGATAGCGACAGAGAAAAGCCCAAGAATATTCAAACCACGCTAAACTCTTCCAAGCAAATGAACTGTCAAACCATATACAAAGTGAGTCAGTTTGTATGGTTTGACAGTTCATTTGCTTGGAAGAGAGCGTGGTCTGACTCTAGGGCACTAGTGTAGATGTAGACATAACTTTTGACTAATACCGATAACAAACGATTAGCTAATTTTATGCCTGATTGAAATACTTTGAGCATATTTGCGGCATGTAAACATGAAAAACATCCGGTCAAGCGCGAGGTGGAGCCGCGCACCAGGGGTTCCGTATAAAACTTGAAAGACTGGTACAGTACACGGCGGGACCCTAAAAATGAAGTTGTTTGCTTATGACAACATTGATAAGATCGTTATTTTAAACCGACTTCAAAAAAGGAGGAGGTTCTCAATTCGAACTAATTTTTTTGTTGTATGTATGTTACTCGATATCTCCGAGAACAGTGAACCGATTTTCAATTATTTTTTTTAATGGAAGGGGTATAACTCCGAGTTGGTCCCGTTGGCACTAAGTCGGGATCTGATGATGGAATCTTGGAGAAATCGAGGGAACTCTTCAAATTTATAGGGACATGTACGGCGCTTTCGGTAATTTATTGATAAAGTCAAGAATTTACATTCAGTAAATAGGATTTGGTGTAAGGAAACTGATGATGAACCCCACAGATGGCCACTAGAACTTTTGAATCACTAAAACACAAAAAAAAAATTACAAAAAAAAACCGGCCAAGTGCGAGTCGGACTCGCGCACCCAGGGTTCCGTACAAACACTCCATTCCTAAGTGGTTAAGTTAAGTTTGCACCTGGTATGTATAGCGCCCCATATAAATTAGGTGCAAAGTTAGGTATTAAAATATAAAAAAAAAAACTACTTAGGTACTAGATCTCGTTCAAAACAATTTTCGTTGGTAGTTTTTATAGTAATGTACATCATATGTTTGTTTTAGATTTTTCATTTTCTTATTTTCAGATGTTAGAGGGGGGGGACCAACTTTTTTCCACTTTGGAAGCGTCTGTCACGCAAACTATTCGGTTTAAAAAAAAACATTTTAGAAACCTCGATATCATTTTTGAAGACCTATCCATAGACTATACCGCACACATGTATGTTTGATGAAAAAAAAAATTGAGTTTCAGTTCTAAGTATGGGGAGCCCCCCATATTTATTATTATTATTTTATTTTTGCATCAAAATCTTAATGATTAATCTTAATCTTTTCTTGATTCACAGAATACATCTACCTACCAAGTTTCAACAGTATAGCTCTTATAGTTTCGGAAAAAAATGGCTGTGACATACGGACGGACAGACGGACAGACAGACATGACGAATCTATAAGGGTTCCGTTTTTTGCCATTTGGCTACGGAACCCTAAAAGAACCGACTTCAGTAAAACTAAAAAGCAAAAGAAATAACCCGTTCAGGTACAGATTAGGTACATTTGACTCACCCTTCGAAGTCGGTGCCAAACCTCGCGTAAACTATAATATAAGAACTGAGTGATTTGGGATCGACTTCGAAGGGTGAGTCAAATGTAATCTGTAGGTACTTGAACGGGTTATTTTTTTTGGCTTTTCAGTTTTACTGAAGTCGGTTATTTTTTTTGTTAAAATTTTTGTATCACATTTTGACGCTGATGGCCTTTGTAGCCAAAGCTTTAAATAAATTAAAAAATAATAATAATAAGATCGTTATTTAAATGAGAGATCGGCTAAAGGAAAGTATACAATATGTACGGAACTCTTACCTACACGCTTTGATCGCAATACCGTGAGCCTTTCGGAAGCAAACTTCGTTACTTGGAGTGAGCCAAGCTGCTTAGCAGTGAGAATTGACACTTTATTTTTTTCTGCTGCAAGATCCTAGGTAACTGCATTTCTAAGGCACATTTCTGGAGAATCTGGTGTAGAACTGAGCATTTTGAATGACTTCATGGTCAGAAACAAAGCATTTTTATTTTCTACATCCCTTTTAGCCCAACTTGGATACAGTTCTGCGTGTAAATCTGACGAGTGCTTATGACTGAAAGCCTCGTAAGTCTTGACAGATAATAAGCAGCACGCCAACTGGATGTCAGTGTCAAGCGCTGCAGAGCGGCTGGATCCTGTGCCATACTAATTATCCCAAAATAAGTGTATTTCACTGCCTCGACCATGTTTATCAATTTTTTTTTAAATAATGAAGTTCGGGAAGATATTGCTCACAAACCATAAGGCCTACTAAAAAAACTTATACACCATGTTATAGGAAATTTTATAGAGATCATTATTGTCTTTGACACTTTTTTTCTAGCTGTAATGCTTTTTGTATAAAACCGTAAAAATCGTGATTAGGGACATTTTTTGAGGTCAAAAAGGGGGGAAATGGGGGGAGGGAGGCAAAATTCGGCTTGGCAACATTCAGAACCGAATTCATCAGCCTTATTTACATCGGAAAAGTCATGTTGCCAAAATGGATCCCAAAATGCCGTTAGGACGGTAAAGGGAGCCGATATTTAGAATTTTCTACCAGTCTATGAAGTTCAGGAAGATATTGCTCACAAACCATAAGGCCTACTAGAAAAGTTTATACACCATGTTATAGGAAATTTTATAGAGATTATTCTTGTCTTAGACACTTTTTTCATAGCTGTAATACTTTTTGTATAAAACCGTAAAAACCGTGATTAGGGACATATTTTGAGGTAAAAAGGGGGGAAATGGGGGGAGGGGGGCAAAATTCGGCTTGGCAACATCCAGAATCGAATTCAGCAGGCTTTTTTACATCAGAAAAGTCATGTTGCCAAAATGGCTCACAAAATGCCGTTAGACTTCAAAATTTTTATTTGAACTACCAGTCTATAATATTTGTATCAAAGTCACCGTTGTGCGACGACAGTTAACCTTCCAAGTTCCTATATTATATCGTAAATTTTTGTTGCACAACGGAACTTATTCCAATAATTTCATCCAACTTTTTGGTCCTAACCCATATCCAATTATTTTGGCGGAGTTCATCCCTGGGCGCCCTTTAAAAAAAACTAGTAGGCTTTTTTAAATCATAAAAATGGATGAATTAAAAGCCATTCTCTCAAATTACGCTGATAAAATTGAAAATTACTATGATACCGAAGACCACGCTAGTAGCATCTGGTATCCTTTATTCTACAACGAACAGGCAAAACAGAAAGATCGCAACGATTGGGTAAAACAAAATTACGAAACATTTTTGAAAGGAACTACTAACGAAATATTGTACAATAGGTGGTATCATTCTCAGTTGGGTTATGTTACCGCGATGGAATATTCTCGTGGTGGATGCTACATTATTGTTGGCCATTCGACTGGATTAATACAGGTAGGTGAACAAAATTGTTAATTAGCTACATGCTACAGAAAGAAGTCCATTTTGATGAAACTTTATTGAATTGTTGTCATAGTAAAAACATGAAAGTAAAAACAGTTTAGTACAATTATTATACCTACCAATAAAAATTCATACGCGTAATTCTCCTTTCTTCGTTACTGTAGTCAAGTAAAAAATACCCTATACCTATAACCATTGTTAGATTGTTCCAGCTCATAAAAACCGTGACTAATGAAAATAGTCCTTCAATCTATCTGGTCTATTGTGAATCTTTAACAGACGCTATTAGCACATTTTTTTTCTGAAAATTTTCGTCTTTGTTTATTTAAATCAATTTAGGATAACGTTGATTTAAATACAGTATGTTTTACTTACTTGGTTTTACTCATTAACTGATATATTTCTTTGTGAAGTAACTTTAAATCCCTTCAACGGCATCAAATAAAATAAAGAACGGCCAAGAGCATGTCGGGCCACGCTCCGTGTAGGGTTCCGTAGTTGCCCATCCTTCACAATAGACAATAAAATAAAATTTAAATTGCGAGAAAGATTTCAAGCTCTATAAAAAGGTCGTAAACGCCAAAGAAACTGTAATTACTTATTACCTTCTGGAAGTTATCGATTATAGGCACCAGATTGAGCGAAATGTTTTAATGCAGTATTGCACTTAACTAATATTTATGTAACGTTCGAAGTATAAGAACACCGCGCGGCACTTACGTCATTTTAAAGAAAATTATGAAATTTTGCGATAACTCAAAAACGGCTCGACCGATTTTATTCAATATAGTTTTCATTGAAATTACTAATAAGCCCTCATTTTCATGAATTTTACCATAATTTTTTGACCCGTGGTTGAGAAGTTAGAGGGGGGGACACAATTTTTTGGATTTCCCGAGCGAATATTTACAAAACTGCTGACTTTATCAAAAATGATGTTTGAAGACCCCTATTATTTTTAAAAGACCTATTCAATGACACCCCACAGCCACACGCTAGTGTTGGAACGAAAAAAAATTCACCCCCACTTTAGGTGTGTAGATAGTTTTTATTTTACTGTTTTGTCGGCGTAATACATGCACATACGCATACCAAATTTCAGCTTTCTAGCACTTATGATCACGGAGCTAAGCCGCGGATGGACAGACGGACAGACGGACATGGCGAAAGTATAAGGGTTCCTAATAGTTGACTACGGAACCCTAAAACGGATAAAAAGTTCACGTGTGTTGTATGGGAGCCCCGCTGTAATATTAATTTTATTCTGTTTTTAGTATTTGTTGTTATAGCGGCAACAGAAATACATATAACATCAACTATAACGGTTAATGATATACAGCCTGGTGATAGACAGACAGACAGACTGACAGTGAAGTCTTAGTAATACGGTTCCCATTTTTACCCTTTGAGTAGGTACGGAACCCTAAAAAGGTTTGTGTCCTTTTCTGTACCTAAGCCTAAAGCTTCAATGAAGATTAATTACTATCTATATATACTTAGATACTTCTATCTCTAGACTACGGTCCTGTTTTCCTCGCTCGCCGGTCGTACATTCCAATTTCAACGGAGAAAATAATAATATACAGCCGTCTCGTTCTGGAGAAAAAAGGGCTTAATTTGTGTAAACCCCTCCCTACCTGTCTTATCTACCTGGTCCTTTTGTTTGTTGCGGTACGGTTCCGTACCGCAATTAATAACATCATGCTTTAGAGGATCTGATAAGCAAACAAATTGAGTAATTAGGTTACACGGGCTTGGTGGGTTGTTTCGGAATTTTGAAGTACTTAGGCATCTTTTTAAGTTACTGTTCCACCAACTAGGAAATAGTCTCCTCAACCTTTACGGTTGGACACATTTGGAGTGTTTTATTCGGCATTTTGAGTAACAAATAGGACATAAAAGTGACTATATACTTACGAGTAAGATAGTCACTTTTATGTCCTATTTTCGTAGTAGGTACCTACTTATGTCATAATAGGTACCTTACCTATATTAATTATTGTCATTATTGAACAAGTTTTAACGCACCTCTCATTACAAACTTTTCAGACGGTGAATGTTGGTAAAAAAGTACTGCAACGCGTTGAGCGTCAACTTTAATTAGGAACATCATTTACGGTTACGGGTTGCTAAATGTGTCTTTGTTTCATTAACACATGCCTCTTCAACCTCCTTTCTCTGATAGCTTTTTTGTGGCCAGAATAAAACATTAAAGGTAGTTCTCCCTTTTGATCTTCGCAAAAGCCGCCTGAGAGTGTATTTTATTGCTTCTTTGTGTAAAATGTGACGCAATTCGTCATAGATCTTCGCGACACAACCAAACCGTGCGAACAAAAGCTACAAGCCAAGCGGCGTGGCGTTGTGAGCCAGTCACTAGTTACTCATTGTGATACTATTTCCAGATGCACCACGGTCGCACAGGAGCTGTTATCTGCACACTGCGCAGCGTCCAGTTTCCACCGAAGCCGATATATGCGCTCGAGTTCCACCCGTCAGAGGAGCGCGTTTGCTATGCGGCCTGCATGGACGGAGCGGTCTATCGCATCGATATACCTTTTGTAAGAAAAGGGTATTGTGTTTTGTAGTGACTATTTCCAGATGCACCACAGTTGCTCAGGAGCCGTCATGTGCACACTGTGCAGCGTCCAGCAATTTCCACCGAAGCTGATATATGCGCGTGTTCCACCCGATTGAAGGGCGAGTGTATTACGCGGCCTGTATGGACTGAACGTTTTATAGAATCGATATAAATTTTTAAGAAAAGAGCGTATCTGTTTGTAGTGACTATTCCAGGTGCACACAGCGCAGCATTCAGTTTCCTACGATAAATGCGGTAGAGTTCCATCAGACTGAGGAACGAGTGTGTTACGCGGCTTACGCGGCCTGTACGGACCGCGTAAGCCGACGGAATCCTTTTGCGAGAGAAGAGCGTATGTGTTTTTAGTGACTACTTCCAAATGAACCACGATCGCACAAAAGCAGTCTAAGTGCATGCTGCGGCAGTATTCTGTTTCCATTTACACCCATATAATATTATATGCGTTAGAGTTCCAACCCGACTGAGGAGCGAGTGTGTTACGCGTCCAGCATGGACGGAACATTGACATTATGAAAGCACTGATTGTTCATGGTGCACGGAGTATGGTGTGGTAAATGACTTCTTGCATAAAATTCACGTTACAAACTTCTGTAATGTGAATTCTTTGCAAGAAGTTTATTGTTATTGATATAAGTAAAGCAGTGTTGTTTGTTATTTATCTTCTTTTTCTTGCAATCCGACACTATTGGGGATGACTTTGATACACACAAAAGCAAAAGCCCCAAGCTAAATGAAATAACACGAGTACTAAACAACAGTAAATGTTCGTAGATACCTGAACTTCGAGAGGATGAAATTCATTACGGCATTAAAGCGAATCCAGGCTTGGATTGTTTAAAAATGCAGTTCTATGGAGCTCCGGGCCCGTCTGCGAGTGCTACGCCCTTTCTTACACGTGAGAATATAAATTGTAATTTTATGGGATAGGTAATCTATGAATTCGACGCGTGGTTTGTGCAGTTTGTAGTGCAGGCGGTCCTGGGTTCGAATCTCGGCAAGGGCAAATATTTGTGTGATGAACTCGAAAATTTGTTTCTGCTGGCTGTAAAGGAGCCACCACCAACGAGGCGAAGGCGAGAGACGTGAACTGATTTAAGTAGATGAATCAGCATGCCACTCGAATAGATCAGAAGGGCTACTCCGATGTTTGGAATTCGACCGTCCGTTTGGTATTTTTTTCTTAGTTCGTTTACTGTAGAAAAATACACGTGAGGTCTCCTTTATACTCCTCCCTCCCCCACCGTGATCTGTCGTGATTTTTTCGGGTTACCCACTCCCACCTATCGAGCCTCGCGTGATTTGTTTACAAGCCCCTAACCGCAAAGTTTAGCTATTGTGAAAAACCCTAGGATTCTATTCACTAACATTTAACACTTATATTTTACTGCAGAGCGGTCACCGGTGCTCTCCTTGGGGATAACTGCGAATTCAGAGCAGCTCGTCGTCGGGTTTGGTGACGCCTCGATAAAAGTGTTCGACATGCAGACCCAGGCGGTAAACAACTTAACTTTGAATACAGTAAGGTGAGGCTATTTGGACTCTAGGGGGGTTATTTGGTAAGCAAAAATAGTACATTATTGCCGAATGCCGAGGTCTCGGAAAGTAGGGGATTGCATGACGAGGTGGTTTGCAAGTCAAGCATCGCGAAGTTTGCAAAAGATGCGAGTTTGGCAATCCCTTTCCGCCAAGGTATACATACTGCTTTTCTCAACAGATGTGAGGAAATATGAAAACGTACAATTGCAAAATAGCAAGTAATTTAATAGGATTAACAATAATCAGTTACACAAAAGGGCTTAAAACCTTTAATTTGCAAATTACCAAATAGAACCTTGGGTTCAAAATTAGCCTCACCTTACGGTACATCCCAATTTTCACTTTTGGTAAGTAAGTATAAGCACAGTAGGTACAGCCATATCGAATAGCAGCTGACAATACTACGTACGCGTACCTTTGACGCTATTCCGATAATTTACCATAATATAACTACAGACTAATTTCACTGCAATTCGAATAATACTTAGCATTTTATTATTGTCTGTATTGACTTTTATTTACTTAACCTGGCAACGGCCTGGATTTATGTTCATTGAATATTAAAACATGGAAAAGCGTAAAGCAATCCATTCTGCACTCGACAGGTGTTCAATTTATCGTTATTAGCTTTTACTGTTTAAACATAAACGAATACAAGTTTTATGCATATGACGTTCTTTGGTTCTTCAAAGTTTTATATAGTGTAGTAACCTAAGCTTCTCAGAAATAATAAAATTGCAATATCAACTTGATCCCATTCTGTTGCCTAATTTTGCATAACCTTATTTTTACCGTTCTTGACTTCGACAATCCCTCGAATATATTATTATGACGCTATAACTGTTACTTTTATAAACACAGTCAAGAGCTATTTTCATTACGTATACAAAATTATAGAGCAGTTATATAAATAAATAAATAATAAATATCGGACAACCTCACACAAATCAGTCTAGTCCCACAGTAAGCTCTAGTAGGCTTGTGTTGTGGACACTAGACGACGATAAACATACTTATATAGATAAATACATACTTAAATACAAATAACATCCACGACCCAGGCACAAATATTCGAGTTCATCACACAAATATTTGCCCTTGCCGGGATTCGAACCCAGGACCGTCGGCTCGGTAGGCAGTTGCTTAACCACTGCGCCAACCGCGTCAAAAGTTCGATACAAAAAAATCGCTTACATGTCTATAATTTTCAGTTACATATTATATTTCTGGAGCAACATAAAGCATCTTATACTTGAATTTTCCGATTCATCAATAACGATTTGCATGTGTAATGCTTACGAGTACATAAATGGTTTAGTATATTACTCTTGAAAATTAAATTAAAGTGTAGCTACCTAACCACTAAATCACCAAAATTCTTTCGGGTAGCAATAATTGTGGAAATTCGCCGTTAATTTTATTTTATTACTCTTGAGACTTTTCAAATAATCTTATTTATATCCCGACCACTTGTTACGAGTGTGCGTAAAACGTAACCTCCAATAAACCGTTCGGCCTAATCTCAGTTTACGGCTTGAGTCGTAAATTCAACATTACAATGGTTTTACGGTATCCTTGAGAGCCCCCTTAATCCTTTCAAAACTGGGTCACTGGTCAAGGATTACATTTAAAGGATCCTTGGTTGTAAAATTGTAACTGTCACATATCCGCCCGAGTGGGAAAATATCTTTTTCCCATTAGCTCTTAAGTCGAATGTTCGTCGTCCGAGTTCGAGTGCTCTCGGGTTCACTGAATTTCACTAATACATTGATGGGGACTACGTTCATTTATACTTACCACTTAAGTGCTCAACCCAGAAAAAACTAAAATAATGACAAATGGCATTAAAAATCCGATACTGATAGGTGAATCACACATCAATTATGTAGACGAATACATATATCTTGGGCAGCTGATGGCTCCAAATAACAATAACCAAGGAAATTGAAAGAAAGATAGCAAGCGGATGGAAGAGATACTGGAGTCTGAAAGAAGTAATGAAGGAGAAAAATGGAGCAAAATCGTCACAGAATGGTACCCAGGAGAAGGGAAAAGGAGAAGGGGAAGGCCTCATAAAAGGTGAGATGACGACATCAGACAGGTAGCAGGAACAACGTGGGGCAGAGTGGCCATCGATAGGCTAGAGTGGAGAAGATTGGAGGAGGCCTTTGCCAATTGGCAAACAGACATACAAAAGTGGAGAAAAATATATGAATAGAAATTAGATAAAATGTAATTTACACTTTTATGTTGTCTGAATAAAGGGCTATTATTATTATTATTCCTGTATGTCGCACCCGCTCACGGGACAATAGTGTCCCGGACCTTTGGGAGGCATGCACGGAGCCGAAGCCAACGCGTAGAGGCCCTTTGGACAATTTAATGAAATTCAAGGTGTACATCGAGCGGATGCTGTCCCTATCCGTGTTATGGGACGCACACAGAGACAGCGCCCGCTAGGTGCAAGAACTATTGATGGAGACATGGAATCTAAATACAAATTGGGCTATGGGGATGAAATGGAGGACTGGCTAATTGGGCTATGGGTTGAGACTATCGGGCGTTTACCAGCAAAAGTGTCTCATAGCAAAAATGGGACTGGCCTCCCGCTAGATGGGCCCCCACAAAATAGCGACACATAAAGTGGCCTAAGGGCAACACCGGTGCGGAAGGCTAAGGACGGAGAGGTGTTATACTGGGCTTTAAACCGAAGCCAACTAACCCCTTACGTTTCCACATTCACCCCCGAGCCGAAACTCTCACGACTCCACTCTGTCCGGCCGGTTAAGGCAAGACAGAGGTGGAGGCCCCGAACCATCACCCCCCGTCAGGATCCCCCAGGAGCAGGTACGTGGGGTCGCTACCCCCCAACAGCTCGCCATAAGCTGCCCTGTATTATAACCTAAGTGCTCTTAGCTCCGGAGTCAAGTGAATTTGGTGACCACTTGATGTCCCTCTGAAAGATGTTACATATATATTATATCACAATTTACATCGTAGGGTAATACATAAAGATTCGCAATTTTATATAGAATACTCCCGTGAGTCTTCGACATTAAAATACATACGAAACGCCGAGTGTTCGATGGGCCGCCGCGACTGATCGTAGTTCCTGATGATAGTGATGATGAATCGCGTACCGATTCGAAACATGTCGAGCGATATTCGACTCCTACCCATTTCGTGTGTATTTTAATACATAGACATGCTTAGAACTATTAGAACTATATTTCACAACATCCTTTTTTAAAAACTCTATAGTATAAATAATAAAAATAATATTTCAACTTTTTTCTTTGACGTAGGTACCTAATTGATTACCTAGACAATATCTTATATACTAGTATTCCTACAATCGTGACCAATGTTTCCCCTAAGAAAATTGGAGTTTTAAATATATTAGTATAAATCAAGATATATACGTCAACTGAATACTTTTCCAGGTTACTCAAACATATAAAGTGCACAAACTGCGTCTCCAATTCATCCCGAAGAAGCTACAACGCATGCATGCCGGGCAAGTTTGCGCTCTTAAGTGCCACGACGAGATGCCATTTGTATTTGCAAGCGCAGCGTGGGACAACACTGTCAGGGTACGTTGATATTTGTGCTAAATTTATAAAGGATAATGTGAAGAAAACAGTACCTACTGAATTTATCTAATATTGTTTCTCTTGAAGAAACTAACACGCATACATGCCGGGTAAGTTTGCGCTCTTAAGTGCACACCGAGAGACTGCGTGAGACACCAGTCGGGGTCGACAATTTATCTAGCATCCAGACGCAATTATAACGAATGCATTTAAGGCGAATATGTGCTCTTGATACCTTACTATCTATATTGACTTTAGTACGGAGTCCTTGTTTCGCCCTGCGCTGAGCTAGCAAATACTAAGCCTCTTGTCTTGGTACTTAAGAGCTCAAGTTCACCTGAAATGTATGCGTTGTATTTGCTGAAGTGCCATAACAAGCCGTTTGTATTTGCCAGTATCTACAGCGTAAGATGAATCAGATGTAATGTCAAAATTGGAACTTAATTATAAAATGAAATTTCTAGACCAACTAAACAAATTCCACTAAGTACCTACTAACTGTACAAAAATGGAAGACAAACTGTAACTAACGTTATAAAAACGAAAAATTAAATTCCTCTTATTAATTTACCAACCACCAAGAGTGTTTACAAAGTACAAAAGCCTTTTATAAATTAAACGCGTACTTAAATACAAAATGTTATTTTGTTGCGGAGATATTAAACTGTCCCGCTTAACCTTTTTAAACCTTTTGCAAATTTAAACGGATGAAAAAACGGGAAATGAAAACGAACATTTCGGAACAAACTTGACGTAGCTGGCCCGTTGCACGGAAATGATCGGTAAAGGTATATTCAGATGAGCACATAGGGCATCATACGTATCAATGCCCATAAAAATCCCAACTAAATTTCCCTTTAAGACACTTTTCGTCAATTTTTGACAAATATGTGAGAATGAGAGTGGCGTTATACTAGTTCCTATCATTTATTCATTGCGTGATAGCCGCAATCATTATAATACATAATGATTATTAATAGTTGCATAGTTCCATTTGATTAGGGCTATCGGATACCTACGAATTTTAAGGGAAAGGGAAAGCACTCGAAACTAATGCTTTCTTCACATAACGGCGGAGCCTGTAACCAATCATGCTGAAGATGCTATTGGCAGCAAAGCACGGTCTGCTATAATGATCATCACTGTCTTACTGACTGTGTCGGCCCACGTTTCTGCTCATTATTCCTAGGTCACTGATGCAAGGTGTTCGGAAGTCGGACTCCGAAGGGTGACTAATAACAGCTCCTGCAACTTACGAGTCCAGTTTATTATCAATTTCTATTGGCAGTGATTTCCGGAATTGGTTCTCTGCTTTTTCGCCGAATTATTATTTGTCCAACATTCTATTTCATTTCGCTGAAGTGTAATTTTGAAGAAAACATTTGTCTCGTAAACCGCAAATTATTTGGGATTGTTATAAAACAATCCGAGGAAAAATAATCAGCGAAGTAGAAATTCGATGAAATGACACATGTTATATTCTAGGAAAAATAATTCGGCTAAAAGGTCAAACACCCTCTGGAATATCTGACAGTCTTGTAAGTCTCTTGTATCTCGGTCTACGTGACGCTGTCTTGTAAAATTTAATTTTAAGTTTAACGGTCCATTTTTGTTTCTTACTTGGTAATAATATTTAATTCATCTGAATACAGCCTAAAATTACATCCACGTGGCATTCGTGACGTGAAGCGAAACGAGGAAATAGCAGAGGAAATATGTCGACTTCTGTGCACTCACCTCTGAACTTCAATATTGGATTTATGCTAATATGCGTCCCATTATGTAAATACTTTTCTAATCTGGATTGTTATAATTTTGACATATTTACCAGATTCGGAATACATTAATTTGGGTTAAAATTAAACTACAAACTTTGACGTTAAAAACTAGAAAGACCATCTTTGTCCTCCAAGAACTGTGAAGGAGAAAGTCAATCAATCGGGTAGAAGGTAAACCTATGACCATTTTTAGTAACCAGCTATATATCTAATTTATGTATTAAATTGTCAAAATCCAGCAGCTACTTAACCACGTATTACAATTAAGATGAAATCCGCTTGCAATCCTCATACATTTTTCTAGCTATGCATCGGGCAGACGCAGTGGCCGCGAGGTTAGAAGTTCAACATGCTGCATGCTTTTCTCTGTCGCCCATTCCACTGCAGTAATATCACCTGTGACGGTACAAAGCCACTAAACTTGTAACTTGCAAACGCTGTACGAATAAAACATGGCGGGCCTAGGGTTGGGAAGTGAATGGGTTGTA
The DNA here is from genome assembly GCA_905147355.2 of Apotomis turbidana. Taxonomy (NCBI): domain Eukaryota; kingdom Metazoa; phylum Arthropoda; class Insecta; order Lepidoptera; family Tortricidae; genus Apotomis; species Apotomis turbidana. Next base: position 19,736,305 of record LR990288.1, on the reverse strand, counting down.
AAACAAGTTAACAAACAAGGTTTATAGGAATACGGGCTTGATTATTTGAATTCAATGTTTATTTCGTACTATACGATTCAAGTGCCTACGTCATTTAACATTGCTTATAGAGCCCGATGAACTCTGCTAGCTAAAAAGGGTCTCGAGTGATCACTAACTAAGATTCGCAACTTATCCCCTACGAGGTAGATCGACGATCCTGCGATGTTCGCGGGAAGCTCAAGACAAGAGGGATGGGAGTGATTTACGTGATTCAACCGAGATGATGATATTACTGATGATGGGTATACGTTTTTTTTTATTTTTTTTTATTTTTTTCATAAGTAAGTACAAACAAAATTACATTTTATTATAACGGCATCGTTAAACCAATTTGGTTTGTCTCGATACGTTAACGTTCCATCCATTTCGTATTGAATTCCCAAGGATTGATCTCACAATTAGCCGAGGATCGTTCTCAATGGCGTGCAGTTGGAGAGGCCTATGTCCAGCAGTGGACAAGAATAGGCTGATGATGATGATGATGATCTCACAATTTCGGAATGAGACAGTTCGCTAGCAACAAGCACCACAACCCACCTTAATAATACAAACTTCAGCGTTACAATACGAAATATTATCGATATAATTATGTTTGACAACCCTAAGCCATTCTGTTCGCTCAAAGCATCTCTGTCGAGATTAAAATATTCCGCGCGGCGGCGGTTAACTGCTCAAATTATTTATTAAGCGCTCCTTTTCACCGTTTTTGAGCGTCTCTACAAAGAATTGTATCCTGTTGGCTCTTAGCGTTATGAAATACGCGGGATTCCCGCGATGTGTGTGATGGGTAACATGTATTTACAATACGGAACGTTTGGCACGAGCAGTCGTGTAGGGTGAGAGAAGATATTTCATCTGTGTGACAGGCGCCGTTCGTCCTAATTTTTACCTCTGTTTATATGACGCAATTTTAGGCTGTTTTCGACCGAAGTAAGCATTTCACAAAAATCTTACTTCTTATCGAATATGTAGTCGTCATTGTCATCGTCAAGCGTAAATAAATATTAAGGGACGATCTTATATACACAAATCGACCCACGCTAAGCTAAAGCTTGTAAGTACCTACTACGAGTATGAGTACCTACTAGACGACGATATAATTATATAAATAGATAACATCCATGACCCAGGAACAAATATTCGAGTTCATCACACAAATATTTGCCCTGACCGGGATTCGAACCCAGGACCGCTGGCTTAGTAGGTTAGGTGCACTACAAACTGCTCCAACCGCGTCGAAGCGTGGAAGTAACTTATTTTTTTGGCTGCGGACTTTGTGATTAGGTATTTATTTTAATACATACTTAGCTTATACTTATTTTTTGAAACTGTACCGATTTCAATTACTTTGTTACAGATCTGGGACACGAGATGCCAAATTGGTTGCATGATGACATTCGAAGGGGTGAACGTGTGCAGTAATAGCATTGATCTAAAAGTAAGCTACCTTTCATAATTTATTGTTACGTAATTTTAGTTCTCATCAAATTACTTTATACGTAATGCAAGGTACCTATTTGGCACTATCGGCCAAACAACAATACTCACTAAGGTTCTGCCTACTGCGTTCATGTCCACTAGTGATTGCAATGTAGAATCATAATGTGGAGTATTTTTGGTCCAGCCTTGTCGGAAATACTTGACGTTTCACTCCTAATACATTATATTATTTATATTATATTAATGGCACTCATCATACATTTTAATTAAGTTCTCGAAGATTACGTCTGTTGAAATAAATTAAATTACCTTTAGGCGTGTACTCTTCAGAAACTTCTTAAATTAAATTATTTTGCGTTTGACGCCAGGGAAAATTATTTTGTACAGGGTACAGGTAACAATAGCATTAGAAATTTTATTTGAGTTTCGTAAACAACTGCTGTTTGATATTTAGCCTTCAAACTAGGCTCAACGTTTAACTAAACAGATTAAAGAAAAGAAAATTTCTCTGCGAGGCTTAAATTAATTAAGTAAAGGCATAGTAATTATATTTTATGGCAATAAGTAATTTGGCATCGACCTTTGTCTAGTATAACTTTGAACGACTTTGAGGAAATTTAATTAATTGATTGAAAACGTTTCTTCTACTAATCCTGACGCATACGTTGGATTTATTAATTGATATTAGAGTCTGCAGAAGCGGGGCACACTTAAAGGCTTTTATTCAGTCACCCATCAGTGTTTCAAGGTTATTAAATGTTTTTCCTGACAATGTGACCTATGTATTCTAGAATACCTCGAAGACAATTTCTGGAGAGTCTAGTTCGAGCAGTCTTAGTGTAAGCTAAGACCGATACGTTTTTGGTGTAGGGACGCCCGGCCGGAGACAGGCGGGCTGTCGATCGCTCGATTGCGTTCATTCAGACCGATACGTTAGTTTGGCTATCACATACAATCTTTGATATTAATTTTGTTGTAATTACATAACACACTGTACAAATATTAGCAAAGGTAATTCTGTTATTCATTTTCATTTTCAATAGTACAGCTAGTCTTCAGCCATGTTGAAACTTCACACGTAGTTCTTATAGTAGAATACGATGTCTATGCGCCATGTATGAAAAAACACTCATCAAAACTTGTACCTTCAGTACAAACTTATTTATTTTCCTTTAAAAACTGTCCTATTAGCAAAGTCTGCTCCCCTCATATGTTAAGCTTATCTAATATTTTGAGCGTTGCCCAGCAAAGCTAATACAAAGCACTTTTAATTAAAACTTGCCTTTACTCTTGAAACTTGGTGGTCTTACTGGTCTTAGTGCTAGGGATGTGTACGTTCATTCCGCGGATCATTCTACACTCAAAGGTTATATACACAGCGTGAGAGTAAAGTTTCCATGATCCTAAACATGTATGTAGATTGTAGTGTTAAAAGCCGTGTAAAAACATCCAGACTTTTTTATAGGTTTCAAAGTGAAACTTTTTTTATTCGCTGCAACCCTAGTGTTTCATCCACACCTCAGTCGTGCCTCGACACTCGTTATAAAGTTTGATGCTCTTAGTACTTCGAGTTGAAGAATATTATTTTCGTACTTTCATTACTTTCAGTTTGTAAAGCGATTTTAGCTTTGCGGTGTGCAGACAGGTTCCCAGCAGACTGAGTTGACAAAGTTCTGTATTAATTTCTATTTCAGAGGAATTGTCTGAATACTTAAACGGGATGTTCAACCCTAGTTTTGAACCCTATCTTGCTTAGTTTGCTTTACCTGGTCTAAGTTTGAGCGAAGTTTAGTACATGGCGAGCGTTTACCGATGACTAGAATTGTGGTTCCCTTTGTTTAGCAAATCAGATTATAATATGTAATGACACGCTTGTTTGTTTAAAACAAAATGTTATTATTTATATTAGATCTAGACTTGAACAATCAACATGTATGAAAAAACTTGCCATGTCTATATCAGCTAGATATTCATTATGCATAAATAACTTATATTATGTGAAACTTATTTAATCTTTAGAAAACATCTCTATAATTTTTTAATTGTTTTCACATCACACACGCCAGGAAGCGCATTAATTTATAAACCAGTATATCTCTACTTCACTTTAATGAAATAACAATATAACTAATTTCAATTTAAATAAAACTCTCCAGTCACTCAAAAAGAAGTCTATTCGTCACGACTTTCCTTAATTTAAGTAAGTAGACAACGTTTCATTTCATTACCTACTTGTTTCTAATATAGGACACGTCTGGGAAATTAGGAACCCTCTCTTTACTAGGGGTCCTTTACAAACTATACTAACTTTAGGACAATAGAGTTCTTGGAGAGAAAGTTTTTCTTGAGAGTTGACCTTTATTGTTATTCTTTTGCCTTGTTCTTGGGCCTCTTTGTATTGTAAAAGGATTCAGTAAACAGACAACTGATAATGTTTCGCGGGTCTTTAGAACAATTTCATTGTTGTTGTAGTAATGAAATACTTTTAGGTTTCGTAATCAAATTAGGAGCCCTGATACCAATACCACAACGGTCTCTCTGTTTACTTATTTATTTCGTTTGTCTGTACTTCACAATTTAGCTTAGAAACTCTGTACTGTAACGCCAGAAATGCTATAGGTACACATACACATGTATATGAAGCTTTAGTACAGATCAGGGGCCCAATTCGAGAATGCCGTTTGAGATATCGCCAAACGTCAAATCTCCATTAGATAACAGTTATATCGCCATTGAACTGTCATTTAAATGCGATGAGCTTAAAAGTGACATATCTCATCTCAATTTTGGAAATACGAAGGCGATAATGATTGTCAAAAATATTATTCATGTATATACATTTCTGTTTTGAACGAAACGTTACGGTCTAATTTCACGTTCTACGCGGTCAATTTAAAGTATGCGCCTGTTATTTATGCCGTCAATTACAAAGGAAACGAAAATTTTGCGCGTCCGAATTGACGAAGTTGCGATGCTCTAGGGATATCGCCACTTGTCAAGTAGGCTCAAGTCAAAAGTGACGGATGGCGATGAAAAGGAGAGATCTCCATTATATCTCTAAAATTGGTCGAATACCCCCCCAGGTCATGGAAAGAGGTTGCTTTTCCATAGGAGCTAAGCTACGGATTTCACTTTGTAGCGAGACATTAGAGATGCGCAGAATGTGTCACTAAAGTGAAAAGAGTGATATGTGTCATCTCACCGAGATATCTATCACTCGTTTAGCTCAATAAATAATTAGACTATATCGTTCACGAGTGAGTAGAGAACTATAAATGTCGATCAATCACATTCACGGCAGCATGGCAACATTCCTTTCATGAGCGAGAGAGAGTGAGTTATACTGAGATGATAGATGATATACTGAGCTACTTGAATCTTCAGTGAGCGAAAGAGCTAGTGAGCTAAACCAAATGATATAGCTCATTTGCATCACTCACTTCGTGAGGTACACATCTCTACGAGACATTGGGGAGGCCTATGTTCAGCAGTAGACATCTGTGGCTGATAGACAGATAAATAAGCTACGGAGCTGAGCAGGATGCGAAAATACAATCCTATTTAGATAACGTTGCTTGGTGTTGTTCAGTCATGGTAGATTTTTTCTTCGCATTCCGCTTGGCGTAGCTTAGTGGTGGCTCTAGTGGCAAAGCAGCCCAAAACGTTGGATTCGTAAGTCTTAACCGATTTTAATTTATATTGGCTTTTCAGAGAAACTTCTGCATCGCGGGGAGTTGGCAGACCACAGAAGCACTGACCGTGTGGGACATCACCGCTAAGAAGCAGATTTCGATTGTGCGAGTGCAAAACCGACGGCCTGACGTGGATGGAGAGTACATCTATGCGTGTCGATTTTGGAATTCTCATAAGGTAATATTAGGTTATGTAATCATCATCATCACCATCATTCATTTATTATCAACTGAAAGACAGGGGGAGGTCCGGTCCTAATGCCGCCCATATCCAATGGACTCCAAGCTACTTTGACCAGGTTCTCAGTCCAGCTTGTGACTGAACTCATGGTGCGTGTTTTGGAGTCTGGTCGCTACTCAAGAACCTGTCAGCGATGTGCCCATTGCCGCATGTCGATTTTCTATTACAGAAGAGGAAGGTGTGTCTATGATATTACGATATGTTATATTGTTGATGTAGAATAGTTTTAACACTGGCCATTCGTTGGCAATTTTGCATCGAAACCTGGAAATTCCAAATTAAATTGAGCGTCAATTAATTGAAGTATCAATCAACTCGTGCTACTGTATTCGACGTCCAAGCTTGCAATCGGAAATTTCGCTTGTCAACAACTACCGGACTATCGAAAATGTCATGTCTGGACAGGCGGGGAAAGAAAAATATTTGGTCACATTAATTTCTACAGATTTGGAAGTTTTTCTGATATAACTTTTAGGACCGAACGAAGGGTAGATAAATAGAATAACGATGATGAACAACACGATGTTTTTTCTACTGAAGGGATTATGTAAAATGATTGTATGTACTTAGAGCTAAGTGCGGTATTAGTCGTTAAAAAATATTTTATTCAAGAACATTTGATAGCTGGAGGTTAAAATAAGTTTCTGTCAAAAATGACATTTTAGTGGCAAGCTTTTATAGCCGACTGTACTTTTCTTTGGATGTCCATCAAATGCTCACTGAGACGATTCTAAAGAGCCCAAGCTCGGTAGGATTGCTTTTTCTATTATAGAGTTCCTATGGCCACCTTCCGGCTCCATCATCAGATCAGTCCCATGGTAACATATTATTGTATTGTCATCAAAGTTAAGTAAGTATGCAAAATTTCAGCTCAATCGGTTGACGATATCTGCTTCAAAATTGAGTTGCAAGATTTCACCCGAACAAACATACTTAGATACATACATACATACATACTTACATTGCAAGTTAAATAAAAGCTTTTAATAATAATAAATAGGATTTGTAACCTACCCATATAATTTTTCCATTAATTTTCAGTTTACATCCTTTTGGTAGGCTGTATAGGCTTTACCATTAAAAATACATTAAGTAAGAAGATTGATCGCTAACGAGATGCCTTTACGTCAAACCCATACAAAATGACTAAATGGAATATGGGATTAAATTCAGATTTAACATCTTATTTGACATAGAAAGTTTGATGATTACGATTAAATATAGTTAAACACAGAAAATGATATGCCTTAGGATTTCTACGAACCTAGCCTTTGAGAATTTTCAACATGATAAGCAATAAATATTTAATTAATTACTAGAAATCACACACCACCTAATAAGTATTCTCATAGACAATTATTTACAATTAAGTCACTGAAATGCCAGTGAGAAGAATCGACGCGGCAACTCAAACATTTTGTCTTAATTCGTCCTAAATATATTTTTTTTATAAAATCCTTTCCTTAGGCGATTTAATCACCAAAGGATGTAAATGTTATTTTAAGTAGGTAAGTAATTAAATATTAATTTTGAGGGAACTCGTAACTAACTCGTAGAACCGATGGCCGTTGGGGCAGAAAAGTTCTTGAGTGGCGACACCATGGACCGGACGACGAATCAACAAAAAATCTAAAAACGTTCCGATTCCTTTAATTTACATCATATTTGCTTAACTTTACGCATTTCGAGTTCGCTAACAGGATTGTTATATAATTTTAATACACAATTACCACAGAATAAACATGGGTACTTGAGAGTGGTATCTGTCAGGAACAAGCGAAATACTGAGGTTTTGGCAGTTTGTTTTCCTTAAATTTCTCGCTGGCTCTTTGCAAAACGGTGTAGTAAGGGATAGACTGTAACGGAACACTGGGTTTTGTTTTTAATTTAAAAAGAAGAGACCGGGAATCGGGAAATAGATTATCGGTCAAGCGTGTTAACCACTCCACCACCGTAACGCCAGATAACATTTCGAATTCGTCTTCCGCCATAGAATATAATGAATGAAACTTTTTATTTCGGACATAATAAAATGCATAAGAGTAATTACGTACTTTTCGTAAGTATGACAAGTCGATAAATATATTATTAAAGTTCAATCTGTAGTTTTGAAGATTCAGTAATATTCACTACTGGAACTGTCCAGTAGTTTATTTTATTGAATCTTCGATAGACAAAACACATTATTAATAAGGCTCTAAATATAGTACGTATTGAAGGCAGCTTCCGCTGTACGCTTGGTTCTTAGATCGTCGCAGCCGGGGTGCTAATATTGCTCAACTTTCCAAATCCACGGTATCGTACAGACAAGTTGAGTTTGTGTTGAGGCTCTTAGCGTAAAGTTCAGAAGGATTCAATCGGTAGTTCTGAGCCTGGCTCGATATCAGATGTTGATTGCTCTGTGAACGCCTTATGCTTCTAATTAATTGCAAAGCCGTGTTAATTAAAGAAACTTAATTTGTAAGGATTGACTATCGCACATTTATATATAAATAAATTATGCAACTTTGGACCACGAGGCAACTGTTAAACCTTCCCCTGGCATATTAAGCGAGGATCCGTGCAGGACATTTGAACCTGTTAAAATATCAGTTAATTAAAAGTTATTAAACCGGGTCTATCGCGATATCTTTTATTTACAGTTTCATTGCTGGACGTTTCGACACAGTTTCACGTGCCGTGGTTTCAGAAGTACTGATGTAACTGTGAGTTGTTATTGGAGATGTCGGACAAATGTTATCACTACCCGACGTAATTAAAATAAAACGGATGGGTAGGAAGATAAAAGTTCGAATAACACCCGTTTCAATATCGGTTAATTTCAATTTGATTAGCAAAATGTTGACGTTACATACAAGGGTTTAATAGTCTATCAACGCCTACTCATAAAACAGTAGAGCAAAATTAATCTTAAACTGAACGCCTACATACTTACCTTCATTTTTAGGGTTCCGTAGTCAACTAGGAACCCTTATAGTTTCGCCATGTCCGTCTGTCCGTCTGTCCGTCCGCGGCTTAGCTCCGTGATCATTAGTACTAGAAAGCTGAAATTTGGTATGAGTATGTGTATGTACCACGCCGACAAAACGGTAAAATAAAAACTATAAAACGATTTTTTTTTGGGGTACCTCTCGAACACCTAAAGTGGGGGTGATTTTTTTTTTTCATTCCAACACTAGTTTGTGGGGTTTTGTTGAATAGGTCTTTTAAAAATAATAGGGGTCTTCAAACATTTTTTTTTATAAAGTCAGCAGTTTCGTAAATATTCGCTTCGAAAATAAAAAAAATAGTGTCCCCCCCCCCTCTAACTTTTCAACCACGGGTCAAAAAATTATGAAAAAATTCATGAACATGAGGCCTTATAACTACTTTCAATGAAAACTATATTGAACAAAATCGGTTAAGCCGTTTTTGGGTTATCGCAAAATTTCATAATTTTCTTAAAAGGACGTAAGTTGACTTCCAGAAGGTAATAAGTAACTACAGTTACTTTGGCGTTTACGACCTTTTTATAGAGCTTGAAATCTTGCTCGTAACTTAAGTCTATTGTGAAGGATGCGCAACTACGGAACCCTACACTGAGCGTGGCCCGACATGCTCTTGGCCGGTTTTTTTTGTTTAGTACCTACTGCGTACGTAAACACATTGAATGAGTGTTTATTGTTGGAATGGTTTCTCTCTCATTTAATTTAATTTTTGACAGACAACCCACTGCCTAAACTGCTGAAGGTGGTATAATGGTATCATGTTCTTGAATTCTTGACCTTAACTCCTACACCACTATAGCTATTTTGATTAAGTACAAGTGTTTACTCAAATTTTGTAAGTATTTAAGTATAATTATGCACTGCATACTTACCCAAAACTTTGTAATCTAATTTGAGCGTAAACAGTCATTAACCAGCTACACGACAGGTGTTTCTATAGTATATTATGCAACCGTTGTATAAGAGGGGGCAAAAAACGCGAGTGGCATGGGTTACGATGTGAGCGTAGCGAACATCGTAAATAAGATGCCACGAGCGTTTTTTGACCTACTTATACAACGTTGCATACAATACTTTTTCTACGACTCGACATTTCATAAAAAAAATGCAAATAAACAACAAAGAAAATAATTACATGTTCCCGCTCGAATCCAACAAAATTAAAAGAAAAAAATAGTCTGATAAACTTTTTTTTTATTGACGTCCATCTGTCAAAAAAATATTAACTTATACATAAAGGTATACGTTCACTTCCTATACTTAACATCCATGCACTGAAGATAAAACTTTTTTTTTAAGTTGGCAGCAATGCCTTAGTACAATAAGTTTTTTTTAAATTGCAAATTGTGTGAATGCAGCTGTTTATCTTGTAATCTGTGGTACTAAGTGATGCTTTTTTGGCGACATTGTAACATCGTTTAGCAGTGTTTTTTTGGGCAGTAGAGTATAGACTTTTATAGACTTTCATAATTTATGCCTTTATATTAGAGTTAGTAACTATATAAATGACAGAAAAAAGTACTGGAGTAGAAAAAACCATTTATAGCACTAGTAGAAATTGTGATACAAAAGTTACCTTGCTTTCTTACTCTTGGTCACTGTTTGTTAGTTTTAATTTTTTAGCTTTATGAGGCCTTATTCCTTATATAAATATTTTTTTCATATTATGACAAATATATTGATAATTTCAACTAACTTTTTAAAGAGAATAATTACTTTTCCCTGAGTTCTAGAAAGTAGCATGGCTATTTCATGCTTTTAATTTCGATGACAATTTCAAGTAGTTTTTGAAACAATATGAAAAATTCAAACTGTAGGTTTCACATATTACCAATAAATCTCAATAGGCCTGTTCTAAGTAGTTTTGATAATAGTTGTAGTCTTGATAATATGTTAAGAAGCATGTTTGATCATAGAGTAAAATGTAAAAAAAAAACCGGCCAAGAGCATGTCGGTCCACGCTCAGTGTAGGGTTCCGTAGTTGCTCATCCTTCACAATTAACTGCTGTTTTAAGCCCCAGTTTTAATTTAAGAAAGATTTTTAGCTCTATAAAAAGGTCGTAAACGCCCTAGAAACTGTAATCACTTATTACCTTCTGGAAGTCAACTTACGTCCTTTAAAAGAAAAAATATGAAATTTGGCGATAACTCAAAAACGGCTCCACCAATTTTGTTCAATATAGTTTTCATTGAAAGTACTTATAAGGCCTCATTTACATGAATTTTTCAGATTTTTTTTGACCCGTTGTTGAAAAGTTAGAGGGGACACTATTTTTTTTGTTTTCGGAGCGAATATTTACAAAACTGCTGACTTTTATCAAAAAATAATGTTAGGAGACCCCTATTATTTTTACAAGACCTATTCTACGACACCCCACACACTAGTGTTGAAAAGAAAAATAAAAATCACCCCCAAAATCTTTGTATTCATAGTTTAAATCACCCCCACTTTCGGAGTTCGAGATGTACCCGAAAATTTTTTTTTTTTTTAATTTTTATTTTATCGTTTATTCGGCGTTATACATACACATACTCATACCAAATGTCAGCTTTCTAGTACTAATGATCACGGAGCTAAGCCGCGGAGCGGACGGACGGACGGACGGACGGAGAGACGGACATGGCGAAACTATAAGGGTTCCTAGTTAACGACGGAACCCTAAAAACTGCATTTTTTAACGGGTAAGGAGCCTTATCTACATAAATAAATAAATAAAATTACTGGGGTTTGGAATGCCCTGAATGGCTTTGAGAAAAAGATGGTATGATGGCATGGGCATTACCGTGCAAACACAAAAAGAAGTGTGTTCGAAAAAAATATAAGGAATACGTAATATTTGCTGCCGGTTTTAAACTCCTTAAAGGTACATCATAACCTTGAATAAGGGGAAAAGTAAACGTAAATTAATTTGGTAGTATTTCAAATTACGTAGTATGAACCCGCTATTGTGATGTTCCCTTTCACTGTTATTTAGAAGATTGTACCTACATACTATTATGAAAATGACAAATTTGTAACGTCTGTAAAATATAAGTGGCCCTTATTTTCTGCGAGGTTGTACCTATACCTACATAGGGAAATTAAACTATTATCACCAAATAGCTGCATTGATGAAAAAATATGCTAAATATAATTTCCTCTCTCTAAGAACACTTTACAAACGTAATATTAATATCTCGCGAATAGTGAACCATTAAAATATCTGCAACAAAACTGGAAATATGCAGTTCAAAGCGGTATTTGAAACTATCTGCTTTATTCACGATGCACGAGCTATTCCAGTCTGTGACATGGATAGTTCAGTTAGAAATCTGAAAACTATGCAACATCCAGAAACTTTCCAATATATTGGAATAGCTCATGTTATTTTTAGATATACGCAAAACTTTCGTACGGAGTATTCCGCGTTATTATATATTATTTGCGATGCACATTTTTAATTAAATATGCAAACACCTTTACTGTCGATTTACTTTCCTTTTAGGTCAACGGACCTGTTTAGCTACCGTGGCACTGATGAATTATCATTTAGGTGCCCTAGTTCATTATCATAAATAGTTTCCCATTGGCCATTCTTTGTTTGGGTAAGGCTCAGGAGCGTTTCAATTGCTCGTTGCCTTGTGTTACGAAATTTAGACGAAAATAATCTTATTTTTGGATTCCACCACAATATTCCGCAACAAGTGCTCTTTTATGGGCTCAAAAATTAACGCGTTTCTTTGCAAACATTACCTATGTTTTATTCGTGAAGACATAAGTCAAGGAGCGTTCAAAACGCTCCTCAGCCACCCATTTACTCGTAATTACATCCTTTGAGTTTGCTGCGAATTGCAAAATTATTACCTACTATGCTTTCGAATCAATAAGTTTTGCCATCCCTTTGCCACTTAACTCGTTTCTCTGTCCCAGTACAACCGCAAAGCTAAATACGGGATCATAGGAGGCAGCGGTACCAACAGCGTAGAAGTGATCAACCTTCACAACCGCTACATCACCTGCTCTTACCCAGCCGAGGGCACGGTCCTGGCTGTCACAAGTCACGAGGACCTCATAGCCTTCGGAGGAACAGCTCCGGTCTTCAACATCGTCAGCTTCCACGATCCCAAACACGAGGAATTTCCGAATGATATTTCCATGGAGTTTACTTACAAAAAAGGAGGTGACGTGGTTTTATATGAAGGTGACAATGAAAGCATGGCGTCTATAGAGACGGAAGTTTCACAGGTTCCTGATATATAGAAATTGAGATTTAACTGTCTTTTCTTTTTATAAAAAAAGGCTCTATCAATCAATCGCTTAATATCATTTATTTTCATGCAACTGCGGCCCTTTGATAAATAAGTACCTTAAAACTAACAGACATCACTACAATTTAAGAGAGGTAGGGAACAACGAGATTAACCGTCCCGTTCTAACCTGGAGCAGCCCGTCTGGGGAAGTACCTCCACCTTACAGAAGACCGCAGCCAAATAATGCTACACTTCTGTGTAGTGTTGTGTTTCTGCGGTGAGTAAGGTTGCCATAGCTCCCAGGGATTCGTCGTGTTGACAGCGGGGGACCGGTGGTAGCAGTAATACGACAATTAGTCGGTAAAGGCGCGAAATGATGGCGCGGCGATCAGGGAGACCCGGTGAAACGGCTGACCGCTGGCCGCCCGCAGGTCAGTAGGGTTCCCGAACCCAGGGAGTACTTAATCTCCGCCCTGGGAGGCTGAACCGCCAACCTCGCGAAAAATTCCCTGGTGTAGCAGTTGTGCCGGTGAAGGAGACCGGGGTGGACCCGGCTGAGCAACAGGGAGGGGACCGGGGGCCCTTCCGTACGCCGCGCTGACAAGTCGCACCACCTGTGCCGGCTTTTGGTCGATTTGTACCGCACTTTTTGTCCCCAGAGCTGTCAAGGCGGCGAATCCCTTTGAACCTAACATTATCTCCCAATGGCAAGAAAGAAAAAAAGAAATAGTGTTTTATCAGCGGCATCCCTCTCCACAAAAGTGGATTTTTGCAATGTCAGGGGACTTCACTCTAACTTTAATTCAGTCCATCAGCATCTAGAGGCTGCTCAGCCGACCCTACTATTTCTCACGGAAACTCAGATATCTTGCCCTGCCGATACATCGTACCTACTTTATCCCGGCTACAAGCTCGAACACAAGTTCTCGAGACATGCCGGCGTATGTATGTACGTCCGGGAGGATATCTGTTGCTGCCGTCTCCACTGCTATGAAGACGGGGACCTGTCAGTGCTGTGGGTGCGCGTCGATTTTGGTGGCCACACCCGTATCTACGCGTGCCTATACAGGTCTCACAGCGGTGATAAGGAAACAGCTCGGCTTTTTGAGCATCTGCAGTTGACGACCGATAAAGTTCTTGAGCAGTATCCCACCGCGGAGTTGGTGATTTTAGGAGACTTTAATGCTCACCACATTGACTGGCTCAAGTCTCAGTCCACTGATTTCGCGGGTAGGTCTGCTTTTGAGTTTGCCCTGGCCTATGAACTCTCACAACTGGTTGATTCTCCAACGAGAATACCAGACATTGAGAATCACACAAGCTCTTTACTGGACCTCCTGTTGACCACACACCCGGACGGATATTCTATCTCAGTGAACGCACCACTCGGTTCATCCGACCACTGTCTCGTCCGGACTGATGTGCCATGCGCGCGGCCTGAAACTCCTCGGCCGATCAGTCAGCGCCGTATGTGGCAGTACAAGTCAGCAGATTGGGATGGATTGCGTGAATTCTACGCATCGTACCCGTGAAAGCAGCTTTGTTTTGCATCAGAAGATCCTGACACCTGCGCAGCCGCCGTTGCCGAGACGATTCTGGTGGGTATGGAATATTTCATTCCTAACTCACTAGTGGCTGCAGGCGCAAAAAAACAGCCGTGGTTTAATCGGCCTTGCAAGGAAGCCAGACTTCTAAGGCAAGCCGCGTACGAGGCTTGGACCACGGCCCGTAATAATAAGGACCCAAACATATCTGATGCCAAACGCAAACTAAATGCTGCCTCAAGGAACAGTAAACGAGCAATTGCCAGAGCTAAATTTGAATTCGTCGGCAGAATTGGTGAGCGACTCGTAGGCTATCCGTCTGCAAGTCGTGCCCTTTGGTCGCTGGCCAAAGCTGCCGAAGGAAACTTTTGTCGGTCGTCCCTACCACCTCTGCGAAATGCCAATAGCAATCTAGCCCATAGCGCTAAAGAGAAAGCCGATTTAATTGGTAATATCTTTGCCTCGAACTCGACTTTGGATGATGACGGAAGCACCGTGCCACCTATCATCCCGTGTTGCGGTTACTCCATGCCGGAAATTACCTTTTCTCAAAGGGATGTCCGAAGGGAGTTGCTTAGTCTAGACATCCATAAGTCGAGTGGGCCGGACGGCATACCAGCAGTGGTGCTCAAGCAGTGTGCTCCCGAGCTGTGCCCTGTGTTAACGCGCCTCTTCGCGCTTTCTTACCGAAAAACGCAAGTTCCGTCTTCATGGAAGACTGCCCACGTGCATCCTGTGCCCAAAAAAGGGGACAGATCAGACCCATCGAACTATAGGCCTATAGCTATTACCTCCCTTCTTTCAAAGGTGATGGAGCGTGTAATCAACACGAAGCTCCTAAGATATCTGGAAGAGCACGATCTGATCAGCGACCATCAATACGGCTTTCGCCACGGTCGCTGCACTGGTGATCTTCTAGTGTATCTTACACACCGATGGGCATCAGCCATTGAGAGTCAAGGTGAGGCCTTGGCAGTTAGCATAGATATAGCCAAGGCATTCGATCGGGTCTGGCACCGTGGTCTTCTGTCGAAGCTGCCATCTTACGGACTACCCGAGGGCTTGTGCAAATGGATCGCCAGCTTTTTAACCGATAGAAGCATAAAAGCCGTAGTTGACGGCAGCTGCTCTAAACACATGGTTATAAATGCTGGCGTCCCACAAGGCTCCGTGCTATCTCCAACGCTGTTTCTGATTCATATCAATGATATGTTATCTGTTGGTGACATTCATTGCTATGCGGATGACAGCACTGGGGATGCATTCTACACAGGCCGTGCTAACATCCCTCGTTCCGTTGTGGAAGAAAGCCGCGAGCAACTTGTGTCTGAAATTGAGAGTACTCTATCTAGAGTCTCCGATTGGGGGCAGGATAACTTGGTCCGGTTTAACCCCTCTAAGACACAAGAAAACTCCATTTACTGTGGCCCCGCAATTCCAGAACACATTCCTCAACATCTCAAAGAGTATTGGGATCCTTGGGGTTGACATCACCAGTGACGTTCAGTTCCGAAGTCATTTAGAGGATAAGGCAAAGCTGGCATCTAAAAAGCTTGGTGTACTGCACAGAGCGAAGCGGTACTTCACTCCTGGGCAAAGGCTACTGCTGTACAAAGCGCAAGTCCGACCCCACATGGAGTACTGTAGTCACCTCTGGGCAGGAGCCCCCGCATACCAGCTTAACCCTTTTGACTCGGTACAAATACAAAGACGTGCTGTGCGAATTGTTGACAATCCTAAACTCACAGATGGAATCGAGCCTTTAAGTCTGAGGAGAGACTTTGCCTCCTTGTGTGTGTTCTACCGTCTTTATAATGGGATGTGTTCTGAGGAATTGTTTGATATGATGCCCACGGCTACCTTCTACCACCGCACTGCTCGCCATCGGCAGGGTGTTCATCCTCACATGCTAGAGCCTAAATGGTCGAGAACTGTCCGGTTCCAGAGGAACTTCCTACCGCGAACGCTTCGCATGTGGAATGAGCTCTCTGCCGAGGTTTTCCCCGGGGGCTACAGTATGCGGTTCTTCAAGAGGGGAGTAAATAGGTTCTTAAAGGGTCGGCAACGCGCGCGCGATGCTCCTGGCGTTGCAAGCGTTCATAGGCGGCGGTAACTGCTTAACATCAGGCGGGCCGCATGATTATTTGCCACCGTCGTAGTATAAAAAAAAAAAAAATATGATTTAACAAAACAATAATTGTACGACAACCATGAACTTAAACGCACTTTTTTACGGTGAAAATGGCAAATGACTTATTATATCCATACAAATATTGGTACCCATTCCATAATACAACAATGACGTCACGATTAGGTGGCCATTCGTATGGAGCGTTTTTAGTACTCCGAAGGAATGTTGAACTTTGACGGTCATTTCTGACTTTTAGAGCAGTCTTAGTGTAGTTAGTCCCGTATAGACATTTGATCCCAATAAAAAATGGAATCAATTTACATTTTCACAAAAAAAGAACTTTAAAGACTCTAAAACAAAATATATGTTTTTCCTGCTGTCAAATCAAACCCTGAACAAAATGTGCGAGACATTATGGTAATGAGTACCCCACAACTCCCAGTCGTAATATGTCATCAATGTCATCGTCGTGACGTGATTCGTTTCCCATTTGCCTACGCGGAAGTAAAATACGGAAATAGGGAGGCTTATTGACGCAATTTGAAGAATTATTCTGCCATGCTACGGCAAAAGGACGTATCTTACTATGACATCCGTATAAAGATAAGACCTTTTACCGTAACACGGCAGTATTATGACCATCATAATATGCATTGGTTGGGGGATAAATTCAAGGTCAATAGAGTAGACTCAAATAGGTAAGTGCACCTTTTGATGGTATCGTAGACACGCAACGACTTAACACGTTCACTGTCCGACGTGTCCCATATATGGAGTGGGGTCACGGCAAGCCCCTATTACAGTGCAGAGGCATAATGTACAGATGTCAAGCTGGGATAGTGAACGTGTTAAATATAATCCCTGCTCATTTCATATCACTACTCAATCTTTAGGTAAAAAAGGTATGTAAATATTTTTATAGTTTTTTTTTATCGTTTTTTATGTGGAAATACCACATTTTTATTTTTTTGAATAATGACACAGGTAAATTAAGAAAGAAAAATTTAATGCGATCCACTACAATCTAAGCAGGACTCGAACCTGCGACCTCTGCGTACCGGCGCATTGCTCTGCCAATCCCAAGTGAGCTATTAGATCGCTACGTCAATCACACCAAATCTTTCATTCCATAATTCTTTGCGCTACTGAATCGTCCAGACTCAACGCAGAGGTCGCAGGTTCGAGTCCTGCTTAGATTGTAGTGGATCGCATTAAATTTTTCTTTCTTAATTTACCTTTGTGTCATTATTTATAAAAGGTATGTAGTTAATAAGGTATCTTATCTAAAGTCCGAAGCAATGTTTACCATCTGTACAGTTTCGTCAAATTTTCATTAATCCGAAAGTGATAAATGATAATTTGACGAAATTTGACTTTGGTGAGTGTGCACTAGGACTGTATAAATTAATTCCACCGTCTCCGTTCAGACAATACAATGCTCGGCGCAAACTTGGATCCCACCCTTATGTTGTCGATATACCACTGATTTGTACGAAACGCTTTGCATCTACTTTCCTTATGAGGAAAGCTAAGGAATGGAACTCTCTTCCTGGCACCTGTTCCCTGAAAAATATAACTTGGATCTGTTCAAGTCGATAGCGAATAGGCATCTTCTAGCCAAGCATGCTCCATCTTAGGCCTTATTGTTACTTAACGTCAGGTGCAATCGAGGTAAAATGCATGGCTAATTTGAATAAAAAAAAGTAAAGAAAATTTGTCGAAACAGTGTATGGGACAGCAGGTATATGGGAAACAAAAATTAATGTTTCAGATAGGCAACGTGTTTATTATGATATCATCAAAAGGCTCACTTAGTATATCCCGACCGACTTTAGTCTACCTTGATATGACTTTCCACGATAAATAACATTGAATAATTTCTCTAGTTGAGTTGATATTTAGTTAGTTGTACGTAGTTAAATTGATAAAGCAACATTCATTAACTTCAGTAAATAAAGATAAACTTTTGAAATGTCAACATTGCGTGGGTAGGTATGCGAACTTTGTTTAGTTTGGTTATGAGTAATGAGGGTATGTAAATAAAATATTTTTGCGAAAATTTTATAACACAAAATGTGGAATAAAGTTATTCCCATTTGTGAAAAGGTGTAATCATGTTAACATGTTAATTATGAATAAACGATATTGCTTAATGGATGCGCGTAGTCTCTTTTTGTGTATTAAACGTATGCTACATTTAATGCCTACTATGATGACTACTCAAATTATATTTGCACGCGAGTAGTCCATTACGGTTAAAAGTAATCCGTTTCAATTTTGTCAAAGGGGAAACTGTGTTCATTCGGTAATGGCCTACAACTGAGCACCGCGTCATTTGCGCCGTCATGGTAATTATCAACCCGTCCCACCAAATTGAACACAGCCATAAGCGTAAAAGTCGTTAGAGAAAACACATACGAAACTTCTACACCAAATTAAGCCCAGAAAACAATTGGACGACTTCTAAAGTTCTCGCGGGGCCAACATTGAAAAATTAGACGGCATTGCGAATTCAGCCGAGACTACAACGGTGAACAAGTTGCAATAGAATTTAAATAAAGAAACATTTCCTAACAGAACTCGTGTGCCGGGCGTTGGTGAACTTTCAACTTTCAGTCGCCTCGTGGAGCGGCCCCGGCCCTTTCCACCGGGCGGGTTCCGTACTCGGAGCGAATATTTACAGCGCAACCTAAATATAGCGCCTGTGCTCAGCTGGTGGTGGGTGGGGGAGGTAAACATCCCCTTCTACCGGCTCCCGTAGCGCTTGGAAGGCCATTCGGGCGCCGGCTTCTGAGGTGAGCGGACGTCTCTTACATAATGCAGAGGTCGATTCGCGACCATGACCGACGAGGGTTGCCCGTTCACGGTAATAATAATGTAATTTTCAAGGTTACACCATTATACGGGTTCTATTGTCGTTTCTTTGATATTAGACGATAATAGCTCGGTTGACGATGCTTACTAATGCAGACTATTATAAGCCTCACCTATTTTGAAGCCATTTGTTTGCGTCGTCAGACAAGCACTGAGTCAACACAAAGGTGGTGGTGAGAGATTAATGATGAGGCAAAGTTAAGCAATTACTGAAATAGGAATACTCATGCGAAAGATAAACGTAATGGCTAATGGACTCGAAATTATATTAGTGTTAAATATTAATACAATGATGGAATGATATTACTATTAATTGTTGTACCTCTAAAATGTAATGTCTCAATGACGTATAAAATGTATTCTTATGAATAATTAATTTAATTGAATTAGTTTAAATATCAATAATCATTAATACTTGAATGAGTACCATCAGTATTTAAAGCATATTTTAATATTTATTGAAAGAAAGCTGCTTTTCTAAAGAAATAAAACAGCGATGTACAATCGCGAAACAGCTCGAAGTTGCGAAATTTATCTTCTCTTGCGGAGACCTCGCGTTGGGAAATAAAATATTGAACACCAAACTTGATATAACACCTTTTTGTAAAAATGTTGGGACAGCGGAAAGCTATTATTGTATAAAGTTGGAAGACATGTCTTATTTGAGTGTTTGGGTAAAATTAATTCGCGACGTCGTAAAAAAATGTTTGGTTAATGTAACTCTGCTGTTCCAATGGCGGGCTCGTTGACTATATTTCATTGTATAGCGGAGTGGGGTCCCTTCCCTACATTAAACTTAGCTTTACCGACGATTTTCGTGCCCTAATTGGGTGTTCGACTTTAGGAATGGGCACATTTATAAAAATACATTTTGGTTAAATCTGGACTTATACCATACAATATACATAGTAATCCAGTGAATAAAGGAGTTTTACCTAACAAACGGTCCGGTAGTTTTGAATTTTAGATATGTTGTCTAGGATGTTTAATGAGTGTTTAAAATGCAAAATGCACTATCCTCCCACCTCCGCGCCCGCCGCCATATTGAAAAAATCGGCAAATTCTGCAGATATTTGCTTATACCTTCGTTTCGGACCGTTTTAGCTAGAAAAGAGCTTAAACAATGTTGTAGAGAATTAAATTTACTAGAATTTACATTGTAAAATTTGTTTCAAGGACGGATAGTTACGAGATATGCACAATTAAAATGTAAAAAATCGCAATTTCCAGAAATGAATCAAACTTCTGCCTTTATATCTTCGTTTAAGAGCATTTAAGCTTGAAAAAAGCTTAGATAATGTCGTAGAGAATTAAATTTACTATAATTTACATTTCAAATTTTGTTTCTAGGGCAGATAATTACGGAGATATGTATGTAAAAAATGAAGTCTAATTTTCCGGAAATGTATATAAAAAATGTACATGTGTTTTATAAGCAATTAAGTTTCCTACAAGTTTAATTATGATACTTGTTTTCCTAAACTAGTCCGTAACTGAATTACAGCGTTCTAAAGCTATAAATTTTACTAATTTCCGGAAAATGCGACTTAAATGTGGATATCTCCGTAACTGTCCTTGAAAAAAAAATGTTAAATGTAAATTATAGTAAATTTAATTCTCTACAACATTGTTCAAGCTCATTTCAAGCTCAAATGCTTCTACATAAGCCAGAAGTTTGATACATGTCTGGAAATTGCGATATTTTTTTTTATGTGCATATCTCCGTAACCATCTGTCCTAGAAACAAATGTAGTGTACATTGTTTCGGGATAAAAAGCCTAAGGGTATCAGCAACCTTCATACTAAAATTTACCAAAATTGTTCCAGCCATTTGAGCGTGAAAAAGTAACAAACATACACATAAACACGCTCACAAACTTTGTCCTTTATAATATCAGTGTGATAATTATATAAGATTGATTTTCTTTTATTCAGTAAGTATCTACAAAATCGTGTAAGTAAGAAGAGTTATCTCGGAAAACAGACTATCATCGCAATGAAAAACCATCAGATATTATCAATCACGAATTCGTGTAACAAAGCCTGATTTTTTCGTCGAACAAAAGCATCATTAATATCTGCACGGAACCAACATGATATATTATAGAAATTACACGGATAACATTCCGTCTTTTGGTCTCCGCGAGCGACAAGCCCATTATTTTACTCGTAAAACTTTTCACATACGAGAACAAATTACGTAAAAACGCTATAGGTACAGGGTGGAAAAGAGCGGAGGGACTTTCCTGGAAATAGGAATTGTTTAGTTTAGGTGGTCAACTTTTATCAAATGAATTATGTTAATACTAGTTATCGTTTTCGGGTTATAGCTTCTAATACATCATCCTCCTAGCCTTTGTCCCATTTTTTTGAGAATAAATTCTCAATCGGGGTCGGCTACCTAAATCCCAAGAGGTGGCGTAGGCACTAGTTTTTAAAATACCGTGCGTTCGAAAAATAATGTTATACCAGGCGGGGCGCACTCCGCGATTAACGTTTCCCGCTACAAGTACATGCCGGTGGCCTCATGCATGGTGCCTATTCAGTGGCTGCCACGCACTGTCTCGGAACGCACGTACACGAAATTCGCGCGCACGCTCTTCCGATTTATGTACGTCGCAAGTGAACGTTCCTCATTCATCTGTTGATACCAGTGTTATATTATAATATAAAGTGTTTAAATGAGTAAAAAGACAGCGAAAAGATATTGTATCGCAGCGGGTTGTAGGAACAATGATCGAAATTGGAATCACGCGAATCAAACAATGGATAGGTAAGAAAATTAACATAATATATAATAAGTAGTTACTGAATAATAATAAAAAACATATTGCAGGTGTATCTACTTCCATATTTAACACTGGTTACTCAGATCAATTTTAATTGTTAAGTACTTATGTAACTTTGAATTGATTATTTGCTGATATTTGTCAATTTAAATTCTAGTAAAATATATAAGTATGTCTACTACTAAATCAACAATCATAGAGGTTTTTATAATAATATTTGATATCAAGTTTGTAAAATTACTTGTAAGTAATGAATAAACGATTGAGTGATAGTTTGATAGGTGAGTATATAAAATATATAAATAAAGAGTTAAAAGAAATGTATTGGAAGAGATCCCTAATAGGGATAAGTTCGCCTTTATACATGTTTTATTTGTAACTAGCGACCCGTCCCGGCTTCGCACGGTGCGTCCGTGCGTATTTTTAAAGATCTAAGCATACCTACATAGGGGCAGACAGACAGACAGCAGGAAACGACTTTGTTTTATACTAGGTGTATAGTGATGAATATATATGAACAAATAAATAAATATCGGACAACTAAGCAAAAACAAAATGAAGCTAAAGAATTTAATTGCATGTTAAGGTAACGCATTCGTTGCATTATTTTATTATATTATACGTATTAAAATGTTTAAAAATAAAGCTAAAATGTTTTGCGGCCTGGTGGTGGATTCAATTCGTCGAAATTCTGTGATTGATTATTTTATAGTTAAATAATGAAATAATAAATATGTATAATGTATGAAGAATATAAACATATTACTCTCTATATTGAATGCAAGAAATAAATGGGAAATACATTTTTATTTTTAGTCGTTGACAGCCCTCGCTCTCGGCGACGCGGCAAGCGAGCCAATTCATTTTTACCGTTGGCACGCAGCTTTAACGTTCCGTTTGGCTTGCGCTGGGGACGACGACTTTAGAAGGGCCATAAATCATATTTTTTCGGCTAAAAAAAGCGGATTTTGTAAAGATCAAAGTAGTGTGCCTTCTGTACTTGTACTATTATCTATTCTGTGGTTATACTTATTGAAGAAGTATTCTAACACTTAACCTTCATTCAAAATTAAAAAAAAACCCTACCCAACCAAACATAGCTAAGAACCATCTCGACAGACAAGTCTTTCTATAAAAAAAGGCATTCATTTTAGCGCGTACCATCAGTCTGGGAGCTACGATTCCATAGACAGACACACGGATACATAGACACACAGCATGTTAAACGTATAACAAGCCTCTTTCTTGTCTGGAGTTAAAAAACGTGCCGTTCAAATGCCTACAGTAATAGTATTCTTGAAGTGATAGGATTGTCAGTGATATTCAAATTATATTATTTTTTGTTTTTAACACAATCTTTTTAATGGTTAGTTGATAACAAAAGTCGACTGTTATACCATTATGATGCCATTTAGTCTCTCGTTTTGTTCCACCCTGTATTTCATACTTAAGTAATAGCCTGCGATCTGACCTGAATCGGTGAATCGATTTGGTGATTGCGCTAATGAGGGATTGATTCTGGATGACGCTAGGGATTTCATCTTTCTCGTATAGGCATTCACGAATCGTTATAGAATACGTTTAACAGACTGAGGGGAAAGGGAAGGCAAAAACATCATAGCTCACATGTTTTCCGCACTGAAAAAGTTTGCGTAAGTGTTGTTAGTGTTGTATGTGATCTGACCTGAATCAGTGATTTGGTGATTGTGCTAATGAGGGTTTGATTCTAGACGGTGCTGGGGATTTCATATCTTTTTACTCTTTCCTCTTTGATATTGATTCTACGGCTCACTAGGGTAGGTACGACTATTCATGTTTTCGGTTAAGTACCTAACACCAATCCTTCATCATTCAGGTACCCGAGAAAGCCACAGAACCCGCTAGGTGGGTGCCTTTAGTTTTATCTGAGTAAAAGTTACAAACGGCGGGATTTTGGTCGTGAAAGTGTTTCTACCTACATCTAACAGATTGATCCGACGAGAAAAGTTTGTGTAAAAAAAAGAAGTGTGTTTGTTATTGGTTGAATTATGACCACTATTTTTTTTTTGATAATAGGATTATTTGGCAAAATAATTTGAATTGGACTAGTCTCAATTAAGTACCTACTTAATTGAATTGTGAATTGAAAATAAAGACCAAAAAAGCTTAAACTGTAAACAACAGTAATCAGTAGGTGGACTGATGATCTGGAGAAAGTTGGCTGGATGCTGGCGGGACACCGGACATGGTGGCGTTCTTTGGGGTAGAACTATGTTTTGGGTAAATTGCGGCTTTTCATTTTGTTCATTTCAATTCATTGGGTTCATTTCAAATCGGCTCAGTGCCAAAATGCCTTTATCCCGAAATGCCTAATTTGTTTTTTTTCCGGATTTTAAACATTCAAAATCCGGTGAAAACAAATTTGGCATAACTAAAACTCGTACTACTACCTATACCTATTTGATATTTACATATTTTGGGCTCATAGCTATTTGAAATGTAGTCAAATTAGTAAAAAAAGCATTATGCAATTTAGTCGTAACGGTCGTACCCTCCTCCTATAAATAAACAGACTCACGTAACAATTAGGTAATCTTATTTACTTTGAAAGGTTAATTCACCCGACAAAACGTTCACCCAACTCACTAGATTAGTGAATTGGCGTCTCATCTCATTAGTCTTTGAGTCTGCCTTCGACGGTATTCTTAGCCGCAGACAATGACTCGTTCCAAATCGGGCTCTAAAAGATCCGTTTCACTATCCTAACTTAAAAATTAAAACTAAGGAGACCCGTAGAAAAATCAAAGCATTACTAAACATATCACAAATATTGCTAAAGTGACAGTGAACAGACCATATTGCTCATAGAACCGATGAAGCTGACAATAGTTGTTGAATGGCCGACACAACATGGGTGATGGACCTGATGAATTGATGATCTGGTGAACGTTGCGGAATCCCACTGGTTAGTGGCGGCGAAGGACAAGGTGGGACGCTTTGGAGAAGGCCTACGCCCACAAGCATGAAGTAACTTAACCGGTTACCTATACCGGCTACCGGAAGTTTGAATTTTTGTTTGACATATTATGAAAATTTGGCGAAACGTTACATATGGGAACTTATGTTTGAGAGTTTATTTATTTATTTATTTAAACTTTATTGCGAAAAATACATAAGTAAAAGTACAAATGGCGGACTTAATGCCATGAGGCATTCTCTACCAGTCAACCACAAGGTCAAACAGAGACATTATTGGTGCGGGGAGGGTGATGTATACCATCTTAACCCTTAATTTCACGATGTACGAGTATCCGGATATGCATATTTTTTTATCATCTTTTTACATGTATTTTCTATTTGATGAGAACTTTTAAGCTTATTTAACGGTACCAAAGCTTGATCCTTTTTTGCGACTTTTAGTGATTGGTGAATTGGGGTCTCCCTTATCAAGTCCGTACTCCGTACGTCCGTACAGTCTTAGTAGATTAAGATCCACTGCAGATTTCTTATCGCTTTAAGGTTACCTATCAGATTTATCAAAATAAAGTACCTAAATATGTTGGTCAGTTAACATTAAGATGCAACCCCGACCCATCTTTGAATTTTCGGTGGTAAGGATAGTGTAGTATCTGCTTAAGGATAATTCATTACTCATTACATCAAACTAGTTCCACCTCGTCTTAGTAATCTTGAAGCGTTAGAGATTGTAGGAATAAGTATAGTCGATGTGAATACATTATTAAGAATTTATGAGTTTACGAATTTATAATGTTAATACCTATTTAATTCGTCATCCAAAAGTGCCAGTTGAAAGGTTTTAAATTGGTGGTGCTAGTGTTGCAAGAGAGCTAGGCTAGTTTCCTGTTTCTGACTGATCAAATAAGCTACTTTTTATACAACAAAAGCATATACATAGTATAAGTAGTTACAACAATAAGTCAAAACGCTGGAATAGTTAGTACGAGGAACGCACATTACGATGGAAATAGGGTGATGCGTTTTCCCCACTTTCCTTCTATTTTAAACATTTTCTAATAAAAAATCACACAATTATCAGTCACGAGTCTCCATTGTTTTGACAATGCAGAGTTGAAATTACTTCTACGCTCCATAACTTGAGGTTTAATATCCTGCAGTTTATATACTGCAGTTAGACAGCTTCACTTACTCCCGCGACTCCAGCGCCGCTTGTGGAGCCTTTTAGAACTATTATTTACTCCTTACCGCTGGACACTTTTTCAAATACATATATGAACGATGTTGCTCCTTCCCATCTACACTCCATAACTAGAACCTCACCATTATTATACCTATTGTACTAATGTATTATCCCACTCCAGCATATTTAGAATTCTTTGAAACTGGTGAATTTAATACTATTCCTGCTGCGCTCGGAATATAGAGCGAAAATTCCCACTTTGTTGCGTTCAATACTAACGGGCATGGAATTCTGCTAAACGTCATAAAACAATGCATTTAATTGCATTCCTACTTCACCAACTGGTTTCATGATTTTACAGCGGCTTTGGAATAATAAAGCTTGAGTATGAAAGGCACGTGGTCCCGATCCAGCTTAAGGGAGGCACACCAATAAATAAAGGTATAAACAATAAATATCGGACAACATCATACAACTCAACCTAGTCCCAAAGTAATCTCTAGAGAATATTGAGCTCTTCACACGCTTTTTTGTCATGAGCACTAGACGCCGATATACATACTTATATCGATAAATGAATATATATTATATATAAGTACATACACCCCAGGCCAAAAGTATGGAAACAAAGTTTATTCTTTGAATATTTAAAGTTTCCAATAATTATTCCTTGTGTAAATGTTAAGTTACCGTTAAGCCATCCCCAAAAGATAAAAAAATAGAAGACTCACTATTAAGACATTTGCATATTGTAAAAATATAATATATATACTTACCTAACTCCAGGACAAAGTGCATGACGTCGTTTTTTTATTGCCTTTCTACAAAATGTTGCACTGGCAATTTTCATAAGCAGAATTTGCGACTTTTAAAATGTTTACAATCATTTTTATATTGTGATTTTGTAAGTTATTCCGTAAGGAAATCACAGGTTTGTGTAGTAATATAAGCTTGTGTCCATACTTTTGGCCTGGGGTGTATAGCGCAGCGGGGACGTGCGGAATCGACCAATCACCTAAGTGAAGCGGAGGTGAGATACAGATTTCAACTCAGGTGACTGGTCTATTCCGCACGTCCGCTCCGCCTCGCTTCAATGGAGACGCACCCTAAGACTGCCTGTCTACAGAAGTTAAACGGAGCTAGGGCTGCCATCTTTAAATTCTCCGAACCCGGACGAGACTTAAAAATCCCGGACATTTGGCGGCAATTGCATGTTTCCCCGGACGTGTCTGAAAATAGTATTATTAAAAAACAATCGCTTTATTTTTCATTCACTAAAAAGCGTCCGGGTTTTCCCTGGACACTTTTTGAAAACCCCCCGGGACGACCTCCAAACTAGGACAGATCCGGGGAAACCCGGACGGATGGCAGCCCTAAGTGGAGCGGAATTGTGTAAAATGGACCAATCACATTCGTTAGATTTAAATACACTTAATTTGGGCTTTACAAAGACGCATCCTGATTGGTTAATTTCCTCCGTCATAATTTTGACAAAGTTTATAAAAGACACTCTCAATTTAGTTGAGTTTCAGCAGACGACCTTGATAAATACGTCTGGCTGAGGCAGCGTCGGATATCATGAGCTCTTTGAATTTTTATATAGCCTATAAAAATGTTAAAATTGTTTGAAAGTGAGCCACTATGTCTTGATTTACGAGTGAGGTTGAATTTGTAATCATCCTTATAAATCTAGACTACGCAACCTTAGGTTTTCAGCTGGGATAGTTAAGTGACGTTTATGGAGCTAAGTGCGTCTTTTGATGATATCATAGAAACGCAACATTGTAAAGTCATACCTTTCCTCCCAGCCTAAATGCCAGTCTGGCATTATTAGTGTAAAAATAGAGTGGTTTTAAAGTGTCGAGTTACCATAATATCAACATAGGGTCCCTCACGCGATAATTCGTTTGGCGTCTGTAAAGTAACAAAAAACAAATGAAGTTTCATATTATAATTTTTTGTTACATTAGGGGCGAATGCTCGCGGTGAGGAAGCATTCGAAAACGTACTTGCCTCCTATGGTACAATGGTCCCATCAGACCTTCATATAAATTCATAATATATACATATGTACATACACTTATGTAAACGCAGGCCATTTGGTAAAGGCTCTGAGCCTAGGGTTGCCAACCATACTGTTAAAAACCAGTGTTTTACTGTTTTTCATAACATTATACTGTTTACTGTTGAACAAAAATAAAGTATACAAAATACTGTTCTCAGCATCATAGGGTACAAGTAGGGGAGACCTAGGAGATTAGTGACAGAGGTGAGTTGTGACAGACGCGATTTCTCCCTACCTATGAAGGTGAGCGAGCTGGCAACAGCGCTCGATTGACGCTTTAGAGACGCGCTAGTTGACTCAGTACCCCCCGGCGGCGCACGCGAAGCGGTTGCGTAGTTACGACGTCCGCGTGCAAAAAAATGCGAAAAGTAAGTTTTTCGTCAAAATTTTAATTGAATTTATATCATATCTTATTACATGTGCCTTGTTGTGTTATTTTTTCTTAAGTTGTGTGGTTATCTAAGTCTCAAAACGTGGCATTGCTTTTTTGTGTTTGCATCGTGTTTAGAAAATATGAATTATTATACGGACCAAATCGTAATTTTGAGCACCTGGGAGAGTTGTGACAGCCTGTCACAACTCTCCTATTTGACTTAATTTTTCTGCTAGGTTATTTCGACACATTTTTATTCATTTGCGATGTCTGTATGTGTGTTTATACATTAGTATATTAAGGCCAAATCTTGCAAGTACAGTCTGCAATAAAAACTTATGTCAAAAAGTGATTTCCGATATAAAAATAATACTTGGTTGTGGTGTGATGTTGCATGTTGGATGACTACTTTTTTTGTTTCAGAATGCCTAATAACTACACACGAAAAACTGATAAAGGCACTGCTAGTGTCCAAATATACGACCTGGCCTTTGAAGAGGTAACATTAAGAGGTAAAAGTCTAAGAGATGCCGCGTCGTCTTACGATCTAAACTACATGTCTTTGTCAAGATATATTAAGAAGAAAGTGGCTTATCAAGAAAACCCAGTAGGCGAGGCTCCATCTATGGGTTATGCCAGTCCAACGATATTTACAAAAGAGGAGGAAAAAATATTAAGCGATTATTTGCTAACATGTGCAGCATCTAATTATGGGCTGACAACAAAAGAAACTAGGGTCATTGCATATAAGTTAGCCAAAAAATATAATAAAAAAATTCCAACGTCATGGGAGGAGAACGAAAAGGCAGGAGAAGTGTGGTTCAAGCTATTTATGCAACGACATCCCAATTTATCTTTAAGATTGCCTCAACCTACAAGCATAGCTCGCGCTACCAGCTTCAATAAAACAAACGTGGCCACTTTTTTTGATAACTACACAAGCGTCTTAAACAAACATAAACTTGATGCAAAAGATATTTGGAATGTTGATGAGACCGGAATAACTACCGTCCAAAAGCCTGACAGGATAATTGCGCGACGTGGTGAAAAACAGGTCAGTGCGATGACATCCGCAGAAAGGGGGACCTTGGTCACACTGGCTTTAGCTGGAAATGCAATAGGTAATTATATACCACCTATGTTTATATTTCCACGTAAGAGATTCCAAGAGCATTTCATTCGGGATGGCCCAACTGGTTCAGTCGGAACAGCAAACGGATCAGGCTGGATGCAAGAGGATGATTTTCATGTTTTCCTTGAGCATTTCAAAAATCATGTTAGACCATCAAAAGAGCAAAGAGCTCTCTTGCTCCTAGATAATCATGCCTCGCATACAGCTCTAAAAAACATTGAATTCTGCAGAGAAAATGGCATAATTTTGCTCACATTTCCCCCACACTGTACGCATAAGCTACAGCCACTGGATCGTGCCATTTTTGGGCCCCTAAAAAAAGCAATTAATACAGCTTGTGACAATTGGATGCGAAGCAATGCCGGAAAAGTCATGTCAATCTATGATGTCCCATCTATAGCAAAGTCTGCATTTAATGTAGCAATCACTGCAAGGAATATCAGTGCTGGTTTTGCTGCAACTGGAACATGGCCAGTTAACACAGATATATTTGGAGAAGCTGATTTCCTGCCAAGTCAAGTGACTGATCGTCCCAACCCAGAACTAGAGCAACCCGTTTCAGGAATTGTGGACAATCCAGCAGAAATAACCATAACTCCAAATCTCAACACCGGTACAGTTAATACCGTTGAAACAAGAGCCATTACTCCAGGTGCATCTATAGAACAGACCATGCCATCTAGAAATTCGTCCGCTGTGAACAATAATGCCAATGATCCTGTTGCCTCCACGTCTACAGACCACACCCTGGTTCAGAATAATAATGCCATTCAACCTGTTTCATCCACGTCTACAGCCTGTAGCACAATTGTGAACAACAATGCTCAAGAACCTGTTGCCTCCAGATCTTCAGCCCATAGCCCAGTCCCGAACAGTGTTGAAAATGAACATGTTGCCTCCACGTTTACAGCCCATAGTCCTCTTGCCACTGTTTCTAATGTGTTCTCGCCAGAATCAATTAGGCCGTTGCCAAAAGCTCCGCCAAGAAAAAACAGTCAACCGAACAGACGCAAAATCAAATCTGCTGTGCTTACTGACACACCTACTAAGGACGAAATAGCTACTATAGAAGCCAATAGGAAGGCGAAGAATGTGAAAAAGCGTGTCTTAAGTGAAGATAAGAAGAAACCTAAAAAAGCCAAGAAGACTAATAAGAAGAAGAGAACAGCTGATGACGAAGAAGAGGCAGAAAATAATTGTTTTTGCTTGGTTTGCCTTGAAGCCTATGCAAACAGCAGATCGAATGAGGAGTGGGTGCAATGCATAGAATGCAAAGGCTGGTCGCACGCAGATTGTACCGGAGGCGAGCTGCAATACGTTTGCCATAATTGCCTATCAGATTAGATTTAGATATTTGACTTATTATTATATGATTGATCTCAAAGCGATGCCATAATTACTTATAAGATATAATTACTTGTTATGGAACTGTTATACGTTGTGTTTGTTGGTACTTGATGTACCAAAAGATGATTAAACTACTTTTTGCAAAAAAAAAAACATGTTTCATTTATTTATAATATGTGTAATGGTATTTTTTAATACTCAAACAGTCTAAATACATAGCTGTCACAACTTTCCTCGGTACCTGTCACATCTTACCTCGGTGATAGGAGAGTTGTGACAAAGGGAGTAGTCTTTCTTTTTGTTGATTTTCTCGGAAACCTTAATACTTTACTTAATTTTGATTATTGTTTTGGAAAGGGCAGGAATGGTGCTACATTTATTCACATAGGTCGTAACTGTGGAATGTTTCTGGCCCGAGATATTCCCCTAAAATTAAAAATTGTCACAACTCTCCTAGGTCTCCCCTATCCATAGACCTTTAGGGCTACTGGGTCAATTTCCCAAGCAGTATTTTTTGATGGCAAGACTGAAAACGTAGGTGCAGAAAGGTTGAATAATAAAGTACCATTTTTTTTCGGATACAGCCCGCCATTGTCTACCTCGGGCAACAGCTAAAATTAAAATATTAGTATATATAATTATTTAAAAATATATATTTAGACCGAATTTCTCATCAAGGTGGGTTGTCCCCAAGCCAGTTTTGTTTGTAAAATGCCGGGTAAGTCAAATACTATGCATGACAAAGAAAATCTGTTACCATTATTTTATTACCATATAAATAGGTAACGAAAAAAGCACAATACCCGTTTTATATCTCCTTTGTATACCCTTGAATAAGTGCATATACGTTTGTCCCGAGAAAACTTCTCATTACCGCCGACAATGTTTCGAAACGATTTATTTCCCAAATTTGATCAAGTATGCCCCCCGTCCCCCACGCACTTCAAAGAATTAGTCTAGCTGCGGCGCTCGACGAGGCCGGTTGTGTATAGTGGCAATACGTTGGCTTGTATAAACGTGAATATTTCATCGCGGTGGACTGGGGACAAAAAAAATGTCATTCCGGAGTTTGTTATAGCTTCCTTATTTTTTAACTGCGTGGTTTGGAATTTATATATATCAGGTAAAGTATACTCGTGATTTCAAGAGTTGAATTAGTTTTAGAATATAGTGCTTACTTTTTTTTTAAGAAATAAAAATATGTCGTGTTTCTCATTCCACCATTCTCATTCCGGTGTTTCCGGTGTAGTAAAATGACTTTATACCCCACCAAAATGAGGAAAACACCGGAATGACATCAAAAGTAGCTTCACTTTTCATAGATATTGTTGAAATAATAATATTTTTTTATTTTGTTTTTAATGCCAGACTAAGATATATGTTTATATTATTATGTAATGGCAATATATTTTATATTACGAATATAAAACGTAAAATTGCTTTCATAACATGCCACTTTTCTTTCATTTCCGTGTATGAAATTTCATTGCGGTGCACTTATTTTA
Organism: Apotomis turbidana; assembly: GCA_905147355.2. NCBI lineage: Eukaryota > Metazoa > Arthropoda > Insecta > Lepidoptera > Tortricidae > Apotomis > Apotomis turbidana. The sequence continues at coordinate 19,703,775 of LR990288.1, read as the reverse complement.
TCATCCTGGTGTACCTTTATCATTCCGTGGTGTGTTTCATATTCGATCTCGAATATCTCGAAAACTATTTCAGATTTCAGGGTCCCTTTTACATATGTTTAATAATATAGTCTAAAGTATCTCTTCACATTTATAAAACTCAAAAATAATCAAAAATAAAGAATCACACCGAAATGATACAAAAAATGCGTCTTGTTGAAATTGACCCTACTACGTAAATCGAATCACGATCACAATCCCTATCATTTACTTTAACATTTATCGTTGATAAAATCTATAGCCATTTGTTTGTTACATACTTAGGGCGGTGAATGTCCCCGATCACAGGTGCCCTAAAAATATGACCTGGGGATTTATGAGTTACCCCGTGGTTTCTCTAGTTTTACGTTTTGCCTTGTCAGGTAGTGAGATTTGCACCCCGGAGGACCCCGATAGGAACGAGCGATTGTGTTGAGGCTTACGAAGTTTTTAAAACAAAATGAATTCTTTTTGTTTTAAAAACTTGTACCGTTACGATATAAAATACTTTCAATTTGTAATGTAGGTCAGTACATACAGTATCTGAGCACATTATTATAATTTAAATACATAGTATAATCATGTAAGTAGGTAAATGTTCTAAACGCGTTGCAAGCCTTAGAGCTAAGAGGAAATATCTCAATATTTTGGATTCCAAGAAAGAGTTTTTGTAGGCGGGTTTGCGTCGCCATGATACAAATTACGAGAGGGGACGAAATAAATGAAAATTCTCGGAATCACAATCAATCTGTGAATGGATATTACCTTTGTTACGTCCCTCAATCTTGACTGTAGGAAGGAAAAATAAAATAATTCTGTATTTTGTATAAAATGTTATTAATAGGTACAGCAATAAATAGAAGTAGGTTAGAGTGTACGTTTTATAACAAGTAAGTAATCACTTTATTTGTCAGCATAAAGAATTATAGCGTTACAAATTGTATTACAAGGCAATACTTTATGACACCCCAATCAACATCACAATAAAGTCAAGTTCAGCCTTAACTTAAACTACAGTGAACATAAGGCAAGTGCGCAGAGTTCCGCAAACGAGTGGTATATGTAACTTTCTGAAAACATAGATAAGAAAAAGAAAACAAATCTAGAACGGTGTTCGAAATTTAAACCTAACCAACGTTATATTTGGGCGTAGCGGCGGGGCGCGGGCGGGGCGCGCTCGTAGCTGCATCGATCGCGGGCCGTGACCTTGACATGACCGCGTTCCCGGATGTGCTAGCTTGCCTAGTTGCGCCATTGTGAGGCTTTTATTAGATGCTACTGAATTATCTCTGCGAATTTTATCTTAGTCGTGTCTCTGCTTGGTGTGAATGAATAGACTTTTATCGGGAGAAAAACTGAAGGAAAGGGAAATAAAGGAAAACCAAGGATCAAATTAAGGAAAAGTAATCTTTATCCCTTATTAGGCTGCCAAACAAAAGGGTTAAGAAAGAGAAGGGAATTGCTTTCCCTATTAAATCTCTAATGATGATACTTAATATCTGTGCGTAAACTTATATTTAGGTCAGCAATGTCAAAATAATTAAGAAAGAAAAAATGTACTATTTTGTGAGGAATGATGACAAGAAGGATATTGATGAATTCTGTAACTTCATAATCATAATCCACTTTCATGTAGTCGGGTAAAATGTGTCTTAGGACCATCCCACTATCCCTGTACTTAAAATGACCTCCATCAACACTGTCACACTTTTTGTTTGTAAAATATTGTCAGTATCAGTATGTTACATAAGTACATACAGTTTTACAGCTTTTAATTATATAGACGATTACTATAGCTAGTTTCTATATTAATTAGTAATATGTACCATAGAACACGTAAACCAATACAATCAACTAAAATTGTATTAATGCGGCACAATAAATCTATCACATTGTGTACAGGACTTCCCAATGTAACGGAACGCAAATATAAACAATCCAGCTAAATTAAGCATTCAATCTAAATCCAACCCGTCCAGGACAACTATGCTATTCGACTTGTCGCGCGACATAGCGTCACCCGTCACTCTCTCACATTACTACACAGAAAGAGACAGGCGATATTCTAAGAGTTGAGGGTCACAGATGTGTTGGTGCAACTAGCTAGGTTACTAGGTCCACTCATCAACGGAATTGCATCCAAATTAGTTTTCCGACTAGTCGCGCCGCGCGGCGCCGCCCGTGCATCAGCGGTTATCTTTTCATTAGCATACATTGTTATGCACTAGACCAACGGCCGCCATATTGCATATATTTGCATTGTTTAGCCACAGAAAGTTATTGTCAGTGCAGTTTAGATGTCCTCTTTTCTTATTTAACGTTACTTACCACGATTTTAGAAGCGTTTTAATGAATAAAAGAAAAATTGGGCAAGTGCGAGTCCGACTCGCGCATGAAGGGTTCCGTACCACCTTAAATATTTCTTTTATTTTTATTTTTAGTATTTGTTGTTAATATAGCGGCAATAGAAATACATCATCTCTGTGAAAATTTCAACTGTCTAGCTATCACCGTTCTTGAGATACAGCCTGGTGACAGACGGACGGACGGACGGACGGACGGACGGACAGCGAAGTCTCAGTAATAGGGTCCCATTTTTACCTTTTGGGTACGGAACCCTAAAAACGCGCTTAATATTTTTATCAATTTCTTTTAACCCTCTTTCTCGCAACGTTAAGTATACTCAACGCCCAAACCAAAAAAATCCTGCCAAGTTGTTTTCGATTATATTCACAACTTATAGTTATAAAATATTTCCTTATTTCCAAACGAATCTTTACCGACTATGTTTATTGCCCGGACGCACATATTTTGTCAATTCGCGGCAAAATGGTGCCGAAAGAACCGATGACTGTGGGAAGTAAGGTAAATAATAATTCATAATAAAAATTTATCACCATAATATCGATTGAATTACGCTTACAATTGATTTTTAAGGGTATGAGCTTTGTGTTCTGGTATATTTCTAAGAATTTGGGTGTAAGACTTGAACGTTATTTGGTTCCCAATATGCGTGTTGAGTATTCTCAACATTGCGAAACTTTGAGAGACACACCTACTTCACTGCATGTTGAGTATTCTCAACATTGTCCATCTATGCACAATATACACTCTGCTTAAATTGTTGAGTATTTTTAACATTGCGAAGTTAAGGTTATATAAATGATAAAGGGTACATAATATATTTTCCGTATGTATATGCCAAAAGCTGTTTTTGTGCCTAATATTGCATGTTTATTTATTGTCATGTTCCATGTTGCCTGGATGTGGTGCGTGCTCCATGGTTAAATAAAATGAGCCACGAATTGCAGAATCTTCAGACAGCAGCAATCATTCTGACGAAAAATTGAGGCTAACCAAAATATTAACTCTCAGAACCTGTCTGATGCTGATGCAAACTTTGAACCGCGATCGATACCACCTTCTCTAGGAATACAAAATTTGTTAGAGAGCACAGATGAAGAACCTAGACATATCTTCGTGAGCCATGCAACGCACCGGCCGCAGATATTTGCCCTTAAAACACATGAAAACGTGACGAGGCATCTACATTTCGCGGATAATTGCAATCTCGATAATAACCTCTACTTCAAGATACGTCCATTCATGGAAAAACTTAGACAAAATTGTTTGAAACTTGAAGAAGAAAGGCGGCTTAGCATAGATGAATTGATGGTCCCATATAAAGGAACGAGAGCGGGTTGCAGACGTCAATATCAGCCAAAAAAGCCGAAGAAATGGGGATTCAAATTATTTGTACATGCTGGAATATTTGGACTCGGTTATGACTTCCTTCCATATGCTGGAGAAGACACGTTTTGATTCTGTTCATTTACAGACTAACCAGCCAGCTAGCTATCGTATAATTCGATATTTTTTTCACGTCCCTGGAGCTGATACGTCTACTCCGCAATAAATATGGAATCTTTAGTCTTGGGACAGTAAAAAACAACCGCCTTAGGGGTCGTCAGGACAAATGCTCCTCGGAAAAACTACTGTCAAAGAAGGCTAGAGCGAACGAACAGTATAACGGAGAACAAAAGAAAATGCCGTTGTAGAAGTATCGGATTCAAATAGCAATGGAGCTGCTGGCAAGGCACATGGCAATGCGGGCCAAAAAACAGCTGCAGTCCCGAGACCTCCTACTGCAGACAATATGATAATACGGGACACTTACCAGGGTTCACGACCTACGGACGATACAATTATTGCAATAATGGCTTCACAAACTTGCAACGTTCAAAATATAAAGTAAGACGTGTCTGGTTTCGAAGAAATATTGTTTTTACACGTTTCATGTAGCTAAATTTATATATTTTTCTCACAGAAAACATAAATGAGTCATCTATTGCAACTTCTACATAATGCGCAATGTTAAGAATGCTCAACATGAGTGGTATGTTTAATGTTGGACAATGTTAAGTATACTTAACATACATTTTCTAAAAAAGTTTACATTCAACATTTTTTATTTTATTTTTCCTAGGTTTACAATTACCCTATTAACTTATTTTCATGCCCAAAACTAAAAAAAAGTAAAAAAAAAATTGGGCAAGTGCGAGCCCGACTCGCGCATGAAGGGTTCCGTACCTATACATTTATATAATCTATAACAAGTTTGTTGTATGGGAGCCCCCCTTAAATATTAATTTTATTTTATTTTTAGTATTTTTTGTTATAGCGGCAATAGAAATACATCTTCTGTGAAAATTTCAACTGTCTAGCTATCACCGTTGTTGAGATACAGCCTGGTGACAGACGGACGGACGGACGGACGGACGGACGGACAGCGAAGTCTCAGTAATAGGGTCCCGTTTTTACCCTTTGGGTACGGAACCCTAAAAATATCTTGCGCGTTAAAGGGTTAACTAAATGTTTCCTAAATTAATTCGATATTTCCTAACTATTACATACTTATTTAATTATACTGAGTAGTTTCTTAATGTATCTATATAAGCTCTAAAACATTACTTAATCAACTTTATATTACCCTAGCGCAATCCATTATGTGTTATTGTATAAGTGTTTGGGGAGGTGCAAATAAAACAAAGTTTTTGGAAGTTGAGAGAGGGCAACGATGCCTGCTGAAAGTCATGTACTCAAAGCCCTACAGGAGTATCACACTCAGGATACATAAATATACATGGATACACACACACACACACACACACACACACACACACACACACACACACACACACACACACACACACACACACACACACACACACACACACACACACACACACACACACACACACACACACACACACACGCACGCACGCACGCACGCACGCACGCACGCACGCACGCACACACACACACACACACACACACACACACACACACACACACACACACACACACACACACACACACACACACACACACACACACAATCCCATGCGCGTTCGCACAAACGTATGCAAATGTGAAGTAATGTTGACTTGTAGTAGTAGAAGAGCGGGATTTCCTGACACAGGTATCATTATACTTACTAGGACATCCCAGCATCATTATTATTGTGTCTGCTTTAGAGAAATAAAATATTTTTCATTTTTTTTTTCATTTTTTTTCATCTATATAACTTTTAAACCGTAAACTTCTAGGAAACAAAAGGTTTTCAAAGGTAGTTTTGTTTTTCGTCACGAATAAATAATATGAATTACAAATAAAAAATATATATTTAAGAATGATTAGCTAACAAGTACATAGGCCTTCCCGCGCTGCAATGACCGACCTAGCGCCACTCGCATCCAGTGAGGCAATGGTGCAAACAAATGTTGTTTTTTGTGATGGTACCAACAACAAAATTGTCAATCATTGCCCCGCGCTGCTCTATAGTCTCCCTGAAGTAATATGAACTACCACTTTTAGTCTACTAGTCACTATTTAGCATTACTTACGGTGACCAAACGGGGATGTGCCAAGCACTAAATAAGCTTCGCCTATTTAATTCAAGATTCCACCCGAACAAACATAGTTACATATTATAATATGTTGTGTGACTTGTGTGATGAGCTCGAATATTTGTGCCTGGGTCATGGATGTTATTTGTATTTAAGTATGTATTTATTTAACCTCCTGACGACCAGCATTCATAATTTGTCAATTTAATTTTAGCCTTATGACAAATAGTTGACAGTTAACTATTAATTGAAGTTTATGTTTATGTACTATGTGTAGGACACTGGAAGTCAGGAGGCTATATAAGTATGTTTATGGTCGTCTTGTGTCCATAACACAAGCCTACTAGAGCTTACTGTGGGACTATAGATTGATTTGTGTGAGGTTGCCCGATATTTAATTATTTATTTATTAAATATTACAAGTTAAATAAAAGCTTTTAAAAACTGTGCAGGAGATGTTCTCTTTAGGTTTTCGCAATAGCCGGCTAAGTAGGTATTTCATTGGTTGTTTGTGTAAAATGCGACGCATATAATGGTAGTGGGCGGGATGACGCGATCGACCCATGCGTGCGACTGAGTAAAGATGTGTACCAACTACCCGAATAAAGGGGGAAACTTGTCGCCTATTAGCATGTCTCGCGGCGTTTAACCGACTACTGTGATGCATTAAAGAGCGTAAGGCCGCGTTTCCACCAGTGCGAGGATGCATAGCGAGACCGAGGTTCACTAGCTAAGTAGCTACGCATCCTCGCACAACTCTGGTGGAAACGCAGCTTTATACATTTGTTCTTCCTCGTACAAACGTAATAGTCAGCCTATTTCAGTTTTGAGTTTTAGCAGACGTCAATAAAACGACACTTTAAATATATGTCTTTTGGGTCATTTAGCAACATAATTAAACAGAGGGCTCATGAAATCTTTAATATTCGACAAACCTAAGTACTTCAAAAGTATCCTATGTTATGACGGCTTTCACATAAGCCTAGCTCTTTTAAGTAGGTTTGGATTCCATTAGCATTGTTTCGTTATTATCTCCATGAATGGCCGACCCGTACTGAAGTGGCGGTAAGCGGCACTCGACTAGAACACAGTAAATATATTCCCTAAAGCAGTAACTCAACCTAAGGTTTCTTAAATTTCTCTAGACTAATCCCAATTTTCTCCTACGTCGAAGTCTGTTTCACCCGGTCACCTAACTATGAGGAAAAAGGTTCCCATGTCAGTAAGCTTTGACTTACATAGTGTCTTAAAGGCTCCTTATCCGTTCAAAAATGCTGAATGTTTTCGATATTTTTCTCTATGATCAAACAAATTATCAATGTTGCCTTTTCTCTGCCGTGGTTTCTTTCATGACATGGTTTCTTAAATGTGCTGTAATTGTTATAAAGGAACATGTAGGTACTAGTTTTAAGTATCATGTTTAGGCTGTTTTTTCAAATTTATTGTGTCTAATGTAAGTTGCGGATATGAATAAAATGTTTATCTATCTATCTAATGTTACTGCTTAGAACAGTTTGAATTTTTCATTGATTAATTTTGTTTCAAAAACTACTCGAAATTAACAATATTCACGCAGAAAACTGTTTTATTTTATTCAACTTATTTTTGACTGCACGCAATGAAAGCATGAAAAAAGCTATGTCACTTTCTAGAACTCAGGGACGATTATTATTCAGTTTAAAAAGTTGGTTGAAATTAACTTCATTATAGACATAGCAACTCGCGCGGGAACGACGCAGCTGACGAACAGGCGAGAGGAGGTTCGGAGATGGAAGTAGAGGGACCCGAACCAATCATACTTCTACCATTCGCCTGGCTGCGCAACACAGTGCGTAAGAACACAAAGGTAGAACAGCAACTATACTGGTCTAACTTAGATACCTGCAGGCAGAGCGAAGAGGCCCTTCCGACAATCTACCCCGGGTTGTCACGCAAGCTAAGGCAGCTGAATAGGCCTCAGCTCCGACTCATAACTGGAGCAATAACTGGACATGCTCTACTAAACAAGCACTTATTCACTCTAGGTGTTACACAACAGACAGCTATGTCACTTTCTAGAACTCAGGGACGATTATTATTCAGTTTAAAAAGTTGGTTGAAATTAACTTCATTATAGACATAGCAACTCGCGCGGGAACGACGCAGCTGACGAACAGGCGAGAGGAGGTTCGGAGATGGAAGTAGAGGGACCCGAACCAATCATACTTCTACCATTCGCCTGGCTGCGCAACACAGTGCGTAAGAACACAAAGGTAGAACAGCAACTATACTGGTCTAACTTAGATACCTGCAGGCAGAGCGAAGAGGCCCTTCCGACAATCTACCCCGGGTTGTCACGCAAGCTAAGGCAGCTGAATAGGCCTCAGCTCCGACCCATAACTGGAGCAATAACTGGACGTGCTCTACTAAACAAGCACTTATTCACTCAGTCCTCAGACAAGACAGACAGACAGAATTCAGACAGTCCTCTTTGCAGAGCCTGCATAGAGGCTGAAGAGACAGCCGCCCACGTCATTCTCGAATGTCCTGGTGTGGCCAAACACCGGGCACAACACCTCGGGTCTCCGAGGTCACTCCTAGAAGTCGCCGGCAACATCAAGGGACTGCTAGGCTTTCTAGTAGAGTTGGGTTGGCAAGAGTAGTGCCAGCAACCCTTCACGCAAAGTAGGCGCATTGTAAGACGTCGAGTTGCGGAAAACTAGCCCGCGATAACCTATAACTTAAAACCTATATAACTTCATTATTCACTAATGTACAAATCACATAATATAGATGAATATCATGTTATACCTAATGCACTTTAATCATAATTATTATCTACAGATAGACAATTAAATTAAAATTAAACCTAAAAAGATAAAACTAAAGAACTAAAAGCCAAAATAAATTAAAACTTAGCTAAAATAAATCTACAAATAATAAAATTATAAATATATTTATCATAACATGTTTTTTTTAAAGGAAAAAGGGCTCTTAATATTTTACGTACTGCTTTTAGCTGTTAGTTACATCTACTGTGAATGTTAGGCCGCTAGGGACATTGTCGTGAAACTTTATCGGCCATTTTAAGCCCTAACTATACGGTTTGACTTATTACATAGGTGTATGTATGTATGTACCCAATTTGATCATTAAATTAATTCCTTTTAACCGTGAATTGAAGCAAGCTAAAATTATGTATTGCAACATTCTTTACAGCGATTTTTGCCGGGTTATTATATGAAATTATATATGAGATTGATAAACTAATAATAGCAGTTTTTATTAAATCTAAAATCGACTCTATGGTTCCTAAGAACAGATTTCCCTATCTCTTACAGTTTGTGACTTCTCCCTACTGACTCATTCGGATTGATCACCCGGTATAGTCCCCAATAGTAGAGCCTGACCAGAAATTTGGGGCGCTATTTATAATTATGGCAACAATTTTGCAACCTATCGCAACCGCACTATAATGACATTAGTTTAAATACCTGTCAGTTCGTATGTTAACCTCGTAATTTCCTGACTGTTTTTCGTGTAGTAAACACGGGTACACTTTATTTATAATATTATGTTCACGGTTGTGAATGGTTTTCGGTATTTTCTTTATATAATTTTAAATATTGGTATTTTTAAGCAACCACCACGTATGACATTGACATTGTTGACAAAACTTCATAAAATCATTGCCAGTGTAATAAATTAGTTCCTGTTAAATTCCGCTATATGGCGCATCCATATTTCTGATCAGAATTTACCTACATAAAGTGATGTGATCTCATCAATATAAAGATATACATAACCCGACTTTAATTATCCGCCATGCCCAAATTATTGCGTAGTATAGCATCGGATATCTGCCAATAAATAATTGTCCCATTAATGCTTCGTGCGTATCGGTATGAATTATCTCCCCCACACAGGAATCCAATGAAAATCTAATCCTCCATAAGTACGAATATCCAATGGTGGCCTTCAGGCAAAATTAATTATACCGTGTCCCGTACCATTACCCTACACCAGTGGTTCTCAAAGTATGATCTACTGAGCCTTGGGGTCTCGAATAACATTTCAAAATGCTCCGTTAAAGTAATATAAATCTGACAATCCTTGTAACATTAGTAAAAAAAACTGAACTGAGAACGTTATTTATAAAGTCGGGTACGAATGTAGTAATTGTCTCAGAAAACTCTTACTTTTAATATTTATTTTATAATGGAATCCGAACCCAATATTTCAGGTTATCCTGTTTTGGGGCATCCGGTCATATAAACAAAACAGTTTAAACTCAAATGATTTTATATTCACGTATGGAACATTATCATATACACACACATACAGAAAATATAGATTGTTTTATTTAAATGTGTGACGATATTATTTTGGCGTATGTCTTAGTTTGAGAGCCGCTGGCCTAAACCGTCAAAGGCACGTGCGTGGGGAATGAAGTTAGCGCATCGGGGTCACAAGTTTTGGGTAATGTTGACCTGATGCTTGAATACAACACTTTTAACTCTCGCGGTTTATTTATACACATAAATAAAACTTATTGAACCGGGTCTATCCTATTGCCTGACGTCTCAAAACCGTCTTTAATGTGCCGTGGTCTCAGACGTACTGATGAAACAGCGAGTTGTTACTGGAGATGTCGGCCAAATGTATCACTACCTCGTATGTATGTAAGTTTGAGAACCGCTAGCCTAAACCGACACAGACAGGCGTGGGGAATGAAGTTACCGAAACGGGGCCACGCATTTTGGGTAACGTTTACCTGATGCCTGAAACCGGGTTATTTTGTCGTATGTATGGACGTTTGAGAATCGCTGGCCTAAACCGACACAGACACACGCATGGGGAATGAAGTTAACGAATTGGGGCCACGGGTTTTGGGTAACAATGACCATTAGGTCATCAGCCATTACGCTGAAATCGCAATATCTTGTCGTTTCATCACCCTTGTCACACAATACGCAGAGGTCATGGAAATTTCGAAATACTAATAGTGGTTGGGAATACCGAAGCCAAAAGGCCGTGTAGTCGTTCACTAACAAGATGGACCGATCAAGTACCTAAAGAACTCGTTCGTTAGGGAATGCTCTCAGTTCTGATTTTGTATGGCAAGAACCGGTTCCCTTGCTGGATTTATATAGGAAAAGAGTACCGGGATCACAGCCTACTCGTCGTCGTCTAAGTTGGACACGATTGTAATAGACGCGCTGGACAGATATCGGTGGCGGTCGATGATCCGCCTAAGATGTAACCCTGAGCTGACCACGATCCTGAGACATGAGCAGACTCTAAAGAGAGAGAAAGGAAGAGACGTAATCATCAACATCAGTATATCAGCCGAAAGTTTTTTTTAAATATCGGACAACCTCACACAAATCTATCTAGTCCCAAATTAAGCTCAAGAAGGCTTGTGTTATGGGTACTAGACGACGATATACGTACTTATATAGATAAATATATACTTAAATACATAGAACAACCATGACCCAAGCACAAATATTCGAGTTCATCACACAAATATTTGCCCTGGCCGGGATTCGAACCCGGGACCGCCGGCGTAGTAGGCAGGTGTCTATACAAACCGAACCAAACGTGTCGTCAAAAGTCGTGTGTTTTCCATGTTTCTTTTCAACAGTTGGTCTTGCGCCGCCCTGTCTGTGTTCCACCTTCGCACGCTGTTGCCACTAAAGTCATGCAGGGGCCTGCTTATGCTGCGTCTTCCGGTACGCGGTCGTCACTCAAGCACCTCTGTTCCATTATAAACATGTGTGAGTCCTCACTTATTAACTATCCCAGTTCCGGTTCTTTTTGAAAGAAAAATACTTCCGTTAATCAAGTTTTGACAAGTAGCTACTGGTATTGGTAGTCTAGACTACCAATAAATATTCGTATTTCATTGTGTATGAAAATATACATAATAAAACGTATTTCATTGTGTATGAAAATATACATAATAAAACGTCCTATCCAATTAGGTATATAAATTTAGGCTCACCTTTACTTAGGTTAGCCTCGGAAATTGCCTTTATTCGGAGCGTTCACTTTAGGGACGTAATCGTGTCCGGTGTGCTTAATGTATTTTAAATGAACGAATCAATTATTCATACACCGGAGAACCATGTGAAACCGAAATAACAAAGGAGAATTTGTAGTTATTAGCGGGTCTACTAGAATTTCAAACAAGCTTTCTAATTACGGAGTGCTCAGGGTCCCAGCATTCTTTAAACGGATTGATGAAAGCTCAGTTAATAAAACGTTACCCGGGCTCGTGAGCGTGGGGCCCTGGGCACTCGCTCCGACTGCCCAGTGGGAAAGAGGGAGACTTTTTTTATGTCATGAGTGGGAAACGAGCAAACCGATCGCCTGGATGGAAAGCGATTACCGCCGCCCATAGACACCTGCAACACCAGAGGACTCACAAGTGCGTTGCCGGCCTTTCAGATGCCAACTGCATTAGAACCGCCTTCTTTCTGCAATTTAGCAGCTGAGTTGCAGTTCAAATGATGTCCGTCTGTATCAGCCCTTTTTAATCAACTTACTGCGCCTTACAAATCATATGCAAGAAACAAATCACATACTTACATGTGCCTTACATTTTACTGCGAACAATATTATTTGTACAGACAAAATATAAGCCTAGGCTTGCTCTACTAAAACGGATCTTGGTCGTGTACGCTTCTTTTAGTTTTACGAGTTTGTCGTAAACTATCGGTCAACGTTAAGGGCTGAAGTCTATTTCAAGCTTTTATTTCAAATTCCTATCATGCTAACTCCTTTTCTTTCCTGCAATACAATATTCGAGTGAGCGAGGCGGCACGAGAAACTTTGAACAGAGAGAGATTCGAGAGTGTAAACGATGGGATGAAAGTTTTTTTGCTCAGTTGTATAAGCCGCCTTTACACTAAGATAAGTATCGGGCATGGCGTTACGAGTATACACACACAAACATACAAGGATGTGAATAGGTATCCTTGAAGGAAATCTATATTTTAGGTATATAGTTAGAAGTGCGGTGGCGTCAAACATGTCGTTGTAAAGGAGTGGGTCTGCCACTGTATCTTTTTTTTAGCGCAGTACAGTTGGATGCACTAATTCTTTTTTAAACAAAGAAAGCTGGTCGGAATCGAGTTCTAAAGCTGCGTCACGCCACTGATAGTTAGGAACTTCAAGCTATTTACACGGTAATTAAAGTTAAAATGAAAATACTAACCGTATGTAGCGGTACGTATTATAGAACAGAAGTGAACACCATCATGTTTTAATCAAGTTTATTCTTTTCGTAAGTCCAAGAATATTTACAATTCAATTACTGTTTGAATAGTCGTACAACCAGTATGCGCTACACTACTCGCGAATTTGACCGAGGTTAAGCGAATACGACAGTGTGGAAAGGCACTTCAGTAGAGGAAGTAATACAACGGTCAACAGGGGCTCGGTCAACTTCGGGAGTGGTGTAGAGCTGAACGGTTGTGGTTGTATCGACGACTATTCAAAACAGTAATTTAATTAAACTATGAATACAAAGATCAAAGCTTAAAGAAAAATTAAAAAAGGAGCTACCTGGTGGAAGGGACCGGGAATCGAACCCGGTACCTCTGGATTACCGGTCCAGCGCGTTAGCCACTTCGCTACCCTCGCTCCACGTAGACGTGACGAATTATTCCTTATGCTTTGTGTGTCGATCTTTGCATTGTTTATTTGAAAGGTTTTCACACCTTAGCGACCTCTATGTGAATACGTTAATATTCACATCTTACCGCACCGCTTTACAGCGGTGAACGAGCAAGCGAGAGAGGGCGCTGTTAGTTTTTTTATTAATTTATGAAACATGTAATGTCTCATTTTGTTTAATGTGGGTACACCACAATTCAAGTAATTTAATTGTAAATATTCTTGGACTTAAGAAAACAAAAATTATGATTGAAACATGATTTTGTTTACTTGCGTTCTAGAATACGTACGACTACTTACAGTAAGTAGGTACATTATTTTCATAACGTACCGCATTACGTCATCGTGACGCGGAACGTAATGTTCACATAATGTTACGTGGGATGGTTTTATAGCCCTAAGTTACTTAAGGCACTAGACGACGATATACATAATATATAAATAAGTTTCTGTCAAAAATGACATTTTAGTGGCAAGATTTTATAGCCGACTGTACTTTTCTTTGCATATCCATCAAATGCTCACTGAGACGATTCTAAAGAGCCCAAGCTCGGTAGGATTGCTTTTTCTATTATAGAGTTCCTATGGCCACCTTCCGGCTCCATCATCAAATCAGCCCCATGGTAACTTATTATTGTATAGTCATCAAAGTTAAGTAAGTATGCAAAATTTCAGCTCAATCGGTTGACGATATCTGCTTCAAAATTGAGTTGCAAAATTTCACCCGAACAAACATACTTAGATACATACATACATACATACATACATACATACATACATACATTGCAAGTTAAATAAAAGCTTTTAAAAACTTAGCTAATAAAGCGTTCATTCGAACCCGAATCCACATGTCAACGAAACGCATTGTCAGTCCAACTCTGTTTCATTGTTTCGCAAAACAGCCAATTTATTTCGTGACATCACAAGCTTTTGTTTCGCGACCAAACCTTTTTCAGGTAGTGAACCTTTGCGTGAAAAAAGGGGTGTCTTACGTAGGGAACTATAACGTCATCCGTACCTGAGAAGTATAATACTGTACCTCCATTTTTTATGATTTTAGGCTTTTAATGGTATGCTATTCAACTTTTTGAGCTCCATCGAGCCATAAAACTGTTGCTACATTTGTAAGTAAGTAAGTAAGTAAACGCTTTATTGTACACAAAAACAGTTAAAAAATACATCTATTACAATTAACATATAGGTACAAAGGCGAACTTATCCCTATAAGGGATCTCTTCCAGTTAACCTTTGAGCAGTTGAGTGAGTACGAGAAGAAGATAGACAAACTAACACCGTGTACAAAAAGGTATTAAAAATAATAAGACTACTAATAATTACACATATAAACTATTAATACATACATACATATATACATACATACATACATATATACATACATATATATAATGTAATATAAATATACACATAAATATAAATACATTGTAGATCCAATTCAGAAGTCATTGGAAAGCCATAACTTCTTAAGATTCGTCTTGAGTGATGCTACAGATGGAGACTTCCTAAGGGACAGTGGCAATTCGTTCCACAGCTTCACAGCGCTTACTGTGAAAGATTTGGCGTACGTACGCGTCTTGTTAGACGGTACAGCCAGAGTGAGATTGGCAGACGACCGCAAGCGGTGACCACTGCCATCGGCCATATATTTAAACCTTTCACTGAGGTAAGGAGGTGAAGCAGGGTTGTAGAGAACATTAAAAATTTGTCAAGGCAGCCGATTTCTTTAAATGTATTATTGACGTAAGATCGTGACGTACTACGACGCATTTCATGGTAAGTTTCTGGAGTAACAGTTAGAAGTTAAATTTTTAATATAGATGCACTGAAATATCAAATACGTTATAGCGTAACTTCAGACTATAGTATATTACTGCCGAGGCCGGGAAAAGTCAGTTCGTCCTTCAATAATACGAATCTGCGAACTGACATTCCCGCCGAGGCTTGTATAGTGCTTTTCTCCAAATATGCTTGGAAATAATCACCAATCTACATTTTAATTTAATGTATCAGTACCATGAAGTTCATTCGGTACTTATTTTTTTTAGGAATAGGAATAAAATTTCGGGTCCGAATCATATGTTTGATTTAAAACAAAATATATGAATAAGAATTAAATATATATGAAAACACAATAACAAAAAATATGCACATAGGTAATTATTAATTTTAGTTAAATTAACAACTTCTAAACACACTGTTTTTTTTTAGAAACCATACCATATTTATGGGTGGGTTATTTTGCACAATCTCTATTGTCCAAAATACATTTCGCATAACCGTTTTCGCACAATAATTTTTAGCCGAATGATACTATCGCATAATTATATACTTACCACAATTGTTGTGTCGTACAGTATTCATTTGGCACAATTTTTAATAGCAGAATACTAATATCGCCAACTTTTACTTCGCAGAATTTTATGTAGCACAATATAAGTTCCGCCGAATTTATTTCGGCATAATTGTACCATAGCATACCCACAGAACCGAATCGCTGCCAGAAAATTAGGTTAGGTTAGGTTGAAACTGCGTCCCTCACAGAATCGAAGGTAAGGCAGGTAAGTAAGGCAGGTCCGACTTGGCTTAGGTTAGGTACTACGACGAGCGAAGCGAGGAGAAGTGTTAGGTTGAACTGCGACCCTAACGAGCGAGCGAACCGAGCGAGCCGCGCAGGTCCGACTTGGCTTACGATTCCTAACATTACCAATTTCACCTTAAGGCAGATCCGACTTGGCTTAGGTTAGGTACGACGACGAGCGAAGCGAGGAGGAGTGTTAGGTTGAACTGCGACCCTAACGAGCGAGCGAACCGAGCGAGCCGCGCAGGTCCGACTTGGCTTACGATTCCTAACATTACCAATTTCACCTTAAGGCAGATCCGACTTGGCTTAGGTTAGGTACGACGACGAGCGAAGCGAGGAGGAGTGTTAGGTTGAACTGCGACCCTAACGAGCGAGCGAAGCGAGCGAGCCGCGCAGGTCCGACTTGGCTTACGATTCCTAACATTACCAATTTCACCTTATGGCAGATCCGACTTGGCTTAGGTTAGGTACGACGACGAGAGAAGCGAGGAGGAGTGTTAGGTTGAACCACGTCCCTAACGAGCGAGCAAAGCGAGCGAGCCGCGCAGGTCTGACTTGGCTTACGAACTTGACTGCGTGCCTCACAGAAACGAATCGCTGCCAGAAAACTAGGTTAGGTTAGGTTGAACCTGCGTGCCTCACAGAAACGAATCGCTGCCAGAAAACTAGATTAGGTTAGGTTGAAACTGCGTCCCCCACAAAACCGAAACTGATGGAGTAGGACAGTTAAAAAAACACAGAACATCTAGGAAATATTGAATAGAAATATTGTGACACATCAATAAAAATAATATTGTTGTACCAACACCCACGAGCTCCTACTAAAAATATATGAGGAATTAATGCTTTCTACATCATTACTATAACATAATTACACTCAAGGATGCAAACGGAATATTATGCCATATAAATTTCGGCGACACAATTATTCGACCATAGGAGTATTGTTCTAATCGACATTATGCCAATGTACTATTCTGCCAAAGAAACATGTGCGAAGTGATAGTATGCCAAGAAATTTAGGCAAAAAGCAATTGTGCGAAATGATGATTGTGCCAATGGTTGCTATGCGAAACGAAAATATGCCAATAAATTTTGTGCAACACATTAGTAACCCCATATTTATCATTCGGAGAAGATCATAAGTTCAAAATAACTTTTATATTGATTTGGACACAATCATTTCTGTTTTATTTTTTATTTGTTTACGTTTGGTACACTTATTAATTTTCAACTCACTCATTAAATATCATCATATTATTAAAATTAAAACTTTCGTGAGAAATCTCTAATAAATAACTAAGAATCATGAAAATAAATTAACCGCATATAAGATTATTATTTAAATTGTTTGTCCGTTATTCGAAATTTGTCGATATTTCAAATACATTGACAGTAGCAGAGCAAAAAAATGTTCAGTGCAAGAATTAAACGCAGAGAACAATTAAAAAGTTTATAATAGTTTTTATTTTTTAAATTTAGTGGACAATTGGCTGTATGGTGAATTATCAAAGTCTTTGAAAAAATTAAAGGTAAAAATGCAGTAACCGGCCAAATTAAGATTACCCTCATTTGTATGAGACGTTATAAACGGAAGGTGTGTTTTTTACTTAATCGTTTTATTTAAATAATATTGATTTCCCGGCTAAGGCCAATAATATATATATTTTTTTAATTTTCATTAACGCCTTCTAAATATAACGAACGATTTCGCGGTCCAGTTTTACTACATTAATGGGAACATTTCCAAGCAAGTTGGAGAAATAGTTATTTGTTATGCAAGGCTGCAAAGTTGTTATTTGGCGCGAGTGTTGAAATTGAAAGCTGAGCGAGCGAAGGAATCTAAGATTGAACCATGAGCGAAGCGAATGGTTCAAAGATAGATTCCTGAGCGTAGCGAGGCTTTCAAGACACGAGAAGCTAAATAATTTTGCAGCCATGCGGAACACACAACTTTTCACCTCACTACAGCGAGGAAAATGCAGAAAAACAATTAAAACATAAAAATAATCATATTTAATTTTGCCTTCTATTTAACACATTAAATTAAAAACATAACACACTCAAATCCTAACCAAATAAATACGAGAGAAGCACACATATTAAAAATAAAAAGTAATATGGCCGTAAATTGTATTATCGTCGTGTATATTTTATCGTTGAGTTTTTCTTAAGCACTGTTATATTATATTTGTATTTGAAAGTACTTGACTTGTACTTGGGAGAATGGCATTCTGGGAAGGATTAGTTGGCCACTCGGAAGTATTTTCCATAACACTTGTTTTGGAAGTTATTGGACGATGGGATCCGAACAAGATTATTTCGGCTTTATCTTCTTTAAAAACCCCAATAGTTTCGGTAAATTACTTATCGTCTCCAAATATTTATAACAAATCCTTTTTCGTTTTAATGCAGGCTTTTAGCATTGAATAAATACTCCAAATTGGGCTTAACTTTCTTGTTTTAGATATTTCTATAAAGTAAGACAACAGTATGTATTCTCCACAGAACAAATTTACGTTGTTTACGTGCATTGTGAAAACTTCCAACTTTTTAATTTTTTTTTTCTCGGGTGCGTTCAGAAATTACACTCTTATGTTCCAACTTTTATAACAAATAAATATTAAAATTTGTGTTGTATTTCATATATTTACTAGTCAAAATATGTAAATGAAACTGAAATACTTACTATTAATATATATATAAACATATTCAACATAAAATAAAGTGTAGATTGGTTATTCGAAGATTTATCGACTGATGAAATCAGTCACGCGTTGAAGGAGTCTTAAATATAAAAAAGTTACATGCACTACAGAGAATCAAAATCGTCGTGTTCGAAATTCAAATGACTTTTGCACGCTAGCGGATAAAATAGACTTTTGCACGCAGATTTCACCCTATAAACAGAGGTTTTCCGAGCGAGTGAGGTGAAAACAATATTGTGCCTCAAAACATCGCTGAATCTCGGCCGAGGGACGAGTTTATCAGAACACATATTTTTTTATGTGCAATGAATATTGCTAAGAATTAGAAGTTGATCTTGTTGAGTTCGTATATCGATGAAGATTTATATTGGCCGCCTAGATTTCTTAGATTTATGTTTCATAATTCAGGTATATGTCAATGTAGAACAAATTATTGATTCGTCGTCTTGTCAAGTTACTATGTGGTTGTAAATAATAAAATATTTATTATAATAAATGTGCATTTAAAACAAATTAAGTCTTTCGTCTATAAACTAGAGTCTGGCTAGCCAAATAATGTTGACAGATATTTCCTTGTGGTATTACCAATTGTCTATGATTTAAACAATTTAGTAGGTAGGTCCTCTATAAATGATTTTGATACTTTATGTACTAGTTCTAACATTCCGATCGAGTTGAAATTTGGCATAGTACTTATGGTTTTTTTTTTGTGACGGATTAATATGGTACTATCGAGCTAGGTCTTATTTATACTCCATTTAATATTTCGCGTTGTATATGGTTGGAATGTGTAAACATATGTGTTTGTCGTTGACTATGCTGTACATAGTGGTAGAAATTATGTGACCCGATTAAGAGTGCACGTCAATATATATTTAATCAAAAATATGTTCTAGTATTAAAACTATAATTCCTACTACACAAAGTGTTACCAGCCGCAGATTTTTTTAATTTTCCTCCAAAACTTTGAGTAATATTTCACTAGCCAGACTATATCAGATCTCACAGTTAACATCTTGAACTCGGATTACTAAATTTTAGAATAATGGACCATTTCGTAATTCATAATGATGGGATCAATTTTATTTTAATCCGTCCTCAAAGTTACAAAGACTCTATAATTTTGACACAAAATCGTCTCTCCTCCCAGATTTAGGAAACGGCACTTGGAGTGTTATGCTCGGGTGCGGAAATATGTAGGTGTCGACACGTCACAAATATTGGACGTGCCTTGGTTTTATTGGATATATCTAAGATATTGAGGAGATCTTCGTAAACCACTTCGCGATACGTTTTCTGTATCAGTCTTCGTTTAATTGTATCTCATGAATCAGGAGTATTACTCGAATGAGATATTTATAGGCCTTCAATGTTTTAACTATTGATTCTAAGCGCAGTATCACTATCATCATTATATTTTTATCACATTCCCCTTCTAAGAAAAGTCCTCCGATTTCCAACGTCCTCAATGAATGTCGATCTGGCGCCAGCAACAGCCAATGACAACATTCAACCGATCTTATTTCTCAATGATATCAAAATAGAAGTGTGTATCCCACAGTTGAGCAAAGGCTTCTCGATCAGATCTCCTGAAATCGAGAAGACCATTCGCTTCATCTAAGCGCAGTATCACTGTCATTATATGTTTGTTACATTCCCTTTCTAAGAAAAGATGGCGATCTTATGCCAGCAACAGCCAAAGACAGTAACAAGTATCAAAATAGAGTGTGTAGCACACAGCTGGGCAATGGCCTCTCGAATCAGATCTCCTGAAATCTAAAAGATCCTATGAACCTTTTGCTTCATCCAGTCTGCCAGGATCTCGAAAGTTTATCAGGAAATCGTCTCACCTTCGTCTTCATCTGCTCTGCCGTCACCACATAACAGGATATATCCTGTGATATCCACTTGGTAGATATATAAGCCCACCTGTCCAGAAGTAGGTTAGAAATTTTTAAAGAGTTGATTTATATTTCATTGACCTATTTCACTTACGCATAGTTTCTACACATTTAATGTTATTCTGGTAGCGTCAGGGCCGCAGGGAACGAATAATAATAGGGTGATTAAAAACAAACAAGCCCAGTTAACTGGGTGCTTAAAGTAACTTATTACATTTTAAATATTGACACCATAATGTGGGGTAGGATATTTAAATGATTCACAAAACATGCGTAAATTATAACAACGAGACATGCCGGATACTGATGTTACCTAAATAGTAAATATATTTCATTTGTTAGGTCTTAAACTTCAAATGAGTTAAATAACCTTAATTACTTACATAATCGCTGGTCAGCGGCTCTACCAAGTGTAAGTTTATTTTTTCATTTTAACGCAAAAAAAAATCTCAAAAGTTTTTATGACAATGTTATACTTATCACGATTATGGCCAACCTCCGATATAAAAAAAAACTCACATGAAGATAATGAATGCAGGTGCATATACAGCAGACACCTAAAGTCTGCAGGGTGATGAGATTTTTAAATAAACAGACGATAACTAATTGATAGTAACCACCAACGAAAAGAAAGAAATAAAGAATTTTCCTCACAACATATTCTCCAGTATTAAGTGTTATCCAATTACTGACAAAGCATGACCAAAAATTGTGTGTCATCAAGTCCAGACTTGATTGTTCGCCAACTATGTTATCGTGTGAAACAATTCTCGTTCAGGGGTCGACGGGGCCACATTTGTAATTCGAAAGGACAATGCAACATCCCCATTTTAGCATATCTGGGTATAACGGACATATTCCGATATTTGCTACTGCAGCAAGCAAATCGTTTTTATCTCCGTATAAAGCGAAATATAATTTTATTTGTGGCTAAGTTCAGATTTATATAGGTTAGTAGGCCCTATTTATTAGCATTTTTTTTGCCCAACCATGTGCCAAGTAATCTGTTGTCGCGAGTGCCGAGCACTGCGATGACGTCTAACATCGAATCATATTCACCGCTGGCAACCCTGCCAGGAAGTAGTACATCTATGGTGAGTAAACCAGATCTAGTCTATGGTAAACGAATCATATTCACCGCTGGCAACCCTGCCAGGAAGTAGTACATCTATGGTGATTAAACCAGATCTAGTCTATGGTAAACGAATCTGGAGGTCGGTAGTCGTTGCATTTCCGTTGTGACGGTTGGGATAGTAAATCGTGATTGTGAGGTGAACAAGGCGAGGCTCATCCTACGAAACTGGAGACCACAGGGGCTGGTTTCCCGAAAGCTGAGTATTCTCCACTTTATATAATCTACTCTATTCTTTCTATATCATGTCCATGTAACCGATTCATGACTTAATCCGCACATCCCGCCACTTGTTTCAATATCTGATATTAATGACCCTCTATGACAGACGAGACGAGGTGAGAGTACGTCGGCAGCCTTTCACGGCTTTAATGCCTTGGACGTTTCAATCCCAGGGAGCGGTGCACATGGGCCGCCCGTGCGGCCCTCGACGTTGAAACCCCCCGGGGTACAGGTGCATGGCAGCCTAAGCACGGCGTTAATGCCTCGGTCATTCAACCCTCCCTAGGGAACTGGTGCGCATCAGTAGTCTTCACAGCTTTACTGACGGTCTCAGGGAGACCACTGCTTTATTGACGGTCTCAGGGAGACCACTGCTTTACTGACGGTCTCAGGGAGACCACTGATTTACGGACAATGTGACAGTACAGAGTATCCACGACGTTACTGACCGATTCACACATGACCTAGACAGTTATTCTCTAACTGTGTTGTTGGCTTCCCAACTTATGTCTCTCATAGTCGCTCTAGTATCCCCATAGTAGACCCCATAGATCCCCCGAGATGCTCAGTGATAACGGTGATGTCAGAGATCACTTAAACCACAGGTGGTGTGCGGGATCCCCGCAGGCGTGACCTATCCTGCGACAGCAAGGGTGTGAGTGTGACTGGCCGTATCGAGGGCGAAAGGTGTGGGACCCGAAGGCATAGAACAGGAGATAAAGGTAAGATTCAAACATCTTTATCTCGATCCATCGCAACGCTTCTAATACTCATAATTTATTTACTTTACCACTGTATTTACATAACTCCCCATATAAAGAAGCGTTCGCGACATGGTGGAACGATGCTGGGATGTATGAATCTATGCCTAGACTAGCGATATGGGCCAAGAAATAGTCGATGTTGTTCTTTGAGCTTTCAGGACATACAAGGAATTTTATATTTCAGATTGCAACGGAATTGTTGAATAAATAATAGTGTATTTGATTAGTTAAGGTTAATTTCGGGTACAAAATAAGGTTAATATAAAGTTAATATAAGCTACGCAAGTATTTAGTTAGGCGTTAAAGAGAAACAATAATATAAGTTTATTTAAATTTATAAGCCACGGGTCGGCAAGTACTTTTAGGTAGGGTTCGGATAATGCTTGAGTTATATTAGAATAGGTAGGTACTAAGTTAGATTGGACCGATATATCGTATTTATTTATACTTGACATACAATACATTATTACATATTTGGCGGTCCGAGATTCAACCTTTCGCGGTCTGCACGCGATCCGCCTATTACCGACCGTTGTTATAAGCAATCGATTTGGTCACTGAAGAAATCGGATGCTGTTCAACTTATTAGAATAGAATAAAATAGAATAGTCTTTATTTCGTCATCACAGGTAACAATGGTGGTAAAATACGCAGCAATACCATGACGCACCTTTTGGCATACGAAATACATTATGATTCACTTAAAACTAATACAATCAATAGTAAAATTAATAATAATAAATATAAATGTCAATGTCAAAATAGGGTTACAATTCATTACAGTACATATTACACTTCTTATTTCTCAATATCAAGGTCAGCATCATTAAAATAATCATTAATAGAATAATAACACTTATCTGCGAGCATTCTTGAAAGCAATTGTTTGAATTTTTTATTGTCAGTATTTTTTAAAGTTGTAGGTAATTTATTATACAGTTTTGGAGACGTTTATTCGATTCATAATTATCGATACTGAGTAAATGGTAATTTTTCTAGAATAGCAACACCATAGTGGAAACCGGAACATCTCAAGAGTACGAATACTATACTTAATTCGACAAAATTACATATATTCAAGAAAATTTCAGCAAGACAAGCGTGAAAATTCTAATTACTTATTGGTATTACATAAAATGGATGCAATAGCATTTTTTATTTAAGTTAAAATTACGCGGGTTTACGAGTTCATTGTTTGCAGAGCGCTTGGTTGGTCAATATTGGTATCATTATTCGCCAGAACTATTTAACACACACCCAAAATGTTAAAATACATTTCTAAATCCGTTTCCATCTATTTAATAATTAATTAACTTGATTATAGACAAAAAACTAGCCATAGTTATAAATGCCGCTAATTTAATTTCACCTTAGGAACTAAAATTATGTAAACTTTATTTCCACCGTATAAGGCTTATTTTCCTATGACACAATATGACCACAGGAAATGGTTAGTGAGGTCTTGTTTACCTATGACGTTCTAGCGTTGCTCGTGCGCGTCGGTGAACCATTTTCGTTTACTACAAAGCCGAGTACAGCGAGAAAAGTATAAAAAACGAATCTTTGCTGCGGGGTAAGTTCTTTTTATTGTTTTAGATAAGGAAACGTATAGATTCGCCGTTCGAAAACGCGATTCAGATAAAGGTGTCACGCAAGAAAACAAATGAAATACGTAATACTTCGGAAACTTTCTACTACTCTAAAATTCCAGAGCGACCCACGTTCTACATTCAAACTTTTCATTGTTTTCTAGTTAGAATTCATCTTGTTCGTAGATAAATTGTCGATGCTAGTGAAGAAGAAGCGTCCCTCTATCATTAACTTACTCGTAGTTGGTCGTATAACGAATTTTGTTTGGTATCTATAGGCCGTTAGCCGTCACCTAGTTCGCCTACTTCCCACTAAGCCAGCGCGACGTCTGCCCGGTGTCATCTGAGGCGAGATCCTGTCTGTTTCACTGTAAGTATATAGTGTTTAATCTAGATTCACCCGACGTTCTGTTCAGACGAAGAGTTGCTTCATGTACCATGCCGGTGCCTGTTGCCCGTGCCCGACACGCCCTGTTCAAGGCTTCTTGTCACCTTGAATGTGTGAACGGTATTAATTCGATAAATTCATCGTTATTACTATGAGATTTGTGAGCACTTTCATGAAAAGAGTCGTTTGTTTGAGTATAATGGTGTACTTAATAGATTTGCCTTCGTTCTATTTACTTGTGAGATGAATTTAATAAATTTCTAGAAAACTAGTAGATTAAATTATTCATTTGTTTAGGAATTAACAAGTAACGTGTAGTGATTAATCAATTTTTAGCTCATCAACTTGAATATTATATATTGATTAGCTTATTGATTAGTATGCCCTTAAGTATAGAGAATCGTACTAGCTTTCCTATGAGTACTTCTACTGAATATCATATCAATCAATCTAACTTTCATCATAAGATTCATGCTATTATCGGAACGAAATCGTTTTCAATAGAGTAGTGAGTAAGTAATATTTCTTTTCTATTTCCATATTATTAATTTCTCACTTTGAATTAAAATTGAAGTGTGTGCTCAAACTAATAAAAATTGAACGACGAATCATTTAAGAATTTTAACTTCATTTTAATAATTTATGACCGAGTTATTATATCAAACATTGAGATTTATTTATTTTTTACTTGTGTAGAATTTTATGAATTTTAGGGAACTGCTTTGCTGTGTGTGATTGATATATATTTTGTGTTGATTCTTTACAAACCCATTTGACCCCTGCTTACCCTTATATTTTGTGTTTATTTGAACGGTTTATGTGTGAATTTACAGCGGCTACAGGTGATAGTGTTACCGATATCAACGCTTTACATGTATATGATCTTGACTATATAGGTTATAGGAATACAGGAGCTATATAATGAAATTTAAGCTTTGCAATTAATATAATATACCAAACTTGAAACTAAATTAGTTACACTTTGATTCTAAACATATGCATTCCTAAGTAAATATTTCTTAACCTTTTGACTTTGTCAGAACACACTTTGAAAATAAGTATAGATTTCTTTGAGAGTTATCATTATTACATTTCGGTAATTAGTATACAAGAATAGTGAATAAATACAGACATACCTACTTGATTTGCAATAGTGTAGGATAGTATATAACTTTATTGCTTTCATGAAGTCTCATATTTAGTAGGTCTTATGTTTAACTATATACGTATGGTACAATCATGACAACCTGTAAGGGTTATGCAGTCTACTTAGAACTGACTTATAACTATAAAACATTTTATTCAAAACTAAACAATTATCTTTAGTATTTATTATTTATTAAAATTTCATTAACGTTATAATAATACTTATTTATTTAAATATAGTCGGTGTTGATTCAACATGATGATCATAAGGGCTTATGACATAACAAATTTAAAAGTAAATTAATAGGACTTTAGTAGATAATGATAAAATTATTTATTCAATGGAAGGTTTCTTCAGTTACAGTTACAACATATGGATACTTTCAATCTGTGGTTACTTAACCTCATTCGTTTTGAAACAACCTATAGACCAATCCTATTAGTTATTTAGCTTCTTTAATTCCAAAATAGACTTATTGATGAGTTATTGTTGGAAGTCCTGTTAATATTTTAATTTTCTTGGAATATCAAGTTTCAACTTTGACTTTTTCACTTTTGAAACATCTAACTACCTACATTAAATTAATAAATAGGTTTGTTTACACAAATAATTAACAGTAAATCATCTATTTGGAACACAATTGCACAATTTTTCGATTTTATTAATATTATATTGACCTACCAAGAGCTGTCAACATATGATCTTGACCAACTTAATGTTGACCCTTTAGATTTAAGTAATTGTATGGCGCGAAGGTTTAAGTTATGCTAGACTTACACAATGCTTACGGAATGACTTTAATGAGAATTAATGCGTATGATATCTGCCTAAACGCTATATGCCTGCGACATATATAGTGAACGCTTTGTCTTTTAAATTGTTTTCTCTGGGTCATTGTACATTGAGCGATGTGCAATGTGGTATTACTATTTTGCTGTGTGTATATTCCAGGTCTGCACCCATCTTATTAAACAACATGGAGGAAGGCTTGAAAACTGCGCTTAGATTTACTGCTGACCATTTAGAACGTCTGTCAATTAAGGCGAGGGAGATAATTAATATCTCACCTGGTTCCCCTAAAGACGAATTTATCCTTGAAATGGAAATCGTTATCGCAAAGCTAGAGCTTGAATAGGATAAGGGCTGAAATGAATAACTACTTAGGATGGCTAATCAGCCTGATGCCGACGAGATCTCCAGGGTTTCTACCATACAGATGGAAGCCGAAGAAAATCTGCGTGAGCTGCAGGTGAGGATGAAAAGAGCACGCGCCACATCGAAGGAAGCTGCTATGCCTCTCTCGGGGAAACTACCTAAGCTGAGTTTACCGGAATTCTACGGAGATATTCTAACTTGGCACCAGTTTTGGGATCAATTCGTCTCCTTGGTCGACAGTATCATTGGTCGTCAGTAGTCTCGATATATGCTTAACTTTTTATGAATATTATTATGTTTTACAGGTATATTGTGAATAATACCTAATGGCTGAGACACTTTGATCAAAATTACGAAACGTCACTTTGCACTTCTCTATATTAAATTCTTTTAAATATTTATCTTTGAAAGCGAGAGGCATCACAGACACTTCAGCACCCGTGTTCACTTCAAATCGTACTTTTTGTTCATTTCCTATTTGGAGCTCGACTACATATGGTGGTATTTACTTACTCTATCAAACCTATACCTAAGTTTAATATTCTTCAAGTAAATCTTTTTCGTGTATGTCTGGGTTTTCAGATATATCTTCACACGTCATACCCAAAACATTAGTCTACTTATACTTGTTTTTTGAGCACAGTATATATATATATGTCCTTGTTGGCCACACTCAGAACAAAATTTACTTTTCAGCGTACAATCTTTTTTAATATGAGATCTTTCCCACAGCAGAAACACCCATTCTTGATATCTTTATTGTTAGTTGCTTTTGAAACTGTAATCTTCGACTTTGGAGACAGGCAGTTGACAAGCTGAAGCGGAGTCACGATCCTCAGTAATGAGGGAGCGATGGAGAAGAAGAAGAATCTTCAACTTCACTTTAGTTTTCGGCTTGATGTAGGAAATGCTGCTGGTGTCCCCTTCACCATTTGAGTGCTGGAAGGCTATTTCCACAGTTCTAGCTAGTTGTACCATGTTTTCTAATTTTATGTCATGCGCTTGTTTCATTAGTTCAAATAGTATTGAATGTACAAATAGTGTGGAATGTACCCCTTCAGTTAATTTTCCTTTATTTGATCCTTCTCATCCTTAAACCGGCATTTTCTGGCGAGCTTCTTCAATACGAACCCATAATCTTCGATAGACTCTGAAAGTAAGTTGATTTCTGCTTCTAAACTCAGCTCTGTCCAACAACGGCGTCTGGGTTTGTGTACTTTGCCGTAACTTCTATTGTTTGAAACTTAAGGTGTTGGGTTTTGCCGAATCACATAAGAATTTCAGGGTTTCGAACACTTTAGGTGTTAGTTTGGTTATAAGTAACGGAACTTTTTTTTTTCTTCAGGTATATCGTTTAACAGGTTCAAAGATTCCAACTGTTGTTAGAAAACGTCTTAATTTTGGCCTTCAAACTGCTTAATTTCAAAACAGGAACTCATTGTTTTCTTTTTTTCACACCCGATGAGTCTATTTTAGGTTGCCTTACTTCTTTATTCTGGTAACAATCACTAAGTATTTTTCTTGAGCCGTCAGCTGTCGGATTGAGCGGAGTCTGCAAACCTTCGTCTTGAATTATTTTTATTGAACTTTCTTTTGCACACCGGTAAATAAAAGTTATTTTTCCTTGTTTGATTAAACAAATAATTTCCGCATCTGTCAATTCTTTTTCCAAGTTGCCTGCACCGTCATCTGTCATGCTAACGTTTCATTTCACGTTTGGCAAATGTCTTGGAACACTATTCCGCGGGTAACCTCAAACTTCAACTTAAATGCCACTGTTACTCCGGTGTCCTTCGTATTAAGGATAATTAATTTCTTACTTTTGAGAAGTATTTTGCTCCTGATTAATATATTGGTGCACGGTGTTGTCCGAATGGCCTCGTCGCCAATGTCGTATCTTGAATAGAACTGCTATTTATAATGATATTAATTTATTGGAAACTATGTTATCCGTACACAAATCACTGAGGTAGAAGAACGATTCGTTCTACGCAAGAGTATACTACAAATACAAAACAAGAGTTTCTACAAATGTCTATGAACTTAAGGGACTGGAGCTCCAATTCACGTGACTTCATAGAGCAGGTGCCAGCCAGCAGTCAAGATAAAATAGTTAAGATACTCGGACTGGACTGGAACTTAGAATCAGATACACTTCACTTATGACTACAGGAACGTGAGTACCCTAGGACGAAGAGATGGATTGATATACAGAAAGAACTTAAGAACTTAAGACACCTGTGTTCCCCGGTGCTGTGTAGGGAACCTTCGACAGAAGAACTATTCCATCCATTGCTTTACAGACTCTTCAACTAAAGCATATGCAGCGGTTGTCTACATAGTGCAGGGTAATCAGAGAAGCTTCGTTATAGGAAAATCAAGACTGGTACCGATTAAAGATCAGGATGATCTGAAGATCCCAAGATTAGAGCTCATCGCATCTCTTATAGGTCATCGTTTAATCCAGTACGTCAAGAAGTCACTACAAGGCGAAATAACTGAACAGATCCTCTGGACGGACAGTCAGATCGTGATCGGTTGGTACTACTCAGATAAGCTCTTAACACCGTTCGTATCAAGGAGAATACAGGAAATGAAGAAAAACAAACAACTAAAGGTACGATATGTTCCGACCGATTTAAACCTAGCGGACGTGGCTACCAGGCTCGCACAACCAAAGGAGGAATTGGAGAAATGGTTGGCAGGACCCGAGTTCTTATCGAAAGACTTAGTAGAATGGCCTGTCAGTCCGTCAAGTAACATTTTCTTTTGGTTGGGGAGGGTCTGTCGAGTACTCCAATGGAAATAGATCTTAACGACAGAGAGATACAGGATGAAGCTGGTAGCTTAAGTATTGGATCCGAAGAAACGATACATAAAGACGACAGTTCAAGAACTAGACCCAAAGAAGGGACGCACGAAGACATCGGCATCATATATACAAAGGTATCCGAGATCAAAGAAATACAAGCTAAGTACTTTCCCGAAGAATTGAACATATACTTAGGCCTTCTGATTTCATCGCTATGGGAAGAACCATAATAACAGACACCAGGAGTGATGGATCCTTACCTCTAGAAACACAGACGAAGAGCGATCTAGTACGAAGCTGGAAGAAAGGTATCAGCGTACTGGAAGAGTTTAAGAGAATGTTCATAGATCGCTACCTTTTGAGCCTGAGAGAACGGTATTCACACTCTCCTAAACAACCTTGGTGCACATCCAAGCTTGCCAAGGCCAAGTAGTACAAATTAAAGCAGATAACAAAAATAGGCAAGACTGGAAAGTAGGGAAAATTGTCTCTCTTGAGAAAGGGAGCGACAATCACGTCAAAATAGGGAATAAACTATATACTCGTTCTCTAGCACATTTGTATCCTTTAGAGGTAGAAGATGTGTCAGACAAAGAAGCTGCTGCATCGGTAGTGAATAAAGAAGACTCAAGAGGAGTTCTTGAAGATTCACGAACTTTAGATATCGACATTGAAGTCGATGAGTTGGGCGATATGCCTTTTAATGATGAAGGGGATAAGGAAATTTTACACAATACAGAAAGTATTGATGAAGAGTGTACTCTAGAGAGAGTCACCTCGCCTAATTATATTGAGACAGACAGTGGGTTAAATGCTGATGATGACACTGGCGCAACTCCTCGACCGCGGCAGCAAAGGGATGCTGCCATCAGAGCTCGGGAGAAGATCCGGCAGTGGACACAATCCCTATACTCTCTTCTGCCGGCCGTCGGGAGTGTCGCGAGTGCCGAGCACTGCGATGACGTCTAACATCGAATCATATTCACCGCTGGAAACCCTGCCAGGAAGTAGTACATCTATGGTGAGTAAACCAGATCTAGTCTATGGTAAACGAATCATATTCACCGCTGGCAACCCTGCCAGGAAGTAGTACATCTATGGTGATTAAACCAGATCTAGTCTATGGTAAACGAATCTGGAGGTCGGTAGTCGTTGCATTTCCGTTGTGACGGTTGGGATAGTAAATCGTGATTGTGAGGTGAACAAGGCGAGGCTCATCCTACGAAACTGGAGACCACAGGGGCTGGTTTCCCGAAAGCTGAGTATTCTCCACTTTATATAATCTACTCTATTCTTTCTATATCATGTCCATGTAACCGATTCATGACTTAATCCGCACATCCCGCCACTTGTTTCAATATCTGATATTAATGACCCTCTATGACAGACGAGACGAGGTGAGAGTACGTCGGCAGCCTTTCACGGCTTTAATGCCTTGGACGTTTCAATCCCAGGGAGCGGTGCACATGGGCCGCCCGTGCGGCCCTCGACGTTGAAACCCCCCGGGGTACAGGTGCATGGCAGCCTAAGCACGGCGTTAATGCCTCGGTCATTCAACCCTCCCTAGGGAACTGGTGCGCATCAGTAGTCTTCACAGCTTTACTGACGGTCTCAGGGAGACCACTGCTTTATTGACGGTCTCAGGGAGACCACTGCTTTACTGACGGTCTCAGGGAGACCACTGATTTACGGACAATGTGACAGTACAGAGTATCCACGACGTTACTGACCGATTCACACATGACCTAGACAGTTATTCTCTAACTGTGTTGTTGGCTTCCCAACTTATGTCTCTCATAGTCGCTCTAGTATCCCCATAATAGACCCCATAGATCCCCCGAGATGCTCAGTGATAACGGTGATGTCAGAGATCACTTAAACCACAGGTGGTGTGCGGGATCCCCGCAGGCGTGACCTATCCTGCGACAGCAAGGGTGTGAGTGTGACTGGCCGTATCGAGGGCGAAAGGTGTGGGACCCGAAGGCATAGAACAGGAGATAAAGGTAAGATTCAAACATCTTTATCTCGATCCATCGCAACGCTTCTAATACTCATAATTTATTTACTTTACCACTGTAGTTACATAACTCCCCATATAAAGAAGCGTTCGCGACATCTGTATCTATTGGTCACGTCTCCTATTCGTGCTTTTAGCTATACCTATATAATTCGCCATCTCATCATCAGTCGGTCTGGTTACGCAGTTTGCAGTCACGGTCGAGATGAGAAAGAGAATGACCTAATGCTATTTTTAATAGACACATCATGAATGTAGACTTAAAGTGGCGATATCTTGGACACATGTTGTTTGAAACGTTGTTTTAATCCCCGGGCCGCCTGGGTCACATTTGCATCGCCCAGCCCCACTAAGACAAATCCAATAGGGCCGTGGTCGTGAATTGAATAAATATTACCTTTAACGTGCAAAATGGCATCCCATTGTGCCCTAATTAAGATACGCTTCGTTATCGGGTTAGTGGGAGTTTGGAGACGAATACATTATTGACAATTGGAATTGTTTTATTATTAGATTACCTATAGGTACTTAATTTCCAACAGACGTGGTTTAGTTGTTCTTATATTTGTCTGTCAGAGTCTTAACAGAGCGAGAGTTTTTACAAGCTTTTATTTAGCTTCACCTGTTTGTCTGTGATAATATTTTGCAAATTCAAGACCCACATATTGCAATAAGGTTGCAATAAGGTTTATATTCATACATAAATGTACCTACAGTTACCGATGTCTTCGAGGATAAGACCTGAACCTAGTCTTAAGTTATCAAACTGTGCTATCGTTTAAAGTTCTTTTAGGAATTGTCAGTTGGGAGCATTTTGCAGAGGGTTCTATGAGCACATTTTCGTTGCAAACTGTGTCAAACATGTTTTTGTAGAGTTTCGAAACTCGCACGAGAGACTTAATTATGTTAACAACTCGTTACCTACGGTGTAGATAACTTCTTGGAAAACAGTAGGTTGTGTTGCCAAAATACATATCATAGGTAGGTCTAAGTACTTCAATGTAAACTATAATTATGGAAAAACAAATAGGTAAATCGCCAATAATTGGCCACCGTTCAATAACTGGCCACCTCAAACTAAAAATGCACTCTGTTCACCTATAAATATAATTCATTTTGGTATAAGCTGTTAATAACTGGCCGCCCTTCAATAACTGGCCACGATATAATAAAATGAATTCAGTTTGTAGGTGAACAGAGTTCATTTTTAGTTTGAGGTGGCCAGTTATTGAACGGTGGCCAATTATTGGCGATTTACCTATGTACCGAACTGACTGCATTGAAAGGAGTTTGGTTAGAAAAGAGAAGATTGGATGGTAATTGCAAGAAGGCGATTGTACAAAAAAATATCTGTGGGTAATGACTATGATGGTCGCGTTAATCGAGCGATAAATAAATGATAAAATATCCGTCACTTTCAAATCCAAGCTGTTGGAAAATTTCTATAGACGACTCTAAAGGTTCATAGCGACCGTGACATACTACCGCGACCAGCGCCCGCGACCTGTATGGATTATGTTATGTCACGCAACCCGGTCGCTTGAAACCGTCGGTGTTCCAAAGTAATCCATACAAAGCAGTGGGTCGCGGTCGCCGGTTCCCTTCATGTGTCGCGGTCGCGCGTCTTGGTCGCTAAAAACCGCATGCTACCGTAATCGACAATAATTATAATCGCGCCATTGTGCTATATGCACGCGACCCAACCTAATTGGAAATAACGTTTGTACTATTTAAATGGCAAAACAAAAGAACTCATTTGAAAACACAGCAAAATCAGAAGCTATGCTAACTATTTGGAATAGATAAAAGTAGTTTACAAATACTGTCTAAAGCATAACATTTTTATTTCACAATGTTTTTCACAATTCCCTTCTGCACAATTAGAGAATACAGCGTCTCTATTCGAATGTTTGTTGATATCGAATTGTACTGTTTGTATCTTCCTCGCACTTGTTAGAAATTTTCTAAACTGAGTGCAATTTTCGCGAAGTATTCGAATGGTCGTCGAAAGCTGAATCAGGGCTTATCGATTGATTTCTTTTTTGAACTCATGTCTCTCTACTACCCTGATTTCAAATGTGCACTTTATTTCTACATGACCAAGTTTTTTATTGCATTGTTCCTTTGAATGTTAAAAGTGGTTGCGAGGGTTAGTGG
The DNA here is from genome assembly GCA_905147355.2 of Apotomis turbidana. NCBI lineage: Eukaryota > Metazoa > Arthropoda > Insecta > Lepidoptera > Tortricidae > Apotomis > Apotomis turbidana. The sequence goes on along the minus strand of LR990288.1, from coordinate 19,669,595 downwards.
TCGTTATTCGAGTCACCCGTCGTGAACGCCCGATCGATTTGCCTACACAGACACATTTGGAATATGGCCAAGTGTTATTGCATAGAATTGTGGGGCAAAATCGTATGCTATGACGATTCCACGCGCGTTATGTTATGAAACTATATGGAGCCACAACGGGCGAAATGAAAGCAGGAATAGAAACGGCATTTATTGAATTTGCATTACGTATATGGGGTTTGGAATGAGCGTAGGTAATATAGGTAAATTAAAGTTTGGTTGCCATTTAGCATATTGCGATAAAATTTGATTTACTGCCCACAGTTGTGCCGATATTAATTTAATTAGAGTCAGTAATTCAATTATGATGTACGATATATTAACCGACTGTTGTTATTGTTTTCATTTTAAGGCAAATCATTCCGTAATTAGTCTCTACAGTGACTTTATTGGTACCCGCCTCAGAGGGAGTATATTATTTTGAAGGGACCCATGTTTTATGGATTAATTTTAGATCTTACTCCAGTTCGGATAAGTGAAACTTCGAGGAAAACAAACTTTCGCTACGATGCTGACAGTTGAAATGAATCGATCAAAGATGTGTAACCAAATCTAAAAAGTTATGAAAGACGCCTGTTTTGAATTGTAGTTCTACAAAGTAAGCAACTGCTCTTCATACAAATCGTTTACGCTATCGCCATGGTATAAGAAAACAAGGTATGGCATTCCGGAATGACAGGCCAGACTTGTGACGTCATCACGCTATGATTGGTTGGACGGTTCTGTCAATCCGTTTCTGTGTTGCCAGTGGTAAATCTGAATATTCCCCGATTTTCTGTTACCTGTATGAATTTCATGAAATCGTGAGTGTTTAAAATAAATTATTACGACAAAATAACATTTATTCAAAGAGCATGACTACTGTAATGCGCTTTTATTTTGTACGACTTAATGAGTGACGTAGAAATGCTGACTTGCTGGTGTGCCATACCTTGTTTTCTTATACCATGGCCACATAACAGATAGGTACAGAAATCAATCTACATAAAGCCTGACCAGAAATATATGAGGATTGTGAAGAGGCCGCAATTTATAAGATTTACATGGCAACAATTTTGCAACCAATCGCAACCCACTATAATGACATTAGTTTTAAATACCTGTCAGTTCCACTATGTTATCCTCGTAATATCATTTTAATGGAATGCACTCTTTTCCTGACTGTTTTTCGTGTAGTATTATATTATTTCCATGTATTTTACATTGAAGTACATGTGTACACTTTATTTATAATCTTACGTTGACAATTGTGAATGGTTTTCGGCATTTTCTTTGGATAATTTTAAATATTTGTCTTTTAAAGAAATCACCGCCTCGCGCAACTCTCAAGGTAAAAAACGATCGACAACGGCTGTATGAAACGGAGGTGAATTTTTTACCTATCTAAGTTTGAAAGAACGTTGAAACCTACAAAGCATTAGATAATTGGCGAAAGTCGAATTTAGGCGGGTTGTACTTCAGCCGCCATTTTTGTCCGCCAATGCCATGTTAGATGACGTTTCTAATTTTGTTGTTGTTGCTTCTGTCAAGGTTCTGCGATCTTTTCAAATAATTCAAATTTCACAAATAATCTAATAATTTGCATTCTTTGGGTGTAGTGGTCGTCTAGAAGATACACAAGACAATCACAATTGCAAAAATGAGTGGATTGAAAAGGAAAAAGTGCGAAATATGCAGAATGAAAACGTGTCGAATGGACGATCAAAAAAGACTATTCATGGCAAGATTTCCACCGTTCGAAGATCGGTAAGTAAAAAATATAATTAATTACTGCGTGTTATAACCATGTTAATCGTAAGTTTCATTGAAAACTTGGTATTTCGGGTAAAATAATACATACCCTTATATGTATGTAAACAATAGTGCTGTATGTAAGTTCTATCGATAATTTTCATTTGAAGTGAAAAATACCTGGGAAAACACGGAATATCTTTATTCAAGCAAAAGCCTATTAGTATGTGTACTTATACAAAAGTGTGCACTTGAATACAGCTGTTAAAGCCGTCTCAGATGAGAGGATAAGACATTATTATCACTACTTTTTATGCCAGTTTGAGTTAGATTATGGTCACAGAAATATTTTACGAAAAATCTTCAATGGACTATGAATGGTACGGTTTCATCTGGACAAACAGATACATTTTTACTCTGTAATTTTCTGTCTAGCCTGTATTATTTGTGTTGCAGAACTTCCAACCTGGAGCACAGACTGGAGTGATGAAACGGCTTTTTTCGTCTATGTTTATTAGCAAGCCAAGCAAAGTTTGAACGAAATAAAATTATTTGCACACTTTTGTTTTTTTTTTATGAAGTCAGTAACCTAAAGTAAACCAAATTTTTACATTGAAGCGAAATATTTAATGATTTAAATTACCGGAAAGCCGTTGGAGACGCGGGTGCGAATGCGAACCCCGCCTGAACCATTTTTTTTAAATACCGATATCGATATGGATAATTCGATAATTTGTGTAACATGTGACATCCCTATTTTGTTCTTGATGTTGGCATTATGGCATGAGTTGACACTGACACTGATATTGTTTGCGGCTTCATATTGGCAGTATGTTTCGCCCCCGTTTCATACTAATGCGAGTTCACGCTTTTTGTATGGCACTCCCGTCTCTTGAAACGTAGTGATTACATACTCTTTGGAAATCACCACGAATGTCATTGACATTGTTGACAAACCATCATAAAATCATTGCCAGTGTAAGAAATTAGTTCCAGTGAAATTCCGCAATATGGCGCATCCTCATATATTTCTGGTCAGGCTTTACAAGCGCGCTCGAGCAAACGCACACATAGACATTTCTCACAGACACGTCAAGCGGATGGCACTCGCGCTCGCGCTGGTCAGAACTGGTCCGAGATATGTAACTATCTGCAATGTTTTGTGCCATGGCTATCGCTAGCGAGTACGGTGACGTGCACACACGGTAAGGGTAAGCTGCGTAACGCGTAGGTACTTACGTTTTCCACATCAATCGCTGAACAAGCCGGCTGGTGACTCACCAGCTTGCAATCAAGACGTTGATACAGCCCGAGTGAAACTTTATATTGCTGGGATATCGTCACTTCACGACCTCTTTTCGATCTGATAAAGGCGATTAGATCAGCGTGGATACAATAAAGTACAACTGAAGGTTGGACAAATACAACTGAAGACACAATGACATATAACTGAAAATAGGCACATGTTTGCTTAAATCTGTCTAATTCTATTGATACCTAAAAAATCCTGATTTCTTCACTGACTTACAGATGATCATCAAAATTATAGGGTAGGTACTTCCTAATGTCCTAGAAAGCTGAAATTTGGTATGTAAACTGGTATTAGTATACAAACAACAATAAAAAATCTAAAACTTGGTATTTAAATCCCCCAAGCCCAGTATTTTAACTAAGGTTTGTGAAGTTAGGCCTTGTAAAGTTAGGGCGTGTAGAGTCAAAAGCTTGGCTCTACATGAGATCTGATAACTTTTTGACAGTGCGAGTCAAATGATCTCGTCTTTGCATCATTTTACATGAAAATGTTTTTTGGTGTGTAATATTTTACTGCGGGCTCTTCATTTGGACGTTAAAATATATCTTATTGTTAAATATACGTTGCTGGACATGGTCTTTTCCGATTAAAAAATGGTTTAAACTTACGTACTTATAAATGTCAGAAACGGTCCGACATGTTTCTCACAGTACGGATAGAGCTCTTCATCAGGGATAGCAATCCTTGCTGTTGAATTCGAATTCCAATCTGAAAGCTCACGGAATGTATATAATATTGATAATTATTTATCAATTGTGCGGCCGAAGTTGTCGCTCTCGTATCGGTTTGCCAATACATCTTCGGAATTGCCACACTTTATTAATAGATACAAAAGTATAGTGATGATAATAAAGCATTGTATTGTCATCATGCTCTGGTTATTAATTTAAGTTTCTTACAAAGCTCTCAAACGAGGTAACTGGGCTGTAGGTACGAGCTTATAACTGTGTTAAAAGTTAGAACACTTAAATCAGTCTAGCCTTCTTCACAATGTTTCGCAAACTGAGTGGAACTTTGGCGCGGCGCCAAATGTGTTACGGCACCGTTCTCGCAAATTATCATATTACAGCATACGTACTTATATCGTTTGTATAGTTGAAATGTGTTTTTTTTACGTGTGAGTCATCATCATCAACCGATAGATGTCCACATGCTGGACATGCCTCCCCCAAACTGGTCCACAACGATCGGTTGTGCGCCGCACTGATCAAACTCCGCCGATCCTAACCAGGTCGTTGGTCCACTTTATTGGGGGTCTTCCCACGCTGCATCATCCGGTACGTGATAGCCACTCAAGAACCTTTGTGCGATAACGGCCGTCGGTTCTGCCCCTCTTGAAATGTCTCTAAGGAAGGCTACTGGAAATTTCTGGTTCAGAACGTGTTGCCCCGAAATGACTCAAGACACTGCTTCTAAAGACCATCAAGATACATATAACATGATTCTCATGATATAGTAAATGTCTCTTTAACTGGTAAAATACAATATTTATATCGTAGACAAACATGATAATTATATTTTAACTTAACTTAATTATGTGTTGTTTAGTTTTTTTTTAAACGTGCCTTGAATAATATCGGTATTCGGACTTTGTGTGGGAGTACCTACTATACTACAAACTCACTAACAAGAATGTCTCAGTGCCACAGGAGTGATCTCTATGTTGTTTAGTGGAACAAGAAATTCGGTCCAAATACGTAGGTACAGTGTACTTATGTCTTAAATAATGTAATGAACCATCGCAGAACCACTTATATCTTATTACCAGTTACCACCAACAAAATAAGCAGAAGCATGACCCAAATAAGATAAGAACAATGGCCTCGTGATGATATTATTACGTCTACGTCTAGGCAGGAATATTTACCTACATTTATTTTAGCAGATAAAGATACTTATTAAGTACTACTCTGATCTCCGTAAGTAATGCGACCTCTCCTAAATTGTAGCACTTAAGCTGTACGGAAAGTTATGTGAATAGAATTGTTTACGTTTACTTGGGCATTTTTTAATATATTGCATTTGCGTTGTATATAAATGCACGATTCGATATGGATTTGGGGTTTCATTGCATCAAAATGGCTGCGCCAACTCACTGTTAACTATAGTTTACTGAATATGTTCTGTCTTAAGGCAGAACTATTTTTCGAATATTTCATTTCGTCGAATTTTCACTTAGCAGAATTATTGCATATATCATCCTGTGCACATTAGATTAAGTTATGTTTGTTTTATTTTATTACAATCCCAAATAGTTTACGGTTTCAGAAAAAAATGTTTTCTATGAAATGACACTTCTGCGTAATAAATAAAATAAATATAAATAAGAATTAAGGGACAATCATACAAATCGACCTAGTCCCAAACTAAGCAAAGCTTGTACTATGGGTACTAGACGACGATATACATTATATATAAATACATATATAGATAACATCCATGACCCAAGAACAAATATTTTGCACAAATATTTGCCCCGGCCGGGATTCGAACCCGGGACCGCCGACTCAGTAGGCAGGTGTCTACCAACCGAGCCAAACGCGTCGTCAAATAAAACATTCGAGGAAAAATAATGATAATTCGGCAAAAAACAGACATATCTGACACTGGTATTTGTAAAAGTTTCCGTCAAAAATGACATTTTAGCGGCAAGCTTTTATAGCCGACTGTACTTTTCTTTGGATATTCATCAAATGCTCACTGAGACAATTCTATAAAGAGCCCAAGCTCGGTAGGATTGCTTTTTCTATTATAGAGTTCCTATGGCCACCTTCCGGCTCCATCATCAGATCAGCCCCATGGGACCATATTATTGTATTGTCATCAAAGTTAAGTAAGTATGCAAAATTTCAGCTCAATCGGTTGACGATATCTGCTTGAAAATTGAGTTGCAAGATTTCACCCGAACATTCATTACTTTAAACATACCATGCAAGGTAAATAAAAGCTTGTAAAAATACTTCTTACTCGATATAGTAAAGCGAAAAAGAGGTTTAAAAAAAATTACAACTTAACTGTGATATTTATATACAACTAGTTGCGCCGTGCGGTGTTACCCGCTTATCCCACGGGAACACAAATATTTTTGGGATAAAAAGTAGCCTATGTTTTAATCCAAGGTGTCAACTACCTTCACACTAAAATTTATCAATATTGATCCAGCAGTTTGAGCGTGAAGAGACAAATTTTCGCCTTAATAATTTTAGTATGATTATGGCCGATAAAGCTGTCTGAAACATCCTTGTATTACCCATCCTTACACGTGGAAAAGGTCACATACCAAAGCTAGAGTATTAATAAAACCAGACCTTTCCTCCCTAATCCGGCGTACCTTGTGGCAACGATGAAATTTCTTCACGAAATAGGATTAAACGTACCAATAATTTTCCACCTCACCCGATTCTCATAATACGTTCAAGAATCTCAACAGTGCTGCAGTGCAAAAGAGACGAATGGTCGGGCTTTAATAAAAGACTTCTATATAGGAATTGACGAAAATATGACTTCGCGAGAAATCCACTTATTACCACTTTATTGAATTTCCTGACATTTCACTTCGCGAAGGAGATTCCGGGGGAAACCTTTCCATGTCAATAAAGATGTTATATTCACATAAAGTTCGGGTTTTGATAAAACTGATCAACGTATATTGCCTTGTATATTTATCCTCGGAGTACCTAAATACGATGGCAAAGTTGAAGACGTCAATACCTGGCTTAACAGGCATTTTATTGACCATCAAAGTTAAGCTCACAACATCCTATATATCATCGCGCATAGTTCGTTCTTGATAAATTTAGACACGTGAATTAATGGTTCATATTCAAGATCACAGTTCAAACTATATGGGTCCGTCAAGCGAATAGTCAATTTGACACTAAGAAAACCTATTAGGCTTGGCTACTAATATGCCATATATGTCTTATGCGTTGAAGCATAGAATTTCGTATCGGTAACCCAACATCGTAAGGAGACCACTACTAGACCACACTGCATGGTACGTCGAAGTAGATGTGCTAGCCTTGCTGAATACACATAGTTGGAGATCGCGCTAAGTTTATGGAACGATCGAATACACCATGTTGTTAAAAGTTTCACTAGAATCGCTAGTCTTTGTGGGAACTCCAACTTTTATCAATCAAGGCAACTTCCGCATATACATGGCAGAGCGCTATAATGATTGAAGGCAGGAAGTTCTTCAATTTACTTTGAAAAAGTTATTCGGGACATTGATCATCCAGAGTATTACTTTAATGGGGTCTCCTTTACACTTAGGAGTAGCGTTATCGCCTTGAGAAAGTTTAATCGACCTTTAAAAATCCTTTGTTTGTAGAGGAACCGCTTTAGGCATTTTATTGAGCTCACAAAGGCGGCTGAGGGACCCTTTCGATGGCGATATAAAAAACTTTGTAATAAACGCGAGGTGGAGTCGAAATTTTCCATTGTTGCCAAGGGATACTTTCAATTACTTTTTTGTAAGGAAAATCAGTGGGAGTTACAACGATACCCCTGTTCCCTAATTAAAGTTTTTGTTTCAATCGTCAAGTTTGCTCTATTAACCGAGTCCTTTTTAAAGAAAATACTTAAAACGAATTTCACATCTTGCTCCTTAGAAATTCTATTCAACTATTATCTAAAAACCATTATTAATATAAAATATCTCTAATGGAAATTAATATTATATTGTTATTGGCTTATCAAGTAGTTTAGTAAGTAGTGATTAATTAGGATAGCTGTATTATGATATTTTATGACCCCAAAACGCTTGTTATTGTCGGGTGAATAATCAGCGTTCGTAAGGCGTTTTTTTTTCATCGTTCCGATCCCATTTCTGTAAATATTGTTAAAATAGATGATTGTTGGAAGTCGGTTTTTTTATGCATCCCGAAGCCACTTCCGAGTGCGATCCTAGTTATCATAATTAAAACAACTGGCTGTTTCGTTGCGGTAATAGTGAAAAGGGCATGACGCTAGAACAGTGCGGTTAGAACGCTCGGAGAGTCACATGTCGATTCAATATTTTCAACTCACTGTACTGCTTATGATTAGACCCGAAAGTTCATAGTAACCAAAAAAGGAAAAACATTACCCAGTAATATTCACACATTCCAGTGCTTGCATAAGTTGAAGGTATTGTACGAGTATTTCTCTGTTAGCGGCTTAGCAAAACATCGTTGACAAGTCTTTTACAGGACTATAACGTTGCTTTATTCCTTTGACTTGATTAAACGGACAGGCTGTAATCCGACACAAGCCAACAAACAGAGTATTTGCTATGAGCAAATGCGAAATTTCCGCAGGAAAACATAAATAAAATCTCGAAGAGCAAAAATACGCTACAAATAAAATTGTCGACGTATTTTTACGCACGGATACCCTACTTTAGTCTTATTTTAAATATTACAATACGATTCTGCTATCTAGGTGAGGGAAGGGCGCATTTTGGGTGAGGTAATACAAACTTTCTTTCAAAGAATCTCAAATCACTTCGCAAATATTCTCTAGAGACTTTCCTTTAGATACAATAATCTTTTATCGCCATCCATTGTGTAATGTACCTACCCATTGTGTAGCTAGTATTAGGTAAGTGTATGTATATAGTATCGCAAGTGTAGTGACTTCAACCCAGTTAAAGCCTATCTGAAATTCACCTTTGTTTGCGGAAGCCGAGATTAGAAAGTACCTACTAAGTATATTATTTTAGAATAACTATGAAATCTTTTTCAGTTACCTAATGATGGATATACTGAAAAAATATAAATATATTTATGTTAACTGCGTATTACGAGTATATTAATTATTGTATTAAGCGGTTTACACTCACGTGAAATAAAAAATAATTAAATATGTCTCACGAAAGTTTTAATAAAATTACGAGTATATTATTTATTTATTTAATATGTATATATGTATGTATGTATGTATGTAAACGCTTTATTGTACACAACAAGTGGTTATAAATACATTGATAACAAATGAAATATGTACAAAGGCGAACTTATCCCTATTAGGGATCTCTTCCAGTTAACCTTTGAGCAATTGAAGGAATGGGTATACGAAGAAAATAGGCAAACTACACTGCGTACAACCAAGATATCTATATTATACTTAATAAAACTATAATAAGTACATAAACTAAGTAAGTAATAATACACATATATTTGTACTATTTATAAGATATATATTATATATACATATACATATATCTACATATAATACATATAAATGCGTAAATAAATATAGTATTCAATGAATTCACACGTCATCGGACAGCCACAATTTCTTCAAGTTAATCTTAAGTGATGCAACAGATGGAGACTTCCTAAGGGACAAAGGCAACCCATTCCACAACTTCACTGCGCTTACCGTGAAAGACTTGCTATAGGTACGCGTCTTATTAGACGGTACAGCCAGAGTGAGATTGGCGCTAGACCGCAAGCGGTGACCACTGCCATCAGCCATATACGAAAATCTCTCACTAAGGTAAGGAGGAGAAGTAGGATTAAACAGGACATTAAAGAGCAATGAAAGGACATGCACGTCTCTACGCCGACGAATCGGTAGCCAACCCAGCTGCGCTCGAAAGGAAGAGATGTGGTCATATTTTCGCAATCCAAATATATACCTGATACACACATTTTGTAGGCGTTCAAGCTTGTCAAGCAGTTCCTCCTTAAGATCCAGTAGAGCAATATCACCATAGTCTAGTAGTGGGAGCAAGAGAGATCTGGCAAGAGTGATCTTGGTGGAAATTGGCAGAAAGTTCTGCAGGCGCCTTAAAGAGTGGAGAGATGCAAAGAGCTTCTTGCTAACTTGCGCTATGTGCGGTGCCCACGAAAGCGTCTGGTCCATGGTGATACCCAAATTTCTAACTGTAGAGGAAAGGGGGATAGGAATCCCACCAAAAAGAATATCAGGTACCACCATTTCAGATACTTTATTTACAAAATGAGGACTACCAATAACAATTGCTTGCGACTTTTTTGCGTTTATGTTTAACCCGAAGTTATTTGCCCAGCTGTAAATAGACTCCAAATCCGCATTGATCATATTAATAAGCGACGGCATATCCTCGATACTAGCCGCTGCATAGATCTGCAGGTCATCTGCATAAAGATGGAACGAGGATCTTAAACACTCGGTGATCCCACCAATAAATATTGAGAAGAGAAGTGGAGAGAGGACGCCCCCCTGAGGGACACCAGCGGAAATTTCACGCCATTCCGACAGTTTGTCGTCGACCCTAACCCGCTGGCGTCGACCAAAGAGGTAGTCGTGAAACCAAGATAGGGATGAGTGAGACACATTAAGTGTACGAAGGATACCGAGGAGGATGTCAAAATCTACGGTATTAAAAGCACTACTAAAATCGAGAAGGACAAGTACGGTGAGTTTTTTGTGTTCTATATTAAGACGGATGTCATCAGTGACCTTAACCAGAGCAGTAACTGTGCTATGCCCGGGGCGGAATCCGGATTGGAATGGGTTAAACAATGAATACCTATTAAGATGTGAAAGGAGTCGGCGATTTACAAAATGTTCAATAATTTTAGACAAAACTGGGAGTATGGAAATGGGGCGATATTGTGAAAAATCAGTAGGATTAGGTTTTTTGGGAAGGGGAATTACATGGGCAAGTTTCCAACATGAAGGAAATGTGCCCGAGGAAAATGAGAAATTTAATATACTAGAAAGGATCGGAGCAATGGATTCCGCGACGAGCATAAGCATGTCTATACTAAGGCTATCTTCACCAATGGCCTTCGTCTTAATAGATTTCAGATAGGCAAGTGTCTCTTGCGGAGAAATGCTACCAAGCTCAAAGGGAGGTGAATCGGGGTGTGGCGTATTAGCAAGAAGAGATAATGTAGATTGTTTAATAGAAGGGTGGAGAGTAACCGGAGAAGAACTAAAGTGAATATTGATGGCGTCAAGATCAAGAACGCAAGAGGAACTTTGTTGAGCTTTGCCCACACCCAATGACCTGAGAAATTTCCACAGCTTAGTCGGGGGACAATCCTCGATGCAGTTGTGGATATGGCGGCGTCTGGCATCTCTACAGATCTTATTACAGCGGTTTCGTAAAGAGATATATGCCTGTTGGTAGTCACTGTTTTGCCGAGCTTTGACGCGTGCTCGGTCCCTTTTAGCCATAAGCGACTTAATATCCGGTGTAAGCCACGGAGCAGGGTAATGCTTCACACGCGTCGGTTTCAGTGGAGCATGTTTATCATAAATCGCAAGCAATATGCCATTGAAAGCCTGCACCTTAAGGTCGACGTCATCCAGGAGCTCAATGCTATGCCAATCTGCACTTGCAACATCGTTATAAAGCGCCTGCATATCTACATCATGTAGATTTCTGCGCATAATTACTTTATGCTTCCTTTTCGGGGGACGAATATTAAATGAAGCATAAATAAGGTCATGATTGGAGAAACCTGCAGCATTAAATTGACCATGAAATGAGACCAAGTCTGGAGAAGAAGTTAAAATAAGATCTAAAAGCGACGGGGGGCCGTTATGCGGAAAATGGGTGGGACTAAGAGATAATACACTAAGGTTAAGAGAAGTTGCTAGTGACTGAAGTTTCGAGGTACGAAGATCGTTTTTGAGAAGACAAGTGTTGAAGTCGCCCATGATAATACTATGGTCAAACTGTGGGCCTAAATCAGAAATTGTGCTGTACAGGGTATCAAAGTAATTAATATTCGAGGATGGGCTGTAAAAGACGCCAAGAAGGACTTTGGAATGATGCAAAGTAACATCTAAGAAAAGATACTCGGGAGAGTTATTTGAGTAAACTGTTGGTGACTGAGCAACTACTTGACAAGCAATATCACTCTTGATGTAAATGGCAACACCGCCGCCACGAACGGTTTCCGTCCCGCCATCTTTTGTGCCTGTCCTGTCATTGCGAATTAGACGGTAGCCGGGTAAAGGGTACAGAGTCGATGGCAGCGACGGTTTTAGCCAAGACTCCGAAATAAGAATGGCGTGTATATTTTTATTGGAGCTAAAAGATGCCAGTAGTTCAGAGTAATGTGCCGGTATACTCTGTGCATTAATGTGGACGACATTGAAACGTTTAATGGACGAGCCAAATGTTAGTTGCAATCGGTCACTCAGATCAGGCATATCTGATGCATCACTCAAGGAATCGTAGTGGCTTGAAGAAGAAAGTGAGAAGAATTCGCTATCTAAACTGGCATTGAAAACGTCTGACATAGTGAGTACAACTGAATACTTAAAATTATATATAAAATGTAACAATATAATATATACAATAGACTACCTACTAAAATAATATTTATATATATATAATTTATATTTAAAAGACAACCACAAAAAGCTTATCACCTCATTTGCTCGCCAGTAGCTTGTGAAGAAACAGTAAAATACATTTATGATAATAAATAGCCATTAAGTGGCACACAAGAAAACATTAAAATTTTACAAAACAGGAAAATACGACTCTCACAAAGCAAATACTAAACGCACTGTACGTCAACGTAAATGACACGACACTCGACATTAATGACAGTTGTGATTGTGACGTACAGCGTTTGTTTTCGTATCACCGTTAAACATTAAGAAAAGAAAAAATAAGATATTACCTCCAAGAACACACAATGTACCGTTAGAAACAAGGAAAAGTAACACTAACTATGAAAAAGTACTCCCTAAGAACTCGGCACGGCCGTGGATTTTGGGTTCTTGCCTCTGCCGGAACTGCCTGAACGGGTGGGCCTGGTTCGACGTGATATATGTAATATATAGTACTATAAAAAAAATACACTTGTATCGAAAATCAGTTTTCTATGTCGTAATCACCCTAGGCCGTATACTGCCCGCTACGCTACGGGCAGAAAAATCTCACTTCCGGGCTGAGGCAAAACGTAGAACTTTTGAAAAACCTCGGGCAGTATTCTTAAAGCGGGCGCGTATCAATATCACGTGAGTAACAGCAATGTGCTCAATTAAAACGTTGTATAGAATGCGTTTGATACATCGATTATCTTTGCAAAATATCTCAACATAAATAATAATATGTTTCTGCACGCCGGATAGCAAAACATAGTGATACTGAACTTTATCATCACACCACTGTATTTAAACAATAAACACTTTTAACTTCGACTTTGACCATACTTCATCATTTTCCACCACCTTCTTCCATGCTTCCATGTGTCAAAAGCAGAGCAATACCACGATAAATGATTACTGCCTAGAGTTTCTTGGTTTATTCTGTCGAAAATACCGAGTAAAGAACACGTTTTATCGCTCATGGAATGGAATAATGAACGCGCGTGTACGATTTCCGTCCTATTCGTTAGAGCTAACTGAGCGGCGGATGTTTCTAGAAACGTATTTTGTTTCCAGTCGGTACTTTTGATGGAGTTATAGGCTTTTATTTTTATCAGCCAAAGCGGTCGATAGCAACGGAATATCAACAGAACATTCGATATGTCGTTAATGTAGTTCATAATTATATTAGAATAATGAATATTTTTAGTTTGTGACATATCCTTATCTTGTTTTCATTGTCGATCTTGTTTAATTTGCTACTGTGACTATTCATCATCATCATCTCAGCCATAGGACGTTCACTGCTGAACATAGGCCTCCCCTTTGGACTTCCATATATACCGGTTGGAAGCGACCTGCATCCAGCGCCTTCCGGCAACCTTTATAAGGTCATCTGTCCATCTTGTAGGTGGACGTCCTACGCTGCGCTTGCTGGTCCGAGGTCTCCACTCGAGCACTTTTCGGCCCCATCGGCCATCTGCTCTGCGTGCTATGTGGCCTGCCCATTGCCACTTCAACTTGCTAATCCGGTGAGCTATATCGGTCACTTTAGTTCGTCTACGGATTTCCTCATTTCTGATTCGATCACGAAGAGACACCCCGAGCATAGCCCTCTCCATTGCTCGTTGAGCGACTTTGAGCTTTGAGATGAGGCCGATTGTGAAAGACCACGTTTCGGTGCCGTAAGTCATCACTGGTAACACACATTGGTTGAAGACTTTCGTCTTGAGGCACTGAGGTATGTCGGACATTGCGTAGTTTCCCGAACGCTGCCCAGCCGAGTTGGATTCGGCGGTTGACCTCTTTCTCGAAGTTGGACCTACCTAATTGGACCACTTGTCCTAGGTAGATGTATGAGTCAACAACTTCGAGTACCGAGTTTTCAACAGAGACTGGGATGGGCACAACCTTGGCATTTGACATGATTTTCGTCTTGTCCATGTTCATTTTTAAGTCCACCCGTTGAGAAACTCGATTGAGGTCATCGAGCATCATGCTGAGTTCCTCCATCGACTTTGCCATGACTACGATGTCGTCAGCAAACCGAAGGTGAGTGATGTATTCGCCATTGATGTTGATGCCAAATCCTTGCCATTCCAGGAGCTTGAAGGCGTCTTCCATAACGGCCGTAAACAGTTTCGGGGACACAACGTCCCCCTGTCTTACGCCTTTTCTCAATGGAATAGTCTGTGACTATTAATTTTTTATAATTATTATATAACTGACGATCTTTTTGTGAATTCGTTCTATTTTATCTATAACATGTAAAATATTGTGTTATTTTCAAAGAGAAATTAATATATCTAATCTAATCTATGATCATAGAATCGTCTTTGAATTGGTAATATCAATCAAAACGACGTTGGAAAGGAGTACTTACTTAATAATTGGAAGTAGTCATGAATTGATCATAATATGTTAGATATAATTTTATTGAGAAAAACAGGGGCCTAGGAATCCTAGGCCGTATTTATCGCGCGATAAAAGCAACCATCCTAGGCTAGGATGGTTGCTTTTATCGCGCGATAAATACGTGACAAAGAATAAGTCACGTTTTGAAAAAATGGAAGTGTGAGTGGCAAATGCTTTGTCGCTTATTGAATCATATTATAAACGCAACCATCATATCAGGCCTGCTAATCTTTGTTAATGTTTAAATAAGAAAGAAGATCAAAAAAAAGAAGCTCTAATCATGAAAAAACGAGCATGATTTGAGCATCTGTTGGAGCCATTCTGTTGGGTCTAAATATTATATGGATTTATTTTATAAAGTCAGTTTAAATTTGTAAGTATAAGAGGGATTAAAGTAATCCATGAACATAACAGATGTGTTATTTAAGGAATTTAAGGCAACCAAAAAATTGTGAAGATGATTGGTTTGGCGTTTATTACACTTTAGTACTATATCTTAAGTTTTTTTTTTTTCCATAAGATCACTATTCATACAACTTGTTTAATCAATGAAGGAAATTATTTATTAGCGTGATCATTAAAAAAATATTATACAAATAATATTCGCAACAAGCTTCGTCAACATAACCTATAGGAACAAAATAATATCCGCAACACGCTTCGTCAGTCAAGGCCTTACTTAAAATGGACATACACAAAGTTACACCCGCAATACGCTGTCAAAACTACCCACCCAAACCCAACTTAAAATACCCCGCCCCGCAGCGCACCCGGCTCAAAAGTCCCCATAATCCCAGCAGCATTACCCCTCTGAATTGCTATGGAGACTTGTTGAACTAGGTATGACCCACCGCCAGGATCGCAGCCCCTGTCCCGCAAACGTCGACCCAACTCTATAAAGAGCTTGCGCGCTTCTGAGCACCATGGTCCAATCGTCTCGACTGCAAAGGGTACAAAATCGTACGTTGACTCCAAGGCGGAATACTTATTGTGCTTCAATTTCGCAGCACTCTCTGCTGCTGAGCCGGCACACCGCGAGCTCTGCCTCAAATGAGATCCTGCAAATGTGCTAACACACGTTGCATCCCACAGAAGACAACGCCCTCTCCGCCAAGGTACCAGCGTCAGGCCGTCGGGCCTTTTACCATCTGTACGACTTAACCCCGCAGGCTCCAAAACACATGGCACATTCGCCGAAATCATGGCGCGCCGGATGATCTCATTGATTGAGTGATGCCTCGGGAAACGGCCAGCACACCTTTGACAACTCAGACCATGGTGACCATTTTCCTCTACCATTGTCCCACAACAACAACGATGAGCCTCACACACTTTAGCTCCTAACCTTAACGCCGCCGCTATTCTGAGTGAGTTGTTATCTAGCAAGGTGCCTAATTGAGGCGATGGTAGAGCGTGTAACCATGCCCCGTACTCTAGCAGCGCGAGGCCTTTGAGACGGGCCAAGTCTGACCCCGAAGCATTCCCTAACAAAGAGTTGTACATCAGCTTACTCAACAAATCATCCCATTGTCTCTGAATAACTAAGTTATCAGGCCGTTCATCGTCCGGAAAAATCGCTGACCACTTCGCAAGTGCCTCCGAAAGAAAAGGAATTGGGATGCTGTCACCATCTGTAGATAACATGCGAGTGACAAGATCCGTCGTTCCATAGGAAGAGGCAAGAAAAGCGACAAGTCCGACATCCTCAACGTGACGTATTCCTAAACCACCATAACGGATAGGAAGAGCAGCCTGGACCCACTGCATTTGGCTCAATTCAACATTCAGATCATCTCTAATGTCAACTTTAACGCCTGATCTATTTCTTTCACCTCATCAAGAAACAACCACGAGGGTGATGTTCTAAGAACATAGGTCATTCGAGGCATGGCAAAACAATTGCGTAGTAACGTCAAACTGACAAGAGATGACAATTTAAGCAAATGATCACGAGCCACCAGGAGAGCATCCTTTTTGGTCCTCAAAACGGCGCTTACACCCTGAGGAAAAATAGGTGCTCCCAGCAAGGAAAAAGCCGATTTATCGACCGTCTTTATGCCTGGCAATAAACACTCAAATTTCCTCATTGTATCAACGTTTACAGAACCACATCCAAAAAGCTCACACTTCGTTGGGTTTATTTCCAAGCCAACCTCTTTTAAAGCGGGAACAAGTAACTGCAAGTCCTCGAGAATTGTCTCCGGTCTATCCCCAATAGTTCCATCATCCAGGTAGTTTAGCCGGTTTCCCGGCCCCCTCTGGTTTTCGGCCTCTACGCAGTAAAACTACAATAACAAGAAAATTTTACCTCACTCATTCAAAAAAATACTGTTATCACTCAAATTCGCTTAACACTGACGCCTCCTAAATGTTTTCGGTTAATAACGTTTCAATTGGCTCGCCAGTACGCCAACGCAATTTAGTCAGTATGAGTGTGTGTCAAAATTAGTGAAAAAAATAGTGCGCGCCATTTTCTTCAAGATAAGTTAAAATGTTGATTATCTGGTTTTAGAAACATTTCTTTGACTTCTATACGCTCTAGAAGAGTTGAAATAATGTCATTTATATTAAAATTTATAAAATATGTAACAAAATCCTTTCAAATGTGATGGCCGGATGACTAGATTGCATTTCGTAAAATCATCTACCTTCCGGCCTCCGAGCCGAGAAATAACTTGAATACGTATATTATTAAATGATCAAAATCGCTATTAAGTTAAAATCTATTTAATAAACATCATGTCAATTACAAATTTGGATACAATCTCTTTCATGTATTTAGGTGCCGGCCGCATGTATCTTAAGCAAATTAATGATTTAAATCAGTTTATGATTGTTTGTTTTTGGCGGCCGAGAACTACATTTTGAATAACTAGTTTTCGGCCTAGGTAAATAATAATGGCCGGAAAATAGAAACGATTAATTTAGTTTTCGGCCGGTAACTGAAAATTATAAAGGAATGGCCGAAAATAAGTCTTTTTAAAGCGAGTTTACGGCCACTGCGGTTAACATGGCCGAGCATTGGTGGAGAGTATTGTTTGTTTTCGGCCGCGGTGACAGAAAGCGGCCGTAAACTAAAACAAATTTAGTTTTTCGGCCCTGCTTTATCATGCGGCCGAAAAACAATTTGTATGTGTTCCATTTTCGTCCCTATAAATATAAGACGGCCGAAAGTCGACTCAAATATTTTTAGATGTCAGCCGTATTAATCCAGTAAAAAAAAGGTTGCAGCTAATTACATTTTCCATTGATTTTTACTTTTTTGTTTTATTGAATATGAAAACCTATTGTTTCTCAAATAAAGGTTATTTAAAATATAAATAACAGTGGCCGAGAACTGGCTAAATAAACGGCCGTAAACCAAAACAAGCGGCCGAAAGCCAACTTAGTAGCTACTTTCTGATATTTTATATTATAAAAATAAAACTATATTATTCATGGCAAAATATGATACGAAATAGGAAACTACAATATGTTTAAGATTCGTAAATAATACTTAGACTAAGGTTTGCTAAATATATCGCCCAATAAATCCACCTGAACTCAAAATTTTGCTTACTTGGCCGAAAACCGGCTAAACTACCCTACCACACATTAAAAGGTGAGTTTAAGGTGACAATAGCCTTTTGTATGGCCAAGCAAAAAATCAAAGGGCCCAAAGGATCGCCTTGCTGAGCTCCAACTTGCGACGAAATCAGGTGATCTTTAAAATAAAGATTACTAGTAGCCGAGTAGCATTGGTACAAAAAGGAATAGAGAGATGGTACATTATCCATGACTTCCTTTAGTATCACATCCCTCTCGACACTATTAAACGCATTTTTTATATCGATCTTAATAACAACCGCATTCGTACTGTCATGCGCTTTAATAAAGGAACGAGTTGCGTGTATTGCCGCCTCACAACCCCTAGTCGTACCAAAGCCAATCTGCTTTGGCTGAAGATGCTCCGCCATGACATCCTTTACTGCTCGACAACCCAATTTTGCCACAAGACGTCGAATCGTACTGCCCACGGCTATCGGCCTTACACCGCCATCCTTCTTAGAGAGTGCGCACAAAGATGCACCGTAAGGAAAAGGCCTCACTTCTAAGTTCAGCATACCTCTTAACAAAAAATTGCATAACTTTGTAAGACACTCCAACAAGCGAGGCCCGTTACTCCCCGCAGACGAGGAAGTTAACTCTTTGAGGTGCTGAGGGCGCAACCCATCTAGCCCGGACGCAGAACCATTATAAAATGAGCCTATCGCACTGGCCACCTCAATAGAAGTCACAGACAGGAACTCACTATTTCGGTCCGGCTCCGGAGGAAAAGCAAGTGGCCTAGAAGGAGATGGATGCTTTTCACGTAAGCTGTGCAGTGTATCGTCGTCACAAGGAGCAAGCGTACAGTCCGACAAAAGACGGCGAACGGCTCCCCTTAAATCTCCATCATGCACTTTACCTTCTATCGCGCGATACATAGAACTCTTTCAGGAAAATATAAGCTTGCACTATCAATATTTTCCTTTACTTTGGATGTCAACGACTTATCTGCCTTGCTCTCAGGCACTTTTAAGGCTGAGAATGAAAACGACAGTAAAGCAAACCAATCATCTTCACTGTTTGTCCGTAAACAATTACTAATCACATCACACAGTTTACCAGCAGCAAGACTCCTTGCTCCTTTCGGTATGTGTCTCAAGACACGCACATTCGCTTTCAAGGAGGGCAAGTCCTCAAATCTTGCCGTTTGGGACTGCTGTACAACTGGTACAGCAGTTGAAGCTCCGCGCGATGCGGCGCTACTATTAGGCACCCCAGAGTTACTAATTTGTATGACATCTTTGTGAATGCGACTAATATGCACGTTAAGACCACGGGTGCAACGTATAATCTGGGCGACCCAGGACAATAAGGACATGAAGCTCTAGAGGGGCTGCTCATAATTTACATAAATGATACAACAACTATACAAAATCGTAAAATATAAAAAAAAAAATACAAAATAAAAAATATAGTTTAAAACTCAATATTAAATACCACGGTAAAATAAATGCACATAAAAAAACTCATTAAACAAGTAAAGACTATTAAATTAAATTTCGTAATATACCTAATAGCAATGTTACACAAAAAGTCTATTTTAAAAGCAATTGTCAAAAGATAATTAATACATTTTTTTATCAATACTAAAAAAAAAAACATTCTAAAAGTTCAAAGATTAAAATTATATTACATTCGCAACACAAAAAAAAAACAAGTCAAATACATATAATAATTAATTAACTTGACAAATTTAAAAAAAAAAACAATAACTATTAAAACGATTTGAAAATCGTTAACGAAAAAAAACAACGTATTGTATTGTTTTTTTTTCGTTAACGATTTTCAAATCGTTTTAATAGTTATTGTTTTTTTTTTTAAATTTGTCAAGTTAATTAATTATTATATGTATTTGACTTGTTTTTTTTTTGTGTTGCGAATGTAATATAATTTTAATCTTTGAACTTTTAGAATGTTTTTTTTTTTAGCATTTAAATTACATAATTTTAACGGAATGCAACACGCAAAACGTAATGTAGCTAAGTTTAAAACTTAAAAACTTTCTGTACCTAACTTTTATTTTAAAATCATTAATTCATACCATTGTTATTTTTTTTCAAAAAAGTAATTATCTTTAAAACGTACATTGTAAAGCTTACCAAACGTTGGGAGCTCAAATAAATTAATATGATCAAAATTATTGGTTAACTGCGTTTTATAAATCTGTGAAACATGTATAATGTGTCCTTTTTGCCGTCCGGCGCGTATTGTCAAAATTGCAAAATGTCAAAAGAGGTAAAATGTAAAAAAAAAATTGACAATGTCGTAAAAAGTCAAAAATGCTTAATGTCAATACACCACACTAAAATATGTAATGATGTTTTATTTTAATCTGTCACAATCATGGAAATCGAAGATATTTTAACAGGTTAGCAACTAAATAAATTAAATGTCCGCGATAACAGCAAAACTTTTAGCTAACAACAATTAAAGTGTTTCTAAGTCGCGTAAATGTGATTTAGAGAAAGTTGTACGCAATCATTTCCACTCTACGAACCAGGGGCCTAATTCCATATATATTCCCCACTGATATCTCGGAGAGATCTTAGAAGTAGAGATATACCTAACACTTCGCCAACGCGGTCGCGTTAAGTTTGCCTCATTTATATGCGACGCCATAGATATCAGGCGCAAACCAGAAATATGGCGTTATAATAACAGTTAAATGCGATAATTATACTTGAGATTTACCAGCACGTTTGGAATAATTGTGACATGTCACCCCTTGTAGTGCGACATCAATTATAATTTCGTCGAAGGGGTGCTGAGTTGCAGCATTTGTGGCCGTACATTTGCAGCAAAAATTGGCTATGTCAGTCACCTGAGAGCACACGAACGACGTTCTGACTAGCTAATGTGTGACTGGACAGTCGCCATGGCCGAAATCGGCTAGGATTGGATGATGATGATGATGATGTAGTGCGACATACTACCTGTACCTGTCACATTCTTTTCAATACCGTACGAGCAAGACAAATGATGCTAAGTCGCGCGACAAGCGAAGTCGCAGCAAGATATGCTATCCCTGCAGAGACATAATTAATCTCTCAATATCCTAAAGTACACTCGAATTAGCGCCGAGATTTATTTGTTTACGTACGACGCGTTGCGTAATTCAGAACTAGGGAAAATTTCGTTCAACAAAGGTCTCATTTGGTCCAAGATGTGGCGGAGCGATAGCAATCTAGTAAACAGGTTTAAGACCTGTTTTATAGCTCAGTAACGTCACGGTGTGTTTTTGCTTCTGCTGAGTTAATGGATAGGACTACATGAACTTATCAGGTTTCAGGACATATTTTTAAGGGTTCTATTTCATTGACTCAAATTTAATAAGGCTCGTTTTTTTCTATGTTGAGTAAGTTCTTGTAAATAATAAAAGCAATAGTCTCTAAGATATTCAGCTATTTGTGGTTTATAACATCATACAAAACTCACGAAAATTTCTGTCACTGTACTTCAAAACCTCGTATCTTAGTAAGTAGATTTTCACTGAGATACGAGCTTTGTCTTTGTCTTAAGTTGTATTTTGTTAACTTAGTAAGTTTTGGTTGTCAACAGACGAAATGTAAGATTTAGTAAGATTAAATATTAAAAAAAAAATGGTTTCAGAAAAAAAACTAAGGGCAATTAGGCGAGAACAAAACGGTTTAATTTAATTCGTTTAATTAGAAACCCTGTTTCTCTAAAAACTTATTAAGCATGCCAACTATTGGGTTCATGTCAAAGACTAGATATGATATAATAGCTTCGCCCGCTTGTGACGGCACAACGTCAAAACAATTTAAATAATCATAATTATCGCTTAAACTTATGACTTGTTGCCTTCCGTTGTTAGAAAAGTCCAATTAAAAGAGGCACAACATCAATTGATTCTTACTACTTCCCTGCACTCAAGTTAATTCAATACTTGTTGTGAAAAAGTTTGTTTTACTCAGTATGCTCTAGTACGTTATAACAACAAGGCAGGACTTATCACGTAAAAATAAAACTTATAAGGTGGGCTATCTTGCCATACCGAGGCGTGTGCTCTACTAATTGAGCCAATGGCAGATGTTAAGAGGATGATGAATTTTAGCACTGTATTTATTGTTACCAATCTAATCCATCTAATCCAGTAATCCGTACATCTTAAAATTGCAAACACAAATTGGCTATAGTCTACCGATATCCTAAACCCAACATTCAATTACTAGTTACCAAGTTACCCGAAGATTAAGCGGAATGTTATCAATTAAAAGCATTCCGACACCGTTCAGTATTTTGCGGTACACAGCTAGTATTGCCTTCCAGAGATATTCTATTAATACCTCCTCACGCCAGTTCGGATCGGCCGCAGGCAATTCGGATGATTTATTGGCAAAGTTGTTTGTCTGAGGCGTAATGTCGTACCTTTAATTTATCTGCGAGATTAACTGCTCTGACCTAGATGATAAAGGCTAATTTATTAAAATTTTGGGAATAATATTACCTAATGTTTGCATTGATGCGAAAAAATGCGTTGAGCACGGTTCATACCCACGTTTCTACAACTTACCGGGCCAGACGGACAAATTTCCAATTATTCTATCGAAGCCACTAGCTGAATCATCGGACTTTTCAATCAGTCGCTGTATTTTTGACACAGGTATCTACATACCTACTAGGAGGGCTTGTAACTAAAATTAAGTTGTTTATAAATAATAAAAAAATATATGATATGTCGCAGTCAAAAGTGTGAACTGGTCAAAAGGACTTTTAACCGACAAAAACAGGCAAAACTGCTTTTGACTGAGCGTGTTGGTCAAAAGTAGTTTTGGCTGAAAATCATTGGTTAATAGTACTTTTGACTGTTACTATCAGTCGATAGTATATTACTGCCGAGGCCGGGAAAAGTCAGTTCGTGGATGAGTATGATTTCAATCTTTCTTCAATAATACGAATCTGCGAACTGACATTCCCGCCGAGGCTTGTATAGTGCTTTTCTCCAAATATGCTTGGAAATAATCACCAATCTACATTTTAATTTAATGTATCAGTACCATGAAGTTCATTTGGTACTTATTTTTTTTAGGAATAGGAATAAAATTTCGGGTCCGAATCATATGTTTGATTTAAAACAAAATATATGAATAAGAATTAAATATATATGAAAACACAATAACAAAAAATATGCATATAGGTAATTATAAATTTTAGTTAAATGAACAACTTCTAAACACACTGTTTTTTTAGAAACCATACCATATTTATCATTCGGAGAAGATCATAAGTTCAAAATAACTTTTATATTGATTTGGACACAATCATTTCTGTTTTATTTTTTATTTGTTTACGTTTGGTACACTTATTAATTTTCAAATCACTCATTAAATATCATCATATTATTAAAATTAAAACTGTCGTGAGAAATCTCTAATAAATAACTAAGAATCATGAAAATAAATTAACCGCATATAAGATTATTATTCAAATTGTTTGTCCGTTATTCGAAATTTGTCGACATTTTAAATACATTGACAGTAGCAGAGCAAAAAAATGTTCAGTGCAAGAACTAAACGCAGAGAACAATTAAAAAGTTTATAATAGTTTTCATTTTTTAAATTTAGTGGACAATTGGCTGTATGGTGAATTATCAGTCTTTGAAAAAATTAAAAGTAAAAATGCAGTAACCGACCAAATTAAGATTACCCTCATTTGTATGAGACGTTATAAACGGAAGGTGTGTTTTTTACTTAATCGCCTTATTTAAATAATATTGATTTCCCGGCTAAGGCCAATAATATATATTTTTTTTAATTTTCATTAACGCCTTCTAAATATAACGAACGATTTCGCGGTCCAGTTTTACTACATTAATGGCAACATTTTCAAGCAAGTTGGAGAAAAAAGTTTATAATAGTTTTTATTTTTTAAATTTAGTGGACAATTGGCTGTATGGTGAATTATCAAAGTCTTTGAAAAAATTAAAAGTAAAAATGCAGTAACCGACCAAATTAAGATTACCCTCATTTGTATGAGACGTTATAAACGGAAGGTGTGTTTTTTACTTAATCGCCTTATTTAAATAATATTGATTTCCCGGCTAAGGCCAATAATATATATTTTTTTTAATTTTCATTAACGCCTTCTAAATATAACGAACGATTTCGCGGTCCAGTTTTACTACATTAATGGCAACATTTCCAAGCAAGTTGGAGAAAAAGTACTTTTTCGGCGACATCGAATGATAGAAAAAAAAACCTTTCAGAGCAGATCCGACTCGGCCGGGTTAGGTTAGGTTAGTTTTTTTTTTTATATCCCTAACCAAAAGTGTGAACTGGTCAAAAGGACTTTTAACCGACAAAAACAGGCAAAACTACTTTTGACCAACACGCTCAGTCAAAAGCAGTTTTGCCTGTTTTTAAAAGTGGTTAAGTCCTTTTGACCAGTTCACACTTTTGACTGCAACATATATATTATTATTAAAACAATTCTGACTAGCTGCACCGCGCGGTGTTACCCGCTCATCCCACGGAAACACTCATTTTTTTCAGGATAAAAAGTAGCCTATGTCTTAATCGAGGGTGTTGGCTACCTTCATACAAAAATTTCTCAAAATTGGTCCAGCCGTTTGAGCGTGAAGAAGTAACAAACATACACATAAACACAAACATCACTAACAAACTTTCACCTTTATTATATTAGAGTGGTTTGCCTTAGGGTGGCATCGTAGCGCCATCTACCATTTAGATTCTGACTATTTATGATTGGCACCTTCGTTTTAGTTTAGTTTAGTTGAGAATCTATAGTAACCACGTTGCTACACCCAAGCGAATTATTTTTTATTAAGGCAGACGTTACTTACTGTTTTTATAAAAAAATATTAATAATGAACCTAATGCGTTAATATGGACCCTCGTGATAAAGGTATCGCGATTTTACAGAAATTGAAATAATTATACCTTACATACATACATAATATCTATGAACAGTCTTGTCATAGATATAATATTAGTAGCTATATTCCTACAGATATATGTACGGGTTTCTCTTCCTCCGGGATCCATTCCAGTCCCGTAACAAGCTTTATTTTCTACAATTCCTACAAACATCCCTTTCACACAAAACTTCTCTGAAACACAACTTTTTATTGATACTGCATTTCCTCAAATAATCGTTATAAAATATGGCTCTAAGAAAAAGATAAACTACGATACTAAATAATTACAAGCAAATAATAATTTTCCATTCAGTGTCATACAGCGTCCTTCTTTCTATATAGCACTATGCAGCAGTTTTTTTAAGCCAAGTTATAAAAAAAAAGCTTTCTAAAAGAAAAACCCTCCATGTCACCGACAAATTGAAAAGATGTGCTAATCCAGCAACGTGCGTCGCTAACCGAATCCGGGGTGAAAGAGTTCTGAGACTGCGGAACCCTAATTAACGAGCCGAGGCGCTGTTGACCCAGTTAGCCCGCTAAAGCTACGGTCTTTTAAATGCATTCCTAATTTCCTACTAAAACCTTAGGTCTTTATTTTATTTAAGTTGTTTTTTGCATGTTTTACTACGGTAATTTTGCAAATAATAATATACGATTTTATACGATTACGAAACACGATTTTGCGTTATCGGCCCGAGCATCTACCCGCCGAAATATGAACTGAACCATCTGACGAAACATTTCGACGAAAATTGATAAACTTTTTATTGAAAAATCTATTTTATTCTGTAAGCGAGTATATGGATATGGTTTTTCTGACGATCCCATTGGTGATATGTACCTATTACAAGTTATGTGGCTACTTTTTTACTTATATTTCTGTTTTATCTGACATTGCATTTTGCGATGCAATTTTTTTGTTGTAGTTATGTTATGATGGTGTATTTGACTTAATTGAATGGTTATTATTAAATGTTATGTTTCAAATTGAAGAGATGTGCTAATCCAGCAACGTGCGTCGCTAACCGAATCCGCGGTGAAAGAGTTCTGAGACTGCGGAACCCTAATTAGCGAGCCGAGGCGCTGTTGACCCAGTTAGCCCGCTAAAGCTACGGTCTTTCAAATACATCCTAATTTCCTACAAAAACTTGGTTTTTATTTTATTTGAGTATTTCTTTGCATGTTTTGCTACGGTAATTTTGCAAATATACGAGTTATCGCTACATAAATAGGTTAAAACAAAGTCGCTTCCTGTCTTTCTGTCTGTCTGTCTGTCTGTCCCTATGTATGCTTAGATCTTTAAAACTACGCAATGGATTTAGATGCGGTTTTTTTAATAGGTAGAGAGGAGGTAGATTCAAGAGGAAGGTTTATATGTATAATACATGCACAATTTATTAGCATTGCACCCTCGCTAGTGGCTTTATTTAGCGCTCTAGAAGAAATGAAAGTAAAGGTTCCGTTTTTGCCGATTGAGGTACGAAACTCTAAAAGGAAATCCTTAATTTCCCTGCAGCTGACTGCACATTTAAAGCGTGGGAATAGCCTATTTAGTAGATGGATCTAAGATAAATTCATCTAAACCCGGACATAATCGTGCGTTCTCGTACTAAGCCCTCAAAATGCGTGGACTATTTGCAATCAAGAGCAGATTAATAATACTTCGTTGGCTATTTATAAAACTCATTTCATCTTCATACAAGTCAATTTCAGGAGAATTTGTACCCAAGAAAATCCCGAGACTACCTTTTTGTTGAGATAAGGCAGCATTAATTTTCAATTTCAGCGAATTCATTTAAATCTTTTCCGTCAAGTATTTCCTGCCTTTAATAAATTAAAGTGAGAAATTTCTGGGAAAACTCCAACACTGCAATTCCCATGACGTCAATGTTAAGAAAAGTCTGTTTTTTCCTTTAAGAATTACTTAATTAAAATAAAAAGGTTACATTTTTGCAAAACCACAATTATGTACTATTTTATCGGTCCTACATTTGGGATATTGGTATATAGGTGCACTACGTCTTTTTGATACGTGATTTTCAAGAATATTTTTATTTTCAACAGTTATTGGTCCTTCATCAAATAGGAACCACTCAATGTTTTGGCGTGATTCTCCATATCGCAGTGAAAGTATTGTTCTTAACAGGTAATGCTCATTTCATTTAATTTCATCATCCACTGCTTATTTTTCCATACAATTCAAGGATTGGTTCTCGTCTTTCCTCCACCAAAACTGTACTAAATTTTAGGACCTGAAAAGGAATAAAATGTTTTATGTCGGATCGTTTCAATTTTTGCCCTTATCATACAATTTGTGTAGTTGGCGTCTGTTTTTGGCCAAATTTCTGCCACAAACGGACACCTAGTAATTCGAATCGAATCGGTTCGACACAAAACATTTCTTTCTTATACAATTCCTAAAATTTCGTAATGATCAGTTAAGTTTTGGAGGCGGAAACGGACGAGAACAAAATCTCAATTTGAATAACCCGGTCGCGTTAAGTTTGGACCTTATTTGTATGCGGTACCATAGTTACCAGGTGCAAACTTACCGTAAACTGATAGCATGGGAAAATAATCTTCTTAAGGGCCTTTTTACCGTCGGCAATCGTTTGCGCGGCCTACGCATTTAATTTTTATTGTTTTTTTGTTACGAGTACCTTACAGGCGAATTGTGCTTCCCACAATTAAAGAACAGAATAATAAAGAAAGTTCTTTTATTTGATTTATCACAAAAGCCGCATGAGCTAATAATATCCCCGATTCACTTTAAAAAAACCTGAAAATTATCTAGAATTTGAACTATTGCAATAAAAAGACACCATTGATAAAATCACCTTCCAGAATTTCAAAACTAAATCAAAATCGGTTCATCCGGTTAAAAGCTACGATGTTGTATACGGACACATGACAGATAAACTTGTTAAATATAATTACTGTAAGCATTGAAAAGCCAAAGGTTAATTATGAATAATAAAAATAATCGCTTCAGAACCTATTTTGTTTTCGTCTATAAATAATAGATACCAGCAGCTGCGAAGTTTATTGCGTGCCTTACTTAAAAATCGATGATCTCATTTTCCGACAGCCACACGACAAGGTCAGACTTGTCGTACCAACAAATAAATAAAACATGTATCTCGCCCATTAGTCGAGCCTACTTGATTTATATCAGTCTATTTTTTCCAGGACCCATACAAAAGTCGGTCACGTTCTAATCGAACTTATTCCCACACTGAGGCTTTTAAAGTTTTTAATAACAATCTGTCTATTATCACGCCACTATATTATGTCTACTTCAGCGATGTGTTTTATTTGAAGAAACGTACATAATATTTTCTTCGGTTTAGTAACACATTTAATCTTAGACAACAGTAGGTAATTGGAAATTTGCCGAAACATCAGCGTGGCTCAAATAATAATAATTATACGCGATATAATCCGTTTAAACTGTTTTATTAACACCGTTATGACATTTTTCTTTATGTCTAATTTCGATAATATTGACCCATACCTATTACTTTACAATGGTCCGGAGCATGCGGGTCCGTCACCTGTGGGGTAAAGCAAGGGTGCGTAATAGCACCTACACTCTTCGCTCTATACTTCGCTGTAGTTGTCCGTGAAGTACTGCATAGTCAGGAATCACCGATAGGAATTTGCATTCGCTTTCGCACCGACGGTAACCTCTTCAACCTAGCTAGGTTTAAGGCACGCACTAAAGTGTCGTACGCAGTGGTCTCCGAGATCATGTATGCGGACGACCTATGTTTTCTCTCGGAATCCCCAGGTGACCTTCAACGGCTTGTCACCGACTTCCACAGGTCTTGCTGCAAGTTTGGCCTAAAGGTCAGTGTGAAGAAGACAGAAGTCATGTCTCTGGACACACATGGTCGGCAAACACTGACAGTCAAGCTTGGCGAAGATTTGTTGAGGCAAGTCGACAAGTTTCGTTACCTGGGTAGCACGGTAACATATTCGTGTGACCTTGATGCGGAGATCAACAGCAGGATCGGTGCTGCTGCTGCAGCATTCGGTAAGCTGGATGCCAAGGTCTTCCGATCGCATGACCTGAAACTGGCTACAAAGATCTCCATATAAATGGCGGTGGTTTTACCTAACATATTGTACTCTTCTGAAACGTGGACCGTAATATCGTCGTCATATTCGCACACTCTAGACCGATTCCACCTTAAGTGCCTCCGTAAGATCTTAAAGATCAGCTGGTCCGACCGAGTGCGGAACACCGAAGTTTTGCGGAGAGCCAACGTGGGTGGAATCGAAGTCTACCTCATGCGACGACAGTTGCGCTGGAGCGGTGACGTTTCGAGGATGGCGGAGGGTCGGGTGGCTAAACACATATTTTACTCTGAGTTGGAGGAAGGCAAGCGAAAGCAAGGCGGGCAACTTCTCAGGTATAAAGATGTGCTTAAGCGCCACATAGGGGAGTAAGGGGAGAACGGAACTTACCATCTATCCGACCCAACTGTCAACCTCACCTGCACGCGCCGGATGGCGGCGGAGACCAATCGGCTTCCGTGGTGCTCCCTGCTAGACAACAAACGAGGCTCTGGCGACCGAGCCAATGGCGGTATAACCATACACCTATCCAGCCAGTTAGAGGAGGCTATAGCAGCCTAGGAGTCTAAATAGCTCCTGAAATGTCTGATGCAGAAGGCAAGGGGAAACCACTGCATTAAATTCCCAAGAAAGCTGTCATGTTAGTACAACCAAAAATAAGTAAGTGGCCATGCGATCCGCCTAGCAACCGGCGGCGCCGAGCTGTGTCCGGGGCAGACGGTGTGAAATGGGCTACCGGCCATGTGGATGTAGGAAACCAGGCAACACATGGAAAATATACTACTGGAACCCTGAAGATGCGCCATACCCAGACAATAGGCACTTGGAACGTGCGCGGATTACTACAACCAGGGAAGCTGGAAATCCTGGAAAAAGAAATTACTCGTTGCGAACTCAGCATATGTGGTCTGAGCGAAACGCATTGGAAAGGAAGCGGTCACTTCATGACAGATACCCACGCCGTCTATTTCTCTGGCAACGATTCCTGCAGTAGAAATGGAGTAGCTGTGATTTTGCCAAAAGATCAAAGAAACTGTGTTTTAGGATACGAAACCATCTCTGACAGAGTCTTAACCCTAAAATTGAAAGCAGCACCGGTGAATTTGAACATAGTACAAGTCTACGCGCCGACGAGCACAGCTAGCGATAAAGATCTGGAGAGCTTTTATACTGAGCTGGAATCTGCTATATGTAAAATTCCCAACAAAGAATTGCTAATGATACTTGGTGATTTTAACGCGAAAATAGGAGTTAATGCCCATCAACTAGGCCCATGTGCTGGAAGATTCGGATTAGGAAAACGCAATGAGAGAGGAGAACGTCTGCTACAATTCGCGGCTGAGAATAGCCTAATCATAGCGAACAGTTTCTTTGAAAACCACCGAGACTGTACACCTGGACTTCACCCGATGGCAAACATCGTAATCAAATAGATTACATCTTAGTACGCTCGCGATGGAAATCGTCAATTAAGAATACCCACACGCTGCCTGGAGCTGACTGTGGAACGGATCACCAGCTACTAATATCGAAAATGAGACTCAAGCTGAGAGCAGCTAGAAAACCGGATAGTCAGAGGAAATTAACTGTAGAGGATACCCCGAAGTTTACTACCGTGTTGGAGCAATACTGGAGTCAATGGGAAGCAGTAAATCCTAATACGGACAGCTCGGACAAAATGTGGGGTCAGGCAAAATCTCTTTATATGCAAAGCTGCTAAGGAATCGAAACCAACTGTGAGGATACGTAAACGCCAGCATTGGATGAAGGACAGTACTCTTGCCCTTGTTGAGGAAAGAAGATTATTAAAAGCTTCTGGAGCGGATGTTAGGGTACTGAACGAAAAATCAGCGCGCATACAAAAGGCGTGCAGACAAGACAAGAACACCCACCTACAGAAAATATGTGCGGAAGTCGAGGCGCATGCTGATAGGTATGAATCCAGAGACCTTCACCATAAGATTCGATCCATCACAAAATCAATCACCAGTAGAACTTGGGCTATAGAAAACGCTCGTGGAGAGACAGTGACAGAGCTGGATGTCATCTCAGAAACCTGGAGGGAATACTGCCAAACGTTGTTCCAGGATCCAGAAGCACATTGTTTTCCAACAACAGCGCCTGATCCTAATGAGATGGAGCCTGAGATTCTGAAGGATGAAGTAAGAGCAGCCATAAGACATCTCAAAAATGGCAAGGCAGTAGGAAGAGACTCCATCCCAATAGAAACTATCAAGGCGTTGGGGGAGTATGGTGTTCAAATTTTCCACACTCTGTGCAATAACGTTTGGCGAACCTGCGTTTGGCCTCAGGATTGGGCGCACACCACTGTCTTCATACCATTGCACAAGAAAGGGTCAACAAAATCTTGCAGTAACTACCGCCTAATTGCACTAATATCGCATGCGAGCAAAATACTTCTGCACATTGTGAATGAGCGCCTGAAAGCGTACCTGTCTAAGGAGATATCGCCGGAACAGGCTGGCTTTGTGAGGGGGAAAGGCACCCGTGAGCAGATTCTGAACGTACGCCAGATAATCGAGAAATCTCGGGAATTCAACAAGCCAACTTACATCTGCTTTGTTGATTTCTCGAAGGCGTTCGATTCAGTGAAATGGCCGAAACTCTGGAGCACGCTCTTGGATATGGGTACCCCAAAACACCTGGTGACACTACTTCGACACCTATATGAAAACGAAACAGCCTCAGTAAGAGCGGACGAGGTCCTATCTAGCGAATTCCACCCCAGTGCGGGAGTTCGACAGGGATGTATAATTTCTCCATTGCTGTTTAATACCTACACAGAGCTAATAATGAGGATTGCTCCCGAAGGCTGGGAAGACGGTGTCACCATCGGAGGCAGGACGATTTCGAACCTACGATACGCAGACGATACCACGCTCTTCGCTAGTAGTGTTGAGCGTATGGGAGAGCTCCTACATAGAATGGAACGTATTAGTCTTGATTTCGGTCTCAAGATAAATCGCAGCAAGACTAAGATGATGATAGTCGATCGTGCGAACAGCAACTCGCCAGAGGTTACACGAATAGCGAATTGTGAGGTAGTACAATCATATATCTACCTCGGAGCACTTATAACAAATAACGGCGGCTGCATAGACGAAATCAAGAGGCGCATGGCCATCTCCTATATCTAACATATATGTATATCTAACATAAACGGTAAGTACCTTTCACACTTGCGATTTGCAGACGACATTGTCATCCTGGCGGAAACGCTGCAAGACTTGCAATTTATGCTGAACGGCCTGGCTGAGTCTTCAAAACGTATTGGCCTCCGGATGAACTTGGACAAAACCAAGGTTATGTTCAATGAACATGTTAGTCCGGAAATAATTGCGGTACAGGGCAGCTTTCTCGAAGTTGTTCAAGAGTACGTCTACCTTGGGCAAATATTGCAGTTGGGTAAAAACAACTTCGAGAGAGAGGCTAATAGAAGAATACAGCTAGGCTGGGCAGCATATGGCAAACTTCGTCGGGTCTTCACATCGTCAATTCCACAATGTCTGAAGACGAAAGTTTTCAACCAGTGCGTCCTACCCGTAATGACATACGGTGCCGAGACGTGGAAACTCACGGTTGGGCTGGTCCACAAATTTAAAGTCGCTCAGAGAGCTATGGAAAGGGCCATGCTCGGAGTTTCTTTGAAGGATCGAATTCGGAACGAAGTGATCCGTCAGAGAACCAAAGTTACCGACATAGCTCACCGAATTAGCAATTTGAAGTGGCAGTGGGCTGGCCATATTAGCCGAAGAACCGATAACCGGTGGGGTAAACGTGTTCTTGAGTGGAGACCGCGGATCGGCAAGCGTAGTGTGGGACGCCCTCAGACTAGGTGGAGCGATGATCTATGCAGGGTGGCTGGCAAAAGCTGGATGAGAGTAGCCGAGGATCGCTTACAATGGCGTGCAGTTGGAGAGGCCTATGTCCAGCAGTGGACAAGAATAGGCTGATGATGATGATGATGATGATGATGGCCATCTCCAGATCTGCTATGGATAAGCTGAAGAAAATATGGAAGGACCGAAACGTTACTAAGGTCACCAAAACAAAACTTGTCAAGGCTCTCATATTCCCCATATTTCTTTATGCTGCTGAAACATGGACCCTACGAGAAAGTGAGAAGAAGCGTATCGATGGTCTAGAGATGTGGTGCTGGAGGAGAATGCTCGGTATATCATGGACGGAATTCCGAACCAATGAGTCCATTCTTCGAGAGCTAGACATCAGACAGAGGCTATCAAGCATAGTACAAGCTCGAATCCTCACTTTCTTTGGACACGTTTCGCGGGGCGGATGCGAATCTATCGAGCGCCTGGTGGTACAAGGCAAAGTCGAGGGAACCAGACCACGCGGAAGATCACCGATGAGGTGGACGGATCAAGTAAAAACCGCCGTCAACGGTCCTCTACACGAATGTACCAGGAGGGCAGCAGTTCGAGAAGAATGGCGTCGCATTGTAAAGCAGGCTACAAAATCAACGACGTGACGGCCACGACCACTCTGGCAAGAGTGTACCGCCAAAGAAGAAGAAGCGCCACATGAAGAGTTGCGATATTGAGCCACTACAGTGGGAGATGCAGTCCGCTAACCGCCCTGAATGGAGATCTTTGGTCAAGAAACACACCAGTGCTTTTGAATCCCGTCGACGTACTGAACTCGACGTCGAGAGGGATTTGCTGAAAGCCCGACCTCCAGCGGTGATCAGCTATAATTATAATAATGGTGTTCTCTCGTGCCCGTTGTGCTCACGGGGCTTTAATAACAAGATCGGCTACGTTAGCCACATGAGAGCACACGAACGCCAACAGAGGAGTTGAAGCAGTCGCCGTGGCCGAAAACCGTCAGGAGGGATATACATATACTTTACAATGCTAATCATCAAATATCACTTAAGAGGCCTTACACATTTTAAAGTGTATGTTTCATATTAATAGTACAAATACAAATTTCAACCAACTTCTTATAGTGAATAACACTTTTCTCTGAGTACCTATTTCATGCTTTAATTGCGTGTACCTAGTCGAAACAAGTAAAAAAAAAACAGTTTTTTTCGTGAATTTTTCAAATTTCGAGTAGTTTTTGAAACAAAAATATAATTGCAAACTGTGTAGGTTTCAAATATATACCAATTAATTGCAATAGGCCTGTTCTAAAAAGAAAAATGATAATATATGTTTAGAAATATGTTAGATCATAGATAAAAATATCTAAAACAATCAGCATTTTTGAACGGTCAAAGAGCCGGATTAAAAGTATGCAGCGGAAATATCGATTTTAAACGATTAATGAACATGGGCTATTCAAGCAGGCATCAGGTTTGCATTTATTTATTTATTTGTTCACAACATATCTATTTAAGTTATAACTTACTTACTAAAGCCAACGCGTTAGAGATCTTAACTTAAAATAAATAAATCTACCGGTAAAAACACATTGCATTGTAGACCCAAATCACAAGAATTCTACACCTATAAATAACATATCTGACCCAAATTATCAAGATATAAAGATAAGTATCTTACCGTATATTTGTTATTACTCATTCTTCAAGGATCCTTTGATATCTTTTGTAATATGAGCTACCGTAATAAAAATCAAAGTGGATGGCCAAGAAACATCCTAATCTTTGATGTTGGGAAAAACTCATGCCTATATATAGAAAGTTTACTAAGTGCTTGTAAAGCTACGACATTACATGTGATTGATGTAAATTTGTGAAAAAATGTGTTTTATATTTATAATTTAATGACGACATTTTTTTTAATCACCGGCAACTTTAGTGGGTCTATTCTGGGGTCTGTGGACGGTTTTACTTCTCCTGCAGATCTCCTTAAACACATATTTACGTAGCTATAGGTTGAGGAACTGGCTGTTTCTGAAACCATTCTCATTTTTTCTGTCATTGTTGACCTTTACATTTGATATGTTTGTT
This sequence comes from Apotomis turbidana, assembly GCA_905147355.2. Taxonomy (NCBI): domain Eukaryota; kingdom Metazoa; phylum Arthropoda; class Insecta; order Lepidoptera; family Tortricidae; genus Apotomis; species Apotomis turbidana. Next base: position 19,634,270 of record LR990288.1, on the reverse strand, counting down.
AGTTTTATAAGCTTTATATCTATAGACCATAGTTGCCTGAAAATAAATGATTTTGATTTTAAATAACAAAGAAAAAAAGACATAAGACATTCTAAAATCGTACTGATCAGTTTTATATGTTGAGAGGAGTTTATTTCAGGAAAAATCTTAACAGCGCTAATAAAATTTGGTCACGCTGAAACGATTGGTGGGCTTTAGGGATACCTGGACATCCAACGATGGGTAAAGGATAATTTTCACCCGACTACGGTAAAAAAAAAAAAATACGCGGACGAAGTCGCAGGCACTTTCTAGTATATACGAGTAATTGCATCCAGTATCCAGTCGATGCTGTTTGGGGCACCTCGAGCGCTGTCATCCGCGCCATCATGATTTTGACGTTGAGCATCTGTTATGTGTATGCTACAAAACCACTTTAAATAGGTACTAGGGTGGTCCAAAAAAAAAAGTATTTGAATATTATTTCTCCACAGGGTTCTTTTTTGCCCAAAACCCACTAAAATGATACTCACCATTTTTCAAATCAATCCCATAACATTTAGAGGTCGCCCAAAATGTAGCAATTTTCGTATAGAAAATAGTATAGAAAAACTTACAACGAGCTTTATATGTGGGCAAAGGACATTGACAAGTTATAAAATTGTCACTATCGTCAACTATCGCAAGTAATTAAGAGATACAGTCTTTATTATCATCTTTCGGTTTTGTTTTTAAAATGCAATTTATATGATCATCAGAAATTTGTCTCACGTTTGGGCGACCAGTAAATCGTTTCCAAATTAATTTTAATTTGGTACAATGATTATTACTTGATAGCAAAACAAAATTAGCCATGTGGAGCTAAAATTGAATGTCCTTTTTTTTCTCCATACAACTGTGGACCACCCTAATAGGTACTTACTCTTATTTATGTAAAGGGGATAATCTGGAAAAACTATTGGTCACTGGAAAGATCCAGGGAAGAGGCCTCGAGGCCGCAGCCCGATCCTTTGATCCGACCAAATCAGTGCTGCACTTGTCACCAACTTCTATGACGCGCTCAAGGTGGCCGAGGACCGTGGATGGTGGTGCAACATCATCCTGAGGACTTGGGTTCCACCCTTATGTTGTTGATATTCCATTGATTCGTACAAAATGCTTTGCGTCTCCTTTTCTTATCAGGACAGCAAAGGAGTGGAACTCTCTTCCTGCGCACCTTTTCCCTTAAAAATATAAATTAGATCTCTTCAAGTCGAGATTGAATAGGCATCTTCTAGACAAGCAAGCTTCATCTTAGGCCTCATCGTTACTTAACATCAGGTACGTTCGTTCGAGGTCAGATGATTGTCCATCGCACAAAAAAAAACCAGAGGAAGCTAATCCATGGTGGACGTCACGACCCTCGGCAATAAGGATTACGATATACGGAGGACTGTTATTTAAGTTATACCTAAAATATCGCTCCACGTGACATATCTAAGTTCAGATTTTTTTAATTTAGATCGTTGAAACAGTTTTCGAAGTAATTTAGACAGCAAGAAAGTCAAAAAGAGTCGTAATGTGCTACGGCCAAGTTTCAAGGCGACGACGCTACACGCAAATTAGTTTCATTTTACGAGCCAAATTCCGCTTCCATCGCTTAGAAGAAATTATATTTCCTCGACTTTGAATTATTATTTATACGCTGCGTTTGATGTTTGATATTATGATTTCTTATTCTTACATATTACACGGCCTGTACCAGGGATTCACTTCGCGCCACGTGGCGTTAAATATATCTACGATTTTTGGGTCACAATTGTTAGTAAATCAAAGTTACATCCAATAACTATACGTTTATCCCTGTTAGACATTATAATTACCAATTGCCATTAATCCGTGTCTTTGCGGCGCTCACAGATGGGCCACGCCAGAACTAGAACTCATTATTGAGTACTAAAAATTAAATTAGTGCAAAATTTCATGTGTTACAAATTATTAATCACCTCACTTAAAATTGAACATAAACCGAACCACTAATTAATTTACTTCTGTTCATAACACATCAATTGCATGAAAAGCGCCACAAATCCCGTAATTGGATTCCAGAATGAAAGCAGCGATGTCGGGCAGCGTTTAGTTCGCATTACTCCGCTGAAAGCCTTCAGCTGGCTCGCTTTAGAACGCATACGCAAAGGCATTGGAGCTATTCGACCCGTTCAGCTACATTTGAGCCTGTTTGTAGTCCATGAAGGCGCATGGCGTAAGTTTAAAGAGCAAGCGGGTGAAATTCGATTCATCACATCAGAATTAGTATATCAGGTAAAAGATGTGGCTCCTGGGCAAAAACAACCCCCAATGTTCTTCACATAATCGGTCGTGCGCCAGCCTTAAGTATCTAATGACTTCACATAATCCAGGCCAGTTTGTCAGTCTTGTTTATTTTTTCCAGTCCACTTTACGATGTTACTATTTTTTCCAGTCACCCTTAACGCTAGGCGGGTGCTATAGTGGTACATAGCCAATTTGTAATAGTTAGTAATGTGTTCTTTTCACCTCTTCTCTCATAGCCGCTCTCGCCTACCATCAAACAGGGCGCGATGCTTTTGTATTGTCTTAAAAAAACTTGACATTTACTATCAAGTACTATTTCCAGTCGCTCTTAACGCCATCAGGCGGGCGCTATTGTCGTAAAAAGCCAATTTGTAATAGTTAGTAATGTTTCCTCTTCACCTGTTCTCTCATAGCCACTCTCGCCTACCACACATAGGGCGCGATGCGGACGGCCCGGCGTAGGCGGCCGCTGCATCGATCGCGAACCCTGACATTAAATGAAAGACAACCCGCTGCGGGTGAGGGACGCCCGTTTCCATTGTACGCTTGCCATTTTTCCACTCCATTATGACCTGAAATTAAGAGCGTAATTAGCAATTTACATGCAAATTTAAGCGGTCAAGTTAGTCCTCATTAATTTAGGCCTAAAAACAAGTACCCGCATAAGGAGGTATAATAAATATTCAATGAATATAGTAAAACGTCGTAAATAATCACTGCGCAATACAGCTGTATAAGCTAAGCAGGCGAGACAAACTCTCGTAATTCTGCGAAATATTTTTACCCAAAAAAAATTTGCCCGCATATTCTTCAATTTTATTCACCGTTATGTTATACCTCAACGTGAAATTCGGAAATTGGCTATCGAAAGAATATTACTAGTTGGAAAAAACTACCCATTTTTTAGAGCAATAAAACAGTGTATTTTGGATACGGTAAAAATAACTTGAATTCCCTCGGCCGTATAAATCCGTCGTTATCCGGAGCGGCAGCCCTAAATCGAAATGTAGGGCACGCATACAAGCGCAGTTACCCACACGCGTGCTAAGTTGGGTAGGGCGGGGCTACGCAGTCTGGCTACGTGTACGCTACCTGGCTCAATTACGAAACCCACACAGACTACTGCGCGTAATGGCAGCTAGGCTATATTTAAGTCGGTAGCTTAATGCCTCTCCGTACGCCATCGCCAGGGTTGTGCGTAAAACATTTTATAGGTTGTTTGCATTCATGGTTTATGGGGCATTGCAAAGGGAATCTTTATGGAGTGGACGTTTCATTCATTCCGTTTAGGTAGGTCAAGATTATATAAACGTATTACGACTATTAAACTAGCGCTATAATAGTTTATTCTCTATAAAACGGTGTATGAGGAAAGTAGCTTCTGTGATGAACTAGGTATATTTCCGTAGGATATTTTTTGTTCCCGAAGATACTATTCCTGCTTATTTCCGGCTGAGAAAAAGGACTTTTTGTGTCCTAATTAAGATATTATATTCTCACTAGTACCAACAATGTTCTTACATTATTTATGAACTTGTACATGTGAGCTTTATTAGGTTTTCTTTTTTAATGCTTTTTTATTCAAACATTAACCACACGCTAAACGAGAAATTTTTCTTTTGTTTGACTTTCAGCAAGTCAACGTTTATTTTGTCAGCTCATAACTTATTAAAATTATATTAAGGTTTTAAGCACGACCTAACTCAACAATTTGAGAATAATTTGCGTTATTATAATAAATGGCTACATTTGAATTATTAACCTTAATATCTTTGGCTGCCCAGAGCTCATAAAATCTCAACTAATATCTATTCAAGAACGCTTGGGTCATATTTTTGAGATAATTATATAATTGCGTTTACTTAAAGGTATGACTGACACATTGAAACATATGAAATATAGTAATGCGTATATTTATGTATGAAATACTTTATTGCACATAAAAGAGGCATAAGCATAGTTAAACTGTATATATTTATTGAAATAAAATATAGACAATGTACAAACATGGGTGACGATGGCAATGGGGAAGAAAACAAAAAATAAAACTGCACATAATACCTTAATACGTAAAAGGTGAACTTACTCTTTTTATAAGTAGTGTACCTAGCTATTTTTTTACTCATAATGATATTAATATTTCAGTTATAGGTACGAGTATCTCACATTGTATTTTTATGATTGTATTTTTTTATTGTTTCTGTTGTGACTTATGATGGTGTATTGAGTTCATTGAATGATTATTATCAAATTTTATTTCTATTGACGATCATTACGTTTTATCAATTTATAAAAATTAACTTTAAGTAATTTATAATGTACTTTGTTACTACGAAAATCAAGATTTATTTTTTAAGGGATATCAATATCATCTATACTATTACAAAAATGTATCGAAAAAAAAATACAATTAAGAATAGAAATCTACTAAATAAAATAATAAAATAATATAAGCGAAATGCAGGATTTGTAATATCTTTGTTCGCTCATCAGGTCAAAAGGACTTAAGGGAAGTTTAACAAACTTTGATGCAGTTGTCGCTGCATGTCCAGAAATGGTTAAAAATCAAATATACTTTTTACAGACTACGCGGGCAAAGTTAAGTTTGCACCTGATATACAGGGTGATTCCGGGGTCATGGAGCAGGAGTGAACGGGGTACTGGGGAGGGTCACACTGAGCAACTTTCACTATGGGGACAACCACGAAAACTCGAAAAAAAAACTCCTAATCAAGAGTTAATTGATACTTAATTGATTGTTAAGTATCAATTAATAGTTAATTGATAGTATTTTTTCCGAGATTTCGTGGTTGTCCCCATAAGATAAGATAAGATAATCATTTATTGTCTAAACTGTGTAAATAGTTAAAATGTCATAAATCTATTAGTATCAACAGTTTGCCCGTTTCGGACGTACAATATTTACATTATATTTTATTTTTTATAGTGAAAGTTGCTCAGTGTGACCCTCCCCAGTACCCCGTTCACTCCTGATCCATGACCCCGGAATCACCCTGTATATATGGCATCGTTAATGAGCGCAACTTGAACGAGACCGGTACCCTTACCATGAGTTATAATGATAGTACTCGCTAGCGACTCCGTTTACGATTTGTATGGAGAATGGGGAATGGATGAAAATATCAGAATTGCTTGAAATTTTTACTGTTGGTAGGAATAAGCTTTCTTAGCACAAAAAAAAGTTACAGATTTTTTGGCTGCACCGGTGATTTTAAAAAAATCAAAGAGGTCTTAGTTCAGTGCCTCTGATCCGATTTCGGCTGTTTAGAAGTTCGCCCAAAGCTATACAAAAGTCAAATGACGCTGTCAACTTCTTTGATACTTTTGACAGATCTCTTCAAAAACACAACGTCTTTTACTTTCGCTGTGTTCGCTGTATTTCGACTGCTTTCGACGACTTATAGCACTTTTTACGAATTGTTTCTGCCCCTGGACCTTGAACATTGCCTGTCTGTCTGTGACTTACGCTTTTTGACCCTGGATTTGATATTGCAAGCTTAAACGAAAGAAACAATTCGTAAAAAGTCTTATAAGTCGTCGAAAGCAGTCGAAATACAGCGAACACAGTCCGAACCGTAAATGCATGTCCATATCTATTTTATAGTCTAATAATTAATATATGTTAATCCTGTCCCAGCTCAAAACTAGTTGACATTTAATTTTGCAGTTTACCTGCCACTTTGCATACCGCTCGTGTCGTAGCCTAATGATATACATTCTTTGCCCGCATTTTAAGCAATGATAATACATTCCTGATCCTGAACACATTTGGTATTCACATTTTCAACTCGCTATTTCTGCCGCGCCTTAACATCACGACGACGATTTTGAAAGAGATTTTTGAAGCAGAATCTAAATAAAGCTGAGACCTATATATCAGCCACAGACGTCTTCTGCTGAGCATAGGCCTCTCCCATGACTCGCCACAAGCTGAGATCTATTCTATACACTTATTCTGCTGCCGTAACGAGAAAGAACATAACTTATATTTTTATAATAAATGGAGCTGGACACACTGTCATATTTTAATAAACACATAATATAATAATCGTAATTAGGAAAAAATGCACATTTGTATTGTTTTGTATATAGATGTTAGTTGTGTCCTTTCTTGTGCGAGGGCAGAATTTTTGTAGAAATTGTAAGGTCTAGCAAGGATCTAACAAATTTGGCCCGTCTTGTATGTCATGTCTTCATAATTTTTAATAACATTTTTACGAATACGGGATAGATAAGAATTTCCTACATATTTTAGGCAGGTTCATTTTAGATCTTTCCTTTTACGTAACCATAATTGTCAAAATTATAAAAATATTAAATACGACACATGGTAAGTCGCGTTAACGTAGGAAGGCTTTTTTTTAGTCCTAACCTAATATATCACTCCAAATTCGACATCTAAAATGACAGTATCAAAATAGTATTTTATGCAACCGTTGTATAAGAGGGGGCAAAAAACGCGAGTGGCATGGGTTACGATGTGAGCGCAGCGAACATCGTAAGAAAGATGCCACGAGCGTTTTTTGACCTACTTATACAACGTTGCATACAATACTTTTTCTACGACTCGACATTTCATAAATAAACTGCAAATAAACAACAAAGAAAATAATTAAATGTTCCCGCTCGGAATCAACAAAATTAAAAAGAAAAATTGTCTCTGATAAACTTTTTTTTTATTGACATCCATCTGTCAAAAAAATATTAACTTATACATAAAGGTATACGATCACCATACTAAACATCTGTCAAAAAAATTTAACTTATACATAAAGGTATCGTTCACTATACTAAACATCCATGCACTGAAGATAAAACTTCTTTTTTAAGTTGGCACCAATGCCTTAGTACAAAAGTTTTTTTTTTTAATTTGCAAATTGTTTGAATGCAGCTGTTCATCATGTAATCTGAGGTACTAAGTGATGGTTTTTTGGCGACATTATAACATCGGTTAGCAGTGTGTTTTTGAGCAGTAGAGTATAGACTTTTACAGACTTTCATAATTTATGTCTTTATATTAGAGTTAGTAACTATATAAATGACAGAAAAAAGTACTGGAGTAGAAAAATAGATATACCTACTCGCAGCCTAACAATCCTACCATAACCTATTATATTAAACTAGAAATGTAACTACAGAGAGAGAAAATACATTTCATTATTCATCCATATCTCAATAAGCCGACAGTTGCTACTATAATATTCCATTTCCCATCATTTTCCCAAATGTACACCGATTTTCCCGGAGTTTCGCATTACGTACGTTAACCATCATTAGAGGGCAAACGTCATAAACAAGGCTGGGAACAACGTAAGCGGTAAATCACATATTTATCGCCGGCATGCTTGTTAGGCACAAACAAGCCTAATTTTACGGTGTCTACATAGAGTTTCCCGACCTGTAGCAATACAATATGTAACAGAAACACTGAGCAGTAAACATGTTCGTTTATTGCTTTATGTTCTATATTGTATACAGTGGAACTACAAATATGAATTAGAAAGGCGGTCGTAGGTCGTATTTCTTGAACACACAGATGCTTTAAGTATTTATAAAATTCAATGAAATACAGCATGCAGGCCTTGCGTCTCCGCGAACCTTATGCAATGAGAAATTGAAACTTATCTGTAGTAATTTTTAGATCCATTTCAATTTAAATTATAGGATTAGCAAATCCGCTATATATTAACGTGGCAGTTAATTAGTGCTAACCCGTTATAATTATTTTCGTATTTTTCCATGCATACATGCATTTAATGGTCACACCCTCCCACCACGATAAGAAAAATAAATACGCAAATAAATGCAGGTGAATTACATAGTTAAAATTGACTTCCGTTTGAGTACATTGTAAGTAACAAACAAATAAACTAACAAACTTAGTTACAAGTTAAGCTAAGAAAGCGTGTTGAAAATTAATATATTTCTAATGAAATTCCGTTACAAAGCCGAGCTATTGCTAAATGGAAGATATATTGTATATTTTATTATATTGTATTATTATTGTGTTATTGGGATTTCGCATGTAATATTTTTCTTGTTGGTGTGCAATAATAAAGTATTGTTGTGTTGTATCGTATCGTATTGTATTGTATATTGTGGTAGAGTCTTAGAATATCATTATTTAAACCTATCAAAGGTATACGTATTAGAATCGTTTTATAATCACAATTAACCAGTAAGATGTCTCATTATTCCCGCGCATCGCAAAGCTACAATATTGCCATAGGTCAAACAGGCAAATCGATACCCGGGGTGCAGGCAAAGTGCAAAGGTGTTGTCCCTATTTATAGTTGCCTGGACGAGCTCTAGCCATACGTTTTAGAATTTGTGAATAGAAGTGATGAATGAAGGGCGTATACTATGACCAGAATGGGCGATTATTTGAGGGTTTCTGTCTTTATTTACTCTGTCACCAATATTGACGATCTCCGTATGAATTATGGCGCCATTTTCGATTGTCTCGTAAAAATCGCTTTTAAAATTGGCCAATATTGAGGACAGAGTAATAAGATCGTTAAAACGCATATATAATCACCCAAATTATCCTAAAGGGTGCAAAGATAGAGTCTCACCACAATATGTAAATTGACATCTCTTTTTTACTTTTAATTATTAAAGACGATACTTATCTGTAACATAAAAAGTCATTTGCATTTATTTTCGACTTGACATTTGTCCTTAAAGGCTTCATTGTGCAAAAGATATAAATAAGGCGTGGATCATCGGCCATCTCATAAACTCATAAACTCATTTATTGATAACTATTCAATTACATGTCAAAAAAAATTATACATATTTAATTTACATTAAAAAATTCATCTACTGTGTAGAATGTTTGCTCGATAAGCCATTTTTTTAATCGCGCTTTGAACGACGTTGCGGTGGACGCCGATGTGACCACCTCGGGCAGTCGGTTGTACACCGCCGGCCCCATGACGTGCGTCAGCTTCCGTGTCTTTGCTAATTTTCCAGGGAGCGGTGTTAGTTTTTTAGCATTACTAGTCGGATATGTACTTGACTCCACGTTTTGTACGTTTCCAAGTTTTCGCGGACGTAAACCGCTACCTGGAAAATCAACAACGACGGCAGTGTAAGAATTCCCAGTTCTCTGAAGTATGGCCTGACGCTGGTGTCGCGCGACACTCGCACCATCGCCCGCACGGCATCTTTGTTCATGTTCATTTCATCTCATGTTTTAATAATTTATTTTTTATTTTTTTGATAAGTTTTTTAACACGGAAGTCATGCATTGGTTATAAACCAAAAAAACTGATACTGGCACAAGCTTCGAGCCCCCATTTACGGATTAATAATAATAATAAATAAGGCGTACAAAATCAACTTAACCAAGTATTAGACGGATTAAATCCGTACTTAATTAAAATTAGCCAATTGCTTATGGAAAAGGGATATTTTTGGCTCCTTCTTGACAAGATTGTATTAAATTGCTGTAGATACGTTTATAGCACCTAGCATATTTTAGCACAGTAACTCACGGATTCTCCTCGGAATTGTGTGACAATGACCATGGGTTTTGTTCTCGTTGAAGTCTGTTTTTAATAACTAACAAAGAAATATCTAATTATTGACAAGAGCACGATATTTCAATGAAAGTGCAAAGGTACGTATTCAATTTACAGTAGCCCTGAATAGCCTACCATGTACCACGGGTAATGAAGCGAAATCAGTGTTGTGCACGAGCTGTCTTGTGATTATGCTATCAGCCTAGTCATTAGGCTAATCTGATTTGAGTAAATGGTGTTTTAAATAAGTACATTAAATGGCGAATTCAGTCCCTAAATTCGACGCTTTTAATGAAATCTCACTGATATGATATATCACTACTGTGTATGTCTACTTTAGTAGTTAATATCATAAAGTATCCACAAGACCGAATTGCAGAAACCGGGATGTATCCCTTTCAATATATTTTTTAAATTCCATCTAGTTATGTAGAAAACTAGCAATCTACAAACGTTAGGGTACGAGCTATATGAAAATCGTCGAATTGCCGAATGGCTTTTTTTTTCATTTTATCTACTCGGCTAGCGGTAGGGTTCGCAGTCCCAATTATCCCAGGATTTTAGAGCTCTCCGTACTAAAATTTCCCGGTTCTGCGTGGTTCTGCAAACTAGTTAACAGGTATAGCACATCTAAATCACCTATAACAATTGACGAGCGACAAATATTGTATCTCTCTTCCCGTTCGATATAATGTGAAAGGGATGATTATGTCGCGCGATCATCGAAGTCTCGGTAAGTTACCAATGTATGTAATTCTTTTAAGGTCACAGTGTTTGTCCCACTAGTACAGCTTGCTGTGGGATGGGGCCACCGTGGCTGCCGCCCTCAGCTTGGGACTATAAATGACTCTAGTTCATTCACTGTATGTATCTAATCACAGATACATACAATGCCTCAAGTCCCTTCCGAGGACCTTTTCTGAGGATATAAAAGGAAGTAGCGACAATTCATATCACGACGAGAAATAGGGTCATGGCAACCTGTCAAACCTTTGTCTCGGGACATTTTGATTTAAGGATCCCATAAAGGTGAAATTATGCGTAGAACTATGCTTGTGAAAAAGGTCGCTGGGAATAAACCATGTTGTCCTTCCGAGAATTATTTATTATTAGTAGAGTTGCTAAGCCGCGAAATTGTGCGCATCGGGTTACAAGCTTGAAATTTCTACCACACATAGAGCGTTCCACGGTGATTATTTTGTGGAGGGAAGTCAGATTCGTCCCCTGTGTAGTGGGAGAGCGGGGTGAAGAGGACCAAGTACTGCTCTTTTTCTTTTTTTTATTACTGATCAGTTAAGGCTATTAGGGCTTGTGCGACATCGTTTTCGTGTAAAATAGATATCAGCTATTAATTTTTCATGTTACTTAAGAATAGTTTGAAATAAAAAATTGGGTTTATTGCCGAAAAGGTAAAAATCACAACAAGTTTTTTTTATTAAGAACGATAAATTAGTTATCTATCCTGAATATTTACAATTTAAAAAAATATTACTAAACAGCAAATTTAATCTTGTTTTTAAAAATGTATACAAATTGGGCAACTCTGATACAAAAAGTACCTTGAAAAAAATGTTGATGTTAAGCTTAGCCTGCGTGTTCTAGTACATTTTGCTAAGTCGCTAAATTGTGTACATCGGGATACGACCACGAAATTTCTACCACAGATAGAGTATTCTGCGGTGATTATTTTTAGATGTGGAGGAAAGTCAGATTCGTCCCCTGTGCGGCGGGAAAGCGGGGTGAATAGGACAAAGGAGTCCTCTTTTTCTTTTTATATTACTGATCAGATAACGCTACTAGGACTTGTGTGGTATCGTTTTCGTGTAAAACAGATATCAGCAATTAATTTTCCATGTTATTTATTCATAGTACCATATAAAAATATGGTTGTATTTCCGAAATTGTAAAAATCCCACAAGTTTTTTTTATTCAGGGAGATAAATTAGTTATATTTCCTGAATATTTACAACTAACAAAAATATTGCAAAATAGCAAATTTAATCTAGTTTCTAAAAATATATACATATTGGGCACTCTTCATACAAAAAGTAACTTAAATAAATTGTTGATGTTGAGATTAGCCCGTGTGCTCGTGATACATTAGCAAAAAAATATTTTGTTTTAATTACATTAATTTGTTTTTCTAGGACGTATATAGTAAAAATAATATGTAAAAGCAAAGATATTAATTAATAATCATTATTTATGTATTTAATGAAGCGAAATAGGATGCGTTCGGAGATTTACGTTGGTTACGCCGACGTAAAGATATATTTTAAGCTACTGTTTGTATAAGAAGTGCCCAACATGTATATATTTTTAGAAACCAGATTAAATGAGCTTTTTTAAATAATAATAATAAGTTGAAAATTTTCACAAAATTGAACTAATTTACCTCGCTGAATAAAAAACCTTGTTGTGATTTTTACCTTTTAGGCCATTACACCCATATTTTTATATCGAACTATACAAAACTAACATACAAAAATAATTTATGATATTTGTTTTACACGGAAACGATACCAAACACGTCCTGGTAGACTTAACTGACCAGCAATAAAGAAAGAAAAGAGGGATACTTGGCCGTATTCACTCCGCTCTCCCGCCTCACAGGGGACGAATCTGTCTTCCCTCCATAATTATGTTAGAAAACAGCGGACTAACAACTCTACTACTTATATGAATCAAAAATAAAAATGGGATTGAAACACTAAAATCTAAACTGATATTATAACACTAAAATCTAAGCTCAGAATAATAAAACTAAGACCCCTCGGGCCCTCCTGCGCCCATGACGCAGGCAGCGTCCCACGCTGTATGGCTATGACGCAGGCAGCGTTCCCATGCTGTATGGCTATGGGAAGCCTTTGCACGAGAAGGCTGCCCGCGAGTGAGCAATAATAAATAATTATATTATTATACTGAAATGATCTACATATCTGTATAGTTTCAAAGTACCTTGTACGTACATAGAAAATTTGTCACCAAAAAATAGTTGGAAGACGCTCTACAATGCCTTTTTTTTATTTTCCAAGTTTCGCACATATGCATGCTTGTTTTGTATGTCTGTGTGTAGCCAAGTACAACGCGACGTAACTATACGACCTAATGTAAAAAAAAAATGATAATTTTAGTCAAAAGACTTAGGAGGGTTACTGAAACCTTTATACTTTATTGTACACCAATAAAAGTTTACAAAAGGAAACTAGATAAATACAATTTACCTCTTACCTCTTTAGGTTACCTCTATAGGATAGTCTTTACTCTACTAACAAAAAGCAAAAGTAAAGTTTAAATTACTTTTCTTCTCCGCTCAAACGTAGCTAGTTGAATGTAAATTCTAGCAGTAGATACCATATGTACCGCTAACTTCAATAGAAAATCATTGCAATAAAGTAACGAGTGTTGACTCGCTGATTTGTCAGACCTGGCCAAATACAGTATGCTGAAAAGTGTATTAAACATAATTTTATGATGGAGATAAAAAACATAATCAGAGAGTCCTCTTCTTAAACTCAGCATATTATCGATTCTCCAAATTGGCAAACCTATTTAGTATTTACTACTAGTAAATAAATATGTTGACAAAATATTCACGTTATGTAAAAATAACTAAGCAAAATTCATCCTACATCTAGGGCCCGCATCTGGCTAGCCACATTTAGTTTTCTAGTTGCAGCAGAAATTTAAAAATGAAACACAATCTGGTTACGGAAATCAAAGCGAATTTAAAGGAAAAGGTTAGAGTGCATCCCTGACAGCCCATTTGCAAAGCCTCGCTGCTGAGCTACCTGTCTCTTTCTATCGAGGCCCGGGAAAACCTAGATTCCGAGCTAAAGCTTCCGTGAATTACCACAAACAAACATGGACAATATTCCACAGCTTTAAGGTTGAAAAATGGGACTTGGTCTATGGTTCGTGAGATATGTACTAAACCTGTTGCACCCCCGTCATCATATTGAAATCGAATCAATACAGCGTTGTAGATATTTGCAATTTACAAGGAGCGTTGTAATTTAACTGGAATGGGTAGCTTGATATTTTTCATTTGATTTTAGATGACGAAAGGCAAAGTTAGCTTGTAAAAGGTTTTCGTTAGAAAGTTATAGAACGTTCATAGCAACATTACCTAAATCGGCCAATAAACGTCCACTACGCTTCCTCCACAACAACTGGTTAGGGAGGCTCTAAACAAGGTGGACCGATGATTTGGTCAAGATCTTCGGTCGAAAATCATATTTAATCGTACAACTAGACTAGAGAAGTATAATACACCTAGGAAGTATAACCTAATGGTGTTATAATCCATGGTGGTGGTGGTGTAAAACTTGCTTGGTCATTGTACCTATTTCCATTGCCTTTTTTCTCGATACAAGGTACAAATATTGTAGTTATACCTACTCGTTAAAAATAAAACACAACATGTTTGTAACAATGCAAACAGCAACTTCATTCGGGTTAATTTATTTTATTAAGTAATTCCCTTTTTTGTAAAACCACAGTCGTATTAAGTTTTAATTATGTGTGTCCATTACGTTTCCCGGAGACGGCCGCAATAACTTTAATATGAATATTTTGACGTCATACGAAACTGTACCAGGCTTTGTTCCTGAAAATATGTAAATGAATTACACAGAGCTCGTACATAATACGGGTACGCGTAGCCCGCATACAATTACCTAAGCGTTAGGTACAATACACACATTCGAATTCACGTATCGTGATGTTGCTACGACTTGCATGTCAGTGCTTCAGTGCATGGATGTTAAGTATAGTGAACGTATACCTTCATGTATAAGTTCATATTATTCTTTTGACAGATGTTTAGTATAGTGAACGTTACCTTTATGTATAAGTTCATATTTTTTTGACAGATGGACGTGTATGAAAAAAATATTTCATCAGAGACTATTTTTTATTTTGTTGATTCCGAGCGTGAACATGTAATTATTTACTTTGTTGGTTATTTGCATTTTATTTATGAAATGTCGAGTCGTAGAAAAAATATTGTATGCAACGTTGTATAAGTAGGTCAAAAAACGCTTGTGGCATCTTTCTTACGATGTTCGCTACGCTCACATCATAACCCACGCCACTCGCGTTTTTAGCCCCCTCTTATACGGGTAAAGCCGCGGAAAGTTACCAATTTGGACGTTTCAAATTTACCCAGCTGATTATAAAAAATTGGTAACCCCTACTGTTTCAAAAATATTTTTATCATATGTAGATATAGGAATTCTCATGGTCGCAAGTAAGACAATTAATATAAACCCCTTTATAAAAATACTAAAAATATATTTCTGTCCAAAACGTAACGAAAGTTGGTTAAATTTTTCGACCACGAGTACTAAAAGCTCTGTTATTTTTATGATATTTCAACTTTCATGGGCATACTTTTGTTTTAAGCTAAAATGTATGATATAAGGATAGTTCTACTGATTACGGAATAATGACAATATAAGCATTTTAATTTTTTATCTTACATTATTTTAATGGATCAGCATTCCACACTTATGTTACAATACTTTCGTGACGCTTTATGTAGCTTGTTTTTAAACATTTTTTGGCGAAAATACGTTTACGTGCACTGGCAACTCATATTCTAGTAGGGCAACACCGATGAGCAAGTCCAAATCCGTCAGTTTGTCAACAAACGCAATTCAAAGTAGACACAGTCATAGTTTCGTGAAAGTACCCCCAAAGTGTCGTGTGTGATCTTAAAGGTAAGGAGTGATTGTTTTTAATCAGTTTTTTTTGTAAAATAGCGTAACGGTTTTCAAGCAAGTGACACGTATTATTGTATTAAAAATGTCTTTATTTCACCATGAAAATCCACTTTTTTTTTTAAAAATACGTTACACTTTCGTCACGAATATGTTAAATTTTTGCAAAATGTTACGTATTTTCTACGTAACATAACGAATAAATGTTGTAAAGGGAAGTGCACACAGAATATACTAACTTAAATGAGTTTTATTAGATTTTTAATGACACGAAAATATACAAAGTCGAACAAAACTCCTGTACAATAATAAAACAAATAAGAACAACATCTTAATAAAAAAAAAACTGTTTTAAGAAGAAAATAATTTATTTTCGACCTCAAGGCACAGTAGAATCCTAAATCTGTTTTATTCTAAAGCTGTTTTATTGTTTTACGGTCGTCTTGTTACTAGTATTGGGTACCTGCAGTGAACAAATAGTAATTACTGCCACTTGGTACAAAATGAGAGGCTTTAAAACACTAGAGCGGTTTGGGTTGTATTAGTTCCATCACACGCGTGTTTGATTATATTGATTTTAATGTGCCATGAAAATTTTGTTTACAGGCAATATAAAGCTAATAATTTTATAACTTGTTTTTTTTTCTTAGCTACGTTATTTAATGGGAAATTTTTTCCAGTATGATCTAAGCTTTATAACGACTTATGTTACGTTTTATGATAACATAACGTATATCTTTTTATGTTACTTCTATGTCACATTGGTTAATTCCCGCGGCCTTACCCATACAACGGTTGCATAAAATACTATTGCGTGATCGTAGTACAATGTAAAAATCACAGTAAGACAGCGTGCAGCGTGACGTAGAACGATCCCGTGCCACGTTTCGTCAACGCTAAAAAAACCGGCCAAGAGCATATCGGGCCACGCTCAGTGTAGGGTTCCGTAGTTGCTCATTCTTCACAATAAACTGCTGTTTCAAGCCCGAGGTTTAAGTTAAGAAAGATTTTAAGCTCTATAAAAAGGTCGTAAACGCCCTAGAAACTGTAATCACTTATTACCTTCTGGAAGTCAACTTACGTCCTTTTAAAGATAAAAAAAATGAAATTTGGCGATAACTCAAAAACGGCTCAACCGATTTAGTTCAATATATTTTTCATTGAAATTACTTATAAGGCCTCATTTACATGATTTTTTCAGATTATTTTCGACCCGTGGTTGAAAAGTTAGAGGGGGGGCACTATTTTTTTTTGTTTTCGGAGCGTATATTTACAAAACTTACTCAAAAAGAAGGCACTTTATCAAAAAGTAATGTTAGGAGACCCCTATTCTTTTTACAAGACCTATTCAACGACACCTAACACACCAGTATTGAAAAAAAAAAAAAATCTCCCCCACTTTAGATGTTCGAGAGGTAACCGAAAAGTTTTTTTTTTAATTTTTATTTCACCGTTCTGTCGGCGTTATACATACACATACTCATACCAAATCTCAGTTTTCTCGTACTAATGATCAAGGAGCTAAGCCGCGGACGGACGGACGGACGGACGGACGGTTGGACAGATGGACGGACAGACGGAGAGAGGGACATGGTGAAACTATAAGAGTTCATAGTTGACTACGGAACTAGAGTTACATGATCTTGTTTGACGGAAATAAAGTTACTTTTAAGTTCCAAGTCACATTCACATAGTTATATCGTGTACTTTAAAGTCACGCGTAATTTATTTTATTTATTTACTAGCGACCCGCCCCGGCTTCGCACGGGTGCAATGCTAATAAATTATGCTTGTATTATACATATAAACCTTCCTCTTGAATCACTCTACCTATAAAAAACACAACAAAATTCGTTGCGTACCTAGTTTTAAAGATGTAAGCATACATAGGGACAGACAGACAGTCAGATAGACAGACAGGAAACGACTTGTATTATACTATGTAGTGATTTTACTAGTCTTATATAGTAGAACAATGTCCCACAAGACCAAATAATGGCTTGTCTATGAGAACAAACTTAAACTTTCAGGTCATGACAACGCAATATTACACATCGTCATATTTTGTCATTGTGATTTTACCCTTAGATATTGTCGAAATTATATCATTTTGTCAGAAACTGTGTTCATAGGATAATTTACTGCGTAGAATATAGACATTTGTTCAACTTGCAAATTAAAGGGAAATACATTAGCATAAATTAAGGCACCGAACGCTGATTAAATGTTTAAGTCGAATAACGTGATTTTAGGTACAATTTTGTGAGTAAACATTCCTGGTTTATGTTAAGGTGAGGATAATCTTAACTGAAGTAGAACTTTTCCCAAAGCCGGCGTTCAATAAAAAATAATCTTAAACAGGCAGATACTTGCGTTTATTATGTGACCTTAAAACGGAAGCGGTGGTAGCCTAGTGGTTAGGGCATGCGACTTTCAATCCGGAGGTCGCGGGTTCGAACCCGGCCCGTACCAATGAGTTTTTCGGAACTTATGTACGGAATTTCATTTGATATTTACCACTCGCTTTTCGGTGAAGGAAAACATCGTGAGGAAACCACCTAAGCCCAATAAGGCCTAGTTTCCCCTCTGGGTTGGAAGGTCAGATGGCAGTCGCTTTCGTAAAAACTAGTGCCTACGCCACATATTGGGATTTAGGTAGCCGACCCCGATTGAGAATTCATTCTCAAAAAATGGGACAAGGGCTAGGAGGATGATGATGTGACCTTAGAACAAATACGCCTAGAAAGAGAGTTTTTATACAATAGATTTGCGAAAGATGAAGCCGGTTTTTGGTTTTATGTTTACGTATCTCTATGAACTAATCATAGATACGTCTTTCATGTGATATTGACGTTAAGATAGTTGATTGTGATAGAAGCGTACCCGGACGAATTTCAATTCCAATACCAAAACCACCGAAACCACACCAAAACTGGCTGACTAGGTTTCTAGGCGTATTTATTGTAAGGGCATGATATAAAAATCATTGAGTGCTTATCCGTCACATTTTGACATGAACATGAGTGCTAGAATGACAGATAGTTGATTTACGACCAATACGCCTGTGACTTAACTGGGTGCTTGAGAAAGTTGTGCTAGTTTTAAAATATAGTGTAAAGTCGTATTTTGTCGGGAAGACTCGTTTTTTAGGGTTTCGTAGTCAACTACCCTTATATATATTTTTATCTGAACCTTTTCACCAGAGTTAATAGAGAAACCATGCTAAAGTGAATTTTCGACTGTTTTAGTAATAAAATTGAGTAAATTTATTATGAACAATCACTATTCTGTAACTTGAAACATTGCTCATCTCTTTTATATTTTGAAAACCTCTATAATCGATGTTATATTGCCTATTTGCAGCAAATCATCGATATTTCTGAAGTCGGGATGAACACTTTCGAGACTGAAATTACTTTAATATCGCTAATAATTTGTAGATAGAATTTTGGATGCGAAATACGCTCGTGTTTCAATAAATATTGATTTTCCTTTAAACCCAAAACTCATATTCATGTAAAATGTTTATTAAACTTACATTTTCTTTTTAAGTGGCTTTGCCATCTCTGTATTTATGTGATTCAATTCACCGAGCGAGCGAAGAGAGCAAAGCGTCTCTTTTTCACTCGCCAAAATTTATTGCGTATGTCCGGATGTTCGGATTTCGGGCAATTCTCGCCTGCAGGACATATTTCTCAATAGATTCTCGTGAATTTTTGTAAACCCATTATGGTTGCTTTTGTAACGCAATAAAAAGTGACAAAGCATCCGTCATGTTTTGACAAAATGCGAGCGTGGGTGACAAATGCTTTGTCACTTATTTGTCGTGTGATAAAAGCGACCATCATAGTCCCCATTTAAAACTAGCAGATGTAATAGTTAATAACAAAAAAAAAGCTTTTTCAAAATGGCGGAGATATGGGAGTCGGAAACGTAAAAAATTGGGCAAGTGCGAGTCCAACTCGCGCATGAATGGTTCCGTACCATAATCTATAACAAGTTTGTTGTATGGGAGTCTCCCTTAAATATTTTTATTTTTATTTTTAGTATTTTTTGTTATAGCGGCAATAGAAATACATCATCTGTGAAAATTTCAACTGTATAGTTATCACCGTTCTTGAGATAGGTACAGCCTGGTGACAGACGGACGGACGGACGGACAGCGAAGTCTGAGTAATAGGGTCCCGTTTTTACCCTTTGGGTACGGGACCCTAAAAAGTCATATTTCAGCCATTTCAAAAAAATATCGTGAAGTCTACCTACAGCTCACAGAGCCACTGGTTATTTTAAAATTAGCATGTTACTTTAATCATACACACAAAAACACATTATTTAAGATGGATGTTTTTACAGGACAGCCTTGTACGCGTATTATTCAGTGGGAATGTTTCTCAAATATTTCAGAAATAATGAAGGTTTTCGGGACGGAAAATCCTCTGTTGACGCTAGGAATAAATTACAACGAAGATTATATCGCTCTGCTTAATTTACATAAAAACCAAACGTTTACATTATTAGGCCTTTTATAATGCATTTTAATATTTATGAACCATTTCTCCTAGCACAAAGTCAAGTTTTGTATCATCGTCAGCCAAAAGATGGCTCGCTTTGCGCCGCTTGCATCTAGCGAACAAAATATTGTGATAGACCAATTTTTAGGGCTGCGTACCCAAAGGGTAAAAACCTCTATTACCTAGACTCCGCTGTCTGTCTGTCTGTCCGTCTATTCGTCCATCACCAGGCCGTCTAACCTCTCATGAACCGTGATAGCTAGAGTGGAAATTTTCACAAATAATGTATTTCTCTTGCCGCTATAACAGCAAGTACTAAAACAGAACAAAATAAAAACAGAATAAAATAAATATTTAAGTGGGCTCACATACAACAAACGTAATCGGTTACGTTAACTTTGCACCTCCTTTGTTTGCGGCGCTATACATACCAGGTGAAAACTAAACTTAGCCCGGCCAGTATGGGAAGTGTTTGTACGGAACCTTTGGAGCCCGACTCGCACGTGGCCGGTTTTTTTACAATCAATGTTAATTCAGAAACCATTTCTGCGAACAGGGTTCATTACGCCGCAAAAAACAACTAAATTGCGTCAATATGATATCTGTGTGCAGTTATTCCCATTTAATTTTTCGACTTTCATTTTGTCCTTTCCGTTTTGTGGTTCAAATCGCGGAGAAGTCGCACAAATACTTAACTGGGAGTTAAATGAGAAAAGTATCTAAAAAATTACCTATATGGGTAAGGCCGCGGAAAGTTACCAATTTGGACGTTTCAAATTTACCCAGCTGATAAAAAAACAATGGTAATCCCTACAGTTTCAAAAATATTTTTATTTGTATGTAGGGATGGGAAATCTCATGGTCGCAAGTTAGATAATTGATATGAACCCCTTCAAAAAATACTAAAAATATATTTCCGTCCAAAACGTAACGAAAGTTGGTTCATATTTTCGACCACGCATACTAAGTGCTCTGTTATTT
Source organism: Apotomis turbidana (assembly GCA_905147355.2). NCBI lineage: Eukaryota > Metazoa > Arthropoda > Insecta > Lepidoptera > Tortricidae > Apotomis > Apotomis turbidana. Next base: position 19,613,216 of record LR990288.1, on the reverse strand, counting down.
TCATGATATTTTAACTTTCGTGGTCATACTTTTGTTTTAAACTAAAATTTATGACATAGCGATAGTAATACCGATTACAGAATAATTATGGTAATACAAATTTATTTTTTTATCTTACTTTACTTTAATGGTTCATGATTCCACACCTGTGTTACGAATACTTTCGTGACGCTTTATGTAGCTTGTTTTTAAATATTTTTTGGCGAAAATACGTTTTCGTGCACTGGCAACTCATATTATAGTAGGGCATAACCAATGAGACAGCCCAATCCCGTCAGTTTGCCAAAAAATACTATTCAAAGTTGATGCAGTCATAGTTTCGCGAAAAAACCTCTAAAGTGCTTGTGTGTATTTTAACGGTAAGGAGTGATTATTTTTAATCAGTTGTTTTTTCATACAATAGTGTTATGGTTTTCACGCAAGTTACATGTATTATTGTATTCAAAATGTCTTTATTTCACCATGAAAATCTACTTTTTTCCAAAAATACGTTAGACTTTCGTTACAAATATGTTACATTTTTGCAAAATGTTACGTATTTTCTACGTAACATAACGAATAAATGGTGTAAAGGGAAGTGCACACAGAATATACTAACTTAAATGAGTTTTATTAAATTTTTAATGACACGAAAATATACAAAGTCGAACAAAACTCCTGTACAATAATAAAATAAATAAAAACAACATCTTAATAAAAAACTAACTGTTTAAAGAAGAAAATAATTGATTCTAAAGCTGTTTTATTGTTATACGGTCGTCTTGTTACTAGTATTGGGTACCTGTAGTCAACAAATAGTAATTACTGCCACTTGGTACAAAATGAGAGGCTTTAAAACACGAGCGGTTTGGGTTTCATTACTTTCATCACACGCGTGTTTGATTATATTGATTTTAATGTGCCATGAAAATTTTGTTTACAAGCAATATAAAGTTAATCCTAATCATTTTATAACGTGTTTTTTTTTCATAGCTACGTTATTTAATGGGAATATTTTCCAGTATGATCTAAGCTTTATAACGACTTATGTTACGTTTTATGATAACATAACGTATATCTTTTTATGTTACTTCTATGTCACATTGGTAAATTCCCGCGGCCTTACCCATATAGGGTATATCGCTCGTAGAACCAATAGCCACTATAGTAGAGTTGTTAGTCCGACAAAAATAACATAAAAATTAATTTCTGATATTTGTTTTACACGGAAACGATACCAAACACGTCCTGGTAGACTTAACTGACCAGCAATAAAGAAAGAAAAGAGGGATACTTGGCCGTATTCACTCCGCTCTCCCGCCTGACAGGGGACGAATCTGACTTCCCTCTACATCTGAAAAGAATCACCGCAGAATACTCTCTGTGGTAGAAATTTCGTGGTTGTATCCCGATGTACACAATTTCGCGACTTAGCAAAATGTACTAGAATGTACGCAGGCTAAGCTCAACAACAACATTTTTTTCAAGGTACTTTTTGTATCAGATGTGCCCAATATGTATACATTTTTAAAAACATCATTAAATTTGCTGTTTAGTAATATTTTTTTAAATTGTAAATATTCAGGATAGATAACTAATTTATCGTTGTGAATAAAAAAAACTTGTTGTGATTTTTACCTTTTCGGCAATAAACCCAAATTTTAATAGGAAACTATTCTTAAATAACATGATAAATTAATAGCTGATATCTATTTTACACGAAAACGATGTCGTGCAAGCCCTAATAGCCTTAACTGATCAGTAATAAAAAAAAGAAAAAGAGCAGTACTTGGTCCTCTTCACCCCGCTCTCCCACCACACAGGGGACGAATCTGACTTCCCTCCACATCTAAAAATAATCACCGTGGAACGTTCTATGTGTGGTAGAAATTTCATGCTTGTAACCCGATGCGCACAATTTCGCGGCTTAGCAACTCTACTAAATCATGAACTTGGAACTTAATTGTTTTAAATTTATATTAAATAAAGAGATTCAAGTTTTATTAGCTGCATGATAGCCACTTTTTCAAATGGAAATCCATTTCATTAATGGCATTAAGCCAAAAAACCAATTACGCCTACTTTATTTAAATTTATGCATACCCTTTTAACTCCTATTTATACTTTGTTATTATCTAAGTTACTTGAATTTTGTTGCAGAAGATTATAATGATTTATTTGACCTTATAAAGTTGAAACAATAATAGTCAACACATAATGTAAAACAAAGTTATTATGCAACGCATAAAAATTAACGTACCTACCTACGTTTATAAAGGAAATATTTGCTCTTCTGTACAACCTAATGAATAATGTTATGCTAGGTGTATTCATACAATAAATTTGGGACTAAGTGTGCTAATTATCTTACAAATATTTGCGTCATAGGTTTATCTCCATTCACATTTTTTAAATCTTTGCTTTTCATTATAAAGAAATATTCAAAATCGTAGGCATATCTGCATAAGTGGTTTGCCTTTTTTAACAGATCCTTCCAAGATTTTTTCCTTCAAAATAATGTTCCAAAGTGTCGCAGTCTTCTTCTTCTTCTCGTGTCGAGGTTCCATTTCAGATACTTGATGCCCAATGAGCAGCGGTGTTGATGGCTCTGGTCGTCGCATCTCTCAGGTCGTGCTCAGAGCAGGAATGCGGGCATGCAGGGCACTCCAACAGATGCGCCATCGTTTGCGGCGCTGTGTTGCAGACGCACTGGGTTGTCCGATCGTGGAGTAGTCCCCATCTTACCGTGTTTCTGCTTACAGCGGCCCACTTGGGATCTCAGCCTGTTTAAAGCCCTCCATATGGGCCATGGCTCTTTGTGCCCGGGCGGTAACTCTTCGGCAGCTTGCACATACACGTCAGGCGGGGGACACCGGCTTTGCCACAGCGAACAGCGCCGCTTGGAGGGCTCATCCAGCAGGGGGGCGGTGTGCCGCATAAAGCTCTTGCGGCTCTTGAGCCGGGCAGGCAGCGGGTGATGGTCGTACAATGGGTGATGGCGCGGGTCGTTTTCTTGCTTTCGCTTTTCAATGGCGCATGCCACCTCTCTCCGGACTTCAGGAGGGGCGACACCCGCGAGCGGGTAGAGCTTGTTCAGCGGGGTCGGTTTGAGGCATCCGGTGATGGCGCGGCAGGTGTCGTTGAGTGCGGCGGTCACTAGGCCGGCATGCGCAGATCGATTCCAGACCGGACAAGCGTACTCGCCGGCGGAGAAGCACAGTGCCAGTCCAGTGGTACGCACGGTGTGCGCCGAAGCTCCCCAGCTTGTCGACGTCAGTTTGCGCAGCAGGTTATTTCGCGAGCTGACCTTCATTTGGGTGTAGGCGCAATGCGTCTTGTAGGTCAGGGTCCTGTCCAGTGAGATTCCCAAGTATCGTGGCTGAGGGCAGTGCTCGATCACAGCTCCATCCCACATCACGTGCAGTGGTCTGTGCGCTTGACGGTTACGTAGATGGAACGCACAGGTTTGTGTCTTGCTGGGGTTCGGACGGAGGCAGTTGGCTTTGTAATATTGTCCGAGTTGCTCCAATGCCTTACACAGGGCCTCCTCCACCTCTTCGAAGGAACGGCACTGCGCCGCCAAGGCTAGGTCGTCCGCATAGAGGAAGCGCTGTGTCCCCGATGGGCTGGGCTGGTCGTTCGTGTACATATTAAAGAGAGTCGGGGCAAGCACGCTGCCCTGGGGGAGACCGTTGTTTTGACGACGCCAGCGGCTCCTTTCTGAGTTGAGATGGACCTGGAATCGGCGGTTGCGGAGCAGCTCGCCGAGAATTCGGACAAAACCGTTATCCCTCGTGACACTTGCAACTTTGGATAGAAGGATTCTGATGTTACCCGTATCATAGGCGGCAGATAGGTCAACAAACGCCACGCCAGTGACCATGCCGAGCTCGAAGCCGTCCTCGATGTGTTGCGTCAGCTTGAGTGTCTGGCTCGTACATGATTTCCCAGGTTGGAAGCCTGCCTGTTCGGGAATTAGCTCTGGGTCCACTAATGGTGTTAGGCGGTTAAGCAGTAGACGCTCGAATAGTTTATAGGTGTGGCATAGTAGGGATATAGGGCGGTAGCTTTTGGCGTCAGAGGGGCATTTCCCAGGCTTCAGTACTGCGATTACCTTTGATTTCCGCCAAACCCTCGGTATGCTGAGTGTCGCCATGCAGTCGTTAAAAAGAGCTAGAAGCCACGATGTCGCCACCGGTCCGAGGCGCTTGATCTGTTCTACTGTGAGGTCATCCATACCAGATGCCTTTCCATTTTTCAGGGATTTTACTGCAGTAACAAGTTCGTTCAGTGAAAGCGGCCTGCTTAGTTCGCTGTTGTTTCCCTGAACTTTCGGAGCTGGAGAGGCCTTTGGCATTCGGTGCGGCGGCTTGCCGTTAAGCAGTAGCTGGCTGGCGACCTGGTTAGCTGTGATTTGTCCCGGTTGCGTAGGTGGGGGCACATCTCCAGTAAGCTTGTGAAGGGTGGACCAGGCTTTCTAGCTGTTGTGTGTCATGTCTGTGTTCACAACGGTGGCTTCCCATTTTTACCTACGGGACTTGGCTAGTTCTTCCATCAGCTCTGTGCCCGACTGTATGGTTTCAACAGAGAATGGGTGTTTCGCAAACTGGGCTTTGTAGGTCTCCAGAAGTTTTGAAGCCCTGGGTATTGCCTGGCGTGACACGGTTTGGACAATTTTAATAAATTTGTCGTAGTTTAAAGCCACAGGTTGTAGGGCGAGCAACTTCTCGTCGATGTTCGTGGAATATTTTTCCCAGTCAGCTTTCGTGAAGTTGAAACGCCGCCGAAACGGGACCTTGATTGCTTGCACCGCAGCCTGCACCAGTGTCGCAGTTACTAAAATACAAAAGAATAAAAGGTGAGATTATAAACGGTTTTTTTCTCAAGATCGCATTTAGATCTCATAAAATCTTGGCATAATACCGAAGAAGCGGCGGTTGTCATTTTTAATATCGTTGGATCGGTTATCTTTAGAAGCAGGTAATATAAGTTGAGCTAAAAGCAATCTATCACCATTAGGACCACTATTACGAAAGCCTGTACTGAGCTTTTTGTGCAAAAGGTCTGTATTGGCGCTTAGGAAAGAAAAAGTGGGGCAGAAAACATTCATTGTACAGTAATGTCTTTTACTAAAATATAGGCATAATTATGTCCCCAATACTGGTATTTTTTGTAGCTGGCAATATATTAGGATTTAGCTTTAGCACAATTGAATGTATCTTTTGTGTATCTCGACTCGAGTGATACGAAACTCGTTGTTATTGAAATTCATACAGTCCCAAGTAGCACAACTGGGTCTAAATAGCTCGTATACTATATCTAATTAGATGCTTAAGTTAAATTTAACCACCATGACTAAGTGCTATATAGGTGGCAAGAACCCTTATGCCACCAGTATAGAACCAAAAGGAGAAAAATTGCAGCCTATTTTTGGTGCTAAATAGAATCCATAAGAGATCTCACAAATACCTTAAGTGGTAATTAGAACTATGGGTGAAAGTTATGCGCAGTGAAGCCAGTGAACGAATGAAAACAATTTCAGTTCGGTCAATGAGTGATAAATGAGTCGCCAAAGTATCTGAATGGCGTGGCAACTGTCAAAGTTGTGTTTATTAAAATTAATATGTGATCTGGGACTTCCGGTTTGTGACTTAAGATGGCTGCATGCGTTTAAGTTGCGTTGTTCATTATTTATTCATTTTTGTTGTTCAATGTGTAGTATTGATAGCGTATTGTGCAGTGATCTAACGTATGAGTGAATAGCTAATGAAGAATTCAACTTGAAGCGTTCATAGCCCTTCCTGGGTCAAGGCCCGATAGTCCGCGTGGTTTTTTGTAAATCGCTATCACTTTACAAAAAGCAAAACCTCACCGAACAACGGCATGCTCTACGAGCAAACTTGAAATTGGCGAAATCATCATTAACCTGATGGAAGCCATATTTTAAAATTAGAATTAGAATATGTGATCTGCCATATTAATTTTGGATGAGTGATTAAATCTTCACGTTATACAGGCATTGAAATAAGCACGAAATTCTTGCGAATGTTTTGTTACTGTGAAACTATGGTATGGTTTCTTAGTAAATTTCGATGCGCCTTTGATTTGATCAGGAATATTAAAAAAGAGAGTGCTAAATCAAATAAGGAATAGATACTGATAAGAAATAAAACTGTTAAAAACCTGACCTAATGATTGTAGGTTACGTACAATGTTAAAGTAACATCGTCACAACTATCAAAAGGCTGTGATTATGCGTGAGTGTGATAAAATTCTGGTTAAAATAATTAATTTTCATAGGCTTCCATTTGTAAACATGGCGAAACAAAAAAGATCCTACAGTGTTTATTTTCACTTATTTGCTCCTTATTTGGAACCATCAGGTCTAATAATCACTTATTTGTATCTTGCGAGTGGAAAGCAGTGAATGCTATTACCAATAGTAATTATTTGCTCTTTTGTAGACTATTAAACAAGCAAGACTATTAAATATATTTTGACAAGGCGCAATAGGAACAATAATAGAACTTTTAGTTCGTTAGTGGTTTGAAATAAGTGAAAATAACTGCTTTTGGTTCCAAGAACCTCCTATTAAGTCTTATTTATGCGTTGGAGTGGCAATAAGGTACTTCTTAGGCCTTAAAGTTGCAATAATTTTTGGTTCCAAAAGAGCCGTAAAATTAGCCCTTTAGCCACTTTTGGTGATATAATTCGCTATTGTACTAGTCATTTGGAACTTTTAGTTCCAAATAAGGGTATGTTCCCACTTATATGTAAAAGTTGCTTATAAGTTATTTTAAGGCCTTATATAGCACTATTGCTTCTTATTGAGTGACTATTTGAACCTGCATGCAACTTTTAGTAGCAAAATCGACTTTATCCCACCATAAGTAATAATAACGTAGTAACAAAAAACGTTCCTATGCAACTACAAGTGATAGGATGAACTCATATACAGTTTTGAGTTGTGTTTAAAGCTATAAGTTGTATCAAACACTGTTAAACCACTCATTTAGAACTTAAAGCTATAAGATAAGCTGCAACATTCACTAATGTGCTGCTTGGGGTATTACATAAACCTTTTGTTCGTGACTTCGATCGATGTTTTATGAATATTTATTTATTAAACGGCAAACACCAAAATGTATAGGCTTTTCTTACCAATTACTAGAGGTTTGAAATTTCGAATTTGCATTATGAGGGTGCGCATAATATCCATTTATTTTACAGAATTGGTTATTATGAATAGTTTTCTCCTATAATATAACTTAGCTATAAATATAGATAAATATACTTCTTCTTTCTCCTAGACCGGTAGTCCCATTTACTTGGGGTCGGCCCTCCTCGTCCGCATCCTCCACTGAGCACGATTTTGTGCGGCGTTGGTGTCGATTTGAGCTTCTTTGAGGTCTTTTTCGACCGTCGTCAGCCAAGTGGCGGGTGGTCGTCCACGCCCACGTGGTTGGGTTACGGGTAGGTTCAGTGCCAGTCTTACTGCGTGATCTTCTTCGCGTCTCTGGACGTGGCCGTACCATCTAAGGCGTTTTTCTTTGGCTTTGTCGATTATTGGCGCGACTCCGAAACTTCCCCTGATGTACTCATTCCGGATCTTATCTAAGAGTGTGACGCCCGCTGACCAGCGTAACATGCGCATTTCGGTTATGTGCAATTTGTTGAGGTGGTGCTTATTTGTTGCCCAGCATTCCGATCCGTATAAAACAGTAGGTCGGATTGCTGTTTTATACAAAATGCCTTTGGTCTTGAGGGGCATTCTTTTGTCGCACATGACGCCAGTGAGCTGTCTCCACTTCATCCAGCCTGCGGTGGTCCTGTGGGCAACATCGCTATCAACCTTGCCATCACTGGTGACAATCGAACCTAAATACTTAAAATCTGACACTCTGGGTACCAATGTGTCTCCTATTAAGATATTGATAGTTTCAGGATTTGTTATGCCATCGAAGATGCAAGACATGTGTTCTGTTTTGTTCCTACTTATCTTTAAACCATTGATTTCGAGCGCTTCTACCCAGGTCTTCAAATCTTGTTGGAGGTTGTCTATGTTGTCCGAGATTAGGGCTACATCGTCTGCGTAAAGAAGATTCCAAGGCAATGGCTTTTGACAGTGTTTCGTCAGGTGATCCATGGTTGTATTGAAGAGTATTGGACTTAATGTGGAACCTTGATGGACTCCTACTTCTATTTCGAACTTGTCACCTTTACCTGCTGGACTAACAACTTGTGTGGTGATGGCTCCATACATGTCCTGTATCAGATAGATGTAGTATTCTGGTACGTTTTGCCACCTGAGCGATTCCCATACTAGATCTCGGGGGACATGATCAAATGCCTTTTCTAAATCTATGAAGATCATATGCAGATTTTGCTTATTTGTTTTTGCCTTTTCCAGCAGAATACGGACAGTTTGAATTGCATCTGATGTGCTCCTCCCTGGCACGAAGCCACATTGGTTTGGTGTGAGTGTAATGAGGTGTTTTAGTCTGTTATTTATTATTCGCTCCCAGATCTTCAGTGTATGTGGCATCAATTTTATAGCTCGGTAATTGCTACAATCTCTGACGTCTCCTTTACCCTTATAAAATGGTATCAGGTGGCTATTTCGCCACGCGTCGGGCATCGGTTGTCCTTGAATGAGCTTATTTAACAGTTGATGCAGCCATGCCTGTCCCTGGACATCCAGTAGTTTCCAGACATCGACTGGTATTTCGTCTGGCCCTGGTGACTTGTTGTTCTTCATTTGTCTTATGGCACTTTTTATTTCCTCTGGGCTTATGTCAGGAATGGGTCCCAGCACTGGTTCAGGTTGCATATAATTTCTTTTTCGGGGGTGTGTTATGTTTAGTAGGTTTTTATAGTACTCGGTTCATCTGCTATTAATATCTCTATCTTGAGTTAGAAGTTTAGAATTTTGGTCATTTATGTATTTAACTGTTTTTATATCCTTAGTGTTATCGTGCCGAGTCTTAGCAATTTTGTGTATGTCTATTTCAGACTTTGCTGATTCTAAATTATTATAAAACTCTTGGTTCGCCTGTGTCATCGAAATTGCCACCTTTTTCTTGGTCAACCTTTTCTGCTGCTTATACTTGTCAAAGTCTGCTTGGTCTTTAGTGTGTTGCCATTCTTTGAAAAACTCTCTTTTCCGGGATACAGCCTCTTTTACTTCGGCGTTCCACCAGACTGTTTCCCTGTTCGGGCCCTTCTTGTTCCTTGTTCGACCTAGATGTTGTTCAGCCTTGGTTATACAAGCTCTCTCGAAATTCACCCACATTTCGTTGGGTGTCATATTTGTAGCATCCGTAGTACTAAGATGATTTTTTAGTTCTTGGATAAATATAGATAAATATACAACTTCAGGAATTACAATCAGTCCAGTTCCCAGGTAGATGCCTGGTTAAATACATGCCATAGATATTTATGAGGTCATACAAATAGACACAGTGGTGATACTTCAGCAATTACAATCAGTCCAGTCCCCAGGCGTGATCGCCGTCATCGGGGCTCGAACATTGATTGATGCGCGACCCCGTTATGGCCGACGGGACTTCAAGCAGCTGATGTGTACGAGACAAAGCACTGGATTTAACTAGTATAGATATTGAGTTGCCTATTATTTTCCGGGCAGCAAAAATAATAATTTGGCATCGAAAATAACTAACTTAGCAGGTAAAATAATAACTTGGTATCGATGCCAAGGAGATTTATGTCAGCTTATGGTTTTAGCTGCCAGGTTACTATTTTTGTCAGTTAGATTTTTTATTTTTAGTTTCCCGCTTAAATACATGCCATAGACATTTATAAGGCCATACAAACATACACAGTGCTACTTTTACAATTACATTCAGTCCGGTCTCCAGGCGTGATCGCCGTCATTGGGGCTCGAACATTGATTGATGCGCGACCCCATTATGGCCCACGGGACGTCTCGCTGATGAGCACGAGACAAACACTGGATTGAACTAGTATAGATATTGAGTTAAATAAACGTAAAAAATAGTTATTTGTTATGCAAGGCTGCAAAGTTGTTATTTGGCTGTTAGGTTAAACTTTTTTGTTCTCTATACATAGCCATACAAATACACACAGTGATACTTCAGCAATTACAGTAAGAGATTTGCCTATTATTTTCCAGGCAGTAAAAATAATAGCTTTTTATCGAATATAATTAACTAAACAGCTTAAATAATAACTTGGCATCGATGTCATGACGCCAAGATATGCCAGCGTGTTTATTTAGCTGCCCAGTTATTATTTTTGTAGATAAAACTTTTTATTCTTTAGATATGTCTCTCTATATATTTACGAGGCCATACAAACAACACAGTGATTTCAGCAATCACAGTCAGTCCGGTCCCCTGGCGTGATCGCTGCCGTCATTGTGACTCGAACATTGATTGATACGTAACCTCGTTATGGTCGACGGGACGTCTCGCTGACGTCATACAATTATTACATTTGATTAGTTATCTAGTTTACATATTTAAGGCACCATGTCAATTGTGATCTACCTACACTTTGTTTAGTGTAGATCGCACTTCTAGAATAAAAATATATTCCGATTACCGTAGCGTAGCACAATAAGTCCATTAGTTTACATGTATGTTGTTCAGTTATAAGTTTACCTTTTAAAATACTAATAGTTTAAATTGTATCTAAATGATAAAACTACAAGCAATGTAGGTCAGCCTTCAGTCCAGCTTACGGCACATGAGAGCTCGCCCATTAACAACATCTGGCTTTTGCTAAACTTTACCAATGACTATCACCGAACCAACGACCTTCATACAGCAGTCTCGTAAATCAGGGGCCCAATTCGAGAATGCCGTTTGAGATATCGCCAAACGTCAAATCTCCATTAGATAACAGTTATATCGCCATTGAACTGTCATTTAAATGCGATGAGCTTAAAAGTGACATATCTCATCTCAATTTTGGAAATACGAAGGCGATAATGATTGTCAAAAATGTTATTCATTTATATAAATTTCTGTTTTGAACGAAACGTAACGGACTAATTTCACGTACTACGCGGTCAATTTAAAGTGTGCGCCTGTTATTTATGCCGTCACATACAAAGGAAGCGAAAAATTTGCGCGTCCGAATTGACGAAGTTGCGATGTTCTAGGGATATCGCCACTTGTCAAGTAGGCACACGTCAAAAGTGACGGATGGCGATGAAAATGAGAGATCTCCATTATATCTCTAAAATTGGTCGAATACCCCCCCAGGCCAAAGTTGCTTATGTGAGATACATTTATGGCGATAAAGGTTTATAGAGGTCTCGTAGTTGGTAAGGTAGTAGTAGTAGTAAAATATAATTTAGCACGTCCCACCGTAAGGTAAGTTTTGAGAAATTATCACCGATTTGACATTTGTGAACATTTAAACTGACATAAAATTCTACATAGTCATTTTTCTACGGACAGGGAAAATATTAAGTAACAGCACGAAATAGGCTAGTAGACCCAGTTTTGAAATGTATTTCAAAAGGTTAATAATGATCTTACTAGCTCTAAAAAAAAAAACTTGTATTTTTGTGAAAGCTAGAAACCTAAATTTTATCAATTGAAAATTAGAAATTTCATGAACCGTCAAAAACGCCGTCCGTCGTTTCTAATTATTTCAGCCATCTTTCACTTTTATGAATTGAAAAATATATATTTAGGTTTCGTTTGCTAAATACTATACGGAATAAACATTCGTTTATTACAATTTGACATTAGTCAACTAGCCTAAGTATTACAGGATTTGCATGGGCGCGCGGAGCCATGCAGCCGTACAGCGCTATCTGTTGGATAAAATCTTTGTCCGCTCATTACGCCCGTAGGCTGGACGGATTTTAACCAATTTTGGTGCAGAGGTAGCAGGACATACAATAAAGTTTGAATTATAAGTAAATAACCGTTTAAGACTTTCACACTGTTTGTCTTAACATTTAGATCATTGTGCCCCACAATACCCTGAGTGTCGGCGTTACTTTGTCACATACAAATCGCAATATACATCACATGCACCGGTTGAAGTGGATTTTGGGGCACAACGCTTTGTTTTCTGGACGTTGCAATTTACTATATAAAAAATTGAAATATTCACTATCGAACATACATAAAATATAAAGAAGACTTTTAATATTCCAATTTTGAAGATCATTCGTTCTTGTGAGATAGAGTCGCAAATTAAAGCCTGACATATAGACGGTGTGGAAAATGGGTACAGTGAAACTCATCACTCGGGTACGGAAACTCACTAAAAATAGGTATGTAATTTCCACGCCTAGCTTCTTCGCTGTATTCATCTACTCAGCGAATTTATAAAACGCTAAGAAATATTGACTTTTTCTATCCGCCGAGAACGGAAGGCTCTATGGCGGAAGCAATTCAGCTAGGAAAGAACTTCCCCGCTAGCTCGTTGCAAGCTCTGAGCGGAATTTACGCTGAAGGCAGTATTTTTACCGCTACGATGGTTGAATTTTACCAACACGAACAAATTCAGTGTCAATGTAATTGTACCATTTATACACTTACCGTTTGGACACTTTCTTTAATACGATATATGTATTTTGCTAGTATAGGTACATCTATACTATTATAAAATTCTTTTTTGTCATGATTTCAGCAAAAATCTTATAAATCGTCGCGCTATGTCAACCTGGCGATATCTGTTTTCATAATTTCCTTTGTACTTGCATCACGCCAAAATGGCTGGACAATTTTTAACTAATTTTGGTACAGGGATAGCTGGACTTCCAACGATGGTTATAGCATACTTTTATCCGTAACCACTTGATTAAAATCTGTGCAGCCGTTTCGGCGTAATAAGACCACAAATAATTATTAGATTTAACAGACGCGTGGTTGCCTCGCGCTGTTAAGCTATTTCCTGAAATAATAACCCTTACCTACCACAAAAAACTGAATTTCAATACGATTTAAGACTTTTATAATGTTAACACGTTCATTGCCAAGTCTAAGTACAGAACTTATACAGATGGCCAAAAAAAGTAAGTCCCTTCCTTAGTGGGAAAAACTAAATCCAGAAGCCGAACCGAGTTGTGGCTCGAACAATATCATGGGACCATCGCGCGACGTCGCGTGACTGGCCAGTGGACCCAGTGGCCACAGCTTAATACAGCCGCTTCCCGCGATGTCGCGTGATGTGGCAATCAACGTGTTAAAGAATGTCTCATGGTTATAAGTCCGCTATTTATACTATTTACTGTGCAATAAATTCTAAACCTCAAATAAATAAATAATACTATAGATGTTTCAACGGTTGTACATTCCATGGATGGGCGTGAAAGGAATTAGTAAAACAGCAAACCATTATGATATCTATCGTATATAACCCAAAATGGTGAATGGATATATAGAAAGAGGTCAAACTACCATAATTATATATTTCTTCGTTAGTTTAAATAATTAACAAGTAAAAAGTATGTGTTATTGAAAAATACATGTTAAGCGCGCAAGTTTTCAAGACTATCTGTGTTACATTTTGATATCATGATTTATAATATTAATATAATACATAAGTTAGGGTGTCCCAAGACGTAAGGAAAAATTTTTTTTTCGTGAAATAAAATACGCATACCCTATATTTTTATTCCTTTTGACCTCATTGACTCAAATAATAAATATTATCGCGATTGGACAATGATAACCCGTGCCGACTTGATGCCAAACTTTTGATATGAAAATTTGTTCTGACTTACTATAGGAGGAGTTAAGAATTTAATTTTTATTACTTAATTAAAACTCCAATACGCCCGAATAGTATATTATTTACTCATTTAGCTACTTTAAAAATAATATTATTGTTAAAATTTTCTTTTTAACGTTTGTTTTTTACAGTCGACCTGTATTTGAACCAGTAGTATCACAACAAAGAATTTGCACTTTATCTTCTAAATTCCAGTCTACAATTGCGTTCCAAACTGCCTGCGCTTGTTCACTTCCTATCTAGATCTTTCTAATTTTGGCACAGCAATAAGTTGTCCTTTGTTTTCATAAGAAATAACTACAGGAAGAAGTTCCTCTTTTGATTTCCGAGCATTTAATGCAGGCAAAAGCTTGCCGTCCCAATGAACAGTCACCAATTCCAGTACCTCATTTTGGAAATATTTTTTTATGGCTTCAGCGCGCTGTTTCCGTTTTTCTGTGCGAATTCTTTGGATGGAAGACTTATTTATCGGAAATTCATCAATATCCAAGAATGAACACAGAATCTCTCATACTCAGTTGACACCTATCTAGCGCTGCTACTAATTTTGCAGTAATGAAATCTTTCCGCAAAGGTGTTTTGCTGGGTTGCGTGTTCTCGACATGATTCCGTACGTCCTCTTGTAAATCTAAGTTTTCATTGGATTCAGAAGATGAATCGTCTTGTAACGGTATATAAGATGATGTCGCACGAGTCGTCTCAGATAAATATTTAGCACGTCGTTTTTCTTCTTCAATAGTTCTGAGGCGCGCTCTTTCCTCTCTATCAGTTAATTTTTTATCCACTCCTGCTAAGTGACCAGGTCGGCCTGGCTGTCTTTGATGCTGTAAAAAGATTATATCCTCATTTATTTTTATTAATTGAAGAGCCTCGGCGTGTGCAATATCAAACAAATTATTTAAATTGTTGACAAAGTCTTGATGGCGCTGCCTAAATATGTCTTGTGTCTTTTGTGCATTTTTTGCAAGTCCCTCCAAACTTGATATAAGTTTACAAGTTTCTTCACACAATTAGGCAAAGATTTAGTAGGAATACGCGCCTTTTCCCGATAGATAATACACTCGCGAATAGTGAGATTCGCGCTTTCATTGACAGTTAAATTAACTTCACGGATATTGTACAATAAAACTGGTAAAACTTGTCCATTAGACGGAAGTTTTGAACCCGTTATTTGATGTTTTACGTCACCTATTAAAAATATATAGCCCTTTTCCAGGTCGGCCTGGCTGTCTTTGATGCTGTAAAAAGATTATATCCTCATTTATTTTTATTAATTGAAGAGCCTCGGCGTGTGCAATATCAAACAAATTATTTAAATTGTTGACAAAGTCTTGATGGCGCTGCCTAAATATGTCTTGTGTCTTTTGTGCATTTTTTGCAAGTCCCTCCAAACTTGATATAAGTTTACAAGTTTCTTCACACAATTAGGCAAAGATTTAGTAGGAATACGCGCCTTTTCCCAATAGATAATACACTCGCGAATAGTGAGATTCGCGCTTTCATTGACAGTTAAATTAACTTCACGGATATTGTACAATAAAACTGGTAAAACTTGTCCATTAGACGGAAGTTTTGAACCCGTTATTTGATGTTTTACGTCACCTATTAAAAATATAGCCCTTTTAGAACTGCTTAATTCCACTGACATATTGACTGATTGAAAACAATGCGTGTTCTATAACCAAATAACAAGAAATCACAAGCACATCGACACGTTAGGTCGCGCCAGCCTTAGAGAGCAAGTACTGACATGTATCAATGTAAGTCGGCACGGTTTACCGTGGTCCTACCTTCTCAAAATTTTATTTATAATTGGTTTGACTTAAAAGTAAAAAAATTAGAGGGTATGCGTAAAAAAAAAACGACTTTAATTTTTTTGGGACACCCTAGCCTCGGCGTGTGCAATATCAAACAAATTATTTAAATTGTTGACAAAGTCTTGATGGCGCTGCCTAAATATGTCTTGTGTCTTTTGTGCATTTTTTGCAAGTCCCTCCAAACTTGATATAAGTTTACAAGTTTCTTCACACAATTAGGCAAAGATTTAGTAGGAATACGCGCCTTTTCCCAATAGATAATACACTCGCGAATAGTGAGATTCGCGCTTTCATTGACAGTTAAATTAACTTCACGGATATTGTACAATAAAACTGGTAAAACTTGTCCATTAGACGGAAGTTTTGAACCCGTTATTTGATGTTTTACGTCACCTATTAAAAATATAGCCCTTTTAGAACTGCTTAATTCCACTGACATATTGACTGATTGAAAACAATGCGTGTTCTATAACCAAATAACAAGAAATCACAAGCACATCGACACGTTAGGTCGCGCCAGCCTTAGAGAGCAAGTACTGACATGTATCAATGTAAGTCGGCACGGTTTACCGTGGTCCTACCTTCTCAAAATTTTATTTATAATTGGTTTGACTTAAAAGTAAAAAAATTAGAGGGTATGCGTAAAAAAAAAACGACTTTAATTTTTTTGGGACACCCTAACATAAGTATCATTGCTTTTAACGGCGATCATATTTGTTAACAGCCAACTCTTTATTATAAATAGACCAAAATTCTAAGGCCACCGTAATTCGTTGTTTCGTTCAAAATATCATTAATCTTCACCCTTCAGCATTATTCAAAAGCCTTGTAGCCGTATTAAATTACCTTATCACAGTCACTTCACATTATTATCACGACCAAAATCTGGTTACTTACATTCACATACTTCGTGACACAAAAGGACGTAAGTAACGGCATTTTCTCATTCAAATGCGCTCTTTTGTTACAGAAAATTACCAGGGTTTAGTGGGTCAAGGTTCCATTTGGCCGAGCCTGTTTGCATCAACTGCTTACGTACTTTAACGGAACCTTACTTGAAGAAACTCGTACTTTATTCTACTAAAGTTCTAAAAGCAAACCTGTTTTGTATGTTTTAAGGTTCAACTTTACAACCCTGTCACAGGCAGATATGAGGGAAAGGAAGGAAGAGGTTCGAATAACGTTGCAAGGGGTTGGCTACAGCAATAACGTCAATGTTTCGATGCTTTTTCCTTAGATTTTAACACAATTACATTTATTTTGGGATACATAATTTTCAGGGTAAGACGAACAAATTTAAAGTAGGTATATCATCTTATTAGATCAAGTAGCGTTACTCTTATTGCGACACTTTAGTTATTGGAGTTTTAGTTTAATAATTTTAACCGAACTTTTCAAGAATGTGTCGTATAAAAGTAAAAGATATTCAACTACTTTCGATATAATTATGCCGAACGGAGGAACTTTTCTTTCCAGTTTGAAAATAGGCCACAATATCTTTTAAAAGTAGATTATTTACTACCTTTACAAATTTAAACGCACGTGCAATAATCAACTTTATCTACACCCATTACTATGCAGCAGCGACGGCGGGGTATGGAGGAACAAAATAATTTATGTTATGAAATAACATAAACGATATAAATGATGATGTTATAGTGACCTCTGGCGCGCCGCTCCCGCCGCCTCCTTCATTCCACCACGGGAGTTACTGGAAGTACTTCCAGTGCACTTCATATCTACCTGTATAAGAAAAAAAATTATAGTATGATGATGAATTTGTATGTAGATGAAGTAATGTAGGCAAATGTACATAAGCCTTCAAACTCTGACGTCTGATCCTGTAATGAAACTCGGCTTCGGCCCGTCTTTAAGACCTCTTATAAAATGTAAAAGATTAGTTCCATAAAATATTATACAAATTAGTTTATCTATATTAAAGCAATGCTATGCTATAAATTTTTCGCTTCAATCAATGTGAACAAAATTTAAAATCACAACACAACAGCGAAAATGTTATAATTTCAACCCTACCTGAAACATTATTTTTGAAATTTTTCGCTGCAATATAAAAGTACATTACTGCATGTTTGAGAAAATACTATTACTGAACTAAAGCAGCAAAGTATTTATAATGTGACATGTACCTATACATAACTATGGTTCTTTCGCGTCACCGTATTTGCAAGGGGTTGGAAAGTTTAATATACTGGAAGGGATGACCACGCTTAAGTTTTTATTAAAGGGTGATCTCCTATGACTGGCAAACATTTGTCCCACCTGTCCGGGAAGACGGTTGTGGGTGGAATAAAAAATAACGACGCCATCAAAACGCAATGGCTCAGCGTTTCCTATTCGGAATAAAGGGTAAAACAATATTTACACAGACCATACACGCTTTGTTGGCCATGTCTTAAAAGTCCATGGATGTTGGTCCTGCAATTTCAGCCGCGTGAATATCCATTTTCTCTTACAACCGTTGACCGCTATTGCCTCTTGGACTTATTTTACGGAAAATCTTCTGCCAGCATTTTATTACTGCAGTTTGGTAATAATACAAACAACTTTTTAACTCGATTAAGTCCTATTTTGTTGTAATAATATCACATTATGTTAACATAAAAAAGGAAATTGGGCAAGTGAATATTTATAAATATTGACACAAAGGAAAATTACGAAAGAAAAATTTGCGAAGTTGGGGGAGCAATACGCCGGAAACGTAGAGGTCGCAGGTTCGAGTCCTACTTAGATTGTAGTGCATCGCATTAAATTTTTCTTTCTTAATTTACCTTTGTGTCAATATTTATAAAAATAAAAATTTCCACATAAAAAATAGAATAAATAAAAAGATAAGAAAGTTAATATTTTAAAAACATTTGCATATTGGTTTCAAGTGCTAGACAGAAAAGTATAATTCTAGAGGTTAAAACTTACCTTGAAATTATGTATATAGGAACAGTTGCCAGGCTAATTAGGTAACATCAAAGAATATTTTACGGTTACATTATGTTAGCTGTATTTTTTATATCTAACTTTCAGCTCTAGGGCATAATTGAAGCTTGTAAGGGATCTCTTAACATATATCACATAGTAAATGACCGTCTAATAGAAGTTATGTAGCGTGAAATAAATAATTACGTTAATTTGTTGCTCTGCTATATAAATGTGAGGTTTTTTTGTAAAAGATAAATAATTGTGCCAGAAAACTTACCGAATCATTTGTCACTTCAGTTAAGTTATTCTTTGTGCTTGGTGTTATACCGAGGGTTGCCTGTAAAAAATAAAACATAGATTATTCCCTTCAAACTGAACAACATTTGTTAGGCAACTGAAAACAACGTTAATTAAATGATATTTTGTAGAATAATGTTTAGACAAAGAAGTAGGTATTGCGAAATGTGCGACATTAGTAGAGTGGGAATATGACTCAGGAAATGTCAATTTTGGACGATGTACATTGAAAATACTATTTAATTTGTTTGAAATAATGAAATTCTAAAAATTTACTTTTTAGAAACTTGCTGAACATTGAACAGATATTGTTCAGTTTCAAGAGTAGAATCTATGTTTTAATTTATTGCTCCTATTACAGGCAACACCCCTTATATCAGTTACTTTGTTTCAATGCGTCTGACCTAACATCAAACAATCGTCAGCTGTAAACAACTGAAACAATTCTAATTGCAGCAACAATTCTCAAACAAAGTTCAAAGGCAATACCGCTTGAATTGTTATTTGACTTGACTCCATAACAAACCCCGAACAACGTTTTCAAAGACATTTCAGAATCTTATACGACTGATTTAAAGCTGGCGAGACATACAAACTTAGATGTCTGGGATTGCTTCCCGACCCACATATGCAAAGTTGGTCGTGTTCTGAGATTCATAAAGACGGCTTACTTAATAAAAGTCCTTTCATTATTATTGGTAGGGTTGTCGCTCCGCAATGAAACAATAACATTATTTTTTTGTAGGTATGACGCGTTTAGGATTAAATTCTTTTTCGAACGTTTATGTCCTGTGTTCTGTATTATTTTATTTTGTAACTTATATCTATCTTTTTTTATTTCTAATATACATATGCTCAGTCATTATTAATTATGTTCACATAATATTATGTCAATGGTAATTGAATTAAATCAGATCATACTACCAAAAATTGGTAATTACCGAATTAAATGATAGGGACAGATTTACATAAATAAACAAAAGCCATTATTACGTCCACTACGCGAATCGCAACTTTTCGAACTTACAAAGTTTCTTTGCGTTCTACCCAAACAAACAAAATAAAATTATTAGGTGGCTTTTGGCAACTCAAAAAAACGTTGTTTAGTATTTAATTTCGTAGAATTCACCAACAAACCTCACTTCCTGTTCATTGTGTATTGTGTAAACAGTAAGTAGTAAAATAAACAGTCACAAAGAAAACACCTGACTGAATTGGCTTAAGTACGTCACATGTAAATACAATAGTTTCAGAAAGGGCCAACCCTAGATTGAATAGAAGGATCTTGAATGTCGCCCCCCCCGCTGCCTGTTATCCTTTACCTATTCTTATCTACAGACCTAGGCTCGACACCCCACTTCACTCTGTCAGTAACAAGGACAGCTCTCAGTGAATCCAAAGAATACGTCTCCGATTTTCCCAAACAAGACGAGAGAATGAAAGAAACTTGATGCTATTGTGTAAAATATATCTATTTATTTACCTTTCCTAAGGTTAAGGTTGATGAAATAAGGAAATGTTGATTCAATCGTCCCTTGTGAATCAGTAACGTTTTGAATAGTTAATTTCCTATTCCATAATGAATATTTTTCTTATTACTGTCGACGTTCCCGGGTATTTTTATTTATCTTATTTTTGTTACATTGACATTGCGTCGGCCTAACTCGCATACCTCGTAACTCAATCTGACCAAATTTTACAGGAGGCACAAAAAACTTGATTACCAAAAATTTTGCATGAAGACTTGCTTAGTTCTTTTTTTTACATAATGTTAAGTTAAATTTAGCCGTCAGATTGATAAAACCTATTTTTTTGTAATCACCTGAAGCTGGAAAATTTGGAGTTACGAGTTTTTCTTCAAAATTTTAGAAAGCTAATCGGGAGTTAAGAGCTTTGCTATAAAAATCCGTATATAAATAGAGGATAGGCTTTTGATCTGAACAAGGTAATTGTGGATAGAATAAATAAAAAAGTAGCAAATTTTTTTTTTACTTTAAACAGAAAAGCCTCTTCTGGCTTCAGAAATGTGGGTAGCTAAATTATAATTATACATTTTTTTTTCAACTCTAAATAGGGCTAAAAATGTTATAAACTACAACTTTTCTCAAACAACAAAACAACGCTTCTATAATAATCATGCTCACGAGGTGACCGCCATGTGGGATGTTGACTCGACGATCATTGTCCCGATAGTCGTTTCGGCGAACGGTTTTTGTAGCGATGAGTCTCGACAAACATCTTAAGAGACTCTCGCTAGATGGCTTGATCAAGGGCCAGATACAAAAGGCGGTACTCCTGGACACCGCACGCATCGTCAGGAGGTTCCTCTCTCTGCAGCCCTAACCACCGGTAGCCAGGGCCCCGCCGGCGGCACCCTAGGTTAGGTTTCTTATAATGTGTTTATATACTTTTTAATTTCTATATTGTATTTTACTTTTGATATAACTTTACTCGCATAGAGAACGGTTTGTATGAGGTTGGTAGCAGACTGATAGGTGGATAGTTGTTTATATCGGAAGGATCTCCCTTTTTGTACAATAACATTATTTGAGACTCCCCAGCTCCTTGGAGTTTTCTGGATATCCAAAATTTTATTAAATAGAGTTATTATTGAACCTATTAGTATTTTCTGCCCAATTTTTAGAGCTTCGTTTGGAATATTGTCATGGCCCGGGCTTTTATCCTTCTTCATTTTTTTTATTTTTTCTATAATTTCTCTGTAGTCAAAATGTATAATAGGTGTATTAAGCTGTGTTTCGTGGTTTTAAATTACGAGTACATTTTCTTCGTTGTGTTCTTCGTGGTGAAGATTCCGGTAGAAGTCTGTTGCAATGCTTATTAGCTCTTTTCGTGTTTGTATCTTGCCTGTTTCTTTTTGCGCTTTCAATGGGTATCGATGTTTTCTCTGTATTTAGTTGTTTATATGCTTTCTTTTTGGCTTTCGGTGCTGACAAGGTTTTTTTCGATCACTTCCATTCTGTAGTTTCCATAGTCCCTTTTTAACATTTGTTAGTAGTTTTATAAAGATTCGCTAGTTCTTTTTTCTCTTCTTTAGTTTTTAATGGTTTCGACTGTAGTAGAGTCCACCTTTTAAGTTGTTGTTTAGTTTCGTCAGTTAGTATTTCTTTATTATTTTTTTCGAGGTGGCAGCCTTAAGACTTTGTTTCACGGCTGTCTCTAACTTAAAATAGAAGGTCTCTATATCGTCGCTACTTTCCCACTGCATCTTTTCTAGTTTTTCCTTTAATGTCCTGAGGTATTCTTGTTGATTTTTGTCGATAGATCGACTCTATGTTCGCTGAATGTCGCTCGACTTCTTCTAGTTTTTTGTAGTTGAACGGTGCCTCTCACTAACCTATGGCCGCTGGGGAATATTCTGTTATTCAAAATTTCTATGTTTGTGAAGAGCTGTGAGCAGTTGCTCAGTACATATTTAGTCAATCTGATTTTTGTGTTGTTTATCCGGCGTGGTCTAAAAGTCCAAAGGTTTTTGATTTTTTTCTTAAATATTATTATTTATTACTTTGAATTTATTGGATAATGCGTATTAACGTCCTACGGTACGTTTTTGTCTAGTTATGAAAATATTTTCTGCAGTCTCGCTTTCCTTTGTTGATTCATTTTAGTATCCGCCTACAAAACAAAACAATGTTATTAAGTAAAAAAACTTAAAGCACCTATTTTTTGTAGATGGGATGGGACTCGAGTTCGACTAGATATAACATAAATTAAAATAGTGACAAAAACAAAACAGATGTCTATTCGAACAAGTCACAACTGTATACTTGAGTTTATTGCCTACATACGTTTTCATGACTTTTGACCAGCGGCAAAACCACCGGGATCGGTTTTACATTACGGACATAACTTCGTATTAGAAACGTCGGGATTTATAAATTAATTATTTAAACACGAGATAAAGTCTCGACCAAAGCCACAAAAAGATTAAATAATTTGCGTAGAAGACCACGTAACTAATCTTCATGCGTAAAGATCCACGCAAAGCAAACCTCGTATGTCCACGGCACGCAACCAAACGACATTTTCAATAGTCTAATGTGTTTAAATATGATAAATATCTATCAAGAATACACAATCAGTAAAATCGTAGAACCTTATTACACATACCTGTTATTCAGCACCCGTTTTCTTCCTAAATATTTACGCAAAACTGACGTGCAGTCACAACGCCATCGCAAACTGTACTGAAGGGAGTGGCGGGGTGGGAGATACGAGGTATTTCTTTTACAAAATGGCGGTCGGGAGTTGCGAGGTTTTCTATTTTGCTTTTTAAACGTTAACGGTTTATTTTTGGTATTTAAGAGTTTTGCCGTTAGATGCGTTCAGAATAGTACTATCTAATAGTATCAAAACATGATTTTCAAAAAAAATGGAGTTACGAGGTATGCGAGTTAGGCCGACGATTGTTAGAATCCATTCTGTTCTGCTTGGTAATTGGTAATTATGATATCTGGGAACATTATGGAAACATTTTCTGTGCTGTGACACAAATTCACACAATTTGTATATGTAACCACACAAAAGTGAGCAAATATATCTTTATATGTAGTAGGCGCATATCTAAAACCCTGTGATTAGGATAGAGGCTAGAAAAGATTTTTCAAATTGTAGGTTCGTTGAGAAAGGATATTGTGTACCTGTACGTACAGTATGGTTATCATCTGATGTTTATAGATGATACGAGCTCTTACACAATTCTCAAGATGATAATTGTGTTCACTGTGCGACATACAGACTTTGAACCCTGAAAACCTAAAAATTAAATGGAACTAAATGAGATGAGATATTTTTGTTTTTATTAAGTGTGGTTACATTTGGCTGACATATTTGGTAAAAAGCATGAGTTCAATTCACATACTTTATCTATCACAGCAGGCGAAATGTACAATTATTATCTGTAAATTATTTTCCTTAAATTCAGTTCAAGAAATTATTTCATTCCAAATAAAAGAAACTAGACGATTGAAATATTGCGTACAATCACAAATTATTTTAAATATTTTCCGAGAAAGAGGCATTGTTTTAAAAATCCTTTCTGCGTTACCCGAAGCTTTATTTAAGATCCAATTCTGAACAAAATTCAAGTTCAAGCTTTTTAAATAAAGATTAAATATATTCCTTCGAAGAATGATATTATACCTACTGAGAAGAAAGTGATTCTCAAAGTTCCACATTTAAGATGATACGTCTTAAATTCGGGTGAAGACTTTATTTGCAATTCGATAACGCCAAACTTTGTGATTAAGAAACTTGACTGCTGAGACCGATTCAGGTTTTATTAAATAACCTAAAAAGTCTTAAGTTGCCTTGAATTATGGATATTAGTATTGAATTCTGTGGGTTGTACTTGTAAGATCAATAGAATTATGTGATATTGTAACGATTTTATCCCAATTTTGATAATATCTTGGTTTCTAGAGCGAGCGAGATGGACCAATACTTCTGAATATAGGTATTTAATTTCAATCAATTCCTTACAAGACTTATAATGCCATTCATGTTTGAGCATCTGCCTTATCATTAGTATCTGAAAATATGGTTTACAATGAAGGCCTGAAGGGGGAGACCGAGGGACTTTGAGACAGAGGAGAGTTGAAACAACGACAATTTCTCGGTATCTAAGTCTGTTAGTGAGCCAGAAACAACGCTGTTTACAGACTCGCCTTACCTTCCGCAGGTGCACCCGTACTTCGCTAAAGGATATTGATCTGATAAATTCACGTTGTTTCAACTCACCTCTACTTACCGTCGGCCTCTCTTACTTCTTCGCACACTACTAATTAAAGACATTTCCAAGCTCAAAACGCCAAATTTATCAGAGCAGTAAAAAGGTAGCCAAAAACATCTACAAAGCTTAGAGAATGTAACTCGTAGTGGCTAGGTCATGCATTTCAACTATTGAATTGAAATTCCAAAGTAGGTAGAGGCAGTCGGGTACACTTATCGATTATTTGCTAAATCTCAGCAGTCTCCTGTTCGAGTAAACTTTATAAATCTGTCGCCATTTTTTTCTCGGCGACATTAGTCGCTGAGCGAGCTCCATAAATATCCTCCCCCCGTTTCGGGTAGTTTGGATATTGGTGGCATTAACACAATTAGCGATATGGCCGAATTGTGCACAAGACTTTTGTTTAGCTATAAGATACATAAATTATTAATCAGTGACAATAACATTTGTCATGTACACTATTATAACTTTTACCGATAACCTTACAGAAATCGACCTAGTCTATAAATTATGCCTAGCGATGTGATATTTGCCGTAAAATAGGTACCGACTTGTCTACGTTATTTAACGCAACTCGAATACCTAGCAAAAATCAATATTTGAGCGTAATATTACCCGTACAGGTAATCCAAATAAATTTTTATAATTATACAATATGTAAATAATATGTAAATCGAATTGAGCCCCAGTGAAATACTCAAGTACACAAGAAGAGATACACAACATTGGCTACAATTTATTCATTTATCGATTACTTGCTGAAAGTCCCCACGTTTCCTGTTCAAGTAAACTTTTAGTAAATCTGTCGCCATTTTTTTTCGGCGACATTAGTCGCTGAGCGAGCTCCATAAATATCCTCCCCTCGTTTTTGGGGAGATTGGATAATGGTAGCATTAGCGCAATTAGCGGCCTAATTCTGCACAAGATTATTGTTAAACTTTCCTGTATACGTAACGTTGGGCCCTCTTTTTTATTATACTTAGGTATAAGATGCTACCAAATTTGGATCAAAACTCTCTCTCTGATATTTCGAATTGATTTCCGAATTAGCGATATAATTATTACCAACTTCGCCAACCCACTCGCTTTAAATGTGTGCAGTTATATGGGATGCCATATCATCCGCCATACATCAGCCATATATCAGGCAGACTTAACTAGACCGTGCAGTATCATGAAGTGTCACTTTATGCAGCTCAAATCGCAAATATCGCGTTTTAATTACCATTAAAGGTGATATACCTGAGAGATCGCTTATGTAGCGATATCTCAAAGTACACTCGAATAAGCGTCCTGATCAACATCTAAAGCAACCATCTTAAATAAATAAAACAAAATTAAATACCTTAAATGTTACAAATTATAATATAGCCGCATCCTTCTGCCGCGATGAGCATGAAGGTGGAGGAGTACTAATACTTACAAAAAACACCCTCGATTATCGCGAGCGGCCTGACATTGCATCAATGTCTATAGAAACTATATTCGAGGTATGTGCAATAGAATTACCAAATTCGAAACTTTTAATTATAAACTTGTACTGGCCAAATAGTAAACGAGAAGCCGAAACTTTCTATTTAAGACTGAGTAAACTCTTAAATCTGATTTCCTTAAAAGATAAAAATAAAAATATTGTCATTGCTGGTGATTTTAATGTAAATTTCCATTCAGAAAATAATGAAAAATCAAGACTATGCAACCTGATGTCTTCCCACAATTTCCATCAAAAAATTCGAGACCCCCACAAGAATTACTCAAACCAGTTCTACCTGTATTGATTTGCTATTCACTAATTTTAAAATAGATGGCCTAAATCTGAACGTCAACGAATTTGGTTTTTCGGACCATAAAGGTATCTTATTTACAACTCCTAATGAAACACCAATATTACAAAATTTTATAGTTACTAAACGAAACTTCAATACCTCTAACATATGTAAATTTAAAACAGAACTACAAAAAGTAAATTGGGAAAATGTAATCACAATAAACAACTCATTAAACGAAAACTATAACTCTTTTCAAGAAACTTTAAATAAAGCATTAAATAAATGCATTCCAAAAACAGAGATAAAAATAAAATCTAAAAAAACGTATTTAACAAAAGGTTTAAAAACTTCATGCCGGAACAAAAGACTTTTAAAGCTATTAGTATCACAGGCGAAAAATTCAGTCCTAAAAGACTACTATAAAAAATATTGTAAAATTCTTAAAAAACTAGTAAAAACAGCTAAAAAACTTAGAAATAAACAAAAATATAATCAGTCACAAAACAAAGTAAAATCCATGTGGCAAATAATAAATAAAGAAATAAATATAAATAAATTTAAACATAAAAGTAACATACATGTAAAAACGTCAGATAATATACCAGTAAGCGATCCTAAGCAAGTGGCCCATATATTTAATAATTTTTTCTCTTCCATCGGCAACTCTTCTATCTCCAAAGACAAACTACCCATAAAAAACACTATAGATAATTCATTTTATCTAACGCAAATTGAGCCCAAAGAAACTTACTCCATTATAAAAAATCTTAAAAACAAAACATCTTTCGGTATTGACGAAATCCCTCCCATAGTAATAAAAAAATGTGCAGATATACTTACCATCCCGTACACTAAACTAATAAATCAATCCTTTTCAGAAGGAATCTTTCCTGACGCTCTAAAAATATCTCTGATAAAACCTATACACAAGAAAGGAGACCCCTCTGATATCAATAATTATAGGCCCATTGCTCTGCTTCCCACCTCGTCTAAAATATTTGAATCGGCAATGGTAAAACGACTCAACTCATTCTACGAAAAATTTAAAATACTTAACGAAAGTCAAAACGGTTTTAGAAAAAAACCGATCTACTACCTTAGCAATATATAAATATATACAGGAAATACTAACCAAAATAAATAACAAAAAATACGCGGTAGGCCTCCTGCTTGATTTAAGTAAAGCCTATGATAGAGTGTGCTATGGGACTCTAGTAAATAAATTGTATAGTACTGGAATTAGAGGCACTCCATTAAAATGGTCCAAATCTTACTTTGAAACTCGATCTCAATACACGGAAATAGAAAGTACAGACTTTGAAACTGGAATAGTTCGTCATTTCAGATCTGATAGAGTCCCTGTAAATGGCTCTATTCCCCAAGGAAGCGTGCTAGGATGTATTTTATTTCTAGTGTATATAAACGACCTCCCAGATATCCTAAATGATCATTGCACACTATTTGCTGACGACATTTCCGTATTATTTCCGTGTGTTAAAATCGACGAAGTTGAAACTAAACTTAATTTAATTCTAGATAAAATACTAAACTGGTTACAAATACATAATCTTGAGCTCAACATTAAAAAAACAAAAATTATACAATTTAAGCCATATCAAAAAACCACTCTTCCAATAAATTATAGGCTATAATAATCTTAAACTTGAAAATGTGACCTCAGCTACATTATTGGGAATCGAGTTAGACTCTAGCTTGAACTTTAAACCCCATATACAAAAGCTTACAAAACAGTTATCGTCTTTTGTATATGCTCTAAATCATCTAAAGCGTTTAACTGACCTAACTTCCGCTCTTTCAGCCTATTATGCATATGCTTACTCCAGGATGTCCTACGGACTCATTTTATGGGGTAATAGCACAGACATAGGAAAAATATTTATCTTACAAAAAAAGTGCGTAAGGATATTGGCAAACAAAGATCAAATGGAATCGTGTAGACCTCATTTCATAAAATACAAAATATTGACTGTCACGTCCGTGTACATTTTGGAGTCGAGTAAATTTGTTAGAAAACATATAGATTTATATTCACAGATAACACAAAACAAAAGAAATGACCGAAATTTAAATAAACTACGATTACCTTTTTCAAAATTAAAGTTCGTTACATCTAGCCCGCACTATATGACAATAAAAATTTATAACCACTTACCTAATTTTATAAAAAATGAGACCGAACTAAAATCGTTCTGTACAAAATTAAAAGCTTATTTAGTCGATAAATGCTACTATAATATAGACGATTTCTTTAATGATAAAGTGTAGAATCTGAAGTCCTAAAAATTTGTATGTATAACTTACTTAAAAATAATAGCTATTAAGCTGTAGATGCCCTCTCATATTGCTGCGCCCTATGCAGGGTTATCACATGTAAAACTGCCCTATATTGTACCTACCTTTATAGCTATGTGATATGCAATAAACGATATTATTATTATTATCTTATAGCCCAAGAAATGATCCTGTGCAAAACGCTCAGCAGCCTACGATACAAGTACCTAACGATGCGTAGGTATATAAGATAATAGACTACGACTGTTTGTGCTTTAGTATCAATTTAATTTACTACCATTACATTCAGGTCACGTCCTCAATCTATTGATTAAGTTATCGCGTCTCTAAGTGGACTTTTCATACTGTTTTTAGAAAGTAATTTACCGTCTATTTAATTTCAATTTAAAGTTATTTACAACGTTTTTATAGTACATTAGTCTAGTCGACTACATGGATTCTTAATTTATGTTATATTTTTATGTAGGTACATCGTATAGAATAAATAAAGAAGAGGCTGTGCTCTGAAACACTTAATTATATAAGAGGTTTATGTATGAGTGCATAATTTAAAGCTATGATAATAACATGAACAACATAAACCAAAATGCTAAGAACCAAATGTGTGAAAGTAAGTTATGTGTTTTTTTACTTTCTATACATTGTATTCCTTACTTGTAAGTATAGCTACATACAAAGTGGATTTGTAATACCTACACTATATTCGCTAGAGAGAGACCTAAAGTTTTGTTGAGTTTCCTGCGGTGTTTCACGACAACCGTGGTATCCTCTTTTGAAATGCTAGTAGGCAATGACTTTAAAAGTGCCCTTGTGGCCTGCCTACAGAAAAAAGTTCATTATTTAATTTCATTGAACATATTACATACGAGGAACCGACCAATAGCGTTTGTATAAATCTGTAGGAGTATCAACTCCGACCCGTTTTTATGAAGTCGCTTCCACACGTCTCCGAGGCACCCACACTCTAGAAAGCAAAGAGTCGATCGAAGTGAACCAGTAGTAGGATGAATGTTAGTAAGAAAATAAATAAAACATGCGTGAACTCCTATGTAAATAATGTCTGCGGGTAACATCTGTCTAGATTTCCATCACCATGACAATGTCACAATTTGAATATAAAAGAAAAGATGCTATTTACCTACCGAGAATAGGAGCAGCTGTATTATTTATTTTTTATTGAATAAATAATATACAATTTTACATGTTTATGGCCTCAATTAACAACAAAGTGTAAGTTTTAGAGCATCAACACTTCATCCCATAGAAGCTGTAACGCTTTCAAAAGTCTAGCCATATTGGAGCTCGGAATCCGGAAAGACACAGTATACCGAATATATGAAAAACTATATCATTATATATATAAAAAAAAAACTCTAATTGACCTGCGGTATATTTGTGGAACATTTGCCGCGTTTCATTTCACTTTGATATTAGCAGGATAGCTATAAGCATTCAAAATATTTCTGATCCAAAATGCCGGTAGATTTAAACATATAATAAAAGTGCCCTTGTAGCCTACTTACGGAATAAAGTTAATTATTTAATTTCATTACTATAATTTAATTTAAAAAAAACTTTCGATATACCTAATTCCGTAATAAAGCCGAGATAAATTATTTAAGTAAGATATCGCAAAGCTCTGCTGAATTAATGCCAAGAATCCATACTTAATATTATAAATGCGAAAGTGTGTCTGTCTGTCAGTTACCTCTTCACGCTTAAACCGCCGAATCGATTTTGATGAAATTTAGCATAGAGATAGTTTAAGATACGAGGAAGGACATAGGATAGTTTTCATCCTGGAAATTATACCTAAAAAGATTGAAAATTGAGTGAACTTTTCTGTTGGGGTGCGGTGACCCTGTAGGAAATGTAATTATTAGACCAAAAGCACAATTGCTCTTACATTTGCTAAGGCGCTTTTAATAATCCCTTTTATCAAGTTCCACGCGTACGTAGTCGCGGGCAAAAGCTAGTATTACATAATATGTAATACTTCTCTTACCTACTTTTGAGATGACGCACAAAATGGCAACTTCAAGGCCTAGAGACTAAACCTTCATATTTCAGCCTCCCGGAGTGACGAGCCTCGCTTTATCGCCCATCTAGCCCTGAAAGACGGGTTCAGGCAGAATTTCGCATATTTCTAGGCTTCAGGGACTTATTTTAGCATCGTATATACCTACGGTATTTTTCAACAGGTTGCGAACAAGTTAGAGGCGCTGCGGTTCAAAGTTAAAGAATTCTATTTTACATACACGTCTACCGGAAATATCGCCGTTATTATTGTGCACTTGAGTGACTTATTTTTTGACCAATGTCAAAAAACGGAGCAGGTTTTCAGTTCGTAGGGTACGTAGATAAATAGATTAATACTTTCTAGTTGGTCCCATTGTCACATAACCTAATTTCTTTCCATTAAAATTTTTGTTAGAAGTAATTTATTACCTTTTAATGATTTTCAATGTCATGTAATGCAGCTTGAATGACAAACATCAAAATAAAGCTAGACCGATGTTGTCATAATTCGGATATCAAAACTTCATTAAGAAAAAATGAAAGTGTTAGGTTTGAGCTCTGAAAAAGATTACATTAATATTATATTTAAAAACACAAAATATTATATAAATAGACTTTCCACAATTTCTCCCTACAGATACTCACCGTTCAATCTTGTTACCCCGTAGAAGCCGTTTCGCGTTATCTTAATTAAATATTTCAGCAGTGAAATTGACACCGACAAAGAAGGTTTCTGGTTCACCTCGGTAATTTTGTAATAAAATGATGTTAACAGGTAATCACAACACAAATATGTGTAGAAACTCTGAACAGAGATTTTAGAATCTCTATGACTTGGGCAATTAACTCGTGCCTGTGTTCCTTTCAATATTTGCAAATGAGACAGGCGATGCTGCATCGCACTACAAGAATAGTAATCAAATAATAAACTTCATTCTGCATATAAAAAGGCCCCAAGGGCAGTTTTACGAATCTGAGTCCATCGGCATTTGCCAAAAGGAAACCACAATTCAGACAAGTCGCGACATGATCGGCAGAGGACTCTAACGATAAAATGATTTAAGAAAGAACAATATCGAGATGTCTAAGTTAGGAATTTTGCAGAAAACATGTAATTTGTTTTCACTTGATACAGATTTTTGAATTATCTCTCAGAATCGTTTGATCTTTCAATCTCAAGGAAAAATAAATAACGTAGAATTAAGTTTTCGTCCCTTTCCTTTGCTCTGAATCTGAAACTATTTACTCACTTTATTTTCCGACCCTCTACAGCGATAGTGTGAGTGCCAACCTGATAGGTACTTATCTTTTACAGCATCTACATAGGAGGGGAAGTGTGTCATCGGAGTAAAATCAATGAGCCCGTTTATGGCGGCTACCCTCGCCGAGTCTTATGGGGCGTAAACTTAAACCAGACGTTAAAGTTATATAATGCCACCGCAATTTATATAATATACAGTATTACGTGAGATCTTAAAAGAAAATTCGGGTTCGGGTGAAAACTGACAGGCTCTTATCTGCACCTCTAGCATAAGTGTGACACGCGACTCCATGTCACGCGACATACATGTACTAGCTGTCACTTTCCTTTCAATACCGTGCGATAATGACAGATGATGCTGAGTCGCGCGAAAAGTGAAGTCGCGGCAAGATACGCTAGCCCTGCAGGATCGCGTATGAGCAAGTGAGACAGGTATAAAACCCGAATGTTCTTTTAAGACATTACGGACTGTACTCGTATTTACAGATGCAAAGGGATCGCGAGGCGCTGGAGGCATTTAGAAATGTGGTGCTGGCGAAGGATGGAGAAGATCAGTTGGATGTAAAAAGATACCAATGAAGAACTGCTTGAAAGAGTGAAAGAAATAAGGAATGTTCTGAAAATTATAGAGAATAGGAGAGGGACAATGTAAGGCTACCTTATACAACATGATGCTTTTATAAATAACATCATAGAAGGAAAGGTTGAGGGGAAGCGAGGAAGAGGAAGGCCAAGAATAAGTTACATTAAACAAATTAAAGAGAAGATATAGACAAAACTCATACTACAGCTACACCAACAAGAGTTTGACTCTTAAATTTATGATGATGACTCGTAGGTGGGTGAGCACTGAGAGGTTTTTATCTGGATCGCGTAAGAGCGAGCGAGACAGGTATAAAACGCAAATCGCATTCTGACAGGATTTAAAGCCTGTTAAAAAAAATATGTAAAAGGGGCCCGATTGGTATAAAATCGATTGGCATAATACATTAGTATTTTTTGTCACAAAATCGGTAATCATAATTTTTATTTTGTCTTACAAACAGGACCATTTCAGGACTGTTATAAAACAAAACAAACATAACCAGCTTAGGTTTAAGGGTTGTAAATTTTATAATTTCAGAATTATGGCTAACGTCTTTATGACAAACGATACGTTATGAACCTTTGATTATAACTTCCATCCGAGTAAGAGTTTCATGCAAATGTTATCATCATCATCACCATCTATTAGCCAAAAGATAGACAAAGACCTTTCTTAAGGTGGACAACGACCAAGCGCTCACCGTTCTGATAACCTGTGTCCTCCTCCTGTGTCCTCAATAATTAGTTAAATATTTTGCCTTCTATTCCTTTTTCGTTAAATCCACAATCATAAGTCGGTTGGGAAAAAGAAAGTCGAATATGTCCCCCTATTGTTATCCTGTGCCGAGGGCGTGGATCTATCGTTTCACTATTGAAGCTAAGCCGTATTGCGAGTCAGATATACAGGATAAGATGGAATAAAACAAAAGTTGAGCTACGTTCTTTTATCGCATATGTTATTACTCGGTTTTTGTACGATCTATGCCACTAGCTTAGAATTGTATAAAGAATAAAAGGCAATCCTTATTCTTACGAAGTTTAGTTAGTTTCTTGGTTTATTTATGAAACAAGAAAACCTGTAGCTGTATAATAAATATACAAACTAACACTAAGTTGATTGTTGTACTATGGGCTGCACAAATGGATGACCCATTTATAAATGAATTCATTCATGAATGCCAAGGCAAATTCTGCAGCTTATTGTACAATCTACAACCAACTTAGCTAAACGTTCCATCAGGGTGATACTTTGGGTTAGATGTCTTAAAAAACTAACACAAAAAGATAGAAAGTTTGATGTGTAAATGTCTACTTTTAATTAAATACCGTCAGCAAAAATAACTCCGCTTAAATATTTACAAAATATTTATAATCAAATATTTCGTACGTAGTTTTTAAACTCGTATCCATCCAGTTTAAAATTTACAATCAAAACATACGGCTCGGGCAGTTTGAAGGATTTGTGCGGCCATTTTGATTTGTAGCTGCACTAGTCGTTACACTAGATTAAAAATCCTGTTGCAACCTATAGGGTGCGACTCCATTGAAGCGATATAGCGGAGCCGTGCGGAATAGACCAATCACCTAAGTTGAAATCTGGGACCTAATTCGAGAATGCCTTTTGAGAGATCGCAAAACGTCAAAATTCTATTAGATAACAGGGATATCGCCTTTGAACTGTCATTAAAATGCGATGAGCTTCAAGTGACATCTGTCATCTCAATTTTAGAAATACGAAGGCGATAATGATTGTCATAAATGCTATTCATGCATATGAATTTATGTTTTGAACTTTCGTTCCGTATTATCCTTCTTTCTATTGTATTGATTCTGTATTATCCTTATTAACTGACTAATTTCACGCACTACATGGTAAAGTTTAAGTATGAATAAAAAGTATAAAACTCCTTATATGAGAGCAGCATCCAATGCATTTCCACATGGCTGAAACACATATATAACTATCGGAACAAATCGAACACAAATTTTCTGATCTAGTTTACTTACTACAAAGGTATCGCGAATAGGAAATAAAACGTCGTATGTACTTTATAACACATAGATTTTCGGTTCTTTTAGACTAAAACATGCCATGTCAACATCGCTCCAATATCCTGAAGCAAACATCAGCAAGGATAATACAGAATCACCGTCGCAATTTTCAGAATATCCGATCGTATCGTCACATAATTTCTACACTTGAATCTTACTACAGTAAAGTTAAGGCAGTATTTTAACTGCAACAGTTGCGTCTTACTCGAGCGAGGGGGAGTTAAGCGAGCGAGTTCTCAATACTGGTACAAAGGGTGTGACGTCAGGCACGCTGACGTCACTGCGTGCATATGGGTCACTGGGGCGGCCGGGGTTGCAGCAGAAATGGGTCACTAAAAATACGCGGGTATTACAACCCCGGGTGGGTTAGGGTTAGAGGAGGTTTTTTAGGGTTGTGATTGCGGTATGAGATATAGACCAATCATCGAAGGGTTGGAAGCGTTCGGATATGCGCCGGGGATAGATTTTGCAATTCGGTAGGCAGCGGTATGTCTTATATATTGGAATTGTGTCTGTATGATTATTTTAATTGGATTTCGGGTTCGAAATCCAATTTTTTTCTCTATACGGTGTGGATATTTATAAGTTTATTGTGATAATGTTATTGATGTGGTTTTACTCAGGTTAGGTATCGTTCTGTCGTGCCGTTTATTTACGACTTTTAATAGATGCAATTAATTATATTCATTATTCAGCCGATGTAAAATAAAATATTTTTCAAATACAAATTCAATTTTAAATGGAATTAAGAGGTTGCACCTGCTTAGAAACATAAAAGTAGCAGAACAAGCAAGTGACGATATTTTGTATAAAGAAGAAATGTCAGAATAAAGGTATTTTAATTAATCTGCCTTAACTTGAAGTTTCGTCATCAATTATTTATAGATTAAAACTCTTACATGTTTCTAAGAATCTCTAAAAATAATTCCCAAAGTGCTAAGGATAATCAAAAGCTTATACATTTGCTACGCGCGCTACGCCGTAGACTCAGCTACGAAAAACGTACTCGCTCCAAGGCGAGTACAAGGAACTACTAACAAATTCATCAAAATATTCTCATTTAATTCAATTCAAGCAATTGCAGCGTCGGAATTAAACTCCATTGCAAAGGAATATTCTGAATAGCTGAACATAAAAAGAAAATTCTAGATTGGAGAATTATTTGAAACATTGCGCGGACACTCGACTGCCATGCTACGGTAAAAGGACGTATCTTACTATGACATCCGTATAAAGATACGACCTTTTACCGTAACACGGCAGTCGAGGCTTGTTTTTTTCACCCGTCGTTCGTCCGGGAATCCATTAGTTCGCAAAAAGTTTCAATGAGATGTAGTTTTCAGCTTTGGAGCTTTCGTTTCCTGAATTGTGGAAAGCGACAGATTGCAGTAGTGTTAAAGCTTCTTTCATATTGATGCGCGAAAACGGCCTTAACGATTTCCACGAGTTTATTGCCTTTTGGCAAAGGTCTTAATTAAGGAAGACAGAGAAGGTAACCCCGTTACCTATGATAATTTTCATGTGTCACACGATTAATACCATGTTAAGACTCCTTATCCGTTTAAAAAATGCTGATTGCTTTAGACATTTTTTTCTATGAAAAAACATGTTTCTTTACATACTATCAACGTTACTAGTGAGAAATAATTTATTTGAAACCTACAGTTTGAATTTTTTATTGATAATTTTTGTTTCAAAAACTACTCGATATTGACAAAATTCACGCGGAAACCAGGTTATTTCAGCTTTGAAAGCATGAAATAGCTATGTTACAATCTAGAACTCAGGTTGAAGTATTATTCACTTAAAAAAAAGTTGGTTAAAATTATTAATTATATTTGTCATAATATGAAAGAAATACACTTTAAAAAGTATAAGAGGTCTTAAAGCCTTGGATGAAGTACCTATGGATTCGGCATATGCGTATACCCGAAAGGGACAGCAGCAAAGTACATGACTAACACAGGGTTACCAGGTTCCAAATAATTCTCCCGTTTTTCCAGTGCTAGTTGTTAAGCTAACAACTAGCTAACAATGTTAGCGGTGTGAATTAGTTTTAAATGTATTATTATATTGTATGGGACAAATTATAAAATAATTACAATAAAACTTTACAAAAAAAACTGTCAAAATGTAATGGTAAAATATATTTATTTACATAAATTTAGCGAAGCAAGATAGCCCATAGGAGGCATGAGGCAAGATGTTTACTGTCCTTTAAATTGTCGTGAACATATACAAGCATTTTTGGTTGGTTCCCAATTCGATCGTCCTGTTGCACGTATCCAACATTGGAGTAAAGCAGGATCATGTTTTGGAAATCTAAAACAAAAATATATATTTGTAAAACTCCATGAGTTAAGGGTAATTTACCAATTCTTATACTGGTATCCCTTAAAATCGAATAAAGCAGACAAATTAAAAAACAGTAAAAAAACGCGGCGGAACGTCAAGTAAAGGTGAAGACAAAGAGTAAAGACTACTGACACTGACAAGACGTAAAGACTATTGAATTTGTAGGAGTAATACCTAAAAATAAGATATTACAAAATGAGATTTTAAGCAGATTTCTGATGTTTTGATATGATTTTGCTGTGCTATTTATCGTATAAATAATAATTAAATATATATTTGCAGAAATCAAGCAAAAGCAAAGTCGAAACATCGCACTTACCTATGAAAGCTTATATTTTCACTTTTTTGGCCTGTGTCGCTTTTACAGCCAATTATGGAGCAATGCACCATTGTTTTACAAATCTATAGCTAATAGCACTCACTATTATTCATATATAAACTTTCGAAATGTAAAATTATCCACAATAATCGTTGTTTTATAGTAGGCTACAACGCACATTTGAATTGCCCGGCAGTATTTAGCGGAGCTCTGTCAATTTGACAATCATCCGCTAAACAAAAAAAGCGGAACTCTGATAAGGACAAAACATCTTGTCTATGTCTCTGTCGCCCTTAACGGTTTCTGTAAATAGTTGTCCCGTTCCCTCCTGCTATTATTATTCGCGTGTCATGTCCAGAGGTTACTTGGTCCATGTCTTAAAGCATTCATAACTCTCCCACTCACTTGCTTGTCAGAAAGTGACGGATGATTTGTCTTTTGTTTATCGCCTAGCAAACAAAAGCATGACCACAAATTTTACTTAATGCATTCACTGCCAGCAACGCATATATGCGTTCACCGTTATACTAGTTTGTTCCTAGGTCGCGCCCCCTGACAATGAATGCGTTAAAGAATTATATCAGCATGATATCATTAAAAGTAGCAGTTTATAGACGCAGTTGTTCTAACGTGTTAAAGATCTTTTGAGATCGAAATTATGACTTACAATAAAAAGGTTTTATTCGTGCTTTTGTAATCATCTTTAGTATTTAACTAAGTATTCAACTTACGGTCTAAAGGTACCTACAGCTACATGTTGATTACAATTGTACTGTCAGTAAAGCACTTTGTTCATCAAAGTTAGCAGCAGCTCTTACTTTACTTTCAAAACAATAATATATATCATAATAGACAGACATATGAAGCTAATTTAGTTATAAAAGACCTTATTAGGCATACCTATATGTCTAAACGTAAGCCAAATACAATTACTGTTATATCTCCATAAACTATTACTAGAACCTGAGACAATT
Organism: Apotomis turbidana; assembly: GCA_905147355.2. Lineage (NCBI taxonomy): Eukaryota > Metazoa > Arthropoda > Insecta > Lepidoptera > Tortricidae > Apotomis > Apotomis turbidana. The sequence goes on along the minus strand of LR990288.1, from coordinate 19,575,053 downwards.
TACTATAACTACAAAGTTGCGACAATATCTACCTATGTCCTAGCAGAGAGTATGGTATACACAGAGGCACTATATAAGAATCATATGTGTATTAAACATGTTATAACCGGATTATATCACGTGCACTAATTTTTTGAGCCGTCCTGACGTTTTAGTAACTATTACAGTTACCTTTTATTTTTCACAGTCAAACTTTGAAAGCGGTACTTTTCAAAACCCTCGATACAATGATGAACGAACTTCAATTAATAGTTAACTGTCAACTATTTGTCATAAGGCTAAAATTAAAGTGACAAATTATGAATTCGTTCTGCGCAACAATCCTTTCATCCTCACCACTTAAATAGTTGGCAGTCCACAACTGTGCGCTTTTCTAGAAATTTCCTGCCTCGCACGACTGCATTGTGGAATGAATTGTCGGTTGCGGTATTTCCGGACCGATACGACCTTCAAACCTTCAAGAAAAGAGCGTATTCCCACCTGAAAGGCCCGCAACGCACTTGTGACTCCTCTGGTGTTGCAGGTGCCTATGGGCGACGGTAATCGCTTTCCATCAGGCGATTCGTTTCCTATAAAAAAAATGCTGTATTATATATTATTAAAAAAATTTTTTTTTTTTTTTTCAGATGGATCACTCTATACTCTCGTCCTAGTCTGTACTTGACTGTGTGTATACAGTTACTGAAGCGCACACATGCTTTGTTTGATATATCATCTAAATTGCTGTAATATTTAATACGCAATTAGCAGAGTTATTGTAGTGGAGAGTGGATTAGGCGTACAATTAATGACGTAATTATGATCTGCCCACTAATGTTTGTTCTTTGGGACGTGTGTCGACGTGTAAGTTTCGAGTAGACACGTATTTTATATAGGTAGAGTTTACCCGTATAAATTGAATTGCCGTAGAAACGCTCGTATGTTTATTTTGCTGTTATTGATTTTAAGAAACTTGCAAAATTTTATAAATTATACCAAAAGGAAATGAATTACTTTAGTTTTGGACAAGTTCTTCGGGATATTTAGAAAACGAAAAATACTCTACTTTACAGTGATTTTTATTGACGGTATTGATTAAAACTAAACTTAAGTTATTTTCACACATTACAAAACAGGGCTTAATCGTGTTCAAAGTTAAAGTTTATTTAAATTATCCCTGTGAGAGCAAGAACGTCGAGGTAATTAAATAAACACGTTTAAGGACGCGATTAAGTGACGTTTTATTATAATAGTTCTAAAGGTATTTTTTCAGTTCCTAAACTCTTGCAATTACTATAAATTGATCAGATAAAAAGACAAGAAAAAAATCTGAATTGGCGGTAGTTTCAGTAGTTTCTCATTACCCGTCGCCTTAGAGGTTCTAATTAACCCCTAAAATAATAGTCTATTACTGCTGACGTCGGGAAAGAAGGGGTGAAATTCCTTTACAGTTCTCAGAGTTGTTTGGCCCGAAACGTGATACTTCGAAGCCTGTTATAACGCACGTTTCATTTCATGCATGTTTGAGAAAAGTATTTCATTAAAGCATTTTATATATTAAGCACTAAAATATATATAGACGTGTGTAATAACACATACACTCGCGTATATTACCTTCGAAGAGGATTAAGATGCAATAAACTTGTGAATTTGTTTGTAAAAGTGCACCCAATCTCCAGGGTTGTCACTTATAAGCTGCGCCATAATCCTAGACTAGTTTTATTCGCGCAGACCAGACGTCACGCGACTCTTATCGCTGGAATTAAATAAAGTTCTGAACGGTCATGCAGAGGATTACAAAATATAGCCAACCCTAGTACATCTTAGTAAGATGCTATTTCTTGAATGTGCTGTAAACATATTATTGCAAAATAACTATATTATAATCGTCTAACAGGTATCCATACGACGTTATGAAATAACACAACCATTTTCATAATACGTTCAAGGAAACCTGATATGTTTAAAATTTGTTCGTGTGATTTTTTTATTAGAAGTTTTAAGTAATGCTATTCTGATTAAATAAGTCAATGAACGCTCTTTTAATAAAAGTTGGTTTACGGTTTTGAATACTGCGTAGGTGGTTAGGACGGACGAGACCTTAGCAATAGACGTAAGTGAGTGTTGTGTGCAACCCGGCAATTGACATTGTGTGTGTGATGAGGGTAGATTTTTGTCCCCGCTGATAAAGCCCGCATCTGGCAGCCGCGCGGAGAGATCGTTAGCGCGCAGAGTTCGATTGGCCGCCGCCGCGACTGTTCGTAGCTCCTGATGATGAATCGCGTATCGATTCTACGACGTCAGTAAACCCGTTCCGTATGTATTGTAAAGTAGGTTTATATAAAACGGAACATTCACTAACCCAGATTGATTAGGTACTATCCCATTAAATAAAGCACAGAAAAACAAGGCAAATAGAAAATCGGAATTCAAAGGACCTCGAATTTCGAACAACGCAGTAAACTTCCTAAACCTATAAATCTTCAATTTCACAAACGTTTTTAATTATAGCATTCACTAGCACTTCACACAAATACCATGTAAGTAGTAAGAATCTTTTTCCTTAACCACGCTTTTCAATCAGAACTAAAGGACTAAAATGAACAATTGTAGATTCCTGTCACGTCCGCCTTGTATCATGGGGATACCATCTTAATATAATGATATCACGGGCGCCATAAGCTCTATTTTTCTTTCCTGTTCATAGGAAAATTCCTTGGAAAAAATCCATTCAATGGCTGGAACACGTTTGAGTTTTTTTGCTTGTGTTGTGTGGAGGGGAAAAATAGGTGTATTATGCTGTAAGTTGTTATGATTATAGATTGCTTCCGTTAACCCTTTTCGGAAAATAAGGGGTTCATTTTTCATACCTTACTGTGCACTCAGAGGGCCTATGATGGGTGCATTTATCACGTGATAAATAAGTGATAAAGCATTTGCCACTTACACTCGCAATCTGTCTTCTCGTTTGTGATTATTGTAGGAATGTATCGAAAATACAAATGGTAGCTGACCTTTTGTAAAAAAAAGCAAAGCCATTTTACACTTTCCAATCCGTTTCCCAATCACAGTATAAAGTACAAACAAATGTAAATCCCGTCCATTTTCACTTCAAATCAAAACAAAACGTATTTTGCTCCGAACAGAAACTTATCTTACTCTACGAGTCCTGGGTGAGGGCAATACGCTCGTCTTATGTTCCAATAGGGAACTTGCATGATTTATTATTGGAAGTCTATCATAAATATTTAACAGTTACGTAAAAATACAACTACTAGGTACTAACTATCAATAACTAAACAATTTAAAAATGCGCATAATGATATCATTTATTTAATTTTAAGTTTGTCAAACACAATACATTGCTGAACTTGTCCTTTTGCCATTGTTCTATTATTTGATATTTTTACTTTGTGTTTATTTATTTTATTTTTTATGTACATAAAACTGTGTTATGTTATTTTTGGCAATAAATGTAATTTCTTTATTTATTTATGTCAAAGTAACCGTTTAAAATTCTTGCGTAAACGCTCCCTGTGTGTTGGCAAAAAGTCACTGCTTGAAACCATAATGGTTATGACAATTCACCGCACCATGACCACATTAACCTTAGGAAGAAAGCTTCCCAAGTCGGCTTCAATAAACGCTTTTTCAATTTTATAGGTATTTTGTAAAGTTTACTTTGTTAAGCAGTGACGTCACTTAGTTTTTCAAATTATTATTTTACGAAACTGATACTTAAAACACTTCGCAGAAAAATAATTATTTTAGTAATGCATTTTTAATGAATATAATAATTGTGGCAGACCTCGCCGGCGGTGGCGGGACGACTTGGATTTCTTCTTGAAGGATTGGTCAGAAATAGCCTTAAGCCGAGATCACTGGAAGAAAAGGGGGGAGGCCTTTGCCCAGCAGTGGGATATTACGGGCTCAATATAATAATAATAATAATTGTAAAAGTATCGATATAATTTTCGTGCAAATTCCCTTTTCTGGGGGCAAATAAACCGTCTGACCAGATAGGGATGTGACTGGAGCCAGTTGACCGATATAATCCGAGGACAGGACGACATAGCACCATGTCGGTTCAACGCCTTTTATAATCACCTATGGTAGCTCTCTAATGATATCAAAGCGGCAAGGTTCTAAAGTGTGCCGATATTTATAACGGTGACGAACAGCTATGTTCAGGGTGGATGGAAATAGGGCTGCTGGATAGTTTTAGAAGGGCAAAGGTTACTTTTGCAATCAGACTTGCAAAGGTCAGGAAAGTGAGAAGCAGTTAAACTTTTCTACTCAATGAGTAGAATAATAAGGTTATTTTAATAGCTGCTTTCTTATTTTTATTACAGCAGTAACGTCTGCTAAGGTAAACCAAATGTTTACAATGAAGCGAAAAATTGAAAAATTTAATGGTTCAGACAAGATTCGAACCTGCGTTTCCAACGGCTTTTTGGGCCAACACGGGCGTCCTACGGTGGTCCAGTTGGTAGGACGCCCGTGTTGGCCCGGAAAACCGTTGGAAATGCAGGTTCCTGTCTGAACCATTAAATTTTTCACTTAATTGTAAACATTTAGCTGCTTTCTGTTAAAAGTTGTAAAAGTGTCATACTAAAACACCTCATTGAAAGCCTTACACATCAACATTTGTGCTTGTATTCGTACGTTCCTTCTATGCCAATTCCCTTACTTCTCTTAATATTACAACACCTCTATCACGACTATGACACGCGACTACTTGTCGTGCGACAAATTCTACCTGCCCTTCTGGTACAACTATGGAATGCGACTCATGCCGCTCGACATAGCATTATCTGTCACTCTCTCACAGTACTGCACAGAAAGAGATAGGTATAGTATATCTCGTGCGAGAAATAGTCGCGAGTCACAGTTATGCTAGAGGTGCTGTCGCTTTCCATTCAATACCGCGCCATCAAGACAGGTGATGCGAAGTAACGCGACTAACGAAGGCACAACAAGATAATGTTAGTATTTCTGTAAGGAGTATAAAAGTATAATTTACATAATACTTTCAAAATTTTCTTCTATAAGTATTAAAAAATCGCGAACAACACTAGTATGACGCTATATGGTGTGAAATGTGTCTGCATCTGGAAGGCAGCTCGCCAACCCTTTAAACGTTTGATCCAAACAATTGTAAATATTTAACATACGGAATGGGGCGAAGCTCCGCACAGTCCGAGCTAGAAACGGAGCCATGTTGCCTGATATACTGATTCTAGATAACGTATTTAGTACTGAGTTTCTACGATGGTGAAAATAAAAAGTCAAAAAAGTATTAGAAAGTTAGCTACACTAAATACTTTGTACCCCAGTATAAAAATTCACCTTGCAATAACGTCGACATGACATCAACATTTTTGTAAGCGTGATAAAACTCTCCTCCAAGCGCATGTTGCGCAAGCATCTTTCGGACAATCTCTCTTCCTAACTTTCTTCGAAATATTTTACTTTGGGTACATAATATATGTATGTAAGTATATCATATAAAGTATTTGTGTACGTTTATGGCAATTATATATACATTCCTATATATATCTTATATTATTGATTTGTGTTTTAATTATTTTGTTTCTCTGTAACTCTGATCCTGCACCGACTACATATTTCTGTTTAACCCAGTGGTTGACTGGTAGAGAATGCCTAAAGGCATTAAGTCCACCATTTGTACTTTTTTTGTATTGTGCAATAAAGTTTAAATAAATAAATAAATAAATAAAAATATGTATACCTAAGTAATTTTTTCGTATAAAAACTACACTACTGCTACACATTCGAACTATATTATTGAGCATTTATCGGATTTTGTTAAGTGTCTCAGGGATTATCTTTCGCTGACCAGGGTATATCGCCTTTATAAAGAAGCGTAGGTACTTGGTCGCGTCATCATTAGCCAAAAAAGGACTGCCGGTGCCCAGAGCATGCATTCCAGCCACATTCACCAGATCATCTGTCTACCTTGAGACGCGGGGGACCCACACTGTATTTTTCCGTGCGTTTTACAATCCTGTACTCCATATAATACATAATTATGTAGGATAAATGGACATTTAAATTAAAATTAAACCGAAAGTGCCACCATAGATAATTATCAAAAGAGTACAGCGAATTGGCATAAAATTGTACTGATGATGATGTTTCTTAGTTAAGGTAGACATCCACCGAATACTCTGCAACTGGCTCGTCTCACAAGGTGGCATCACTTTGTAGTAACTGGCATCTTATCGTCCACTAGATAGTTACGTACAGTCCGTGAGCTGGCAAAATGGACTTCATGTTTCATAACGTAACTCTGGTTGAGTTACATCTGCTGCAAGGGCGTGAAGGCTTCATGCATGCAAGAGAAGGAGGTACTAATAAGCTGAGTTAAATGGCTCCGAAGCGCCTACTGATACAATATCGAAGGTCTTTTAAGGTGGTATATAAACCTTAACATTCCCTGCTCTCACTGTTTTATAAAGTTAAATTAGTAACTACTAATATACAAAAGTTTTCCACCAAATATGTTACTCATGTCATAAGTCTTACCTAGTCTTGTTCTGATTATATGATTATAGTTTCTCTTCGTCCACGTTCAATACCTACCGATGTTCAATCTAGGATGCTTTCGTTTGTATTATTTTTCTAATTTCTTTTTTTATTATTTCAACTACGTATCTATTTATTGAATCTTTAAATCTCGGGGTTTCCATTTTTACTAATACCTATCAAAACATAAAAAAATCTGCACAAATTAGCTCCTTGCCGAATGAACGCCCAGAAAACATCACCATTCGAAAATATCAAAAGGCTTCAGCAATAAGGTACGTGCAGCTCTCTGTGATGCTCTTCGCCACAAAATGGTGGATCATAGCAAAATTGTGTAGTGACTTACGTTGTTTTGACCATAGATGGCGCTCCAGCTATATACAAAGCTACTACGGATACTACGGGTATTTTCCGATTCGGCGCCCTCACGGGTTCGGTGATGCGGACACTGGGAGCATTCAGAAATGCCAATGGCCATAGAATGAAGCCACCACGGGACAAGATGTATTCGGATGAAATTGTCTTTTGTGGAAACCTTTCATAAATATTAGTTAGGTATCTTTATTCGGATAGTTTATATCTACTAGTTGTAAACGTGGGGTCATTTTTAATTCCAGATTTTTCTACTTGCTACCACTGATTTTATAAATAACTTTATTTATTTATACGTCGATTAAAACCAAACCCACATTAAGTTTCTCGAGGCTAATGATTGGGTACTTTCCTTTCGTAAAATTATTTTCTAAACCAAAAACGTTATTGCACATACCTAAACATAAATAATTGAGCATAAAATGTATTAATGTTTACACAATACAAATAACATTAATTTATTTTAGTAACAAATAACGACTCTTTGCGTTCAGGCTCGTAAAACCTTTAAATTATACACCTCGGGCACTATTTGGCTACCAACTTCTGAATAAAAGGAAAATTTACGTTGTACTGGCAATTTCCCTTTCATGACAACCTGAATGTAATGAAACGAGGCCAAAATTAATGAATCAATCGACTCAAGCCCCGTTGACCTGTTTCCGTAATCGAGGTAATAACGTTAATTATCATTGATTTACGTTACTGTTTGCTGGTTTAATTTGACAGATTAATTCGCTTTAAAGAGAGCTTCGCTTAAAATTATATCGTTCGGAGAAAGCAAAACTGGGCTTAGCGACATCATCATATTCATCATACAACCATCATCATTATCATTTCCATATCAGCTGGAAGACGACCACTAACAGACAAAGCCTCACCGGAATGTTTCCACAACAGTCAGCCGTGCACATCCTTCATACAACAGCTTACCGCCATCCGGACTAGGTCGTTGGATCACCTAGTTGTGGGCCTTCCCATGCTGCATCTTCTGGTACCCAGTCGCTTTTGGTCATAGGACGGGGTTAATAAACGACACATGCGGGCCTATGGGCACGAAATCGTGCCAGTTTTGCCCAAGCAAAGGCGGTAGATGGAAGTGAGTACCTTGGAATGCACTGGGGCGTAACCCAATAAGCCTTTAATTAAATTAAATCAAAATTAATGAATCAATCGACTCAGGCCCCATTAACTTATTTCCGTAATCGAGGTAATAACGTTATCATTGATTCACACCTCTGTTGTCCTGGGTCCGAGTCCCGGCAAGGGCAAATATTTGTGGTTGAGCTCGAATATTTGTTCCTGGAAACCTCGCCATTTTATAATGTCGCCCACTTTAAGAATACGCGTTATTCGATCATTATCGTAATCAAGTATGTTTTCTTTCTCATCGAGATAGATATTGAAATAAGCTTAAAATTTTTTTTTTATACATTAGTGCCTAGTTGATTGAAAACTTAAAAAGCTTTAAAGCAACTTGAATGGTAAAAGTGGATATATATCCGATATGTGATCAAGCCGAGATATTCCTATATATCGAAGATATGGCAAGTTCCGTCAACTAAGGGCTGAGGCCTCGTCGTTTTCCCTTAATTTTTTTCGAAGCATACCGCCCCATCGATTCTCACTACCGCATCTGCACCTGACCCATATCCCGTGTCGTGACGAGGAGCACTTTTAATTTTGGGTCATCGCCTGACATTGAACCTGCACCGTCCGTCCCTCGGGGCTGTTGTTTAGGTTCAGTCCGCTTCGGGCTTTGATTGATCATGTAGGTATAGTTTCTTCTCATAAAGGCAAATTTTGTGCCGGAATAGACCATTAACTTATCACAGATAGTAAAGTTTCGCTATACAATAAAATATTACAAAGGTTCGAACCCACGTCGATTTTGTTGGAGCCGAGCACCTTGGTGTGCGTTGGTGCGTTGGCTATTAATGACTGGCAGTGCGTAGTGAGCCAGTCTTCATTTGGTACAGTAGGTATGTGAGCTGACAGAATGTAATTCGAGTTTTGAGTCACTCGCTTTTATGTGATCGAGAACCTCTCCGATTTTACCTATACCCCACTCTAAGAGCTCCAGAAGAGCTCTAGCGAACTGTACAGGCAACCTTCTTAAATAATTAGTCCATGCTTATATAGTTAGGTAATTATACTCATATCGGTAGCATACGTAGTACTCGTACTTTTAGGTGAGTGAAGGTGCAACAGTAAGCTGACAGAATGTGATTCGAGGGTTTTTATACTTGTCTCGTCCGCTCTTAAGGGATCGGGACATGAACCTCTCCGATTTTTACCAAATCCGAATCTCAATCTAAGAGTTCACCTATATCATGTAGCCATTTAGTTCTAGATCGGTCTAATGTATGATGCTTTTGGTAAACTTAATATTCGTCCAACAATATGAATATTAACTGAAGCTCTAATTAATATGAATTAATATGTCCAAGCAAACAGTGGCGTAAATCAATGATAACGTTATTAAGCTCGATTATGGAAACAGGTCAGCGGGGCCTGAGTCGATTCATTAATTTTGGCTTAATTTTATTAAGTTAAGGTGGGGTAAGACTAACAGTTAGTTATTTATTGGACTGTGGCAGTCTTCTTCAGTCAAAAACTGGCGAGAAACTGCGCAGGATGTGTTTCACCTTGCTGTTTCACCTGGGTGAAGCACGGGGTATAACCTGGTCCCGTGTTTCACCCAGGTGAAGCATCACTAGTCCCTGTGCTCCAACTGATATTATTTTCGTACAATCATGGTCAATCGATGATACTCGTAATCTGTACTTAGTACCTACCTTGTTAAGATAGTGGTAGATAATGTTTAACAAGGTAAGTACTACAGATTACGAGTATCACAGATTGAACATGATTGTATGAAAATAATATCAGTTGGAGCACAGGGACTAGTGAATACCCCGTGCTTCACCTGGGTGAAACACGGGACCAGGTTATACCCCGTGCTTCACCCAGGTGAAACACCGAGGTGAAGCACGGGTCTGTACCCCGCAGGATCGGAACAAGTGGCGTGCTCTCGTCTCAGAGGCTAAGATCCTGTTTGGGTCACTGACCCAAAATAGTTAGTAATTAGTTCATAAATAGGAAATTTTCATTGTATTGAGAGATTTCAGAAGTTGGGTAGGCACCAAAGTAGAAGTTATAGGTTTATAAACCCATGAGACCTTATTTTCACTTAGATTTATAACATTTTATTAAAGAAGTTTATTTGTACTGTCTAAGTATGATATGGCAGGATTAGAATTGGAAAATGAACTTACAAAATTATGTTACTCAGTGCGACGGTCAAAACTGAACTTGCATTGTTAATTCATAAATCCATATTTCTGTGTTTGTTCATATAAAACAAACATAGCAAAAACCTTATGTTACAGTCATAAAGCTGGTATTTTCACATCAAAATCATATATAAAACATGATAAACTCGTAAATTCAATACGGTTTCCACTGCCCTTGTCTTTCCTACTTACATCCCAAAATAACAGCCACATACTTGCAGTCATCCAACGGCACGTAGAGGTTGCAAACGTATGTGTTCAGTCGGATGGCACATGAAACTAAATCTCCTTTTAAGATTTAACCCATCTCAATGCAGCAGCGCCATTTTCAACGGCATAAATAACTTGGTAGTTCCCTAGAGTTGCAAATACAAAATTCCATTGCGTTGCAGCTCGTAACTTGCTTTCTGGATGTGATTTTATATCTCTAGTTGCACACATTGACATTTACGTTGGAGTAAATACTTATTAGCGTGAGTGTGGGAATTAAGAATGAAATGGTTTACCCTGGGATCTGGGAACGGCTACTGGGTAGGGGTAAAGTAGCAAGTTTATAGTATTCTAGCGTTTGTGGAATTCATTCGACTTTTAATATGCCTTGTGGTAAGGGAACAAAAGTCAAACAAAGCCATTGTGTTTTATTGATGGGCTCTAAGTGACCGAGCCGAGCATCTCCGATTCAGCTTGGCCCAATTTTTAGGGTTCCGTACAAGGGTAAAAATCGGGACCCTATTACCAAGACTGCTGTCCGTCAGACAGATAGACAAACAGACAGACAGCGGACGGACGGACAGACAGACATATAGAAAGACAGACAGTCGGCGGAGTCTTAATTATTATTATACCCATACTCATACAAAATGTCGGCTTTCTAGTACTAATGATCACGGAGCTAAGCCGCGGACGGACGGACAGACGGACATGGCAAAACTATAAGGGTCCCAGTTGACTACGGAACCCTAAAAAAGATTTCTTAGCAGTAGCCCAAATGTGAGCTGCTAGTTACATAAATCGGAGGACTGACGAACTGAAAGCTACTAGTAAGCAAAACAAGCTTTGTAACATTTGCATAATTTTGGTTACTACTAAGCACAATTTGGCTATTTCTCAAGTAGTTAAACTAGTTTAGCTATATTTCTTTTCTGTGTTCACTTTTCGTTTAAAAATATTCAACATTCAACTGTATCTGTCGAATGCAGACAGTTTTCAGTCTAGTATTGTTTATTATCATTAAATTTCGATGTTTATTATTCAGTTGTTCACCCGTCTAGTCTTTGCGGAGCAGTTTTCGTTCCATGCAAATGCAGTTTTGGTTATAATTTCTGATACATCGTATTTCGATCTGTCATGTTGATGTAAACCCATCCTAATTTAGTGCTACTAAAAGTTGAGTTTGAGCTAAGTAAAAAACTTAGTGATCAGTCTTGGCAAATTATTCTTTGTCAATGCAACAATATTTAAAGCTTGGTAGCAAATCAGTCTGACTGATATTTTTTGTTCGCGTGTTGTTTTTTACTTTTAACCCGACTTCAAAAAAGGAGATGAATTGCAGTGACAGATTTTTTATTTTATTTGAAAGAGTATATTCTCCTGAGGTGGGCCCATTGGCAACATGCCGGGATCTGATGATATGATCCTAGGGAAATCTAGGGCAACCCTCAAATATTATAAGCACTAATATTTTTTCATCTATTTTTTATATGTTATTCAGGTATTTGCGTCTGATAGTCATCATCTCATTATGCTGAGTTGATGATGAAAGGTACAATCTCCTCTCATGTGATATGTCCAAACGTCGTCATTGGCGAAATACCTCTTGCTGAGAGCAAGAAGTGAAAGCCACAAGGAAAAAAAAAAAACACCTGGATGGTTAATAGGTAGGTTAAGACCATTCGTTGTATCATTATGTAACTCGTTCAGTTGTTCTCGGAAATACAATTTCTTCTCGGTGAAGTCAGTTATTTTTTGTGTAAAATTTATTATTTTAACCGACTTCAAACAGGAGGAGGTTCTGAATTCGGTTGTATTTTTGTAATTGAAGAAAGAAATCTGTAATTTATGAACCGATTTAAAATTGGCCATCCGGCATTATTATTATATGCCCCAGCAAAAATTAGAATTTGTATAGAACACTGGCGGCCATAGACCGGTTATTGTGGTCGAGGACCTCCGCACTCTATGTTCAGAAAACTGGGAGATGATCACTCAAAGCAGGGCGCGTAGGCGCCACGTCGTAAAAAAATATAAAAAACAGGTCTGGGGCCAAATTTCACATAGATCCTAGAGACTTTGGGTTACCAGCAGCGCCAGCGGTGCAAGTAAGTTGTAAGTTTAATACGAGCAATCTAAAGTCCACAGGTCGACAACTAAACAACACTGTATCATTTATGACACATACATGTAAATACACTTTAAACTTACAGGTGTTCTAAAATTTTATTGGCTTTCTGTATGATTGGACGTTCGGAAAGACCGTTAAAGTTAATAGGTGGTGAGGTTATATTCTCAGGCACGTCCTTTTTTACTGCTGACGACGCTCGTATCAGGCACGTTGTCTTTGTTAATATGTATATTTGAGGTAAATTGAATGTCAACAACGCCACGCCAGCAACTGTTGAGGTTATTAAAGCTTTTTTTTTCTAGTAGATAGTAATTAGTCTCATAGCCATTTGTGTTCGTGTTTATCAAACAATAAACCAATGCTATAACAACTCTCTCTACTTAAAAAAAAAACACTTATCTGAAGCCATCCTCGGGAAAAAGGTATTATGGTCTATACTCGCGTCATATAGAGTTAAGTACTTACATTTTATATGAAGCAAAATGAGACACGAGTCTTTTCAAAGTACGGGCGATCTGTCACCCTCACACTCTAACAGGGCGGCACAGAATAAAACGTTAGAGGGCTTTTATATTTTGTCTCTTATACCTACATCTTTTACATCATATCTTTTTTATCTTCGCAATAACCGCCTGATAACTGCAATTCTTCATGTACCGTACGTTTATGGGTCTTATACCGGCCACAAGAGATTGTCTTTGATACCTGACAGTTTTTATGAACTAATGATGGTGTCACAAATGGCAGGTAACAAAAACTATTTATTGTGCCGATATTCTTGAAAGTAAACAAATAAGAGTTCACGAGCAATTGTAGAACACAAAGAACGACGAAGTAGCGTACCCCTTCAAGCTTGTCTTTAGTCAGACACCATTGACTTGAAATTATCACCCATTCGCACGAACTTCTAAGTTATACATCGCCGGCGCAAAAATGAAGAATAATCGAGAGATTCTACATCCACATTACACTAGTGATCTTTAGCAGTTTCGACCATGATCTGTCACTAATGCCACTTCAAAAATAGATGGCCCACTCGCTCTTGTCATTAGTTAAAATACTCATATTACTCATATTTCACAATGGGAATGGACGCATGTTCCAATTACTTGAAAATCTCGATCTTGAGTTGCGTATCGTAACACGCGCATATTGAACTCGTCCTCTAGAACATCCCAAGTAGCACAAAGGCTGTATAAACACTTAAACAGCCTTTGTACAGCTCAAATTAGAGTTATATTGGCTGTATGAGCTCTTATATAGCCTGTTTGCTACCTGGGATCAAGGGCCGGTCGGGACAAGCACACCACTCGGGATAAGCGCGCCTATCATAACAATATTATTGAAAAGTACAGATGTTACACTACTAACGCCATCTTACAACCACGCAACTAAGTTAGTTGTATAACTTCTGTATGGTATTAGTATTAGTACAGGTGTTGTTACTTTTAAATATTTTTATGGTTGGTGCTCTTACCCCGTGTGGCGTGATTTCTCCGACTGACCTCAGCCTAGTGTAAATAATTGGCACTCATCTTTACATGACGGTCTTCCGAGGATTACCTACTCACATTTTTTCAAAGATTTTCACGACATTAAATTTAATACCCCGTCACAATGTTTTATCACAAAAGTCACAAGCCACCATATCGATGCCCTCATAAAAGGCGCACTGCATCACTTATCGCCGTAAATCGCTTTGCAAAAGATGAAGCAATCTTCTAGAGCTTAATTCGATATTCTTACCAAGTTAAATACATTGTGCCACGATTACATTCAGCAAAATACCTTAACTAACGTAGAAGAAATTAATGTGATCACAGTACAATAAATCATTCTAAGTAAACGGTTTCCACTAAATTAGGTAGCAATAATTTTCTGGCAAAAGTTAATTGTGTTTAAAATGACGTAAATCTTACACCAAACCAACCAAACATTAGATAACAGAGAATCCAAAATCTGGCTGTAATATTCATTAATCACAAAAACTGAGTCAACATTATTGATAACTTGGAAAAACTAAAACAGACTACCATAATATTAGAATTTTAATCAAAGAATTTGAGCTAACCTTCGCAAAGAATTCAAGAGTCTTGAGAATCTTAAGATAAAATAAGAGGCTTTAGTTGCGATGTCATTAAATATTAAGATAAGAAATACCTTCGGTCAGTTTATTACAAAGAGTGCCCCGGGCCCTCTTAACTACTCTGGCATTACGACTGAGCGTTTGCCCAAATAAAAATAGACTTCTGGACACCTTTAGGGTTTGCAGTTTCAGGAAACTCTACTAAGGTAGTCCAGGGGTGTTCCCATTTTCCCAATAATATGAAAGTATTTTTTTGCTAGAAACCATACAAAATAGCGATTTAACAATGAAGAAATAAATAAATAAATATTAAGGGACAATCATACACAATTCGACCTAGTCCCAAACTAAGCTATAGCTTGTACCCTGGGTACTAGAAGACGATATAAATAATATATATAAATATATATATATAGATAACATCCATGACCCAGGAACAAATATTCGAGTTCATCACACAAATATTTGCCCCGGCCGGGATTCGAACCCAGGACCGCCGGCTCAGCAGACAGGTGTCTACAAACCGAGGCAAGCGCATCGTCGAATAACGCTTTAGTTTAGAAATAAATAATATTCATCATTCCAAGGTACTAGGTTATAAATGATTATATAAATTTTAGCAAATTTAATGGATACATTGCGTTTGGAATACAAGTGAAAATTTTCATTTTTTTTTCCATTTTGTATATGTTCTCTAATTTAAAAAAAAACTCAATGATAAAGACGTGTATTTCTGGGTGCCTGCTATATCAGCTGGTGGTTGTCAAATGTAGTGAAATTATATGAAACGTTGTTGTTATTATCATTACACACCCGCTGAACACGACTAATTCTTTGATAGTAGTCTATCTGTCAGTCTACGCCAACATAATTTAAGGTAAGACATGACCAATTCTAAGTACATTTAAATTCTTATTGTCTGCTTTGTCTTGTTATTCGCAAGAGCTCATTTAAAGTGTTTTATCAAGCTCGCGCAAATTCTCATGCGAGTGACAGTCCCATCACTTAACGTGGGTGATGTAGTGTTCCACTTTTGAACTAATTTATTATATCTGTGGTCGATCTAGAATTGCGCTTTTCTAAAACGGAACAACTCAATTCACTCGTATAGTAAACTCTAATAGTCGTTCGCTGCGATTCACATTGGACTGAAGTTTTCGGTTTTAATACAGATAAGTTCAAAGCGGGCCGGATCGGAATAAAATTTACATCTGTTATTTTTTGATTAAATTGCTAGAAAAGATTTTAGATTAAATTTCATATTTCTAACGTTCAAAAATATCAATGTAAGTACTTTTGAAACGGTATTTGTAATTAGGGAAATAATGTCTGAGCCAACGATTCGGCTTATTTTCATGAAAGTAACCTTTAAATATTAAATAAAACGAAATTACAGTCTAATGGACGAACTTTTCCTTCCTTAGAGGAAATAAATTGTGAGTGACTTTTATACGCTTCTATTTAATTACTAGCATTACAAGCTGGAAATTCCGTCCCATGGTAATGGCTTTTAAAAAACGTTTTCAAACAACTCAATTACACGTGAAATATACTTTGAGAAGACAATTTTGCTTTATAAACAAGTTTATGAAGAAATACCACTGGTGATTTGTTTCGGTTTTGTTCTCGGCTATTTCTGGCTCCAAAAACTAACCAATTGTAACGAAATTCTGGATCTATTTAAAAAAAAATGTGTCGAACCGTTTCGCTTTTTGCTTTTGGGAAAGCCACTATATAAGAAATGTCTCATCGTTCGCGTAAAATAATAAAATGCACACATACAAACTTTCAACACCTGTTTAGCCAGGTGTTCTGCCTTTTCGCAGAATTATATTCCACCGCATTTTCACTTCGCAGAATTTTTATTCCTCTGTAGTTATAATTTTTTTAATAATTCTTGTAAATATGATCCTTTTCATTATCAATACTTAATTTTACGGTTTCAGAGAAAAATGCTTTCTGAGAAATGAATCATTCAACGAAAAATTATTCGGCGCCAAGACAGCGAACCGTTTAGCCTTCTTATGAATGAAGATCCTCATAACTTGTAGCCTGTACTATTGTGATATCTTAAGATCCATACTAATATTATAAATGCGAAAGTGTGTCTGTCTGTCTGTCTATCTGTCTGTCTGTTACCTCTTCACGCTTAAACCGCTGAACCGATTTAGATGAAATTTGGTATATAGATAGTTTCAGTCCCGGGGAAGGACATAGGATACTTTTCATCCCGAATAAATGTAGTGTTCCCGTGGGATGAGCGGGTAACACCGCGGGGCACAGCTAGTATTGTATATTACTGATATAACGCTGTGATAAAGTGGAGATGTTGTTGATATCACAAGTGTCCGTTGAATCAGCGCCCAGCCTTTGATTAACTGATATTAACTAACCAAATGACAAGGGAGTTAGGTTCAAGTACGAAACCAACTAGAACTAGACAAGCAGGATCTAGCGCCTAACTAATCAAACCTAGGAACTAAAAAAAGTAATTTTACATCTACTAAGTATAGTACGGCTCTTCCCAGGTGAATTTTTCGCTTCGAGCCCTAATCTTTCAAACAAAGGCCATTGTCTCTATTACCGCAAAGCCGCTAGCTACTGCGTTAAGTGCGTTAGCACGAGCCACTACAACATTCATATGAAAAACAAACGGTATCGTTATAGTATTAAGGTTCAAATTTAATGTCACTGATATTCTATATATTGCGTTTTGGTAGTGTAGGACAATAGACCACCCCGACGAAATACAGCATTCATATTATTTTGATTTGAACCTTAATACTATGACGATAACGTTTGTTTTTAATATGAATGTTATAGTGGCGCGTGGCAAACTTGAGCTTGCGGCTTTGCGATAATAGAGACAATGGCCTTTGTTTGAAAGATTAGGGCTCGAAGCGAAAAATTCACCTGGGAAGAGCCGTACTATACCAATCAACAAATATCAAGTTCATATTATAATATCAGTACAGTCACACGCAATAATGATAACAAAACCAGTAAAAGACCGTTGTAATTTAAAATAAGTATTATAAAACTGTAAAAACAAAGTGTATGCATAGAATGAAAGTATTTCAGCAAAGAAAGCCTTGTTTAGCCTTATTTGATTCTTACTACTAAAGTTTATACATTAGCTTTAATTTAATTTAATTTGTAGGGTTGCCAAATGGGATAATATAAATAAAAAATAAATATTTTATTTGTAAGTATGTATGAGCTTTATCGGGCTCATCGCGCCAAAACGGGTGGATGAATTTAAACTAGTTTTAGCACAGACATGACTGTGTATGCACAAATTGTTAAAGAATGTATTTTACACGAGCTTCGTGTCATCATGGCTTATTAATCCCTTTCAAAGATTCTGCTATTATTTACATTTTTTTCAACAGCTTACGCAGCAACAGGATACTACGGTCCAAAATAGGATGAATGGTGAGCGACCTACATAACCTACACATAGATAACTAGTTGGGACTAAACGGGTTCCCAACTCGTAACGTGGATGTTACTCGCATGGCTTGATTTAGTGCATCATGTAATAGGGCACAATGTAGCTGTTAACCCAGTTCGCTAGATTAAACCGGATTTAGTTTGCTATGAACTAGCGTATATGTAGGAGACATCGGGTTATATTAATTATTTGACTGACTAGCGGCACTCAACTAAATGCCTAGGCATATTGCAGAGTACTGGTACCTGTTTAGCTTTTGATTCTGAAATGCAATCGACGAGGCGACGATAACGAGCGAGGAAGGCCTTGCTTCGTGGGGCTTCTATTTACACTCATAGGATCGCAAAGTAACACATCTTACCAGGCCAAGCCCGCTAGAGTGGCGCTCTGTAGCTGCAACAACGGGCTATCTTTATTGCCTGGCTAAATCAACCAGTTAGCTACAATACATATATGTAGGTACAGCAAATTTAAGAGTACCAGGGTTCAAATGTGGATGAATAGGGCGGCTCTCAACCAAATGCCTAGGCATATCGCAAAGTACTATTAGCATTTGATTTTGAAATACAATCTACGAGGCCCTTCGTCGCTTCGCGGGGCTTCGACTAGCACTCTTAGGAACGCAAGGTAATAAAATTGAATGAACTATGAACTAATTAAAATTAAATAACCAAATGAATGAACTATGAACTCTATGATCTACGAAATTAAAGTCGGTTTATATTAAAAGCCGCTTTAATGCTCTAAACTCCCAATCTTAATTCTTTAGGAGACTTTTTGAAATTCACTCTCGCTTTATTTATACGAGTTGACAAGTCAATTTGAAATGATATTAAAGATTCCATGTTTGCAACAACCAAACATAAGTTAACAAACCACACAAACAATCGAAAGTAACCGCCAGACATTAATTATTAAAACGACAATTAAGAAGCAAACACAATTAAAGTTAACACATAAATTACTCTACTATTAGGTTAACAATTAATTACCATTACTTAAAAAAATCACAAGTCCGAAATTACTCAAAAACACTTAGAAAATTTCATGGCAAAAATCGTGAAAAAATTACAAGTGTTTGAACTTATTGGGACTTAGACGAAATCCGGCATGGATTCCCCGCTCCTCCGTTTTTTCCACTAAATATTCTAAGTCCTAAATCTAATGAATTTAAAATTTTACAAGTTATTTTTAGTCCAATTTTTTACTAAGTCCGGAACTCCGTGATAATAAGGTTCAAAATGTCTAAATATTTTATGAACTTTCCACTGATGTTAAGTTTTGAACTTCTTTAAAATAAGGTTCAATTTCGCCTTCCAAATTATATATAAATGTACTCACGGTTTGCACTTTCTACCACACTCACTCTTATGCACCAAAATTTCCAAGTTGATCTGCTGAAATGCGATTACTAGCGCCCTCTCTCCGCTGACCTCGGCAAACTGTAGATGCAGCTTTCCTCCGCTAGATGGCGGTACAGTCGCTGCACACTGCCGCTCAAATCGTATCCCTCTGAACAGCGAAACACTGCTACTATGGGAACGATGCGAAGAGTAGCTCACGCACTGAACTACTACACCCACTTCCTCAAAAACTTCCGATTCGATGTAACCTTAATAATGAAATAATGAACTTTATTCTGTAAGTAGGCCACAAGGGCACTTTTACATGTCGGAGTACCGGCATTTCACAAGAGGAGACCACTGTTGAAGAAACGACGAAAGAAACTCAACAGTCAGTTATTTTTTCAGAAAGGATAGGATACATTTCCAGGTTAAGCCAGCTAGAGAGGTGCTCTGTAGCTGCAACAGGCTAGCCCTTTTATTACCCGGCTAATTCAACCTGCAATACATGCAGCAAAAATAACGGAGTAACACGTTTCAAATGCGGACGAATAGGGAGACCTACGAATACATAACTAGTCCCGTGCCGAATTCGCAACTCACGGCTTGATTCAGTGCATCATGTAAGAGGGCATATTGTGGCTGCTAGCCCAGTTTGCTAGATTAAACCGGATTTAGTTTACTACGGACTGGCGTACGCATAATGCCGAGACGTATGTAGGGACTTACATTATTAACTAAGATGGGTTTGGCCCACGACGTCTAATCTAATTCCTTATGTATATTTGGACAACAAAGTATGTCGAATATAACCTATGTATCATATGGGCCCCAAGGTCTTATCGGATCTCAAGTGCGATTTGCGTTTTATACCTGTCTCGCTCGCGCTTACTCGATCCAAATAGGAACCTCTCAGTTTTCAACTTTTCACCCAAATCAGAATTGCAGTCGGAGATCTCACGGTCTGTACCCCGTTGACCCTATGACCGCCGATTCTTTACTAAAATGCGTTCTGAGGTAACAAACTCTGATGAAATAGAAATTAATACAACCGAATTGAGAATCTCATTTTTAAAGTCGGTTGAAATAGTCGGTAGAAACCTGTTCGACGTTCTTCACACTGAAATACGAAGTTTCAAGTAACTAAAAATTTACTTGAAACTCATAACATAAGACGGTATAGTTGTTGACTGGTAGAAGTGGTAGAGAATGCCTGAAGGCAGTCAGTAAGTCCGCTATTTGTACTTTCTTTTTGTGCAATAAAGCTTAAAGAAATAAATAAATAAGAAGTTCACGTTGAAATTCATACCATTTTTACATGGCTAGAAAAAATCTCATTACTCCATGTACCGACCCAAAAACGAATTGAAAAGAAATATGCCCGGTAACCAATTGCGAGAATACTTCGAATGAAGGTATGAATTTTAAAGGAAACGAAATTGAAACGGAGATTGCGCTGAACCTCGTTCAAATGTTAGTAGTCTTTCAATTTTCTCACTTCGGCGTACTCTTAAATTGTTTCTAGAAACTTCCATTTATATGAACTATCAAAGTGGAAGTCCTGGCTAGACTTTGTTCATCTTTTATTTACTTCCATGCATTGAGTCTAAACTGCCAATTTTATCAGGAGAATGTAACTGCCTAACCAAACTGTGTATAATTATCCGCAGATGTGGTTTTAGTTTGCCTGAAATTTATTATGAGAGTCAATCAACTGTTTTCTGTTGCTCATTGCCAGGGTGGTCCCCTGGGTCATTTTTAATAACCTAAATTCAGAATAAAAAAAAACGATACAAGCTACTGGATTATGAGGCCCTCATTAGATGAGTGGGATAGAAATGCTACTAACTTGAATTTAACAACTAAATTTGTTTTTTTTTGTCGGGAGTTAAAAACTATTTTTATCGGCGGTTATTATGTTTTGGAGTCCATTCTTATGCAGATCGGCATACCGGGTGATCAATCCAAATGAAGCAGTAGGGAAAAATCATAAACTATAAAAAAGATAGGTAGATCGAGATAAGGGGACGTCGTTCTATTATCGTATCTTAGACTATTACGCAACAGATCATAAAGCACTAGAAAGTTGCCAAAATTGAAACACAAATAGAACCTTATACATCCGCAATCGGATGAAACTTATCCGAAGAGTTTCTAACACGGTCACAAATCAAAAGGCTGAAAGCAAATATCATACGCCTTAGTAATAAAAGGTCTTAAAGCTCTTTGAATGTAAATGGCTTTTAGGCCTTTTTTCACCAAATAGGCCGGGGATGTCGGGTTGGGTGTTTGTTTGTTGTTACTAGTTCAGCAAATAGGTTCAAGCTTACTGAGTTTTACATGTAAGCTGTTCAAGGACGATTCGGGGTTTGTTTTTAAACAATTGGTACTTTTGTAGTAAGTACTTACCTACCTATCTGAATTTACTAAAAACATAAAATGTAAATAAATGTTTATTCTGTTAGTAAATCAACATTGAAGACAAAGTAAGTATAATATTACTATTAATTAAGATAGAAGTCATATGCTATCCTATATAACAAAAGAGAAAAAATACAAGACATATTAAATTACGCGCAATCTTTATGGCAACACGAAGAGTTACAAAATAACCAATAAGTACAAGTTCGATGCATGCAATCTAGTATGTACCCTTCCTTGTGCACGTCTGGTATCAGTTTGCACAATCTGATTTTCCAGAAGTGCTTTTGGGACCGCATAAAATGTTATTAGTTAGATAATAATAATGAGTGAAGGGTAGAATGAATTTAATAATAGATCGACGGCCCTTCCTTCTTCTTAGGCATGAATTATACAGAGACAGGGTAAGGCACTGGGAGCGGTGCAGGCGTAGCAAAGGTGTGGAACGGATACAGCACAATAATATTATATAGAAGAGGCGAATAGACGTTACGATACGTCATTAAATACAGGCTGGGATATCATGTCTTCCTCTTCAGAAGACAAAGATGCGCTTGCTTCTTGCTGTGCACTGAGTATAATTCACGACAACACGCCTTCGTAGATTTTGTATGAAAACGTATTGAAGCGGCCTCACGCCTGCCTGTATGTAACTGCGCCGCGCCTTATGTACGATTCCCACTGACGAGGCCGAGTCAGATTGGCCACCACCGCGTCGTTTTTTTTTAAATACCTATATAACGGCACAACATAGTGGCTCTACTTCGCCTGATAGTATGCAAAAAGGGGAGCCCAAGTCGCAATGGCAACTGACTAGAAACCAACGGCGCCATGTTAGTTGACACTGCCATGCTGGCCCGAGAGATGCTTCTTCACACAAAGAGCTGTTTCAGACGGACATCATTCTAACTGCAACTTGGGCAGTTATTATGCAGTTATGCAAGCTCTGCACTACTCGCTTCGTTGGAGGAAGTAAGACAAAGTGCCTCTCCACACTGTCATATTCGCCCAACCTCAGTCGGCTTCGCGAGTAGTATGGAGTCAGTTTGCAGTTCAAATGTTGTACGTCTGTATCGGCCTTTATATGGGTATGGACGATGTGAACCTAAAGGGTCATAAAGAAATAATTATGTTCAACATAATCGACCCTCTTATGATTCTCTTAGTCAAGATAAATCGCGAACGCAGTAACCTGTATAAAAGCGGAGTTTGTGTCTCTCTCGATATCAACGTACGTGTCCCTCTCATGGTCCCAAAGAAACGTTATGGCATTGTTGTAGCACTGAGCTCGCCTCTGACCAAGCGTGACGATTACAATGTAGCGGTAGCGGTTGTATTCAAAAGTCTTCATTTGGCGCATAATTTCCCCGGATAAGCGTAAAGCTAATGCCGGGGAATCCTGGAAATATATAAATAGTTCCCATTATACATTTCCGTGAATTACTGCTACACTTCCTTTTCATAGCAAGCAAGGAGATACTGAACGATGAATAAACTAAGTAACAATATTGAACGCAATGATACTCCAAAGTGGGTTTATAAGGTCAGCATCAAGAACACAATTACTAACATTCTCAATTCAGTGGTGTGGGTCACACCAGGCAGGACCTGTCCTGTGTCACCAAAATCTTTACCTGCACATTATACTTATGGTCCGTAAAGTTAGTGTCAAGTAGCCCGTTGATGGCCGCCGCTATTTCGCAGTTCTTTGGCGGGTGTAGTGAATCCAGTTGGTACGTTGGAAAATATATTAAAGGAGGTCGCTTGAATTCCATGCCAAGCTGGAAAAATGTTTATTTGAATTATCATAATATACCGAATAATATTGAAGATGACCGTTTCACTCAATATCGGTATTATAGGAACAGCCCGGCATGTTTCGAACTCGTATGGACTTCATTTTAAGAGTCAGATACGATGAAATGCGAGACGGACGGTCAACTCTAGGGTCCGCAGTTCTTAATATGTCAAGCCGATCCTGACTCATAGTCATAACCGTGACTGAAACCGTAATTTTCAACGTTATGTATCTATTTAGCAAAGTATTGTGACCGGTTATTATATTTATAAATAATAATTGATCATTACAAAAGAGTAAAAAAGGAAGAAAAAAACTTAACGAAGTGAACCGACGAGCAGGCGAAGGTAAATGTTGGATGAGGATGTGCAAGACCATATATTAAATTAGAATGCCTTTTGTGACGTTTACCCTCCTTTACCTGTGAGTTCCTCGGTCCTAACGGCATGATACTATACCAGGCATCTTGCTAGTGAAACCATATGACTGTCTTCGTATCCTCATCTTGCTGAACGATCGTTCTGCCATAGCCGTATGGCTCCTACTACCTTATTCCCCAGGCACCATTAAATTAGAACGGGGTTTGTGGTGGATGGCCACCTTCCCTTACCTTTTGAGGCCCTCGGTCCCGATGGTGATATACAAGGAATCTTGCTGGTGAAACCATATGACTGTCTTCGTATCCTTGCTGAACGATCGTTCTGCCATAGCCGTATGGCTCCTACTACCTTATTCCCCAGGCACCATTAAATTAGAACAGGGTTTGTGATGGAAGAGCCTCCTTTCCCTTACCTGTGAGGTCCTCGGTCCCGACGGTGAGATACCTGGCACCTTGCTGCTGAAGCCATATGACTGTCTTCGCATCCTCATCTTGCTGAACGATCGTTCTGCCATAGCCGTATGGCTCCTACTACCTTATTCCCCAGGCACCATTAAATTAGAACAGGGCTTGTGATGGAAGAGCCTCCTTTCCCTTACCTGTGAGGTCCTCGGTCCCGACGGTGAGATACCTGGCACCTTGCTACTGAAGCCATATGACTGTCTTCGCATCCTCATCTTGCTGAACGATCGTTCTCCCATAGCCGTATGGCTCTTACTACCGTGTTCCCCAGGTACCATTAAATTTGAACGACTTTTCGGGTGTTCGGCCATTATTGATTTTATATTTTAGCGATAACAAAAATTATACCACAAGTAATATTTTACAAATGTTTATAAGTTAGTTCATGTGCAGAATACTGAATTGCTATCTTGTTTGACAAGGACCATTGAGTCAATGACAAGGACATAGGATTTTTGTTCTTCTATTGACTTTTATGAATCATGAAGCTAGACTTCGGATGTATGTCCTGACAATAATGTTTAATTTGCATTGCACTTATATGCTGACGTAATGAAATGAAAATTGTGGAATTGAGATGTCGAGAAGAGAATGAGTTCTATAGGAAGAAGTTTTGATGTCTCTAATCTATTGAAACAACCAAGGAGCTTATATGTAAGACAACAGGAATGCGAACTCAGAATAAGTGTGCACACAAAATTAAATCTTAATATAAACGCATAAAATATACAACGTGTCCCAAAATTCAACGATAAGCGGGCACCAGAGGACGTATCTGGTCATGATACCTCGAGAAAAAAAAAGAAAAAAATATATCTCAATCCCTTTAGAAATTATTAAAAGAAAAATGAAATTCTTAAAATATCGACACCCCTAATGGTATTTTTAACGACCATGTCTAGAATTTTTAGAATATTTCAGATATTTTTTTTGTATCGGCAACCTAAGTAGCACTGCTATCCACCACAGCCCTTAAAAATATCCGAATACATGTAGTTTTAACACAAAAAATAATCAAAATTATTTTTACCCCAAAAATTTTGAATAAATTTTTCTTTTAGTCCACTTTGACTCATCATGGTACATAAAAAAAGTATGGACACTACTATGGCAAGTGTTTTAAACAGTTGACGCCTAACCAAGATTCCAAAATGGTAGGATACTCTAGGAAAACTAGCGCCGAAAAAAAAAACAGGTATTTCTAAACAAGAACCGACATTTTTTAATGTTGATAGTAATCACTTTTACGTGCTACCACCCCGTCCCGAACTCAGACTTGAACTATGCTACTGCAGAGACACGCTGAGGCACCCTCTGGGTGGAAAGGCTAGCCTCCAAATGCCGGTCACCGGCCCTCTGCCTATCCGAATCCCATCATCGGCCACTCCAAAAGTGGACTAAGACAAAGACTAGCAAAGCAGGCTAACCTATGCCCACCCAAAGTGCTGTGGCAGCGGGCGCCTTGGCGGGCACCACGCCCTGGGAGCTGGATGCCCAGGGGCTCGCGGAGGCGCACAGGGAGCGGGTGAGAGCAGAGCCCTTAATGAGTTCCCCGCTTCCGAAGAAAGGCTGAAAAGCATTATTGTTTTGTGATACATTATTATTGTGATATACTATTGTTTATAAATTTATTGTGTTTTACATTTACCATTTTGATAAAAAGTCAGTATTTGTAGTGTGTGTATAAGTTTGAGTGTTTGAGTTACACAAACAGGTTATGGCCTGCACGATTCTATTATGGAGCACTAGAAGGTACTGATAAATGGTAATGTAATGGAAAGTGGTGAGAACTACCAAAATCCTATTACAAGCACAATAAATAGAGAAATAGTAACAATAATGTCTACTTCAGGATCAGGACTGCCGACCATAGAGAAACTGCAAGGAAGTATCAACTACAATACATGGAAATTCGATATAGTGTTGATACTAGTCCACGATGATCTCTGGAAGTACGTAGAGAATAAACCCGCTGATGGAGATGCAGTAGCAAAGCGTGATGATCAGAGAGCACGCACCAAGATATGCCTATTAATTGAAAACCAATGTAAGGTACATGTTCGTAAAGCAACTACTGCGTATGAGACGTGGAATAATCTAAAAACTGCTTATGAAGACAAAGGCATTAATAACAGATGTAGATTGCTGTCAAGGCTGGTGAGCCTGAAGCTTAATATGTTTAATTCGATAACAGAGCTAATGCAGATAGCAAATCATCTATCCGATCTAGGGAAAGAGATCGACGACGAGTTATTAACAGCACTTATGCTACAGGGACTACCGGAGGAGTATGCACCCATGAGGTTGGCATTGGAAAACGCCAACACAGCATTGACAACCGACTATATCAAGACCAAATTACTTCAATTAGATAACACCAGAGCCTGTGCAAGTCTGAGCACTCCAGGCTCAAGCTCTGCTCTTACTACTGCCAAACACCACAGAAAATATGTTCAGAGGAATAAAGAGAAGAAAGCTGTGAAGTGTTTTATCTGCGAAGGGCCGCATAAAGCTTGCGACTGCCCACACAACCCACGTCAGTCGAAGACCAACCATATGGATTCGGGCGCGTCAGGACATATGAGTTACAGAAAGGACTGGATGAGTAACTTTGTGAAAGTAGATAGAAAGGTAGAAGTGAGCTGCGCGAATGGAGGTAAGGTGTATGGAGAAGGTTTTGGTACTGTAGAGAATGAGTCACCTAACATCAGTATAGGTAATGTCATGTATGTACCAGGACTGTCTTCGGACTTATTGAGTATAAGTTGTATGGTTAATACTAAGGATAAGGTTGTTGTGTTCTCAAGAAAAGGTTGCGAGATTTTTTATGTAGATGAGTGTACAATAAAAGGTGAACCATGTGTGACAGGAGTGCTTGATAGGGGCATTTATAAACTGAAATGTTCTTCACAGGTAACTTCACAAGCACTACCTTCTAGGAGCGGGATGAGAAATGAGATGGAGCTATGGCATAAAAGGATGGCACACCTGGGTATACGTAACCTCATTCTATCAAGAGACAAATTGGCAACTGGGGTAAGTTTTCCAAACATTATTAATTCAAAATTGGATTGCGTAGCCTGCTTAAAGGGTAAGCAAGCTAGACAACCATTTGAGCGCAATAAGGCTACAAGAGCTAGAGAGCTCTTAGAATTGGTGCACTCAGATTTAAGTGGACCAATGAGCGATAATTCTATGGGAGGTCATAGATATTATATTACTTTTATCGATGACTATTCGCGAAAAACTTTTGTGTATTTTCTTAAAGCAAAGAGCGAAGCCTTTGAGAAGACCAATGAGTTCAAGAGTATAGCAGAGACTCAAACCGGAAAGAAGCTGAAGGCATTGAGAACTGACAATGGAGGCGAATTTTTCAACAAAAGAGTAAATGAATTCCTGAGGGATCATGGCATTAAGCATCAACTTACGATTGCATATATACGAGGGGAGGTCCAAAAGTTCGCGGAATGGCGGACTTATTAATCGAACACAAAGACGTTACTATTTTTCTTTTTCGATATAGTCCCTCTTAAGGTTAATACATTTGTTCGATCGAGAAAGTAACTTTTCTAAACCTACAACATAATATTTTTTGTTTTAGATGTCGAAATGAGTCAATTTTGCGTCCTTTACTTCATCATCGGTGTGAAATTTCTTTCCCCGCAACTCTGTCTTCAAATTTGGGAATAAATATAATCACTGGGGGCCAGGACCGGGCTGTAGGGGGGAGGGTCTAATTCTTAGAAGCCACATTTGCCCAGGGCAGCTGTCGCAATACAGCTCTTGTGAACTGGAGAATTGTCATGAAGCAACAGCACACCCTTGGTTAACTTTCCTCACCTTTTTTCTTTAATACATTGCCGCAATTGCTCCAATAATATTGCGTAGTACGTTTCTGTTATAGTGACGCCCTTGCTTTTGTAGTCAATCATTAATACACCTTGACAATCCCAGAATATCGTAGCCATTATCTTTCCAGCCGATTCTGACACCTTGAATTTCTTAGGTGGTGGGGTACCCTTCTTGTGCCATTGCAGTGACTCCTGTTTAGACTCAGGTTCAAAATGATGAACCCAAGTCTCATTTCCAGTAACAATCCGCTTCAAAACCGACGTAATTTTTTTCGCTACACCGTTCCAAAAAGCTGCTTGACGCGTCGATTCGTTGTTGTCGCTGATGCGGCGTAAGCATGCATGTAAGTCATGCCGAGATGTTCATGTAGGATCCTCAAAATGGTGGTTTCTGATACTCCAACTAATGTAGAAAGCGGTTTCTTCTTCAGCCGGGCATCTTCCAATAGTAATTTCTAAACCTTTTCGATAATGTTTAATGTGGTGGCCTCAGCGGGCCGCCCCGAGCAAGGGTCGTCTTCAATTGACTCTCTACTAAATTTAAAGAGACTATGCCATTTGTAAACCATTGTTTTTCCAGGCCAATGATCACCGCAAACTGTTGACATCTCAATCAGGGTGGTCTGAGGAGATTTTCCTTGCTTGGTTAGGAACTTGATGGCGGCTCGATACTCATTTTGCTCCATACTTGCAGAATTCTTCCGGATTGACTTGCTAGCTCGATGATAACTTTTAAAGTAATGACCTAATTAGTCTGAAATATGGTATATTTACTCTTAATGAGTTTGCAATTAGTGCTGTATTAAAAATGATGATCATCCCCACTCCCATCCCCTCCATTCCGCGAACTTTTGGACCTCCCCTCGTACCTGAGCAGAATGATGTTGCAGAGCGAGCCAATCGTACAATAGCGGAAAAAGCACGAGCTATGCTTCAAGAAGCAGGACTCCCTGTTAGATTCTGGGCGGAAGCGACTAACACCGCTATCTACTTGAAAAACAGGAGCCCTACCTTAGCTGTGAAAAACAAGACACCAGAAGAGGTGTGGACTGCACGAAAAACGGATTTGAGTCACCTCAAAGTCTTCGGATGTAAAGACTCAGGTGGGAGATGCTCTACCAAATGTCATAGGGGGCCCCCACTCGAGTACAGTCGTGAAAAAAAAAAAAACGAAATGGCGATTTTTTTTTTTATTTCAATTTGGTGCTAGGGGGCTGAAACTCGGTATCGGGGGGGCATTTGGGGCTCACAAATATGAATCTGAAATCCGTATCCGAAAATTCGGTCAAATTCGGAAAATATCGGAAAAACAAGATTTGTATTGAGAAAATTTCAAATTGGTCCGAGGGGGCTGAAATTCGGTATCAGGCGGTTTTTGGGGCCCCCGATTAGGAATCTGAAATCGAATTTAAAAAAATCGGTCAAATTCAGAAAATATCAGACAACAAACTTTAGTATTTTAGTTCGACCGACGGCCGCGGGCCCACGGGCGAACGACCCCCCACGAGGCCGCGGGCCGAGCTCCGCTCCGCACCTTTGGTCCCAGAGACGGCGTAGCGCGCGAGCCCAAGGGCCCGCAGGGCGAGCCCACATAGAACATTGCTACCGGCCTAAGTAATCGTAGTAGTAGTAGCAATCGTAGCACCGAAGTTAGGCGATAACTCAAACAAGATGTATGCCTTTAAGACCTCCCAGATCACCCCGCCATAAGTATTTTATATGAATCACTAAAAACAAAAAATATACTTATATAATAAAAAATATAATAAATGAGTGGTTTGGCATCGTCTTCAAAACGTTATTCAAACGTAATCTGTACTTAAATGGGTTATTTTTAGTTTCTTGTTTTTTTTTTTTGCTTTTTATTTCGCCATATACTTAGTAACCGTTAGTACAGTAATAACAAGTAGTGCGTAGTCTTGCATTGGTAAAACAGAGTTATACAGGTAGTTTATAAAATAACGGTATACTTACAGTTTTACCTCCCTAATTAATTTATGGTACCCTACAAATAACCACTTTTTTTATATCCTCATAAATGTGTTCATGTCCACGTACATCAGAATATGTTTTTTGTTTGTTTTGTTTTTTAAGTGTGACTTAACGAAGTTTGTCATTTATCAAATCAAATTAACAATTACGGGATTGCTGCGTTGTGTTAAAATAACAGGAGCCAAAAGTGTGTTATTGTTGGCATACCTTAGAGAATACTTCAACTTCAATTTTAGACCATGAGGACGTCGGTACAACTCTGAGTCGCCCGCGCAAACAACTAGACGTGAAACGCGGTACGGCAGCCCCCGGTACTACGTGCCAGCTGGAAGCATCGGAGAGGCGCCGTTATATTCATTTATATTATGTAAAGATGGGTACTTCAGAGGACCAGGTACGTGCTCATCTTGCTACTATTTGTGAGGAAGACGTGTGCTTTGTCGAGACGCTTAAAGCAAAGGGCAATTATGCATCCTTCAAACTGAATGTCCCACTCAAATTTGAGGAGCGAGTATTAGATCCTTCTAACTGGGCGCAGGATATATGTGTTAAGCTTTGGAAAAATAATTTTCGTAATTTTCGCAACAGGAGCTCGAGGGAATCTAAATGATTCAGAACGAGTAATTAGTACCGCCTCCCAAAATTCGAGCCTTATACGACGCTGTACCCAACGCCTAAACATAATATATCAAAATGTAAGGGGGCTTAAAACTAAGCTCCAGCAATGGAGATTTAACCTTCTATCGCAGGAAGCGGACATAGTCGCAGCCACTGAAACTTTTCTTGATGATTCCGTTAGCGATTCGGAGGTAAACTCAAACGGATGGAGCATTCTTCGTCGAGACAGGACCGAACGACGCGGGGGAGGAGTTTTACTCGCGGCGCGTCCTGGTATAACATTGCAGCGGCATTCCGAGCTGGAGACTGACAACGGTGAAGATTTATGGTGTTCTTTTTGCATAAAAAATTTCAAATTTTACGTAGCCGTAATTTATATCCCTCCGAATTCAAAGGACTGTGACTATCTGAAATTATTTCAGTCCATTGAGGCCGTTAGTGATAACTTAAAAGGGCCTTTTATTCTACTTGGTGATTTAAATTTAAATAGCGCGTCATTAAATATCAATACATACTACTGTTATTTCCTAAACTATTGCAATATAAATGATAAAAATAATGTGCTCAACGCATATGGTGGTAAACTTGACGTTGTTCTGGTGCAGGAGGCTTGCTTGACAGCAGTCCATAAGATAGTTGATGGGGGGCTCGTACCACGCGCCGATCCATACCATCCGCCTTTAGATATATTAATTGACTTTGATCTGTCCCAAATTAGACATAACTCATATTTAAACGCTAGCAATCTTGACCTAACAAGGGATTGGAACTTTGCGAGGGCCGATTACGACTTACTCTACCAAAAGCTTCGGCACTGCGATTGGTCTATGCTCTACGAAACCACTAACGTGGAGAGTGCGGTCGAGACTTTCTATAGTATCGTTTATAGCATATTCGACGAATGCGTTCCTAAAAAAGTACGGCCGCGCAAGAATTCAAGATGTTATCCCGTCTGGTACACACGGGAAATCATTAATGAAATTTATAATAAAGCCTCCCAACATAAGTTGTGGAAGTCAACGGGCGAAATGAAATTTTACCTTTCATTTAGTTGTCTAAGAGCGCGCGTTAAGACTCTAATAGCAAAAGCATACGACGATCATATGCGGCTTGTCGAAAGAAATATTAAAACGAAACCTCAAGAATTTTGGAACCATGTCAATAGTTTAAGGTCTAAGGGCGGTTTCGAAGCTACCATTACATATCGAGGAAATGAGTATGAAGGAGTTGATGCCGCGGTGGCCTTTGCAGACTTTTTCTCCAGTGTTTTCTTACCAGTCATCCCGTCTCTGAATGCTGAGCATGCATTGAAGTATGATGATACTCATTCCGCCAACCGAATCGACGTTAAGGAAATATCACTGGAAGAAATTGCTGATGCAATCAATAAACTGAAGCCTAAAAGTTCGGTGGGTCCTGACAACATCCCTCCATACATCATTAAAGCCTGCAAGGACTTTTTTGTTTATCCCATTCACTACATCTTCAGGCTAATTTTACTCACTAGTAAATATCCATCTCAGTGGAAACTATCACGTGTGAAGCCTATACCGAAGTGTAGAGATTCCTCAAAAGCAGAAAATTATCGTCCCATTGCAATTCTTTCTTGCCTACCAAAAATATTTGAGTCAATTTTACACAAGCAAATCTCTGCTCAAATAAGCCCATATCTTACCGACTGCCAACATGGTTTTCGAACGAGGCGGTCTGTGAATAGCAATTTGTTGTCTCTTACCGACACAATATCGCGATATTTAGACCAGGGTTCCCAAGTAGATGTCATATACTTTGATTTCCAAAAGGCTTTCGACCGCGTCGATAATGATCTTCTACTGGGAAAACTTTGTGAGATAGGCTTCACCCCAAAGCTCCTCAGACTCGTCGCTGACTACCTCAAAGATCGACAACAGTTTGTGCGTCATGGTTGCTACGTCTCCCCACCCTACCATACCCGGTCAGGAGTGAGTCAAGGCTCTATTTTGGGGCCATTGTTTTTCATTTTGATGATAAATGATTTAGATAAAGTGGTTCGTCACTCTCACTGCTTGCTCTACGCAGACGATCTCAAGATTTTTCGCTGTGTAAATGTAATCGCGGATAGTGTTCTACTACAGAAAGATATCGATGCCGTGCTTGACTGGAGTAAAAAGAATAAGCTACTCTTTAACACATCAAAGTGCTGCATGATGACTTTCACCCGTGCACTTTTTCCTCTCAATAAAATCTACCTGTTAGATAGCTGTCCTATCTCTCGTGTAAACTCTGTTAAAGACCTTGGAGTCACTTTTGATCCAAAACTTACTTTTAACCAGCACATCACTTCACTTGCGGGAGATTGTTACAAAAGACTCGGGTTTATTATGCGCAACGCGAAAGAGTTTCGGGATCCTAAGGTAGCGCAATTATTATACACGGCGCTGGTTAGAAGTAAGATTGAATCTGCCTCGATAATTTGGAACCCGCATGAGAAGTCATATATACTACTCTTAGAAAAGATCCAAAAAGCTTTTCTTCGCTTTCTCTATAAGAAACTGTATGGGTACTATCCCTTCCTTTACCCTACCCAATATCTGCTAGGAATCCTGGGATATAATTCTTTGCAGGTCAGACGTAGTGCCGAGCTTATGGTTACTGTGTGTCGTTTTATGAGAGGTGAGACGGATTGCTCTGATTTGGTCACGAGGATGTGTATGCTATTTGTTCCCAACAACTATCTCAGAGGCCGTAGCCACCGCCTCCTGGCGGAGGAAGGGGCACGCACGGTAGCTCGCAAGCACTCGCCAATTGTCTGTGGACGGACAATGCTGAACAATTTTATTTCCTCCGAACCAGGTTGCGATTTGTTTACGGATAAATGGAGCGAACTTCACTTTGCAGTGATGCGTTATTGTGAATGGAATGTATAATTCATGCCCAAACTTTATAATTATAATTAGGTATTATGTTTTTACTTTGTTTAAGGGATTTTGTGTTAAAGAAGTTTCCTGTTCTTATTGTAATTATTATTGTATCTATTATATTGTCTGCGTTATGTAAAAACTCAAACTCAAACTCAAACTGTTTATTGCACACATATTACAACATAGTAAAATACTACAATTATAATATGTACCCTGTAAGGGCACAGCAATTTCCTTAATTCTACTTAGCACTAGCATTACAATAAAACTACAAAATGACATTCTATGATTGATTTAGATATTCCTCTAATGTATAGTAACATTTATCTAATAAATATTTATCTAGCTCCTTTATAAATACATTAACTTTTTTTATACATTTAATTTTGGGCGGCAGCTTATTATAAATTTTTATGCACATCATGTGCGGTCCCGTGAGTAAGGTCTGTTACTGTTTTTGAACCGTTATAAAGTGTAGTCTTAGGTCGATATTTTGTTAGTTAAGTTTAGAACTTAAGTTTGCCAGTGCCTTGGCGTATTGCTGTAATGCTGGTAGATTTATTAATGTAAATAAATAAATAAATAAATAAATAAAAATAAATAGTAGCTAATATTCACTATATTTATTGATGAGTTTCCATAGGTTTATAAAATAAATTCTAGCTACAGTGCCAGCCAATATACATTTCTAGACTTGTAATAAAATGGAGTAAGGATGAATCCCTCTCCCTTTTTATTGCTAAATATTTGGTTACCCCAGCAGAGTGGGACAAACTGCCCCCTGGGCAGCTTTCTTACTTGGATCGTTCGAACGAAGCAATGAGCAGTCCAGGTATACTATAGTATTTACTAGGTCCATGGAAACAACTTTTGATACTATTAAAATACCTACGAACCTGGTTTCCTCACGTCGTAGAAGTCGAATATCGCTCGACTGGTTCTCCTGATGATGAATCGCGATCCAATTCGAAATATGTCGAGTGATATTGTGAGTAAACCTTTTCTTAGGTATTTTAATATGACTGTGACTCACGGTCCCTTTCTACCTTTTGACCTCTTTTGACACTGTCTAGGTTTTGACAATACAATGTCAGTGTCACTTACGTAATGTTTGGATCTTTTAGTCCATGGTTTGGATCATTTTAATATTCCACACTTAGTTAAATAATTCGGTCTGTTAATGTGAATTTAGTATCGTGAAGTATTAAAATTATAATAGTAGAATCTTTGCAACAAAGCTCATATTTTCCTGAAACGTGCACATTTTTATTCAGTGAAAGTGCCACAAATATGAAACAACAGGTATTAGCTTTACTTTTTTATCATTATTTTATAAACTACTAGCTTTTGTCCGCGACTACGTACGCGTGGAACTTGATAAAAGGGATTATTAAAACCGCCTAAGCAAATGTAAGAGCAATTGTGCTTTTGGTCTAATAATTACATTTCCTACAGGGTCACCGCACCCCAACAGAAATGTTCAATCACTTTTCAATCTTTTTAGGTATAATTTCCAGGATGAAAACTATCCTATGTCCTTCCTCGTATCTTAAACGGTCTCTATGCCAAATTTCATCAAAATCGATTCAGCGGTTTAAACGTGAAGAGGTTATAGTGTATGTTTAGTCCGTAATTCTACAATAACACTGGCTCGACAATGTCACGTATTTAAGTAATATCTCCGTTTACTTCACTGCACTTGGGTTTGCCTCCGCTATTCGTACATAGACAGTGACAGTACTTTTTCCCCCGGCCTTTGCCGCCAATACGTGACACACGAGACAGCGTATGTATGCTATTTGAGCTACTCACATACTCGCATACACTACAGAGGTAACAGACAGACAGACACACTTTCGCATTTATAATATTAGTAATGATTTACTACATTAGCGGTTGTCGCAGTTTGTGATGCACCTGCCAACTAAGCCAACGGTCGTGGGTGCGAATCCCGACAAGGACAAATAATTGTCCTGGGTCATGTATGTTATCTATGTCCCTATATATGTGTATATATTATGTATACTTTCTAGTACCCATAGTACAACCATTGCTTAGTTTGGGACTAGGTCGATTTGAGTAAGATTATCCGTGTATATTTATTTACTTATTTATTATTGTGTTCTGCATAATTTAAAATGTTAAGTTACTTATAAGAACTTGGCCACATAAAAATTGTGTAGGTACATAGCAGTTTGGAAAAAACAATTACATGTAAATCTATTTTTAAATTAACATTTAAAATATCCCCAACATAATTAGCTGGTCATCGTGAGACCCACATTTAATAAATGATATAGTAAATGCTATTAAACATAAATATAACTACAATAATAAATCCTGTCACTTCTTTCAATGAAAACTGAGCATCTTTCTACGTCATGTGTTTTTTTTTAATGCTTGAGCGCATTTTAGCCTTAAAACCGGCCAAGTGCGAGTCGGAGTCGCGCACTGAGGGTTCCGTGCAACTAAATCAGTTTAAACTTATTTTTTTGTTTTTTGTATTTTTTGTTATATTGCGGCAACATAAATACATCATCTGTGAAAATTTTAACTGTCTAATAGCTATCACGGTTCATGATATATAGTCTGGTTTTAAACGGACGGACAGCGGAGACTTAGTAATAGGGCGCCATTTTTACCCTTTGGGTACATAATCCTAAAAAGCACAAAGTAAAAAATGTTTCATAATTTTAAGACAACATTTATATTATAAGTAAATTGTCAACAAACATAAAACACGTCGTGTTCATGTAAT
Source organism: Apotomis turbidana (assembly GCA_905147355.2). Lineage (NCBI taxonomy): Eukaryota > Metazoa > Arthropoda > Insecta > Lepidoptera > Tortricidae > Apotomis > Apotomis turbidana. Next base: position 19,538,454 of record LR990288.1, on the reverse strand, counting down.
TACACTGATATTATAAAAGGCGAATGCTTGTGAGTGTATTTATGTGTATGTCTGTTACTTCTTCACGCAATTTTGATAAATTTTCGTATGAAGGTAGCTGACACCCTGGATTAACAGCTAGGCTACTTTGTAACTCTAACCGTCTAGAATATTTTATTGGAAACCCGTGCAACTAAAAATACAGAAAGCGGTTCAGCTATTCATATTAAAATGCTAATTAAAATTAAATCAGTTCAGTTATTAATTATAACCGCCTACTTCGCTGCTCCGGTGAGGTAATTAATCATTTATCCGTAAGCCTCTTTGCGGACTGAAACAACTGAAACGTAATTTGTATGATATATTTATTTAAAACTAGCTGCGCCGCCCGCTGTTACCCGCTGATACCACGGTAACACTACAATAAAAAAATGCCTATATGGGCGTCGCCAAGGGGGTCAGAAGATGCCCCTAAAGATCCAAAAATATGTCCAGTCACTTGACTTGTCTGATCGATCATTCTTGCACATCGAAACTCATATGAATTCAGTACCAGGCCAGGTCAGGGGCTAGAGGAAGATCGTTGGGCTACCGTCATTAAAACTCACGGAAAGTGACTCCACGAAACGAGTAGCGACGTGTCTCACACTGACAGGTTACACTTTGTAGAGTACCGAAGAAGAAGAACTGTTCTATAAAACATAGGTATATGTTCTATAAAACAAAAATAATAGAACTACTCTAGTAGCTCTGTGAGCTGAAGACCTCGCGAGTGAAGCTTCCCATCCTCTAGCAAGGCTGTACCTTCCTTCCTTTTCCTCATCCACTTATATCAACTTGCCCTGCCCCTTGACCTACGGCTGGCGACACCCTTGAGCCGATGTGTTAATCCAGAAAGCCATCTACCTTCATACCAAAATTTATCTAAATTGGTCCAGCCGTTTGAGCGTGAAGAAGTAACAAACATACACATAAACACACTCACAAACTTTTGCCTTTATAATATTAGTGATTTATTTATTATATTAGTGATGTTGTAATTGTTAGCAACTTTTGATGCTTACAGTACAAACGCGCGCTACTTTTGCATGAACTAAGGTGGAAAGTAAAGCCTGAATGTGACTAAAGTGTATAATAGGCTACTAGTCATAAACATTTTTCTTACCATTTGGTTAAAATGCATCTATAACGGTTGCCATCGCGGACAAGATAGGAATTAATGACATCATGAAATTATGAAATAATAAACTTTATTCTGTAAGTAGCCCACAAAGGCACTTTGACATACAGCGTCTATCGGCATTTCACAAGAGGAGACCACTGTCGAGTTTCTTTCTGCGTTCCTTACGCTACGATAAAAGTGTAAGAAACTTAATGATTTCGAAGAAAAGCTGAAAAAGCCAGTAACCATGAAAGTTTGTAACAGAATACAAAAATAACTGCCTGTCCACTCAAGATTCTTCTGATAGATTTTGGTATGCTTTCCTCAGATTTAAATGAACTTCTTATGGGCTTCACAAAGACGCAGCGTCATTGGTTCTTTTACTCCGCTCCGCTGTGTACAGGCAGCCTAGAGAAAGTTCTCTCGTTTGTTCTTTGCAACGCTTGAGAACGGTATTCTATTTTATAAATTTATGAAACATGTAATTTTTTTTGTATGTGGTTACACACCACAGTTTCACAAGTTACTTGGAGTCAGGGTAGCGAAGTGGTAAACGCGCTGGACCGGCAATCCAGAGGTACCGGTTGGATTCCCGTTCTCTTCCTCCAGCCTCCAGGTAACTCCTTTTTAAATTTGTGTTCAAGCTTTGATCTTTGTATCAGTGTATTGTATTTGCTGATCGTATAAATACGTCATGATAGGTCTTCGGGAGACGTATACGCACAGCTACAACTTTTTTTTTATAACGGCACAACATGGTGGCTCAACTACGCCTGATGGTAAGCAAAAAGGGAGCCCAAGTAGCAACTGCCAAAAATGGTTTCGTGGGAACGGTGACATGTCAGTTGAAACTCTCATGCTGGCCCGAGATGCTTCTTCCCGCTTCGTTTGAAGGGTGCCATGTTATAAGAAAGAGGAAACACATGAGCTGGCAAAGAGTTCCATTTTTAACCGACTTCAAAAAAAGGAGGAGGTTTAACCGACTTCAAAAAAAGGAGGAGGTTCTCTATTCGAACTAATTTTTTTTTTTTTTTTTGTGTGTATGTTACTCGATATCTCCGAGAACCGTGAACCGATTTTCAATTTTTTTTTTTTAATCGAAAGGGTATAACTCCGAGTAAGGGTATAACTCCGAGTTGGTCCCGTTGGCACTAAGTCAGGATCTGATGATGGACTCTTGGAGAAATCGAGGGAACTCTTCAAATGTTATAGGGACATGTACGGCGCTTTCGGTAATTTATTGATAAAGTGAAGAATTTACATTCAGGAAATAGGATTTGATGTAAGTAAACTGATGATGAACACCACAGATGGCCACTAGAACCACTAAAAAGCAAAAAAAAAAAAATTTTAACAAAAAAAAGAACCGACTTCAGTAAAACTAAAAAACCAAAAATAACCCATTCAAGTACAGATTACATTTGACTCACCCTTCGAAGTCGGTGCCAAACCTCGCGTAAACTATAATATAACTATAAATATAAGAACTGAGTGGTTTGGGATCGACTTCGAAGGGTGAGTCAAATGTAATCTGTACTTGAATGGGTTATTTTTGGTTTTTTAGTTTTACTGAAGTCGGTTCTTTTTTTTGTTAAAAATTATTTTTTTTATAGTTCGGCAGATGTAGGAACCGCCAAACTTCTTGGTACGTGTGGGAATATTTTCCACGGCGCAGCGATGACATCGCAAACCAGCACGTGTGGTTCTATGACGGAAAGGGGAGGGTGGGATAAGGGAAAATAGCTCTATCAGAGCACTAGAACAAGCAATAGAAAATGCTCAGCGACCGGATACCTCTACGTAAATGAACGGGTTTGAGGAACTCCTGAGAGTCTAGTGCTTAGAACGCAATAAAAAGTAGGCAAATATCTTCTAAAATTTACTAGCCAAGTAGCCACCTCTGCTAGGACCAATACCTTAATCTTAAGGCTGTCTGTCTACCCAAGAGGAGCGGAGCGAAGCTGTAAAATGCAATACAAAAGAAATGTTAAATTGGTTTTCGAAAAGTCTGTTTGAATAAGTTGACGTGAATATCAGAGATCCCTTGAATAATGAGTACGAGGAATTTTGTACATGTAGCATGTTTCTCTGAAATTGCTCTTCTGCGAAATAGGCCTAACGAACGTCCCTTTGTTTTAAAAGCCTTTTTGTAATCGTAAAACTAGAGCATTATCCAAATAAAGAGGTAAAACCGAGAAACTGAAATTATTTAATTATAAAAAAATTACATCCTATTAATTTTGAAACAAAAAATTACTCCGAAAGCATGTACTTGAAATACAAAGACAAAATTAACTAGTTTCCATGATATTGACATACTTACTCCCTACTGTCACACTACATACACATACACATACACACACACACACACACACACACACACACACACACACACACACACACACACACAAACACACACACACACACACACACACACACACACACACACACACACACACACACACACACACACACACACACACACACACACACACACTCACACACACACACACACACACACTCACACTCACACTCACACTCACTCACACACACACACACACACACACACACACACACACACACACACACACACACACACACACACACACACACACACACACACACACACACACACACACACACACACACACACACACACACACACACACACACACACACACACACACACACACACACACACACACACACACACACACACACACACACACACACACACACACACACACACACACACACACACACACACACACACACACACACACACACACACACACACACACACACACACACACACACACACACACACACACACACACACACACACACACACACACACACACACACACACACACACACACACACACACACACACACACACACACACACACACACACACACACACACACACACACACACACACACACACACACACACACACACACACACACACACACACACACACACACACACACACACACACACACACACACACACACACACACACACACACACACACACACACACACACACACACACACACACACACACACACACACACACACACACACACACACACACACACACACACACACACACACACACACACACACACACACACACACACACACACACACACACACACACACACACACACACACACACACACACACACACACACACACACACACACACACACACACACACACACACACACACACACACACACACACACACACACACACACACACACACACACACACACACACACACACACACACACGCACGCACGCACGCACGCACGCACGCACGCACGCACGCACACTACTAATCATCACATAATAATCTACGCAAATATTGTTATATACATGGCGCACTACACTTAAATATCCGTAATTCTCCATCTTCATATACAGTGTGTGGCCTAGAACCGGGGATAATATTAAAGACGAAGCCTCTATAGGTCACTAGGTAGTAATTGAATCATTAGGGTCCCAATTAATTAAAATCAAAACTTTACTTTTTGATTCTTTCTAACCAACTTAATCGTAAATTCAATGTAATGCAAACAATGAAACTCGATCGATTAAGTTCATTCGGCATCGTACTAACTCGGAGCTATTCGGAACGTCTCTCTGACAATTTATGGGTTGTCTGACACAACTTGTGTCGGCTGATAGAAAGATAATATTGTCGCACGTCATGAATGTTTATTTTGCACTCAAATAATAAATAAACCACTTTCTAGTTAATAGTAAATTATTTAATGTACAAATAATAAATACAGACCCAAAGCGTTTTCAATATGTCAGCCCTTCTGCTGTACGCAAGTAGTGTACCGTCTGATACTCCTTGTGAGTATTATATTCCTTGGTCTGATAATGTTATTGAGAACGGTTCCTAAATCCACGTTGAGTTACATCATGCGAAAAGCCTCGATTATTCTGTTTTTAAGGATGTCTACTGTATCATTGTCTACTGTAAACAAAATTGAAGAGAACAGAGTGCGAACAGGTTAACGTCTTGGTAAAAGACCGTGAATTTTCAAACACTTAAAAGGATGTTGCTTCCTTCTTCTTATTACTTTGTTTATGGTGCGGTGATTGACTCCAACGATTCGACCAGCTTTTCTAGTAATGGAAGTGGGATGCTGTCTATGATATCGAATAATTCTTCTTTCTAATTGCCAGCTGACATTTAGAGGTCTGTTGCTCTAGTATTGATGTCCGGAGACAAGAGGACGTAAGCGTTGTACTGCATTTGTAATCACGCGAGCATTCCTCGGGTGCTTCTGTTTGGAAAACGATCACGGTACAACACCAGGGCACGAGCTTCTCCGTACAATAATATCATATCCACAAAATCATGTGAATCGAATGGTCTAGCCATTTTTACATTACAAATTGTGTACATAAAACCATCAATTCAAATATTAAATTAAAATTGAAATCAAATAAATTCTCGTGACAATGTTTTGACTTTACTAATCAAAATTATTATTTTTAATTTACATTTTTTTTTCAATAATGTAAGAAGTGTAGCAAAAAGTTTGATACTCCTTTAACTAAAACAACGTATTTAAACTACATGGTATTGTCATGTCACGATGGATGAAAACAGTGCAAATCATAGAAATTTCTTCCGACAGTTAATACCTTTCTTCTACGTTAAACATAGAAAGAGAAAACCATATCATATCACTGTTTTTTTTAAAGAGATTGAAAGGCGTAAGATAAAAAGGTTTTTTATTGCTATCTTATCACACACCTCATTGTAGAGGCCTATACGTACTACTGCAAAAACGATATGGTTTGGGTTTGGCTATGGTAGATTAACAGTTGACAATGTCATGTAGGTACGCAAATCATTCTCGGCTTAGTAATAATAAAATAGATCGGCCATCTTAGTTCATGTTCATTTCATCTCATGTTTTAATAATTTAATTTTTATTTTTTTGATAAGTCTTTAACACGGAAGTCATGCATTGGTTATAAACCAAACAAACTGAAACTGGCACAAGCTTCGAGCCGCCAACGGATTAATAATAATAATAATAATAAAATATCACATATCGTATTAATTAAGTCGTGAACTATGTGATCTGATTTTAAGCATGAAAAAGTGAGATAAAAAGCGGGATTAGCTATTAGTTAACATCGGGATAAACACCTGACACGAATATTTCCACTAGGCAATCTGGCAGGTACAATGTAAACAAACTAGCACAACGAGCAATTTGCTAATGCCAAATAATCTCGTAGCGTGGAAATAAGGACTTATTTGGCTTGTCACCAAGGAAATTGTCATAATATACCTTGTACCAAGGCACCCAACGACCGGTTAGCGACAGTATCGCGATACCAAATACATCGACTATGGACCTGAACTTTGAATTACTATTTCTCTGGATATACGGGGTTTGCAGCATTGGGACTAATTAAAGGTAGCTCTGGGTATTTAAGGCTATCACCTGTTTCATTTATTGCCCCGGTTAAGGGCCAAACACTGTATATACATATTTTTTTATTTTATCAATAGGCTTAGTGCTTCTGTTGATTAAATAAATAAACATTATCAATATCAGTGTTACGGCCTCGAACATAAAGGGGCCAAGCTGAAAATCAGCGCTGGTCGTCCAACGGCCAGCATATGCTGAGCTTGGTACCCTTGGCCAACATTATTGTTTTTTGTAGATAATTTGTATACGCATAGACCTTTTTTTTATTGTCTTTAATAATTAGAAAGGGGTTTTGTCACACAGTGACTATGTCACCCCCGTTGAGAACGCATTTACCTACTCGTATAGTATATAGTACTTTTTTTTCTTCTTTTTTTCTCCGCTTCTGTATGTATACTTATATTGTTAATATTGTATCAATAAAGCTAATTTGAATTTTAAAGAGAATATTACAATATTATTTATTTATTTATTTCATTTATTTATTTAAACACGTTTACATGACATTACAGTTTCTTAACTAATGCGCCATGAAACTTACATTATTAGTACAATACTATCATAGAGCAACCGAATGAAAAGCATAAACATAAAACAGAACTTAAATCTAGTTTGATTTAGGCGACGTAACAGCGTGGCTCCGTTGCATCATCTGATCTGGCGCAGGATTCAGCAGATTGCCCCGGAACTGCCGAAACAAAACACTCTTCGGCCAGAAGTCTGCACTTGCTATGGTGCCCTACAGCGACCGCGGCACGTGCACCACAAACGAGCTGAAGTGCAAGTAGTGGCAGGACTGCAGCTGGTGCACCCTCAGCGAGAAGCCAGTCTTCCGGCGGACGTACTCCACCACATCGCCAGCCACGGCGGAGTGATGCAAGCGCGACACATAGAGCGCCTTACTCGGTGTGGCAATCCGAAGACCTGAACCAACCGGCTCGGCAGTGCCACTCAGAGTCTTGCGGGGCACCCTATGCGCCTTGCTCTTCCTTTCCACCAGTGTGAATCCCTCCTTATCCACATTGGTGCGGGAGAACTTTTCCTTATCAGGAACCCGTACTGAGGCCCGGTTAGTTGCGACAGGCTGTCCGGCGACGTCAGCATAAAGCACGCTGACGTAACTTCGAAACTAGAGGCGGCCGCACCGGCGGGGGGCGCGCGGGCGGTGCGGTGTAGCGGCGGGTGCGGCACATTTTACAGTGTCAGACTCAGCGCTTGTAGCAGCGGGTCGGTCATCGGTCTTGAAATTTGATGCCACCGATTGAGTTGGAGCACTATTTCGCAAACTGTTGACTTCGTTGCGTAACTCAGTAATAGTGGCTTGGGCAGCTTCAAACTTTAAAATTATATCTGCTAATCTTCTTTTTAGGGCCACGATATCCTTAAACAAGCAGCGAACGTCGATATCATCCGAAATCTGGGACGGCAGGATAGAGGCATCCGTCGCCACAAACTCCGGAATCCGCTCTTGGTTCTCCTTCAGGATTTTTTTAACATCCGCAAGGGTCTTTTTTCCGGATTCATCCCTTTTTCGATGAGGTACATACGTGCCGACGATCCCAAGGGACTGGCACAACACCTGCTTCGCTTCACAGATGTCCTCGACGGTGAAACTCGATGCCCACTCACAAAACTGGACAGCGGTTTCCCCATCCATCTTGCCTTCCAGCAGTAGCTTCTCCTTCTGCTGCAGAAAGGCGAGGAAATCGTTCACGACGTATTGAGTCACCGCGTCGATTCGCTAGCAGCGGCCGGGCCGAGCTATATATCGCAATTAATATTTAATAACGCATCAATGCGTCTACGTCGCTTGGCGCACTGGACACGACTGATAATGATTATATTTATAATTTCATGTTAGTCTGAGTCACCCAGAGAACAAAAACAAACAGTTATTTTCTATTCCGTGTTTTCAACAACTGTGGACTAACAGTGTGCATAAATATAGTCATAGTGATTTCTTTCCAATCGATTCTTAATATTTTAGCTGGCTTCAAATTAGGAGGATATTCTCAAATCGTCGGGATATTTTTTATGTTTGTTTTGAATACTTTCTAGTCAAACCCATTGATGGTGTGATCCTGGAGAAATCGAGAGAACTCTTCAAAAAAAATATAGGCACTCCTATTGTGATCTCGGTATTTTTGAACCCACGACGAAAAAGAGGGGTGTTATAAGTGTAACATGTATATCTGTGTGTCTGTCTCCCAAACGGATGGATGAATTAAAGTGTGGTTTTAAATCAAAAGACTTTTCCGTCGAGATGGTTCTTAGCTAAATAATATGTTTGGTGGAAATAGGACCAGTACTTTCCAAGATATTCAGATTTGATTGAAACAAGTGACAAGATCTAAGCCAAAATTTAAACTAAGAACTCCAAATTTTGTAGTTATGTTAAATTTTAATAGTATTTTCTATATCACTTATTGAATGACAGTTTTATGACGACCAGCTACTTGCGTCAGGGGTGTTTTTAAATTTCAATTGAGGTTATAGTAACTCGTTCAGCTGCTCTATAAAGTTAGCAATATTTTGATAAACTTTTGCTCATAAAGTTATGAACTTGACTGTATACATATATAAGTATGATTTATTTTCGATGAAGAGGGTTATTTTTTTAAGATAGTGAATTTAGTTTACCTTTGACTGTCACCAGACGATGGGCCTATACTATTCTCATTTAACGTTACTTTATTTTAAATAAAACAAAAGAAGTGAAAATGTCTAAAGTAATACACCAAAACAAACTTATCTCTATCACATCTATGACCGATTCCAATTCAATCCCCTAACAAGACTTTAACGAAATGCACCGTTTGTCTAAATTACCAGTCACCGTAAATTGAACCGAAGCGAGTCTTATATATAATTAAAACGTGAACATTTGTGGGAATGTATGTTCCACTTCTCTCTCTCTCTCTCTCTGTCTCTCTCGGGGGGGGCTATGATGGTTGACGTTGACGATGTCAAAACGTGACGGATGCTTTGCCACTTATTTATGGAGTGATAAAAGCAACCATCATAAGCTCATCAGTTATTATTCCCATCTGTTAGTGGGATCTGCTACCACTTGTACATAATGTACGTTCCACTTAAACGCAAAAATACTTGACAGATTTCCATAAAACTTAGCAGTAACTAGTTCAACTTCGTCAACGTTAAACTTTTCTCTTTACTGCAGTCGGGTAGAAAATATGTCCAATTATATTGGTTACAATTCGTGTAGCCGATTTGACACGATGAGCGAACAAAATACATTTTACCAACAGATAGCGAATAATAACCCCTATCGGTAGAAAACTGATATTAAATTAAATTTTGTAATAGTTTTGATATAGTTTATGTATCAAAATAGGACACAGGCTACAATTTATAAGTATAAATTATACAGGAGTTGAAAGTCTGTATGTGCACATTTTATCCTACTGCGAGCGAAACCGCGGCGTAAAGCTAGTCTAGTATAAACGGTTCACCGCCCCGTCGAGCATGAAATGCAACTGCATTCCACAGTGTTACTTTAACAAACTCCTACATTCCCAATTACCAAGTCTCAAGTTAGACGTTTTTGTAAGAAGCTAGAGTCTCATTCCTTGTAAACGGGATCTCAGATAGGAAGTTGTGGGAAATTGCCGATTTGTTTAGATTTGAGCGATAGCGTTACGTCAACGTTCGTTTTACTTTAGAGATCTAGCAAAAACGGAGCACCGAAGTATTTGCGGAATTTGTAATTCGGTACGGAATTTTGTTTTAACTGAAAACGAAGAAGTTTAGTTTTAGTCAAGATCTCCTAATTCCAAACAATTCATCGTCCCGATGAGCATAAAATAAAATGTGGTGTGGTAAAGTAACGCAGTGTAATACGATTAGGTACTGTGGGGAATGCACTCAGATGGAGCTGATTAAAAGAGCAGAGGTACTTCGTATAACTTTATTACCCGGAGGCCAAAGATAGAATGAATATACAATTTTACAATTGACGGACGTCACTCGTCCATTCGATTCTTAAACACGTCTTTTTCTTAAATCAGTGGCCAACACCACTGAGAGTGAAGTCCAACCTTCACAGTACACTGCGTTACCTTACCAAGTCTCATATTAGGCATGTTTCAATGTGGCTAGAGTCTCAATCACTGGTGGACATACGTGATTTTAGATTGAAATCATCACGTTTAAGAACTAATGCCACAGACAGACTTACACATCATAACACCCTTTTTTTCGTCGGTTAATAATTCACAGGAAACTTCAAAAGTGTCATAAATGTCATATTTGTTGCCAGTTCACCAGAATATGGGCCTCAGCTCACGCTGTTTATTCAAGTAAATAATGGAATATCGACATATTTTGTCACATTACACAAATAAACTATGTTTTTGCCTGAAGTGATCTTTTGTAAGTATTGTTTAGACATACTAACTTTAGTCTTGCTGCGTTCTAATTTATTTATTTATACTTTATTGCACAAAGAAAAAGTCAGTACAAATGGCGAACTTAATGCCTAATGGCATTCTCTACCAGTCAACTTAGGGCCAAACAGAGATGCTTCAAGTGGGTGCAGAGTAGAAAATTCATCGTTCGGAGAGCATCTAAGATACAAGTGAATACATGTATATTATATAACTTAACTACCATAAATACAATGATACATATATTTTCATACTATAAGATGTACAAGTACATTATCTATAATATAATAATAAATACGATGAAATGTCTACTGCATAGGATGATGGACACTTTTCGAGCTCTTGTTCGAGCAGGTGCTTACGTAGCATCCGCTTGAAAACTACCTTGCTTGGGGCTTGTCTAATACCTAGAGAGAGGAAGTGTATTCCAAAGACGACTTGCCTGAACGGCGAAAGAATTGGACATGAAACCAGAATGGTGCGAAGGAATCGAGAGTTTGAGAGTTCGAGAGGAATGAAATTTACCGCTTTCTTCTTCCATTAGGTATAGAAGTTTAATTTTCTTCTTCCATTTTCTCTTTGTTTTGCTTAACAATTTAAGCCCGGTTCTTTTAAGCTATTTATCATCTACTAGCTGCGCCGCGCGGTGTTACCCGCTCATCCCACTGGAACATTAAATGTTTTCGGGATAAAAAGTAGTATATGTGTTAATCCAGGCTGAGGCTACCTTCATGCTAAAATTTATCAAACTGTTTGAGCGTGTGAAGATGTAACAAACATACACATAAACACACTAACAAACTATCGCCTTTATAATATTAATGTGATACTATAATAATATAAGATTTTTAAACTGTATTACAAAACAGTTTTCTATGGAGAGGGGTCATTTTATTTCAGGAAAAAACTGAACAGTGCGAAATATCACGTAGGGCGCCACACTTATATTTAGGCGAAGTACTAGTTTTTAAACTAAGTAATATTATTTAAATGTCTTTCGTTGGAAAATGACAAAAAAAACATGGGATAAGCAATTTGGAGATCACTCAATCGATGAAAAAATGTCTTTATGTTTGTATATCTGTATGTTGTACAGACTTTCCTGGAAATACATAAATGACGAACAACAACTTTTTACCCGGCCGTGGAAAAGCAGAAAATATGAAGATTATGATTATAAGTTATGAATTTCTTTTCTTATACGCGATCAAAAGCGGACCATCCGTTAAGTAGCTATATTACCACCTACAGACCTACAAAAAAACATTAAATTTATACCAGCCGGTGTTTCTTCTTCCTTAAAAATCCCTACTAAGTTTTAAAACAGATGCAAGCATTGCATAACTCAGAATTTAGTAGAGTATAATGCAGAAAGGGCTTCGACCCTGGGTCGCCGACCCAGCAGCGAACTAGACGTCGCTCGCTTATGTAAGACCTCGTAATATCAGGATCACTTCTAGCATAACTGTGTGACTCTTTCTCGCGTGAGATATTTATCTATATTTTTCTGTGCAGTACTGTGAGAGATTGACAGGTGACGCTACGCCGCGCGACAAGTCACGAAGCATAGTTGAGCTAGACGGGTACTCATGCTCATACTCATACTCATTTATGAATAAAATGTCAACATTTGGTACGACTGGGTAAGCGCGATTCTGCCGTTGCCAATCTCTATTCATCACACGACAAAGTTATAAAAATGTGTCGTGTGTATACTTACTTTATAACAATATGAAATTTGATTGAAAACCATTTCCCTACGCAGCTCAGGAATGCGGAAATAACTTAATCTGCAGCGCGGTAATCATTTTCTTTTGTTTCTTATGTAATGTAACAGCATAAATTATGATATCTGAGTCCTTTTCAAAATACTTAAACTCGTACATATGTTAAGGGCTATAATAAAAACAAAAACTCCTTTGTGTAACAATCCCATGGATATATTTTGTATGACTAATTTTCGTTACAAAAAGGACATGATCTTATTTTTGTTTTTATCAAGCCTTTAACTATGTACATGTTTTTCAATCAATCAATCAATCAATCAATATTTATTTTACTTAAACGGCGATATATTTTTAAACTTTGACTTAATTTTTTTTGTACAATAAGTGACCCCGTGGATTTTAGAACCAGGATATGCTACCAAAATTCCTTACCCTAGATTACGGTTTTTGTTGTAGCAAAATGAAATATTATTATTTTAAATTTAGTAACAACATAATAATGTACTTCATGTGTATATTGTGTATTCTCTGACTTAACTCATGCCAATACCATAGTGCCTTAAGAGGCCTCATTCCCTTTAATAGTTATTTTAGTAGAGTTGTTAGTCCGCTGTTTTCTAACATAATTGTGCGCATCGGGTTACAAGCATGAAATTTTTACCACAGATAGGGTGTTCCTTGGTGATTATTTTCAGATGTGGAAGGAAGTCAGATTCGTCCCCTGTGAGGCGGGAGAGCGGAGTGAATACGGCCAAGTATCCCTCTTTTCTTTCTTTATTGCTGGTCAGTTAAGTCTACCAGGACGTGTTTGGTATCGTTTCCGTGTAAAACAAATATCAGAAATTAATTTTTGATGTTAGTTTTGTATAGTTCTATATAAAAATATGGGTGTAATGTCCGAAAAGGTAAAAATCACAACAATTTTTTTTTTTCAGTGAGGTAAATTAGGTAAATTTCGTGAACATTTTCAACTTATTATTATTATTTCAAAAAGCTCATTTAATCTGGTTTCTAAAAATATGTGCATGTTGGGCACTTCTCATACAAACAGTAGCTTAAAATATATCTTTACGTCGGCGTAACCAACGTAAATCACCGAACGCATCCTATTTCGCTTCAGTAAATACATTAAATAATGATTATTAACATGCTTTTACATATTATTTTTACTATATACGTTCTAGAAAAACAAATTAATGTAATTAAAACAAAATATTTTTTTGCTAATGTATCACGAGCACACGGGCTAATCTCAACATCAACAATTTATTTAAGTTACTTTTTGTATGAAGAGTGCCCAATATGTATATATTTTTAGAAACTAGATTAAATTTTCTATTTTGCAATATTTTTCTTAGTTGTAAATATTCAGGAAATATAACTAATTTATCTCCCTGAATAAAAAAAACTTGTTGTGATTTTTACAATATCGGAAATACAACCATATTTTTATATAGTACTATGAATAAATAACATGGAAAATGAATTGCTGATATCTGTTTTACACGAAAACGACACCACACAAGTCCTGGTAGCGTTATCTGATCAGTAATATAAAAAGAAAAAGAGGACTCCTTTATCCTATTCACCCCGCTTTCCCACCGCACAGGGGACGAATCTGACTTCCCTCCACATCTGAAAATAATCACCGCAGAATACTCTATCTGTGGTAGAAATTTCGTGGTTGTATCCCGATGTACACAATTTCGCGACTTAGCAAAATGTACTAGAACACGCAGGCTAAGCTTAACATCAACATTTTTTTCAAGGTACTTTTTGTATCAGAGGTGCCCAATATGTATACATTCTTAAAAACAAAATTAAATTTTCTGTTTAGTAATATTTTTTTAAATTGTAAATATTCAGGATAGATAACTAATTTATCGTTCTGAATAAAAAAAACTTGTTGTGATTTTTACCTTTTCGGCAATAAACCCAAATTTTTATATCAAGCTATTCTTAAATAACCTGAAAAATTAATAGCTGATATCTATTTTACACGAAAACGATGTCGCACAAGCCCTAATAGCCTTAACTGATCAGTAATAAAAAAAAGAAAAAGAGCAGTACTTGGTCCTCTTCACCCCGCTCTCCCACCACACAGGGGACGAGTCTGACTTCCCTCCACATCTGAAAATAATCACCGTGGAACGCTCTATGTGTGGTAGAAATTTCATGCTTGTAACCCGATGCGCACAATTTCGCGGCTCAGCAACTCTACTATTTGTTATGCAAGGCTGCAAAGTTGTTATTTGGCGCGAGTGTTGAAATTGAAAGCTGAGCGAGCGAAGGAATCTAAGATTGAACCATGAGCGAAGCGAATGGTTCAAAGATAGATTCCTGAGCGTAGCGAGGCTTTCAAGACACGAGAAGCTAAACAATTTTGCAGCCATGCGGAACACACAATTTTTCACCTCACTACAGCGAGGAAAATGCAAGATTCAAGAAAAACAATTAAAACATAAAAATAATCATATTTAATTTTGCCTTCTATTTAACACATCAAATTTAAAACATAACACACTCAAATCCAAACCAAATAAATACGAGAGAAGCACACATAATTAAAAATTAAAAGTATTATGGCCGTAATTTGTATTATCGTCGTGTATATTATATCGTTGACTTTTTCTTGAGCACTGTTATATTATATTTGTATTTGAAACTACTTGACACGAATGTGTGAATGTGGGAGAATGGCATTCTGGGGAGGATTAGTTGGCCACTCGGAACTATTTTCCATAACACTTGCTTTGGAAGTTATTGGACGATGGGATCCGAACAAAATTATTTCGGCTTTATCTTCTTTAAAAAAACGCCAATAGTTTCGGTAAATTGCTTATCGTCTCCAAATATTTATAACAAATCCTTTTTCGTTTTAACGCAGGCTTTTAGCATTGAATAAATACTTCAGATTGGGCTTAACTTTCTTATTTTCGATATTTGTATAATGTAAGACAACAGTATGTACGAGTATTCTCCACAGAACAAATTTATTACGTTGTTTACGTAAATTGTGAAAACTTCCAACTTTTTAAATATTTTTTTTTCTCGGGTGTGTTCAGAAATTACACTCTTATCTTCCAACTTTTATAACAATTAAATATTAAAATTTGTGTTGTATTTAATATATTTACTAGTCAAAATACGTAAATGAAACTGAAATACTTACTTTTGGTATTATATAAACATATTCAACATAAAATAAAGTGTAGAAAAAATAAAAGCTTAAAATCTGTAACCACAAACCAGGTTTCTGGACGTGATATTGTAGGTGTACTTTTTTTTTAAAGAAGTATTCAAACGTACATATGATTTTAGCCGGCCTGACCAGATTGCCCTTTATTAGCGTGCGTTGATTGGTTATTCGAAAATTTATCGACTGATGAAATCAGTCACGCGTTGAAGGAGTCTTAAACATAAAAAAGTTACATGCACCACAGAGAATCAAAATCGTCGTGTTTGAAATTCAAATGACTTTTGCACGCTAGCGGATAAAATAGACTTGCACGCAGATTTCGCCCTATAAACGGAGGTTTTCCGAGCGAGTGAGGTGAAATAGTTATTTGTTATGCAAGGCTGCAAAGTTGTTATTTGGCGCGAGTGTTGAAATTGAAAGCTGAGCGAGCGAAGGAATCTAAGATTGAACCATGAGCGAAGCGAATGGTTCAAAGATAGATTCCTGAGCGTAGCGAAGCTTTCAAGACACGAGAAGCTAAATAATTTTGCAGCCATGCGGAACACACAACTTTTCACCTCACTACAGCGAGGAAAATGGAAGTTCAAGAAAAACAATTAAAACATAAAAATAATCAAATTTAATTTTGCCTTCTATTTAACACATCAAATTTAAGACATTAACACACTCAAATCCAAACCAAATAAATACGAGAGAAGCACACACATATTAAAAATATGGCCGTTATTTGTATTATCGTCGTGTATATTTTATCGTTGACTTTTTCTTAAGCACTGTTATATTATATTTGTATTTGAAACTACTTGACACATTCGTTGTGAATGTGGGTGAATGGCATTCTGGGAAGGATTAGTTGGCCACTCGGAAGTATTTTCCATAAGTAGCTTTGGAAGTTATTGGACGATGGGATCCTAACAAGATTATTTCGGCTTTATCTTCTTTAAAAACGCCAATAGTTTCGGTAAATTACTTATCGTCTCCAAATATTTATAACAAATCCTTTTTCGTTTTAATGCAGGCTTTTAGCATTGAATAAATACTTCAAATTGGGCTTAACTTTCTTGTTTTCGATTTTTGTATAATGTAAGACAACAGTATGTATTCTCCACAGAACAAATTTACGTTGTTTACGTAAATTGTGAAAACTTCCAACTTTTTAAATATTATTTTTTTCTCGGGTGCGTTCAGAAATTACACTTATGTTCCAACTTTTATAACAAATAAATATTAAAATTTGTGTTGTATTTAATATATTTACTAGTCAAAATACGTAAATGAAACTGAAATACTTACTTTTAATATATATTTATTTATTTATTTATTTAAACTTTATTGCACAAAAGAAAAACTTAACGTACAAAAGGCGAACTTAATGCCATGCGGCATTCTCTACCAGTCAACCTTAGGGCAAAGCAGAGAAATTGTAGGCGGTGCATCAAACAACATAATTACACATAATTAAAATACTCATACCATTATAGCTACATACATATAGATAATAAACATACATATATATATATAAATAGATACATACATAAATATATACGACGATGAAACAAACCAAACAGATATACTAAACATATTCAACATAAAATCTGTGGCTCTAGTGAAAAGGGGTTAAAGTGCACTTATGACCTTTTTGCGTTATATACACCAAAATGCACAAAAAAAAATTGCGCATCTTTTGGTGTAATCGGAGCTAAGTTATCTTTTAAAATGACAAAGTTAGGATTGTGCCAAACGGTATATCTGGTGAATTATGTCGTGCAATATGGTGCAACTAAAGATAACATTGAATAATTTGGTATTTTGCATGTGGAGAACGATTTAAGTTCATTTGTCTCTTTTGAGGCATCCTGTGTTAAAGGATCAATGTTTACTTATACCTTTTTACAAAACAAGATTACAAACCTTAAAGAATTTAAATCGACTTTAATCTGTATTCACTACTTAATGTTAAACATTAATGGTATAAGTCGAATTGTATCTCTTATGAAATCTGGTACTTAATGATCAATGTTTACTTGTACCGATTTGCACCAGCAATTTACCCATAATTTATAAAAATAAATCGAAATTAATCCATATTCACGAATAAATATTTAGCATTTATGGGTGTATATAGACTTATACAAGTGAGATGTATCATTTTACACCACGACGATTACAATTGTATCATAAAGTCTCTTCGCTGTCGTGTATTTTAAGTACACTTGAATCAAATAAATCATCCCATTATAAAATTTGGCTCACCAGTTAGACTGACCTACAATAGTGATGTAGGCATTTTTTTTTAAGTTGTTTAACTTGCAATGTATGTTACTATGTTTGTTCGGGATATTGCAATTCAATTTTGAAGCAGAATATCTGCAACTGATTGAGCTGAAATTTTGCCCAAGGTACCTTCTTCCTACTTAAATATGACAATATAATAATATGGTACCATGGGACTGGTCTGGTGCCCGGAAGGTAGCCCTAGGATTAAAAATATTTTTTAGTTTGTTATACAGAATGGCAGGCCGATCTCGAATCAATCGAATGCTCAAACTTGTTGAGGAGAAAGGTGACAATAATTGTGTCGACTCTATTAGCACTCCTGAAATAGGCAGAACCTAGTGTTCACTGATTCTGACTCAGAAAATTTACGAGAAACGGAAGAAACCGGAACGGCAGGAGAAGCAGAGCAACTTTCGTTTTGGGACAGAGTCGGTCAAGGACGAAAACGACAACCTAAAAAAAGTGAGAAAATAAATATAGGGAGAAAAGGAAAAAGAAGAGACATTTTGGTAAATAGTATGAAACAAATAGTATGAAAGCAAAAAAATTAAGGGGAGAGTTTAGATGCTAGGAAAATTTTAAAATAAAATGCGCAATAAATATGCAAGAAGAACTCAAAAAATATATTTGAGAGTTATTTATTTATTTAAATCTTATTGCACAAAATACATAAGTAAAAGTACAAATGGCGGACTTAATGCCATAATTAATTCCGTAATGAGTTAATAGGGCTTCAGGAGAATATATAACAAAAGGGTTCAGTTCATTGCTAATTTAATTGAATTAGAGTTTAAAAACACAAAAGTAGACGCAACAACAAAGAATAGACAGTTTGCCAATATTTAAAAATAAAGACGAGATTTTTATCGCATTTGCAAAGGCTGGTAATGCGATAACCATTTGACGAAACATCAAAGTTTGTTCCAGGAGTAACTGAAAAACTTAAAATCAGTAAATATAACTTGTCCTAGATTCAGCGTGATGGATAATGCTGAGTACCACAAAAATAAGTAAAAGTAGATTGAAAGCCGTCGAGCAACATATTTCATTATTTCCTGTATATGAAAGATTTACAGCGGTCCAATACGGATATCGGTAAAAAAACGGTTTTTTGTTAAATTTGATAAACCCGAGTGTAAGATCTTTTACGAAAAATTGTTATGTTCTGAAGATGTGGTAGATTCCTATCCTTTGGCGCCAACAGAGCACAGGCAAGAATTGATTTTATACAAGAATTGAAATTTTACAAGCTGACCCTCAAAACGTGATACATGTTATTTTCCGTGTCTAAATATTCACAATTGCGATAAAATTTTAGTATAAGGTCTCATACTAAAAGTTATTCGTAATTGTAAGTCAACTGGAAAAACTAAATTTTATACTTATCTCGTATTAGGTACTTATTATCTTGTATCGCTTAAGAAAGTTGATTACTTACTTAATATTTTATTCTTTTTGATGAAAGTCCAAAAGTTAAAAACGATGAGAATAACTTTATACGCTAATTTTGACTTTTTCTGTTATTTTTGTAATAAAGAATAAATAAAATGAAGATTTTTTATTACCACTGCACCGCAAAAAATGATATTAACTTCTAAAAAACCATTGGTAAAAGTGTGTTTATATTACAGTACACCTAAATTAATTGAGTGCAAAAGGGTAAAAGTTTGTTTTCTTAGGATTATCTCTGAAATAAAGCTCTTAAATGATAGGTTTCGTTTAGTTAGGTATTTCTTATTTAGGGTGTTCATGTATTTTTCCTTTATAAAAGGAGATAACTTTAAATAAACCGAACAGCAAGTCCATTTACACTTTCTAATAATGGTGAAAAATGGTATAAGTTCAGTTATATTCCCGGGTAGTGTAAGTTTTATGGGTGAAAAGGGGTATAAAGTCAGTTATGTCCTTAAGAACACGTTTTGGCACGGATATAAGTCACATTTTTTTTAACCGTTAACTTTGGAGAAGTAAGAATATTACCCAGTGAAAGAGGATTTTTTAAATATTTAAACTGCATTTAAAGTTTATTTGTAAGTATAGTGGTTGAAGTACAGTGATCAAAAGTCTGAATAATTTTAAGCCGCAACGGTTTTTTGCGTCTCCTGTAAAGTAGTGTTTTTCGAGTTTAACCCCTTTTCACTAGAGCCACAGAAATAAAGTGTAGAAAAAATAAAAGCTTAAAAATCTGTAACCACAAACCAGGTTTCTGGACGTGATATTGTAGGTGTACTTTTTTTTTAAAGAAGTATTTAAACGTACATATGATTTTAGCCGGCCTGACCAGATTGCCCTTTATTAGCGTGCGTTGATTGGTTATTCGAAGATTTATCGACTGATGAAATCAGTCACGCGTTGAAGGAGTCTTAAACATAAAAAAGTTACATGCGCCACAGAGAATCAAAATCGTCGTGTTCGAAATTCAAATGACTTTTGTACGCTAGCGGATAAAATAGACTTTTGCACGCAGATTTCGCTCTATAAACGGAGGTTTTCCGAGCGAGTGAGGTGAAAAATATTTTTTTTTCATTATGACGACAAATATACCTATTGATAATTTCAATCAACTTTTAGAAGTAAATAATACTTTTCCCTGAGTTCTAGGTAGCATAGCTATTTCATGCTTTCATTGCGTGCAGTTGAAGATAAGTTGAAAAACCAGTTTTCTGCGTGAATTTTGTCAATTTTGAGTAGTTGGTGAAACAAAAATTATCAATGAAAAAATTCAAACTGTTGGTTTCGACTATATACCAATAAATCGCAATAGCTCTGTTCTAATAATATGTTAAGAAACAGTTTTGATCATAGAGAAGAATGTCTAAATAATCAGCATTTCTGAACGGATAGCGGGCCTTAGCTAGTTTTAGACTTAACCAATTCAATTATCGGAAAACCGTAGAACATTTGCACAGAGCAACTGAAAGAAGGTCAAGGGTCACCTAACAATGGAATGGCTCCAAAGGATAATTGATTTACGATTGAAACCTGGGTTTGATGTGTAATTGTAATTGTAGCCAAGTAAATATACGACCCTAGTCACAAAGGAGTTTCGGACATTTATTTCGGAACCCGACAGGGGATTTTACAACCCACGCCATATTGCGGATTTTTAGTGGTAGGTACTAATTTATTTTACTGGTAACGACAATTTTTTGGTAACTGACGTTGAAAGTCGGTGAATGTGAACAAAGAGTAAACAGGACTAAATATTCCGCAGGATTCATCGGCCATCTTTGTTCATGTTCATTTCATCTCATGTTTTAATAATTTATTTTTTATTTTTTTGATAAGTTTTTTAACACGGAAGTCATGCATTGGTTATAAACCAAAAAAACTGATACTGGCACAAGCTTCGAGCCGCCATTTACGGATTAATAATAATAAATATTCCGCAAATTTCAAGTAATTTTTTGATGATAAAGCCAAAACTATCCACAGTGATGCAAGTCAAGTTGTTTTAAAAGAGGATTGAGGAGCATTCCGGTAAACAATGTTTTGAATTTTATTAATGAAAAATCCATGACAAATTGCTTTTGACTTTTAATAATGTAAATATATGACGTGTGCACAGTATTGCCATATGAAAGCTGTTTGTAGCGCCACTATCCCTGGGCCGGACCGACGCTTGTTAGGCTCTGGAGCTGAAATCCATTGATACTGATAGGTGGAGAAGGTGTTATATTTGTCCCTGGAAACTCTTAAATATATATATACAAACTAGATCGCATTTGCGACATACACTATCAGTTAATTAACGGCTGATTAAAGACAACTTCATACGCAACAGCTTCCCATGACCTACACAATATTGTCGGCTCACCTTGCACGGAGCCCTCCACGCTGGGTCTTCCAGTGTGTGGTAGCCAACCATTCTGTGCCAGCGATCGTCGGTTTTACGCCCGGTTACTTATGTCAGATTTTGAGAGGGGTAACTAATTATTTATGCGAGCATTTCAACAAAATCTTGTTTGATTTCAATAAACTACAACCACTCTATCAAAATAGAATATTAAACTAATGTTTGACATTAAGTTATTTATACTTTAGTTTCTGCAGTTACTTAATCCATCTTATTCCAGTACCTATTTTCTCTAACAGCCATGTCTAATGTTCAGTTAGAAATTCCATTTCTGGGAATGTAACGGAGGGTTCATTATGATAATACTGCTGATATTATGCTGGGTTCTGAGCACTATTCTATTATGTTTTCAATTATAAGCAGAAAAACAGGATCACTATGAAGTTTTTAGACTTAAAATGGTAATGATGTTGTTTGAAGCAGTATTCAACTCAATAAGGTACTAACTAACTTACGAGTATATTTCTTTTTATAGTTAGGTATATCGTATCAAAATGATGAATTTACTAGTAACGTTATTTTAACAAAATATAGGTAGAATACTCTTTATTGCACACCTCGACAAGAATATATACAAATAACCGGAAATAATTTTGATTTTCTCGGTTTTAACATTTAAGCGCCAATTCTAGTGTCTCCCTCCATGCAAGAATTACGTGAATCTGCAAAGTAAATGATAATATATTAATTAGAACTAGGGAAGTGACGATGGGAAGTTTAAAATATTTATAGAGACTAACCGTTATATGCATTCGCTAACATAGTTACTAAAAAGACGTGGACACAATCAGGCCACATTAATAAAAGATATATAAGAGCCAAATGCCAACCCTATTGTTTTTTGCCACACAAAAATTATCTTTCTTGAGTTATTAATATTATACAACGAATTTCACACTAAATAGAGCAACAAAACTGTCCACATACGTATTTAGGTACACACCACGTCCCAAATATCCTCTTAGCGCCAACCCTAGCGTCCTTTCACAAGGATTACGTGATTCTGCAGAGTAAATATAGAATACCTAGGGGTGACGCAAGTTCAGGGTTAACGACTCGTCCCGCTGCAGCGCGGGCCAGCCACTGAACCCTGCACTTCAATAACAAGTGCATTCAACTATATGCTACTAATGAACGTTTGTTTTGAGGTAAGTTGTAATTATTCTTTGATGCAGCGGGGGATTTAGTAATTGCTTGTTTTTGAACAGCTTATGCTGTAATTTGTGGCCATTGTCTTGTACCATTAATTAAGAGCTTAGAACTGAAATTCCTCGAAGAACTTATTACTTAGCATCGACTGTAGCTCGTTTTAGATTTATCCGAAGCTGCTATGCAAATTGCGTTCTTTGACTTTCAACCGTCTTCAAAACACAAAAAGATTTCCAAGTCAACTGCAAATGTTTTTTATACCTATATTGATAAACACCTTGATATATAAGTTTTTTTTAATGAATGATGATGATGATGAATGGTCCTATTTTTGTCGGTATTGAGATTAAATGGAATTCATGAAGAAAGTATAGACCCCCTCCTACTAAGAGGGATTACTGATAGTGATAGGTATCCAAGTATATTTTTTTACTCAACTGTGGTGAAGTAAAAAAGAGGTTATGGCTTTTTATTACTTGCTAGATCGAAGGCACCTTCTAGTAATTTATCATTTCAACTTATATTTTTGTCTGAAAGTTAAACAAATTGAATGCTGTTCAAGGAATTGTATAAATTTTTCTAATGGACAATATTCCGAGAGCAAAAGATATAACCTGTCGTTACCAGCTACCTATTATAATACCTAATACAAAAATTATACATCGTGTATTTATATAATTCAAAAACAAGTTGATATTTTAAACATATCGAAATTTATCAAAAGTACCTATATAGGATGCCCCGCGGTGTTACGCTCATTCCACAGGAATACAACATTTCGGGATAAAAGTAGCCTAAGTATGTGTTAATCCAGGGTGTCAGCTACCTTCATACCAAAATGTATAAAAAAAATCCCGCCGTTTGAGCGTGAAGAAGTAACAAACATACACATAAACACACTCATAAACTTTCGCCTTCATATTATTGTAGTAGTGTCATTTATTTACAACTAGCTTCTGCCCGCGACTTTGTCTGCAGGGGATTAATAAAGCGCCTAAATAAAACGAAATAGCAAACATTCAATTAGAGGACAACATACAAAACAACTATCCTTTGTACTTTCCCGAGATTCAAACTATCTCCATAGCAAATTTCATCTGAATCCGTTCTTTCGAAGAAATAACAGACAGATAGACAGAATTAGTTTCGTATTTATAATATTATAGTAGGAGAGCCAAAGAGGGCATCTCGGGAGTACCTAAAGCGCAGCAGATTAATATATAGGGGGATACCTTGTACCCAGTTAAGTACTTCCACCAAATATGAGCCTCATATGTATGGCCGCCCGTCAAGGATAAAAGATCAGATTAGTAAAAAAAAATTGTTCATCTGAAATTCTCGACCGCGTCAGATTAAGGTAGGGTGAGTTAGTTACATGCTAAAACGTGTGTATTCCTCTAATCTGACAATTTAAAGGTGACGTAAAGAAGGCGGAGGGCTACAAAGTTGTAAAAAAAAAACTTCATCTCGACATTCTCGAGCGTGGCTAATTTTTTTTTTTATTTAAAAGGGAATGAATCAATGATAGGTAACGGAAAATATATAATCTGACGATTTCCACTAGCCGAAGTAACAAAAATTCATCGATAAAGTTTAATGCGTGCAGTTACGTGATGCCTGTATTCCACTCTAGTTTCTATTGCCATGACGCCATGACAGGTGATCATGTTGTTTACAACACTAAAGTACTAGCACTATTAAATATTTATAGTTGCCGGCAACTTTTAGAACAAAAATTGCAGATTTTCGCATGTATATTTTTACGTAAATGGGCTACTGCGCAGTCAAGATTATGCTCTAAAAGTTTGCCGGCAGCTGTACTATGAGTGATATTAATATAAAGTGTGTATTTTGTGGTAAAACTACTTTACAAAAAACAATTAAGTAAATTTACATTAGAAACATAACAAAAATGTGTTAGTAAATATTTTAGAATATAGTCGGAGCAAACCGGTTCTCCGAAAATCCCGAACAACATACAATAATCTCGAACTTTCGAGAGAATCTTCATTAAATAAAGTAAATCACGCACAGTGCTATAAATTATTTATAGCAATAAAAATACCGCGAGTCTTTCAGTATTTACAACAGCGGCAAAGTATAATGGAATATGACAGTGCATCGGAAGTTTCTGGGAATAGCTCCGAATCACATGCCCCTGCTTCTGGGGAGTGCTCCGAGTCACATTTTCCTGTTTCTGGAGAGTGCTCTGAGTCACAAGTTCCTGTTAATTTTTTTAATTGTCAAATTAGGCGAATCCCGCCAGATAATCGTCAGATTATGAGACAGCACGTCTAGGGCATAAAGATGAACCATATATATCTTAATCTGACGCGCTTGAGTATTTCAAAATGGCGATTTTTTTTTGCACATTCTAATAATAACTGCGAGTTTGCGTCACATCCAAATCGTCAGATTATTATATAAGAGCTTTTTTTTAGGTTCACTTAACATCCCCTTAGAAAATCTGACGCGCCCGATGAAAAATTTTTTTTTTTCATTTTCAACCCTCAAGTACGACCACCCCCATCATGTAAACAATCAGTTTAACATGCGTACATCTTTAAAAATGTGTAGGACATGGATGCTACCAATATCTGACGCGCTCGAGTATGTCCATGCAACAGTTTTTTTTTTACATTTTTGAAAATCTGTAGCCGCTCCCCCCACCGATGAAAAGGTATATCTTATATGACATTTTTTTTCTTTTTATCAACTAAGCTTCGCAACGCAATAGGTCTCTATGACGCTCGAGTGAATCCCGATTTAGCATCGTGGCGTACCCTACCAAATCGCCCGGGGTGACCTATCCTACAATAACATAACATATCCTACAATAACGTACAGCGGGTTTCAACATAAATAAAGTGCTACGTTATTTCGTCTGGAATTTGTACGGCTAAAAAAAACAACATAACAGTACGCTCTGTCAGATATTGATAGTTTTGGATAGTTTCTCAGTTATTACGAGTAAGCTGTAATTGAATTCAGAGTTGAAGATATAGTGTTTCCAATAAGTAAGTATCGAATGGTCTTTGAAGATATATTATAGACATTTTTGATTTTGGTTTAAGCCCATAGTAACATAAAAATAAACTAGAATTAACTACAGAAAAAAAGAATAGGCGGGTACGACAACTTTATGAGAATCGTGAGATTTAGGTGCCCCAAATCGGGTTCTGTAAGTTAATTATTTTCCCTGAAGTACCTATAGATAATAGATACGACGGTCATAATAGTGTTTTTATTCACTCTTTGAAATCGACAGTGTAAGCCCCGATCATTTCATCAAATTATTTTGCTGTTTGCTTCCTTTATCCTTGGGTACCTTGGGTAGCAAACAGCAAAGGGATTTGATGAAATGATCGGGGCCTACAATATCTTCAAAGAGAAAAAATAAAAAAAATATATTATTATGGTCACATCTTACCATAAGGTGACTCGGGGCTATTGTAGCTACGGGGTTATTGTATCTTATTACCATTATAATGGTCTGTGAATGGTTTGTGTGTGTGTTATACTATTGGATTTTATTTTATCATTTTAAAATACTACCTTCGAATATAATTTTACATAATTTACAGTTACTTTTTATTTTATATGCCATTTTTATTGCCGAAACACGAGGAAAACGAAAGATTTACCGTATCCGTTATAAATAAACGTCCTGAAAGGAAATTCTTAGCTACCTACGCATTTATTTCGAGAACGTAGAAATATCCCGTAGCCTATTTAATTTGCCCGGTTCGCTAGATACCCTCATATTTTCCGTATAATTTTATACTACCTATAAGCGGTTTTTCCAAAGGTCGCTGAACATAAAAGCGCTTATTTTCGGACTAATGAACATTCATACCTGAGAAAAGATTAAATAATAGATAAGTTTGAGAGCAGAGGTCTCGGGGGAGTCGTAGCTCTGGCGGATTTGGGAGGGAGCGTGAAATAATAATGGAAACAGGATTCGTTGCTCGTTTTGGGGATGTATGTTGTCATTAGCTTTGTGTTTATCATGGATTGCTTCAAGCTGGCAACAGCGAGCGCGGTTGTTGTTCATGGAATATTCAAACGCGACGAATCATAATGTAGGTATGCAGTAAGCGTGGCGTCTGTAAAAACCGACGCTCATCGGCTTTCCTAAAACAAAGGATTTGAGTGTGAGGGTTTGAGTGAAGTTCAATTTGCAGTCTGACTGATATTTTAGTCGTTACAGTTTGTTACTATTACTTGTCTCCCATATTAATAGGAAAGCTAGTCTTTCGTTACTGTTAGTTTGAAAAAAATATTTCAAACAGTTGTTTAGTAGATTTAATTATAGTCGAATCCTAAAGATAATGTCTTTACCTTCTCTATTGATTGGGGTAATTGTTCTTAATTAAACGTTTTGTTCTATTTGGGATTATAAAAATAATGTTTCCCAATAATATATCTGGTATTTGTTAAGGTTTAACAAAAGCTATGAAACCATTAATTTATTAAAGTACGCGTAATTTATTATTATGCCGCATAAGTTTAATGAGGCAGTAAAATAATTTTACGATTACGTTTTCATGCCAGCCACATTATGTGGTATTTTTTCTCTGAATTTGGCGTTTGATACGCTTTTGTACAGATTAAATCATCGGTTGTCAGTAAGTAGTCTTTCGAAAAGTCATTGTTTAGTATTGCTTGGTATTGCTAACAATAAAGTTGTCTCAATTTGTTATATCAACGTGGTCTTATTGGATTGTTGGTCTACTCTTCTTTCCATGTCTCTGACGATCCTTCATGTTTCTGAATCACTTTTAACTCCACATCGAGTAATAAACAACACTACGTAAACTATCTCACCTATTGTTAAAAGCAAGGAAAGTGAAGACTGGACTCAATGAACGGAAAACCCAATTGGAGCAAAAAACACAAGGACTGCCTTTGACGAAAATCCGAGCCATTCCATTGATTAATGGCTTAGGTCTAACGATGTTTTTTGTTCGAGATATATAAATGTAATAGGCTTCTTATGAGATCATTTTACAAATGTACCCAGAGCCCTAATTCCAAACATATCTCGCTGACATTCGCAGAGATCTCCGAAGTGATAATTTACCTAGTATATTGCCAGTATACGCACCACACACATGAAAATCATCATGGAAGGAAAGATTGAGGGAAAGAGGAAAACTTAGGAGCTCTTATATAAGTCAAGGAGAAGGTAAACAGCATGTCCTATCAGGAAATCTAGAAAAAAGCTGAAGATCGAGAAACATAGAAGTTGCTCCACCGACAAGAGCCTAGCTCTTAAGTTTGTGATGATGATCGCCATTATGCCAACCCTGAAACCAACCCCCAGTTAAGTTTGAGCCACACTTTTATGCGGTAGATTATGAAGCGAAAACTTAACCAGGTAGTATCTTGACGTGAAATGTCACTTTGTGCAGCTCGAATGGCAAACATTGCGTTTTAATGACAGTTAAAGGAATATACCTGAGACATCGCTTATTTGGCGATATCTCAATATACACTTGAATTAGCGCCCAGTTTTACGCCATTTCTTCTCATTTGTTCTATTCATAAAAACGCGCGAAATGTATCAACCAAAAAGTAAGAATAAAATATGAAACGTTTTAGCCATGTACTGGATTCTGCTCGAAATATTGTTAAAGCGAAATTTATCAAGTTAATCAGAATATATATATGTTTGTTCCAGTTTTTGCACATTCGTACATGTCGCGTGATATTAACTTTCAGTTCTGTCGCAGTTGTTAACGCTTTCAACTGTATTTTATGGAAAAATTTGAATCTCTCGCTTTGATCATCACATTTTGTTTACTCAACTCAAACTAGTTACATGTTCTCGCTCATAAAATAACTGCAAAACACACACGTATTTATTAGTTTACTTAATTGCTAGTATTTACACTGTTTATTTCTCGAAATACGCCCCATTTTTCGTCGAATCAAGATAGTTGAGAGATGTAGGTACACTCTGGGCGTTACAGTACATATTCAGATATTTATGAACGCCTTAAACGCTGCAATATATCTGATGGTGACTGATACTTTCGATTTCATTCATTTAGGTACTTTTATTTATCTACTATACAATAATATACACTTTCGCCTTATAATATTAGTGTGATTATTTATTTATTTATTGTTTTTAAATTTTCATTTATTGTTTGTCCGACTAGGTCACTCACTCATATGCAGATGTGAAAAAAAAAGAGAATTGTGCAACCAATAGAGAAGAGTAACGGCAGACCTTTACCCTTCAGTGGGACACATCTACAGGCTTAGAAGAAAAATTAGAGCAATTATTAAAGAAAATACTTACTTCCTAAAACTATAAATAAATATCTAATAGATTAAATGGAATTAGTTTCAAGCTTCAGAAATGCTGTCCTGTGTAAACTGCTCGCTGTAAAGCAAGTTACCTACACAGTCACCTTACGAAAGCACATATTTGTGTACAAATTGCTCCTCGTAGGGTCCTTCACACTCGAACAAGCGGGCGGAAAGTAAAGACTTGGCTCACTTGCTATCTCGAGAAACAAAAAACATACTTTTATCTCGAAGAAAAGAGTAACTATTTTACAAGCTTTTGTAATGGGTTTTACATGGCAGCGTGTTAAGCAAGAAAAAGGAACTAGCGTCACAGCAGATGTGTATTATAATTACACGAACCAATTGGAACCACTTTTGTTCCATTTTATTTACATATTATATAAAAAAAAAAATCTTTATCGAGGTGTCGTCTGTCTTCTGTAAACCTTTCATACGACGTCATATCTTTAACTTATTTTGTATTTTGACGAGAAAGGATCAACATATTTTTTTTATTTAATTTAAAATAAGTAATCTTAAAAATTATGTAAGTTTTATAATTATGTTTTGTTACTTATGTATGAGTAAGTTAGTTGCACCGCCTACAATTTTTCCGCTTTGCCCTAAGGTTGACTGGTAGAGAATGCCTCATGGCATTAAGTCCGCCTTTTGTACGATAAGTTTTCTTTTGTGCAATAAAGATTAAATACATAAATTTAGGTCAAAAATGTTATCGTTCAAATACAAATCAAAAGACACATACAAATCTAAATAAATTGAAATTTTTACATGATTAAAGTAACATTTTAAATTTGGTGTTGCTAACTTATAATAACAGAATATGAACTTTGTTAAAGAAATGTTGCTTTTATTATGTAGTTACTTTTCAGTTTCATTTTCAATCGGAATTTGGATGAATGTACGAGTAATAAAACTATTTACCTACACTAGGTAGTTTTATATGGTCGTGACCATAATATTATATACTGGTCACATACATACCTACTGGTGCGTGGTCTATTACGGTTGCACTTACCAAAACTCATATTTGCATTGCAGTTGCCATGCAAATATACATGACAAGATAGAGTCGCCTAAAATACAAACTGTAGTTTTAACGAAATCGCCGACGTCTCAGAGGAACCGAGTAATTAGTTTCAGCATTTAGCCATGTGTGGCAGTCGCTTCGCTGTTTAATGCCATCTCGTTATTCTCGCGAGAGACTGATGTACCCATTTTCTCTATATACAGTGATCAGCAAAAGTATCTAAGCGTTATAATACTCTCACAATGATCTGTATAACCCTTATTCTTTAGAAAATACAGTCCGTGTGCATATCGTTTTCAGCACCTGGTGTGCATAGGATCTTCTGCTGCTCACTGTATGGAGATCGTGTACCATATAATAATTTACTTCACACAAATATTGACGCTAATTTTTGCTTCATTATTTATCTTTCAAGTACTTGTAGAGCTTGCAAAATAGTTGGCTAAAATAAACAGACGCATTTAGAAGACCTGGGGCCCATTTCACAAAGCTACCAGTTAAAAATTACACGTGGAATTTCTTTCTAATATCATCATTGGCCTTTTACATCTATAACAGATGAGTTAAGCAGCGTCTAATAAAGTGCGACACTTACGAAGATAGCTATACGAGATACGAGATACGAGAGCGACAGCCGCGGCCGCATGCATAATTGACAAATAAGTGTTGTGACTACGGATGAAAGGGGAAGAGCTAAACGCTGGTGTCTCACGTTGCGCTTGTGGGAAAGAGAAGCAAACCATGATTCATCGTGTGCAACCACACCGTCGCACAAAGTCTTTCTCTATAGGTCTTTCTAATATATGAAGCTGAAAAGGAACTTCCGCTTGTAAAATTTACCCTTGGATGCTACACAGCATATCCGTAAAACCGAGCCTTTCTTACGAACCGAACACGTGTTGTTGGCACGTGGCAGATGGGCAGCTCCACTGCGCTCTGCGCTCCATGCAATTATAATTTCAACGAAAGTTTGGTTTTGCTCGCCATATTCACAAACTGAACGAGAAAAACTGACGGAGTCGCTGTCGTCGGACACGGCGAAGAAGATTAACTATTACTACTTTTTTTCATGGCCATGGTTAAATTCTTTCTCTTTTAGTCTATTTTGTTGGCATGTTAGTTGGAGGATTGATGCTTTTGTGGCTATGGAGTAAGTATACTTCGCAAGGGCGAAGAGAGAAGAAGGAGGCGAAAGGGAGACCTACTTATTATCACCTATTTAGGTACTATCGAGGAAATGGCACTTCAATCCAATTTCAAGTCGTCGTATGTAATACATAGGTTACAGTTATTGATGCTTTTATTGGGTTAGGGTTCCATCTTTTAGACCTTGCTGCGTGATGGTGGTAACCATTACGAAAAGAGGAACATCAACTGCCACATTGAGGTGTCTGAATGTTTCCTTACCACATGACCCATAGAAATAGGTAACAGGTCTGATGGCAAAATAATAAAATAAGGTAATTACTCTCACCTGCCAAAACTTAGGATTTACTGGATGTAGTCTGAAAATACAGAAAACTAGAAATCGATAATTTACGGACCGACTATGTGGCAAAGTAAATATAATATTCATGTTAGGTACTGTTACTCAGGAGACACATTTACATTTGTAGATCACCGACTATATATTATTCACGATGTATGACCACGATAAACATAACTCTGGCGACAGGCATCGACTAAATTGTGAAGGCCTACATAATATTAACATTCGAATGCCTTTAAGACCTTTTGGCATAGCGTCTTACATATTCTCGTAGCTGACTTATCGGGTCTAGTTATTTACGACTGTTATGGATCTGCTAGCAACCTATTTGGATACATCAGTAATGACTAACGCAAATTCCCTACTTTTACTTACGAATTGGATTTTATATCTGAGTTCAGAGCTTATTCCTAAGTGTCTAATGATCATACCTCGTGGTTTTAGTTGCACTTTACACTATAGGCGGATAGTAGGTGTCAAATCAATCGTGCACCAAAAATCCCGGGTTGTGCTAACGACCAAGTACTTATAACAAGATAAGTGACTTATGGCCATTTGGACTGAGTAAGTACCTTATATAATATTTTCTTCGGTTTCCGCGACTGTCACACATTTAAATAAAACAATTTAAACGGATTATATCGCGTATATTAATTATTTGAGCCTCCCTGACGTTTCAGTACCTTTACAGATACCGTTGTCAAAGGTTGACTGAGAAAAACACAATTTTTCTCTGTCAAAGTTACATTTGTGCAAACTACCCATTTTGTAAATATTAATTTAAAAAATAAAGGTGTTCATACATGCCAGATGGGCCTAATGTGTAAAGACAGTTACACATGTGCCAGAAGGGCATTTATTATTTATTTAAAATATCTACCAGCGGTTCACTAAAGGCTTACTGAGGAGAAAGAACCGCCAAAGAAAACTCCCAGATTGCCTTATTTATTACTATAAAATACTTTTAAACAAAAACTCTACATATACTACTTTTGACACTAATTTGTTTTACACCGTTCGAGGCCCAAGGTTTCCAGTTTTGTGTCTTGCTTGATCCTTGATAAGATGTACAACAGGATCCCAAGCCGGTGGTAATGACAAACCATCTTCTCTATTGAAATTGGGATATTTTTTGATTTCAATAGCCTCGCGCAACATTCTGGGAAAATATCGTTTCTCTCTGGCAAGGATTGAAGTGTTATCAAACTTAATTGAATGGTTTGGTTTGTTCATGACATGCTCGCAGACTGCAGACCTGTTGCAACGACGGTGCTTGACATCGGCTACATGCTCCTTAACCCGTGTAGCTATACTACGTTTCGTTTGGCCAATGTATGACAGACCACACTCGCAGTCCAGCTTGTAAACACCAGCACTCTGCAGAGGGATGCTACACTTCACGGGCCTCAGGTATTGAGACATCTTCTTCATCGGCTTGAAATATGTTTTAATGGAAGCCCGTTTCAAGATGTTTCCAATCCTATCCGTGACCCCTTTCACATTGGCAATGGGCTCAAGATACCACGCCTCAACCAGAAACCCCGTGTGAAGACTCCTACAGTCGAGCGTAAACCTGCGGTCCATAATATTTTACGGGAGGGACGTATATTCTATTAATATATATTTGAGGTGGCGTTTGAATAACAACATCTTCATGTAATATCATGAAAGAGTGAAAGGATATGAACAGTAGGGTGGAGCGTAGATGTATGGAGAAAAAAAAGTTGTCTGATCGACCTGGAACATTTGTAATATGTTGCCTTTAGATAAGATATTAATGAATATATATATTATATTTTCTTCGGTTTCCGCGACTGTCACACATTTAAATAAAACATGTTTCAGAGAGCCAAGGGAATCTGTGACGACCAACATTTGACTGATGAACTACAGCATGTCAAGCGTGCGCTTTGGGCCAATGGGCTCAAGATACCACGCCTCAACCAGAAACCCCGTGTGAAGACTCCTACAGTCGAGCGTAAACCTGCGGTCCTGCCATATATGAAAGGGGTCACGGATAGGATTGGAAACATCTTGAAACGGGCTTCCATTAAAACATATTTCAAGCCGATGAAGAAGATGTCTCAATACCTGAGGCCCGTGAAGTGTAGCATCCCTCTGCAGAGTGCTGGTGTTTACAAGCTGGACTGCGAGTGTGGTCTGTCATACATTGGCCAAACGAAACGTAGTATAGCTACACGGGTTAAGGAGCATGTAGCCGATGTCAAGCACCGTCGTTGCAACAGGTCTGCAGTCTGCGAGCATGTCATGGACAAACCAAACCATTCAATTAAGTTTGATAACACTTCAATCCTTGCCAGAGAGAAACGATATTTTCCCAGAATGTTGCGCGAGGCTATTGAAATCAAAAAATATCCCAATTTCAATAGAGAAGATGGTTTGTCATTACCACCGGCTTGGGATCCTGTTGTACATCTTATCAAGGATCAAGCAAGACACAAAACTGGAAACCTTGGGCCTCGAACGGTGTAAAACAAATTAGTGTCAAAAGTAGTATATGTAGAGTTTTTGTTTAAAAGTATTTTATAGTAATAAATAAGGCAATCTGGGAGTTTTCTTTGGCGGTTCTTTCTCCTCAGTAAGCCTTTAGTGAACCGCTGGTAGATATTTTAAATAAATAATAAATGCCCTTCTGGCACATGTGTAACTGTCTTTACACATTAGGCCCATCTGGCATGTATGAACACCTTTATTTTTTAAATTAATATTTACAAAATGGGTAGTTTGCACAAATGTAACTTTGACAGAGAAAAATTGAGTTTTTCTCAGTCAACCTTTGACAACGGTATCTGTAAAGGTACTGAAACGTCAGGGAGGCTCAAATAATTAATATACGCGATATAATCCGTTTAAATTGTTTTATTTAAAGTACCTTATATTCTTAGATTTGGACCATGTGTCATCGTCATCGTTATATATTTTAGCTATTATACCTGCAATATGCCGAGTGGCAATGCGATACTAGTGCCACTCCTGTTTTGTTTTTTTCCTATATAAATTTTCACCAATCGCCGGAGTCTAGGAACTAGGACAACACCTTTAACATTTATTCAAGGGTCGATTGCAAAATAATTGTACATAGTTTAAAACAATGTTAATTGATTCCTTTGTGTGACGAAAGTTACCCATACAATTTGTATGACTAACTTTCGTCACACAAAGGAAGTGATCGTATTTTATGTTAACTAAGCTTTTAACTATGTACAATTTTTTTGCAATCGACCGTCAATTCAATTTGTGTAGTTTATGCCATAAAACGTCTGATTAAAAGCGGCCACTGCAGTTTTGGGCAAGTTTTTGTGTACAACGTCAGAACGACGTGCTACTATAAAAAAAAAAACTTTTTCTGTCGCTTGTAATTAAACTAGCAGACATTACTGCTTTAATAAAAAATATTAGTTTGAGTGAAACACATCGTTACTATCGATTATATTTGTAACTTGAGACGATAGTGGCGATAGTGGTTTGCAATAATGTACTTGATTAAAAAACCTATTGACTAAAGCAGGAAATTAGTTCATAAGCAAAAAGCTAGGTCGCCTGAAGCTATAATACCTCTTTAGAAATTGCATCAAAGCGATATTTGCGCGCTAAATTATCGCAGGCAAAATAAAGGTGACGTATTATAAGCTGTACTATGGACAGTTTTACTTTATACTTGTTATGTTATTCATATATGTAAAAGGCGTTTTTGTTGCTTTATTTATTAATACTGATATACTTAACACAGCGGAAATAACTCTTTTCAAAGATAATATTAGCAGTGTATTGTCTTGAAGTACTAATAACAAAAATCAAAAAATCGAGTGCATAGTAGTAATTACCTATGTCGCATCGCAATATGTATTATGGTAAAAGTGCAGATATGTTTATTATATTCAAAAAAAGGAATGATTATTGGAGCAATAACGATAGCAAAGCAAGCAATCAAAGGCCATTAATTAACCTATAAATATCTGTTATCTCACAATCGAAACCAAATTATAACTTCCATATCTTTCGCTTATAATTAGCGCAAATAAAACGAACTCTCAAAATTACCCAGTTCGAGCTCCCAATCACATTTAAGTTGCTTTCCGAACAAATTCGATAAAGAGATCGATTTTGTACATAAAAGAAGCGACCCAAATACTGCTCCAATAAGTACCCAGGCAAAATACGTATAGAATTTGTGCCCCTATTCGTCCAGTCGAGTTTTTCCTTCCTTTGATTGCAAACGTCAATTGAATCGAAATTCTTATACGTCTTTGGCTACCTTCGCGATGTGTGCCGAGGGGATTGAAAGCAGTACGCAAACTTTGCCTACCTTTGACCTGAATTTTATCAAGTGTAGACTTATTGAGCCAATTTGTTGGTATTGAAAGTTTAATCTGACTTTTGTCAATTTGTGTTGAAGATTTTGCCCACCATGCCCATTTTTACTCGCATTTAATAGGTACTTATGCAATACAACAATGCTAATTTTGCGCGAAATAAATAATAATAAGATAAAAACCGCCTCAAGGGTCGCAAAAATACTGGCGGAGTTGCCGCGCTGGCCGTCGCCAGGGAGATAATTTGAGCCAAGTACGCGAAGGATCGGGTGGTCCACGCCTTGGTCATTCAGCCGTCGCGCCAGCGCGTCTAGCACACCTGTGCAAGACTCTTTCTCGCACGAGAAATATTACCTGTCTCTATCTTCTCAGTACTGTGAAAGAGTGACGAGCGATGCCATGTCGCACGATAAGAGTTGCGAAGCCAAGTTGTGCTAGGCGGGCTGGGCCGCGAACCACTCCCTAGCCTCAGCGCACCATGACGCATCGGTCTCGACGGCAACAGGAACGAACTCATATACTTGCTCCAGGTCGCTGTGCTTAACTTGCTTCAGGTTAGCGGCGGTTTTGGTAGCACGGCGCGTGCTGTACCTACGCAGGTTACGTTTCATAGTAGGCTGCGACTCATGGAACCGTTAGCTCATTTTGTTTTTTTATACATATTGGTTTATTTCCTCTTGAGGTAGAGTCAAGTCCGCCAATAACGGACACGTAGTTTGAAAAAAGTAACACCGTTCCCTGCTTAGCTGCTGACTTAACCAAAGACCCTATCCTTCTCGGTGCTGCATACTTTATAATGAAACATATTCACAACACGCTCTAAGAATAAACTGAACTAAGTAATTCTGGTATCATGTCAAAAGTTTCCCTTGTTCTTGATAAAGTAATATCGACCGGCAGTAAACTGCTGTAGCTCATGCGAGCGTCAGTTCAACAACCGGAATATTTGAGCTGAGACATTTTCTTCCATCGTCGTAAAACATGTGACCTTGTTTCCTATAGAATTTACAATAGACCCGAAGCCACCGGTGAAAAATAACACCATCACATCTCTTGTTTTTTTTTTACTATTTTAAAGAAATTAAACAGCGACCAATCTCCTTCAAAAAAAGAGTTGCAGTTTCAGTAGTTGCAGAGGGATGACTTTAATCGCTTATTATCATCAGGCGATTCACCTGCTTATTGGCCTCCTATATTTTAAAAAAGACGAGATGAAGATGCTTGATTTAAATAGCTTGGCTGGTTTTGTAAGTTATCTTGTGGCGTCAGGCTCAAACATGCCGACAAGCAACAAGGTGACCCGACTAGTTGCTAAGGAAACTTTTGGATGAGTGCACCGTGGTCCTTGTGGAGATCGTTGGGATAGGCCTTTGTCCAGTAGTGAACGTATTCTGGCTGATGTGATGATGTTAATAATGATGGATTACTTTCAAATATATATTTAACCCTTTAATTTTACGATTACTATCATACTGCATACGAAGTATGATAGTTATCATAACATAAACATAAGCATACTACTCGATGACGAAGTATTTGCACAAATATCTCTGGGTCTATAAGGAGAGTGACAACATTTCCACAGTGAAAGGAATTTGATTGACCATTCACGCTGTCAATGGAGGCGTCAGATTCCGAAATAAAGTAGGCTTTTAAGATAAATTGCGTGTAAATAAAATTCCGAGTTGCTAGGGGAAATATAAATGTTGGAAGCGTCTTAAATAGCTTCCTATCTCGTATCTTCCGAGGAAATGGAAGTTACTCATGTAAGGGTGTATTTTTAATATTTATTTTCTAATCTTAAATATCAATTCGATAGTTCTGTCGGCCCAAACTTTTGGCCCTGGAAAGCTGAAAGTGTTTGTACTATGGTATCTTTATGATACAGAGTCAGAATAAGAACATTTATTTTAAGACATAACTTGAATTGTATCAGGGCTGGTTAGCCCTTACTACCCGTAGTCGGACTTTGTGTGGGAGTACCTATAACCCGCTAATGGGATTATCTTCGCGCTACAGGAGTAATAATAACAACAAGTTCTTCGAAG
This sequence comes from Apotomis turbidana, assembly GCA_905147355.2. Taxonomy (NCBI): domain Eukaryota; kingdom Metazoa; phylum Arthropoda; class Insecta; order Lepidoptera; family Tortricidae; genus Apotomis; species Apotomis turbidana. The sequence continues at coordinate 19,500,004 of LR990288.1, read as the reverse complement.
GTAACGTAACCACGGCAGACTATTAAGCGCGTATCGTTCTCTCTCGTTCTGTCTTTATTCGTTGAAATATTTCAGTTCATATTCATTTTCTTTCACTTTGGTAGTGCTCCTGATAACCGTGGACGCGTAATACACAATTTATTGGGCTCCCGTGACTTTTGTCACATCGCGATATCTGTCGATTTATGGCACGCATTAGGCCGGATCCGGACGAGATTACCTATTACATATCGGTCTATAAATAATAATGTAAGGCAAAGGTTTCCAAATGTACGCTGCCACGCTCTGGTAAGCCGTGGAAAAAGCTCCGTCAAATTATATCAGGAATCCTTTTTTGAGGCCGAAATCACTTCACTTTGTTCTACGTTCCGCTAATGGAACTGCTACTTTGAAATAGTGCGGTTTGTGGCCGCAGTTCATAATGCATACAATACCCATTGGGTCCAATTGTTTGTTAGAACAAAGTGAAGTGAATTCGGTCCAAAAAAAGGATTCCTATTATAATATAATCCGTGGAAAAGAAGCTACTTGGAATAACGATGATGGCGCGTTTTCGCTATGACGTGTCGTGTTCACATTCAGTCCACTCATAAACTCAAAATTGTATGCACTAAAAAGGCTTATTACTCCATAAATTAACACATGGATGAGTATTTTTTTTCTTTTTAAGATGTGGACATCTCATTTATATATTATTTACTTAATTATGTGTACGCAGCTGTAGGCTTATTTTGTACCTTTATCAAATGTAAAATAAAATGACAAATTGAATAAATGCAATCAGTTTTAATTAAAATTTGCTATAGCTAAATATGCTTTGTCTGCATATTTTGACGATGCATGATTAGTAACAAAATTGACGGATTACTAACTCAGGCCTAAATTCGCCATGTATTCTGAAACCGTCCAAGATATCACCACTTTAGCGATGTGGTTTTAAGCTACATTTAAATGACAAATTATCACTTACAATGCAACTGTATATAAAAATAGGTAAATGTAAATATTACGGACTTATAAATACTCGTTTTCAATATTACTTTCACCGATGATAATTGATACAAGAACGAACCGACATTTCACACAACACTATAAATACGACTAAGCAACTTCGAACTTTATTGCACAAAATACAAAAGTAAAAGTACAAATGGCGGACTTCATGCCATAAGGCATTCTCTACCAGTCAATCATGAGGCCAAACAGAAACTACCAATTGGTGCAGCAGGATCATTAAGAACCGTGGCAAAAAACATAAAACGAGACAAAAGTCAGAAACTATTTAAGTACTCCAGGAGGACACAGATATTAAAAATACATTTGAACTTGTTTACCCGTAAAGGACAGACTAGTATACAAATAAATGATCGTAATCCACAAGAACTTGTATGATACATTTGCCGTTTTGGTTTGAGAAGGCTGCACTATCCGCCCATCTAAATATTTGATGCTGCTCCTTGATTATACGCCGTCGAGAAAGAAAATAAAACAACGTAGTAAATAAATGATAGAAAATAGTACAAAAGTCATTCGATTGAGTCGCAAATAATATAACAAATCATTTTAATACGAGCTGTGATCTAAGGAGCTTTGAAAAACTTGGTTTCCGGTTGGATCTCAATTCTTTTATTAGTGATACTGTTTACGAACTAGTAATTTCTTTCACGTTTTTGATGGGATACTAACATGCTAAAGTCGGGTTGAAACGAAGCCTATTTAAACAAAACAAGCCGACCTTATTGTCTGTCTTTTATACCAATTTGTAATTGTGTAATTTTAATGCCGTTATAAAATGAAATAAATGGTCCATCGCCCTTTTAATATTTTCCCTCAAAATTATTATTCCTACCTATACAAATTTAGTTTTCAATATATAAAATCAGTTTTCAATACAATAACTTTTGACAGTCACGATCTACAAATTTTAACAATATCGATTATTTTTTTAGGATATGTACAACTTAATAGTCAGTAGCAGTCAAAGTGACCAAATATGTCGTAACGTATCTTAATGCTTTATTTGGCTACTTTGCTTCCTACTAACTATTGCTGAATGCCCATGTGTAAATGTCCTACCAATTTCTAAAAGAAAAGTTATGTTAATCTGTCTCACTAACAAATGGCAGAAAAAACTACATCAAACCACTGTTAATATACTCCCAAACTTTTGTGAAAGCACTATCTGTCTCAGTAAGTTTGTAGGCACATAAAAGTCATTTTATTTCATCAAGTGAAAAAAACTGTTTTATTTATTTCAGAGACAAAGACGGCCGGATGAACAAGTTTTTCGTTCAAAGTTGATAACATACAATCATGGGTAAGCGAAAGTTTCATTTGTCAACATTCACAGTTGGTGAGGTGCCGTTCCCGGGACTTTTTCCAGGGATTGGATATATAAAGGAATTTTAAAATGTTTTAGTATTCTAGACAACCATATGTTGTTGTTTATTTATTTAATTATTAAAGCGTTCACTAAAACATCCTTTAAAATAATACATCAACATATAGTTACTGAAATATTCCCAATGTTACTCGGAAGGAATAGAATTAACAATAAATATTTAGTAGGTAACAATAATTAGGTGAAATTACTAGCATAGAGGCATTCTATCTTCGTCCTCCGGGTAGGCAAACACTTGTGACTCCTCTGGTGTTGCAGGTGTTTATGGGCGACGGTAATCGCTTTCCATCAGGCGATACGTTTGCTCGTTTGTCCCCTATGACATAAAAAAAGAATACTATAAATAAGATAATTTATTATTTATTTATTTAACACAAAATAAAAAAATAATAGTACAAATGACGGACTTAATGCCATAAGGCATTCTCCACCAGTCAACCATAGAGCCAAACAGAAATTAGCAGTTGGTGCAGGATTATAAAAAGCCGGGGCTAAAAACATAAAACGAGACAAAAGTCAATAAGTTCGATATATACATAATTAATAGGAGGGAACTCTTAATAGTACCACAACAATAAATAAAAGGATATAAAAAATATTTATCGAAATATGTTACGTTAGACGAACGTCCAATTTGTTGTGCCACATTTTGCAAAACTGAATTCCCAAGTGGGATTTTCCGGAAACGGCACAACACTATTCACAGTTGACAAAACGGGCACAATCTCAGAGTTAAGTAATATGTTTTGACAGGTATCGAAACTTACACAACACGCTTCTATTTCATTGGGCATCGCGGTAATGTTCCGTTTCATTTTGTTTTCCTTTTAGCAAAGATTTACTTTCCGATTTTACACTTTAATAGTTTCACGTTATTTCGTTGTATTAAGGTTTTTTTTTAAATTATGACCGCGATAAGGCAATTGTTTTTAATAATAATAATAACAATAGTCTTCCAAAGAAAATTAATTGTACGTATCTCTTGGCGTCTACCGACTGAAATCGCAAACAGCTTAAAATATTTAGTCATACCTATTAGTTTTCGGTGCCTAAGTCTCTCAGTATAATAGCATTATCTTGTTTTAACCCTTTATAGGGCAGAAGCGAAATTAGTATGGCGTCTGTGACCACTCGACAAAGTTGACTTTAAGGCTCATATTTCATATAAACTTACATTGGTTATAGACCTTACTATTTAAATGAATAGTCCCTGAACGGGCACAAGCAACAAATGAAACCACCAAAGTGAAGTCAGTCACTTGTCTTTGGTAGCGTGCGACATCTTGGTGGTCACGTTTGTACCTTCTACCTCATTAGTGTTTACGACTTGTGTAAGTGACTGTGTCTCGTAATTTTTAAAAAAAATTAGTGGTAAAATGTGATATTTACTGGATGCACGGTAAGTAAATGAATAATTTAGTTATCTTCCTCCATTTTGGTACATAAATCTGAATGGCAACTTTTATCTATAAAGTACAATAACGATTTGAACTCAACAGGTAGTAAAAACCAATTTTTAGGTTAGAATTTGAACAAGTGCATATTTCAGATTCCTAATTGTTTATTTTACGTATTTGGGGCTATTGCAGTTAACTTTTGCAAAGAAGAATTATCACTTTATGCCAAAAAACAGTTAGTTTATTTAAATATTATTGCACAAAGATGTTATTAGGTGCCAAAGTGTAGGTATGGGGGCCGGTGAGGTTTATGCGAGAAGTACGTCCTAATTTAATCATTACAGTAATGAATTTTCTGTTTGTTTTAGATGTCTATACGAGTACTAGATTTAGAAAAAATGCCCTACGATCAGCTAGTCAGTTTGATCGAGGGCATAGATGACGACCAAGCTGAAAATTCAGATGTTGGGGGGGACTCAGACCCTGAGGATGATCTACCTCTGAATGCCATATCACGAAGATTAGTGGCTAGAGAAGACTTTCATCGCGATGCCATTGACTCACCTCCACATCATTCGCCAGCTCCAGTCATCAGTGATTAACCAATACCCATAACACCAGTTTCATCACAAGTTCCTAAAACTAAGACCGTTAGTTAGTACCAAGATTGTTGATTTGTGAAACTTTTTATTCATAAGACTATTTGATTTATAAGATAATTTGATTCATACGACCACAGTCCTTATTAATGTTATATATATAGGTAAGAAATAGATATTTTATGAAAAGTTTTTTGCAAATAGACAGTTGTAGTTTGTCATAAAGAGCTTTAGTTGTGATATCAGTATCAGTAAGATATTTTTTGTTAATTTGTGACACAAAGTAGTCACTACTTACACTTAAAATAATAACTTAAGTTTTTTTATTATTAAAATTCTAAAAACATTGTTTTTTTGAAGTAATAATCATTTCCTTGTGATTTGGTTTTATTTACAAAATGTTTCCCTAAACGGTCACGGTTTCAAATAAAACCACTATTTTTTTTCCTTAAATGGTCTTGGTTTCATATGCAACCACCCCATACAGGCAAACCCACATAAATCAACTAGTGAATATTACACTAATTCCAGTCCTTATGTACCCCTAAACCTATCCCGATACCAAAAATCCAAATACAACAAAAAAAAAAAAAAAACTGCCCTATAAAGGGTTAAAACAAAAACCCTGTGCCAGGGTGGCATTTCAGTGTACAATTAAAAAGATACGGAGCCACAAAATCCAAAAACTCGTAATGCTAATTTATTGCGTTAAAACAAAAAATAAAATAACGTCACAATAGTACCTTCATTCACTGACGTATCAAATCAGAAGGACATTAAGTATTAGGTACACTATAGCCAACATTGAGAAAAATCGCAAACTATGCAAAGCTTTTACAAAGCTTTTGATGATCCAATTGACATTCCTAGACTTTCCAGCTTCAAATTTATTGTAATAGCGCAACGGGAACTTTCAAATCAATCTTAAAGTTCCCAGAATATATAATAAGTTGATTTGACGCCATCAGAATACTGGGTTGGTTTGTAATTTATGCAAATTGACAGCTCTCTAGCGGAGGTGAGTAGGAATGGAAAATTATTTTCTTTAATATCCCTTAAGGAAATGGAATGAAGACCGTGGAACGTGAGGATCCATAATATTTTACGGGAGGGACGTATATTCTATTAATATATATTTGAGGTGGCGTTTGAATAACAACATCTTCATGTAATATCATGAAAGAGTGAAAGGATAAGAACAGTAGGGTGGAGCGTAGATGTATGGAGAAAAAAAAAGTTGTCTGATCGACCTGGAACATTTGTAGGGGCAAGTGCTGTACCTGTGGACGGTTTTACCTGTGGACACTACTCATACCAAGAAAACGAATAACCATAGACCAATAGCAATCACTTATTTGAAAAGCATTTTTTTCATATGGCAACACTAGCTAGTCGCCATCTTTAAGGATGGCAGAAACTGAGTGTTTTATGGCTGCCGAAAGTTTTTGTGACAAAAAGTAAGTTTTTTTCCTTCTTTTTAAGTATGTTTAATGCAAAATCTGCAAATGTTACGGGTGTCTTTGCAGTGGCATATTAATTTATGTGGTGTAAACGTTATTTCTACAAGATTTCGTTAGTCGTAGGTAGCATTAATAGTGACCGGTATGAATTCAAAATAAAAACCGCCGAAATTGTACCTGTGGACACCTCCGTAAATGTACCTGTGGACTGTCCATAGGTACAATTATACTGAATGTTCCTGTGGACAGTAAAATTAATATTTTTGTTTTATTTAGTGCCTCGTAGTAAAACTGGTAAAAAAGAGACAAGATATGCCTGGACATTCTGACTTCAGTAAGGAAAGCCAAAGAGACGTTTAAAATCCCGAATTCGATAATTATTAAATACAAAAAAATCATTACTGTCGACATATTGGTGAAGAAGGCTTAGAACTCCTCAAAAATGATATCAGGAGGATCTTTAGCAATACTGAGGAGCAACAGCTGTATGATTACTTAACATTATGTTGTTATTGATTGTTGATTATTTTTCATAAAGAAAATGAGGTTTTCCTTAAGAATGTAAAGTGTCAAACGATGATTATGCTAAATCTGCTGACTATGGAGGCTTTTTAAAGTCCCATAATTATACTTGAGATTCTGCTAAAAATAATACATTTCAAGAAGAAAAAAAAGTAATTATGATATGCAGAACAACTTATAATTACATGTTGATTAATTGTATGTTGTAATTACGTTATTTTAGAAGTTTATTCTGTTTCAAAGAATGTTGTTGATTATTGTCCATAGGTACGTTACCGTCCACAGGTACGTTGTTAGTGTCCATAGGTACAAAGAGGAGATGTACCTATGGACAAAATGAGTATTTTCTTATTTATTTTTTATCCGCCATCTCCGGATAGCTAGCGTAGAAAATATATGTGGACTTTAAAGATTGTTTAACTGTGATTAAAACAAAATAAATAATTTATTGGTAATACCCTTAGTTTTGGTCTAACAACTGATTAAAGGTCAAATTCTGGAAAGTGTCCACAGGTACAGCATTTGCCCCTAATATGTTGCCTTTAGATAAGATATTAATGAATATATACAACGTGTTCTTATACAATTGCTTTAACTTCGACATAGTGCTTGGAACATTAACGTAAACTCATCCCTTAAACCGTTTAATGATATTCGAAAAATATTTTTTTTTGGTATCCCATACAAAGTAATTAATTATTTAATTGGTGGCTATTGTAAAAGGTCCTTTTGAGTTAGGCAATAGTTAGAGTCAACTTGTTGTCATTTTAACGTCACTGATAAAACTTCATCGATGACAGAATTGAGAGCTCGTTAAAAACTTTAGCTAGGTGGAATGCGTGTGGATGGTCTTGGGTTCAAACCCCGGTAAAGAATTTTCTTTTTGTATTTATTTTTGTTCATTGGCAGTGAAAGTTAAATTTTTTGTGCTTATTTTTTATTTCAGAACAATTTTTGCGGTGTGTTTAATCCATTTTAATTTTAATTCACTTTATTTAAATTCTTTCGGGTTATGGTATAGTCACAAATGAAACTAATTAAGTTTAAGTATAAACATTTAATTACATAAACAATATTGGCCTAATAAAATAAAATGATCTCCTCATCAGTATTTAACACTCAATATTTTTTATTTAAACCAAAATAATAATTTACTACATCTTGTTTTCAAAGTGCCCGCCATTATTTTCTAAACAAATATTCAACCGAAATCGTATCTCGCGATTTAGTTTGACAGGAGTGGCACGCATGGCATCGGCTTCTTCCTGAATTCGTTGCAGTAGGTCTTTCCTCGAAGCCACAGGTTTGGAGTAGACTTTTCTTTTAAAGTACCCCAGACATTAAAGTCTAAGGGTGTTCGGTCCGGAGATCTGCATGGCGGGCCACGCAAGAGTTTGACTGCCGCGTGTCTAATCCAACGCCCAGCAAAGTGCACATCCAAATACTGTCTAAAACGGCCAGCAAAATGTGCGGGTGCTTCGTCATGCTGGATCCAGTGTGTCCGCAGTGTTTCCAATGGAATATCATCGAAATAATCCAAATTATGCAAGTTCTTATTGGGATATCGACGTCGGTACTCCCTTGCTGTTTCCGCCGCATATCCATTGCAGAAACCGTAAACAAAGTGCATATTGGCTTCTTCTTCGGCCGTATAATTTATCCGTGGCATCACAAAGCAAGTGAACACAATTATTTCATTAAAAATTAAGTAAATAACAACAATAATAAATTACTATTGTCAATTTGACGTGACACATGCGAGTCAAGTGAGAGCAAAATAAAAAAGAACTTATTGATTTAGACCTTGTCGTACATAAGGAACACTGAAAACTCTTTACATACGAACCAGCAGATAATAGTCTTTGGTTATAAGAAGATTTTACACTGGTTAAACTGAGATTAGTGATTAAATTTGAATATTAAATAATTTGAAAACGGTGCGAGTTAGGAACTTGGTTTCTTTGAGAAATTGACTCAATAAGACGTAAAGAATTACCCCTTAAAGTTAAAACAATTGAAAAAGTACACCCTGTATATTATATAATATGTTATTGATTTTAAATATGTTTCAGTCCTCTACTTGAGCTAGAAAATTATTTTTTTACTTTCTCATATTTTGGTAAAAAAAAACTTTTTTTTACGTAATTAGTATTAGATTTATAAAGAAGGGTTTCAACTTCAAATGTTTTGAGCTTATTTCATACTTACGGCAACTACTACGTGAACCTGTGACCCAAATTAAAATTTAGTATTTAAAAAAATGAAATATTTTGAATAATACAGTAGAGGGCTAAAAGTAGTATTGAATATTTTTATTATTATTTTTCTCGTACATCTGGCAGCCTAATTGCAACGTTTTAGAGACGTTCTGAGTTGAATTTCCAAAAAAAAAAAAATCGCTCCACCCTAATTAACAGTATCTTCTATGAATTTATGAAACATATAATGTTTCATTATTTTTAATGTTGGTACATCTCAACTTTTGTATCAATGGCTCAGTATATTTTAATTATATAAATAAGAAATCTACCTGAATCTGAATTCAGGATTCCAAATAAAATAGACATGGAGGTTGTTCGGACCTCGTTGCGTCGATGGGTGATTTAAAATTGAAGTTTAATTTTGAATACATAGATAAAATTGGTTTTACATGGACCTCTACGTTACGACGTCACAACAGGGTACATTGTGGTAAAATTCCACATGATAATTATCATATTATCGTGATTTTTACTTTGCGCGATGTCAAGAAGGGCTTCTCGCCGGGGTGCCTGGCTGTGAGTGCCCGTCCTAGGAGCGCGCACCAATTGCGTCACATTTTACACAAACGATCAATTAAATACAGTTCGCGTGTGGCTTTCGCAAAAACTCAAGGTTATCTTATGTAGGTACCTAGTATTTTTCTATTATTTGACAACATTGTGTTTCAGTCCTTATTTCCAAGGTCTCGATTAACTGCCTTTTTTAGGGTTCCGTACCCAAAGGGTAAAAATGGGACCCTATTACTAAGACTTCGCTGTCCGTCCGTCCGTCCGTCCGTCCGTCCGTCCGTCCGTCCGTCCGTCCGTCCGTCTGTCACCAGGCTGTATCTCAAGAACGGTGATAGCTAGACAGTTGAAATTTTCACAGAAGATGTATTTCTGTTGCCGCTATAACAACAAATACTAAAAATAAAATAAAATAAATATTTAAGGGGGGCTTCCATACAACAAACTTGTTATAGATTATGGTACGCAACCCTTCATGCGCGAGTCGGACTCGCACTTGCCCATTTTTTTATGTTATGATGTAAGTCTGTTGTTTACAATCTTTGTAAGCTTACAAACAGATGTTAATATTAAAAAATACGGACGGACTATTCAATACAGGGTATTTGGATAAAAGCTAAACTGCCCGGGAACACGGCAACACTGTAATGTCCGCGTGTCTTAAGAAAAAAGATTGTCCCCGATTTTACTTTCGCAAACATAATCTTGATATTTTTCATAACATTGTCCTAGTTATGGCTACTTTAGCGATGATTTCTCTTAATCTTTCAATTGTTACTTTCAAATTTAATACTGCCACTTACAAGCGGCTCGAATATCAAGTAACAATCGAAATATTATATCAGCCATATAACAACCAATCTATTGTATTCAGTCTGCATTCAGTAGTTTCAATAAATGGGCGTTTTCCAAAAAGAGTATATTTTTTAGTTTTTTTGACTCATTTTACATAACGTTAGTACATGCAAAAAGGTGTCAAAATGTTGCATGAAAAAATATTATTCCAATGAGCCACGTTCATAAAAATGAAAAAACATTAATACAAAAACGCTATTAATTACAAAATTTAGGGACACTTTCTTCTTGTACGAGATTTAAATTTATGTTGGATAAACGCTCAAATACCTAAAAATATTTATTATTTTTAACTATCCTACAGAATAAAATTTATTATTTCGTCATGATTAGACCTGAATAGTATTTTATTCCGTCGTTTCAGTAAATAACACTTCTTTTTCATTTCTTTTTATTTTCACGGCTGAATCTTTATCTCCGTAATGGAAAGTACCTAAAGTCTGAGATCGCATCAATCTCTCACAATCGCGACACAGTTCCTTTGATAAGATAAACAAGCTGTGATCATATTTCATCCTTTGGTTATTTTTCTTGAAGATTGAGAAAAATATAACATTTTTGGTGCGATAATTTAGGGTTCGGACCAAAAAGTTGGAGGAAATAACAGCGATTGGAATAAGTTCCGTTGTGCGACAAAAATTAACGATACAATAAGGAACCTTAAAATAGAACCTTAAGGTACGTTATTGGAAGGTTAACTGTCATCGCACTACGGAGACTTTGATACCAATATTAATTGAGTGAGTTAAGGTGGTAAGCTTTTTGGCCTTCACCCTTGTTTTTTTTTTGGTGGAATTTTGGAGCCGGTAAAACCCAAAGTTGTTACTGTCCAATATAGGTATTATCACGGAATAAAACAGTACCTAGAGAATGCTTTTTCTTTTGATTTTCACAAAAGCCGCCTTAGAAATAAGCATACGCTGTCACGCAGTAAGTATTTAATTTATTGTTTACTAAGAGGTGCCCGCAACGTCGTTCGCGTATTTTTTTCTTAATATCATAGACATCTTTTGATGTTCCCTGTGCCTATATCGGTTAAAATGTACCCAGCAGTTTTGACAATGGAAATTATGACCAACAGATGGCGCCAGGCTGGCATGGGGCCGTGCTTCCATACAAAACAAAAGACGATCCTGAATCACGTTACTTATTAAGATGTTTCCTTTAACCATCCACTTTCTCTCCATAGAATTCAGATTTTCGATACAAATCTAGAATTTTAGGATAGTATAGATGTAAAATGCAGCGCTATTGACGTGCCCAAACATAAACAGGTGCGTATAGTCAGCCACTTTAGGTATAATTATAAATCAGTTAATGAGAGAAATAAAAAAAACAGGGCGCGCTTTTGATAGTGCTAGATTAGTCCAGTTTTTCCCTTGCGGGTAAATTGCCCCCATTGGCCTTAAAGCATAAAGAAAATAAAAATGTTCGAATAATTTTATTAGCAAATATGAACGTACCTACCGTTTTTATATGAGCTTAAAAAGTGAATTCTTAACCAATTTCAACATATATTTAAAACCGCGGGGACATGGGACGGTTTCACGGTATGCGATTGATGTAGCAATGTAGTGACTTTGATAAGAGTACTGATGCAGAAAAACAGGGGCGCGGGTTTTAGTCCCGCTTACATATTGCAGTGTATCGCATCAAATTTCTCGTTGGCGACTGAATGAAAAGATAAAAAGGTGTATTTTCAATGGCCTAAAAACTGAAAGATCCCACTTATATTGTAGCGGAACTAATTCAGTTCCTTGGAAGTGTGCTCAAGTGGCTTAAAATCAAAAATCCTCGCTACAAGGACACTCGGAGCCATTGAGAAGCGACAGTGATCGAGAGCTTGATGAATCGCCTGAGCACGACGACAAAAATGACGGGGTTCCCAAAGTGTGCGCCGCGGCGCTAGTGATGTGCGAGGATGCTGAGCGAGGATAAGTAAATGAAGTTATTACATCGGTTCTTATACAAACACATCCATTGGTGCGTACCCGCACGAGGATGCGTATCCTCGCACAACTCTGGTGGAAACGCAGCCTTAATAGGAGCAAGCGGCGAGCGGCCCTAAGTGGGAGCGAAAGGTCCGATCGCTGTGTTTCGCTCACTCGTGTGACCACCGCTCATCGCTGTAGCTTGCCGCCAAAGTCGTAGCCAGCCCGTTACGCAATAGATATAATGATATGAATGTACTGTGTACCTGTACTTGCGCACACCTATACGAGGCAAAAAGTAACGGGTTTTATATTTGACCGAGCGAGCAAAGCGTCTCCGTTTTAGCTTTGCCTAAAATTATTTCGTGTGACATGTTCGTTATTATCGTGACGTGTAATATGTTCGTTTGTCCGGATTTCCAGCTGTTCTCGCTTAGATTACGCATTTCTGAACCGATACTCGTGAAATTTTGTGAGTAGGTTCGTTAGTTATATAATTGTTTTTGTCGATTCATTTTTATATTTTTTTTAAATGGCTGAGTGATCTATTACTATTCTTTGTCGCGTGATAAAATGCAACAAATGCAATTAAATATTTTTTATATTTTTTACTAATATTAGTAATGTCAACTTGCGTTAAGCAAATGTGTATAATGAAGCGTTTTTTTTTTAAATTGAATGACTCGATTCGGCCTGTTGTAGGCTCGTCAGGGCGCCATTAGGAATTCGTTTTTACTCTTCTCCGAAAACGTAACTTAGGATTTTCTGTAATTATAAAATACCGCCTTCCACGAGAGTGCCGGAAAAAATCTTAACCTGTTAGTGCGCCGCCAACTGCAAAAGTTTGGGAACCGCTGCCGTAATCAGTAAGGCGGTTGGTATTACAACTGCTTTTCATTCTCGTTCAGCAAACTCCAAATATTGCAAAAAATATTGCAAAATGACAGGTGGAAAAGTAAATGGAAACGGTTGTATTTAATTATAGTTTAGTACTAACTTAACTTTAGTTCTAATCTTAGTTCTCAACTTGATGATTCCTTTTAAGGGTTCTGATACGTATGTTAGTAAATCACAACGCTTAAAATATCCCCTTGTTTTATGCCTATCCGATTGTCTATCAGTTGGTCTATGAAGCAGATAAAAGGGTTTTTTTTTTTCAGGATCACTAAAAACTAATGTAACAATACATATAATATAACAATGGCTAGGTGCGATGTAATTAACCAAATCGCAAACTCGAAATTTCGATATCTATACATACGAGTAGAATGAACAAAATTCCATCCAAAATCTCTTTTGCAAACCCTCCCATTTTCAACCAGCTTCAAAATAGCCCGGTTCACCAGTCAAACCTAGTTTAAAAACCTCACGAATGATCCCATTTTAAATGAGAATTGAGATGTGATGTAAGGTACCAGAAAAAAACATGACGAATCATGTTGATGTTTTTCATAAAATTCATGCACTTGCTAGAATGCTTTTTCGTTCTGTTTTTTTAAGCTTTTGTGTTTTAATCCCATATATTTGTTATTTTTTATGTTTTATTGTCAAAAATAAAATTGTTATTATTTTTAAATAACAAATTTATGGGTATATATATATATTTTTAAATGATAATGGCAATAATATTTTAGTAAAACTAGTTCCAATTGCAGAGCTCTCTCAACTCCCAGTAGGTACAACAGTTAATATTCCTTGAAGTTATGGACGCTGTGCCACGAAACAACAAAGCTCTTTAAGTTGGTGAAGATTTAATCCACTTAGCAGCAACTGGGAGCAGTTACGACCGTAACTTAATATAATAATGAGCTTTGTCTCTGTGTATTGACTGGAAATAATTGTACTGTAACTGTTTTCAAGTCTGTTTTTTTCTTATTGAGATTTGATTCGAGTAATCTCTATTTTGGTAGGCGTAAAATTCTGAATATCTGTAGGAATGGAACGTAAGGTGATCGGGTGAAATGGAACGCAAGTGTGAGTAAAGGACAGAGAGAGGTGCGAGAGGGACGAGGAGAACGGTTTGAACGGCGTACGACGACTGCACGAAGCTATTTTGAAAAAAATGTTTAATTAGTTTTTTGGTGTTAAATAATAAACCAAGTGTTTGAAACTAAGTGTTTCATTGGGGCAAGAAGTAGTCCATCATATCGCTACACTATAAATGAAAAGGTAGCAATAATTCTAGGTTTACCATATTTGCAAGTGCCATTCAATCCAGCTTCAATAGCAAAAGGTTTTGTCAAAAAAGTTCAAATGCCCAGAGCAGAGCCCAAACACGATGGACGATCTTGTGTTGTTTAGGAGTTTCTACGGCTACCTTCCGCCTTCATCATCAGATCAGCTCCGACCTGAACTAGAGGTACAATGAGCTGCAGAATTGCATGGCCCGTTTATCAATGAATTCATTCATAAATGGGCCATGCATTTCTGCAACTCATAGTACATACACACGCAAAGTTTGACTTAACTTTTAGTAACAAACAAAGAAACAAACAAACTTAGTTATAAATGAAGCCAATAAAAGCGTGTTAAAAATTAAACTTTTCCGATACATTTGCAGTTGGGTGATTCTACAGGCGTTTCAAGCTGTAGTCGTTGCAGGCTGTCAAAAATATTGAAAGTATGAGCTGCAAGTTTTCATACAATGATATACTGTAATCGTACTTCTTACCGTAATTGATCTAATTTAAAGCATCTGAATGAATGAATGAATGAAAATTTATTCGTTAACATATGTACACAAAATGGACAACAAATATTAAAAATAAAATATAACAAAATAAAATCATTGTTGCGTATGCCACGAAAAGGTCGCACCTCAGCATAAATGCTGGCCCGGGAACCAGCGCTGGTCTTCCGGTGAAACCTATCGGTGACGCCACGGTGAACCGCACACACACGACGGCACACTTAGTCTGAACGCAGCGTAAGCGCTTTCAACGCCAAGACAATGACATTGACAAGCGATAGAGCTGTCAAGCTGTCTTCTAATGGCACATTGCTTTTTGGACTTCCGGTTTGTGACTTAAGATGGCCGCATGCGTTTAAGTTGCGTTGTTCATTATTTATTCATTTTTGTTGTTCAATGTGTAGTATTGATAGCGTATTGTGCAGTGATCTAACGTATGAGTGAATAGCTAATGAAGAATTCAACTTGAAGCGTTCATAGCCCTTCCAGCTGGGTCAAGGCCCGATAGTCCGCGTGGTTTTTTGTAAATCGCTATCACTTTACAAAAAGCAAAACCTCACCGAACAACGGCATGCTCTACGAGCAAACTTGAAATTGGCGAAATCATCATTAACCTGATGGAAGCCATATTTTAAAATTAGATTAGATTAGGCACATTGCTTTGCTGATTTATGACAGCGGACTGACGGCGGTGGAAACGCCTGTAGAATTACCAGTTAAGATTTGAAAGGTATAATTTAAAGCAAATAAGTTTTACCCCATTTTAACTTTCCATTATTCCAAATGATTAGCCTAAACCCAACTTCACCTGGGATTTGCTCGAGACATTCTTTAATTAGGCTGATAAGGAGTTTCCGAGGTAACTAGACACGGCGAAACCGACTTAGCTAACTACTTTAGCTAGGGATGTACCTACACGTAACCATATTTAGGATTCGTTCTGGTTACGGTTCCAGTTTCGTATCTAGTTCTTTATCAATAGGGTTGTAATAAATTTACCATGTTGTATCTGTGTAAGTGTGTGTTTGTCTGTGGCGTCGTACCTCCCAAACGGATGGTCCGATTTGAATTGGTATACGGTTTTTTTTATCGAAAGCCTTGTCTGTCGAAATGGTTTTTAGCTTCTGGTTCCGTAGGTATTCGAAATACGAAGCAAACCTATGAAGTCCAAATTGCTCGTCTTAACGAGCAATTGATGGTTTTGCAATAAAGTACAGTAGAAACGACAATATATAGGTAACTTATCTCGGAAATTTTGGGCTGATTTTGAAGATCGCTTTTTTCTGCTTTTTATTTGGTATTTAAGATACTCTATCTTATGTATCACTAAAAAGCTAAAACATAGGAACGAACCTACTCGTAGTACCGAACCAATATTTAAAGCATTATCATACAACTCCAAAAAATTAAGGAGATTTACCTTTCATCACGAGTTTATCAACATGAGCTGATAGATGACTATCAGATGCAAACATTTGAATAGCTTTAGATACAACATACAACATGCCTTTTTTGCCCTGGGACTCTATCATCAGAACCTAAGTGGTGGAAAATATGTCAACAAAACGGAGAAATCAGATAACACAAATCACAAATGTAGAACCTCCTCCATGAATGAATGAATGAATTGATTTATTTATTTAAACCTTATTTCTCTCTAAAGTCTGTTCAAAAGTGATTATTACCAATTTATTCGACGTAAGATACCAAATTAACTTTATAACAAGGTACAACAGGGTACAACCCTTAACAAGAAGAAGATGGACATCTTAACTTAACCTTTTTGACCTCTAGCTTTGTGGCTTATACATTATACCAGATAGAAGCTATTTTGGACGAAACTTTGGACTTTAATTCGACTGTACTTTGGAACCGGTTTTGACAAAAATGGATTCCTTACATTCGTGAAATGTAAAAAAATGAGCTTTGGTCCGTGGCAGGCTATTAGGTTACGACTTCGGAATAATAGCAAATGTCTTGAAAACTCCACATTATGTAGTTTAATGCAAATATGAGTAGCCAGCATTATCTTAGGTCTTAGGTGTAATAATGCTTTGTTTATATTACAATGTACCTTTTTTACTCCTGTAGGTCCTTTTGTCTGCCATTTATATAGTTGCCGACTAATTTGACAGTAATAGTATTTTATTTAAGCAATAGTTGTATAAGAGAGGTAAAAAAAATTTGAGGCATGGTTTACCGTAAAGAAAGTTGCCATTAGAATATTATGTTGACTTAGTTATTAACAATGATGCATACAATACTTTATCTACATACGTATACTTACAAACATACATAAAATAAAATAAGGATGGTTATAGAATCGACTCGACTAAGCCAACCCGACTAACATAACGTGAAAAAGGGGAAGAGAGAGTTTTTTCTTAGACGACAAGGCGCGGGCGGCTTGTAAAAAAGTGTGGCTAATAAAAAATACTTATAATTCAAATTCGGCTATATGTACAATTGTACAATGTAGTTACATACTTATATCCTGTTATGCAAATACATTGCCAAGTCTTCTTGGGTCGTTCTCAAAATATTTGCACCGCTGCGTCAATTTTGCACTTTTTTTAAAAGTTGCGATTTCTTCTTTTATTTTTCATAGGATCGCTAGAAATATATTCAGACAATTGATATCACGTTGAGGGAAGTAGTTTAATTGAATATCTTAGAAGATATAGGTGTTTGAAATTTTAGGTCGACAGGTGAAAGACATCGATGTCAGGTAAACGACATTTGTTACCAAGTTATCGACAATGGGTGCAGGTTTGCGACAAATATGTTCCAACTTAACTGAATTTGTTGGCAGGTTAACGACAACGGTTGCAGGTAAGTGACATTTTAAATTTTTTGTTTTTTTTTTCTTTTTTTTTTGTTATGTTAGTAATTTGCATAAAGAAAACAAGCATTTAATTCTTATCTCATAGGACATTTCTCAGGAGGTTTTTTGAAGCCCGTACAATCCACAAAGGTGATAACGGCAAAAAGATGCAAAACTGAAGCGTGATTTTATAAATTTCTTATGAAGGTTCAACAGCGAATCTGTTGTGCTGCCTCTTTTGACATATTCTTTCTTACCCACTGAGTTATCTACTGCTGTTTTCGTCATCTTCGAGGAATTCCTTCACATCTGATTACCAGAAAGCCTTCGGCTGCTTTAGGTGGGATAAGCTATGGGAGGTATTGTCTGAAGCTGCCAGCACATCTGGTAACACTTTATAAAGCCTTTACGAGTCTGGATACTGAATGGTGACGGTAGGAGATGTCACATACAAGAACTTAAAGTTCCGGAAAGGAGTACGACAGGGATGCATTAATATCCCCAATACTATTTAACAGATATGGATGGAGTTCTTGAAGGTACGTGGTAGACATCGCCTATTTAGCATCGCCCGAAGCAGAAGTGGCCCAACTTTTGGAAAGACTCAAAACAACCAGCCTCAGAATGTGAATGTGAGGCACATGCAAACCAGAGATTCGCAGACGAATCGGAATGGCTAAAACAGCGATGACCCAACTCGGCAAAATATGGAAAGATAGAAATATCCCTAACCGGACTAACATGCACCTCGTCTGTGCACTTGTCTTCTCCATTTTTATTTATGGGGCAGAGACCTGGACGCTCAAAGCCGCTGACAGGCAGAGGATTGATGCTTTCGAAATCTGGTGCGGTCGACGCCTGCTAAGGATTCCTAAGACAGCTTAAAAGTAAGATGGAATACTCAAACTAAGCTATTTCGGTAATATAAATGTTTTTATAACAACAAACATGAGTTGAGACACGGCGAGTGATCGTTAAAACCTGGTTTTTAAATAATTTTGTATAAGTGTTTAAATAATTGTCGTTCGCCTGCCGTATATGTCGTTCACCTGTTTTTTTATAGACAAGTGAACGACATACAGGTGATGGACAAAATGACAGTTATTTCATCAAAACAAATAAAGTATTTCGTTGATGAACTGCATATTTATACACATAAGAGTAGACCATACTTTACGCGTTATAAATTAAAATGAATGCAATAGTACACACGTCAACCAAAATATGGAAGGCAGAATATAGACTACATACCCATTACAAACTCCCGCTCGCGTAAGCGTATGTATCATATTTTTTAAGTACAGCACACTGACGACGTGTCACTTGGGACAGTGTTAGGTGGCAACTGGAGGTCTCGATTTATGCGGGGTGAGGCAGGGGAAACGAAATAGTAGTCACACAATTGTAATGTTTGTCTCATGACAAGTGAACGACAAAAAATGGCGTGGACAAACTTAAATTGTAAATAATTCGCAACATAAGCATAGTATTATTATTCGATATGGTAGTATTCAATCTTCATCATATATGAAAATAAAATGGAGTACTGAACTTAAGCTAAGTCGGTAAAGTATATGTTTTTATTACAACGAAACATGAGTACCTCGCGTTGGGACACGGCAAGTGACCGACAAAACCTAGTTTTAAATAGTTTTTTTGCCTATTAATATACTTTAGTTTTAATTAAAAGCATTTGGCCTCTATGTAAAAAGTGTCTATAGATATGTGTTGATAATTGAATATTTAAAATAATGCGGTGTAAAAAACTTCTTCTAAGACAAACCTGTTGACAGGTGGCGGTGCAAATTTTTTGAGAACGACCCTCTTAACAGGCCGTAATTAAGTCAGCCTAACTTACCGCGATTAGGCTACAGGCTACTTTTTACCCGACTTGGTGAAATAAAAAAGGGGATTATGGTTTTTTCTTCTCTGATAGAAGTTGCGAGCATTTTACTGAATAATACACATGAAATTGAATTTGTACGTAAGAGTATACATTGTGCACCTATGCAAATACATGGCCAAGTCTCCTCAACTGGTTATAATTGAGTCAGCCAAATTTCCCGCGATTGGGTTCCTATAACCATCCTTGGTTGCCTAAAGGATACTTTTAATCCGGCCAAATGAAATAGAAAAGAGGCTTTTTCTTCCCTGGCTATGAAATTGTGGGCTTTCTAGTTGATGATAAAAATTAAAAATTCGCGAATAAACACAATATATTTCGTCTATACAAATACATGATTTTTCAACTTCAACTGGTCGTAATTGAGTCAGCCAAACTTCCCGATTGGGTTCCTGTTGGGTTGAAATTGAAAACGTAATTGTCTTTGTTTTATTTGTTTATTAATTACTTTGCCTTTAATTTCCGCTTCGTATTTATTGACGTGAAACATCAAAGTTGATGTAGGCATTAATTTTGCTGAGTTAATTACTTACGTCAATGTGGATATTTCATTTCTAATTTTCGTTGTAATTAATAATTGGGCAGTGGAGTTATTAGGGATTGGTCAATTTAAATTACAACATTACTAGCAATAATAAGGACAATATAAAAAATATTATTTTGTTGATATGATAAACTTGTAGTTACTTACTTGCAAATTTAACTAACGTAACGTACAACTGGATTAAAACTATCATTATACCAAGCGATGAAAGCCCAACTATGTATAGTCCGAGAGCTCTCAGATTGAGATTCGAGTTTGGGTGAAAACTGGGAGATTCTTATCTAGATCACGTAAGTACGAGCGAGATAGGTATAAAACTCGAATCACCTACTGTCAGCTCATGCACTGTACCCGGTACAGTGATACTCCATGTGAGAAAAAGTAAATTAAATGTTTTTCGGTTTTCCGTGACCTTTCAAATCGCAAAACAACTTCAATTTTACAGTTTTATAATACGTATATTAGGTATCATAATGGACCCGTGCTGAATCAAAAGTTCATAGAATTCATGCTATGCAGTTCGTGTTTTTGATCACTGAAGCGTGATGACCAATAAGGTGCGCTGTAGAGCGCCCGCCAAGTCACAGCCGTAATGGCTAGTCCCTTGTCGGCAACGAAAGCAATTTAAAACGGGCTTCAATTCGACGTGTAACACTGATATATATCCAAAATCTTGCCCTTATTTTTATACTAACATTTTTAATGATTTTGCCGTTTGAGATTTATGTAGCCTTTTTTGCTAGCTTGCGTTCAAAATGGCCAGTCGTGTCACTAATATACAAATGACAAACAAGACAACATAAATTGAAATTTCACAATATCATCTTCTTTGAAATGTCAACTTGATAACGTCACTCATTACAGCACGAAAAGCAAAATTAATCGTTCCCGAGGTAAAGTTGATTATATTGCTAAATTGCAGCAGCTTATCTAGCTTATCTCTTATAGTTTTAATTTTCTCCCTACTGACCCATTGGATTGATCACCCTGTATATTACTGCAATCTGAACAATGGTGCACATAGTTCAACTATAGTATGCAGTTTGCGTCTTTGATCGCTGGAAGCGTTCTGACCAATAAGGTGCTCTATAGAGCGCCCGCCGAGTCACAGCCGTAATGACGGTCTAGTAGGGTTATAATATTGTAGATAACGAATTTCTTAATCTGAATTATCTCTTATTTTTATGCTAACATTTTTATCGATTTTTTTTTGTGTTTGAAATTGACATGCCGTTTTTGCTAATTTGCGTTCAAAATCGCCATTTTGTCATTGCCATTTTGACTCGCCAGTCATGTTACTAAAATACAAATGACAGTATTATCTCCTATGAAATGACGAAAAGCAAAATTCATCATTCCAATATAAAGTTGATTATATTGCTAATAAATTGCTACTACCCTATCATATATTACCGCAAGCTGAACATAGTTCACATCGTTCAAGCTATGCAGTTTGCGTCTTTGATCGCTGAAGCGTTATGACCAATAAGGAGCGTTATATAGCACCAGCCAAGTCACAGCTGTAATAGCGGTCTCGTCGGGTTACAATAGATAACTAGTACGGGAAGTAGTGTCGCCCAATGTATGGAAGGTGCAAATTTTGGTATCGGATGAATTCACTTGGCGCAGATGTAATATGACGTAAAACTAAGCTAATTTAGCCCGGTAGCCATCCACCACCCCCTGGCGGGTACGAAGAGGGGGGGCAGTAAAAATTACACGCCGTCGCGCTTCAGAAAAAATAACATATATTAGCTTCTATTTTCCCAATACCTTGGGTAAGGTGTAATTTTCTGATAAATCGGGCATGAGAAATTCATTTTTGAGACATTTAATGTATAGTTTAATAGACAATAACAAAAAAAGAACCGACTTCAGTAAAACTAAAAAGCCAAAAAAAATAACCCGTTCAAGTACAGATTACATTTGACTCACCCTTCGAAGTCGGTGCCAAACCTCGCGTAAACTAAAATATATAAATATAAGAACTGAGTGGTTTGGGATCGACTTCGAAGGGTGAGTCAAATGTAATCTGTACTTGAACGGGTTATTTTTTTTGGCTTTTTAGTTTTACTGAAGTCGGTTCTTTTTTTTGTTAAAAAAAAAAAATATTTTGCTTTTTAGTGATTCATATAAAAGTTCTAGTGGCCATCTGTGGTGTTCATCATCAGTTTCCTTACACCAAATCCTATTTACTGAATGTAAATTCTTGACTTTATCAATAAATTACCGAAAGCGCCTTACATGTCCCTATAACATTTGAAGAGTTCCCTCGATTTCTCCAAGATTCCATCATCAGATCCCGACTTTGTGCCAACGGGACCAACTCGGAGTTATAATAAACCCTTTCCATTAAAAAAAAAATTAAATCGGTTCACGGTTCTCGGAGATATCGAGTAACATACAAAAAAAAAATTAGTTCGAATTGAGTACCTCCTCCTTTTTCGAAGTCAGTTAAAAAAGGAAAATATTGACGAACATATCAAAATCGGTTTGCTATTTTTTTATTCAACTATCAGTAGCTTAGTAAATCCTAAATTTCAAGCATAAACAAAAATATCGCCTTAAATAATATTTATCAAGCTTTTAAAAAATATATAAAGAAGAGAATCCCGTAGTTAGTCCTATACTTATAAAAATTTGATCCCTATAAAAAATAGAAACCAATGAAGTTCTAAAAAAAAATTACATCATGTCTATTCGAACAAGGTGGACTGATGACCTGGTGAAGGTCGCTGGAGGCCGCGCTGAATGCGGGCGGCGCAGGACCGGTCAAGGGACCTCTGGGGAAGGCCTATGTCCAGCATTGGACGTCTTTTGGCTGATGACGATGATGATGATGATATCTATTCGAACCTAGCTTCATTATGTCCGACCAAGCGTCTTCCTACAATGTGTAAGTGAACACACTGCAAGAAAATCAACCATATACGAGTATAGGTATAGTAGACAATAGGTATATAGGTATAGTAGACGTAGGTATGTATGTAAATTTAGTTGCAATATTGGTCCAGACTTTAATTCCAAAGGTCCTAATATAAATAAATATTGGTAGTATGTTGTACCCTAATATTACGCGATTGAACCCAGGCTGTTGCTATTGCCTAGATTCTCCTACCTAAAAGTAATATAAATAATATTTAGTAGATTTTGTATGTCTAAGTAACAATAAAATTACGCAAACTACTTATAAAAACATTAGCTGCTGATTAATAACATACTAGGTGACATACCATACCAAAACACTAACAGTAGAATATGCAAGAAAGAGTAGGTATATAACTACTTTTTGCTGTCCATCTGTCAAGACCTTTTCTCGGGTACACGTGGAAGTAACAAGCTGAAATTACTATCAAATACTCAGGTCTACTGCCCCTTGGAGATGTGAAAAAAATCAAACTGTTAAGTATATGTTGACGCTGGCATGGGAATCAAAGCCTAGGGTGACCTGTAGGGTTGACCTGAAATCATGAAATTTGACAAGAAGCATCAGTATGTAACACAAGTAAATAAAAAGGTCCGATAGCCGTAAATTTGGAATTATATTACAATAAATATATCTTTATGTAATTCCTAACTTATTTGTAGTTCGTAAACAACAGTTTTCCAGCGGAAGTTTAACATTGTTGCTCAGTACCATTTTATTTTTTAGTTAGAGCAATATCCATATTCAGTGCTTTCGTAGTTTGTGCTCCTCGGTGTGCTAGTCCGTTTTTACTTTTTTTTCATTTCGTTTAGGCATTGATTATCTTTCGGTCAGAATATCTTTGCGTGATTATGCCATCACGCAAAAATGGTTAATCGACTTTTGACAAATTTTAAAGAAAACCTACGAGTACTTTTAGTATTTTTTTTAAATAAAAATGGTGGGACGCGGACGAAGTTCTGGTCATCTTCTAGTGAAAAAAATTATACACAAAAGCTCCATTTGGAATCTTTCCAGGAGCAAGGTAATGGAGGCGGTTCTACAACAGCGTAACTACATACAAATTTAAATGACGCATAAGCCTTTTTACTAGCAAAGCTGCGTACTCATAGCTCAAGAATCTTATCACAAGGTTAGCAAGATAAGAGGCTTAAATAATTAACGAGTTTATTTGAATTCCATTGAAGCGGGGCAATTAAAATTAGAATTTCAAGCTTGCAAAGTACTTGATCAAATAGTTTTAAAAGTTAACTAAGAGTTTTAATTAAGTAACTTTAAATATAATAATAATTAGCTGTACTGTAAAATAAACGTAAAGACAAAGAAATATCTATAGAAAGAGTCTGCTCAGTCATTTTACAAAAATCATCAATAAAACATTCTATAGCAACGGACAGAGATATAGCAGCGCAGAGATACGTATAGATATAGTAGAGTTAGCAGCAGAAGTTGTTTCGCACACCAGGTGCTCAAAATGATATACCTACATACGGACTCTATGATTATCAAGAGAATAAAGGTTGTATCTAGTCATGTGAGTGTGTTCTTCTGCTACTTCAACTGCTGTCGTCGGCTTCGCACTTCTGCTGTCGAAATTTGAAGCTCTCCGATTTTATTAAAATACTCAAACGGGTTTACTCACGTCGTAGAAGTCGATTTTACCCGAAGCGGAATGAGCTCACTATTGTACCTAATAACGGCGTACACGCAAATTAATAAAATAGGAAAGTAATTGTCCGCAATAGTCGCTGATTTTTACCACGTAGTATCGTAGTACCATTTTCACCCCCTTTTTAGGGTTCCGTAGTCAACTAGGAACCCTTATAGTTTCGCCATGTCCGTCTGTCCGTCCGTCCGTCCGTCCGTCCGTCCGCGGCTTAGCTCCGTGATCATTAGTACTAGAAAGCTGAAATTTGGTATGAGTATGTATATGTATAACGCCGACAGAACGGTAAAATAAAAATATTTTTTTTTTCGGGTACCTACCTCTCGAACACCTAAAGTGGGGGTGTTTTTTTTTTTCTTTTCAACACTAGTGTGTGGGGTGTCGTTGAATAGGTCTTGTAAAAATAATAGGGGTCTTTAAACATTATTTTTGATAAAGTCAGCAGTTTTGTAAATATTCGCTCCGAAAACAACAAAAATAGTTTCTCCCCATGGTTCATAACCAATGAACAGTTACACCACGACCTAAAAAATTGCACTGTAAAAGAAGAGATTAACAACTCCATGAAATCTTATAAGCAAAGGCTTAACAATCACCCGAACATACTTGCTACGCAGCTGATGCAAGAAGAAACGAAATTCACTCGCCTAAAAAGAAAAGCCCCTAGAGACTTACTGTAAATATACATATAGAGCCGTTGTCACTGGATAACGTGCTCTTCAAGTCAAAGCAGTAACTACTTAACCAATTGCTGAAAGTCCTAGAGGGACAGTATTGCAATACAAAAGGAAAAAAAAAAATGTTCTACAAAAATTTTGACTGAGTTACGAAAAATGTGTGGAATTGTTTTCAATATAAAATAAATAAATATTGAAAAGTAAATAGATCGACAGCAAAATAAAATTTGGCCCATGGGTCAATTTCTGTAATACATTTTGTGTAATTCAATAGGCTAGTTGACTCATGTCAAATTGTAATAAACTAATGTTTATTCCGTATAGTATTTAGCAAAGGAAAACTAAATATATATTTTTCAATTCATAAAAGTGAAAGATGGCTGAAAAAATTGAATTTGAAAATATGGTTTTTAATCTGTATATTGAATTGCTTAAAACGCTGTCCGCCATTTTCGCTTATGATAGTGACGTCATCGGTCATGTAAACAAAACTGAAAGTCTACTTTAACGACTTCGAATAGTGCCGTCCCTCTCGATCTCCTGTCAAAGTATATTGGAGTGAGCGGAATGGCACTATACGACGGTCGAATTTCGAATATTTACAGGTAATTCTACGTCACGCCACAGATTAGCGAAAGGGAAAATTGGCGGACGGCATTTTTGACTGTTTATGAAATTTCTAATTTTCAATTGATTAACTTTAGCTTTATAGCTTTCAGAAAAATACAAACTTTTTTTTAGAGCTAGTAAGATCATTATTAACCATTTCAAATATATTTCAAAACTGGGTCAACTAGCCTATTGAGCAAAATTTGTAGGACATATCGTGAAATTACCTTGGTCAGAAGAAGCCACTTTACCAACTCACCAAATTTTATTGAAAACTGAGAAAAAAAAGAAATCGAGAACAAAATAAAAATTAGCCCACCTGATGTTTGTCAGAAAAAAAGTAGTTTATAATAATATAAATGTGTAAATCCCAATCCAGGGTATCAGCTACCTCCATTCCAATTTTTGTCAAAATTAGTCCAGCTATTTTTATCAAAATCGGTCAAGATATTAGATATCAGGTACTAAACGTCAAATGGAGGCCCAGAAACAAATGACAAAATACAATGAGTGGGAAAGATCAAAAGATCCAAAACGCGCCATATACCGTAGCTACCGGTGTTTGGTTTCCGCGCTCTTATCAGTTGCACAACGCCTGTTGACATTAGCGCGGTTACCTGCGCTTGCGCAACCGTACCGTACTCTGGACGTTACTGCAGTTCCATTGTTGCGTAACTTTTATCGAATTTTGGCATTACAACATCTTGATTAGTTCCGCAAGAACTGCCTGCGCACTATCGATCTATAGGAGACTAACAACTGCAGCACAGAATTTAATACTACAAAAGATTCACACAAGCCTCACGATATTTATTAGTTGTTTGTATAAAATATGACGCAACAGGTTATGGGGAATATCATCGCGATCGCGTAAGACCCGGGCGCTCCGACTGACAATGAACGCACACCGATTTTTAACGAACATAGGTTGAAGGTGGAGTCGAGCAATCAGGTAAACCAGCTGATGCGTAGGCTACTAACGCAGATCGCAATTTGTAGTGAGCCCGTTTTGCCCCAATGAACACTATAAAAGCCCTTAAACGTACTTACTACCGGTCTCTGAAGTGCAGATTCAGAAGAAACTAAACAGCCAGCTATCAGAAGAGAAGATAAACTAAACTGATAAACTGAATTCGGATGGTACATCACGTGTTCTATTCTAGTAGGAAGTTATCCTATGTTACGGCTTTATTAAGATTAATCTATCTTAGGAGATAACCGTTCTCATTATATCTTTGTACTTAACTATCTTCGAGTTATTTCACCGAACGCCTTACCCTGTTTACCCACCAACCAATATACCCTAAAATTAATGATGATTTTATTGATGTAAATCCTACTGCAGCTAACAGTATCGTAAAGTATTTATAAATGCAGAAACATTAAAGTTGTTAAATATTTAACCATGTGCCAGTAAACTCTGTCCGTCTGTCAATGTCAGCCCTCCTCAAATTGGAATAGTTCGGGATAGTTTATCCGGGTCCAGACAGCTTTCAATGGTTGGTGCTCCATTTGTTTGGGTTCGACATTTTGTTAATTACACATTTCTTTACAGACGCGTTTGTACATTGTCAAAGGTTTCACAATTCACCCGGGAATCACCAAAACCATCAGCCAGAGAATTTTAACTCGCATACTCCAAAAACAAACCGGAAAATATGCGGATGAGAAAATTTAAACCATACGTCCATGGCGTGTAGTGGAAGAGACGTTGGATCAGCACTCTAAAGATTCGATTTTTTTGTGTAGCCCACGGGCGAACTGAATTTCTCGTTTATTTCCATCACTATTCAAGTTATTAAAGCAAACGTCGAGGGTCATCTCATGTTGTTGTGTTAAGTAATCAAGGATACCGTTGAAGCGAGATGAAGGCCCTAGATGAGATGCATTTCCTTGTTTTTCTTATCAGTAAAAACTTGTTGTTGACTCGAGTAAGATCTTTGTTTACTTTTTTCTGATAAGGCTACAACAAAACCTTCCCGCTCCTAAATGAGGATTTAAGGAGTAAAGGCTGCCATTTTAATTTGGTTTAAAATTCACTGATTTTTGCCCTTTTTGTGTTTTTTTCTCAATTGATTAAACTTATTTAAAATATACACAAACCACATGCACGGAATACCGTACACGGAAACGGTTATCGATATTTGTATGTGGACTTTTTGTGTTGTTTTAGTCCTAGAAGGTTTAGGATTTTTCCGTATGGAGTGTCATCATAAAGCTCTCAATAAATAATGAAAAACAAACATTTAGTTTTAGGCTCCTGGTTTTTATTTTTATTTACTTCATAAAGTGGCATAAAATAGGTTGCGAGATACTTTGTAACTAACAGTATCTCTTATCAGCATCTCAAATTATCGGTATCGGCGTTTAGTCATATCGTACTCATGTAAGATAAAACTGATAAAAATAACTACGCAATTCACGCGTGTTCTTTCATCTCGCCAATAGTTACATTGTAATTTCCCAATAAAATATTTTTTAAGAGTTTATATTGATATAATTTCAATGAGAATGACAAATTGATAATGTTTAATGACATGTAAAACGGTCAACATTATAGCATTAATGTAGTAGAAATCGTCCTGTACCTATTTATAGCAGCGAAACTTTGCCGGCGTTGAAGCGACACAAGCAAGAGATCCACGTCACCAAGATGAAGATGCTGAGGCGGATGTGCGGATGTACGAGACGACATATGATCTGTAATGAGTACATTCGCGGCAGTCTCGGTGTTCGTGAAATAGTAGTCAAAATGCAGGAGCGTCATCTTCGTTGGCTGGTCCATGTCGCTCGTGAATCAAAAGAGTATGCTGGGAATAAATGTAACCTATTAGTTCCTGGAGTAGGTAAGATCTCGCGGAGGGCTGAAAAGCGCTGGCTCGGTGTCGTGAAAGAAGACACGAGTGCCAATGATTTCACTATTGAGGATGCAAAATACCGGGCAAAGTGCAAGGCATAGATTTGAAAGGCGGGCCCTGGCGCTGGCCGGGGACTTCACGCCAGGATAATGATGATGATGATGATGTAGACGGTGTAGTAAAAACCTGGCCTCTTAAAGCCAATCGCAGTATCTCAAAATAATATTGAGTTATATTTATACTAGTTAGGTGTTTATATGAAATAACATACGCAGTTTTAGATGGGAAAACTAATTATTTATAGAGATAAAAATATACAACAGCAAACTGAACGGCGGTGTCACCTGATGTGATTCTTTTTATATATGTCAAAGACTAAGATGAGTACTGATTACATAAGAAGGTTAGATAGCTATAATTTATAAACTATTTTAACACTCCTGCCAAATTTGAGCTATCTTACATTTATGAGATCAGTACGAACAGAAAGACAGACATGCAAACATAAAACAAAAACAATTAATAAAGTGACATACAAAATGACATATAAGTGACCTATAAAATTAACAACAACTAAATATTTATAAGTTCACTCATGTATGTCCACTTTTGAGCATAAGTACCAATTTTGTCTCTGAATTTAGTTTGTTTTGCACAGTTCGTGATACGAGTAGTTCACATTTTTAATCATACACATAGCACTGTTAATATTCAAACAGACGAATCTTTGTTTAAATAGACTAAAGTCAGACATCATTGGCGTCCTTGCCCAAATGTCTTCCGAAGCTGCGCAGTTTCTCATAAGCACGTATCCAGTGACAGAGCGTCTGGTGTCGGGGTTATTGGCGTAATCAACGTCACTGTAACCGACCAATACGCTTGCCATGCCTGGTTGACAGCAGATACCATAATTCTTCGTAGCTTTAGGACGATTAAGTACGGTATAGCAGTGATTCTGATAATAGTTAGTAAAGAATCGACTCACCAAGTTCCCAGCGTACATTATGTATGGTCCGCTTACGGTTGTGGCGTGCTTCCGTGATTCTGCAGCTCCTCGGAATGAGATGTCTCTGTTTGCTCTCTCATTACCCTCCAGCTTTAAATTAGAATTTTGGGGTACATTGTCAGTCGATGAGGGTGTCTCCTGAAAATGAAAACCTGCTCCCGATTCTTCATTTATCGGGACTTTAAAATGTTCAGCGTCTACTGAGTTAATACACTCCTGGTAGGTAAGCGGTGCTAAACTTGTCTCATCGCTGTAACATAAAAAGCCAATTGGCTTAGCAGCAGACGATTCTGATAACAGTTCGGCTTCATCTATGGATTGAATTGTTATTTCTGCAGTTGACTGACTGGAATCGTAGTTTTCGGTGTCGTCATCATCGCTATTTTCTTCTGGCTGATCTATTGAAGTGCAGTTTTCATTTGTTAACTCAACCGGAACGAAACTTTTCTTCACGGTAGATTCAAGAAAGACATCATCGCGATTTATCACAACTACTTGGGACCCGGGCTTCATGAACCTGTACCCTTCGGTATGCTCACAGTAGCCGACAAATAGTATTTTCTCTTCGATGTCCGACTTCTTACTTTTCTCTTTCGGCAATTGAACCATTGCTTCGCAGCCAAAAGTCCTCATATGACTAACATCTGGTTTAATTCCTGACCACAATTCAATTGGTGTTTTGCATGACAGCGCTCGGGTTGGTGATCTGCAGGCGATGTAGGCAGCTGTATGTACAGCTTCAGTCCAGTACAGCTTGCTTAGCTTGGCATTTAGGAGCATGCACTTCGCTGTCTCAACCAACGTGCGATTCATCGTATCTGAAACGTCATCTTGGTCCTGTGAGGTTATTTGGTGCTCAATACCTGAGGTCACGAGAAATTCTGAGAAGTTCCTATTAATATATTCAGCGCCATTGACAGACCTGAGACACTTTACCTTACATCCAAGTTTATTTTCTGCTTCATCCTTGAACTTTTTAAATTTTGCCAAGGCTTCGGACTTGTTTCTCAAAAAGTACACGAACAGCATCCTTGTGAAGTCATCAATAAACGTCATGAAGTATTTCGCTCCTCCCAGTGACGTTGTCTCCATCGGACCACAAAGATTACAATGAACGACTTCTAGCTTTTGCGTAGCTCGGGAACCGTCCTCTTTGAATGTTGATTGTGTTCGTTTCTCTTTCAAACAAGTTAAGCACACAACGGTGTCTTTCGATGACATTTGTGCTCCAACAGTAGCATCCTGCCTTTTGTTCAAGTCCGAGAAGTTAAGATGACCCATGCGTTGATGCCAGAGACAGGCGTTCTTGTCGTCAACTGCGGATATGTATGCGTGATCATCATTAGTGTTCAGCCGGTACATACTGTCAACTAAGCTTGCCGTCGCAACAATCGCATTGTCCTTATTCATAATCAAACAGCCTTTAGGATTAAATCTTACTTGGACACCGTTCTTGATGATTTGGCTCACAGAAAGCAAGTTTGTGGCAAGATCAGGCACGTAAAGGACATTCTGGAGAAGTATATTCTTTTGCTCGCCTTTGACATCACAAACATTCAAACTTATTTTGCCACAGCTTTTGACTGACAGCGACTTGTCATCAGCGACTTTGATGAATTCAATTGACGGTGCTGTCACTTCAAAAAGTAGGTTTTGGTGCTTTGTTAGATGTACTGATGCGCCAGAGTCTACGTACCAAAAGGTATCATTTGATGTTGATGCCACAAAAGCTGCTGCATAGTTTGAGCACTGGCTCTTCTTCTTGTTCTTCGCCTTACACTCTGTGCTAATATAACCAAATTTATTGCAACTATAGCACCGTGGCCCCTTGCTCGTTTGAGTCTCATTATACTTGGTGTAGCCCTTACAATTTGAAGCATGTCTATGATTTACAGCAAATGCATTCGAGCCGGTTTGTCGCACATCCTGTAGAATTTTGGCTTTAACTGAGTCAGCGGAGATTTTCACACCAGAACTTTCCATCGCCAGAATCATGGGCTGATAACTATCTAGAAGACCTGAGAGCAGCAGTGTACCGAGCCACTCGTCGTCAACCTTAAACCCGATATTGCGGAGTTTGTGTGACGTACTCATAATTTTACTGACATATTCCTCGACATTGTGACATCCGTTTAATGTTGTTGTAATCAAGTCTCGTAGTAGACCCACACGGCGCGTTAGCCCGGAGTCATTGAATGCGTTTTCTAAGTTCGTCCATACCTCTTTTGCAGTAGTGGCTTCCTCAATGTGCACGTAATTAATCGGATCAACTAGCAGTATAATTTTTGATCGTGCTTTCGTGTCTAAGTTGGAGTCTACGGTAACGGAACTTTCATACTCAACACACTTCCATAAGTCCTCGTGTTGCAGGTAGGTTTTTACCGCAAATCTCCATGTCGGATAGTTATCACGACCCGTTAGTTTTTCAATAAAAGCCATATAATTATTTGTTGACATTTTCCGAAGAAAAAATTTCTTTTGTCTCTTATGTCAAATTTTCGACGAACTATTTTTATGAAAATATTTTTTTTATATTTTTACATTCACTGCACTCCCGATGACTCTGCTGGGCTTTCTGGGCCCAT
The DNA here is from genome assembly GCA_905147355.2 of Apotomis turbidana. Lineage (NCBI taxonomy): Eukaryota > Metazoa > Arthropoda > Insecta > Lepidoptera > Tortricidae > Apotomis > Apotomis turbidana. Next base: position 19,467,784 of record LR990288.1, on the reverse strand, counting down.
AACCAAATAACATACGCAGTTTTAGATGGGAAAACTAATTATTTATAGAGATAAAAATATACAACAGCAAACTGAACGGCGGTGTCACCTGATGTGATTCTTTTTATATATGTCAAAGACTAAGATGATTACTGATGCATAAGAAGGTTAGATAGCTATAATTTATAAACTATTTTAACAATATGACATCAATGTATGGGAACCAATATTTTTGTCATTAAAGCATGAGCCTTAGCACACCTTGTTACTTAGGTGGACGGACTAGAGTAATCAGATCTGTTACTTGTGAGTTTTATTTTGAACTAGTCAATCTTTAGGATGTATATTAATACAATATTTATTGATAATAAAACCGACTAGTCAATTGAAGTCATCAAACGGTTATATTATTTGCAATTTAAAATATAATACACATGCTTACAAACTTAAATAAAGCTATAAACTACGTATTATACAATTAAGCTACTTACATTACATATTCCAATATTTATAACATTTGTTTTTGGGTCCTTATTTTTATAAAGTAAAATTTTGAGGAGTCTGCTGTTCAAAAAATGTTTTATTATTATTTTCTATTCATAATAGTTATAATAAATTATATGTTTTTGAAATCTATATAAATGTGGCTTTATAATAATATTTTTTTCATGCCCAAATCGTGGCTCATTTTCATGTAATCGTTGCAGAAAGAATTTTTTTTAACTAAGATTTTCTGATTTTTGCCTTTATTTCTATTTTTTTTCTATAAAAACATGTTATTAATGTCCTAGAAAATGATTGGCCGTCTTCAATGTATCCGAAAATGATACCAAACTTGCCATAGTCTCGATAAATACGATGATAGGAGGATCGAAAGAACGCGCGGCGGAATGTAACTTCCCCCCCTCCCCCTCCCCACCAGCGGGGCGTCCGCGCTTGTCTCCTGGGCGTTTTCAACTCTAGTCCACCTAAGTAACAAGTGTGCCAAGGCTCATGCTTTAATGACAAAAATATTGTTGTAGTCCTAACTATACAGTATTTCACCATATTTTTGCGGAGATCGGGAAATTTTAGAGGTAAATAAAAAAAAAAATCTTCCGTGGGATTTTGTAAGGGACACCAGTCAACGACTAATGACCGCGGTACCAGTGTGCCACGTAAAACACTTTGGGAAACACTGACTTATACCGTTGTACCTATTTAATAAAACATTCTGCATCAGACGACTTAAACAACTTAACGATAAATAAAATAGGAATGTCATTTCTATCTATGAGTTCTCCGTGGCGCCGCTGCAGAGTATGCTCCCCAGCGGCGCCACAATCAATGTCCATTATTTCTTTCCCTGGTACAGGTACAGCCAAAAACATGATACGTACATGATGTACGTTCAATTTAAATAATGAATTGATTTTCATTCTGGTGTCGCCGCCACAAAGCAGCACACAATAGGTTATAGTTTTAAAACAAATTATCGGAGGGCAATTGCCAATAAGTAGTAGGCGCCACTGCTCACATTTTCGCAATGTATCGAAATTTCAATCCGCTTTAACAAGTTGTTGAGATAAATGTTAGTTGTTGTACCGTCGAGTTGAGGCTCAGGAGACATTGCTCGTGGAACCAACGGCTGACCGAGTGGCCCATGTGGAACCACAAAGCCAAATACGCAGTATGCAACACCAAGGGAAACCTACAATGTTGCTAGGATTGCGAGCGAGATGATTGGTACTATCTATACTTAGAGGGATCCCAACAATGTCCGATAAACTGTAAAAGTACACAATGAAGACTTGTTTATTATAAACAGTAATTAAGAGGTCTTATTCCTTTTCAAAAAAAAAATTTCATGTTATGACATATATTGATAATTTTAAACATGTTTTTGAAGTGAATAATATTTTTCCCCTAGTTCTAGGTAGTGTGAAGGTTGGACTTCACTCTCAGTGGTGTTGGCCACTGATTTAAGAAAAAGACGTGTTTAATATTGGAACGGACGAGTGACGTCCGTCAATTGTAAAAATGTATATTTATTCTTACTTTGGCCTCCGGGCAATAAATATTAAATCGTACCTCTGCTCTTTTAATCAGCTCCATCTGAGTGCATTCCCCACAAGTGGTGGAGGTACAGAATCTATATCTAGAGTCGGGCGATCATTGAAAAGTTCCCTCGCTCCCAATTAATTGTTGTCCACAGATCGCAAAGAAGAAAAAATGTACATATTGCAATTACGAGTTGCGAAATCACGGTATTGTATGGAATAACGGCACTGCCGTAAAGGAGCAGGTCGACAAACGGGTGAAGTTGAAATTTCATAAATAAATAAATCACCCATTATCATTACGTAATCGTGCGATCATTATATTGTCGGCGGCTTAAACTGTTTGTGCATTTCATCAGTTTGGACTCCATATAAGAATGGAGACGAACACAATTAATGGCTTTTCCGACGTTGAAGATTATTAAATATTGGCCCAAGTGAAAAATACGAATTAAAATAATCACAAATGGCGATTGCGGTATAATTTTCGGGACCCGCATTACAGATCAGTTTCAGACATCGTTTGAGGATGTTCTATCAGAGTTAAACAACGAATTCCCGTCGAGCCAAAATCATGTACAAGGATTTTATCATCGTCGGCAAAAATCGCAAGAATCCCCAATAATTTGTTTCTATACGCTTGAAGCACACGTTGTTGACATCAGACAAGCAATTGTCAGTGAAAGTATGGAGTTTTGCCAGTGAGAAACATTCAGTTTCCATATTATCAAATGATGTAACAAATGTTCTTAAAGAGTGGAAGCCATCAATTTCAGCCAATGTCATTAGTTCCACAATATGTTGCTTGTTAAAGTTTATTTGCTCAATATGTGCTGTGCCGGACCGAGTGCTCGCCAAGAAAATATAACATCGGGAACAGCAGGCCTGAGCGAGGAGGGCCGCTCAAGCGCTGACGAACGCCATGGACGCCGTGAACGCCGTTCAAGACACAACGCAGATAACAGGCAATAATGAACCATTATTTGTAAAATATGTGTTTATTAGGATGTAAATAATTGACTCATGATAATTGTGCTAGTTGTATGATATTTCTAGATGTTTGTAAGGTCCTACAAACAAAATCTTTCTGGTATGAATTATTATTTCCTTACAAGATAATCCACCGGTTATCTTCATTGAATTATGTGGTACAAAAACTCACACCTAATGGTTGTGCCAAGAAAATAGTAATTCATGTAAATAGATTAAAAAAAAATTATAAACCTTAATTCTAAATAATATAAACAGTTCTATATTTCTAGGGTGTAAATAATAAAACTATTATTTTTCAGCAATTTTTAATTCAGGCTGACTGTACCTGGGTGCAATTATATTTGTTGTTTTTACAAATATCATCTATGTAACTATAATTTAATTTCTTTATTAAAAACTGGGGTCCTATCTTAGAAATGCAGCTAAGTTTTTAATTACTTGCACTATATATTGATTGCACTTTTAAAAAACTTTACTTGTGATAATATTAATTTATTACTTTCACAGAATTCCAATATTTAATTATAACACTTTGTTTTTTTTTCAGCACTTAAATGTTTACACATATGATAATAATCTTTTATTTTCATGTATCACACTGCGGAGGCCATGGCTGTCCCAGCTCCCTGGGATTTCAGCTACTGGTGTGACTGAATGCAGCACGCATTCTTCAACCAGACGGCGGCAGGATTGTGGGGTCTTGGCCTGTCGAGCCAAGGATCTCACTGCACCCTGCATCAGGCCAATGCAGACTGAAGATTTTATTTTATTTTTACGGCTGTAATAAATAAATAATTTTATTAATTTTAACTAGGAATTAGGTAGGATTTTAAATAAAAATATCTTTTGAGTTTTATTAATAATTAAATTTGCGACTTGACAATGACATAACATTTGACATGTCATTATGACATGTACTGCCATAGTCTATGATCGTAGATTTAATTATGAGGTTTATTTTTATTTAGGATTGGTACAAGTATTTGGAATAAATTAGAGATATTTATTCCAGATATTTATTATTTAATGGTACAGATTTCTGGGGCATAATTAATATGCGCCAGGATTCTAATATAAAGGTAGTGGTAGACTGTTGTCACTATTTGATAGTCCTATATGGATGTTTGAGGCGAGTGTCATAGACAATGTTTTCAAGCATCTAATATAAGGGCAGTGTGACACATCGTGGTACAATTGTTTGGGGCATGCAACGTGTGTCATGTGTCATACTCCAGGCAGTTAAGGCGGGAACATTCGAGACGATTAAATCGGGTGTTATGTTTAAGCCGGTTACACACCAGGCGATTAAAATAAAAAGCTTGTCATTTTTGACATTGTATCGAATGGTCTACGATCTAGTCTATTAAGTCAAATGGCTTTTGGGGGCTAGTCAAGTTGGTGCCTTGCCTTTTTAAGCGGGGTTTTTGTCAAGGCGAAGCCAGTGTCAGACAACATGTCGGAATACGTAATATGCCATAGGCTAGTGTCCACCCATGTCCTGACCCTGGTTATCTCTTAGCAAGAGACCATCTGGGAATAAATGTATGGGTATCCCTGCATAGGTAGGGACTTCTTATGTGTTAGGCAGGAGTAGTTATGTCTAGTGTCTCTATAGTAAGATGAATGTCCCTCTTCCACCCCGAGACGGCGGGAAATGTGAAGGTTGGACTTTACTCTCAGTGGTGTTGGCCACTGATTTAAGAAAAATACGTGTTTAATATTGGAACGGACGAGTGACGTCCGTCAATTGTAAAAATGTATATTCATTCTTACTTTAGCCTCCGGGCAATAAATATTAAATCGTACCTCTGCTCTTTTAATCAGCTCCATCTGAGTGCATTCCCCACAGTAGTAACATACCTACTTAGCTATTCCATGCTTTCATTGCGTACAGTCGAAAATAAGTTAAATAAAAACGAATTTAGACAATTTCGAGTAGTTTTTGAAACTAAAATTATCAATGAAATTTTCAAACTTTAGGTTTCAAATATATACTAATAAATACCAATAGCCCTTTTTAACCGACTTCCAAAAAAGGAGGAGGTTCTCAATTCGAACTAATTTTTTTTTTTTTTGTTTGTTTGTTACTCGATATCTCCGAGAACCGTGAACCGATTTTCAAATATATTTTTTTAATCGAAAGGGTATAACTCCGAGTTGGTCCCATTGGCACTAAGTCGGGATGTGATGATGGAATCTTGGAAAAAACGAGGGAACTCTTCAAATGTTATAGGGACATGTACGGCGCTTTCGGTAATTTTATTGATAAAGTCAAGAATTTACATTCAGTAAATAGGATTTGGTGTAAGGAAGCTGATGATGAACACCACAGATGGCCACTAGAACTTTACTTCTAAACGGCCAGTGTTTCGAAGGTAGCGATTAGATGTGCCGATTCGGATAGTTAAATTACTAGGAGGAAACAAATGTACATGGTGCTATTGAATACGGTAACATAAAACTGGTCTGATGCTGGAACCGGAAAGGACCCTACAGAACACGGTAACCAAACAACGTAACCGAGTCGTGTTTGGTGTTACTGGAATTGTCCTGACAAGCATTCTGAGTAGGTACAGAAGACTTATTTTTTTATTAATCGACTTCTTAATCGATATTTATTATTAATCGACTTCTTAATCGACATTTATTACACAATAACAGTACAATATCTACATAATAGTTCTGGTGCTTAGACGAAAGTATTACAATTTAACACGTACCTAATTACTTATGTTTTATTTATTTACAATCATTATTTATGCTTCAGGGTTAATTATAGAAGGCATCTCCTTAAAATTAAAATCATAATACCTATGTCACCTATGTTATATTTATATAATGTTTCAATATTTAACAATAATGTTTTTTACGTGAAATATTATGTACCTACACTAAAGATATAATATCCTATCGGAAACGAAAATGTTTCGCCTCAGCATCACTCGTGATTCGACGCCTAATTTTATGGTTGGTAAGAAGCCACCACAGTTATTGACGTCCTTAGGGGTAACGTTGTCTGGTGGCTTCCTACCATACGTTGCCGTCTCGCGAGATTCATCTACAGCGTTAAATGCGGTGAGCTTTAGCGTTTTCAGTGGTCATTTTGTTATTGTATGCGTCTACCTGTCTAACTGTAGGGAAAATGCGGACAGCAGCTCCGTCTGCAAAATCACCTGCCAAAGGTACATGTCGCCGCTCACATAATAATTCGAACTAATTTTTTTTTGTATGTATGTTACTCGATATTTCCGAGAACCGTGAACCGATTTTGACGTGACAACGTCTTAAATTAGGTTGCGCTCGGAGTCACTCATGAAAAAGTGTAACGCCCGCTCACGTTACGAGGGCCGGTTGTCCCGCTAAAACTCGAGAACGGCTGAACCGATTTGGCTAATTTTAGTATTGAAATATTCGTGGAAGTCAAGGGAAGGTTTAAACGGTGAGAAAATATTGAATAAATGAGTGGAAAATAATAAAAAGGATAATTTTATATTCCCATACAAATACAAACTGTTCGTACTTACCTGTCAAAGATATGTTGTCACGTAAAATCTTCGCCCGTAAAACCGACTTTACAGGCAACCATTTTTTTTAGTGTCCGACCGAAACACGTTTTTCGGCCGAAACCGAAACCGAAACCGAAGGTTCGGTTCTGATTACAGTTTCGGCCGAAACCGAAACCGAAACCGAACCTTTTATAAACGTGATCAAAACGTTGTATAAAATGTCAGCGGGCCGTTCTTTCTAGATCTAATGATGAATACAATTAAAAATTTCGCTGACCGGTGGAGCTAAGTGTTTCAATTTCAGTTTGGTCCAAAATTCTTTCGTATTCGTTTCGTAATCGGACGATTGGATGCTTTTCTGTTCTCGTCAGGAGGTCGTATTTCTTAACCGATGCTCATGAAATTTTGTGAGTAGGTTTGATAAGTATATACTTAGATACTTTTTGTCGTTAAGAGAAATTTTAAAAAAGTGCACATGGATTTAGAGTGAGGTATAATATAAATTTCAGCAATTACAACAAAGTCACGTTTAAAAATTTGTTGAATTGATATTTTAACATTGACACTGGGTCTAAATTAAATTACCCAAAAAGTGAAAAGCATTAACGTTGTAATACTGTACTGAGGCAGCGATCTGTTCATTGTAGATGGTATAAAATGAAACAAGTTTAAAAACCTAGTAACAAAATAATTGATTGAGTTTTAATTTTTATAATTACAATCAGGCAGCCTCGTAACGCTAACTCAGACGTAGATACTCATTTTATTGCATACACGCAACAATGACGAATCCTAAAGTCGTTTTTGAGATAAGTAAACCTCCTCACTTTTATCCTAAATAACCAATATCGCCATCAATTTGTTTGTGAATTAAGAAAATTGCGTTAAAAATTACACTATGAGTTGATAAATTCATAACAAAAACTAAATCAAGTAAAATGAAAGTAAATGTAAATTTTTAACCGCACTTCTTCGCTAATTTGAAAATTTCTAAAAACTGAATCTATGAAAAAATACTATAATACTTATCGAACATACTCACAAAATTTAATGAGAATCGGTCGAGAAATGCGACATTAAGGCAATGCAACAGCCGGTAAGCGCATGGACATCCAAACATTCGGGCATACGACAGAATTTTGGGCCACGCTGAAACGGAAATGCTTTGCTCGCTCGGTCAGTTACTTAACATTATTCGGGGAACAAACACAAACGTCACCTCACTGAGCAAAGTGATTCAGTGGCCGGCGGAGTCAGGCGAGCGACGCCATATTGCCAGCCGTGCCGAGTTGCCGACTGCCGAGCTCAGTTAGCCGAACGCGACCCGACAGTACGATGTTGTAAGTTTCGGCGCGGCCGAAAGGTTCGGCTGTTTTTTGGCCGAAACCGAACCTTTGGCCGAAACATGATATTTAGGCCGAAACTGGCCGAAACCGAAACCGAAACCGAAACTTCGGTCGGTCACTATTTTTTATTTATTTTTTTAATTGGAAAGGGTATAACTCCGAGTTGGTCCCGTTGGCACTAAGTCGGGATCTGATAATGGAATCTTGGAGAAATCGAGGGAACTCTTCAAATGTTATAGGGACATATACGGCGCTTTCGGTAATTTATTGATAAAGTCAAGAATTTACATTCAGTAAATAGGATTTGGTGTCAGGAAACTGATGATGAACACCACAGATGGCCACTAGAACTTTGATATGAATCACTAAACAGCAAAAAAAAAATTTTTTTAACATAAAAAAGAACCGACTACAGTAAAACTAAAAAACCAAAAATAACCCGTTCAAGTACAGATTACATTTGACTCACCCTTCGAAGTCGGTGCCAAACCTCGCGTAAACTATAATACAACTATAAATATAAGAACTGAGTGGTTTGGGATCGACTTCGAAGGGTGAGTCAAATGTAATCTGTACTTGAACGGGTTATTTTTGGTTTTTTAGTTTTACTGAAGTCGGTTCTTTTTTTTGTTAAAAAATTTTTTTCTATGTAGTAATATCAATAATATGTTAAGAAACATGTTTGATCATAGAGAAAAATGTCTAAAACAATCAGCATTTTAAAAGCAATAAGGCCTCTTGTTGTTTTCTAGCTATACTGTAATACCGCAAAGGAAAGAAGTAAATCCTGACGTAATAAATATATACTACAAACTTAAATTGGGTATTGCGGAGATTTCTCTTCGTAATTATATTTTATCTGTTGAACAACAACAATTAATTAAATGTCCAAAGAAGCATCGAGATGATTTTTCACAAGGTCTTCGGCCCTTATTTGTTTATTAAAGTTTTTATCACGGAACCTCGTTTAGGAAAAGGAAATGCATCTCCCTGACCTCGAATTCATTGAGCTTGTAACTTTTTATCAGAGCATTAGGAACTCAATGATGGAGTGACGGAGATTAATGTCTCAGCAAAAACTGCAATTTTGGTAAAGTGCACGAGTCGGAATCAAGGAAGCGGTTTGGACTAGGAATTGCATGGTAAACTACTACGTCGTTTTTTTTTTTTTAATATCAACGATGCGTACAATGGTCTTTGCCTGCTCTTGTAACGCTATGGACATTACGGAGCCCGTTTGCCATACTTATCCCCTTTATAGTCGGGCCATTGTGCGTAGGGATTTTGCCAGCTAAAGGTATAGTCAGCCTAATGTCCAGAAGTTCAGGATTCTTCTGGTGTCTCCACGGACTTCTCGAAGTGACCTCAGTGCTTGGAAGATCAGATTACTTCAGCCTGTTCTTTAGCTACGACAACGCATTTCAGGTTTGTCTACGGCCAACAGGCATCCTGTACACAGGGGGCTATCGATCATTATTTTGTAACGTTGCTGTATGCTGTAGGTAATTGCCAATACCTGCGAGTACTGTAGGTTATACATAATGTCAATCAGAGTTTAGTTTTTTACCTATGCATGGGTATATGTAGTATCGCATAATGAAATAACTAAATCATCCAAAGATCTTTACTAATTTCATTTCTTCTTTAATGGGTTCCTTGTTCCCGAGGATCCTTATTACGAGGTTTCTTACCCTAGATCAGATGTATCCATCTATCTTCATCCATTATAGCCCATATGTGATGTGTACATTGTCGCATTGGGTCAGTCCATTTATATGATGTGCGCCAACGACCTCTCTTGCCTTTCACTCCGCCAACCACGCACCATCAGTGAACGCTTCGCATTTATATAAACTTAACAGTTATGCCTAATATATGAAGCACCCTTTTCGAAACTGGTTTAAAATTATCAACGTATTTGCAAGTTAAAAACGCGACTGAGACTCCAATCAACGTATATCGTAGGAAACACCACGAAAATGTACCGTGGCATGTCACAGTATAATTTTGTTTGCATACAAATTGCTCCAGCGCCGTTACCTGCTACGGATTACTGGTTTATCCCACATGTCGATTAATTTACATGTGATTAGGTGTATTTATAGGTAATAGCGTCAGAAAGTATTGACCCAGTTCAAAGAAGCGGCTCCTGCCTTTATAATACAGGAATTAGGTTGCGATATCAGCAGGGCTAGCATCTTGCCGCAACTTGGCTTGTCGCGCGACTCAGCGTCATCTGTTTTGCTCTCATTGCATTGAAAGGAAAGTGACAGTATTTTTCGCGCGTCATAGTCCGGCACTATAGTAATCTTACTTTTTAATTTTTGTCATTATTATTCACTCAGTTAATCATGTTTCTTAGGATAGGTTTTTTTTTACAATAAATTTATATAAAAATTAAAATATAAAAAGATATCACCGGAAACGAGTTCCTTAACTCCGAATAAGCGCCCTCCCTTGATGCCATAGTGAAGAACTTCTCGATTATGGTTGTTTACTGTACTACAGTTTCCTGCCCAATCTGCCCCTGTCCACCTTATCTCACTGCCACCCAAACAGTTGACAAGAGCTGAAAATTTTATGCCGAAAATGTATTTTTCTGGCAGCAGTTCTTTATTGTTAGACGTCATATTAAACCAAAATGTGTCTTAACAATATTATAATAATATTATAGTAATATAAGACACTTTTTTTGTAGAGACTCTCCTGCAGACAAACTGTGCAAACAGTTTTGCAGAACTCTGTTCCAAAGCAAATTGTAAACAAAAGTCAAATAAAGATTTTTATTATTATTAATATTATGTGTTTATTCGGCGGAATCAAATTATGCGAGACATGTCTAAGTTTCGGAAATGCAAACTCGATGGCTCCTGACTAAATTACTTAACACACTGACAGAGTAAGCAACATCATCTTGGACTATATTAAAAACACATTTTACGTAACTCATAATTTTTCGGCCCCATTTGCTCCCAAGCTATTCAAAGGTAAGGTAACCTGCACGTCATGTCCAATATAAGGAATCTGTTCAATTATGAAGGCACGTGAGAATGAGATTTGATATTTGGAGAATCACCGCGGTCCGAAATAAGGTAGCCTTCACAGTTACGTCAGTCGGGACATTGCGTATTTGAAGACAAGTGCGACTTTGACGTATATATCTCGTATATCATACAAAGCTTAACAGTGTTTACCTGTCAATACTAGCCTTTTGTAGACTACGAGAAAACCGTCCATTCGTTTAACCTGGGCTGCAATACGGTCTCCCCAGCTTTGTTAAAGTATTTGTACCACAACGCCACTAAGTTCGACTAAATCGAGACATATGCCATTGCATCGGGAGTCAGAAAAGAAGAAATTATTTACCGACCATACTAGAAGACGTTTTCAAAACTCTTGACAGGGTTAGGGTTGGTGAGTCGAACTTCTCTAAGGACTATTATTTTTATGAAAGTATGCAGACTGCCTTACAAGCAAGGGTTTGCCCACGTCACGACTTTGTAATCTATCACTCGCATTGAAAGCGGCATCTCTACTCAGGTTACACTACCTACCTATCTGCTCATAATCATAATCTATATAAAGTATTTGATGCATTGGGCAGAATAGAAAAAAGTGATGAACATGCACGGTCCATTTAACACGGAAATTACGGAGATGCCATGACTTTGCACGACCAGCGGCGCGGCAAGCGGTGGAGCAAGAGATCCGAGCACGGTGGCATAACGAGTGAGCGACACTACACGGCTGCCGCTGTCGCGCAAAGTTGTGGAATTTCCGTTACACGAAATAACCATACATCAAAATAACAGAGCCTTTTCAGAAATCAGAAATTTTATTTGTCAAACATAGGTGTAAATATTGGTGTTGAATACAATTTGTTTTGACCTCTATGTTTTACCCATAAGTATGGATGTACAAATTTTACACACTTAGAGAAAAACTAACATGCATTTTATGAATAAATTACAAAATTAGCCATAGAAACACAGTCGTACGGAAATAAACAATTTGGTGCAATGAAATAATAAAATGAAAAACGTCAAATTGAGAAATAATAATTATGAAATCTAAAATTATGTCACATCATTTAAATAATCTTTGACCGAATAGTAGCATTGTTTGCTAAGGTAGGATATAAGCCTAAATGAATATTGCAGAAATCACAAACAAAATTGTATGTATGTATGTATGTAAACGCTTTATTGTACACAACAACTGGTTATAAATACATTGATAACAAATGAAATATGTACAAAGGCGAACTTATCCCTATTAGGGATCTCTTCCAGTTAACCTTTGAGCAATTGAAGGAATGGGTATTCGAAGAAAATAGGCAAACTACACTGCGTACAACCAAGATATGTATATTATACTTAATAAAACTATAATAAGTACATAAACTATGTAAGTAATAATACACATATATTTATACTATTTATAAGATATATATTATAAGATATATATTATATAATAGTTTGTGGATACATGTACAATACTCGTATTTACCGCCTACTATCAGTTACAAACGGGTTTTACACATAAAAGACATTTTATTATCTTATTTACTACTTATAATTTATGCATTTTTATAGTTTTCAAATTTCTGCACAATCCCATTAAATCACCAAATATCTTTTATAATATTACAAAATTGCAAAATTGAATACTGTACAGTAGGTACATTTACAATACAATACAATTGTTTATTGCACACCAACAAGAATTTATTGAAGATATTTGATTAAAAATAAGTGTTAAAAGCGAATGTAAAATTTATTGCTTTGCAAGACTTGAACCACTATCTCTTGCCGTACCATACCTAAACCTTCTATTACACCTCCCTGGTTCACGGTATTATATTCGAGATGACTAACGTTTTTAACCAATCTGATGTCAAAACAAACTCCAAATCTCCGAGGACCATTTCCTCGCACGTCCAAAATATATAATATACGCGTCCCGAACTTTGGCATAGACTAATGCACTATTTGGCAGGGCATTCGACCGTGTGTTGGATGTTTAATTTAAAAGTTGAGCTCTAATGCGGGTGCAACCACCGAGTTACGGTGATTTTTCCTTGGTCTTTATTGAATCCTGTTATTATTTTCGTCAATCTTAGCGAGAACTTCACGGACAGGATTCTAGCATTTGTTTTTGTTTAGTTTTATATCTTTGTTGACGTATCTCGGATCCGTACCTTCCTTTTAACTGTCCAATCTTATACTATTGTAGGTATATTGTTATATTTTCAATGTTTAAGATCTAATATCAGTTTCCCTACTTCATTTCATGTCTCATTTCTTAAGAAAGAAATAAAGGAATTCCTTAAACAAAGCATGGCATTAAATTTGAAATAATATTAATTCGGTATTTGAAACCAGTGTTGGCATCAATCTGAACTAAATCAATCCGGATTGATCAATCGAATTGACGCGTAATCCGAATTGATCAATTCGAAATATTCGAATTGATTCAATTCTGATTGACGCGTCAATCCGATTGAATCAATTGGAATTAACGCATCAATCCTCAATTCGGATTAAATCAATTCTCAATCTAGATTAACCCTTCCCTAAGATTACTTTTCAAGGTGTCCTTTTTTGGGACTTACTTACTGGACTTAAAGTCGATATCTGAGGTTTCCAGAGGTTCGAAAACATGTTCCTGATGTCAGTATTGACTGAGGTCCCTTTTTGGGACATTTTTCGAAATTGGCTGATTGCGGAGATCGGAGAGCGGAGAGCGGCGTGCGGAAAGCGGATAGCAGCGTGCGGAAAGCGGAGAGCGGCTTGCAGAGAGCGACGTGCGGAGAGCGGCGTGCAGAGAGTGGAAAGGGGAGAGCGGCGTGCGGAGAGCGGCGTGCAGAGAGCGGAAAGGGGAGAGCGGCGTGCGGAGAGCGGCATGCAGAGAGTGGAAAGGGGAGAGCGGCGTGCGGAGAGCGGCGTGCAGAGAGCGGAAAGCGGCGTGCGGAGAGCGGCGTGTGGAGAGCGGCGTGCGGAGGCGCACCTCAGATATCGATTTTGAACGCTATCGGTTAATTTCAAGGATAGTCCCAAAAATGTTCCAAAAAAGACATCCTTCATATTGCCGTCGGAAACATGTATCGTCGGAACCTTTGGTAAACTCAGACACCGCTTTTGAACGCATTTGGTCAGTTTCGAAAAATTGCCTAAATAAAAAGGACATTCATTAGGTAGATACATACAAAGTAATCGTCAATCCGAATTGACGATTGAGGATTGAGGATTGACCGATCAATTCGAATTAACGATTAGTAATAAGTAACGATTGAGGTTTGACGACGCGTTTGGCTCGGTTGGTAGACACCTGCCTACTGAGTCGGCGGTCTCGGGTTCGAATCCCGGCCGGGGCAAATATTTGTGCAAAATATGTATATCGTCGTCTAGTACCCATAGTACAAGCTTTGCTTAGTTTGGGACTAGGTCGATTTGTGTATGATTGTCCCTTAAAAAAAAAAAAACGGTTAGTCAATCCTCAATGGTCAATTCGAATAGATTTTTTGCCAACACTGTTTGAAACTACGTATGTTAACTTACTATTTAATTGTGTAAGTATTCACTATTTTTCTGAATATTGTATATATGGAAATGACAAATCTGTAAAGAGTGTCTCTAAGTGGCCCTTCTTTTCTTTTGAGTAGCATATTATTATAATATATATCACCATTTTTAGAAACAAGAAATAGGAAAGGAGCAGTGTCGAATATTGTACATTCACGGCCACTGGTTTTTCCGAGCTGAACCAGATTAAGGTGTTATCTTGATTTATTAAGCGCGAGATTTACGCCATCCCTGGCAAGGATATTTATATCTTGTCATATAGATATATAATATATATTTTAAATAAAACGGATTATATCGCGTATATTAATGATAAGCCTCCCTGACGTTTCGGTAACTTTCCAGTTAACGTTGTCAAAGGTTAACTGATAAAAGCTACCCATTTTATGGGACTTCCGGTTCGTGTCTCAAGATGGCCGCATGCGTTTAAGTTTCGTTGTTCATTATTTATTCATTTTAGTTGTTCAATGTGTAGTATTGATAGCGTATTGTGCAGTGATCTAACGTATGAGTGAATAGCTAATGAAGAATTCAACTTGAAGCGTTCATAGCCCTTCCTGGGTCAAGGCCCGATAGTCCGCGTGGTTTTTTGTAAATCGCTATCACTTTACAAAAAGCACGATTTTTTCAACTCACCGTACAACGTGGTATCAATCCTCTATCTAGTCGCCTAGTGCGATTGGCAATGAGACATTGGCAGTAATGGTCGCTTAACTGTGACCGGTTGCCATTTAAAAAAAAAATAGAATAGAATAGAATACCCATTTTATAAATATGAATTAAGAATTTAAATAAAGGTGTACATATACGACAGGTGGGCCTAATGTGTTAAAGACAGTTACAGGCATTAATTATGTTATTTAAAAATATCTACCAGCTGTTCATTATAAGGCTTGCTGAGTAGAAAGAACCACCGAAAGAAAACTCCCAGATTGCCTTATTACTAGGATATACTTTTAAAACAAAGACTCGAGGTCCAGGATACCCAGTCTTGTATCTTGCTTGATCCTTGAAAGATGTATTATAGGATCCCAAGCTAGTGGTAATGACAAACCGTCTTCTTCATTGAAATTGGGATATTTTTTCTTTCAAAATAGCCTCGCGCAACATTCTGGAAAAATATCGTTTCTATCTGAGGATTTAAGTAATCCGTTTAAATCGTTTCATTTGAATGTGTGACAGTCGCGGAAACCGAAGAAAATCTAATGAAGGAATTGTTTGCTCCGATAAAATGCAACTTACGGAAGACTTAAAGGAAGGGGGAGGAGATAGATGGAGCTACGATGCTGCCCTAAGGCAAGTAAGAAATTAAGCAATGGGTTACAAAATTCAATGACTCGCATCGGTTCACTGGTCTAATAGGTAAGACGTCCGTGTTGGCCCGGAAATCCGTGAAACGCGGGTTCAAACCTGGCCTGAAACATTAAACTATTTTTTCTTGCAATGTAAACATTTAGAAAGAAAAAGAAATTGTGTAGCCAGAGCCAAAAAAATTACAATTTGAAAAACAATGGACTAAGCCAGTTTTCCCCCTTACCCATTTACTTGTCTAAAATGTATACGTAAATACTTCTTTGTTTAGAAAATAATTCATGTAAAAACAGAAATCACGTTAAACAAGCGTTGCGTCATGCTTCGTTAGCGACAATTTCTCATTTTTCCAACCTTATGGAGCAGATAAAATCACTGTATACTTATACTAATTGTGATGTAGAGAAATATTCTCATTCAGTAAAAAGGAAAATTGGATTAGCGTGCGTTTTCCCTTCCTGTATTTCATCGTTGTTCACAAATGCCTCCCTTGTGGACCATTTTTTTAATAACTTATGTGTAGGTTATGTTTTGGGTAAATTGACGGTTAGTCGATTTTGACGTTAGTCACGTCAGTATAGGTTACGTCATTATTGACTCAGTATGCAGGCTTGGTACAATTTTTGGAAGATCTTTTTTTTCGATAGTTTTTGCTGTATCATCCTAAGGATTGATTTAACAAACTGCAGGTCATTTATGTTTCTTTACCATAGCTTTTCCAAAATGTTTTTTTTTTCAATTGGCAATTTGACACTTCGCAATAAAATTGTCTGAAGGTATCTTTGTCTTCGAAACCTAATAAAAAAAATACGATGGTCGGCACCTAATGCATTGTGCATCTAATGCTTTTAACACTTTAATACACAGGATATTTCTAATTTCGACGAAAGGGCAAGATGTATGTATTTACATATTATATTTTATTTTTTATTTACACATGGAAAACCAACAGCTTAATTTATACTCATGACATATTATATAGCAGCATAATAATATTTAACATTAAGTTAAAACTACACGCACAGTTTTATTATGGGCACATGCAATGTTAATAACAAATAAGTAAATAACACAAACTTTTGAGTTTCTTTCGGCTTTCTTCTCAACAGCGGTCTCCTCTTGCGAAATGCCGGTAGATTCACAATCTGACTTGTAAAAGTGCCCCTGTGGCCTACTTACTGAATAAATTATTTCATTTCATTTCATTTCAGTAGTAAAATTCAGAAACAGTAGTATGAAGTTTGAACAAAGTTGCACAATAAGTACCTTATTTGCAAACAGTTAATGCATAAGCCTATAATGTATTAAGTATAGGTAGCAAACAAAATATGAAATAAAAACGAATGTCTTTCGCTGATAAGTAAACATTCTTAATTAAGACCCTCATCATATTATGTATTGGAGTAAGTATAATAAAGCTCTGGGTGGGCTCGACCTGCGGGCCCTAGGACCCTTGCCCAGGTCGAGGACGAACGGAGACGCTCCTCACCATATTAGGCAAGCTGAGTCTTAGCCAATAAAAAAATTGCCTAATCAAAAGAAAAGAAAGCGATACGAATTCACTATGTCGACAGCTATATCTTAAAAATTAACACTACGCAATATTACACGAAATTCAAATCCGAATTGTGTACTTAAAGATAGTAAAATGTGTACACTGAAGAAGTCACATTTTATAATTCGAAAGATAAGTGAAATGTTGTTTTTTTATCTTCATACTACTGCCGTAAAATGAAATGAAATGTTCACGTGTAATTGGGATGTACCAATTTTTTACGACATACTCGTACATATGGAGCTCTTATACCGAAATAAATAATTAGATTGTGACTATATGGGACCCTGTGAAAAATTATACATATCTGGGAACAATACTTCGAAGTTCCATTTAATTATATGTATTATTGTTCGATATTCCTTGCTAAGGCCACTGTCTGCAGGTCATTAATTATTTTTTTACCATTGGTTTTCCTTTTTTTTTTATTGACAATTTGACAGTTCGCAATAGTGTTGGCTGAAGGGACATTTGCAAAGAAAAGAATGACCTAGCTATAGTTCGAAGATCCTTCCAGCAAGGACTATTGGAAAAAAAAAATGGTCTTCTAAAAATTGTACCCAGCTTATTAAACGTACCTACAGCAAATGGACAAAATTATTATCTTAAAATTGGCTTACATTTTACGATTTTATAAAAAAATTGGGGCCTTTATTTTTAGGTATTTATCCCAATTGAGATTTCTCATTTCACTAGCTCTGTGGTCGTATGGAATTGATACGGGTCGTATTTACATTTGATATAAATGTTAATGAGTCCGCTAAAGCCTACAGCGGCATCGTTCACCATATTTTATCTGGATTTTTATTTGGGTCGAACGTTCCGTTAAGGATTTATGATTTGTATGTGAGGTTAAATAAATATATTTGGTTTCGAACGTTGTATTTGAAATGTATTACGATTTCAATGGCGCTTAAGTCCTGCTTGGGATAATTTATGTATTTTGCGGTCGCTGAAACGTGGGCAAGATATTCTATTCAACGAGATGGGGACTAAATTTATTCTTAAGTGTTGTAACATTCGCACACATAGGGTTCTGCAACAGAAGCTAAATATCACATTTCCGGTATAACAGTTTAGTACACACATCGATACCGATATGGTTGAATACCTATTTGTAAAAAAGTCTTCAAATTACGATTTTTATGTGACTTATCTCCGCCATATGGACTAACAGTAAGTAGAATATACCTACGTGTTGTTTCTACTGCAAGCTCAGGTACCTACATTTCGAAATTGTTTTTCCTTTTTCTTTCAAAATATTTGGACTCAGCTTAGTCTTTTTATTTGATGTATCACATGATAGGATTCAAAACAAAATAAAACAATGCCCCATTAAATACATTGATAAGAACTGCATTAAAATACTTGTCTGGCACGCTCTTTGTTTACCTCTAAATTTGACTGTCCTTTTATGAAAAAGTGGAACTTCTTTTTATTCGACTATAGACACTGTGGTAAAAAAAAAAAGTTGCGGGCACCACCCATCTCCTACCGACATGAATCACCGTTAAAATATAATCTAAATTTGGAATGTTAATTGCGTAAGTTCATTAATTTCCTCAACATAGCTTCAGAATTAATGGCCCGAATAAGACCAGTTAAGCAAACGAATCTCTTCAGAAACTTCTTTAAGTTAAGGAGCGAGCACACTGCTGTTTATAATACGCAGTTTACGCAGTGACGTATCGTGTGCTTTACATTTTTGTGCATGCCGTCATTTGGTGTAGAATTGACGCTTGACATTGTCTATATGGTGTGACCGTCATTAACGTCGTGTATTCTTCATACATTTGACTGCGTAAATGCTCCATCAGAGTATTTATAATACGCTGATGGCTTCCAGTGTGGATATTATGCGCAAACAATGAGACGCATAGCAAACGACACATCAATGCTTAAACGCATTCTCAGCGTATTTTGAGTCGCAGTGTGGCGCTTCTTCAGAGTCCGCCTCAGTGGAGACGCACCCTAACGGCTCGGCCACGACTTCGGTCTTAGCGGCAAGCGGCAGCGGTACGCGGTACGTGTGTCTCGCTCACTCATATGGCTACTCTCGGATCTCTCGCTCAACCACTCGCCGCACCGCTTGCCGCCGAAAGTTGCGGCATGTCCGTTGCTCACAGCGTTCTCGCCCGTAAACCCCTAGACCAGTAAGGCTGCGTCCACACTTGTATCATTTCGTCGATCCGATCTCCGTCGCGTATCGCCGACGCGAATCATGAACGGTAGTGTGGACGTCGCGCCGTCGCGATCATGCAACTGCCCGTATCCGATCGCTCGAAATCCATGTTGATACGCGTATCTTCAGCACCCCGCACACTCGCGATCAGGCAAGCGTTGCAAGATCGCGACGGACGGGTGCGACGTCCACACTACCGTTCATGATACACGATCTTGCTACGGGATTCGGGTACGCCGCGATCCATCTCGAGTCGGTTTTTGACCGATCATCAAAGGCGATACGGACTAGTTTGGACGTGCACCGATCCGTTCATCGACCCACACCGTGGTCATTGGTATTTAAAACCTATCTTTACGATTATTTAAAAATACCATACCACTGCTGGACTGTTTACTTTGTTGCAAGCCTTGAGGCGTCTTCCGGTACGCGGTTTCCACTCGAGAACCTTTCTGCCGCATCGCCATAAAACATGCACAGTTGTAGGAGTCATATGAGTGGTAAATCTCGGTGAGCCGGTGACATAACTGTCACAAATTATCGGGGCGGTGATACAATACGGTGCTACGATAAGGATAGCGTCGAAACTACTGCACGCCAAAATTATCGGTGCGGTGATACGATACGGCTGTGTTTCTTCGTGCAACGGCGAAAATAGTACGGGAATGCCCGCAGTGAGCGTCCAAGCAGCACGATACTTACACGCCGGCGATACGCGACGCGAGATTGGATCGGCGCAATGATACAAGTGTGGACGCAGCCTTAAGCAAACGAATCTCTTCAAAAACTTCGTCAAGTTTTACGCAAACTGTCGAAATATGTTTGGTAACATATTTTTTTTTTTTCGAAATTGATGTTTCAATTTCTAAAAATTGTTTCGTGATGTTTATATTCAGCAAACCGCAGCAGAAACCGCAGACTTATCTAAGAATTGTTTACGCCAGCATACGTTATTGCTTTAGTAGAAATTGCGTTGTGGTTTTTTTTTCTTTCATGGTCAACCTAAGAAAACTATCTCGTCAATAATATTATAAAAATGAAATCATTGTCCTTTCATCACGTCTAAACGGTTGGATTATTTTTTTGCTAAACGGTAGCTGTGCATCATCAGATGTTTATATTTACCCGAACACGGAGAAGTAAAAAAGATAGTTATGACTTTTTTTTTCCACGCGGACGAAGTTCACGGGCACCTTGTAGTTACATATTAATCTCATTTCATTTATTAATCCGCTACCCAAAGGTTGTCTGGACGAGATCGCTCTTTACCGCTATTGCAATGGTGTTATCTGTGTTTGTATTTATTTCTTGCTGAGGTGTGCAATAATAGTAGTTTTTGATGCAAGTGTGGAAAGTATGTCATTTTGAACGAGTCCCGAGGAGTCTTGGCCTGAGCCGCAAGGCGTGGGTCAAGACTCGGGACGAGTTAAAATGACACTTCCACACGTGTACCAAACAACGTTTTTTAATACATTTGCGAAAAATTGCAGTAATACAAATTTAAAACAGTAATTGAAAGGGGCAATTATATTTATTTCTGTCTGATAAAAATTAAAAGTACTTACAATTTTTAGAGCAATTGTGAAGGGTCGCATTTAAGGCCTTTGCTGATAAGTTTAAAGTTTTATTCAAGTTGTTAATAATTCTCTTTTTCTTGTTTCCAGCCAATAAAATGTTCATAGACGGCAATGTAATTTTGCGGGTAAAATACTCTCACTTGCAATTTTTGCCTTGGCTCGTATATAGGGCGGTTTTAAATGTATTCTGGTAACATCAGAATCCATCATTTTCTATCAAAAACTCTTATTTTATAAAATCTTACGTGTCATTTACACATAATTAAAACAATCTTGAATGAAAAAGAAAGTTTTACTTTTAATTGTAATATTTTTTTCAAGATGTCGTCGGCTGTCATCATTCAGCCAAATCAAAAGAAATAGTTTTAATATTTCAGAAGAGATATGATAATGTTACACAGTAATTTAATTGATTCCAAACAACAAACATCGTGAATCTGCTTTTAGTTCTTTACGTTTCATACAATTGTAAATAAATATAATATTATTTAATACACATTAATATCTACCGATCATTCATAATTATTATGAATTTATAAAGCAGCGCGTGGGTCACGCTTAATACTGTATTTTCTAATCTGTGACAATACTTTTCTTTTTATTTTTTTTAGGTCACGCATAATACTCATTTGCTCATTAAATAATAGTCATCACTCAGACAAATTATTAAAACCGTTTTTGAATCTTTTTGATCCAATATGCAGTTTAAATATTTTAAGCATAATTATAAGATATACACTTGCAATGCTGTATGACGTAATAAATAAAGTCGGAAAGTGAGTGTTGACCTTTGTTTGGATGTATGAGACATGACGTGTTAGTACAAAAGAAAATTAAAAAAAATTGAAAAGTAAAAAGCACTAGTTCGAAATATCCAACTTTTCGCACGATTTGCAGCTACGAAAAGTACGACTTTTTGAGCAACTGTATTAAAAAAGAGTTTTCTATCTATCAAAATAAACCTATCGTGTTTGGGGTGATTTGGTTTGTCCAGCTGAGTATATTAACTAATGACTTTTACGCTACCATGATCCGTAAATGGGATTTAATCTCCTGGCCAAGGCAAGACGTAAAACTTTAGACAAACCACGGGCGGTAATTCGTTAAGCTTCAGATCGTATATTTATGGCCCTCACCTTCAGTTCGGCTAATTCACCGCTCTGAGTATCTAATCTACTATTATGCAAGAAAGTACCTAATCAAGTAAAAAAAATAAAAAAAAATGATTTTCTGATAAAACCTTACCATACATCAGGAGGGGAGAGATTACTTCTCTCCGCAAACTGCATACGAGTAAAAAATGGTTGCCTAAATTAATACGTCCGTGTTCAATGGTCGCATCACTGTGAATGGGTTCGTAGACCCGCGACCCGGCCAATTGGCACCAGACAACAAGGTCCTGGGTACAAATTCGAAGGTATACTTTGAGAATCGCTAAGTCATATCTCAGGTGTGTATAATTTTTATACCTGGAGTATCTCCACGTATATCCCATGTAAGTTTCATTAATGAAGTTTGTGATTGGAGCTGCATAAAGTGTCATTTCACGTTACCCGGTTAAGTTTGGGCGTGATATCTATCGCGTCGCATATATATTAACGCGACCGGGTTCTCTCTGATATATCATCAGTTTAGTTTGGCGATACGATATCTCCAATTTAGTAATATTTTCATGGCATTATGCTGAAAATATAATATTTTTGGCCGTTTTAAATGTACACATCAAAATATCTTAATGAGAAAGGAAATATTATTATGTTAAATTATGAAAGCAACGCATCGATAAAATAGAAATATACTGGCGAGATCTCGGATGTCAGTGTCAAACGAGTTTAAACTCCAGTTCGCCCCTTGCCTGCTATACGGCCACATCTTTTCTTTCACACTTTTTTTTTTGGATTGTGCCCTTATGGATCTGACAAAAAATTGACAGTTGACTCCCTGCAACCCTGCAAGACAGCCAATACGGCCACAACTCTAAGTACCTGACTTAAACTCCTTGTATCTTAATAAATATACATCTCTTATCCAAAAAAAACATTAGAAGCATTATATCATCTTGAGTAAATAGAGCTAAATCAAAAATGCATTGACCCAAAACTCAGGGAGTAATCCCCGTTTTACTACCACGCACTACGCTGCCAAAACTTTAACAAGCGATTTCTTTATAAGGAGGAAACATAGAAAAATTTATGGGCATTCAGTATAACTAAAAGATGCAGTGTGCAACAATGTCTGTCAGAAGAAAAGACATAACCTTCTTCGCTTTTTCGTAGCCGACTTAAAAGTATCTGTGCAGCCTATCCTAGCTACCATCATTATCATATATTCAAAAGCTGGGCTCTTGTCGGTGCAGTAATTTGCAGCTTACTTGGTCCATGTTTGCAGCTCATTTAACACTTCGCTATTTCTTTTATAGTCTGTACTTTTAGGTATTTAAAAAAATGTAAACAAACCGGACCTGTCAAATTGACAGCAACCAATGGCGAATATCAAACCGACAAAGATAAAAATCACGTAAGGTAGGTGTTGCTACTGTTATTTAAATGGAACGGACTGCAGTAGTGAGGTCAATTATTTTATAATACATATAAAATATTTAACAGGAACCAAACGTTATCTTATAATTATAAACAACCCTTTTAATGGTTTGTTTACATTCTTTTAAATACCTAAAAGTACAGACTATAGGTACCTACTTCTGTATATGATAAAACATTTATTTTTTCTGTTATTTGCTCCATATACATATGTCAGTCTTGGTCCTAGCTACCGGTGTGTGTAAATAATTCAAACGTTCAAAAAAATTAACAGATTCTTCCACAAGATACATTTTACGTTTTCTATTTTCGGTTTAGACGATATGAAACCGGACAGCCGAATCTACTAATATTTATTGAGCCGCAAAGTCAAACGTAACCACACCATCCGATCCGATGCGTGGCAACGGTGGTGCGCAAACAAGCGCTTTTCCGTACAAACTCCAAATATGTACTTTCAATCATAAAACTACTTTAAGTATCTGTTTAGCCCTATGTTTGACTATAGGTGTTGACTCTATAGTCTCTACCTATTTAGAGAATGCCATTTGGCCTTTAGTTTGCCATTTGTACCGAATTTAATGTTAAAGTTAAAATAAATAAAAATCCTAGATGCAAGTTTCAGTTTTGGGTTTTCATACTATGATGGTGAAAACATTAGTGAACGGATTTGTGGGCTCCACAGATACCTATACTTTTACCCAATTACAGAAAAACAAGAAAGAGGGTTAGGTATCGCTTGTTTCTTTCCCATGCTAATCCAGTTTCAGGTGCCTTTTAGTTTCCAAATAAAATTAGTAATCTGCTATGGCACACCTGTGGAAAGTTCAACAAGAAATGCATATACACATATTTTATTTACAAGCTAAATGCTGGATTCTTATACAAATATTTATCCTCTATTGGACTCCCTTGAGACTTTTGCTATACCTATCCTTTCTTAATTTTACCACCGCACATGTTTCTCTTTACATAACCTGTGTCTAGTTCACCTTGGTATGCATGGTATGGCATGGTATTTGAATGTCTTTTCATAGTCTTATGTATAAAAAATAAAAAATATATTTTTGTTTTGTATTTTGTAGATAATGTGTGTCATCATTGATGTTTTGAGAAGGACTACGTGCAATACCGCCCCTTTTTTAAATGCCTTTGATGAATGTACAAACCGCTTTTTGGGCTAAAAAGTTCCCATTACATTACCGTAAACTTTTCCGCCCGTTCATCGTAATTGTTCCAACCAAAATACAACACTTTAATTTTGTTAAAAAAGCCCTTGAGAGGGAAATACCTGAATTTCATTGAACGGTCATTAATCAAACCCGCCTGCCGTCTGCCCGGATCCTTTGAGCGGGGTAAGTAGGTCGGCCAAGGGTTATTGAATTATTTAACGTATTTATAACATACTTGAAACTTACTATGTTTGTAGTTATATTTAGGTAGTATGGTTGGTAATTATGAAATTTTTATTGGTCTCTTTTTTATAAAAGTTGTTTATCCAGATTCCAGTGTAGCCTAAGGGTTCATTTCATGCACATGCAATGGAACAAAAATTGTACTTAATTATGAAAATCTCATTTCTTTTTTTTACATTACAGGTGAATGCTCGCAGTGAGGGAGCATCGTAATGAATAATATAAATAGTCGCACTTATCTACTAGCAAATCTGAACTCGATCAGTATTTCGTATGTGCCGTGCCGTGGCGACACCTATGGTCCCACCGGAAGATCAGCGCTGGCTCTCTCGCGAGCTATATAGCATTATGCTGAGGTGGAATCTTTCGAGGCACTCATAATTAGCATACCTAAAGTACTTAGTTTATAGATTTATTTTTTCTTTGTTTGTCACTATTTATCTACGCAATTATGTTTCGTCCCCGAATAATGTTTCTCTTTCCTTCTTTTTTTCTTTTCTTTCTATTATGTGTAAATAAACAAACTAGAATAGAGATAGTACATTACCGAAGGCGGTGAATTCGTGAATGTCCCAGACCGTAGGTATTTGTGCATAAATATCCGATCTCGGGCTTTACGAATTACCTACCCTTGGTTTGTCGAAAGTTTTACGTCTGGCCTTGGCCTAGGTGAGATTTTCTCCCCTCGTAGCGGGCAGAAAAGCCCAAATTTTCAAGCCTTTCTAATCAATCTAAGAAAACAGGGACGACACTACAGTATTGCCACTTTTTAATTTCTACTCTTTTTGGTCGGACTGTACGGCCTAGGGTGACGTGGGTGCGTCCCACGAGACAACTACATAATATATAATTTCATATTTATAACGTTCAGAAGATAAAATGAAATTTTGCTATAACATCAAGATCGATATTTTTATTAGGAATAACGGTCAATTAGCATAATACTCATATTGTAGAATGATTTTTTATATATATAGTACTCAAATACTCTAAATTCAGTTAATAAACATACATAACGTATATCGATCATAGTATATACTTTCTTTTAGTATAATGATTAGAAAATATAATAGCGTATGATATACTAAATAGGTTATAACAGCTACCCCTATGCCCCTAAAATGGAACATGGGTCAAAAACCGAAAACTGTAGGTTAGGTTAGGTTTGTTTTATGACCATGGATAACGGAGCGTCAAAATGCTTGCTTGTATGGAGGTATATTAAAATTTAACAGTGAACTACTTATTGCATAAGTATGTACACAATTGATAATGGCAGATGAAATGCTGGCCAGTAGGAGTAGGTATACCGTTTGGAACAACTGCGACAAAATGGAATATGGGTCAAAAACCGAAAACTGTAGGTTAGGTTAGGTTTGTTTTATGACCATGGATAGCGGAGCGTCAAAATGCTTGCTTGCATGGAGGTATATTACAATTTAACAGCGAACTATTGCATAAAGTATGTATACAATTGATGTGCAGGCGGTTATTCTATACGAGCATTATTCATTTTGGTGTTAGATGTACCTATTGAGTAATATACATTATGAATCTGAGATATTATGAACGTTATACGTTATGATCGTTATATACAATGATATTATTCTTAAATAACGTTATACTTAACAAAAATAGATATTTTGATGTTATATCTAACGTTCTTTATACACCTTGAACGGTATACAAAACGAGCTTATACAATATGAGCGTATATATAATGTGAATATTATAGTATAAGTTCTTATGTCTTATACCTATTACTTACCCGGGCGACGACGTACTTATTTAATATTACTCGAAGTAACATGCGTAATAGTCAATATAATGGTATCATCAATCACAGCTAACCTTAAAATTGTAAATTAAATTATGTACAAAAACCCCAAACGGGGAAAAGGGGTGTCAAATAAATTGACCTTTTTTATTCAAATACGTCTGTCTGTGGAATCGTATCACATGAACCGATAAAACCGTATTGCTTTTTGTCTTTTTTTCTCGGGAATAATACATACACTAACATTTTTTACTGCAATAAAACTAAAAAACCGTTAGGTATGATTTTATCACCTTTGCAAACGAAATGACGGGCAAATAAAATTTTGATGATTGCATAAAATTATTCATCATAGCATGTTCATCAATCACTGCATGGTTCCATCACCCTAATACGAATCTATATTACTTCCTCGAAGTCGCATCTCATACATATTTGACGCAGCGTTTGCAAAAAAAGATGTAAATAAATTATATAATGTCCCTTTTCTAGCAAACGCTGCGTCAAATACAGGCTTGAAAAAGAAGAAAATTTATCAAATACATCGCGCGCGCTCCAATTTTGCCAATTCTTCCGGGACCAAGGCCTACCTGAGACTTTAAGTAGGTTACCCTCCGTGCAGATTGTCAATTTTACGATATATATGTATCCTAAGCTCCTATAGATAAGCTGGGAAGAGGATCCTTCAAGGTTATTCCTGGAGAGTTTACATTCACCGAGCCTCACTTTGAAGCACGCTTTGATTTTAAACACCCGCATTTTAATTAAATGAACATACTTACTGTAATAGTAGATTACATAACTAAGGATGGTGAATTCGTGAATGGCCCAGATCAAAGGTGTTTGTGGCCCGAGCCGAAGGTGAGGGCCATAAATAAGCTATCTGGGGCTATACGAATCACTGCCCGTGGTTTGTCTAAAGTTTTACGTCTTGCCTTGACCAGGAAGTGACCGGCCTAAGGTAGGATGACGTAAAATAAAAGGTAAACATTTTTTTTTTCGCATGAAGCAACATCGTGCATTAAGAAGTAGATACCTATATGTAAATGAAAGAGTCCGTAAACCGTAAATTTGTAGTTACATTAAAATAAATATATTTTTCTCAAAGATGCAACGAAATATCGTCATAACGTGCGTTAAAACAGGCTTTGAAGTGTCAAAAACGTAAGTTTCGGGCGGAATAATTTGAGATAACTGTAAAGGAATGTCATACAAAATTGAACGCCTAGGCCGGGAAGTAATTCCTCCCTTCGGTCGGCCGTCTATACCTACTCAGCAGGCAAGCCCTTATTTCCCGGCGTCTGCAGTAATGTACTATTTTGTGACTATAGTTTACTCACGGCAAAGATCGCTTCGTCCCTCAATCTAGTTTGCCTTTTCGTGAGAGCTGTTATTCTATTGTTTTGTTATGTTACGAAATGTTACTCGGTATGCGAGTCTGCCTCGCACTTGACCGGCTTTTTTCTGCAAACATCACAATAAATGGATCAGAATGACACTTCAAAAAAGTTGCGTAAAAATTGTATTTAGGATCGGGCAGTCTATTCTTTTTAGTAAAGCAACCTACAGCCTTTCGAGTGCTTTATTAATAAATGCGTCTGCTCAAATACGACTTATCTAAATTGTACCCCACTTCGTAAAAAGTCTCCTGTAAAAATACTCGCAGAATAAGGAAAATTGTGGCCTGAAAAAATAAACTTGATTCGACTAAAAGCTTCGCCGAAATTGGGTTAAATGTTTTTTACACGTAGCTTCTGTAATAGCCATTTATATTAAGAGCCCGAGCATATAATGACGCGTTTTTGAATGACATAAAGTACTTATATACTATTTTCTTCAGTTTACGTGATTGTCTCACATGCAAATAAAACAATTTCAAAGAAAAACCAAATTTAATTTTTTGACGGATTATATTATCGCATATAGGTCCGCACCTTTACAGTTACCGTTGGAAAGGATTGATAACAAATGCTTTAAATTTTAAATGCGAAGATCCACTAAAATAACACTAATATTATAAAGGCGAAAGTTTGTAAGGGGTGTTTATGTGTATGTCTGTTACTTCTTCACGATCAAGCAGCTGGACCAATTTTGGTATGATGGTAGCTGACACCCTGGATTAACACATAGGCTACTTTTTATCCCGAAAAATGTAGTGTTCCCGTGGGATGATCGGGTGACACCGCGCGGCGCAGCTAGTATTATCCATATTCCTCAAAACTTGTGTTTTATCCAGGGACCCGACCACCCTTTCATTTGCTTAAGCCTTTCAATGGGCTTCCCTTTGTAATGTGTAACCCAGTAAAAGACTTACCCATTCATACTGATAACCCATACATTTGACTATCCCTTATTAAGAGGGGAACCTAAGAATAAGGCTAACCCTTTCCAATAGGTAAGCGGTATTCTCTTTATTTTGCTATCCACTTTAAAGGGATACCCTTATGTTTTAGCGCTTAAAATAAAACTTTCCTTTTCATCATGTCATACTTTAAAGGCTTAGGAGAAGGAGACAAGACTAGTTATTTGGGCCAAAGTATGACAAGAAAGCGATTAAATTAGGAATATACCTAGCTGGCCCCTGTGGGAGTGGGTAGGGCAGTAAATATTTTGTGTTTGCTTGACGTAGTTGTCGTCGTCGCGTCGAGAGTCACATAGTAAATTGCTGGGGTGTTAGTGCACGACACCTTGCACTTTTTGACTATGCGCTGAAACTTGGCACAGTTGATTCTTAGGTGGTCTTGAGTGAATTCAGACCGGGAGACATCGAGAGCCACCACGGCTTTAGTGGGGGGGGGGAGGGGCTGAAGTTCGACGCTGCCGCGCTTCAATAAAAGCAACATTTCTCTTCAACTGTATATAATACGGCATGGGATACATCATTTTCGGATAAATTAAGGATGAGGAATAAAGTTTTGGACGAAAAAGGAGAAAAAACAGAAAAACGTAATTTGTGTCTTTTTATATAGGTATTTACCAATTATTTTAAAAGTATAACAGAAATCTCAAAACGAAAAATATAATCGTAAAGCTAGACTTACGTAGTTTAAAATAGTTATAGTTTATTACATATATCTGTTGATCCATGGGAGATAATAAATATTATCAAGCGTAAGTTAGGGCCATCTCAATGCATGATCGTCCGTAAAGTATTGTTTAGGTACTTTGTTAAACAATATTTCTCTAAAACTTTACATAATAGGGCATGCTATATATAATTTTCGGATAAATCAAGGATGGGCAATCTACATGTATTTCATTATTTTATGAACAAAACTTGCACTTTCTAAAAAGAAATATATTATTAAAAAGTGGGAAACTGAAAAACGTGATTTAGGTTTGTTTTATTATACAGGTTGACATTTTATTGACTGTTCAAATTTTCCCCAGGCATTAGGTATCAATAAAGGATGCCATTTCTGAGAAAAAAAAACATAGGTAAAATTTTGATAATAAAATGTGCTGTACGAATAAGTAATTAGTAACGTGTGGATAATCGTTAACTGAGTGGCGCTCGGGGTTAGCGGTGCGGGGGGCGGGGCACTTGCCTATCTTATCTAAACCAATACAATACAAAAAGCGTTATTGCATTGCCGCCTTCCGCACAGCGCGCTAACGCGGATAACCACGAACGCATGGTCTTATTGGATATCTTTCAGCTGTTTTATCTCAATATCTTAGTACCAAAAGATGCTGAAAGAAAAAACACGTATTTTTAATTTTGTCCAAGGAATCTAGTGTCAAAATTTGAACGGTCAATATTATTTCACCCTGTATAATTTCTATTTTTTTAAAGTATGTATAACAGAAATCTTAAAACAAAAATATAATCATAAAGCTAGACTTATGTAGTTTCTAAAAGTATATAGTTTATTATATATATGTTGATACATTGGAGATAATAAATTATCTCAATGCATGATCGTCCGTCAAGTAGGGTTTAGGTAATGTTTTAAACACACGAAAAGTGCACATATTTTATTGTTTATCTCTATCGTATTTTAAATGAAATCACACAATATAAATTTATTTTATATAATTACAAGATCCACTGCTGAGACAGAGATCTGAACATTTTATGCTGCCTTTTTTTAATTTTGCACCAGTTGCGGCAGTTTTTTGCATTTGCACCTAACAATTTCCAGCCAATGCATGGTTCTGTAGCAACAGGCAAGTCCGTCCATGTAGGCTCCCAGTTGTTGTTGACCTTCGTCCAACCCCAAGTACACGGACAGGGTAGTTTTTGAGCCGGTGCTAACTGACTAAAATGTGCAACCCTTGATATATGGCTCTTTAGAAATGCTGATGTAAACCAGTTTTGGTCGGTAGGAGGTATTTTATCTACTGATCTTTCTTGGTTAAAATATATTTACGGCACTCATTCACTGAATTATACGAAACTGATATGAAATAATAATTATGATATACTCGTACAATATTCAGGTATAAGTTGAAATATTATATTTTCCTATTATATCAGTTTCAAATGCAGAAAAACGGACCTATCATATGTAAAGACGTATTTTCGATGAAAGCCAGCTTACCTCTTCAATAATCTCCCAAACTGGAAACCTACAGTTATGTCAGGAAAGGTTTCCATGCTAGAAAAGCACTTCTTTTTCCTTAACTATTGAACCAAGATACCGTGTCACATCCTGTGAATGCGTGAAAGAGGGTCTTCTAATACTTTTGCTCTCTGTGGTCCTGTAAATAAACAAATATGTATAAAATACCCGCCTTTTCTTAATATACTATGTTCGAGGCTTCACGACTCATGATACTGTGGGTGGATACTGATGTGTTGGTACTGGCAGTTGAACAAGCTTTACTTCAGCTAGAGGAACTGTAGGTGCACAAAGGAACAGGAAACATCAATATCTGTGCTGTCATGATATCGCCACCACCTTAGGTAAAAATCGTATATTTGGTCATAGTAAATTAAGAAAAGACAAGTGTTTTATACAGATTTCTTTATTTACAGGGCCACAGAGAGCAAAAGTATTACCCCTCTTTCACGCATTCACAGGATGTGACATGTGACACGGTATCTTCGTTCAATAGTAAAGGAAAGAGAAGTGCTTTTGAAGCTTGGGAAATCTTTTCTCCATGACCTCTTTTTCTACGTTGGTTTCACTCTTGGTAGAGTGGTCATGGTCATCATTTCAGATGTTGGTGACAATCTTCACAACACGCCGCCATTCTTACCTGATAGCCGCCTTCCTTGTGCATTCGTGTAGTGACGATGAGCCATTTATTGCAGCTTCTATTTGGTTTATCCATCACATAGGCGATCTTCCTCGTTGCCTGGTACCCTCAACCTTTCCCTGGACCACAAGTCGCTCAATAGCCACCAACCCCCGGAATACGTGGCCAAACTGTACTAAAGACGATAAACGCTGCTTGATGCCAAGTTTTCGGAGTATAGACTCGTTGGTACGGAATTCAGTCCATAATATTCCGAGCATTCTCCTCCAACACCACATCTCTCACAAACACCTAATCGTCTATCTTCTTCTTTTCAACTTCCCGCAGGGTCCACGTTTCTGCGGCATACAAGAATGTGGGGAATAGAAGTGCTCGAACGAGCCGGTTTTTTGTGGCTTTGTGTTTGTTGCGATTCCTATAATTTTTTTTTTGTTGTCAATTGTGCAATAAAAATAATCTTATCTATCTTATACATATATT
The DNA here is from genome assembly GCA_905147355.2 of Apotomis turbidana. Taxonomy (NCBI): domain Eukaryota; kingdom Metazoa; phylum Arthropoda; class Insecta; order Lepidoptera; family Tortricidae; genus Apotomis; species Apotomis turbidana. The sequence continues at coordinate 19,435,295 of LR990288.1, read as the reverse complement.
CCTGACCTAACTGAAGGTTTCGTCGAGTCAGCGACCGAGGGCCGCATTGCGGAGGCAATATCTGTCATCGAAAACTACGTCATTATTTATCGTATGGCACTTATATTAGTCACTGGATAAAAAACTTAAACTAGAGATTGAGGTTAGCCTTCTTCAGATACCCAATGGCCCCTTCGCTGAGGATTGCGAGGTCTTCAGCCTGTCCGTTGAATTTGGTGATCGGGTATTCCAGCACCATGTGTTCCACCGTCTGCTCGGGGGCGCCGCATGCACACTGAGGGGAGTCACACCAGCCCCATTTGTACCAGTGGTGGGCACAGTTACCAACGCCTGTTCTAATGCGGTTTAGTTGGCTCCAGATCTTTCGCGGTTGGGCAAAGCCAGGCGGGCGCGTCCTTGGGTTGTGTGAGAAAAATTTATCACTTATGGGTTATTCACCATGCCACTCGGTCGACCATGAGTCCAGTATGTTCCACTTGCTGTTAAAATTTAACATACTAAGAGCTGGTGGGTTACGGGACTTCAGTCGTTTTTCTCCGAAATTGGTGAGATCTTCGTGTATAGGCAACGTGGGCTGGCACTTGGTTTTGGTTGCCTCTCGGAGTAGGCACTTTTTCCGCCGCAGGTGAGGTGGCTCTATGGCGCTGAGAGCTGGAAGCCAGAATACTGGAGTGGGCTTGAGGCAGCCAGTAATGAGCCGCATGGTTTCGTTCAGCTGCACATCCACGGAAAAAGCATGTGCGCTGTTCATCCAGAATATACGTCAGAAAATACGTCATAGGTCAGTAATTCTGCTTTTGAAACTAATACAATAGGATAATAGGATTTCAAAACATAAACCAGAATATTATATCATCATAATTATTATTTCAGATAGAATAGAATAGAATAGAATACTCTTTATTGCACACCTCAAGAATAAAGAAATACAAATACAAATGACACTTAAAATCACAGATCAGCTTCGTATACTTCAGTAAATGAGTGCCGTAAATAATTTTTTACGAAGAAAAACGAGCAGATAGAACACCTTCGACAGACCAGCGAGCTGCTTTATATCAGCATTTCTAGAGATGTCTATATATCAAGGGGTGCACGTTTGAGGTCAGTTAGCACGGGCTCAAAAACTACCCTGTCCAGTGTCTATCTACCTAGGATTGGACGAAGGTCATCAACTACTGGAAGCCTAATACATGGACGGACTTGCCTGTTGCTGCAGAAGCAAGCTTTACAATTATATTTTTTGTTTTTAGATTTTTGTTATACTTAAAAATAAAATAGAAATTATGTAAAAAAAACATACCTAAATGACGTTTTTCAGTTTTTCCCACTTTTTAATATTTTATTTGTTAGAAAGTGCATTTTTTTTTGTTCAAAACATAGATTCCTCATTTTATGTAAAGTTTTAGAGAAATATTGTTTAATACAGTACCTAAACAATACTTCACGGACGATCATGCATTGAGATGGCCCTAACTTACGCTTAATAATATTTATTATCTCTCATGGATCAACAGATATATGTAATATAGGTACTATATACTTGTATAAACTACGTAAGTCTAGCTTTACGATTATATTTTTTGTTTTGAGATTTCTGTTATACTTTTAAAATAAATTGCTAAATATATAAACCTCCCCTTCCCTCCACTAAATCCGCGGTGGCTCCGATGTCTTCAGGTATGAATTCACTCAAGACCACCTAAGAATCAACTGTGCCAAATTTCAGCGCACAGTCAAAAAGTGCAAGGTTCCCATACAACGGCGTGCACTATCAAACCAACTAAAAGGAAACCGAACCAAATTGCCGTTTTATTAGTGTTATTTTACTGCAAAATATTTTGAATATCAGGCACTGATTGATGAATAATGAGTGATACCAGATCAAGAATGAGTAACTGATATTTAAAAATTGAATTTGTCATAATGTTTCTAAAATGGGCCTAAGCACATGGCGCATTTTAATTTAAGCGCGCCGTCGACGCGCATTTGTAGGTATTGATACTAACGCGCGTTGACTGAAGCGGTCTCGCTCGTCAAAGTCAAATCAAACATGCCGCAGCGCCGCCGCCGACAGAGCTCGATAGGTATCTGTCTCGCTCGATAGTACTAACCTACGCGTCGTAAGCTTTATAAAATAAGGGTAGCCCTTTGTTAGGCTAACCATTTAGTAACGAATGGGTGAGCAAATATTCTTATTTATAAGGGGAATTGTGATACCGCTTGTTAAAATGGGTTAGCGCTTAGATAAGGGTTTTTAAAGCAAATTGATTGGGTTTCCATGTTCAAAGTGTTAGCGCTATTCAAAACTCTTAAAAACCCTCTCAAAAGGATATCGGGCGGGTCCTTGGTTTTATCGTATATTGAATCTTTTATTGTATTAGTACGGGAAAGGGCAGTTACGATCCGTGGCCATGCCCATTTGTATTAAATTGCAAAAATCTACTCACACATGCAAAACAAATTAAGATAATACGTTTATAGGGACGTTATACTGCCCTTCGGTATATCGCGTATATAACAAGTAATCCGTCACGTCCGCCGTGTAATGGAGTTGTACAATATTGTTATTACTTTATGGTAGCGGGTTTTTAGGGTTCCGTATCCAAAGGGTGCTAACGGGACCCGAATACTAGGCCTCCGCTATCCTTCTGCCCGTCTGTTACATGGGTATATCTTTTCAACCTTAACAGGTAGTGACGTCATTTACATAAAAGCTGCTATAAGAACCTGTAAAAAATAAAGTAAAACATTAAAGTGGGTCCCATACAAATACGTGTTTTTAGTCTCCTACGTTTTTTCAAATGCTGAAATGGTAACAGGTAAACACTTGAAACCAATAAACACTGGGCTTCAAAACTTTTCCAATGCCAATTTTTAATTAAATTAATAAAATAACATTACGTTCATTCGATTGCAATTTGTGGGTGTGACGCGTAGACCTCCCGAACGTAGCAGGCTTCCCGGGCGTAGCTCGTAGCGCTACGACAATGCTGACAAGGTCTACGAATAAAGGTTACGCGTCAAAACAATAGAGCCACTCCATGCTGTGCTAATAGGCCTTAGAGATGCGTAATCGTAGGTAATGCTATGTCCTTAAACTTGTCAAGTGTAACAGAACGGTAGAGTGGGCAAGTGCAGGCCCAGTCCCCGTGACCTATATCTGCGGCCCTCGCTCAGGAAGCTGCTAATTTCCACCGTGCGGGTGAAGCCGACGTCACAGGGCGGGGGGAGGGGGCAGAGGGGGGGAGAAGGCAGCGCCGAGCTGCCTGCGAGCCGGCTGCCGGACCAGTCCGCCGCCCCACTCCGTGTCGAACGCACGCGCCGCTCACAACATCACAGCGATACGATAAACACGCATCACACCTGTATTAATTTTTTCAGTGTTAAGAATTTTTGTTGAAGTGCGATAAATGTGTAAATATTTTATATCGACTCTGTGACGACCGGGCTCGGGCGGGGCGAACTCCTGACACACTGGCTCAGTCGACCGTAGGTCGTCGAGTAAGCACCATCGATTTTCTCCACGCAACTGTACGCGAGGTAAGCGTCACGTGCAACTATTTTCATCGGGCTATTTCCACGCGCGTATTTTGAGCGATCTCGTTCAAGGCCGCATCTGTTTGCGTTTACGTTGCGTTTACGTCTCACGTGGTGTGATCGTGAATTTTCACGGTTTGTTTCCTCAGGCACGTGCTAGGATACTTAATGCGATAACTACGAAAGCCAAGGCTCTGGAGCATCATCTTATTGTCATGCAAATGATAGCGTGGGATATTCTTACCTGTACCATTAAGTGCGTGAATAATCTAGGACACAGACCAAAGTAAACAAGTTTTCACACGTTTACGAAATTTGCATCTGAAAACGTTATATTATAGTTTCAATGAGCATCTTACTATATTCAAGACGAGTAAGTAGAGTAGGCTAAGTAGTTCAAGCAGATATGTCATTTGATGGGCTTGACTGTACCCTATCAATTCGTAATCAAATGTCCATCTCGGAGTTTTAATTACATTATGGTTTCAATGAGCATCTTATCTGATTCAAGTCATACAATTCGTATAGGGTTAGTGGTGAAAACATTCATTCGATGATGGCCATGACCATGACCTATCAATTCCTTATCAATCTGAAAATATATCTAACTAGGTGTTCGTGTGAAATAGAATAGACTAAGTGTGCTGGTTCATGATCGGCATAATCATCACCTATCAATTCAAAGTTAAAGAAAACAAACACAGTGTACAAAGTAGACCAGGCTGAGTTGTCCGAGCTGGTGTGTTGGTCGGTGATGGGCATTGGGCATGACCATCCGCCACCGCCCACAATTTATCTGCTTTGCTTAGCCCAAAGGTAGACCGGTAAAGAATACCCTACGTCATAAAGTGCGCCCTTTGTACGATAACTTTATTTTGTGCAATAAAGATAAACAATAATCAAATTTAACCATACCAACTTGTATAAAGAAAGCTTAGTTGTGAAATCTATCAGCAAGAATATCTGAAGACGCCTTTATGCCGCTAATAGAGGCAAGGTCACATATTTCTTATCAAATTTTTGTTCATTAATTTATTAACTCTGACTGTACAGTATTAGTATTGTGTGTTATTGTCACAAAACGGGAACTCATAGCGTTCAAAAAAGTGTTTATGTGATTACCTCGACGTTTCGAACGTGTTGTGTTATTCCTTTTAGAATTTACATTTCTTATATTTTGACAATAATTTCAACCAACGGTTTGAACTGAATAATACTTTTTCATGCTTTTATATTTAAATAAGTTGTAAAAACTAGTTTTCCGCGTGAATTTTGTCAATTTCGATTAGTTTTTGAAACAAAAATTATCCATGAAAAATTCAAACTGTAGGCTTCAAATTTATACCAATAAATCCCAATAGCCCTGTTCTGGTAGTAACATCAATAATATGTTAAGAAATATGTTTGAAAAATGTCTAAAACAATCAGCATTTCAAAAGGAATAAGGCCTTAAGTCCGGTTTTGTTATAATGTCTGAGATCGTGTAGTAGTATGTATTTATGAATTTACCTAACAAAGCGTGCAGGTAAAGTAGGCTAGGCTAAGTCCTCACAGGTGTGTTGATCGATGATGGGGACGATCATGACCTACAGATCGCCTCTAAATCGGGCACTGTGATAACCGAATTGGCAGACGTTCAGACAGCTCCATTCAATACCAACGTATAATTACTCTACGCATTGCATCTACCGGCAACATTTATTTCAATGCAATGGTTTTTATTTATTTATTTAATCTTTATTCAATTGAAAAAAAAAACTTTGTTTTTGTTCTTTGTATAAGTATCTGTTCTTACCTTATATAGATAAATAAAATATCAAATTACTATTTGGCTCTATAAACGTTTTAGTTTATTACTGTTAAGTTATGTTTATAAAATTTTTATCATATGTAATTTATCACCCAAACTACGCCTTTGTTATACAAAGTCGATTAGAGCAAAAGCTTGGTCTAATTTCCTCGACATAACAAATGTCTTATGGAAATAGTTTCAGCTTTGATCGTAAAGTTAAACACTAGAAATATAATCGTATTAGGGATTCAATCTAGCTACAACTTCAAAGCCACAGTTTTAGCTCTTTTGTGAATTGGGGCTAAAATCGATGTTTCTAATAGCAGCTGTCCAAGATCTTACCGCCAATTTTCTTTAGCGATTTATTAAGTCACTGTAGCGATAACGCAAAACTTTATCGTATAAGCACCCAATGAGTACATTGAGTAGGTACCTACTTGTATTTTTAAGTAACTTTTTTTTTCAGTTAAACATTTCGCTGCGGTTATCGTTTTACGCCGATCGGCGGCCATAAAACAGTTATTAAAGTCTTATCGTTCATATTTCACAATTATTTTACATATGTGAAGGCGAAATATTTTTCCATGACGAAAAACTTAAATGAACTCTCGCGGAGCTGAAAATAAATTGGACCACGATTCCGTGAAATAATATTCCGACCCAAAAATTTAACACGAAAATTTTCAATTTGGTAACTTATTTATTTCATTCATTTAAAGTAGTATAACGTAAGTAATTACCTACTTACTACCTATATACGATTTACATCAATTATTATTATTATGGAAATATTTAAACGTTTAAAATTGACCTTTTAGGTAATAAATGAAAATACTGGAGCTACGTTCTACGTTTCTCATCAGATATGTTCAAACTATGATCACTTTAGCGATGTGTTTTCTTTGTTAGTAATGTTTAAATGACTAATTATCATAAAATTGATATGGTCGATATACCTCAAATTGCTAAGTATTATTACCTACCATTTAGTTGACTATATTCGTCAAATTTTGTTATTGAAATAATTTTATAATAATCTTTATCTATCGCTCCCGCACAACGGGGCTAGCTTATCTTGCCGCGACTTCGCTTGTGGCGCGACTCAGTGTCACCTGTCTTGCTCGCACGGTATTGAAAGGAAAGTGACAGGTATCGCGCGACAAAGAGTCGCGTGTCACAGTTATACTACAGGTATAGGTCACAATTCTGGGACCTAATTCGACAATGCCGTTTTAGATAACAGTGATATCGCCGATGAACTGTCATTGAAATGCGATGAGCTTCAAGTGATCTCATCAAAATTTTGGAAATACAAACGCGATAATGATTGTCAAAAATGCTCTTCATGCATATGAATTTCCGTTTTGAACACAACTAACTAATTTCACGCACTACACGGTCAAGTTAAAGTATGCGCCTGTTATTTATGCCGTCACATACAAAGGAAACGCAAATTAAGCGCGACCGGATTGACGAAGTTGCGATGCTCTAGGGATATCGCCACTTGTCAAGTAGGGACACGTCAAAAGTGACGGATGGCGATGAAATGGAGAGATCTCCATCGTCTCTCTAAAATTGGTCGAATTACCGCCCTGATCCAGAACATTTATTTATCTATTGAAACTGCGACCTAGGTTGCAGTTCAAATATTTAGGACGTGTATACCGACCCTTTAGAACCTTTGGGGTGTGGGTTTAGACGGAGATAAAGGCAACGCACAGAACCTTATTCGACAATTTCATGAAATTTATCAAAAATGTGATTAAGTACCTACTCACTATGTGTATGTACTCTTTAAATTACGACCAATCAGATTACAACATTGCGTCAATGTCACATAATCTATATCATCGTGAATTATCTAGGCTCTCAGCTCCAAGGTCGACAAAAATGCTCGTAAAAAGAAGCCACTCTTCCGATTCACTGCCAAACCGGCGACCTTTAAAAACAACGGTCCAGTAGTTCCCACGTCTACTTCCTAAATTGTGAGATAAAAACAGCCTCGAACTAAACTGAATGCTCAAAGCGGAATGGACAAAGGTTAGCCAAATTAGAGCCTCAGTATTGTCTTTGACAATGAGTGAAGCCACGGCTTCGTTTCAAGTGGGACCGAAAAAGGAAATCCTAAATCGAGTGGTTCTTTGTTGACGGTTTTGACTGGTAATTTTTTGCTTGCCATTCAGGATATGTTTTTTAAGAGGGCTTATTCCCTTATTTTTTTGATTTTTTGTAATGAATATATTGAAAATTCCAGGTTCCAACAAACATTTTGAAATTAATAATACATTTCCCCGTTTCATTTCATCTTTGCCTCAATAAAATTATTTTTCGTTAGTCCATTGATGTATCCGACTCTTTAAATGCGATTAATTTATATCAAGAGTTGTATCAATAACCCGTAAACGTGAATTAAAATATAGTATTTATTTATTTCTTACACTAATATAAGAGTAAGTAAACAATAGCGAGTTCACAGTTGCGTAATAAACGCATTATATCACACGTATTATGCAAAACTATTCAAGGTCAAAAACGTCATATCAAACATAGTACATAACTCTATGGTACAGTATTTTGTAAACGGTCATACCATTCGGGTGTATCCATAAGGACGCGTTGATAGGTCATTCGTAGGTATATTAGATTGGATTTATTTATTTCGTAATATAAAATGACAGTATAAATTACACTAAGTATAAAATGAAAACAAATTCGTCTCTATGGAAACCCGAACAATAAACTTTACTACACTGTCACCTATGATCAATAATTAGGAAAATTGAGCTTCATAAACATAGTTCAAATTGACAAGTAGGTACACCCTTACACATCAACATAGTACAAACAAACAAGTAGAACCTTTTGTGTGCTTGTAACCATTGATTGACACACTTTGCCTTGACAAAGGACGCGTATCGTAAACATACGTGACACGACTGTTTTCCTAAATCAATCGAACGAGCTTCTGGATTTACGTCACACCCACTCAATTGCTTAACAAAGAATACTCTAAATAACATTCAACTGTTAAAATGTTTTGTTTGAGTGTAAGTCATTAGAAATGTTTAACTATTATTAGCATTGATATGTTTAGCTATTGGAAATGTTCGACGACGCGGTTGGCGCAGTTTGTAGAGACTTGCCTACTGAGCCGGCGGTCTCGGGTTCGAATCCGGGCCAGGGCAAATATTTATGCGATATACTCGAATATTTGTGCTTTGGTCATGGTTGTTCTATGCATTTAAGTATATATTTATATAGATAAGTATGTATATCGTCGCCTAGTACCCATAACACGAGCTTTCTTGAGCTTAATTTGGGACTAGATCGATTTGTGTGAGGTTTTCTGATATTTATTTATTTAACTATGTTTGTATAACCCTTTACGAGTATGGCGTGTTTACATTGATTAGTGATTAGGGCGAGTCCATACAAGTGTATAAATTCGCACTAATCAATCATCAAAATGTGAACAGGGCCTTAAGCTAGGTATTCCATTAAGTAAAACGCGTCTGAAATCGGTCAGACAATTCGGCTGTCAACTCGGCTAGACAATGGCGAACATAATGGGTCACGTATTGATGTCAAGGTATGCCCGGCTGGCATCACTAGGGCGACTCAACGCCAAAACTGACGTTGTCTGCGATGCACAAAAACTGTGACCGATTACACCACTACTAATTATAAAATGGATGCGGTCTTATTATAAGCGTGTTGTGATGCTGGTCGTTAGATAAATTAAATAGTGCTCACTTTAGTGGTCACTTCAGTGCTCACTTCAACAAGATAAAAATAAAAAAACCGGCCAAGAGCATGTCGGGCCACGCTCAGTGTAGGGTTCCGTAGTTGCTCATCCTTCACAATAAACTGCTGTTTTAAGCCCGAGGTTTAAGTTAAGAAAGATTTTAAGCTCTATAAAAAGGTCGTAAACGCCCTAGAAACTGTAATCACTTATTACCTTCTGGAAGTCAACTTACGTCCTTTTAAAGAAAAAATATGAAATTTGGCGATAACTCAAAAACAGCTCGACCGATTTTGTTCAGTATAGTTTTCATTGAAAGTACTTATAAGGCTTCATTTACACGAATTTTTCCGAATTTTTTTGACCCGTGGTTGAAAAGTTAGAGGGGGGGACACTATTTTTTTTGTTTTTGGAGCGAATATTTACAAAACTGCTGACTTTATCAAAAAATAATGTTAGAAGACCCCCATTATTTTTACAAGACCTATTCAACGACACACCACACACCAGTGTTGAAAAGAAAAAAAAAATCACCCCCACTTTAGGTGTTCGAGAGGTACCCGAAAAACATAAAAATTTTGAATTTTTATTTTACCGTTCTGTCGGCGTTATACATACACATACTTATACCAAATTTCAGCTTTCTAGTACTAATGATCACGGAGCTAAGCCGCGGACGGACAGACGGACAGACGGACATGGCGAAACTATAAGGGTTCCTAGTTGACTACGGAACCCTAAAAACAGATATCTTTCTCTGCGCTGTGCTTTAGAAAATCTCTGCTCCAATTTTAATGTGAATTTTTGCTTTTCCTACCGGAACTGCGACTAAAACAACAAGAATACTTGAATTAAGAGAGGTTATGCAAATTGTGTGATGATCTCAAATATTTGTTTCTGGGTCATGTAATGGATGTTTATTTTATAGATAAACGTTTATTTTTTTTCTCTTGATGTTTTACATTTCTCATAAATTTTGAAAATGTCATATAGATTAGGTTAGGTTTGTTTATTAAATTAAACATTCTATGTGTTTGTCTATACAAGAAGAGCAAACCATGTACGAGTATATAAGTATACTTAGTTTTGATTGACTCAATTTAGCTAACCCGTTTTATATATTCTATTTAGAAATTTACTTATTTGAGTATGGCGCTGACTGTAGAGTATAGATTAAATTCATTGCATCAAATCAATTTTATAGTATCAATTTATTTACAGATTGTTCTTTCGATTTTAAATGTCTAAATTGATTGCATTTAAGTATTGTTTACAAGCTGAAGATTAATCATCAATAATACCTTCGATACAATAGATAGATTTGTTGCCGATGACATAGATTGTTTGTCCGATTGTTGCAAGGGTTCGTTGTTCAGCGATATCACGTAGAGTTCATCCCAGGGGCCAAATTCAACGTTTCCAATGGCATTATGTCCAAGATATGTTCATTTCAGGAATGTACCTATATAATTATTGTATTAAGCGGTTTACACTCACGTGAAATTGTCAGGAACGGCCCGTCATGTTTCGAACTCGTATGGAGCCCTTCATCAGGGACGGCTGCCCGTACACCTCCGCGGCAACCCGTCACTGCTGATACTTTGATCGACGTTCCGCTCTGAGCGCGCGCGCCGATGGCGCGGGGGCGGGGGGTGGGGGGTATTTATGTACCTATATGTTTTCATTTATGAATGTCATATATACTTAAGCCATATTACATATACGTGACACAGTCGATACATCGATCAAATGACCATATGCCCATGTGAATAGAATTTGGCCTTTTTATGGCGATATCGCAAATCGTTCCCTTGTAGAGACAAAAAATGGTCTACCACTTTACGACTCTACATCGTAAGTATTAAGGTTTAAATGGTACCTATATGTACATTTCCATCATGTATTTTTGCATGTTTTATATCATTTGGCTCACAACTTTAAAAGTCTATTTGTGTTTGCAGAAGTTTGGTAGTTAGCCGCATAAACGGCAATTTAGGTACGACCCGAAACAACTTCACCTTGAAATTTATACTAAACTTGGGTATTTTATTCGTTTGTGAGTTAAAAGGCTTTCACGAAATTCACGAGCATTAAATAAATTGTAGTTTAAGATGAAGGCGTAATCATTTGTTTATTGCGCAATTTTATAAAGCATGTTTCTATGTACAGGCACAGAATAGGTAATGATTGTTCTGTCGTATTTAATTTTAATTGTAGCAATAGAAAATACTGGACGCTTATTACACCGTAGTGTTTTTACTGGTATACCTTCACTTGCCCGAATTTCATATGCCCGAATTTCGTCTGCCATAATATTCAATTGACCGAATCTTGTTTCTTATAATTATGTTTCCCATAATCATTGTTTTCCATATTAATCCTACGACCGAATCTTTGTTTCCCATAATATTAATTCCAATAATCACATTTTCCATAAAGATTGTAATCCATAATTGTCACATGCTATAATTTCATATGCTATCCAAATGGAACATAGGCCGAAAACCGACATCTGTAGGTTAGGTTTGTTTTATGACCCCGTATAGCGGAGCGTCAAAATACAAACCCAATGTAATCCAATTTTAGAAGAACTGCTACCAAATAGTACATGGATCTAAAACCGAAAACTATAGGTTAGGTTAGGTTTGTTTTGTGCCCCGTATAGCGGAGCGAGCGAAGCGAGCGGAGCGTCAGAATGTTTGCTTCAAAATACAAATCCTAATTTAATTTACAGTTTCCTAATTTACAATCTAACCTAGTTTTAGAAGAACTGCTATCAAATAGTACATGGATCTAAAACCGAAAACTATAGGTTAGGTGAGGTTTGTTTTGTGACCCGTATAGCGAAGCGAGCGAAGCGAGCGGAGCCTCAGAATGTTTGCTTCAAAATACAAATCCTAACCTAATTTACAGTTTTAGAAGAACTACGATAAAAGGACGTACGACATTCGACCAGAACCGAAAACTTTAGGTTAGGTTTGTATTGTGACCATCTATGTACCTACATACGTGGCCACAATATGCCTACAGAAAATAAGATGCTAAGCCAGGTTGGATTCGCACAGAAACAATATTTAGTATGGCGTTTAAATATTATATCAAACAATATTATGGCACTTAATACTATGGAAAACAATACTTATAGCATTCGTATCATTATGGCATGTAATATTCGGGAATACAAGAGTATGTCAAATGAATTTTCTAGGAAACAAAACATTCGGGCAAATGAAATTCGGGTAAGTGAAATTCGAGCAAATCAATATTATTGCTTATAAATTTCGGTCAAACAATAGACAACCGTTTTTACTCTTTTAGTTCACGTTGTTTTAAGTTGGTATCTAGTGCTTCTTTCACTATAAAATGGAGGCCCCGGGTTCGAAAAAAATAAGGTGATGATTGGGCCCCTAATTGGAGTGCTTAAGGACCCTGGCATGCTAAAGGGGGCCACCGCAGACTAATACAAACCCATTTTATTGTTTGTTTTTATTAAACCAGTAACGTCTGCTAGCGTACACTAAATGTTTACCAAGGAAGCGAATAATTGATGCCACCCTAAGGCATGCAAGAAGCAACTGATTGAAAAATACAACGGCTCTCGCATCAGGTTCAGTGATCCAATAGGTTGGACGCCCGTTTTGGCCCGGAAAGACGTTGAAGACGCAAGTTCGAACGTTTAAAAATTTTCGCTTCATTTAGTTGTTATTTTTATACATGAAAGTCAATCGTCAATTTCACCCTCACATCTGACCTCGATCATGTGCCTATGTGAGCCAGTATAACCTCGTTGATGCCTTTTAGTCAGTTTGCCCCAACTACAGACTAATTTACGTCCCTGGCTAGTCACGCGAACCACTATACGAAGGCCTTTTCCTCATTCGTTTGAGTTTTCCTTTTTAACGACTTTGCTTTGCAGTTTCACTGATTAATTGGTGACTTTAAAAGCGAGAACTTTGCTTGTAACTAAGAACATATTTGTTTTTATAAGTTGAATAGTTCAATTTTAAACGCTATATCCAGAACTTTCACCTAGAGTACAGTAATAATATTTGCAATCCAATGTCAGCCTGCAAAATTGGTGACCAGTAACTGAATGTCATTTCCTGTGACCAGTTATTGACATGTTACAATTAGATTAATAAATAATTTCAGACAACCTCACACAAATTAACCCAGTCCCAAATTGAGCTCTAGTCGGCTTGTATTATGGGTACTACACGACGATATACATACTTATATAGATCAATATTTACATCAATTCAATAGAAACATCCATGACCCAGGAACAAATATTATATAAATAAAATGTTCGTTAGACTGAGACACATAAATGTATCTTAGCAACATCAAAAAGATCGTCATTAGTTTTATTATTGTATTTTCCAACTCACAAAAAGGCCGCGTAATCATTCCAAAATAAAATAACGTGACTGAAATATCACCGTACGTTCGGAACACGTCGGAGATGGGCCGATAAGCACGCGATACCACTATTTTCTCAATGAATTGCTATATTTTATTGATTCACACCAGTTTCGACAGTTGTTGAGTAAAATTAACCTGAGTTTTATTATTATCGTTTTATTTTTTCTGGGAAACATTCTGTAAAAGAAATGCTTACCTACAGTTAGATGAAAAAATAAAGTAATTCTTTTCATATACTTAGTAAAAGTCACATCATAAAAAAATCAAAACATTTATATTATTAGAAATATAAAAGATATTAGCAGCATGTTACATTTTTTTTGTTATAATAGTAAATAGGTACGGGCATTTTATTTAAAAATACGGTTTCAAAATAACTGATTTTCATGTTTATACTTTACAACTTGCTTTTACTGCAAATTAAATGAACTGAAGAAATAATTAAATCATAAAACAAATGCTTTCATAATAATCCTACTCTGCCGTAACATCCACCATTTTATTATTAACTTCTTCTTATTAGCTTCCTCCGGATGATGTTGCGCCACCTTCCACGGTCCTCGGCCACCTTGAGTGCGTCGTGGAAGTTGGAGTCAAGTACAGTGCGGATTTGGTCGGACCAACGCATCGGGCTGCGGCCCCGAGGCCTCTTCCCCTGGATCTTTCCAGTGACCAATAGTTTCTTCAGATTATCGTCTTCTCTTCCAAAAATGCGCCCAAAGTATACCAGCACTCTTTGTAAAACGATGGTTGACAATCTGGTAGTCACTTTTAGTTTCTTCAGAAGAATTGGCATTCATAATAATAGTCATAGAGTAATTAACACAAATTCGAACTCATTAAGTGAGCACATGTTATACCTATGCATACGTACGTGATGAATCTGAGCATATAGATAACTTGGCCGATAGATACTGCATTATGCAATTTATAACTTAGATAAATCCTTATCATTACATAATCTTAATCGATCACTATTTTTTACGACACTTTGTACTTCAACGCACTCGTCCATTCATTGATATAAAATACCAACTTAGATACTTAGTCAAACGTAGATATAAATAATATCCCGAGGTCTTAATATAATATAAAAATAACAGTTCCAAAACCAAATTTGCTTTTATAAAGTTCTTCGCATTGTATTATTGTAACAAATAAGCCATTGAAATCCGTTTATTATGTTATTGTATCATCACGAAACCAATGTGCATAAAATGGAAACCCTTTCTTCATAGAAAAACGTTTAACCGAATTTTCATTTCATAGATTTCTTTCCCCGCGTTTTACATTTTTCAGCTTGAAAATTTCATCACATAGATTAGGTTTGGTTAGTTTAGGTTTGTTTAATAATTATAACAATCGAAAATATTTTATTGTTTCAGAGGAAAATGCTTTCGATGAAATGATACTCGTATATCTAGGAAATTAAACATTCTATGAAACTTTTGTCTATAAAAGAAGGCTAAACCGTATAATATATGCATATTTTATGCTGTTCAATACAATGACACGAGTTTAGCCAATAACGCTTGTCATGGACTGGAAAAATTCCATTTCAATAAACATCTCCTAACATATTATTCGTAACGTAATAACATTCAGAAAATGAAAACAAGCCAACTCTATAGAAGCTCGCCAAAAACAACTTTTACATGATTTGGAGTTTTATTCCATTGCATAACACGTCTAGCTTCAATCTATATAATTTTGAAATAGAACAATGTAAGTTTCGTAAGCCTTCGTAATTTTGTCACATAAATAAAACCTAAACTTTCTTGTTCCCTCTTACATTATCTCCGTTTATAAAACACTTCATTATAAATTTGACGTTAGAAATAGAACGCTAAAATTAAAGCAAGGTTCTTCCTATAATGCAGCCGCATTCTCTATTTAAACACTGGACTAGATACGACTGTCGACAAACTATTTGTATCATTAAAATATATGAAAAACAAAATATATCTCAAAGTTCAGTTGCGATGTGTCAAAATGATGACAAAAATTAGTTCACACTTAAACATAAGAATCAAACCGAATTTGACAGAGCAAAATCGCGTTTTGTTTTTCTTAGTCAACCTTTGAAAACGGCACCTGAAAACTTTTTGAAACGTTGGGAGGCACAAATAATTAATAATATACTTACGCGATATAATCCGTTTAAATTGTTTTATTTAAACGTTGTCACAGGATGAGTTTTGGTACTTTAATTTAAATTTAAATTCAATTATTTAAATGAATCTTAGAACTCCCGAAGTTATCAACACCGTTTGAAACTTAAATTAGTTCAATCATTCATCCATTCCTATAATTTATTCCAATAATCAAATCAGAGTATTCTGCCTATGGCTCACTTTATTATTATAATTAATGCAAATAGTCGGCTACTTGTATTATTATTCTAATTACCATTCAGCCTGCAAAGTGATTAAGACTTTGTGTCTATGGTAATGCTGAAAGACGTCTTACTTTTGACTGGAAAATACTTAAGTTAAAGCACAACTGACAGACAGAAAATTCTACATTTTTATGAGACAGGTCGTTTGAATGTTATAACATCTACGCATTATTTCAAAACTACCTACCTTATACCTACTCTCGAATTGTAAAAGAAATCGTAACATTAAGAAAAAGATACTCTTTTCTGCAAAACGATTCCTCAATAATTTTAACATTTTATAAAATCTTAAATACATGACACGGGCTACCTTACCTATACATATACCCTTGAGAACCGCTATGCCTGTAGATTAGAAGAATTCCATTTCCAGATTTAGGAATACTTCAACAAGCGACGAAATGAGCATAATTTTCACGCAAAAACAGATGATTTCGTGTTGTTTCAATGCTCACAACAGAGTTGTCGATGTAGAAACCCAATTTGACTCGCCCCACACACACACCTTCGTACTTCATGGTTAGTTATCCACCAACGCTGTCACTGTATCTGCCCGCTGGTCTGGATTAATCATTGTATCCTGATTGCTGCTGTAGCGACACATACCTAGAACAATCAACTCTACTGCTAAGGAAGCAAGACTGAAATAACTTGGTTCATGGTCTGTGTAATCCCCATATGTTTGAAGCACGCTAAATGGAATGGTTTTCATTGGGAGAATTGTGCCTAAAATTCGGTTTTTGGCAGCGGCTATTTGGTATTAGGGCTGTGATAAGATTGATACTCCGGGAAGATGCAGAAGAAGAATGGTTGAATAGTATTCTTATTTACGATTTTCGTCATAATTATCAATTCGCCTGAAATCTATCTGAGCACGTGACAACAAATATCTACCATATTATATGTCCGTAATATTTTGATTTTAAATTTACGAAGATTATGTAACATTGTCATAGTGTTATTTGCTAAAATCGATATCTGATATTTGCTGGAGATACTTGGGCCATTGGTATCGACGACTTTTTGCCATATCTCACCGCTAGAGGGTATGCTGTAGTAAATCAGATGAAGATTAAGATCTAGACAATCAATGATTGCTCCAACTTACTCAGTTCAAAACAGTTTCGTAGTTTTGTCTTCTTCAATTATGCTAATGCGGATAGAGAAAGTAATAATAATCCTGCCGCGTTCGTCTGTTCTTATGCCAGCGACACGGGACACTTAGTATAAATTTTCCCATTTCTACTGGCATACGTTCAAATTCTCACAATATGCCGTCATAGCACTTCCGTAGATATTTATGACGATTCCTTGAGTATAATAGTTATGTCATAATTATCGTTCATTTAAATAAAGACAAGTTCTATAAAAAAAACATGAGACAGCTTTTGTGGATCGACTGTAATATTCACACTATGTCTCCATCGCCTCCGTAAACTCAAAAGCTTCATAAGATTTGCTTCCTTGTTGCCGTTTTAGAATGTTGTATTTGTTTATGGCATTCACACTATAATAGAATAGAATAGAATGATAATATTCACGCTTACTCTATAAATCCGGATTTGTACAGCTTCTATGGTCAGGTGTAGTTGATATAAACAAATATTTTCTCCATTATTACAATATATATAATAATATACCTACGTGATGTATATTCTTTAAATTGTTTTATTTAAACAATAGACTAAGTTAAAAATAACCAGCTAGCCGGATTATACTAAGTTCAAGGTTAGAGCGGGTGTAGAAGAGCAGAATCATGAAATCCGTTTAATCTTTTTATACTGACAAGCAGTAGGTAACCCGAGTAGCCAAAAAGTAACCTAAACAGCGAAAAAGTAACCAAAAGTAACACGACCTTTCAGCACACTTATTTGCGACTCCCGCATATATACTAAGCAAAAGAAAAGAAACTTATTTTGTGTATCGATTTCAAATCATCCTCCACTTATTCGTCCACTATTTTCGCAAACTCTAAACTTCTTGAAATAACACACAAAGCCGGGCTATTAAAAGGCTCACGAATCGATATTCTGTTCTAGGTCAAACAGTAGCCGACGAAACGAGATTAGCCTTAATCGATCGCCAGATTTGTCCAGACGTGAAATACCTAATGCCCGACTAACTCTATTAATCTTGGAACAAAACCCCGATCTGGTTCTTTAGCTAAATATCCCATTAAGTCCATCTAGTTACATAATACCGTGCAAGAATGGATTCTCCGATAAAGTTTGTTACTAGAATATGGAAATTCTACCCATACCTTTATGTATTTTGAACATCTATCTGACTTTTTGGGCCCTAATTTTGTTTTGCCATCCAACATTAAGTGACATTGGAAGGTTAATATTTTTTCATCACACTTGCTCGTAAACAAGGGTTTTTAAATGCTAGAAAACCGGGCGATAAGTCGTATATTACGCCCTAGGGCGGTAAGTAATTTTGGTATTGACTGCTATTTATTACTTTTGTTTTATTTTCTCCAAAGTGTGATGAAAAAAGTCGTATGTGACTCCGGTGCTAAAGGAATTCCAAACTCGTGTCTTTAAAGCCCTCGCCTTCGGCTTCAGGCTTCTAATAGACACTCGTTTGTAATTCCTCGTTTACCACCCTTGTTACGTAATGTACTATTACGTCACCCTAGGCCGTAAGTGGGATATTCTGTCAGCTACGCGGGGAAAAGTCTCACTTCCTGGCCAAGGAACCCGTGATCTCGGATATACGCGAATTCTCTGCCCTAGGATTCTCATTTAAGTGATGTGTATACCTAGAGACTAGAGGATTTTCATATCAATGAGAATGAAAATATCATAATGACTACTTTCGATTATGTAAGTACATACGTAGGTATACGTTACATGACTGTAGTACGTATAATTTCGTCTTCACTATTATTTTTACTATTATATCAGTTGATCACTTTCACAGACAGTGCGCCGTGAAACGTATATTTGAAAGGACAACCCTCGATATACGGCACCACGTCTGTGGACGGTGACTTCTATCTTCGCAAAATTGTGAATACAGCCGAACATTTCTCATAGTTTTTATACGTAGCGGCAAATGCCTTGTGGTCCTTTTTGGCCAGAACTTTATGTTGATATAATTAAGCACACTTCTCACGAAAATGCCCATTATGGTCTACTTTTTCTAGATCTGTTGAGTTCCGTGATGATGGTTATAGAAACAGTTGGTGTGAAGCAAATAACGTGTCAGCTGTAGGTAGATAAATAGCCTTCTTCATCGTTTAAAACGTGTATCGGATTTTACGCAAAAATGTATTGTTTAGTAGTAGTCAGTGGCGTGGCGTGAAACAAATCTTTGTGCAAGCCGGGTCAGATTTAGGTCATACAAAACAAAAGGCGAACCTGCATCGCGCTATTCTTTTTTACCTGAAATTGTAACCCCTTCCCATAGAATCGGGGACTCTGCAATCTGGGATTTTATTATAGTATTTTCTAAAGATATTAAAATTCAAAATAATTAGAGTTATCCTAAAGATAACGAACTATATCTTAAATATCCTTAGGTGCATGCAAACTTGCATAGTTCGTTTGTTACGTATTTATTTAATAAATCTTAAGTTGCCCTGCAACGTGACGTGTCACAGCTTGCCACAGATTAAACAGTTAGCGCAAATAGTAAAAG
The DNA here is from genome assembly GCA_905147355.2 of Apotomis turbidana. Lineage (NCBI taxonomy): Eukaryota > Metazoa > Arthropoda > Insecta > Lepidoptera > Tortricidae > Apotomis > Apotomis turbidana. The sequence goes on along the minus strand of LR990288.1, from coordinate 19,415,753 downwards.
GAATTTCACACTAATTTGCACTTTAATAGCGTCAGTGATGCGTCTGTTTGTCGGCTGTGACGCAGTTAGGAACAATGGAATAGCCATTTGTTTATCAATAATGAAATTGTGTAATTGTACACAATGATTTGCTTCGGTTGACCGGCCATGAAAGAATCTCTTTCAAGCTGTGCGACTAGGAGTGTTTTCATGATAGTCAATTGTTCAAAAACCGTGATGGCCGATTTAGTACAATAAAACAAAACTCCTAAGGACATTTTATTATTGCTAATTTCAGTTATATCGCCTAAAGCACTTAGAAAAAAAAAAACATTTTAAGTTTGACATGAAATGTGATTGAAATTTATCACGTACCTTTATAAAACGTCATACAAAAAGTTAGAATAACTCGTATAAAAAAAAACACTTAAATTCGTTTGTAATTAGTAAAAGTGTAATGTTAATAAAAAAGATGAATATTTTATTAAACTCGATATGCTTACTTTTGAGAAGTAACTTTTTAAACAGCCCGATATCTAAGTCATCTTACTTTCTGCCAATATGTTTTCTAAAAGAATTGTACTTAAAGAGCAAATATTTTAATAATGTTACTTGCAATTTCTATGTTATTCATAGGTATTATGTACCTATGTATACATTTAAGTAGGCAGCTACTAGACTGCTCATATTATTTTCAGTAACTTTCATTCTCCTCCAACTGTTAAAGAAATAAAAAATACCTGTTTTGATTCTGCAAATCAGGTAACGCCTAAACAGCAACAGTGCAGAAATGAAATCCATTCAGCACAAGTGCCCCAACGCTAATCTTCGGCATTTTCCGTGACGTAACAAGTTATCAGTGCAGATCTGCTGCGTACTTATCTAGTCCGTAGTCAGATGGGACCGGTTGGACAACGAGGATATTGAATGATGGGGTCACTTCCCCGGCTTAATGCAGCCGTCGAATGCAATTGAAGTGCCGCGTAAATTAATATGATTTGCCCTACATTTTGTAATGTTAGTACTTTTTGAAGACCTTGCTTTATTTTTAGAAGTCAGTTATAGGGCGATTATTTGAGCGTTTTAACCCTATAAAATATAGCACATTGCTAAACTTAACTCCGGGAAAGTATACCAAAGACGTTCATACTAATTAATTAATCCATGGATAAGTCACGTACTTATTATCATTAAACCATTTCTTTTTATTGACACATCACCGTTAAAAAAATATTTACATACTTATCATACGTACGTGTTTGAGATACATTTAGGTTGATAATAAATATGCATGCATGCATACATACGATGTACTTCACATAGAATAAAATAAATGAATAAATATTAAGGGACAATCTTGCAAAAATCGACCTAGCCCCAAACTAAGCAATGCTTGTACTATGGGTTTTAGACGATATACATGATATATAAATACATATATAGATAACATCATGACCCAGGAGCAAATATTCGACTTCATCACACAAGTGTTTGCTCTTGTCGGGATCCGAACCCAGGACAGCTGCACTACAACCTGCGCCAACCGGGTCCCCAATGCAATGCTTATTTCTAGACTCACGATACAAAAACTGTCAACAAACAGGTACTTAATACAAAAACAAGAAAAATTATGCTGTGACACAGAATACATAAATTGCATCCATGGGAACGTCGTACCAATCTACATAACGTCACAAACAAAAACGTGTCACGCATCGCCGCGCCAGCCGCCATGAATGAGTGACATTGGCACAGCCGCCAACTGCCAGGGCCATTATGATTGGATTAAAATTATAAGCCGGTTTAAATTTATTTTCGCGTATGTAATGTTACATAAATCGGAGGAGTGACAAACTGAGGGCTACTACCAATAGTACATTACTGCAGACGCCGGGAAAGAAGGACTTGCCGGGTGAGTAGGTATATACGGCTGACTGTCGGGAGGCCGGATAGTGATACGAAGCCGGCAAGGCCTTTTCACGGCTCAAGCATGTATAATGCTTTGCTCACATATGCAATGAAATAAATTAATACACCACTCAAAAAAATATAATTCAGCGGTTTAGCCTGTGCAAAAACACAGATGCCATGTTTTGTAAAAAAAAAATACTTCCCGGCCTAGGCCTTCAATATTGTATGAAATTCCTTTGCAGTTCTCTCGAGTTGTACCGCCCGAAACGTGATACTTCGAAGCCTGTTATAACGCACGTTATGACGACATTTACATTTCATGTTTGAGAAAAATACGCTATGAGAAAATGATAATTTTACTATTTCTCAACTAGTTTGAGCAATTTTTTTTTCAGTGCATGTGAAAAAACACCCCTAAGAAACTATTGTTCCTATTTTATGTGTCAAAGAAAGATCCAACGGACGATGTGTGACATTGGCACGCAAATGCGTTTGCCAGGGCCATCGCTTTAATTGGATTAAGATTATACACGGTTTTATGATGATGGCAGGTTTTATCAGTATACAACAGAGTGGGAAATATTTTCGTAATTAATCTCCATTTTCGATGTTTTCAGATAGGTACCGTCAATTTTCTTAATAAGTTAAGTTCTGGAACAAAACAAATAGTTTTTAGAACTTAGACTTTAATTGTCCTGTCGTAAGATAGTTGCGTTACGCCGCAAGCGATTTATCGCAAATGTAATTGAAATTACTCTGAATATTATTAGGTAGCTTTGGTTTTTCTTATGTTTTTCGTTACGGAATAAGTCTACCAGTAAGCTTTAGTCAGTAGCTCATCTAAATAAAATGCAGAGCATACAATATTATGGCGAAGCGTAATAGTAAATCTACTTTTATTTTTATGCTATAAAGTGCCCACAACTTCGTCCTTATAACCCTCTTTTTTTTCGTAATCGGAAATATTAGCTCTATATATCCACGGCTGATTATTTAATTAGTATTTCGGGCAGATTCTGTTAGAAACGTTGAGTTAGCCTTTGACGCTACAAAATTAATACAACGCAGAAACATTCCCTGTAATTTCGAATAGACAGACAAATTGTTAACTAGTAAGTAAGATAATTTCATTAAACGAACATCGTTTGATCGCCAACTACAATCAGACAACCTCCGACCAGGTCGGGGCTCCGGCTGAATACACACTAGCCTGAACCTTAGCACGATATTTCATTAGCATATATTGCGTACTTATGTATTTTTATCGCGAACCGTTGAGGTTTTAGGCTGTCAATTGTTTAGAATGTTTTTTTCTCTCTAGGGAATAATGGTGACGGTTTTATCGTTACTAATATTTTTTCTAGAAACATAACAAATACAAGGACTAAAATTTTACGTTTGACACTGACATATATATTCAAGATCTCGTCAGTAGATGTCTACTTTGGCCAGGTAGTCTTTCGACTTCTTAAGATTTATATATTTCATTCAAGATGATCGCTAAAGTAGAAATGAAGGGAGCGGAAATATATCTAATTTTACTCAACGCAGCTCAAATAGCAAAAATATACCTGTTTGTGGTCTAAAGCAGCGTGATACCTAAACAGCGAAATATTGCTAAATTGGAGATATCTCAAAGTCCTGTCGAATCTAGGCCAAGGACTGTCTGGCCTTCGAGGATAAAATTTAATTGAGTCCGCCTCCATACAACTCAACATTGACGCCGCCGCCGAAATATAGGTTTAAAAGCATCCGAATACCCGATCCCTAAAGATAATACTAGGGCTCTTAAATTTGCCGACGACTTAGCATCACAATTGGTGAGAATTGATATTTCACATGGCTTGGCCTTGTGATGTCACGACACAATGTCACGTCCATTGCGTGACGGTCTGACGTAGCGCGTGACTCGACATCCAGAATATGCGGAGCTCTGACAGCCAGGTGGTAATGGGCCGATAGAGATCAGGGATACGTGGTGTGTTCACCGGAATACCAATTAGAATGTGGAAGAGATGCGACCTTGAACGTCATGGGAGTGTATGTGTACTGATAAATATTATGCATCCGAGTTTTATTGTTTCTATAACTTTATGACAGTGTTTTGAGTTTGAATCGAATAGGTCCCTTTTTATCTGACAGTCTAAAAGATAAAATAAGAGTGATGAGTTTTTGTGTTGCATGTACCTACTTAAGATCTTAGGGTCAAACATTAAGATAATGACATTATAATGATTCACCGGAGCTAGGCCGTTATTAAATTGTCAATATTAAATTTTTTGTGAAACAATTATATGTATGTGTAAATTTGACAACAATAAAAATACTTACATTCAAACTAAAACTTAAAATAATCTAGAACACAATAAAGTTAAACTAAATCTAAAAATGGCCCCAGCGGCATAGTGCCGTAGGTAAATTCTAGCGGCGTTTCCCTCGCTGAATCGCCAAACTGATTATTTGAGCGAGGAAACCGCCAGCTCAGTGTCAATATTACCATTTTTACGATATTTCCGTGGTATCGACGATATTAGCAATTTTATTCAAGCTGCAATAAGTTGACATTGACAAGTTGATATTTAAATATAAAATAGAGCACGTCGCTACAACAGTCATTTGCCATTAGGGGGCATTCATTAGTTACGTAAGGATTCATAGTGGAAGCCCCCCCCCCCCCCTGACTAGAACAACCATGAACTTTAACGTAATTTTTCACGCTGAAAATGGCAAATTACTTGTTGTCTCCATACAAATATTGGTACCCATAACATATAATGACGTCACATGTAGGTGGCCGTTTGTATAGAGCGTTTTTTAGCACTCCGTAGTTTCAGTTTTCGGTCATTTTTGACTTTTAGAGCAGTCCATGTGTAGGTAGATACAGACATTTGATCCCAATAGAAAAATGAATCGATTGACATCTTCAAAAAAAATGACTATTTGCCTATTGTCCATACCTGTTAATGAACAGTAGAATAAGCCACGGTTACATTGTTAGTGCAGTTTTAGAGGCAGTTTCAACCGCTTCAGTCGTAAACTACCCGTCAACGGAACGCTGACCGGACAATGGGCGACGCCCGTGACATTGGCGAGGTCAGCTGTTCAAGATGACAAATGACCGCGTGTTTTATGTTACGTTTCTGTTAACGATACAATTTTCAGACAGTGAAGTTAGGTTAGTAATGAAGCGGAAACGGTTGAGGTTAATCTTATTAAAAATTTCGTGTCGTTTTCGTTTTTAATATGCGGTTTACATTCACGTGAAATTGTCAGGAACGGCCCGGGCCGACATGTTTCTACCTCATATGGCGTTCTTCACCAGCGAAACATACGGGGCCGTTCTTGACAATTTCATGTAAATACCGAATCTGAATGCCACATATTATAATTAATAAATGAAGGTTATTGGGAAACCTTCAAATGTGACATTTGTTTTAAATAGCACAGGACGCCTTTTTGTTTTTATTTTTATAGAAAATAATATGTATTCAGCGTAATAGAGACAACAAGAATAGTTTAATTGAAAATTTAAAGTTCACGGGAAAGTGGCATTTCGTATAAACTCACGGCAAAAATTTAGTCTTTTCTTCTAAATATATGTAAACGATTCTGTATCGAGGTAATTTTATTAAAACTATCGTGAGACATCTTTAATAATTATAAAAACGGTTTAAACTCACGTAAACATGTCGGGCCGTTACTCACAATTTTACGTGAGCTTAAACCGTTTTTATAATTATTAACCAGGTAATTGTTTCATTATATCATTATTTGTAGCAAATTGTATAAATGATCGTACAGATTATAATGTTTTAAATGCATCACAATAGGTTCTTGTTATGATAATAATTTCATTATTAAACTTTATCAGTCAGCGTCAAATGTCTTGTACAACGTTAACAATATACAATTGTAGACAATAGTGCGACGCTCGTTTTGGACAGTTGACTGATAACTTTGTGCTTGCGATCAAGATTTACTGCGAAATTAATTATTCTATTAGGGTTCCGTTGTACAGAGGCTAATGAAACGTAAAAAATATATTTTTCTAGCTTTTGCCCGCCCGTTCCCTCCCGTGGAAACCTATATGTACTGTCCTACGGGAACTATGTTTTCTTCACGATAATAAATGTAATACAACTCCTCATGCAAATCCGTCCAGCAATTTCAGCGTGAAGAAGTCACAAACATAATACACTCATATTCCGCATTTATAATAGTAGTGGGATATGTAAAGTTATCAAACCAGTAACCAAAGGTTCTTACAATATTATATTATTATACGGATGGTATAATACGACGAACTTTTCCTCCACGTGAGGCTGAATAAATACGCTGTTTGAATATAGCTAGAATTAAAAAATCACGACTGAACAACCATGTAAAATGTATTCGACACGGATATTTGTAAGTTATATAACCACGAGACACGTGCTCCCTATATCTCTTATTTTCCGGTGCAAAATAGCAAAATATTATCGCGAAAATGCATCTGAAAATATACATTGACATTTCAATCTTGCCGACGTCATTGTTGCTCGCGCATCGGACTTTGTATTTATTTTTAACGCTGCTACGAAAACGCTGCACAACAATCATCTAAAGAAGTTAAGGCCAACGATGATGATGACATTATAATACTTATAATACATACATTGTATTTAGGTATTCATATTTGCAAACGTAATTCGAAAAGCAAGTTAAGGCTGCGTGGACACTGGAGCGGAGCGGAGCGGAGAAGGGTAAAATGAACCAATCACAGTCCTCAGATTTAAATTCGATTTTTTAGGCATAAAGACGCAGCCTGATTGGTTCGTTTTTTTCGCTCAACTTCAGTAGACAGGCAGCCTAAATAAGATAAGGAAATTTGTCTAAGGCAGCTAATTTTCAATCCATGCCGCTATAAGAGCTGAAGTGAAGAAAAGAACCAATTTCAACCACTAACTATGTATGGAAACGATAATAGCACTTTTCTCAAAAATGGTCACGAATGTTGACTTTATTGATAACAACAGGATGCGAAGTGCATAGTTTATGGTCACAAAAAAATATATATATATATGTATATATTGGTTTCAGCCGGGAGGGCAATTGCTGGCTTCGTAATAAATTAAACGGACTCCCAAGGTCGTCTGTTTAAAATGGATACTCAGCCAGCAATAGCCGCTTTGACAATAATATACTATTACGTAATACTATCCACGTAATTGATAACATTTCATATTTTTAAGACTATAATTTTATTACTTTTCTGAATTCTGCTTAAAAAGATGAAGTAATCTCTGTTTTTATTTATTTTCTGAGATGATTATTTATATTATTATCAATTTATAAAAACATACTCATTTTAAAATGTGGTAACACCAAAACCAGAACTTAATGGAACGGTTACTTTAGTCGGTTTTCTTATTAAAAAAAACTTAATAAAACTCGGTATGCATCTGTCATCTGTCAACGTCAAATAAAAAAAAATATATTTTTTTGGTGTTTGGTTTAGACAACAACCCTATTCAGCCCGTATTGTCTTAGATTGCAGTTATTTGATGTATTTTCTTATATTTCTTTAAATACAGAGGAATAGATTCAAAGATTTTTTTTCAAGGTACACGACATAAAGCCCTTTCGATCTCTATATTAATTTCCACCTGTTATAAATATGAAATGTTGTCAATTATGTAACTTCTATAAAAGGGTGAAACAGATTACGCGGGCTATTTTACCACCCTATGCCGTGCAAATAATGGCTCCATTAAAAGTATCGACGCGACCTCGGTTTTATTGTTCAGTGTGTCAGTGTAACGAAAATAAGTGAAATACGGTTGCTTCCGTCTAGTATAAAGGGTAAGTTGCGTAAGGCTTTTAGGATATTAAGTTTGTCGTAGCGGACTTGGTTTTCTAAAGTACGGTTTCTTTGTAGAATTTTCGATACAATACGATTAGTATCTAGTATATCTTGACTAGGCGGTTAATCTGGATGAGAAAGAGAGGGTATCCAGGTTCGGGTTTCGATATCATGAATCACTTTAATCCACGAACATTCACTTTCTGAGCGATCTCTTGCACGCATTAACACGCGACTTTCGAAGATCAATAGAGATAGTTTTAGTATTTTTTTCTTGTAAATTAACGTTACGTCCATTTTTGTATCAACCAGTCGACCTATATCCGAATAAATACGTATCCATATCCATTATCGAATCAAAAGAACCAATATTTGTAGACAAAGAAATTACATTTCGACGCATCCCAACCTTCATCGGGAACAGGAAAAATATTATAGTATCCCACGGGCCCACATCAATCAAGTTTTTCCCGGCCTCCGAGGAATTCGGGATAAATGGCAACATTAATCATTATGGACGGACGGCCCAGTTTCCCCGGTGTCACGTTTACACGCGATATCTTCAATTTATCCCAGTGTTGCCAGACAAAAGATGCGAATCCCTCAAACAAAATATGTTTTCATGAATGTCGCCTATATACTTTTCATATCCTCTTCTATTGAGGACCTGTTTTATATTAGTTGGTGATTTATTTCACAGGCCAGGGATAGTAAAACTTTGCTACGATGCTGATGATCCTAAGTTCAGATTTCAACAAAGGCAAATATCAGATATCTCTGCGATAAACTCCAAATATTTGTTACAAGGTTTGTTCTAAGTATTATAAAATGTATCTATAAAGATACATTAAATCTATAAGCTACTCTGATTCACTCATCAGATTAATCTGATTCGGTTAGTTGTTAATAGCTGTACAAATTATACCTAGTATTGATTTATTGCCGTTATTTTTACGTAAAAAATTACGAGCCGCTAATGGTTGCAGTTATTGTGTTAATTTGTAAAGTAATGAGAGTGTTGTCATTTATCGAAAACACGATAAACACGGCACTTGCCCATTGATTGCAACAGTTTCGCTGCCAAGTATACCATTACCAAAACAAAAGATTATAAATAAATCAAATTCCATAAAGCCGAAACGGTTTAGTTTCAAAAGCAATTTATTGAGGCTATTGTTTCGCATGATCACAAAGTTTGGGGTTTCAGATACCGATGACGTCACAGATCGATAGGCTGGGTTCCGCCTACGCTAAGATCTGTAACACTTAGTTTACGGTCAGGGATTTCGATGATGTTTTACGATTTCTCCAATTGAGCCATATCTGGACTTTATCACAGCCTTTTTTTGTATTTGGGCTGCTTTAAGTGACATTGCTAGTTTAACGCCTCTTAAAATGAAGTATAGGTATTCATCCCAATAAAAAAGAAAATAATATAACCATCACTTCGAATAGCATATATTAAAGCAGAAATATAGCTGGTAAATCACGGAAATATGATTAGAAAGATCGAAATTATCGATTTAAGCCCTAGAGCAGAAAAAGATAAGTATTTTCTGACAACCCATCGATCGCCCACACACGCCTACGCTAACAGTTGTAACATTTATGTACAGCCATACCGTTTATAGACGTCAATCGTGTAGTGGCAGTAAAAGTAATATTATTATGGAGTTTGGGTAAAAATCCTTTATATTGGAAAGTAAAAAGGAAGTAGAGTAAAGGAGAGTGGTAGTTTTAGTGGCCGTAACATACGTGAATAAAGTATCCATATAACTTGATAATAGTGAGCTTAGTGCAAACATAATTATCATTTATAAACTTTATGTATCTAAGTGTAATCGAATGTTTATGGAATTAAAACCAACAACTGATGATTTTCTCTTTACCTTTAATGGAAGTAAATTAACGTTTTAGATAGATTTAGGTGTTTAACGAATTTATACTTTTAGTACCTACGCTTGAAAGTAATAGTAACTCATGTGCTCGGCCGTTTTAAGAAATTAGTCCTGACAACTGGTATCTCAATAAATTTTGTAACCTAAAATCTATAGGTTAGAGGATGACATGTGTCAGGATTGGCTTTTTCTAGCCAGAAAAGAAAACAAAGATCTCAGAATTCCTTTGATGCTGTGACATGTTGGCTTTTAACATTATGAAAGCATAAGGGACTTCATGCTTATGACGCACATATGTATGACGTCATATTAGATTAACCCAAATCAAACGCCGTCACTCCCACGGGCACAAAGTTTTCCTCGCCAATTTCCCACTGCTAACAGGCAAACCGAAGTTTACCCTAACCAATTATTGTACACACAAACATGTGACACTCATTTCCGTCAACGATACACATATAGTACCTACGACCCTGAACTCTGAGAGTAAATTAAGTATATCAAACACCAGCGCAAGTGACAATGCGCCTTACGCGTATAATAAATTCTCCACCGGCTTCCCCGGGCTTTTGTTTTGTTCTCTATCTCTTTCTCTCCATCTCTCTCTCCCTCTCTCTCTCTCTCTCTCTCTCTCTCTCTCTCTCTCTCTCTCTCTCTCTCTCTCTCTCTCTCTCTCTCCCTCTCTCTCTCTCTCTCTCTCTCTCTCACACACACACACACACACACACACACACACACACTCGCTCTCCGTCTCAGAAGTACAACCGGCACTAAATATCACAGTTCAGTAGGTACCTACGTATGTCCGAGATTACACTGTTTTGTAATTACCTACTACAGCAATGTGCTCCAAATACCTTTTAAATTACGACTTATCAACGTCGCTGAAACTGCTCAAATAGCAAACTACGATATGTCCGTCGTACGGCCATCATCAAAAGTAACTGTAAATTTTACAACCGGCATATATCAAACTTCACACAAAAAAATTCAGTTACTTTTGATGCTAACTGTACAGCCGATACATTGCTCAACAAACAAATGGTTATAACTCTGTGTCTATCGAATTAGGCTTCTGGGGGTTAATTTCCAGTTGCGTCACAGTCTTTATGGGGCGTGGGTATGGGGTGGGGGGAAGTTTGCTCCCCTGGCATCTAAAACGAAAACTTTGACGTCACGTTACTCGGTCACGCGGTTACTATTGTAGTTGTTTTCGTGATTTCGTTCGGAAAGTAGGTATCTGGCGCATTTGTGACAGTACTGTTGATTTATTAATGTAATGGTTTTGCACATTTTTGTTTTTATTGCCCTTGGGAAATGAGTTTGGGGGTGTAATTCATGTTTTTAGGATAGTGTTGTGACAGTCACGGAGCTCGTCGCTATCTTTTGGGGTTCGCAACTTTCGCATACAGTTTTCCTCTGTCTAGTCATTGAAATATTACATTTTTTTCTAGTAGGCCTGCTTAAAAAAAACATCTTTTCTTGAAGATACACTTGCATCAATATTTATAGTTTTTAGGTCTTCCTAAGGACATATTCGATTTTGATTTTACTTTAACCCTTTGACCGCCAAAGACGGCAAATCACGTCATCGGGAATTCGTGCCACTGACGCCAACGACGTCTATTGACGTCAAAGATTTCAATGGTCAAAAACATGCTAATTCAAAGCACTATCTGTGTTTTTCAACCTCTGTTGATTTTGGAGCACTTTTTTTTTTTTTTTGGTTTGGCGTCAGTGGCACGGTGTATTGCTTTGGCGCACGGCGCTCAAAGGGTTAAAAAAAAATTATACTCTTATATGCATAGAATAGGCGCTTAAAATCAGTGTAAATAGTAAATATGCCATTATATTCAAAGCGTTGATAAACCAAGAATAATAAATACAAATAAAACGAAACAAATTACATTTCATAGCGACGCATAATAAAACCATATTTACAAATCCGAAATAATCCGTAGTAATAAGCGGGTTGATACAAAATAACAAAATTAGTATGCACGACACGCAAACATATTTATGTAAAGTTATATTTATGAGTGTAACATTAACGTAGCGATAATTGGTTTAACAAGCTAGTCGTGAATTTACAGCGAATGCCAACGCAGTAGATCAGCCTCGGAACTATGTCTGGTTACATTAGTATTTACGACGAGTAATTGTATGGCGTTGTGTTACTGCTTTTACATGTATATGCTATTGTTGCTAGGTAGGTGTAGGTACTTGTTTTGTTTTAGAATACTAACGCTTTGCATAGCGTAGTAATAAGAAACACGGATCTGGGATCTCTGGTCTGATTGTTGGCTATTGGTATTTCGTAGCGGTCGTAGATATGTAGCGACGTCTACAATGTCACAGAGATAAATGGAAAGACATTAAACCATCTTAGGTCATTAGAATGAACATAGGCACCAAACTCAGCCAAGTCGGAGGCTGACCCTGACAATCCGGATACACCAGAGAGCACGGATTTATGAAGAAGGACACACTCTGGGATAGGATTGGAGGGGTGCTTAGGTCTAAGGAAAAGCAAAAGGACTAAAGTATCTTAATAATCGGATAACGAGAAATGTTTATTAAGAACTTGTACAATATCTGTAACAATATCGAACCTATCATATTCCAAGTTTTAAAGATAATCGTTAATTATATTTGAAATAAACTCAACTTTTAAGTTTGTAATATGATCCATCAGCATCTTTTCATTATTAATGACATTCAAAATAATTCGATAGACACTCAATATTTTAATAAAGCAATTATAAGTGCAAAATAATTCGATAAACATTCGATATTTTATTATAACAATTACATTCAAAATAATTCAATAGACATCCAATACTTTAATATCGAAAATTTATAAAACGAAGGCACGTTTCAATAATAAATTATTATAAATTCATAACCCATTAATGTTTAGCTATGAGTTGTTCACAAGTGACATCTAGGGCATGTCCATCAAAAAAGGGAAACTCCTTGACACCGTCCCACCGCCACCGATATCATTGTCACCGCGCTGCATTGTGTCCGTTATAATTTCCATCTTTTCTGTCACCCTGGTATCAGTTACAATGGCGTCTAGTTCGCTTTGTTCGGATTATGTAAAGCCTTGGGAATACTGATAATGCTGTTATGAACACCTTGTATAAAGCGGTTTTTGCCAGATGATACTTTCGTGACGCGTATAATCACATTTAGGGTTCATAAGGCATAAGAAATTCTGGTATAAATATTTAAAGGGTCCCTATAACATGAAAATAAGTACATACATCAATCTATACAACTTAAGAGGCCTTATTCCTTTTAGAATTTATTTTTGAATTATATATTTCTAATTTCAACAAACTTTTTAAAGTTAATTATACTTTTCCTTGAGTTCTAGAAAGTAACATAGATATTTCATGCTTTCATTGCGTGCAGTCGTAAATAAGTTGAAAAAAAAGGAATTATCCGTGTGTATTTTGTCAATTTCGAGTAGTCTTGAAACAAAATATATCAATGAAAAATTCAAACTCTAGGTTTCAAATAAGCCTATAAATCCCAATAGCCCTGTTCTAGCATCAATAATATGTTAAGAAACATGTTTGATCATGGAGAAAATGTCTAAAACAATCCGCATTTTTGAACGGATAAGGAGCCTTAATCCCTAAGGCATAGCCACTACTAGACGATGTAACTAAATTGCAACTGAAGAAAAAGTAAGCGAAATCTACCCCGGCTTGCCCCGATTTTATGACACACACATTCAAATAGACGAATGTCACAGCAGTTCCACGATACGCAACAAAGTTACAAGTAATCATGCTATTTTCTTTCGGACCTACTGAACGAATAGCCAAATAACCATGTATTTCCCGTAAAACCTCCTCCTTTTAAACTGTGTAGGTACTATAATTAAGTCAACCTTGACTCTTCGATCGCTACGTTTCAACACAGTATGTAAAATATAACTTTTAATTTCAGTCGCTTACGTCTAAACCTAGTAAATTCAGATTGAAAAATGTTTAGCAATGACGTAAGCGCCACTGGCTTTAAGATCTATTCTTGCCTTTACAAGGTTATACAGTATGCTCATCAATCATGGGCCCAGTTTTAGAATACCTGTTTTGTTATCTTATCGAAAGTTTCCGATATCATCCATCACACGATGACGTATTGACAGGTATCTCGTAACTTTGGCTTATCTACGCCAAATGGTAATGACGAATGTTTTGTACCTAACCGTAATGTTACCTGCGAAAACGCTTTGTGATAAGTTTTATATATTTTATCCATATGTGGCATGTGTTAAAAGCATAATTTAACGTCTCTAACTTTTCTCTCTTTACATTTTGTCTGAACTTTTAAACGCTTAAGGCATTAGGCAAGTACGTAGATTTGTTTAAATAGAAAGTTTGTACCGATCATTTATTTAAACAATTGTATACCTCATTGTGTGACATTTTGAGATATAAGTGTATCCAATATTTACTCACAGACAGTTCGTCTTAAAGGAAATTATAATAAGATTTTCTTTAATTCAGAAACTAACATGCGTCCGTACATAGTAGCAAATATTTATGTAGGTAACTAGTGGTGGTATAGGTGGGTCGAAGATATAGTTCACTGATTCAGTAACAGTTCTTGCCCTAAATATTTTTTATCAGGAAAATTGTGACTTCCCTTACATAAACTGTTATTTGATAACCTCCATAGACACCCTGTATATGGACAGATAATAGTAACCTGTCAAGGTATACTTAACATTGTAACAGTCACGCGACTGGACAAGTAAAAAAATCTAATAAGAACATTGTCACGTGCCCTTTGTGATGAGCTGATGAGATCGTGTGTTATCACACGATTGTAACACTGTATAAACTTAATTGCTAACTACTGACGTCAAACTCCTACGCACTGAATTACGTACTCGGCAACTGTATCCATAACAAAGTATATTATCGTTATTTATACAAAGTTTACGCAGTCGTGTATAATTTTGTTAGTGTGTTATCAAGTTGTTTGCTGGTCTGGCGATTTCAGTTTAGCTAATTTGATTTTCGGACCTATATTTTAATTTAACAGATATATATAAATTTATTCATATTTATGATCAAGCTAACTACTATTTTTATAAGAACCTTATCACGTTCACCGGCGCAAGATCATTTTGAAAATTGCTTAATTACTGCGGCATCGACAAAACTCATAAAAAATGTTTTAGCCAAAAACGCATTACATAAAAACTACGAGAAATGTTCGACTGTAGTGGCAGATTTCTGAAGATAACATTTTACGTCCACAGACGTGGTGCCGTATCACGAGGATTCAAATTTATGAGTCTCTGCGTACTGTCCGTGAAAGTGATGTTAGTTTTGTTATTCTTTAGAACCGGTAAAAATTATCAATACAATCTCAGTAATGCCCGTTTTATTTACCCACATCTACTCGTAGTACCTAATGATGATGACATCATCACCAAGTAAAAGTCGTTGATTACGTTAATATTATTATAAAATTTCAATATCCAGTTGATTTCTCGATTTTTGAAGAAAACTTAACATCGTGGAACAATTTACGTGAACTGTATGGGGATTCACACTGCGGGGGTAGCATATCTTGATGCGACCGCTTGTCACGCGACTCAGCGTCAGCTGTCTTACTCGCTCAGTATTGACATAAAGGTGACAGGTAGTATTTATCGCGCGTCAAAGAGTCTCGTGTCACAGTTACGCTAGACGATCTGGTCGCCACCATTCATCTACCATCGTCTATTGATCGTAATAGCCCCTGTCTGTTAAATTTGTACCTACTCGAGCGTCCTCGAGATATCTAAGATATGAAAGAATTGGAAGGAAACGGTCTCGAGAACGGCAGGTTGTTATGAAGATTAGACGAAAAGTAAATTAAAATAATGGTATTTTTTTATGATTTCGCGCTCAGTGGTGGGGAAGAGGATATACCTGCAAACACACAATCAATTGCGGGCACCAGTATTTTAAATTAACAATCTCCAATCTAAAATGACAAACACCGTCCACAATCAAGCTCGGCCCCCGCCGGTCCAATTTGTTCGACACACGGCCTGGCCTCCGGAGACCACATGCACTCCGCAAAACGGGACAAACATCAATCAGTGCATTATTGAATCTAGCATTGGTATTGGTATATTTATACCTAGGTGTTTTACTAGCTATATCTATAATTCATCCTGTAGTGTAGACACGCGTATCGCCGAAGGGTTTGCAATACTTTTAGCGCCACGGCTTCATATTTTGACTCATCGCGCGTAATCCACGAACGTTTTCCTTTTTGAGCCGTCGTAAAATTGATCACTGGCGTGTGGTATATAACACGTTTAACGGCTTATATATTCTTCAATTGTATAGAACATGAATTCTCAATGGGCAGAGGTAGGTGGGATATATAAATATTAATAGCGTGACGATTTTCTTTTGTGTCATTCTCGTATTGACTACATCATACCATCTATATCGGTCAGACTTGGAATATCTTTGCGACCCCATCATTCCAAAACGGCTGGACGATTTTTAACCAATGTTGGCATAAGAATAGTTAGACATGCACATATGTTTTTCGAATACTTGTTAACCAATTATGTTTAAAAAGGAGGGTTACGCGGACAGAGTTACAGGCATCTCCTAAGTAGGAGGCGCGATTTTCACTATAATCACAATACCTACTTGATGATATTATCTATTCTGAAACTCGGAGATACGACGCGGGCGCAGCATGTTACAAAACTCGACCCACATCGCTATCTCCCTGCGAAAGTGTGGTACTGGGTGAAATTTACATAGCGATAACCTGACATGGTGGTTCGGTGAATATCCTTTGTTCTGGAACCACATACTAGACAATTATCATTTTTTTCGTTTTCCTGCCTAATTAACCTGTACATTCGGTGATATTTTTACAGTCAGTCTCATAAGTAGCTTGATATTGGTTACTGTAAAGTTGGAATGCGCCTGACAATTCGAACAGTCTCGTCAATATCTGAAACTGACACAAACATGCATGATATGATAAATAAATAATATTTAAATTCACCATTCAACAACCCAGTTTTCAGCTGAATTCATATCTCATCACTTGAGTAGCCTGGTAAAATATTATTATTATATCAAAGTTTACAGTCTTGCTCTTACTTTGATCAAACTTGAAGGTAGTTACAGAACGCTCAACTATTCTGCAATCCACGCGAAAGCTCAAACTATACCTTTAATTAGTATTGTTTCCAATAAAACATTTCATACATACATAGTTTATGAAGCAATAGCCCTCTTTGATTTGAGAAATACTTAAACACTTTAATTTATAAATAGAATAATCAAGTTTGGCGTAGAAAAAAATACGTACTTATTTTCAAAGCCTTGAAAAGCATTTCAGTCGAAGCAATCATCGTTTTTATTATGTACAAACGGCGCGGTGTGCCCCAGAGAATTCACAACTCGCTGCGTGCGATGCTTTGATGAAATAAATATAATACTTATGTATGTCAGCGTTCAACCGTTTTTAGGGTTCCGTATCCAAAGTTCCGTATCGAAATATATTAGCAGGAATCCTTTCTTGAGCCCAAATCCACTTTACTTTCTCCTAACAAACAATAGGACCCCATGGGTATTGTGTAGGTACTTTATGAACCGTGGCCACAAACTACTAGTTTGAAATGAAAAGTGTCATGGCCACGGTTCATAATGCACACATTACCCTTTGGGTTCCACTGTTTGTTAGAGCAAAGCGAAGTTAATTCGGCCTCAAAAAAGGATTCGTACTATAGCCTCCATTGTATGTCTGTCACAGGGCTGTGTCTTTCGAACCGTCATAGGTAGAGAAATTTGTATTATATATTCTTTAACGTACCGTACCTTACATTTGATAGAGCTAAACGAAACATCTGATTTAAGAAACGTTGAATTTTGACCCAGACACATCGACGTCTGAATAATTCCCAAGACTCTGTTATAAAACGTCTGTAAACATTAAATGGAGCAGTCGTTGACCCGACTGTCTTATAAATTGTCAGCCCACGCTTTGTGGCTTTGAATCATGGCCACATATCTATTCCCCGGTAGTTTACGTGAGTGGATAACGGGAGTATGCCAGCCTAAATCCGACTTTTCTAATGGCATCTCATCATCTACCTAACCTAACCTAATCTCACGTATGTGAGGTCGTTTATATTCATAAAGTAACGGCCTAGCAATATTACTCAATGCAGCTGATATAGCTAGCAAAGTTCAATACATACTATTAATATAGAATTTAAATACGGACACATTTCTGCGCACGGGATTTTGAATAGACATTGACAGTTTTCTTGAATATTGGCCCACTGAAAATCTAGAAAGTGCAACTTCGACCTCATACGAGTATGTCTATTTTTCTTTATACCTACCTATGTAAATTGCTTAAAATCCGTCCAGCCAATTTGGCGTGATGAGAAAACCAAGATTTTTATACTAACAGATGGGGCTGTACGATTGGCACCACCCTGCTGCATCACACTGTTAAGATTATTTTTAATCCCCGAAGAAAAAAGAGAGGTGTGATAAGTTTAACATGTGTGTCTGTGTGTCTGTCTGTAGCATCATAGCTCCCAAACGAATCCAATTTGAGTGCGGGTTTTTTAACCGAAATACTTGTCCGTCGAGATGTTTCCAATGGATATTTGGTGGAAATAGGACAAGTAGTTTCCAAGATATTCAACTTTGATGAAACTGGAACAAGTGACATTGAGCCAATATTGAAGCTAGGAATTTCAAATTTTTTAGTTTTGTTCAGTTTTAGTAGCATTTTCTATATCACTCATTAAATGAGGGTTTTATGACCAGCTATTTGTGTCGGGGGTGTTATGAATTTTTTAATAATCTGCACCTCTCCATTGAAAACTGATTTTCAATACAATTTCATAAAAGTATAGATAATGCGTAATAAATACTAAGTTGTTAAAGCTCGAAAGCAAAAACGTGAAACGTGTATGTCATCAATTTGAATAGGTAGGTAATGATTTCTTGCGAAGTTACTAAGTATGCTAATGTTTCTTTTTCTTTCAGGTAATTATTCTTCAGAACAACTATAACCATTGCATCTTATTTGTAAGTAATAATATTAATAATAAGTTCAATTAAGTTTTCAAACAGTTGCACAATCACGCTATAAAAAATGTTTATTCAAAAATAATACAAAATGTCAATGTAATCAGTCACTTAACCTAACACAACCTAAATAAGTAATAATCAAAGGGATATATTTAAATTCACATCTGTATAATTTTTTAGTACACTTAACTGAATGCATACCAGAAAACTAATGCTGTCCAAAAAAAAAAACCGGCCAAGTGCGAGTCGGACTCGCGCACCGAGGGTTCCGTACAAACACTTTCCATCCCTAAGTGGTTAAGTTAAGTTTGCACCTGGTATGTATAGCGCCCCATATAAATTAGGTGCAAAGTTAGGTATTAAAAAAAAAAAATATGGTTTTCGTAATTATTCCTTTATCTATGCTATAAGACGTTGCTTCGTACCAAATTTCAAGATTCTGAGTTCACGGGAAGCACCCTGTAGGTTTTGATTCCCTTGCAAGTGTCGAAAATTTGCGGCATAAACGGCTGTATCTTTTGATTGCGTTGGCTTAGAAGTTTGATTTTTTCACAGCTTCAAGGGACAGTAGAGCTGAGTAATTGATATAAATTTCAGCTTCATTCCTCCACGCGTTCCTGAGAAAAAGGGTCTTGACAGACGGACGGACAGACGGACAACAAAGTGATCCTATAAGGGTTCCGTTTTTTCCTTTTGAGGTACGGAACCCTAAAAAACAATTAATTAACTGAACATGTCCTACAAAAAAAACTTAAACATCATACAAAACGAGATGACCTTTTTAACCGAATACACACCAAAAATATGGTTCGTACATCGGATATATTTGAAAGTTTCACCAAAAATACTGACTTGCACACTAATTATCCTCGCACTGCACACTAAGATCCGACTCGGCCGGGTTAGGTTAGGTTAGTTTTTTTTTTTATATCCAGTAAAATAGTTTTGCAAATACCTTTAAATAGTATATTGAATTCGCATTATTTAGTGTGCATAATTAGTGTGCAAGTCAGTATTTTTGGTGAAACTTTTAAATATTTTGATCGAAAAAAGGGAATATACAGATATCGATTTAAATACATGCCTTAATCAAATAACCCGCCCCGAGTCATTCCGGGAGCAAAGGTGCCCATCTGCATTACCGCGTTGAATCGCGATCGACAGCCTTTGCATCAGAAATGACCCGGCACGGGGGTCATGAGCTCTCTACATTTGACTTATGGTCCTCAGAGACTTTAATAAAGGCTCGGTAATGGCGTATTTTCTGGGAAATGCTAGTTGAGAACATATTCAATGGGGAAGCTTACAAACCGCTACTTACAACTGAATTGACAAATATCAACATTAAATTTGATTTGTAACATACATATGTTCAGTAAAGGAAACTGAAACGTACTTTTTTACCATTATTGTCATTGTGGCAAAAGCGAAATAGGCACGTATATTTAAATTTTCTTGACTGTACATTATTTCTATAAGGTTACCTATTCGAAAAATATAATTTCAAAGATCTCATTTTAAATGTTTTAAAACACGAACTTCATATATTTATAACTAGCTTTTGCCCGCGACTACGTCCGCGTGGAACTTGGAAGTATGGAAGCAACCTCGTACAACACGATAGATATCCAACTAATCACCTTAATTAATAAAAGGGATTATTAACGCGCCTAAGAAAATGTAAGAGCAATTGTGCTTTTGGTCTAATCATTACATTTCCTGCAGGGTCATCAATGTGATCATGAATTACTTACTCACTTTTAAATCTTTTTAGGGATAATTTCCAGGATGAAAACTATCCTATGCCCTTCGTCGGATCTTAAACTATCTCCATGCCAAATTTCATCAAAATCGATTCAGCGGTTTAAGCGTGAAAAGGTAACAGACAGACAGACACACTTTCGCATTTATAATATTAAGTATGGATATATTTTTTGCACAAAGATTGAAATTACTTCAGGCCTGAACTCATGAACTCCTGATTACCAGCAAATTTTAGATATTTATTATCAAAGGTTAAATAGGCACTTAAATCATAGGTTTAATTCGATAGTTATTTCTACTACTTTCTTTTGGCGACGCGGTCGGCTCGGTTTGCAGTGCAGCTGCCTACAGTACTGAGCCGGCGGTTATGGGTTCGAATCCCGGCCACGGCGAATATTTGTGTGATCAACTCGAATATTTGTTCCTCGATCATGTATGTTATCTATATATGTATTTATATATTATCTATATCGTCGTCTAGTACGCATAGTACAAGCTTTGCTTAGTTTGGGACTAGGTCGATTTGTATAAGATTGTCCCTTAATATTTATTTATTTAAGCAATAACCATATCGCGGCTATATTATAGTGTATATTCTTAATATTCGAGCAGAATTTAGTGGCATCGACAAACTGCCGGTAGATAGAGCACATCGTTGTAGTAAACATAATGATATTTCGGGCATATTTAATTAGCAACGTCGAATCTAGCCCCAGTGTAAGTTTTGATTTACATCCAATACATAGATGAAGGCCGCTCTAGCTTGCATATTCATGAGTTTGTTCAAGCGCGGTGTAACTAATGTTCCGAGTTATTAGTCTCGGCCTGTAGTCTTGTGACCTTCAAGCCGACATATGAAAACTGAAATGGGTTGTTTGTGGTTTACTATAACATGTGTGTGTTAGCTTATATAGCTGTGAGTTAGGCCGTGTTTCCACTAGAGCTGTGTGGGAGCGATGCGAGAATATGTAGCGAAATTGTGTGCATGTATACTTAGTCGAAATTTTCCACTTAAAAACTTATCTTGTAAACATTGCCACATAAATGCTTTTGTTTTAATTTTGTCGAAGAGCTCACTTTAGAACAAATGTAAGGAGTTAACATAAATACGCTAACCAATGAATGTCACCGATTCTAGTTACAAGGTTGAAATGGCAACAGCGCGACGTCTATCAGCTGATATGATGGTGATGGGAAGTATGTGTAGTATCTTTTTTTTTCTCCACATATGTATACATTTCACAGCTTCGTAGTGTATTCTTGTACAGCTCAGCTTCCTCACACTTCTTTGGTGGAACACAGTATATAGACCAACAGGGTGTTTTAAAGCCTATGCCATATTGCAGATTTTTAGTGAGACTAATTTATTTTACTATTACCGACAAATGTATTTCAGGTAATTTTTACATAATATAGCAAACTAGCCGCAGTGATTAAGTCAAGTTTTTTTCAATAGGATACAGTATTTATTTTACAAGAAGAACGAAGCATTTAGCAGCATTCCGGAAACAATGTTATGAATTTGGTCGATGATAAATCCTTGAAAAATCGCTACTGACGTTTAATAATGCAAATATATGACGTACCTATGCACATTATTTCTATATGAAAGCTGTTTGTAGCGTCACTATCCTTGGGTAGGGCCGACACTTGTTATGCTGTACTTTCTACCTCTCAAAGCAATGCACTTCTAGCATAACTAAAAAAAAAAAACGGACAACCTCACACAAATCGATCTAATCCCAAATGGATACTAGGCGACAATATACATACTTATATAGATAAATATATACTTAAATACATAGAACAACCATGACCCAAGCACAAATATTCGAGTACATCACACAAATATTTGCCCTGGCCGGGATTCGAACCCGGGACCGCCGGCTCAGTAGGCAGGTGCTTACAAACTGAGCGAACCGCGTCGCCAAACTGTGACACGCAAGTCTTTGTCACTACCTGTCACTTTTCTTTCGATACCGTGCGAGCAAGACAGGTGACGCTAAGTCACGGCAAGATATGCTAGCTCTACTGGATGCGCAGCCTAATAGTGCAACCAACTTGTCTGCTCAGACGGACAAAAGAACGCCAATAATAGTGCTAGCGATACCGACTGAACAAATAAGTTGACGCCGCATGTCAATATAATATATACATATCTAATATAGGTAACATCGAAGCGTAGTGTTGCTATGTATATGTATTGTACACATACATAGCAACACAACGGGTCGAACAATATTGTTGTTATTATAGAGAAATTGTAGGTAAACATTTAATATGGGATTTTTGCTTGCCATTTCCATTTCGTATTACTGCGTCCTTCATGTGATATTTCGTTCAATTTTAATCCGTTATTGCGAATGTAACCGTCATTATTATTTTTACGAGTATCTAGGTACTACTCACTATTATTGTTTCATACTTCATACGTATTTCTATTATTCTTCTTCTTTCTTCTCAGTCGTTGCACTCTTAACAGAGTGGTCGTGATCAAATATTATCAAAGGCAAATATTGCAAGCTGAATTTTTATAATACACAATACAATAAGGTAGGTACTATTAACTTCTAAATTAGTTTTCTTTTCCGTATTATTAAAATATTATTTGATTATATATTTGTTCCTCGCCCTACATGTAGTAATTAACTTGAAACTTCAGTAATTACTTACCCCCGACGTCTTTACTTTCGCTTGCCCTAACTTATTAAAGGTACGGTAAAATTTCCTCGTTTAAATAACTTTAAGTAACTTACACCTTGGTTACTGTTGAAGTAGGTACATTAATTTTCAGAAAGTACGCATTTCCCTCTAGATAAACTTTAGAGAATTTTATCAATATACAACAATACATTATGCAGGGTGTTAGGTAGATCGGTACTTGACTACAGCATTTAGTAGCAAATGAGGCATATTTTATAGTGAGCTTTAGTACCCAGTTGAATGATTACATATATAAATTGCAACCTAATTAAGCAAAACAGTTCATGTTCAAAATAATGTCGAAAATACGTAAAAATATCCTGCCCCCAAATCAAAATAAACGACCTAAATTTAGGACAATTTGTACAGGCTATACGGAATGATAGCCTTCGCAAATTGTGGCACGAGACATTCAGATTTTAGTTACTTCGCTTTGAATACATTATTCCAATTGAGTCCTTAGTGCTAGCCATTCGCTAGCTAAAAGGACTCCGGCAAAATGGCGAACGTAGAATCACCCCGAATCGACTCAGACGTCATTAAACATAGTCTATCTGGGAAAGTAATTCAGCAGATAGTGGAGGTGGAAAAGATTTTTATAAAGCTATTACAATACATCAGGCCATTAGGCGGTAAGAGCGCTGTAACGGGGATGGATGCATGCCATTTGTAAGGAGTGTAAGGCGCGAGCGGCCGCGATATGTGGCGATAAAACATGGGTTTTTTTTATGGACTTGACCTAAAAGCCCGAAGTTTATTGCTGATAAGAGAAACCGTTTTGACATACTTACATGGTTTCACTTTCGCCAAATATAGACATAAGTACCTACAAATGAAAAACTAGGCATACATCCACCATTTACTATTTATATTGCACATGGCAGATACGATGTTTGGAGGATAAAGATATTAATATACTGGTTAAGCTAATACTTCGCTTGTGAAGTAGTCTGGCACTCTCCGCCAAGCTTCAGTAAAATGCAAATTTATTCACAAATCACATGGCGCCTGCACCAACTAATAAAAGAATAAACAATGAGAAAATTCTTTAAAAAGTAATCCAATTCGAAGAATCGCTCTCGCTGCCCAGTTGCGGTACACTGACGGGCAGCATTGTTCTGCTGTGTTCCTTTCAGCGGAGAAATGGGGGAATTTATTTTATTTACACAACGGTGTATTAAAGCGGAAACACGTTAACGTTCCCAGGGAAAGAGATTTGGATTTTCGAGCAGAAACCTGAATACTGAACGTTAGGATTTCCTTAAAAGGGGTTAGAAGTTTGCCAAAAACTCTAAATATGCCTTGTTATTATGACGAATCTTTATACACAAGCGTATTCATAGCACACTGTACCGTAACGTATTACAAATAACAACTATCGTGTGTCTCAGATTCATTTTCAAAGATTTGTTCAAAGTATAAGTATATAATCTTAATAAAACTTTAGTGAGACATATTTTACAAACTATTAAGCGGTTTATTCTCACGTGAAATTGTCAGGAACGGCTCAACATACTTCGAACTCGTATGAAGCTCTTCATTAGGGACTACTCCCCGTACAAACAGACTGACGGTAACGCTATCACTTTGTGCAAAGTAACAGTAAATATTATACATGAATAAGTAGGTAAACCTAGTTCCAGTTTAACAAACTCATTTCATAACCTTCAGTCCAGGAACTATGGTATTTTCCCCGGGTGAAGGTAACCTGTACCTGTGAAGCAAATTGTGTGATATGACCTGCTATTTAAGTTACGTGGATCAATTACTCTCTTGTTCTCAATAAACTTTTCCTCAAAATGATAGCATGGAGATCAACGATAAATACAACTCTATTTATGTCGCGTGTATTTATTACTCCTAAATTGCTATTCTCAGTGGAATAGCTTCTTTACGCTCGTTTTGTGACATTGGCAGATTAGGATCGAGCCCCGAACTTGAAGCAGTACAATTTCGCATAAAGGGATTATTTCTGCCCCGATGGTCGTGGGCGGATCGTTTGACACCCACTTAAACGATTATGACGCTTTATTTACACAACTAGAAATACACTGGAAATATCTACGTATACAAGTTTACGGTGTTTATAGCGACAATGGTACAAATTTTGTAGCGCACTAATTTGGGAGCATTTTAAGCACCTAACATGATTGCACTTAAATCACAAATTTTTATGGTCATCATCTTGGGCATCACCTTTTAGTTTAGACATCTGCCTCTAATTTCTTCCTTTCCTTCCTGGATTATGTCGCTATCTTCCACTTTCCTCCAAAGATTGCTATAATACGATCTTTATTTGAATAATAAAGTTATATACTTATCAAATCGTAATGACATTACGAAATTTCAATATTAGATAAGAACTCCAGAAGAAAATCCAACGTAAGTCCAATTCACCCTGTTTAAGAAACGGCAGCGGATTACGGAAGCATGGGATTACGACCTCTATTCCTAAGAGCTAAGCTCTTGAACTGTCTGTGCGTGTTCTCGGCCAGTGGGGCACGATCGATACTCACTACATTTGGTACAGATATATAGGACAGATGAACTCAAAGGCCGCCCCCGACGCTCGGTTTCGTTCGCCGGAATCGATTCTGGGGCGAGATGAACGACTTAACGATGTCTAGGCTCTGATAACGGACTTTATACTTCTGTAACTTCGTCGTGTGAAAATAGTCTACGTTTGAAGTAATTATAGCTCTACGCTGTGAATATTAACTATCAATACTGAAATGTTACAAATAGATTCCATGAATAAGACAACCTTGATTGAGACTGTTGAGGGTTAATTTTCAATTAGTATCATTGCAGTCTCAGTCAGATCTTAACAGTCCATTTCAATATAGCAATTTATAATATTTTATACTTAGCATCAAAGGATACCCATACCCACACACATAGCCATTGCTTCATCATCATCATCATCATCTCAGCCATAGGACGTCCACTGCTGAACATAGGCCTCCCCTTATATACCGGTTGGAAGCGACCTGCATCCAGCACCTTCCGGCGACCTTTATAAGGTCATCTGTCCATCTTGTAGGTGGACGTCCTACGCTGCGCTTGCTGGTCCGAGGCCATTGCTTAGTTTCACATATTATGTTATAATGAATTGATTTGCAAAATCAGCTGGCAAATAGTACTCTTACCGAAACCTACTTACAAGTTAGAAATATCTTTTCAAAAGGACTTATTTATCTATGGAAGCCATACCAAATTAAGCCCTTTTGAAAAGACACTTCTCAAGTAGCCGGCAAACTTCGGGGTGTGATTGCATACTGAAGGGACAATGGGGACGATTCATTTCGATATTTTCAAAGGGTTGTTTTGGTAAAATCAGAAACGTATGCCCTCAACAAAATGTATCCTCGCCTGGTTCAAATACAAATGCACTGCTATCTGTTTTGGTTTATCGCATTAATTTTTGTTCATTTTTGAAGTCTTTAAACTTCTTTCAAGCGTTTATTCACACTTAACTTTACGGTATTCTGAGCTAATTTACTGAACAAACTATTAGGGTGTAGGGCGACGATCACGCTTTATTTAGTTACACCGAGCAAGTACGTTATAGTAAGCGAGTAGTTGGTAAAATCAGAAAATTTTGCCTTCAACAAAATGTATCCTCGCCTGGTTCAAATACAAATGCAATGCTATCTGTTCTGGTTTATCGCATTAATTCCTTTTTTGTTCAATTTTGAAAACTCTCACCTTCAAGCTTATTCACACTGAACTTTACGGTAGTCTGAACTAATTTACTGAACAAACTTTAGGGTGTAGGGTGACAATCACGCGTTATTTAGTTAGACCGAGCAAGTATAGTAAGTGAGTAGTTGGTAAAATCAGAAAATTATGCCCTCAACAAGATGTTGTATCCTCGCCTGGTTCAAATACAAACGCACTGCTATCTGGTTCATCGAATTTATTCCTTCGAAAGTCAAAGGTAAAGTCCGTCAAGCGGTAGTCTGAGCTAATTTACTGAACAAACTATAGGGGTGTAGGTGACGATCACGCGTTATTAAGTTAGACCGAGCAAGACAAACGAACCTGAGGGTTGCGGAGGCTCCCCTAGCGCGGCGTTTGATGTCATTATGATGATGAAGTTATCGACAATAACCATTGTTAGTGGTGAAAGACAGGGCGCTAAAGAGGCCTTATTCCTTTTAAATTTAATTTTTTGACATATTATGAAAAATATAGGTATAGATAATTTCAACCAAACTTTTAAAGTGAATTATATTTTTAACTGAGCTCTAGAAAGTAACATAGCTTTCATGCTTTCATTGCGTGCAGTCGAAAATAAGTTGAAAAAAACAGTTTTCTGCGTGAATTTTGTAAATTTCGATTAGTAAAAAAAAAAATATCAATTAAAAATTCAAAGTGTAGGTTTCAAATATACATATACCAATAGATCTCAATAGCCCTGTTCTAAGTAGTAACATTGATAATATGTAAAGAAACATGTTTGATCATGATCAGAAAAATGTCTAAAACAATCAGGAGCCTTAATGTAACGATATCACGACTTGATAATTATTAATTCATTTTTCCTATCCTAACTGGATTCGGTGACATTTTATTGGAGATATAAAAAACTTATTACTATATGACTCGATTGTCATAAATTTAATCGAGAAATAAAGATATTAAAAGGTCAATAGTGCGTACCACTAAAGTTTCCATTAAAAGTGAACGTAAAATTTCAGATACATATCAGTGTCAAACGTCAAATAGAATCCCAGGATAAATGCTGGTTTTAAGTTTAACTACAAAATGATACCTACAATTTTATTTTCATTGCTTGCCCTGGTTGGCCTAAATAGTACTGCCGCCAACACTCAAGTCATGTCTTATATGTATGTATTTGTATGTTCAGCGGTATCCATTTTGGGTCGACATGTAACTAGGCTAAGTGTGTTCAAGTATACTTTTAAACAAAGTAAATGTTCCACCTATGTCCCTGTATATGACTTGGGAATTGTTAACGGACCAGAAATAATTTCTATAAGTAGGTATTATTATAAAAGTACATTATGAAAACATAAGTCAATTCATAAGCTATTTGGAGGTGAAAGTGTGCATTCAAACCATTTTTATTGTTGTGCCTGTGAGTGTTTTAGTGACTTAAACAGCGGCTCAATATTAATTTTTTTGCAATTTGTGGGTACACTTTACCCAACTACGGAAAACGAAAAAGGTTTATGACGAACTCTTCCTTCTAGTAGGTACATGATATATCATAATCATACAATACCATAACAGTTTACAAAAGAAAACAAAACACAAAATACAAAATGTGCATAACGGTAGACAACATAATATGTAAATAATTATACTACGTATTAGAAATGTCACATAATATCGCCAAATGGGGGCACGCGGTTAATTTTATCGACTCTGTGAGTCGAAATAGCCAATTTAGGCAGAGCATATTCCAATCCTCTCGAGAGTGGCAACCAGACCTGTCGGAGGAAAATTGCCTATTCGGAAGTAGGTAGCTACTCAAAGATATGGAATTTAATCTTAATCGATTCACTTGCGAAATTTACTTTAGGCGTATGAGATTTTGATACGTTACTTAAACAAATCTAACATATAAAGTAACATTTCTAAAATCGAACCGAAATGTAAAACACTTTTATGAATCTACTATAGCGATATGCTTTATTTACTTTAACAGGTCTGGGTAACTTAATGCCGCATGTACCTATACTATGCATAGTAAAAATTTACATTTACGTCGTGATATAGACACTTCATATCTTTAAATTAGGGTATACCAACTATTCAAGGTCCATTTAATCTTATTGCATAAAAAAAACTTATCGTAGGTACAAAAGGCGGACTCAACGCCATAGAGATAGTACATACATACTTACTATGGAGAAAAACAATTAAACGTATATAATTCACAAATGCGTGAAATTATTATCCTAAATTGGCCTATTAATATAGGATTTTATTTAAAAAGCGGGGTCTTTATTTTTTATGTATAATTGTACACCACTAATGAATAAGAAACATTATGCAAAATAACATCGTTACAGTTCCTGTGGGTCCATTAGTATTTCATTGCTTTACAAAGTGGTTTTACGACAAAACTACCATTTATCAATCAAATCGATCGGCTTTGAAGTGACAAGGTTAATTTAGTGCCTGGTCGCTTTAATCGTTAGTACTAAACGTGTTTTATGTGTTGTAACATAGTAAAAGTTTCAGTAGATAAGTATAGATGTATACATTTATATCTGAAGCTCCCAAACGTCCTCTCTCTCTCGAATGTAGGGAGCATAGGGGAGTACTAATGTATGGCCAAAAATTATTTTCCAAAGTATC
This sequence comes from Apotomis turbidana, assembly GCA_905147355.2. Lineage (NCBI taxonomy): Eukaryota > Metazoa > Arthropoda > Insecta > Lepidoptera > Tortricidae > Apotomis > Apotomis turbidana. The sequence goes on along the minus strand of LR990288.1, from coordinate 19,386,222 downwards.
AACTGTTTCATTTCCCACCTCACGATTTTCTCTGACACCATATTTTTTTGGGAACTTCCATAAAACAAACCTAACCTAAAGTTTAGGTTAGGTTAGGTTAGGTCCTAAACTACTGTATTCTATAAGAGCATAAAAAAATACACTGAGTTTTATTTTCTTTTTCTTTAAGAGAAAATCTTTAGTTGGGAAATGAAACAGTTTGGCAAATGAATCAGTTGGGAAAAATATTTACTTATAGGTACTAGAGGTACTTATTAAAATTCACACTCACACATCAGACATCACACCACCTACTTCTTTATCAGCTAAAACGTTTTTTTTTTTCGAAACAGCTATGTTTTTCGAAATGTTATTTTAGCAATAAAACAATAGTATTTTATGCAACCGTTGTATAAGAGGGGGCAAAAAACGCGAGTGGCATGGGTTACGATGTGAGCGCAGCGAACATCGTAAGAAAGATGCCACGAGCGTTTTTTGACCTACTTATACAACGTTGCATACAATACTTTTTCTACGACTCAACATTTCATAAATAAAATGCAAATAAACAACAAAGAAAATAATTACATGTTCCCGCTCGGAATCAACAAAATTAAAAAGAAAAATTGTCTCTGATAACATTTTTTTTAATTGACATCCATCTGTCAAAAAAATATTAACTTATACATAAAGGTTATACGATCACCATACTAAATATCTGTCAAAAAAATTAAACTTATACATAAAGGTATACGTTCACTATACTAAACATCCATGCACTGAATATAAAACTTTTTTTTTAAGTTGGCACCAATGCCTTAGTACAAAAGTTTTTTTTTTAATTTGCAAATTGTGTGAATGCAGCTGTTCATCATGTAATCTGAGGTACTAAGTGATGGTTTTTTGGCGACATTATAACATCGGTTAGCAGTGTGTTTTTGAGCAGTAGAGTATAGACTTTTACAGACTTTCATAATTTATGTCTTTATATTAGAGTTAGTAACTATATAAATGACAGAAAAAAGTACTGGAGTAGAAAAATATATATTCGTACCTAGCAAGACTTAAGTAAGCCTCTTCACAATGAATAAATACCTTTTTTTTTTTTTTCTTTTTTTATTTAAGTTAATTAACCACAAACAATACATTAATTAAGACGCGTTACAGAAACCTGTTGGAGGTTTAGACGTGACGCGAATGTTTCGCACCGCTTACAACATTGCACAGATAAGTAATTATATAATCATACTAGTAAGACCACACCAGCAATCACACATCGCCGTCGGCATTTAAATAATATTTTTTTAATGTGTTCTTACACGTTTTTTTACCATTAAGTATGGTCACATGTATGTCTTCGGGCAAATCATTTAATATTTTAGGCAGCATGTATTCCCACGTCCTTTTACCATATACATTTACATAGTTAGGCAAAATATACCTAGGTTGATATGTTAAATTACGTAATTGTTTCATTCTACATCTAGTTTTTAACAGTTTTATTTTGTCGTACTCCTTGAGAACTAGTAACATATTTAATTTATTAAAGATTGACAGTACTTTACAGTGTTTGAAAACACTGCCTTCACAATCAAATTTATTTCTATATTCGGGTACAATGGTTTTAAGTATACTTAGTTGTAGTTTGTAGTTTGTAGCATACCTACATTACCAAAAAAAAAGCTATAGTTATTTTTCCATTAAAATGCCGAACGCAAGTTAAGAGCGATCAGCAATCGCTCCCGTTAATAAAGTTCTAAAGACGCATTCAATCGCAAGCTGTTTACTCGGGCAAGAATATTTGCTAGTGTAGATTGATTAATCACAAATCAATTGGTTTTTATAAGTTTTTATAGAGTATTTGATAGGTTTTTCACTAATTTCTAGGGTTTGGATAAATGTAAAATTGTGCTATTTGAACCCAACCCAATAGCAACGCAATACTCGTAATGTACATCGTCATCATCCTATCAGCCGCTAGACGTCCACTGCTGGACAAAGGCCTGCCCCAAAGTTCTCCACAACAATTGGTCTTGCGCCGGTCTCATCTAATTTCTGCCCGCAATCCTAACCAAGTCGTCGGTCCACCTTGTTGGGGGCCTTCCACGCTGCGCCTTCCCGTTTGAGGTCACCACACTCAAGAACCTTTCTGCCCCAACGACCATCGGTTTCATTTTACAAGCCCTCTGCCAACTAAGTCTTTCAACTAAATACTCGCGAATACTTTAATTCTCTTCAATTTCTCACACAATATAGCTGAACTTAGCAACAACACTTATCATAAATTTTATCACTTTCAATCCAAACCCACCTTGTATATGTATATAAAGGATGTTTTCGTAAATAGCTCTAATGGTTCTCGTAAGATATTTGCTCGCAATGCGTGAGATCACTTAGCTGCTGTCAAGTAGTGATTAATGGTTGGCTAAATTAATTATGCCGACCTTCACACTTCGGGGCACAATATTTAGGTAGGCAAAATGCCTCGCCCTGGGAATTCGCGCTGATATAACTGGGTGGTTGGTGCAGTTTATGAGAGGTACCGGGCAAGTCGGGCCTAATTTGACTGACATTTAAACGAATACATGAGGGCAATATGGCGGATACGTAGTGACATAGACAATCGGTCACTAAAAAGTAAATATACTTGGTCCATCGCTAAAGTAAACATGGTGTTATTTCAGGCAGATGGCATTCGACCAAAAATAAGATTCCAATGGCGTCAGTTTTCCTCTATCATCGGATCATTTTGAATTTTCATCTCCGCGCCCAAGTTTCGTCGTAGATACGTTTAAGGTGACCCGCACCATGTTACTTTTATACGATATATGTTATGTATGTTCACTTGTTCAAACACTATCTCGATATGAGCATATCTGTCGAACAGTTTTGAGCGTTTACATTCTGGTTTACTCGCTCTAGCTAATAAATCAGACCGCAAACAGTTATTTTGGCAATATTCCAACGTGACTTTACCTCCTCGTACAAAGAGATTTATAGGTTCTCGCAACGGAAATCATTGCTCACTCCATTAATACCTGTTATTGTTGCATCACAATAACAACACTTTTGTTTTGTCATCATCATGCGTTTTAATTTCAATCGTTATCCTAGACAATATGGGGTCGGTAGTGTCCCCGTTATTATACCTGTCTATAATATCATCTCGTGCAAGATTCTTTGCTCGCTTTAGATCACACCGGATATAACTCGAGTTCTTGTTATAATATTTTTATTGTATTCCTCGCCAAGAAATAAAAACCAACATAGATAATGAATAAGATTAGACAAAATCAACAAGAGGTGGTCTTCTTTTAATGAGAAATCTTGAAAACACCTGGCACAGAATCATTCCGCACATCTCGTATTTTTTGTAACTAGATTATCATGTAAGCGTACCTACCGAGTTCGAGTTTCTTTCGGCGTTTCCTCTCAACTGGTCTCCTCCTCTCCTCTCCTCTTGTGAAACACCGGTAGAATCAGACATGTAAAAGTGCCCTTGTGGCCTAATTGCAGGATAAAGTTCATTATTTCATTATAACTTATCGAAATATCCAAAAGTACAGATAATATAGTTAGTTTGCAAAAGTAAGATGGCGTTAGTATTATATTACGTATATCAGGCTGCACTTTTCGAGTTGGTTGACTTGCCTCGCTAGCGCACTCGTTCCGACTGACCTTTATTCTGTGGTCGCTATCATACCCGCTTCAGCTCGTGACTTAAGCGCGTTCGTTTCAGCACATGTATAGTACTCGGTCTATTTCTCATCACGACCTTACTCGTGACAGGGTGGGCTTTGTTCAGCGGGGACCATTTCACTACCTGCGCCACTGTTCTCTTTCAACGTATGTCTTTTGGGTTTTCACACTACGTAACACAAGTATTGTTAGTCACAGTCGAAATCATTCGAGCAGTCACCTCTTAAATTTAAACGGTAAAGGGTTTGCTTATCGATAAACTCACTTATCGATGGTTTTGCCCTATATTAGTGATCGCTCAGCTCACAACATCGTTTTTAACTTTGTAAGTATTTCTTTGGTAAGTGTCTATTGTATCATTTTAGAGACAACTGTAAATAGGAAAATAATTCTGAAATACAGGCTGAGAAAAATATGAAATTGGCTGAAGTTTAGAAGATGTTTTTAGAATAGAGAAGAACAGAATTATGTTATTATTTTGTTTCACTTCCATACTTAAATAAAATTATATTTTAATTAACCAAACTTGTCGACTTTGGGGTATAATGGTAAACTTCCTACCCGTCACTCTGAATATTCCGATGTCTGTAGATAACTGATTTTTGGACGTTTACATTAACTTATAAATTACATTAGATGATTGATGTTATGTCAACTAAATGTAACTTTCCATAATAAGCAGCTCTTCGTGGTAGGACATATGGTATTTATTTACATTGCACATCAGAGTACGGAGAGGCGTGTCGGCAGAGGCTTAACTCGTCACGATGAGTATACACTTAGCTACGCGCGTTTGCGTTAGGTAATGTATGCGAAAGCGTATGCATACATCGCCGTAACGCAAACCTTACGAGTTATGATGTATAGAGTACCGTACCGTGGATAAGCGTAGCGAGGCGGTGTTAGGGTTGTCGATTTATCTATTACATAATATAAAGTGAATCTCTTTCGTTGGCCGACGCACGAACATAGGTAGGTACTATAAGGTTTTTTAATTAAAAAAAATCTTCAGTTAAACTGAAAATCATAGTCGCGGTTGATTATACCAAATTATACTTTATCTATATGAGTTTTTAATTGTAACTTATTTGCAGTTGTATTAAATAATACAACTAAATAAGTAATTAAAAAAAACTACCTTTATGTTCCTTAATACTTTACTTATAAAGGAACATCTATTTGAATATGAGGATTTTAATTTCATAACTTTTCAACCATCTACTAGTATATGTTGCGAACACATTCATCAAAAGGCGTACCTACTGCCCAAACATTCATGTGTATTTGATTAAGTCATAAACTTTAGAGAGCAATTGGGTGACAACCCTACACAGTACCTACTGAAAATTGATTAAACCTTGTACACGTACCTATGGCTATAAACTATAAAGATGAAACTGCCTGTATATGGTTAGGTTTTGTAAAACCGTTTTACGCACTCTGTATATACAATAGTATGTGCTCGTACCTACCGTGATTACATACGTCACTAAGGCACGTGTATAAGAAAAATGTTATGAAATGAAAATGACGCTTAGTAAAACCGAATTCGTTTCACTTTTATGGCAGATTTTGCATTATCGTGAAATTTTCGTGCGTAACGAAGATATGGACATTTCGTATGTGCATTATATATGTAGTACATAATTATGTTCCACATACATAATGTATGTGGAACAGTATTAGTATCTAATGATAAAACTGTTTTAGTTTAAGCTTAACCAATTTCACCTCACGTACAAACTGGGGTCTTATATTATGTATTTTAACGTACGCCTGTGTTTTTACTCAGAACTGTTATTTATGAACCGATCATGAAAGTTGTTTATTACTTGAAATTGTTCTATATTTATTTTTTCCACACTTATTTATTTTAGTATATTTTTGGTTACCACTCATGTATTAGGTACTATAAAATGTAACCTACACGGATATCGCTTTCGTTAAAATATTAGATACGAAAGGGCCATAAGGCTACGTGTCCACAGAATCAGAGCAGAGCGGAGCGGAGAGGAGATGTGTATAATGCACCAATCACATTTCTCAGATTTAAATGCTCTTCTTTTGGACTTCACCGCTTCACAAAGATGCAGTCTGATTGCTTAATTTTCTCCACCCCGCTTCAGTGGACAGACAGCCTATAACCTACACAAACAACCTTTCCAATTCAACCCTGAGACCTTTAACAATGAGCCCTGCCTTATTTAAACAAAGCTATCTTGAAAACTTCAATTGCGAAGACCCGGCCCTCAAAAAGGGTTTCAGGCCCCTCCATTTATTTGGAGCCCTTAACCTTATCTGATTGTTACCAACGTTCAAGGATCCGCTTATCTTAAGGCCAACCTACGTATAGGTGTCTTGCTTTCTACCGTCATTAGAGAAACAAACATGCTTCATGAAACTTAAGGCTCTTTTTCATTGTGTTGGTACCTCAGAAAGAAAAAACGGAACCCTTATAAGTTCACTTATAAGTTCACTTTGTTGTCCGTCCGTCCGTCTGGGGAACGCGTGGAGGTCTAGTTGAAATTAAAACCATACACTCAGGTCTACAGGCACTTGGAGCTGGGAAAATATCGAACTTCCAAGTTAACGTAAAAAAAAATGCCGTGTATGCCGCAAAAAACGGATATCTCGACACTCTTGAAACTCGTATCTCAGTACCAATGTACATACCAGATACGAGGTTTTAAGAGTAGTGACATACATTTTTAGTGAGTTTTGGTTGTCACCTAAAATATAGGTACCTAAATAATAGATGATAATAATATCAATGATAAATCGTATCCAAGTTATTCCAATACGGATTATTCCATTGAGAACCCAGGACAATATTGAATTGTTGAATTGTTCCCTTTATCCCAAATTCTATTTCTAGATGCCCCAGCCAGAAGCTATGTTTACATTGATGAATGATTTGATTGAGGTCGCTGCGAAGTTACGATATTCATTAATAAATAATTCCTCCTTCATGACGTAACTTTGTAATTTTGAATGGGTATATTTAGTGTATTAGACTTGGCTTGGCTGACGAAACTTTGAACAAAAATAAACGTAATTAAATTTGTTTTTTTTTTTCGTAGATTATTAATATCGTATACTTACATTATTATATTTACCCTCGGTCTTTCCAAACCCTTCGAGACCATGGTTGTTGTTAAATAATATATCAATATTTCATCTGTTGTATATTACATTACGTGCGATGCTCACGGTGAGGCAGTATTTTTATATGTTACATATAAACATCAATATGTGCACTTAATAAGATCCTACAAGCGAGACAAATTATTTTCGTCGACAAATATTTGTGTTTTCGTATCGAGATGTCTCCGTATATTATATGCGGATTTAATAGCAGATATTTTTTTAGGGCGCTCCATGTTTTCTCAATCTTATGACTTCGGCTCTTATTTCTATCGGAAAAAAATATTACAAAAATACGAACAGAATATAGAAACATCAATGGGGAAAATTATTGCTATTCTCGGGAATGGAATCTCGTCACTCTCATTCGATTTTTACATCTACATTCAGATTATTTTATCTAAAATCTTTTTGGCTAGAACTTCTTTGTAACAAGGTAAGGTGGGGTAAGGTGGGGTATAAGACTATTACCGGAAGGATAACATGAAAAAATAAATATTAAGGCACAATCTTGCACAAATCGACCTAGTCTCTTACTAGGCAAAGCTTGTACTTTGGGTACTAGACGACGATATACATAATATAATATACATAATATATAGATAAACATCCATGACCCCGGAACAAATATTAAAGTTCATCAAAAAAATATTGCCACAGTCCAATATCTAACTATCTGCTAGTCTTACGCCATTAGACAATAAACTCAGCCCACCTTACGAGTTTTGTCTGTGCCGCAGCATGCAATTGTCAAAATAGTCCTGTGTCCAGGAACCTGTTAAATGTAGATTTATTTAGAGACACATTGCAGACTTAGTACGAGTAGTGTTTGTTCTCTTCTTGGGTAGATGTTTTTAGAAAGGCTTTGGAAACATAAAATTTTGACAACACCATGTGTGCCACATAGTCTAGAAGATAAAGAGAGTAAATTGGTGATTATTTGAGTTTCAAACAATACATAACACATAAAAGCAACCCAAATCATTTTGATAATAATTGTAGGTAATAAAAAGTCGTGACTTCTATGAAGCAACCGAAAATGGCGCCACAATTCATATGGAGATCGTCAATATCGGGGACAAACCGTCAGAGTCCCCATACTCTGGAGCCTAAATGGTCGCGTACGGTACGGTTCCAAAGGAATCTTCTCTCACGAACGCTCAGATTATAGAATGAGCCAAGGTTTTCCCTAGAGACTACAGTATGGAGTTCTTGTTTTGTGTCCTAATCCTTTCAGCACTTTATGACTCCTATCTCCCACGTTTCACCGCGCATTACCGACATTTCTACAAGTCTGTCGCCTCAAGCTTAATTTAAAATTCCTTCAGTGGCTTCATACTAGTCAACGTCAGTCTTGAACATATTCTACTCTTACAATACATCGTTTTTGTTCTGTCTCCTTGTCTGGTCAGACTATTAACCATTTACTGACTTTATGGAATGGTGGCCTGTCTCTCCAAGAACAACGGGTAACAATACAACATACCTACCTAATATAATAACTCTTTCAATAATTATGAAGAATCATTAGCCAAGACGGCAATCGCGTGGTGTCAAACAAAAAACAATCGGGGTAGATTTCGCTTGCTTTCCTGCAATAGCAATAGAAAATGGTGCTTAATTGGGATATACCTTATTTTTTACGACCTATTAGGTTAATTCAGAAACCATTTCTGCAGTGCAGCCGCCAACTGAGCCAGCGGTTCTGGGTTTTAATAGCAAGGGCAAATATTTGTGTGATGAACACAAATATTTGTTCCTGGTTCATGGATGTTTCCTAAGTATTCAAGTATTCCTTCGTCCGTGTAGTACAGCATTGGTTAGTTTGGGGCTAGATCGATTCGAGTATGAATCTCCCTCATATTTATTTATTTATTCTAAGCTAAAATACTATGCTGCTATAATTCCATCCTGATCGCTTTATATTTACAGTAATTCGTATTTCAACCGTAGTATTCCCCGTTTCATTTGAGTCTCAAGTTATTTCTTTAAAACGTGACCGCGGTTTCTATGAGGTGGAATATCTAGACTGGTGTAGAGTGGTGTGAAGTTGCTGAAGGAATTTTAAATTAATCTCCGAGACTTGTAGAAATGCTGTAATGTTAAATACCGCGGTGGGATAAGACTAATAACTAGATATAGAGTTATGAGTAAGTTAAATATTTGTTTAGGTGGGTGTTTTCCATTAATAGTGTGCATTTTGCTTTTTTTTTCAACCTTCTGGCTTTTTGGATTATAGTACCTAAGTGTTAGTATTATTGGACAAAAATTAAATAAACACACACACAATGTGGACCTGGATCCATCTCCGCAGGAGTGGACGGTCCCGCCGGTCTGATTAGTGATAATGACCCATTTTTAGTATATCTGAGTCTGCACAAGGACACTGATTGGTTACGACGTTTTCTAGAAAGTACTTACTCCCACGCCCGTAAATATAGTTTAGTGGTATACTCGTAAGCCCGCACGTGACTCGGTGGGATGTCCCCGACTAATTCTAACACATGTGGCTATTAAAATACTGGCAGGTACAAACTTAATATAGGTATGAGTCGAGTGGAAAAGTGATTACTCCGCGTTGTGAGTTGCGCTATTAGCCTACGCAACACGTACACCAAGGTGCTCAGCTCCACCGTTGTTCGCGCACAATCGGCGCGTTTTCGTAGCCAGTTGTAGCGGCACAGACGGATCGGTAGGTCGTTTCACCACACTTACATTTTACATCACTAGCAGCGATTTACTAACAACTAGTTATAAGAGAGAACTCTCTGTTGTATTTCATTTTGTAATATAAAACGTATAGTATAGCACAATCTAAAAGGTATACATATAAATGTAATGTCTCATTTTTTTAATGTGGGTACACACCACAATTTTTATATGAAACGCACCGGACCGAATCCAGAAGTACCGGGTTCTATTCCCGGTCTCTTCCACCATGAATTACCATTCATTTAAATTATTCTTTAAGCTTTTTTGATCTTTGTATAAATGGTTTAATCTAAATGGTATAAAACCAGAACTAGTTGTAATCTTCTGGCCTTTAGAGCTGAGTTGATTACGACCGTACGAAGATAAGACGTGGAGCTTGGTAATATCTCAGATGACAGTATAATGTGTGGCTCGTAACTTGACCTGCGCAGAAGCGCTGCGAGTTCTAAGAAACTTTCATGCAAGTCTGTTTACGGGCCTAATTAAAGTACAGTCAACAAACATCAAAGGTAAATAGCTGACAGTTTTACTACTGGCGTACTAAAAATGTCAGTTAATGTGTATGATGACTGTGCTACTCTCTCTCTCTCTCTCTCTCTCTCTTGATTATTTTAAATGTGAATGCGAAATGTGCTTATTAATTGATTGGTAAAGACATCTTATTGCATGCTTTATCAACCTTTCATTTATCCTTATGATAAATGAGCATTTTAAAAAGAATAAGGCCTCTTAAGTAGGTACTTTATCAATGTACGAATGCATTCGTACATTGATAAAGTACCTACTTAAGAGGCCTTATTCCTTTTAAAATGCTGATTGTTTTAGACATTTTGCTCTATCATCAAACATTTTTCTAAACATATTATTAATGTTACTACCTAGAACAGGGCCTTTAATCATAAATACCTATAAATAATTTAAATTAAGTTCCATCCGATATTAGTCACAAAATAGGGCGATTCCAGTTCGTTCAGCCGAGACTTAGAAAGATTTAAGACGCCATTATTTTATTTTTAAGTGTGCGTTCATCAGTTCGAGGCCGCGCTATATTTGCGAGAAAACTTCGTCCAACATTTGTTTTTTTCCGACTGACGGTTCAGGTCGATGACCTATTATCACGCCTGTACCGAAATACTTAAACCTAAATAATTATTGATAAATGTTCACAAAGTATGGTTGGTTCTCAGTTCAATGTTGCCTGATACAATAAAGATTTGTTGTTGAGTAATTTTAAGTTCACTTAGAATAGTACTGGTATTTTAAATAGTACCTACTGGTTTTCCTATCAAATAACTAAGAATGATCGATAGCCGATGTGACGTAAGAAGATATCAACAGGAGACCACGAACTAGAAGATTTATTTATTTAAACTTAATTGCACAGATCAAACTAGTACAAATGGCGGACTTAATGTCACAAGGCATTCTCTACCAGTCAATCATAGGGCTAAACAGAAACATTGAGTTGGTGCAGGGTCTACGAGTATAACGTTAACGTGAAGATTCTGATACCGTCATTCAAGTCTCACAACAAATTTATGACCGTAGCTCGGACTACTAAATCATCGCAAAACAAGAGCTAAGTAAAATAAATAGGTATGGAAATACTCACAAAATTTTGGTAAGTTTTTGGGTTTCGTTTATAAATATAAATTATATTTACTAACCAATTTGGGCCTAAAGTTTGTGAGTATTTCCATTATTTTTTATTTTAACTCTTGTTTTGCGATGATAAGTCCGAGCTACGGTTATGACGATGATTTTATTACTTTCAAATAATCCATCTCTTATTACTGAAAACTGCATTGATAGACATAGACAACTACGACAACAAAGAACTCGTCAATCTCATCGATCGTTTAATATCACAGTTATTTATATTATGTAGGTATTGATTAACGTTTACCTCGTTCGAAGTCCCAGGAAACGTGTCCAAGTAATCAGTATTTCAATATTAGATTCGCAAATCGCCTAGAAACTGGTGTTCCAAGTAATCGACCGGTTCAATTTCATCGATTCGATGCGATTACGCTTTTATCGATTACATCGTACACATAGCAAAGAAATGGTGGAAATTAACGTTTCCCTTGTCTTGTACGAATAGTTAACTAAAATATCTTGAATTTGACACTGTAATTGATTGAACATTCGCTACGCGCCGAGTTTCTGATTTTCCACGTGGCAATTCTTAATACACTATGTACCTACCTATATCTAATTACTTACTACATACTTTGCTGTTAATCGTATTTCTTTTGTTTTCTACTATTTACCTAAGGGGCTAGTTTTAATTTGGATAGCCATTTTTATGGTAAATTGCGCGTCATTTTAAGTACATATCACTAGAACAATAATTGATACGTGACAAATTAAATCGGATTGTACGAATAAATAGGCATATAAATCACTTAGTTCCGATTTAGACACAGGTAGGTACTTAATTGTTGCTATAGAGTCATAGTTTTTTCTGAGACTACTTCAGATTAAATGGTCTATACTATACATAAAATTTCAACAGAATCTGAGTCGCTAGCACTTACTCGTATACGTGTAGCACATGTAGTATACTCGATAAGAGCATTCCTCTTCTCTCGCATTTTCTTTACCCAATATACAGCATGCACAGTTGACAAAAAAAATAACAATAAATTTCTCTTGTCCACAGTGACTCCAAAATGCATATTGAAGTGCAAGTCGCTCTCAACTTCGTCATATCCTACCTATACAACAAACTGCCCCGGCGGCGTGTCAACATCTTCGGCGAGGAGCTGGAAAAGGCGTTGAAGGACAAGTTCCGGGGTCACTGGTACCCAGACAGGCCCTGCAGAGGGTCGGCCTTCCGGTGCCTGAAGACCGGGGGTCCTCTCGACCCGGTGCTGGAGAGAGCCGCGCGGGAGTCGGGAGTCCCTGTGAGGGATGTTCTTGAGCACTTGCCGCGGGACCTTGCTGTTTGGGTTGATCCAGGTAATTATAACTTTATTGAGATTATATTGGACAGTTGGACACCAATCAAATTACACTCATCGGGATTATTAGTAATTATTGAATATATTTTCTATTTTGACATATCTTTCACACTTCTGCAAATCTATACAGTTGTTTTCACAATGAATCTAAATCATTGTTTATTGATTGATACAGCCAGTCAAAGCGCCAGTTGTAAGATAATCTATGATTTACATCATATTCCTAGGAGGAGTTCCTTTATTTACTTACTTTTATAAAGGAAAAAACTATAAATTGTCGTTGCTGATTTTTAAATCACAGTAGGTACAGTTTCTCTGAGTCCTTAGATTGGGATTCAGGTTTGGGTAAACTCGGAGAGGTTCTTATCGATCTAATAAAAGCGAGCGAGACAGGTAAACAACTAAAATCACACTCTTTCAGCTCACGTACTGTATTCACACGTACAGATCTAGAAGGCTGAGTTAACATATAAAGTTGAAGAGCACGGCCAGTTTTGTGTGAACAATGTAAGACCTTGGAAAGGTGGCTGTCAATTAATTCACGTCAAAGTGTACCCACGGAATTGTAGTTGGCTGCAGTATTGCAATGTGTTTGGAACTCAAAGAATTCTTGCCAAACTCAAATAGGTCGGCCAACTTCAGTAACTAACTGGGATATAAAAGTGAGACGGAATACAGTGCTAAAGAAACGTGTGTAAATAATGTATACTCGTAGTAAGGAAAAACTAGCTTTCCTCTATCGACCTTGTCTGTCATCATAAAATTTTCATCATCCGCCCTAATTAGGCTATATTTAATCTTCCACCAGCAGTGTTGACATTATTATCTTGGTAGACATAATCTATCTTAGTATTATTACCAACGTTGCGATGTCAAGCATAATTAGCATCACTGAAACCATGTATGAGCTAAGTATAATGTTTGGTTTGGAATCACAACCGCTAAATGCCAATGGCATTGATGTATCGACAATCACTTGTTTTTAGAATCGATAGGTTGGTAAACCTAATACGGTACGGGGCTAAGTTAACAAGGTTCAATAACAGTTTGTTTGTTACATAAGTAATGGAGGCTATCTCACGGCATAATAAGATGTTATTTGACCCCTACTCGATGTAACTGGGTTTAGGCAGTTGACTGCGATTGAATCTAAATTGCTACAACCGGGAGACTTCTTGATTCAAAGATCTCATAACTATGCTAAGAATCGTAGCCTCAAGTTATGGTCCCAAAACCTTATAGGTAAGAACCTAGTCCATGTTGGTTTCTTAAGGCTACCATGAACCTAGACAGTCTTTTAATTACTGACAAATCTCGATGATTCTTAGGGGTTCTGTCCATTATGTCCGATGACCATACACGGTTGATATGACTTTAATGAGACGATTTTAAAGCAAGTCTGTGCATCACTTCGGCAATTGGCCTCGCTATCTTTCTTCTCCTGACGTTGCTTCTATTATTTAGTGAATCAACTTTCGTTAACGCTCATACTTTGTATTCCAAGGCATGTTTTTTCAAACAATCGACATGCTCATTGTGGCTTTGATAAGCTCATAATTCTGGCAAGAGTCAGCCATTATTAGACTATCCTGACTTTGATTAGTCAATAAGTCTGATAAGTTTTATTTAGATCTTCAGAACTAAGTTAACCAAACTATTTCTTTGATTGCAGGAGAAGTATCCTACCGCATCGGTGAAAAGGGAGCAGTGAAGGTGCTATTCAGTAGTGACGAGCGAGCAGCCGACGAACGGACCGACCGAGAGGTGAGTTATAATTACGCATCTATATTTACCTGTCTTATCACCTTTATCAAATTTCTGAACGTCACGAGATTCAAAGATCTGGCTGGCTGGGCTTTTTGGCAAGGGCGTTCGTGTCAGGTGGGCGCGTCACAAATCATAAATAATCGCGTTAATTGCATAATCGCTAGTCGTTTCACAAATCCAAAGCGAATATTACTTTCCATAGAATTCATATGATGCAGCTGGGTTTGAATCCGCTTTCCGCTCGTTGTAAAGAGAAGTGACATTGGAAAAATGCCGAGCCAGGTAAGCCAGGGCAATGTCAAAGCGTTGAATCGCCGCCAAATCGTAGAGCTACAATACAATGTGTGATCGTTGCAGGTGACGCGAGCGTTCAACCCCGAGGCGCAGTGCTTCCGGCCCGTGGAGCCCGCGGCGGCGCCCTCGCCCCCCGCGCCCGCTGCCTTCAGCCCCGCGCCGCCTTTCCGCGCGCAACCGCTCACGTTCACCACCGCGACGTTCGCGCAGACCAAGTTCGGGAGCACCAAGCTGAAGACGAGCAGCAAACGCGCGAACCGCATGTCGCCCACGGAGTTCAGCAACTACATCAAGCAGCGGGCGGTGCAGCAGCAGTTGGCGTCTCGCGCGCTGTCGCCGGCCGCGGACCCGGCGGCGTACTTCGTGGGCCGGCGCGAGGGCCCCCCCGCGGGCGCGCTGCCCTACCCCCCCGCGCCTGCGCACCTCCTCCTCGCCAACTGAGCGCCCGCGCGCTTGCCGCCCCGCGCGACCCGCTCATAGAGTCTTTACTTTTTTACGAGAGAGACGCGCGCCGCGAATCGCGATTTATTTTTTTATTTTCCGCGGGGGCGCCCCGCGCCGCCCGCCGCTTGTGATATCCGTACGATTTTCCATAACTTTTTGTATTCTCGTTCGTTACGTCGATGTGTAAATTTATCGATAGGAGCAATAATCGGCCGCGCGACTCGCCGGCGATTTATTTTCGTAATATTTAAAGCCGAGTCACGTTTTTGATGTCTTCGTTCGATATCGATATATTAGTAGGGTAAGGGAACGAGAGGCCGGATGGCCGCGTGCGCTTACGACGTACCTTCTATAGAGCGAGCCTGTATACATACGTCCTCCGATCTAAGAAATACTGATATTTAAATATGTATACATAATATATATTCGTACGCGATATTCGTCTAATTTTTCACGTGGAAACGAAAGGCCAATAGAGAAATTACGTATTTTTAATATTGAAATTGATAATTCATACTAACTATATAAAGTACCTACTAACTGGTATGTATGTACTCGTATCGTATCGTATCGTATGTAATAAATGTTTGCATATCCGGTCGGACGCGGTCGGACGGCGCGGCGGGCCGCCCGAAGGCGTCGGAGATCTCACCTAGTGTAATCATCACTCGTACGATTATTTGTAACCTTATAATATTATTACAATATACATAATATATTATAGGTATAGTTACGTTTCAATCTAACAGTATTTTTTTAAGAAGATATTAGTCCTCGAGTACATTACCGGCCGACCGCGCGTCGGCCTTAGTCTGTATGGTACCTATAATTATATTGTTATGATAAAAGACATTGAGTGTAAATGATAGAAAAGATTTCTCAATTCATAAAATAACGGGTGCATGCAAATTCATGGAAGTAAAATACTATGTGTTATTTATCTTTTTTATATTTCACTCGGCGGTGTTCAGTTTTTCAGTGGAGGGTGTAGCGAGTAGGGTAGTGTAGTGCCGCTTGTCGGGCTTGTCGTTGCACGTGTCGTCGGACCGCGTCGGGCGCGCCGGACCGCGTCGGGGAGTGTAGACACGCTTTCGATTCCATGCACAACAATGACAAGTTGTACCTGAGTAAGGAAATGTGCAACTATTTTTTTACTATTTTTATATTTTGATTTAGATTAAGTATAGATGTATGATTTCAGTAGGCGTCTACATTTCCTACGATAATTTTAACTTGTATTTTATTGATACCCTTTAAATTATTGGTACGTTGGGTAAATGTACTGAGTTCCCTCGATTGAAAAACTGGCCAAAGTGCTACAGTATTTTGTAGATAAAATCTATAATGTAAGTTTAATAATAATACAACTTAGAGTAATGAGAATTTTTATTAAAGATACTTTTTATTTTTCTTTCTTTTGTAAGATATATTAGATGGAAGTGTTAAAGATAATATAAAAATTTGCATAATATAGTAAAGCGGCTCTCCATGCCCGTGAATATAATTAGTCAATAATAATTTTTCATATTGTTGTACGACTTTTTAAGTTTATATTAAAATGTTTTGTGCAATCTATTTTTGTGTATGAATTATAATATTTCCTACTCTAAACTACCTACCTCTACCTACAAAGAACACACAAATAATAACACATACTAATAAAGAATGCCGGGTATGTAGGAGGATAGACTAAAAGTTGTTACGACAGTACCCAGTTCACTTTATTGACACTGGCTCGAATCATCAAACTGAACATAGGGAAACATAAATTGTTGTTGGATTTGGAATGGTAAGATAATCAGAATTGAAACATAAATTGTTGTTGGATTTGGAATGGTAAGATAATCAGAATTGTAATAGACAGGAAGTTCATTTGAATTTGAACCACCAAAATGCCCTCGGGACCAGAACGAAAACTACGTGAAATCGGAAATTGGGTTACCTACCGGATGCTTAAATTAACATTTTCAAGTTATAGTTTGATATGGAAGTAAACGTTGACCTATTCGAGTCATGATATTTGGTGAACTTTTTGAACATAGCTAAACGGCATTCATTGAGAACTGATATGACTTTATTTGTTGTTTTTGCGAAAAGCGACCCAAATTTTGGGCTTTGGCGCGTGGTGACAGGCGCATACTACTGACTGGCTGTATTACGAATGCTCGCTGACGTTGCAATAAAAGGAAGAAAGTGGAGCCGGGACTCCAGACCAGATGTAAGCCATAGTAAGTAATAGATAGGAGTATGGAGGGTAAAAGGGAAGAGCGGAATCTTCCATAGGTGAATATTTGAAGATGTCTAGATAGCGGTAAGCAGTAAATGATAAAATGATAGTTCCTATGCCGTCCGCAATAGCGCTAGAACAGCAAGAAAATAGAAAGAATGAACAAAACAGTGTCGAATTGAAAATTTTAATATTTTCTGGTCACCACCAGAGTTACTTAGTATCATCATCAGCCTGTTTCAGTCCACTGCGGACATAGGCCTCTCCCATGGCACGCCACTGAGCTCGATTTTCAGCTCTCGTCCTCCAGTTACTACCCGCTGTCCTACGAATGTCGTCGCTCCACCTTGTTACAGGGCGCCCTACACTACGTTTACCGATAGTTACTTAGTATCATATACAGAAAAAAAAACCGGCCAAGAGCATGTCGGGCCACGCTCAGTGTAGGGTTCCGTAGTTGCCCATCCTTCACAATAGACAATAAAATCAAATTTAAATTACGAGAAAGATTTCAAGCTCTATAAAAAGGTCATAAACGCCAAAGTAACTGTAATTACATATTACCTTTGGAATTTATCGATTATACGCACCAGATTGAGCGAATTGTTTTAATGCAGTATGGCGTTTAAGTAATATATGTAACGTTCGAAGTTTTAAAACACCGCGCGGCACTTACGTCCTTTTAAAGAAAATTATGAATTTTTGCGATAACTCAAAAACGGCTCGACCGATTTTATTCAATATAGTTTTCATTGAAAGTACTAATAAGGTCTTATTTTCATGAATTTTTCCATAATTTTTTGACTCGTGGTTGAGAAGTTAGAGGGGGGGGGGACACTATTTTATGGATTTCCCGAGCGAATATTTACAAAACTGCTGACTTTATCAAAAAAATATATTTGAAGACCCCTATTGTTTTGAAAAGACCTTTTCAATGACAACCCACATGCTAGTGTTGGAACGAAAAAAAAAATCACCCCCACTTTAGGTGTACGGGAGGTACCCGAAAAAAAAATTTTGTTTAGTTTTTATTTTACTGTTATGTCGGCGTAATACATACACATACTCATACTAAATTTAAGATTTCTAGCATTTATGATCACGGAGCTTAAAGCCGCGGACGGACAGACGGACATGGCGAAACTATAAGGGTTCCTAGTTGACTACGGAACCCTAAAAACGCATAATCAAGACTTATTACAACTGTATAAACACACCGTTGTATAACTCAAATTTATAACGGAACTACTTTCAGCCACAATAGCGCCACCAATTTAACACCTTTCAGCTGCGGACACTTGGATATATAAAGATAACACTCCTCCCTTTTACCCTCCATAATCAGAAGAAAACTTTATCAGACAAATTTCACGAAGCGTCCCGATAAATGTGCGTCCACACTTTGTGCTTGTGACATGGCGACGGACCGAACTTCGTGGCATCGCTACAGGACATGTAACGCTAAATGTGGACGATCTAGGTTGTGCTGACACGGTCACTATCCGTGTACGATGAAATAGACAAGAGTCAGTCGGTGCTGTCACTTAAGCTCCGACAACAGGCAGTTATGTCGTCGTCAGCAGAAGATATAGCTGAAGTAAATATTATTTTTTTTCTGTTTTATATCGTACCGTACAATATGCTTTCTCGCGACGAACTCACTGCAGGCTTATGATGAAATAGAAATCTGGTATAACGAAATTCTGATGTTTGAGGAATAGCTTTGGGAATAACAATAAAAATGATACATTAATTTAATTCACTTTATTTATCAAACCACAAAGATGACAAAATAATACCTCATCTATGGATAATATTAAGATTAGTTTGTGTAATAGTAATAGGTATAAATAATGTACAAACAAATTTTATATCTTACAGAACACCAGATTCATAAAGAATTGACAAATATTTATGCTAATAGGTAGGTACACATTTGATTTAAAGATTTCGTAGAATAATTCAAGTTCCAGAAGGTTTCAACATTATAATTTAATGTAATATTTATATTTTAAATATGATTTTGATGTAAAATAATCTGCCATAAAACACGAAGTTGTCAAATAAAATAAATAAGTACTATTGAGTATAAATTATACTCACGATCTGAACGCATTTTAATATTTAATTTTTTAACAAACATGAAAGGCACCAATTTAATACATGCATATCAAATTATTGACTAAGTGTGCGTAAGAAAGTTTTCTCCCAACAAATATGGGTCGATTGCAAAAAAATTGTACATAGTTAAAGGCTTAGTTAACATTAAATACGATCGCTTCCTTTGTGTGACGAAAGTTAGTCATACAAAATGTATGGGTAACTTTCGTCACACAAAGGAATCAATTAACATTGTTTTAATTAAAGCCCTTAACTATGTACAATTTTTTTGCAATTGACCCATATAATAAAATGAGATGAATGTATCTCGAAATCCCCAGCAACTGTTAACGTTGACAGACTCGGCGTAATAAAAAAAATAAGCTAGACCAAAATCGAATGGACGAGTTTTAAATTTTTACGATTAATTTTCGGTGTCAAAATCTATCTCGTTGACACAATCCACTTAACCCTTAAATGCATGGCTTAAACAAAAATGAATTACTGGTTGAAAACTAGAAACATTTATTTGAAATAACATAATATTTTATAATAGTGTTTTTTTTTAATTCATGCATTTAAGGGTTAATTTACTTCATCTTCTTGATTTGATGAAAATTTTATTCAATATTGATTAAAATCGATGATAATATTTATTATTATTACCAATCAATTTCAAAAGAGTAGATTAACTTATTTCTGGGATCGACCTCGAACACCAAAATTAGCTATCATTGAATAACACTCAAGATCGGAATCAACTTCATTTCCTTTTGGTTGAGATGCATCCTCACAATTTTTATCGCGATATTAGGAGTATTTTCATACATTTCGATCTTTACACCATATTTTGTGCAATATGCAACCTTCGATTTCATCTGCTCAAACAAGTAAATTCTAGTAGATAACTTATTTGAAATATCAAGTTTAAATATTATGAAACCGACCCTCGTTGAGTTTATATTTTCATGTAACAATTCATCAATTATACATTTTGTAAATTGAATTATGCCTTTTATAACATAAATCCCTCTTTTTTCGCATGTTAAATTTTACATGTACTATAGTTTTACGAGAACCATCTTATAGCTATTATTATCATACTACATTTCGTAAAAGGAAACTAAGGAAAGCTTTGGCACTGTCTACTTTTGGATGGATATTAGTTTCACAATGGTAAGTTTTCTTCTACAAGTATAAAATATTGATAATGCAAAAGTATAAATTAATTTGGAATCCCAAACCAAATACTATACATGTGTTATAATCAGCTTTTAACAATTTTATAATAACTTTATATATTCATTCACATGGTTACGTAAGAATTAATAAATAATAATTTAAGAGGAAATTTTCGTGAAAATATCTATTTCTGAAAAGATACACGTCGTAATATTTTTCTTCGAAAGATGACCAATGAATCTATCCATTTTAGTATTATTAAGCAGAGCGTAGACAATATAATTCAATTTTCTTTTCAGAAATAGGTTCCATTCAACAAATTAGGCATCATTCTACTAAAACCACTTTACAGATAAAAATCTCTATCCCAACCCAGCCTTTTGTTATAAAATGTAATCATCATAAGACTAAGATAAGAGCATTCGAAGGCCATTAAGTACCTATAGATAGCTTTATTGTATATATGTATAGTTATAGCCATAGATGAGGAGCCATGCCCTTAGTGGTAGTTTATAAAATACTATACACTTGAAATGTCTAAAAATAATCAGTACAATTTAATAAAACTTAAACGTCCTCTCTTAGTACGCTCTGTTAAATAAAAAGTCCTAATATTATTATTAATATTAATTTAAATTAAACTATTTACAGAATAAAGTAAAACTGAAAGTATTATACTTTAAATACAAAAATAACTCCTTAGATACCGATCTCATTGGTCGCATTAAATGATTGTATACTATATTATACCCATAATTTTAGAAAATCGCAAGTATGTATATAAGCAAGACTTAGATCTAGTCTAACACTGGATTATGACTAATTTTGACTATATCTCACAATTTTGGCCCGTTATTCCAATGATTAAAAAAAAATACAAAAAAAATTCGTTACACCTCAACAGATATACGTAATATCCTGAAAGTCATGATAAGTAAGTACCTAAAAACATTATATGTATTATCCACTGTTATTCCATACAACAATGTCAAAGTCAATATCGTAAATAAACATAAGAGAAGTGAGCAATGCTTACAAAAGTCAATAATCAACACACATTCAACCACAAAATAACTTCTAAGGAATGACGGCAGAGTGTCAGCAATGATTCCAAAGACACGCTATCACTTCTAGGATTCATGTGCCACATCTTTTAGGCAAACGACAGTCCATAAAAATAATTATCTCGTCAAATCCAGTTCAACCAAACTTAATTCTACAGGCAGTCAAGCTCCTAATATCAGTGAGACATCTCGATGTGTCGTTGTAAACTCTTCTTGTTCATGTAGAAGCGGTCGCACATGGCACAAGGGAAGAACACTTTTTCGTTGTCGGAATGCCTGGCGCGGGTGTGGGAAGACAGGTCCAGGGCCCTCGCGAAGTAAACTTTGCAAATGTTGCAGAAGAATTTGGTCGGGGTCGCGTGCATGGTTCGGTGGGCGATCAGGTCGCGCGGCGTGGCCACGCCGTCGCCGCATTGAGCACAAGTGAACTCGCCCGGCTGCGCCAAAGGCACGTTGCCGTCGTCGTCCGATTCCTCCTCCTCCTCTCCGTGATGACGCGCACGATGCGCTCGTAGCGCATTGTCGCTGTTAAACTGCGTTCCGCACACGTCACAACCAAACATATCCTCGTCCGGTTGACCGGTCGCACTAGAACTACCTTCGCCGTCGCCTCCATAATGTTTCTTCATATGGACGAGCAGCGTCGACTTACGTGTGAAGCTCTTGTCGCAGACTGGACAGAACACAGAGTTTGGCTGATGAACTTCGTCCATATGGCGCTGATACGCCGCGCGTTTTGTAAATTCTTTGTCACATATATTACAGTAACGATCTTCCAAGGTGCCGGACAAACTGTTCTGCTGTTCGAGCTCCATCGAATCGTCGGACCTCAGTTTCTTGTTAGGATTTACGACAGTCACTTCGACTTCAGGCGGCAGTCTTCTTTTAGTCGTGGCAGTTGCGGTGGGGGTCGAGTGCGTCACCCTCGCGAGCTGGGAGGGATCCACGACCTCGTGTTTACTCACTTTGCTAGTAACCTTATGCTGAGGCATCCACAAACCGCTATTGTTCGCGGCAGCCTTGCCGTCAGGCGAGCGTAAATGCCACCCTCGGTGACTCTTCAACGCGGCTATTGAGGTGTAACTCTTGTGACAAATCTCGCAGTCGAACGTTTGTGGTTCCGCAACCGTTTGATTTATACACTGGTGGTTTTGCAATGCGAGCAGCCCTACAAATTGCTTTCCACACGTGTCGCACGGATATCGAGCTTGATACTCTGCGCTCGGGTCCGCGACTTCGGGTTCGGCCTCGTATTCCAACTCCGCCTCCTGAGATATATCTTGTGCTTTACTTGTGCCTTGGTTGGCGTTATACCCTAATAATTCGCGAGCGTGAGCAGCCTTTAAGTGCTCATACAACTCCAACGTGGAGTTCAGTGGTTTCCCACAA
This sequence comes from Apotomis turbidana, assembly GCA_905147355.2. Classification (NCBI taxonomy): domain Eukaryota; kingdom Metazoa; phylum Arthropoda; class Insecta; order Lepidoptera; family Tortricidae; genus Apotomis; species Apotomis turbidana. Next base: position 19,363,255 of record LR990288.1, on the reverse strand, counting down.
ATTTTACACATTTGTGCGGTGGATTTGTGCACATTCTTTCTATGGCGATAGTACGACTTTTTATCCGAGAATGTAATCTTGCAAATCGTACAACTAGACCTTCCGCCGCTTTCCGAAGATGGTTGCGCCTGGTTCTCGGGATTGCCAGACGCGCTCGCATTAATGATGCCATGTTTGGCGCGTTTGTGCTTCCATAGACTCGTTCTTAACGGGAAACGTTTAAAGCATAGTTCGCACGAGAAAGGCAAGGCGTCCGCTGCTTGTCCCGCCTGTGCTTGTGCCGCCTGCGCTTGTTGCTGAGGTTGCTGTTGTTGTTGCACATTATTAGCAAAGTTAGAAAAGTTGAAACTATTGAACTGTGGTGTAGATAAAGCGATACCGTTTTCATCGACATTGTATTCGTCTTCTTCCGTGGAAGCTTGCATTGTGTTTTCTTCACTGTCATTTCTCTCATTAAGGAGGTCTGCATGTAAAACTTTCTTGTGTTTCCAAATATTTTTCTTGTGCATGAAACCTTTTCCACATATGTCACAACAGTAAGGGGCGTTAGGAACGTTACAATTCGGTTTGAATGCTACGAACCCTGGTTGGATCATAGGGAACTGGCGGATTGGTTTTCCAATAATTTGTGGAGCGAATCCTTTAGGGTCACCCGGTTTTCTATTAGTTGTAGGAACTTTAGCATGGATACGCATGTGGTTAGAATAAGCCTGACGACTTTTGAATGATCTAATGCAAATGTCACAAAAGAACTCGGAATCAGCAGCGGCCATAGCGGAGGCGCCGGGATGGGACTGCTGTACGTGTTCGGATAGTTTTTGAGGAGTACTGTAAGAATTCGAGCAAACACTGCAAGGGTAAAATTTCACCCTCAAGTGTGTATTTTTGTGTTCCGCTAGCTCGGACGGACGCAAGAACTTCTTTTCACATTGGTCGCAGTGATGGGCGACTTGATTATGTTCTGCAACTTGGTGGTCTGTCCACGCGTCTACAGTTTCGAATATGGCGTTACATTCTGTGCATGAGTAATGATATTCCTCCGCTTCTTCTTTAACAAGGGACATGTCTGGTTCAATGGGTTGCGCTCCAGCGACTTCACTGGAATGCTCGGAGTAAATATGCTTATTTAGATCAGGCGCATTCTCGAATTTAGCGTCACAATTTTGACAGTAATGCGGTTTATCCTCGTTGTGTATAATTTTCAGATGTTTCACCAGGTGGGGATAATTGGGGAGTTTCTTTCCGCACTGAGGACAATCTGTGGGACGGCCGTCAATGCATTTGTTCTGATTGTCCGGATCGAAACTGCCGGCGTGGACATGTAACGCGTGGTCATTAAAGTCTTGCATATTCACGAATTTCTCAGGGCATAAATCGCATGCAATGTAAACTGTACATTCCCCGTTCCGAATATGTCTCTTCCATAGGGACTTGTCTTTGAACCTGGATCCGCAGTGTACACAGGCCATTGGCACTCTGGATTGACCGTCCTCGTGAACGTCCAGAACGTGTTTCATAATAAACTGTTTAAGTTGGAATTTGGCCGGGCACAGTTTACATGCATACGATCTAGCATTGAAGATATCCTTGTATTGGACCTTATTGTCCTTACGATCTGAAATGACCAGGTCGTCAGTAATTCCTTCCTCATTGTAGATGACCTTCCACAAGTCTGTGCAAACATTAGCTCGCATGTGGCTGAGCAATGCGCCAATATGACCAAAAGTAATAACGCAATTGTAACAGGTATGCTTCGGTACTTTTTTGCCATTTTTCTGCAGATGTTGAATAACAGCCTTCCTACGAGGATGTTCCCTGTCGCAGCACAGGCATCGCTTAGTGTTGATCTGTTGAATAATGTCTCTGTACTTGTTAATAAAGTCTCTCTGAGTTTTAGTGACGTATATCTTGTCGGGGTCGATTTCCTTATCTGCTTCCTCCAGGGTCTCGTTAGCTGCAGATTCATCAAGTTCCTGTTCTTCGTCTTCATTCTGTTCACTATTGTACGAATTAGTTTGCATATCTTCATTGATTTCAACAACTGGTGCTAACCCTGGTGGAAGATCTTCTTCTTCGTTTTCATTGTCTTCAGCATCGTTACCATCTTCTTGGTCATCCTCTCTTTCTCCATTATCCTCACCGTTATCCCTTTCGGCATCTTCACCTTGAATATCATTATGCTCGTCTATTGTAATATCGCCCTGACTGTCACCATGTTCATCATCTTCTTCTTGTTGTCCATTCTCGTTATCACTCATTTCACCTTCCATTGTTTCCATATGTTCATTGTCCTGTTGTAAGTTGTCTTCACCATCATGTTCCTCTTGGTTGTCGTCCATGTCGCCATCATTTTCTTGTTGACGAGCGATTTCAATTTCATTGTCAGATTCCATGTCCACAGTATCATAATGCTGGTTTTGATTCTGGGATTCATCAGCTTCCTCTTCTTCTTCCTGGTTTTGGTCGTAGGGTTCAGACAAAATAGTTTCAACTTGGAATGATGCTATCTCTGGTTCCGAGATTAGAGTCTCTGGGCTTTCTGGTCCCGAATTTATAATTTCTGGCTCAGAGACCAGCAGCTCAGGTTTAGAAGTGAGCAGAGTCTTTAATATCTGTGGTTCTTTCTTTTTAATTTGTAAATCTTTCAGTGCTTTAATGCGCAAGGGGTAAGGTAAATTATTTTGAACTGGTTTGGCGTTTTTGATCGGTATAGGCTTCGGCGGCGCCACGACCCTCGACGGCATGATCCTAGATGGCATCGGTTTTTGGAATTGCTTGTGATTGATAGGGTTAGGCATAAGTCGTGCTTTCGGGTTGAACGGGTTGAGTCTGAGTTTAGGTTGCATGTGTGATTTTGGTTTTTTGATAGTATTGATTTTATTAGTGTATCGGTCAAAGCTGTGAGCGGTCAGCTCGTGTCGTCGGGCGTTGTGAGAGTACCTGTAGGCACGGCCGCAGACGAGACAATCCTTTGAAGCCAACTGCTGGATGCCTTGACGAGCGTGCAAGGTCTCACCGGTAGGACGCATCACAGTGATGGACACTTCGGGCATGTTGGGCACTTTGGTATACTGCTGAGCAGGCTCCATCATTTCTTCATCTTCCTCGTCTTCTTCATCTTTTTCGCTCTCGACTCCCTGAAAGTAAGATAAGTAACATTTAAGGCAATATATTACATATTATCACTGACAGTGGCAGTCCGAGAAACGGAACTAAATTTGTATCCATATTCTCACTGTAGAGCTTTATGAATGAAAATGAAGCCACGTTTTTTTTCAACACGTTTTCCTTTTTGTACTTTAAAAAGTTGTTCATCAAATAAGGCAAATTAGATAGTTGAGTTGAGTTCACAAACCGAAAGACCTAGCGTAGGAAGCCCACTACAAGAACAACCCTGGCATACGTGGACGTCTTTGAGGGAGGCCTTTGACCAATAGCAGACTTCATTCGTCTGTACGGCCATGTTTAGGTTAATTAGAGTATAAAAACAAAAAGAACTAAATTAACATTATTTATCAAACCTACTCACAAAATTTCATGAGCATCGGTTAAGAAATACGACCTCCAGGAGAGAACAGAAAAGCATCCAATCGTTCGTACATACTGAAATTGAAACACTTAGCTCCATCGGTCAGCGAAATTTTTCATTGTATTCATTATTATATCTAGGAAAAAAGGCCCGCTGACAATATACAACGTTTTAGTCACGTTTATAAAAGGTTCGGTTTCGGTTTCGGCCGAAACTGTAATCAGAACCGAACCTTCGGTTTCGGTTTCGGCAGAAAAACGAGTTTCGGTCGGACACTAATTAACACCAAGTACTGAGTTAATGAAAAGGTTGATTCCTCAACATCCACACATTGGTGTTTGGTGAAATTCCAAGCATTGGCTTGGAATTTCAAAAGTGGCAAAATATAATTAAAAACTTCGTAATAAAAAAACTGTTTCATTAAATAAAAATAATAAAATTAAGATAAAATATTTCATACAGGATCTTCTGTTGATTTTGACTAAATAACAATTATTATAAACACAGGACACGTAATTGTTTGAAGGCAAATGCACAGGACCGACCACAGGACAAATTTTTACATTCTGTTTTGATACGCTACTGACCTGAACATTCAAACAATATTTATACTAAAAACTAGGTCAAATACCTGCAAGTTCGTCTGCGAAAAACTTTTTTCTTTACCTATGTCGGGAAATATGTGTCTTATAACTATTTTTGTAAGTCCAGCTATCCCTGTTTGGCGTCTTGGATACAGTTTTACACCAATAAGCTGGGCGGTCGTGAGGTTAAAGTTGTGTCATACGCTAGCACAGATTAATATAATAGTTCTTACGCTAGTCCAATTTCAAAGTCTGAATCAGCAGGCCATAGCGTTCATGGCACACTGTAACTTATTCACATACCACAATCATTGTCAAATTCAAATGTTCAATAATGTAGTCCAAGTCAAATTTATATGTCTCTAATTTCACGGAAATGCAAGGGTTCAAGGACTGCAGAGAGCATCGGTTGTTTCCATTCAAATTATATATAATATATAGCAAATATAAAATCTCGTGGCATGGCATTTCAATGCGTAACGGTAACGGTTATAAGATGCCGCACAATGAGCAAGGTGACAGAAATGGGGTCAATCGCAAAAAAAACCAAGGGTTTTTTGTATTTAAATGAAATGGAAATCTTGACAATAATTCCTTATGTAAGCATTGATGAAGCATTGGGTGTACTTGCTCCATTTTAGAGCAAGTATACCCCGTAAAATACCTCATGCGGGATGGATTATACTGTAAAGCCTAATCAGAAATATAGAAGGATGTGCCATATTGCGGAATTTCACTGGAACTAATTTCTTACACTAGCAATGATTTTATGATGGTTTGTCAACAATGTAAATATCATTGGTGGTGGCTTCTTTAAAAGACAAATACTTATTTAAAAATACCCGAAGGAAATACCGAAAACTATTCAGTCGTGAAAGTAATATTATATTATAAATAAAGTGTACACGTGTTTACTACACGAAAAACAGTCATTAAATGATATTACGAGGTTACCATAGGAACTGACACATTTTTTAACTAATGCCATTATAGTGCGGTTGCGATTGGTTGCAAAATTGTTGCCATGTAAATCTTATAAATAGCGCCCCCTTGACAATTCTCGTATATTTCTGGTCAGGCTTTACTTTACTGAATTACTGTACACCAACAGTATGACACAGTTAGCCCCTTAGTAGTGCAGCTGCCTTGAAAGATACCAATCCCGGCAAGATTTGCTGAAGAAGCTTGAATATTTTGTTGTTAGAAGTATTTATATATAAAAGTGATTATGAATATCATTGTCCAATAGACAATTATACAAGATAATAGATAGATAGATAATTATATTTTAGCAAGTATAGTGGCTAATGAATTTTTCTAACTCAACTTTTTAGTAAAAAAAGCATGCTAAAACAAACTACGGAGGATCAATCAGACCTAGCTCTTCTTGTTTCACTAGCAGGTGAAGTATCACACTATGCGGGCCACTGCACACTGCACAGATAATTGTCCCTGATGACTTTGTTTCCATACAAGTATGAAACATGTCGGGCCATTCTTGAAATTGAAATGTGCTAGTTTGAACAGTTTTTAATAATTATTAAACACGTCTTACGGGTAGTTCTTAATAAGATTATTGCTGAAGTATCATTATAAATGGTGACTCGAATGTAACTTATGTATGCAAGAAATATCGCTTGTTGTTAATGTCAGATAAGGCTTGCTATGCGTATAATCTTTACCTTATCACTCCGCGGTGTGAGTCCCAATGAAGCCAGGATCGGTGGGCCCTCGGGTTGCACTTTGCTGCTCCCGGCGACCTGAAAATATTTCAATTTATTGTTTTAGTGCATATTTTGTAATCAAGTAGTACTTTACTTGTGTTCTAAAAAAAACTAGTGCATGCTGTTTACATGATCCTAATTATTTCGAGAGAATTTGTATAAGTCCAAAATTTGTATATGGAGAAAGAAAATACACAAACATGAAGAGAAAATTATAAAACACATTTCAGAATCATAATCTACTAGATATAGATTATTAACTAATTATCAACATATAACAGACTAATAATTTGTATAATTTCAGGCAAGATGCTAATAAAAGACCAACATCAAAACAAATTGTGTCAAATGGCACCATACCATGTTCTAGTATTGTGAATAATTAATATCTCACACCTTAATGTGAATCACAAAAGAACATTTTAAATACAAAAAAACACTAGCCCGTTGTTTTCTGAAACGGACATATTTTAAAACTAAATAATGGTTAAGCATCTGGATGATTAAAGTATAAATGTCAGATAAACAATATAATTTCAACAACAACTCATAAGCATATTGAAATAATTTACAAATATCAGCTTATACCTGGAGACTAGTGGTTGTATTCATATGAGAAAGCCAGTTTTCAGAATGTCATTCTTTATTTTAAATAGTAAACTTGTCACAAAGATTTAGAAATGTCAAGAGAAACAACACAACTCCTTTGCAATCAACAAGATTATTGACATATTATAAGGCTTGGGTAAACCACCATTGGATAAGTAAAGCAAGGGGATTTCAGAGTTGTAGCAACTTTATCCTTATGACCTAAATGGAATGTTCCAGTCGCAGCCAATAATGGGTTTAGCTGCCTTATCAGTTCAAGCTGAGCTCCAGGCCAGGCCTTTTGACCTTGACAGCACAATTGATGACTCAGTACATAGCATTACTAGAAACAACAAGCATATTTACAATTTACACTAAGACATACCTCATTATAACTCCCATCAATAACCACTCCATCATCATAAGCCTCATCAGATAATGGTTCACTTTTTATGTTCACCTGAAAAATCATGATGCATTTGTTAACAAATATTCATTGACATGACAGTTCTAAGCTCAAATAACCAGCAATAGAAACCCACCTCTTCTAGTTGGCTGCCATCTTTTTTAATCAGAGACTGTAGTTTGTTTTGAGTCCTTTCACATACTGTTTTAAATATATGCCAGTTATTGACGTTGTCCACGCATTTCCTGCAGGCATTCGTTGGCAGGTCGTCATTCTCGTTTATCTGTAAAAACAACATACGCAATCATAGAATGAAGGCCGAGAGCCGCGCGCGTTTCATCAGAATGGGCACGGGCGAGAAACGCCTCGTGTATAGATACCGCGCGAGGAGAAACTAAGTAGGCGTAGGTATATACGAGCGCCGGCATACGGCTGCTCCTCGACCGAATAAGTAGGAGCGAGTCGAGTGCCAGCCAGCGAGCCCCTCGAGGGTTACCGCTCGATATACGCACACAGCTATAACGCGCTCACGCCGACACCGACGCTCGACCCGTCACCCGCTCCCGCTCGAGGGACGAGCTGCACCGGCCTGGTCTCGCCCGATAAATCAATAACCCGATGTCCACGCCGAGCCTAGCTAGCGAAACGCAGACCCCCTCCCGACCAGACCCCCGGGAATAATGCCAAAACCCGACCCTCATCATACGCCATTCCTCGCCGGCTGCATGGAATGCGACGCGACGCGGCCACCGAGCCGAGCGATAGCCGTGGAGCATTACAAAATGGTGGACGATCTTACGACATCTCCACCTAAACGCGCTGCTGTCATTTCACGAACCGGGGCGGATGACGAGTTCTCACGTACACCAAGGGTCTACTTTCACTTAAAACATCACACTAACACTTATTTTAACACATTACTTACTTGAACAGCCACGCAATCCCTGATTTTCGATGCGAGGACGTGAGGCTCCGAGTCACCCGAACTGGTGGTAGGAAAAATCGGCAGTAATTCGCCCCGAGATGACAAGCACAGTCTACAAACACGATCATAATTCACACTCATCGTAAATAAACTAAATTTTGAACGCCAGAACAGCTATAACAATTAATTCAAAGACGCCATGTCACCACGAGCACTTCAACACAAAGCACTGCACATCTTTCTTGCTAGAGCACGAAAGCGGCTGATGATGAGGATGAGAAGTCGATAGGTTCGGACGAGACGGCTGGGTCGAGTCGCCGACCACCTGTCGTTCTGCGCATGTGCGCGTAAAATAGCGTCAGTGTGACCAACATAACCCGATCAAACAATGGCGGCGTTCAGAAAACGCAAACCTTTTAACTTTTAGTACAGAATAATTATGTAGCAGTGACAAAAATTCTAGTTGAATATTTAATTAGCCAAAGTGATTTGACAGATGTCGTAAATTATATTTTCGTTATTCAGAAATTATTTCTTAAACAATGAATGAGAAAACACGTAATTACTTAGATTGGATTGACTTTTATTGATAAAAAGTGATAATTATGTTGAAACCAAATTAAACTTAATCAAATTACTCTCGTAAAAAAATGCGTTTACTCCGACTAGTTAAAAATCCGACTTTAAGTTTGATTTATTTTTGAATCGTTAAAATAACTCCTCAATTGCAAAATAAAAGGAATATTACACTGTCATTTTCTTTTTTATTATCCTATACGTAACTGCAGTATCAATATTGTACAAATACAAAATACAACACCACAACAGACTCAATCATTATAGCTATTAATTTACTCTGTCATAAAATCTTTAATGCATTTATTTTATTTACTTACCCTTAGTAAGATACGTATTCATAATAAATAATATTACTTATTTGTCTTCGATTATTCATGTGGCATACTTAAAGATTTTACTAAATATGGAGGTATAGAACAAAAAGAATACACTTACGTTAGATTAGCAATGATCTTGACATGCTTTTTTAAAATATTTTCTTTGTTGACTGAGCGAGCAAAGCGTTTCCGATTCAGCTTGGCCAAATATTCGGATGCTCGGATGTCCAGTTGACCAGATTTGGGTCATCTCAATTCTCAACCAAATTCATGGAATTTTGTGAGTAAATTCGATTTCAATTGTTCATTCAGATTTTGGAAATGGTTCAAAATGGCGTGTAATACGAAGATAATACGAATCTGCAAACTGACATTCCCGCCGAGGCTTGTATAGTGATTTTCTCCAAATATGCGTGGAAATAATCACCAATCTACATTTTGAATTTTACTATGTGCCATGCCACGAAGTTCATTTGGTTTTTTTTTTTTTAGGAATAGGAATAAAATTTCGAGTCTGAATCATATAATTATGTTCGATTTAAAACAAAATATATTAATGAGAATTAAAATTATATGAAAACACAAAATGGCATGGGGGTTGAAAACGAAAAAATACATATTTTCAGTTGTCAGAGCCACTTGTTATACTAACCACATATGAAACTTGAGATAATCTCATAATTTTGTACTCGTATACGTCATTCTTATTTTGAAAAAAAAAATGTTACGAGGTCCATAGTTTGTCAGAGCCACTTGTTTTACTAACCACTTATGAAAGTTTGAGATAATCTCATAATTTTGTAAACTCGTATTCGACATTCGTATTTTGGCGTGGCCATAGAACAAAAAAATATCAAATTACAGTAACTGATAAACGAACTAGAAAAAAAATAGATTTCAAACGGAGAAATAATTTTCTAAAACTTTAAAACGGTTGACGATATCTGGTAAAATCGTTTGTCTCTTTCTCACCCAGCATGGTGGGGGCGCCAAATTTCAAACTGCTGTAAACATGGCAATAGCGTCAGACTGGCGGGAGTTTTGAAACTGTTTATATTCCTAAAACGGTATTTTGATATTTATTTGTTTTACCTTAAGTTTTCTACACTTTTTAAATTATAATACAGTTTTTAGCAAAGTTCCTTATTTTAACAGTATGTTTATATCACTTTTGTATACAATAAATACTTAATTCGACAAAAGAAAACTTGTTGGAATAATAAATTAGTCAAGTGTTGCCAACATAGAAGGCTTATCTAATGAATGAAAGTTATGAATGAAATGGAACACTTATTACTACGTAACTACGGTGTTTTCTATGTTGTTTGGTTTCTGTTTCGCGTAAAACGTAAAAAAAAAATAAAAGTGCGTCATTGCATTTCTTGAAAATCGGTATCCGAATTTTCTCTTAGTATTAAAGTTAAGTACTAAAGTAAACTTAGCGATGTTATTATTTTAAAGTTAGTTTAGAATTATAAAACTGTAAAAATACTGTAGTTAGGTTAGGTACCTACTTACCTAGTGTGAAGTATCTGAATAAAAAAAGGTTTTAAATAGGCTATTTTGAAGGATGGAGGTCTTTTTTTTTAGATTTTCTTTATTTATGTTTATATTTTTGAATATCCAAGCGAATGTTTGCTTCTCCGTAGTAAGGTAAAAAGAACTTAGAGTATAACCATCTGGGGATGCCCAGCTACCAACAACCTGTGTACGAAAAATATAAAAGAGGCAGTCGTTTAGGCGTGATGAAAGGATAACGACCATACATACCTGACCTACCTATATCCTGTTCTATTGTAAAGGGCTTTAAAAGGAAAGTACGTAGCGCTAAGCAGATTTTTTTTATGATTCTTTAAATCAATCATGGATAACGAGATAGAAATTAAATAGTTGTGGATGGTGTTATACTTTAAAACGGCATACGGCTATAGCTTCAAACTCCAGGCTTCAGGGATTTTTTCAAAGGTTCGGCCCCATTCATTCTTCACTCGTTTATTTTCGCCTTTCGTCCATCATCAATTCATCGCCTGGCGCCTAATAGGGGGCCGGCGCCCTAGGGTAGAAGATCGGCCCCCAGTCGCCAGGCCAAAAATGCCAAAAAATGTGGGCATAGGTAGCGTCAGTTATGCACACATTTTTTGGGATAGGCATCAACTATTTCCGTGTTCATATCTGAATACGGTTTTGTGCGCTGCTGTAGGTACCCAACGCTGTACGTGAAAAATCGGGTGTTCGTTAAGAAATCTGAACATTTAGATAGCTGAATGTGGAGGAAGCTGTGGCGTAACTATAGGGTGCCAGGACTGTCAAAATGCCACGGGCCCCGTGGGAGCCGGGGTCACAGATTAATATAATACTTACCTAGTTCTTCACCGGAGTGACCTCATTACAACGTAACGATTTTTACTTAGGGGCCTCCATCCATAAATTTACCACGGGCCTAAGATTGGAAAGTACCAGGTAACTAAATCATGATCCTTTGGGTTCTTTGCCATCGTGTTTTTCCGTGGTTTAGTAGATATTCCTTTTAATGTGTTCAGTTGATAAATAAAACGAATCACCAATACATTTTAATTCAATGTTTAATTTAATCGTTAATCACACAAGCAACCACATAAAACATTTACACAACGATTATACTTAACAACAAATGTTATTTACAAATAAAATTATTGTTTCATAGCAGTTCTTAATATTAGATTATATTCTCTGAAAATAGACACTCAATGTATGCTAGGTTTGGAGAGCGCGTTGAGTCAGTTTTTATACAATTCGGTTTTTTAAATCAATTTTGTTCTTCAGTTGCAGAATCGTACAACAAGATAAATGGAACTTAATAAAATGTTCCTGAAAAACCGATATTGAAAGTCTTTACGTCACACTAAAAGGAGGACTGACAAGCTTGGTTGTATTGGTGACTATATTAAGCATAATTTCGCTATTTCTGAAGTAGTTAAACTAGTTGAGCTACTTATTCAGTGTGTTGATCAGAAGTGTCGATACCACTGGGAATTAAAACAGCTATCTCATTCCTATCATTTATCTTCTACGTATGATACGTGTACTGGTTTTTCAGTGTGAGTGTGACCAACGAGTTCAATCCGGTAAGTAGAGGGCTCCTAAACGCAGAGACTGTTGGTCAAATTCATATGCCAATTGTTGTTCAATTCAGGGCCCCTGGAGTCTCGAACTGAAACGTTGTGCCCATATTTTTTTGTCCCGAGGCCTTTGACTTGATCACCCTAGCTATGTCACTGCCTGGTGGCTGCATGGTTGCGCGCTCAAGGCTTTTGTGGTAAGTAAGAAAAATAATACCATCACTAATAATGTTCTCCTTTTTGACTAGAGGTACTACGCATGTACAGGTATACTATATATGAAACGTGAATACAATTGCAATATTTAAATAATTTCACTACAAGTACAAACATCCATGGAAAAATAGGTACATATAGGCAAGTAGCTAGTATTATATCTTATATCACTTTGGTAAATAGACAACTACGATATGGTCCAGGCATAATAATTAATAAAAGATGTGCGTTAGAGCAATAAAACAGACATACATTAATTAATTGATACAATAAGAACTGTAGAAATTAAAAAGTGGCAATACTGTAGTGTCGTCCCTTTTCTTAGATTACTTAGAAAGGGACGAAATTACAGTATTGCCACTTTTTAATTTCTTCTTTTTTAAGTCGTACTATAAGGGTGCTCTTTCACCGCGAGTATTGGCCTCTGTATTGTAACAAAAATCTAATTTGATATTCATATTATTTTCGTTACATTTCATAAGGCGGTAGCAGCACGGTAGCAACATAAACATGGTACCTATATAGCTTGAGTTTGACTCACGTTTTAGATTTAAGGTGACAAAACCAATAATTTAATCATATGGTTTGGAATAGGTAACCGTTATTGGTGTAAACTACCATCATTGTAACTTGAGCTTTGACAATTATTAAGTACATTTAAGGTGCGCTTAGCTAACATAAAACTATTGTTTTGTTTTATATAGGTAGGTACCTATATACCCAAAAGTTTCAGTAGATTGATAAAAATCTACGTTAGGTAGTACTTAGATACTTACAAGTGCTTTAACAGGAATATATTAGGTTTTCTTAGCTAGCCTACTTATAAACAAACGCATTGCTATAAAAACAGTTTATAATTTCTCACTTTGTTGCTTTCAGTTTAGTAAAATCGCTAAAAATATAACAAAGTACAATAAAGGATATGCAAGAGTTCCTAATCTGTAAAGTGAAATGAAAATATATACCTCTTTACTTCATTGTTCTAAAGTAATCAAGATTTAAAAATTTCCTAAGGGATCGACTTTCTTAAATAACAGTTTGATTTCGCATATACAACACTATATTAAAAACACATTTCAATGAAATTTTACAGTCTTTACTACAAACAATTTGATATAATATTATTTATAATTATAATAAATCGATAACTGCTAGACGTCTTTCATATCCCGAGTACCTATACATTGTGCATTTTCAGCCTTTCAAATGTTAAGTAAACCATTTGCACAATAATTTAAAAAGCTCTGCAACCAGTAACATTTATTTATAATTTTTAATATCTCTACTGGCCACAAAACGGTTCAAAATCTGTTGTCAATATTCTGAATTCAAAAAGCATAAGCACCGTTAGTTCACGCCAATATTTGAAATTGGAAGGATGCTTGCTCTGAAATTTTAAATTCGTAATTCGCGTCGCACCGTTAATTCAAATACAGGGGCCTTACCACAATCTTATTAAAAGCTGTTTAGCATCAGAGCGAGAGGAATGTTACGATTCGAACTTAAATAACAGCTTTGGTGTCAGTCAGGTACTTATCTGATGATAACTTTTGAAACAGGTTTATATTTAAGACCTCCAGCAATGTCCAATTTTGATTCAACTGATTACAAACTTCAAGAAGGTGTATCAATTCGAGGATGTATTGTTGGCGTAGGCAGACCTATATTCCGAAATCTTTAAGAACAAGGTGGACACGAAGACCTCTGTTCCTGGGTCTGATGCTCTCGTACTGCCAATCGGTTGGGGTCAGCAGGGTTCGCTTTCGCTACGAGTGCCCTCGCGACATGGGCGAACGCAGCTTCGACGTTGAGCCCCGTTTTCGCCGAGGTCTCCATGAAGGCGACCTGGTATTCCCTCGCCAAGCGTTGCCCCTCCTCCCGCCGTACTGCCCGCTCTAAGCCGCTGTCGGATTTGTTACCTAGAACGAGATTTTGTTTTAAAACAAAAACATCATAATCACAAAAACACGGTTCTGGTTGGTTGGGCCATACTTAGATTTATGCAAACCGCATTTTTTTGTGGACATAATGGAAAGTTAAGGATTTCAGGGCCTAACTTGCTGATTACATTTGTATCTCATCCATCATTTCGATGTTGTCTTGATATTATAGAATTCGTGTAGGAAGGTACTAGGCGCCCGTTTGCGGCGGAATTTTGGCCAAACACAGACGCCTTGTACACAAATAGGTACAATAAAAATCGAAATGGCTGTTAAGTTCCTAAAATTTCGTAAAGATTGGTCAAGTTTTGGAGGAGGAAACAGACGAGAACAGAACCTCAATTCGTATGGAAAATATAAGCAGTAGTGTAGTAAAAAATCTTTTTCTTGAGCGAATCCACTTAGCTTTGTACCCGATGAACAATACTCATTATCTGTATTGTTAACTGTAGCTACAACTGAAATGTAAGGCGTTATAAGTGCAAATTACTTTTACATTAAATTAGTCTTTAAGTTAAACGAAATAAGGTTTACTCTTAAAAGAATTTTTACTATATTTCGCCTGGTGACAGCCAAAATCCACTAAAAGTTCTGTCACTGCTCTTCAAAACGTCGTATCCAGTAAGTAGATTAACACTGAGATACGAGCTTTACATATAGTATTAGTGTTAGTGAGTTTTCGTTGCGTTTACGTTTTAATACTTAAGTAGGTACAAAAGTTCGGAGTGGAATGATAGTCTTGAAAGGGTCTTTAGTAATTTGAGGACATTGTTGTCGATCCGTGGTGTTTTAGACAATGTTTGATGCTACATGATCAGGTAAGCGGAACCTTGAAATGGTAGAAGGGTCCAACCCTCTTAATAAAGGGCCTGTTATCGCAGTTTTAAATGCAGTTCTATGTACGCCGTGTCAATTTTTATTCATTGTTTTTGTGCAAATATTCGTACGTAGTTTTCGGTCAGATAAGTGTTAATTTCTTTAGGCTCTCTTTCTCAATACCTCATGTAAAATTAAAAGTGTCGTTAACTATAACTCAAATGGGATATAATGGCGTTCAAGGTTTTTTTACCATCTCGATGTATCCCTTCCCCTTCCCCCCTTTTCCCTTCGAGATCATGAACATACCTAACATCACGCCCGAAACGTCGAGGTAATTAAATAAACACCTCTTGAACGCGATTTTGTTATAATAATGTGCGAAAATCTTGTGAATTAAATCATAATCAGAGGGCTTCAGACGTGAACAAAACCATAACCCGAGCCAAAGAGCCCTCATTTATCTGCCTCATTACCCGCAAACATTCATCAACAAGTTCATTATTGGATGAAAAGACCAATGAGGTGTAAGTAACCTAAAACCTTTCACAGTAGCTTCCTTCAGGCGGAAATTAAACAGGCATTCCTCGGAGGGGGCTTCACGGTCTATCTATCTCTATCTCCATAATCAATAAGCCTAGATGCACCCCACATTTTGTTTAACCCAGTGGTTGACTGGTAGAGAACGCCTTAAGGCATTAAGTCCGCCATTTTTATTTATTTTGTACGTTGAGCATTAAAGTGTAAATTAATAATAAAGCACATGAATTTATTTGGATTCATATACCTATCTGTTTTTAGTTAAGTTCTTGCTTTCATCGTTTATGTCGTGAAACGTAGCGTTGTAGCCTACAACTTGTAGGTAGGTATCTAGTCTAGTTCTTGGTTCAGGTAGTAAAGTATTTTTTTATTGATTTTCGATCCGAAGATCGAAATTCGCAGTTTCTACCGTGCCATCCCTCTCGATCTCGTGTCAAACAATATTTGAATGAGCGGAACAGCACGATATGACGAGGTTCGAATTTCGAATAACGGAGGAGTGTATAACCTCCCTACAGTGTGGTTATTTTTTTAATAAACATTTGACAGTTCTCCTTTGTAGTGACGTAGCAAAGACATATTGTTTGCCAAATCTAACGATTATGAATGGTTGATCGAATCGATTTTATCGACGAACTTTTTTCCGAACCTGCATATATTTTTCTTTATTTTGTGTAAATCAATATTTTTTTGATTTACGAGCCGTCGGTCTCACTGGAGCTTTCTATGTAAAATAGTAATTTGTTTTATTGCTCTTTCTTCAAGTTATCAATTTATCGATTTAATCGATTTCTACCAATTTACAGAAATAGTACATGAATCGCAACGTAAGATTTGGTCACAACTCAACTTTAAAAAAAAGCACTTAGTACCTACGTCGTGGGTAACTGTTTATGTACGTAATGATTGATTATCATTAAATACTTCAACACCGTGATACGAAGAAATATATCATGAACTCAATTAAGTATAATCAAACCTAGGCTTGACTTGACCAAAATGGAACAAGACCTTAATACCAGATATAAAATTTTACATTAATCCTAAGAGTATAATTTGGTCCATTTTGTTCAAATCAACCTTATTTGTAAGGCGATAAAGTCGGGTGTACGGTTTGCATGATAATGATAAATAGTTTAAGTATAAAATATTGAGATAGGCTGTAAGCGAGAGATAACGCGGTGGCAGATAAACCGTGCGCGGTTTTCGCCCACCGTATATTATGTAATAGATATTAAGTTCCTTGTTTTAAATAAATAAATAAAAAAAAAAAAAAATTATATCAAATAGAAAGTAAAAAAGTTTATAGATACTAGAAAAAACATTGCTTTTTTTTTTAATTCAATGAGTCGTGCTGTTACCTACTTTATATGGGTCCCGTGAAGTGTCAAATGTGTGTTAAAAATTATCATACTATAGGTATGATTTATCGATCGTATATAAATCGATACCTTAGTACTAATTACAATTATTTTGCCGTCCACTAACGTCCTGATTGCATTATTATTTCCGAAAACTTAGTACGATTTTGCTCTAAGGTATCGATATACAGGGTGTCCCTAAAACCAACGCCGAAATGAAGAGGGGTGATAGAACAGCTCATAAGCAACCATATTAAGTTAATTTGACCTTAATAAAAAGTTCATGGTTTTCGAGATATTTGCATTTAAAAAAAACTCGTGACTTTTGATGCCCTGCGTCAGTATGTCGATTGCCACCACTGCAAATTTAGGTATTTTTTAAATCTGTTTTTTGCAGGATGTTACTAAAAACATATCCTATCGAATGTAATTTCAATTTATTACATATCATGATGCTTTGTCGGTAAAAATAATAAAAAAAAAACGAATTATAGCAATTTATTAAATTTAGCCAGCGGTTTTGATCGAGTTTACTTTATAAAAAGTATTGTAAACTAACATGGCACATAACATAAAAAGATAGTAAATTTAATGTAGTTTTCAAAAAGGTACAGCATTTTCTAATTTACGCAGCAGTTTACGAGATATTGATATTTTACACCAAAAGGAGCTCATACTGCAGTTATTCCATAGTATGGTACCAGAGCCCCTACTAGGCTCAGAGTTTGAATTTTGAACAAAAAATCGATTTAAAGAATACTTTATTTAGAATAGGAACACAATTCAATTTTAGAATAAAAAAAAATTTAATGTTCATAGCGAACCTGGCAAATAACGTAAAAAGATAGCAAATTTAGAGTTGTTTTTAAAATGGTATTGAAGTGACTTAATTATTTAGCGGTTTATAAGATAATGCAAAAATAATACTGGTTGCCATTTTTATCTGTTTAGTGAATAAAAAACTAAAAACATTAAAAAAATACGATACCTGTTTTACGTAACTAAATTAAATGTTCAAATTGTCCGCCATTGACTTGAATACAAGCTCGGCATCTCCTTAAAAATGCTCGACTGATGTGACGTGCACTTCTTGATACGTCGTTTTGGGCCTCTGCGTAAATGCGTTGTCTCAGCTCCGCTATGCTGTTAATCGGTTCATTGTAAACTTTTTCTTCAATATAACCCCAGTAATAGAAATCCAGAGGATTTAGGTCTGGAGATCGAGGAGGCCACAAAATGGGACCCAGACGGCCGATCCATTTCTGTGGATAAGTTTGGTTTAAATGTAGTCGCACTTCGCGTGCATAATGTGCTGGACAGCCATCATTCTGCAGCCACATTGACCTCCGCGTAGCTAAAGGTACGTCGTCGAGAAGATTTGGCAACTCATTCTCTAAGAAATGCAGATAACTTGGACCATTCAGCGTTTCTGGTAATTCAAATGGGCCAATTATTTTCCCATCTAATATTCCAGTTCAGAGGTTCACTTTAAATTGGTACTGCGACCGATCTTCCCTCATTAAATGAGGATTTTCTAATGCATAACTGTGTAAATTGTGCATGTTCATAAATCCATCTCTCTTAAAAGTGCTTTCATCAGACCATAAAACCATATTTATGAAATTGGGATCCTCTCTGTGTTTTTGCAGCATTGTCTGGCAAAACTGAACACGAAGTGGGTAATCACGGGGCAGCAACGCTTGAACACGTTGTATGTGGTATGGATGATATCCAAATCGACGTAATATTCTATTGGCAACAGATTTTGATATCCCTAAATTACGTTCAATGTTCCGTGTCGAAGTGGATGGGTCGTTTTGAATCTCTTGTAAAACATCTTCATCGTAATCTCCTCTAGGTCTTCCCAATCCACCACGATTGCCAGGCAAAACGCCTTGTGAGTATGCGAGATGAACATTTCGAAATACTCGATGGTCCGAATGCCTTAAATTTGGATATCTTTCCCGATAGAGTCTAGCTGCAGCACAAGAGTTACCCTGACATTCCCCATAGACAAAATGCATGTTGGCATATTCTTGAGGAGTATAATTCTCTGGCATATTTGTAACAAACGCACTACAATTAATCTTAACAGAGCCAAAGTAAATCGAAGTTAAAATCAATAGGCAGAACTCGAGTCCAAGATGCACAAAGCAAAGTTAAATTGTACCAAAAATCCAAATCACAAGGCAAACACGAGTTCTATTGGTAAATCAAGTCTATTTAAGAAAATAAGAAACCAAACTAAATAAAGAACATCAAACGAATTGACGAAGTGTCCTAAAATTACTAAAATACTCTTTAATCAGAAAGCCGACTTGAATTCGAATTTCAAATTGTGTTCCAATTTCAAATTGTGTATTCTTTGAATCTATTTTTTGTTCGAAATTCAAACTCTGAGCCTAGTAGGGGCTCTGGTTCCATACTATGTAATAACTGCAGTATGAGCTCCTGTTAGTGTAAAATATCAATATCTCGTAAACTGCTGCGTAAATTAGAAAATGCTGTACCTTTTTGAAAACTACAATAAATTTTCTATCTTTTTATGTTGTGTGCCATGTTAGTTTACAATACTTTTTTTAAATGAAACTCGATCAAAACCGCTGGCTAAATTTAATAAATTGCTATAATTCGTTTTTTTTTATTATTTTTACCGACAAAGCATCATGATATGTAATAAATTGAAATTACATTCGATAGGATATGTTTTTAGTAACATCCTGCAAAAAACAGATTTAATAAATACCTAAATTTGCAGTGGTGGCAATCGACATACTGACGCAGGGCCTCAAAAGTCACGAGTTTTTTAAAAATGCAAATATCTCGAAAACCATGAACTTTTTATTAAGGTCAAATAAACTTAATATGGTTGCTTATGAGCTGTTCTATCACCCCTCTTCATTTTGGCGTTGGTTTTAGGGACACCCTGTAGGGGGAGTGGGGGTACATTGATACGCGGGGCACATAGATACGGTAGTCATAAAACCTAAACGAATGGTTGTGTACAATTCATTCACGCACACATAGACGTCGCTTTCAAGGCGAATGAGGCGCCGGAGTTTCACCGCGGCTCAGTCGCTCAAACGCATTTGACAAGTACGGACACGTTTTTTAAGACCGCGAGTAAAAAATCGATCATTTTAGGAAGTGACTTATTAGGCAGTATTATAACGTTATTGGAGAGGAATCTACGACATGCAGTAATTAAATACGTTGAATTATTCTATACAATAGTCATTTTATCCTAGATACTTCTAGAATTTTTTCTATCTTAATTTGTATTTAAAAAATTACCTCGGGGCACATAGATACAAACGTCTGTGGGGTAGATTGATACTGTATCAATGTATGTCAATACATAAATAATGTTTATATGTTACTGTTAGTGTTTCAAAACAACTGATTGTTAGCATGTGATCTTAAGTTTATAAGGAAAAGAGGTGTAGGATATATATATTGACTATTTACCTATATATCAAAGATAAATATAAGTACAAATTAAAGTTACTGATAAAACCTAGTTGATTTGCCATAAACATTCATGAGACTGATTATGCCATAAATAAATGATAATATAAATCGATATAATGCATTTTCTTTCATTTTTAAATAAGATTATATATATTACATAGGAATATATGTGGGAGTATCAAAGTACCCCAGGTGTGTATCAAACCGCCCCGTATACGGGGTAGTTTGATACAAATCCCATTTTTCAGAAAAAAATACATAAAAAAATCAATATGTTGTTTTGCGGATAAATGTACACTTACGTTTAAACTTAGTTAAACACTCGAGCTATCAAAATATTGTTTGTTGAAATTACTCTTTCCCTGCCGTTTTTATCGTCTATGCAAAAAAATCGTATCAAGGTACCCCATCTCCCCCTATGTAGGTAAGATTGATTTTCATCCCTAAATGATCCTGTACAAGTAATGAACAAAAATAAATTCCTAAAGAAGTTCCTTACCTAAAAGCATAATGACCACGTCATCTTGAGCGTATTCCCGAATTTCGCCGAGCCAGGCCCGAATGTTGTCGAAGCTGGTCTTGTTCGTGACGTCATACAGCAGTAGCAACGCTGTGAACAGGAAACACATCGCCATCACGCCACATAACATAACTTATCACCTTGGTTATAAGGTGTGACTGGGATCACAGTTTGACATTAAGTTACTGCTCGGAAATTCGAAATTTGAGGTTCGTGTTACCGTGCCGTTCATTCAAATGCAGTTTATCATGAGAGCGAAAGGAATGGCACGATATAATCTTCGCATTTCTTACTACGAAATAATCCCTCTGTTCATATTACGCAACATCTGCTCTGTTGGCAGAACTGCGTGTGAAAGGGGAGCATGTTTTTTTACTTTTAAAAGGTTCATTGAGAGCTTGTCTTTTGGTGTAGGTATACGTGTGTGATCTACTTTCACATCTACAAGACCACTTAATAATTACGTTATAGACTTGTATGGGAAGCTAAAAGACAAAGGATACAAGGAGCAGTTTTATTAACTCTTGTTGAAACACTCAAGCAAACAGGAGCTAGATTTCTGTCTGTTTAATCAACTTGTGCCCATGAATTATGGTGACAGACATGTAAGTCGACACCGGGGCAGGATAAACTTAATAAAAGCTTATAAAGGCATTATAACAAATGAAGCAAACTGGTTGAAAAATTTAATAGGTTATAGGAGTCTGTAGCTAAGTAGACAGAGCGCCCGTGGCCTGGAAAATCGGTGGAGGCGCGGGTTCGAATTCGAATAGGTACCGATCTAGTACCTACCTACCTATTTTAGTTTAATATTTAGCCTTTAAAATGATATGAAGCTTTCCGAAATTAACGTAGATGCCACGATTTTTCGTGACAGCGGCAGCGGTGCGCGGTGCGCAGTACGTGTGTCTCCCTCACTCATGTGGCCGCCGCGTGGATCTCTCGCTCAACCACGCCGCGCCGCTGCACGCTGGTCACGGAAAGTCGTGGCGTCTCCGCCGTAACCCCGGCTCCACACTATTGACCGAAGTTGGGCGAACATGATAGTATGGAGAGAGTACTTCGCTGCGGAAACTCATACTTCTCCTCATTCAACTACGCGATAGTGTGGAGTCAGAGTAAGTCTACATAATTATGGCAATGATCCGCAATATAGGTATTACACTTCTCATCCTGGGCGAGTACCGTTCTTCATAAATTCATAATACTTACATAACTTTATTAATTTTTATATATTAATAACGACCCCATTATAATTATAATATAAGGTACTTTCAGGTATTAAGGCCTAGCTAAGGGAGAATGTAAATAAAATTAAAAATAGCATATTTAATCAACATATTTATAGTTTAACCAGTTATTCATTTCAAGTACTATACAATCAACGTGAAAAATGGCGCAAATTGCCATTAAGAGACACACAGTGACCGGTTTTTTAGAACCCTACCATTAGGCCTTATTTTAATATGGTAGTATAAAAAGGCCTAAGACCTTAACTTGCTTAAATAATGAAACAAACTTGTTGTCGAGATCAAAAATCACTTAATTTGAACAAATATGTTTATGTTCTTCAATTGAGATAAAATATTGCTCATTGTATGGCTATTTAGTACAAAAAGACATCAAAATATTCCGCTATCTCCACTAGCAATTAATTATCATATATAGAGATAATCAGCCTAAAACTTTAACCATCATAAAAAATAACAAAAGATAGCAATTCTTGATTTGAAATAAAAATATTTTTAGTATTTTTTTAAGATTTGCCCAAAAGGCCTTATTTAACTATATGCCATTTTATACTATAGGTAGTATAAGAAGGCCTACTACGTTTTTAACAAAAATAAAACAATTAGACGTTATAGTAATAAATACAACAATACCATCCCATCGCCTAGCACCAATTCGGGCATTCTAAATCACACCACGATGCTCGTTTGGGAGTTGGGAGGCATCGAGATCGAAAACTGAGAATATAACAAGTAGGTAATTAATTTCTCGTTAAGTTAATAGTATAACTTAAAATAGGTACCGAAATATATTATAAAAACCAAACAAAATTCGATATATGAAGTAGGAGGATAATAAAGCCTAAAATAAACTTTAATCCATACAGAGCAATAAGGCCTGTAGGTAAATTTTGTAGGCCATATTCACCGACGACTACGTGTATTAATAAAACGAAATATAAAATATTGGCATCACAATACGTTATTGAAACCTGTATCACATTAAAAGCGTTCATTAGGAAGAACACTATATCTTTCTTTCTTTCTTCTTTCTTTAATACGATTTTGGTTAGTTAGGCCTTATTGGCCGACAGGCTTTATTACCCGCAGGTACCTTATTATGTTAATTATTATGCGAAAGACAATAACGACATCGCAGTAAAAAATATTGGTGATCTGGGAGGATGATTTGAATATAATCTAAATATTATACGACTAGGTACGCTATACGAGAATAAGAACTCATCACCACATTACCCTAGTAATTTACATTCGCTTTCTTGGGATTAAGTAAGTAAGTAAGTAAACACTTTATTGTACACAAAAACAGTTAAAAATACATCTATTACAAATAACATATACCTAGGTACAAAGGCGAACATATCCCTATGAGGGGAAGGGAAGGGGATTAAATGGGTACCTAGTCAAAGTATTGGACATTTTGCTGCAGTTTTTATTAACAAACTTTTATTAACTTCACTTGTAACTAAGTTTGTTTGTTTAACTATCAGTGTAATCAAATCTTAGAAGTCAATTTTAATCGACTTCTTATTGTTGTATCGAAATTAAACTTTGAATGTATAGGTATGTAGTTTACATGACAATACAACAATGTGCTATCTTGGAGCTGATCTGATGATGAAAACGGAACATGACTATAGGAACTCCTAAACAGCCACAAGACAAAGCCATCGTGTTTGAACTGCTTTGATTGGTCTTAATGTGCAAAAAGAGTTGATGATGTTTCAATTCCAATTACACTAACAATAGGCGGCACAGCGATAAGGTGATTGCTTTTTAGGGTTCCGTACCCAAAGGGCAAATACGGGACGGGACCCTATTACTGAGACTTCGCTGTCCGGCCGTCCGTCCGTCCGTCTGTCACCAGGCTGTATCTCAAGAACGGTGATAGCTAGACAGTTGAAATTTTCACAGATGATGTATTTCTATTGCCGTTATAACAACAAATAATAAAAATGAAATAAAATAAATATTTAAGGGGGGCTCCCATACAACAAA
This sequence comes from Apotomis turbidana, assembly GCA_905147355.2. Taxonomy (NCBI): domain Eukaryota; kingdom Metazoa; phylum Arthropoda; class Insecta; order Lepidoptera; family Tortricidae; genus Apotomis; species Apotomis turbidana. Next base: position 19,339,393 of record LR990288.1, on the reverse strand, counting down.
CTTGTTATAGATTATGGTACGGAACCCTTCATGCGCGAGTCGGACTCGCACTTACCCATTTTTTTTATATACCTAATAAATTATCATCAGTCAAAAGATGTCCTCTAATGGATCTTCCGATCTTCGCCCAAATAACGCCGTCATTCAGTGGTCTCCGGGTACCTTCAATTAGGCTGGCAGTAGGTATCATGTAGTAATCGTCAAACTATTCATGTTTGCTAAACACACATGTGCTACGACGGAAATGACGGAAAACATCAAAACATCCATCCTCTTCTCTTTCGTTAAGTAGAAAAGGGACAAACATCAGCAAGTCCAGTTCCAGTAACGCTAACACACCAAGGTAGAACCCAATATCCTAAACACTCATATAACAACAGTCATATATCACTATGTTAAACGACGTTTAAGCCTTTTTGGTTTCCAACCACAGCTGAGCTGCCGTTGTACTGACTGTAAAAAGCCGTATCCGACTATGAAATCAATATAAAGATACTACCTTTTCGTAGCACGGTAGCGAGGAACTCAGCCGAGCTCAATGTGGTCAAATCGGGTTCTACACATGTGTGATCCGGTTTGAACTTGAAGAGACACATATGGGTCTTATTCTAGCTTCATGTTAGCATGTTAGGCAAACGGGTCGAGGCCGAACCTTGACTGCCTTTATGTGGACAGGAATCCAGAGCCAGTAGACTGATCTGGTTTCCTTGATGGGAAACACTAGACATCGAAAACCAATGAAGAAAACTTATCTTTTATTTAGAAAATACTGTAATCAAAAAATATGTTATTACTCAAAAGTGGGCCACTACTAGTAGATTCAGGCAATCCCAAAAAAAGAGCGTTGATTTGGTTGACATAAAACATAACACGACTGGTTTATACCTATTAATTGTTTGCTACTTACTCATAGCGACCGCGTATCATTCCCTTTTAGTTTAGTTTTAATCTAAGTTAAAAATATAAATAAGTATTACATGTACCTACGGACAAAACAACCACTAGCATTGTAAATATTATGATATAACTGAAGGCCCGCAATTCAGGTCAAGATTTGCAGGAAAACATCCAGTGCAGTTTGTAGTTTCTAGCGCGCCTAAGAGATGGCGCTAGTAGTATCAGATTCTATAAATAGTCGATGTGTTACAAACAAAATTGTAAGAGGTTTAACGCTTCAAACTTGTTAGAATAATATTAGTATTTATAAATATGGCATAATACTTCTTATAATAGAGAATTAGTGAAATTAAATGATAAAATTAATTTACCGTGAGCGTCTCTGTAGTAGGCGTGTGTGACGCTACGAAAGCGCTCCTGTCCTGCGGTGTCCCAAATCTGAAGTTTCACCTTGATGCCGTCGACCGTAACTACCTTGTTCTGCAACAGATGGCGCTAGTTGTACTAAAATATTCAACTGAATAATCCAAGTACTTAGATTTATATGCCATTTTCTTAAATAAAATGATAAATAATGTGCTATCATACCAAAAGAAAAATTGTAACTGAGTAATAAAATCGGCGCAATGTGAATACCTACTTAATTTATTGTTTATTCGGGAAATTACGAGAGAGCATGGAGTTTTATTGCTCTGAAAAAGTGTGGAGAGTTGATAAGTATCCAGATTTTATTGCAACACGTTGGCAGTATACCTTAGCCGAAACGAACATAAATCAGGGCTCATAACTTTTAAGATGTCTTGCGACGTAGGTTGTCTAGTTTCTCATACATCAGAGTTTGGTGTGGGATTGTGACTCTTGTCATTGTGACAGATTGCTTACGTAAATATTTTTTTATAATCTTTAAGCTCTAAAAGACTAACCAACCTACAGAAAACATTCCCGCCAATTTAACAATCCAATACCCAAAAAAGTGACAGATGCCATAAATCAGGGCGGCGAAAAACAAAAAACATTGCAATAATAAATCAGTCAGCCGAGGAACCGATTCAATCACAGCTGTCACGTGGCAGGGGGCGGGAACCAAAAAAGCGCGCCAAAGCTCAAACGCCAATCGCGTGGCGTCGAACCGGCCACGAACGTCCGTGACTGGCCCATTTGAAATTGGAACCCTTGATAGTTATCTTTTTTTGCGAGAATATGGCCACCTAGAAAAAAGAAAATGTTGGAGTCATAGATGCAACTTTGTGGTATAATGAGGTTTTTAATGAACTTCGGGCAGTTTATTTAAATGCGCGGCACGATTGCTCCTTTTTATATAAATGGGGTAATTAATATAAGTGGGTATCTGCCAGGGATCACAGGTCTGAGGGCTTCTCAACAAACTATCGTATAAATGCAACTATTCGTAATTCGGATTATATTGAATGCAGTTGTCTGATTACACTAAATACGACGTAAGGTAAATGCCGACGTACCTATACCTACCTAGTATCCTACTAACTAACATCATAAATTGGGCCTAAACTGCCAATAGATTACTGGCGCAGGCCATAGAATTTTAAAATTTATTTAGTATGAACTCGAAACAAAATAGTTGTAATGTAACTAATGTGTAATTGTTTAGAAAGACGTTTAGTTGCGGAACAGTGTGCGTAAGCCAGAAGCCTATAGTTGTTTTTTTTTCCTTCGGATTCTTGCGAATCGTGTAGGTACCCGGAAGTCAATGCCGACGGTGGATATGTAGTTTCCGGCGAGAAAGGTGCCGTCCCGGAACCTGACGAGCATGCAGGTCTTCCCGACGCCGCTGTCACCCAGCAGCATCACCTGGAACACGGGATTGTGAAAATATCCGGAAAAAAATAACAAATCTTTTTTGTGTATAGGTACCTAATATAGAGAACATTTTAATCGTTATTTAACTTAACTTTTAAACGGATGTCCTGTCAACTAATACCTACCCCGCGCGGCGAACGATGATTCCTATGACACCTGTCATTTCAGTACATTTTTCCGATTATCCATACTAATATTCCGTGAAATATGCCAACTTTGCCTCCATAGGGAACATTGCCCAAAACGCTACTTGAAAAAAGAAACGTTACTGTAGACAATTTCAAGATGATTATGGCAACACTACTATTTTTAGTGGAAAATAGATTATATCTGTGGTATCACTGGGACTCACATTTGCGCACAACTTCATTCCGTAACGTGTTGGGACTAATCGAATAAGGTGTGTGATTTGGCGGGCCAATTCTAGGTGAACTTCTGGTGTATTTTTTACAGAATGGGGAAGCCTCAGGGGAATGTATCTTATTGCTTGTTATAAAACAAGAACTAGATCATTTTTACTGTAGTTTGTACTAAAAATACTTATTAAAACCAGAGTTATGACGGTGGGCAATGTTATTTAGTAACTTGCTAACCTATGAATGCTAACATTGCCCAGACTAAAAAAAGGGTTAGGGTTGTCACCTTGTCGTAATTTTACCTGACTGCGTAAATAAAGGAGGGTTATGTATTTAAGGTAAGGTAAATTGTATATCTATTAAGTCGTTGTACTTTTAGCGGTAGCTGCATGTCACGTCATGTCATATGCATAAAACACAAAAACATAGAATATTCAATTATGTCAATTTTTATTTAGATTATTCCAACGTGGAGTATAAAAATAACCACCTAACTATTAGTACCCAATATTAAACATACATTTTTCATTTTGATAATGGTATTGGTAAAGATGGTTTACTCAACCAAAAGTGACAACCCTGGAAATTTCAAACTGCTTGATTCGGCTTGTATGGAGTAAAACAAAATACCTATGTAACATTGCCCACCCACATTGCACACGTGTTTGTATAGTTAAGACCAAGATATTTAAGTGGAACGCCATTATTACCCCAGATTTTATACTGATCCTTATCTTAACGTTGTAGGGGCTATAGTTACCTACGAAAATAATCGATTTGGGCAATGTTGGCAAAAGTTTAGATAACTTTACCCCAGGTGAAAATTGATAAAAAAGTTGGTTAAATGTAGATTTAAAAATTGTTTCTCATAATAAACGCATGCATATGAATACGATGGATGCGTTAGACAAAACAAAACTTTATCCCGTCATAGAAAAAAAGAGAAATTCGGGTTTTTACGCAAAAAGTGGGCAAAGTTGGCATGTTTCACGGTTATAAATGCGAAAGTGTGTCTGTCTGTCTGTTACCTCTTCACGCTTAAACCGCTGAACCGACTTAGATGAAATTTGGTATGGAGATAGTCATAGCCCCGGGAAAGGACATAGGATACTTTTCATCCCGAATAAATTTAGTGTTCCCGTAGGATGAGCGGGTAACACCGCGGGGCACAGCTAGGTAGTAGGTTATATAAAATGAACTGAGATGACAGGTGTCATAGGAATCATCGTTCGCCGCGCGGGGTATATAGGAAAATAATCAAACAAACGACAATTGAATGTCGTGTCAACAGACGACATTCAAATGCCGTCCATAACCAAAACTCACTAAGTAATAAATACCTACTTACCTATAACAAAGCTCGTATTAAAGTGTCAATGTCAATGACAATACTAACCTACAAGGTTTTCAAGAGGGGTTAACCTCATCTGGCAGAAAATTGTTTCGCCGAACGCAATGTTTCGCATAATACATATTTTTATGGAAATATATTTTGAATGCTTTGATGTATCCTGTTAGATGAGGATAGGTTAGGTAAGGTTTATTTTATAAGTTTATAAATGAATAAATAAATGAATATCGGACAACCTCACACAAATCGATCTAGTCCCAAATTAAGCTCAAGAAGGCTTGTGTTATCGGGTACTAGACGACGATATACGTAGGTACTTATATGGATAAATATATAATTAAATTAACTTAACTTAATTACACTTACTTAATTTTACTTAATTACATAGAACAACCATGACCCAAGCACAAATATTAGAGCTCATCACACAAATAATTTGCCCTGGCCGGGATTCGAACCCGGGACCACCGGCTCAGTAGGCAGGTGTCTACAACCCGAGCCAAACGCGTCGTAATAATTAACTAACGTCATTTATAACTTTTCAGAAAAGTTAATGGTATTAAGTAGGATAACAATTATGGGTCGTTTGCAAAAAAGTTGTACCTACATAGTTAAGGGCTTTAATTAAAACAAAACTTAATTGATTCCTTTGTGTGACGAAAGTTACCCGTGATCGTGATTTTTTGTTAACTATAAGCTTTCAACTATGTAATTTTTTTTGTAATCAACCCTTATACGAAATGAGCATTATGCGAGACATTACGTTCGGTAAAACACTGTTCTGCGAAACATTAGTAAACCTTTGAAGAGCAGTGACAAAAATTTAGTGAGCTTTGCTTGTTTTTTGTGAGAATTTATAGGAAATCTATATTAAAATTTTCAAAATGTCAACATTGATGTACCTATAGGATTTTACAACGTTAAGTCGATAAAAGAGACATCACTACAGCTCAAAAGTGCTACTAGAATTTTGGACACATTTACCTACAAGCATTACTTAGTTTGGGACTAGATCGATTTGTGTAAGATTGTCCCTTGATATTTATTTATTTGCCGGTAATAGAACTTCAGATTATAGTGAGCGTCGCTTAAAGCTTAATAGAGGCTTAGGGTATAGGTATTACCTATGTGCGACAGATAAAAATATATTTACAAATATCTAAATATTTTTTATCAAGAGGCTTAAGAGTAAGTATATTACAAAGTTCGGATTTTTAAGGATTTTCCTTTTTTTGTTAATATATTTAAAAATAGTTGCTTGCAGGCTTTACGTCAGTAAAATATTACTTCGTATAAAAAGATGTAGGTAAGTATGTTATACCCAAACCACGGCCATAGAGATAAACAATTGCATAAGAGAGAAAAAGAGGTAAAATATGACAACAATAATTAGGTAGGTATATCAGATAGCATATGTAAATTCATCTTACCTCCATGGCCGCGGTTTACATAAGGCGATATTAAAATAGGATACGTTTAATGAAGGAAAAAAAACTCACCTTCCCAAAAACATCATATTTGTCTTCCTGCTTATTTTGCTGCCCGTACGGTTCCGTAGGCGACGGGGGCTCGCTATGCGGCATCACCCCTATCTCCTCATTCTTGTCTTCATCCTCTCTTGTCTCTGGAAGGTTCCGCGCCCATGTTGGTCGAACCCTCCCGACCACCACCCGTTTCTCCAGCTGTCTATTGTCTACGGCGTTTGGGTTCCACATTGTGTATGGTTTTTGACACTTGAAGTAAGTTTGTCTCTAAGTCATGATAGGTGGCGCTTTTTCACTTCACTAGTTGAAACTTGTTTGTAATATTAATTTTCAGATTTTAAGGTAACTGTTGAAAGATGTGGATTGGTATTTAAATTTCTCTAGCTCTATTTAAAAAAAATAAAGGTATTTTTCACCGCGAGAATCCGCTTGTGATGTAAAGTTTAATATCCGAGTATTACCTACAGTGAGGACAGGCCAGAAAGTAATCCCGTGGCAGTATTGTAACGTAATGCTCGAAATTGACTCGTAAATGTTACATTGCAGGTGATGAGGGGGTGAAATCGCTTTTAAGCGATAAGACCGCCTGTTGTCTAACGTTATTTATAAACTGTATTTGTCTTGTTTCCTTTTGTAAACCTTTATTTTTTGTATTGTATTGTAAATTTTAGTTTAGAATCAGTAGGCACTGAAATTCCTAATAAGATATTATGATATTATCTACAGCATTAAATTAGACTCTGTTTCGAGGCAAATCAAGACCAACGCCGTTAGTGAAGAAACGTCGAAAGAAACTCCGTAGACTCATACTTAAACAAAATGAAACTTTTCATATTGCTCGATAATTACACGACATTAATTAAACATTTCATACAAGTTCACAGCCAAGTTGTGTAACACCGTCGAACTCTGACATAGCACTTCATAAGTCAAGTTCTGAACTTGCAGCGATCTTAATGAATAGCGCCGAGCGTTGCGCGGATAGTTACTTGAATATGATAGACAAAGTATGTAATATATTTCCAACATTAAGTTTCCCTGAGTCGTGTATACAGAGAAAATAGTTTGTTCCTAAAAAATAAAAACCATACGAAACATCATATTTCGGACATGGAAATTAAATGAAAAGTATAACTTTTTGGAGCTAATAATTGAGGGTAAATTAGAGAGGAAACGAGGCCGAAGAAGAACATCATGGACGAAGAACGTTAAGGACTTTTTCTACTCCAGTACTTTTTTCTCATTTCTTCTTTCTCACTTCGTCATTTATATAGTTAGGTACTAACTCTAAAATAAAGACATAAATTATGAAAGTCTGTAAAAGTCTATACTCTAATGCCGAAAAAAACACTGCTAAACGATGTTATAATGTCGCCAAAAAAGCATCACTTAGTACCACAGATTACAAGATTTATAAACAGCTGCATTCACACAATTTGCAATTAATAAAAAACTTATTTGTACTAAGACATTGCTGCCAACTTAAAAAAAAGTTTTATCTTCAGTGCATGGATGTTTAGTATAGTGAACGTATAGGTATAGGTACCTGTATGTATAAGTTTATATTTTTTGATAGATGTTTAGTATAGTGAACGTATACCTTTATGTATAAGTTCATATTTTTTTGACAGATTATTTTAATTTTGTTGATTTCGAGAGGGAACATGTAATTATTTTCTTTGTCGTTTATTTGCATTTTATTTATGAAATGTTGAGTCGTAGAAAAAGTATTGTATGCAACGTTGTATAAGTAGGTCAAAAAACGCTCGTGGCATCTTTCTTACGATGTTCGCTACGCTCACATCGTAACCCATGCCACTCGCGTTTTTTGCCCCCTCTTATACAACGGTTGCATAAAATACTATTTTCTACTCCAGTACTTTTTTCTGTGATTTATAAAGTTACTAACTCTAATACATAAATTATGAAAGTCTGTAAAAGTCTATACTCTATTGCCCAAAAAAACACTGCTAAACGATGTTATAATGTCGCCAAAAAAGCATCACTTTGTACCAAAGATTACAAGATAAACAGCTGCATTCACACAATTTGCAATAAAAAAAAAAAACTTATTGTAGGTACCTACTAAGGCATTGCTGCCGACTTAAAAAAAAGTTTTATCTTCAGTGCATGGTTGTTTAGTATAGTGAACGTATACCTTTATATGTATAAGTTCATATTTTTTGACAGATGTTTAGTATAGTGAACGTATACCTTTATGTATAAGTTTATATTTTTTTGACAGATGGACGTCAATAAAAAAAAAGTTTATCAGAGACTATTTTTTTTCAATTTTTAATTCCGAGCGACATGTAATTATTTTCTTTAAAATATAGATCGACATATGGGCAAATGGTCGCCGACCTCCGGGATGGAGATGGTTTGAAGAAGAAAAAATACATTGTGTGTTTGTGGGTTCAAGAATTTCAATCCCCACCGCAATACAATTGATCGCGTAAGTCTTTGAATTTATTACCTCTGAAGAAAAAAATACATTAACCCAAAATTGGGTCAATGTTCGCTATTTTGTCAATTTACTAAAACGTAATCGGAGTAGTTGTGGACACAAGTCGACGAAACTCCGCTTCGCGGGGATTCTGTTACCGCTCTCAGAATCGCAAGGTAGGTACTTGCCTAACAAACCTACCCAGGTTAAACTAGTCACAACTTCAAGTTATCAACTTCTTCGTTAGAACACCGTAGACACCTTCTAGTTTTAAGTAGGTATATAAATACCATATGAATTTAAGAACGTATTTGTCAATATAAGTATGTATATATCGTCGTCTACTACCCAAAACACAAGCCTTCTAGAGGTTACTGTGAGACTGCATAGATTGATTTGAGTAAGGTTGTCCCATATTTATTTATTCTGTTAGCTACAAGGTGGCAAATGATGAGTGGACAAAGTAAGTAAATGGCCATATAATATAATTATGTCACTGTTATATTGAAACATAATTGGGTGGTTTACGTTAGCTGATGATAAACAGGTTCGTCAATAATTAACGAACAAGGGATATCATCACGTTTCAGGTTATTAACGTTTAATTAAGAATCAATCTAATATGTATGCATTATTCGCAAGTATGGCTTTTCATAAAGTATTCTAAATAAACGTAGTTTCATGATTTAACCATGACCCTACATAATTTAATTTCTAAACTATAATTACTACCTACTTCTTCAATTTTCTAACTTATTTTAGGACATTAAATATTAGGACAAAATAAATTAGAAGATTGTGGATTACGAATTTACGATTTTTAGGACAAAATAGTGCTAGGGCAATAATAATATGCAAATAAGCGTTACGTCAAAAGTGTTAAGGTTATAGTTGTTATGGCAAATGATTTTAGGATATACGTTATTACGGATATTGAAGGAGACCTGAGCGTTTTTCAAAAAAAGTGTACACGTGACGAACCGGAAAACGGTTTTTTTTATAACACCGATTTTAAATTTTCGTGGCTTATTTAATTCCCCATAAGTTATAGTGTATTATTTGAGAAAATGGCATTAAAATATTAAAAAATATAGAAAATATCGACATTTTAAACTCAGATTGTGGTGAAACTAGTTCCGGATAGTCACTAATATAAAATTCAGTATAAATTGATTGAAGTATTTTTTGGACCAGTTTTAGTTTACACATTTAAAATACAGACAATAAACTATTTAAAACGGGTTTAATTTATAGAATTAATGGAACGAGCAAGCTTTGAGGATAAAATAAAGGTCCAGTTCGTCACAATCACCACCAAATGACTGCTAAAACATGTATTTTTTGCATTAAAATGCGACAAATCAACGAATAATATTTTTTATTACATTAAGGAATATTCATTTAGTAATGTTAACGCTTAAATATGTGAATTGTTGCACTGCAGCAGCCAGAAATAATTATTTTCAACATCCCAAATCTTGGGACAGTAACTAAACGGAATCTCATGTGACTAACTGGAAAATGTAAGGAATAGTGTACATAGATTGAATATCCATATCCATACTAATATTATAAATGCGAAAGTGTGTCTGTCTGTCTGTCTGTCTGTCTGTTACCTCTTCACGCTTAAACCGCTGAACCGATTTAGATGAAATTTGGTATGGAGATAGTTTGAGACCCGGGAAAGGACATAGGATACTTTTCATCCCGAATAAATTTAGTGTTCCCGTGGGATGAGCGGGTAACACCGCGGGGCACAGCTATTATATATATATATATATATATATATATATATATATAATATTATAAATGCGAAAGTGTGTCTGTCTGTCTGTCTGTCTGTCTGTCTGTCTGTCTGTGTGTTACCTCTTCACGCTTAAACCGCTGAACCGATTTAGATGAAATTTGGTATATAGATAGTTTCAGTCCCGGGGAAGGACATAGGATACTTTTCATCCCGAATAAATGTAGTGTTCCCGTGGGATGAGCGGGTAACACCGCGGGGCACAGCTAGTATTGAAATAAAATCACAAAAATATTATGTCATGAATCGTATTTATTGCAACGGAATCAAAATGGTATAATATATATTATTACTAGTTTATATATGTAATAATAAAGCATGTATTAAACTAGTAATAATAAATATTTACCATGTATATTATAATGTATTACATAAAAATCTTTCATGAGTAAATGATAATCTTAATGTTGAAAGTTTTATTAGTGTTATTTATCTATTTTTATAGATTATTAATAATGTTTTATTAAAAATGTTTAAAATAAAACATACAATATTACGATTACCTTTAGCAAGTAATAGCAACATGAACATTTCAAAATATATAATAACAGTATTAATTCTCATTAATAAAAAATTGGGCAAGTGCGAGTCCGACTCGCGCATGAAGGGTTCCGTACCATAATCTATAACAAGTTTGTTGTATGGGAGCCCCCCTTAAATATTTATTTTATTTTATTTTTAGTATTTTTTGTTCTAGCGGCAATAGAAATACATCATCTGTAAAAATTTCAGCTGCCTAGCTATCACCGTTCTTGAGATACAGCCTGGTGACAGACGGACGGACGGACAGCGAAGTCTCAGTAATAGGGTCCCGTTTTTACCCTTTGGGTACGGAACCCTAAAAACGGTTGTAATTAAAATACTTACATCGAACGAACTTTATTTTAGGTTATCGCTTAGAATGCTGTCTGCCTTTTGTTTTCTTGACAGTTATAAACAAATATAAACCTTATTGCAATATGTTAAGGTTTATGGGTGTATACTTAAGGTTATATCGACATAAACCAATCACAATTTTTTTTCTTCATTTCTGACAACACTTTCAGCTGTCAAGTTAGTTCGCCTAATTAAAAACTCGACTGTAAGCGTGGCCCGACATGCTCTTAGCCGGTTTTTATAAATGTTTTAATTGTTATTTTGCTTTTTAGTCATTTCTTCCGGAGATAACACATACTTTTCTGAAAACCGCATCAAAATCGGTTCTGACAAATGCGAGATAATGGCGGATAAACATGCATGTATAACAAACATATGGGTCAAACTAAGTAACTCCTTTTTTAGAAGTCGGTTAAAACATCGGTCACATTTCGATTGTGTACTAAGCTTTATAGTTCCAATTCGTCACAAAATCGTTCCGGTAGTATATCACGTCACGAATCGGACGTGACGAATTCTACCTCGACAATTTAAAATCAAAATTTCAACGTGTTCTGAACCAATTCAATGTGTTTTTGGTTTAGTTTCGGATACTACGATAGTTTCTTCTATGTCTAATTGTGTTTAAAAAGTTAATTATAATCTACTTACCGAAAAAACTGTTACTAACTCGAAATCCTATTTTTAGCGCACTGACACAGCGTCCACCTTTCGTCACCGTTTTCACGGAACTGACGTTATATTTGCAATGAAATCCGATGCCTATAGCATTAAAATGTTGCCAGGATTGAAAAATTAACGCTTTTTGGGGAATATCGATTGCACAAGTATGTTAAAATCGCTTGTGACTATAACCGGAAGTTCCGGTCTGTCGATTTCTTTGGACAGTGGAAAAAGTAGTTTTTCGGCATTATAAACCGTATTTATTTATAAATAAAGCACACGACTAAAATCTAGACTCATTACTTTATCTGTGTGACCACATTCAATATTCATACAAATTTATTTCGAGTTTCTGCAAGCCTCTGAACATGACTGAGTCGACGTGGGACATACCCATTTTAGCACTTTTCATTTCTTTATTTTGCAATAAATCTAGTAATAAATATAATATAATCGTTTTATAAATATAAAATGAATGCCCCACATCTACAGAATCAAATGATACCACTCATATACCCAAATACTAAAGGTAAAGTAAAAAAAAAACACGTTGAACGTGTGGGACATTCAAATTTTGCCATGTACACTTTTTTTGAAAAACGCTCACCTAATACATGCAAACAAATTCTAATAACGGAACATAATAATATGTTCTTACCATGGTTTAATAAATGAATCCGTGCCGGTGATACGCGATAGCGTGTATACACGTATTTGATATAACCGCAAACTTTACGGGGTTAGTATATGTACTAAGATAGGCACTTATTAATATATTGATCCGTAAATTATTAAAAAAAAAAACAACTTTTTTCCATATAAAATAATTCAGCACGCAATGTATTTTCTGCGACGACGCGGTTGGCGCAGTGGTTAAGCAACTGCCTACTGAGCCGACGGTCCCGGGTTCGAATCCCGGCAAGGGCAAATATTTGTGTGATGAACACGAATATTTGTGCCTGGGTCATGGATGTTCTATGTATTTAAGTATTTATTTATCTATATAAGTATGTATATCGTCGCCTAGTACCTATAACACAAGCCTTCTTGAGCTTAATTTGGGACTAGGTTGATTTGTGTGTGGTTGTCTGATATTTATTTTATTTATTTTATTTTATTTGTTAGTTGTTTTTTGTTGACACTTAACATCGTGATGTCACACCTGTCACTAGTAATAACTACGGCATACATTGCTGCTCAAAAAATGTTCAAAAATTTATTACGCTATGCCAGTTAACGCTAAATTAATAATTGTTATAAATATCAGATTATAGCACTAAAATCTCCGTCTGGCTTCAATTTGCGGTTATATCAAATATACACGCTGGTATAAGTTGACAAAGGGCGCACCAGCATATCCATCCTACCCAATGACTAACCGGGCGATTAGTGCGCGATGTAGGTACGCAGTCCAGCAATGTACATTTTTTGAGCGCTGTAATAGTTGCAATAATTGTTAAACGACATTAAACGTTTTTACTTTATGATATAGTTACAGGGTTCAATGTAAACGGTTTTGATATGTGGACTGGTTTTTTTGCATAAATAGGTTCAATTACTTTAGTGCCATTTTGACCAAATCAAAGATTGAGTCTTCTTTCTGTACCTACTTGTGCTAGTGTGTGCGTGTGCCTATACAAATAAATAAATATTAAGGGACAATCATACACAAATCGACCTAGTCCCAAACTAAGCAAAGCTTGTACTATGGGTACTAGACGATGATAAATCTCACGACAGGCATATGTTTCTGCAGTCATGCACTTATTGATTTTAAGCATTGAGTTGAGCCTATCATATCCAATTACTCTGTAAAGGTCAAGGAATCGTTCATAAAGGCAAATTACCCGATTAATTAAGAATCTCGAGAGGTTGCGGTAGAGTGTTTTATTAACTGGAGGACTTAAATTACAGTGTCGTTAAGTTTAATTATAGTGAACATTTAAGAAGATTGAACTTTAATCGTTAGAATTCATTATACTTCTCAATGAAGAGTAGGTACCTATCTATAAGGTATAGTTAATTCACTTTGACATAGTGAATGAAATACATGATTTACACGCCTTAATTTGATTTACTTTGTCTTTCAAGAAATAATAATTTCACAATATTATTTGAATCGTATTGAATATACAGTCAATCGGTGTAATATTGGCCCTTCCGCATAACATTGGACCTCACTAACATACTGTAAGTTTTAATTGTTTTACTACAACCTACCGCGTCTAGATTGTAAAATAGTTTTTTGTTGTTGAATTACAAATATTATCTATGCACTGTAGCAGTCAAACAAGTACCTAAAACTAGCAGTGTGTATGTGTATGTGAAACCCAGCCCAAAGTTATACGAAAGGGCCGAAGTTACCCCGATTAACTGTATGATTTTAACTTTATTTATCTCAAGCAGGTGGCGGAAATAAATTAATCGTTTTGCAAGTCAAGTTAAGTTAGTTCATTTATAATGTCCAAGCATAACCGGGTGAGTTTGACTGTCTTCAGTATTTCTCAAAATGTCTCTGATGGCTGGAATTACCAAGAAATTGATCTTCTAATATATGAGTACTACATATTTTCCGTTTAGTTATTACCATACCTCGGATAACTCGGGGCACCTATACGAAAGTGACGTAGCAAAATATTTTATCAACAAAAAAATATATCGATGTTACTGTCAACATCTAAATGTCATCGACATATCATAAATAAATATTATATATTTCTCCACATTTTCAAATGAAAAAAAATAAACATATTAAAACGTGTAATTTAGAATAGAATAGAATAGTATAGTTTATTTAATAACAGAAAACGATTACAAACAGTATCAATATCCGGTAAGTACCAAACTAGGCTAAGCCTGTATCTTGGCACTCACGAGTCGGTTTACAGATAACACACAGGTTGATAACTTGTTACACTAAGGACTTCAACTTAATATTATAGTAAAACTATTGATATAAAAAAGGGAAACAATTTGCTCATTACATTTAAATTTACAAAACTATTGAATTACAAAAAGAGGAAAACAATTTGCACATTAAATTTAAAATTTAAGAAAGAAAAAATTATGTAAAAAGTTTATTTTAAAATAATTTTCATAATATACGTAAAATGTCATTTTGATTGAAATGACATCCTCATACTTTTATAATCTTAATTTAAGAGGCTCGATATCAGATCAGATATGACATCGAACCTCTTTATAGTAATTGAGAATGTTCAATAGCACATATATTAATTTAATTATATCGACATCTTTTTTATCGATATCCTATCCCTAGAACGTGTCCCGAGTTAGCACAGGTATGATTATTAGGTTTAGCGTTTGGGACATTGAACGTTTTCATGTAAAACCATACATTTCAAATTAGATCTAATAATAATTTTATCAAAACATTCGTGAGACATATTTTATTATTGTATTAAGCGGTCACGTCGCGGTGTACGGGCAGCCGTCCCTGATGAAGAGCTCCATACGAGTTCGAAACATGTCGGGCCGTTCCTGACAATTTCACGTGAGTGTAATTAGATCTAATAATTGTGAAAATTTACAATGTAGTCTAAAAATTGTGGATAGCTTTGTGTCAGTCACCAGTCAACAAGTTTATTCGCACAACCGTCTTTTCCCGAGTCGGGTGAAATATTTAAAAACCGAAAAAACAGTTACATTTGTGCGCTCTAGAAGTTTATTAAGGACGCGTGGAATCCGTTACCTGAAACTTGCCCTTTGATCTCGTATTACATTTAATCACAACTCGGACATAAAAGACATCTTTTCCATGCACTTAGTTCACGTTTTACGAAATTACTTTGTGAGATCAAAGAATCTTTAGCGAATTTGTTAAATATTTGCTTTTCATATTTAGAATTCATGCCCTGACCTGAGAGGTTCCTGGGCTCTAAGTTGACAAAGCTTTGCGTTATTCCCAATTTAGCAATATCTTGGGTAGGTTATATCATGGGGCCCATGATGGTTGCGTTTATCACGCAATAAATAAGTAACAAAGCATCTACTGTCACTCACACTCGCTTCTTGTCAAAACGTGACGGATGCTTTGTCACTTATTTATCGCGTGATAAAAGCAACCAGGTCTAAGTTCTAACGGTTTTTGCTTGGCGTCTGTCATTTTGGAATAAGCCTCGTCATCTTGAATGTTATGCCTATGAAAATCAATTCTATTCTAATAATAAAGACATTGTCGAGTAAAAAGTACTTAGCACTTTGAACACCGGGAGCCCGCTCCGTGGGCACTGTGCTCGTACCTATTAGCGACTTTTCGCTATATATATGCATTTCAACATGTTATCGGCTACATGCGTAGCGCTACGAAATCCTTGGTCGGCAAAATGTTAATTACAGTTTCCTCCTCAAAAACTGAGTCAATCGTAACAATTTTTTGGAAACTGAATAAGAACAGTATAAATACCTAACCCTGTGTCGTACCGTTTGTGCGCAAATTAATTATTATAGAATTTGTGTACTAGAAGCGTCCGTTAGTGGCGGAATTTTGGCCAAAAACTTTTATAATAATAAGCGCAAAAATCCAAACGGCTCGACAAAAACATTTCCTTCCCATTCATTTTCTAAAATTTCGTAAAGACGAGAACGAAACCGCGATTTGCATGAAATAATTAGCAGTGGTATTTCATCCTAAAATCCGATTGACGTACTTACGTAATAGGTATTATAAATATAATTATAAAAACATCCACTGAACACTAATTTTATATCCAGTTTTAAACACCCGCAACACAAAACGCTGTACTTATATTTCATTACTCGCATTGCCGGATAGGCCAGTTTGAGCTTCGCAAATCCATCAAATGAACCAATAATTGCCAATTTACAAATGCGGGATGCATGAAATACGGCACTCAAAGCGACTGTACATTTAAATTGTTAGTTACAGTAGCCGGCAAACAACTTGAGCGTGACCTTGACTGCGCAGTAGCCGATTTACGTACAAATTTACATGCGCAGATCCGCCATTTTGGTTCAAGTTGTTTGCCGGCTACTGTACTGAGGAAACCGATTTTACAAGGTCACTTCTCTAACCATTTTACTGGCGTTACGTTGGCAACTTTTTTTTTCGCTCGCGTACAGGGCTTCGGTCGCACCTGAAGGGCTAATCCGAAGATCGAATGCATTTATTATGCCTTTTAGATCCACAGTTTATGCTTTCCCGCAAAATCTAAGCTAAGCAGTGAAGAAAAAAAACCAAAATAAAGAAGATTACTTATTATTGGATTTTTCCTATCACATAATTTGAGCTAATACGCTGTTTAGTTCTGGTGGATGATGCCTGATCCAACAATTAAGGTAGCTGTAGCCAGATTTCAGTGCTGCCATTACAGGTAATTACCGTTGTCTGATACGCTGTGTGGGTCCATTGCGGTTTCCATCCGATCCGATTCAGATGCGATAAATAGCTACATAATATATACAGGTGTCCCACTAGCTATAGCTATAGTAAAAATCCCAATGAAAATTAAGGCCTAAGTTGTTTTTTTTTTTTTCATTTATTATTAATAAAATGTATACACAGCGTTTTATTACATTTAAATTTCGCCAAACTGCATAACAGTTGCATAACATTGTGACATTCTGCTAAGAGATCGTATCATTCGTATCGATATCACTGTGTACACAATGTACCACATATCTGTTTTTATTTCTTTGTTACGTACATGCAATTTAATTTCTTCCATTCCCTTCTACATCACGAGTTTTTTAATGTCTAAGTGGTGGGGTGCCAATGTTTATTGATGAATAAAACATGCCTCTATAATCTGTACAGCGCTTAAAATAACGCTGCGTTAATAGTAAATAGGCAAGGTTCGATTGAATTCGACAACAAATTATAATACGTTGTTCATACAATTACTTAGCAATTAACTACCCTGAAAAAAAATCCAAAAGCAAACAAAACACCCTAAGGGGTAACACGTGTTAGCAAAAAAAAATGGGTAAACTCATACAATATACGTACAGGCAGGGTAGACCAAATAATCCTATATTCAGGAGCTCTTGCGATCCCCTTTGATACATCTCTTATATCCGTTTGAACTCGGAATACAACGTGAATAATGAACTTTATATCACATTCACATATACATTAATACTGCCTCTTGTCCTTGAAATAGGATAAAAACGATATCCCGTAAAGTTCATTTAGACTTAAATACAAATACAGGGCGCATTAAGCAATCCTAAAGGGCCAAATATGAAACAGAACACCAACTATACAAGATCCAGTAGCCTGGTCGCCGATAAGGGCTTGGAATAAATAAAAGTTTCGTCGAATCAAGCCTAAGAAATCCTATACCATTTTGTAAATTTTTATTCACTATCTACAAATTATTATAATTGATAATGATAATACTAGACATTCGTCCTCTAGAATTAAGAGTACCGTGTGTGACGAACGTTAGAATAGAGTATAGTCCTTTTCAAACATCATATTTTTGGAGAACACGGTTGCGTTAAGTTTGCGCTACGTTTGTATGCGGCGCCATACATTTCAGGTGCAAACTTAACTCAACCAGGCTAATTAAGATGGGATAAGTGAAAGTTTGTACGGAACCCTCGGTGCGCAAGTCAGACTCGCACTTGGCCGGAATATATATTGAATTATCTCTTTTCCCTTTTAAAGCAAGTTTTGTGGTTGTATTATTGTACGATTAAGGGTTGGTCTTGATTTAATAATCCTAAGTATTTTTTTTAATAAGAAAGTATTATTAGTAACGCTTTTCTTAAGTCCTATTAACTGGAAATATCAGAAAAGTTTTATGGTTTTTAAGAAAGGGGGATTGATAAAAGGATATTACCAACTAGGCTAACCTCATTTAAATTACGCAGTGCAACCGTTAAAAATAGGCTTACTAAAAGTACCGCGGCGGGGAAAAGCTTCATTAAAGCTTTGTAAAGTCTTCATTAATCACCAGTTCACCAGGCATGTTCACCGAGCTTATAATAAACCGACATCGTGTTTCAGCTTCAATATCGTATCGCTGTTGAACGAAAGCCGCTCAGGATTAATAACGCATCACCTTAATCCATAGGTTATTATTGGCCGAGCGAGCGAACAGAGCGAGGTGTAAATTTTATGCTGGGTCCAAAATTCTTTCGTATGTTTGGATGTCGAGTGTTTCCGGCGATTCTCGCCTAGACGTCGCATTTCTCAACCGATCCTCATAGAATTTTGTGTGTAGGTTCGGTATAAGTAGGTAGGTACCTACATAGTTTTTTCGTCCATTCAATTATACGAAAATTTTCAAAATGGCGGAGTCATGGGCCGGTGAAAAATAAAAAAATAAAAATTTCGGCAATTTCAAAGCAAACTCATCATACTACGGCCCAGCATTATAAAACTAAAGTTAAAATTTCAAGAAAAAGCGAAACAATCCCTTACAGGGATAAGTTCGCCCTTGTACACATGTATTGTTTTTGAGTTTTTGTCAATATTGTTTTATGTGCAATAAAGTGTTTACATACATACATACAATTAAAATGGTATCACTTTCAAAACCAGATGGGATATAAGGTTCATTTTTCACGAGTGCCTCTTTGTGGCTTAGTGCATAAAGTTGTAAAGCTTCAAAGAAGAGCTATCCAGTCCAGCAATTTTAAATTATACGATATTACGTCCTACGTGGATACTGTGGGTAAATGAAGTGTAAAATGAGATAAGGGCGGTCTAATGTAATAATACGCTTTATTTGCAATTTGTTTAGGTTTAGTGGGTAAGAAAAGGAATGAACAAAATATAAATTTATAAGCTGATACTGCTAATATAAATGCATTGTAGAACTTGAGCCACAGGCAGTTTTAATAGAGTTACAACTAGGGTTTGCAATGCTGGGAGTATCATAAGCCTTACCCAAGTAGCACACAAATGTTGTATAAGAGCATATACAGCCCTTACACAGCTGAAATAAGTCGTATAAGAGTTGTATTAAGCTTTTATGCAGCTTGTAGCCCGTGGGTACGACTTGTAATCTTGGCGGTCAATTATTATTTTTCTCCACCATAGTTGCTCAACAAAAGATGTTTACTTGCCTTACAATGAAGCTGCATAAATTCTCTCGGAATCGAATGGAATTCTTCATTTACAACGAAAATAGTTTGTAGGTACAAGAGCTCAATTACTTTCACGAGTTGGGTTACCGATATTGTGAAATACGACGATAAATAACAGGTAATTTAATTCCTTTATACTTGATCGAACAATAGATCTTTTGTGAATTCCTCGAGTATTTTATTTACCGTATAATCACCGACGCATTATTTTAACGATGGACAAATTCCATTTTCATTGTCAGTTATCCTAAATTTAATCATTATTATTAAGGCCGCGAAATAGGGAATTGTTGGCCGAGTAGTAATAGATCTAGAGATACGAGGCCGACAATCCCTGTTCGCGCCGAAGCTTGTATAGTGCTTTTCTCAAATAAATCCAAGGAAATAATACAAATGTTCATCTTATATATTCATATATTTTTACTATTCCCGACAACTTTTTAATTTTTACAATTTTTTTTAAGCTGTTCGGGTTAATGCTTTTGCCACCAAATGTTAAGATGATTCTATTTATTAAAAAATGACAACACCTTATTAATTACATATTGTTACATTTTTTTATAAATAAACGTGATTCCATGTTTATTTTATTGAATATCTCTTTTATTCTAATTAAATAATCTAGTTAAATATAAGAAATAAAACGTAAAAATACATGCACAAACAACGTTTTTTTTTATTGGCAGTATGCCGTAGATTATCAATAAAAGAAATAAACCCCACTGAAACAAAAGAAAATCTCTTTGTTGGCCAAGGCCAATAATGTTGTATGAAATTCCTGTATTGACCTCTAATTTGAAATTAGAACGAATACAAAGACGTATTTCGCGTTCTATTACCACGATCATAAGAACGACATTTCCTTGGATGTTTGAGAAAAATAACATAACGCGCTTGTGCGGTACGTATGTAATATTTATATGAAAAAAAATCAAAATTTACACTTTACAGACACTATAAGAACAAGATACGCTATACAGAAATAACTTGTGATGACATATCGTATAAACACGTTGCAAGTTATAATATCATTAAGTGCTGTATTTAGAAAACTACGGGTCAATTAACACACTATACTCTTAACATGTATAAGTAGGTAAGTAGAAAGGATGAAGGCTAAGTTTCCCCGTGAAGTGGAATATAAATTAATTTATTATAGGTAATTGGGTTGGGTTACCAATGAAGAATTACTTAAAAGAGTGGACGAAAAAAGGAATTTGCTGAAAATTATAGAGCATAGGAGAGGGAAAAATAACATTATAGAAGGAAAGGTTGAAGAGAAGGGAAAAGAGGAAGTAAAAAACCGAGAATAAGTTACATTAAACAATTACAATAGAAGTAGACGTCTCGTCGTATAGGGAAGTCAAGAAACTGGCTATGAACAGAGTTAGATGGAGACAATGAGCTACACTGACAAGACTTTGACTCTTAAAATAATGATGATGATAAGATAGTTGGGTATGGCGCAGCACTGGCACTGGTATATTCTGCTCGAAACTTACCTTAAACCACAGAAAAAAAGTTCTGTTTAAGTATACCGCAGCCAACTGGCACACGCGACTTTTTCTTGTGCGAGATATATCACCTACCTGTCTCTCTTCGCAGTACCAAGAGAGAGTGACGGTCACGGGCGAAACTATGTCGCGCGACAAGAGTCGCGAAGTATAGCTGCAGCTCTCGCACAACTGTGACATGCGACTCTCTCTCGCGCGAGAACTACCTATCTCTTTCTGCGGAGTACTGTGAGAGAGTGACGGGCGATCCTATGAGGCGCGACAAAAAGTCGTGAAACCTAGTTGTGCTAGACGTATTGAATTGAAGCCGTATTCGAACCTAAATGTTTCCTTTGAGAATGCCGCAATGGTTGTAAAAATTGCTCGCCAACGTCGTTCGCTCGCTCGTCTGCTCTGATCAAAAGATAAAACATGTTTTTAGGGTTCCGTAGTCAACTAGGATCCCTTATAGTTTCGCCATGTCCGTCTGTCCGTCTGTCCGTCTGTCCGTCTGTCCGTCTGTCCGTCTGGCCGTCTGTCCGTCTGTCCATCCGTCCGCGGCTTAGCTCCGTGCTCATTGGTACTAGAAAGCTGAAATTTGGTATGAGTGTATGTATCACGCCGACAAAACGGTAAAATAAAAACCAAAGAAAAATGTTTTTTTTTTTTTTCGGGTACCTCTCGAACACCTAAAGTAGGGGTGAATTTCTTTTCGTTTCAAAACTAGTGTGTGGTCGTTGAATAGGTCTTTTAAAAATAATAGGGGTCTTCAAACATAAATTTTTGATAAAGTCAGCAGTTTTGTAAATATTCGCTCAGAAAATAAAAAAAATAGCGTCCCCCCCCTCTAACTTTTCAACCACGGATCAAAAAATTATAGAAAAATTCATGGAAATGAGGCCTTATAAGTACTTTCACTAAAAACTATATTGAACAAAATCGGTCGAGCCGTTTTTGAGTTATCGCAAAATTTCATAATTTTCTTCAAAAGGACGTAAGTTGACTTCCAGAAGGTAATAAGTAATTACATTTACTTTGGCGTTTACGACCTTTTTATAGAGCTTGAAATCTTTGTGAAGGATGAGCAACTATACGGAACCCTACACTGAGCGTGGCCCAACATGCTTTCAGCCGGGTTTTGTTTATTGTTCTAGGTACCTATACAATATTATCTATTTTGTGAAAGTAGCCTGTTTTTACGGCTACCCTAAACTGGCACGGCAGTCGTAGGGGAGACCGGGTATGGAAGTCACATTTTATTTCTTTTGCATTTTTAGTACTATTGTTTTTAGTTGGGGATGATAAAAGATAATTTAATGGATAGTGTATTTATTTGAGTTTAAAAATATATCAATACTTTTTCACTAACATTATGTACGGAGGAAATATTTTTATTTTTATGAAAAAAGAGAAATGTGACTTTTAACCCCGTGTCAGAGATGGTTGTCACAGGTGCTGGGGTACGTAATCACATAGTAAAATAAGAGGGATATACAATAATACACACATTTATATCAAACGAACTTTTTTCTTGTTGAAGATAAAAATGTTTTATGTAAGTTACTGTAACGGAAAATAACGAAATATTCGTAATTAATAAAAAAAACTCAAAATATTTTTTTTTTCAGCTAGTAACTTATATAAACTTAAATGATGTATGTAAGTCACTGTGACCAGGAAAGTAACGAAATACGTATTCATAATTAATAAAAACACCCAAAAACTAAAATCGCTTTCAGCTAATAAGGTAGTCACACGTGACTACCAGCCCCCGTCGACCTGAGACAACCTGCGCCAAAACACGTTTTAGAAAATAATCTTACAATATAAATTCAAATGAATGTTTCCACTAAAAACCTTATAACAATATGATTATACACAAGTTCAACTTGAACAATACACGAAGAAGCATATTAATATGCAAAATAAAAGTGTACCTACGAGATTTAACACAGATGCACAAAAAAATACTTTTACTGGCGGAAAAAAGTAAACGAATGTGGCTCCGTCACAACATACCGGAGCCGACTGAGGTAAAGTACGGAGGGGGGTTTAGCTCTCGCGATCCTTGGACACCGGTCGGTAAACTGATTTGTGCCTTTAGTTGTCAGTTATGGCCGCTGTGACAACCAACCCGTGTGACTTCCATACCCGGTCTCCCCTACCTTGTTTGCATTAATTTGTGATTGGAAAAGTAACCCTCGCTTGATGTCGCTTCAATCGATGTTTAAACAAAATCAATAGTAGTAGATGCATGTATATGTCGGGGACAGGTCGGATGGCCGGTGCCGTGTGTGGCACATTAGATGAGCTATTCGACATAGTTGTGGACGAGGAGGTAGTTGTGAGCAAGATGAAACAATACGGATGCAATTAACTTGATTTATTCCTTATACAATGAAGCACAAAATAACAGTTCCTGGCACAGAGGTCTGTAAGCTAGGTTATCAAAGTCTCACAATAGTCTTTATTAAATTAACACAGTATTGTTGAGTTATAACGTTTCACTGATTCTAACTTGGTATAGCACAACGAAACGGGACAGTTCTAAGGCAGTAGTGCACTCGACGGTGGCCCAGAGTGAAGTGTCGGTGGGCGTTCGCTGAGTGAACCGCCAAGACTCTGTCTAGCGCGCCAAAACAGGTTCAAGGGGGCGCTACTGTCGCCTTCCAATGGCGCGCTTTTTCGTTGAGCTCCCATACTAATGACCGTTTCCGACACGGCCATCCTGCGATGACACACGTCCTCGTGTGTTGCTCTGAAACAATCAACAACCAAAACAGTATCCACTCGGTCACTCCTGACAAACACGTCAAAATGGTAAGACAAAACAAAAACTTCATCTTTCTTTTCGCATCAAATAGTTACTGACACTAAAACTAAAAATATCACAAAAATCATTTTGACAACTAAGTGAAAGTTTTTGTTTTATAACCGCAATATTTCAAAAGATTCAAATGGAATTATGGTATCCTATCCTACAACCAATTACCAATTATAACATTACTTATTCTTTCAATAGTGCAATACGTTTTAAATGAGATTGTACTACAATGTTACTTGTTGTGAAACAAACTGGCTATTTACCACTTCTACCTTAGAAAACACATTAGGAACTATGTACCACCATATCATTCCCTTTTGGTTCGCCTTATTGACAATATCAAAACATTTAAATCAACAAAAATCCGTTTAACAAAACAGGTATCTCATTCGTGGCCTAGGGCTAACTTAGCCACCCACTACGCGCATCCCCACGGGATCGCCGAGTCAACCCTATGACTCTACGGTCTCTGCGAGAGTGACCCGACCTCCGCCAGCACCTACCGCGCACCGCGTATCCTCGGACTGCTTAGAGCAGATGCCGACTTCTACCGGACTACGGCTACGATGAAGTGACTGGTATGGTCGACCAGCCGAACTGAGAACCTCCCTACCAGTCTCACAATATTTTTTTTTCGTCTACTTCAAATGGTACGTAGCTCCCGGGCATTTCCCTCAACCTATTGTGCAAGTATGCGCATGTTTGGAAGTCAAGTTTATGGCCAATGGTCTTGCAATTTACAATACTACATGTCAACATTTCTAATAGGCTCGCCTCAGTAACTTTATTTATTGCACAGTACTAACAATTTTCTGATACAAGTCATACATAGTCACTGAATTATACAAGCAATTGCCATGGAACTTATTGGAAATTAACTCTTCCATAAGCGATCACTCGGCAACCAAATCACAATAAAATGAGAACTCCTCACCAGATTGCCTCATATGGTGTGGTGTGGTGACGTCACACGTCAACCCTCTTCCCCGTGGTTGAAGGCGCCCTGTCGCTCGCCTTCGCGCAGTTCTTCACGCGATGTCTTGTACCGCGGCAGCTGAAGCAGACGACTCATGGCTTCGCTGTTAGCTGCTGAGGTCGCGTATCTTTTCCTGAAACAAAAACTTCAAGCACAGTATCACAAAGCTCGGTCATACTAGCCTTAAATCCAACAAACTCAACTTCAATTCAACAACAACTGAAATTGGATTTGTAATTACTTATAGTCAAATGAATTGTTTCTTTTGTTATCTGAAATAAAATGCCATACGAATAATAATAATCCAACAAAAAAAAGGAAACTCAAATCAATCTAACAAAGTTAGGTAGGTACACTGAAATTATGATTCGTTAATGTGAACAAATAATCTACGACGTAGATGCAAGAAAAGATTTAAATCAAATCATTATTTGCATTTTAAATACAAACTTTACTTTGAATGATAACCTTTGGATTACCAAGGCTTTACCGATTATGAAACATTAAACCTCAATTTCAAATTCTTGTTCTAATATTTTCCTAATCCTATTAGTGTCTCCAGTTTAAATATTTTAGGCTATAGCGATCACCACAGTTAAAAAGTAAACATTAGGATCGTTTAAACAAATCTCAAGCTCACCAGTTCTACGAAAGTTATAGACGCTAAACTATTTACACCAGCTAATGTACACCGAGTAAGAAACTATTCAAGATGTCAACAAATTAAATTCTACAGAACGATTGGAAAATCATGAACAGAGGGTAGATTATTAAAGCAGCCGCTCCTACTACTAAGTACTGTGTATGCTTAGAATAATAATTCTAAGTGTGTATGATTGATGCACCCTCACAGCGCAATTTTAAAATGATAAGCTTTAATAAGGGTAGGTAAACTGCGTAGTGGTCATATTAATCGACACTAAATCTCTGTAGAAACATTTCGCGTTTAGTCATATTATATCGCTACGAAAACAATCTTTACAAAACGTGCAATAAACTTTGTTTCAAATGATTATTAATCTCTATCACGCAAAATTCAACTTTTACTTGGAGTGTTGCTTTTACCAGTACCCATTAGTACTTTTTTTTGACAAATACCCACTAAACTGAATAAGTGCGACTTAAGTCTACCCCAGAATCTAGCTACACTTTTATTTGTGAACAAAATATCGGAATCTTAGTGAAAAGTTAACGACTGACCTGATGTGTTTTTCAAAATGTGTCGGTGAAGCCATAGTGCCTACGTTCACGCGTCGCTTGTAAGTTGTAGTTGACTGTCGCTTCTGGGTCACTTCTACTGGTGCAACAACTGACGATGTGTCCCGCTGTTCTTGAAGTAAACAATGAACTTCGATGTATGTAGTTTGTATTGTAACTGCTGGCTTTTGTCGCTGAGGTGGTAAGTTGTAGTTTTCTTTTATACGAAGTAAGCAATCGAATTTTTCTTGTCCGTTTCTCTCGCAATGAAAACAATTTAAACAGTGCAATCTTCATTTGTTTTCATACGGTTTTGTAGGTCTCCGTGACGGTGTTAGCTTGAGTTTCAATAACGGAAACGCTTGTAGCTCCTGTTCCTTGATTTTGTGATGTCAGGTTCGTTGTATTTCAAAGAGTAACCGCAAACTTTTTTTCTTCCGTTTTATTCGCTTCGTGTTCCATCATTCTTCGTGTTCGCTCATGGGCCGTAGATACCATCCCAACTTCTGATGTCGGGGACAGGTCGGATGGCCGGTGCCGTGTGTGGCACATTAGATGAGCTATTCGACATAGTTGTGGACGAGGAGGTAGTTGTGAGCAAGATGAAACAATACGGATGCAATTAACTTGATTTATTCCTTATACAATGAAGCACAAAATAACAGTTCCTGGCACAGAGGTCTGTAAGCTAGGTTATCAAAGTCTCACAATAGTCTTTATTAAATTAACACAGTATTGTTGAGTTATAACGTTTCACTGATTCTAACTTGGTATAGCACAACGAAACGGGACAGTTCTAAGGCAGTAGTGCACTCGACGGTGGCCCAGAGTGAAGTGTCGGTGGGCGTTCGCTGAGTGAACCGCCAAGACTCTGTCTAGCGCGCCAAAACAGGTTCAAGGGGGCGCTACTGTCGCCTTCCAATGGCGCGCTTTTTCGTTGAGCTCCCATACTAATGACCGTTTCCGACATATATATTGCTTGCATGCACGTTAATATTTCAATTTAAATATTCATGTTACCTTTAGCGGAAATGCAATTTTGTGGCTCATTTCATTTAAGCCTTCAGTACACAGAGGGGGCTTGTGGCGCGGCGCATTTTCTAAGTAAGAAGGCTCACTTGATTTTATATAACGAGAATCATTGTTGGGGGATGAAGGTCTGTCAATTTGAGACACGGTTATGATGAATAAAACAACGTCTGCATCTCATCAACTTAGTAGAACATCGTAAGGGATCATCCAAATGTTTCTCAGACACAAATATTTATGGTCGCGATATAGCCGATATATGTCTATAGATTTTGTTCAAGAAATAGGTTATTTTAGCTTCGCGAAGTGGGTATAAAGTGATAGTTTTAGCCCCTAGGGCTCTAATGGAAATAATTATAGGTATAATAATTAGTATGAAAAGTAAAAATTAATCTTGTTAGCGGCCGGCTGCGTACAGTCCGACCAAAAAGAGTAGAAATTAAAAAGTGGCAATACTGTAGTGTCCTCCCTTTCTAATCAATATAATAAAACGGGGCCGACACTACAGTATTACCACGTTTTAATTTCTACTCTTTTTGGTCGGACGTGGTGTAGTACGTGGATACGGATAGTCAAATACAAATTCCTAGGCATTTTCTGGTCTTTCAGTTGTGTATGCCCGCTATGTAATAGTTTTTTTTAGTCAGAGAGCACATTTCCGCATTTGACAAAACAATTAAGTTTTTGTTCGCATATAATAAAAAAAACTTGGTCTAATTGGCTCATTTTAGCACCTTGTAAAATAGTCTACTATTGTGTCAGTGACATAATGACATTGACAAGTTTTCATTCAAAGGTAAGTAAGGTTAGGTTACGTAATTAGACATATAAATTGTACGAAGTGGAAAGATTCCATTAGACACGTTGAATTAATCTCTATTTACAAAGGATTTTATAAGCTCAATTTAATTTCACAGGCCGTTTAATGTGAAGCCGACATGAGAAGGAAATAATTAATTTTATACAAACTTAATTTCCGCACACGTCTTGTAACCCAGGTGAATGAAACCTGTAACGTTTTGGAATTAAACGAAATCACATTATTATACCTTATAGCCTTTTATGGATCAACAAACTTATTAATATGAGGTCATTTCTATAACTAATGACTTTATTACAATTTAAACTTGAAGATGCGAAGCTCGATGTCCCTCACGGTCATCTCGCGTCATAGGCAGCAATGTTGCGTCGATCTTCAACATCCTCCCCCCACTGTTGCGTCGGCGACAGCAGGCTGTATTGGCAAGATCGCCAACTTGCTGACGCATCATGCCGCCCTTGGAGCGGACATCGGCGCTTCGGATGCCGCCGCCGTCGGGTCCCGGGAAGACACGTGCGACGATTCCCCGTGGCCACGTGTTGCGTGGCGCGGTGGGGTCGACAGTCATATATAAACCTTATAGCTATGAGTTTGTGTTGCTCGAATTAAAGATTTTTTCTTTTTTTTTATAGTCATAATTACGTAAGAAGTAAAAGTTGTTATACTTACTATACTTAGGTGTGCTGCTTTTTAGAATTCCATACCCAAAGGGTGTTAAAGGGTATTAAAACGGGACCCTATTACTAAACCTCTGCTGTCTGTCTGTCCGTTGAGTTACTTTACAAGGCTGTATCTTTCCAACATAATAGGAAGAAAATTGAAAAAGTAAAATATAATATAGAAATTACAAAATATAAACATATTATAAAAAAACCTAACCTTAGGGTGCCGCCGGCAGCCGGGCAGGGCCCAAGCTACCGGTGGTTAGGGCTGCAGAGAGAGGAACCTCCTGACGATGCGCGCCGTGTCCAGGAGTACCGCCTTCTGTATCTGACCCTTGATCCAGCCATCTAGCGAGAGTCTCTTAAGGTGTTTGTCGAGACTCTTCGCTATAAGACCGTTCGTCGAAACGACTATCGGGACAATAAATATTATTATCTATGGCCCCAATAACAAATATAGCAACAAATCAAGGGAGTAAATTTGTATTTTGCTTCGGGTAAATAATGATTTAGTCAAAACCGTTTTTACTTAATGACTTTCCAAACACAAAAATTGTACACACGAGCGTTACAAGATTCTCAATCCAAGTTTCCAATAATGGCCTCTACGTCAAAGGAATCATTGCTGAAGTAATCAAAATGTCCCATAGCCTCAGCTTTCTATACCTTTACAAGTTATATAAAAGGAATTTCTCGAAATGGAGGCCTAACAGAAAGACATGCTCGAAATTCTGAAGAAATAGCGAAGATTTACTTTCCCAATGTTACTAATTAAGCCAAACTAATCTGTCTGGAGAATATGCTAAAATTAACAGATTAAATGCTGCTTGAAATGTTTTTTATTTATGTAGGTATATGTATGCCTAATGCCATTTATCTAAAAATAATAAGATAAACATTAAGTTGCAGAAATTGAGTTTTGATTATTATTTTAATGATTATGCTATACTCAGCTGTCTTGTTCGCACGGTATCGAAAGGAAAGTGACAGCTAGTATTTGTCGCGTGACATAGAGTCGCGTGTCACAGTTATCAAGCAGAATTCTATCAAACCGACGGTCGCTGGGGCCTACGCCCGCGAATCGGAAGACGCTGCGTGGGTAGGGTAAGCTCACAACGTCTAATTTTTAGTTCCAGTCATCTAAAATGAGCTTTTAATTTGTAAATAAAAAGGAAAATGTGTAGAAATGTGTAGGTATTTGAGTTGTAGAGGGGCCATTTTATTTTTTGTTGTACAGTTACACTCTACTTTTTAGAACTTGTATATTTTAGGTATATGTTCTACCTACTCAGAATCGCGAGCTCTTTCGATCTAATTAGGAGACCATTTCGTCAGCTTTTCCATATAACCTACTGTACCGGTAAGGGAATGGAGAAACGAAAAGTGTATGAACATTTTGGGACACTTTTTTTCTCCTAATTAAATAGCTAGCTCATGTTTTAGAGTATAAGATACCTAATGTATCCGAAATCTAAAAAGTGGAATGTACAACAAACATAACGCTTGAAATAAGATAAGTTGAAGTAACGTCGTAATTTTTATATAGTAGAAAGTTTTCTTCTTGTTTGTAGAGGAAACTAATGAAGTTACTAAGTCAATTTCGCTACTGCATCGATCTTTCACAATTATTTAGCACGAAAGCTGAAAACTTAGCATCGAAACCAAATGTTATGTTACATCGGGGTAACATGAAAATCTAGAATCTAGTCTTACGACATTACAATTTACTGCATGAGCATATGACGTAGAATGATACGTTAATGTGACGTGGAAACAATCAATATAAAACCAAATTCTCCTCTGTAGAGCACCATTAAAAACCGACAAAGTGTGAGTCGGACGCGCGCACGATGTGTTCCATACCATAAAAAGAAATATATTTGTTTTATTTTAAACGTCCCGTTATGTCCTATGCACAGAACAGAAAAAACAGTAGAAGTGTTATGGGGGCGTGGCGCGTGTGCCAACGTTAAGAGCCGTTGCTCACAACCTGGTTCAGTTAAGCGCAGTGACTTTAGAGAAGCGGTTGTGCCGATCACATCGAAAAAAATATGTAAACAATTGTAAACATGCCGTATTGGTCCATTTTGGAATACAAAAACCAGAGCCGTACCAAAAATATCACCCTTGGTGGCATTTCGTATCATCGGCAAGTTGTATTTAATTAGATTTTAATATATTTCTTGTTATTTTAAAAACGTGAAATAATTTTATACAAAAATGAACTTAATAGGAATGCAATAAGGTCGTTTTCATCCAATGTCACTAAATCGTACCCTTCCAGAACGTTCGCTACTCGTTCGTCCATTGACCCCGCAAGAATAGTGAGAGATGTTATCGATAAAATTATCGATATTTTTTTCCTGTATTATTAGAGTTTATTTTTTGTTTCGTAAACATCGACTTTAAAAATCATAACGAAGCTTTTAAGTTTAGTATTCATAACAAGGCTGTATTTAATTTAAATTACGATATTAGTATTTATGTATGTTCGTCAAATCTTGCAAACGATTTTTAAACCATGTACCGTGGCTGGGGTATATTGGTCAATTTCAAAATTAAAACGTCTGTATCTTCTTGAACTATCGACTATATCCACCTACCAACTAAATTGACATTCATTAGTAAAGGAGTAAAATCTTATAAATATTATCATATGATAAGCTGGGAAATAAGTCAATCCCACCAAAACATTTCATGTAAAATTGGCGGCCAAGACTCACATGCTCATAACGCTTTCACTGTAAAAAGTTATCAGATCCCAGGAAAAGCCAAGCCCCTAAGCCCTGACTTTACTAACCCTACACCTTGGTTTCAAAAGTATGGCTTGGCTGTTATAATTATTTTCAATCTCATTTTAGTATAATAAATTATGAAATATTAAAACATAATATTATTTATAACGTTGACAGTGTAAGTTTTATCGATATTCTAAGCTACGCAATACGCACATCACTTGTTAGTGTAGAGAAAAGTGCTGCCACCTAGAGTCAAGTAGCCAAATTATTATCGTTTGTTGATGCTTCATGGGTCGACTACTCGCCGCTAGGTGGCAGAACTACCTTTGTAACTTTTGGATTTGTATCTTTACGTCGTAAGTAACAAACATACGCCATGTAGTACTATTTGTTATGAAAAAAAGCTGCACTTTGTGATGGAAGCAAGCCGTTTTGCACAGTGATAATATAGACCAAAATAAACGATTTCACTCGAGGCGAAATTAGTTTCACCCCTTAGGAACAGAGATGGCGCCACTTATTAAAAAAAAGTTTAAAAAATTCTAAATCCTGAACGGATACTCCGATTTTGACGAAGGAGGTGCCAATCGGCAGATAATTACCCAATTTAACATGAAAAAAATTTAAAACAGGTAGAATATAATTTTGAATACCTAAAAATAATATTTTCTGAAAAAAGTATTTGAAATTTGTGGTTTTTTGTAATTTTACTCGTAAAAATGTATATACATGGTACTTTTTTTAGTTATTTATATTAATACACAACTAATTTAACATTTACGAAAAAAAACCGCATATCATTAGCTTGTATAGTTCCAAAGTTATTGAAGAGTACAGACATGGCGCCGCTGGGTCAAAAAATCTTACAAAAAATCTAAAACGTCAACGGATATTCCGATTTTGATAATTAAGGTGCTATTCGACAGATAATTACTTAAATTAGTTTATAAAAATAAAATAAAAATTCAAATAGGCAAAAAGTAATAATAAATACAAAAAAAAACATACATTTTGAAAAAAAAAACATTTTTTTCAGGCTTTCATGTAATTTCATGTAAAAAAAATATTAATATGGCTTTATTTTACTTATGTATATTATAACACTATTAATTGATCGTTTGATAAAAAACCGCACATCAAGAACTTGTACAGTTCCAAAGTTATTGAAGATTTTACTATAAGGTGCCGGTGCGATATTGCCGCCGCACGTGCAAATTATGTACAATTGTACATGTATTTAGAAAAGTATTCTCCCGTTTCGAAGGTACTGATTTACCCTGAAAATATAACCACAATTGAAAGTACAAATAATAATCATCCCAAGTAGCACACAACACACTTATATCCCTTATACAGCTTTAATTAGAGTTTTAACGGGTGAAAAGGCTCTTATACAACCAGTTTGCTAATATCACAAGTATATTAGATGCTAAATAGCATCTCTCAATCAATATTTTACTTACTTTACGTTTTATTTTCACTTTGGTCTTTGCAGGCTTTGCATTGTAACGAGCAAGTTAGGCCGTCGCATCAGCAACAACA
Source organism: Apotomis turbidana (assembly GCA_905147355.2). Lineage (NCBI taxonomy): Eukaryota > Metazoa > Arthropoda > Insecta > Lepidoptera > Tortricidae > Apotomis > Apotomis turbidana. The sequence continues at coordinate 19,306,320 of LR990288.1, read as the reverse complement.
ACGCATTGTGCCACAGCCCAATTTGTATCCATAATGTTCAAGGAGTTTTCAAATTGAACTAGCCTACCTACCTACCTACCTTTGATGCCGTTTCATTCCCAAAAAGAAGGACTTGGGACTCGATATTTCCAAATTAAAACGTGAACCCACACTTGGTTTGCATGAAACGGTATTCAATGGCAGCTGAAATAGATTGACTCTCAAGCTTGTTTAGTTTAGTGTTTTTTAGTTTAAACAGATCTTTTCGAATCGCATTAACAGTAATAATATATGCTCTGTTGGAGCATCGTATAGCCTGCATGTGGATCTGGGACCAACAACTTTACGATTAATTGAGAACCAATGAATTACATTAATATAGTGATTGAATCTTACACGATTTTCAGACATTATAATTATTAAAATAATAAAATGGGACTTAATTGCGGTAAATAATCATTTTTGAACTCGGTTAAATCCCGTTTTGTTTTAATAATGAATGACATTAATTATGTAAACACACCCTAAAAAAGAAAAAAAAATGGCCCTAAGTAACCGTTACACATGAGCAATTACGTATCCAGAGAGAACTTCTATAGATAGCGATGTACTTGCAAAAGCAGTAGTTATTTCAGGGTATAACAGGCATGTTTTAAAACAGGTCTCTTTTCTTATTGTATTAAAATTAGACGTCTTGTCATACTCTGTGAAAGCCTTGAAGTGCAGTCATCATTTCATTACTTAAAGTAATAACTGTTTTGCAAACTGCTACTAGTACGACCGTCGCACCCTGACGACTGCAATTTGAATGCTTCGATGCTTTCACAGAGCTGGCGACAAGCCTTTTGCCGACTACTTCAGCTGCCATTGAACAACATGTTCTGGGTGTAGCGTTTCAAGCCAGCCAAATGTGAAACAAATATCCTGTCCTAAGTCCTTTCTTTTTGGGAGTGGAATGGCGTTGGAAGCAGGTTGCAGGTGCGATCCACAATAGAACAGTCATTATGGATGCAAATCGGGCTGTGGCAAAATGCGTTGTTGCAGCCGATGCAACGGCCTAACTTGCACGTCACAATGCAAAGTTTAGTGAAAATAAAACGTAAAGTAAGTAAAATATACTTGTGATATTAGCATTAGCAAACAGGTTGTTTAAGAGCCTATTCACCCGTTAAAACTCTAATTTGAGCTGTATAAGGGATATAAGTGTGTTGTGTGCTACTTGTGATGATTATTATTTGTACTTTCAATTGTGGTTATATTTTCAGGGTAAATCAGTACCTTCGAAACGGGAGAATACTTTTCTAAATACATGTACATAAGTTGCACGTGCGGCGGCAACATCACACCGGCACCCTATAGTAAAATCTTCAATAACATTGGAACTGTACAAGTTCTTGATATGCGGTTTTTTTAAACGATCAATTAATAGTGTTATAATATACATAAGTAAAATAAAGCCATATTCATAATTTTTTTTAATGAAATTACATAAAAGCCCCAAAAAAATGATTTTTTTTCCAAAATGTATGTTTTTTTTTATTTATTATTACTTTTTGCCTATTTGAATTTTTATTTTATTTTTTTAAACTAATTTAAGTAATTATCTGTCGAATAGCACCTTAATTATCAAAATCGGAATATCCGTTGACGTTTTAGATTTTTTGTAAGATTTTTTGACCCAGCGGCGCCATGTCTGTACTCTTCAATAACTTTGGAACTATACAAGCTAATGATATGCGGTTTTTTTTCGTAAATGTTAAATTAGTTGTGTATTAATATAAATAAATAAAAAAAGTACCATGTATATACATTTTTACGAGTAAAATTACAAAAAATCACAAATTTCAATTACTTTTTTTAGAAAATATTATTTTTAGGCATCCAAAATTATATTCTACCTGTTTTAAATTTTTTTCATGTTAAATTGGGTAATTATCTGCCGATTGGCATCTCCTTCGTCAAAATCGGAGTATCCGTTCAGGATTTAGAATTTTTTAAACTTTTTTTTAATAAGTGGCGCCATCTCTGTTCCTAAGGGGTGAAACTAATTTCGCCTCGAGTGAAATCGTTTATTTTGGTCTATATTATCACTGTGCAAAACGGCTTGCTTCCATCACAAAGTGCAGCTTCCGGGCCAAAACCGTCCATAACAAGTAAGACTAATGTAATTTATACAGTATTACTAAGACATGAGGTTCAAAATACATTTCCTGACAGTGGTTTATAATCTCATTCGTAATGGAATGCTATAGCGAATCACGTTCAAGGTTTCTTTGTATTTAACTATTTCAATGTCTGTTTTTTGGCTACAACCGATCACTTAGAGACCGAGGCGTATGCCACTTCCACTGTTTTTTCTATTCCGTGGTCCTATGGGTACGGATTTACGGAACCCTATTAAAAAAAAATAATGATTTTAATTACACGTACAATTTCACGACGACGTTGCTAGAATTGTCTTTTGGCGTTTACTCGGTAAACGTCAACAGTAGAACAGATTCATCAATCATTTATTAGAACCGGTTATAGATATACGTCACATTCCTCATACTAGTGATTTTAAAATCCCGTGTGACCTAAAATTGAATCGCGGAGAAGAAAATTAAAGTTACCCACAACACGGCATTAAATCGAGTTTCTTTATTTGATACGATTTATTTACTTTTTAAGGCAGGTTTATATTACAATCACTTAGCGTTGATTGAAAAGGTTTCCTAGTACGCGGTACGGTCCCGAGCGATCCAATTTATTCGCAAGTGCCACTACAATGTGCCTACCTTAACGACAGTTTAAAATTCGGTCTACCTACAGCGGGTTACCTACTTAGGAAGCCGAATAGATAAGATTCACATAATAAAAAACCGACCAAGTCCGAGTCCGTACAAATACTTTCCCATCTTAAGTAACTGGCCGGGTTAAGTTGAGTTTGCACATGTATGGCGCCGGATACAAATGAGGTGCAAAGTTAATGCAACCGATCACGTTTGTTGTATAGGAAGCCCCTTAAATATTTATTTATTCTGTTTTTTTAGTATTTTTTGTTATAGCGGCAACAGAAATACATCATCTGTGAAAATTTTAACGGTCGAACTATCACGGTTCATGAGATACAGCCTAGTGGCAGACGGACAGATAGACAGAAAGACAGACGGGCGGACGGTGGAGTCTTAGTAATGGGGCCCCTTTGTTACCCTTTGGGTATGGAACTATGGAATCCTAAAAACAGCAAAAAGTTCTCCCTTTAATTTTTTGCAAAAACCTTCAGTGAATTTTTATTGGTTTTATGAGGCGGCTGGGATTGAGGTATTCTTAGTGTGGTGACCTCTCGTTAGTTGATTAGGAAAAAATCGCATCAATCCGTGTGTAGTTATTCTCACTCTACATTTCGTAATCATTCTTATTCTCATTTACAAATTTAAAGCTCATTTTAGATCACTTGAACTAAATTACACGTAGTCGCTACTTTATTACAGTTTTCGTCTCCGAATACCAACCCTACCAAAAGGAGTTTAGGTAATGTTTTCAATCAAATAATAAAATAAAATAGCAGGCGATAATATCTGAATGTCTTGTTTTATTACCGGACCTGACCTGAGTAGGTCTGTACAATAAAAATAATACAGTCAGTACCTTCACTTCATAAAAACATTGAAATCTCTAGGTTTATTTTTCAGTTGCATTGTACGCATAGTGAAAGTTTATTGTTTAGAAGGTGCCAATGCGTCCTCATATTTTTTTCCTTATCATGTCCGGGTAAAAAATATCCTATAACCACCATTGGATGTCCAGCTAGCCCTGTATAAGAATTGGTTAAAATCCGCCAAAGAAAATTCTACCAACAAATAGCGCTGCACGACTGCCGGAATCTTTGATCTCTAAGATTTTTTCCTGAAATAGTGACCTCTCTCAATAGAAAACTGACTTTCAATACAATTTCAGAGTTTTATAATAGTATGGATATTTGTTACATCTCTGAAACACCAATTTATTCAATCTGAGGAAAAATAATCGTAGTACTTATATGCCAGTAATAAGACGATTAAACAAAATGTTTCAATAACAAAAAACCGACTTCAAAATAAACTGAAAAACAAAAATAACCCGTTCATGTACAGATTACATTTGAATCGCCTTTTGAAGTCGGTGCCATTGCCATAGCGAATAGCGATGATTGTTACATATCTGAAACCCCTATTATTGACTTTATACATTAGGGCACTTTTTCCATAGAAGAGACGGTTCAAAATGAGTGAGCATCTCATCTGAACGAGCATGCTTCGCCCGCGCGTGCTATGGGTGTTTCGAGCGCAAGTAGGGCGCTCGGTCTATTTTCAACTCTCGTGCGGTAATGTAGCGTAAAACGAAGCTACTTTATAAAACAAAGTCTAGGAAAATTGTATTTGTTTTAGCAGTTTTCATAGGGGAGAGGTTGAAGACCATCCGTGCGTACATCGTCGATTATTTTTATAATGTAGGTAACTATATTAAATCTTTTATTATTTTCTTTGTCAGAATTACTCTGAAACTCGAATAAATCATATAGTGCTAGGTATATAAGTAAAAACAGTTTTATTAAGCGTGTATTCTTCTGTGAAATATGTATCAAATCACAGTTACAAAAAGCAATACTATATAGCACTGTTTTTCAAACTGTGGGTCGCGACCCCCAGGGGGATCGCGGCATATATCCAGGGGGGTCGCGAGGATCAGCATCGAAAAAGTCTCGTGACTACAAGGAATGCAGATTTTTTCAAGCATGTACATTTGCAATTTTAATCGTACAAACTAGGTTTTAGGGGGTCGCGAAAGAATTTTATTGATCATTTTGGGCCGTAACACCAAAAGGTTTGAAAAACACTGCTATATATAGGTATACTACATGTCACTAATAAATATAAAAAAACCAACGGTATAGAAAAAAAACCCTGCCTCTAAGAAGGGCAGTGCAAAAAACTCAACAAGGTGTTTTTTCTTTGAAAACAGTGTGCATAATAAACACAAATATCCCGTTATTATTAGTACATTAGGCAATTCAAGGTTCCAGAAACTAGATTCATTGTACTGGCAATACACGTGTATTGCGACAAGGGGCTTAACTTGTCTTGTTCCACCCAGTGGAACAATAAACAATATTGATTTATACGCTTTGTAGAGTTTACAAGATGTTATCTAAGCCTTTGTTAATTGCTGTCGGTTGTAGTGCTTACTGCTTTAATTTAGGGAATTAAAGCGAGAGGGCAGTTGTTTAATAATGTCTGACAAGATTTTACCTCCGTAAATGACAAAAGGGTTGATTTTATACTTGTCATTATGTACTTACTCTTCTTCAACTGTTACTTTGTATTTGTACTTTGTACTAAAATGTAGGAGTACTTTAATGTAATTTCGATGAAATAAAATTCTCATTTTCAAATAAAAGTGTACAAAAAACCGGTCGGAAATTCCTATTAATAGGAAGTGCTGCGATGGTTAAGGAAAGTTCATAATTCCGAGTATGGCGGGAATAAGTTGATAACTCGAGATAAAACTTCAAAACTATTTGAACTAAAAAACCGACTTACTGTGATCTGAATTATAATTTCTGTTTTTTTTTAATAGCTTGAAAATTACTTCATAGAGGATGAAGAGCGACAAATGGTTGACGAAAAGGAGGCATAACAGCCCTGTTTTTATCAAGGGATATAAATAGATACTCCAATCAATCATACACATCGTTAATACGGTCGGAAAGGAGCAAAGGGGCACAAAGCGACTCTTCTCTCCCCAAATTGGATTAATTATGACGTGCAGAGCCCTCGGTTATTCTGCATAATTATAGTTTATGTATATAGAAACAACGGTAAATGTTGTCGCTGGAAACGACTGACTTGTCTCTTTCAATGGGGCAATACTTATTAACATTATGTATCTTTTCAGAAAAGTGTGTGATGAAACGAAACATCTCACTTCTTTAAAAAAATGAGACATTACATGTTTCATAAATTTATATCTCACTTCTTTGTTACCTATATTTTGTTCTTACCCCAATTCATACAAATTATATTTTAAGTTAGGTTAAATTAGATCGTAATTTAAGTTTGTTAAGGTTTAAGTAGTTATATATTTTTCATTTTGTGTTGTTTTTTCTCTAATAACTATTGTGAAACCAGTAATTCATTATCAATTATATAACATTTATTGATTCGTCATTCCAAGTCGTCCTTGTCATCGCCATTTCATGCGATCGAAACTTTATCATTAACGGAATATTGACACGCAAATTAATTAAGAATTGTAGAGTTGTGTAGTGTGTTTTAACAATAATAATGAAAACGGCATAATATATTGAGTTGGTTTTTGAATGTTTTAAGAACGGTATACGAGTGACTTATGTAGTTTACCACCGTCTGTATCACTGTATCAGTAGCACCAATCAGTAGGTCAACAGTAGGTTAAATATCTTAAACTTTATTTGACCAGTATCGATCCCCAGATAAACAACACCCTGTATTGTGTATATGCACCCGAAGTTATGCAGAGTGGCCAGAGGGCAGCTTATGCCCTGTAATTAATCCAATTTGGGCTGAAAGGGCGAGCGCTGTTGCTCGTTTCACGTCTAAAGACGACCAAATTCGTTTATAGATATTGACCTAATTGCGAAACATGATAATAATAAATATCAGACAACCTCACATAAATCGATCTAGTCCCAAATGAAGCTCAAGAAGGCTTATGATAGTACCCATACTCCTAGTTAGACGACGATATACATTATTATATACATAAATATATACTTAAATACATAGAACAACCATGACCCATTCACATATATTGGAGTTCATCACACAAATGACTTGTAGAGAATACCTCATAGAATTAAGTACGCCTTTGTACGATAAGTTTTCTTTTGTGCAATAAAGATTAAATAAATAAATATTTGTCTTGGCCGGGATTTTAACTCGGGACCGCCGGCTCAGTAGGCAGGTGCTTACAAACTGCGCCAACCGCGTCGTTAAATGATACTTGTATAGGTAATAGCTGTCTTAGTTTTGAATGTTTATTTATTTATTTAAACTTTATTGTATAATAAAATAAGTAAAGATGGCGTATTTAATGCCTTAAGGCATTCTCTACCAGTCCTACCACCTACAAGCACGTGTCTGCGGGTTTACCCATGCAGGTTAATTAGGTACTTGATATATATCTCAGTGCCAAGTTTTATATTAATCAGATGGTTTACGCGTTATTGAGTATTAAGTAACGGAAGTCTTCAGAAATTAAGTTTTTTTAATACTGGGAGCTCTATGCGAGTTATTCGAATAAGCTACATGCATGACATATTTTTTCGCATTTAAACTATAACAAAAAAAGTTACAGAATTGAGAATGCCAGCTGAGTGGTTTCAGAATTGTAGATCGAAAACAACGTAAGTACAATCCCACCTTTTTTAACCCAATAGCACATTCATTTGTTAAAAGTGCTTTTAAAGTTTTAACGTTAAATCGCTATGTGTAAATTGAAGCTCCAATCCATCGATGTAGAATACCCATTCATCGATGTAGGGTAGTACATCGATGCTCCATTCGGACATATCGAGTTTTGGCGGTGTGTGTCGATTGCATGATTTTGTTTTCTGTTTGCTCGGCCTCGGGAATGTTTTATGTTCAGTGTAACGTATTTGGACGGGAAAAAAATATTTGGTAAATTGAAGTATTTTTCAATGTATTTTATGCCAAATATTAAATTTCAATATCAATTTTGTGCTATCTGGTATTTTTGTTAATGATGTCTGCAACATTACTTTTGTAACACCTAATACGCTTCAAAGCTCGATGGAACACAAAAAAACCGTCCGTCCGTCCGTCTGTCACCAGGCTGTATCTCAAGAACGGTGATAGCTAGACAGTTGAAACTTTCACAGATGATGTATTTCTATTGCCGCTATAACAACAAATACTAAAAATAAAAGGAAATAAATATTTAAGGGGGGCTCCGATACAACAAACTTGTTTTATGGTACGGAACCCTTCATGCGCGAGTCGGACTCGCACTTGCCCATTTTTTTTATCGATAGCCTTGTCGGTTGAGATGTTTCTGAGCCGCGCTTGGTAGGATCGGGTTTTTTTAATTTTGAATTTGTGTTTAACCTTCTAAAAATGGAAAACGATCAGCAAGGGTGTAAAAATGTACTAGGATATAATAAATCTGCAGCGATATGTAAGCGCGTTACACACTGCCGTGCTCGTGTGGGTGGGCCCTTACGGCCCGCTGAGCACAGGTGCTATTTTAGGAGGGTAATCAAACGGTTTGTTTTGTTTTCATGTTTTATTGACGTGTTGAGTGCATATTGATTTGACCGGCAATGCGTAAATAATGAGAAAATACCACTATAGTGAAACTTTATTTTGTTTTTCTTTTGTAAAATGCGGATTACTTGATATTTTATCATATTTGACGGTTTTTATACATGGGTATGGGTCTAATTATATAATAAGTAATTTATAAAAAAATCTGGTGATAGAATTGCAATTTTACGGCTATCAGAATATAGCAAAAATAAGAATATCGCAAAAAAAATCATGACGAATATATCGGATAGAGCATAATCCCTTCAGTAGCCATTTACTCATTTAGTGACCAAACCTCGGACATATACATGTCATCATCATCATAATTTAAGTGTCAAATTCATGTCGGTGTATAGGACGAAGTATGTAGCTGTCTCATATAACCACTTCTTTTTTTGTTTTTTTTTTGCTATTTCTTTGTGATTTCTTATTTCTATTTTGTTTTGTTGCTATTTCTTTGTGATTTCTTATTTCAGTGATAGGATTAGGTAGTGCCATTTCGGGTGAATGACCTTAAACATTGTGCATAATATGGATAAGACCCGGGATTCCGGGACTCGTATTTTTTCATAGAAAATTTTCTTGATTGTCATTAAATAAAAATAAACGCAAAAAACGTTTCGAAGAACATAAGTAACTAATCTCAAAACATGTACCTAATGTGCTAGCTTAGAATTATTATCTTTCAACCAAAAAGAGATAGCATTAACAAAATAACCCTGCTTGTTTTGCACGCCACCCCAGCCTGGTCATAAACGTAAACAATAGAGAGTTATAATCAGGTAAAGATAATTTAAATATGTTCGATGAAAAATAACACAAGAGAGTATGAAGACACTAGATAAACCGTACCTACGTCTTATCTTTTGGTATTCCTACCAAATTCATATTCTCTTCTCGTGAATGCCATATTCTATGCTAGCAAAATAATTGTACGATAACACATTTATAACATTTCTGAACCAAACACAAACTTAAAAATTTTCATATGAAATCCCGGGATTAAGAGGTATGTCCATATTAAGCACCGAAGTCCCGCGAATTTGCACTACCTAATCCTATCACTTAATGTTATTTATAAAAGCATCATATCGTATAAGGTTGCCAAACATGTTCCCTCTCCTCTTCTCTATAAGTTTCAGCAGATTCCTTTTCTGCAATCCTTTAAAGGTCACACAATACTTTTTATATCACATCAGAAACGCCGAAGCAGTCAAACGCTCCTAACCGGCTTAATCATGTATTTGACGACCGGCCTTTTATCCGCTAAATGAACTTAAAGGCAAAGGCAAAGCTGAAACACATAGGCTTTTATCGATGCACGATGGATGCAACTAGGGCTTCCCCGTGCTATACGCCGACCCGTGCACCCAATTAACCCTGGCAGTGCTATTTAAGATCCGAATTACGTCAATTTAAAGTATGGAGTTCTGTATCATGTTCTGTTCTGTCAGCAACTCGTGCTTGATGTTGTAAATGTAAGGCTGCTGAAGCTTTCCCAACATGCAGGCCGTATGCTTGTTTGTCACTATCATGGTGTAAACAAATTACTGTAGCGTTAAAAATTGGCCCTAATCTCTCACTGTATGACTGTTATAGCTAACAGACGTATTTAAGTAAGGAAACGAAAAAAGCCTAGTTAATTTTTATTGCAGGAACGTCTGCTAGCGTAAACCAAATGTCGACCCACCGTTTTCAACGGCTTTTCGGGACAATACGGGGGTCTTACTATTAGACCACCTAAACGTGTATGGTGGAGTCAGAAGACTCTGATAGCTGGGCACCTTCCATAAGTTTTGTTACTTGTAGCTTTAGCACTTATTTGAATAAATTTGGTCAATTATTCAGTATTTAACCTACATCCAATCAACTACTCGTCTTATTTAGCTCAATCCTAACATGGCGATCCTGCCTACGTTATCCACGCATTATGCACGGAGGTCGCTTAATGGAGTCTGTCTTTGAACGGCAAGGTTTTATTTTAGGGATAACTCCATTAAGGTATGCTATTTTAACATCCACTGACATGAAAGCTTTTTGTAAGGCTTATTAAGTTATTAGTGAATAACGCGCTACGTGAAATAAAGGGTTAAACATAAAAATGTTTTTAAACTGCTCTTAGAGATAAAAGCAGTGTGTTATTTTTAATTTCGCGTCATAATAGACCAATATGATACAAAGGTCGTGACGCTGACATTTACTGTGCGTGTTTTTTGTGTTCAAGGTAGGTACATCTAGTAAATCGCAAAAAAAAATATCCATACTAATTAACGGGTTAGAGAGATTTCAACTACTTGTAATTAACGTCGTTTTTTTGAGGATCAAAACTTTTATTTCGTAGATCTTGAGCCACGGATCAACACGGAACAAGTAGAAACCGCAAAAGATCTGTATTTTCCTAAATACCTACTCAAAACTGAACCAGTTACGATGCCTGCGTCGCATCGCAAGTCCTCGAAATATCTTTCTCGAGAGGCAGGCAGGCCTTTCGGTAGCCTTCTAGTGCTATGTACTTACAAAAATATGCACGATCTTTATCCTTATTTTTTTGTTATAAAATCACAAGTAACAGGCTGTCTTCTACTATCTGAACGACAAAACTTTGTACATTTACGAAAAGTCAGAGGGATAAGTCGCCGCGGGATATCGGATTAATGGAACGCGGACGTGCATGTGACGTGTCTATTTACTGCCGTATTCCTACCGGAGTGATCGTTACTTGGATACCAATGCAAGAATATTGGGCCGCGTTTTATTTATTTGAATATCCCTAGGCTATTTCGTAAAATAGCGTGGGATTGTATTCAACCAGAGTATCACACAAGTGCGTTTGGAATTTTTCACCGGCCTGGCCGAGACATCACCAACTGCTGCCCGGCTGCCGTAGCATCGCCCGTCACTCTCTCACAGTAAGCAAAGAAAGAGATAGGTAATATCTCTGGTGCGAGAAAGAGTCGCGTGTCACAGTTGTGCTAGAGGCGCTGATGTGCCAACGGACAGGTTAAAAAAATGCGAAACTTTCTACAGAATGATTTCGTGGTTGTTCTCAAAATGCTTATAGGAAATTTCCAAATAGACATACTCTTTTACATTTTTAGAAAGTTTTTCAGAAAATCCGGATAATTTCTTAGCTACTTGGAAACTTTCCCCAACTTTCCCAACTGTAGGCCACATAGCAACGTAATAAGTATATGTGATTTGTAACTTATATCGTTCTCTAAATTAGTATTCCACACACTTTTTGTTCTCAAGATAGAAAACATGGAGGTGCACGAAGATGTAAAATGTGGTTAACAGCTGTATAGGTCTTTTTCTTTAACATTAACTCGTGACAACGGCACATCAGTGTATCGCTGAACAGACTTTGTGGAACACTGCTCCAGATAACTCTACCGCTAGTTATACGTTTAACAGAGGTTTGCGCGCCGTCCGACTATCTTACCAACAATAATAGAACAGAAAAGGTAAAGCCAAAAATAGATCCCAACCGTGTCTCCATAAAACATGTTTACATCGCATGGTTAGTTTTTGGCGAAGATCTGTATCCAGCAATGGACGTTAATGAGTTAAAGAGAACATGATTGACTAGAATTCACTAAAGTTTGCGTTAGAAATTGCTTTTCAAAATTTCGAGCGTCTGGTTCCATAGCTTTTAACCATATCACAACCATACACAATCTACAATTTTCCTTGAGAAGACAAGGAAGTTAGGAGGTGTACACAAGACACTACACTCAGTTTGCATATAAACTTGCTCAATGCTCAAGTTGCCCGTAGTAGATCTCCATTTCCCAGGATACCCCACTTTACAGTTGGCATATCCTTCGTGTGCAGAACGTCGTAAGCGACAATGCTTGTCTAGTGAGTTACGCTCTTTTATAAGTTATAAGCGGTCTACAAGATGTTGTTTGTTATTGACACGAGCGAGCGAGCGTTTGCGGCCGTTAACGTAAGCTAATTATTTAGGAAAACAGGAATATTTGACGTATCTAATAACTTTAAACTCACATCACTCGCTAAGTAGACAGGTACCTATATAATGTGTACTTTAGCGATGTGATCAAATGGTTATGAGTTCGTAATATGGCCAATACATCGCACAAAAGGATATCTTATGTCGTTAATTGAGTCAAGCCTCAGAATCCGAATTGACAAGCAATTAAATCGTGGCCATTTGCCTGCACCTTTAGCAAAACTATCATAGTACGCGACTATTTCTCGGGCAGTAATGTAAGAGGGTGATGGGTAGCTCTATGGCGCGCGACAAGAGTCGCGGTGCTAGACGCACTGGAAATTATAATTAAGGTCAGTTGGAACAAACAGCTACCCACGTGATCCTGGAATGCGTTGCCGTAGCTAAACAACGGGCTGGAATCCGCAAAGCACCGCGGTCACCTCGAGAAGCCTGCAGAGACACCAGGAGAATCCTGTGCTTCTGGACGGAGTTAGGCTGGCTGGACCCTTAGCTGGCAAATCTGTATGCACAACGGCCCGAATATACACGGGCTAAGTGCGGAAAACAGAGCCCATAACCCTAACCAAGTTCAGTCGGGTCGGTCGGCACCTACCATAAAGATATTAAATGCATGTTTGTAAGTTGTAGAAATTATTATACATATAGTATATGACAAATAAGTACTATATGCATTTTTCGATGCAAAAATCAAGGAGTTCAAGGCCAAATTAAAATGGTGTCAAGACAGGCAGGATCAGCTGTATATGGACAAACTTGCTCTTGCTCACAGCGGTAGTAAATTTAATGAGTTCTGGAAGATGACCAAATACAGTAATGTGGCGCCTGGTTTGCCTGTGAGCGTGGATGACAAGACTGATCGAGGGGAAATTTCAGAGGTTTAGAAAGCATTTTACGGTGAAGTCTCTTTTGCAGGATACATCGCAGGAGTTGCCTACCGTGTCTGATACTGAGATCATCAATACACCTGGGGCCACTCTGTTTACAACTAAACTGACTACTGATGTAATAAAAAGTAAGCAAAAGGGAAAGTCACCACGAGATGATGGTCTCAGTATTGAGCACTACAGGTACGCGGGGGTTCATCTGCCAAGGGTACTCTCTATGTTGTTCAGTCTGTGTATGGGTCATTCGTACCTGCCCGAGGCATTAATGAGAACCATAGTGGTACCCATTGTCAAAAACAAAACGGGTGACCTGTCGGACAAGGCCAATTATCGGCCCATCTCTCTGGCTACGACTGCCGCGAAAGTACTCGACAGTATGCTCAACTCGATACTTGATAATTACTTAGACATTCATGACGCCCAGTTCGGTTTCAGAACTGGCCTGTCAACTGAGAGTGCTATCTTGTGTTTGAAGCATACTGTGGGGTACTACACGTATAGAAAAACACCGATCTATGCTTGCTTCCTGGACCTCTCCAAGGCATTTGACAGAGTCAATTATAATATCCTGTGGAGGAAAATGGGAGAAGCAGGCATACCAGGTGATTTTACCGGTTTGCTAAAATATTGGTATCGGAACCAAAGCAATCAGGTGAGATGGGCTGGGGCTTTGTCTTCGGTATACAGATTGGAATGTGGAGTGCGACAGGGTGGCTTTTAACTTCTCCTAAGTTGTTCAACTTCTATTCTCTCAGTGGCATGCATGCGGGGTGTTATATTGAAAATACATGTGTTAACAATATAAGCTATGCTGATGACATGGTGCTGCTGAGTCCGTCTATCGGGGCACTTAGGCAGTTGGTCGGGAAATGTGAGGAGTACGCAACCGCGCATGGGCTTTTGTATAACTCCACCAAGAGTGAAATTATGGTGTTTAAAGCGGGAAAATGTAGGCCATATTTTATTCCTCCAGTAGCACTTGGTCGAGTGGAGTTGTACTAAAGGTTGAAGACCATTTTAAATACCTGGGACACATAATAACGGACAATCTGATTGATGACCGTGACATTGAGAGGAAGCGCAGAGCGTTGTCAGTGAGGACTAATATGCTGGCCCGCAGGTTCGCTAGAAGCTAGACCTTTAGAATGAGGTAAAAATAACGCTTTTCAGAGCCTGTAGTCAATCTTTTTACTCTAGTGGCCTTTGGGTCCGGTATATCAAACGAGCTTATAACGCCCTGCGCGTTCAGTATAATAACGCTTTCAGAATTCTGTGGGGTTTTCCAAGATGGTGCAGTGCGTCGGGAATGTTTGCAGAGGCGCGCACAGACGACTTCCACGCGGTTATGCGGAATAAAATCACTTCGTTGATGGGCCGCATCAGAAGGAGTCGACGTAATACTTAGTATTGTGAAAGTAATTGCTGACAGATTAAATTACACCATATTGAAGCACTGGATGACTGGATTGAGCAGGTTAGGACTACGTTAAGATATATTAAGTAGACTGGATATACCTCTTAAACTTAAGTGTAAAAAAAAAACCATTTCTTATTTCTTATTTGTATTTCTTTTTCATCTAACATAGTTTCTAAGCATTTTGTATGTACTAACAACATATGGACCTAGTCTGAAATTAAATATTTGTTTGTTTGTTTGTAAGTTGTAAGAAGTATAGTATTAATATGTATGACATATAAGTACTATATGCATTTTTCGATATTTTTATGGTAAGTAGGTGCGTCGACTACTGCGCGTGGCGTGCTTGCCCCGAATGGCTTTATTTATTGCCTTATTTATCAGACATTAATGTAAAAACTTTAGACTAAAACGTTGAGAATGTTTGATGACATCATTACAAAAACGGGATGGCGTAAAACAACTAACCTAGATTGTAAAGCAGACCATATTCAAAAGGAATACTGTAAAATATTTTTGCGATCTTCATTCAATCGCTATAAAGATAACATTTCCAGACTGGCTAGCGTAGTTTATTCTAAGAAAACGAGTATTACCCTATCATAATTTCCCTAACACAAGGGAAGAATTACACATACTGGGTCTAAATGTTCATTGAGGTGAATTGAAATGTGAAAACCGCACATGTCTGCGTTGAACCAATCTTGAAATCCAGTGGATATTTGAAGGGTCCGTCCATCATCAAATCAATACATCTCACGGAGAAATTAGGTGAACATGTGTACAGAAAGATTCCATACAGACGAACACTGTCTCTTCCTTTTTTTTGGTTTATAAACAATGAATAATCGTAAATAAAAATAAATAAATAATAAAAATATAATCGATGCGTTAGCTCGTCCGCTTCGAACGTGCCGACCCTAGCCGAATAAAGGAGAGTCGATGGGCGGGCCGGGTCACAATTTGTGACCCGAAATATGTAGGTATATTTCGTGGCACGCGACGCGAAGTGAGTCCCCCTTGCTTCAGCCAAGAATATTTCGAACTGTCAAAACAGATTCGAAGACATGTGAAGTTGCTTTTTAAAACTATAATTTTCTGTGGTTTATTAAAGAAAAAACACACAAAGAAGAACAGTAGTAATAGTAGTTATTAAGTCTATATTACTAACAAGACGTATATTGTAGATATGGATCAATGTCCGAAATAAATAATTTCATTTCATTTCTAACTTAGCCAATTGGAACCTTAATTATATGTAACTTACATAATACTCGTATATCCCCAAATCGGTGCCGTAAGGCTGGATGGCAACTGTATTCATTTTATTGAGTGTGCTTTGCCAATAATCATAATATATTTTGAGCATTTCTCAAAAAGTTTGTAATTTTATATCAATATTATTATGGCTGTGTTTAATATAAGGTTCTGTTAAAGTTTATACTTTTTTAATTAAGTATATACTTATAATTTGAAATCAATTTACTTATTGGAAATCACAAAGAAAATTGATAACAAAATAGAAAAAATATATTGAACTTTTAATTGACGTCTTAATTTTGTACAAACTTTCTGAGAAATGCTCATTTAAGCACTTTGTGTAAATGAGGTCAGACAATCAGACATTTATATAAATATTGTAATCTAATCTAACAAATATATACGCAGAACATAATTTTAGTCAAGTAATTAGTGCGTGGTAACGTAATACAAGACATGTGTATAAGGGGATTAATTGTTCATGTCAAAGGGGTAAGTAATTGCCTACAATAATAATGGTATATATATTTGTATGTATAGACACCTACGCGTGTAAATCGGAAGGCTGGTTTAGGACATGGTGAAGTTAATTAGAGGGACAAATAAATTACTATTGCTGAGCTGTATAGATACCTTTCCCCGAGGTAGAAATTTATACGATTTCAAAAAATGACAAATCTTTCGTGGCAAAATTTACGCGAGTGAATTCCGTTTTTTTTTAATTATTAGAGGTATCTCATGAACATATTTTATTTATTATATGTAAATAATAATAAATAAATAATAAATATCCGACAACCTCACACAAATCAACCTAGTCCCAAATTAAGCTCAAGAAGGCTTGTGTTATGGGTACTAGGCGACGATATACATACTTATATAGATAAATACATAGAACAACCATGACCCAGGCACAAATATTCGTGTTCATCACACAAATATTTGCCCTTGCCGGGATTCGAACCCGGGACCGTCGGCTCAGTAGGCAGTTGCTTAACCACTGCGCCAACCGCGTCGTCGTGTACTTTACACACGTTACACATAGATAGGTATTATACATAGAAAACTACCGTGAGTCTCAGACATATTAAAATACATAAACGGGTACATACATTACTCATATCGTAGAACTCGAATAACGGTACGCGATTCATCATCAGGAGAGACGATCAGTCGCGAACAGGGCTCATGCCCGCAGTGTTCGGTTGGCCACCGCCGCGACTGATCGTCTCTCCTGATGATGGATTGCGTATAGACCGGACTCTCAGTGGAGTTCCGTTTGCAAAAATAGCGGAACTCAATCTGACTTCTGATGTATATTGTATAGATCCCACACTTAACTTTAAACCACTATAGATTGAAAACTAATGAATATATTTTTATAATTATTATTTTTAATAAATAATAAATAAATAAATAAATATTAAGGGACAATCATACACAAATCGACCTAGTCCCAAACTAAGCAAAGCTTGTACTATGGGTACTAGACGACGATATACATAATATATAAATACATATATAGATAACATCCATGACCCAAGAACAAATATTTTGCACAAATATTTGCCCCGGCCGGGATTCGAACCCGGGACCGTCGACTCAGTAGGCAGGTGTCTACCAACCGAGCCAAACGCGTCGTCAACTAACGTAACAATAACTAACAATACTCCATTGTTTACGCACTGGTCCGCTATTTTTGCAAACGAACATCTCCTTGTAGCCTGCACTAGCCTCCTGACTTCCAGCGTCCTACACATAGTACATAAACTACAATGAATAGTTAACTGTCAACTATTTGTCATAAGACTAAAATTAAATTGACAAATTATTAATGCTGGTCGTCAGGAGGCTAGTACCAATTCGAAATGATTATGTATTTTAATATGTAGGCATTACTTTGATAAATACGTATATAAAAATATATATACATATTAATTTTTGGCCAAGTAATTATCACCCAACGGAGCCGTTTCCCAACCGTCCGCCCAAACGCCCTTTATTCTCAGCTTAATATTAAAAATTCAGTATTTATATTTCCGCTCGAATTATTTTTTAATTATGCCGAATTATTCCGGACTTTATTTCCGGGACCGTTCCTCCTTCACATTCGTATATAATATTATTTTTGTAAACGGAATGAAATATGAAATGAAGATCCTGAACAGCGGATATGAAAAAACAATTTCGGCAGAACTAAGTTGTTGATAATATGAGTAAATGTGAATAGATCATTTATTTTTTCCTTTTGTGTACTGGACGACATAATTACACTCATACTTTACTATGACGTTGACTATGATTGCAGTGTAATAAGTAATGGAGGATAACAACAATTATTTATGTATAACTTACATTATGCTGCTTTAAAAACTAAAGGGGAGCGCGGGACTGTGTCCGTGGGACGTCACTAGACGAAAACGTTAAGTTTTCTTTTACCACACAGGATCAAGCAAACATTGATTTAAAGTAGCGGCTAAAAATTTATTATATACAAACATTTTATTTTTAAGATCCAGGATAGATCCCAATAAAAAATAATATCAATAAAATAAAAATAAATAAAATTGGTTGCCAATACTTATTTTAAAAAGACGCAACATGACAACGCCGTTTTATTCAAAATAACTATTTGGATAGAACAAAAAAACGTTTTATTTGGGGCATATCTGTACTATAAGTTCACAAGAACAGGATTTTTAAAGTACTTTGTACTGTAAAATGTTCCTCTCCTGTCATTTTTAGGGTTCCGTACCCAAAGGGTAATAACGGGACCCTATTACTGAGACTTCGCTGTCCGTCCGTCCGTCCGTCTGTCACCAGGCTGTATCTCAACAACGGTGATAGCTAGACAGTTGAAATTTTCACAGATGATGTATTTCTATTGCCGCTATAACAACAAATACTAAAAATAAAATAAATATTTAAGGGGGGCTACGGAACCCTTCATGCGCGAGTCGGGCTCGCACTTGCCCAATTTTTCTTCTTTGTCTCACATTTATTAGTCTGTTTGGGTTCCGTTTGAAGCTCGGTTTTTTGGTAAATTAAAAGTAAAGCCCGAAAACTCGGCCCTATACACTGAATAAAAATTTAATTCTTTGAATATTTATTGAATTTTCTCGGATGAAAACTCTTGAAAAGTTCGTTATAACGGTACAAAGAACTTCATTAAATATTTTCAAATACAGTTTCGTAGAAGTATTTCGAACATTTTACAATACTAAATAGAACAGATTGTACATTTCAATAAATTGTACGCGTTGTAAAGCGCCTTGAAATAATTCAGTGATTTAGTTTGATTGTAGAAACCTCACATTAAGTTAATATTTAGACTAAATTAGAACACAATTAGATGTTTTAAAATATCGTAAAGCTCCGTTGAAGTACCGTTTTTTCTTCACGGATAGTTTACTCGTAAATAAATATTAAAACTAAAAACCCCCAACATGACAACCTATAAAAAGAACAAAAAATGGGCAAGTGGGAGTCCGACTCGCGCATGAAGGGGTTCCGTATCATAATCTATAACAAGTTTGTTGTATGGGAGCTTAAATGTTTATTTTATTTTATTTTTAGTAGTATTTTTTGTTATAGCGGCAATAGAAATACATCATCTGTGAAAATTTCAACTGTCTAGCTATCACCGTTCTTGAGATACAACCTGGTGACAGACGGACGGACAGCGAAGTCTCAGTAATAGGGTCCCGTTTTTACCCTTTGGGTACGGAACCCTAAAAACTGTTATCAATTTTTTTTCTTTTTAATATCGGACAATCTCACACAATCAAAATTAAGCTCAAGAAGGCTTGTGTTATGGGTACCAGACGACGATATACGTACTTATATAGATAAATATATACTTAAATACATAGAACAACCATTACCCACGCACAAGTATTTGAGTTCATCACACAAATATTTGCCCTGGCCGGGATTCGAACCCGGGACCGCCGGCTCAGTAGGCAAGTGTCTACAAACTGTGCCAAACGCGTCGTCAAATTCACTTAATGATAATTCAGCTTGAGCGGAATTGTAAAGACTTAGACACTGCAGTGACTCAGTACTGTAACAGAAATCATACTATGAGTCTTTTGTCGACTGTACTTTCTTACACAAACGTTAATTGCTCATCAAGACCAATCAGATGAGCCCAAACACCATGGGTTTATCTTGTGCTGTTTAGGAGTTCCAACGGTCATATTCAGCTCCAAGATACCAAATTATTGTACTGTCAAAATTGAATTAAATTGTTGGTTACAAACTAAGTAGGTGGTTATCATGAGACCCCGTTAGTGAGTGATATGGAAAAAGCCAATAAAAAATAACATTTAACCAAAATTTTGAACTCTTGGCTTCAATATTGGCTGAGATCCATTCACAACTAAGTAACTGGCATCATGAGACCTTCATTTGGTGAATGATATAGATAATGCTACTAAAACTTAACATTTAACTAACATCTGGAATTCTTGGCTTCAATATTGGCTGAGATCTCCAATTAAAGCTGAATATCTTGGAAACTACTGGTCTTATTTCCACCAAACATAGCTAAGAACCATCGCGACGAAAAAGTCTTTCGATTAAAAAAAACCGCACTCAAATTGGTCCATCCGTTTGGGAGCTACAATGCCACAGACAGACACACAGATACACATGTTAAACTTATAACACCCCTCTTTTTTTGCCGGGGGTTAAAAAGGTATCATTTCGTATAATATAATAACGAGCGCCACATTATTGTTATACTCTGAAAGATAAATAAAAGTAAATGGCAATATATTTAACAGCAATTTGTGTTTTGTATCATTTCAGGTTCGAATCGGGGCAGAACTAATTTGACTTCCACGGCTACTCGTGGGCCGACGGCGACGAGACGTAAAGGTGCCTTTCATGGTACAAGTATTAAGATGACAGCGTTCTACGATTATATTCCGTAACGTATAGAACCGATCAGATTAAATCCTTCACGAGGCGTTTTACTTTTATATCCTATAAAGGAATCTTATTAAAGTCATTTGAATCAAGTTATATACACGTTATAATTAAACACAAAATATACGGACACCTACCTTAAAAATATTCAAAAGAACACAAATTGCTACTTAAACTACATCTTCACTGGAGTATTTGGTAATGAAACAGCGTAAGTACGTGGATTCACAGCATATAGTTTATTGCTAACGAATGGCGGTACATGAACAAAAACAATGTTACCCACATATATAACACCCCCGCACTTATTCTAATTACGCTATAACTATGTAGTTTTGTAATTCTAATAGACCATAATACCTGGTAGTGTCTACCTATTTAGTAATACGAGTACATTATGACAATAGCTTAGTGAACTATGTACATTTGTGTTATTGAAGTTTAGTATACAATTACGTAATGTGAACATAAAAAAAAAATGGATAGGTAAATAACATAGCTGACTTTAGTTCGTAGTTGCCATTACCTAGGTACTGGTTAAATAATAAAAAGGCTTTATATGTATTACGTCTCTTAAATGATACTGTAATTTAACATCCAATAAAATAAGTTTAATAGTCTAATTACCTACAGTTAGGTAATTACAAGGTCACATTTACAAGCAAATCCATATGTTGTTCGTTACATACTAATATTTCTGTAGTGACTTATCAGTCAATTTCAAATCCGTAGCGCTTAACTTTTTTAGGAACCCTTTTTTCTAATGCTGGCAACGGTGGTTCTGTACACTGGGCAGTATTAGAGACTTCTTTTGTGACGGTGTCGTGTTCGCCCTCTCCATGCGATAACGCCTTCCCGGGCGTTATCGCTACCGGGGTCAAATCCGGCGCGATTGGTGCCGGCGGCGTCTGGAGTTCTATTTTGGAGCCGATGGCTCCGCTGGAGTCACTCATCACCCTCGGCGTGTCCGGCACGGCAGCGCCCGGTGCGGTTTGCCGCTGGTGCTGCGTGGCGGCGGCGCCCCCTAACTCTGATTCGGTATCCGGATGTACCGGGGGACAAACGATGGAGTTTCTCAAATGTCGCCGCTTCATTTGATCTACATGTCGATGATGAGTAGACCCGTCACTTGTCACAACCATATAATCAGATTTACCTAGCCTATCCGTTATTAAACCATTCGACCATTTTGCGCCCGGTCGGAATGTCCTGTACTGTACAGAGTCGCCTATCTCTAAATCCCTGGGTGGTTTACGCGATCGTTCCACCATTTTGCATTGTTGATTGGTCACCTTAACGCTTCTATCCGGTTTTATGGCATCTAATCGGATACGCAAGTCGCGGCCCTGCAGGAGTCGAGCGGGTGACTCACCGGTGGTACTGTGCGGCGTGTTGTGATAATATAATAGAAATTTGAGAATGGCCCTATCTACGTTGACCGCCTCGTGTTTAGCTTTGCTGACAGCCTTTTTTATTAGCTTCACCGCTCCTTCGGCCGCTCCATTTGAAGCCGGGTGGTACGGTGCTGAATAAATATGACGTACGCAATTTCTTTCCAAAAATTCGTTAAATTCCTTGCTAGAAAAGGGGGGCCCGTTGTCTGACACCACTAATTTGGGAATTCCCCACCTTGACCACGATTGTAATAATTTGTCTATTACACATTCGGCTGTCGTACGCGCCATCTTAGATACCTCGATCCATTTTGTTCTCGCGTCAATTGAGACCATGTAAGTATACTACCGTCTATTGGACCTAAAAAATCAACATGGACCCTCTCATAGGCTCGTGATGGCCAATGTCATGGCACCGGGGCGCTCGCCGGCGGGGCTGGCGCCGTCGCTGCGCACGCGTCGCACGCGCGGCACCGGGCCTCGACGGCCTCGTCCACTCCGGGCCACCACACGTAACTCCGGGCCATGGCTTTAGTCTTCACGATTCCCATGTGAGGTTCATGTAGTTCGCGCAACACCATCTCGCGGCACGCCTCCGGAACTACCACGCGATGGCCCCACATGACGCAATCGAGTTCTAAATACAATTCCTTTTGCCTATTAAAATATGGCTGCATTTCCTTAACTTCCACATTATCCGGCCAACCATTTTTAATAAAGTTTTTTACCCTACCTAGTATGGGGTCTCTAGACGTCATCGAACGTATCTCATTACTATCTATAAAAAGCGCGTCCGACGCAAAATGTAGGTACGATTGCTCCGGTAGTTCGAACTCCTTACTCCGCCCGATCGGTAACCGCGACAGCGCGTCGGCGCAATTGTCCGCAGATTTCACATACTGTATATCAAAATCATAAGCCATCAATAATAACGCCCACCTTTGCATACGACTGGAAGTCATACTTGGCACTCCGGTTTGTGGCCCGAAAATGCTCGTGAGAGGACGGTGATCAGTCTTTAAAATGAACCGCCTACCGTACAGGTACTGGTGAAATTTTTGGGTGCAAAACACGATCGTTAACGCCTCTCTATGCACTTGAGAATAATTTTGTTCGGCCGCGTTAAGTTTGCGTGATATATATGCTACCGGGCGCTCTCGCCCCTGCCTGTCCGGCTGGCTGAGGACCCCCGCCACCCCGCGCGGACTAGCATCACACGTGAGCGTCAAACTATTCTTAGGGTCATAGTGCGCTAGTACCTGCCTACTCATCAACATCGATTTGACCTTATTAAACGATGCATTGCACTCCGGAGTCCAATTAAATCGCGCGCCCTTTTTTAACAAACGATGTATAGGGTGTAATATATCACTCGCGTTTGGGATAAACTTAGAGTAAAAGTTAATCATACCTAAAAATGATCGAACTTCTGACACACATGATGGCGGCGGCATCTCGGCTACGGCGGCGACTTTGCCGGGGTCTGCCTTGATACCGTCTTTGCTAACCACGAACCCTAGGTAACATACTTCGTCGGCAAGGAAGGTGCACTTGTTTTTTTTTAACTTTAAACCCAAATCCTTTAATTTACTCAATACTGCTTCCAGCGTGGCTAAATGAGCTTCCCGGGTCTTACCAAATATTAAAATATCATCACAAAAACTTTGCGCATTCGGTATATCTTTAACAATTGATTCGCTAATCCTACAAAAAATTCCCGAACTTGACGACAGGCCGTACGGCAGCCTGTTATATCGAAACAGACCCCTATGTGTATTGATAACGGTTAACATTTTCGAATCCTCCGATAGGCAAATCTGGTTATACGCCTGTGACAAGTCTATTTTTGTAAACATTTCTCCGCCCGACAAATTAGCAAACAACTCCTCCACTTTAGGCAACGGATACCTATCTACTACTAGAACAGGATTTAGCGTCACTTTAAAGTCGGCGCACACTCTCAAACCTCCATCCTTTTTAGTAACCGGAACCAGGGGCGTCGCCCAGTCCGCGCAGTCGACGGGTTCAATGATGCCGCTCCGCAACATGCCGTCCAGCTCGGCGTCCACGCGCGAGCGCAGAGCGAAGGGCAGCGGCCGCGCACGACGGAACACCGGCACCGCATCTTCGCGCACGCGAAGCGTAGCATTGCCACCGTTGTAGCACCCCAGGGTCCCATCGAACACCTCTTTATATCTGTCGAGAATTGTATTTAAATCGCTATTAACACTGCTAACGGAGTTGATATTGCCGACGGAACTACATTTTAGCACTGGTATTTCTATCGATAGCTCGGCTAACCATTGCCTACCCATCAAGTTAGTTTCGCCTCGTTCTACGATGTACAAATCTAAATTCTTTGTTGTTGATCCGTACCTCACAGACGGCGTAATTACCCCGTACGGTTTTATTTTAGTGCCGTCGTAAAATGTAAACACCGTATTACTGCTCTTTAATCTCTCTTCCCTAAAGTATAACTCGAATGTTTTTTTACTTATAAACGAGCTAGCCGCACCGGTATCTACTTCCATAATTAACTGTCTACCGTTAACATATACAGGCAGACTCACCGGCTTGTACTGACTTAGTGCCATTCTGTAGAACGATTCCTCTTCCTCCGATTCACTCTCTTCCTCGCCGGTGACAAAATAGGCCCGCGGGCGGCCCCTGCCGCTGCCGCGCCCCGCCTGACGAACGCCGGACGACCACCTGGGACAAACTCGCCGCAGGTGCCCCGTCGCCTGGCATAGACTGCACACATACTCCCGGAATCTGCACGTTCCGACACCGTGATTCATCGCACCGCAGGCGGTGCATGCCGCTGCACTGCCCGCGCCTCCAGCTGTTCCCCGCGCACTAAAACCGGCTTCACCGCGTTGCGCCGGCGACCGGCGGCTAGCCGCGCGCCCCGCACCCGCCCCGCCTGGCCCGCCGCTCGCTACCCGGTGCACTTCTTCTTCATGTTTTCCTGGAGCTCGAGTACCACCTGACGAACCGTCACTGCCCATGATAGCAGCCGCATTACGCTCGGCCGCTTCCAATGAGCCAGCCAAAGCGACCGCTTTGGCGTACGTGAGGTACTCCTCCGCAAAAAGCCGCTGTCGTATGACGTCTCCACTTACACCGCAAACGAATTGGTCTCTGAGATTATCAGCTAGGCTGTCCTTGAAATCGCAAGTTCGAGACAATTTTTTTAATTCTGCCACATATTGCGATATGGACTCACCCGCGGCCTGCCTTCTAAGTCGAAAACGATAACGCTCCGCCATGATAGATGGTTTCGGACTCAAATGTTTTTGCACCAACGTGACCAATTCTTTATAGGTTAACTCTGACGGCTTCTTCGGGCTCGCCAGGTTTGCCATGAGCTCGTAACATTGATCTCCGACCACTGCAATCAGCGTTGCTAACTTTTTTTCCTCAGGCACGGTGTTAGCTTGAAAGTACATCTCCAGCCGCTCGCAATAAGAGTCCCAACTGCCACTTCCAACGTCGAACTCCTTGATTTTGCCGATAGACATTGTTTATCTTTTTTTTTTATATATTCCGCACGCGATGCACTTATTTATATAACTTAAATATTTTCCTTGTCGCCAATGGAGTATTTGGTAATGAAACAGCGTAAGTACGTGGATTCACAGCATATAGTTTATTGCTAACGAATGGCGGTACATGAACAAAAACAATGTTACCCACATATATAACATTCGAGACTGGGCACTTTGTACGCTCTAAAGCAGTAGCAATAAAAGTTATATTATATCATCATAGTGTTGATATCTCTCGGTCCATTGCATTAAACGTGGGGCAAATTGAGAGAAATCTGCGATAAAGTGTAATAATTTATAAAAATTGGGCAAATGCGAGTCCGACTCGCGCATGAAGGGTTCCGTACCATAATCTATAATAAGTTTGTTGTATGGGAGCCTTAAATATCCTTCGGGCCTCCAATTGAGAATGCTGTCTTTTTCTGTACCGCTATACTCTCTTTATTTGGACCGATCCTCCGCATTCGAGTTCAGCCACTTTGTACGCTCTAAGGCAGTAGCAATAAAAGTTATATTAGTGTTGATATCTCTCGGTCCACTGCATTAAACGAGGATTGAGAGAAGTCTGCAATAAAGTTCGCAAAGGTATAACAAATTGAATAAAATTGTGCTACTTGTATAATATATATTTACTTAATTGAGTCTGTGACAAAGCGTGTTGCGGATACTTACATAGAGATACTGCAATGTTATACTTGGACTGTTCAGGGTTTTTGGGGCTAACTAATGCTCATATTATGCTTATTTCACAATGATACTTAGTTTGATGTAACAGTAGTGAGCATAAAACAGCGTAGATGAAATTGAATCTTTTTGAGCATAATATAATTTGTTATCCTCATGGTGGCGCTAATAGTTATTTGTTATGGCTGCAAAGTTGTTACCTATTTGGCGCGAGTGTGGAAATTGAAAGCTGAACGAGCAATTGTATTCAAGATTGAACCATGTGCGAAGCCAATTGTTCAAAGATAGATTCCTGAACGTAACGAGGCTTTCAAAACACGAAACGCCAAATTATTTTGCAGCCGTGCGGGACACACAACTTTTCACCTCATTATTACGGCGAGGAAATGCGAGACGCAAGAAAAACAATTCAAAAAATATGAAAATAATCATCAATTTTGCCCTTATTTAACATATCTTTCAGACATAATACACTCAAATATAAACCAAATAAACAATAAAAAACTACCCATATTAAAAATAAAAAAAAAGTTACATGTGTAATCACTACGACGGTAAATGAAGAGCCAGATGTCAAGTAGAATGTTTATTCAATTCAATCTAGGTTTCAACTGGTGCTTGGGCTCTCGCCCAACTTAATGCTAATTGGGCTCCCACCCAAACTTATCTAAATTGGGCTCCCACCCAAACTTATCTAAATTGGGCTCCCACCCAACACACACACTTGATTCGGGCTCCCACCCAACAAACTAGATTCGGGCTCCCACCCGACAGATTAAGAAAGTTAACAACTTAAGCTTATGTTTATATTAAGCTGATCAATTGAATCCGTCCGCACAAGTCAACGCTCCACAACGGACTGACTGACGCCCCGCCGCACACCACGTGGCGGAAACCCCACCCTTGCCTTGAGAACCCCGCGTCACCGTCAGAATGGTCAATGCATTTACCCTTTATTTTATGTTTTTGCTTACAGTAATAACAATTAATTCAAAAATAAATATTAAATCTTGAAAATGTGTGTAATAATTAATCAAAACCTTACACTCGACCATCCTGACGACGTGCGTGTCCTCGCGCACGAACCATGTGGAACCTTACACTCGGCACACTCAACTAATCAGATTTCCACTCGATCGGAATGTTAGGACTAGTACATAAAGTATCAAAATTATTTATAGAGGACCAGCCTAATAAATTGTTTAAATCATAGAAAATTGATTATACCACAAGGAAATATCTGTCAACGTTATTGGCTAGCCACTCTAGTAATGTTAAGGAGACAATACTCACAGCGTCAGCTGTCATAATTAACACAAACAATTGGGCATGATTATTATTACTGTACATTTACTGTTCAACAACCTATCCCTTATTTGACTAGTGAAAATATAATTCGATTACTTTCAGACATAAATTGCAATAATTTACAAATGTATATGGGTTCAGGTTACTATGATCACTTAAAATATGTACACACCACCAGTATCTACATAGTTTAATTTGTAATAATAAAGGTAGTGTAAATGTTTCTTATCACATCAGACATATCAAAAAAAAATATATATATACATATCTCAGACAAAGCGTATTAACTTTATTTGATGACTTATTTATTTATATTATTATATTCATTTTACATATTTATTATTAAAATATATTTATATATATATTATGTCGTGTATATATTTTTCAGTTCATATAAAACAATAAATATTATTCTGTCATACCGTCATCATCGGTTGTATCATCCATGGCAACTGTGTCATCGTTATTATTTTCACTGTCTATTTCTAGTGAAGCTACGTGGATCCAGGGCTGCATACGGTCAGCGGCAACGGTCGTTTTTTTCCTCTTTTTCATGCCTTCGAACCCTGCTATTGGCCCTACCTTGTACCGATCGTTGCCGAGGACTTTCACAACCCTGAATGGCCCTTCATATGACGGCAAGAGCTTTTTACTCTTACCGTCATTCTGAAAAGCTACTTTTGTTATTTTAACCAAATCACCATTTTTATATGTCCGCGCAGGTCGTCTACTCTTATCGTGATATTGTTTCTGGTATTTTTGGGCTTCATCAATTCGAATCTTTACTTGATCGCGAACTTCCGACAAATTAGATACACCCCGTGTTATTTCGGTTATTTCATTTAATATGGGGTTGGCCTCACTGTTCATTGCTGTACCGAACATAACCTCCGCTGGGGCCTTGCCTATAGTCTTTTGTATGGTGTTATTCAAGCCCCATTGAATGCTACCCAGTTTATTATCCCAGTCTTTTTCACCATCCTTGAGATTCTGCGCGGTCAGCGAGTCTAGGATAGTCCTGTTATACCGTTCTATTTGCCCGTTGGATCTCGGACTCGCAACGGCATTAAGTATGTGCTTGATTCCGCGGTCTAGGCAGAACCTCTTAAACGTGTGAGAAGTAAAACAGGATCCTCGATCACTTATTAGTCTATCAGGGGCTCTGAAGGTGTCGAAAATGTCCTGCAATACTCTAATCACGTTTTGGGTGTTAGTGTTCCTTACCGGCTTGACGAAGACAAACTTGGTGAACGAGTCAACGACGTTTAAGATATGGGTGTTCCCCCTCTTTGACTTAACAAAGGGTCCGAGGTGGTCGATGTGCAAGGTGTGGAACGGAGTCGCAATCTTTTCTATTGGATGCAGTAAACCTTCACGCGTATTTGAAGTCTTTTTTGCATATGCACACTCTATGCATGCTGCTACATACTTCTTAACGTATCGCGACATCTTTGCAAACCAATAGTTGCGTTTCATTCGCTCCAACGTCTTCTCGTAGCCTACATGACCGATGTCATCGTGGTTCAGCTTGCATAGTTGCCACCTCGCACCCTTTGGCACCACCCATCTGACGTCGTCATTTTCAGCCCCTACTTTCCGGAACAATTTGTTATCCTTAATGACGAAGTTGTTTTTGATGTATTCGAGACCCTTAGGTTCCAAATCGCTGCTTACAATATCTCTGATGCGACACAACTCTGAATCTCCCAATTGCAACGTTAACAGCCAGTCGTCGTTGCTTATAGTCATCACAGTTGGAAATTGATCGGGATTCTGAACACTCACGTCCGCGATCGGGTTTCTCGACAGCGCGTCTACATGACTCATTTTTGTGCCTGCCCTATACTCAACGCTGCAGTCAAACTCTTGCAGCGCTAACCACCACCTCGCAATTCTGGGTATGAGGTCACGCTTTACGAAGGTCGACCGCAACGCGCTACAGTCGGATACGATTTTGAACGACTTC
The DNA here is from genome assembly GCA_905147355.2 of Apotomis turbidana. Taxonomy (NCBI): domain Eukaryota; kingdom Metazoa; phylum Arthropoda; class Insecta; order Lepidoptera; family Tortricidae; genus Apotomis; species Apotomis turbidana. The sequence goes on along the minus strand of LR990288.1, from coordinate 19,276,645 downwards.
CCAAGTAGGTACACCCTGAATTTCTTAAGGGAACACACCACGGCCAGCGTTTCCAGCTCATAGGAGTGAAAATTCCTCTCCTCCGGCGTTGTCTGTCGACTATAATAAGCCACCGGATGAAAAGAACCTCCACTTCCTCGCGGACGCTGTAATAGTATTCCCCCAATGCCCAACCGACTTGCATCAGCGTGAAGTTCCGTATCCGCTGCAGGGTCATACAGGGCAAGCACAGGCCTGTCAGCCAGCTTGGCCTTCAAGGCCTTAAACGATTCCTCTTGGGACTCGCTCCACTCCCACACCGTGTCTTTTTTGAGTAACTTCGTAAGAGGATAGGAAAGCTGTGCAAATCCCTGAATGAATTTCCTAAAATAACTCACTAACCCTAGGAACTGGCGCACGCTGTGAGTATTTTCAGGACGCGGGAATTCTACAACACTTTGTATTTTGGAACTCCCTGGACGCATGCCTAAAGAACTAATCTCGTACCCCAAATAGTTGATTTGATTCTGCAAAAAGTTGCACTTTGAGATATTTAATTTGAGATTAGCATTTCTTATGAGTTCAAGGACTTCCTCCAAACGATCTAGGCATTCAGTAGAGGTTTTTCCGAAGATTAAGACGTCGTCTATATATACTGTGGCTCTATCAAAGCGCGCCGGTCCCAGAACGTGGTTCATCATTCGCTGAAAGACAGCAGGCGCGTTTGCCAGGCCGAACGGCATTCGATTGTACTCATAATGGCCGTCCGGCGTGACAAACGCCGTCAGATGTTTGCTGTCCTCAGCGATAGGCACTTGATAATATCCCGACATTAAATCTAACGTCACGAACCACGCCTGACCAGCCAGCCTCGCTATCTCGTCCTCTATTATGGGCATGGGGTAGCGCTCTTTTACGGTTACTGAATTTAGCTGCCTATAATCTACGCAAAGCCGCATATTGCCGTCTTTCTTCCGCACCAGAATTATCGGACTAGCATAGTTAGACACAGATTCTCGAATAACTCCAGACTGTAGCATTTCGCCTACCATTTCACGAACCCTTTCGCGCTCGCTAAATGGCAGGCGATAAGGCCTATAAACCACCGGACGCTGATTATTTAGCTCTATTCTCATCTCTGCAACATTAGTACAACCTAGCCCGGATAAATCGTACGCGAAACAATCCTGATATTGACGTAACAATTTCATGAGCCTAGCCTTGTCATCGTTAGTAACCGCATCACCAAGATTGACTTGGTCTTCAACAAACGTTTCGCACTGGGTCATCTCAGCTTGATTCGTTTTCGATCTGGCTACCGTGTCTGCAAGCCTATAAACAGCTTCTACCCTTTCAGCTCTAGAAAAAACCAGATCTTTATCTAAGCGACAAGAACCCAAACATGGTACTACTGTGACAAAAAGACCACCGTTCGCGACCTCATACATGCCACCGCATATCATAAATTGTGAGTTTGGTTTTCCCACGATTTTGGTGTCTAAAACAACTCTACCAGCAAAAACAGATGCAGTCGCCGCCCTAACACTAGCCGGGCCATAAAGATCAGATTGAGCCGAAAATCTTACCCTTTCTAAACATTGGTTGTCCTCGCTCACATCAGTAAAAGGCACCTCTGCACCAATGTGAAGAAACTGCAGCTTATTTGTATCTTTATAAACAACTATGTGCGGCTGCTCGGTGTATGTGTGGCCTATAAGTAAGGGTTTTTCCAGCAAGTAATCGTCCACTATCCGAAATGGTACCATTGCACTAACGCCATCGATTGAAAGCCTTAAAGTCGCTGTGCCTATAGAATGAATTTCTTTGTAACCAAAACCTGTCATTATAGTTGGCGTAGAGTCATGTGCGACTCCAAGACTTTCAAAACATGAACGCCTTATCATCGTCACTTCGCTACCTAAGTCAACGAATGCCTCCAAACGTACGTCACCGAGAATCACTTCCTTAAAATACTTCTTAGAAGGATTGGAGTTTGATATACGCATCGACTTTGGTACGGTGTCAGCCTTTGTCGGCCCCGAATCCTTTTTGGATGAACAAAACCTCCGCTTTGTGCCCTATCCGGTTGCAGTTGCTGCATTTTATTAAGGGTTTAGTGCACTTTGTAAAAGGGTGCCCCTTTTCTTTGCAGTTGAAACACACTAACCCGGAATTGCTACTCAAGTTTGTTCGATTACCCTGCCTATCTACTACCGTACCCATGTTTCTATCCCTGTAAGGTTGTTGACTAGACAGCTCCTTATTATTGCTCAACAAGAACTTGAGGAGTTGATCCGGTTCTTCGCAACGTAATGCCAATGCACTTGACCTTATGGTCCTATCCCCAATGCCGTGGATGATACAGTCGACAGCCTTTTTTCCTACGATGTCACATTGATTAAGCAAAGCAACCTTTTCGTAATAATATGTTTCGATTAATTCATTGGGTCTACTCTTTCGTCTAAGCATGTCTTCTAAAAGTTGCCCGTAATTTTGTTCACTGGGAAATGCATTGACTAACTTAACTTGCCACTCAGCCCAAGTGAACAAGATTGAATTAAGACTTTCGTACCAGGTTTTTGCAAGTCCTGTCAGTTTCTGCATAGCAAAGTGCACTGTTGCCTTCTCGTCCCAGCCATAAACCTCGGCACACTGATTTACCTTTTTAATCCATACGTCTACGCGCTGGTTTTTTCCTGACGGGTTAAATTCGGGGATAATATTTCGGTGATCTAAGCCCTTATTATAAACAGACGTGCCTTGATTTGATGACTGAGACGGAAGGATGTCTTTAATAGATTTAATTATCTGCATGACATCCTTAGACGAAAAAGTCGGACTACGAGACCTGTCACTCCGTGGTGTTGCACGTTCCCTCGATGTTCTCGTGGCGTGCTGCCTGCTACGGCTGCGTCCCTGGCGACTTTCACTTGCCTCGTGAGACCCGCGGCGCTCACTCCGTCGATGCCGATCGGCATCACGTGCTCGCTGCAGCTCCTCTTCCAGCTCACGTAGTCGTTGTTGCTGTCGTCGCAATGCTTCTTCTCGTTCACGCAGTCGGCGCCCATGGCTCCGGCTACGGCTCCGACGGCGGGAACCTGCGCTTGTCCGCGCACGGCTAATTCTATGCCCAGTATCCTCTCGCTCTCGCGTAGGAGTCCTTAGACTTCGTCGCGGCTCTCTTTCTTCCTCCATTATCTGAAACTCGTCGCACAATATAGCATTAGTCATATATACATTACCTAAGCAAACAAAACTGATGATTGATGAAGTACTTATTTAGTATCAAACATTTTTGAGTTTTCTCTTGTATCTCGAAAACGGTGCGTCCTAGCACAAAAATAGTAAAAATTTGCCCCCCTTAGAAACCCCCACTACTCCGAGACTAATAGGATTATGAAACAAAAATCCTGAAAAACCCAATTTTTTTTTTATATTTTTTTTTTTATTGAGTTGTTCCCTGAGGTACACCGTTTATAAATAACAAGTATTATTAAGGCGATATGTGACTCGTGGTAGTTCAATAATATACCTTCAGAGCAGAAAGAAAAATAAATCTACCCTACATTAGCAATATTTATTAGGATTTGTCCTAGTTTGAAATTTAACCTATTTTATTTCCAAAACCGATATAATTTCAACGTGCTTAGCTTGTAATATGTAGTATTTACATGCATTACTAAATTGTCATCCAGAATATCGCGTTAATTATAGAATAGTTTAACCAATTAGTCCCACGGGTGCCAGTATTATATTTAAATATAAGCTAAGCGCCCATATCGGACTTAATAACAATATTTTAGTTTCACTGAAACTTGCCTGAAATATAACGTGGGCGAGTACTTACGGAATTTCGATATCCCACTGGCTGAAGTTGTAATCACTACGACGGTAAATGAAGAGCCAGATGTCAAGTAGAATGTTTATTCAATTCAATCTAGGTTTCAACTGGTGCTTGGGCTCTCGCCCAACTTAATGCTAATTGGGCTCCCACCCAAACTTATCTAAATTGGGCTCCCACCCAAACTTATCTAAATTGGGCTCCCACCCAACACACACACTTGATTCGGGCTCCCACCCAACAAACTAGATTCGGGCTCCCACCCGACAGATTAAGAAAGTTAACAACTTAAGCTTATGTTTATATTAAGCTGATCAATTGAATCCGTCCGCACAAGTCAACGCTCCACAACGGACTGACTGACGCCCCGCCGCACACCACGTGGCGGAAACCCCACCCTTGCCTTGAGAACCCCGCGTCACCGTCAGAATGGTCAATGCATTTACCCTTTATTTTATGTTTTTGCTTACAGTAATAACAATTAATTCAAAAATAAATATTAAATCTTGAAAATGTGTGTAATAATTAATCAAAACCTTACACATGCATCACAGAGAATTAAAATCATCGTGTTCGAAATTCAAGTTACTTTTGCACGCTAGCGGATAAAATAGACTTTTGCACGCCGATTTCGCGCTATAAACGGAGGTTTTTCAAGCGAGTGAGGTCATAAAGTCATTGCTACTTTGGCCGCAGCATGGTAAGAAACAAGGTATGGCACCCGGCTTGCGACCCTAGCCTTCGTCAAGGCCCAGATCCCGCTTTTAACGCAATAAATAGAAGGAAAATGTTATATCTTCCGTAATACATACAAAAAGAAAATTATGGATCACAATTGTAATTTTCTTTGACTAAGTACATTTTATTTTGTCGTAATAAAGCAATTAAAATTTTGTGATATCCATAACAAGAAAATCGGAAGTATTATGATAGCTACACCACTGGCAACACAGATTGACAGAACAAACCACCCAATCATAGCGTGATGACCTCAGCAAGTGTCAGTTTTTGATAAAGACAATGTTGCTTTGAATTGAATATAGCAATATCGTATGCGCAAACAAAGGGCAGCCAAAAGCTATTTTAACCTACTCGTAAGAGAACAAAGTCCTAGCCAATTAACAAGTTTCAAACTAACTGTCATAGTCAGTTCAAGTGCTCTGAGCTCGGCGAATATCTAGAACCGAATGCTAACTAGCTAACTAGAGTTTAAATTAATCAACAAATTGTTTCTAGAACTAGAGAGCAGTATTTCAGCTGTATTGTATAAGTTAATATGTGCCGTAAAACGTCTGTTGATAGAAGGAGAGAATAAAATACTTCCTGAAAGTTCTCTCTTTGCATATTCGCAAAAGCAACTTGAGAACCAATATAACTTCGCGTGTTTTTTTTAATGTAAATGGAGCCGTACTACTAGTACAGCGCATTATTGTGTCGGTAAAACTTTATTTGCCATCTCATCACGACAAAACGGCTGGGTGCGGTGGGTTAACTAATTTTGATACATATAAAGTGGCTAGGATACTTTTTACCCAACTACGATAAATAACGGCAAAACTGAAATAATTACTTAAAAAAAAAACGCAGACGAAGGGTTATCTATCGTAAGTCTGAATTTTTGGTTCCCTTCTGTAAGGTGTCGCCAAATTTTCGTTTGTCCGAAAGTAATTTTTGTCCAAAACTATTAATATTTTAGGATAATTATAACACAAACCTAACCATAACCTAATGCCCTAATGGGTTCTTTAAAAAATGTTTATAAGACCCTGATAATATTATGGGCTTCAGGAAAAAATACTTTCGGTCAAATGAAAATTTGGCGAAACTGAAATAATTACTCACCGATCTTTAACGAACAAAGGTAGAAATATAAGAAGGAATAGAAAATGCATTGAGAAACAAGTTAGGTATTATTACTAGAAATACAAAACAACGGGTTCACTTGGCGGTTTATTTAAAATTTTATAGACTGGATCAACAATATTCCTAGATTTTCCGTTCCCACACTTTGTTGTTTTCAATAACTCGAAAACGTTATTCGTGGAAATGGACAAAGAGAAAGCTGAAAACAACAAACAGTCCGATACAGCTTCAGTTCGTTTGTGGATGCAATTGGTAACGATTTTGGGGTGCTGCTCCGAAGCGTGATTACAATCAATTTTTAACAAAACCGACGTCAATGAAGCGAAATAAAAATTTCCGAAAACAACTGTTTGATTTAAATAGAAAATATACCTAAGTATGCCTATCATTTTTGAAGATTTTCCCCTGGATCCCACCATCAGATCCTAACTTCATGACAATGGGACCAACTAGAAAGTTAAGTTGAGAATTTGCTCCATTTTTTAACGTTCGGTTAAAAATATAACCTCATATTTTGCCATTGCTCTTATTCTAGAGTTAAGCGATATGTGTGTGAACAAGCATAAGGACAGACCACGTCGAACCTTACATTTTGAACTTTGGAGTAGCTCCATAGATAGCCACGAAAAGAAAAGTTAATACCACTGCCTGATGCAACTGAAGTGTAATCAATCATAGACTACGTTATTAGGAAGCGTTTTATACCTAGTCCTGAAGGAGATTAAAAAATATTTCGATGAGATTACTGTTTTATGAAAGAAAATATAACAAAGGAATCTCAAAAATAATTTCCGGTTTCAGAAAAATTAAATAAAAATGGAAACTAGAACTAAAAACTGTAACAGACCAGTCACGATACTTTAGTAAAAATATTTACAATGCAATTCAACTGTCGCGAGTTCGCGACTAAAAATAAAAAATAGTTAAATGAAAACGTATACCGGGTGTGGTCTTTAACAGGAGCATTAAATCATAACATACATTATAATCTTCAAACTAAACAATATTTGTTTGATCAACTTTAAATAAGACAGTTTTCAGATATTCATTCTACGTACGCCATTCAACATAGACATCGCGCTGACGGACACTGGCTGTCATGCTACTATTTTTATCAACATTATTGTATACTTAAATAAATTAATTCACGGTTTTCATATGTAAAGAATATATTTTAGAATGACAGTGAAAAATCAAAACAGACGTTGCTACGAAACGATGTCAAGTATATGACACGCCTCCGCCGCGATTCCAGGAATCTGCGGTGCCGGGAGCAATTGATCCAGGTGGCGAATCCATATACGTCCACTGTCCGTTGTTATCTCGTAGTGCAGACGTCCGAGACGGCGGTTTACTGTGCCAAATGCCCACTTTTTTCCTGATAGAGTATAGTCCCGGGCTTGCACTCTGCTTCCTACCGCAAACTCTCTGACTTTTGTTTCATGCCGGGGAAGGGTTCTCGGTGGTGCTCGAATCTTAGCTGCTAGTCTGGTTCTCACCTCTCTACCAAACATGAGCACGTAGGGCGGATACTCAGTCGTACTCGGCGTAGCCCGCAGGAGTCTTTTGACAGTACGGATGCTTTGTAATATCCCGCCTCTCTCACCCTCTAATTTGTGCAGTGATCTTTTAATGGTTTGGACGTAACGTTCTGCTTGACCATTGGTTGCGGGGTGATAAGGGGCGATGGTTTTAAGCACCACATCAATATCGGACAAGAAATTTTCGAATTCTTGGGATACAAACTGTCGTCCATTGTCGGATACTATAGTGTACGGTATCCCAAAAGTATCAAATAATTCATCCAGTTTCTGAATGCAGAATGAACTCGTAGTTGTTTTTGTAGGTATTATTTCTACCCATTTGGTAAAAGCATCCACAATAATAAAAAGTTGATAACCGGATACAGGACCTGCAAAATCTATGTGTATTCTTTGCCAAGGTCCAGTAGGATCTTCCCAATGATGAAGTGGTGCTTTAGAGGGTTCATTCTGTTCTAGACGGCAAGTTCGGCATGATTTAACTTTGTCATAAATGTCTCTATCAATGTTTTTCCAATATACAAAACTGCGTGCAAGAAGTTTCATTTTCAGAATTCCTACGTGTCCAGTGTGTAGTTCATCCAGAATTTGTTGACGTAATTTGAAGGGAATCATAACTCTCTTGCCTTTCAAAATGCAATCGTTTTGAATTGTTAATTCGTTGTCTTTATATCCGGATTCTCTGATTGTAGTGCCAGCCTGAAGACTTTTTAGTATGTTCTGTAATTCCGGGTCTTCTTTTGTTTCTTTAGCAATTATTTCTGGCGATATTTTGAGTGCATTTATCTGGCTCAGTTGGTATATGTAGTGTTGGTCGATGCTGCTATCGTTAATCTTCTCAACGGGGAAACGTGAAAGGTAGTCGGCGTTTGAATGGTTTGAGGAGCTTCTGTATTCAATGTTGTAGTCAAATCCAGATAGAAAATGTGCGTAATGGAAAAGTCTCATTGTGCTCAAGGCAGGTAAAGTCTGATTTGGATGAAAAATTGACGTAAGTGGTTTGTGATCTGTAATCAAAGTGAATTTCCGGCCATAACAGTAGTGGAAGAATTTCTTTAGCCCCCAGAAAATAGCTGTGGCTTCCTTATCAATCTGGCTATATTTCTTTTCACTGCTCGTCAGAGATCGTGAAGCAAATGCTATGGGTCGCTCTGATCCATCCGGTAATTTATGACTCAGGACTGCCCCAAGTCCGAAAGGTGAAGCGTCTGTGGCCAGCGTCAGTGGTTTGTTCTGATCGAAAAGAATGAGAACTCTATCACTCAGTATATTTCTTTGTACATTTTTAAAACTTTCTTCACATTTTGTCGACCAAATGAATTTTGCACCTTTTTTGAGGAGATCGTTCAAGGGACTAGTTATAGATGCAAGATTAGGTATGAACTTGTTGTAATAGTTTGCTATACCTAAGAAGGTTCGAAGTTCGTTGACATTTGTTGGACGTTGTGCGTTAGAGATAGCTTTAATCTTGTCTTGATTCTTATGTAATCCGTCTTTGTCTATCGTATGTCCTAGATAATTGATGCATTGTTTGAAAAAGTGTCATTTTTCTTTATTCACCCGAAGGTTAGCTTCTTGAAGTTTTTGTAATACTCGTCTTAGTCTGATTAGTAATTGCTCTTCAGATGCACCTTGGATAATAATGTCATCAAAGAAACATTTGACTCCATCGAGATCCACGAGTAACTGGTCCATGAACTTTTGCCAAAGGCTTGGAGCAACTTTGACGCCAAACATAAGCCGGTTTACTTTGAAGGTTCCTTTATGCGTACTTAAGGTTTGTAACAGAGCACTTTCCTCATCCATAACCATGTTTAGATACGCCTGTGTGATATCTAATTTACAAAATAGCGTTCCGCCATTCATTTCGGCTAGAATGTCCTCAATAATTGGGATTGGGTACTGCTCATCTTTTATTGCCTTATTTAGTGTAACTTTGTAATCGGCGCACAGCCTAATACTTCCGTTAGGCTTCACGATCGGTACGACAGGTGTACCCCAATCAGAATGATCAATCTTTGTAATAATGCCCAGTTTTGCAAGTCTTTCAATTTCGTCATCCACTTTGGTTCTCAATGCATAGGGAATTCTGCGTGGTTTGATAAAAATCGGTTGAACATTTTCCTTAAGAGTCAGGTGGCCTCGAATGTTCGGAATTTCTCCCAAGTTTGAACTGAATACAGTAGATTCGTATTCTTCTAATAACTTTTCTAATTTCGGTACTGTTTCACATGTTTGGACAGTTCTCATGTCGGCGAGCTTAATGTTGAATTCCTTCATCCAACTTCTACCCAGAATCGGGTCGACATTTTTATTAATTATGTATAATTTTCCATAGAATGTCTGATTCTTGTAGTTACACTTGACGGAACTTACGCCAATGGGCTTAAAAATTTCTCCTGTGTAGGTTCGTAATTTCATGTTCGTATTGAATATTTTTTTGTTTATGTTTAGCTTCTTATAATAACTCAATGAAATTGTAGATAGCGTAGCGCCGGTGTCAAATTCCATGTTTACGTTCTTTCCTTCAATGTTGATTGTTAGTATGTATTTGTCTGAATTTTCGCTTTTAATGAGATGGATCTCAGCGGCGCTGTTAGTACTTACGTTACTTGCTGAAGTTACCAGTAGATTCGTTTCATTATTTCCACGTCTCTGTAGGCAAACTCGGGCTAGGTGACCTTCTTTTTGACATTTACGGCACGTGCTTTTTAAAGCACCGCATTCATTTGCCTTGTGATCATCTTTTCCGCATCTGTAACATTTGCCTCTGAGGTCTCTGATCGAAGTTGGTGTTTTTATTGAAGTATTCCTTGGTGGTAATGAGGGTATATTTGATAGTTTATTCATGTTATCAATAAGCGACTTGCGAATGGATGTGGACATGGCAGAATTTTCATGTTTTCCCATCTCCATTGATGTGGCCATGTGAACTAATGATGAAAATGGTGTTGTTTCTTTTTCTTGTAAGATTTTTGTGCGGATTTCTCCATCTTTTAGTCCTCGTATGAATTGCAGTGATAAGAAAGAATCCAAGTTAGGTTTCTTGCAATGAAGACACTTGAAGTCATAGTTCAATGACAATCTTTTCATTTCCGATGCATAAATAGCTACAGTCTCATCATCGTGTTGCGTACGAGATATGAAGGTGTGTTGAGAAGCCCATATGCTTGGTTTTGGGTCAATGAAATTATCTAAGATATCCGTAAGTTCTTCGAATGACTTATCGATTGGATCATCGGGAGAGCATAGGTCGTGGATCCTTTCGTGTATGTCTGGCGGCAACGTAGACAGTAGTACGTAAACTTTCGTCTTGACATCAGTTACGTTGTTGAGTATAAGATAAACAGAAAGTCTCTTTACGAAATTTTTGAAGGATTCCTTCTCTTGGAATGGTTGAAAGGCGAGTCTGGGATGAGGTTCACGCCTGTTATTTGATGTTGGGGCTACTTGGTTGACAGCAGATGCATTATGAATCGGTTCCGAAGGTTTGTATGTATTCAACATTCGTAATATTTTAGTTCGCAATTTTGTATACATTTCATCTATTTCATACCTGTACTCGGTTTCTGTTTCGAGGTTTTCGTCTTGTGTTTCTTCTTCTATTCGTGATTGTAAGTTTAAAAGTCCTTTGTAAGTATTTTGCAATGTAAGTAGTCGTGTTTCTAGTTCTTCCGAAGTCTGTGGATTTTCTTCTTGAAATGCGTTGAAAGTTTTTGTCAGCACGCCGCGTAGCGTGGCTCGCGCACGTTTGCCTTTTTTAATATCAAAAGACATCGTCGCCAATATTGTATACTTAAATAAATTAATTCACGGTTTTCATATGTAAAGAATATATTTTAGAATGACAGTGAAAAATCAAAACAGACGTTGCTACGAAACGATGTCAAGTATATGACAAACATGCTATGATTATCAAACACTACTAATTTCGCAATACATTGCTTCATTTAATAAACAATATTTTACAAGTAATTAAATAATACAAGTTATTTTAAAAAGTTGCTAAGTAAATCCTGTTGAGTTTAATGAGTAAAATCTATGTTTTAATTGTATTGCTCATGTTTCAGGTTACATCCGGTATAGCACAGGTTTTTGCTGTTTTTCGTTATTTACTATCAAAATGTACAACTAAATAATAAAATGATGACTTCTACACAGTGATACAGTCACAAGGGACGCGGTAAGAGTATTATTACTGCAAGGCTACGTGAAAGCTTAGTGTAAGAGCTTTTGCTTCTCCGTGCCCGAAGCTCTATGTGCCTAGTACTTAAGCTTACTTCACTAAGATCTGCCGGTGACCTGTCCGTGCATCTTACTAAAAACTTTTCATTTCTAAGAGCTTTCTTTCATAACACGGCGGTTATATAATTTACGTCGCCCTAGACCGAAAGTGGCGTTTTTTGCCCGCTATGTGGGGAGAAAATCTATATTTCTGGCCAAGGCAAGACGTTAAACTTTAGACAAACCACGGACTACTTCGTAAAGCTCCAGAGTGTATATTTATGGCCCTCACCATCGGGTACCGGTACCACAAACACCTGTGGTCTGGGACATTCACGAATTCACCGAGTAGGTATATACGTCCCACAAGATTTATATAAATGGGGTTATAGCCCTTAACAAATAAAGTCTTAATTACCAGTCGGATATTCGCGCTTTTCGCGCGTTTTATTTTACCCGTCCCACTTCCATCGCAAAAGAAAATAGCCAAACATTAATAAACGCTCAATAACCTGTTTTGAGTATCGTCCAGTGTTGTGCCAACAGCCGACTGCAGTTTAATTAGGGCAGGTTACCCGTGGGCCAGTGGGCAGGAACAAATACTGACCGCTATTGGAAATCGATGGCCGCAAATGCTCGATAGCTAGGGAAAGTGTTTATTAAAATGTCGAGTACTAATTGGGATACTACAAAAAAATAAAGACTCCGTTATTTTTGTTGTAATCGTGAATATAGGCCTATTTAGGATACTCATTTCATCAGTTTGTCTATTATTCAGGTTTAGTACTTTAATTTATAGACTATATAAATATTTCTATCCGTTTTTGAGATACTGTTTGTTAAACGTTAGTGTGCACGTGTCAAACCTAGCAACTTTTGGACTTCGCTTAAGTTAAAGACAGGTGTGTCAATTAAAAATGCTATCGTGCTAAGGTAAAAGGCGACCTTTTACTATGGAGCTCCATACAAAAAAGTCGCATTATACTTACTCGTAAGCACGGCAGAATGTAAATAAAATTTTTAATAAGTAGGGTTTTCACTGATATTAAAATACTTTAATTGGTGTTTTTCTTTTTACTTTTTATTGCAGCTTCACAATTATAATAGGTCAATTGTAGATCACTTAGATGACACTATCCTGTCACCCCAGTCTTTAGAAATGTTCCACCCTGTATACATCTAATTATTGTTCTCCGTAGTAATCATTTATTGATGACGTCACGATTGACTTGACGTTTACTGCATAACGGCAAAGACATGTGAAAGTAAAAAAAAAATATATATTTTATACAGGCGTCACAATTTTATTGTTTATTGAAGAATAAGAGTTATCCCCGGCAATGGTATCGGAATTTACATGTCGTAAAAAATTGGTGTATCCCAATTAGTATCACATTTCAGTGAGATTCCGATCGTGTGTTAATTAGGGAAGGTATTTTTTAACGAGTAAGATGATATTGCAAACCCATCGGCATACCAGCAAGCCTGTGGCATTCGTACGTCACGGTTTTTAAAATAAATCTCAATTACCAATGTGAAATAATAACGAAACAATACAGAAAATGTTGCGATTTTACAAACGACGAAAGATGCATTCAAACGCATTTTACATTGACATTGAAATTGAATTAATTTCTTCGACAGTAAAAAAAATCGTTTCAAATGAGGCCCAATAAGGTTATCATTCAACAAATACTATTTATAATTAAAGGTAATCATTATAACATATTTTATAATCATAAATTCATAACCCCCAACCCTGACATAAAACTGCCTTGAATGTATTGGCTCTGTTACGGGGTCTGGTGATTTACCACAGATATAATTATATCTTGTGTTTGAGATTTTCTCAACGCTGTAACTCAACTCCTGCCGTAACCGTTACTAATCTTTTCCAGCCTCAACCCGCTCTGAAACCCATTTTCCGGTACAAAAAGTATTTTCCGGGTAGAAATGTAGCAGATAAGTACCAGTAGCCCAGCGAGCCCGTAATTTCGAGTTTATATTCGAACGGGCGCTGACTCAAGTCAACGAGGCCGTTTATTACAACGTTGGACGTCGCGTCCAGTGCGTCAAGCGACGTAGACGCATTGATGTATAATTAAATATTAATTGTGATATTTAGCGCGGCCCGGCCGCTGCTAGCGAAACGACGCGATGAGTCAACACGTCGTGAACGATTTCCTCGCCTTTCTGCGGCAGAAGGAGAAGATACTGCTGGAAGGCAAGATGGATGCGGTGACCGCTGTCCACTTTAATGAGTGGGCATCGAAATTCACCATCGAAGACACCTGTCATGCGAAGCAGGTGTTGTGCCAGTCCCTTGGAGTTGTTGGCACCTATGTACCTCATCGGAAAGGGGACGAAACAGGAAAAAAGACCCTTGCGGATATTAAGAAAATCCTGAAGGAGAACGAAGAACGGATTCCGGAGTTTGTGGCGGCAGATGCCTCTACCCTGCCGTTCCATGTTCCGGATGAAATTGACGTACGCTGCTTGTATAAGGATATCGTGGCCCTGAAAACAAGTTTAGCCGATATAGTTTTGAAGTTTGAAGCTGCCCAAGCCACTATTACTGAGTTGCGCAACGAAGTCAACAGTTTGCGAAATAGTGCTCCAACTCAGTCGGTATTAGCATCAAGTTTTAAGACCGATGACCGACCTACCGCTAGAAGCGCCGAGTCTGTCAGTTTGCGTTCTGCTGACACTGTAAAAAGTGCCGCACCCGCCGCTACACCGCCCGCGCGCCCTCCGCCGGTGCGGCCGCCTCTAGTTTCGAAGTTGCGTCAGCGTGCTTATGCTGACGTCGCCGGTCAGTCTGTCGCAGCTAACCGGGCCTCAATACGGGTTCCTAATAAGGAAAAGTCCTCCCGCACCAATGTGGATAAGGAGGGATTCACACTGGTGAAAAGGAAGAGCACGGCGCGCAGAGTGCCCCGCAAGACTCTGAGTGGCACTGCCGAGCCGGTTGGTTCTGGTCTTCGGATTGCCACACCGAGTAAGGCGCTCTATGTGTCGCGATTGCATCACTCCGCCGTGGCTGATGATGTGGTGGAGTACGTTCGCCGGAAGACTGGCTTCACGCTGAGGGTGCAACAGCTGCAGTCCCGCCATTACGTGCACTTCAGCTCGTTTGTGGTGCGCGTACCGCGGCCGCTGCAGGACACCATCGCAAGTGCAGACTTCTGGCCGAAGGGTGTTGTGTTTCGGCAGTTCCGGGGCAATCTGCCGAATCCTGCGCCAGATCAGACGACGCAACGGAGCCACGCTGTTACGTCGCCTAAATCAAACTAGATTTAAGTTATAATTTTATTTTATGTATAATCTTGTAGTTCACAGTGCCTTAGTTTAATCACTGTAAGGCTGTGTAACTAATGTGAATAAATAAATAAATAAATAAATTACAAAGTCCATTAGGTGAAAACACACTTCCAATTGTCAATATGTAGACATGCACGTCGAACGACGTGAACATTTACGGTATTGTGCCACGACTTCCAATTGTCTTGACATAGACATGCACGTGGAACGACGTGAAAATTCACGGTATCGTGCCACGTACGGGAACGTGCCACGTACGGGAACGTGCCACGCTACGACTATGTGAAATACATGTCCGTGTACCAATATTAGAAAAAATATATTTTAATTTTTATTAAAATAAAGTTTTTAACCTATTTAGAGGCCATGGCACGTTAATTTTTAGTTTGCATTACCTAGAACTGCACGCTAAGACGACGCAACGTTACACGTCGTCATAATGTTTCACTACGTCACTACGACGTAACCTAAATTTGGTTTTGGCCTAACACTCTAGGCCGATGATTGAATAGATAAGAGAATAAAAAGGTGCAATTTTTTTCCCGGGGTAAAAAGTCTTGTTTTTTAAAAGGTTATATTTGTCTACGTCGTTGACTGGTCTAACTTAACCCAGCCGTGGATGCACTTTGAACAAGTAACCTCGGATATTAACCACGCCCATACTCATTACTGGAGTACAGTTGATATACAAAATTCGATTAAATCTGGGATGCAGCTGGCTTTTAATGTACTACACGTAAAATATGGTTTCCTCTACCAGCGGGTAGGCAAGTTACTTCCTTAACTAAAAATAGTAATATTGCTTTGCTGATCCGCGATATAATAACGTGCCAGTTAATTTGTGCTAACCCGTTATACTTATTTGCGTATTTTTTCATGCATACATGCATTAAATAGTCCCAAACTCCCACCACGATAGGAAAAAATAAAATAAATACGCAAATAAATATAACAAACCACCACCAAATTAACAAAACTTACTCGACACGTGTTTCGCCTCTCTACGAGGCATCATCAGGAGATGTCGACGGTATGGAGTCCGACGACCGAATGAGCTGCCCAGACAGGTCGGCCAAATATATAATCTGGCCACCCCTATTATGTAAGTGAGGGTAAGATGCAAAAATAAGTAGTAACGGTCATGTAACGACACATTCTGGACAGTTGCACGAAGCTAATTGGATAAAATCTGGCCTGTTCGGCTTCGCTAGCCGTTTTTAAATAATTAAATGAATAAGGCGTTACTTTGCGGATATACCTACATATTAACTAAAAATAGTAATATTGCTTTGCTGATCCTGATGATGCCTCGTAGAGAGGCGAAACACGTGTCGAGTAAGTTTTGTTAATTTGGTGGTGGTTTGTTATATTTATTTGCGTATTTATTTTATTTTTTCCTATCGTGGTGGGAGGGTGGGACTATTTAATGCATGTATGCATGAAAAAATACGCAAATAAGTATAACGGGTTAGCACAAATTAACTGGCACGTTATTATATCGCGGATCAGCAAAGCAATATTACTATTTTAAGTTAATATGTATATCCGCAAAGTAACGCCTTATTCATTTAATTATTTAAAAACGGCTAGCGAAGCCGAACAGGCCAGATTTTATCCAATTAGCTTCGTGCAACTGTCCAGAATGTGTCGTTACATGACCGTTACTACTTTTTTTTGCATCTTACCCTCACTTACATAATAGGGGTGGCCAGATTATATATTTGGCCGACCTGTCTGGGCAGCTCATTCGGTCGTCGGACTCCATACCGTCGACATCTCCTGATGATGCCTCGTAGAGAGGCGAAACACGTGTCGAGTAAGTTTTGTTAATTTGGTGGTGGTTTGTTATATTTATTTGCGTATTTATTTTATTTTTTCCTATCGTGGTGGGAGGGTGGGACTATTTAATGCATGTATGCATGAAAAAATACGCAAATAAGTATAACGGGTTAGCACAAATTAACTGGCACGTTATTATATCGCGGATCAGCAAAGCAATATTACTATTTTTAGTTAATATTTATATCCGCAAAGTAACGCCTTATTCATTTAATTAAGTTACTTCCTTATTTAACCCCCGACAAGCTCACTACTAAATGCCCTGCATGTCAATTGTCATGCGTCCCCGTTTGCCCCGCTGCATCTACACTGTACTACCTTTGCTCAGACAAATACGGCGTTCATAACCATTGCTCAGACAAATATGGCGTTCATTACCATTTTTCTACCTGGCACTGACAAGTTGGCATTTAAAAGTACTAATACCACATCGCCAAAGTACCTAAACTTGTTTCGAAGATGTATCAAAATATTAAACGTCGAGGTCCAACCCAGGTCTTTGCTATTTTGTAGGGATAAACCATTGGTAAGGTGGAGCTAACCGTGGTTCTAAAATCCATGGAGTCGCTAATTGTACAGTGCGACCAAAAAGAGTAGAAATTAAAAAGTGGCAATACTGTAGTGTCGTCGCCGTCTTCTTATATTGATTAGAAAGGGAGGACACTACAGTATTGCCACTATTTAATTTCTACTCTTTTTGGTTGGGCTGTATTTATGTTTCCAAAGTCAAAGTCCAAGTCTTAATACATATATATGGTAATATATTTTTAAATACAATGATTTATGCTTGTTACATCATTAGTAAACACATAAAAAAAGATCTTACCGTAAAGGTAAGACTTCTTACTTAATAGCATAAATCATGATTATCTGATATAGCGCCATATACCCACTTTAAGCCTTCCACTTTGATTTTGAAAAAGAAATACAATAAACGACTACATTGTTTGTAGAACCACAGTATGCCATCAAATGTTGGGACATTACCCTATAGCTATATGTCAATCGAACAAACCCCTATAGAAAAATGAACCCCTAGTAAAACTAGTGTGGGGGCAAAAAAAAAGAATTGCTCACTGTCAGCACGCATATTTTGTGGAGTAGTTTTCAGTTTCAAATTCCACTGTTAGTTATGAAAACAGCAATTGAAAGCTTGAATAAATGTTCACAAAATACACTTCCTCTTTCGATGCGGTACTTTACTCTGGTCACTTATTGAATTTTCGGGGAAAAACCATTTCAGGATACGTCCGAAACAGATTTGATTAATTTTCTCTGAAGTTTGTTAAAAGAGGTAAACATCATTAAACGAGAAGCGGTGTCCTTCGCTCAAAAGTGTAATCAAATACGTTTAAAAGTTACAGAGAGGAAAGAGATGGTTTGTAAAGATACCTTTTGTAATATATACCTATAGTTTAATATGCGTAAAAGGAATTATTAATATTATAAGTTATAACGTAGTCTTTTCTTGGAGATTAAGGTACAATGATTTACCTATATAAAAATTATTGCCAAAGTGTACATCGGCCTATGGGCGAAGGACTAAAGGTGAGCTCCATTGTGTGGCTAACTGTAAATTGAATCCGACCAACCCCTATTGCACAACTACTCTACATGACTCTTTACATACGATACTGTGCAAAAAAGGCGACACTGATGCCAAGGGATAAGCATATGTCAAAGGTTAAGAGGAAATACCACTCTTTATTTTTCCATACAAATCGAAAATCCGTTCCGTTTCCTCCTCCAAAAATTCCTCCTTTTACGTTTTTTTTTTCTTACTATGAAATTTGTGTATAAGCGTCCTGGCTAAAATTCCGCTGCAAATGGCCGCCTAGTACACAAATTCTATAATCATTTGCGCAAAATTCGAAACGTTCCGACAAAGAATATTTCCTTTTCATTCAGTTTCTAAAATTTCGTAAAGATTTGTTAAGTTTTGGAAGAGTAAACAGACGAGAACGAATCCTCGATTCGTATAAAACGGGTACGTTTAGTTTGGACCTAATTTGTATGCGACGCCATAGTTACCAGGTGCAAACTTAACATAAACTGATAGTCTGGGAAAAGGAGCAGCTATATACTTGCCGGCAAACTTTCAATCAATCAATCAATCAATCATCATTTATTGCAAGAACAAAAATGGCGGATCTGCGCATGTAGGTACATTTGTACGTAAATCGGTTACTGCGCAGTCAAGGTCATGCTCAAAAAGTTTGCCGGCAACTGTACTTTAGCGTATTCGCGGCCAGTCATGTCAGCCCGGCAGGTTGTTGTTTTCCGTCCTCCTTAGAGATTCAAGGTCCGACGAAATGTGAAACGATATGGCTTACTAACTACTAACAGATGATCCTTCAAAACTTCTAGCAACATAAATGAATACCATATCATGTTTAATTCGGAAGGGTTCATTAAATTTGATTTCCTTCTCAACCGCCGAACCCAGTCAACATGATTATTAAGTTATAATTTACCCTGCCCCTCCATTTCACGCTTTTACTCCTCTTAAATTGCGCCACGCCTATAAAACTCAATAAAATTATATCGGAAATATTCCCCAATTTGTATTTTATTCCAGTCTCAGCTGAGAACCGAATTCCTTTACAAAATTAAGGGGGTACTGGAATGCCGGGATGAGAAAATTATAGACAAGATGTTCATTTGTAAGGCGGTCGGGATCGAATAGAATATTTATTAAAGCCGTATCTACACTTCACTACACAGTATAAAACAAAGTCGCTTCCTGCTGTCTGTCTGTCTGTCTGTCTGTCCCTATGTATGCTTAGATCTTTAAAACTACGCAACGGATTTTGCGGTTTATCAAAATTAATCCAGACGTCTGAGCGTGAAGAAGTAACAAATATACACATAAACACACTCACAAACTTTTGCCTTTATAATAAGTGTGATAACCGAGTGAAACGGATGCTCCGATATTGATTTAGTTATTTAGTTATTGTTTGATAGGTGATATAATTGTAACTATGAGCCAACTATTTCAAGCATTTTCTGTAGCTGGTGGTTTCAAATATTTTGTCACAAAAAATACCGGCTACTTAAATGTAATAAAAGGAAAGCGGAAATCCGTTAGCCAATCGAAGTAGGCATGAAATTCGAATGAAATGTAACTAGCTATTTTTCTACAATTTGCCGTTGGTTAGACCCATTGGAAATTTGATAAATGTTGTTTGAAGGTTAAGAACAAATTGGCGAATAACATTTCACAGAAAAAAGACACTACAGAATCCGCACTCTTTTCTTCTTCGCAACTTATAGCTTAGTTCTTAGTCGTCTTGTTTAACAGCAACTTTCTAACCTCAAAATGTTTTCTATGAGATGTCTCGATCTACTCTATCCATCTACGTATGTATATCTTTACATATGTAAAGTTACCCATCTTGTTACTTGACTATGCGTATGCAATGTAAGATTGCGTGTGTCTAAGGGTGTCCTCCATTTTACCATCAGCTGACCTGAATGCATTTGCAAAAAATGGCTGGGAAGGTTCAAAGTCACCGAAAGGGCAACGCAGAGGGCAAAGCTTGGAGTTTCTTTGTGAGATCATAATAATATCAGGAATAAAAAGAACCATAGATTAATAAGAATACAACACTCGAAGAATTGCAACCGGCACCTGGCAATGAGGCATATGGCACATTGCTTGTAAAATTGACGGCCACACTTTGGTTTCATCGAAAAGAAAAGCCTGTGCCACTGATCAGTTCAAACCAATAGGTACCTACTTATTTCGGGTGCGTATTTTCTCACATAACTTTTTAAGTCCTATTATCGGAAGTCGGAAAATATTTCTCATACTATTTTATATCATAACTAGCGGCCGCCCGCGACTTCGTCCGCGTAGATTTTTGATAATGACAAAAATATTAAAATAGGTAGATAAGGAATTTTATTCTTAGTTAGGGGCAGATTTTTTTAAAACGCTGATATAACTTTTTTTTGTATTTGATTAAGTAAGCTTTCTACAAAGTTTCAAGTCTCTAGTTCAAAAAATAAAGTTTCTCCCATATAAACATTGCACCCCTATTTAACCTCTTAAGGGGTGGAATTTTCTAAAACGCTGTAAGTACTTTTTGTGTTTTTTGATAAGTAATCTTTCTACAAAGTTTCAAGTCTTTAGCTAAAAAAAAAGTTCTCCCCATACAAACTTTGCACCCCTATTTCACCCCCTTAGGGGCAGAATTTTTTAAAACGCTGAAATAACTTTTTTTTTGTATTTGATTTAGTAATCTTTCTACAAAGTTTCAAGTCTCTAGCTCAAAAAAAAAGTTTTTCCCATACAAACTTTGCAAACCTATTTAACCCTCTGAGGGAAGGTATTTCCAAAAATCCCTTCTTATCCCTAGCCCACGTTGTAAAAGTAACCTACTGTGCAAAAATCAACTCTCTAACATTGGTAGTTTCGGCTGTGCGTTGATGAGTCAGTCAGGACTTCTTCTTTTATATATATATATATAGATGATCACTCTTCATATTTTTTTTTAATACTAACGATCGGAACTCATAAGATCACTATTCATACAACTTGTTTATACTAATATTTGTTTTCATATAGTATTTTCTTACACTATTTACTAATCTAACTCATAATCATCCGAATTCATAATCATCAGAACTCATAAAATCACTAGGTACTCATACACCTTGATGTTCATACTAATATTTGTTTTCATAATTTTATGAGAGCCAATATGGTCCCACTTATTTCCGGCTCACTTTTAAGCTACACACTTCGATTAATTTTCATCTAACAGTTCAGGGAAAACAGTTAATGAAATTATGAACAATTTCCGTTTTTTGCCAGTGCCCGCCCGGCTAACAGGCGGTGAAAAGTTTTATTATTTCCACCAATTCCTGCAGACCTGGAATTCGCTTTGCCACAATCCTGCGCTTCGTTAATTAAGCGACTTAATCATTACTTAATTTAAGGCTTGACCTGAAAGGGCTGATGCGAATAAAATTACTTTTAAACTGTATGTAGTTTGTATTTGTGCATTTCATCATCATCTCAGCCAATAGATGTCCAATTGTCCACTGCTGGACAAATGTCTCCCCCAAAGTTCTCAGACAATCGGTCCACCTTGTTGGGGGCCTTCCCACGCTGCGTCTTCTGGTCCGCTACTCAAGAACCTTTCTGCCCTATCGGCGATTCTATGAGCAACGTGCCCGCCCTCTGCCACTTAAGCTTGGCAACTGTCTGAGCTATAGACCATAAGCAAGCTGATTCCCAATTAGATATTATTAATATTACATTAATCTGATTCTCATCTAATATAATGCGATGATATTAAAGATAGTAAACTCCCGTGAGCCTCGGACATATTAAAATAAACATACGAAACAATTAATACATGTCGAGCGATATTCTTCTATGACGTGAGTAAGCCCATTTCGTATATTAGTATTTTAATATTAGAGATGTCACCAAAAACTTAGAGATCCTATTTTATCATGATTTTGGTGGTAAATACAACGACATATAAGAAAACACTCTATACGTACATCTACTTATATGTGTATTATCTACCGTTATCTTTACGTTGGTATTTATTTCGTGTTCCCATCGCCTATTTCTTCAACTATTCATTGAAGTATTTATTTTTATCAACTCCACTTCCCAAAGGATGTCTGGAAGAGATCGCTCTTTAGCGATAAGACCATCTGTTCTCTACCGTTATTAAATTTATTGTATCCGTGTTTCATTTGTAAACTTTTTTATGTTGTGCAATAAAGCAATATTGTAATATTGTATTGTATGTAAATATTTACGCATTAAACCGAAGCTTATAGGGCATTACAGAAATTTCCATAAGATTTACAAGCTAAATCAAATCGGCTGACGTATGACTTTGGTCAGATCCCGACCCTTCTATTGGAAGGATTAGCGTTTAAGGTTTAAGGGGTCTTAGGATCCCCGAATACCTACCGGCGGAGACAAATTTATCCTTCACTGTCAGCGGTCAATTTAATATGTTATTTTAGGCGATTAACATCCCCTTAAGCAATATTACATCTAGTCAACAATATGAAATAGGTAATAAAACAAAAAAAAAAACTTGTGTGGTGTGATTTATTACGTTGTCATCCGATTTATATGTCCATGCTAAATAATAGCTCAATATTTATAAAAATAATATTATTATAAAAAATGGTTAAAATATTGCTTGCATGTTTTGTTTAATTATAGACAAGTTCCGATAACACGAAAAAATCTTGTAAAATGAAGCAAATGTGACCGGATAAGAAACAGAGATATCTAAAAAAGTTTGAGGCTGTTGTTTATTATTTCGTTTAGTCATTTCTCGTGGCAATGCAATGCAATCAACGCACAAAATATAAGTTCTTATGTGCACGATACTATCTGTCACTTTCCTTTCAATACGATGCGTGCAAGATAGGCGACGCGACAAGATATACTAGCCCCGCAGGTATCAAAGGCTACCATTTTTAGAGAAATCCCTTATTTAAAGAGCCTGAAGCAAGCCTCAAGCAAAATACACACCAACGTAGTAGTCGGCAAAAACAACTTTATTAAAACCTTGTAACGAAGTATCCCTGAAGTTTACCATAAGTAGAACACCGAGCATAATTAAAAAGGTGGTCTAAGTACGAACTCTTTGCCGTTTATGCTCTCCTGGTGAATAAAACTTTTAATTTTCCCGCACCTTGGGAGAACAAGCGCATAATTATACTTTCTAACCATTATTTTCTCAATTCATTAGAAATCTCGTTACTTTATACAAAGTACAAGGGTAAGGTAAAAAGTCTGTCTGGTACGAACATTTTTATGGTAATCAGTTAACATCTGAAGGACTGCAAGTCTTTGTGTTGGGAATTGTAGCTTAAATATCTAGAGACATTGGAGATACTAAGTAATTTAAAAGAATACATTATTTATTTGCTCAATACTAAATAAATTCTATTGAATAGAAACTCGAAGATTTTTAGGGTTCCGTAGTCAACTATGAACCCTTATAGTTTCGTTTCGCCGTGTCCGTCTGTCTGTCCGTCAGCGGCTTAGCTCCGTGATCATTACTAGAATGCTGAAATTTGGTATGAGTATGTGTATGTATTACGCCAACAAAACGGTAAAATAAAAACTAAAAAAAAAAAATTTCGGGTACCTCTTGTACACCTAAAGTGGGGGTGATTTTTATTTTACGTTCCAACACTAGTGTGTGGAGTGTCGTTGAAGAGGTCTTTTCAAAATAATAGGGGTCTTCAAACATTATTTTTTGATAAAGTCAGCAGTTTTGTAAACATTCGCTCCAGCAATCCAAAAAATAAACCCCCCTCCCCCCTCTAACTTTTCAACCACGGGTAAATAAATGATAGAAAAATGCATGAAAATGAGGCCTTATAGTACTTTCAATGAAAACTACGTATATTGAATAAAATCGGTCGAACCGTTTTTGAGTAATTGCAAAATTTCATAATTTTCTTTAAAATTACGTAATTGCAGCACGGTGTTCTTATACTACGAACATAACACATATTAGTTAGTGCCATACTGCATTAAAACAGTCTCCTCAATCTGGCGCGTATAATCGATAATTTCCATAGTGTAATAAGTAATTAGAGTTAAGTACTTTGGCGTTTACGACCTTTTTATAGAGCTTGAAATCTTTCTCGTAATTTAAACCTCGGGCTTAAAACCTATGTTTTAAGCCTGTCTATTGTGAAGGATGGGCAACTACGGAGCCCTACACTGAGCGTGGCCCGACATGCTCTTGGCCGGTTATATTTAATTACTATCAAGCCTTAAAAAGTCTTCATAAAAATGTCGAAAGAAGAAAGAAAAAACTACAAAATAACAACCCAATATAAAACACATACCCATTATGGCTGATTCATCGCTAAAATGGCATGTTATAGTAATGGCTGTCAAAGCATGGCTATGATACTCGTTTAAATGTGTACACGTTTATCTGCTATCACATTTGGCAAGTTTTGCGAATATGATACGCGTGTACAGACATTTTGACATAGTACCTACCTATAGTCGTATCACAATGTTCCGGAAGGGATCCCGTGATGTGAGACAGTTGATAGGTACTCTGTTTGACGAACTACACATAGAATTCGGAATGCCATCCTTCCAATGCAAAACGGACTGTTTACTCAAAATAAACAACGCTTCCAATGTTTTAGAAACACAATTTAATTGAAACCTTGACCGTTGTAATGAAAATCAATTGTTTGTTAGCGTTTAGCACTCACAAACTTTGACAACCAATCAACAAGCTGAACAAAAACAACTGGTCCGCGTAAATTGCTATCGCCCGAAGGGCCCGATAATGTTCAATAGAATCGAGGTGACGAATATTTAACCTGAAGTTAGATTTTCACTGGTAAAGGACTAATTTACTGCCAAAAATGTGCTGAACGGGTTATTTTTTACACTAAAGGAAAGGGGCTGTTACAATTTGATATACTAGGAAGTATCTGTTTAGGATGGTCTGTGTCATAGTATCTCCAAAATGGATGATCGTACTTTTTGAAAGATGACTTGATGATAGTGTTCATGACTATGAATCCTAAAAATCGGTTCAGCCGTTTCAATTTGTTTACTTATTAGTAAGCTTGGTAATTCGTCATAACAATCCATACTTCCATACTTAATATTATAAATGCGAAAGTGTGTCTGTCTGTCTGTTACCTCTTCACGCTTAAACCGCTGAATCGATTTTGATGAAATTTGGCATAGAGATAGTTTAACATCCGAGGAAGGACATAGGATAGTTTTCATCCTGGAAATTATACCTAAAAAGGTTGAAAAGTGAGTGAACATTTCTGTTGGGGTGCGGTGACCCTGTGGGAAATGTAATTATTAGACCAAAAGCACAATTGCTCTCACATTTGCTTAGGCGCTTTTAATAATCCCTTTTATCAAGTTCCACGCGCACGTAGTCGCGCGCAAAAGCTAGTGATAAATATCTTCATAAAATTATATACCTACCCGTTTGTTTTTATTTTACATGTCCTAGACAAAAAGTAATTTAAAGTTGGTTGCATCTTTTTTTTTTAAAGCCAAACTCATAGAAAAAATACAGTTTTATGGTTATCGCATAAAATATCCAGGCGACTTTCTAAACAAAAACCTTCTTAAATATCGGCAGTTAGTTACACCCTTAATACACACACTAAAATAATCCATTACAGATTCCGAGCATTTCATAAGTCTTTTATGGCCAAATGACATCAGCAGACGTCGTGATCTGTGGTTCCATGTTATTTATGACACATATATTGCGTCTGCTATGGTCTATATACCGGGTGTCAAAATATATTTGGCGTCTTAATGCTTTGCTTATAAAGACGAAATTGTGACATTTTCCACTGTCTGGGACTATTGAAAGGTCACGATATGGAAATCGTCACAAGTGGGATTTTAGTTTATGTCTCAAATAATACGTGTAACATATATTTAAGGAGTATCTTTTCAAAAGGACTTATTTCTCTATGGAAGCCATACGAAACTAAGCCCTTTTGAAAAGACACTGCTCATTTTATTATTCTCGTTTACTTATATTTAGAGAAAAATGGCGTGGGAAGGATATCAATCCATGAGTTATTATTAATACAAAAGTGACTCTATCTCTATGACTTGAATATAGAAATGGCGCAATATTAATGCCAAACGGCATTTTCTACCACAGCCAACCAGACATGTGAAAAGATTCAATCTTTAAATTTTGTCTATGATGACAGCGTGTACTCATAGCACGGAAAAAATATCATATTTTGGATGCAACATATGTACAAGTACATCAATGACTCTGCATGATTTCATTCGATTCAGCGCGAGAAAATACATAGAAAATGACACTTCATTCGCCTGATTTTTAAAATTGTTCATCATCATCATTCCCCTGCCCTTATCCCATTTATTTGGGGTCGGCGCAGCATGTTTTCTTCCTCCTTTCCTCCCAATTACTCGTGATCTCGTCGCTTACTTCCTTCTTATTAATATCATCTTTCACACCATCCATCCATCTTTTTTTTTGGTCTTCCCCTTCTTCTTTATCCGTCCACATTCATGCTTAACGCTTTTCTGGTTACGTGGCTTTCCTGATAGTCGGTAAGCTTGCAGATATTCCCTAGTTTGTAAACTCTTCATCTTTTAAAATATATCCCCTGGCCATACCTCCCCCAATGGGGGTAGGACTCCAAAATTTAGCAGGGCTCGGCAGATCCTCATTTCTAGTACCAAGATAAAGTTATAAAGCAAAGTTTCATAGATGTACATATTTTGCCACTAAATTAAACTAATATTTACCTACTAATGTATGACTAAAGGGTAAAATAAGACTAAATATGGATTTCTTACCCGGAGTTTTATTTTACCCTTTAATCATAATTTAGTATTACTTAGTATATTATTTTCCTTAGGTATCGTAAGCAAAGAAATACTATTATCTAATACGCTCCGAGAATATATGGCCTCGCTTAGGGAATACAGCACTTAACAAAAATCTGCTATTTCATTTTACCTTTTTCTGAGCATGTTGCATACTTTCCTCTTTATGAATTATACGCGTCCATTTTACTTTCGGGATATATTTTCCTTTATTACGAAAGTAGAGCAAAATTTCGCGTTGAATCACGTCATGTTTCCGAAATGTCTACGATAATGTCTACTTTGTTAGCGATTAGTTGTAAATGTTTAACCGACAACATGTCATTGTATCAGATCCTTACTTTTTTTTTTTCTTGACTTTTTCTTTTATCTTGCCCGTCTTTTGAACTCTTTGACAATTCACAGACATTTTCCGGACATGACATTTCATCCTTGGATCTGGGACATAGCTTGTCCATACGGTCGTCGCCCAAAAGTTGATGTATTTTCTTTATTTATTTTCAACTAGCGACCCGCCCCGGCTCTGGGCGGGTGAAATGCTGATAAATTAGGCATGTATTTATTTATTTATTTAAACTTTATTGCACAAAACAAAAGTCAGTACAAATGGCGAACTTAATGCCTAATGGCATTCTCTACCAGTCAACCATAGGGCCAAACAGAGATGCTTCAAGTGGGTGCAGAGTAGAAAATTAATCGTTCGGAGAGTATTTAAGATACAAGTGAATACATGTACTCGTATATGTATTATACATATAAATCATTATCTTGAATCACTCTATTTAAAAAACCGCAAGCCGTTGCGTAGTTTTAAAGATCTAAGCATACATAGGGACAGACAGGCAGCAGGAAGCGACTTCGTTTTATACTATGTAGTGATTCACCCAAACAACTGGCTCCCAATAAATTACCTATACCCTGCTGCTTACTATATACACAATACATTTATTTGCAGTTTGGAGATTTTCGCGAAGTATCAGGAAATTGGGTCATCAAAATTACATGGATCACCAGTAGAAAAGAATTTTCTAACGAATATGACTTCATATAATCTAGACTAGGATGTTAGTCAATACGAGTAGAATAGCCTTTCAGACATGTGTCGGGCTTCTTTGCTCTAATGGATATTGCCACATCGCCAGGCGGCTATTATCCGATTTGCATATCGAGTTCCATATGCTTTGTAGGCTTTAAGAGCTATTTTCGCATGTAGACGTGATTACGGGATCGCAGATGGGGAAAGAATTGAATTAGAAAATCGCAAGAGGTAGCCATATTGGCGGTATTATTGGTACAAGTTTGAAAATTTTACTCTGTTAGTGAATACATCGAAGAACTTCAGACAGTTTCATCATCATCGTCATTTCAGCCGATAGACGTCCACTGCTGGACAAAGGCCTCTCCCAAAATTCTCCACAACAATCGGTCCTGCCTACAATCTTAACCAGGTCGTCGATCCACCTTGTTGAGGGCCTTTCCACGATGCGTCTTACGGTACGCGGTCGCCACTCATGAACCTTTCTGCCCCAACGCGATAGATTTCTGGCCATCGGTTATACGAGCAATGGTGCCCCGCCCACTGCCACTTAAGTTTGACGACTGTCTGAGCTATATTTGTTCAAACATATTATTCAGTATGTATTTACCTATTTTATATTAAGTAAACTATTTCTCAGTATTTAACTTGACTTAGAGATTTCGGAATTCGTTGTTTAATCTAGTAGTTATTACAGTTTTCAATTCAATTTTACTCATAACATAAGCCATCTTGAGCTTAATTTGGGACTAGATCAATTTGTGTGAGGTTGTCCGATATTAAAACAAAAAAAAAAAACTAACACCGTCTTAGTTATTCGTTAAAGCACGTTTTAGTATGGAACAAGCTTTAGCATCTCGGTATTATAAAATTAAATGTTTGTACATTGAACATATTTATTCTACTCCAGTACTTTTTTCTGTCATTTATATAGTTACTAACTCTAATATAAAGACATAAATTATGAAAGTCTGTAAAAGTCTATACTCTACTGCCCAAAAAAACACTGCTAAACGAATGTCGCCAAAAAAGCATTACTAATGCCTTGATCACACGTACCGAGTAAACGGGCGAGACAGTGCTCTGTCTCGCCCGTTTGTCTTATGTGTGACAGGGACGAGAGCACTGTCTCGCCCACTCTCTCGGTACGTGTGATCAAGTACCACAGTTTACAAAATAAACAGATGCATTCACACAATTTGCAATTTAAAAAAAACTTATTGTACTAATACATTGCTGCCAACTTAAAAAAAATGTTTTATCCTCTGTGCATGGACGTATAGTGTAGTGAAAGTATACGTTTAGGTATAAGTTCACACTTTTTTGACATATGGACGTCAATAAAAAAAGTTTATCAGAGACTATTTTTTTTGTAATTTTTTTTTCCCGAGCGGGAACATGTAATTATTTTCTTTGTTGTTTATTTGCATTTTATTTATTAAAATGTCGAGTTGTAGAAAAAATATTGTATGCAACGTTGTATAAGTAGGTCAAAAAACGCTCGTGGCATCTTTCTTACGATGTTCGCTACGCTCACATCGTAACCCACTCGCGTTTTTTGCCCCCTCTTATACAACTGTTGCATTAAATACTATTGCTTAACACTTAGACGGCCAGTAAGTCGAGAGACGTAAATTATGAGCCTCACGATACGTCACCACGTCTGTGAATGGCGATTTTTATCTTCGCAAAACGCCATTCATCCATTTTGAAGGGTATGTATGTGTCCTGGTTTTGACCTCCTTACGCCTGATCGACTTGACCGATTTAAACTATTTTTGGTACACGGGTAGCACGGTAACCACATTTATGGTTACTTTTTACTCGTTTACAGCATAGCAAAAAGGAGAATTATGACTTTTTCTTTCAGTTGCGAACTCGATCGCGAGCGGTAGGTATCCAATTTATGCTGTATTTTTGTAACATTACTAACGTTTAGAGTGAATAAAGCCAATAACTTTACCTGCTTAAAACTCATTAACCTTCGAGAGTGGATTCTTCGCATTATTTATATATCGCGGAAAATTCGGAAAATTACTTTATTTCCAAGGAGCGCTTCTAATTTTTCGAGATTCTTTCAATATTCATATGTCATATTAAAGCTACATTTTCCTGCTTTATGTAAATATGGCATATTTAAGATACATGTGATTACTTTCGCCGGAAATTAAACGTCGATAGTATATATTATTCTGGGGCTGAATTCGACGTTTTTGACTACATGTGTCCGATGTATAATCACTTTATGCCTACTTTTGTCAGTTTCAGCCCACGCTGAACCCAAACCCAATGAAAGAAAAGATCTTTGCCTAGCAGTTGTGGGATAGACAGAGATTTACTCGTAAACTATTATAAAATGAAAAAAATGTTAATGCTTGTACGATGAAGACATTGTACAAGAAATAAGCAAAAGGAGATTACTGAATCGATTTTTTATCCCCTCAGCTGTGGAAAGCCTCCTCGGAGACGCATTCTTTTATAGATACGTTTTTACTCATAACCGCGTAAATGAGCTTGAAACTCGCGATTTTGTTCTTAATCTCACCTGCTTACGAAGGATTATATTGTATTAGGTTATATTATTAATGTATCTTTGGTGCTTAATATCTTTGATGATGATGTCTGAAGACAACGTGTACGATTTCGGTCACACCGACTGTCTGAATCTGGACTCTGGAGTAAGTCATATTACAGTAAGGCGTCGCTGTTCTACCCCATGTTAAAACAAAAAGTGACGTGCATGTAATCTCGGAAGTTATGGAGGTGGGTAAGTGCAAAAAAACTGTTGTACGTAATGTCGAAAATAAGACCAGCCCGCGTAGGTATTCACCTCATTATTATCTCATGGCATTAAGTTTGCCTTTTGCACGATAAGGTCGATAAGTTTTTCTTATATGCAGTAAAGATAAAATAAATAAACAAACTATTACAGCCGGACTGTGACATAAGTATATATATTTATATATTCATTGAATGCCCTTAATCCAAGAATGCAACCATAATATTAATAAAATTGGCGTCGCGATAGAAACAATTATCAATTATTATTCGCGTCTTTGAGACCGAGTTACGCGTTGGCATAACTTCCGGTAGAAACTTTTAATTCAGGCTTTAATGGGAATCGAATAAGAGATCAAACAAAACTTTTACAATGTAACGGCCCATTGCTCTTAGAAAGCCATTAAAAAGTTACCTTGGATGTATTATTGTGGTATTTTGAGCTTTTATTACAACAACACGAACTGGATGATTCTTTTGGTTTTGTTATTACAGAACTTACGTCTTAGTTTTATATCATTCATCATAATACAAAGTATAGAAAACAACTCAAATAATAATGTCTGATCGTAGGACAATACTTCTCACCATCGAAATAATAGTAGAGTTGTTAGTCCGCTGTTTTCTAACATAATTGTGCGCATCGGGTTACAAGCATGAAATTTCTACCACAGATAGAGTGTTCCACGGTGATTATTTTCAGATGTGGAGGGAAGTCAGATTCGTCCCCTGTGAGGCGGGAGAGCGGAGTGAATACGGCCAAGTATCCCTCTTTTCTTTCTTTATTGCTGGTCAGTTAAGTCTACCAGCACGTGTTTGGTATCGTTTCCGTGTAAAACAAATATCAACTTCGTTTCCGATTCATACCACACTCGCTCTGGGGTCAGCCAGGGTTCAATCCTGGGTCCATTTCTATTCGGCATTATGATTAACGACTTGGCTTCTGTTCCTAGAAATGCCAGGTGTCTTCTGTATGCTGATGATTTAAAGCTCATTTATGGCGTTCAACAGCTTTCCGATTGTGATTCACTCCAAGAAGACATAAATCGGGTTTACCAATGGAGCATAGCCAACAAACTTCATTTTAACCCTGAAAAATGTTCAGTGATGTCTTTTAGCCGCGCACATAGTCTCATATCAGCAAATTATCTTCTAGGAACGGAACTTATTAAACGCGTTGACACTGTTAGAGAGGCGTCATATTCGACACGCATCTCAACTTCCATGACCACATGAAGATGCTAGCTACCGACTGTTATCGGAGGTTAGGATTTGTCATCCGCAATACCCGTGAATTTGACAATCCTACTGTCATTAAACTCGTTTACACCGCTCTAGTTAGGAGCAAACTCGAGGCAGCGTCTATCGTGTGGAACCCGCACGAGGTCACTTACACCTTGCTAATCGAGAAAGTTCAAAAGGCATTTCTGCGATTTCTTTATAAGAAAACCTACGGATACTATCCTCTTCTTTATCCCACAAAGTTTCTGCTTGGTACGTTAGGTTTTAATTCTCTGGAAACGAGGCGAAATTACTTCTTGTTGACTGGGGCGTGTCGAATATTGCGGGGAGAGTCAGACTGTCCCGAGTTGGTATCACAATTAGTACGCCTTCTCGTGCCTTCACAGTCTCAGTCCAAGTTCAATTTTAGGCCACGAACCCGCGATTTACTGGCGGTTCCTAAAGCGCGTACGTTATCGTACAGGAAATCACCCCTTGTTCGCGCTTTACGATACCTGAACGAGCTCCTCGCATCAGCACCTGACTGTGATGTTTTTGCATGTAGCTGGATGATAATATGTGATGAATGTATGAGGTTCTGTGAGGTGATGGATGACCGCCCTTCTTTAGTTAATTATTTGTAATGTTAATGTTTTATCTGTTGTACTATACTAGTGTCTTGTTTTGTTTGTTATATATTATGAATTTCACAGTGCCTTAGTGTCAAACTGTAATACTGTGTGATTATTTTAATAATAAATAAATAAATAAATAAATCAGAAATTCATTTTTTATGTTATTCTTGTATAGTTCTGTACAAAAATATGGGTGTAATGGCCGAAAAGGTAAAAATCACAACAAGTTTTTTTTATTCAGCGAGGTAAATTAGTTCAATTTCATGAACATTTTCAAATTATTATTATTATTTCAAAAAGTTCATTTAATCTGGTTTCTAAAAATATATGAATGTTGGGCACTTCTCATACAAACAGTAGCTTAAAATATATCTTTACGTTGGCGTAACCAACGTAAATCTCCGAACGCATCCTATTTCGCTTCATTAACTACATTAAATAATGATTATTAACATGCTTTTACATATAATATGTACTATATAAAACAAATTAATGTAATTAAAACAATTTTTTTTTTGCTAATGTATCAGGAGCAAACGGGCTAATCTCAGCATCAACAATTTATTTAAGTTACTGTTTGTATGAAGAGTGCCCAATATTTATATATTTTTAGAAACTAGATTAAATTTTCTATTTTGCAATATTTTTCTTAGTTGTAAATATTCAGGAAATATAACTAATTTATCTCCCTGAATAAAAAAAACTAGTTGTGATTTTTACAATTTCGGAAATCCAACCATATTTTTATATGGTACTATGAATAAATAACATGAAAAATGAATTCCTGATATCTGTTATACACGAAAATGATACCATACAAGCCCTAGTAGCGTTAACTGATCAGTAATAAAAAAAGAAATAGAGGCCTCTTTTGTCTTATTCACCCCCCTTTCCCGCCGCACAGGGGACGAATCTGACTTCTTTCCACATCTAAAAAGAATCACCGCAGAATACTCTATCTGTGGTAGAAATTTCGTGGTTGTATCCCGATGTACACAATTTCGCGACTTAGCAAAATGTACTAGAACACGCAGGCTAAGCTCAACAACAACATTTTTTTCAAGGTACTTTTTGTATCAGATGTGCCCAATATGTATACATTTTTAAAAACATCATTAAATTTGCTGTTTAGTAATATTTTTTTAAATTGTAAATATTCAGGATAGATAACTAATTTATCGTTAAGAATAAAAAAAACTTGTTGTGATTTTTACCTTTTCGGCAATAAACCCAAATTTTAATAGGAAACTATTCTTAAATAACATGAAAAATTAATAGCTGATATCTATTTTACACGAAAACGATGTCGTGCAAGCCCTAATAGCCTTAACTGATCAGTAATAAAAAAAAAAAAAAAAGAGCAGTACTTGGTCCTCTTCACCCCGCTCTCCCACCACACAGGGGACGAATCTGACTTCCCTCCACATCTGAAAATAATCACCGTAGAACGTTCTATGTGTGGTAGAAATTTCATGCTTGTAACCCGATGCGCACAATTTCGCGGCTTAGCAACTCTACTATAATAGGTTAAGATAAAAATCACAGTCCACATGTTCAAAAACAACTTAAATATTATTTTAAGCGGCTTCGAGCTATGATAGGAATGTCTTTGTCTTTGGGGACATACCTACATATGATATTATAAAATATAATTACACTAAAAAGTTATCATTTAAAGTTAAATTAAGTAAAATTACTATATCAGAATCCCTAAAGTTATTTCTCCTATTGTTGTTTTCTTTTCCTAATATATTTTGTCCTAATTTTCAATGTCCTAAAACTTGTTGGCCCAAATATTATGTATTTCATATACTAATACTCTTTTTTCCTAACGATTACATATCCTAAATGTATTTCACATAAGTATCAAATATCTTAACACAATACCCCAATATGTCATGCACTAAGATGAACGTAGAGTCTTTTAACGCGAGGGATAAAAACCCCGGTACAGGGTCGCAGTTCTTCCTAACACTCCTCCTCGCTTCGCTCGTTGTCGTACTTAACGAAGACCTAAATCACGTATTTAGGACTTATAAGGCGTATGTCAAACAAACATTAGGTTTTCCAATATTAGGATAAAATAGATTAGGGCATAGGAGTTTTAGGAAATTTTATACTATGGATTTTGACTTTTACACAACAGTATTATGGAAATTTAACATTAGGTCTTAAGCGTTTAGGACAAAGATGTTAGGGCAAATAATTTTAGGACAAATGTTGTTAGGGATTTAAAGGGAGAACCTAAAATTATCTTTATCCTTTTAGACAAAGGTTATTTATGAAGTCTAAATTGTATCGAATTCACTGAAGTCCAAGCGGTCCTATAGCTCAGTGGTAGAGCACTACTCCGGTCAAGTAGAGGTCATGAGATCGATCCTCACTTGGTATTGCATTGCATACAATTTTGGTCTCATATTTAACCTTGGTGATAAGTATTACCACAAAAGAACTTACAATTTACATTATGATTATGATTAAGTTCGATCTCGTATTTTGTACAATACTTAATATATCAAACATTTTCAGACAAAACCTTGCAGAAATGAAGACTATGACTGAATTAAATTAATTTTGCAATTCACGAAACATGAGAAGGAAAAAGCTAGTCTTTGTGTAGTAGTTATCTTTGTAAACGTACAAATGTAATTAAACTACAGAGTAGATGTAGGCAAATATATAGTTATTAGGTTTTATATTTTGAATACAAGTAGAATAAGAAATGTGTTTGCTGTAGAAAGAGAGTAAATAATGTACATATAGTTGATATATTTTAGGTCCCAACAGTTTGAGTAAGGCTTAATTAGATCATACGTTTCTTAAGGTTTAGTTATATATTTTTTACTTTAGTGTTTTTTCTTTAATACACGCCTGTCTAAGAATTGTTTTTCGATACTGTAAATAATGAAATGTGTTTAATACTATTATTGAATACATACCTAATTAAAGGCGAAACATAATAATTATAAAAGATTTAATTTTTTGTACTAGCAAAGCTGACTTTTAACAGGATACATTTTAAAAATTTAAGAATTTTTGAACAGGTAAAAAAACAGGTAGGTTCCTGCTCTGTTAAGTAGGTATCAATGAAAAACCGATAATCAATTAATTACAGCGCAATAAAAACACGCATAATTTTCAAATTTACAAATTAAGAACCACATCCACATCCTCAATTTATTACTCACGAATTCCGGGAAATCATAAACCACTTTCGATACTCTAAAACCAAACGTCCGTTAAGACTGAACTGCGATTTTCGAACGTGGAGTCCAGTCAGCGAAAAGTGTACATTCAAAAATGGAACGTCCGTTAAAACAATCGCACTTCGTATTTCGAACGCGAAGTCAGCAAACTGCAAAGTCCCGCGGGTCCCGGGTTGTTCGCGGTGGCTCGTCCTGCCGCGTACTGACTTCAACTCTGAACAGGAGCCGAAGTCCCGGCGCGTCCCACCCCGCCCGACACGGATCCGGCACGGTTACCGTATCAATGTCAACTTTTACTATAGTATTGGCGGATTTATCGTCTGCTTTGTGAATAGCTGTCATTAAAATTTACTTAAACGTTTTAAATGGAATTCCAAGTGGATTTCAAGTGAGTGCTAAGCACAGTAAAATTGCAGTAAAACCTTGTCGTCAAATGAAAAGTATTCGACACAGGTATGTATATTTAAGAATATAAAAGTTATCTCTGTGGTTAACTCCATAAGATTAACGTATGTACGTAATGTATAAATTAGTATATATCTAAACGATGGCATCATAACATAACATACTTACGATGATGATTAGACAGCTAGAAAGATATTGGAGCTAACAAACGTAGGACAATTAATCTCGACCGTTTCTTCTCTGGTTATTGACCCTATTTTTTTTACATAACATCAATTGTTAGTCTTAGGACTCTTAGGTACCTGTACATTTTGATTTATTGATATTTTTGTTTTTATGAATGTTAGGCTACTTCAAACATAGTTAAAAACGGCAAAATAAATAAGCCTCTAACAGATGCCTACTAAGTAGACCAATTGTATTGTAAGCAAGGGTAAAATCAAAACACCGTAACACACACCCATTAGTTTCCAAAATTCCGACTGGCTAAGCCTTGGAGGAGGAAAAAGTCGAGAATAAAACCATTTGTATGGAAAAAATAAGAAAGTCGACTCAATCTGTATGGAAGTGTCATTTTCTCTTAAAATAAAAATAACATTGTTTGTGAATATGTTACACAACTTCCCATTTAGCTTCGGCCGTTATAAAATCTGTTAGTTATTTTGTTACTGAGGAATGTTGAGAATATACAACTAATTTACGAACTACAATGTTTTTAATCGGCGGGGCTTTGTGAAATTAACAATGAAATAATTATTTCGAAATGCTAATTACACTGTCCAAGACTATTTAAATGAACATTTAGACATTCAATTATTATCAATTCAATTAATTTTTCAAGTAGGTAATTTCTACTATTTATCAATGTCTACTTACAGTTAAAATTTAAATGAAATGTTTAAATTCTAATTCTTTTACACGTGTTTTATTTAACGTTAATAAATAATTTAATTGTATTGTCTAGGGGAATTTAGGGAAAAAATCCAAATTTTGTAGTATACCTATAATATATATGAAATAGTTGTTTTTGTTAAAATTTATATTCTTATTGACATGTTGTTAACTTGTTAAAGTGTTTCTACTATATATATTATACAATTAAAGTATATGGCCGTTATATTATTATTAGTTTTGATAATAACAAACTGTGGAAATCACTGTCTCGTCGAATTTGAGTATATTTCTGCAAATGTCCATTTATGTTTTAGTACCTATTGAAATCTGCAAAAAGTTAAAAAAGAGAATAATTTATGGAAGAGCTCTTTGCTGTGGACAGTAAGTCGAAAAAAAGGTTAGGAGCACTGCCTCACTGCTAATATATAGGTAGTGTATGGTAGTGTTTCGTCTCTCGATTATTTTAAGCTGTCTGAAAGATGTTGCTATATTAATGGAATACAAAGTCTGAGAATGAAATTAAAGACTACATTAATAATTCAATCTAAGTGATTGAAGCTAACATAGTATTTAGAGGTCGACAATTTTTTACCTTATTTATTCAATACTAGCTGTGTCCCGTGGTGTCGGCCACTCATCCCACGGGAATACTACGTTTTTGTCGGGATGAAAAGTAGCCTATGTGTTAATTCAGGGTGCCAAGTACCTCCACACCAAATTTTATCAAAATTGGACCAGCCGTTTGAGGGTGAAGACAAACATACAAACACATTCACAAACTTTCGTCTTTATAATATTATTATATATGTGTAATATAATATAATAATTATATTATTAGTGTGATAGATTCGGATAAAAGTAAGTAACTTCATAATGTAAAATAAATTAAAACTAACTATACATACATAATAAAACTTAATTAAAAGGAATCCCCCAGTACTGAGGCCGTCTGAGGCATTTCCCCTTTGAATGGCGAGGCTCAGTCTTTGAGCAAAAAGGAGCCCGCTCCGTTATTACCTGATATTCCGATTAGTTTTTGTGATATTGTAATTTCATAATGTACCTAGCTGTAGCTTCAGTTCTCATCGTCTATAATTTTCATCATAGATTTCATCACTTGTCACTAAGTTTTGTTCGATATTTTTGATGAAAAGAAATACGCATAACGAACTATTATTTTTATATCTCCTATGCGAAATGTCCCAACGTTATTTTGTAAAAATGCAAAAAAATACTAATCACTTAGAAAACTTTGGGCGCGTTTAGATATCTGTTTATGAACGTTCTTAGGGTTTTCTGATCTTACAAATACCTATGCTTGTCATAGTAAAAAAAAAACACCACATTTTTGTTTTCTCGCTGTCGGCTAAAATCTATTGTGAAAAGAAGTGATTATTTGGACGAGCCAAAGAAGTAAGTGAGGGAGAAACAAGTTTTTGTCCGAAACCCAGGAGGTTGTTTATAATTTTTAACGAACAATTACTTCACGATCTAAAACTTAAAAGGACTTCGTTTTTCGCCTCTTAAACTTTTTAATAAACCCAAACTCAACTCAGCTGTCGATTTGTGGAGCTACTAAGACTTTCATAATTATGAGTTCACTTCAAATTGAGTTACTTGGGGCTCCATCACCCTATGGATCAACAAACTCGACATTAACGAGATTACCATAAAAGCCCTAGGTTATTTTTCTATAATACACTCGTAGCTGCTTTTATTTTAGCGGGATAGGTACATACATACGGATACATAGTACAAGCTTTGCTTAGCTTGGGACTAGGTCGATTTGTGTACGATTGTCCCATAAAAAAATAAATCTATATATATAATTTGTGTGATAGTTATAAGGTTTTGCTTGCTCCTTGCTTTCGTGATTCGTAGCTAAATGAGAATTTCTCAAAAAGTTTGTACATAATTAAGACGTCAATTAAAGTTCTATATATTTTTCCTGTATTTTTACCATCTTTGTGATTTCCATTACATTGATTTCAGATTATAAATAAATAAAAAAGTATAAGCATAGCAGAACCTTAATGATCAAAAACAGCCAAAATATTGATATAAAATTACTAAAATAATTGGTAACAAAATAAGAAAAATATTGAACTTTAATTGATGTTTTTTAAACTTTTTCGAAAATGCATAAAAAAATAGTGGCTCTGTGAGATTTTATTTTTTATTTTTATTTTATTTATTTGGGGCATCAACAGAGATGAGGCATGGTTCAGGACCCTCGCAACCATACGTGACAAAAGACATCACTCAGCACCTCTAACACAACTGTGACACGCGATTCTTTCTCGCGCGAGAAATATTACCTATCTCTTTCTTCGCTGTACTGTGGGAGAGTGACGGGCGAGGTTATGTCGCGCGACAAGAGTCGCGGAGCGTAGTTGTGCTAGATGGGCAGTTTGGGTCTTGCTCACCTCACCGCGCGCAGGCCAGTCTTACATCTGCCAAGCCTGTGGTCGCATGTGCCGTTCTTGTATTGGCTTGCATAACCATGAGGTGTTGTTTTCCTATATAACACTGTTTGTATATTCTGTAAAAGACTAAAAGGCCTTTAATTGTTTGGAGACCTCCTCGAGAGCTTTGTTACGAAATGGCTGAAATTTGTGTTTTTTATACATTTTTAAAGCCCCATTGATTCGCCATTTCAAAAATTAAATCGACCATAACTCCCATATACTCATTAAACCTGCTCACAAAATTTCATGAGAATCAGTAGAGAAATGCGACTTATAGACGAGAACAGCCGAATTTTTGATCTAGCTGAAACGGACTCTCAGATAAAGTAAAAACAAGTTAAACTACACCTGGCTTTATATTATATAATACAATAATATCGTATTATATTATGCAATAATGCTTAGTAATGGTAATAGCTTCATGACTTTCACAAGCATACCTAATAGATATTTCCATTATTTTTGTACGCCAATCGGCAAAACAAAGAGCAACATTATAAAATGTAATACTTAACATCTCCGCATCTCATGCAGCCATCAACCTGTTTCACAAAAACCGGCCAAAAGCATAGAGCATGTCGGGTCGGGCCACGCTCAGTGTAGGGTTCCGTAGTTGCCCATCCTTCACAATAGATTTACGAAAAAGATTTCAAGCTCTATAAAAAGGTTGTAAATGCCTAAGTAACTGTAATTACTTATTACCTTCTGGAAGGTATGGATTATACGCGCCAGATTAAACAGAATGTTTTAGTGCAGTATGGCACTTAACTAATATGTGTAACGTTCGAAGTATAAGGATACCGCGTGGCACTTACGTCATTTTAAAGAAAATTATGAAATTTTGTGAAAACTTTAAAACGGCTTATCCGATTTTATTCAATATAGTTTTCATTGAAAGTACTTATAAGGCCTCATTTTCATGAATTTTTCCATAATTTTTTGACCCGTGGTTCAAAAGTTAGAGGTTAAAAAAATAATGTTTGAAGACCCCTATTATTTTTAAAAGACCTATTCAACGACACCCCACATAATAGAGTTGGAACGAAAAAAAAATTCACCCCCACTTTAGGTGTACGAGAGGTACCCGAAAAAAAAACTTTTTTTAGTTTTTATTTTACCGTTTTGTCGGCGTGATACATAGACATACTCATACTAAATTTCAGCTTTCTAGTACTAATGGTCACGGAGTTAAGACGCGGAAGGACAGACAGACAGACAGACAGACAGACAGACGGACAGACGGACACGGCGAAACTATAAGGGTTCCTAGTTGACTACGGAACCCTAATAAAACACTTTGCCTTTTCTTCCAGACGTTACGAACCGACGTTACTTGATGGTGACTAAAATATACGATGGCAATTTTTAACAGAATTTCTATTTTGTCTCTTAACGACCCATTTAGAACGACGACGAATTAAGTTTCCTATTATTTCGTCATATATAATTAGAAATATGTGTCAAGAGAAAAACAAATCTAAATTTAAAACATTATTTACCAAGAGGCTATTACATTCGTATGAACTATAAGATAAAATTATATGCCCATGCATTTTAATTAATAAAAAGAAAATATCGTTTGCTTTAGCGACCATTGTATGGTGCCTCTCCAAACACAAGTAAGGACTTAGGTCGCAATGTAATCACAGCGGGAAGTCTTTTTCCCACCCTTATGCGATCATCTAAAGAATACTAAAACATCATAGTAGGTATATATGAAAAAAACTATTCACATTTGATTTCAAATTAAAGTTTGAAATTGGTATGATAGCACGAGAAATATATATATTTATATAACTTAAGTATAACATTTTAGCCTATTGTGTTAATCATAATTTAATTAATATGTGTTATTTACACTCCCAAATAATATTAAGCAGTGGTTCCCAGCCTTTTCTTGACCAGGCTCCATCTTTGTTGTTCGCGGGGACCAAATGTAAACAAAACTAGCGGACTCTGGCAATGTATTGCCCGCGAATTTGAAATTGTTTGTTGGCCCATGCTCTCGGGAGCCACTGGTTGGGAACGAGTAAAGGGATAAGCATGTTCGTAAAATGTTCGTACAATCAGCTGCAGAGAAATTCGCGTCAATGGAATCGTACCCTTTTGCAATTTAGCGCCGTTTATTAATACGAAACTGTGTACCACTTACCGTGAAGCCGATTCCGACCGTGGCGGAGAAGTTGCCCGCCTGAAACTTTCCCGTCTCGAACTGGACCAGCAACGACGTCTTGCCGACGCCGCTGTCGCCCAGAAGTATTGTCTGTAAATAAATTGAATATTAAGTGAATATTTAGGGGCTTATTCTGAAGTGTCATATTTTGATGTTAGTGGCGCACCGTTTTGTTCGTTCATAAGCTGCGAACGGACGAACGAACAAAAATATGGCACAAACATCGAACAACGAACATTAAACACGAATCGTATAAACCATCATCCTTACCATCAGTTAACGTGACCGTACTCGCTAGCGAGAACGTAAACAAATCCACACACAACGATTTTTTTTGGGCGGGGTACAGCGCCCCCGTCGGTAGAACTACAATAGGCTAGTAGACCCATTTTTGAAATATATTTGAAAGGCATGTATTTAAATCGATATTTGTATATTCCCTTTTTTCGATCAAAATATTTGAAAGTTTCACCAAAAATACTGACTTGCACACTAATTATGCACACTAAATAATGCGAATTCAATATACTATTTAAAGGTATTTGCAAAACTGTTTTACTGGATATAAAAAAAACTAACCTAACCTAACCTGGCCGAGTCGGATCTTAGTGTGCAGTGCGAGGATAATTAGTGTGCAAGTCAGTATTTTTGGTGAAACTTTCAAATATATCTGATGTACGAACCATATTTTTGGTGTGAATTCGGTTAAAAAGGTCATCTCGTTTTGTATGATGTTTAAGTTTTTTTTGTAGGACAT
This sequence comes from Apotomis turbidana, assembly GCA_905147355.2. Lineage (NCBI taxonomy): Eukaryota > Metazoa > Arthropoda > Insecta > Lepidoptera > Tortricidae > Apotomis > Apotomis turbidana. Next base: position 19,234,086 of record LR990288.1, on the reverse strand, counting down.
GTTCAGTTAATCAATTGTTTTTTTTGCACAGCATTCGTTTTTCTGGTATGCATTCAGTTAATTAGTGGAGTTACCTAGTGTACCTACTGAAAAATTATACAGATGTGCATTTAAATATATCCCTATTTGAAATGGTTAATAATGATCTTACTAGCTCCAAAAAATATGTTTTGTATTGTTGTGAAAGCTAGAAAGCTTTTATTAAATGAAAATTAGAAATTTCATGAACAGTCAAAAACTGTTCGAATTCGACCGTCGTATAGTGCCGTCCCGGATAGGAAGACTTTCCGCAAGAGGTATTATTAAAACGTAAAGAACTTCAAGAAGAAGTGGAAAAAGAACGTCAAGCTGGAAGGAATGCAGTATTAAGATACGACAAAATTGTAATCCTAAAGGGTACACCGAACGTGAGTCACTTAATGAAAGATACCCGTAATCAAAAACGTTTCCTGTCAGAATCGCCAGAACACCAAAATACCCAAAACATAGTGCAAGTTCAAAAGAAAAATAAGACTAATGACATAACTTCTTATTTGTGTACTACATCATCGAAAGATATCTCAGAGTCAACCAGCGACAAATCAAACGCGACGCAAAAAAACGAATAAGGAACGTCCCTCCACCACCTCCTCCAAGCCGGCTGGTCCCCGTGGAGGAAATAGACCGAACCCCCCCAAATCACACTCCAATAAATACTCCTGAATTTTTGGAAAGAAAACGTAACTTCCTATATGTTGCTAACTTAAACGTCAGAACTCTACGTCACGATCAGAGAATCACAGAATTGAGAAATGCTATAAAAGGAATTAAATGGAACATAATTGGGCTGAGCGAAGTAAGAAGAAAGACCGAAGTAATTGAAGAATTCGATGACTTCATTTTATATCACTCGTCAAGCGTTAAAGGAAGAAATGGCGTGGGATTTTTAATCGATAAATCTCTAAAAAGCGACATAGTGAGCTTTAAAAGTTTCTCAGATAGAGTGGCACTCCTCGAAATACAGTTTAATAAAAAATACACCTGGGCTATCATACAAGTATGCACCGACGGAGAGCTGTAATGACGATGAACTAAACTCATTTTATCAGGCAATGGATCAAGCGATCGACTCAGCATGTACGAGTAATTTAATTTTGATGGGAGATTTTAATGCGAAGGTTGGTAGAATACAACATGGCGAGGAAGGAATCTTTGGCAAACATTCTTTAGGCAGAAGAAACGCTCGAGGTCAACGGTTGGTAGAGTACGCACAAGAAAATAACTTAAAAATCGTTAATAGTATGTTTTACAGAAAACCTCATAGGAAATGGACATGGCGTTCACCAAATAATCAATATCACAATGAGATCGACTACATATTGACTAGTCAACCGAAACTTGTTACTAGCTTTGACATCATAAATAATCTCAACTTCGAAACCGACCATCGCATGTTAAGATGTGCTTTAAATCTGAGTTCAAAGAAAAGTAGAAAATTTATTAAACCAAACAGTAACTATGTTAGAGAACTACCATACATCTCAGGAGAAACTGGAAAGCACTGGGAAAGTAAACTGAAAATCATCTAACATACAGTGTCAGTACAATGACTTTGAATCAGAGATAAAAAATATAATGCGTGATCTACCGAAACAAGAAAAAACGAGGAAAAAAGTTATAAATGAAACCACCCGCGAATTGTTGGCAGAACGGAAAGAACTATATAGTTTAAAAAGAACGAAGCAAGTACGTTCAAAAATCACCCAAATAAGCAAACAAATAAGCCGTAACCTTCGGAAGGACGACAGATTACACAGGCAGAATGTTTTTGAAACATACATACAAAAAACTGGAGCTATAAAAAAAGCGTACAAGGAGCTACGCACGAAATCGGAATGGGCGCCTAACTTAAAAAATAAAACCGGGAAAACAGTCACGAAGAGGCCTGAAATAATGGAAGAGGCTACAACATTTTTCAGGGACCTATACGCGGACCACCTATCACCATCAATAGAGATACAATGTTCGAATAGTATGGAAATAGAGTCAAGCGCATGTCTTGGAGTATTGAGAGCAGAAATTCGCCATGCCATAGAGACTCTAGGGAAAAATAAAACACCGGGCGATGATAATATAACCAACGAGCTCCTTATGTCACTTTCAGAACCACTGCAGGCCGTCTTTCAAATACTATTCGACAACATATTGAGAACCGGATTGGTTCCGGAGCAATGGTCAAACTCAACTATAATACTGTTACACAAAAAAGGCGATCGTAGTGACTTGAACAATTATCGTCCAATTAGCCTGATGTCTAATGTTTACAAACTCTTTTCGAAAGTAATTCTCAATAGACTCACGAACGGCTTAGATGAAAATCAACCGAGCACACAAGCAGGTTTCCGCAAAAATTATTCAACTTTAGATCACATACAAGTCGTATCACAAGCTATAGAAAGATGCAAAGAGTATGATAAGGGACTCTATTTGTGTTTCGTTGATTATAAGAAGGCTTTCGACTCTCTGAACCACCACTCAATTTGGGAAACGCTACAACAACAAGGTGTAGACGATAAATATATAAAAGTATTGCAGGAAATATATAAAAATGCTTACGCGAAGGTTAGACTGGAACGAGAAGGCGTGAAGTTTCCAATAAGAAAAGGAGTCCGGCAAGGCGACCCTTTATCGCCTAAAATATTTACAGCGGTACTAGAAACCATTTTCAGAAACCTCGATTGGGAAAATAAAGGATTGAGACTCAACGGAGAATATCTGAGCCATCTCCGGTTTGCGGATGACGTAGTAATTTTCGCAGAAAATCCGACCGATCTAATGTTTATGCTAAACAACTTGGCAGAAGAGAGCGTAAAAGCGGGCTTATCAATAAATTTTACAAAAACAAATATAATTACTAACCGAAAAATAAGCAACCCCATAACAGTTAAAGGCCAAGATGTGCAAATAGTAAAAGAATATATTTATCTAGGCCAAGCTGTCACGTTTGAAAACCACACCGGAAATGAAATACAACGCAGGATCGCTATAGCATGGAGGAAATACTGGGGACTCACAGAAATTATGAAAAACAAAGCTATTAATATAAACATAAAGCGCAAACTCTACGAGTCAACCATTCTACCTTGTTTAACATATGGCTGTCAAAGTTGGTCGTTAAGAAAATGTGATGAAGTCAAGCTAGCAGTCTGTCAACGCAAAATGGAGAGGAGTATGTTAGGAATAAAACTTTCAGACAGAATCAGCAACCAAGCTATTAGGGAAAGGACCAAATTGACTGATATCGTCTACAGAATAAGGTTACTGAAGTGGAATTGGGCGGGTCATGTATGTAGAATGGACAACGAAAGGTGGTCCAAAACAATCATAGAATGGATCCCGCGAGACAGTAGAAGACCGAGAGGTCGCCCATATAAAAGATGGTCCGACATCTTCACGGAAAGACTGGGACCACACTGGATGAGGAAAGCTAGAGATAGAGAGCTATGGAAAGAAACGGGGGAGGCCTACGCCCAGGAGGCGACTATTACTTAGTGGCGAAACTATATTTTATTTAATTTTTGTTTATATTGTGTTTATGTGTAAAGTAGTAGAATAAATGGCTTTTTTTATTTTATTTTATTTATAGTGCCGTCCCGCTCACTCCAATATACTTTGACAGGAGGATCGAGAGGGACGGCACTATTCGAAGTCGTCGGAGTAGACCTTCAGTTTTCTTTACGGGTCGGATGACGTCACTATTACAAGCGAAAATGACGGACAGCGTTTTAAGGCCAAGCCACACCGGATGCGTGCGCAGCTCTCTGCAGCTCGCGTATGCGTGCGCGTGCGCAGCACCCCTGCCACACCGACTACACGCAGGTGCTGCAGGTGACCCGCCCAATTCCACTTCAGTAACCTTATTCTGTAGACGATATCAGTCAATTTGGTCCTTTCCCTAATAGCTTGGTTGCTGATTCTGTCTGAAAGTTTTATTCCTAACATACTCCTCTCCATTTTGCGTTGACAGACTGCTAGCTTGACTTCATCACATTTTCTTAACGACCAACTTTGACAGCCATATGTTAAACAAGGTAGAATGGTTGACTCGTAGAGTTTGCGCTTTATGTTTATATTAATAGCTTTGTTTTTCATAATTTCTGTGAGTCCCCAGTATTTCCTCCATGCTATAGCGATCCTGCGTTGTATTTCATTTCCGGTGTGGTTTTCAAACGTGACAGCTTGGCCTAGATAAATATATTCTTTTACTATTTGCACATCTTGGCCTTTAACTGTTATGGGGTTGCTTATTTTTCGGTTAGTAATTATATTTGTTTTTGTAAAATTTATTGATAAGCCCGCTTTTACGCTCTCTTCTGCCAAGTTGTTTAGCATAAACAGAATCAGCAACCAAGCTATTAGGGAAAGGACCAAATTGACTGATATCGTCTACAGAATAAGGTTACTGAAGTGGAATTGGGCGGGTCATGTATGTAGAATGGACAACGAAAGGTGGTCCAAAACAATCATAGAATGGATCCCGCGAGACAGTAGAAGACCGAGAGGTCGCCCATATAAAAGATGGTCCGACATCTTCACGGAAAGACTGGGACCACACTGGATGAGGAAAGCTAGAGATAGAGAGCTATGGAAAGAAACGGGGGAGGCCTACGCCCAGGAGGCGACTATTACTTAGTGGCGAAACTATATTTTATTTAATTTTTGTTTATATTGTGTTTATGTGTAAAGTAGTAGAATAAATGGCTTTTTTTATTTTATTTTATTTATAGTGCCGTCCCGCTCACTCCAATATACTTTGACAGGAGGATCGAGAGGGACGGCACTATTCGAAGTCGTCGGAGTAGACCTTCAGTTTTCTTTACGGGTCGGATGACGTCACTATTACAAGCGAAAATGACGGACAGCGTTTTAAGGCCAAGCCACACCGGATGCGTGCGCAGCTCTCTGCAGCTCGCGTATGCGTGCGCGTGCGCAGCACCCCTGCCACACCGACTACACGCAGGTGCTGCGCACGCAACGCAGCACGCGAGCCGCAGAGAGCTGCGCACGCATCGATGCCGCACGCTGCAGCACCATAGCGTGACTAGCCGCCATTTTGTTTGGCATACTATTTTTCTTTTCGACAAAAACACCATGTTTGATAGCAGTTCGTCGGATGAAGAAGAGGCGCTGCTTCTACTATTATGTAATAGAACTCCTGCGACGCCTAAAAGACTATGGGTGCATGATATAAACCGAAAAAGAGAATTTTGCAGTGAATATCACAACCTGTGTCGCGAACTCGACTCGTACGAAGATAGATTTTACTGGTATTTTCATATGTCCAGAGCTTCTTTTGAAGAATTACACGAATTGTTGAGGCCTTGGATATTAAAAAGTGATACCAACTACAGGAAGGCTATTGGAACTGGAATTGCAAAATCCATAGTCAGACAATCTCTTCTAATTTATCTTGATAAAACTTTAGAAAAAAGGGGTTTGTCCGTTTCAAAACTTATGAATATATATAATGACCTCAAATAACTGTAGTCGGACATTACTGTTAATATATACTAAGTAATTCACTACACAAAATACTGAAGTGAATATTTTTCTTCACAAATCACAAAGCATACCGGCAAAAGTTGTAAATAAATACAACAGAGCTGTGCGTGTACACGCGCGTGCACATGCGCGTGCGTGTCCGAACCTGTCGGTTTGTCGTCTCATATGGAACGCCATTAAATACAACGTCATGACTGCACGCAACGAAGCGACGTTGCCGCTCCGCTTGGAGCTGGCGTGCACGCTGCACGCAGCCTGTTTGTCTCAAGAGAGCCGCAACGCGTGCGGCACGCGTTACGCGCACGCACACGCGTACGGCACGCAAGCGGTGTGACGTCTACTATGAGGTTTCATACTATACAACGCGCAAGTCACGCACACGCACACGCGCACGTGCTGCACACGCAGCCGGTGTGGCTTGGCCTTTAAGCATTTCAAAATACAGATTAAAACCATATTTTCAAATTAAATTTTTTCAGCCTACTTCCACATTCATGAATTGAAAAATATAATATTTAGGTTTCCAATGCTGAATACCTACTATACGAAATAAACATTATTTAGTTTAATACAATTTGACATTTGAGTCAACTAAACTATTCTCCATACAAATCGTTTAGTTTATGCAGTTGCTAGCGTGTACAGTCACTGTAAACTCATGGTAATAAGGGTATGTTGTATTTGATGTTCGTTAGCGCTACGCACGTACGAACCAAATATTCGATGGATATTTGTTCGTTCGTCCATACACGGCTAAAGTTATGTTCGTTAGTGGTGCGATATATAAGTATTTAGTGTGTCTTTGTTCTAGATTAGATTAATAAGTAAAAAAAATAGTTTCAATGGCCGATGACGTTACGACCCTGCCGATGAAGTGACGTGGCACATTGCGATGACATGTATACAACAATACCTACCGTACCGTAACGTACAATAACAATATCGTTTATAACCCGGTACACGTTTCCGGTTTTCAGTAAACACGAGCTAGCAAGCGATGATGTACAATCTCTCGCCGTCAGACATTTTTTCCGACAATAAACAATAAAAAACGCAAAGTGAATAACCGGGGGTCACAAAGGCCCTACGACTACCGCTCTCTCTTCTCTACAGATTCCTATTTTATTCACAGAGGCATTGAAGCAGAGACGGAAAATTCTGACGTTTGTCCATTTCAATTTTCATTCATTATTCAATTCGAGTTTTCAATGCAAATAAAAAAATATGCCTCTATTCATGTGCGTATTTTTTCATGTGCCCGTGATAAATCCAGTCATAATATTGCAAAATATTATCGAGTTAGGGCAATCCGGATGAGGGAAAATTGCTAAATACGGGAGATCCTTTTTACTAATGTGGTTTTTCTTATAAGGCCCGATTTTTATTTTGATGACTTTTTTATTAAATTTTATCAATTTTACCAATAGATGGTGTAAACGAAATGGTGATAAGTACTATAGGATGAAAATACAATAAAAAAAAAATCGTTTTTATATATATTTTTTTTTGTATAAGAAATCATTTCTTTTCAACAAATATATTGTGTTAACTTAACTATATCTCACCAATAATAATTTGATTCGTGTTTTAAACATGAAATAGGTACTTGGTGCTTGTACGGTGCGGATTTTACCTTTGTGTCTGGCTGTATCTTTACAGGGTTTATTATAATTGGTAATTAACTAATAACTGTCTGTCTGAACCTGTGTACGTACACCACATATATTACAATGGAAATTCTATTTCTTATGACAACATTATATAGACAAAAAATAATTACTATTAAATTTTATGAATCTGAATAGTTAATAGTTAGGGTTATTAGTTTGGGACTAGGTCGATTTGTGTATGAATTTCCCTTAACACTTATTTATTTATTTAATATTTATTATATTATAAAGGCAAGGTCATGTGCCTGTGTCACGTATTAATTATGTACTTTTTGTACAACAACGTGTCTACTATGTGTCCACAGAACGTGTACAAAGCCGCAGGTAAATACATTGAAGGTAAATATTTTATTTTTCAGAGAAGTATCATAACACACACGAGCCAAAAGGGATGGCTTTTGGAGACTGTCTTGTATTTTTAAAACTAAATCCCAGAGTCAATGTTTAACATTATATTGAAGCAAACAAAGGATATTTAATAAAACAAGACATCTAGTTTATATGCATGCAAAACGTGGACGTTGAAATATTTTGTGAAAGGGGTGGTATATATTACAGTACTTACAGTATATTTGTGTGCAAAATCTTCATAGCATTAAAACTTAAACTTAATTTAATATTTTTTGTGAAAGGGGTGCAGTAAAATATGCAAAATATTACAAGTTATAACATATCATCTAAAATAATTCACTTAGCAGCTAAAATAATAACTCAAATCGATGCCCAGGAGATTACCAACTTATTAATTTAGCCGCTAAATTTCAATTTTTGTAGATTATGTTAGGTTACCCTCGCCATTGTTCTGTCATATTTACGATCAATTATATTATTTGGATATATTGAGCCCACATTAAGCCATATTTTTATAATATCACGTTGTCAATGTCATTTAATTCATTATTTAATAATAAGCGACCATTTTACAAAATCGACCTGATCCCAAACTAAGCAATTCTCGTGCTATGGGTACTAGACGTCTATATAAGTACACATACATAGTATATAAATACTTATAACAACAGGAACAAATATTCGAGTTCATCACACCAGTATTTGTCCTTGCCGGAATTCGAACCCGGGACCGCTGGCTCAGTAGGCAGCTGCACCACAAACTGCGCCAGCACGTCGTCAAATATCTCAAGTAGCAATAATCAATGTAAATATGCCCTTAAAACAAACATTTCTACATTAAATTGGGATTCTGAAGTGTGTAATCCGAATTAGCTCCAATTTGGTTTCTTTTTCTTAAATTAAGATTAGTTACTTTATACGAGTTTCTCTATTAAAATATTTCAAATCTTAAGTTTAGTAAGTAATCTCATCTTATATTTATTTTAGGTACTTATTACGAATAAAGGTCAGTAAAGTACGAGTTTTCTCCTTCGTAATTTGGTTACTTGTCGAAGAGAAAAACAAGACGATTGTGGGTTTTATTGAGTAAGAAGTACATATTAGATACTCACATAATTATCAAACTAAGAATACAAGTTATACGTACTTATGGGAATAAAAATATTCACATATAACTATTTACATAAATATAAAGATTATTTAGATATAATGTCAATAAATGAGTTTATTGTAGTCAGATGTTAAAAAAAGACTACCTTCCAAATATCAACATACCCAGCATCAGCAAGGATATCAGCTTACATCATTATAATACAGTGAAACCTGTCGATGATTGCCAATACTCCTCCCTCAAACAATGGCAGTTAATACCGGGGGTGGCCCGTAATTCATACTGAAGAACATTTGTTCAGCAGCTTCAAATAGAAAAATACAGTTTTCAGATGTTCATTATATCTAACAAATGGAATACCTAGTATACTTATATTCAATGTATGCGGTCCACCATATCATATACTTAGCTATTATTATCATATTGTAATAAGCCGTTTACACGCGCGTGAAATTTCCAGGAACGGCCCGACATGTTTCTAACTTGTACGAGTATGTAGCTCTTCATCAGGGACTGCCTATACCCGTACATTGCTTTTTTTAATAACCAGTACCTTGGCGACCGCTTTGCTCGGTTATTAGTATTTATTGTAATATGGTGGTGTTTAGGCTACATTTTTTTAAACTTGTCTAAAAACAATAAATATTAAAAAATATATATAAAATTGAACATATAAAAAAAAAACAAAAATAAGTCACCGAGCGGGAATTGAACCCGTAACACTCGTTTCTTGCCTTCTGCGTCTTAACCCGCTGGACCAGATGGACATTGGCCGGCAGGACGAAATTAGCGACCATATTCTGGTTGGTAAGAAAACGCATGAAAACTCAAAAACACGCGTTTTCCCAAACATAAGACTAATCTAGATTGATTGTTTACCCCCGAAAACCCCCATATAGCAAATTTCAGCGAAATCGTTAGAGCTGTTTCCGAGATCACAGAAATACATTTATATACATATAAATAAATATATAAGCAGGGGTCGGACTTTCTTTCGCACGGTAGGACTAATGGAGATCTATGGAGCCGATATTAACCTTAAAATACTATTCATACTCATACTTATACTGATACGTGTATTTCATTCGCAATTTTAATTTTATAGTCAAGGACAAAGTCAGAAGAATATACAAAGACCTGATTTGTGTAGACATTGTTTTTTTCGCCACCATAATATACGTAAATATTTGCAACTTTATCCATGTTTTCTTGAGTAAATTGGATTCTATATTGATCGAATATCCATTTATAACTAGAAAGTTCATGATATTAACAATACATTGAGTTAAATTTGGATTTTTTTTATATTGTACAAAAAAAAAACATAAGTTTAGTCATTTAATGCTTGGGAATGTTCACCATAATAACCACAAAGGCAGTTTGGAATGAAATAGATGAATGAGTATGAGTATGAATTGTATTTTAATGTTAATAACAGCTCCATAGTTCTCCATTAGTCCTACCGTGCGAAAGAAAGTCCGACCCCTGTATATAAGAATTGCTCGTTTAAAGGTATAAGATATTTTTACAAGTTAATCGAAACCGAATCGGCTGGAGGATATTAATAAAAGGGTCGTATATACCTGAGCCTTCCTTAAGGCTTTGTATGGTTGAACGAATAGCCCGATTCTCTTTCCCTTCTCCTCCCACCCTAAGTCAGGCTAATGCGGCTCAGTCTTTTGACGACGCAGTCCATGCGCCCAGTGCGCCCGCGTCACTCCCACACTAAGTCCGACTACTGGTAGTGGGGGCTAAGCTAACCATAACCAGCCCTGATACAGTTCAAGTCATGTCCAAAAAAAAGGTTGAACGGCTGTTCCTACCTTGTGTATAGGCACATCGTCGTCCTGAACAGTCTTGAGCGGAGTCTCCGCAGGCTGGTAGTCGCGGTAGCCGGTGGGGGAGGGGGTGCCGCGCTGCGCGGGCGCTCTCAGCGTCGGCTCCTCGAACACGTCGTCGCTCATGCTGTCGTCCGTCGCCGTTTGCTGTGGACAATATGCCTTTATTTTAATAGTTTTAACTTACATCAGTATAGAAAAGCGCAGCGTGGGACGGTCTCCAACTAGGTGGACAGATGACCACGACGTTAGAGTCCCAGGGAGTCGATGGATCTGGTCTGTACGGGATCGCACCTTGTGGCGAGCTATGGGGGCCTATGTTCAGCAGTGGACGTCCGTTGCTAATAGATGGATAGATAACGTACACCAACAAGTCTTTTACATTAACAAGTTTTGCCACCGACCAGGTATGGTCTGGAAATCAGCGTTATGGCCTACGGGCTGTAGTAGCTACATGCTGCGCTTAATAGGCCCTAGCCCTTTTTGCGTGCATACGGCAAATTTTTCTAAATGTTTTTGACAAATATTTCATTCTTTACAGAAATAACAGATTGACATGACGCTAATTTCAATAACTTCATGAAACTAGTGCATTGAGACTTAATTCAGGTTATGGCGAGGAAGAGGCAGCGCCTGAGCAAACACCGATAAGGTGGATTGTTTTTCTGATAAGGACACAGAGAAACAATATTAAGTGACTTGAAATCGTTAAGATACTAAGCTCAGATATTTTCCTACTCTTAGAAATGAAAAGTAATAATCTCCCACTGTGTTAAGAAAAAAACAATTACAATGTAAAAGGCACTTACATTTAATAATGACGACTGAATCTCGAGCACATTTATCGAACCCTCATTACATTGGCACGTGACTACCGAGAACCGCCCCAATAAAATGTACCTACCTTTTTTAATATAAACAGTGAAACGTAGGCCGATAAAATTAAGGAAATTAGATTAACTCATTCGTAGAAGTTAACTAGACAAGAGTGGAAGAAACTAGTAGGCCTGAGATCCAAGTTAACAGAATCAGACTGGACCCAACACGATGAAATTACAGCAAAGGCAGCATTGGATCAACGGGTCAATCGATCTTTACATGCTTCGGAGTCAAAGAACTATTGGCCTGGCCGAAGCTTTCTGATTATACAGGTACATGAACATGAGGCTAAAAGGCAGACACTAAAGCACATTGACCATGAATGTTAATTTTACCAAAGGAGACCTTCCGATCATCAAATGCGGTACATTACGCTTATCATGTCGTGAATATCGTCCACTACCATCAATTTTATATTTGATATGTGTTCAATGACATGACTCGCCTATTTTGAAATGTACCCCCAGAAGGTGTAGCAAGGTGTTTCGCGGCACATGATTTCACATCGTTACCTGACACTTGTCACAATTGTCAAGCCTAACTATCTCCCACACAATCCAATTCATGAATTTGACAATACCCTGACTAGTCAATGGGCACAAAGATTCAAAAACCTATTTTGGTCATACATTTGTGGACGTCTTTAGGAATAATAGCGGTCGTCGGGTCGTCTGGTACGCTCTACCGATCTGCTTAATGATCCGATAACACGAACTTAAGGGCTACTTCGAATTATGAAATTCGATGTTTTTGTTGCGTCGTCCTTCTTACTCTCTTTGTCAAACGAATGAGCCGGACGGTAAGATACGATGATCGTGTTTCGAACTTCGGAGTAATCTTCCAGAATTGTACGACACTCAGGGGAATAAAACATCGAAAAAAGGCAATTACAGGAAGTAATTTAATAAGGAAAACCAAAGGAATCAGCATTAAATTCCTACATTCGTGAACGCTTTCTTTTACGTATGATTCCGGTGCGATGGTATTAATTACACAGTCTCATTTTATAATAGACGTAAATAACAAACTAGTTTACAAGGGTTGTAACTCAAATGTTCTATTACAAATTTCAGCAATCAATTAAAATCTACCATTATTTACCACCTTTTCATCACACTTCTTTGGAAAGTAGTTATTACACCGTTTTGTGGCCGTAATGGGGAATGCATGAAATTTTTCAATATACTTCAATTTTTAATAGGTAGGAATAGAAAAAGGTTTAGATTTGTCTGTTGCATAAAATGGAGAAAATGTTTTTGACCGCTTTGTACGGGCATCGTACACAAACCTAACCGAGGTGATTATTTTTCATTTTGGTCTGCATGTGATGCCTATACGTAGATATCTCTACTATAAATCTGTTCTTAGAAACGATGGCGTTGATTTTAGATTTAATAAAATCTGCTTTTTTTATAAATCTCATACCCACCCTGTTTAGGTAGTATAATTGACAAAAAATATGAACGTTCAAAATAGCTTAATACCTAATTGAAATTTTCAATTTATATTATTTAGAGTCTCGGCAACCCGACTATTATTCTTATTGAAGCCACTGAGCTATTACGTAGTAATAATAGCTCAATGATTGAAGCTATCTAATAGCCCTAAAATCCTGAGTAACGAACGTATCACCCACGTGTACCCTTACCATGAATTAACGTGACTGTACTCGCTAGCGACAGCGGGAACGATTAGTATTGAGAATAGTACAGCGCTGCTCGGCGTTGCCAGAGCTACGGAAAAATCCGTAGATCTACGGATTTTAAGGCCTAAAATCCGTCCCAGATACAGCTCAGACCTACGGAAATTATTCGTGAACCTACGGAATTTCAGACTACTTTTATTTATCACCAAAATATGACGTAGATGAAATCGAATGTACTTTTTCTGCGAACAATAAACTTAGTTACTATAGCTCAAAACGATGAATAGACTACGGACAAGGTGTGCAAAAGTATTAGATTTTTATTACTTTTCCACCTTTTAATAAGATTTTTAAGCTTCAGTATAGTCAAATGAAGCATTGGAAAAATCCTGGAAATCTACGGATTTTTCAGGCGACAATCTACGGAATTCTACACATTTTTTCGTTTCATCCTACAGTTTTTCATAAATGTCATCTGGAAACACTGGCGCTGCTAGTGGTTACTTTGTAGAACAACAAATACTCCATGGTAAGGGTGACTGCGTAAGTTTTCACATAACAACGTAACTACATACCTCTATAGAAACAAAGTAATTAACAAGGGTTGTAACTCAAAGGCTATTACAAGTTTGCCGTATCTCAAGATAACAATCAATCGACCATAGGCTTGTTAATAATTATGTCGGTATTTAAGTATGTTGTGGTATTGCTTGAGTGACATTTTATATTTACTACCATGCCCTATGATGGCTGCGATTATCACGTGATAAATAAGTTACACAGCATCTGTCACTCACACTCGCATTTTGTCAAAATGTGACGGATGCTTTGTCATTTATTTATCGCGCGATAAAAGCAACCGTCATATAGGCTCGCCGAAGTAGCTATATGACGGAAGTAGCAGTCTATGAATAATTCGTAGCACACTGAAACAGGAGTTCGAACCGCTCCGCGATGTTACCCGTTCTAATTTATGTTTTCCCTATTTGCGTTCGAGGCATTTTTTGCGTTAAAAGTAAACTTTTACTTATGTGTTTGAGGTTAGGCGAAGACTTTTTATTCAGAAAGATAAATATTCAAAGCACATCTATACAATTAAAAAATATATATTTGCATTGAAAATCAGTTTTTTATAGAGGGGGGTCATTCGCGCATCAGGGATGTTCGCGGAGGCGCGCGTGGATTGTTTCTATACGACCATGCGCGCTCGCGCTGCATCCCTGGTGCGCCGGGGGCGCTGCAGTCCCAACAGCATTCTTCGAATGATAGTGGACAGGGTTGACTGTCCCTACATGCTGCACTGCGAGGGATTACACTCCCCGGTCAGTGTTGTTTTGTTTTAATTGTAATTTGTTGTGTTTTAGTTGTAATTACCTACTAACCCTAGTTTGTAGGGTCTACTAATAAAATATTTGTCCTTAGTTACATGAAATAAATATATTCATTAATTCATTATGATTAAGTACAGGAACAATTTTAATAGCGTGATGCAGGATCGCCTTTTGTTTTGTATGGGCACGCGACGCCATGCCAGTCTGGTGTCATTAGTTGAGCATAATGTCCTTTATCCTCTCGTCACACCGAAACGGCTGGACGAATTTTGCCAATTATGGTATACCTAGGCATAGCTGGATATTCAAAAGGTGACTAAAGGATACTATTTCGGTACTTACTTTTTTCCCGACTACAGTAGGTAATATAAAACAAAATACGCGTACGAAGTTGCGGGAACCGTTAAGTAAGAGGTTATTTCTTTATGATCCCGTAAAGTATAACAACATATAAGTAGATAGTCTGAACTAAGATATCTATGAGATGCGCAATAATCTAGTAAGCGAGTCTCCCCCTCGGTACCTGCATCTGACATCAAAGGCAATGTATCGCTACATATTGATCAATTATCGCTCACGGGCGTATTACCCTACAGTGGCGTGCACAGAGTTCTACGATAGGGTCGACACAAAATTTTGAGATATAGTCTGGCTAATGATATTACTCAAAGTTTTAGCGGGAAATTTAAAAAAACTGCGGCTGGTCACACTTTGTGTAGTGGGAATTATAGTTTTGATACTAGAAAATATTTTTGATTTACTATACACACGTAAGGTACACCTAAGGATATACGTTAAATATATGTTGACGTGCACTTATAATCAGCTCACATAATTTCTACCACTATCTACAGACAACGACAAACACATGTGTGTAAATGTAAGTACCTAGTGTAAATAAGACCTAGCTTGATAATACCATATATTGATCTATCACCAAAAATATTACATAATAAGTAGGTACTATGCCAAATTTCAACTCAATCGGAATGTTAGAACTAGTACATAAATTATTTATATATGTTGTCGATTCCAAACCCTTATTTAATCTAGATCTACATGTAATTATTCTAAAAATACCGAACCGACGTAACAAACATCATTATATTTGACAGGTACGATACGAACAGTTTCTTATTTTTAGGGGGGTCAGTTATTTGTATGGGGATATAAAATTATCGTTTTTATTATTTTCGTAATTTTTTTTCAATATTTTCCCACCGTTTAAATCTTCCTTGTCTTCCACGAATATTTCAATACTAAAATTAGCCAAATCGGTTCAGCCGTTCTCGAGTTTTAGCGAGACTAACGAACAGCAATTCATATTTATTTATATATTTTTATTTTTTATTTCAGTTATTCCCCGTTATCTAACTAAACA
Source organism: Apotomis turbidana (assembly GCA_905147355.2). Lineage (NCBI taxonomy): Eukaryota > Metazoa > Arthropoda > Insecta > Lepidoptera > Tortricidae > Apotomis > Apotomis turbidana. The sequence goes on along the minus strand of LR990288.1, from coordinate 19,218,339 downwards.
CCAACTTAACTATTCGCACATTCTAAGTATTCGCGTAACATTCTAACATTCTAAGCAATGAGATAGTAACATGATTAACCGGTAAAGTTCAGTTTTCGTTATCGCTCATAGATATAGTTATCGCCTGATTTGTATATGCTGTCAAGGAAAAGAACCAGTTTCAAATTTTGCCGCGCGCATTTAATAAGTTTGTAATAGTTATAAGGCTGGGCATACAATAGCGGTTGGGACGTGACACACGACCGATAATCTTTACGTGTAATAAAGCTCAGTTATGTTTGTGTACCTGTTGCAAGTTAGGGGAGATTCAGGAGGGAGATGTTTTATTATTTTTAATTGTATAGCTGGTTGGTTTATGACAACGCGTAGTTAATTGCTTACTCGCAAACTGTAATTCTACGTTTTATTTTATAATCGAAGATAAAATTTATTTGAAGTTTTGTTTTCGGAAATTACATCTGGATTACGGAATGTCCGATCTCTAAGATTTAATGAAGTCACTTTGGCACAAGGTGCAAACAACCGTATACATGTAAATTTAAGGTCGTTTTTCACTTGTGCCAGTTTGACATATTTTTGATCTTAGAATTCCGGATAGACTATATTATAATACTTTTTTATAATAATTATTGAATTGAACAAAAATGAATTTAAATTAAAGCAGAATCATCTGCTAGCTTAAACTAAACATTTAAGCGAAAATTTAAATATTTTATACTTTGAGCGGGACTTGAACCTACGTCCCCACGGCTTTCCAGGCCAGACGGGTGCGCTCAAAGCTTCATTTTTCGCCTGTATTTAAAGTCTCGCATTTTACGAGTATAATAGTATAGATTTAGGTGACAATGTTATTGTCGAAATATCATCCCCATATTATTACGAAAATAATCTTAATTTTTTCATGTTCCTACAATTCCGACCATCGTATCCAAATACGGATACCTGTTGCTTGTATATAAATCGTAAGAGTTCGCGGCCTTCGCCTCTTGAGGCTTTAAAGCACCCTTTAAAGGAATCATTTACTTTGTCTTTGGTATTCAACGTTAATTGTTTATGTAAGTGTGCTTTACGTTGAATAAATGTATTTTCACCTCACCAGCTCAAACATGGCGATTTTGCTGTCAGATAACAGTGAACAAAATGCGATTTTGTTTCGAGCGTGAGTAGAAAGTAGCTTTTTAATTTTTTCAATATCTGACCACGAATTGACATTCTTCAGCCAAAGGTTCATTATAAAATTCTAATCATTTGAATCTCGATGCACTCTGTTTCTTTCATATGTATATAAAAGAGAGGGATAAAAACTTATCAAATTCAAATTCGATTTTCGAATCCGACCTCGATTGAGAACAGTTCGGATACGCGTTATACCAAAAAAATCATTAAAAACACCCGAAAAAGTTTTAATTGCAACGTATTTTTTTTTCTTGATTATATTTTTATTTAACGACCGGATATTAAAATTATTGTGCCTTTTATATAAAACAATAGATCATTGCACAAATAAAATAAGATTTTTCAACTTATTACTTATTGTAAATATAATAATAATTTATAATTTCACCATTTATCATAGACTAGCTTTTGCCCGCGACTTACGTCCGCGTGGAACTTGTAAGTATAGAAGCAACCTCGTACAACACGATAGATATCCACCTAATCACCTTAATTAATAAAAGAGCGCCTAAGCAAATATAAGAGCAATTGTGCTTTTGGGTTTATCATTACATTTTCTACAGGGTCATCAATGTCATCATGAATTACTTACTCACTTTTCAATCTTTTTAGGGATGATTTCCAGGATGAAAACTATCCTATGTCCTTCCTCGGATCTTAAACTATCTCCATGCCAAATTTCATCAAAATCGATTCAGCGGTTTAAGCGTGAAGAGGTAACAGACAGACAGACAGACAGACAGACAGACACACTTTCGCATTTATAATATTAAAGTATGGATGCATATTCGAAACGTACCTTAAAAAATATCGAGTTCATACATAGTTCATATTGTAATTGTTATTTTCTTTTGCATTTATTTTGTTTTGGTGTCTTACGGGTAAAAAAATAATAATTTATAAACAAAATCTCGTAAATATAATATGTATTTATACATAAACACGTCATGTATCTGCTACCTAAATGTTCCAATTTGATCAAATAATGACAATAACCGTGTTGGTTGGTTGATTATAATTTCAATTAAGTAAATTATATTGTTATTCCTTTTTAAGCAGCACTTATCTATTTTCAGATTAATAATATTATTGAAATCAGCAACAAAGACTATAAACATACGTTGGATGAAAAAGCACAAAATGTCGAATATGTTCTCGCTGATGAGGTGAAAAGTTGTGTGTGCTACACGAGAGCAAAGTTTTTTGCATCTCGTGCTGTTGAGTCCCTCGCTACACTCAGGATTCTAACATAGAATCACTCGCTACGCTCGTGATTCAAACGTAGAATCCTTCGCTTGCTCGGGACTCAAAATCAGCACTCGTAACAAAAAACCACTTTGCTCTCTTGTTGCACAAATAACTATTTCTTTCTTTCTTTCTTCGTAGTTTAAATTGTATTTTGCTGATGGTAGGTAGGTAGGTACTCTTACTTTCATTATTCATAACATTCTTACGAGTAAATACTCAAATAGTCAATCATTGCACAATCTAGAGCGATGGGATTACCTACATTTAGCAGGCGAGCAATGAGGATTCTTCAACAATACATATTCATCTAATACCTTTGCTTTGTTATGAGTGGGATGAAAGTAATAAGAGTCCAAGTTACATTTCACCTTTTTTTTCGATTTTTATGTTCCCATTACGATTGTCGAGCGCCACCTATGAAGCATTACCGTAATGAAAACGCCCCCGAAGCCTGAAAGCCGACACGAAAGCGTGACGGCGGTGATTTCAGTAAACGCGTTTCCAGGGCGCTTTTCCTCTTACGCTTTTCCTCGTAGTTCAGTGATTTGTTACAAGATGTCGCTCTCGTCGGAAAACTTAAGTTGATTCGAGTATAGACAAGTATAGACTAAAAAACAGTACAATACCGTGTTACGTCCTCGTGCCTTCGAACGTAGCGACAACGTTCAAATGTATGTCGTGGGACGTAAAAAAACACGACACGACGACACAGCGCCGTGCAAAGACAAATAAAAATAGAAACATAAGATAAATGTAACTAAGTGCACCATATTTAAAAAAACGAATCGCTATTTGAGGCATAAGGACTGTATTCCTTCAAATGGTTTTTAAATTAAGTTAGTATGTTATACCTATAAGAAGAATTCGTCCTAATTAAACGGCAAATAAAATAAACAATGTCATTTTGTATTTGTTTCGTCCGTGAGTTGTCAGAATAGCCTTCGGGTACTTTATATTATTTTCCCCGCTTATCTTTTTCAACGTTTTATGTTACCTACTTTTCTAATTTATAACGTGTCGTCACTGTCATCTACCAAACTATAATGAACATTTCAAAAGGACTTTAATGAACCCGACTTTCCCCAATGAACTTTGCGTAAATAATTACGCGACTTTACGAACTAATTACTGTGTTATTGTACGCTTGACAAGCAACGGTAATAAATACCTACTTACTCACTCGCTCTTATTTAGTTGAGATTTAAACCATTCTGAAGAGCTTTAGAAGGCCTTTTTCTTTATGAATGTAATTTTTTTCATATTATGATTTATGAAAAATATAGGTACTGATAATTTCAACCAACTTTACTTTTACCTAAGTCCTACAAAGTAACATTATAGCTATTTCATATTTTAATTGTGTGCAGGCGAAAATAAGTCGAAAAACCCTGTTTTCGGCGAGAATTGTGTCAATTTCGAAGCAAAAATTATCAATGACAAATTGAAACTGTATAGGTTTAAATAGCCAATAAATAATAAACAATCAAATAACCAATAAATCTCTATCGCCCTGTTCTAAGTAGTAACATCGGTAACATGTTAAGAAACATGTTTGATCATAGAGAAAAATGTCTAAAACGATCAGAATTTTTGAAGGGATAAGGAGCCTTATACTGTGTTTTCTCTCTGTACCAGCTAACGTGGTAAATGTGGGGCGAGGGCCCATTTATAAATTTCATGAACTACGACGCCTTAGCATTCCTATGGGACTCCATGTTTGCGGGTCAAGGATATTTATATAAAACGTACGTGAAAGGAAACTGAAACGCGTATCTTCTTGACCTTTATTATCATTGTGACATGAGCGAAAAAGGTAGGTGTTACAATTTTCTCGACTGTATCTATATATGGTCTCACATACAAGATGAGACTCAAATAAGTTAAGAAGTGGAACATACAAACATCAGGTACAGTCAGGGATTCCAACGACCTCCACCCGGTCGTCAACCCACCTCATGGAGAAATCTACCCAATCTGCTTCTTTCAGTGTGTGGTCGTCACTCAATAACCCGAAAAGTTCGCTTAATCTTATTTAATTAATCTCCATATAAATTAGTCACTTCTCATCCATGTCATGTTTCATAACCGATCAATATGCTATCTCACATCATAAATAGCTCATAAATTATGTAAAACAGCAGTGTTATACCGTCCCGAGTGCCCATCTAATCCGGTCCAATATCCATAATATGTAAATAAAAACAATACCCTCGTAATCTCGCTCCTAAACTAATTCATACAAGAACTTGTCAATCCTGCCCCTTGAATCTAAAGTCTGTTTTTCAATCGAAGACTTGAGGGTGATATGAGTTTACGAAACTTACTTCGGAATACCCATAGATATATATATTGGAATACCTATGTAGCACGAAACGGTCTGTCGCGTGCCTTGAAATTCAAATGAGGATTAGATGAGAGACAAATAAATATCTCACTACTTGGCTGTAGGTCGATTTAGGTCGATTGGACCAACATGGAATAATAGCCCTAATTCTAGAGGCATTGTGATATCTCTAATAGAACAATATCTCAGGCATACAATACAATCAACATAATTATTGTAGAATAATTGCTACTGTTTTGTGCTTAACAATAAGGAACAGAGCGTGACTTATTTAAAATTCAGCGGCCTATGACGATATTATTATCACTCTCGCACTCGTCAGCAAGTGACGGGTGTTTTGTCAGTATACCGGGTGTTGCCTGTAATAGGAGCAATAAATTAAAACAAAGATTCCGCCCTTCTAACTGAACAACATTTGTTAAGCAACTTTTGAAAATAACGTGTCATCATCATCATCCTCCTAGCCTTTTGTCCCATTTTTTGAGAATGAATTCTCAATCGGGGTCGGCTACCTAAATCCCAAGATGTGGCGTAGGCACTAGGTTTTACAAAAGCGACTGCCATCTGACCATCTAACCCAGAGGGGAAACTAAGCCTTATTGGGCTTAGGTGGTTTCCTCACGATGTTTTCCTTCACCGAAAAGACACCGAAAATTTGTAGAATAATGTTTTAGACAAAGCAGCAATGTATTGCGAAATGTGCGATATTAACAGTGACTGCTATGTAAATGCTCAGGGAATGACAATGTTGGACGACGTACATTGAAAATACTATTTAATTTGTTTGAAGTAATGAAATTCTGAAAATTTACTTTTTTTAAGTTGCTGAACAAATGTTGTTCAGTTAGAGGAGTAATAACTATGTTTTAATTTATTTCTCCTATTATAGGCAACAACTGGTATGTATTATCAATGGCGTCGCGGGATAAACGTCGTCGCTGCTATAGGCCCGCGCGTGGACTTTCCCAATTTTAGACGCATGACACATTTGTGAGTAGGGTTTGCAGCATTTCGAATCTAGTTAACTATCTTGGACTAAGAAATAATCACATTTCGACAAAAATTCCAAGTAACTACTCAAAGATGTGCGACATACACTCGAATTGGCCGAAATATTAGTGGATGTTTTTATTTAGGTACTTAACTCGAACCTGTAGCCCGCTGGCCGTAACCGCGTGACCCGTCCTTAATTGATGTGGTCAGTGGAGTCACTCTGAAGTTCGATATTCAATGTTCGCGCCGCGTCGTCTCGTTCATTCAAATACGGTTTATATAGAGAGCGTAGGGAATGGCGCGTTGCAAATGTTGAATTTCGAACTTCAGAGTAACCCGTCTGGGGTATATTTTTGAGTAGTTTGCGCACATTTAGTCCCAAAGCAATTAACACTGATGAAAGGCACTTATGAAAAAACTTTTAAAATTCATATACGGCCTCTTTCGCCTTTACATTTTCCCCTTTGCTGGTGTTTATACAAAACTTGGGCAAGTTTGTTGTATGGGAGCCCCCCTCAAATATTTATTTTATTTTATTTTTAGTATTTGTTGTTATAGCGGCAATAGAAATACATCATCTGTGAAAATTTCAACTGTCTAGCTATCACCGTTCTTGAGATACAGCCTGGTGACAGACGGACGGACGGACAGCGAAGTCTCAGTAATAGGGTCCCGTTTTTACCCTTTGGGTACGGAACCCTAAAAACGACTTTCGAAATAAGTACCATCATACAAATTTACTGAACAAATATTGTTTCTTCTAAAATCAGGCATTTTACACACTTCTAATAAATCTTCACTTACCTACTGGTTTCTTTTAGTAATTATTAGATAAGCTAAGCCACTATAGATAATTCGGGAAAAAAAAGTAAAATAAAATAATCATGAGACATCTATTTTTATATTATATTATTATACAATTCTAAAATTATATTGAAAATCCGTTTTCTATGGCGACATTATTTCAGGATAAATCTTAAGAGCTCAATGCAGGATTTAGTTATATGGCGCGATTGGTATACATTTCTTCGTCTGCATGCTCATCACGCCGAAATGAAATGAAAAGCTGGTGGAATTCAACCAATTTTGGGACAGGGATAGCTGGACATCTAAAGATCGTTATAGGACACTTTTCACCCGACTACGATAAAGACTTTTTCATCACATTTGCTCGTAAAAGATGGTATTACATGCGGGTGTACTGAAGGACAAAGGCCTATATAGTTCCCGCGGGAGTTATAAATTGTTATAACTCCCGAGGGAGTTATAGTTTTAGTTTTAAAAATATAGGACGCACTCGCAGATTACTTCAGACTAAGGAGGGTTCAATCCAGCCAAGGTTTTTTGTTGTTCAACAAAACTTGCCTACCAGTAAATTTTATTGTGTATTGAATTGATACGGTATATGTAACTGCATTAATATTTATGTTTTACAATTATATTTATGTGATTTTTGCAATAATTTTATCAAATTAAATTTTGAATTATCGTTACAATCTGGTAGTATAGCCTGTCAAGTTTCTAAACAAAACGCAGTTCTTAGCATTATCTGTGGTAGACAACAAAACAAAAAGGAAAAAAGTTATAAAATTATTGGTTAGGAACTATTTAGTTTTGTAACAAAATTACTGTTCGTATTTAAGTTTTATAATATTACGGTGTTAATTATTGCTGAATGGATGATGATGGTGATGATGGTGATGATGATGATGATGATGATGATGACGCTGATGACGATGACGATGATGAGGATGATGATGATGATGATGATGATAATGATGATGATGTTGATGATGATGATGATGTTGAATCTTTAAAGTATTGCACTTTAATAGATAATTAAAAAGCGACTATGGTACTATTTGGGCATATTTTTATTTTGTTGTAGTTTTTTTTTTCTCAGTATTCAATAAAATTTGGTGAGTTGGTAAAGTTGCTTATTCTGAACAAGGTAAGCCCAATTTCCGATATGACCTACAAAATTTTCCATTGAGTTACAAAAAATGTATCGATTTTTTGTAACCCAATGGAAAATTTTCCGTTGAGTAACAAAAACTGTATGGAAATGGCAATGGCAACTTTACCAACTTACCAAATTTTATTGAAATCTGAGAAAAAAAAAACTACAACAAAATAAAAATATGCCCATTTAGTAGGTACTGTGGATGAACTTACTGACACTTTTATGTATTTACATAATTATGTTGCACTAAAACTGTTTCCAATTTCATTGTAAACTTTTGGTTTACGTTAGCATACGTTACTGCTTTAATAAAAATAATTAATTTGGGTGTAGCACATCGTTACTATCGATACTCAACATAATTTGAGACGATGGTGCCGATTAGGTATAAAGTCTGAATCTTTACGGTAGATGGCGCTGCGATTCCACCCTAAGGCATGTAGAAGCAACTGGTTGAAAAATTAATTGGCTCTCGGATCAGGTTCGGTGGTCTAATAGGTAGGACCCCGTGTTGGCCCGGAAAGCCGTTGGAGACGCAGGTTCGAACCCTGCCAGAACCGTTATTTTTTTTCAATCTTTCGCTTCATTCTAAACATTTTAATTCATTTCATTTCATGGAAGTACATACATGTGCCGCATAGCAACTGTTCATACATATTTATACCTAGCAGCTTTAATAACCCGCTATCTGTTATCATTTCACACACGAATGCACCATGCCTCAGTCAAGGTTAGATATGTATGCTATGTACGTGACGTTTTAAAAATTGCACCAAATCAATATTGCTTATATCACCGTGCGCGATTTTCGCTCACCGTATATGACTAGATCATACGCTCCTTGTTTTAAATAAAAAAATCTAGTCGTCGATACTACGAGCAATGTGCCCCGCCCACTGCCGCTCACGTTTTGACGACTGTCTGAGCTACATCTACAACCTTTATGGTTCTCTTGCGGATCTCCTTATTTTTGATTCGATCACGCTAGGAGACTCCGAGATTAGCTCACGCATATGCCTTGATCACACGTACCGAGTAAACGGGCGAGACAGTGCTCTGTCTCGCCCGTTTGTCTTGTGTGTGACAGGGACGAGAGCACTGTCTCGCCCACTGTCTCGGTACGTGTGATCAAGGCAATAGCGTTGGGGCAGAAAGGTTCTTGAGTGGTGACAGCGCACCGGAAGACGCAGCATGCCCCCAACAAGGTGGACCGACGACCTGGGTAGGATCGCGGGATGCAGTTGGATGAGAGCGGCGCACGACTGTGGAGAACTTTGGAGGAGGCTTTTATAGTACAAAGGCCTATATAGGGTCCTACCTATTGGACCACCGAACCTGATCCGAGATCCAATTAATTTTTCAACCAGTTGCTTCTACATGCCTTAGGGTGGAATCGCAGTGCCATCTACCGTAAAGATTCAGACTTTATACCTAATCGGCACCATCGTCTCAAATTATGTTGAGTATCGATAGTAACGATGTGCTACACCCAAATTAATTATTTTTATTAAAGCAGTAACGTATGCTAACGTAAACCAAATGTTTACAATGAAGCGAAAAATTGGAAACAGTTTTAGTGCAACATAATTATGTAAATACATAAAAGTGTCAGTAAGTTCATCCACAGTACCTACTAAATGGGCATATTTTTATTTTGTTGTAGTTTTTTTTTTCTTAGATTTCAATAAAATTTGGTAAGTTGGTAAAGTTGCCATTGCCATTTCCATACATTTTTTGTTACTCAACGGAAAATTTTCCATTGGGTTACAAAAAATCGATACATTTTTTGTAACTCAATGGAAAATTTTGTATATCATATCGTGAATTGGGCTTACCTTGTTCAGAATATTTAAGCAACTTTACCAACTCACCAAATTTTATTGAATACTGAGAAAAAAAAAACTACAACAAAATAAAAATATGCCCAAATAGTACCATAGTCGCTTTTTAATTATCTATTAAAGTGCAATACTTTAAAGATTATTTTGTATAGTCCTTTAAGCGTTTTGAGATGTAAAAATATAGAACATAAGTAATTCCTCTTTAATTTATAGAATTATAACACTCCGTTAAAAACTTGTATAGTGCAAGCAGTCACAATGGATATCAGTTATATCACTGTTTGGTGCGAAAACGCCTTGGTTATAGACATTTTTGTTACTTGGGAAGTCATTTTGAAATGTTTTGTTAAAATATTCAGTTTTAGAAGCGTTTTCTGTACCATTCATTAAATGAGGGTGATGTCATTATCACCAGCTAAGTAGTAGGTACATATTATGTCGGGGTGATTTTTTTATTTTACATAAAGGTTTTGATTAATCGTGTTATTTGACAACGAATAAACGAGGAACATAAAGAGAATAATGCAAAATCGATACAAATACAAACAATTAACGCCTATGTAACAAGGTGAAAATGTTAGCGTTCGGATTCATTAAGAATACGGCCTAATAGAATCCCTCTCGGGAAAGGGGAATTGGGTCAGAGTCGACATTCAACAGGGGGCTAAATTCGACGTGTCAAAACAAACTTTCCGAGATATCGTCGCATCTATAAGCAATATAATCTATTCGTAGTCAACATTTCCTGTCTCATTTACATTGAAAAAACATATACTGATGCTTAATTTTGATAAGTGTAAAGGTTAAAGCTACATAGTGCTAAAATACTGAATTACAGGCACAGGCAATATTTCTAATTCTGACACATGGAGTTATTTCGGCGTTTCTTCTCAACACCTGTCGTGAATCAGGCATGTAAAAGTGCTCTTGTAGCATACTTATAGAATAAAGTTGTCGATGTCGTTGAAAATCGATGTACACAATATGGTGATATAACCGAGACTTTGTTATATTTGGAACGACTCAAAGCCTCGTCACATCAGGGCCCTTCGATATAATGTCCATTACATAATCACATCGCAGTGATAAAGCAGTGATATTGCTAAAGTAGGGCTATTCTAATGGTTAACCGAATTTGCGCTACAGTAACACCCTCGTCTCCCCTTGTCAGCCTAAAACCATGAACTTTCTTCACGTCGCTAAGCCGTTGGGACATTGACATAACGTCCCTTCTCTGTTATTCGCGTTATGTATGTTCGTAGTTGCACAACACGCGATTTGAACTTATTTGTCTAACCGCTGTAAGTGTAAGACGAACTAGCGATTGTTTTCTGTTGACAATTCCGTAGAAAACGTATGATCTTACGAGAACTACTTATTGTTATTTGGACGACTTTGTTCGAAATATCACATCGGTGAAGCGAATTTCTACACTAAATATACGTAGGTGTACGTAGTGGTGGTAGTTTTTATCTATGTTAACTCAAAGAGAGTTATGATATTTCTCCGCCGCGCGAACGTAGGTACTTGCACCTACATAAATATGTGAGTTCTTATCTCTGCCACAATTTATGTGAGGATGTTTTAATATTGACTGCACTTAAGTGAAAATTATCGTGGCTTACCCTGAAGCCCGTGGGCGGAATCTATTTCACGCCTTGTCAACTTTTCTCGTATTTTCTGAATTCTCCTCGAATTTTTCATGACGCTTCCGTTAACATTATTCCGGCCTGTTGGATTTTTGAATCCGGATTTAAAAAGATCTACGTACACGCAAACTGAATTAACACCTCATTTGTATGTGCCGTTGAACATCAGGTGCAACTTATAGGGACCAGAAACGTGGTCCTCCCCAAGTTTGTTTTTTTACGTATAGTTGGCTGGTTTTGAATCATAAAAAGATATTTTCAAATCTGGAATTAAAATCCAGATCAAATTAATTTGGCCAGTCTTAAACCTAGCAAAGTAGGGGGAAAGTGCTAACTGCTATGAAAGGGACAGGTTATGAATGGGACAAATTCAATTTACCGCGGCAGAAACCAAGTAGTAGATTTTTGTTTTCTGCATTTTGGCAACACTTACCATAGACAATATTAACATTGATATAGCACTTTCCCCCTATTTATTTATTGCATTGCCGTTGGGGCAACAAAATCCTGGAGTGGTGACCACGTATAGGAAAGCGCAGCGTGGGACAGCCCCCGCCCCCGACTACGTGGACAGATGACCTCTTTAGGGTCGCAGGAAGTCGAAGGATGCAGTCTGCACAGGATCGCACCTTGTTCATTCATAGGTACACTCTATTTTGTACTACTCGTATATTGTACATTCAATATAGTGGACGTCTGTTGCTGATAGATAGACTTATTTTATTTATTTTTTCCCTTGAAAGTAAACCATTAAAGCTTTAAAACAAACCTATTGTTTTTCCTTTAACGTTATGTCAGCCACGAACTAGATCAAAGGTCACAGTTTTACGTCATCTTTGCATAGCGTCATCGCTATTAAGCTGTCAATTTTAATAGCAGCCTGAGACTAATACGGCCATGGAATGATTTATATCGACAACTGATACCCACTCGAATACGAGCTACGAGTATCTCGTCGGCCATTATATGCCTTCATGACTTATTTTGTTTTTATATGCCGCATTTACTTTCGTACATACATTCCTATTCCTTCTTTAGGGTGCTCCTACACTGGAAGCATTAATTTGTAATGTTACGGTTTATTGTATGGTATTTATTGTTACATTACAGGCGAATGCTCGCAGCGATGAAAATGCATCAGTTGGACAGAAAACGAAATTAACAAGGAAGTTTTATATAGGTCGAAAAATAACATATTGTAGCTAATAATTAAAAACAGAAGAAGGTAACGTAAGGTCTTTACATTAATTACATTATAATAGAAGGAAAAATAAAAGAAAAAAACCGGCCAAGAGCATGTCGGGCCACGCTCAGTGTAGGGTTCCGTAGTTGCTCATCCTTCACAATAGACGGGCTTAAAACAGCGGTCTTACGTCCGAGGTTTAAGTTACGACTAAGATTTCAAGCTCTATAAAATGGTCGTAAACGCCAATGTAACTGTAATTACTTATTACCTTCTGGAAGTCAACTTACGTCCTTTTAAAGAAAATTATGAAATTTTGCGATTACTCAAAAAAGGCTCAACCGATTTTGTTCAATATACTGCCGTCATAGCGAAAAAGGGCACATCTAAGTGAAATTGAGTTAGATACATATTATTCGGAAAGAGGAAAAAAAGGCTCATCTGTCTATTAATTTTTTAAATTTTCACAAAAAATGTTAGATGTGCCCTTTATCGTTACGACGGCAGTATAGTTTTCATTGAAAGTACTTGTAAGGCCTCATTTTCATGAATTTTCCCATAATTGTTTGACCCGTGGTTGAAAAGTTAGAGGGCGGGGGCGCAATTTTTTTAATTTTAGGAGCGAATATTTACAAAACTGCTGACTTTATCAAAAAATAATGTTTGGAGACCCCTATTATTCTTAAAAGACCTATTCAACGACACCCAACACACTAGTGCTGGGACGAAAAAAAATTCACCCCCACTTTAGGTGTTCGAAGGTACCCGAAAAAAACATTTTTTTTTAAATTTTATTTTACCGTTTTGTCGGCGTAATATACTCATACCAAATTTCAGCTTTCTAGTACTAATGATTACAGAGCTAAGCCGCGGACGGACAGACGGACAGACGGACATGGCCAAACTATAAGGGTTCCTAGTTGACTACGGAACCCTAAAAAGGGAAATACTAAGAAAGGAGTTTACACATTGACAATGGCGAGCTGAACAGCGAAACGAATGTTAAAGTGGTAGATAATGCACCTTCTTGGTCGTACTTCTTTGCTGATGATCGTGTAGTTTTGTACTGTTTCCAATCTGATCGGTTTTCAGCTTCCTTCAGGGCAGTTGCAACTGAAAGACTTGATTACGGTCACTTGGTCACATCACTGACTGCCACTGATGCAATGATCTACCGCGGGGTCTTTGCCCACTGTCACTATCCTATTAAAGCGGTCGGTATTCCGGCGGGCAGTATGACCAAAGTCCCCAAAAATCCTTTGGTAGATTGACAATCTAGTATCGAGTCCCGGGCCGCGTCTGTCTGCATAATGTAAGTAACTCGAGGATCTTTATTTTTAACACAAAGCACCCTTAAGGTTTTCCACCAGGCAAGGTTTTACAACAAAGATGCGGAAATGAGACATTGTCTCCGATTTTTTCGTTATTTTAACATAATCCACGAAAAGATAAGGATAAGGTCGAAAGACGTTGTCTTTTAAAATAGCGGTTTCTTGTTATTTGCTTCCAAATATCCTAAAATGAATTCACTACATAAGTAAGACAAAGCGTATTGTGGGGTCATATTTCCAAAATAAGCACTTTAAGACAATTCGGGCATTTTTGTGTCAATTCTTACTATACCCGCATTTAGCCGGTTTTTTTTATGGTTTCAAGTTTTTTACTTTGCTAAATTTGTTTCTTCTTTAACACCCTCCATTCCGCTCCTTTACTAAAGCTGCTGGGTGGATTTGTCTGAATAAAACAAAACGCATACATTACAATATTTCGACCTTCGTTGCTTGGGTTGTGGAGCGAGACAAGTTGTCTACACTCTACGATAAAAAGAAACCTATCCGCTGTCTGGAATTACACTCCAATTTCGCTCTAGTGTGATATCCGACACGTCACAAGACACGTTGTCGTAGTATTTATAAACACCATCATAGGAGCAAAGGTTGAAGGCAAGTGAGGAATGGGAGAACCAACAATAAACTATATACACAATCCAAATAAAAGTGAAAGTAGGCATCGTGTCGTATAGGAAAATCAGGAGGCCAGCCTTTGGATAGTGTTCGATGGAGACAGCTACATATTTCATTAACTACACTGACAAGCGTTTGACTCTTAAATTTATAGGTATGGGTATGATGATGATTCTTTAAAACTTACTATTTACGGAGCAGCCCCAATTTGTCAATATGTCGGCATTTTTTTTTAACTTTTTTGGCATTCTTTAAAAAAGTCCCGGGGCGGTCCCTCGCTCCGCTTTCCTGTACCTGTACGTGGTTGCCACACCATTTTTGTTTTGACATAAGTTGAACTGTATCAGGACTATTCAGCCCTCACTACCAGTGAGTCGGACTTTGTGTGGGAGTAAAACCCGCTAATGGGATTATCTCCGCGCTACAGGAGTGATAATGGTTGCCACGTGGTTGCCACTCCATAATGTTGCCGTCCCAACGACCAACCGTTCTCCAGGCTGCATGACCCGCCCATTGCCACTTCAATCCTGTGAGCTATGTCGGTTACAGACAGATTTACGGTTTCAAATGTACTAGGCTAACATCGATCATCGGAGGTTGGGGAGCGACAATAGGCGTAGCAACGAGGCCTATCAGTCATCTCGGGTGGCGATCCAATTTCGCTCAATTGTACGTGTAACCGACGCCATACGTCATCAGTGTCGCTTTTTTACTCGGCACCCATTTAGTTTGCATGGATTTCTGTGTGATTTCTAACAACTACCTTTTACGTTTTTTGATTATAGGTATCTATAGTGAAAATCAATTGTATCATCGAATACAATAAACTATCACTAACTGTTGCTAAACTAAAACTTAAAAGAACTGACTAATATGCTGTGATCAAATACCGTGTTTAGTGCATTTCTTTTTGATTTGCTAACAGGAAATTATCATCAAATTTGTATTTAAACATTCTCATATCCTACCTACATAACCTGTTTCATAGATTTAAAATAATTTACCTATTACCAAATATTACTAAAACAATACGTTCCTTGTACGGTAGCTAAGAAAAATAAGGAACCTATATTTATTAAGCAACTCAACATAGTTTATTACATCTTATCAGCCCTATGAATATTATCGCAATAATAATATTTTACGCACCAATAAAACTCCATAATACGACATCTTTCCGTGTCATGGCTTACTCACCCGGAGAAAACGATCGGGACGGACTATATTGACTGCTGTGAAGACTGAGTACCGATTATTATTCACAAACGTTTCAGTTTTTATATAAATCAAATTTTAAATAGGTACCTAAAACGATTTAAACGGTATTAAACGAAACGTCAGGGAGGCTCAAATAATTAATATATGCAATATAAACTGTTTAAATTATTTTATCTATCCAAATATCCTAAAACCCTCCATGATGCGTTCAAAAACAGCACATTAAACTTCATTACCGGGTGAAATTTGTCATAATGTGCGGCTCCTGAATGCATCATGGAGGCTTATGATATGTGGCTAGATAAAGTAGTGTATGTAACTGTACATAATTAGGCATTAAAACACTCGTGTGATGTTATTATGAAACTTGAATTCGGCTCGTTTCATAAACCCACAATCGTGTTTAATACCCTTCATAATTATTACAGAAGGCAAGTTTCATAATAACATCACACGAGTGTTTTAATGCCTAATTATGTACAGTCACATAAACTACTATTATTAAAAGTGACAGTCGCGGAAACCGAAGAAAATACATAGAAATTGGATAATACCTGTATTATCCAATTTTGTTCGCAGGGAAGAAAGTAACCCTCATTCTTCGTAGCTGGCCAAAGAATATTCCGTAACTATCTGTGTATTCCTCACTATATAGTGTAGGTACCAAGAAATATAGAATTTCGTTCTGCCGTTTTGGTATAATAATACAACAAATACTCGTATTCACACATACCAAAAAAGTGAAATGAGCTGTAGTAATCACTGAATCCATACTAAGATTATAAATGCGAAAGTGTGTCTGTCTGTCTGTCTGTCTGTCTGTCTGTTACCTCTTCACGATTAAACCGCTGAACCGATTTAGATGAAATTTGGTATATAGATAGTTTCAGTCCCGGGGAAGGACATATGATACTTTTCATCCCGAATAAATTTAGTGTTCCCGTGGGATGAGCGAGTAACACCGCGGGGCACAGCTAGTGGAATATAAAAATAAAATTGCGAATGTAGGTATGTATCGTCATGTTAAAACTTATTCCTACACAATTGTGATGAAAAAATAGAGGTTTATGATTTTTTCGTACCTAATCCAATCTTACATCATTGTACTAATGACAAGCGTAATCAACGGCGTGTGATTTTTGATTTCACATCTCACTCTAACACATGAATAAAACGTCCATCCGCTCTTCCGTTTTCGACCTTTACGGACGCTTAGTGTTAGGGTCGCGACAATTGCCGTGCTACGGTAAAAGGGCGTATCTTACTATGACATTCATATAGAGATACGACCTTTTCCCGTAACACGACAGACATCGACCGTTCTTAACAGCTGATTGAAAGGAATCCAATTTACTGACACTCCATACGATCATCATTTACAAGCATGTGAAAGCATTTAATATCTTCGTAATTATTTTTATTGATGTGTTTTATAATAATTATAATAATATGGCATATGCCGCCGTCCCGGCGAGTCACTCAGGCATATAATCTCCGGTTGTTCTCATCTTGCTAACGGCGAGTACTTGCACAGACATAACCAAGTAGCCAGGATCATTCACCAGCAACTTGCTCTTCGATACGGTCTTGTGGGGTCTGAGGTGCCGTACTATAAGTACGCACCGATGCCAGTTCTTGAGAATGGTCGTGCCACGCTCTATTGGGATCGATCTATCATCACGGACAGGACTATTGTAGCCAATAAGCCTGACATCGTGTTGGTAGATCGATCCAAGCGCCAGGCAGTGCTCGTCGACATCACCATCCCCCATGACGAGAACCTCGTGAAGGCCGAGAAGGACAAACTCAGCAAGTACCTTGACTTGGCTCACGAGGTAACCGCCATGTGGGATGTCGACTCGACGAGCATTGTCCCGATAGTCGTTTCGGCGAACGGTCTTATAGCGAAGAGTCTCGACAAACATCTTAAGAGACTCTCGCTAGATGGCTGGATCAAGGGTCAGATACAGAAGGCGGTACTCCTGGACACGGCGCGCATTGTCAGGAGGTTCCTCTCTCTGCAGCCCTAACCACCGGTAGCCTGGGCCCTGCCCCGCTGCCGGCGGCACCCTAGGTTAGGTTTTCTTTAGAATGTGTTTATATTTGTAATGTATTTTTATATTTTACTTTTTATATAAATTTATTGTAAAAAAAACCTAGCCTAAGTATAAAAACGAATAAAGGGAATAATAATATTATTAAAACTATCGTGATCTCCATATGAGTTCGAAACATGTCGGGCCGTTCGTGACAATTTTTACGTGAGTTTAAACCGTTTTTACAATTATTATTGATGTTTTTAGGGTTCCGTAGCCAAATGGCAAAAAACGGAACCCTTATAGATTCGTCATGTCTGTCTGTCTGTCTGTCCGTCTGTCCGTCCGTATGTCACAGCCATTTTTTTCCGAAACTATAAGAGCTATACTGTTGAAACTTGGTAGGTAGATGTATTCTGTGAACCGCATTAAGATTTTGATGCAAAAATAAAAAAATAATAATAAATATTGGGGGCTTACCATACTTAGAACTGAAACTCAAAATTTTTTTTTTTCATCGAACACATACGTGTGGGGTTTCTATAGATAGGTCTTCAAAAATGATATCGAGGTTTCTAAAATATTTTTTTTCTAAACCGAATAGTTTGCGTGACAGACGCTTCCAAAGTGGAAAAAAGTTGGTCCCCCCCCCCTCTAACTTCTAAAATAAGAAAAAAAAATCTAAAATAAACATATGATGTACATTAATTACTATAAAAACTACCAACGAAAATTGTTTTGAACGAGATCTAGTAAGTAGTTTTTTTAATACCTAACTTTGCACCTAATTTATATGGGGCGCTATACATACCAGGTGCAAACTTAACTTAACCACCTAGGGATGGAAAGTGTTTGTACGGAACCCTCGGTGCGCGAGTCCGACTCGCACTTGGCCGGTTTTTACTTACGTCATACAGCCATAAAGTGATTTCACAACCTCAAATTGACAGCATAAAACTTTTTTAACCGGGCTTTTATCCGATAATATCAAATTAAGGGTAAAATCTTAACAGCGTGATGTAGGATTGCGCGGTGCCAACCCATACGTACAGACAGCACCATCTGTTGGTAAAAATGTCTTTGTCTGCTCATCACGTCGAAACTACTGGACGGATTCTAGCCCATTTTGGCACGTACAGAGATAGCTGGATATCCTAACCTAATATAGTTATTTATAAGGCACCTTTCACCCAACTACGGTGAATAAATAGTATTTTATGCAATCGTTGCACAATGAAGGTTCCTAAAGTAGAGTACCGCGTTTAGGTCACGAGGCTTGCCGAGTGGCCTAAGTAAGGTACGAGATTTTAAGACCTAATTTTACGAAGTTGCGGGCACTTTTTAGGTAATCAATACATTAAATAATACTTTATTTAGAAATTAATCTAGTTCATCGCCTTACTATATCGCCATACTTTAAATAATAATAATTATATAGTTTATCATCTTTATTCATATAAGTAGTTAATAATGAAATGAATCTATATTTTGCTAAAGATACGAATCACTCCTACCATATCATTATTTACTGAATCCTTTATGTAGAAGTAAGTACCTAAATACGCCAGTTTGGTCGAATTTATCACTCATATCCGTCGCAATAATCCCTCCTAAACAAACAATGTTACTGTTGACAACACAAATACGATGTTTAATTATAAATTCGTTTGTATCTCCAATGTTCCTTATCTGTTCAAAATCATGTCATTTGTCCCTATCCCTATGATCAAACACGTTTCTTAATTATGTTACTACATAGAACAGGAACATTGCGATTTATTGATAATATATTTGTGAATTTTTCATTCATAAACTTTGCTTCAAAAACTACTCGAATTTGACAAAATTAACGCAGAAAACTTATTTTCGACTGCACGCAATGAAATAGCTATATGTTGCTTACTAGAACTCAGGGGAAATATTCACTTCGAAAAGTTGGTTGAAATTATGAATATATTTTTCATAATATAATTTTTATTTTTTTTGTGTTTGCCGGATTCTATTTTCTACGTAGGTAACTACTTTGTAAGAGTGAATAGGCTATTACTGAACCGGCGAGCTACATCCTCGACCCCGTAGTCACTTTTCATCAGGTGATACCACGTGATACTGAGGTCAATCGCCGGTCAGTTTGTTAATAAAAAAAAAGAAAAACATTTACATTGTTTATCCTATAACATGTTTGAATTTGATATAAAAAAGGACATTAGGAAAACAACTTGGCTCAATTTTCATAATTTACTCCCACGTATGCTATCAGTTCTTAAGGGAAACCTGTGAGGTATTTCCGAATACGAATTTCCTTTATCGGAGTAAAATACTAGGGATAGGTAACTAGTATAATTACTTATTTATCTAGTAATAAAAGGAAAATAACTGTTATTGGCAAACACAGACAATAAGAAGTAAATGTAAGCACATAGTTAACAGAAACGATCTAAAAATGTCCCTTACTTTACCTAATCAAATCAATCAATTATTCCTACCTTATCAAACAATTTAAACACAAGAATAAGAATAAGAATATATTTTATTTGTCCAACATAGGTCAAAATCAAAAGGTGTTATAATTTTTACATGTGTCTCACTATGATGCGCCAAAAGGCATACAAATTGAGTGTGGCATGCATGTCATGGGCATAATTTAAAACTTATCGTCTAAAAATTCTTTTACAGAGTAAAACCTTTTTTAAATCTATATAGATCTTCCATATCTGCAATGTTTTGTGGCAATCTATTAAAAATCTTAGGAGCCATAGTTAGTTAGTTAGTTAGTTAGTTGCGCTGGGCATTTTCCGCAAGTCGACATCCAACGTGCCTATTTTGCGTGAAAAGGGGGTAGCGCTACTCCAACCACCCCAGCTCCTCCACGAACCTAAGCAAAGCCTTGATGTTGCTTATGGCTTCGTGTACGGTACTTGGAGATCCTAGGTATTTCATCCTGTATCCTTCTACCTGTTTGCAATCTAGTAGTATTCTTATTCTTAGGAGCCATGCCCACAATACTATTTTGTAGTAACATGGTTTTAGGTACAGTTATATTTGATATTTTATTGCGTAAACGGGTACTTTTGAAACTTGAAAATTGATGAGAGTTACGTTTTACATAAATTGCTAATTCATAAATAATAAATATATAAGCTAGGAAGCGTCAGAATTTTTAAATTTTGAAAGTGTGGTTTACAGGGATCGAAATATTGAATACCACATAAAGATCTAACACATTTCTTTTGGGCTCGAAATGCAACCTCTCTACTTGGTGAATTTCCCCAAAATATTATGCCGTATCTTAGAGTAGATGTCACAAATGCATGATACGCATTTTGTACCGTAGATTGGCAACTTTTTTTCCTTAAATTATACAATGCAAAGGAAAATGTATTTAATGTTTTACATATATTGTCAATATGAGGTTTCCACGTCAATTTATTATCTACACTTAATCCTAACAATTTTGTGACGTCAGTTTTTTCAATTTTCTGTCCCTTATAAACTAATGTTAAATTTGTTCTTTGTTGAAATAACATTATTTTAGTATTCCCTAAATTAATTTTTAAATTATTACTAGAAAGCCACTTTATTATTATGTCCAATGTCCTATTAATGTCAGCCTCATATGATTCCAAATGTTCACCAGAAAACACTATCGTACTGTCGTCAGCAAAGAGTCCCATTGGGTGTTCAAATGGCTTTAGGCATATCATTAATGTAAATGAGAAACAAAAGAGGGCCTAGGATGCTCCCCTGAGGTACGCCATAGTGAATTTCTGTGACATGTGATGAATGAGTTATTTCCGATTTGGTATTAAAGCACAATCTATTTATTTGGGTTATTTGTTTCCTATTGGATAAATATGATTTAATTAAACTATAAACATTGCCGCGTAATCCGTATTGATACAGTTTGTCGAGAAGTATTTGGTGGTCAACATAATCGAACGCCTTGGACATGTCCATGTATAGGGCTGAGACCGGAACTTTTTTATCCATATTCTTTATGACAGTTTGAATTAACTCATATACTTATAGCCATGTTTACTAACATGTTTTTCCGAAATCCTTTTTGCTCATTGGCAAACAAATTATTGCGTTGGAAGTAGCCAGAGACACAGTTATACATTTTTCTATAATTTTGGAGAAAATCGGAATCAGCACAACTAGTCTGCAGTTATTCATATCATCTTTGTTTTCCTTTTTAAATAGTGGTTTCACGATAGCAGTTTTAATCTATCTGGAAATTGTCCGCATGTAATACATAAGTTAACGATGTGACTAAGCAATGGTGAGATAATATTGGAAACTTTTTTCACTACACTAGTACTAACACCATCATAACCAGTGCTATTTGTGTTTCTAAGCGAACTAATTATTTTTTCAATATCTTTAGGAATTGTTGGTTTCATAAACATTGAATTAAGTAGGTACATTTATTGTCAATTTGTATGGTTTATTACAATTCTCCCTAAACCGCCTACGGTATTTTTACCGACTTAAGAGGCCTTATTCCTTTTAAAATGCTGATTGTTTTAGTAATTTTTCTCTATTATCAAACATGTTTCTTAACATATTATTGACGTTACTACCTAGAACAGGGCTATTATGGTTTATTGATATATATTTGAAACCTATACTTTGAATTTTTCATTGATAATTTTTGTTTCAAAAACTACTCGAAATTGACAAAATTCACGCGGAAAATTAGTTTTTTAAAATTATTATCGACTGCACGCAATAAAAGCATGAAATAGCTACGTCACTACCTAGAATTCGGGGAAAAGTATTATTCACTTCTAAAAGTTAGTTGAAATTATCAATTATATTTGTCATAATATGAAAAAATAAATTTTAAAAGGAATAAGGCCTCTTAAAAAAGGAGGAGGTTCACTGTATTAATGTTTTTAAATCACATTCCTGCTGATCCTCAACGAGATATTCTCGGTATTTTCGGTTATATTGTATAGATTACATAACTGATGAATTCATGCCCGTCCCTGATCGCAGGTGTTTGAGGCCCGAACCAAGAATTGTAATTGTAAAGAAAGGATTTCGTAATCCAATTTCCTTTAAAATTAAATACTACAATAATATGCATATGCAACACTACTTAAGTTTATTATAATAATAACTTAGTATATTTGGTGATCTTTAAATAAATTTTCATGCTTACAGTGGCGGCAAAAAAAACGTCTCTGTATTTTGTATGAAAGATGCCACACTTTTACAATTGTGAAGCTTTTAAACGAAATATTAACCTGCCATTTCATTTTTAGAAAATAAAAGGTCTATTATTCTATGCAATTACCCAATTAGTTATTTAAAACAACGTCATCGCCATGACTGTTCCACAAAAACTGTTACACTTTTGATTTTCTTTTATTTGGATCCTCATCTTAAAATTAAAATATATGAAGGCGCAGCTAGCACTAATATAGGTAAATGATTCCATTGGAAGCATGATGTTGAGTTTATTATACTCAAAATCCCATTCTCAAATTTCCATTATAAAATATTAAAAGGGTGCCGTCAGGTCAATCGAGCCATCCGTAGTTAATAGGATTAGTGCAGAGCTTTGACCTTTTTATGTTTTCCTGGTATCGATAATTAAAATTCAAACCCTCCTTTGATTGCTCAGTGAGGTGACACTAAATACGTAAAGCAACATTATTTTATCTTTGAGTACTTTAATTATGATTAAAATGCGTCGACTTACGACTGTGCACTACAGGAAACTAAAAAAAAGAGAGATTGCATGTTTCTAGTGTAGGTTGCAACTTCGCATACAATTTGTAAAATTTAATAAAACTGAAGTTCAGTCACTATAATTATAGTGTTAACACTATCGCAAAAACAATTGTTGGATAACAGACAGGTTAGCAACACGAACAATAGGAAGGAAAATTGCCATAAAACCTTAGTCAGAAAATAAGTAAGCCAATATTCCACCGTAAAATAAATACCGATTAGATAAAAGTTCGCATTGCTAAATACAGATAAATTGTTCTTTTACCAACCTACATACATTTGTGACTAAAATAACTCGGGACGAAAATGTGAACGTAACTTTACGATCTAAAAATAACTTAAAGTGCCAAGTTACAAAGTTACTTACGCTCATTTCAGCCACAAGTGAATTTTCATTTACACTCTTATTCACCACACAAGCACATTAACTCGAAAAAATCCGTACGCACATCTTTTACGATCCGTCAAATTATATCACTGAATAAAAATAACAGTACACTAAAAACACACAAAATCACACTAAATTAACCTTTAAATACGTAATAATAACAATCAAAGTCGTGACTGTATCCCACAGTGTTAAATAACATGATCTTTCGGAGACGAATCATCGAAATTTGAGGTTATCTCAGGGATCGGTAAATGTAGGACACATTGCGAAGCCAGGCTGTAGAGGCGAGAGTCGCGTGGTCGGCGGTGTGTGGAGTCTAACGTTGTAGGTAGGAATAGTGTAGTAGTGTGCTGTACCGATGAGAGAGGTCAATGTGTAAGGGGTGATGGTTTGGATGTGTGGGTGAGGACAAGGTATGCAAGAGGGAGGTAGTTTGACGACTGATCCGGGGATAGTCGTGTAGGTCAGGTTAATTTTTAATGATGTTTGAATAAATTTTCATGTAGTTAGTTAGTTAAGGTCTAATGTTGCAGCATTGTATTTGTATTTTGAGTTTAGCAAAATTTTCATTAAAATGTGTCGTAGGTAATAAGTTAGAATGCATGTTCTGGTTGGAATTCTAAAGGCCAACATTGTAATTGTTGATAGGCCAATTAAAGCGTGTTCTATTCATAGATAGAATCAAAAATTATAGCGCATTAAAAACAGGGTTTAGAAAAATCGATTGACTGCTAATGTACCTAATAGGTGACTTTTCTTTTATCTGCTGCTGCTGGTATAGGACACTTTTCTTTTATCTGGGTTGCGTAAAATATCTATGAAAATGGAACAAGGTAAGTACATGAGTTAGTTCGGAATTCAGGATGCCATAAATGAACTTGGCCTTTTGCTATTTGTACAAGAATGCCAACTACATCATATTATTGTAGGACAGGTAATTGAGTTGAACAAGGTTTTGTATTCACTAAACCTTAAAACAGCAAATATTACTTACAATCAACTAGCTGGGATCATTTCAACACAGTCGTTAATTGTTTGTCATTACTACCTGTAGTCTATTTCAAAAAGCTTTGTGCGTGTGACATCTGTCATATCTGTACATTTTATAACCTAAATTCGATTAAATGGTACTAATATTACCCGGCCACGACCTCGCACGACCAGCGGTGCGGCGAGCGGCGGCCATATGTGGGAGCGGAAGATCCGAACGCGATGTCTCACTCACGGGCCGTGTGAAATAGACTGTAATCACCAGTGGGCGGCTGAAGGATGCAAGTTACGTCAAAATCATGTCGAACGATATGTTTATCCATATGTATGTATTATTTAGGATATGACTACAATCAATGTTACTCGAAGCTTAATAAATCGTCACAATTATGCATTCATCGCCCGCCCTTTGGTAATCACTTCCCCTTCCGACAACTACATTAATCCAATAATTTGTAAACTAGGATTTTTAGTTTTTTGGTGTCACGATTATCGATAAATCGTCAGATAAATCCCCTAAAACGCGCTCTCACGCGTACCCAGACGGCTGGAACAGATCGATGCGCGTCTCGTTACTAGGAAGGGTGTGACTACGTAACTGAAAACTCTATATCTAATACCTCCCACTCTTTCTATCCTCACTTTAAAAATAGGGACAGAACGCGTCGAGATTTAATTGAATTTGGAAACATAATACCTCTGTTGACACTTTATTCTAGCTGGATCAATTAAACACTCACACAAAGAAGCGACAGTGATTGTACTCATGTAGATGCGATATCCCATTTTCCTGTGTTACCTCCGAGCCTATTTTAACTCTGTGTGGTGATATTAGGATTCAAAATACCATGGTTAGTTAGTATCAGTGCTTACTACGAATGGAAACAGTTATATATATGAAAGAGAAGGACGGGTGTAGCGATAAGTTTTGTACGTTGTAACGTGACCTATCTGTCTGTATTATCTTTGGGACAAGTTCGTTAATTGTCAGAACGATCAATGCGTCATCACTAAGTTTTTAGTAACTATGCGAAAATTGGAAGAGTTACAGTTGAATTTTCAATACAATTAGGTAGGGTCTAAATTTAGATTGGCAATGTCAGATTAGATAATAACTTATTATCTAATCTGACATTGCCAATCTAAATTTAATAAGCTACCCTAACTATTCATTCCATGCCGACGCGGAGTCGCGGGCAAAAGCTAATAATAAATAAAAGTAAATAATAAGTATGAAATTTATAAATATGGGTGATGACGATTACGTTGACTATGAAATTTATTTGCGAAAAAATACCTTCCGTATTTTTTTTGTCGATGTTTACAAATTAAAATAACTACATATAGTATAACATACCTGTAATGTAACAATGTTATGTGGTTTTGTAAACATCCCTGCAATTTACTTAGGCGAATTTATCGTGAATGCTTTGTAATAATAAGATAATAAGTATGGGTAGGTACCTAATTTTTTTTAGGTTGGACTATAATATATTATTTTTTGCAAACGAGCGAACGAATCGCCTGATGGAAAGCGAATACCGTCGCCCGTATAATTGACGTATGCTCTTTATTTCCGTTTTCGAATTTAATTCGTTTAATTAATAACAATTCCACTTAATTATTGTATTAAGCGGTTTACACTCACGTGAAATTGACAGGAACGGTACGGTACCCAACAGTGACGAAGTTACCGCGCCGCGAACATGTCAGGATCCAGACAATTTCACCTGAGTGTATATATATCCTGACCGTTTTCGGCCACGGCGACTGCTTCAACTCCTCTGTTGGCGTTCGTGTGCTCTCATGTGGCTAACGTAGCCGATCTTGTTATTAAAGCCCCGTGAGCACAACGGGCGCGAGAGAACACCATTATTATAATTATAGCTGATCACCGCTGGTGGTCGGGCTTTCAGCTCATCCCTCTTGTCGTCGAGTTCAGTACGTCGACGGGGTTCAAAAACACTGGTGTGTTTCTTGACCAAAGATCTCCATTCAGGGCGGTTAGCGGCCTGCATCTCCCACTGTAGTGGCTCAATATCGCAACTCTTCATGTGGCGCTTAAGCACATCTTTATACCTGAGAAGTTGCCCGCCTTGCTTTCGCTTGCCTTCCTCCAACTCAGAGTAAAAGATGTGTTTAGCCACCCGACCCTTCGCCATCCTCGAAACGTGACCGCTTAATACAATAATTAAATATGTCCCACGAAAGTAGTTGATAACCATTCCATTTCCTCCCCAAACTACCCTTTGTCACATGGTCTCGGGAAGAATGGTGGGCTCTAATGATATGCAAGGGTTGAGGGCCGTAGATAAATTAGTCCAACCCTAAAACAACTAAAGCTAACAAAACAAGTAAACTGTGTAGTTAGAATTTATTACTAGACCGCACCGTTGCGAGAGTGAAAGAAAATAAGGGGTGCGCAGTTTTGCCAACTACTCCCTTACGCCAAACGCTATGGGTAGGTATATATTATGTACAAGTGGGCCATTTAAAGGGTTATCAATTATCATTGTCAAATTTTATTAAGTACACGGAATATAATTGGTCATTACTAATTAATGCCAAAATGTTTACAATGAAAAAAAAAATTGATAAAATTAAATAGGATCGAACCCGCATCGCCAACGGTTCTCGCGGCGTCCTACCTATTGGACCACCGTACCTGGTGCGAGAATTTTAATTGCCAGAATCCCTGAAAGCCAGATTCTTTCATTTTCGAAAATATCCCAATTTATGATTAAAAATCAATTTGAAGAGCGTAAGCGATAATTGGTCACAACGCAGCAAATCATACACGACGGATTTAGTATGGAAATTGTACCACTGTTCTTTTTGTAGGTTGCGACTGTCAATTTTTCCACAGGGTGAGTGCTTCCCGCTTGAAGTGAGGTTGAGTGCTGATTCTTAGACGACGCAGCGCTGATTTCACCTTTATTTTTTAAATTTTCTAAACTAGTCCGTATAATTAAATAAAAAATAGATAATAATTTTGGGTTCTGTGACAATATAAAAAAGCAATAAAATTCGTTTTAACTTAACACTATTCGAAAATTTGAAATGCTAATTGCATACTAAAAATATCGGCTACTTTTGATGCACAGTCAGCAATTTGTTTTTTACTTCTTACTTATACTTACTCATAACACAATCTTAATACCAAACTACTTATAAAATTATTTCTCATCCATCAGGACGTAAATACCCTGCGCAAAGAATGAAAAGGATAATAAGAAAACACATTACGAACTGTCACTATAAATCCCTAATCAAAAAAGTTGCAATCTGTTCAAAGAACGTCTGGAATTCACAACCCACGCAGGATGTGGGCGTAGACAGCCCGTAGGCGGCGTAGCGCACGTAGAGGTCAAAGGCTACAAGTGCTACGAGACGCCTACAATAATATACTACTATACTCGTAGTAGTAAGTTTTATAGTATAATTATAATTAGACAATATGGACTCGCTTAGCAACAATGCTGCTAGTTTAACGTATAATGCAAGAAAATTAGATTGCAATATATGGAAAATTTGGCAAAATTAAAGGACAACTTTTATCTATCAGGATATGTAAGTTATAGAGCCAAGTTTAATTTTATCTACTCTCCACCCCCTCTCAGGCCCCGCGCCCTCGAATGTATCCCGGAGCGCGGTATTTTCCACTTTAAAAGAAAACCGTGTACGGTACATACAAAGTGTTTAGGAACGAAATAATCCTGAATAAATTTACTATAAACCTTTCATACATATTAAAGCAATAGCATTTATACAATCAGCGCAATCTGTTATCAAATACTAAAGTTTTTAATTATTGATCTTTTTTTTCTGCTTAAAGGTGAGTTATCTCAAAAACTTCACACTTCTCGGCCAAAATATGTAGCACAAAAGTAAAGAATAGAAAATGTTCTTTCTAAAAATGTATAATTTATTTCTGTTACTCTTTCATTTACTGTTGCAGTGCTATTTTTAAAATTTAAGCCATTTGGCCGTTATGCGAAATATAAAAATTCGTACTAGTTAAACGGTGTTACTTCCAATATCATAGACTTCTTATATGTTTTTCTGTAATCTACAAGTATTGAACTATAATCTGTATTTTTTTTTTTTTTAGACTTACTATTAGGAAATAAGAGATGTGTGGGGAAATCGTCATGTTTTGCTCGTTTATATAAATAACTTCAAAACCGTTTCATTTCGAATTATATAATACATATATTTGAGATGTCCATAATGTACCCTTTCATTTGATATCATCATTTCAGCCATAGGACGTCCACTGCTGGACACAGGCCTCCTCAATTGACTTCCACATGGGCCGGATAGAAGCGACCCGCATCCAGCGTGTCCCCGCAACCCTGACCAGATCATCCGACCACCTTGCGGGTGGCCGTCCTACGCTGCGCTTGCCGGTACGTGGTCTCCACTCGAGAACCTTTCTGCCCCAACGGCCATCGGTTCTTCGAGCTATGTGCCCTGCCCATTGCCACTTCAGTTTGCTAACCCTGTTTGCTATGTCGGTGACGTTAGTTCGTCTACGAATCTCATCATTTCTGATTCGATCACGTAGAGAGATCCCGAGCATAGCCCTTTCCATAGCTCGCTGAGTGACTCTGAGCTTCCTTAAGAGGCCCATAGTAAGAGACCACGTCTCGGCTCCGTAGGTCATCACCGGTAATACGCACTGGTTAAAGATTTTTGTCGTCAAGCACTGAGGTATCTTGGACGAGAAGACACTTCGCAGTTTCCCGAACGCTGCTCATCCGAGTTGAATCCGTCGATTGATCTCTCTCTTGAAGTTGGACCTGCCTAATTGGATCGTCTGACCCAGATAGACGTATTCGTCGACAACTTCGAGGACCGAGTTCCCAACCAATACTGGGGTGGGTGCTACATGGACATTCGACATGATCTTCGTCTTGTCCATGTTCATCTTAAGGCCTACCTGTTGGGATACTCGGTTGAGATCATCCAGCATTATACCGAGATCCTCCAGCGTCTCCGCCATGACCACGATATCGTCAGCAAACCGAAGGTGCGTGATGTACTCGCCATTTATGTTGATGCCAAGTCCTTGCCATTCCAAGAGCTTGAAGGCGTCTTCCATTGTGTTGGTGAAGAGCTTCGGAGATATTACATCTCCTTGTCTCACACCTCTCTGCAATGGAATCGCCTCCGTACACTGGTCTTTGTACTCGGACTGACATAGTGGCGTTGTTGTACACACTCCGGAGCACCTCGACATACCGATGGTCAATTCGGCATCGCTGGAGGGACTGTAGTACTGCCCATGTCTCGACGGAATCAAAGGCCTTCTCATAGTCCACAAACGCTAAGCAGAGTGGCAGATTATACTCTTCGGTTTTCTGTATAACTTGCCGCAGCGTGTGTATGTGGTCTATGGTACTGAAGCCTTTTCGAAACCCGGCTTGTTCGGGAGGCTGGAATTCATCGAACCTGCTTGAGAGACGATTCGTGATGACCCTAGAAAAGAGCTTGTAGACATGGCTCAGAAGCGAGATGGGTCTATAATTATTGAGCAGTGTTTTATCACCTTTCTTAAAGAAAAGCACCACCACACTCCTGTTCCATGCCTCTGGCGTGATGCCCTCGAGCAATACGGAATTGAAGAGCTTCTGAAGGACCTTAAGTACCGGTGTTCCACCCGCTTTCAGAAGCTCTGAAGTGATTCCGTCATCACCCGGCGCCTTGTTATTCTTGAGCTGTTTTCGGGCCATTCTAATCTCGTACAGGCTGATGTCCGGGATATCTTCGGTATAGTGTCGGGTCAGCTTGGCTCTCGGGTCTTTGGCCAAGTTATCAATAGGTTTGGCAACTGAGGTATATAACTGCCCATAGAACCTTTCGATCTCCCTCAACACCTCTGGCTTCGTCGACGCTACACTGCCGCCTTCTGTCTTCAGCTTCGTTAACTGGCTTTGGCCCATAGACAGGTCCCTGGCAAACACTTTGGAGCCCGAGTTCCGCTCTATCGTTTCTTTAATATGGTTGGTATTAAAGGAACGGATATCGTGTCGCATGGACCTATGGATCTGTCTATTGAGCTGCCTGTATGCTTCAGCGTCATCAGAAGTCTGCAGCGTCATTAAGCGTCGTTCAGCCATGAGGTTGAGGGTATGATCGGATAGTTTTTGGGGTCTATCTTTGCGGCGGGGTCTGAAAAATTTCTTCCCCACCTCGTGGACAGTTTCTACCAACCTATTATTTATATCGTCCACGGCAACGCAATCATCCAGGCAAGCGAAGCGATTTGTTAACTCCAGCTGAAAGTCTTCGGGGTTTTGTATGTGGGCTGTAGTTGGTCGGAGCGTAGACTTCATTAGGCGAGACCTTTCTAGGCGGACATTAATATTCAATGTGCCTCTTACCATTCGGTGATCGCTACCGGTTTTCACCCTGTTGATCACTGAGACATCATTGAATATTTGCCTCTTTGTGGCCAGAATGAAGTCTATCTCATTTCTCGTGGAACCGTCGGGACTCATCCAGGTCCATTTTCTCTGAGGCGGCTTCTTGAAGAAGGAGTTCATCATGAAGAGTCCTTCCTTCTCCAGAAATTCGGCCAGCCTCTGGCCCCTTCGGTTCCGTTGCCCATATCCAAATTGCCCCACTCTCAGCTCGTTATCGCGTCTCATACCCAGCTTTGCGTTGAAGTCTCCCATAACAACAGTGAAGTGCGATTTGGAAGCATGTATGGCCCTACTGACGTCCTCATACATGGCCTCCACCTCCTCATCCGGGTGCGTCGAGGTCGGCGCGTATACTTGAATAACCTTCAACGAATATCTTTTAGATACTCTGAGGATCAGGTATGCAACCCTGTTCGACACACTCGAAATTGTCACTATGTTGTTAACGAGAGACTTGTGGACGATAAACCCGACACCACCCTGGGACTGCTGGTTGCCCTCCCGGTAGTACAGCAGGTTACCGGATTTCAGGGCTATCGTGTCCTCTCCCTCTCTTCGGACTTCAGATAACCCCATGATATCCCAGCGCATCCCGCTGACCTCCTTTTCCAGCTCTGTGACCTTTTCGTCCGTCCTCAGCGTGCGCGTGTTGTAGGTTACC
The DNA here is from genome assembly GCA_905147355.2 of Apotomis turbidana. Taxonomy (NCBI): domain Eukaryota; kingdom Metazoa; phylum Arthropoda; class Insecta; order Lepidoptera; family Tortricidae; genus Apotomis; species Apotomis turbidana. Next base: position 19,186,512 of record LR990288.1, on the reverse strand, counting down.
AGTGATAGCCTACGTCGGTTGTCCGTACTATCGTTAGCCGAGGTCGTCGTTTGACGGTGGAGCCCCACCCGGGGATTCTTAGCACCCCTAGCTCCAGTGCTCGGCCGACGCCCGTCTCCGCCAGCTTTGCAACTGCAGCCGCCGGGTACTTGGGGCCGTGGTAAAGTTGTCATCTCATTTGAGGGGTTCGGACCGTAACCCGCCACGCTGGTCCGGTGTGCGGGTTGGCGGGTCGCCAGAGCCTCGTCCGTTGGTCAGCAGCGTGCACCACGAGCAGGTGAGGTTGGCTTGGGCCCCTGAGAGATGTAGGTTTGGGGCCCCTTACACACCCAATTTCTCAATTTTTCATTTGATATGTCACACGATATACTTTGCTTTTTTTTTCTAATTTACCCCTCAAATCTGGCCCCCATGTTTCAAATTAATTGTTTTACTTTACGTTACGTTATATTTCCATGTTTGGGTCAGGTCAAGGTAGGATCCCTCGTGTGTCTGTGTCAGTCCGTCCGTCTGTCATAGCCAATTTGCTCCGAAACTACTGGACCGATTGAGTTGAAATTTGGTACACGTATGTTAATTGATGATCCAAACATGGACGTGTAACGTAACGTAACGTAAATAAATAAATTTTGACGTGAGGGCCACTTTTAGGGGGCAAAATAGAAAAAAAATGGCATAGTATATCGCGTGACATATCAAATGAAAGGGTACATTATGAACATCTCAAATATATGTATTATATAATTCTAAATGAAACGGTTTTGAAGTGATTTACGAAAATTAGCAAAACTTGACGATTTCCCCACACATCCCTTATTTCCTAAAATAGTAAGTCTAAAAAAATACGGGATATAGTTGAATACTTTTATATTACAGAAAATCATATAAGAAGTCTATGGTATTGAAAGTAACACCGTTTAACTAGTACGAATATTTATATTTCGCATAATGGCCAAATGACTTAAATTTTAAAAATAGCACTGCAACGGTAAATGAAAGAGTAACAGAAATAAATTATACATTTTTAGAAATAATATTTTCTATTCGGTACTTTTGTGATACATATTTTGGCCGAGAAGTGTGAAGTTTCTGAGATAACTAACCTTTTAGCAGAAAAAAAAGATCAATAATTAAAAACGTTAGTATTTGGTAACAGATTGCGCTGATTGTATAAGTGCTATCGCTTTTGTATGTATAAAAGGTTTATAGTAAATTTATTCAGGATTATTTCGTTCCTATAAAATTTATATGTATCGTACACGGTTTTCTTTTAAAGTGGAAAATACCGCGCTCCGGGACACATTCGAGGTCGCGGGGGGGTGACGCTCACCCCTGAGAGGGGGGGAGAGTAGATAAAATTCAACTTGGCTCTATAACCTACATATCCTGATAGATAAAAATTGTCCTTTAATTTTGCAAAATTTTCAGCTAATCTTATTGAATTAGTAGCGCAGGTGGAGGTCAAAGACTGAGTTCTACACAGAATATTACTATTCTACTTAAAAAGTGTATATTATGGAGTAAAGTAAATTTATTAATTATATTGATACAAAGATCATACCACAAAGAAAACTTTAATCCGCAACCGTTTTATGCAGATTTAGGGCAACTTTAAGCCATTCTCTGTAAATATTTATGTGTGAGTAATTTCAGTAGGTAAATAAGTAATTACAAAAAGGCATGTATTTAAATCGATATCTGTACCTATATTCCCTTTTTTCGATCAAAATATTTGAAAGTTTCACCAAAAATACTGACTTGCACACTAATTATGCACACGAAATAGGTAATGCGAATTCAATGTACTATTTAAAGGTATTTGCAAAACTGTTTTACTGGATATAAAAAAAAAAACTAACCTAACCTAACCTAACCCGGCCGAGTCGGATCTTAGTGTGCAGTGCGAGGATAATTAGTGAGCAAGTCAGTATTTTTGGTGAAACTTTCAAATATATCCGATGTACGAACCCTATTTTTGGTGTGAATTCGGTTAAAAAGGTCATCTCGTTTTGTATGATGTTTAAGTTTTTTTTGTAGGACATGTTCAGTTAATCAATTGTTATTTTTGCACAGCATTAGTTTTTCTGGTATGCATTCAGTTAATTAGTGGAGTTACCTAGTGTACTGAAAAATTATACAGATGTGCATTTAAATATATCCCATTATAAAACCGCTATGTGTCGAAAAACTTACTGTGTAGTTTAGGAACATTCCAAAACTACAATTGTCCTATTACATAACTACAATAAATTGACGAGGAAATACTATTTATTTATTTATTTTATAGTAATTACCTACATATCTGGAACTTACAGCCAATTGCCAAGGCGTTACAGATCTTAACTTAAAATTAAACAACAAGCATTATATATAGGTATCCTTAAAAGTTAATAGTTAAAAATTAAAAACAAAAAAAAAAATAGTTCGAATTGAGAACCTCCTCCTTTTTTGGAAGTCGGTTAAAAAAAAAAAGAAAATAGTAACTAAACTTTAGTGCACAGCAAAACAATTTATAAAAGAAAAGATACGAATACAAATATTGAATTTACCGCCGTTCGAGATATTTCCACTATTATCAATACGCATGTGCATATTACTGTCTAAATACGTGTTTTCACACATCTAACCATAGATCTAACTAAACTAAAGCCCCTTAATACGTTGTATCCGAACGCACCCTGTCGCGTCGTCTGATCTGCAAATAAATGCCCCCTATCAATGTTATCACCGGCAGCACGCGTGGCGCGCACCGTTCGGTCTAATCGATGGACTGCTTTGTTATTGTTTTCTCTCCCTCCCACCCATCATGACACAAATAACACTTTCTCGCTCTATCGGCTGCCAAGACGTCAGCGTCGACCAATCAGAACCGTGACGCGTTGACTACGTAGTTTGTGTAACCGATAATAGATGGCGCTAGTAGGCACGTAGTGAGTTTGTTCTAGTGATGTGATGGTTGGATTTTATGACTTCCTATTTTTGGTGTTTGGGCTTGAAATCATTATGGCGAATATAAATATCTGGTAGTTAAATTTGAGGGGTTATGTGAAGTATGTAACTTAGTAAGCAGATCTATATTATGAGGTTAAATGAAAATGCTAAAAGTAAGTAGATAAGTACGTAATCTAATCATGCTTAAATATTTACTTGTATCAGATATATTGTTATATTGTTCCAAAGAAACTTAAGGCACTTGAATATGACTCATTTACAGTTGTTTTTTTTTTAATTTGAACAAAAATAGTTTAGTGGTTAAAACTACGTAATTCTAATCCCAAATTCATCTTTTTCCTTTATCTTATCACGGTGGCCCTTAAGTTATTTTGAGCATTACGGATGTATTAATAGTTTGAGCACTACCTATAATAAGTACTTGTAATTGTAACACAATACGAGTTAATAATTTTTAAACAACTGACATAAGACCTTTCAGAATTTGTAAATCGTCTTTGAGACGGTTTTAAGCTCCGTTAAATCCCATCCTTCGCTTAGCATAGGAATATGACTGTATCTCCATGAATACCAGAAGTTCCGATAGTCAGAAAATATTCACAGGCGAAAAATCGTTAGGCAAGCAAACCACTCCTGTAGCGTCGAGACATTTCCGTTAGTAGGTTTGTATTTCCCACACAAAAAGCGGCTCACTGATCGTAAGGGCTAAAGCCCTGACACAGGTCAAGCCATTAAAAAAAAGTTAGGCGGGGTACTGCAACCCTGCGTCATCTTGATGACCATGACCGTACAGAGAAGAGCGTAACAAACAAGAAGAAGATGTCTGCTCTGTTAGGTCAATACTAACTCACTCAATGTACCTAGTACTCATTAAATAAAAAAAAGCCTTTTATTATTCCATTGGCAAATTTACACTAACAGTTGTGATATATGCAATTTTAGTCCGATATGCCTGCCAACTAGACCTCTCTTTGGGTGAAGGCCTCCTCCAAAGATTTTCACTCGTCACGATTTTTTGCTAGGTTTAACCAATTTCTTGATGCAATGGTCTCTATTTCGTCCTTCCACCTTCCTTTTGGACGGCCTCTGTTTCTGTGCCCATGAGGTACCTACTCATTATTGACAGATTATCGACTTGGTCAAAAATTCTGTCGTACGTATGTCCAGATTTTTGGATGTCCAGACGCTTTCCGACTTTTCTTGCCTAGAGTTCGCACTTCTCAACCAATTCGCATGAAATTTTGTGAGTAAATTCGATGAGCGTATTATGTATTGCTTTTTATCAAATCAGTTTAAAGAAATTTTCCAAAACGGCGGAGATATGAGGTTTGAAAATGTAATGTACATTGCGGATGCGGCTACACACTACTTGCGAAGTTGACCGAAGTGGGTTTCCGTAGCGTGCCGTAGCGAAGTGCCTCTCCATCTCCGCGCCGCGCACTATCATATTCGCCGAACTTAGGCCAACTTCGTATGGAGTTGCAATTATAACTTTTGGCCATTACGAAACAAACTCGCGGGGTCTACAGCTTGCAGAGTCACCATCGAGATCAAAATCATTCTAAACACAGCAACAGTAGTCCATAATAATCCTACCATTATTTGTCAATTTCAGTTCCTTCACCTCCGATTAAAGGGATTTGGTACAATAGCCGGATATACGGGTTGAATCCAGACGCCGCATAAAAAAACTCCCAAGGGACCAAAACCGGCCCTTTCCAACGACCGCCTACCGCAGCCAGAAATAGAGCATAAAGAATAAAACGTTCCAAATTCAAACACTTCCAAAACCATACCCAACCAAATTGGAACCTTAACAAAGAATGATAAAATCGGTTTATGTTTCAATCGCGATGGAGATAAGATGTTTTGTTTAATCGATGTTAATGCATCAGTGTTTGCATGTTGGCACAAAAAAATATTCTCTGGACATGTTTCGGTGGAGATTTTAAATAATGGTGCATGCGTTTGAAGGTCAGTGCAATTGAAGGGCTGTGAATTAGTAGGCCGAATATATTATTAATTTATGACTTTTTAATGACTGAAGAAGGTAGACGTCATGTCGTATCAAGGAAGTGGCTATGGACCGAGTTAGATGGAGGCAACTATCATACTTCAGCTTCACCGACAAGAGTTTCACTCTTAAATTTATGATGATGATAATGACTTTGTAATTATGGGCCATCATAAGTTGTTTGGAGCCTTTCTGTTTCGTTCTGCGAGAAATAAAGAGATGTAAAATCAATCTTATTGTTTTTTAACCGAGCAAGCGAAGCATCTCCGTTTCAGGTAGGCCAAAAAAAACTTATGCCTTGGATCACGTGAAATTTTGTGAGCAGTTTCAGATAATTTAACTGATTTTTTCTTCTTGTTAGTTTTGTAAATGTTTCAAAATGACACAGAGAGAGGATTAAAACGTAAAGATAATATATTTCAGCCGTTTTCAAACAGACTCGTGAGGTCTAGGTACTGTGTGTGGCTAATGTGAGCCATTCGTTTATTTATTTATTTAAACTTCTTTGCACAAAGCAAACAGTCAGTATATACTTATGGCGGACCGAAAATCCAAATGGCCTTTACCAGTCAACCAGTTTAGTTGAAGTTAATCGTGTTATTTTATTTATTTAATCTCTATTGCACAAAAGAAAACTTATCGTACAAAAGGCGGACTTAATGCCATGAGGCATTCTGTAGCAGTCAATTTTAGGGTAAAGCAGAAAAGTTGTAGGCGTTCTTCACGGCGGACAGTCCACTGAATATGCAGGGCCTGTTCCGTCTGTTCCTTACACATAATCATCACAAACAGGGTCATTTTCAAATTTATTAGAAACGTAATAATACGCATTCCTAAGTTTCTGTCTGTGAAAGGTTAATTTTTTTTGTTTACTAACTGACCGGCGATTAACCTCAGTAAGTATATCACCTGACTCACTCGCCGGTTCAGTAACAGCCTATTCACTCTTGCCTTGAAGAGACCCAAATTATAATTTTCTGGAAACACACTCGTTGCGAGAGAGTTCCATTACTTAGCGTTTCGCATTAGAAATGATGAAGCCAATAGCTTCGTGCGAATAAGTGGTAAACTGTCAACAAAGGATGAATTCGCTTCCTGGTTGTCCGACGGTAAAGCGTACACTTTCTAGTCAGACCTCTAATACTAAGTCAGAGCGCCTCTAATAGTCGGGAGGAGTCTCCCCGACTAGGAGGTTCAGGAGCATACCATCATATCAAAAAAGATATCCTCAGTATTCTTCTCCAAAACAATATTCTGTAGCATCACTTTGACAAATAAAATATGTACTAGCTGCGCCCCCAGGAAAAAAGTAGCCAAAGTATTAATTCAGGGTGTCAGCTACCGCCATACCAAATTAGTTATCAAAATTAATTAATTGAATCAGGCGGTACTATGCGGAAATCCATATTAATTAAAAAAATATATTGCTTTGCTGATCCGCGACATAATAGCCAGTCAATTAGTGATAACGCGTTATACTTATTTCCGTTGTTTTTCATGCATTCATGCATTTAATGGTCCCATCCTCCCACCGTGAAAAGAAGATCTGTGAGCTACAGATAACAGGAGTTTTTCTCCCAATTTAATTCCCCGCTCGCTGCACTAGTAAAATTAAGAAATTCTGAACCACTCATCCCAGCTCCGATCTGAGTTAGTGCCTCTCCTCAGCTAATGCACGGCACAGACGGAAATTGTCACAGATTCCTCTATTCCCAGAAACGAAGAAAATTCTACGTGGACAGTTCACTCATCGGAAAAGTTCGAAGCCTCATCATCGGTTAATACTTATGCCCCAGTTTCTTAGTGTTTATTTGTTCTTCATAAACCCAGCTAGTGGACAGTGTTCACGATAAAAGTCTACGGTGCTTGATGATTGGAAGTTCTCATTTGGCAGAATGAACCTTCTGAACCCTAAGAACATTTTAAAAAGAACCATCTTGATCATCTTGAACATTAAAAAATGCAGGGCGGAGTTATGTTGTTCTAAAAATTAAAGGGTTTTGTGTCTATAGTATTTTAGTTTTTTTTTTTCATATTTCTAGTCTATATAACTAGAAATATGAAAAAAAAACTAAAATCGAATTTAACATAGCAAAAGAAACGGAAGGATCCCTAGGTTCTAATCCCGTACGAATGCATACGATGACGATGACGAATGAATAAAAGTCTCCTAATAAAGTAGGTAAGTTATATAAGTACATATAATTACAACAAAAGACGCATGTGAAGGTAGGTAAAATGCTCAATAATTATCAATGATTTACTCAAGCATTATTTTACTCCAACACTATCTACGCTAATTGCAACATCCATTTATCATAACAATTTTCCTCGCGTGACAAGATAATCAACTGTAGTAAATCTACAATAATTATCAGTCTTGAAACTCTTTCAAGCGTCGCAACACTACTAGTAGAGCGCGTCGACAAGGTCACATCGCGTCGCATAGGCTACGCGAGCTGGCAACGCCGCGTGGATGCAACAGAGATCGCATAACACGACTGTCTGAGGGAGGAAGAGAGACGACGCTATTCCTATTGTGCATTCAGAAGAGAACGGATGTGGAGTGTGCAACTCGTGACCCACGAGAAAGCGGCGCCGCGAAAGACGAATTTAATTTGAAAAGAGAATAAATTAGAAAGGAACGCTGGCTGGTTCGATTTGGTACGTTAATTTTATGACTTCGTTTAAAGGTTTTTCAGTATTTTATGGCTCAAACGGTGAGAGAAACGTTTAAGTATCGTTGAAACATTGTCACTATTCTTCATCTGTGGTTGACACTTGACAGTTGTAACAGCATTTGATTGGTACAAGTTGGTACAATTAATAATGCCAAACCCAAGAATAATGTATAATTACAATAAAATAAATACTAATTTTACAATAGCTGACAACAATTATGAGTGCGAATCAACTTCTTGATTGACTGGCGTTACTCAAAATGTAGGTAGGTATAAGTACCTACTAATCTGGAGTAACAAAATTTGACTTCTAACTTCTAATATAAGTAAATACACTTCTAACATATTCTCTGTTTATTGGGTTTATCAATGTCCTACATTGAAGGTTTTAACGTAAACTATAAATTTAAATACATAGTATTATAGAGATTAAGTAAATTAATGAAAGGTAAAGTTTTACAACGAGGCTGTTTTTTATTTTTCATGTATTGAAAGAGCTGGGTCAGATTTGTGTCGATCAAAAAGTTGATTCGAACACGATTTAAAAACATCTAAGTAATTTTGCTCACAAAAATACTATTATTAAATGCCAAGAAATAACTAAAAACGATTGGTAAGTGCGGTAAATTACCTACTTACTTAAATAAATGGTGTACCTACCCCCTTATCTCCTTAAATGTATATCTTAAATTGATATTACTATAACTAGCTGGCTTGAAATATTATTTCGATATATTTTGTGCTTTTATACTTACCTAATCCGAATTTTAGTCACTATTATACCTACCTATCTGCTTAGAAGTTTGAACAGCGATTTTAGGTTTTGTCTTTAAGGTAATACAAACTGTAGCAGAGTAAACAAATCTATTTTTACCATCTGGTAATTTGTAACCATTGCTTTAAAATAGCCACAACTTACTTAGGCTTGAATGAATCAACATAGTATTAAAGTTTGTTGATCAACGTCGAGTTTATATGGAATTTTCTCTCTTAATCACCGAGTAATTCTTATCCCAATTTGATTGAATCCAGCCTTTACACAATTTACAGAAACTTGTAATAGACATGTTGACTAATTTTTTTTGAGGATGTCAATCGATTCTATTTTTTATTGTGATCAAATGTCTATATGGGACTGACTACACTTAAACTGCTCTAAAAGTCAGAAATGACCGTCAAAGTTCAACATTTCTACGTAGCGCTAAAAACGCTCCATACAAAACGCGTCAGGCTAGTGACGTCACAGGCCGGTATAGGTACCAATAATTGTATGGAAAAATTAAGAAATTTGGCATTTTCACCGTGAAAAAGTGCGTTTAAGTTCATAGTTGTAGTACAATTATTGTTTCGTAAAATTATGAGGATTCTGAAAACATTTTCAAAATTAATTTTGGATTAAAAAAAAAATCATAAAATTTGCGTACCTTTGAAGTCACATATTTCCAAAAAAGATATATGTTTCTGGATTTTTTTTCTTTGTTTCGTGATATATTTAGCTAATTTTATTCATATAACTACAGTACGCTGTAGAATTCAACATCAGTCAAATAGCCATAAACATTGTAAGCGAAAAACGTGTGATATTTGTACGGCCGATACCAGGCGCCCAGCGCTCCGACGCAGTGATCCGATATTTAGGCCTACCGCGGCAGCGCGCCGCCATCGGCATAGCCGAATTCTACGCCGTTTAAACAGCTACAATAAAAAAATAATAACATTTACGACTTAAATTTAGCTTTAATACTGCGTTATTGTTGTGTATGTGTATGAATGTGAAGTTATAAAACGATCGTTATAGGAGAAATGGACGAAATTTGGGTTGAAACTGTTGGTTCGGCGGGACGACGGGAACGGATTACATAAATAATACATTTTAGCCCGTAGTGTATCAATAATAGTTTGTTTTCATTTAGGTACTGCTTTTTGATTTGTGTCACACAAATTAATTTGATATAAAATAAATCGGTAAAATATGAACGTTACAATGTGTCGTAATATCTAGGTGGGTAAGTACTTAATGAACTTGTAGATACTGTTTGTGTATGAAAATAGGATAAACGTAAGATACTAGTAATTTCAACACTTGATATTTGTTGTGTTTTTTAGTTTTTAATTTTTTTGTTGTTACATTTTATTAATTATTTAATTGTGTATTTTACCTACTTTGTCATAGGTACTTATTTTCAGCAAATAACGTGGGTAAAAACTCTATCCAAAAAAATGTTCTCTAATATGGTTTCAGTTCAGCCTACTTCTTTCTTGCGAATTTTGGGCCAGTTTCGTATGTTCAGTTCAGATGCTTCTAGGCTGTTTTTGCATAGTAAACGGAGTCATAAAATTAACGTCCCAATTCGACCCAGCCAGCGTTCCTTTCTATTCTATTCTCTTTTCAAATTAGTAAATTCGTCTTCCGCGGCGCCGCTTTCAGGCTGTTTTTGCGTAGGTCGGAATCCTCAACCGATTCTTATGAAATTTTGTGAATAAGTTAAATAAGTAGGTAAGTATAGGCATCGTTTTTTTTTATCATCCATCTTTCGATTTTTTTTTCGAAATGACGGGTATGGGGGATGAAAACGTCATACTATTACAAATATTTCATCTGAGTATAGTACTTATTTCGAATTTCAGAACAAACTCGCGTCTCGCGTAAGGTCTGTTAATAAGTATTTCTAACCATCTTAGGTATAACTACTTTACTTTATTTCTAACCTTAATGGGAAATGGACGATTTTTTAAATAATCATCTTGTATTTTTGTTTAGGTAGGTATATAGCTAGAATTTTGACCCCCTGTACCTAATTCCCGGAAAAAAGTAACATTTATAAAGTTATAAAAATGCTTTTTCTACCTTGTAAGAACATCGTAAGTAAACCTAAGCGGGGTGATAATTTTTTTGACTTGGCAGGGGTGCTGCCATGTGCCATGCCCCTAGATAACAATAAATTGCAATCACTTAGCTAATTTTATTGTAAGGTAAGTATCTAATATAATTATCCTTAATTACACTACCTAAATATATAAGTAGGTATAGGACGCAGAGGACACACTTCGTTTCCGTACGATGGCCGTTCAAGGCGAAAAAAAAAACTTTTCATCTTATTAGTTCTTTTTCTTTTTGCTACAGAAGAATCAGCTTTTTTTTTGAGGGGGGACTATCTATTCCTAACCTAACCTATACCTAAGCAATAATAATTAATTTCTGTTTTTGTATTCCTTAATAGTTTGTGTATGACTGTTTGTTTCTTAATAAAAAAAATATAGGTTGTTTTTACAGTGAATAATCCATACCTAGTCTATTTTTTTGTTTAATGACTTAATGACAGTGAAAGGATTTTTGTTTAAGGACTACCTGAGACATTGCAATATTTGGCAATATGTCAAAGTACAATCGATCGAATTTAGCGTAACAATGTTGGGAAATTAATTGGAAATAGACTGTAGGGTAAGTTTGCGATCATTGGACCGGCTCTTTCATTGGACCGCGTTGGTTTCTCGGAAACGAACAAATTTAAAAATCCACGATGGCGTCTAAACGCTACCTATTTGTACCAGTAAACCCCCCCGGTCCTGCCAGTTCGCCCGTGGCCTTCGTCGAGGAAACACCTACGTCGGAGTGTTTCACGCGCTCCCGATGTTAAAATACGGCGCTTTTTATACCAAATATATACAGTTTTTAAAGATATTTTATATGGGTTTTTTATTAATTGCGTACGTTATTTATCTGTTTATCCAATTTTGTAATCAATATGGTTCAATAACAACGGTTTTTTTTCTAAAAATGGTTTAGTGCTAGCACAGCAAATTGCCATGATTGGACCGGAGGGAGGTTCTTTGATTGGACTGGTCCAATCATAGAAACTTAAAATTTTAATTTTAATTGGTGTATTTTGTTTGAGCATGGCAAAACGTGGCAAATATTATGCATGGAACGAAGAAAGCATGAAACTTGCATTAGATGATTTACGTAACCAAGAAGTTGGTCTGAATGAGGCAAGTAGAATGTATGGTGTACCAAAGGCGACACTAAAGCATAGATTTGACAAAAAAAATGTAAAGGCTTACTCCCGAATTTTGTAATTGTACTTACCTTTAAAAGCCGCTCTGATAATAAAGCATTGGTTTGATTATAAAATTTTATTTTATTTGTGTGAATTCCAATGGGTTCGTTGAATGGACCGCTACATACAATTCCCCAAGTCCAATTATAGCAACTAACTGGTCCAATCAAGGAAACAGTGGTTCAAACAAAGCAACCTTTGCGAAACCGGTTTTTATTCTTTTACTAATTTATGCTAATAAATAAAAATCTACATTGGCACCTACATGTTCTTTTATAGAAGACTTATCAAACTTACTATTCTATACTTCCCTAATTATAATATTTCAGCTGATATGGCCATCCCAAGTAAAGTGGTCCAATAATCGCAACCTTACCCTACCTATTGAGCCGGCGGTCCTAGGTTCCAATCACGGCAAAGGCAAATATTTTTGATACGCACTCGAATATTTGTTCCTAGATCTTGGATGGTTTATTTATTTATTTATCTAGGTACCTATCTTAGGGTATATAAGTATAAGTAGGTATGTATAACGTCGTCTAGTACTTAGGGGAAGGCAGGGCATAGTGGATATACCGGGCAAAGCCAATTTTGCTTCCCCCTCCCGACCATAAAAGCGACGGCCGAAAGATATGGATTGCCTTATGCGACTTTATATAGGCATGTGAAAACAGGAAACGCATCAAAACGACTTGGTCGGTTTCGTTCTGTTTTTGAGGAAAATCAGGAAAATGAGCTAATAACCTATTTAAAAGAGATGGACGGAGTTTTCTTCCGATTGACTCGAGATGATTTTATGGCCTTAGCGTATAACTATGCCGCAAAAAATAGCTTGAAGTACAAAGCCATCGAAATCAAATACCTACTGCGAAGAAACCTAAAAAGACTATAAAGGAGTTAGATCTAAAAAGAAAACAGAAAATTTTAAGAATATCGTATGCCCATTCTGCAATGAAATATAAGTAGGTACATCGAAGCAGGTGGACATCATCCTCCTAGCCTTTGTCCCATTTTTTTTGAGAATGAATTCTCAATCGGGGTCGGCTACCTAAATCCCTTGTTATTCTGATTACAATTTTCTGAATTAGGTATTTAGTTTATTAAGTTTTATGACTGAATATTCGCTTTGCCCCCGGGATCAGTTTCACTTTGCCCCCGGATCAGTTTCACTTTGCCCGGCATCTTGGGCAAAGCGACTAAAATTTTTTGATTATTTGCTTGATATTTAACATTAGAGGCTAAAAATGTTTCGTTTTTAAAGTTTAATAAATAAAGACTGATTATACACATTTTTTTTATTTCGTTCTTGTAAAACTTTTCTGTTGGTAGGTACCAAAGGTAAAGGTATCCACTATACCCTCCCTTCCCCTACCTACCCATAACATAAATCTCTTAAGTAATGCTTACTGTGGGACTAGATTTGTGCGAGGTTCTCCGATATCTAATTATTAAAATAAAACATGAGGCAAGATGGGGTCACTACGTGCCAGGAGCCGCGCCAATAACTTACCTAATGCGCATCGTCGCTAGGGCTGCCATCTCTAAATTCGCAGAACCCGGACAAAGACTTAAAAAACCCGGACATTTGTCGTAAATCGCATTTTTCCCCAGACGTGTCCGTAAATAATATAATAAAAAAAACAATCGCTCTATTTTTCATTTCCGTAAAAAGTGTCCGGGTTTTGCCAGGAAACCCGGACGGATGGCAGCCCTTCGCGCACCATGGTGCTTGACTGTGCCTTCTGTATTTTTCGCATAAGTCAGTCAAGTAGCCCTGGGTAGTTTTTGGGAGAGAACTAGGTATGTTCAGTAGTAGGTAAGTAGGTAAGCGTCTTTCAGCATCAGCTGAATCATCAAAGCGAGTTTGACAGATTTATGACTATGACTTCATTGAAATGTTTAACTGGCATAATCTCTATCTATTGGGTTAGTTTCGCTTTTGACTAGATCCTTTCTTGACTACCTTATGAGTCTATATGACTACAAATAGTTACCTACTACGTACCTACCTAGGGCATGTCATCATAACTGGTGCCAGGTTTTCCAAAGATTAAGTTAGCGATATCGCAGCCATCTCTATTACGGCTACAACCTTTGCATTGGTAATATCGAATTCAAGATCAACATACAAAAATCCTTTTACACTTTAACCAGTTACAAATAAGTTATGTTTGTCTTTTACTACCTGTGGTCAATGCTAAGACCTGAACTTACATAGGTATACCTAAGTGAGTTATAAGAACCAATTCTAAAACATACACTAACTAAAAATGTTACCAAGAAAATACCAAAACTAATTTCAAACAACAACATCGAACTATTTAAAGCGACCTTACTTCCTTATCACATTATAACTAACAACCTAATTATAATAACAAATTAATAATACTGTACAAGGTGTCCGGGGCGTGCGCGCCTGCGCAAGTACCCTCCCAGGGGGCGGAGCGGGCCGCCGCGACCCCGCCCCTCCCCGCCACGCCCTTCGCGGGCCCTTCGCCTCCTTGCCCTTGGATTTACAATCTTACAACTTATGGGTACTTGGTTGGGTTTTATGTGGTGATTACATGAAGGTCGAAGAGGCGTCTTAGGTTTTTAGGGCGATTATGGTTTTATAAGTTAGGTTCATAATAGGTAATGATGACTAGAATAAAGTAGTTTTTGTTACGTCCTCATTTGAATAACCTTTTATTACGCGAGGCATTTAAATGCAAGGCACCGGGTTATCATTAGTGTTTGACAGTATGTCGAACGCATTAAGCGGCGGTTAGGTAATTACACGCTATTCTGGGGTCAGTTCAGTCCATCATTCTGGACTGTCTTTAATTTGATCTTCACCAGTCCGGGCTGTCAGTCCGCGAGGATTAGGTACACGATCATTCTCTCGTCATCCGGGCCTAGCGTTGCCGGGCGTCCGGATGGCGGATGAAGCCGGTCATACTTTATGCTTTTTGTTTGCGTGCAGTCCGGCCAATAAAAACGGTGTCTGGCTTGTCCGGCATTTGTTATACTTTTCACATTTCGCAAATGAGCGAGCGCCGAGCGTACCTTATAATACATAATTATAAATATCGGACAAACTCACACAAATCGAATCTACTTAGTCCCAAACTATGCTCAAGAAGGCTTGTGTTATGAGTACTTACTAGACGACGATATACCTACATACTTATATAGATACGTATACTTAAATACATAGAACCAACCATGACCCAAGCACAACTATTCCATCATCAGTCATCACACAAATATTTGCTCTGGCCGGGATTCGAACCCGGGACCGCCGGCTCAGTAGGCAGGTGCTATAAAAACTGCGCCAAACGCGTCGTCGAACATAAATTAGGTACATTTTTTTGTCGTAAGTATACCTATGAAATACTGAGACAAATTAGGTAGGTATGTAGATAAGTATGTAGGTATATAGGTATTAAGGTGTCTGGCCTGTTTACCCAAATGTCACATCATGCTCCCTGGAAACCCCACCGTCTGTTTTGTGATTTATTAAGACTTAATAATGATGTACACAATAAGTACTGAATTAGTACTTACTTAAAAAAAAATGTACCTCAATAGATACGAGGGTACAATTAATTGAATTCGGGGTTGCTGTAGAGCATCTCCCCAGCAACACCAAATTTTTTTTTAAGAAAATTTGCGTAAATTTTCAATTTTCTCGCAAATAAGAAGCCCAAAAAAATTGTACTACTATTTTTACCGTTGAATGAGTTATCTATAGCTATAGTTAATTACCTAATTGTCGCTGGGACGCGAGCGCCTCCAGATCTCAAAGCGAGAGGTCTCAAACGTAGGAAACTTGGTATTTATAGGGTTCCGTAGCCAAATGGTAAAAACAGAACCCCTATTACTAAGACTCCGCTGTCCGTCTGTCTTCTCATGAACCGAGATATGGGATGTATGGGAGCCTCACTTAAATGTTTATTTAATTCTGTTTTTAGTATTTGTTGTTGTATAGTTGAAGTAATGCAAGCTGAGCTAATCCACTTAAGAACTGAATACCATTGAACAAACCACAACTGGTAAACCGCAAATTAAGATAACGAGCTCGTAGTAAAAGCAGATTGTAACCACCTTGGAAGGTTAATATAGATTATCGACTCTATTTCCTTGGACATTAGACTACAAAATGCACTAACAGAATAATGGTGATCATAACTTTTTGGAATTTTACAACCGTCCGACTCTTCACAAGAACGTATTCTCTTGAAAAAGGACTATGAACTCTCATCATCAACCATTTTAAACCTATTCAACAAGGAATAAGGTTGAAAATTCAATATCCACGCAATGTAGTTCTAACCTTTTTTTGTAAGTAACTGGTTGGCGCCAGGTTGGCCCTTAAGAGAACAAAAGCAGATAGGATTGTATTAGACACAATGCTATTGTGAATGCAGGTAAGTGGATTAGCTCAGCTTGCATTACTTCAACTATAGCAGCAATAACAATATACATCATCTGTGAAAATGTCAACTCTAGCTATCTCCGTCACTTCGCCACTTCGGTGATTTCTTCGGGATATCAGTTAGGTAAGGTACCTACCCATTAGGCGTATTAGGTGTACCTAACATTATAACATACTATTAAAGTAAGTACCTACCTAAAGGTTGTATCAAATATACCATAATTTCGTGATAAGACCCCGTCTACGGTTAGTATATTTAAGGCGCTTTTGTAAGTTAGATAAGTGTTCAATAAAGAGTAAGTACCTACTTATAGATAATGTAGGTACTTACTTACCCATTTTAATGTAAGCCCCCTCTTATTTCCAAACTTGAAATCAGTAGGGTGTAGGTAGGTGGGCGTGCCCGGTTGACGTAGTAGACGGTTGGAGTAGTAGGGCCTCGTGCAGGGTCCGTCCGGATTGTTACTACCGTCTTGCCTGCTAACCCACTAAGTGCTAAGTTAGTAATAAGGAACAAAAGCGCTCATAACATGTGCATCAAAATCTATAATAAATTGCCATCATTACTAAAATCTTTAAATGATCAGCCATTCAAGACAACATTATTCAAAATATTATTAGAAAATTGTTTTTATGGCATTAATGAATTTTTTGAACATAAATTTTAATTCTAAGCATAGGTATTATTATTTAATTAACTAATAAGGATTTTGACATGAAAGATATTTTAATTCTAATTTAATAACTGTTTTTTAATTTTCTTTTATTTGAAATATCATGTTGTAATTTTAATTTTAAGATTATTATGTTTAACTGTATTTAAAATTTTGATGCTGACTTTTATCTTTGTTTTGTTGTTTATTATTTTCAAATGGATCTTGATGTTATTATGTTATTCGATTTTATATTAATTTTTATTTCAATTTTATATGTTAAATTAATTTTAATTGATCCGGTTCAATAGCTTCAAAACTATGAAAAGGCACAATGTTTTCTTTGTTGCCATTTAAATTTTCACATGCCAATGCTCATTGGCTGAATATATAGGGAAGCTTTTGTTTGACTACTTTTAAAAAAAAAAAACGTGTTATAAAAACCGGCCAAATGCCAGGACTCGCGCACCGAGGGTTCCGTACAACTAAATAATTTTTAACTCATGTGTTACTAAAGCGGCAACAGGAATACTTACCTACCTACATCATCTGTGAAAATACTTACCTACCTACATCATCTGTGAAAATACTTACCTACCTACATCATCTGTGAAAATACTTATCTACCTACATCATCTGTGAAAATACTTATCTACCTACATCATCTGTGAAAATACTTATCTACCTACATCATCTGTGAAAATACCTATCTACCTACATCATCTGTGAAAATACTTACCTACCTACATCATCTGTGAAAATACTTATCTACCTACATCATCTGTGAAAATACTTATCTACCTACATCATCTGTGAAAATACTTACCTACCTACATCATCTGTGAAAATACTTATCTACCTACATCATCTGTGAAAATACTTACCTACCTACATCATCTGTGAAAATACTATCATCACGGTTCATGAGATACAGCCTGGTAACATCAGTATCGAGCAAAAAACGGTTAAAAAACACGTTTGTTGTATGGGAGCCCCATTCTTATTTGAGTGGTGCGTTTCTGAAGATAAATTAATAAATAAATTTATCGGGACCATTTGGGCCCTAGGTATTTGGATTCTTATTTAGGAGTCACAGAAAATAAAAACCAGTCCAAGATCCTACGGGAATAAAATGTTCGTGATGTAGGTAATGTACAGTATTTTTTTTCTGAACTTCTGATAACGGAAGCTTTATGCGGCTAGTCACCGGACCCGCGGGTAAAAATGTATAGGTAGGTACTCTTACTATTACCTATAACATTCTAAATTAGTGTTGAAAATCAGTTTTCTATGGAGAGGTCATTTGTTTTGTATCATGCGCGTGGTGGCCAAAAAAATTCTAATTCGAGTGTCAATCGCCAAACGTCAAATCGCCATGAGGTAGGTAACAGTCATCTCTCAGTGATTTCGCCTTTGAACTGTCATTAAACGCGATGAGCTTCAAGTGACATATCTCATCTAAGTTTTGGAAATACGAAGGCGAAAATGATTGTCAAAAACAAAAATGCTATTCCTGTTTCCAATAAATTCAAATTTCGAATACCATACTTAGTTCACCAATTTCTCCCTACTTATTAAACAAACAATACTATTATTACACCGACCTTACCCTAAGTTCTCAACGACTGGCGATTAGTAGAGGGGCGAGTGGGCGTGTCCTGCTGACGTCACGCGTCTGTCCCTTCGGATACACACGAGTCACGAGTGCTCCTCCCGGTGTATGCGAGCCTGGTACTGGGAGGTTAGTTCGGCGGAGTGGAAACACTTGGAATGTGCGAGAACGTTGTTGGGGAAAATTGGGTTAGGTTCTTTTCACTTGCTTGGCAAACAAGGCGATTTCTTGTGAAAAAAACTGTCGGTATTTTTTTCTAAATTGCTAGATTAGGAAGAAAAAAAATATGATGACGTGTCAATCGATTCTTCTGAAATTTTGTGACTGGGTGCGATAATTATATTTTATTAGTTACCTAATTCAGATTTTCGAAATGCTTCAAAATAGCGGACTGGCTGGATGGACTGGGTTGAAAACGTAATAAATATCTTTCATTTTGAAATGGCAAAATACGCAAGGTCTTCTAGTGATTATATTTACCCGTTCTTTGGGTTTAGGTAAACATGCAGTCGTCCTTCACTTGACATTTTAAGAAATACCAACGTAATGATGCACATTGCCTTTTGACATTTCGGCGCATCGTCGAAAAAACACCCAATTCTGGGAACACAGGATGTGACACATCCGCTTATGACACGAAAATGAAGTTAGACATACCATGAGCATGATTAATTAACTATTAATGGTATTGGTAGAACGATGGCCGGTGGGGTACCAAAATCCTGGAGTGGCGGCCACGTGTTCGGAAAGCGAAGCGTTGTTGGACAGCTTGATACTTCCCCTCCACACGTTCCCGAGAAAAAGTTACACTGGAAAAAGTAGCCAATACACCTTCAGGCTTAATACTTTTCAGTAAGTTGTATTAGTATCGTCTGTAGGTCTATAGAATTCACTAGCTCTCCCACGCCATATTGTGGATTTTTAGTGGTACAAATTTATTTTACAGGCAACAACATTTTTTTTGTTAACTGACGTTGAAAGTCCGTGAATATCACTGATGTAAACAAAGAGGACACAGGACTAAAAATACCACAAATTTCAAGTAATTTTTACATAATAAACCCAAAAAACTATCCAGTGATGAATGTCGTTTATTTCAATAGGATTTAGTATTTATTTCGCAAGAAAAACGAAGGATTGAGCAGCATTCCGGTAATAAATGTTTTGAATTTGGTTAATGACAAATCCTTGACCAATATCGAAATATATGACGAATGCACATTATTGCCATATGAAAGTTTGAAACACCATATCCCTGGACCGGACCGAAGCTTGTCAGGCTATAAGTCAGTAGTTAGTTGTCTCGCTGGTGCACTATCACGTCTGACCTTTTAATCTATGTTTGTGATGTATTTATCCATAGCCATTAATAAAACAAAATTACAATATTCGTATAGCCGATTCGTACCGATTTAAACAAATATTATGCTTATCCGAAAGGGAGCGGGCCACATCTGGAGTTCTGCGGTTCGTCGGTTCGAATTGGTTTATTGAAATACGTCCCGAGGGTAGAGTTTCGGTAAATATGAAGCAAGATCGTATCGTGATCTTGCATTTCCTCTTTCTTTTAAGCATCTGCGTAGTTGGCAAATCTCCTATTTGTTTTTGCAACGTCTTTATTATCCTACAAACTTCATGCATGAAGAGAGTCGCAACCAATTGCATTATTCAATATTTTGCACTGAGGGTATTCTGAATCATCAATGCATGCTTCATTTTGTATCAGAAATACGAGACATATATAATAATGTCCAGCGGCCCTATGATAGTTGCGTTTATCACGCATTATAGAAGTGACAAAACATCTGTCACTTATTGAGAAACTGTGATTGTGAGCGATAGAATAGAATAGAATAGAATACTCTTTATTGCACACCTCAAGAATAAAGAAATACAAATACAAATGAGCGATAGTTAGATGCTCTGATGGTAATATTTCTGCGTTAGGATTTCTATCCAACAATTTTATGTACGTGGTACGCAACCATTTGTTACGCTTATGAGTGCAAAAGAGATTTTTTTCTCTTTTCCACAATTCTCTTTTCCACAAATATAAAAAAAACAAATGATGAGAGTAAGCATTTCTGGATTCACAGCATTTTAGAATCCACCGCGCACTAGGCAGCCTTTCTGCGCAGCCAGTCGAACTGTAGAGAGTTCGTGGCTGCCTAGAGGGTCTCCCATACATTGTCATATCTCAGCCTGACTGCCGCAGCCTACGGCTGCCTAGTGGGAGGGGAGCTAAACCTTCAGCTAGATTTTGCAGGATAGATATAGGCCGGTACGGTATGGTACTTTACCTAAATGAAATTTACTTCGGCACACTTGGAAGATAAATTATGGTGCTGCCTTTTCTTTCTTGTGCTTAACTGTTTATTCTACAACCATATCACGTTTATGAAATGAAACAAAGTAGGTGTTTATTTTAATGAGATTATTATAGATGATTATTTTTTATTAGAGCAGTAACGTCTGCTAACGTAAACCAAATGTTTACAATGAAGCTGTTATTGATTCTCAACAAATTTGAGACGATGGTGCCGACGATCAAGTCTAAATCCTTACGGTAGATGGCGCTACGATGCCACCCTAAGGCATATTGAAGCAACTGGTTGAAAGATTCAATGGCTCTGACATCTGGTTCGTGGTCCAGTTGGTAGGACGCCCGTGTTGGTCCGGAAAGCCGTTGGGACGCAGGTTCGAATACTGTCCGAACCATTAAATTTTTAAATTTTGTTCGCTTCTATGTAAACATTAGATTATAGATGACTAATAGAATAGGTAGGTAGGTACTGTTTTCTGAATTGAGTCGTGCTATAGAAGAACAACAAGATAATAATAAAATGCTGATCATGCTGATGAGATGAGAAATGTGTGACGGTGATACGAGATCTACAATTAACTGGAAAAGTGCGTGCTATTTTCTCTTGAGAACTAAGCAAGAAATGCTCGTAAATTTAAATATACCAAGTGTTTTAGCATTATGTCCTTAACTTGCTGCAAGATAGTGGCTCAGTTTAGTTGAAGAATTAGGCATATAATGTCTCCATGGGTTAATGGGACTTTTCTAATCATGCCATTGATGAGGAATAACCTTATATGTATTGCAAGGAAATTATTGGTCGGTGACAGCGGAGCTGGAAGTAAGATATATTTTGAATATTCGAATTATGGCCGTCTCTGTCACTCACCGAAAGAGCCGGGCATTCGGGAATAAGCTAGAACTGTTAATGAGTTGTATTAAAGTCCAAATATAGAATATAGGTATAGAAAGTTCCCGTCCATTTATTGAACCACCACTGACCCGCGACACCCCTGCGACACTTGGTGGAGGTGCGGGATACTGTATCCCAGATAAAGTTCATCCACCAGTGTAATTAGTAGCTTACAGTGTAATTAGTACTTTAGTCTACAACCTCTCAACTCAACTCTCAAGTCAACTCTTTTCTGTTATTATTATTTATGAATTATGACAGTAATGTTAGTGCATCGAACGACATAAAAACTACCCACATGCCAATTATAGTCCTACCCTACCCATATATTATAATTAGGTGCTTACATTCATACAGCACGACCGACATATCCGTAAAGATCAATCAACAATAACGACAAAAAACATCGAGTCACGTAGGTACAGGTCTACCAACTTAACCATCATAAATCAAACTTCTTATTTCATCCACATTAAGTTCTTTTTGCGTCGATTTGGTTTGTAGATAAGTTGGCCGGTTCTGCCGGCTATGAATTTATTAACGTCAAGGTGACGGGATCGATCGCCCCGCGCCTGCGCGCTGCGACACCACGTGGCTGTCAACAGATGGCGGTAGCAGTAGTACGCATGCGTCAGTTTATTGAGCATCGAGAAACGCACACAACTAATTCACACGCACACTTAGAGGATGGCATAAATCATATGTTTCTCGATCCTAACCATACGGCTTCGAATTACCTTTTGCGGCGCGGAATGACGCAAGTCGTCGCTGGTACTACGAAGTCAACTTTGTTTCCCTAGTGCGGAAAGTTGAATTTTCGGCTGCGGGTAGTTTTTAATGGCTCAGCCGTCGTCAATTAAGAGCCGACTTTATCCGGTCACCGTTCAGGTCAAGCCTCTTGTTAGATCTATGTTCGGGCGCTACCTCGTCTTTTGTTTAGTGCACGTTCACACTAATCGTGACGTTTTAGAGAAAATGTTAGACAAATAGGAGAATGAGGTGAACGGATTGGGGAATGTAGAACGGCTTTTGTTTGAGTTTGACCTTTAACTTTAACTGTGGTTAGTTTGTCGTGGGGCTTACAGGGAAAATGGGTATTAGTTGCGTGAGCGTGATGTCCACGAACTCGATTCCCAATTTTAAAAAGTGTTGGCTGTTGTTTTTGGACAAAGTAAGCTGAATCGGTCTCGGCTTGCGCAGAGGTTTTGTTTCACACCATGCTACTGGTAGGTAGGTATTATGTAGGTACTTATTCCTAATAGTGAGTTTTGTGTTAATTCCAATTAATGTGTAGGTACTATAGATAAGATAAGTATAATCTTATTGCGTGTCCATTAAAGGTCCCTTATACTTATTCTATAAGATTTGATAGGCGATTGGCTGGTGATCTTACTTGGGTCGTAAAAGTCCACCAGACGCTGATAGTGATAACCGACGATTAGCATTGTGGCTTTAATTGTTGCAGGCTTTGTTTAAATATTGGCTGAGATCTTGTCACTTGTTCCAGTAAAAGCTGGATATCTTGGAAACTACGTGTCCCTGGTCCACCAAACACCACCATCTCGACGGACAAGTCTTTAGATTTAAAGAAACCGCACTCAAATTGGTTCATCCGTTTGGGAGCTACGATGACACAGACAGACACACAGATACACTGACGCACATGTTAATCTTATAACACCCCTATTTTTTTCGTCAGGGTTTAAAAAAGATATTTGTTTTCCCATCAACATTATCTAACCCTCTCTCTGCCACTTGTGAGCAAATTACCCATTAAGTGGTTCTAATGACTTATTTAGTAGCTAGTGTGTGGCCTTCTTATTGCTTACGCGTGTCATGGCGGCAACGTGACCTCACGTTGCCGCCATTTAAATAAAAAAATAACTACAGGACTAACTATTAGTTGAGTCTAATATACCTATGTATAACCTACCCATATAACTAACTAAATATTAGTTGAGGAAACTAACCAGTAGTTGAGTAAAAATATATGTATAAATTCGATATGTCTGTGTACACTTAGTTTATGTACGGATTTTAAGACATGTATTTAACCTAACCTATTTAAATAAAACAATTTAAACGGATTATATCGCGTATATATATTATTTGTATATATATTTATTATTTGAGCCTCTCTGACTGAATTGTTTTATTTGTGTTTGAATTGTTTTATTTAAATGTGTGACAGTCACGAAAACCGAAGAAAATATTAACCCAACCTAACCTACAAAATCAATAACTTGTCATCTTAATTAACAAGTTATTATTTTAGCTGCCCGGAAAGTAATAACCCATTTTTTATCGACATACACATTCGTCACAGTGAAAATCGTGAGCAGTGCCAGCATTATTTCTACCCTTATTAAGTTTACTACCCCTATTTATAAAACACTTATGCTGCGGGACGCGGAGCCTAATGGCCCATTCAGGAGCTACGTGTCGCCTGAGGGGTAACTCCGAAGTTCGAAATCCGAAGTTCCTATCTTACCATTCCTAATATCCTTTTGGATTTCTATACCGACTGTGTGAAAATTAGGCCAAAAACAGACGCCTGATACCAAAGTTTTATAGTAATAAGTGCAAAAATGCAAAAATCGAAACGATCCAACACAACACATGTTCTTCCAATTCAGTTGCCTAAATTTCGTTACGATTGGCTAAGTTTTTAAGAAGAAAACAACTGAGAACGAAACCTTTTCTTGTATAAAAAATGAACAGAGCTTGTTCCTCTTTTGACGAATCACTGATACTCTCATTTAAAACAATCAGCATCACGACACTATTTGTTTTTACCACCTAGACGTTTTGACTTTTTTATGCCATTTATAAAATAAATACCTACTAACCAGGCGAACCACGTAGCCTTAATTAGCCCTTTAATAGAAAATGTCGCCTGGTTACCCGTGTTAACTAATGCAATAATTGATAACTATTTCCCACTATACAAAACTAAATAATAATTAGATACTAACCGGTGATACGAAATAACTTCCGACTTTGCAAAGAATTACCTTACTCCCTGCGAAAATCAGATTTTGCACTTTCATAATATATCTTCTACCCTTTGGCTTACTTTCCAACACCCCAGCAACCGTGATTATTTGTTTTTGTTTTTACCGCCAAGACTCATTAACCCTTCCTCTGCCACTTATAAAACACTTACTTATAAGTATACGTACAGTGGGGCCACGTGGCTCTAATGGCGCATTCAGTAGCTAACGTCGTCTGATTATGCGTGTAATTGCGAAACGTGAGAATAATTAACAAACGATTAATATTGTTGACCTTCGTAAAAACAACGATACGTATATTGTAGTTGAGGCAAGAAAATAAGCAAGATTCGACGACGGAAGAACTGGAAATTCTCGCTAAAAAGAAACCTTGACAAACTCAGAACAGAAACTGCTCTGTTTTTGACGTCAGCTAACAGGAACCGCAGTCAGTTAAAAGAGTAGAGTAGAAGAAATTTACTGAAAATTATAGAGAATAGGAAAATGTATGGCCACCTTATACGACATGATACTTTTATAAATCACATCATAGAAGGAAAGGCTGAGGGGAAGCGAAGAAGAGGAAGGCCAAGAACAAGTTACATTAAACAAATTAAAGAGAAGATAGTCGTCATGTCGTATAGGGAAGTCAAGGAAGTGGATATGGTTAGAGTTAGATGGAGAAAACTACCAACATACTTCAGCAGCTACAGTGAGTAGCTACTACACCGATAAGAGTTTGACTCTTAAATTTATGATGATGAACAGTAACAGTTGGGCAATGTCCAAGTTTCCAAGTAAAACTGTTATGAAATTCGTCGACTCTGACTTTTGCAAATAGGACAATACAATTTCAAACGAACATACTAGCACATTCATAACTTCAACGAGAATCGCGTCTGCAGTCTGCAAAGTTCCCCCGGAACTCTGATATTTACGATATTTCAGGGCAAAACTTCGCTGGTAGTTAACAAGTCCTTGTAAGTTAACGAGGAAGTTAATTTAAAGTTAAAGTTATGTACGTGGCATGCAAATGGCGATGCGGTGAAGTGGTGGTTTAATATATATTATTTGTTCCCCTGGTTTTATATTATAGAAACAACATAATAATATAATACTTATATTACATTATTATAACAGGTCTTGTTGAAATATAATCGTGCAACCAGCACTTAAACTTGGGAGGCATCTCATTATTTTCACATACCTATTAATCCAAATCTTTGAAGATGTATCCGAGAAATCTGTTATGTTAAAAAAAAAACGTTATGTCATCGTAAGTTATAAAAAGTAATATTATCGATAGACCCTTTTTTCGTCTAAAGATTGTTTTATTTTAGTTTGAATAACTTTAGAATATCCAAGGGTTTTGTCTATTACACTTTCCATAATTATTCTTTCGTTTCTCTCTTTCTCGTATTCTTATACAATTTATAATCATCTGAGACCCTTGGGAAAAACTTTTGTCCAATACGCCATTTAGCATACTTAACAACAAAAAAATTAATAAGCCTATCTTGCGTTTGATCTACTTATGATGGACTGATGAGCATTTTGCTCGTCGCCAACAATTAACATAGGTAACCAACCATCTTTTTACACTATAGCATATTTGTGTGGTAAGTGAAGTATACATAGGACTACTTTAACTGTCAACTGCGTATGTGTGTATTTCATGTATTGTCACCATTCATGCTACAAGAATGCCTTGCCTCGAAACTTACCAAATCGTTTCGTATAAATACCATACAACAGCTCGCGTAAGGAAGCTAGGCTGTCTGGCAAGTTAGCCCGGAATCCGCTGTATTTATGAAGGTTCCTTCAACACGTACTTGAACGTAACGAGGTGGCTGTTCGCCTGAACTTATGTGCACGCCGCATGCGACTGTGGCAAACTGCCCGCAAATTACCCCACAAGACTTCAAAGACAGAACTTAAGCCACAAAAAACCTATATAAGTTTTACGCAGTAAGCTCTATAATATATATAGATGTCTTCGTCGTGTTCTAAAGTTATGAAGCCAGAAAGCCATGCGAAAATCATCAGCTTCTTTCTAGTGGTGTCGGCTTTTTTTATAGTTTCAGTAATCACTGAAACGTCCAATCGAACACGATTGGACAAAGCCCTAAGGATTACCTAAAGCCGACGGACTCAGAAAGCATGCAAATAGCACGATAACGATATATAGTTCTCGTGGCAAAACGATAAAAAACATCTGATAGTTTATCGATTCAGCAAGGTATAACTGCCCTCGATTTCGCTTGTCGACCGACGAAGAAAACGATGGTGCCACCTCTATTACCTATCTAGTATATAATAAAGATGAAGAGGGTCGAAAGTCTGTACATGGAAGATATTCGAAAAAAAGTTGGCGGGGGGATACTTAGAATCGATAACGGAACAGGTTCCAACAGTTTTTAGAATTTTTGTCTGTTTATCTGTTTATTTGACCGCGCATCACGTGAAAACGGCTGAACGGATTTTGATGAAAACTTCATTAATCTGTCGAGAAATTCCCCGGCCATATTATATGCTACAAAAATTTTACCAATTATGGGTCGATTGCAAAAAAAATTGTAGGTAAATAGTTAAAAGCTAAGTTAACAAAAAATCACGATCGCTTCCTTTGTGTGACGAAAGTTAGTCATACAAAATATATGGGTAACTTTCGTCACACAAAGGAATCAATTAAGTTTTGTTTTAATTAAAGCCCTTAACTACCTATGTAATGTACATTTTTTTTGCAATCGACCCCAATGAAAGGGGGTGGGTAGCCACTACACTCGATTGAGTTAAGTTTGCACCTGAATCTTATGGCGCTACTTAGGAATGAGGTGCAAACATGTGCTACGACTATCGAGTACCCTGATAAACTAACAGATGGTGCTGAAATTCATATGTTGTGACATGAGTAAGCCACTGAGGAAGGATTTTGCCAAATTAATTCTAAGTTTAGACGCGGGGGTAGGGATATCAAAAGAAAAAAATTGAATAATGGCTGCTACGTTGCTGCCTGGTGACAAAACGGCTTGCACAACCTTTAAAGCTCCCAATAGATTTGGACAGCACGGAAAGTCCTGTCTGCGGGGTATCAAGAAACTGTGATAAAGCAAAACTGACACATCGATATCCACGCGTGCGGAGCACTATTATATTAATCTGTGGCCGCGCGCACAGCTAGTAATAAATAAAAAAGCAAATAACTACTTAATTCAGTAATACAATGTTGAACTAGAACGATATCTTTAAAATTTGGGTGCAATTTACGACGAAAGCAGAGTAACGTTACTCTGCTTTCGTCGTAAATTGCACGCAAATTTTAAAGATATCGTACCAATACGTACCGGTACCAATTTGCCGTAATTTTCCTACCTAGATCCTCCGCGAAAGCTGGAAATGCGAACATTATCTCGCAATCTTTCTCTATCGGCATGGAACTTAACTGAGCAATTTAGAACTTTTATGTGCTTTAATTACACAAACGGTCATTAAATGGGTTTTTATTTTTTATCCTGTCTCGCAATTAAGTCGAAGGTAAGTAGGTACCTACCTACTACAGTTATTTTAATGTGAAGGTGAAGGTAGGTTGAAGCGTTGAAGGTAGGCTTCTTTGCAACAAAGTGACAGTGTGACAGTAGGTACAAGCATATCTAAGTAGTGTACATATTTACCTACAGAAGTTATCGAAGGGGAAATACCATACATTGCATAAGTATATTTCTCAAAAATTGCATGTAATGTTGCCTTACCATCGCTAGATAGACTACAGTAAGTGGAACA
Organism: Apotomis turbidana; assembly: GCA_905147355.2. Lineage (NCBI taxonomy): Eukaryota > Metazoa > Arthropoda > Insecta > Lepidoptera > Tortricidae > Apotomis > Apotomis turbidana. The sequence goes on along the minus strand of LR990288.1, from coordinate 19,158,137 downwards.
TACCGAAGACTTTTTAGAAGTGTCCAGTAAACAGCGAGATTTTAAATTTGGAATCAATATTTGTCCAGTAAGTAAGTATGTAATTCCTATTACGTATCAAGATATTTGAATATCGAAACACGATTTACATCGTCACCGACCTATAAAAAAACTAAGGATGGGAAGGCGATGATGTCGTATATAAATGTAAAAAGGATGCATTCCACAAATTGTTTTAAATATAAGTACAGTGCGACAGCAAATTGTAGAAATTAAAAAAAGGCGTCCCTTTTTCATAGATTAAATAGAAAGAGACGACATTGCATTATACACTTGCAATTTATACTAAGAGCAAATGTAAAATAAAAAGAGGTTAGCACTATTGGCAGTATAAACGTAACTCAAGATAAATATTAAAAAAAAAAAGTCGCGACAAGGTTTAGTGCGGAAGTTTGTATGCAGCGTTTAGTTCATAACTGTGCTGTGTAAAATGACAATGATATTTCGGAATTCCTTCCTTTTTGTGTCGTTTAGAAAAAACCTCGGAGTTAAAATTGAAGGTAAGCTTTATGATATGAAAATTAGTTAGAAAATACAACAATGTATAACAATAATTAAATTGTATCTTTAAGACTTAGATTTGTAAGACAGTGCAAATAATTAAACACAGTATTTATAAAAAAAGAAATTAAGGCGGGATTTAAATTAAAAGACAAAAAAAACAAATTTGTTTGTGTGATCTATTACAATAATTCAGCAAAAATGAGTTCAGACGAGTCTGATTCCGAATAGACGGCACTCCTCCATACTTAAAAGCGGAGGCAGAGTTAGCTAAAATAATTTACTTCCGACTAAATCCAAGGAGATATAAAAAATACAAGAGATTCATTAAATGGAAGGAAGAAAATCAAGTTAATAATTGTTCAGATAATGTGTGATAAGGTCAGAATATTTCAACAATCTTTCTGAGACAATCGGATGGCTACAAAGGAAAGAAATCACAAATATTCGGCAGCAAAATATAGAAAAGTTCTTAAATCAAGCACTAGATGATAACCATTTTGGCGATGAAGGTAAATAAATGCTGCCACTATTTGATAACGATATAACTATATCTTTTATCAAGTATAAACTCATAATTATTTTTGTTATAGGTTGTTATCATGGGAGTTAATGGTGCCTGCGACGGCGAATATCACAATGTGTATTAATAAAAATGGGATATAACAAAAAAAAATCATTGGAAAATGGCCGAATATGAATGTCACCTACAAAATATAATTTTAATCTAATTTTCTTGTTTAATTTTTGAGAAAAGCACTATACTTGCTTCGACCGTAAGAGCCATCCTGGCCTCGTATTTATCCGGACCTCGCCTACGGCTCGGTCCGTCTAATTCCTACTCGGCCAGTATGGCTTACTTACTGGTCTCTGCCGTAATGTACTATTACATTTCGTCGCCCATCGTTAATACGCCGCATTACGAAACTCCTAGACATATCGTAAAGTATTGGTATTCGGCTTGCAATTCTGAAAGCCAGTCGAGGAATTCCCGCTTCGCTATAATATGCTATTTGCGTACGACAAGAAAAAGAAGAAATTAAAAAGGGGCACTACTTTAGTGTCATCCCTGTCTAATCAATCTAAGAAAACGGGACGATCCTACCTATTGCTAGTTTTTCTATCGTTTCTTGTCGATCAGTACCTAAACGAATGGAACTGAATGCGTTAAAGATTATCTTTCACAGAATCACTTAAATTACCGGTATATTTATATAAGAGAGGCGTTTCCTGATCTGGAGAATTATAATATGATCGGATGAGGACATACTTAATATCGATACCATCACACTCGACTTACTAATTATAATTCTTTGCCAATTTTGCCATTGAAATTTAAAACACATAGAGTTGTCCACTAACGTTGCATTTAGGCAACGACTTTTTCCGAAAAGTTAGTACGATTGTGCTCTAAATATGTAACACCTAAGTACTCAAGAAATGTTGAATTCTATTACCGACATTGCTAATGCCATACATTTGGAAGATTTATAATCACCAAGTGAATGATTTCCAAAAACCTGAAGAGGACTATCAATTTAACAAAATAAAACAGGGCACCCAACACCCGTATAAGGAAATACTTTTATTCTTTATATGAAAGTACTGGCTGATTGGGGTTTTCATTCTGTCTTGCTTTTATTACATTCGCCGCATTTCGTGCTCTCGTGCCCGCTGGGCCTTTATTGGCTTCCCGGGGAGTGCTTGTTTAGTTGATTTAATCTAAGCCACTTACGTTTGTTTAATGGGAAAATTTATATACTGTGAAAGCATTACGTGGGTGATAGTAACAGAAAAACTCAAAGAAAAATTTATGGGACGGAATGGGGAAGGAGAAAAGAATTAAATGAAATATGAAAATCCATAAGAAGTACAAGACAACCTCAGAAACATAATCATCATTTATATTCTCAACAAAAAGGTTCTAATTTGCCGCCAATAAATAAAAGAGGTCTATGGTCAAGAAAAGATTGGGAACCACTGGATTAGACCAATCGACCAGGATCGAGTCGAAAAATATAATCCAAGTTTTTACATATGAAATTGTTTGAATGCCAAGTTTTTATTTGAAAAAGGTGTTATATATTTTATCAGGCTTACAACAATGTTGATGTGTCATCGATGCCATTACACGCCAATTTTGAAATGTCAAATGTCAATTGTCCCAGGGATCATCATTCGCCGACTGGGGTTTACCCTAGCTCTACACTTGGGCGAATAATGATAGAGTGGAGGGGCACTTCACTGAGGAAACTCATACTTCGGCCAACGTCGCCAGTATTGTGGAGCCGCAATCAGGTTATAAATCATCAAGCAAACCATTAGTATGGCCAATAAAGTCAATCGCGAAATTCGTTTGTCGCTGACCATATCGCACAGTATTACGACATGAACCTAAATCTGCCAACTTGTATACAAGCACATTAGCCGTTCAATTTGTTGAGGACCGGACCGGACCCGCCGTGGGTGGGCGCATGCGCGGGGCGTTGATTCATCGGACATCGTTTCAATAACAAAAGGTAGTATGTCTGTATTAGACTTTATAGGTAGTTACTACGTTTTTCCTTATACACAAAGCATTCTTCCGGTCAGAACTAAAAAGGCCTAAAGCCAATGATATCTCTAGGTTCTGTATTCGTTTTGGAATTGTGTGATAGTGATGTTTAGAATATAAATCAGTGCGTTAATGGTTGTTCTTGTCATTAATTAAGTAGTCTATTAATTACAGGATCGTTGTAAATGTTTACTATTTAGGTCGATATCCTTTTTTATCTATCGTTTGTTTTACTGTCGGCGTGTTTATATCTTTTGTTGTTTTGTTGCGATTCGACATATAAATATTAGTGATATTAAGTACCTACTTTACACCTATAGGTACAAAGCCCCTCATTTTTTCAGTTATGTAAATCTAGTCAGTTTGATAGTAAAACTATTATTTATCGGGCACAGCAGGAAGAATATAGTCATAGTCATAGAGATGTAATGACAATGACATCATGTATGTAAGGTACATTATATTTATAGGCGATCTGATCAACAGGCATATTCGACTCCTAAGCCGGTTATGAATAATGATATTTATATGTGACGTTTTCAATCAAAAGGGTTACAAAAACCACTTTGTCGCTTGTAATAAGTCTAAATTTGATTGCATTTTATACCGATAACCTGTGAATAGTGTCAATGAGTCCTTGGATGTTTTTTTTTACGTTTTAACCGCATTACTCTGTCCCCAATGTGGACGAACTCCGTGTGAATTGTGGCGCCATTTTCGGTTAATATCGTGTAGAAATCGCGGCTTTCAACAATTACTATGAAAGTGATGATCACTATTCATTAATTATGAATTGGCCAATATTGCGGACAGAGTAATAAGACGGTTAAAATGCTTAAATAATCACCTCTTTATTATAAACGACATATGTGGAACCGCTCGATTGAAAATGTCAACTGTAGTTGCTGTAGTATACGATACCAGCAGTTTCGCAATCTGTGTTAATATTTTTCGTATTCTATTTAAATCTCGTCTAATTTAAACCATCATACAAAGACGCATAAGCAGGGGTTCTTTCTGCTATGTGTCGCCAGTCGGTTTGTGGAGAACAACCCTGACAGTACTTCACTTCTCACCACTACCATCATCATGGTGGCCTCTTGCTGATTCACTCATGGATGTAAGGATTGTTGAATTCTGCCGCTTTTTGATTCTACTCGATTCTGTGCCCGGCTTATCTTATCCCGCTCTCTGTGTTGTAGGTCCAAGTATTTTGTAGGTCTATCTCTGGTGTGGCGTCCATAGGCTTAAGTACCCATTCTGACCTAATGCCTATTGTTTTTGGAAGTCTAAATCAGTCCCGGCTTGCCCAGAGATTTTGTTTGATACCACGCCACTGACCCCTTTTTAAGAAATGATCTTGTGCAGCGACTCAGTTACTTCTTCTTTTGTTACCTGGTCGGATTTCTAGTCTGACTAACATTTGCGACTTGGGTCTTAAAATCTTTTAACACCTACCAATGTTAACCCTTCGCTTCCTTATCATTCCTCGTGGATCATGGTCATAATAAACAACGCGGTGAGATTTGAACTCCAATCATCAACAAGCGATGCCAGTAAGCACCATTCTAAATACATGTAACAAATCCCTGTTCATTATGACGTTGTTTATCCTTAATACAGAAGATCGCGCGTGACCTCATCGCTTATATAAATAAACAATTGGAAATTTAGAAGAATTTGCTCCGTAAATAAGGAAAAGTCGTTGTAAACATCGGCATCGCTGCAGACGTCAAGCAGAGTTGTTTATTGTCTCTCTTGCTGCTTTTGATAGTTCGTGACGATGTAATGCAATCAAAATATCAGGCTGTCTTCGATGGTATTGATAATCCAGAAGATATATAGATTTTTGTCAAGACTAAACATATTATTTTTGTGGCCATATGCTGACGAATTTCGTTTCGATAATGACAACGCAGGGAATATTTTTTCATCTACTTTGTTCTAATCTTAAAAGATTAATGTTTACTAAGCTCTTACAAACTTCGTTTTTACCTTCAAAGTCCATTGATCCGCAACCTTTAAGTCGACTTCAACTTACAAACACCCGAAAATTTTAAACATCTGCCGATTTCTCAGGAGCGTGCCAAGTCCCCTAATCTCCTACGACAAAGGAACCATGCCGCGAAAACAGAGACAGCTACATACAATTGTAGCAAAGAGTAAGCAGGACGCTTGGAAATGAACGTTACACAGGATACAGCGAACACTCCTAAATTCGAAATTTAAATTACTCTTCTGTTGTCGCTTTTGCGCGAATCAGTTTCAAATGTGGAGAGAAAAGGACAGGGGGAGCGTCCGATTTTTGAGTTTCGAATTGTACCGTCATTCCCGTTACGGTTGACGGGGCACGGACAAAATGAATGGGTCGGCAGCCGATTAGAATGCTCCGTGGCATCAGAATGAATGGAAATAATAAAAAACGGGTAATTGCGTAACATGAGGCCAGCGGGACTTGAAAGGAATGGAGAATGATCGTAAAGTCGCTGATGATTGCGAGTTATTCGGGGCCGATGATGGACATTTTTGTTCGTCGATACGCGCTGTTAAAAAACATTTAAGTGCTAGTCGTAAAGTTCTTGACCACATTATTAATGTAACAGTTGTTTTGGTTCTGTTAATTAGCGTTAGTGTGAAATACATGCAGGAAAAATACGAGACGATTTCAGGTAAAAGTAATATGAAGTAAGAGTAGTGTTTGTAATTTGTCGCTTACCATAAAAACACGTTGATAGGTTGATGGTATAAAGCCACAAGCACGTCCTTATGAAAAGCTACAAAATTGACTTTTTTGGTTGAAAACTTCACATACTTAGGTAACCGCAAACCTCTAAATGCCTGAAAAGATTTTGTCTTAACTGCAATATAATTATATTACCTACCTACATACTTATTTACAGTCTGACCGAAAAGAGTAGAAATTAAAAAGTGGCAATACTGTAGTATCGTCCCTTTCTAATCAATATAAGAAAACAGGGACGGTACTACAGTACTGCCACTTTTTAAGTTCTACTTTTTTTGGTCAGACTGTATAAAAAAGGAAGCTAAGGCATTAAACAAAAAAAAACAAAAACTCTATTCATTAATCCATAGAAATAAGCATCTCGTCAAATCATATACATATATTTAATAAATATCATAGAAAAACTGTTTAAATGACGTACTTGAACCGCTTTTTTCTGTGTCCAAAAGATAATCTGTTTCTTTTTGAGGGTTAAAATATCCTCCATTACCGTGACTGTTCACATTTATCATAAAATTTATAATTCACCTATACAATTTTTTATCAGAGAACATTGAATATGGGAACATTGACGATCCTTAAGAGGGCGCCGAGCGTTTGCAACTGAACCATAGAGCGCGGGGAATGCGTATTTAAATTGGCGCGCGGCCGCCATAGTAAAAATGTATGGAGAATTACAAGCACTTTTTGATAAATCTGGACCTTTAATACCAAACAATAATTGAAATATTTGATGCGGACAAATTGTAATGTAAACATTCATCTTTTTTTTAACTGAAAATCAGAATAGATTTCCATTGTTAAAGTATAAAAAAACACTTAACGCCTGCTTACGATTTTACAATTTTCGTCCAACTTTACTTAGTTATCTAGGGTAAAATATTAATAATCTTATAATTTTTCCACGGAGAAGTTGTTAACACATTCTTCGAAATGCTAAATATATAGTTAAGAAATGGATTGAACAATTAGTGTTGACGTTATCTACTTAACGGCAACTGCCTACTTTTTCACATTTCGCTCGGTGCAGTCTTAATAGGTTCAAAACGTAGAAAACAGACCAATCCGAGTCCGTATAGTTGCAACTTTTTAAGCTGTCCGTTTTCACTTGTGGGCTTATCTTGTAAAATTGCCGCACAATGTCTTTGTCTTTATAAAGAACTATTTTTACGACTTAGAAAAGATTTAGATATTTAAATTTGTTTACGTTTTTTTTTACTTGCTTCTTTTTGTTCGAAAGTGATTTTTTCTGCACGATTGAACAAAGGAAATGTTTACAAGATAAGCTGTCTAGTGGAATCGGAAAGTTTAGAAAACTACAACTATAAGGGTAATCAGGTATCAATTATTACTCGCTCCCGCATACGATAGACCCGAAGCAAGTAATAAGCTCATAAAACAGTATCATTAAATATATAAGAATAATTTTATAAGGGACTCCCCTCTCTTGCGAGAGTGGACCAGTGGACCGGATTTCAATGCTTATGAAAGTATGCAAATTGCATGCGAAACCTAAAATAATTTCGTCGTATAGCTACAAGTTGTCGGCTTCAACCTTTAGGTTACATGTGACCATTTCAACGAAAACGTCCATTTGCAATTTTGCACCAAGGCACAATGTCGCTTACCATAGGGACGATTTGTTTGCAATTTTATACCTATAGCCTGGCAACGCGTCCTTATCGTAAACCACACATTAATAGACAGGACGAGAAATTTTGAGGATGTAAATCGAGCTAAAGTGTAAAAGCCTTTCAAATAAACAATACAAAGATCGACACACAAACACAAGGCATAAGGAAAAAATCGAAAGGTTGCGTGGGAGTTAGCGTGCCGAAAAGTTTAACGCGCTAGATCGGCAATCCAGAGGTACTGGGTTCGATCCCCGGTTTTCTTTCACCAGGTAACTCTTCCGGATTAATTATTGGGATCAAATGGCTACATGGGATTAACTACACTTATAGACTAAATATTTGTATAGAATCTTTTTTATCGATTCTTATTTTTTTATGTGGTAATACCACATTTTATTTTTATAAAATATTTGTATAGAATCTTTTTTATCGATTCTTATTTTTTTATGTGGTAATACCACATTTTATTTTTATAAGAGCAGAGGTCGCGGGTTCAAACCCCGCTCCGATTGTAGTACCTAGATCGCATTCAATTTTTCCTTCTTAATTTACCTTTGTGTCATTATTTATCTGAAAAAATACCCAGTGGAGCCTACTGAAATTACAGTAAGCGTAACCGTTATTACAGTTAGGTTTACTGAAATGTCAGTAGGCCTAACTGTTATTGCAGTAAGTCTTACTGTAATGTCAGTAGGCTCCACTTGATATTTTTTTCAGTGATATACACTTAGACTGCTATAAAAGTCAAAAATTACCTTCAAAGTTCAATATTCCAACGGAGCGCTAAAAACGCTCTATACAAATGGCCACCTAATCGTGACGTCATTATTGGTACTACGTATGTTATGGGTACGAATATTTTTATCGAGACGATAAGTAGTTTGCTAATTTTACCGTGAAAAAGTGCTTTTAAGTTCATGGTTGTCATAAAATTGTTGTTTTGTTAAATGATGAGCATCAGAAAACATTATTTTGAATCTTATTTTAATAAAATAAAAAAAATCGTACCTAGTAGGAAGGTAGGTACGTTACGATCCTTACAGTCACATATAAAAAAAAAATTGTACCATGTTCTTGATGACATTTATAAGCTAAAGGATAATATTTTAAACATCACAGTCGTCGTCCCTATTTATTAAGGATCTAAGATCCTCAATGTAAACTATTCACACTTCTGACGTCTAAAACTACAACGACTTCCATATAACCCCGTCATTACCGTGTCATGTCTATTTATGCGCGTTGTTTGTCTCGCGACAGTCGAGCGATTAGCGCGTCAATCTGTCAACGCGAGAATCCCCAGATACGCACGCACGAATAACAACGAGATAACAGTACGCACTGAATAAACGGTATCTGATGTTTATTATTTAATAGTAGTTAATACCACTGCTATTATAATGACAGGTTTTAAAAGACGAGTGTGGTTTCATGAAACGAGCCGTAGGCGAGTTTCATAAAATAATCACACGAGTGTTTTAAGACCTGATTATGTACAGTTGCATACACTACTTTAACTACACGTAGACTTTCTTTTATGAAAATATAAAATACTCAGTCCTGCCAGTCAGTCCGCGGAGCAGAGGAATAAATGAGGTGATCTCGTGCATGAAATTACATCTCTGATTTTGGTCGCTGCCAAGTAATGTAGATCCTTACCTATAGTATTTGAACTTGTTATAGTAATTTATCAAAATGGGTGTAAATAAAAGTACAATATTTAACTATATTTATTAAACTAAATCTATAAAACTAAGCTAAGTATGTCTAAAAATGGGCCTCTTTATTTGGCATTGTACCAAACAAGCTGGCAGAATTACCTCACTGTATTGCTATACTAAGACGCTGAGCGAGGAAACTACCAGAACTTTGGTCACTAGTGGTGTCGACGAGCCGTTTTGTATATGCCTTAAAAAAACTAGCGCTAGACCCCACGGGCCCAGGGTCTCGACATCAAGTTCGGTGAAGTGGTATTGAGAGCTGAGATCCTGGTTTTTAGACTAGTACAGAAAAGATCGTTTGGCGAAACGTCACAACCGACGGATACTTGCGCATCGATACGACTGGCTACGAGCGCTCGCCAATTTTGGTAACTCGATTTGAGATAATTTAGATCATTATACTTATGGTAAAGAAGAAAGATTTATTTATTTCAATGTTTACAATGAAGCGAAAAATTCAATGGTTCAGACGGGGATCGAACCCGCGTCTCCAACGGCTTTCCGGGCCAACACGGGCGCCCTACCTATTGGACCACTGAAACTAATGTGTTCGCATTACAACCAGTTGCTTCTTGCATGCCTTAAGGTGGCATCGTAGCCATCTACCGTAAAGATACCGTATAAAATGTATTTATTTGTTTAGTTTTAATTGAAATTATTAACATGTATCGCTCTCTCTTTGATCATAGTTACTGAGTGATGTAATTCGCTGAATGAAGAATTTACTGTTGCTATGCTATCCGATTTCACTATAACACGTGCAGCATAATTAATACAATACACAATCCCCACCTCTGCCAACGTCATGCTTCCCTGGTCCTCGCCTAATGAATTAACCGTCTAACGCCACTAACACTGATTATTTAATGATGTGTCATTAGCACACGGTGATTTATTCAATGACCTATCATTATAAAACTCGTAAAATGATTAATTGGATCATTAACATTTTAGAGTGTAATTGGAGTAGGATTTAATTTGAGGTTTTAGCGCCAGTAGTGAATTTAAATAATAATTGCTTTCATTAAAACTTAATAAAATAAGGTATCAGAAATGAAACACATTGTTTAGATATAGGTATTCAATTGTATATGTATTTTGAGATTACAGATTACATATAAGAAGTTATTTGTCCCTGAATAAATACTAATTTCCTTATGGAAATTCTTATGAAAGTTATTACAGACAAAGAGACACAGGTATTCGTATTGTATAGTTGATTGATATCGATATATTCAGAACAACATGTTTCATAATTAGGTAATTCTGATATAATTATGTGCTTATACTCCTTATAATAATAATGATGTACTTAACATTAACAAGATGCTCTATAGGTACGAGTAACAAACTATTTGTTAAATAATTAATAGGTAGGTGGTGAAATTTCTTGATTCGATCGAATTATTTTCCTTTTCCGTAGCTCCATTTTTATTTGTTTTATTTGAATAATATCAGCTATTATAGTAACTGAACTGAATTACGTATAAAATAATAACCATATACCTAATTGTAAACAGTGGGTAACTATTTCTAACATAAAATTTACAGTCTATCCGTCCTTGATTGTCCAACTTTGTAAACATCATTCTAACCCCAAAGTACGACTTTTTATAAAAACCGTTTCCTCGTAGATTACCGCGTCACTATTTCGCATACCACGTTGCCAACTTCGCAAATAGGTCGTTTTGGCATCAAATGACAATTTTGAGGTTAGAATCGTATTTACTAAATTGGAGAACTAAGGAAAAATAATATCTGGTGACAAATAAAACTCACACATTGCAAGTGTAACTTGTGTCGATCTAATGCCTGGCTTGCATTAAGTTGAGAGCGATCGTCCGAAGAGCGATAGCTAGAGGTAACGACCTTTATATAGCAATGAAGAATACGACACAAGAAGAAGGATAAGTAACTGCAGTATGACACCAAACGTACATAGAAAAAGAATGTCAGTCGGGATAAGCATATTTTTTTAGTTAGGTACAGTATAAATCAGTAAGTATAGGTATGTACGTATGTGTGGCCTCGTGTCTTTAGAACCCGATATCCCACTTACCTATTTGAAGCATTTGAGCACCCCGTATAAGTATATGAGGTTTTTTAGCAGTTTTTTTTTTAGGTTCATCGTACTCGGTATTGTTTGTACATTGATTGGAGAATTGCACACAGAAATCGGTTAAGCAGTCGCTAGCGATATGCGGTCATTTTATACTCATGGTAGCGGTACCTTGTACAATTATCTATTCTGTGGCGGTACTGATGTAAGACTACACACGCAATTATCACGTAACCCGTCTCATAATACATTTCGAAATGTCTCTTCCATTCCAGGTCACCTGCGTCTAGCACAATCCTCGTCCAGCATTCTCCGTCCCGCTTCCTCTACGCGTTCATATCCGGCGAGGGCGAGCGAGACGACAAGAACCGCTAGGGACCATTCCCATCCTCCTCTTCGCCAATCTGCAGGATTGCCTTCTGGATGATGCGCTTGAGTTTCTTGCGCGCGTCGTCGGAGCGAAGCGTGCGCAGCTCTGAGGCCACGAAATCACCGAATATCTGGGAGAAAACATGATTTAACAAGTAATTCGGGTAAATCAGGCTTTATAATTAGTTAGAAGAACTCGCTGACACCTGAATTGCTTGCTTATAAGTTGCCCATCCTTGAGAAGTTTTACTTACAAATAGCCGGCTTATACTGCAAGTTAGCAATAAAGAAGAGCATTGGCAAATCTGAAACTCAGTCGTTGTCGTTATGCACCTACCTCGTCTCAGTAGATAGCAAGGTGTCGCCTTGTGGTAGAGTTCTATAAACTCTTGCTTACATTACGCATAAACCTACTTCTGTTGGCGAGGTTTAGTAAAGTGCTGCAAATACCAGGGGATCAGATCATGCAAGGATCTAACCTGACGCTCATCCGCTTACAAGTCTTACAACCCCAGCCGCAGCCGAGGTGCGGCTCTTCAGCTCAAATCAGCGGATAGGCACTGGGCAGCAGCGCTAGAGGGGCCGTCATTAGTACCAGGGAGTCAGATCATGCTAGTCTCACCTGACACTCATCCGCGTTCAATCCCGGCCGCAGCCGCGGCAAAGGCTCTTCTGGCCACATCAGCGGATGGGCACTGGGCGGCAGAGGCGGAGGCGCCGATGCTGCTACCCTAGTGGGAGGCTTGGGGGTCGAGACGGTGCTGGTACTAGGGCTGGATAGTTTTTTGGCACATTTCGCTCGGAGCACTGCTCCGAACTCCATTTCCTCTTCAGCTTGGAATTCTGCCAGCTAAGGACATCCGACATAACAATATCAGGCTTAGTTTTATATTTGATACTTGAACAGGGCATAATAAGGGTAGGGTAAGAGAAGGGTAAGTATAAAAAGCACAGGAGTGCAATTAATACTACTTTGTTACGGGCGTCGTTATTGGTTCCACTAATTTACATTTCTTATCAAGTAATAACGACTGTTAACTTTTCTATACAACTTACTTTCTATACAGCTAACTTTTCTATATTTACAACTTACTTTTCTGCAAATATTTCCACCAAAAATAAAAGATACATTGTAGATTCGATTATTACGAGGTCATACCCTGACAGTATATATATTATTTGCCCTGACTATGGTTTGTTAGGGTTACGGGTAAAAACGGGACCCTATTACTGAGACTTCGCTGTCCGTCCGTCCGTCCGTCTGTCACCAGGCTGTAGCTTAAGATCGGTGATAGCTAGACAGTTGAAATTTTCACAGATGATGTATTTCTATTGCCGCTATAACAACACATACTAAAAATAAAATTACATAAATATTTAAGGGGGGCTCCCATACAACAAACTTGTTATAGATTATGGTACGGAATCCTTCATGCGCGAGTCGGACTCGCACTTGCCCAATTTTATTTTTTAAATTCGGAATAGGTACTAAACTGACAGCTCCAAGGATTTTCCAACATTTCTTGTGAATTAAATTGATACAATACAGTACCAAGCATTATTTTCAGCTTAAAACATACCTATTTAATAAGTTTCTGACAAAAATGACATTTTCGTGGCAAGCTTTTATAGCCGACTGTACTTTTCTTTGGATATCCATCAAATGCTCACTGAGACGATTCTAAAGAGCCCAAGCTCGGTAAGATTGCTTTTTCTATTATAGAGTTCCTATGGCCACCTTCCGGCTTCATCAGATCAGCCCCATGGTACCATATTATTGTATTGTCATCAAAGTTAAGTAAGTATGCAAAATTTCAGCTCAATCGGTTGACGATATCTGCTTCAAAATTGAGTTGCAAGATTTCACCCGAACAAACATACTTTAAACATACCATGCAAGCTAAATAAAAGCTTGTAAAAAGAACCTACATATTCTGCATCAATCAGATATCAGTAATAATTAATAATAAATGAAAAGGCACTACAAACACAAATCTACGAAATGTCATTTTAATATTCCGATATAAAATATGGACCATAGAGCAAAAAAAACCGATAGGTATATATATAATTAGATAAAGTAGGTATCTGGAGCATATTTTCGAAGCCTTTGAAGTATTTTCAAAGCGGTAACAGCATAAAAAATATCGTCATATCGTCTACTATTTTAAATCACTATTCCACTCGACTTATGTATGAATCGCCTCAGTACGCGTATCAAGCTCTCAAAGCAAATAAAATGTACAAAGGAACCAATTCGTCCATAAAGAGTCCTTATAACAAGGCTGTAAATGTCAAACTGGACAAGCTACCCACCGGCATGGCATCTGGTTTGTTTACACTGTCATGTTGAATGAAATTGATATTTAACTGGCTGTATCACGGTCCAAATTTGCTGCGATGTTTTACGATTACCCTCTTTAATTTGGTTACGGCCGGGTGTCGCACCTAAATGGAAATTTATTTTGTCGCGCGATGTTATATTTTGCAAGGCATTTTGAGTGCTTATTATTCATTTTAATTGTAATGAAATTTTATTAATGGGTTAAAATTTAATTAGGGAACAGATGAGTTCCTATAAATCATAGTGATAAGGCTTTCGTTAAGGAACTGAATTTAACTAAATATTCGGATCGGTTCGACTGAATTTAATGAGACTTATTGCTGACACAGACGGGCCGCATTTGCAGCAACAGAGCAGTTCTGATGTAGTTCCAGTGCAGTCGACATGCATTGATGTCAACTACACTAGAACCGCATACAAATTGTACTTACTTATGTAGCTGGAATGCAGCTGACGTGCAATCCGCCTATCTTGGCCCTTATCATAATAATACCAAATTTCCACCACCCTCTTAGTACAAAGATACAGGCAGCTAAAAAAATGGCCTACCACTTTTTGATTCAATTTCATGTTTAGGTTCCAAAATGGTTAACCAATTTTTTAGATTACTGTACTAGGAAAGCAAAAGAACAACAATCATACCGCTAGATTGACTCCATCCACGTCGAGGGGGTCGGGGGGCGACCGCAAAAAGCAAAGGGCATCGAAATATTCCCACCCGCTACTCGGGGCCCCCCTCTCCTCCCCGGTTTGCCTCCTCTTGATCTTCCTCAACTCGTTGTTGAACTGAGTCCTCAAGTTGTGTATCTTCCGACTTATTTCTTCCACCGTTGTCCCAAACATGAGGGCTAAGTATTGCAATTTCGCTTGTCGTGCCGTTCGGTCTTTATTCATCGGATGCTTCGGGTCCCATAACTCTTTGCAATCTTTTTCCATCGTATCTATCAACTTCACAGTATTCTCTGGTGTCCAATGGTATCGCCGCTCTTGTTTGGAGACACATTCGCGCTCATAATCCGAATCTGTCTCTAGTTTCAAAGAGAACGTGTCCCCGGAATCCGAATTGGAATCCATTGCGATTGCGTTTGATAATGACGTTGTACAGTGGATAGCGCTCTAGCGAGACTGCGGGCGCGGGCTGAGAGCGGCGAGAGCGGTGTCTAGAGAGACGGCAACGTCGCTTAGAGCAGTGTTGCCAGTTCGCCGCCGCGCGCGGAGCGAGCGGTCGCGCCAAAGAGCAATGTATCAACGCACTACGTTTTAAGAAATAACTCCAAGCACTATGTTGTAAGGGACAGAACTCTCATAAACAAACTATTCAGCGAATTGCTATATGAAATGGACAGGACGCCATTAAAACCATAACACATTTCATGCAATTCCTTGAACGGAGTTTTCGTGAGTTTCGTTGGGTCGCGCTAAAACAGCTAAAGAGCTAACCACATTAGCAGTCCTCATTTCACTACATCAGAATGTATTAAGGGTCGTTCTCAAAATATTTGCACCGCTGCGCTAAATTTGCATTTTTTTTTCAACTTGCGATTTTTTCTTTTATTTTTTATAGGATCGCTAGAAATATATTTTAATAATCGATATCACGTGGAGGGAAGAAGTTAAATTGAATATTTTAGAAGATACAGGTGTTTGAAATTTTAGGTCGACAGGTGAAAGACATCGATGTCAGGTAAACGACATTTTTCATCAAGTTATAGACAATGGGTGCAGGTTTGCGACAAATACGTTCCAATTTAACTGAAATTGTTAGCAGGTTAACGACTATGGTTGCAGGTAAGTGACATTTTAAATAAAAAGTACATTAATAATAAAAACATTAACTCTTACATTAATTCATTAATTCTTATCTCATAAGACATTTCTCAAGGGATTTTTTGAAGCTTATACATACAGAAAGGTCTATACCGGCAAAAAGAGGCAGAACTCAAGCTGTATCCCCGTGACTTTATAAATTTCTTATGAAGGTTGAATCATTTAAATAACGTTTCTGCATCTTAATTGCGCTTCTTTTGACAAATTCTTTCTTACTACTGCTGTTTTCATCATCTTTGAGGAATTCCTTCCTATCTGATTACCAGAAAGTTTTCGACTGCGTTAGGTGGGATAGGCTATGAGAGGTATTGTCTGAAACTGCCAGCTCATCTGGTAACACTTTATAAAGTCTTACGAGTCTAGATACAGAATGGTGACGGCAGGAGATGTCATATCCAAGAGCTTTAAGTTTCCGAAAGGTGTACGACAGAAATGCATATTATCTCCCATACTTTTTAACAAATATGGAGATGCAGAGTACATCACACCCTTAAATTTTGGAGTGATGGCGTTAAAATTGGAGTAATATTAATATTGAACCTTCGCTACTTCGTTCTTGAATCATCATCAACCAAAGCAGAAGTGGCCGGACTTTTGGAACGACTCAAAATGGGTCTTGAAATTAATAAAAAAAGACCAAGCTGATGATAGTCGACCATTTTGATGCTTCACAAACTTCCTTCAAGAGTTTGCAACTGTAATCACTTCCAGTATCTTGGCTCAATCGTCACAAATAGAGGCAGAAGCAAACCGAAGATTCGCAGACAAATCGGAATGGCCAAAACAGCGATGACCCAACTCGGCAAAATATGGAAAGATAGAAACATCCCTAACCGGACTAAGATGCACCTCGTCGGTGCACTTGTCTTCTCCATATTTCTGGGGCTGAGACCTGGACACTCCAAGCCACTGGCATGCAGAGGATTGACGCTTTTTAAATGTGGTGCTGGCGCCGACTGCTTAGGATTCCTTGGACAGCATGAAATTAAAATGGAGTACTCTAACTAGGGTAAGTCGGTAATATACGAGTATATGTTTTTATTACAACGAAACATGAGTACCCCCTCACGTTGGGACACCACCAGTGACCGATAAAACCTAGTTTTTAAATAGTTTTGTATAAGTTTTTAAATAATAGTCGTTCACCTGCGTATGTGTCGTTCAACAGTTTTTTTAAAGACAAGTGAACGACATACAGGTGATGGACAAAATGACAGTTATATCATCGAAAAAAAATAAGTATTCGGTAGATGAACTGCATATTTATACACATGAAAATAGACCATACTTTACGTATTATAAATTAAAATTAATGCAATAGTACACACGTCAACCAAAATATGGAAGGCAGAATATAGACTACATACCCATTACAAACTCCCGCTTGCCTAAGTGTATTTATCATATTTTTTTAGTAAAGCGCACTGACGACGTGTCACTTGGAACACTGTTAGGTGACAACTGAAGGTCTCGATTTATGCGGATTGAGGCAGGGGTAACGAAATAGTGGTCACACAGATGTAATGTTTGTCTCATGACAAGTGAACGACAAAAAATGGCGTGGACAATCTTAAATTGTAAATAATTCGTTACATAGGCATACAATTATTATTTGACATAGTAATATTAAATTTTGATCATATATGAAAATAAAATGGAGTACTCAACCTAAGCTAAGTTGGTAATATATATATTTTTATTACAACGAAACATGTGTACCTCGCGTTGGGACACGGCAAGTGACCGACAAGACCTAGTTTTAAAACGTTTTTTTGTCTACTAATATACTTTAGTTTTATTTAAAAGAATTTGGCCTCTATGTAAAAAGTGTCTATAAATATATGATTATAATTTAATTTTTAAAATAATGCGTTGTCAAAAAAAAGTTCTAAGACAAACCTGTAGGCAGGTGACGGTGCAAATATTTTGAGAACGACCCTTAACTCGCAACGAATACGGCTTCAATTTCAGATTCAAAGTCTACCTAGTTTAGGTTGGTTTTGGAACGATGTTCTTTAGCAACTTATTGCGTTTTGGGTTTATTAGGTTATTAGCGGGCCGTATTAACAAAGGTTTAAAGTCGGTTACGTAAACAGTACATTGTATTGTATGACGCCTGTTTTCAAAATATTGTTAAGGCATTTTAGTAAATACATAATTAGAAAAGAGTTTTGAACTGAAAAAAATGGACCCTACAAACTAAATACCCAATGAGTGTTTATTGGAAAAATTCAATGAGAAAAAGGGCAAATATGATCTTGAATATTTGATCCGGTTTTCTATGTATTTAAGTATACATTTAACTATATAGGTAAGCATTTAAATCGTCGTCTAGTGCCCATAACACATGCCTGCTAAAGATTACTGTGGTACTATTAGGTTGATAACCTATAGGCCTATTTTAATATAATATAAGTACCTATTTATCTTTCGAAGATCAAGGTATAAAGTATTTAGGTTTGGTTAAGTATGTATGTTGCACTCTGTGTCTTATTTTAATCCCTATAAGTTAAGAGTTTCAGAGAAAAATCTAGTCAATGAAATGTCCGTCGACAAACCAAGGATTAATCATAAGGACTACCTATTTTATTCACGATATATTAACGGTATCAAATAAATATTCCCTAATTCCAGCTATCTTTTGCTCGTGGCTTCGCTCCCATTAAAACCTAAACCTTAAAACCTATTTCGGGAACCCTGTTTTTTTTCGGGATAAAAATGTGCCTAGTAAAAGGTCGCGTCAATTTAAACCATCTCTCTTTCTCATGCATAATATCCAGCCGTTACAGCGTGAAGAAGTAACAAATACATACACACGAACTAGGTTTTATAAGTGGGATATTAAAAATATGTTATTTAATGGTCGTATAATTACACGTCATTATTGCTTGATAATACTATTATTATCGAGCGAAGCAAAATTAACAAGTGAGGGCAACCATCGGGTCGACCCCTATTGTCGATCGTGTTCGTTATTATGGCCAATTGAGTGACAAAAGATAAAATAAGATAAAATCTATGGCTGCGGTAGCTTTGCTAGTGGGATATTAAAAGGTGCATTATGTTCCCACGGCACAGCACAGCTAACTGTTATACCTATGGGTATTCAATAAAATACCACTTTTCTCAAACATGCTCGGAAATGTAATGCGTTCTTGTCACAAAATGAAGACACAAAATTCCTCGTTTATGGTTTCTGCATTTCTTTCCAGACCTAGGCCAGGAAAATACATAAGTATGAGAATCCATTCTCGACAATGCTCAAACTTTTAAAATTAGCTTACTAACATTATACTGACCACGGAAAAATTAGATACACCCAACCACCTAGATTCTGTAAGCATACTTACGAAATAAAATAAGAATAAAAAACCTATGGTATCATTTTTAGGGCGGTAAAACGCGGACGTGGAATACGCTTGTTCACCATATGTTTAAAAAGTAAAAAGGCGGAATAGTAATAAGTAGGTAGTACCTACATTATAGGGCTCCTGATATCCGTGTTACACGCCGCAACGTAGCCCCGTATCCTTAGCCCCGGCGGTACTAAGATCACGAATAACACGGACACGCCGAGATACGTAGCCGTGTCTGCGTTTGAATCCGTATCCACGGAGCTTCGGCTCCGTTCGGGTATTGAATACTCGTCGGAGCGATCCGCTCCGGCCGGTTGAGTTACAACAATTAAGGACTATTGTTGAGTACGGGACGAACGGGGTTTATTTATTGTAATTTGAATCAAACTTGAGTTATATACATATTTTTGCATTGATTTGAGTAAAAATGGTTCTATTTAACTATTAAATATAAATGGCATTATTCATTTTTATACATATATAACCAGCGATTGTGGTTTTAGACAAAATTAGCCACCCGGCCGTGCATTGCACGAATAAAAATATAAATATTTAAATATAATCTATTATGAGAGTAAAAACTACCGACCGATAGACCGACGCCACCGGGTGTTTTGGTTTTAATTCTTTTGATGTAATTTCATTATACTTACATATTGATAAATATATAATTCAAAAAAAAAAATGTTTAAGTTATGTTAAGCGAAAAAGACAATTGAGTCATTCATTATTATTTTATTACCTACCATGGCGACCCTTTTGTCGGTAAGAAGTAGTTGCACTGCACGTGCAGATAAAGATAATAATGGATTGGCGGCGACGTTCTAATATACCCGTGGTAATTTTCCTGATAATTTCATAAGTAGCTTTGGGCTTTACGTCGTATACCTTTTGTTCGTAAAGTTGAAAGAAGTGGTCGGGCTGTCTTGTTTTAATACAAATACAAATAATTTTTCAGATAATTTAGAGGGGGCGGTTTAGAATTTAAAACTCATACTCATTAGTCACTAATACGATCTGTCGGTCAACACTGCAAATCTTACTGTAGTTGTTAATTTAAAGATATTATCTAATACTTTTTACTTTGTTATTTTGTTGCTGTTAATGTGCGGTTAGTTGTATTGTATGTTTTAAAAGTGTTATAATGAGGAGAAGTTGGGTGTGGACATATGCCACCAGAGTCGGTGATACAGCTTTTTGTACCTTGTCTGATCGGGTGAACAATGAGTTTTCGTGACGTGGTGGTACTACTACAGGATCTATAGGAAAGCATTTGAAAGTAGTTCACTTGAATTCTGCTGTCGCGACCCCGACATCGAACGAGTAAGTACATTTAAACAATAGGTACATTATAATAAATAATGCGTTGTTTAAATAAATTGCAGTGCCAATTATCTTGTACATATTTTATTAAATACGCTAGTTTTCATAGTCTAATTAGTAGAATACGCTTTGAAACGGCTGAACGATTAGTAACTATGAAATAGTTTACCCTAAGAACGTTGATTGTTGTTGGTTTTATTGATATTTTAAAAATGAGCAAATTATTACATTTCAACCTTTTATACTCCGCACAGTGTCTTTCTGTTATTTTAGCCGCCCCGTCTAAATATAAATTATAATATAACTTATTGTAACATAATGTTTGGTATAAAAAATAAAATAAAAATTTAAAACTGTTCATTTCAATAAGGATCACAGCTTAATTATTTAATTGCTACATTTTGTTAGTATTTACGACTCACAAGACAAATTATGAAGCACGAGTCTCACTCACTATACATTTCCATTCGTAGCTCTTAGAGACATCGCAACGAATCTTTACTAAACGTCGGGGCGGATCGGATCCACGTGTAATTAAGATACGTGTACCCGTGTTACACGGATACACGTATCTTAATTACACGTAGCCTAATTACACGTGCCGAACGGACCAGAAAACCGTTGCCGTGTAACACGGACACGGAGATCCGGCTACGGGTACACGAAACACGGACACGACCGCGAGCCCTAGTACATTACTGCCGAGTCATAGACGAGGCCGACTATCCCAATCGCGTCCAGCAATCCCTTAGTTCGTGGCCTCTGCGGTAATGTCATCATCATCATCAATGTACTATTAATATAATAAATAAATAAATAATAAATATCGGACAATCTCACACAAATCGAATACCTATAGAAATAAAAAAATACTGAGCCCACATTATTTTATGTAAATTATTACGCAAGCTACTTACATGAAATATCTGATACAGTGGAGAGTTAATGAACCTTAGTCATTCGCTTTTATAAATATCAAACATTTAATTTAAGATAAGGTTTGCATTAAAATTAAGATAAGGTAAATTTAATTTGAGAAATATTATGCACTTGTACCAGTAGGTAACTAAATGAATGTATGCATTCAAATTCAAACATCTTTCTAATTTCTATTAATATAGAACTTTTTTTTTTTTTTTTTTTTACTTTGAAATTAGCCCGCTAAAATATAAAGATAATAAGCGAATACCGCCATTGAATACCGGTATTTTGTATGGAGCCGAATACCGGTATCCCCGATCTAACGTAGACACCCAGATTCAGATAACTCTATTTATATCTGTAAATCAAGATTAGATAGAGTAGGTACAACATATTCCTGAAACTCGGAATTCCCATAAAGCAAACACACCGGTGGCAATATTAGCAGTAGCCGGGGGCTAGTCGCGTCCCCATTGTTTATTTATTAACCCGATGCGATGTACCTAAAAAATAAACAACCCAGGATTTCTGTTAAAAACTTTAAAAATAGGACATTTTGATAACAATGCGTTTAATATTTAGATAATAGATACATTTAATTATTTTTCTCCTTAGTAAATGTCTATTTTGTGATGACGTTACGATAGGTGACTTGTACTGCAAAACAGCAAGGTCAACTGAAATAAAAAAATAAAAAAAATCACAGGTGTCCATAAGTAATGTCCCAATTTGATCGTAAAATGTGGTATAAGAACCCTATTCCTGGAAATCGGAATTAACATGGGTCGTAAAAAATTGGTAGGCATATCATTATAAAGACTACCTAGATAGATTCTGACTTAAACTTAGATTCTGAGTAATAAGTTTAGTTCTGTAGAAAATAAAGACTAGATTCCAAGATTCTCCTTAAAATCGGAATCCCCAAAGCAAACACACCGACGGCAATATTAGCATTAGCTGGGGGCTAGTCCCGTCCCCATTGTTTATTTACTAACTTGGTTGGGGCAGGTTGGGATCTCCGCTAATTTCCCGTTGTGCAGTTATCTATTCCAATATTATAAATGCGATTGTGTGTCTGTTACCTCTTCACGCTTCAACCGCTGAACTGACTTAAACAATATTGAATATAGAGATAGTTCGAGTTCCGGAGAAGAATATAGGATAGTTTTT
Source organism: Apotomis turbidana (assembly GCA_905147355.2). Lineage (NCBI taxonomy): Eukaryota > Metazoa > Arthropoda > Insecta > Lepidoptera > Tortricidae > Apotomis > Apotomis turbidana. Next base: position 19,135,576 of record LR990288.1, on the reverse strand, counting down.
ATTACGGAAATCATCCCTTGAGGGGAAAAAGGGAAGTCGAATTTACTGCGGGGTGGAAGTGCGATAATGTGTGGTCTTTTTTTATAATAAGATAAGACAATAAAGAACAGGACGCTTGAATCCCTTATAGGTATATTTATCTGATTCGGTCTACAACCAGTGTATGATAGTATACCAACTTAGATTCTGACTAATAGGTTTAGTTCTGTAGTAAATAAAGACTAGATCCCAAGACACAAGATACTCCTGAAAATCGGAATCCCCAAAGCAAACGCACCGGTGGCAATATTAGCATTCGCCGGGGGCTAGTCCCGTCCCCATTGTTTATTTATTTACCCGATTGGGGTAGGTCGGGATCTCCGCTAATTGCCTGTTGTGCGCCTATTAATAACTAATAGGGTGTACAACTAGTGCATAATAGTAATTACTAGCATAGAGGCATTCTATCTTCGTCCTCCGGGTAGGCAAGCACTTGTGACTCCTCTGGTGTTGCAGGTGTTTATGGGCGACGGTAATCGCTTTCCATCAGGCGATACGTTTGCTCGTTTGCCCCCTATGACATAAAAAAAAAAAAAAAAAATAGTGTCCCAATTATCTGCTGGATGGTGTCTATCTCTCGGAATAGGTAAAATCTCGGAATAATAACGTTAGGTCATGTTCTTGGCCTTCGTACAAAACAAATACGTTACTAAAGTTACTGATACTGAAAACACTCTGTTTTTAACTCTCGACAAAAATAGGGGTGTTATAATAAGTTTAAGATGTGTATCTGTGCGTCTGTCTATGGCATAGATAGTAGGTATAGCTCCCAAACGGAGGGTCAGATTTGAATGAGGTTCTTTAAATCGAAAGCCTTTTTGTCAATCGAAATGGTTCTTAGCTATATTTGGTTGGGTTAGGTTAGGTTAGGTTAGGTTCTTTTTTGCCGGGGGTTAAAGATAACTCGATTTGTAATAGAAAAGTTAAGCATTGACAGCTTGCTCGTGCCAGTCGTGCGTATTGATCATACCTTGCTCACACTAAACCGATGAGCGTTTTAAACTTCTAAGGCCTCTAATAGGTATGATATGCGCTAAATCTCTTGTTTCTTTCGAAGCTCACCTGAAAGAGCATTATCTATCCCTTTCATAATTCGTATTTTATTCAACTAGTCCTATAATTTTTTTTTGCTGAATGTATGTGTGTGTTTATCGTATTCATGTATTTATTTATTTTTCGTGTATATATCATTCATTTTTTTCTGATATTGCACCGCCTATTAACAAAATAATTTTTAAGCTCTCCACTACCCAAAGGTTGTCTGGAAGAGATCGCTCTTTAGCGATAAGACCGCCTGTTGTTTACCTCTAATTGTAATTTCTTGCATTGTATGTTGTATGGGGTGTGCAATAAAGAGTACGTGTATTGTATTGTATGAACCACGATATAAATTACTATGACTTAAGCGAGTAGATCCGATCTGTTTGATCGCCCGCACGTGTTGTCCATAACCATAACTCATAGGATGATCATCGTAAATTATGTCCTGTTTATACTACAGCCATCTCAAGAAAGAAGGTCGTTACTCCTTAAAACAGTGTAAAGCGGAGTATATAGAAAGGAAGAACAAACAAAATATCCATATAAGTAACTAAATTATTATTTTTTCGCGGCTGTATCGTTAATGCCGTTGCCTTACAACATTTTTGAATTGCCAGGGTCGAAATGATTAACATACAATTTGTTTTTAGATACACTATGGCCTACTTTTATAATGTGAGGAACGGAAACTAACCATAAGACTCAAACACCATGTAGATTTTTTTAGAAACCGATTACTCACTTCAGTAAGTTTTCCCGTCTAATGAAGAATATCACTAGGTTCCTTAAATCACTTGAAACTTTATGACCGTATACCGCATAGCTCATGTTTTTAGAAAAACACTTGTTTTTGTTTTATTCAAATCAAGCGAGTAGTTTTGAAGTTACGATAAATTGTAAATTCCGTACGGCGCGCCATGCCCGTGACGTCATCAGACTAATACGTATAGCATCTTCATCTTCATACATTGACCGAATGTGGCAAGTGACGTCATAGTTCTGCGCCCCACTAAATATTTCTGAACTATAGGTAATGTATATAAAACAGATACCTATTTGTTTTAATTTTATATTCTTCATTACTGGATCCTTTTGAGAAGTATTAACGAGTATTTGATTATTAAAATTCATCTACTACCTCAACCCTTAAGCTAAACTTTGATCATGCTCTATGCCTTTTTTCGGCTTTTAATCTAAGGTACACCTAATGACATAATCAATTAGTACAAAAAGATGGTTTTATCGCAATCAAAACGCGGACAATCAGAACATCAAGTGTCGAATACTTATTAATTAAAGATCACGAGAAGCCGGGAGCGCGCAAGATTGATATCTAAATAATGAGGCTGCGATCTCCTCCCCTGTACCCAATATAAAGGGCGGAACTTTATTCAAGATAAATGGGACTTAACGCCTTTTGTTACTGGAGAGGTAACGAGGTAGGCAAACAGTGGGTGTATTAGGTATTTACGCTGGGTTCTATTTTAAACCTGGTTTAATAAGTTTCAGTAACTGTGTCTGAGGCCTTTATACACTGGTTTTTTTTATAGTCGCCTCTCGAGTTTACCAACTCGAGAGGCAACTATAAAAAAAACGATTTACATCGTTAGAGTTAGATCGATTTTGTTCGTTTCAGTGCTTTGTAGGACAATTTCTCACAATAGGTTGAGATTGATTACCCAATAAAACATACCTGACTGTTATTTTAGACTACTCTCTAACAAAATAAATCAAATCGGAGCCGAACAGTATTCTTTTTTAATATTGGCTCCACTTCGCGTGATGACAAGCAAAAAAGGGAACCCAACTGGAACCAACGGTACCTTGTCAGTTGACACTGCCATGATGGCCTGAGCTGAGAGATGCCTCTTCACGCCTTGTTTGAAGGGTCCCGTCTTGTAAGAAGGAGAAAGTATGCTTCCTTGTTAGAAATACTCAAGTAATTTACTCAAGATCAATTTTTATAGTAAGACCCTCACTTGGGCAAAGCACTGAATCGTTTTTGGTGCAAAAGATGCTCATTACGATTCAACGTGAACATAGCGCGAGCGATATGAAAACTTTAAGACTAGAAAATTCAGGGACTGATCTTTTATAAGTTATAACCTATTATTATGTTATTGCCACCACATATGCCTGCGTATATCACGTGATAAATAAGTGACAAAGCATCTGTCAAGCACACATTTTATCAAAACGTGACGATGCTTTGTCACTTATTCATCGCGTCATAAAAGCAATCATCATAGGTTAGGTTTGTAAAACATACCTACATATAAAAATTACCAGCTTAAAGCTCCAAAGTTCGACACTATTCATCGATAAGCATCGAGCATGGACATCACTAATGAGCATCAGACACACCTCCGCTAATGCCCATAAGTCACGGAAGCGCGAACACGTCGATATGCGAGGGTAAGGGTTGGGGATAACGGATAGCACCGCTAAATCACGAGCGCGACGTTTTTTCCGTCCCCTCGCCTGTCTCGAGAGATAGCAGCGGTACCGACAGCATATCAGTGGCGTGGCGTCACTAAAATATCTTGGAAAACCGGATTAGAAGCGAAATTCAATTATTACAAGATACTAAAATAACTAAATAATTAAAGATTGAAAAGTCAAAAAGCCACTATGTTTTGATTTTCTGTAAATAAACGAAAACCATTCGTGGATATTTATTAGCTACTAGCTTTTCCCCGCGACTACGTCCGCGTGAAACTCGGAAGTATGGAAGCAACCTCGTACAACACGATAGATATCCATATCCACCTAATCACCTTAATTAATAAAAGGGATTATTAAAAGCGCCTAAGCAAATGTAAGAGCAATTGTGCTTTTGGTCTAATAATTACATTTCCTACAGGGTCATCAATGTCATCATGAATTACTTACTCACTTTTCAATCTTTTTAGGGATAATTTACAGGATCAAAACTATCCTATGTCCTTCCTCGGATCTTAAACTATCTCCATGCCAAATTTCATCAAAATCGATTCAGCGGTTTAAGCGTGAAGAGGTAACAGACAGACAGACAGACATACACACTTTCGCATTTATAATATTATATAGTATATTTAGTATATAGTATATAGTATAGTATAGTATAGTACAGTAAAGTACTGTACTGTACTGTACTGTACTGTACTGTACTGTACTGTACTGTACTGTACTGTACTGTACTGTACTGTACTGTACTGTACTGTACTGTACTGTACTGTACTGTACTGTACTGTACTGTACTGTACTGTACTGTACTGTACTGTACTGTACTGTACTGTACTGTACTGTACTGTACTGTACTGTACTGTACTGTACTGTACTGTACTGTACTGTACTGTACTGTACTGTACTGTACTGTACTGTACTGTACTGTACTGTACTGTACTGTACTGTACTGTACTGTACTGTACTGTACTGTACTGTACTGTACTGTACTGTACTGTACTGTACTGTACTGTACTGTACTGTACTGTACTGTACTGTACTGTACTGTACTGTACTGTACTGTACTGTACTGTACTGTACTGTACTGTACTGTACTGTACTGTACTGTACTGTACTGTACTGTACTGTACTGTACTGTACTGTACTGTACTGTACTGTACTGTACTGTACTGTACTGTACTGTACTGTACTGTACTGTACTGTACTGTACTGTACTGTACTATACTATATACTATATAATATTATAAATGCGAAAGTGTGTATGTCTGTCTGTCTGTCTGTTACCTCTTCACGCTTAAACCGCTGAATCCACACTGCGTACAGACAGTACAGTACAGTATAGTATAGTATGGATTAAATAGTCAAACTACCTACTTTGTAAGTGGTCCGACCGTTTAAAAAAATAATAGCTGATATCTATTTTACACGAAAACGATGTCGCATAAGCTCTAATAGCCTTAATTGATCAGTAATAAAAAAAAAGAAAAAGAGCAGTACTTGGTCCTCTTCACCCCGCTCTCCCACCACACAGGGGACGAATCTGACTTCCCTCCACATCTGAAAGTAATCACCGTGGATGGCTCTATGTGTGGTAGCATGCTTGTAACTTGTAACCTGATGCGCACAATTTCGCGGCTTAGCAACTCTACTATAATGCACTATGGAGATAAAGATCGTATACAGATGCTTGTACGAAGCTTTGTATCATGTGTTAAGTGATATGTAACCAATCATATAGGTAGGTACTGAATATATGAATTTCTTGAAAAAAAAATAGCATCCGAATTATCATCCAAATGGGAAAAACCATATTCACAAATAATTATCTGGCTAAAAGTAAAAGTACAAAGGTCGGTCACACGAGCCGTCTCCATGAGAGTGAGAGGCACCAGCCCGTCTAGCACAACTACGCTTTGCGACTCTTGTCACTCGACATAGCATCGCCCGTCACTCTCTCACAGTACAGCGAAGAAAGAGATAGGTAATGTTTCTCGGGCGAGAAAGAGTCGCGTGTGACAGTTGTGCTAGAGGTACAGGAAGACGGAGCAGGCATTCTTCATCTAAGCAAGATTTTTCCATCAACCTCCCCATCCGTCGTCATCCATTTTAACATATATTTTCAATATTTAATTTTGTTTCAATATTTTTTTCTCAGTATCATATAAATTAATAACACAGCGACATCTACATTATGTAGGTAGTCCACATGCGGCTGACTACTTAATTTTATAGAACGGAGTGTTCGCGGTGAGAATATTGAATTTTAACGACTCACGAGGTGATCGCCATGTGTTGATTACGGGATTAAAATATTGTCTCCGTAGTCACGTCACGACTATAATCTTTTAAGACACTCTCGCCAGGTGGCGCCCATAATTCGTATTTGTAGTAAGTAGGTATATTCGTATCTTTAAAGCGAATAAATGCGCCAACCCCAAATAAATGGAATAAAGGCAAGGGAATGACTCTTATTTTCATAACGAACAGCCGGGGGCAACAAAAACTATTTTCTGGTTTGTTTTGCCGACGCTCCGAAGGGCGGCACTCGGCAGCCTCATTATTTAGGTATAATCCCGCCGCGCCCGGCGCGACTCTTTAATTAATATACGGCACTTGTGGCTTTGATTGTTCGTCGTCGAGTGTCTCAAATTATCTATCGTTTATAAATATGTATATTCATTACGATAATATGGCAAATATGAAACTGAAAAAAAAAAACAGCATGTGAATACAGCTGGGTTGGGCTGCACGTGGGAAGTTAATGTAGTCTATTCATCGCCTGTAACGTTTTTACGCGTTACCACCGGGTTACTCACCGTTGGCATGAAACTCTCTTTTTTGAAAATACCTCAGGGCGCCTTTTTACTACTGTTGGTGATAAATGATAGATGTTCTTTACGAGAGGAAAGTCTTTAATATAAATATATGTTGTTTTACACTTTTCACGGTATGGCACTGATCACATTTAGATAATGGAGATGACACTGACCTTTTAGTCTTACACTCTTACACAATAGTCAGATGATCGCGCTGGTGCCTTCAGGAAGCAGAGCCCAGGGTCCAGTTCGACATCAGATGCAGCTCCATCTATACGGCGTAGTCATTGCCAGGTCCCAAATATTCCCGTAGAAAGGTGTATGCAGCTTAAGACTTGGAAATAGAACCCCTAGAAATAATGAACCCGGTTAACCAAAGCACTTCACACAAGCCAACACGTGTCATGGTAGGTACATTTTGAATTCGCGTCAAAAGAATTTACTTACATTTTTGGGTTCTCCTTATTCCTCCATTTAAGTTTTATTTGGTAGCTCTCCTGGCTACATTATTAAAGTATTAATGATCCAGGGACGAAGTTTCGCCATTTATATTAAGTAGTATTCAAAAAATTATAATGGCAGCGTCCTGAACGTCTCGCGTTTGGATCGAAAAGAAAGAGCCGTTGCGCGCGCGCCGCTTCCTAATAATGTGGTTGTTTTTGGAACTAATTATCTAGTATCGCGAACTAACATGACTGTTTAAGGAAAACGTTTAATTGTGAGCTTGGTGATTACGATAAAATCCTATAGATGGCGTTAGTAGTCTCTAATATTACTTGTTTTGATATTAATGTATTTTAGTTTTTCTTTAATTAATGTTTATTCCTTTAACGTATTATGGTTTAAATATATTGACGATATTTATACGTTACACATTCCTCCCTCTTGGGTTAAAAAGTTCTTCGTACCGAAGATACTTTTTGCAAGTACTCTACTGACCTACATATACTTATGACTATATGATTTATAACTGAATTACTAGAATTAAACCTAATTATGTATGTACAGCTAACCCTAACATGCAGTTCGGTAGACAGCGATCATGCGGTTCTATCTACCTATTTGTTTACATCACTATCCAGCGACGTATTTAACTTACGACCTAAAATACAATTGATTATTTACAAAGAAAAAAAAATGGTTTAGAGTACCTAACAATATGTACCTAAACCTGATAATAAGTTATCGTTAACTTTATGTACGATAATCTCACGTCTATTTCTATACATTAAGTACAAACCGATGTTCCGCGGTTGAACTATTATTTTTACCTACTTAGGTTGGTTCACGTGAATACTATATTTTAAGATTTAAATAAACGAAGGTTAGTATTCCACGTATCTCGATCGAGTTTTGTTATTGATAAACAAAAACATGTTTATTTAAGTATGTTTGTTTATCAACATAACTGAACATTACGTATCAAATTAATTACCATTTAAGTTTAAGATTGGATCCATTAAGTAATTTTAGTATTAAGTCGTTAGTTTATTTAAGTTAAGGTTATCATATAACAACAATGTATATCCGAGCATTTGTTTACTACGCAAACTGCATCGAGCCAGATGGTTACATAACGTCCTTACGAGTCACATTCTTTCTTATCTCTGTCACAGCTTACTCTGCGTTCAAATAGTCCATATGGAATAAATTTAGAAAAAAAAATACACTTTCATACTATTCATCGATCATTCTATAAACCTATCAAATCACTCGTTAGATGTCATTCTGCTTAAGTATATCTTTTATGTGATGGGTCCCTAAGTTTTTACCATCCATGTTACTTAAAGTATATACTAATTTTGATAATTTTGCAGTTATAATGCATTTTTGGAATTTCGGGGCTAATTTCGAAGTGAAATTCTTTGATGCATTGGAAAGATAGTGAGTACGTAAATAAACAATTTGTCCGACCCTATATTCGATATCTCGTTTTCTTAAGTTATATTGTTTCGCATTTTTAACATGGGCATCATTTATATGCTTATGCACTTTCTTAAATATCAATTCCAATTCGCTCAACCTTTTACTATAATTATCGGGTTCACCTACTGTGACTTCAGATCTAAGTATTGGCTGGTCACAATGTAAGTTGTGTAAATTCCCGTCGCTGATGAACTCTCTGCCGTGTACAAGGAAATATGGTGTATGTTTAGTGGTTTCGTTCACTGCTGTGTTAAGTGCGCATTGTAACTTAGTGAGATTTTCATCCCACCTCCGATGATCTGAACCAACATAACATGCTATGCCACATACGACGTTTCTAATAGCTCGCTCGGCTTGGTTCACTTGAGGGTGATAACGAGGATTATAGTAAATGTTTGGAACATTATATCGCTTTAATAATTGTCTAAAGTGTGCAGATATAAATTGAGCTCCGTTATCAATGTATATCGATTTACAGACCCCGTGAACTAAAAATACTTTGTCCTCTATATACTTTGCCACAACTACACCTGTTGCACTCCGTATAGGATGCAACATAACGTACTTGCTGAAGTAATCCGTACAGACTATTAAGTAGGTATTTCCATTACGAGAGCGGGGGAACGGTCCGAGAAAATCGACACATATTGACATCCAGGGTTTATTCACTGTTTTTGGATTACCCATTAAGCCTGGTCGTGCCGTATTAACTGGTTTATATGTTTTACATGTCTCACATTTACTTACGTATTCTTTGATATCTTTATACATATTCGGCCAAAAGTAATGGAGACTTAAGCGTTTATGTGTTTTATATATACCTAAATGTGCACTTGTAGGATCATCGTGACATTTTTTAAGGATATTAAGTCGTTCGTCCTGAGGTACTACAAGTTTCCATTCGAAATCGCTCGTTAGCTGGTATTTATTTTTTGTATGTCTAAATAATTTACCATCCGTAATTAAGTAATTAGGGTGTTTGCGCGGATTCGCTTGACATGTTTCTAACATATGATTATACCAGCTGTCGCTCGAGTTCGTTGACCCTATGGCGTTTATTGTGATGCGGCTTAAAGCGTCCGGAATTACGTTAAGTTTGCCCTTGCGGTGTTCGATTTGAAACTGAAACTGACTTAACCTCATGCTCCATCTTGCTAGACGTCCTGATGGATTATCAATTTTATTAAACCATAATAACGAGGCATGATCAGTTATAATTTTGCATTCTTGTCCCTCAACATACTGTCGAAATTGCTCCAATGCAAATATTACAGCTAATAATTCGCGCTCTGAAACACTATAGTTAATTTCATTTTTGTTGAGTGAGCGACTACAATAGGCTATAGGATGTTCAATACCATCATATGTTTGAGTTAAGACACCCCCGATTGCGTATGAAGAACCATCTGTATGGATAGCAAAAGGCAAGTCAAAATTAGGACATTTAAGGATTGGTGCGGACACTAAGGCAGTTTTAAGATGGTTAAACGATTCCTCTGCCTCAGTCGACCATTCAAACGAGAAATTTTTGCTTGTCAATTTATTTAAGGGTTTTGCTATTTTTGAGAAGTTGTTAATAAATCGTCTATACCAGCCGGCCATACCTAAAAATCGTTTAACTTCTTTTCCTGTTGTTGGGGTTGGATAGTTCAAAATAATTTCAACTTTGGAAGGATCCATACGAAGTCCGTGTCTATCTACTAAGTAACCTAGGTATTTTAATTCTTTTCTACAAAACATTGACTTTTCCATGTTAATTGTGAGGTTTGCGTCTTTCAGCTTTTGGTAGACTCGGTGTAACAATTGTACATGTTCTTCAAACGTGCTCGCTATGATAATGATGTCGTCTTGAAAGCAAAAAACTTTGTTATCGAATTCGGCACCAAAGAGCTTGTCCATGAGTCTCTGCATTGTTCCACTGGCCGAAACTAAGCCAAATGACATGACCTTGAATTCATATAGCCCGCGGCGTGGCACAGTGAATGCAGTTTTCTCGGCTGATGATTCATTATCATACGGTATTTGCCAGTATGCAGCAGACAAGTCTATGGATGATAGGTATTTAGCATTTCTGAGCTGATCTAAGATACTACTAATGTACGGTAAAGGATATGCATCCGGTTTTGATACTGAGTTAAGTTTCCTACAATCAAGACAGAGACGCATGTCCCCATTAGGCTTTTGTACCATAACAACGGGTGAGTTCCACGCGGATTGAGACGGTGCAACTACTCCTAAGCTTAACATTCTATCTAACTCTTTTTCTAAGGCGTGTTGCTTAATGGGAGATAAAGGATAATATCTCTGTTTAATTGGCTTGCTATCGCCCGTGTCGATCGTATGGCATGCCAAACTAGTCCTACCTAAACCGACCTTCGCTGTGTTAATTGTATCATATTTCTGTATTAAATTGTCTATAACCTGTTTTTGTTCGGTTGTCAAAGACTCATATTCCTCTAACCCATTATTAGGTGAAACGGAATTAATACAAGAATCTAAATCGTAGTATGGATTTCTCATACTCAAATTTGACTCAAGACTTGAAACTAGGCCATCTCCCAAATTAAATTGTTGCCAAAAATCCACTCCCAGTATAATAGGTGTCGTTATCTTAGGTACAATACGAAAGTTAATGACTCTAATATTGTTATTAAATTCTACTGGTAATGGCATGTAACCTAAACAATGCAACTCTGTGCCGTCGGCCGTCCTAACATGATTCTCCGTATTAAAATAACTAAGCTTAAATCCATGTTCTATAAATTTTAAGTGCGAATCCCTACCCAGGACTGAACAGAAAGCTCCGGAATCAAGAAGTCCGAAAGCCTGTAAGTGTAATATTCTAAGTTTTAAATGTGGTCGAATATCGTTTAATTTTTTTTTAAACAGGACCTCGTTAACCTGATGGTTAGGTGATATATTACGGTGCCGTTTATTGTTAAGAGGCCCATTTATCAGTTTTTTGGATTAAGATTACATTCACATTCCGTTCGTTTCACACCTTTCATTCCACACTTAAGACATACGATTTCTCTGGATTTACATTGGTTAGTAAAATGGTTAGTTTTATTGCACCTAAAACATTTTTTAATTTGATGTGAGGTACTCGGCTCATTTAACGCTGAAACTTCCCTATTTACTGGCCTTTTTGTATGCTGAGAATGTAAATCTGTCGTAATTTTAAAGTTGTGAAAATTCGGTTCATTAAATTGGTCCGCTCGCGAGCGTGCTAGTTCAAGTTGTTTACAATACTGCTTCAAAGTGAGAATGGAATCTATGTTTTGAAGCGCTAAGTTTTTCATATATTCGGGACGAATATTATGCATAAGTATGTCAAGTTGTTCTTTACTAGAAATAGGAGTCGTTAATCGGGAAAACATACCCTGCATTATTGATAGGTATACAACTATGGTTTCCGTTTTGGATTGAGTCCGTTGCATAATCTCTTGGCGTAATTTGTAGTCTAAGTCTGGCAAATCAAAGTCTTCACGTAAACAATCTAACAATTGTCTGTACGACTGAAAGTTACTTTTGTTATTTCTAAACCAATGTAATGCCGCTTTGTCAAGTAAGTCCGAAAAAGCCGAAAGCATGTGATCTTCGGGAATATTGCGCGCTTGTCGAAGTTCCTCTAGTCGTTCGACAAAAACGCGAACACAAGTGGTTCCGTCGAATTTTAAATTGAGTGAATTTAAGTTTACCGATTTGTCTTTCACTACTATCACTTGGCGTACTTGCTTCTCGGGTAAATGGTGTACTATAGCTACCTCACTATCACTGTCTACCTCACTGTCCTCACCATCTACAATGCTCAAAATTTTAACTAACCGACTACGTAAGTCTGACAGTTCGGGGTTGCTTTGCGTGATTCTAGCTAATCTATCGACGAGATAGTTGGCACGACGTGTTAGCTTGATGAGAAGTTTCTGGTCACTCACCGTACCGGGTCCAGGCAACTCCGATTCCAGCAATACTACTTTAGGCGTGCAGGTCGCGATTTCTGATGCTGCATCTGGTGTCATAACTGGCTCACCCTTCATACTCCCTCTTCGGGCCAATTTAAACACCTGTCTTATCTGCTTCCTCAAGGCATCGACGCTCACCCCAGGCTCTGTGGATATTCCAAGAATATTAAGTTCATACATGATCTCATCTTTATGTAAACAGTTGATATATTTTTGGACAGACATTTTGTCAAATTTATTTTTACAAAAGCAAGTTTAAATTACACTGAAATATTTCAGAAACTTTCAAAGGTAAGTATACAATTTGCGATTAAATTTTCAAGGGTCCAAGTTCACATATGCAAGAAAGTACAAGTTAATAATCGTTTTTAAGGCTAGAAATATTAAAACATTGTACCACTGACATATACGTAACAATACATAGTAATACTTTAGTTCTAGAACAATCGTTCTTTGTTCTCGTCACAAGGAAAAAAAAAGTGGGTAGAAATACCTCTAGATAAAATTTTAAATCACTGTTTTAAGCTATCTTATTCTAACACTGTTGATTCTAAGTTAAATAAATTAAGTTAAATCATTTATTACCAACAAGTAGATTAAGGCCCCACGTTGGGCGCCACTCTTGTAACGTTTTTACGCGTTACCACCGGGTTACTCACCGTTGGCATGAAACTCTCTTTTTTGAAAATACCTCAGGGCGCCTTTTTACTACTGTTGGTGATAAATGATAGATGTTCTTTACGAGAGGAAAGTCTTTAATATAAATATATGTTGTTTTACACTTTTCACGGTATGGCACTGATCACATTTAGATAATGGAGATGACACTGACCTTTTAGTCTTACACTCTTACACAATAGTCAGATGATCGCGCTGGTGCCTTCAGGAAGCAGAGCCCAGGGTCCAGTTCGACATCAGATGCAGCTCCATCTATACGGCGTAGTCATTGCCAGGTCCCAAATATTCCCGTAGAAAGGTGTATGCAGCTTAAGACTTGGAAATAGAACCCCTAGAAATAATGAACCCGGTTAACCAAAGCACTTCACACAAGCCAACACGTGTCATGGTAGGTACATTTTGAATTCGCGTCAAAAGAATTTACTTACATTTTTGGGTTCTCCTTATTCCTCCATTTAAGTTTTATTTGGTAGCTCTCCTGGCTACATTATTAAAGTATTAATGATCCAGGGACGAAGTTTCGCCATTTATATTAAGTAGTATTCAAAAAATTATAATGGCAGCGTCCTGAACGTCTCGCGTTTGGATCGAAAAGAAAGAGCCGTTGCGCGCGCGCCGCTTCCTAATAATGTGGTTGTTTTTGGAACTAATTATCTAGTATCGCGAACTAACATGACTGTTTAAGGAAAACGTTTAATTGTGAGCTTGGTGATTACGATAAAATCCTATAGATGGCGTTAGTAGTCTCTAATATTACTTGTTTTGATATTAATGTATTTTAGTTTTTCTTTAATTAATGTTTATTCCTTTAACGTATTATGGTTTAAATATATTGACGATATTTATACGTTACACGCCTATACACGAAACTTTTTAATTAATTGAGAATGGAGCCAAAATGTGGACAGGTTTCGTCTATGGATAGAGATCTGCTGGATATCTCTCTAAGGGATACTTTTACGCACAGCGACAGAAGACTATTGTCTTTGACAAAGACTATCTGATCTCTAATCTTAAATACTTAAATATAAATAATAGATTTTGAGATTTTGTGTGTTGAACAGTGTGTCAGATTTTGTGTGGCCTTCTTCAATGGGAATATTTCCACGCTACTTACAGGAGTGAGTTGCGTTTTGACGCGGCAAACTAGGCGCAAGGACGCGAAGGACTGAGTCTTAAATAGACTGAACCGACTTAATTTAGGGCGGGAGAAGAAGGGAAAGAGAGCTCGTCACTTATGAGCATTGTACAGCGAAGTTGTATAATATATGATGTTTTTTTTGGACACGAGCTGTATATTAGACCTAGTTCGATACAAAACTGAACTGAAAAATTCTCTACATAAGCATAATCCTAGAATATTATAATGAAATTAAATGAAATGAAATAATTTATTCAGTAAGTAGGCCACAAGGGCACTTTTACAAGTCAGATTGTGAGTCTACCGGCATTTCGCAAGAGGAGACCGCTGTTGAGAAGAAAGCCGAAAGAAACTCAACAGTAAGTCATTTTTTCGTGAATTATACTTAAAAACGAATACAATTATATTATAGCTAGGTAATTGATACATATATGTTAGAGGAGATGTACAAGTCTCCAAATCAATGTTTACACTAAAAATTATATAAAATAAAGTGATTTTTTCAGAGATGTAGAAGGTCTCTAGGCGTCACGACACGCAATATAGATCGGTATAATTAATTAATGAAATAATTCAATTCCGTTGAGATGTATAAGGTAAGGTAATATAAATAGTATGGGATGATGTTGGATGTTTGTAACTCATTCGCACAATAACGGCTGAACGGATTTGGATGAAATCTAGTATGAAAAAAGTTTGAGCTCCGAGGCAGGATTTAGGATAGTTTTTATCACATTTAGATAGAATTTTACTTTGGAAGTATGATAACCTGTGTGTTTAAATGTACATCTAATTAAATGTTTGCCACTGAATCTTATTTAGGTTTTTTATTTATCCTTTAATACAAGTTTACGCAGAGAAAGTCGCGGAAGAAGCTAATTTTAGGTAAACTCCTTAGAATAAATACCTACGCTTTTAGAGCGAGAGTCTTCATTCAACAGATTTGTGAAAGAAGAAGCTGCTTTTGGTTTTATGTGTGCGTGTCTAGACGTTTTGCATCGTGACATTGACGCTGTGACAGATAGGTACGCCAACGGATGAAACTTAGCCCGTGGCCGTGGCTGTGCTGGGAGATGTGCTATTTCCGAAAATTTCCTCATTTAACATACAAAATGATGAAAAATTCCGGAAATTTAGGAAAACGGCACATCACTATGCGGCTAACCAAAACTGGCTTCAATTTCAAGTGCTAACTAGGTTCTAGGCGTATTTATTCTAAAGTAAACCCCTAAAATCTGCAAATTTATCTGCAGCAAGCTTGTAACGAGATGCCAACAGGCGAATTCAGCCTACGGCTCTCTGCTCATGAATAAACATGGAGGGTAAGCCAAGCGAACTTTTATGATCAATATTTAAAACTCTCGCAATAAACATTCACAGAACATTATGCTGTTAGATAAGTAATACTTACCTACCAGAAAATAGATACTTAGATCTCTGTTCAAGTACGTTTTTTTTTTTAATAAATGTAAATCAGTTTCATTTCTAAGTATATTTAATCAAAATATTCTCTCAATCGAAAAAAGTCCATAATTCCTACTGCGCTATGCCCGAGTATACTGCGCGTATTATTTTGTCATGTTGTGTCGCCGTCGTGCGTTTGTTTCATGATGTTATCAATAGATGGCGTTGGCTGTATGGAACGTGGACAGTGTGATTTTCCTTTGTTTAGTCATTGACTCATTGTAAAACATCTACAGACTGAACAAACAATGTATAAATTCCGTGCTTTTAATCACGGGATACTTTGCTTGAACAATTCCCATTGGTAGCCATAATTATGAGATTGTATGGAATCTGGAACAGAAACACTCTTGTCGGTATAAGTGTTGAGATTGTATTAGACATTATGATAGATACTATAGTCTCAGTAAGCGAAAAATTTCAAAAATCAAAAAAGAAGTGCACAATGCTATTTTATTATTTAACCCGTTTTTAAATTCCCTTACTTTACGGAATTTCGCCGACAGCGTTTACCATCACTAAGAATACACCAACTAAAAAACACGAAGAATCTCAAGCACGCGAGGCATTTTCCATTACAAGTTTATTCCCAGCTTCTTACGCGAATGCAAGTTTGAAAAACAAGCCGCATCCCGGGAAGCGAGCCAACGGGGCAAAAAACCGACAATCTCAGAATATATTTTAATAGCCAAGCGGTGACGGCTCAAAGGCGGTTATTTATCGTACGCCCTCTCTCATTGCTTTGGCGAAACATAATTTTCAAACAACATACATTCACAAAAACAAAAGAAAACACAACCTTAACACGCACACGTTCAAGCTCAATGTTCCTTAATACCGGTACCCGATACAACGTTTGAAATTCGAACACCAGGTACTAGTAATCACTCGATGTCTAATTCCAGTTCGTCTTATCGGATTTGCTTTGTTTATCCGTAGTCAACCTTAATAGTGATATTACTACAGTTCAAATTAGTGTTATCGATTTAATGGAACGACGTTCGTGCTCGTTGGGAACGGCAATGAATCGTTTGGACAAGAGACAAGTTTAGGGCAATTCGCGAGTCGATGCCGTCGGTAATGATGTGGAGTATCGATAGCGTTTATCGATTAGTCGTAAATGGAATATCGAATCATTACTCGGTTTATTGCTGCCGGAAATATTTGTAAGTGTATCGTAATGAGATGTAGGATTTGCAATTTAATCTATCTAATTGCATGGAATATTATCGTCCAAAAAAGTAGCCTTGTGCGAAGTTATTCAGCGTTCAGATAAAAAAAAACCGGCCAAGAGCATGTCGGGCCATGCTCAGTGTAGGGTTCCGTAGTTGCCCATCCTTCACAATAGACAAAAATTACGAGAAACATTTAAATTACGAGAAAGATTTCAAGCTCTATAAAAAGGTCGTAAACGCCAAAGTAACAGTAACTACTTATTACCTTCTGGAAGTTATCGATTATACGCACCAAATTGAGCGAAATGTTTTAATACAGTATGGCACTTAACCAATATGTATAACGTTCGAAGTGTAAGGACATCGCGCGGCACTTACGTCATTTTAAAGAAAATTATGATTTTTTGCGATAACTCAAAAACTGCTCGACCGATTTTATTCAATATAGTTTTCATTGAAAGTACTTATAAGGCGGCACATGGGGGGGGGCACATTTTTTTTATTTTCGGAGTGAATATTTACAAAACTGCTGATTTTATCAAGAAATAATGTTCAAACTTTGAACATGGCGAACTTCAAAGTTCAAATCTTTGAAATTCCAAGACCCCTATTATTTTTAAAAGACCTATTCAACGACACCACACACACTAGTGTTGGAACGAAAAAAAAATCACTCCCACTTCAGGTGTATCGGAGGTAGGTACCCGAAAAAAAAATATTTTTTTACTTTTTATTTTACCGTTTGGTCGGCGTGTTACATACACATACTCATACTAAATTTAAGCTTTCTAGTACTAATGATCACCGAGCTAAGCCGCGGACGGACAGACAGACAGACAGACAGACGGACATGGCGAAACTATAAGTTGACTACGGAATCCTAAAAATGTACCTACTAAATAGAAGAATCGATTTAACTGTGTTGATATATTTTGGAATATATATTTAAAGCCAGTGTAATGTGTACCTATAAAATAAGGTTAAATGGACATAAAAGTGGTATTAATGTCTATACTTTTTCTGACTTGCTCGCGAACAAAACAGACGTTGCAGAGATGATTCCTAACAAATCTGTCGAAGTTTTGATAAACGAGACTTACCTATTCGTGTCCATTGCTGTTTCTGGTCGTTTCTTACCTTCATCTGCAAAGAATAAAAAAAAACAATTATCAGAGTCAAGTTAGCTTTACTAACTAAAACGGCTGATTACGATACCCTAACTGTTTCATTGTCTGAACCACTTAAGTTTTTATCAGAAATCAGAATCCGCTATTTTTCAGTATAAGAATTACGACCCTAATCTTACCTGCCGATTTCTATTTCTCTTCTATCCATTTTACAACCAGTTAATCAAAGCTATCGAGTAAGTATTACTACCAGCAATTTGGCTAAAGTTAGTATCCCTCCATATGCATGCGGAGGAGTTTCGAGTTTTTTGGCCGCTTGCCAGAAAGAGAGATGATAATTTAGAAAAGCTGCTGACAAGGCATGGTGCGTGGAAGACGGCCCAGAGACAGGAGTCCAGTCCAACACACCGGACGGCCCATATACACTCTACCCGCATCACCTCAAGCAGCATCCCAGGTTAGAGTAAGCTGGCGCAAAATAGGCGTCTCATTGCGGACATCGACTAAAGGAGGTGGAGTGTCCCTCAATATACCGTAATGCATTTATCTGGCACACTTTCAAAGAAAACTTTCACGCCATGCTACTACACAGTACCGTAAAAAAGAAGCTAACTTCTCACTTGCCGCCATAAAACAACAAACCCGGATAAACCACAAAACACAGACAATTTACGAGGTGAGAACATAATTTATTCACGAGGAAAGTCGGTGTGAAGCCGCCGTGAAATTGAAAGAAAGCCGGCAAAAACAAACATCTCGGGGGAGAAAACCCTTGGGTAAAAAGGTGAAAAATAGAAAGGAAAAAAATTAAAGTTTAATGTGAACATTTATAATAGAAACTGTGGAGAATCCTAGGATTACCTATGTATGTTTAAAGTTGCATTTCAATTGGCTGGCTGATTGAACGTTTTGTTAAAGAGCAAATTCTGCTCTCTTAAAGAAAATGGCGGTACCGTTACTCAATGTTACTTCTATAATTAACGAACCTATTCACAAAATGTCATGAGGATCAGATGAGAAATGCAACCTCTAAGAACAGCCGGAAATCCAAACAAATGGACATCCGAACATCCAAACATCCGGGCATATGTAGGTACGAAAGGATATTAGGGCAAGCAGAAATGGAGGGCCTTCGTTCGATCGCTCAATAATTGATTATTTAAGTATACGCGATATATGTATAACCCAGACAGATATATGTATAATCATCGCACGTCTGTTAATAAATGGTCTGGGAAAAGCTGATCTTTAACTAGGTGCTTCTCTTTGAGGTAAGCAGAGTGGATTACTCGGTGGAGTGGAAAACTTGCTCCCATTATTATATTAGCTGCTTCAGGAATCGTGAGAATACGGAAAAAGATAATATATATTCCGTCCGTTCGAGTGTTTTATTCTCTGTCAAAATCAGTTTGAAAACTATTACCTATCGGTAGCCAATCACTTGCTAAACAACGTTTCATAAATATTCATTTTTCAAACAACGTTAGACAAATAAACGATTCCGAAATTAGACGTTGCATGAAATATAGTTTTACAAATAGATCATGATACAAATTATTTATTGGACAAAACATCATATCACAAAACATTATTTTACAAATTATTCATTTATTATTCTAGTCAATGTCGTTAATAAAATGCATTGTTTGGTAAACATTTCGATGAGCATACAGACGCCTTAGTGTTCAGGTCATTGAGGTTTTTTAAGTAACATAGCTCAAAAACCGAAAACTGTGAACTGGTTAGGTTAAGTTTTTTTTTATGACCATGTATAGCGGAGCGTCAAAATGATTGCTTAAAAAATGGAACATCACTCAATCTAATTTAGCCTAAAAATGGCAAACATAGAAAAAAATATTCTTTTGAACCCCAATATCTCGGTAAATATCGCTCTGAGAGAAAAAGTTTAAAGTACATGCTTATTTTAGCGTAATCTACAAGATTCAATCTAATTTAAGCCCAAAAACAGCAAAAAAAAGTGTAAAAAATTGTAAGTCCCAGAAACGGCCCCTCTTTGGAGTACAATCTGACCGAAATAAGTAGGTACATACTTACTTGCCTGTTTAATATTTGGCCCAAGTGTTTCGAGTACCTATTAAACTTCATACCGTCCTGCGTTTCGTTACATAGGTAGAGAGTTATTTTTAATATGTTTATGATACAATAGTTTATCAATTAACGTTTTGCAAAATAACTGATTTTTAAAACGATTTATTCGTGAAGTGAACATTTTTAAAATGAAACTGTCTTTCAATATGTTTGTAAAGCGTCAAATTTACTAAATGTATATTTGTCGAGAAATTATTTGTAAAATGAGCATTTTATGGAATGACAGGTTTGTGCAATGAATAGTTTGTGAATCGTTGTTTGGTAGGTGATTATTTGTAAAAAGTTGCTTAGCAAATGATGATAAACCCTATTATCACATAACTTTATCCCATTAAACCCAAGCTGAATTTTTAAATTTGGATGAGATATATATATGTGTATCCTAATTTAACACATGTGACACGAACGAAGCCTCGGGCAACCTATTCGAAACAATATTTACATAAGTATTTAAAGATTTACTGTGGCTATCATTACCACGAACGTCATTCAGTAATTCAATTTTAATGTAAATGTTATTATAAAGATAATTAACACCCTTCACCGATTTCCTCACATTTAACCACTTTACAATGAAATATAAATAAGTATACAGCATGTAACCAACAGTTCTTTATTAACTCCAATAACTCCCTTAATTATTCTTATCAATCCATCTTCCGATAAGAAAGGGGTTGTAATCACAAACCAGACTACGAAGACCTTCTCGCACAAGGCAATCCCCAACAAAATTAGGTCTAACATTATCGAGAAAAAGGGTTGGTCCCATGGGCATCGTCCATTTTACCTACGGATAAAATTTACGAGCTACATCGTGAAATATTTTTCATGCAAATAAAATTGCCTACATTTGCGTGCGTAAGGATATAAAGAGTTTGGGTTGGGGTAAGTAATGTGATAAAGTAGGAATGGGGATGAATATGTATTTTAGAACTGTACCGTAGAGAGACATTTATGGCTTTTAGGGTTCTGTACCTCAGACGGTAAAAACGAAACACATAGGATCACTTTGTTATCGGTCTGTCTGTCCGTCTCACAACCTCCTTTCTCAGAAACGCGTGGAGGTACCAAACCGTAATTAATATCTAATACTTACGTCTGCTTGGAGTCGTAAAAGAATCAAACTTCTAAGTCAACGCAATCCAAAATTACGACTGTTTAAGCTGCATTTGTTGACGCTAGCAAGTGAATCAAAACCCATAGGGTACTTCCCGTTGACCTAGGATCGTGAAATTTGTCAAGAAGCAACATGATTTAGCACAATTAAATAAAACGTTCTGAAACTGTAGTACCTAATTACACTACAATGAATATATATATTTATTACTAACTTATTTCCAGTACATAAACTAACTACGTCCTATGTCTATTATTATTATTATGTTCAAGAAAATTTTATAAAATCAGGGGAAATAATTCGTGTAGTTTTGAATCCGTTATCAATTTATATGGGGACAACGACAACAGTTGTCCAACGGCAAAGTTAAGTGTGTTTCTCAGTACCATTTAGATATTAGTTCGAGCAATATTCAGTGCTTTCGTAGTTTGTACGGAACCCTCGGTGAGCGAATTCTACTTGCACTTGACCGGCTTTCATTCTAATTTATTCAATAGCGTTTTCATAGGTGCCATAAAACGTTCCGGACCAGTAAGTTTTTCCTGTCCATATTTTTTTTATTCAGCTAGCTGATAAACACTAGTTAAAAATTACACTATTTTTGCCTTAAGTAATTAATTAATAAATATGAGTCTAACACCATTATAGTACTTACATTATTATTATTACATACCTCGGACGGAATTCGTAAATGTTCCAGATCGCAGGTTTTGTGTGTGTGGCATTGAAACCACTAAATGCACATAAAAAAAATACGCGGAACCAAATAAACTATCACTGACTTTTGGACATTATACTATTTTTAATTGTACAATAACTAATAAGAAGACGTGTTTTGACTACTGCTTGTTATGACGTCACATGCCTTATGATACAGGCAGATCGTTTTTTTACTTTTCATAAAGAGTAGCTGATTTGAGCTGTCATCAAATACCGTTTTCACGCCAGACCATCAGTTTATTAACGCACAATAAACAAGGAGGTTTATTTCTTACAAAAGCTAAGCCTAGGTTTTCTTCTATGAAACAGTTGCCGCAGACGATAGATGGCGGTAGTAGTCCCATTCTGCTGTTCATCGTACTATTCCTTATATCAATAAATCGTTCTAATATAAATAGTAGAGTTGTTAGTCCGTGTTAAGAAGATCCGTATCGGTAGATACAATTTTATTGCTATTTCAATTTTGTGACATTTTGCATATTAGTAGAGTTGTTAGTCCGGTGTTTTCTAACATATAATATATAATTGTGCGCATCGGGTTACATACAACCATGAAATTTCTACCACAGATAGAGTGTTCCCCGGTGATTATTTTCAGATGTAGAGGGAAGTCAGATTCGTCCTCTGTGAGGCGGGAGAGCGGGGTGAAGAGGACCGAGTACTGCTCTTTTTCTTTTTTTTATTACTGACCAGTTAAGGCTTTTAGGGCGTGTGCGGCATCGTTTTCGTTTCGTTTCGAGTTACTCTTCTCAGTAACTTTCCATGACGCAGGAACTGACATTTAGATTTAGCTAAGGACTCTAGAATCTCAAACTTAACATCCTCAAATCTTCGCACCATGCTTTGGATGGACTTGTCCTTACCGAGATCCCCATATTTCGAGCGACCCCGCTAATTCCCTTAAATTCACTAAACCCTTTGTAAACTCTCACCAAACATTTTGCAAAACTCAATTTTAAACAGCGCAAAACTCATCAGTAATCAGCGCATACCTCGAGCCTTCAGGAGAACAATACGTAGTTGTTCTGCCGATGTCGACACGAGGTCGACCGAAGGTGAGCCGAACTAACACGTTTCTCACACACGCACAATGACTATTTAACAACGACCTCTCTTTCCCTTGGAAACTCCCCTCTTACGTCCCTAAATGTCTGGAAAACGAGGGGAGCGGAAGGTCGGTCTAGCTTGGTTGTTATATGAATGATAAGCATAACCAACCAGTGTGAGGAGACCTCTCGTTTCCCTTCAATATTCCTGTCTACTGTCCCGAAAGTTCAGGAAAACGAGGGGTGCGGTAGGTCAAGTCAGGTTGGGTGGCATATGAATGATGTTTGTATGTGTTAATAAGAACGTCGTCTCGTATACCTACATTGATACGTCAGCTGGGCACACGCCGGTGAATTTTTACGTACGGTTGACAAATAAATCCATCAATGTCACCTTTACATGGCTCTCCGAACTAAATTTATTGAATTATAAGGCAGATTGCAGAGCTAAGTTCGATGTACTGTAACTATTTATTGCAATAATATAAAATGAGAAATAATATCAGTATTTTGATTCTTATTAAAATACTTAAACGGGTTTACTCACGTCGTAGAAGTCGAATAACGCTCGACATGTTTCGAATCGGTACGCGATTCATCATCAGGAGAGACGATCAGTGTTCGGTTGACCGCCGCCGCGACTACCCGTTTAAGTATTTTAATATGTCTGAGACTCACGATAGTTTTCTATTTTGATTCTTTTTAAATCAATCGTAAACTCGTAGAAGAAAAATTTAACCGAAAAACGCATTTCATGCATAATGCCGATCATTTATTACTGTATTTTCGTAATAATACAGATTATTTTGTTGTTTTTTTTTTTTCAGTTAAACATGGCCAATGAATTATTATAACTGGATTCTGCTCAATCAAACACAACATCGCTTTCAAATCCCAAACTACAATAAAATGAGAAACAATTCGTTTTTGCTCAACATGTCCAAGAAAATAAACGCACAAACATGCTACTACTGCCCTACAACATACAAGATATAATATTAAAAATGTTGTTCTATAGGTTATACTAACTTTTTCTTCTTGATAGCGATATCCATTTAATTCGTTGTTCTTGTTTCCAACTTGCTTGTGGAAATTTATTTCGGTTCAAAGATTATTTATTTTTCTCGTGTTTTTTTTTTTTTAATGTCTGACAACCTCTCACAAATTAATCTAGTCCCACAGTAAGATCTAGCAGGCTTGTGTTATGGACACTAGATGACGATAAACATACTTATATAAATAAATACATACTTAAATACAAATAACATCCATGACCCAGGCACAAATATTCGAGTTCATCACACAAATATTTGCCCTTGCCGGGATTCGAACCCAGGACCGTCAGCTCAGTAGGCAGTTGCTTAGTCACTGCGCCAACCGCGTCGTCCATTAAAATATATTTTTTTTTCACCTTAAATTATTAAAAGGCCAACTAGGCGTTCTAAAACCCTGCAGATATCAAGAAATTCTTAGAGGTTGAGAACCGGAAAAGCTTTATCTTTTTTGCAATATTACTAGGAATATATGTAGCCCGTCTTTCGTTAAAAGACGTGACTTCTGTTAGAGAAAAACACGGTCAAATGCGAGTCGGACTCGGAACAAAGAACTTTTGCTCTAGCGAAAGGATAAACTGCATTGAGGGACAAACTTAACTTTGCCGTGAGTAAACTAAAGGGTTTGTTTACCAACTGCAAAGAAGTTTTGATCAATATAACTAGAAATTTTAGATTTTCTTTATTTGTGCTACATGATGTTGATTCTTGCCAAATTTCAGAATTGTAGATCAACGGAAAGAGATCCTATTAGGGTTCAGTTTGACCTTGGAAAAACTAACAATACATGGGTGTAATGTAACTAATAAAATTGTCTTACACTTTCCATATAAAAACCCGTAAATATTTTTGATAGTTGAAAAACCCGTCTGAAAAATAATCTTAGATATAAGCCAATGAATGGAGTCGTATTAAAATGAAAGTCCATACGAAACAAAATCTATGACCCACGGAAAATGGATTTTAATACAATTTTAAAACAAGTATTTGTAAAGTGTCGTGTTTTTGCTAACGCTCCGTCGGCCGTCAATAGGGCGTCATTTGCATTGGTAATGGCGACGCGGCCGTAAACAAACACGGCCCGAGTCGAGGGTAACCGCGGCCGAGGGTAAACCGAGCCCAACTCAAATACCTAAATCAGGTAACTTGTGCTACCTACTCATGACAATCTAGAAACTTCTTGGATAGGCTGTGATTAACCATGTAACCCCGCTCTTTCGGCACGCACTCGAATTTCTTTTTTATTTTTACATGACGAACTGTATCAGGGCCGGTTAGCCCTCACTACCAGTAGTCGGACTTAGTGTGGGAGTGTAACCCGCTAATGTGAGTTATGAGGACGAATTTACTACTATAGGACTCCTATAGTAGTTAATTAGTTAGTCCTATAATAGTTAGTTATAGTAGTAAATCGTCCACGTAGCATTTCTTTTTAACCCCCGACGAAAAAAGAGGGGTGTTATAAGTTTAACATGTGTATCTGTGTATCTATGTATCTGTGTATCTATGTGTCTGTCTGTGGCATCGTAGCGCGCAAGCGGATGGACCAATTTAAGTGCGGTTTTTTTCAATCGAAAGACTTTTCCGTCGAGATGGTTCTTAGCTATGTTTGGTGGAAATAGGACCAGTAGTTTCCAAGATATTCAGCTTTAATTGGAACAAGTGACGAGATCTCAGCCAATAATGAAGTCAATAATTCAAAATATTGGCTAAATGTTAAGTTTTATTAGCATTTTCTATATGACTCACTAATTGAGGGTCTCATGATGACCAGGTAGTTGTTAATGGATCTTAGCCAATATTGAAGCTAAGGATTCCAAATTTTGGTTAAATGTTAAGTTGTATTAGCATTTTCTATATCACTCAATAAATGAAGGTCTCATGATGACCAGCTAGTTGTTAATGGATCTCAGCCAATATTGAAGCTAAGGATTCCAAATTTTGGTTAAATGTTAAGTTGTATTAGCATTTTCTATATCACTCAATAAATGAAGGTCTCATGATGACCAGCTAGTTGTTAATGGATCTCAGCCAATATTGAAGCCAAGAATTCCAAATATTGCTTAAATGTTAAGTATTATTAGCATTTTCTATATGACTTACTAAATAAAGGTCTCATGATGACCAGGTAGTTGTTAATGGATCTCAGTCCATATTGAAACTAAGGATTCCAAATTTTGGTTAAATGTTAAGTATTATTAGCATTTTCTATATCACTCAATAAATGAAGGTCTCATGATGACCAGCTAGTTGTAAGCCAAGAATTTATAATGTTTGTTAAATGTTAAGTTTTATTAGCGTAATCAACAAATTAATAAATTTTTGACCGTACAATAATTTGGTACCTTGGAGCTGAAGATGGCCGTAGCAACTCCTAAAACAGCACAAGATAAACGCATGGTGTTTGGGTTCGTCTGATTGTTCTTTATGAGCAATTAACATTTATGTAAGAAAGTACAGTAAAGGTTAACTGGAAGAAATCCCTTACAGGGATAAGTTCGCCTTTGTACATATCATTAGTTTAATGTCCTTATAATTATATTTTAATGTACAATAAAGAGTTTACATACATACATACATACATACAGTCAATAATAAAACCGAGTCTCAAAATGTTGACAAAAAAACTCATATTATAATTTCTGTCACAGTACTGGCTCACTATTTTTAAGTTTCGTAATTCTGCTAAAGCTGAATTGTTATTAGGACTACTGAACAGGTTCCTTTGATTGAGGACACAAATAGCAACACCCTGCAAGATTTTAACGCGACTAAAGGACACGTAAGCTTTAGCAAAAGTACTTTTGCCTAAGTGAATAACAGCTTATTAGGATTTTGTAGTTTGTGTCAGTCTGTCCACGGCTTAGCTCAGAGACATAGTGGTTGAATACATTTTTAAAAACATTTTTTTGTGTACCTTCCCTACACGTAACAAAAGTGGGGATGTTTATCCCATGGTGTGGGGTATCGATGATTAGGTCTCTCAAAACTAAGTCAACCTAGCACCAACTGCAATTTTTATGGAGCTAAGTAACCCCCCCTACCTACATTTTGGATCCAGTAGAATAGAAACCTGGTTCTGTTTAAGGCCATAAGTAGCAGGTTCTTGCGACTCATGCAGTGCATTTAAAGTATATATTTTGATTGTCTTGGCTAATAACTTCGCCATTTTTCCATTATAAGCATTAACTAGTCTGACTTTAACGATTTTTTCCCAGAATGTTGCTTAAAGCTATTGAAATCAAAATATATCCTAACTTCAATCTTAGAGAAGACGGTATTCATTACCACTGGCTTGGGATCCTGTTGTACCTACATATAATCAAGGATCAAGCTCGACGAAAGATTGGAAACCCTGGACCTTGAACGATGTACAACAAAAACAGTGTCAAAAGAAGAAAATTCCGGGACGAAACTTCTGTTTGTTTAAAAAATATGAAATAAAATTAAAAATTTGAATCGTCTACGAATCTCCTCATTTCTGATTCGATCTCGTTGACAAATCCCGAGCATAACTCTTTCCATAGCTCGCTAAGTGACTCTGAGCTTCCTTAAAAGGCCCATAGTTAGAGACCACGTCTCGGCTCCGTAGGTCATCACCGGTAATACGCACTGGTTGAAGACTTTCGTCTTCAAGCACTGAGGTATGTTGGACGAGAAGACACTTCGCAGTTTCCCGAACGCTGCCCAAGCGCACGTTCTGAATAGAAAAACCATTGATACCTAATTATTAAGGATAGATACTAACTATAAAGGATATAATAAATAAGTACATCTATACATATGTTGGTAGATTAGAAAAATCGTGTGTATGACCCGTGAATGACCCATAATAATTTTTGAAACGTATAAATAGTGAGTGGTAATAAAGTGTTGTATTTGTGCTGACGCTAACTTCACTGTATAAGCGGTTAAGGTAGGTGAAAAAGATAGATAGATACCATCAGATATCTAATATCGGAGCGAACAAAGTGCTGACAAATATTGGCATAACAGTGCCGTGGCGTCAAATAAAAACTCAAAACAAGCCAGGGCAAATTTCGCTTACTTTATCTTGATTAATAATAAAGAATGGCGTGGCCACATAACCCGATTCCCTTGATTCGGTTTGTCCACCCCACTACTACATAGACCTTGTACACTTTTTTTACCTCTTCAACCTAAATATTATCTGCTTCTTTTTGCTTCTTTCTGCCTATATTTAACGCCGTTCCCTTAATTCGATTTAAGGCTAACTTTAAACGAATTAGATACAAATTCAAGGCAGCTCCGATTAGCCTCACGAGAGCAGTGGTGGGCTATTCTCAGGATTATTATCTGCCGTTGTACTCATCATTTACGAATAACTTACTCTTCTAACACAGCGATGCCAGTTCTAGAGAATAGTAGTGCTATTAAGATAGATATTGGTCACTGGAAAGATCCAGGGAAGAGGCCTTGGGGCCGATGCGTTGGTCCGACCTAATCCACACTGCACTTTGACTCCAACTTCTACGAATCGCTTAAGGTGGCCGAGGACCGTGGAAGGTGACGAAACATCATCCGGAGGAAACTGATGCATGGTGGATATTACGACCCTCAGCAATGAAAATTACTATGTAGGTACGCAGGATTAAAATAGACCTTTTTCTTTTTTAAATCTGTGGCCGAACTGGGACCGATTTAGCTAACAGTTTTCAAAATCAAACACCATCGGAAATATATTCCTAAATGGACAAGCCGGCGGAAATCGAGACCTATGGAAGACAAGACACAAGACACTTTTATTTAACCACTAAAAAGGTAAAAATTAGAAAACAGACTCCTGCAAATTAGGCATAAAAACTAATATTAAAATGGACTACAACTAAAGAAAATAAGAAAATTCGAACATCACGGTATCATCAGAATATGAAGATGTGGATCCGGTCTATAATGGTGTAGCGAAGTAGGTGATTGTTGTGAGTTGTTATGCCCCTACAATTTGTATAAAAACAGGTCCTTGTTTTTATACAGATTTAATTGTTTGGGTATGGAATTCGAGCTTTGAATCGATCGTTCCCGTAATTACATTTTCTTTCGCATTGAGGTGGGTAGGTAATACTAGTACATTATTGTCGAAGCAAGGAAAGAAGGCAATTGCTGGCTGAGTGTATATTTTAAACAGACGACCTTGGGAGTCAGTTTAATTTAATAGGAAGCCAGCAATTGCGCTTCCAGCTTCGACAAATAATAGTGCTTTTCTCAAAAATGGTACAGATAAGTTTTATTAGACAGCTTTTAAGGTTTTAGGATGTATGTGTGGCTAATCGGTAAAAGGTAAATACCATACCATTACCACCTTTTAACGTTTCACTTCTGGTGGAACTTCTATGTATGTAGGTACTTACTTCTAATTTTCCGTAAGTTTATTACAAAACTGTTGGATACCTTTTGTTTATCGTCTGTATAGTAATAAATATTTTGTAAAATAAAAAGTGGTTCCTCAAAAGGAGAATGGCCCTAGTACGCCACAGTTTATATGAAACTAGAAAGATTTGGCGCACGCGCCGCCGAGCGGATGCACGCAATCGTATTCATTCAACCATTCCTAGAACGATATTCGATCTTTTTTTTTATTTACTTATAATCTTATTCAGAATGCTGCCTTTTACTAGTCCATATTTAAGTAAACTTAACTTACCTACTTATATATTTTATCTATATCTATACCTATTATTATCTATTACCTATTATTATAAACAGTTTTCCATGGAGAGTCCAGAGAGAGTGTTCAGGATAAATCTTAACAGCTGGTAAAATTTTCTTTTGCCTCTCATCACGCCGATACAGCTCGACCGATTTTAACCAATTTTAGTACAAGGATAGCTTTACATCCAAATATGGTTAGAGGATAATATTTATTTACCCCACTATGGTAACGAAAAAATACGCGGACGAAGTTGTGGGCTGCTTTTAGTTCTATTATAATATTGTGATTGTCAACTATCTTTTGTTCATGAGCGTACCCAGATGGTGTTATAGGATACATTTTACCCGATTACGGAGAAGCAAAAAAGAGGAATATCTCGTTTTATTCGTGGAGGGAAGTTTGCGGGCACTTTTTAGATAAGTACTGTTTAAAGGATTTCGTCTAGTTTGCTTAAATTAAGACAATAAAGACAGTTGCCATATATGAGACGTTCTCGATATTAATGGACCACAAAGGACAATGAAGCGATCAGAAATAAGGAAATCCGCAGTGGAACCAATCTTTTCGGCTATAGAGAGAAAGTAAGCGGGGCAGAAAGGTTAGTTGAGTTTAGTGACAACCGAAAAAGATGCAGCATACAGGCCCCTCTTTCCCACTGGGCACTTTGGGCACGTGCCCAGGGCCCCCCGTCTCACGATGGCCCCGATCTCACGTGGGGGGTCCGAACAACTCCCAAAAATAACATACCTAGATGAAGTTTTTTGAGGCCTCTAATTATGGAATACCCAAGGCCCCGGCATGCTTTAAGACCGCCTTGGCAGCATAGGAAGGCTACCAACAAGCTGAACTGATCTGGTCAACAGGATTGCGAGCAGCCTTTCGGTGAGGATGGCACACGACAGGCCGTTATTTTTAAGCAGAAGTGTTTTTTCTAATAAATGGGAATGGGAGTTGAATTCACGTCACGTCTCTCGGCTCACCGAATGACCATGGGCGATCTATCAAATGCTTCGAAGCCAATTGATGCACAAGGAAGGATTAGAAATACTTAAGTAGTTGGAGTAATATCGCCAAGAACGAAACACTTTAAAACTTTTGCACGGACGACTTCACATGTTTCGAACTCGTACGGAATGGAGCTTTTCATCTGGGACACAGCTAACCACCCACGGCCCCACATGGTCAGCAAAATTTGATTTAGGCCGTTACTAACTATAATTTCGCGTGAGTGTAAAGCGCTTAAATACTATTTATTATAGACGAAGTTCTTAAATTAAGAATGAATGAATGATTGCGAAGAGACGCGAGAAAAAACCCGACGTGTCTAAATGCGTGAGCGCGCGTGACACTCGTGACGTTTTAACGTGATTAATGGCTGTGCGGAGAGAAAGTGACGTCTCATTCTGTGCTCTCCAACTTGCTAGTATTGACGCCTAGATTTTACTCACGACTTTGTGTATAGTATGAAACTTTAACTCGTATATTTTATAATCATAATCCGTTTTAAACGTGACTCTACCAATTAATGATGAATGTATTTAAATAGATGTGTTGCAATCTATATTTTATGTTTAAGACGACTGAAAATGTAAATGAATGTCAAAGGCAGAATAACATCAAATATTCAAAGGTAGAAAGTTGTCATTAGAAACTTCTAATTTAGTGCCAGTGTAATGTTGAAATATCAGTCTTCTTTTTGAAGACGTTTTCTGGCGACGTTTTTCCTTAAATCATGTTATTTCCTCTCCCTATTTTCATATTCCTTCTGTCCTGTGGTGTACAAGAAAGAAGATTGCTGTCTACTATTCTTGCTTTCTAGGGATGATTTCTACAGGACACCACACAACAGTGGCATCAATAAAACTCGATTCTCACTGGCTTGCCTATAGAGTCGGGTAGGTGCCTTCCCGTCCACACATAGAATTCTCATTATATTTCACTTACACCCGTCTTAGAGTATCGGTTCGTAGCCAACCTCAGCAGCAGCGGACGATGTCTTGCAGCGTCATGTCGCTATTTCAAACCAGACTGCCGACGGCAGGTCCATATCCAGTTCGTTATGTGTGCACTACAGACCTGCGGTCGGCGACGAGTCGTCTACGGCCCACCAAGACGTCGCTAGCTTCATGTCGCTAACCGCGAATGCTATATTTCATGAAAATATATAGAATAGAAGCTAGTAGTGTCGTAGCGACACGTCATCTTCTGCTGCTGTCGGCTAGGAACCAATACCTTAATTTTATTCTAGCAGCTCTGAGTGGCAACTGGCTAATCCACAGTAGCTTGCTTTGCCCGAGGATATTTTTGACGCCACGCTACACACACGCTACACGCCACTCGACTATTCGTACACAAACCAAGACTGATATATCACTACATGATATAAAACAAAGTCGCTCCTTTTGTCTGTCCCTATGTATGCTTAGATCTTTAAAACTACGCAACGGATTTTGATGCGGTGTTTTTTAATAGTTAGAGTAATTCAAGAGGAAGGTTTATATTATGTATAATATAAGCATAATATAGCATTGCACTCGTGCGAAGCCGGGTCGGATCGCTAGTCTATTATATACCCGTTATGAAGACTGATATGCCTACATGCCTATTGCCAGCGTGCAGCGTGAGAGATGAAACAGAAAAGGTAATTACTTCATCACGCTTTCCACTGATGAATTATTAACGTGCGCGTGCTCACGACTAACTATTACGATTTACTTCCTCCGGAGCAACAACGGCGTAACTGCTGCCGTGCTACGGTAAAAGGCGACCTTTTGACATTTTGCCAAAATTGAGTTATTAATACCATCATAATGAGAAAAAAAAGCTGCGTCTACCTGTTTTATCCGTTTTTCGATAAGAGGCTTCGTTTTCAAGTTACTAGTAAGTTAAAAGAACGCATATGTCCTTAACTTGACAAAATAACTAGCTTAGAAGGCGGTAATTTATCGATACCAGTCTAAAAAAACGAACAGTCGACATTTTTAGACGATTTCTAAGATATAAACACGTATAACACATTTTACTGCCTTTAAATTAAATATCTTCTTCGAAAAAGATACGGCTCATCAAAACCTATAACACCGTATCCTTTATTTTTAGTCTAAAATGCCGAATCTATCCTTTTTACGTGCTTTAAGATTAAAAACCGAACAATTTTATCATAACATATTATAAATCTAAAAAAGCGTGTTTAGGATATTCGTACTTTATATGTAGTATTTCAACCGTGGTTATAGAAAAATATTGCTGAAATAGCCGTTAGTACTGCGTGCTAGTGTAAAAACCCGTATATGCGCCAACATCCGACATACGGTACTTGGCTCGCAACTCGTACACGAAGCCCACAGCGAGCGCGCCGGCGCGGGGGCAAGTGTGCGCGGGAGGCACGGTTGTGGACGCCGGCAGCCAGCGCGCCAACATTCAAATTACAAGTAGAATAAGAAAAAACAAAATGATTGTCAGTTTTCTTTGTTTTTTGCAAGTATTGAATACAGTTAACCTTAGAACGCATAAATTATCAGTTAGAGTAAAGTTAAGGCAGTAAAATTCTGCCACAAACAAGGTTGGACAAAAACAGATTCGGACTTTTAACTTAGTATTGGACAAGATTTTTTTACCATACGTTTATTATTAACTATACCTTCTAACTCGAAGTAACTTCTATTTTTGATGTCATTTATACGCACAATAGTTAGTAAAGGTGGGGACTTTTAACTTAGTATTGGACAAGATTTTTACCATAGGTTTATAATTAACTATACCTTCTAACTTGAAGTAACTTCCATTTTTGATGTCATTTATACGCACAATAGTTAGGTCGGCTATTTTATAGTTTTATTGTTTTTTTATGGATAACAATGCCTAATGCAAGATTTGCGAAGAAAACACACACTTTCCCAAAACAAACCGTAATTTCGGAATTGTGCAGATCAAATATGTCTTTATTAATTTAAATTACAAAAGGTTTTCTAAAAATTAAAAAGACTAAACTGGGTTAGGTTAGTCTTGTGCTTCTGTTTTTTCTTTTCCTGTATCTGCCGGACTGACATTCAACAGTTTTTAATATAAATACCTTTATTTTATTCCTAGGTACAGCAGTGCAAAATATTTCATAACTCATGGCTTTTATAACTTACAACTTATGGCTTTTTTCAATTTCGAGTGAAAATGGGTACATTATGATTTGTATTACATATATATATTGTTCCGCTTGGTTTTAATTTGACGTAAAATCATTCCTAACAACATCTTGTGTTATTAAAATTACCTACTTTTCTGCATCTTGGTTGCAAATGTTCCCATTAATGTAGTAAAAAGAGATGGCAAAATCCTTCGTTATTACACATTACAATTTATATCCGCCACGTCATAGCGTCCGGGAAGTAAAACTACATAAAACACGATTGACTAAAAAACATACACAAATTGGGGTCCTTTAAGTTACTTAGCTGTACGTTACTGTACGAGTTTTACTATTTATTTCATAAAAGAAATTCACTATATATATACACAGCAAATCGTCCATAGGCACGTTATCAAAAATTAAGATTAAATAAAAAACCGATTATAATATTGTATCATTTTTTTACTAGGTATATCATCTTCTCCGCCTGATGAATATTTTGTAACAAAGAAATTATTTCTACAATTGTCGTACGTTTAAAAATTTCCTATTTAACCAAAGTAAATTTAAATAAATAGCTTCATTATCATTGCCACATATTTTTAAATTTGGCCGACTAATCGAAACTCTTTAAATAAAATTAAGGCAAGAAGTGAAACTTGATGATATTGATTTTTATACCTAAATTTAATATTAATTCGTCGCATATTTGGAGAAAATCACTATGTCTATATACATACCTCATACTCATCCACAATATGACTTTTCCAGCCTCTGCACTCTGCAGTAATACCTATACTATAACTGAACACAAAGATGCGAGTATAATAGTGACAATTATTGAGACGCTAAGTACTTCGTTTTGTTACCTCTTCTCCCATGGTTACTAACTTATAATACCGTATACGGCATATTTTTGGTAACGATACGTCATTTTATTTTAGTACACGGAACAGTTTTATTGTCAAAATAAAAAATATGACTAATTTACCTAACTTAAAAACCGTATCAGCACGATGTGGTCTTATTACTTTGACTGTTGATACGACATTACACCTTAACGCAAAGTTATAAGACCGTATACACCATATTCGGCAATTAAGCTTAGCTTATCATATTTTTAACAGAAAATACTAAATTAAAGAACCGTATAGTGCGTTTATACCGCCTTTTAGCTAGTTTTATATTTTACTTTATATTTTTACTGCTAAGCTAAAAATGTTTTTTGGGTCTGTAAAAAAAAGTAGTTCACTTAAGAAAGTGATAATACCATAAAAAATAAGTCCCAACACGCTGCTATGAAACACAAAAAAAAATAATCAAATATGTTGCACCAATTTCTAGAAATTGAATTTTGAATTTTATTGGACGTTTTTTGCGATTATCTCGAAAGTGACTTTTGTCAAAAGGTCGCCTTTTACCGTAGCACGGCAGACTGATATGCATACCTAATGCATTTAATTCGTAATGCAGGGAGTGGATAAAACCAGAGGGGTTACTTTGAAGTTCGTGTCTTTCCTCCCGTCTCGTCTTAGGTAAGCTGTATTTTAATGAACGGCCTCAGTACTGTGGCAGTTCAGTACACATTGATACGCATTGTGCGTGATTCACGAAAGTTCCCTTTTCAAGTGCAGCAATGATTTCTAAAATTGATCGCTCTGCCTTTTGCTGGGCTTGCGCGCTGTATGATGTCTCATTCACATGCGATAACGCGCTGTGACTCGGCTTTCGTCCTTCTGTCTACGAAATGAAGAAGAAGGCGTGTGCCTGCGTTAGGGAGCCGACTTTGATCGGTGACAACCTGCACAAGATAGAGGAGGATGCTGTAGCTTGGTGTCGCAGGCCAAGATCCGCTTTAGGTCATTGAATCAGCGTAGAAAGTACCGTCGATGACCGTAACTTCGCCTAGGCTTCCTATCTTCGCCTACCAAATATCTCTAGAGTTTTCAGAAGTATCTAAGTGTTTCTAAGAGATGCGCATAGCTCCTCATACGACCTTTAGATATCTCTTAGAAACACTTAGATACTTCTGAAAACTCTAGAGATATTTGGTAGGCGAAGATAGGAAGCCTAGGCGAAGTTACGGTCATCGACGGTATAGCCTGCAGGCAAGCGTCGGTCCGGCCCAGGGATAGTGACGCTACAAACAGCTTTCTTATGGCAACAATGTGCATTACCTAACGTCATATTTACATTATTAAACGTCAGTCAAGTATTTGTCATTATCAAAACTCAAAACATTGTTTACCGGAATGCTGTTCAATCCTTCGTTATTCTTGCGAAATAAATACTGAATCCTATTGAAAAAAGTTCACTTTCATCACTGGGTTGGCTTTATTATGCAAAAAATACTTGAAATTTGCGGAATATTTTAGTCATGTTTCCTCTTTGTTTACATCAGTGACATTCATCGACTTTCAACGTCAGTAACCCACTAAAAATGTATCGTTGCCAGTAATATAATTCAGTACCACTGAAAATCCGCAATATGGCGTTGTAAAACCCCTTGCAGGGCTATTATTATTAAGTAAGTGCCTTCTGTACTTGTACCCTTTTCAATTCTGTGGAAAAACAATTAAGCGGGTTGTGGTAAGCGGGCTACCCGCACCTGGGAACAGAAAAGTTAGCTTGCTTGGTCTGGTTGAGATGTGGGTGGGTATTACTGGTTGTTCTATCTAAGTATATGTTTATCGTCGTCTAGTACCCATAACACAAGCCTTCTTGAGCTTAATTTGGGACTAGATTGATTTGTGTGAGGTTGTCCGATATTTATTTATTTATTTATTTATTACTTGTACCATTTAAAAAAGTGAATATCGCAATTTTCGTAGGTAATATTGAATGACTCCTCTCCATAGAAAACTAATTTTCAATAAAAATCTAGAATTTTATAACGACTTCTATACATCTCTAGGAATATTTTTAATATTTTAAATTGATCGCTTAAATTTTATTTTAAGGTACCTAGGTACCTAACATTGATTTGTATTTGGAGAATCTATAATTCTCCTTTACGTGTTATTTACGAAAAAATTACTCACTGTCGAGTTTCTTTCGGCTTTCTTCTCAACAGCGGTCTCCTCTTGGGAAATGCTGGTATATTCACAATCTGACTTGTAAAACTGCCCTTATGGCCTTCTTACTAAATAAATTATTACATTTTATTTCATTTTACTTAGGTAATTATTAATGGACCACGGAGTATTCTTATAGTCTGTGGTACAGCCAGACTAGACTACTTACATCGTCAGACGCGTTTTAAATATGGACATAATAATAAAAATAATCTTTATTTTACTCACTCCTAAGTGGAACTAAGCAAATGTTTTCGTGGTTTGTCGAAAGCGAGTGCTGATGGCTGTAGCGATAATTCGTGTGAAATTTGAAAGTGCGCCGGCGCAGCCCCGTGGGAAGTATCACTGTTCTCGAATTAAGTGTCGTTTACTTTTATGTTTATTGGCACTTTAGCTACGGATTGAATACCAAAATACATTCAAGCTTTTAAAATTAAACATTTACGAAATTATTGCGGGAAACATTGATTTTGTCTAGTTTCCATGGACCCACGGCATAATATGCGTTTTGAGTTAATGGTTGTTTGTATCTCTGTTACCATTTGACTGGAAGAGTACTCGAATGATTACGATGCGATTTTCGTTATGCTGAGATTGGGGAAATAACTGCTTTTATTTTTCCCCATGAGAAGAATATTAAAGAGTGGATGGGCTACTGCCATCGAACCTTCGAGATCGGTAGCAACAGAAAAATAAAACCTGGAAATCATCTTTTTAACCAACACTTTATGGAGTTACCAAGAAATCGGGCTTTTAATATAACTATTACATATTTTCTGTTCCTTAGGTTTATCAGTTGGGACATTGAACGTTATACGTAAGTATAATCCCACCAAAACATTTCATGTAAAATTGGCGGCCAAGACTCACATGCTCATAACGCTTTCGCTGTAAAAAGTTATCAGATCCCAGGAAAAGCCAAGCCCCTAAGCCCTGACTTTACTAACCCTACACCTTGGTTTCAAAAGTATGGCTTGGCTGTTTCATAGGTTACCGTAAATATATATACCGTAATGGGCCAAACGGTCCGCGTTGGACTTATTTACTTATTTACTTATTTATTATTGCATTTTGGTAGGTCTATAAAGAAATATTTAAAATACGAAGTCAGTGTACTGTATCTACACTATAAGTAGTAATAATTGTGTATTTAAGAAATACTTACTTTTAGCCCCATATATAATATACACTTTTATCCCCTATTATGGGAACCCCATACAAACTTACATCCACTTATTTAAAGGGTGGGGGGTGATTTTCTAAAAAATCCTAGAATATTATGTGTTTTATTTATAACAAGGAGTCCTTATATCAATTTTCAGACCTCTAGTATCAAAATTTGCAGAATTCTCATACATACTTCCATCCCCTAGTTTAAGGGGTTGGGGGGTAAAAGTTCCAAGTTTTAGAATTATTTTGTTGTTTGTGTACTAATACTAGCTTACATACCAAATTTCAGCTTTCTAGGTCATCGGGAAGTACCCCAGAGGTTTTGATACGTCAGTGTATAAGTGAGTGGCAAAATCGGCGTATTTTAGGTACCAAGAAAACCTAAAGTATAAAAGCTAGATCAATGAAATTTTGTACATTTCATATGTTCTCTAACTGAATCTTAACCTGTGAATTTGGGCGCTCTGGTGTTAACTGGGACGAAACTATGAGGATTTGAAAATGAGACGAAACGGTTCGAGAAAAGGTAGGTAGTGCCCCGCCTCTTTTTTGTTCGTCTTGGCGGGGGCACGGCATAATGTAATGCATTTACTGACCAAGCATGTTTCATATTAGGCTATGACGGCATTTTACATCAGGTGAGATCGTCGTCTATCTATTTGCCTATTTTATATTTGGAAAATAAGCTTCGCCCCCGTATCGATCTAAATGCTTCAGCTTGTAAAGTGTGAAATGATTGTTTCGTACATATAACTATTATAAGTAAGTGCGTTCCGTTCCTACTTCAACTGTACAAGTAAAAAACAGTCATAAATATTTCACAGCGGTTTTGCTCACATTAACCCGTTTTGCCAAATTATATGCGTTGCGCCCAATTTAACCAACAACGGCAACAACAAATCACTACAATTAGGGTAACAACTACCGAGATTATTGCACGCTTGTCCAAACCGACTCCACAGCGCTGCCGTAGAGTATACTAAAAGGTCGTATCTTACAACGACATCCATAAAAAGATACGACCTTTAAACGAAACACGTCAGAGCGCCGACAAAGGTGTTATGAATAACCAAGTAGTCGACAAAAGAACAAAAGTTTCACAAAAAAGAAATCTTTTATTAATGGCGTGGCTTCTCGCTCTTCCCGCAGTAATTCTTGATGCTATCTTGTTCTTGGAAGGTGGTTTGTCTCGCTCTAGCGTCGGGATGGTGGCATGGTGTGGTCTCTATCTGGCATCAATCGATACCTCTAGACACCCACGGCAACCAGTTGCGAAGTGCGGTGTCGGGAATGGGGTAGCGTAGCGGTTCAGAATTGTTTTCGTAGATTTTACTTTAACACAGTATGTCGATAGTTGGGCCATTTCAAAAATAGTTCAATTCTATTCCCATATCTCCATTATCCGCCATTTTACAAAAAAAAAAAAAAATTGAATCAACAATAAAAAGATTCAACTACCAAAGCTGCTCACACAATTTTACGAGAATTTGTTGAGAAATGTGACTGTAGAGAACATCCGGAAATCGGAGCATGAGAACATATGACAGTATTTTTTTTACCCAAACTGAAGATGTAGGTATGCTCGATCGATTAAATTACAAAAACGCTCTAAAAAGTCATAATGTCCTGCAAGTCTTGCAACTATATGTAAAAAAATAGTTGACTACTTCTTTTTAGAAGGTAACTGAAGAAAAATGTATTAGTATAATAGTATCGAAGTAAATACAACAGAAGTTGAGTTCTTAATTTTACACAGTTACCAAACTACGTACCTATAAAAAATACAGAAAAGGAACCAATTGTGATTTGAAACTTTTTTGCGGTCGTACAATAAATCATCAAATTAATCACATTTTGTGATTGTATCCCAGGGATCATCATTCGCCAACCGGAGTATAACTATGATACAAATATCTCAAAAATCAACATCGCCGTTGTTTCAACATACGTCATCTACAAGTGTCAATATCTTATATCAACCAACCTATTGATACAGGTTATTTGTCCTACACCTTCATACAAAAAAACTCTCATCAAAAAAGTTCGTAACACTACCCTATTCATTATTCTCCGAGAATTCCTCGCCGAGCTGAATGGCACAATCGCAGGCGCAGGCGCCCGCTGCGCTCTCGATTTGGGACAATTTATTTTTTACGTACTTTTGAAGTTTATTTTTATTTTTTGTGTATGTATTCAGAAGAGGAAGTTTCCTGTGAATCGAATTATAGATTAGAATTTTTATTGTGTTGTTCTATTTAACAATTCGGGATTTTCAACTCCGACACCAGACATATATCTACATGTAAAATGTACATAGATGTGGGTCGCATACCTAAACTAACAAAACACATACGTAGTAATATGATTAAATTATGTAGTTATGTGGTTTAAATTACGTCTAAATATCGGGAAAAAACTAATGAAAATATAATTTCGCATTTTTTACAAATATAATTTGACGGCAGGGCCCCATGTAGTTTAAAACCACTCAATGTCCCAACTATTAAACCTAATAAACAGAAAATAATTATGCAATTGCTATAAATACAAAATTCAACACGCAAAGAAAAATTAAATTTCACATTAAGTAGGTACTTATACGTGGTCCACACCAGGACTCGGACCCGGTATCTTTGGATTACATCAGGTCCAACGTCTTAATTTTATTTGTGTTGATCTTTGTGTCTATATCGCAATAAAAAAATGTGATGTAAATTTACCCGCATTAAAAAAAAACGAAAAACATCATTGTGTTTCGAAATAAGATATTAAAAAATGTGTAGGTACCTATATTACAAACCCAATTTCTTGGTAGCTCCAGAGACATTTTGAGTATAGCCGTATAGTCAAAAGTGTCGGTCTAAAAATTTATTCGCCCGCCTATCAGTGAATTAATGACAAAAATGCGTTCACAGCAATCATTCTTGACGTATATAAAAAGTTGAACATTATTTTACATATTGAGAACTGGTGATTGAAGATTTATTCAAAAGGGAATTACAATATATTGACATATTAGAAAGAGTAGTAAACATGCCCATAATACACACCGGGACATAAACATGTTTACAAGGATTTAATATTTGCAGACAATGCCGCGAGGAACGCTGCTATCGGCTGGATAAATCAGGCGCTCGGAATGTCTGGTATCTAGAATTCTAAATACAGGACATTCCGAGCCTGGATCTCAGGTATAATAACAAAACGGGACTTAATATCGTTCAAAAAAGTGTGTATTTAATGATCTCGACGTGTCGGCCTGAAAGGGACTGAAGAGGCGGGCATCAACATCTTCATTGTCGCGCGATTGCCGCGGTAAATAAATAAACACATTTTTAACGCGATTAAGTAGCCTTTTTATAATACGTAATGTGTCACAATCTGGATCATACTTCTCTTTATCACGGGGGTGAAACCAAAACGGAATTGAAAAACTAAATACTTCACTGTATACATAGTGGCGGCCAACTTAATCTGCATAATATTTTTTTCTTTACCGTAGTGGGATAAAAAGTATAGTATAAACATCTTTAAATGTCCAGGTAACCCTGTACGAAAATAGGTTAAAATCCGTCCAGCCGTTTCAAAATTTTTTTTACCAACAGATTGCGTTGCACGGCTTGCGCCGCGCGCTGCATCGCGCTGTTGAGATTTTTCCTGAAATAATGACTCCTCTCCATAGAAAACAAATTTTCCGCACAGTTTTAGCATTTTATAATAGTATAGACGTAATTGCTACTAATAAGAATTTAAATTTTTGTACCCTCATTAATACATAAACATTTCCCCTTATGTTATTCGAACACCATCATAAAACATTTTTTACACATAATTCGCTAGCCGTCATTAAAATCGCTATTTGATCGCCACAAGTGCCTCGTCATTCATTTTATAGCTTTTTTTCAGCCACCATCCGTGTGTTAATTGACTGGCACCTTCAACGAAGGTATCGAGGGTGATTTATCACTCTAAATGTCATGAATTATAAGTTTCATGCGCCTACAAATTGCCATCTGATTATTTGTTAAAGATAATGAGGCGCCATTTGTTAGACGTGGTTATTGTTTGAAGGAAATAAAAAAACGAGTTCAGGGCGCTTGTATACATTCTCCGACAGCTAATATGCAGTAATGAGTTGATCGTAAACATAAATTGTGTTCTGGCATGCATCTATCTAGTTTTTCGTACCTTACCTACTAAACCTATAGTGATGTTGATGTGGTAAACGAGCATAATTAACATTATGGATGTCCACCATAATAATAAGAATATAAAATCTAGAAACGAATTTTCTTCAAATTTCTTTGTTAGTTTTTCTTAAACATAGGCATAAAGCCCTCGCGAAGACCCTAAACCTTACTGCCCATGCGTTAATCAGGCAAGATATTTAAATTCCCATAAGTTAGTCAGCTACGTAAGATATTTACGTGTAAAAGAGCGAGTGCGATAGAGCGCCAAATTATATCTAATAATGCACATTGTAAATTAAAAAAATCTACCGGTCAGTAACTATCGATTTATATTTTCTGTTTAGTATTAAATCAAAGCATGATGTGCACACTTTATACCAAAAAATATATTTTTGTGCTCTGGCAACAAATTTTGACCGGTAGCTCGCCAGATGGCAGACCATGCGTGAGCGACTATGAAGCTCAAGGTAAAAAAAAATATATAAATTATTAATATTTACTTGGTATATAGAAAATCACTTTAACTTATTGCCGAATAGTTGAACTAACGATTTTAACTAAACTAAGATTAATAGAAAAACACTCGTTTTCCAAGTAAAATATTAGCATTTTTTTGGGTGTATCTTTTAATGCACACTGCCAGCTTATTAGTAATATTAATATGTGCATTTTTGGATACATTGCCAGGTTGCGGTTATTATAATTGACCGGCGATTGACCTCAGTATCACCTGATGGTAAGTGACTACGGGGTCGAAGATATAGGTCGCTGGTTCATCAACAACCTTGAAGAACTAAATTAGAAATGTTTAAGCAATACACACCATGGGAGCGAGTTCCATCACAACATAAGGATGAAGTCGGTTCTCTTGCCTGGATGTCCGATGGTGAAATAGGGATGGTGGGGTTGAATCCTGCAATTCCTACACAAAATCTCCAAAATATATCCGATAGAAAACTGACATGCTGGTAACTTTGCGGCGATGTTTGAGGCTCTCGATGATGCCCCTAACCGGCGTAGCCGGCGGCATTACCATTGAACTCGCGTTCTGCTGAATCCAAGGTGCCCCCTTTGTGTTTTTGTTAGATCACTTTTATTAAGCTCTATAAGTAAGTAGTATCCGTGCACGCTGCGATTTGAGAAAATTTCTTAAACATTTTCTGTAAAAAATCACTAGATTCTCTTTTGCTATGTAGCAGGCAATGTATCCTTAAATATACAAACTTAGTTTTGTGAACACTTGGCAATGTATCCAATAAGATACATGATATAAATATTAAAATACAAGTCAAATATTTTTTTATATATTTTTTTCGTGTATTATTATCGCTAACTAATTAAATAAATCAAGAAATAAAATTAAAAACGCATATTTATTTCCCTGCCAAGTATAGGGTTAAAAAAAAACTATACAATCGATATTTGCTATTTTCTTGGCTGTACTCTGCCTTCAAAACACAATTAAAAAAGAAATTAGTCGTTTTACTACTACTAGATGGCCGGCATTTGTCAAAACCCTAGCAAGGACTGTCTGAAAAAATATAATTACTCCAAAAAATTCAAAACCTTCCCTATTGGACATCCAAATATTATAGGAATTTCAATCGACTACTACATTTATGAAAAGAGGAATTGCTTCTCGTTCATTCACTATCAAAGTCATACAAAACAAACTACATCGCGCAGTTTATCATTGCGAACAATCTCAAACAAGCAAGTAGCAA
Organism: Apotomis turbidana; assembly: GCA_905147355.2. NCBI lineage: Eukaryota > Metazoa > Arthropoda > Insecta > Lepidoptera > Tortricidae > Apotomis > Apotomis turbidana. The sequence goes on along the minus strand of LR990288.1, from coordinate 19,091,763 downwards.
GTATAATTGCTTCTCAAACTTTCTATCACGTGCAAAGTCCAACTTCTCGCCAACTTTAGACAGCCATGCCAAGTTTGGGAACAGAAAAGAGCAGAAGCGTGTTGCTTGTCAAGCAGAAATTACTTCCTAACTTACAGTGAAAGCATTTGCTCAATTAAAAGGATACAGGTCCCCTATTTCGATGAAGCAAAATGTTTCTCTTATAAACTTACGAATGTTGGTGGAAAGAAGTTTGATAGAGTAAACCAAAATTTAAAGCTAGACTTACAATAAATCCGCGCCGCTTGTCATTGTCACAAGCCTTGTTACGATTTTTTTAATAATCTACAGTAGATTCTAGGATTTGAAAATTAAGAGGCCTTATTCCGTTTTTTTTTTCATAATTTGACGAATATATTGATAATTTCAACCAAATTTTTAAAGAGAATAATACCTACTTTTCCCTGACTTCTAGAAAGTAATATAGCAAGTCCATGCTTTCATTGTGTGCGGTCGAAAATAAGTTGAAGAAAACAGTTTTCTGCGTGAATTCTGTCAATTTCGAGTAGTTTTTGAAACAAAAATTATCAGCATTTTTGAACGGATAAGGAGCCTTAGACACCGAGCACAAAAGTTTTCCCTAATAAAAAGTGAACACAACAGCAACTGCACCGCGAATCGGGATTTCATCCGCTGTCCGTTTAAAAACGGGATCTCCCGGGGGACCGGGATTACGGACCTATCGATGTAACCGCCGCGACAGAGTGAGGGGTGGCAATTGGCAGATTTACCTTAAGTGCCTAGTTAATTACCGACGCGGTTCTGTTTAAATCAATTTTGCCTCCCCGTAAAACGACAAAAAATCAGGAAACATTTGTTTCCTACAGGATGGTTTTGAATCAAAGGATCTTCTTTGAGTTCTTTGTTTTTTTACTCCTTAGAGGGAGTGAGAGGCTCTAGTATGTGTTTGCTTTTATTGCAGGAAAACCTCTGGAACGCGTTTCGGACCATCTATTTTATCACTCTCCCTGGCATGGGATCCGCTGGCGACCCCCAGCTAACCTTGCACAACACGCCAGGCCAATGTTCAAAGTTTTCCATTAGGAGGCGACCCCCATACTTTTTATTTTAGAGTTGCAGTAAATTGGGATAACCCAGAACAAAGCTATAATGTAGTTTTAAACAGCATTTTCTATCGTGCAGTGTATAATGATCGTGACGCGTGACACGTAGCTTCAGTAACAATGATGCTAGGGTAGGAATGGTCTGTAATTGGTAGATTCGCCTTAAGTGCCTACTTAATTAGCCATTCGATTTGCTTCAAAAACATAACAAAATTAAATCGCCCTTAAATCTTCGTTTTAATCGTCGTAAACAAGAGTTGGTTTAACGATGGTTCTAATTACGCAATAGTATTTAATTTCCAAAGGCTAATGTTTCGCTTCTATATTTAATTTTGGTTTACATTACAATATAATGTTTAGGTTTCGTAGTTTGATTTATGATTGCGGTACCTATGCCTGCATCAGTTTGATGAGTAAGTTTCAAAAATAGCTATCAGACTTGTTAAAACAGTAACAAAGTATTTTAATGTTCTCCACACTCACTGAGAATTTATATAAATTAAAGACACGATAATTAACCGACATTAAATAGAAAATATAATTATCAAAAATATAGACGATATTTTTATAGAGAAAATGCGTGATTTTTTTTTTGTTACCGATTAAGAGAATAAAATAAGCCTAAATAATAAATTATTTGAATTAAAACCATTCATATGCAGGTAAACTTTTATTATTAACGCTTTTTCAAAGACCCAGTAATATTCTCATTTGTGTATGATGGATCGTGTTTACCCGGATACCGGGAAAGCCCCGCGGGACCGGAGTTACGGGATTAACGTAACCGCCGTGACGAGGGCGGGAGGGGACTGTAAATTGGTAGACTCTCCGTAAGTGCCTACTTAATTAGCGACCCGGGTCGGTTTGCCTTTTTTAACTAACTCCCAAAAAGAGGAGATTCTCAATTCGGTTGGTTTCCTGTAATAGGAGCAATAAATTAAAACATAGATTCTTCCCGTGAAACTGGACAACATTTGTTAAGCAACTTCTGAAAATAACGTGTATTAAATGATATTTTGTAGAATAATGTTTAGACAAAGAAGCAATGTATTGCGAAATGTCCGATATTAGTAGAGTGACAGCCATATCAATGCTCAGGGAATGTCAATGTTGGACGACGTACATTGAAAATACTATTTAATTTGTTTGAAATAATAAAATTCTGAAAACTGACTTTTTTTTAAAGTTGCTGAACAAATGTTGTTCAATTTGAAGAGTAGAATCTATATTTTAATTTATTGCTCCTATTACAGGCAACACCTGGTATACGATGGAACATTGTTTTTTGTTCGAGAGTTGGTCCCATAATGGCGAATAATTGAAGATCTGATGACGAGATCCATGAGGAATCGAAGTATTTCGAAACAAACTCCTGAGGTCTGCAGCTCACAGAACCACTACTCCTATAATACACGAACATTCTGCACGTCTTACGAAGCACTGTATGTCGCAAACACGGAAGAGCCTTTACATAACTATCGGTACGGCCTTGTTCCGTCGAGCATGCCTCTCGTCTTCAATAGGTACATAATAGAACAGCTCCGTGACATCCATTGATAGACAATGCATAACTTAATACTTTTATTTAAAAAAACGCGTTATTAAAAGGCGCACAATGTCAATCAATGACTATTTGGATAAAAAAAATAGACCCTTAATGTGCTAACAGTAAAATGGGAGGCTAGTATTTTGTTTATATAGTTCATAGCCTTTGGCGATGGTAAAAGTGTAGCATCTTTCATACATTTTTTTCCGCTACTACATGAAAAGAAAACACGTATACATTTCAGTAGGTACGGATAACCACTCACACACTGACACTATATAATTATATAGATTCATGCCAAACTGCACTTTAGCAAAAGTTGTAATTTAGAATGACATTGGTCAACATGTGCAAATGATGTCCACGTTCGCCACAGAGGGTCTCAACCTCGGGGGGCACGTTCCCTCCGAGGGATTACTCTGAAGTTGGTACGTAGCGTGCTCTTTATTATAAATGGCTTCAAAAAAGGAATGACGGAGGGGAATGAGGAAGGCTCAATTGGATTGTTTTTTTTTTATGTTTACCCCAAATCTCCACCATTCACGAATCATGAAGAATCTGTGGAAAATACATTTTTGTTCGACAGGTCGCTCCATGTTGATGTTGGTCCCATATAATATAAGATCAGATGACGAGATCCAGAAGCAATCGAAATAATAAATGTCCTTAATGTCCGCTATCTAAAGGTTGCAGAGATCGTTCTTTAGCGATAAGACCGCTTGTTGTCTACCTCTATTTAAAGATTTTAAATAGAGGTAGTATTTCTTTCGTCTCAAGGTGTGCAATAAAAAGCATTAAATTTTATCTACATATTAATATTTATAAATTAATATTTATAACATGGGTAGTTTGCACAAATGTAACATTTTTTTTTATTGTGACAGAGAAAATTTGTCTTTTTCTCAGTCAACCTTTGACAAAGGTATCTGTGAAGGTACCGAAACGTCAGGGAGGCTCAAATAATTAATATACGCGATATAATCCGTTTAAATTGTTTTATTTAAATGTGTGACAGTCGCGGAAACTGGAGAAAATATTATTTCTTAGAAATGTCATTTATTTTATTACAAGTTGGTTATTTTTTGCTAAAACGATGTCCAAAAACTGCTTAACACGAGAGCAAGAACTTCTGATTTCGAACTTCAGAGTAACCCCCTAGGACGGAGGGCGGAGAACGGAGGGCTAATCTGATTTACGGCCGCTGAAACAGGTAAAGTGATGCTGACGTGTTTATGAATGATACGAGGGGATTAGGGGATTGAGTGAACACCGTGAAATAAGAATCACTAAGTACCTACCTACCTTGTATGATAGAAACTATATAAAACAGAGTAACTATATTATTACAAGCATTAATTTTGACTTGCAAGGTAACCTAATATATTTGTTCGGGTGAAATCGTTTTTTTCTCTTTATTTAAGAGCTTTGTCACTGAGTGACTCAATTTTTAAGCAGATAGAGATATCATCAACCGATTGAGCTAAAATTTGCATACCTACTTTGATGGGATTACAATATTGGGGCTGGTCTGACGATGATCCCGGAAGGAAAGAAAAATCGAAACGACACGGAATATTTCCTTCCCATTCAGTTCCGTAAAACTACCCAACTATAGTCCACTCCTTAAAACTATGGTTCAATTTAATCCGAAAATTGCTCGTTGATATTATGATAATTTATTACGAATAAACTCTAAGCTGAACAACATAATTAAACAAACTTAAATAAAAACGTATAAAATCACTGACAGAATATGGATTTTGATGAGTTTTGTTTTGTTTTGGACCATATTATATTAATCTGTGCCATAGTTGGATGATTGGACTACAGTTGGGTAGTTTTACGGTTACTAAAGTTGTTTAAAGATTGGTTTAGTTTTGGAGGAGGAAACAGATTAGTAGTAGGACCACCAGAAAACGGCGACCAAAACTTCGATTAGTACCTATACAAAAATCAGTATGTTGTATTTCCTCCTAATTCCCTTAATGCTTTTCGAATGGGTCCTCAACACACAGAGCAATGCAGTATATCGCCTGCTATAAGCCGAATAAGAGGTTTACTATTAAAAGCAAACGACAACATTAGAAACAATACTCAAAACTAAAACCCCATCATTCAAACGAGCGTAAAAACGAAACCCGACATTATCCACAAGTATCGCCACCTTCGATTTAATCGTTCAAATCATTCACAAACGTCTGAACAAATCTCACAAACAAACAATCCATTTTAACCTCTATCCTGTTAATATTAAAGTACAAAATAACCAAGAAATGGACGCCAAGCGTGTCCATCGCAGCCACAAATGTGCCAAGGAAATTTAGTTCCTATAACTTGGCTCTCAAGGTAGTTGTGAATGGGACAATTGAAGCGACAAGATTGGCACGACGTGACGCTAATGGCCCGTGAAATTGGCAGCTGTTTGCCAATATTGAATCGGTTTTTTGTACTTATTTTAATAGCAGCATTAGGTTTGATTGAATGCTGTATTAAATAATATGTTTTGGGGTTAAAAGGTCTGAACACTTTATAAATGGCTTATAATGATCGAATAAGTTTATAGCGCTTGATTTTGGCTGAACATGAACGCGTAATGTGAGAGTGCCACTATAAGAAGGATTCTTCAGAACAAGAGCCATTAAAGTATCGTTTGGTTAACAGAACATCCAAATAATACAACAATAATGGTTACCACTAACTAGCAAATATCACTACATGTCTAGAAGATGTTGCAATAACAGACATAGTATCCTCGAATTGAAAAGTTTTCAAGAAAATTATTTATATATTTTTATCTTTATCTCAGACGGGTAAAAACTTAAAAAGTCGCTTTGAATGGGCGGCTGTCTCTGTACTAAAATTAGACGATTTAGAAGTCGTCAAAACGTTTTGGCGTGATGATGTTGCAAAGAATTTTGATTAGAAAATTGATAAGAGATTATGTTGTGCTGTAAATAAAGAATCAGCGCGCTGCAGCGTACGTAAAAAAAATTATCTCTTTACATGGTGCTATTAAGATTTATCTTGAGATCATGACTAGATTTGATATGAAGATGAAACGCATCTATTCGCGGCAAATATTTATAAGAACTTTTTGAAAACTGTCGCTGTCGTATATTACGAGTAGGTACACCTACACCATATCGAAAGTACATATTATATTATATACGAGTAGGTACAGTACCTATACACACAGCGATAACCACCAATGTGATAGATATTTTTCAGGGTTGCATAATTAATATTATTAACATCTATCATACCTCTGGACTGTGATGTGATGGTAGGTATTACAAATAAACTAACATATCACAAAAATAAATCCGCTACCTAAAAATTTCTGCGAATAGCGATATGACACGGTGTTGTTTCCCTCTAGCGAATCTTATGTGTTATCTGTGTTTGTATTTCTTGCTTGCCGAGGAGTGCAATAAAGAGTACTAAATTCTAAATGTAAATTTAAACATAAATTATATAATTCATTGTAAATTTTCTGGTACTATTTATAATACAACGGAAACACGCTTATTCCAAACAATGAAAGTGACCACATTTAATTTTTAATAGCAATTATCACCGAAACGATCTTTACGACCGGACCAAAAATGTGCTCACGTTTTATATCGTATAATCATCGTAAATAATAGACGACATGCGTAAAAAAGCCAAGTAATATTTGTGTTGGAACAATCCACCCGTCCATACAGCCACGATTGAATGTTATAAAGTAACTCTGTCTATATGTTTGTTTGCGGCTAAACTGCTGTAGCCCGTCTAGCACAAAACTGTGCTTCATTCTATCGCGCGGCATAGCGTCCCCTTAAAGATGTGCTGATCTCGAGAACGTTTCTCAATCTGTAGGTATGGAGAAATCGGGAAATGTTCTCAAAATCGGCACATCTCGTGCCTGCACTCTCACACATTACTGTACAGAAAGAGAGATTAATATCTCGCGCGAGTCATATCACAGTTGTGCTAGAGGTGCTCATCTAGCATAACTTTCACACGCGACTTTGTCGCGCGACAAATACTACCTGTCACTTTCCTTTCAATACCGTGCGAGCAAGACCGGAGATGCTGACTCGCGCGACAAGGGAAGTCGCTTCAAGATATGCTAAGCCTAAAGCAGGCCTAGCATAACTGTGACACGCGACATTTTGACGCGCGACAAACAAACTAGCTACTACGGGCTAGCATTATCTTGCCGCCATGCTTCCGTTTTACCTCTCGCTAACTCAGAGTAGAGCACAGATTTAGGTAAGCGGCTATCATCCACGAAGGACGTGCCTACTCCATCTCAGCTGCCGTTGCATCAAGAGCGCTTCCATACCCAACATTACGGAGCGACGTAAAACCTCGGAATAAGGAACACGGTCCTGCCATCTGATCCTTAATATAGACGAAGTCCATAGTTCTTGCATTGGGTCGACGTCGTCGAAATCGATGAGGAGGACTATATATATATATATATCTTGCCACGCAACTCAGCATCACAGTCATGCTCGCACCGTATTCTAAGGTTAGTAACACGTAGCATTTTTGCTGCGCGACGAAGAGTAGCGTGTGCTAGTTATGCTAGCCGCTAGTCCTACTGAAGCAATTTCAATAAAATATGACTAGTTGAAATTCAGGATATGAGGTTTGGTTTTATTTAGTTTCAAAGTTGGAATAGTTATAATTATTATAGATGTATAAGCTGCAAAAAAAACAATGTTCACATCATTCTGGATAATTCTAAGGGTGAAGTAGGGGATGAACATAAAGAACAATACGAATCCCACGCACGCGACTCTGCCACCAACTGTCAACCAAATTGTATAATCTGTTAATGTTTCGTCTTGTGATACTGTGATAATAATTAAGACTTCTTAAGATTTAGAAATTCTTTTATTTAAACAGTGGTTATCAGATCCTGAGATCGCCTCGACCATTATAGGTAGGCTAATACTTCATAATTTTACCAGGAATTTCCTTTAGTTTATACCTACATAGGTATCGTGATTTATCTGTGTACCAGTTTCATGTAAATCTGTTTATAAGTTTGCGCGTTATGAAGTAATATCAGTTAAATATCGCATACACAATCCTACGGGCACTACTTCTTTTTTCGGGACTAAAAGTAGCCTTTGTGTTAAGTTAGGCTAAAAAACCTCCGTTCCTAATTTCATGCAAATCCGTCTAACCGTTTCAGCGTGACGAAGTAACAAACACACGCACACACTCTTGTGCTTATAATATTAGTGGGATTAGTAGAATTTCGAAAAATCTTTGAGTAAACTACCTACAGTACTTATCACAATTGAATCCTCGAGAAAACGTCAGTAGTTACCACACCGGAAAACTGACGGTGCGCGTATTTATAAACGTGTCATTGTTTATCATAGCGGAATGTTATTAATTCGCAATACGGCGCGTTCCAAAACACAACCAGCAACCGTGACTAAATGAAAATATTTCTTCCTCACTTGAGCAAACACGGGTTAATAATATACTAGACCGACCAGCATAACTTGAGGCGTCTTTGTGCTACACGACTTAGTTTCTGCGGGTCGAGCTCGCTGGTTGTAGTAGCTAGTGCGTCAGCAAACGAGTCGATAAGAGTAAACGGTGATAAGATAGCGGCAAGCCAATTGCAAGGCACGGGTAGCACGCATGACGCCGATAATGCTACAAAACCCTTAGGTATGGGATTCAGATAGTGATAAGTACGTGCTTTAGAGAACTCGTGCTAGCCCAACAATATGCGGGCCTTTGATGGACGTTTATCATGGGATAAATAAATGATAAACTATCCGTCACTCTCGCACTTGCAAAATTATCAATAAGTGACAGGTGCTGTCATTTAATTTATTTGTTACGTGATAAAAGCAAGCATCAAAGACCGATGTAATTTCTACAATTCTTTAATTTAGTTTCACTCGTCTGTCCGTCTGTAATCAACGATTTCATATATCGACTTCCGGTTTCCGATTCTTTTGAATTTTCGCACAAATAAGTATAGCAATACCTTATAAAGGTCGCCGGAAGGCGCTGGATGCAGGTCGCTTCCAACCGGTTTATATGGAAGTCCAAAGGGGAGACCTATGTTCAGCAGTGGACGTCCTGTGGCTGAGATGATGATGATGATGATGATGAAGTATAGCAATTGGAAAATTTGCGATATTATTAAGAGATGCAGCGTAATAAAGGATCCTGGCAGGGTCACCATGTAATATAGGGTTGTAGTTGGTGGTAAATGATAAGTCGATGTTGGTAGTACAGGTAATGGTTTTCTTTATCACCGTTTAATAAATCATTACCTATCCTTTTATACATTAAGTTATCGCTGTACAAGCAATATAAGTTTTTATTGCAGTAAACCATTATCGTCATACTACAGCAGCAGCTGATCTGATGAAGGAGCCGGAAGGACGTAAGCCTTAAGTCTTAATGAGTTCTTGGCCGCAGTCAGGACAAGAGGCACCGACGACCTGGTTAAGAAGTCTATGGATGCAGAATTATTAAGGACCACTCAGCAGTGAATTCTCTGATTTAGAATGGTGATCACAATGAAATTAAAACACTCTTTCGTAGGTACATACTGTCAGGCTATCCCCACGCGTTTCGACCGCGCGAAACATTCCGATCTCTAAGTGGCTACCCCGCGGGACAAAACGTCAGTGGGCTGCCACGCCTCGCGGCGAGCGGACGGCGCGCACGCATAACTAACGTTTCCCGCGCAACCTGCGCTGTGCTGTAGAGTACGATGCCGAGAAATAGATGCCGTACATATTGCGCGGTACACCAGTGCACCAGCCAGCGATTGAATGAAACATTGTCTTTTTTCAAACTACCGCGCGATGAAGAAAGGTAAGCATTATTTATTATTTTACTATTCATATATAAAAAGTCGAATTCCTCTCATACCCGTTTCAAAAGCATTAATATGCCTAAGACTTACGGCAGTATTCTGACTATTCCTATGTTTACACGTTTTAGAATTTATTTACTATAAGTATGTATATTTTTTTAGTAGGGAACTACAAAATATAGGCACCTGCGACAATTTGACACTGGTTCTTACAGTTTTTGTATATGTATTTGACGCGATTCGACCCAAATGGTCTCATATAAATTTGGTTCGGATCCGATTCGGATTGTATTAGGTTTTTATAACTTTTTCATTTAGTATTTTATTAGCTTTCTTTGTTTTGTGCAAGTCCATCTTAGATTTTTTTAAATAAATGAATGAAATATTCTTATGTACGTTTGTTTGTCTGTTTAGGGTTTCGTACCCAAAGGGTAAAAACGGGACCCTATTACTGAGACTTCGCTGTCCGTCCGTCCGTCCGTCCGTCCGTCCGTCTGTCACCAGGCTGTATCTCAAGAACGGTGCTAGCTATCACACTTGAAATTTTCACAGATGATGTATTTCTATTGCCGCTATAACAACAAATACTAAAAATGAAATAAAATAAATATTTAAGCTCCCATACAACAAACTTGTTATACCTATATATACATATATATAGGTACGGAACCCTTCATGCGCGTGTCGATGAAATTAATTAATTTAAAACCACCGTGTGATTGTTTCCCGTCCGATTATTTAATTAAGCTTTTTGTTAGATTTAGAATATTTAGTACAATTAGATTTAATAATAGAGAATTCAGGCAGGGGATAAAACTAATAAATCATTATGTAAAAGTGCGTCATTTGTAAATAACCTTGTTGATTTTAAATAAATCTTGTAAACCAGAAGATTATGGTTATATTTTATTTACCTACATACCTAATAAAATTACCCAAACATATACATACATACAAATTCAATCTGTTGTTTGTTTTATGGAATCACCTTGCTACTGAATACCTTCCTAAAATACCAAACGAGCGAAGGCACGAGAAAAAGCTAGCGTGTACATAACGGAGGCAACCCTAGCGCACATTCCAATGACGTTGCGTCACCGGCGGGAGGGGGCATCGATAGCGGTGGCAACGCCTGCCGTCCAAACAAGTGGGGTATCTGTTACGTAGTAACTTGTATATAATCTGTGATACTGTGGCGGAGCATGGGCCATTTTTTTCAAAAAAAAAATGTTTTTTTTTATTAAGAATCATGAGCTTTTTCGATCTACTCAGGAGAAAAGAAGTGTCCCAAAATGTTCATATATTTTTTGTTTTTCCATTCTGTTACCGCTATTCCTATAGATAGGTATAGGTTATATGGAAATGGTAACGGAATGGAATAAAAAATATTTTGATATTTTTTTTCTCCTAATTTAATCGAAAGAGCTCGTGATTATGAGTAGAAAATACCTGAAATATCCAAAGTAAAAAAGTGGGGGGGTCAACTTTAGAAAAAGTGGCCCACTTTCGAAATACTCAACAACGCCGAATAACCGAATTCACAGCCATTAAATTTGCAAAACAATCGCGTGGTACTTTCACTGAAGCGGATTTGGTAGCGAGACTAGTGAGCCACTGCGCACATACCAATGGTTTCATTTCACTACATTGCTCCAATTTCCCAACTTTGAAGAACAGTGTTGATGGCATACATGCGTGCGGTTCATTTAGAGCCTCAAGCGTAAGTTTCCAGATAAAAGTTTACATTTTTCGTATAAATAACATTGACACATAAACTTTAAAGTTTCAGAGGTTTTTTGCTTTAACATGTTCGTCTAGCGATTCTATTCAATTCAAATAATTTATTTTGGATCACTGATCCATAGATTGTTGGTAAAAATACAGTGAACATTTAAAATTAAGGTATGCCCGCCTGAATTAAAATTTTGGAATGAATTGATGTCACTGCTCATATTACGTAGACACATACAGTGTGCCACCGGACTAAAAGTATTTTTTGAACACATATGTTGTGTCAATGGAGACGAACGTGTTAAAAGCAAACTTATACTTAGGGGCAATGAAATAGTTTACATGTACGTAGACACCGAAGGCAATTTAACCTGTATAAATTTCCCCTGTACTCGTATTTGATTATGAAACGATACTGTCATGTTGCAGATTACATTCAATGTAATGCTGCCCTAGATGGTGTGCTATTTATCCGTTTAGCAGCTAAGTTCAGCAGAAAATTTGCTTCACCGTAGTAGTAGATATCTATAACCAGTGTGAAGTTTGATTAGCTTTAGCATTTAGCAAAGAAGCATTTTGTCACGGGTTTTAAGCGAGTTAAGGCCATGTAATCTTTTTAAAGCATGAACGGTGATCAGAATAACAGTTAAAGAGAAACTCAGTAATATTTTCTTCGGTTTCCGCGACTGTCACACATTTAAATAAAACAATTTAAACGGATTATATCGCGTATATTAATTATTTGAGCCTCCCTGACGTTTCAGTGCCTTTACAGATACCGTTGTCAAAGGTTGACTGAGAAAAACACAATTTTTCTCTGTCAAAGTTACATTTGTGAAACTACCCATTTTGTAAATATTAATTTAAAATAAAGGTCTTCATACATGCCAGATGGGCCTAATGTGTAAAGACAGTTACATGTGCCAGAAGGGCATTTATTACTTTATTTTAAATATCTACCAGCGGTTCACTAAAGGCTTACTGAGGAGAAAGAACCGCCAAAGAAAACTCCCAGATTGCCTTATTTTTATCGTTTGTATCCCAAATCCGAATTTATTGGATAATATCTGATCAGTGTAGGAACCGTGATCAGATATTACGGCGGTAGAGACCGTTTGTATAAACATATTTTAATTCACTATCACATATGTCTTACAACGAAATTTTTATGTTTTTGTTAGGAAAAATAAAATAGTAAAGAGTTTGTCATAATATTCTTCATCCGGTCAGACCACTAGAATTGGGTGATAATCGCCATACAGGATTTGAACCCAATTTGAAACAAATGTATAAATAAAGTTACGCGTAGTAAGTTGCTAGAAACTACCCAAATCCGTGTCAGCGGCCTTAATGTGGCCTTGTGAGCGGGACAGAAAGTACAATCAACAATAAGAGTGAAAGAGACGCGCGATCGACAACCGAAGCAAGTAGCTAAATAGGCGCATGATTGGATAATTGTTTTATTGACACAGTTAAATGCAATTGGAACGTGGACCCGATGGGGACAGTGGACGGTTCGGTTAAATACAAAAGGCCGCATTTTAGTAAAAGATGGACGACCCTTTTAACATGGATAGTATCACCCGATGTTGGGGAGACTGGGAATGATTTATTGGGACTAAATGAAGTCTTTTAAGTAAATTGAATTTGGTGATTTGGTCAGTTACAATGGAGAGAGATATAAATTATAATCGATCATTCGGATTTCTTATCATACTGCATTTTACGATTCTTTGAAAGGAATTGTAGGTATGACCCGATTATCTAGTTAATGATCAGAATTGTATCAGCTATACAGCTATAGTTCATTTCATATACCAATAATGAATAAAAGAACGAATGAATTAATTAATGTTTTATTTCCAAGAATATAGTAGGTAGATGATGTAGTAAATAGTATAAGTGCTTATGTTCTACCGTACAGGTATACAAAAATATAGTGCGTGCTGAATTTTACCCTTATATTAGGTATTGTATGGATAATATCCTATTGAATTTACATAAGCATAATAACAATATAATTGCTATTCTAGTTACCTAATAATTCCAAGCCCCGATTCCACATTGACAACGTCACTAAGCAGTAACAATGGAACAAATAATAAGGTAATAACGACACGTGCCAATTTGAAAAGCTAATATGATCAAGATCATAAAGCTATTAGTCAACAAAAGATGAACATTATGGTTCTCATTGTGTAGTTTTAAGTGGAATCGAGCCTTGGTATGCGAAATAAACTAATCATAGGCATAGTACAAAACAACGCTGTGTATAGGTAATAGGTATACAGCGTCTTTAACTTAAGGTAAGTAAACAAAGGAGCATTTTTTTCCGATTTGTATGTTTTAAAGAGTGGCTTTTAATAACAGTATAATTTAATACATAGGTGTAATGTACAGCGGCAGAAGTTGCTCAAAATCGTATGTAAGTATACGTTCTTGTAATAAACGGTCTGTCGTGTCGTCGCGCCCCACGACAAATGGCGTCGAATTTTACACAAACAACCAAAGAAATGCAGTTCTGAGGCGGCTTTTGAAAAGATCAAAGGAGTCAGTCAGTCAAGAATTCTCATCAAGCCCCGCCTAGCCTTATTGGCTTCGCCGTAGGCTGGATGGCACTTGTCGGGCCACTGGGGGCCCCCGCGTGCGGGATCGCGTTCGCAGGCGCGCACCGACGCGCCTGGTCTTCGGGCCATCATTTTGGGGATGGTTGCGAAGATCAAAGGAGAGAACCTTCTGTAGTGTTTTATGTAAATTAACAAAAACTAGAATTCACTCCAATGTTTGATACTTTGAGTGTCAAGTAACGGTCACTATACTCAGTGGATCTTGTATTATCAATACATGAAACAATACTTTATTTAGATAAACATACACTTCACAACCTCTTAACCCATTCAATCGGAATGGAACACTCACGTTGCGTTATCAGATTTTAATATAGGTATAACATTATCTTGAGGTAAAACACTTATTTTGTTACCTACGTCGCAATCTTATCACTTATGCAAAATTCAAGGCTGCGAGATAAGAGTTAAATAAAGAATAAACAAGCAATACACAAGTTTACTTTATTAGCTGGATCGGGGGAAACGTAAAATTGAAGATACAATGGTTGGTGATAAAGAAAACCTCAAGTCGTAAGTTTGTCACCCTCGCCCACGGCTCGTGTGACAAATGCATGCGATTCTTTATTTCCCACAAAAACAGCCGAGACCCACGAAATAACTGTATTTGGAATATCCGGTCTCAAAACTTATTGCTTATTGACCATGGTCATTATGATATCTGATCAGCTGTCACGTCAAGAGAAATCAATTGAGGCTGATTTCCGATTACATTATTTAATTAAGAGTTTGAACAAGTTTGTTATGACAAGCAGAAGTTGAAGCTATGACTTTTGATATGATAATTTCCTTTCCCCCAACAAGGTGGACCGACGACCCGTTAGGATCGCGGGCAGAAATTGGCGGCGCAAGACCAATCGTTGTGGAGAACTTTGGGGTAGGCCTTTTTCCAGCAGTAAACGATCGGCTGATTATGAGGATGAATTTCCTTTAGATCCTATCATTCTGTCAAGCTGTTTCTCGGATACTCGGGTTTAGTTAGAGTTAGACAGATTATGAGATGGGAAGACGAGTTTCGATTACCAGGTTTTATGAAGTTACCAGGTCCAAAAATACGAAAGCTGTACATACCTGTTCGCATCCTCTACTCAGCCTTATGTCAATGAACTGAAACACAAAATCCGTGGAGAGCTAAACAAAGTAATACTATTAATTAAAGTATTATTATTGTCTATCTACTTTTTACACGTTCGGGTCAAATCTTGAAAGAAGATTTGAACTACTTTCCGGGCACCGATTGAGCTGAAATTAAGTTTACCTACCCATGTAAGTTCGATAAAAATACAATAAATATAGCGATGGAGCTGGTCTGATGATAGATCCGGATCGTTAGTGTTCAAGGAACTCTGTAATAGAATAATGAAAACCTACCGAATTCGAGCTCTTTGCAATCGGCTTGCAAGCAATAAAAACTTGTCACAATTTGTGATAATCAAAGGCCCAACAAAAGGCCTAAGTTGTTTTTCCTGCTTATGACGTTTTTTGAGTCTCGCGCAAGTAAAGGATTTTTAAGCGTACATAACTAGTGCTAAGCCGTTTGTAAATCAGCGGCATTTTGCTCAGTATTTGGAGTATTTTAATTACTTATTAAAAGTGGATTTATCTTCTGCTGTATTTTTATTGTTAGATCTTGATCGGGCTAGCATAAGAAAAATGTTAATGTCGGGACAAGTAACATTCTTCTGTGTTATCGTTATTGTGTCTCTTGTTACATTGGCCTCTTTTGTTTTTATCTAGTGGTTTTATAATAAGTACATTATAATACAATATTACCCTTATACTGATCTCGTCGTACAACTTTCAGTGCCCTAAACGAGAACACTACACGCACATTTAGTACAAATCGGAGTAAAATGCCCAACTTATACAACCGATCAATTAATACAATCGAGTATGGCAAACGAGAATTCGCATGCGCAATTTGAATCCATTTGAATTTAATGAATTATGCATGAGTTTTTTCTGGTCCAAGGCAATTCAGAACTAGCGCCTATTAGAGACAGAGCTGCTATAAATTAAACATTCAAAAAACTCGAACACGTTACACCAACTTAATTACAAATGTGAATTTAATTCCAACTTTATATCCTTAGTAATAGCCTTGGGGTTTGTGTAAGCGGATTTAACATATGGTATATTAATGTTGTCTATACGAAACCTCAGCAAATAGCAAAGTCCGCGCAATACTAGTCAATGCCGCGCGGTAGCACCAGTATAACCTGACCTCCTCTGCCCTTATCAATGCTTCATCAACAGACGAAGCAAGTAGATGTGTTCGACAGTGGGAGCTCAAGCTATCCTTGTGGTTGTGGAAGTAGGTAGTAATCTAAGTGCATTAGTGCGAGCGCCGTGGCGTGACGCGCAGTACATTGACCGCACCGCTCACTAGCAATTGCTACACAAACAGGGCTGTCACTGTCGTTTTGATGACGTCACACCGCATTCAATACCATTGCCATTACTACTTTTACCTCCACTTGTTTATAAGAGACATGGATTTATTTTTATCAACGATTCTCTCCGTTGATATCTCAAGTGTGTTTGTTGGTTTTTTTAAGGAGTTCTAAGTAGTAAGGTGGTGACCCTACCGTTTGGCGGTAGACTAAATCTGGAAAGTGATTTGTCCGCGCTGATGCTCGGGCCAGTGACCGTGGTTGCAAACCGATAACGGTGTCGTTCGTGCAGCGGGTTTGATGCCCCGGTGATGACTTGATGATACGACGTAATGTCCTAATAAAGACATCTATGAAATTGTGGGTTAAATTCACGAAACCGGTGGTGACAGTTCATTTACATTAGCAAGTTCGATTGACAGTGTCGTTCGTATCTCAATGATCGATATAACTGAGTTTAGTTATTCGGGCAACGACATCATACCTAAGTGCACTTAGGTATTATGTCGTTGCCCGAATGGTGTTTGGTGGTGTTTTTTTGGATAAATACCTATCTTAAGAAGCGTCGAATTTAACTCCCTGGTTTATTTTGTTTACTAACCCATTGCAGTCTATTTGCACATCTATATTAAAATAGCGTAAACGGGTGATTCCACGGGCTTTTCAACCGCCATCAGTGTCTAGATAAATAGGTATTGTAAGAATGAGCCACGCTATCACAATTGCAAACTTTCATACAATGATGTAGGGTAATCGTACGTCTTAATATCCTTATCATAATTGATGGATTTTAAAACATATTATATGAGAAGTAAATGGTACCTAATGCTTTTATCACTATCATAAATCACAATCTATCTTGTAAAGTAAGTAGGGTTTTATCTTTTTACAGTAATAAGGAGTTATGTTTCAGCTGTGTGCTTGAGGTAGGTATAGGTACCGTCTTATTAAGTATTGTTTATTTGTCCAAATTTGAATGACTAAAACACAATTTAATGTAGTGTAGGTAATGTATCGTGTAGCCATGGGACTGAGGTTCAAAGACCTTAGGGTAATTGTTTCGATTTTAGCACATGGCTTGTGGCACACAACCGTCTACCGGAGATGATAATTCTGATGTCACAAATTCCATCGATGTATCGTGCCGTCCCGTACATTCAAACATTTGATGCCAGTTCGAGAGGGATGGTTGCGAATTTCGATCTTCGGAGTAGGTACGCCTGCACGGATTCACCATAACATAATTTCAACATTGTGTGGGAATATATATATATATATTTTAATTTATTTACATATAATGAAAATACATTTATTGCTATACCAGCAGACAAAACCATAAAAGATTTAACTGCCGCTGTGTTCGCTCAGTTAAATATTGCAAACATTATTACATGAAAATAATATTACTAATGTAAAAGAAAAAATAAATAAGATTAACGCTTCAGTACTCGACCCTGGTCCAATGATTGACGCCCCGATAATGATTAAAATAAACAGATTTACCTTTGTAAATGGGATCAAAAATTGGTACCAGGGCCGCACACTGGTGCGCTTACCGTAAGTGTTATTATTTATATGCACTCTGTGTATCAGCCCAAGTAATACTTACGCTTTCAAAATGCGCTTGCTGTGGCTTGGGTTTGGACAAATATATTTTCTTTCGGCGTTTCTTCTCAACAGTGGTCTGGGAGCGTTCAAGTATTACGTAACGCAATTTTTGAAGATTTTTGACCCTCCCTCCCCCCCTTATAACGCGCCGTAACGTTTTTCTGTACCCCCCCTCCCGCTCTCTAAACATTACGTAACACCATAAGTGACACAAAAAGTTACCCTTTTTACCCAAGTCACAAAAGATATGTTAAAATGATTAAAATGACGACCAGACCGTAAAATAAACGACAAGGGTTGCCAACTTGGGCGCTTTAAATCCCATTTTTTTTATAAAAAAGAGAAACAATGTTACGTAACGTGTTGTAAGAAAGACCCCCTCCCACCCCTGTAACGCATTGTAACGTTTTACGAGACCGTCCCCCCCTAAATTGCGTTACGTACCTAATACTTGAACGCCCGCTCTCCTCATGTGAAATGCCGGTAGACTCAGACATGTAAAAGTGCCCTAGTGGCCTCCTTGCAGAATGAAGTTCATTATTTCATTATTCCATTAATACTATTGAGTATATCTGTTGGTAGTTCATTAAGAATGGTAGCTAACAAGTATTCCCAGGTCCGTTTTCCATAAGCATTAGCTCTAATGCTTCACAATTAGCAGCACAATTTTGTCGTAAGACTCGTAAGTAGTATGTTTGTTTAAGTGTAGGCATTGATGGCTAATGCGCTATGATAACGGGATCGGATATTTTTGCCAGGTGGGTGGAATGGATATGCATTACTTTAGTTTTTGAATAGTTAAGAACGAGTCCCACATCGTGGGCCCATTTACATAGTAGGGCAAAGTTTTTTTGCATTTCCATTCCTGCTTTTTGTATGTTACCATCCGCAACAATCAAACAGGTGTCATCTGCGAATTGATACTTATAGAGAGCCCTCCTGAAATATGTTGCACATATCGTTTATATTACAGTAAGTATTCGGTAGGGCCAAAAATGGAACCTTGATCCGTGCCTTCTTCGGTCGGAATAAGGTCGCTTAGCGTATGATTTACTTTTATTGCAGTATAACTGTTTAGGTGGTCATTGATCGGGTCGCAGCCTTCCCTATAATATGGTTGAGGGAGGCGATGGCTGAGATATGCGTCATACTCGTGAACGGGTGCCGTTTGTGGGGTCCGGTCTGTTCATGCTAGCAAGGGCCAAATTAAATATGTAGCAACCGCATACTAGTGTTAAATTAAGCAAACGTGAGAAACTTCATCCTGTACTCGATTGAAGTTATGCAATGTTGATTTTAACTTTTTGAACTCTTAGAGACTGTATACATCTCTAAGAAACAGCTTAGTGTAGTATGACACTCAGAGACTTTATACATCTCTGAGGAAATTAAATAATTTTAAAATATTTTATTGCATGTTATGACGCCTAGAGACCATATACATCTCTAATAAATTTAGGCTTAGTAATTATTTTCTAAATTATTCACGTTGACGCCTAGAGACCTTATACATCTCTATGAAATTAAATTAATTAAGTAATTATATTTTATTGCATGTTGTGACACCCAGAGACTTTATACATCTCTGGGTATATTTAATATTTTAAATTTATAATTTTTTTATTTTAATGGTTCTACTTAACATGGATTTGGAGTATCTATACATCTCCTTTACGTGTACCAGTGTAATTAGTTATAGCACAAATGTATCATGTAATTGACAACATTTCATATTTATAACAGGTGGAAATTAATATAGAGATCGACAGGACTTTATGTCCAATACCTTAAAAAAAATCTTTGAATTTATTCTTATGTATTTAAAGAAATATAAGAAAATACATCAAATAACTGCAATCTAAGACAATACGGGCTGAATAGGGTTGTTGTCTAAACCAAAGAGCGAAAACATATTTTTTTTTTATTTGACGTTGACAGATGACAGATGCATACCGAGTTTTAGTAAGTTTTTTTTAAATAAGAAAACCGACTAAAGTAACCGTTCCATTAAGTTCTGGTTTAGGTGTTGCCACATTTTAAAATGAGTATGTTTTTATAAATTAATAGTAAAATAAATAATCATCTCAGAAAATAAATAAAAACAGAGATTACTTCATCTTTTTAAGCAGAATTCAGAAAAGTAATAAAATGATAGTCTTAAAAATATGAAATGTTGTCAATTGTTTTAAGTATTATTTACGAAAAAATGACTTACTGTTGAGTTTCTTTCAGCTTTCTTCTCAACAGCGGTCTCCTCTTGCGAAATGCCGGTATATTCACAATCTGACTTGTAAAAGTGCCCCTGTGGCCTACTTACTGAATAAATTATTTCATTTCATTTTTTATGAGATCCAGAAGAGGGCCCTGTATACCATTTCGTGTGAGCTTTGAGAACAAAACGTCATATCTGTGTACCTATTCTCGAATCTCCTCTCCAATGGCCCCTTTCACGTGTACCCTTCGAAAACCTAGTCAGGCCAGAGTTAACAGCGATTAAAAATAATACCCGGAAAAGGTTTTTGTTTCAGGAAAAAGCGTTAGTTGGAAAAAAAAACAGTTGCGAAATAAAACATTTGGGAGTATCCGTTATAATAGAATAGAAGTAAGAAATACACACAGATAAATATAACACTTGGCACTAGAATATATACGTAAACAATAGACGATCTTGTTCTTAAGAGCCGGTCATTTACGAGTCGGACTCGCGCACTGAGGGTTTCATCTGAACTATCAATGCACAGCATATTGCTCTAACGAAAAGATAAACTGTATACAGTATACTGAGCACCAAACTTAATTATTTAAGCGCTCACGTTTTTTTCAATTTTGTATAATAAATTTTAATCAAAAATAAAAAGTGAGAAAATATTTTATTGTCTTTCACCTTTACTTCGAACTATTACGACTTTAACTCGAATAAAGGTGATTGAATTATCTTTATAGCACTTGATGCCGGCATTGAAATTGTATTTTATATGTAAAGGGTATAAGAATTACTGAAATACACTTAAAGTGCAATAAAGGCAATCCAAACAAGTTTATAGGACTAGTGACATAAGCGTGCAGTTAAAGCAACACGACGCTTTTTAGTAAATAGATTACTTTTACAGCACATTTATGGACACAAAACAGAATGTCGAATAATGGTGGTATAAAAGCGACCATCGTTGCGAATTAGCTATTTCATGACTGTTATACTACTTTTATAGCACACAATACTGAGATAAAGTAATTTGATAACGTTTATTCCGCTTTTTTCAAGATATTGTGTAAAGGTGCGCATAGTATGGTGCTAAAAACGTTTATTCGACCTCTTTATAGCACTATTTAGTGAAAATTACTGAACAGTCGTATTAATCACTACTATACCACTATTGAGTGATTTGAAAACATTAATTCAGCTGTTACTCGATCTTAAGCTGAGTAAATGATTCCTTATACGACTTTTTTGCTCATTGGGAACTTTACCATTGGAAAACTGTTTCTACGTACTACGTCACAAAAGAGTGCGGCTTCTATAGAGTCTTTATTCTGTGGTTATACTGCAAATGTTTGAATTTGCAATTTAATCATACATAACAAAATATAGTATTTATGTGAAGTACTTCAATAATAGTATGACCACAGTCCACCTAATCCAGTTTGGATTTGGATTTGGTAATTGTACCTGTTTTACTTTTATTAAATATTCAATACTTTCTACTCACCTCAATGACATGTAAACCTGAGTTTATAGTTTTAATTTCAACTCGATACCACCACGCGTTCCCAAGATAAAGGGTCTTAACAGACAGACGGGCGGACGGACGGACAAGAAAGTGTGTGTATAAGGGTTCCGTTTTTACCTTTTGAGTGATGGAACCCTAAAAACGATTTCAATGGACATTAATTCGTCGCAGCGAGCAACGATATGGAAGTCAATTTATAGACTTGATGAAGAACGAACTATTTTTTTCATGAATCCCATTATAAGTTATTAGGTACCTATTCATAACATCTCAATTTTGACAAGATAAAATAAAAAGCCAAAATCGGTTCATTACTGACAATGATATGATAACAACATAAAAATCTCTCTTTCTGAAGCTGATTTAAAGAGTAGCAAGAATCTTATATACTATAGTATATAAGATTCTTGAAGAGTAGTTTAGGTACTACGTATAATGGGAAAACCAAATCAAAGACTATTTTTGATTTTCACCCACACGTAGGTACGAGGTACTAATAGGTAATCCCATTTCTTTAAGACCGTTTCTTGGGGCCTATTCTAAGCATTTGGTACATTAGGGCGGATTTAAACAAATTTAAAACACCATGCCGAACCTAATTCATGATTTTTTAAATTATAACTGATAAAGATTTTTCGTTCCAGTTAGGAAAAACAAAAAGTTGCGTAATTAAATATTTGTGAAAGAAGTACGTGCTCCAAATCAAACTTTAATTTTCTTCTTATTGAACTTTCAGTCACACGGACGAGATACGAAGGGGGGCTATTCTAAGTACAATTAGTGCGTAATGGGATTTAAACAAACTTAAAACACACTTCACATTAGTGTAATCTATTGGGCGCACGACGTTTTAAAATATATATCCGGTAAAGATATTTGGTTTCGAAAAGGTGTTTGGAAAATAAAATAGTAGCGAAATGAAACATTTGTGAAAGAAGTGCGTATACCAAATCTTTCGTGCTCTTCTAATCCCATTTCCTTCACACCATTTCTCGGGGGGCTATTCTGAGCGCAATTGGTGCGTAATGGGATTCCGTCCCCCGCCTATTAGTAGACAATCTCCTTGATTCCCCGCTCGCTAATTCTTATTGTTCTCGATTGATTTCGATGGCTGAATTCGTCTCAATTCGGAAAATTTATTTCACCTTTTTTATGTAAAAGTGCCCCTTCCGTTCGGAATTGAGATCTAATGATGGAATCCCTGAAGAGTTGACGGGATTCCTTAAGTTTTGGAAGAATAAGTAGATACGGAATCGAGGACATATTTGTTTCAAGGCATCAGGTGTGTCCAAATTGCGCGAAAATTGTATTTATTTTCTTTCTATAAATATTAGATTTCATATACTTAAATCTCTCTTATCAAAATAAAATATACAGGGTGATGGGGTGATGAGGAGGACTACACTTAGGTAGTAACTCTTCACTAAGAGACCAGTCACGAAATCGAGGAAAAAATCTTCTAATTAAGATGATTTCGCCTGTTGTATATCAATATTCAAAAACATGTCGTATTTCCACAAAAAAAAACGTAATTAGCATTTCTATTCAAAAACACAGAGGTTTGTATGATAATGAAAAGGGTCAATTACTATTCGAAATATTGATAGTTTGCCTAAACATTTACTTTCTGTTATGACTCCTGCATCACCCTTAATAAAAATGTGGTCTTTAGAAATATAGGTACTCCAAGAAAAATCCTATTACATTATGCAAATCGTAGTTCATTGAGTATTTTTCTTACATGATTTTATGTAAAAAATAAAAAAATAACATACCTACTATAAATATGGTTAGATTTTTATTTATTGAAAATTATTTAAGTACATATTTTATTCTGAATTACCTATACTGATATAGATTTGACGTCTTATGTGGCCTTATCACGACTTTATGACTGTGTCCTATGTTAGATTACTTATTTGCTTAAATCAGCGAATTGCGTGGCTATATACCAAACATAAGTTTCAAGCTCCTATTTGTTCGATCGGACAATCGTGTTCGAGTGATAGCCGCCACGACTGCTCCTGATAATAAATCGCGAACCGATTCGAGCAATATTCGACGAACGACGTGAGTAAACCACTTTCATATGTAGGTAGGTAGTACCTACCTACATATGAAAGTGGTTTACTCACGTCGTTCTTGAGTCCCATAGGTACCTATGGGACTCACGGGAGTTGTCTATACTTCAAGTTCCTAATCCAACTTTAAGAACTTATAAACAGAACACGGGCATTCGGCATAGTTTATAGAAACGCTTCAATTAAATCGGTAGATATAGGTAAATTAATCTCAAAATATTTACTTCCAAAATTAAGATGTTTATAGACATTTGAAACATCGTGAATACATATTATTGTTATTATTACATCGCTACTTTATCTGCTACTTACACAAATCCAAGGTATATCAAGATGAATCGATATTCGAAATGAAAGCCGTGGTTTTATCAGGAGGGTCGCCGTGAAGTGCTCGCGCTCCGGGAGGCAGCAAATCGGTCGTTACCTTATTATAGTCTAGATGACAATTACTCTCTATTCGTCTTTTACTTTAGGAAATGTCACGGGTAATTCATGAAGGATGTGAATGAAATGTGAATAGAATCCACCCGCAACATCATCACCATCATCATCACAAGTCGCCACCATCATTATCACCACCACCCTCACGACTATCATCATCATCAGCAGAACCACCACCATCATCATCATCTCATCATCACTATCATCATCACAATCATCATTACTATCACCACCATCAGTCACCGCCATCATCACCATTAGTCACCACCTTCGTCATCATCACCAATATGAACATCATTACCAACCAACTGCAACGGGACAGGGCCCCCAAGCTACCGGTGGATAGGGCTTCAGTAAGAGGAACGTCCTGAAAGTGCGCCGTGTCCAAAAGTGCTATCCTTCTGTATCTGACTCTTGATTCAACCATCAAGCTAGAATCTCTTTAGGTGTCAGGTCGGAATAAGACTTGAGGGGCAAATATCATCGAACCAACTCGGTTATTATTAAATATAATATTACTTCGCTACTCCATCTACTATAAAATATAAACATATATTCGAAATAAAAGTCGTGATTTTATCAGGAGGGTCGCCGTAAAGTACTCGCGCCCCGGGAGGCCGCAAATCGGTCGTTGCCTTATTGAAATGTCTTTAGTTGAGTCCTGTATTCCTCTTATTGTAATCAAGACAATATAACAGATAGCTTAGGAATAAAATGTATGGCTGTAAAGGACAAAAAAAATATCACTAATGTAAAAGTTCATTAGCCAATGCCAACTTTCAAATAAAGGTTCTTATATTCATTCAAAGGAACACGTCACTCCCGTCCCGAGTTTTCCTTAATAGGCTAGCTGACTCATATTAAATTATATTAAACTAATGTTTATTTCAATTAGTATTTAGCATAGGAAACCTAAATATATATTTTTCTAAAGGCAAGAATGACGAACGGCGTTTTGTCTGTTCATGAAATGTCTATTTTCAATTTATAAAATTTAGCTTTCAGTCCTCACAAATCTCTCATCTAGCTCTCAAAAATACAATACATATTTTTAAGAGTTAGTATAAGATATTTAAAAAATGGGTCAACTAATAGTCTAGCTATTAGTCAAAACATCTGTAGCGACATAAAGGCGACGACAAAACATAAATAATGTGCCTGATACTACTGGTAGCTCTGTGAGCGGGTAAGTAATATAAGATATAAGAACTTATACTATAATATTCATATTATATACGCTCATATTGTATAAGCTTGTTTTGTATACCGTTCAAGGTGTATAACGAACGTTAGATATAACATCAAAATATCTATTTTTGTTAAGTATAACGTTATTTAAGTATAATATCATTGTATATAACGATCATAACGTATAACGTTCATTATATCTCAGATTTATAATATATAATACTCAATACATCTAACACCAAAATACATCATGCTCGTATAGAATAACCGCCTGCACATCAATTGTGTACATACTTATGCAATAGTTCGCTATAAAATTTTAATATATGTACCTCCATGCAACCAAGAATTTTGACGCTACGCTCGCTTCGCTCGCTCCGCTATCCATGGACATAAAACAAACCTAACCTAACCTACAGTTTTCGGTTTTTTACCAATATTCCATTTTGTCGCAGTTCTTCCAAACGGTATACTCGTATTTGCCAGAATTTCATCTGCCATTATCAATTGTGTACATACTTATGCAATAAATAGTTCGCTGTTAAATTTTAATGTACCTCCATGCAAGCAAGCATTTTGACGCTCCGCTCGCTTCGCTCGCTCCGCTATCCATCGTCATAAAACAAACCTAACCTAACCTACAGTTTTCGGTTTTTGACCCATGTTCCATTTTAGGGGCATAGGGTAGCAGTTATAATATAACCTATTTAGTATATCATACGCTATTATATTTTCTAATCATTATACGAAAAGAAAGTATATACTATGATCGATATACGTTATGTATGTTATATCAACTGAATTTAGAGTATTTGAGTGTTATATAAAAAAACATTCTACAACATGAGTATTATGCTAATTTACCGTTATTCCTAGTAAAAATATTGATTTTGATGTTATAGCAAAAGTTTATTATATCTTGTGAACGTTATTAATATGAAATTATATATTATGTAGTTATATCTCATGGGACGCACCCCTGTGAGCTGTAGACGTCGCGGGTTTGTTCCGAAATGGCTGAAGTTTGTTTGTTTTTACGTATTTAACCCTATTTCGCAAATTAAAACAAAAAAAAATGTTTGTTAAAATAACGGTCTCGTGAGCACACCGAAGCGGATAGACGGATTTCAATCTTTTCTTAGTACACAGACAGCTGGATATCTACAGAGACAGGGATACCTTTTACCAAACTGCACAAAGCAAGAGTGAGATGACCAGTTTTTCTTCTAGCAAACCATTTTTTTTAGTGATTGCATACGGAAAAAAATGTGTGAAAATAAAAGTCGCCATCCACAGATGTGGTGCCGTATCACGAGAGTCCTAATTTACGTATTTCGACGTACTGTCACTGAAAGTATTAAAGAGTTCTAACGTAAATAACACATCTTATTGAGCCAAATTAATTCAATAAGAGAGTTGTTCGAACACATCTTTGAACTGCTTTGACTATAAAAATCATCATCGAGTGTGACCGAATGAATAGACACGTTTTCTGTATATTTCTATCGTGAAACGTTTTATTAAGCAATTACTAACCTGACAGTTAAACAATCAAAAATCTAGATGACGTATTTATTAAGACAACTCCGGCTTAGATCAAGCAGTGAGGCCACTTAAACATCATAATAATAGACCACGAGATCAAACAAAGACTTTAATAAACAAGTCAATCGACAAATGACTAAACGTTGGCCGATGACATTTTTACTGGCTTTGTAAAACGCGGGCAAGTGCGAATGTTGTATGGACTGAAGGTTCCGTATCACACATCTATGATAGTACGCATATGGGTGCCATAATTTAGCTTCCATCTTTGTTCGGGCAAAATCGGGATGCGTTCGTAGCCGGTCGGAGCAACGTACAGGCATCGGTCGGTCGCTTAGTCGTTCCCCACGACGACCGACACAATTGTTGCTTTTGCTTCGCATTTTATACAAACAACCATAAAATACAGTACTTAGTAGAATAATCTTATTTAGATTTTTATTAGGTATATGTCTGGAACAGTTCATTTGATATTTCAATAATTCACCTTCACGCACAAGTCACATCAATGTTATTGTAAGCCTGATAAAATATATAACACATTTTTTGATATAAAAACTTAGGTAGCTGTGCAATATTATTAGAAATTTATCATAATTTGTGAAGTATGTTATAGTGTCCTCAGGGATCTTCATTCTCCGAACGGGGTGTGTGCAGAATTTTGCAGTACATAATACCTCTTTTTTTCAAGTACACAGCCCTTAATTAATAATTTATGCACCAAATTCATTTAATTCCTGTTGTGCCTGTTTTCAATTCGTTCGTTAGCGAGAATGTCTTTAATAAACGAGAAATTAAAGATACAGTACATACAGCACTAACACTCACAATGGAAAAGGATTTATTTCTACACAATTTTCAGATGAATAACGAGCAGTTTTGAGGTGTTTATTGAATAGGTGATTAAGATTCAATTAATTTGTTTTTACGTAATATTTCACTCGTTTCATTTGTACAGCTACCGCCACGGCAAACAAAAAACGACGGCAAATAAAGATCGTAAAAGTCGTCTATATGCAAATTTGGCCCGCGCGAGATATATACAAGCATTTTACTGGGGCTTCTTGAGTAAAAAGCAGTTGAAAATCGTGTAAATGCAAATTTGAGCCCATCATGGGCCAATCACGTGGTATTGAGGTTGAATAAATGGTGTATTAAGTATTAAGCGTAATTTTTTTAAATGCATTTCATTTGTTGTATTATACTATGCGGACCTTTCCTGAATCTATAATTCGTTTTGTAATTTATATTTTTATTGTTTGTCATCTGCTCCCAATGTTGAAGCTATATATGGGAGTAGGTACTCCCTAAATTTCCCTGAAATTCCGGGTAACTATCTTACTAATTTTTCCCGGGGCTGCAGGCCTACGGAGGAGTAGGTACAATGTTTTCGTAGCCGAAATAAAAATTGTACGTATAATTTTCGGCCCAATACAAAGTGGGAGGATAAAAACAGGTTGCTGAATCTGAAGCGTTGTCGCTGGACCGAAGATTTTGTGCTGCTGCTAGCACTTAAATAAATGAAATGAAATAAACGAGCGTTTTACTTCAAGTCCAAAAATGCACTACATGTCAGTTACACTACGTTTTAAGCCTTTAATACAAAGATCAAAGCTTAAATCGCTACCCTAGCTCCGCGAAATGGTTAACGCGCTGGACCGGCAATCCAGAGGTACCGGGTTCGATTCCCAGTCTCTTCCACCAGGTAGCTCCTTTTTCAATTTTTCTTTAAGCTTTGATCTTTGTATTAAAGGCTTAAATAAAAAAATGTGGTGTACCCACATTAAAATAAAATGAGACATTACATGGTTATACACTACGTTTGTTATGTATTAATTATTTTTTGGTTTATCACATTGCCTTTTTATAATATATGCTAGTTATTAATTAATTTATGTTTTCTTTTAATTTTTATCTGCTACTGCGTTCTTTCTTTCTCCCAAAATCTGAATCATTTCCCAGAATCAGAAACATGTTTAAATCGTGTTGGTTGTTAAGTGTTCGCACTTATTTGCCATTTTTTTCGGGCAACACACTAGGCCGACATTAGGCATCAAATCATTCGTCCACCGAAAACCCCCGGGGTATGATTATGAGGCTATAGTAGGTTTAGTCTGGTGACTGAAACAAATTTCTGATCAAACTATCATCGATTTTAGGAGCAATATGTCTCCCCACGGTCGCGCAAGGCTGCCTGTCCACCTGAAGCCGAACGGGGAAACTGAAGCAATCAGGCTGCGTCTTTGTGAGGCCCAAATAGATATGATATGATATGATATTTTTTATTCACCAGAATATACGGTACATATGAGGTCTTACAGTAGTAGCTTGGTTCCATAATATATTCTACCGTTAGGCATGTGAAACTTGATTACTTAGGTAACTAAAAATAGAAAATTATTGCATGCTATATACCTTAAAATTAGTTTTATGTTTAATACAATATTTATACATTATCATAACTACGATTTAAATTACAGAACAATCTTCACATTTAAACTACACTATTAATAACATTGTAACTTTTCTTTAAAAAAGTCGTCTATTGTATAGTCTAGAGTGCATTTAAATCTGAGGACTGTGATTGGTCCATTTTAGACATCTCCACACCAGTGGCCATGCCCTGTCTGGTGACTCTCCGAGCTATGTTCGAGATCCGATTGACTAAAACACCGCTAAGTATATTCAAAATACCTCAGCCAGACGATCTTCCACAAAGTATGTCGTGTTATTCTCACAAGTCGTGGTCACGAAAATAATCTTACCAGAAACCCAACAAAACAAAATAATCCATCACGTGCGGAACCCTAAATCACGCGATAATTAAATATGTTTCTCATCGCACGTCATAAGCCGGGGCCCTGTCATAACACAAATAAAGGCGCCTACGGACGGGCCTCACATAAAGGGGCTCACAGACAGGACTGCCGCTTAATGGATTTATTTAGATGTCATTTTTTATGTGGGCGGGCGCGAACGCCGCAAGATGCCGGTCGATGAGATATGTGTGGATAAGACTTTATTTATTTTACACCTTGATCGAATTTAGTAAATTTTTTACTTGACATTTTGAATGTTTTTCCATGTCGCTGTCAATGATATGCATGGCGTGGACACGTTGAGGGATCTACGTCGATTGTAGAGGTGGACAGCCAGCAGACATACCTCTCCGCTCCGCGTGATCGATGTCCCGCCATCTCTCCCTGTAGGCAGACAGTCTGGCGCAGTCAGATACGCAGTAAAATTATGTACAGTCAGAGAAGTCTTCGCCTTACCACGTTGAAAAATATTTTGCTTGCAAGACGGTTTTGACGGTACGTTGTATTTTGTGACAAAACAGTGTACTGAAGTAACGTACCCATTGATAAAAGCATAGGTACACCTGATCCTTTGCTTTGCCATACTGCTGGAAACGTGAGAATAATACACAGTTGCTGGTAAACTGTTCAATGTTGCACAAATTTTACTAGCAACGTGAATCTAATGAACGTTGTCGTACAACTTCATGATTTAATTTAATGTTCGCAGCTTTACTCGCCATGTGAATACTTTCTCTGACAGTCTTAAGATTGCTGACTATTGTTATAAAAATAATACTAATAGCGTATTAAATAATAGATTGGTATCAAAATTTATTATTTCTTTTTATCATTTCCAAACCAACACACCTTGTTTCTTTTTCTAAATTCTTTTCAAAGACACCATAACAAAAAAATGCAAATTACAATAAAAATGTCATATCCATGTTACTCCTAACTCAACTTAAACCCTCCGTTATCCCTCAGACGCGTGTTCCATCTCAACTTCCCTGTGTGTGTGTGTGCACACGCGTGCAACTTAATGCATTTCTTGCACACACACAAACGTAATACCCCGTCTGTATTAGGGACGGTTACGTCGTTTGTAGGGTTTCTCATCGAGGGCTATCTTTTGCAAGCTCGTATCTGTAACAATGATATTTAAAATAATCAACCGTGTGACTTTTATCTTAAAGTTCGATTTGGAGACATACTGTTGTTGGGATAGGAAGTTCGGTGGATTTTTTGATGTTCCATGGGTGTTTGGATGTGTGCGTGTGGTACCGACATTGGTATTTTGATTGGTCATGCATTTTACGGGTTTACGGCGCGCCGCCAGTGCGGGCGAGCTATAAAGTGGTATAATTTATACTGGTACCTAACCCGTGGAGATAAGAAACGTGGTATTACGGGAATTGGGATTTGGCGGTGGGTTTTTGGAAAAAGTTGGGTTAATAATGTGGGGGATTCATTGTGATTGTGTAGCCTGGGAGATTGGTTTATTTTTGAACGATGTTTTATTTAGTTTTATCTTGGTGTTTATGTATAATTAGGACCTTTGCACTTGGCATAATAAGAATGGTTGACTGATAGAGAATGCCTTATTGCGTAACTTAGTCCGCCATTTGTACAATTTACTATATTGTACTGTGCAAGAAAGTCTAGATATCTAAATGAAACAATTGCAAAACTATTTATTACCTAAGAACTTTCCACTTACAAAATAATAGCGGCACAATACTTGAGGTCGGCGGGTCTCTCCAAAAAGTCGTCGACCGTCGTCAACAACTTATCTATCTTTGGTTTCCGGTAGAGCTGGAATAGATAGCAATAGTACCTAATCCATCAATCCATCATACAAAACAGGCGAAAATAAGTCATCGAATTAAGTTCTAATAACATTCACTTCGATAGGGTAATTTAAATGGACTCGATTTGTTTAAGGGCGCATCAAATCCTCAACCGATTCTCGTGAAATGTGATCAACAGGGCTAGCATATCTTGTCAGCGAGTCAGCATCTCCCGTCTTGCTCGCACGGTATTGAAAGGAAAGTGACAGGTAGTATTTCTCGGGCGACAAAGAGTCGCGTGTCATAATATCTAAACCTTAAGAAACTTATGATCTAATGAAACCTAACTTAAACTATTGGGACCTAAACTATATGTACACATATCCCCTAGGTCACTTACCATTGGTGATTGGGTACGGTGCCCATAAGGCTGGCCGCGTTACCTCGCTGGATGGCAAATGCTATGCGTTGGGCGAGGAACGAGCCAGCCTCACGATCACCGGAGGACCGGATAAGCAAATAGCTCAGCTTTTTGAAAATCTTAGTTGCCTCCGGTCCCCACGGCCCTAGGCCCCCTACGGTCTCCACGACAAACGCCGCAAATAGGTATGTTAGCTATCACCGAGAGCTGCGTACTTGCGGCGCTTGGCTGTCCCTGCCGCAGCAGCCACTCCACCTGCCTCCTAGTCCTAGATATTGGTATAGATTTCTTTTGTCGATTTCGATAATTAAAAAATGGCAGAGATATGGTGGTAGAAAACGTAATTCAGCCATTTTGATGTTCGCGAGGCCTACAGCACACAGGTTGGTATAGCATTTTAGGTGGTTTCTAGAACGTGTCAGTAGGTATTGAAATTGTTTTAGTGGAAGTAATTTCTTTTATTGAAAAGTTATTTTTAATGAAATAGCACGTCGTTATTTTTAACGTAACGTACGTTAACGTCGGCCGTAGGTTCTAAATGTTTATAGAACCTATTAGATTTTAATACCCATCTGTGTTATATTGTGTTCTATTAGAACACAATATCTTTGCCAGTAGTTGGCTGATATATTTTTTTTACCTTTGTTGATTACCTATCTTATTACTTAAATCATATCCGTTAAAAAATAAATAATATATTCTATAAATAGCGAGGAAAAAATGGTGAATTACGCGCACGCCTGCCGTCGGGATTCTTTGCCGTTAATGAAAAGATTTTTATCTACACCCATATTGTTTAATTACTACTTATAACAAGTTCAGATACTATAGGTAAGGACCTAATACAGGTCCCTACATCACTTGGCAGCGACCAAAATCAGAGATGTTATTTAATAACAGTTCTATATCGGACATAAATTGGATGAGGGCGGCTTAATACCGATCGTTGTGGAGAACTTTGGGGGAGGCCTTTGTCCAGCAGTGGACATCACTGCTGGCTGATATGATAATGATAATGATGACTATATCTCCGCCGTGGTCACTTTAACAGTATCAACTATGATACTGGTATTCCTCTGCTCGGCGGACTGACTGACAGGTCTGAGTGTTTCATATTATCTTCATAAAAGAAAATCTATGATAATGATGACGAATATATGTGCTGATAAAGTAGTGTAAGTAACTGTAGCTGTAGATAACTAGGTCCTAAAACAACGACCTCTCATTGTGTAACAGTTGCATAAACTAATACATACTGCTTTCGTGTTTTGGTGCTTACTAAGAAGATTTTTGTAATTAAGTCAGTTTGTGAGATTATTATGGACTGTTCTCGCTCGAAACTCGTTCGATTTTTGTATGTTCCTGAATTACTGCCCAATTTAAGAAGCGGAGCGGAGCGGAGAATGTGTAAAATGGACCAATCAGATTCCCTAGATTTAAATGCTCTTCTTTCGGGCTTCACAAAGACGCAGCCAGATTGGGTAATTTTCTTTGTTATTACGACCTCTCCTCGCATAATGTTTCTGCGCTAATCATCTTTTTGTTTCAGATTCACCAAAATATCTTTCGTATAATTATGTCCGAATGTTTAAATGTTCGGATTTCCAGCTGTTCTCACCTACATGCCACAATTCTCAACCGATACTCATGAAACTTCGTGAGTAAATTCGAGGTAAAGAATTTTCGTATCTTTTCTGTTTTTTTTTTAATTTCAGCAATTTTGAAACAAACTCGCGATATCTACATGTCTTAAAACAACATCATACTGATTTTATACCGACCACTGCGCTTTGATCACCACATCACATAAGTCCGCTTGAGCCCCTTAAATTGACTTATTTGATCAAACAGCCGACTCAATTTATACCAAACATTGGGCGCGCCGCAGTGCGTGAGCGTACAAATAGCCCGACATCAATTTTCCTTTACCTGTCTATGTGTGCGCGTCTCCACTCTCGTGTGTGTGTTCACGACAACATTTTCCTTACCATTCCAAACTCAAAACAGTCAGTAACAGCAAAACAGCGCTTGAGAATGTATACGGTCTAATAAAGTTGAATTGTATCAATCGCTTCAGCGCTGGAGGTTCTTGGTCGGAGATCAATAGCGTCGCGCGACGTTGCCACACTTCTACCCCCTTCCCCCGCGGTGTAGGGGTCTTTGTACCCAAGCACAGTCTATGGGTGTGGAAGGCGGCCCTAAACTGGAGTGTTAGAGTGGCCAAATCCTGTCTTGATCTACATTAAAGTTCAGAAATTTCGCTAGAAATTTTATAGGCAGCTAGCTATTGTTATATAATTTACTATTATCAATGGTACACCCATTTTAAAGACTTTTTATAACTGTTTACAGGGAATCTTATGCATATTTGTACCTAATTAGAATATATTTTCCCAAAAACAAGCACTTCACTAATAGAATCAAAACTATAATGATATAGGTACCTATAGTATCCACTGTTTTGTATGAATCTACTGCTCAATTAACATGACTCTGTCAAATTCCGATCGAATCGTTGCTGTTAACAACCTAGAAACACGATAACATACCTGTACAGATGTTTGGGTGTAACTTCATTTTAATACAATTAAGTATAACACTTCTGTTTTCATGGGTTATTATAAGCTACATGTATAACACGTTCAAGGAAACAGAAGAAAATAAACCATTTTGAAAATTGCATGCTGCGGCACAGCACAGAATGAACTCATGTAGGTATTAATACAAAAAAGTTCTAGCCAAAAACAGCCAAAGACATTTGCTTTATCTTTATATAAAAAGTATGAGAAATGTTCGTCTGTGGCAGTTTCGCTAAGATTAAAGTCGTGCGCCGTCCACAGACGTGGTAGGTACTGTATCACGACGGACATTGACATCTCTCAGTGTAGGTACTGCCCGTAAATGTGCTAAAAAAGTGAACTCGTTCTCGTGATAAATGCAATTCAGAGAATGCGAATCCTCATGTTTTTGACAGATCCGCTGAGGTAAATCGTGTTATTTGATCAGCCCGAAAGCTATAATTTTAACTTAATTATTTCGGGAAAAGCGTTTTAAAATAATAAGCAAAGAAATACGTAATTTATGAGATTATGAGTTTCGAGTGCGTATAAAATAAGTATGTCGCGTTATTCAAGCAGCGTACATAAGAGAACGCACTTTGCTTCATATTAAATTTCTTGTGAACCCATTAGAGACATCTACAAGATCTTCTGCTTGTTCCCCGCTTCCTCATGACGTCATGACTGAGGGTCGTGACCACTTGAGGTCCGTATTTTGTGCACCAAGGCTCCACACGATTTTCCGTGTTCTGGATTGAACCAGAAAGGTCCAGAGGCAGTGGATGGACAAGGATTTCGGGTGCATGGACCGAAAAATATCTTGGAGATTGGAGACCAGGGATAGAGCATAATGATGGATTACCGCTGAGGAGACCCAAGGCCTATACCAGATTGTAGCGCCGTGAGTAGGTAAGTAGGTACCGTAAGGATTCGAAAGAAATTCAGCCGACTAAATAAATTTAAAACCAGGAACACTCTTATCTCCTGGAGTATTCCCGATACTTCGTCAACGATAGATAAATACTTAACCTAATATTTTCTTCACTGTAGTTTGTTACGTCTATCTGTCCGTCAGTCACCGTCCGCATGGCACAGGACAACACTCCCCGCTTTATAGTGGGTACTCCGCTTAACTTCGATGTGTCCTTACAATACTTGTAATAGTGACACTTTTCCGAAAATTGTCACTTTCTGTCCGTCCGTCAGTCACCGACTGCTCAAAAGCGGGTACTCCGCTTAATCTCGATGTGTCCTTACAATATTTAAAATAGTGACACGTCAACCGAACACTGACACTGTCTGCCCGTCAGTCCATCCGTCTGTCACCACCCACAAGGCATAGGACGACATGCCCCACTCAAAAGCGAGTAATGCGCTTAACCTCAATGATGTCCTTACAATTTTCGTATTTAGCGACACGTCAACCGAACATCGACACTGTCTGATGTCCGTCTGTCCGTCCGTCAGTCACCGCCCACAGGACACAGGGCGACACGCCCCGCTCAAAAGCGAGTACTCCGCTTAACATCGATGTGTCCTTACAATACTTGTAATAGCGACACGTCAACCGAACATCGAGACTGTCTGTCCGTCTGTCCGTCCGTCAGTTACCGCCCACAGGACACAGGGCGACACGCCCCGCTCAAAAGCGAGTACTCCGCTTAACATCGATGTGTCCTTACAATACTTGTAATAGCGACACGTCAACCGAACATCGAGACTGTCTGTCCGTCTGTCCGTCCGTCAGTTACCGCCCACAGGACACAGGGCGACACGCCCCGCTCAAAGTGAGTACTCCGCTTAACATCGATGTGTCCTTACAATACTTGTAATAGCGACACGTCAACCGAACATTGAGACTGTCTGATGTCCGTCTGTCCGTCCGTCAGTCACCGCCCACAGGACACAGGGCGACACGCCCCGCTCAAAAGCGAGTACTCCGCTTAACATCGATGTGTCCTTACAATACTTGTAATAGCGACACGTCAACCGAACATCGAGACTGTCTGTCCGTCTGTCCGACCATCAGTCACCGCCCACAGGACACAGGGCGACACGCCCCGCTCAAAAGCGAGTACTCCGCTTAACATCGATGTGTCCTTACAATACTTGTAATAGTGACACGTCAACCGAACATCGAGACTGTCTGTCCGTCTGTCCGTCCATCAGTCACCGCCCACAGGACACAGGGCGACACGCCCCGCTCAAAAGCGAGTATTCCGCTAAACCTCGATGTGTCCTTACGATACTTATAATAGTGACACGTCAACCGAACATTGACACTGTGTCCGTCTGTCCGTCCGTCAGTCACCGCCCACAGGACACAGGGCGACACGCCCCGCTCAAATGCGAGTACTCCGTTTAACGTCGATGTGTCCTTACAATACTTATAATAGCGGCACGTCAACCGAACATTGACACTGTCCGTCGGTCTGTCCGTCCGTCAGTCACCGCCCACGAGTACTCGGATTAACATCGATGGGTCCTTACAATACTTGTAATAACGACACGTCAACCGAACATTGACACTGTCTGTCTGTCTGTCCGTCCGTCAGTCACCGCCCACAGGGCACAGGGCGACACGCCCCGCTCAAAAGCGAGTATTCCGCTAAACCTCGATGTGTCCTTACGATACTTATAATAGTGACACATCAACCGAACACTGACACTGTCCGTCCGTCTGTCCATCCGTCAGTCACCGCCCACAGGGTACAGGGTGACACGCCCCGCTCAAAAGCGTGTAATCCGCTAAACCTCCATGTGTCCTTACAAATTTTATAATAGTGACACGTCAACCGAATACTGACACTGTCTGGCCGTCTGTCCGTCCGTCCGTCTGTCAGTCACCGCCCACAGGGTACAAGGTGACACGCCCCGCTCGAAAGCGAGTACTCCGCTTAACCTCCATGTGTCCTTACAAAGCTTGTAATAGTGACACGTCAACCGAACACTGACACTGTCTGTCCGTCTCTCCGTCCGTCCGTCACCGCCCACAGGACACAGAGCGACACGCCCCGCTCAAATGCGAGTACTCCGCTTAACTTCGATGTGTCCTTACAATACTTATAATAGCGACACGTCAACCGAACATTGACACTGTCCGTCCGTCTGTCCGTCCGTCAGTCACCGCCAACAGGGGTACAGGGTGACACGTCCCGCTCAAAAGCATGTAATCCGCTAAATCTCGATGTGTCCTTACAAGAAATATAATAGTGACACGTCAACCGAACACTGACACTGTCCGTCCGTCTGTCCATCCGTCAGTCACCGCCCACAGGGTACAGGGTGACACGCCCCGCTCAAAAGCGTGTAATCCGCTAAACCTCCATGTGTCCTTACAAATTTTATAATAGTGACACGTCAACCGAATACTGACACTGTCTGGCCGTCTGTCCGTCCGTCCGTCTGTCAGTCACCGCCCACAGGGTACAAGGTGACACGCCCCGCTCGAAAGCGAGTACTCCGCTTAACCTCCATGTGTCCTTACAAAACTTGTAATAGTGACACGTCAACCGAACACTGACACTGTCTGTCCGTCTGTCCGTCCGTCCGTCCGTCCGTCACCGCCCACAGGACAAAGGGCGACACGCCCCGCTCAAAATCGAGTACTCCGCTTAACCTCGATGTTTCCCTACAAGACTTATATTATAATATAATAGTGACACGACAACCGAATACTGACACTGTCTGTCCGTCTGTCCGTCCATCAGTCACCGCCCACAGGGCACAGGGGGACACGCCCAGCTCAAAAGCGAAAGAAGGAATTAAAAGCATTATAAAATACAATATACTTATTACTCTTAAGTTATGTAATAACTCCTTGTAAATTTATGCGATGAAGTTTTATTAATTAATGTTGTTATTTTGCACATTATTTCATATGGTAATAAACCATTACCATGGTATTAAACCATTTAAAATTAAGAAAAAAAAACTCTTGTAGTCAATCATGCGTTTTATGGAGGGTATGAGGGAGAAACGGTTACCTTTATATATCCAAAAGTGTCCGTGAAAACGTGTTAGGTACCTATATTGTTGGCGCTACTGTGGCTGAAAGAAGATAAAGTTACGTTACTTATTACTCTTATTAGCAACGGTTTTTTGTACATTCTTAGTAAAAGTCATCGTGAATTAAATTATTTATTTAATCTTTATTGCACAAAAGAAAGCTTATCGTGCAAAAGCCGAACTTAATGCCATGAGGCATTTTCTACCAACCTTTGGGAAAAGCAGATAAATTGTGGGCGGTGCAACTAACTCAAGCAAGTTTTAATAAATATATACTTAAATA
Source organism: Apotomis turbidana (assembly GCA_905147355.2). Classification (NCBI taxonomy): domain Eukaryota; kingdom Metazoa; phylum Arthropoda; class Insecta; order Lepidoptera; family Tortricidae; genus Apotomis; species Apotomis turbidana. The sequence goes on along the minus strand of LR990288.1, from coordinate 19,053,064 downwards.
AATACATCTATTCATATAATATATGAATAAATACAGATTAAACATCCTAATCAGATAAGTTCGGATTTGTTCGGAGCTTGCTTGATCTTGAGGGGAAGGCGGGATTATGTGTTTTTCTGTAATACTTAAAGGAACTATTACGTCGGAATTACTCTAGTCACCGAAAATATTAAAATTCTCAATTCGACTTCATCCAAAACTTAAAATTGTTCATACTGTCTGACTATTCTAGCGCTATTGCGGACGGCCTTGAAAAGTTGGAACTATTATTAAATATATCTACTTACCGCTTGACAAATTAATTTGCAAACGTTAATACGTCCAGAACTTATTAATAAACTTATTAAAATTACTCCTAAAACTTGACCTGTCCGCTGGACACGTTCAAAATATTCTACTATGAAAGTTACCGCCCCTGCCTTTTACCCTCCATAATGCGATTTTCATACTCGTAGTTGTTGCCACGTTGTTGCTTTTTTCCTATGACTGCTTGACTGGTTAAACCTTAACTCATAACTGGCAATGCTAATAAGGCTAAGGAATTAAATATAGTGTTATTTAGATAAATAAAGTAGGCAACACGGTATTTGATGACAGCTCAAATCAGCTACTCTTTATGAAATGTCAAAAACCATCTGTTAGTATGAAGCTTCTATGATGATACAGGCATGTGACGTCATAAAAAGCACTAGTCAAAACACGTCTTCTTTTTAGTTATTGTACAATTAAAAATAGTATAATGTCCAAAAATTGTGATAGTTTATTTGGTTCCGCGTATTTCTTAATGTGGGTTTAGTGGTTTCAATGCCACAATTTATATTCACTATAGTCAAACGCCGTATTTCGATATAGATAATTAAGCCATCCGGTTTTCAATGGAGAGGGGTCATTATGTAAGTACTTATTATTATGGCTGTAGATACCTATAGCCATAATAATATTATAGTTGCCTACTGTTTTATATTTGTTTATTATTTCTGTCACACCCTTTATGTAATTACCTAGGTTTTATGGTCACTTCACGGATAATGTATGATAAGGGTTGTGTTATTGAAACAAATTTCGTCGACGTTTCTTTTTTCTTTATTTCAGAAAAAATCTTATCGGCGCAGAGCAGGATTTGTATGGACGCGCAGCGACATCCATACAGCGCCATCTGATGGTCATAATTTCTCTGTCCTTTGATCGGATTTTCAGCGGTAGGGATGGTTGGACATCCAAAAATGAAAATGAAAAAAATGAAAATGAAAATTTATTTTGCTAGAGACATGGTAAACAATAAAGATCTTAGTTACATATGGCAGTGGATCAGCATATCTCGCCAACTACTTGGGCATGCAAATTTTTATTCTTAGATCTAGCTGACACTTAAATTTACACATTATTTTACTATAACTACATACGCCTTAGTTTCCAAAATAATCCTGTATTGAGTAGAAACATTTATTTACTAACCACTTTTGCAACGCAGATGTAAATGGTTTTCAATAATCTGTTGTGATGCGTGTTAATTTAATGCGATGACAGTCGTTTGTGTTTCGATATATAACTCGTTTTATCTGCTCAGATGTTATTTGCTTATTTTAGATAGACACTGTTAATAGATAAGGTAAACAAGATAAGATGAAGCAAAAAAAATGTCTACGTGAGTAGAAAATTTGCTCAGTTTTATCGAATTGATGATCGTATTGCCAGTTACTAGTGACGTAGCATCAATTACATTCTTGGTAAAGCCGGAGCAGATACCTAGGTACCGACTATTTTCCCGTCAAAAAAGGGATTAATGAGCATTTCTCAAAAAGTTTGTACAAAGTTAAGACGTTAAGTTGATGTTTAATTAGGTATATAATTCCTACTTTGTTACCAATTTCTTTGTGATTTCCAATAAAAGTATAAGCATAACAGAACCTTAATCACGAAACATAGCCATAACATTGACATAAAATTACTAAAATAATTGGTAACGAAATAGGAAGATTATATTGAACTTTAATCGACGTCTGAATTATGTACAAACTTTTTCAGCAATGCTCTTTACGTACTCGATTGCCTTAAAATAAAATATACAAGCTAGTGGGAATTATTTCTATGAACGCCTACCACCTAGGTAGCTAATTCCGTATTTTTACTGTAATTAATATAAATTATGTAAATGTTACAACCTTATGGTAGTAAGTAGGTAGGTACTATTCGGATTATGTCGTAGGCCGACACTCCTATTTGATATGCGTTACGCATACGATACATTTATACTTTCTAGATAGGTACTTATTTCCCAAGCGCTTATGAAATACTATGAATATTATTTATATTTATAAGTTATATATTGGATATAGGTACATACTTAGTACCACTACCTATATCCATAAAGGAATAAGTATTTATTTATTTACTTAAAGGTGCATATATTACTGAATGAAAATTGCTACAATTTTACACCGTATTCAAGTCAAATAATATCCACAAACTTATCTAAAAACTCGCACAAAATACAACGAATTCAGAACACGCCGCCCGACAAGCGGATAAAGGTCACCGTTCGTACGGCGTAATAATAATACAGCGCGCCCCTCACAGCTGTCTGCTCTCAATCTCCTCTCCCGCTCGCCGCCGTAGCGTCGGAGAGGGACCGCGCGTCCACCCGACCGCGCGCCGTCGGCCGACGCGGCCGCCTGCCAGTTCCCCGTCCGACCATGTCAGAGAAGGACGCTCGTCGCGCCACCGTCGTCATGGAGAAAACTATACTGAAGGAATTCCTGCAAATGTACAAAAGTTTTCCTTGTCTGTGGGACCAGAAACACATGTTGTACGCCAACAGAGAAGCGCGCGACAACGCATATGAAGCCCTTTTAGAAAAATATAAGCTAGTACATGACAATGCGACGGTTATTGACGTGAAGAAGAAAATTGAATACATGCGGTGTGCGTACAGACGCGAGCATAAAAAGGTAGATTTTATAATGCATTAGAGTTCACTACACTATTCAAATTGTCTGTATTATTAAGTTGTTATGCTTGTGGATACAACATTATAGATTGCAAACGTCAACATTGACATTTCAATATGTAGTCGTGATATTTTTTTTTCTGAAAAAGTTTTTTTTTATTTCAGGTGCTCATGGCCCAATTTCGAGGAGGAGATTACAAGCCACATCTTTGGTACTTCAACCTTCTATTGTTTCTAAGTGACAATGAGCAGAGTGAGTTTAAATTGAGCGAATCAATGTCATCGAATAATAATTTCGAAGATAGTTATCAGGTAATTTTATCATTATAATAATTTAGCAATCCAAATATATAATTGTATTATACTTAGGTTATTACACGTTAATTAAACATTTAGTAGATCAAAGTACAATTAATTCCACTTTAATTAAAGAGCAATCCAAATTGAATAGGTAGTTGTTAATTGTATAAAGACTAAATTGAAACATCAAATTCACGAAAACCAACCATGAAGGATTGTTAAGAGTTGTCAGGCGTTTCAAAGTTTTAATCGAGTGTCCATGCAACTAATTATCAAGTTTTAGTCATTTCTAAATTCATCAATACGCTTGGAAAGTAATTTGTTATAAATTGATTCAGGAAACGCACGAGGTTGAAGACTCCGATGAGGACCAGACCTCTAAACCAAAACGAAGGAAAAGGGGCGCAAATAACGTTTCAAGCAACCCCATTTATATAGAAGAAGATCTTCATAATGACGAGGAAGAAGTAGCAATACAGGAGTCCCTATTTGACAATGATCTAGAACAAGATCAACAGCCGTCGTACATTATAAGCAACGAAGCAGATGCGTTTGGGAGAACGGTAGGATACCAACTCAAAGGATTGACTAGCATTCAACGCGTTTTCGCTGAGAAACTCATTTCTGACGTGATATTTCATGCGAGACTGGGCAATTTGAACACAGAAACTAGACTTTCATACACACGTGATGATTAATTTGTAATTGTTGTATTACATACAGTGATTAAGTAATTGTAATTGATTTTAAGTATTCTTAATAAACCCAATTGAACAATAGCAGTCTTTTATTGCATTGTTTCCAAGAATTAAAAGAACCGACGCGACGCGGTAGTGCGCATCGCGCCTCGCGCCTCGCGCCATTTATACATTCGTACTTGGTCTGCCGTTCAAGGGTGGTCCAGTCCGGCCGAGAAGGCCCGACGTGTCCCACGTGTTGACAATGCGGCAACAGCCGCCGAGCCCGTAGCCCCATCGTCATGGTCGCAACCTGCCACAATGTGCGCAGCTTACTAGGAGCGCAGAAATTGTCAAGAGGTTACTCGAACCCACGTAGCAACACCAGTTTCAATGAGCTACCGCGCTCCCCTGCGGGTATTAGATTTGTATATAGGAAAGGGGAAATGTTTGTTATCGCTGGGGTCTCATTAAATTGGTTGATATGGGACGTGCCTACGTTCAATGTTGTAAGCTGGTGTGAGTGTGTGAGAATAGGTAGTGTGTGCCGACCGATTAATTTTCAAGTGCTGACGATGACGCAATTGCAGCACACAGTGGTTTTTGTTTCGCGCTACGTGTTTCATTCCTTTTACGAATTCACATTCTCCATTTTACTTAATTAAGTATTTGCTGGGTTTTTACAGTTTATTTTTTATACGGACTAGACTATTAATTGATTACTTTAGCAGTAGTCAGTGAGTACTTACTCACTCGTTGATTTGAGCTCAAACGGTACTCGGTACTCGTAAATTGTTCTTAATTACGATCCAGATAAAGTGACATATCTACGTATGTAACACATTATTAATTATAACAACGTAAGTTGTTAAGTACTATGTTTAGCCTGACGCACTAAATCTCTTGAGTAGGTACTACATTCTTTGCACTAAATTGACCACGCATCGCATGTCAACAACCAAACAAAGTCTTGTTTAGAGAGATGATGCGGAATCCTTCCTATTTTCTTCGAAATAGTTATTTTGTACGTTTTATTTCAACTTAATACTACTATACAGTTGCCGAGAAACTTCTTGACCCAAAATGGCGGATCTGCGCATGCATATTTGTACGTAAATCGGCTACTGCGCAGTCAAGGTTAGGCTCAAGAAGTTTCTCGGCAACTGTACTACTATAGTAAATTTTGATGGTATGAACCTTATAGTAATAGGTATAAAGCAATTATTAAATAACTGCTCGTATTTGTAACCCGAGTATTGTTACGACTTTTAAGAAGTGACATTTAATTTAAACTACCTACTACTACATTAAATATTTATCTAGGGCGGTGAGTTCGTGAATGTCCCATGTGTTTATGGCCCAAACTTCACGATCTGGGGCTTTAAAAATTACCGCCCGTGGTTAGTCTAAAGTTTTACGTCTTGTCTTGGCCAGGAATGGAGATTCGCATCAACTTCTCCAGTCAAATGTTTACAATGAAGCGAAAAATAAAAATTTAACGGTTCAGGCAGGGTTTCTCCAGTCAGTTCGCGAGTTGTCCGCGAACTTCGGCCGAAGAAAGAAAAAGTCATAACCCTCTTTTCTGCTTCTCCGTAATCGGGTAAAAAGTATCCTATAAAAATCTGCAGACGAAAGTTCTTCTGGGTGGGGCGAGCACTTCACAGAGCGCTCAGAGCAGAGAACCTCACTCCTCCTCCTCAGAGAATATCACCAGTGGAGGGGAGTGTGAAAAAGTAGCCGACAACCTCGCGTGATTTGTGCACAAGCCCTTAGGTAGAATGAACCTTTAGAACCCTAACAAAATTTTAAAAAAGAAGCCATCTTATTGATTTAGTGCAGGAGGAAGTTATAGCATGACGTAATTTTACATGTGATTTTGACATTTTAAACTGATTTAATAAGCAATAAAAGTTGTCAACTTGTCATTTCTAGCTTGGCTTGCTTGATTGACTACTTATAAACACAGTTTCCGGACCAAATTATTTATTTTATTTACTGAATATACTTACGCCATATAATAACCGTTTAAATTGTTTTATTTAGTTAAATGGGAAACCGAATAAAATATTTTACAGTTTTCTCAACTAACGTGATATTATACGCAAACTTCGGCAACAGCACTCTTAACACGTTGAACGCCAACGCGGTCAACGTTGCCCGACACTTAATTATCTTGCCAAGCTAATTAAAAAATGGCGTTTTTTCCCAATTTCATCGCTGCGTTTTTTATACCTATTTAGTTAGGTTATACACAAAAGTTTTATCAATGAGCATTGATTTCTACTTCTTCTACACACAGTAACAGGAATCATACAGCGTCGACAATACTTCCACGGCTCCAAACGAAAAATAAAAAATCCGTTTGGTGGCGCCGCGCGGTCAAGGCTGTCCCACAGCCCCCGCCCTATCTTTAACGACGACAAAATATTAGGAAAATAACATCTTAGGGACGATGAAAATGACATGGTATACTAAGAAGACTATATATTAAGAGGAATCAACGGATAAACTTATAGAAAGTAGGAAGAATCGTATTCAAAAAAATAATTTTATTATTTTAAGTCTAAATAGTCACGCAAGAACCACGCTTGTTTGGATACCGTAGAGGGCCAGTCAGCTTATAAGCGAATTATTCCGGTAACGTTGACCGTCGACCGAAGTCAGACTTGAACAAAGGCCTTCCGCACGGTCAACGTTGTTCGTCATGGCTCGAACGGATAGTTTCAGTGTCAGTCACCACTGTCCCCACATGGCTCCAATGAAATGCATGATTGGCACTTAATGTGTTTAATTCAAAAACATATAGCATAGAATTCAAAGAGAATTTTTATTTTCTGAAAAACTTAAAATAATATTTTTCGATATGGCTGAAATACCTATGATATTTTATAGACAGAAAAAATATTAAGTATGTTATTATCAAACTTGTTCACAAAATTTCACGATAATCGTTTTACAAGTGCGACCTGCAGGCGAGTATAGCCTGAAATCCGAACATAACGAAAGCGTTTTTGCCCCAAACTAAAACGCATACGCTTCGCTTGTTCGGTCCATAGCTACAGCCAGTATTTAATGTAGATTCTGTTGTAATGCGATGATATTTTAATGCGATGAACTAGGTAAAAAAGTGCATTCTTCTCTAATCCGCTACGTCCTACATTCCTGAATTCAGTGTTTTTTCTATCTTATCAATAAAGTAATCTACCGTTGCCCTTTTTTGCATTACAAATCAACAACGTCATAAATATGAACGTGCGGGACACGTCGTGTCTCTGGCGAGTTGCGCAATACGCGCTGCTCACCCGGCGAGCATAATGCACTAGCGACTATTCACCACATTCCCTAGAAGCAAGTAACATACTAAGTACTGCAACCAAGAACTAACCAAACGAATATAGCAAGAAGGTTGAATAGCGCACGCGAGAGCGATAAAGTGCAGCGTAAAAGGTTAGGGTGAGCACTTCATAGCGCCTTCAGTTTCTGCGCTCCTAGTATCAGTGCCCGCTGAATCGCGGCACGCGCCATCTTCTTTCGGTACCGCAACCGCACGGCAGCGATGCGATGTTATTTTAGCGGCTCTCTCAGCCGGCACTTATTTAGCTCGTCGTGACTTGGTTCTTTTTAGTATAAAAAAAAAAAAATATTGTTTTAATAATTGAATATGCACGACTTAGTCGGATAATTAAATTGTTTGATGAATAATAAAATAAAGTTTTAACCTCTATCCTATCTGTTACTTACTATCATTAATGGCAAACAATTGTAATTGAAAAACCATGTATAGGTACGAATTCTCATTATTTCCCTTAGAAACCTCAATAGTATCAGTTTTCTAGTTCGTTTTTGGAACCAGTTTGAACCGTTTGCAAGAGGTATCCATATTATATTTTTGCTCAATATCACTACGTTGTACGCTGTGATACGGAGAAGTGATTGCTAAGGCTTATATTTTTGAATCTCCAATGTTACATTTATACCTACAATTTGCTGGTCTCTATACCTAGGTACAATACATTACTTTGGTATAGGTATACATAAATAGAATTATTAAGAAAAAATAGTAGTTGTGATAAGTAATTCCAGTAGCGAGGTGCCAACGAATACATTAAGTATTATGTGCGCATTCGAGCAATATGAGGAAATATCTCAAATGAATTAATTGTTGGATTGAATTCGACCGTACGGTGTAGAAATTTGTTTTACAGCATTTCGCAGCATAGATACATTTCGGAGAACGTGCGGCGGCGCGGCGTAACTGCCCGAACTGATTCCGCCTTCTCCATTTAGAATTATAGACTAGGCGTGGATTCAGGTTCCACCCCTATGTTGTCGATATAAATACCACGGACTCCCGCTAAGCTATTCGCCTCTAAATTTAAAAGTTTAAAAAAATAGATTATTATTATATTAAAACACATAAACGGGTTTACTCACGTCGTAGAAGTCGAATATCGCTCGACATGTCTCCAATCGGTACGTGATTCATCATCAGCAGAGCCGATCAGTCGCGGTGACGGCCAACCGAACACCCGTACACCCGTTTATGAATTTTAATACCTATGTATGAGACTCACGGGAATTTTCTATGTAAAAAGATTATTACAGTCCACATTCGGTAATTTATCATTATTCAATTGCCGATTTTTTTCTCTGTGTTCCCACTGATTCTTTCTCTGGGCTGATTTTTTTTACAAATAAAATGTTTATTTTAACACGTTGAACGCCAACGCGGTCAAAGTTGACCGACACTTAATTATCTTGCCACGCTAGTAAAAAAATCGAGATTATTCAAATTTCATCGGTATATTTTTGATATTTAGTTAGATTATACACAAAAGTGAGGTGTTTTATTAATGTGCATCGATTTCTAATACATTAACACGAATCACTAAGCGTCGCACACCATTGACCACTACGGCCCCAGAAAACGAAAAACCAAAAATCCATTTTGTGGCGCCGAGCGGTCGGCTTTCGCACACCTCCCGCCCTATCAAAGTGACAAAGTGACGATGAAAAGCACATTGAAACCCGTAGCGTGGTTTAAGAGGAATCAGCTGATAAACTTATAGCAACGAATACGATTATACCTACTACGAAAAGAAGGTATTTAGATCCTATTAAAAAAATATATATTTTTTTTACTATTATAGTCAAAGTTGCTCGAACGCAAGATTCATTGCAGTGTCGCCCCCCACTGACCCCCATGGCTCCAATTGAAAAACAAACCCTTTTTGCTGGCAGTTAACGGGTTAAAGAAAACTAAATAGGCCACGAAATTTCGGTCCTATTTTTTGATAATTATCCGCCGACGACATTGTTCTCTGCTTCTTTTGCAGACGAACTTCAGCTAATGCCCAGAGATCGCCGCAAGCCTTTAAGTTGGCCTACGAATTAATCCGGCAAAGACTCAAGTAATGACCAATATCACGAAACGTAGGGTGGGGGTGATGGGCAGACTAAACACTACATCGATGAATACATGTACATGTATGTAGTACTTGGATTAGAAAGTCGAACGCCGTATCGAAATTTCCTGCAAGAGCCTACTAGTCCCTAGGCCTAGTAGTCTAGTGGTAGGTACAGGGAGACCTTACACTGTCACTGAAGCGGAAACTCTCCTAACATACGGTGCCCAATCATGGTCGCTTACTGAGAGCCAAAAGTTCTAACTGAACGTTTGCCAACGGGCTATGGAGCGCAGCATTTTAGGGGTAAAAAGAACGGATTGCGTCCGGAATACCACGCTGCGCTCCAAAACACGTAGGTATATCTGTCGTTGGTAACAATAGCAAGGCTCAAGTAGGATAGAGCTAAATTACTAACATTTCCTCCAGTTTTCATTTGTTTTTAATAAAATAAATAATACATTTGCGTTTCATTGTTTAAAATTTCGGAATTTTCCTAAAAGTCTAAATAAAATGTATTCTATAAATCTTTAGATACAGCGTTTTAAAAAAAATGGCACGGTTTTTGTATTAAGTAATAAGTGAACAACACGTTGCTTGTGCATGAATTCAAAGAAATAACAAGCATAAATATGCCCGTAATACCTATACTAAAATAGGACTGAAAACACAGTTTTCAGGTTAGGTTTCACAGAAGTCAAAAACCTAACCTGAAAACTGCGTAACTAAGTAAACAAATTATTGAATATTTCGCATTGTATATAATTTGTATGTAAAGAAAATACTTTAATTATAATTATCCAAAGTCCAATGTTCAAACAAATGATCTGGTCAGAAGTATTGTAAATTCATTCCAAAAACAAAACAAAACACAACATTTTCTAAGTAAATACTTTATTATCGTTAGTTTAATAACGTAGGTAAAACACGAGTATTGCCTCAGCGAACGGCTCTGTTGATTAATTGATTAGCTGAGTGGCTATTACAGTCAATCACTTCACAATTACTTCGAACGAAATACTGTTTATCATGTAATTTAATGGCAAGGCGCGAATGGCGCGATTTGAAGAATTCCGCTCCAAACGGTTCGGTAAAAACCAACACAATACCGACACACATTCTGCTGTATAATTTTCTCCACTTTATTTTTTATCAGTTTGAAAACGATTCGGCCGATAGTTCTGTTCCCAAGGCAATCCATCCCATTCTCATTCACTCCAAAAAAGGAATTTCAACCATGCCAAATTGATCCTTAAGCATCGTCACTATTAGGGTAACATAAATTCACAAAATACATCACGAATTCTTCACGTGCTTCGGAAAGCATTACTTTACTTCCATTTTCGTAGCACGAGTTTCGAGGGGATCATTAAAAACATCCAGTGTAGAACGTAGAAAGAACCCTATTTCAATACGGCATGATACGGTTTTGTTTGTGGGCGAAGTTCGAGACGGCTATCTGGTTCGTTTTATCGCGTGGGATTAAGAAGTAGTGCGAGTGAGACAGGGCTTGTAGGGGAGACCCGGAGGACTCTTAGTAATTTCTGAGCGCCTAGTAGATGAGATCGCTTGCGTGTCGGTCGAGGTGGCGCGGTGCTCGGCCCTACAGCCGCGCCTCACCGCAGTCACCGCGCGCCTCCTTACATTACAACATTCCAGAATATTTATTTCGCCTCGCGCAACAGCATCGTCAGAATTCCAAGATTTTCAAGATCTTGTGAGTTTGTTTTTATAGTATGAAATTACCCTCTTTCATAAGGAAAATGTAATAGCTATTAAAAGTCAATTACGACGAGTCGATAAAAATACCGTAATATTGTTTGTATCCATAAAAGCATACCTACCGAGTATGACAAATACATACTTGTTAATCACTATTGTCGCTGTCATTAGATTCGGCAAGTCGGCCGGTTTCATTGATCAGACTAACTTTATTGGGGTAATATCTAAAGAACCCGATGCCGCGAAATTAACCACGAGATACAATCCCTGATCGTTATAAGTACCTAACTAAGTATTTAAATAGGTCTAGGGTCGATTGCAAAAAAAATGTACATAGTTAAAGGCTTAGTTAACATTGTGACGAAAGTTAGTCATACAAAATGTATGGGTAACTTTCGTCACACAAAGGAATCAATTAACATTGTTTTAATTAAAGCCCTTAACTATGTACAATTTTTTTGCAATTGACCCTCTAAATAACACCGGTCAGATTCAAGAAGAATACTGTCACATCGTGTAACATGCCAACATCGATGTAAAGTTCGCGTGCCGCGGCCGCTGCAGGACATCAACACCATCGCTAGTTCCCCTTGGTCGTCGTCCTTCTGGCCGAACCACAGAATAGATAATAGTGGCCGAACTCCGAAGGGTGTCGTATTTCGGCAGTTCCGGGGCAATCTGCCGTAGTCTACACCAGATCAGACGACGCAACGGAACCACGCCGTTATGTCGCCTAAATCTAACTAGTTTCTATATTTTTTTGTAGTTGGTTTTATGCATTGGTTTTATGACTGTAATTCTGTCTAACTTATTTGAATAATCCACCTGGGGTCTAGGTGGATTATTAAAAAAAAAATCTTAAAATAATCTTAGTTACACCAATGAGTAAATTCGATAATTCTTTAAGTGGTAGATTATCAGGGGAATCGTATTTTGTTGCTTGTATCAAAATTTCAGTCATAATTCAATATCGCCATTTTTTGCCAACTCAAACTCAATGAATCAAACAAACCCCTACACGAAACGTGACATGGATTGCCAATCCACGCATTTACACATTCACTTGGAACAGCCTATATTCATAACAATTAAGTATTTTTTCGTCGTTATCATATAAGGCATAAATTGCTCTTAAGTGGTCAAAACCTTCAGCGTAATGTGAAGCCATTCCAGCCACACCGATTATAGTCTTATAGTAAGCTTGCTATATTGGCATCCATTAAAATACCAGGCTTTTTATAAGATCGAAATTCTTATTGTAATTTTATCAATTCATCACTGAAAGACGGTAATATGGCGATGTAGCCTTGCGATACGCTTAATAAGGCTGTATGTAAAATATTACCTCGTATAACGCTTTTGAGAACGCTATTTCAACTAAATTTTTCTTTCGGAAAAAAGAGGGAAGCAAACTATTCGCCTTCATCATCCTCTGCATTAACTATTGCTGATAAATTTCAACCAATATTTGGTTTTTGTTGCATTTTCCCGGGACAGGCAAACCGTTGTTGAACTCCTCTGACCCTGTTGTGTCATACATATCGAGTGTACATTTTGGCACTAGTCTGATTAATGTTAGATAAATTCTATACCAATCGAAAGTATGAAGCCCATAGAATATGCAAACGTTGGGTTGCCTATTCTTTTCCCGTCACAACTAGGTATATCGGGTAGCCAGGTATAAACAGGTAAATCTATCTCTCTGATTATTGAATTGAAATTAAATAAAATTAAGATTATTTTATTATGAATTTATCTAATAATCAAACCGGTGAAATGTTTAATTTTTTTTTATTTAATTTTTAACAAAACATACCATGGACTAAAATTTGTTAGGCAACCCATATGCAATATATTTATTGACATATTAAATTAAATAGAAATAAATTTCATCAAATAAACATCTCGGTGAACGTCGTCTACTACACTGTTTAGTTAGTAAATGCTGAATTCTAATATCCGGGCCCAACTACACATCAGAGTTCCGCTGCACCTACGCTCTTGGGAGAATGTTCGTTTACCACGCGAAGTCATTACATCTCCACCACTTCTCATGTCATCAGATCAGGTATGAGCGGCTCATGCGGCCGTAATTCGTCGATCCTCCTCATTAGGGATGCCCTAAACTCTTAAACAACTAAGATCTCTATACTATGTCGTGAGACCACCTTGAGAATCTAGATGTTGTACTCTTATGCCCAATACCATACGGCATTTGACTATTTATAGTGAATATAAATTGTGGCATTGAAACCACTAAACACACATTACAAAATACGCGGAACCAAATAAACTATCACTAACTTTTGGACATTATACTATTTTTAATTGTACAATACAATAACTAAAAAGAAGACGTGTTTTGACTACTGATTTCTATGACGTCACATGCCTGTAAAAGAGTAGCTGAATTGAGCTGTCATCAAATACCGTATTGTCTACTTACTGTTACAGTATTTTTTGGTGAAACAAGGAAGCGATAAGTATGTCGTTTTTCTATTAACTTAATATTAATACTCGTAAACTCTTACTGATAAAATGATTAAATGGGAATAGGAATAGAAGAAGATTGACAGAGATATCAACATAACATTGTTAATGTCTTGTGATATATAGTATCTCTGTCAATCTTCTTCTATTCCTATTCTCTCGAAAAATCAATCAGTTTTAAAGCCTGACCAGAAATATATGAGGATTGTTGACAATGAGAGGGCGCTATTTATAAGATTTATATGGCAACAATTTTGCAACCAATCGCAACCGCACTATAATGACATTAGTTTAAATAACTGACAGTTCCTTATGTTAACTTCGTAATATCATTTAATGGAATGCACTCTTTTCCTGACTGTTTTTAATATTACGTTCACGACTGTGAATGGTTTTTGACATTTTCTTTGGATATTTTTAAATATGTGTCTCCTAAAGAAACCACAACGAATCACATTGGCATTGTTGACAAACCATCAAAAATGATTGCCAGTGTAAGAAATTAGTTCCATTCGAATTCCGCAATATGGCGCATTCTCATATATTTCTAGTCAGTCTTTACTTTTAATGTACAGTTTACTTAAGTACCCATGTATTTCCTCATGAAAAGTGATGTACAAGACATTCTTTTATTAGTTCGATAAACATCATTTTATCTATATTCTCAGGGTTGTACGTCAACATGAACGTTCTCCGTTTCGTATGGGAAATGTTCTCCAGAACGGCAGAATTCCCTCTCATTGCATCGAATTTCACCATAAATCACCAAAAGATTCCCTAATCGTATAGTGATGAGAGGATGATTATTGATTGCTTTCGCGAGAAATCTTCGGAATGGAAAATCGCAAAAATGAAATAAATAGCAATATGGGGTTGGCGAAATGATGTCATTGATATCAGATTTCTCTTTTACATTGTACATACATCCGTATCATGAAATTAACCATACGTTTTGTGGGAAGCCTAGGTTTCCATTCAACTATTTTGCTACTCCCCTGTTAATTTTGCCTTACTTTACCCAGTCGGTAAGTACTTTTCATACTTCAAATGTTTCTTAAAGTAGAAAGCACGTAGGTAGGTATCTAGGACAAAACGATGGACGAAAATATGTACGTCTAAAGCAGAAATCTGTTATCATTTCGCCAACCCCTTATCGCCATTTATTACATTTCCCGCCTGATTCCCATTTTCCATTCCGAAGACTCCTCGCGAAGCAATCATCCTCTCATCACTATACGATTTGGATTTCGACATCAATCTTAAATCACAATTATTAGTTCAGCAATTACAAACACTGTATCACTTGCAATTTTAACCTTATTCATAAGAAGTTAAAGTGCATGGCAAATAAATACAACGACAGAATTATCTTTGCTCCGCGTCACAAAAATTCTCTCTTCAAAACTCGCAACGTGGCCCGAGGCATCGCTCGAAGTTCTTCGCGCCCTTTAATCGTGTTTTAGACAGGAATAGATATACCAGCATGTTTGCTGTTAGAAAGAGATGGTGGATAGTTAAAGAAGGGGGATAAAATTGATTGCAAGGGGTGTCGCGCCCTTCAGTAATGCTCGGGTGGGGCGGTAAAATGAAGTTTTTTTGTTTCGCTCTTTATTTAATTTCGCAATGGTGAATAATTTGAATAATTTACATGACGGACATGTTTGTGCATATGGCTCTAGGGATAGGTATGGTGAGGTGCAATCTATGGATGCATTCGTATTATAATTATATTGGTTTCGTGGAATGAGATTTAATGTAGCGTGCA
Source organism: Apotomis turbidana (assembly GCA_905147355.2). Taxonomy (NCBI): domain Eukaryota; kingdom Metazoa; phylum Arthropoda; class Insecta; order Lepidoptera; family Tortricidae; genus Apotomis; species Apotomis turbidana. The sequence continues at coordinate 19,037,758 of LR990288.1, read as the reverse complement.
TTTTGCGAGTTTACATTTGCAACTTCGTATTTTACTAGTATGCAATTAATTGCATGCTCATTTTCACCAGTATTTTCTAAAATGACGAATGTTGTCGTCTTCTATACCCGCTGCACTGTAAAAAAAGCTGTGATTGATTTAGGACCGTTACTTTTCCATGCTAAGCTAAGGCTGTATTTTTTATATAGTTAAATTCGTAAAGAGATGTTCTAAAAATCCATGTCACGTTAGGTTTATCAAAACTCATTCATTATGCATAATGCCTGATCAAGTGTTACTATTGAATTATTGTAGCATGAATAAAAGTGACACGATGGATAAAACAACCCATGCGATAAACGTCTGAGAAACGAACGGATTAATTTTTCTACGAGTTGCTTTTTGTTGCTCGTAAGAGTCGTAAGCTATTCTATAAAACTTTTTATTTGCTTTCCTACTGCTGCTTAGTACATAGTTGGTTTCAGAAATACTAGGTTTCTACCCAACTGTAGTAGTCGCTACCGATCCATATCTTAGTATACCTACTTTCCTAATAAACAGAAGGTCATAATGCCAAATGTATACGGTTTCTACCTGATTTCTCTCGAATATCCTTCCTATTTTGTAAAACTGTTGCTTACTGCAGTGAAATGTGTAGCGGAGGATATAATAAGATAGACAACGCTTCATTAACTACTCTGAATATGTATTCATATTGGCTTTCCGATTAAATAAATGTTGAAAGTTCCACCTAATTTTACCTTTACATCTCTCCAATATGTTCCCCTTTTCGTTCTTATCATGACATCTTCTTTAATAACTTCATTAACTTCACCAGAGCGCAGTAAAATTGTCGAGCGCAAAGTTATGGCACCGATTTCAAAAGGTTATTCAAATTTAATCAGTAAGATGAACGGGTTATTTTAAGCTTTTCAGTTTAATTTGAAGTCAGTTCTTTTATTATATTATTTTTTTATTGTTCTGTATTTATTTAGTATACTTAGTTAATTTTTACCGTTGTATCTCTATCGGTTCCCCTTTTTGTTCTTATCTCGATATTTTCATCAATAACTTCGCCGGAGCGCTGTACAGTGTCGGGCACAAAGCTATTGAGGCGGGTAGTTGTCAACTTGTCAACAACAGAATTAATAGCAGCGAGCCGCTGACAATGCCGATGAGAACGATGCTCTAACAATTTCAGGAGTTTGTGCTGATTTGGAAAGATCTCAATTTCAAATATGACAGGAGCGTTGATGTTATTAGTTTTTTCTAGTCTAGTCTGAGTACCGCCTAGATATTAGAATGTATAAATAAGCTATGCTGACAATGAATGCATTTATACTAAACCGATAAAGAAAAACCGCCTTACAATGTTAAACGCAAAATGCCAGCTTCGCAAAAAAAATACCGAAGTCCTCTTACATTATTTTTTCTCTCTTTTTTTTCTCTTTTCGTACACTCGGCTGACCATCTCTACTGTCACACGTGTAAGAGAGTATTTAAAACTAAATTTGGTCTAGCCAGCCACATTTCCGCCACGACGAAGTCCATAATGTTTGGTTTAATCAAGGTCGCCGTCATCTAAATCGATCAAGAGGACTGCTTATATGGTGATTATGATGTCCTCACAGATGTATACGTCGATGGCGACATCCTAACAAGAACGTATACTAAACTTTTGATACGAAGATATCAAAGCTGAAAGAAACTGTAAAGTGATGCGGTAAGATGTGAATATTAACGTATTCACATAGAGGTCGCTAAGGTGTAAAAACCTTTCAAATAAACAATGCAAAGATCGACACACGAAGCATAAGGAAAAATTCGAAAGGCAGTATAGGTCCCCATCTTTGTTAAAATTGTAGTGGTTAGGAGTTTTACGGAGTTAACGTTTGACGTATTTAGGAAGGTATATACTCGTTAAAACACCAGCCGTTCCGATAAAATGTTCTTAGGTTTTATCTCATTTTTACCGTTGTATCTCTACCGGTTCCCCTTTTCGTTCTCATCTGGACATCTTCATTAATAACTTCGCCAGACCGCAGTAAAGTTGTCTGGCAAAGCTATCGAGACGGCGGGTATTAGTTGTCAACTTGTCAACAACAGAATTAACAACAGCCGCAGACAGTAACAACGAGAACGATGCTCTGACAATGTCAGAAGTTCGTGTTGATTTGGAAACACTTTACTAGAAATATTTAAGGGGCAACCATTTTATTAGTCGTTAATTTATTGGATCTTTCGGTGTGTAAATAACCAATTTTTCAGCATATTGTGTCTAACTACACAAATTAATAAATGAATTATACACATAATAAATCTTTGCTTCCACTGCTGAGGCATCGTCATGCCAAGTCTGTTCTGTTTAATTACCTACTGTGCGTAAATCTCTACATGGCCAATTGTTTTCTCGAAAATATTTGTAGTTATCTGGAGCTTAAGTGACAAGACAAAGACATATTGTCCCGATAATTCTAATACAACCCAAGACGAGACCGCTGTTGAGAAGAAAGCGGAAAAACTCAACGGTAATTCTTTGTTTTACGAAATCATACTTAAAACAATCAATTACATTTATATGTAATTATTAGTATTTAATGTACTGATGACATTGGTACACGTAAAGGAGTTGTAGGTAAAGATTCTCCAAATCCATGTTAGGTAGGTGTAATTTTAATACAATTCTCCAAGTTCTCAGTTAAAAGAACATATATCTTAAGCCCTTTCGTTAGTAACAAAACATCTTCGGTCCACATTAGCTTTACACTTAAATCGTTGCTTGTGGCTTAAGCTATTCATTTTACAAAACAAAAACATAAAATGATGAAACAAACAAGAACTGGCTAGCCGTTGTCATGATGTCGCCAGCAGCACAATTAATAAGTAGAAAGTTACGATGTGAGGACAGACCGACAAAGGGAATATAATAGAAATATACGAACGAGATCGGAAACGAGCTTTACTGGAGAAAATACTGTGGATTTTAACTGCATAGAAAACTGCACCCTCGCCATGAGTTTACCGTGACTGTACTCGCTAGCGACTGCGTAAACGAATTGTATGGAGAATTGTAGTTCTTCAAAGTAACCATTAGGAGAGCTGTACTAATTACTCAGTCGCCAGTGAATACGGTCACGTTAACTGGTAGGTAAGGGTACTGGAGTGGAGTAATATTAAATTACTTCAAATAAAAGCGTTTCGAAGATTACTTTTACAACACAACGATCTGGGTTAATTGACTACGAAATAATTGCTACACGAGCAACATTCAATACTTGTGGTGCAATCCCTACATTACAACGACACGGTAGGTATTAACATATCGAGCTTACCCAGAACTTACGCAAAATTAAACATAAACAAATGTTTCAACACCAGCGACTCTAGCATAACTTGTCATACGCGACTATTTCTCGCGCGAGATAATTACTCGTCTCTTTTTGTGCAGTAATGTGAGAGGGTGATGGGTAGCGCTATGTCGCGTAACTGTAAGTCGCGACTATTTGTCGCGCGACCTACCTGTCTCTTTTCTTTCAATACCGTGCGAGCATGACTTATGATGCTCAGTCACAAGACAAGCGTAGTCCGCAAAATATACTAGCCCAGCCCGTCTACCACGACTATTCATCGCGACTTGTCGCGCGAGATTGCGCTACCCGTCACTCTCACATTACTGCACCGAAAAGAGACGGGTAGTTATCTCGCGTGAGAAATAGCCGCGTATGACAGTTATCCTAGATGTGCAGAGTGGTAATTTGAGTGTACTTTAAAATAATTAATTCGTCCTGCCCCCAGGATATTAAACACGTAGTAATTTTGTGTAATCTTAGTTATGTATTTAGTTAATGCATGCTGGCTCATAGTTGCATGCACTTTACAAATACTCTAAAATGTTGTGCGTAGTTGTAATTGAGTAACAGACACATATATGTCTCAATCATGTAAGCCTTAGTTAAGTTCTTAAGTTTGTGAGTTGTAACTATGCCTTTTCTAAATAATAAAATAATTAAAATAACGATAATTAGCAATGTCTCAGTAATATCTTTGGTATATCGCATTTAACTGTCATTAACACGCGATGTTTGTTTTTTTTTCCCATGTAAGCTTGCGGGTCCAACGGACCCTTTGCACTGCTGGTGCCAGACGTGCTACCGCTTGGAGAAGCACCGGCCGCGATGTTTGCTATTCTAGCTGCATAAAGTGATATTTCTTGTTGTACTACCTGGTCAAGTAAATTTTGCGGGTGATATCAATGGCGTCGCATATAAATGTCGCGCAAAATAAACGCACTTGACGAATGGCGATTGGCGATATACTAAGTATATCGGAATTATATCACCATTTAGGAGATCTCTCCATATGATGATGAGAGTTAATAGTGAATTAGGACTGTTCGACTCTGCCATTCATTAAATTATTACGACATGCACTAGTCATATCAGTTTGGCGAAAACGTTGTTTATTCAATGAACAGTCTATGTTTGGAAGCCTGTTTACCTGTTTGTGGTCAGTGAACAGAAGCCAAACAATCGTATTGTTTAGTTTAATACATAGCCATTGTGTTTTCAGTAAGTAGGTAAACAATACCTATAAGCGTTCAAACTTTTCTCGAAATATAACCCGATCAACCCTCACTCTAGTCACGTATTACGTGGTGTCCACAATACCTACATAGCGAAGAAAGGTATATGTGACAATAAGTACGTCTAACCTAAGAGCTGTGCTCACGATACAATCGTCGCATTTTTAGGTTATGCTTAGCCTCCTGACCTGAGATATGACAATCCTGCTTGACGTGACACTGACAGGACAGCGCTTGTCTGCGTTCAGGTTAACGCATCATAAATGCGATCGGCGCTCGTGCGTGCAGCTCTCCGTGGCGCCACCTATGGTCCCACCGGGAGATCAGCGCTGGCTCTTGGGCTAGCATCATGCTGAGGTGGGACCTTTTCGTGGCACAGCCATAGTAGTATAGTTTGTATTGTTTTATTTCATTTCATTTATCATTTTTGTCACTATTTGTAATTATTGGTCACGTCACGAATAAGGTGTTCTGCCTTTTCGCCAGAACTATGTTTGGCCGAATTTCATTTGCCAACCAACGTTTCGCCGTCGTTTCACTTTGACAACTAACGATTACCAAATTTTTATTTGACAACTTTTCACTTGGTAGAATTATTGTAAAGCAGATTATTATTATGCCTCTAAACTTTTGGCAGACTAATCATTAGTCAAATCTTTCACTTGGTCGAATAACTTTTGGACGATTAACGTTTCGTTGATACAACAGTTCCTTTTTCTACATCAGGCAAGTTACAAATAAGAAAAAGATACATACCAATACTTACATATTTTTTGGTTGGCCGAAACTCTGGCAAGTACCTAAGAGTAACTGCGACAAAATGGAACATGGGTCAAAAACCAAAAACTGTAGGTTAGGTTAGGTTTGTTTTATGGCCATGGATAGCGGAGCGTCAGATTGCTTGCTTGCATTAAGGTAATATTAAAATGCTTGCAAGTATTACAAAAAAAAACAACATATTATACATATATTTATAATTTACTTTTAGTATAGTTTTAAATATTAGTTTGTAATTGGTAAATTTACCCACATACATACCCATACCTACATATTTTTGTTACTTATTTCTCTGAAAAACACAACTTCTTTCTTTTAATTTATTTTTTTTGCAAAAATTCACTAATAATACCACGCTACTCAATAAAACATTTGGTAAACAATAAACAACTAAGTGTATATTATGCCAACTAAAACATTCTGCTACATGAAAGGTGGCATTTTAAAAACTTACGTAATAAAACACAGACCAAAAGTGAAGTTGGTAACGGTGAGGTTGGCAAATAATAAGTTGGCAATTGATAAGTTGGGAAATGAAACGCCGATAATCGGCGGGAAGTGATAATCGGCGTAAAAAATTTCTGCGAAAAATAAGAGAACCCACGAATAAATATATTTCTTTCTTTCTTTCTAGCCGGGGGCTCTACACCTCCAAAGTTGGCCGAAGTAAACTTTCTCCAGAGAAGTGCCTCTCCACGCTATCATATTCGCCCAACCTCTGTCAACTTCGCGAGTAGTGTAAAGCCAGGGTACGAGTACTATTCGACTTTACCCAGCCACATCAAGACCTTGATTCAAGACCGCCCGTAGCTGACTTGAGTCACCGTCGTCACTTCGTCAGTCATGACGTGGTTGTTGCTTTATTTCCTTGAAAACCTCCCCCATATTAAAATTTGGCTACTCCCGTGCGGGCGTGCCACTCAAGAACTCGTCGGCTCCAGCTGCCGTCGCTTCTACGAACGAATATATCCTACTCTTTGCCAATTAAGTCTTACAACTGGGTAGTCTTTCTTTTTTATTGTAATTAGTCCGTCAGTTCGACAATTAAAAGATGTTGGAGACGTATATTTTCTTTGTCAAATAAACCAAACAATAACAAAAGATAAAGCGCAACAAAGTTCGGGATAGCGGGGTCGCGACGTCACGCCTTGCTAGGTAAATAATATTAGCACAGCATGACGTCACGCGGATCTTTAACGGACTATATCTTCGTAATTTTTTATTTGATAATTGACAAAATAAAAATTACTTTTCCATTTTTTTCTGATAATCTAACTGACTGACTAATTATCTTCTTTAGGAAAGTAGCTTTTTCGACTATAGATGGAGACAGGATTGACTCTTAAATTTATGATTTAAGAGCCCACCCATGCAAAATTCGTCAGGTGAATGTTCCTAGATCTCAACATCCATAGTGATTAAAAATCTGTCCCTTGGAAATAACAAACTTAAACAGTTTTTCTTCAATCTTATCAACGTGAAAACACGATTGTTATTCATTTTCTCGATACTTTTATCTCTCAAACATAAACCTTTTTTAGATATTTTCGGTTGGATCTTCAAAACCCTTCCGTTTTTAACAATGTTTTTTAGCTTAACTTAATAGATGCAAAATTATAAGTTGTCAAACAATTATAAGTTGTCAAAAACTGTAAGGCTATTTTCATTACAAAATGCACACGTAGGTATATGACACAACTCAAAAAACATTATTTACGCGCTTCCGTGCACGCACTTCCATCTCGCTCACGCTTACGCTCAGTGAGAGAGAGAGCTAGCCAACGAATTGGCGCCCTCTTAAGCAGATGATGGACTGGTGATGAAAGTCGCTGCCTCGCTGGAGTCTGCTGCATACAGACAGCCATGGTAGCAAATGGATGAGGCTACAGACCCTCATACAATACAATACAAAATGCTTTATTGCACATCAAAAAAGTTTACAAATTCAATACAGAACAATATTTTTTATAACGGTAGACAACAGGCGGTCTTATCGCTAAAGAGCGATCCCTTCCAGACAACCTTTAGGTAGTTATTCATCAGACAAAAGACGTCTTGGCCTGTACCCCAAGACGTCTAAGATATTCCCAGAGTGAGCGACGTATAGTAGAGTTGCTAAGCCGCGAAATTGTGCACATCGGGTTACAAGCATGAAATTTCTACCACACATAGAACGTTCCACGGTGATTATTTTCAGATGTGGAGGGAAGTCAGATTCGTCCCCTGTGTGTTGGGAGAGCGGGGTGAAGAGGACCAAGTACTGCTCTTTTTCTTTTTTTTATTACTGATCAGTTGAGGCTATTAGGGCTTGCACGACATCGTTTTCGTGTAAGATAGATATCAGCTATTAATTTTTCATGTTATTTAAGAATAGTTTCATATAAAAAATTGAGTTTATTGCCGAAAAGGTAAAAATCACAACAAGTTTTTTTTTATTCAGAACGATAAATTAGTTATCTATCCTAAATATTTACAATTTAAAAAAATATATCTAAACAGCAAATTTAATCTTCTTTTTAAAAATGTATACAAATTGGGCACCTCTGATACAAAAAGTACCTTGAAAAAAATTTTGATGTTAAGCTTAGCCTGCGTCTTCTAGTACATTTTGCTAAGAAGCGAAATTGTGTACATCGGGATACAACCACGAAATTTCTACCACAGATAGAGTTACTGCGGTGATTATTTTCAGATGTGGAGAAAAGTCAGATTCGTCCCCTGTGCGGCGGGAAAGCGGGGTGAATAGGACAAAGGAGTCCTCTTTTTCTTTTTATATTACTGATCAGATAACGCTACTAGGACTTGTGTGGTGTCGTTTTCGTGTAAAACAGATATTAGCAATTCATTTCCCATGTTATTTATTCATAGCACCATATAAAAATATGGTTGTATTTCCGAAATTGTAAAAATCACAACAAGTTTTTTTTATTCAGGGAGATAAATTAGTTATATTTCCTGAATATTTACAACTAAGAAAAATATTGCAAAATAGAAAATTTAATCTAGTTTCTAAAAATATATACATATTGGGCACTCTTCATACAAAAAGTAACTTAAATAAATTGTTGATGTTGAGATTAGCCCGTGTGCTCGTGATACATTATCAAAAAAATATTTTGTTTTAATTACATTAATTTGTTTTTCTAGGACGTATATAGTAAAAATAATATGTAAAAGCATGTTAATAATGTTATATTTAATGTATTTAATGAATGCGTTCGGAGATTTACGTTGGTTACGCCGACGTAAGGATATATTTTAAGCTACTATTTGTATGAGAAGTGCCCAACATGCATATATTTTTAAAAACCAGATTAAATGAGCTTTTTGAAATAATAATAATAATAAGTTGAATTTTTTGCGAAATTGAAGTAATTTACCTCGCTGAATAAAAAAACTTGTTGTGATTTTTACCTTTTCGGCCATTACACCCATATTTTTATTTAGAACTATACAAAACTAACATAAAAAATTAATTTCTGATATTTGTTTTACACGGAAACGATACCAAACACGTCCTGGTAGACTTAACTGACCTGCAATAAAGAAAGAAAAGAGGGATACTTGGCCGTATTCCCTCCGCTCTCCCGCCTGACAGGGGACGAATCTGACTTCCCTCCACATCTGAAAATAATCACCGTGGAACACTCTATCTGTGGTAGAAATTTCATGCTTGTAACCCGATGCGCACAATTATGTTAGAAAACAGCGGACTAACAACTCTACTAGTAGGTAAGTATGTATAGGTATAGTCTATCTGGCATTCTAAGATCAAGTTATGGCACAAGTGAAAAATTACCTTAAATTTACAAGAATAGGGTCTTAAATAAATAAGTAAATAAGTAAGTAAGTAAGTAAACGCTTTATTGTACACAAAAACAGTTAAAAAATACATCTATTACAATTAACATATAGGTACAAAATAAATATCAGACAACCTCACACAAATCGATCTAGTCCCAAATTAAGCTCAAGAAGGCTTGTGTTATGGGTACTAGACGACGATATACGTACTTATATAGTTATATAGATGGTGTTCTGCCTTTTCGCAGAGCTATGTTAGGCCGAACTTCATTTGCCAACCAACGTTTCGCCGACGTTTCGCTTTGACAACTAACGATTACCAAATTTTTATTTGATAACTTTTCACTTGGTAGAATTATTGTAAAGCAGATTATTATTATGCCTCTAAGCTTTTGGCAGACTATCATTGGTCAAATCTTTCACTTGGTCGAATAACTTTTGGACGATTAACGTTTCGTTGATACAACAGTTCCTTTTTCTACATTAGGCAAGTTACAAATAAGAAAAAGATACATACCAATACTTACATATTTTTTGGTCGGCCGAAACTCTGGCAAGTACCTAAGAGTAACTGTGACAAAATGGAACATGGGTCAAAAACCAAAAACTGTAGGTTAGGTTAGGTTTGTTTTATGACCATGGATAGCGGAGCGTCAGATTGCTTGCTTGCATGAAGGTAATATTAAAATGCTTGCAAGTATTACAAAAAAAACAACATATTAGGTACTCATATATTTATAATTTACTTTTAGTATAGTTTTTAATTTTAGTTTTAAATATTAGTTTGATACCTTCATATTATTGTTACTTATTTATCTGAAAAACACAACTTCTTTCTTTTCATTTATTTTTTTAGCAAGAATTTACTAATAATATCACGCTACTCAATAAAACATTTGGTAAACAATAAACAACTAAGTGTGTATTATGCCAACTAAAACATTCTGCTACATGAAAGGTGGCATTTTAAAAATTTACGTAATAAAACACAGATCAAAAGTTAAGTTGGTAACGGTGAGGTTGGCAAATAATAAGTTGGCAAGTGATAAGTTGGGAAATGAAAGGTCGGCGAAATAAAATTCCGCGAAACGGGAGTTGGGAAGTGATAATCGGCGTAACAATTATCTGCGAAAAATAAGAGAACCTATATAGATAAATATATACTTAAATACACAGAACAACCAGCCAAACTTGTGCCAAAGTGACTTCATTTGATCTTAGAGAGCGAACAGATTATACCTAGGTATATGTACCTTTTAAATTAATGAAGGAAAAATACAAGAAACACTTTTAATGAATATCCTTGAACAGTATCTGTCGTTATCAGTGGGTGTCTGCGGTCGTGGGTTATCGACTATTATCACATAATAACCGGCGTTCCTGAGCTTCTTTATAGATAACGCGACCTTGGTAATTAAACGACATATGTCACATTGAAAATCATAATTATGGAGGTATTCCTTTTAAACCTACAGCCTAGCACGGTGGTCGCCTAGCAAGAATTACCTATTTGTAGCCCTAAGTTTGGTTTTACATATGATAATTTTGCTTGAGGATGTCAATCGATTCTATTTATACAAGCTTTTATTTAACTTGCATTGTATGTAGGTATGTATGTATGTAAGTATGTTTGTTCGGGTGGAATCTCGGGTGGAGTCAACCGATTGAGCTGAAATTTTGCATACTTACATAACTTTGATGACAATACAATAATATATGATACCATGGGGCTGATCTGATGATGGAGCCGGAAGGTGGCCATAGGAACTCTATAATAGAAAAAGCAATCCTACCGAGTTTGGGCTCTTTAGAATCGTCTCAGTGAGCATTTGATAAATATCTAAAGAAAAGTACAGTCGGCTATAAAAGCTGTCACTAAAATGAAATTTTTGACACAAACTTATATACTTATATTTATTCGTAGCAAATGTCTATACGGGACTAACTACACTTAGACTGCTCTATAAGTCAGATATGACTGTCAAAGTTCAACATTCCTACGGAGTGCTAAGAACGCTTCAAATGGCCACCTATAATCTTGACGTCATTATATGTTATGGGTATTGGGTACCAATATTTGTATGGAGACCATAAGTAATTTGCCATTTTCACCGTGAAAAAATGCGTTTAAGTTCATGATTGTCACACAATTATTGTTTATGAGAATTCTGAAAATAGAGATCTGTTAAAGTGACACGGTTCTGAAGTGTGTAGATTAGTGACTGAAATTGTGACCGATCTTCGCCATAATGCACCTAGACTAGAGTTAGTACTTATTTGATGATCTTCTTTGGCTGGATGAACCTTCTGAACCCTAAAAACATTTCAAAGAGAACCTTTTCTAGATTGTTAATGCAGGAAGCAGTTATGTCGTCATCGGCATAAATATACCTAAATAAATATAGGACAACCTCACACAAATCGATCTAGTCCCAAATTAAGCTCAATAAGGCTTGTGTTATGGGTACTAGACGACGATATTCGTAGGTACTTATATAGATAAATATATACTTAAATACATATAACAACCATGACCCAAGCACAAATATTCGAGTTCATCACAAAAATATTTGCCCTGGCCAGGATTCGAACCCGGGACTGCCGGCTCAGTAGGCAGGTGTCTACAAACCGAGCCAAACGCATCGGCATATAGGATGGCCTTTGAAAAACGAAAACCAATTTCATTTTCGTAACGTACTGGATAACGATAACTGGAATTTCGTGGCTAACCAAAGTGATGGGTCTGGGTCACTTCACTGGTATCATAATATATCTACTTGATGACACAATAGATTAAAGATTGCTTCCGTTCTGGTTTATGCGGTAATTTAGGTGCATACTAGGTACCTACATAATCGTATTACGTAAATTTATTACAAAATCGAAACGCACTCGTGACTCAAGTTTGATCACAATTTACACCTCCAGCACAACTGTGACACGCGACTGTTTCTCGCGAGTAGTATTACATATCTCTTTCTTCACCGTACTGTTAGAGAGTGACGGGCGATGCTATGTCGCGCGACAAGAGTCACGAGCGTATAGTTGTGCTAGGTGGGGTGCTCTTATGTTGATTAGCTAACGCAAGATACATTTTAGGTACTAATACTTGAGCTGCTAGGCAGGGCAGTCAAAACTCTTAAACTGAGATTCACCCATCTACAACAATACAAACATGCCACTAACAACTTCCAGTACCCAAACCTCTAATTCTATCACTAAATGGACCCACGAGGCGAGCTCTTAGCAGCTAAAAGGACTAAATGATGTATCATCCTGAAATTTTCCAGGTGCTTACGTCTTTTCCACATTGAGCTCTGAAACTAGCACGCAATTAGGATGTGGTCGAAGTTAATTAACGACTAACCGCTACTGCTCGCTGACGTCCTGGTAGTTTAGTTTCATTGTTCACTGCGCTGGCCTTCGGGTGGTCATATCGCCCCTACCATGTTGCGATATTTCATTCTCTTTTGTTTCAACGATATCACAAATTGAAATCAGTGGGCCTATTAAATCACTTGAAACTTTATGAACGAGTTTTTGTTTCATTGAAATCAAGCGAATAATTTTGAAGTTATGATGATATTGTAAATTACGTATGGCGCGCCGTGCTAGTATGACGTCATCAGATTAATACTAGTATTTTCATACTTTGAGCGAGTCCGTCAAGTGACGTCACATCCCTGCGCCCTACCATCCCATCCAAAAGTAATTATTAACTATTTATTTAGTGTTTAATGCAACATAAGGTAAAAATCATAATTCGGTGATATTCATTGCGCAACAAGAGATCGATATTTTTTTTTGGTGCAAGTGCTACCCATACCACCAGTAATACCCATATTAGTATTATTAGTGTGATCTATCAACTTTTTGTGTACCATATTCAGCGTCTGACAAAACCCCCTTTTAATGAAAAAAGATAAAAAATTAAAACCTTTTTCTAGGGCTACGTCCGCGTTGGATTATTCGCTTAGTTCTCAGATCTGATTAGGAAATTAGGATACAACTTTGCTTTGTTTAGGGACACGACACACGATATAAATAAACCCCACCTTTGGAGTTATCGCATCTAAGTCGTATCGTAAGAAATCATTTCTTCGCCCAATGTCTATTAGATGCCGACATTGAACCATCTGTTGTTTCGTTATATCAATTATAATCGTCCACAATTCGTCGGTATGTTTTAAATGTATGTTCCCCGATTATTTGAAGATTACAGGATTCCATCATTTGGAAAATTATTTTTCTGTTTGAAAGGGACTCTAGTTCATCCCATGGTCAAGACGTCATGAGTTTAGGATCTGATAGTAGAATCCAGGAGAATTGTATACTTATCGTGATTTGTGATTTAGTATTAGGTATTGCATTACCTATACAGAGTAACCAACACACACACATTTTCTCAATAGGTACATATATATCGTATGAGAGAGGTTATGAAAGACCATGTTTAGGGTTCCGTGCGCAAAAAGTAACAACGGGGCCCTATTACTAAGACTACACTGTCCGTCTGTCTGTCTGTCACCAGGCTGCATCTCACGAACCGCGAAATTTTCACAGATGATGTATTTCTGTTGCCGCTATAACAAAAAATATTAAATACAGAATAAAATAAATATTTTAAGGTCCCATACAACAAGCTCGATTTTTTACTGGTTTTTAATTAGATGGTACGGAACCCTTCGCACGCGAGTCCAACTCGCACTTGGCCGGTTTTTTCTCCATTATGTCCTCTTCCATTTTGGCGTCTCTCGTTTCGCCTTTCGCTTATTTATGCGAACTTGTCTGACAAACACACAACATTACGACACCGAGATCTACCTAACCAGGGGGCAGGGGGTTACCTACTCCGAAGTTCGAAAAAGTTCGTACCGTGCCGTCTCGTTCTCGTGTCAAATAATATTTAAATGAACGGAACGGCAAGATACGAATATCGAATTTTAACATAGGAGTAACCCTCAAAATTCAAATTCAAATTCTTTTATTGCAAGAACATAGTAATAAATTAGGTGATACAGGTATAAACAGTATTGCTTATGTTCTACCAAAAAGGCATGCAAACAAAATAAAACAATATTCGAATACTTAATTGTAGTCTGGTTCTTCCATTTCATATTGTAATATATGCCCACAACTTCTCTGTGACATGTTCCAGTGTATGTGTTTCTGTGCTTAAGATGCACACAAGTAGACTTCATAAATGCTTTAATTTTCATAATTTTCAGACAAACGATCCGGAAACCAGTGGTAATCCTAAAGCGGTCGCCACAGTGACCAGTTTACGAGCTATTGTGCTGTTTACGAGCCCGCCCGATTGCATACGTCCATAAAGTGGCTTGCGTATGTGCAACACAGCGCAAGTTATATTGACAGTATTTTGATTTTATGCACGAGTACTAAAGCCCCGTGGCAGACCAAAGAAGCGATAAATAAATGAATATCGGACAACCTCACACAAATCGATCCAGTCCCACAGTAAACTCTAGTACCTATAGATGTTTACAATGAAGCGAAAAATTTAAAAATTCTACGGTTCAGGCAGGATTCTAACCTGCGTCTATAACGGATTTCCGGGCCAACACGGGCGGCCTACCAACTGGATTGTAAACATTTGGTTTACGTTAGCAGACGTTACCTACTGCTTTAACAGAAATAATTAAGCTCTAGTAGGCTTGTGTTATGGGCACTAGACGACGATACGCATACTTTTATAGATAAATACATACTTAAATACAAATAAGATCCATGACCCAGGCACAAATATTCGAGATCATCACACAAATATTTGCCCTGGCCGGGATTCGAACCCAGGACCGCCGGCTCAGTAGGCAGCCGCTTTACCACTGCGCCAACCGCGTCGTCAGACTGCCCCGCGGCAGATCAAAGAAGCGATGGCTGGACGTCGTAAAGGCCGTAACTTCTACTCAGATGCCGACCCAGCTCGCCGGGCGGGTTGTACTATACAAGCACCCACCTAGCGGGCTCTGTCACCGTCTAGGGGTGGGGTTGCACCCACCTAGTGGGCTCTGTGGGTTTTCGGGGGTAATTTTTTTTTTTTTACCTGGCCTTGAAAGTGTTAGACGAAAATGTATATCAGGATAAGAAAAAAAAGAAAAAAAAGTCGCAATTGACGTAAGCAGTCTCATATAATAGATATAGGTAAGTCACAATTTAGTATGTTTTGTGAAGTCGAAATGCAGTCATGACTTTCTTCACTGTGGCTTGTGGCATTCATGGACGGAATATAACTTCTTATTTATTCCCTATAAATGTCCACCATCCATGTCAGCTGGTGATGAAAATGTACTATAATTTTTACTCTTTATCGACCCCTGCACTCTACAGGCCTAGGATAGTTGCGTTTATCACGTGATAACTAAACAATAAACCATCCGTCACTCACACTCACATACTTATCAAAACGTGTGATGTTTTGTCACTTATTTTGATACATTACTGATAATGTAATACCTACGCCTGTTAATTATCAACAAGTATGTGGGAATGTGATTTGCTAAACGTTTATCGCGCGATAAATACATAATAAAACAAGGGGTTTTGTGGCTTGGCTCTAAAGAAGGGTAGCCATAAAAATGGGAACCTTGGCGCGATGCGCGACTGATCGTCCTTAGGTCCGGGACAAAGTAGCTAACTGAAATTGCCGAATGGATTTTGGGACACCACTCTTCATACCAGGACAAATCCCGGCGTTCCGGGATGTATGGCAATATTAGCAAACCTACCTGGGTAAGTACCTACCTAATATTGATTTGGAGAATCTATACCTACATCTCCTATACTACGAGCTTAGGTGTACCCATGTAATTAATAAATTAATTGTTTTAAGTATTATTTACGAAAAAATGACTTACTGTTGATTTTCTTTCGGCTTTCTTCTCAACAGCGGTCTCCTCTAGGGAAATGCCGGTATATTCACAATCTGACTTGTAAAAGTGCCCTTGTGGCCTACTTACTGAATAAATTATTTCATTTCATTTGAAATCTATTCTAAAGGTGCTTTTCCGGATGAGGCGAGACGAAAAAGGAGTAATTAGGACGACCAAAAATTGCCATTAACAGCTATCGTATGATGATTGAATCGAGTGACGTGAGCTCGCGTATTCCATACGAATTTCAACTCTTGTCTTTCCTTGCCGGTGCACGGTGTTTTACACCTTTAAAATACAAATGAAACGGATTTACTCACTTACATATTTAAAATCAGTCCGCGATTCATCTTCATGGACTTATTGGTCGTTTTTAAACGCAAGCTGTGATTAACGACGTGTATTTTAATATATCTGAGACTTGCAAGAGTTTACTATGTAAAACAATTAAGCAGTGTCAGAACTACTTAGACTACCTACTTTACAAGTTTACATGCACCGTGTCTGACTGACAACAACTCTCTTGTTTGGTGCAGTATCGAATCTTAACATTAATAAGAACTGCAATCTTGTAGGTTAACCAATATCCCAATAATGAGTCAAGAGATCTACTTAATATTCTATACCTAACATGCAACAACCTGCCCCATAATCACTTAATAGGTAGGTATATAAAAGTAGGCCTCTAAGTATCGAAACATGTTTTGAAATCTATGTCTTAGAAATAAATCTCAAACTTGTATTAGATTTAGACTGAGTCACTACTGACCGTATACCTATTACCTACCTACCGCAGGGCCTGACTCACGATCATGGCCATAGTCACTAAAATCTTGGATCCATTTAGTTTAGTCAGTTAAGGATAAATAAATTAGCCATGAGGTAATTCCTCATTTATGGCACCATAATAATATTTCTACGAACTATCTGGTCGTAGTGATAATTTGGTAATAACGTCATGCAATTTTTTCGCTTAAAGGAAGTTAGGAAAGTTTTATTCTAAAACATAATTAACAATTACAAGTTCACGGACCTACTATTTTGAATGTGCATGGTGCGGCACACACAACTCATATACCTACCTACTTTACACAAAAAGTTTTACTCAAAACCGGCAGAAGATTGCCTGTAAATAAAAACTATGGCAAATGTTCGGCTGTAGAAAATGACTGTTTTACGAAGATAAAATTCACCGTCCCCAGACGTGGTGCCGTATCACGAGAGTTTACGTCCCTCGACGTAGGTAGGTACTTTCCATGAAATTGTTAATAAGAGAGGAAAAACAGATACCTATAGCATTGTTCAATATAAATAGCACTAAATACTAAATAAATCAACTGATGAAATCTGTACTGTACCTATTAAGTGTAATAGTCTCAAAGATGCTTACAGCATTTCCTCGCTGGATCGTACTGAATGCTAATACTGCTATGACTATGCGTTGTGTGAAGAAGCTGCCAGCTCTTTTGTCAATCGTTCGGTAGTGGCATCCGTCAACCCTTTAATCTTTGAATCAACTGTGATTGCACGGATTCTGCAAACCAAGTCTCCACGCTTGTGACGTCCCAAACTAGCACCCGTTCTAACTTCCACGTCTGCAAAACTCTAGATCCATGAATGTGAAATGTTCTCCCTTTTCCTGTATGATGCCAAATACACTACTTACTGCTCAACTGATTTTATCCCATCAAATCATATATTTCAGGCAACTGTGACCCATAGATAAATAAATACCTTAAAACTAGCATTCATACACTAGCACCTTATAATCGACTTATGGCGCATCCTCTTGGTGTCAACCTAACCTCTAATCGGTCTCGAAAACGCCAGCATACGACGCCTTACAGCCAGAGCTCATGAAGGCCAACAATTTGGCACTTGGCACTTTCCCCACTAATGAATTGAAGTTTACATTGTGATGAGACTCCAACCGCTCGACCCTCAGGATGTAGTTGACCCTACAATGTGGACCGATGATTTTGTGACGGTCACTGGGAGCTGTTGGATATCGTAGGACCGATCGACTTTTTTCTTATGTTATAGGGGAAACGACCAAACGGATCGCCTTATGGAAAGCAATGACCGTCGCAAAGCGATTCCTGCAACACCAAAGAAGTCACAAGTGCGTTGCCGGCCTTTCAGGTGGTAGTACCTATGCTATTTTCTTGAAGGTTTGAAGGTCGTATCGGTCCGGAAATACCGCAAGCGACAATTCATTCCACGTGCGAGAGGAAATTTCTAGAAAAACGCACGTTGTGGACGCCAACACGCCAAGTGAGGATGCAAGGATTGTCGTTTAGAACGATGGCGAAAAGATGCGGCAGGAATCATTTCGAACAATTCCTCGGAGCACGTATAGATCCGCATCCTTCCACGGATTTTATCGAGCAGTTGACGTCACAATCAATGTCATTCAGCTGATATGATGATGATAAAATTGTTTTCTCAAGCAACAGGAGCAACCGATTGATACGAGTGCCTACTCGTTGGATTGTGTCGTAGTTTCCTAAAAAAATATACTTAATTAGTCCGTCGGTTACATTAGGAAATAAATTTGGACTCGTATTTTATATTTTGCTAAAGTTCCGCTTGACTAACTGACGGCCTAATTATAATATACCTACCTAATAAGATTTTTGTTTTACCCAGTGTTTTGCTAATCGAAAAATTGAGGCTAATATACAAATACAATCCACGTATCAATTGATGATATCATGCTTTATATCCGATTTGATTTGAAAACTGATTTTGCAACTTGTTCCATATAAACGTGATACAATTCGGTTTCGCCGGATATCTTGGAAGCCGCTGTTGATTCCTTCCCGCAATGCCACCACGTTTTCCGCGAACGCCAACAATGGGGGACGGAAGGTAGCTCGCAGTCATTGACTCAATGAAACGATTGCAAACATCATTTCGCGGTTATCCTGTGTAGCAAGAAGAGTTTACATTTAAAACACATCAAACATACACTTTACATGAGTATGCCTCATGTAAACTATAAATAAACTTAAGGCTAAGGAGCCCTTCCGTCCGTTCAAAAATGCTGATTGTTTTAGACAGCTTTCTCCATGATCATCATATTTCTTAACATATTATCAACGTCAGTACTTTAGAACAGGGCTATTGCAACTTACTGGTATATATTTGAAACCTACAGCTTGAATCTTTCATTCATAATTTTTGTTTGAAAAACTACTCGAAATTGACAAAATTCACGCGGAAAAATTGTTTTTTCAACTTATTCAGGGAACTCTACTCAGGGAAAAGTATACGTCAATTCAAAAAGTCATAATATGAAAAAAAAATAAGTAGGTAGGTATAAGGTCTCATAAACGATAGAACAGCTGGAAATTTGGACATCCGAATATATTGGCGAAGATAAAACAGAGACACTTCGCTCGGAATTATTCATTAAGGAATCACTTATTATTAAGTAAGTATTGCAGTTATAAATATTCAGTAACTATATTGCGTGGGAGGAATGATAATGATGTAGGTACCTTACGTTGTTTAAGGTACAGCAGATGTGAAGCATAATTACTTACTTACTTAAAAAACACCAATTATCTCTAACTAGATAGGTATTCGAAATATTCAGAGCATTGCAATTGCAAAAACGTTAGTGTTCCAGTTAGTAGTTCGCTCGTAGCTATCAAGGCCAAAAAACGGTACAATAAAAAAATCTGCCAACTGACATCGATTCTATCGCGTTCAAAAAACGAACACAATGCGTCTTACAACCACGCGTCCCGACCCTCGACGACCGTATAACGCTTAATTTGACATAGTTATTAGGAAAAAATGTATATTTAAATCGACCCTATTTGTATTTCACCTAAAGTTCATTCGATATTAGCAGCGTGTAAGAGAACTCTATCAATCTTCCCTTCAAATTCAAACTTGGAATCCGTCGTCGAGCGCTGTTGCCGCTCTTGGCAGGCAACGTTGCTTTTCTATGTATATGTGTGTTCTGGCACAACTGGCGCCGAATATTTATTGTATACTAACAGAATACTGACGAGCGCTTAGGGCGACAGGGTTCTATTCTAGGGACGCGTTCGAAGTACGCTTTGTGTGTTGCGCATAGAGTTGTTATTAGAAGGTCAGGGATGTTTGAGACCTTGTGTTATTAAGGTATTTTTCTATGTGACCGTCCAGGTGGCTATGTATAGGTCGGTCCGTCGATACTCGTGCTGAATAGCGGCGGCCTTAACTTGGACTTATTGGTTGTTTTAGTACGAACGTAATTAAAATTTCCTTGCAAGGTTTTATGAAGGTAACTCGAGAATTCTTGAACACGCAAACGTGCCAATTACTTCTAGTGGGTATTTTTTTTTATTACTGTGGGTTGTAGTCGCTGTATAAATTACGTCGTGCATTTTGCTATGTTTTAATTAACACGCTTAGCTGTTAAATAAAGGGTGTACCTACCGAAAAATACTGTAAATTTAAAATGAAAAAATCTGACTAAACAGTTAGGTAGCTTTAATTATTACATGAAAACAATGAAAAGAGACATTAAAATAGCTTATTTCAAGCTGTTTTTGTCACCACGGTACTTCATAAGTACATTTCGTCTTTAACAATGTCTGTATTTTGTAGTTATTCTACTGTTAAAAAACTATTTTTTTTATTTGACTAATAAATTTCGGAAATAACGACGAGAAGACGTTGATAAAATACGTAAAGCAAAGAGAGAAAGAGCTGATTGTCCAATAAAGCCAAAATACATATAAAGAATCCAAGAGACAAAGCTACGCGATACTGCATAACAAACTATTATGCCGTAGAAATTTACGACGAATTTCTGAACAGCCCCTCAGAATTTTTTTGGAATCCTTGGAACGGATTCCTACGATTCTATTACCGTGCCGTGTAGTCGACTTGTTTCAATAACGTTGCGCTAGAACTA
The DNA here is from genome assembly GCA_905147355.2 of Apotomis turbidana. Lineage (NCBI taxonomy): Eukaryota > Metazoa > Arthropoda > Insecta > Lepidoptera > Tortricidae > Apotomis > Apotomis turbidana. The sequence continues at coordinate 19,016,811 of LR990288.1, read as the reverse complement.
TAATGGATTAAAGGAAAGGAGAGAGAGAATGCAAGAGCGTGAGGGGAGATAGGGTGGGGTAATGTAATGATTACTTTTTGTCCGCTTACAGGCGAAACGAAATCTGAAAACGACGGATATGGTTATGCTACTGATACAGACGCACCTCTTTTATCGTCCAGAGTTAAATACTCGTTCACGTTATTTAACTCTGTAAAACAGCCTTAAGCTTCTTTAAGCGGATGAAATGATTTAATCCTGTTAGCTGTACAACTGAGCTCGGCCAATGCAAATTGTCTTTTGTGCAGCACTTCAAATTGTAAGGCTTAAATGGCTTAAACGGACCGCTTGACTTCATCCTCTCAGAGGACTCAGTGATAATCGCCTTATCATTATGGGGCCTTATTTTACTTTCATATTGATAATGTCAACCAACTTTTTAAAGTGAATAATACTTTTCCCCGAGTTCTAGAAAATAACATAGGTAGCCATTTAATGCTCTCATTGCGTGCAGTCGAAAGTAAGTACAAAAAACTAGTTTTAAAAATTATCAATGAAAAATTCAAACTGTAGGTTTCAAATATATACCAATAAATTGCAATTGCCCTGTTCTACGTAGAACAATTGATAATATGTTTAGAAACATGTTTGATCATAGAGAAAAATGTCTTAAACAATCAGTGTTTTTGAACAGATTCCTCGGATAAACTTGTATCTAAAACGCTTATACTGACTCACGTGAAATTGTCAGGAACGGCCCGACATCTTTGGGTAGCGGTCCCTGATGAGGAGCTCCATAAGAGTTCGAAATATGTCGGGCCGTTACTTACAATTTCACGAGTGTAAACCACTTAATACAAGAATTACTTATATCTAACGAAAATTTAATAAGATTATCTAAAACGCTCTCCGACCGATAAAACTTTTATCCTGCACCCATTTGAAGTATTCCTGTTTTGGCCCTATGGTTGACTGGTAGAGAATGCCGTTTGGCATTCAGTTCGCCATCTGTACTGACTTTTGTTAATCAAGCAAGCGAGACATCGCCTTATGACAGACAGAGACATAGACTCTTATTGACGTCATTCCGAACGGAAACCGAACAAAAATTCCGATCGTCTGTGTTAGCCCTTACAGGTCGCATTTCTCAACCGATTCTCGTGTAATATTGTAAGCAGGTTCGATAATTAGGTGTATACATTTTTTTGTCCAATCAGTATTTTGAAAGTTCTCGAAAGGGCGGAGATGTGGGTGTTCAAAAATTAAGAAAGGACATAGTTCAGCCATTTAGAAACATACTCGTGAGGTCTACAGGTCGCAGAGCAACAGGTCAATAAAGTACCTACAACACAGACTGAGGCAGACTTACCGATAACATCGCTCAAAACATTTTCCATGACAATGCCTACTAAGGTCAGGTGCAAATATAAATATTCAAACCATAAATACAAATATATTCGTACATTTAAATAACAAAGCGGTTTCAGTGATCGTAATCACAAAGGTCGTTCAATGTCAGCATACAAATCATTTCTATAATCTAAAATATTATAAACTCTTTGTCCATTCATCACGTGGACCGATTAACAATTTTTGAACCACGGGAAGCTGCGCATTAGTTTCCCTTATTTATTTACGGCGCTGAAACGTAGACTTTAAAGGAAAGCGAGAAAAAAAAGATGCTCTAGAAATATGGTGCTGGAGAAGAATGCTCGGGTTAACCTGGATACAGTTCTGAACCAACGTCGAAATCATCCAAGAACTCAACATTAAACAGCGTCCGTATTCTATCTTTCTTCGGACACATCACCCGTCGAGAAGTCACTTCTGTAGAACGACTTGTGGTGCAGGGGAAAGTCGAGGGGGAAGTCACTAGAGCGCGCGACAGGTCCTAAGTCAAGACTGCACTCAATGGACCACAAGGCGCAAGAAGCACTACAGTAAGGAAGGAATGGCGACGGATTGTCAAGCTTGCCACCACGCCTGATGTGACCAGTGGCGGATTGCCAAGCTTGCCACCACGCCTGATGTGACCAGTGGCGGATTGTCAAGCTTGCCACCACGCCTGATGTGACCAGTGGCGGATTGCCAAGCTTGCCACCACGCCTGATGTGACCAGTGGCGGATTGCCAAGCTTGCCACCACGCCTGATGTGACCAGTGGCGGATTGTCAAGCTTGCCACCACGCCTGATGTGACCAGTGGCGGATTGTCAAGCTTGCCACCACGCCTGAGGTGACCAGTGGCGGATTGTCAAGCTTGCCACCACGCCTGATGTGACCAGTGGCGGATTGTCAAGCTTGCCACCACGCCTGATGTGACCAGTGGCGGATTGTCAAGCTTGCCACCACGCCTGATGTGACCAGTGGCGGATTGTCAAGCTTGCCACCACGCCTGATGTGACCAGTGGCGGATTGTCAAGCTTGCCACCACGCCTGATGTGACCAGTGGCGGATTGTCAAGCTTGCCACCACGCCTGATGTGACCAGTGGCGGATTGTCAAGCTTGCCACCACGCCTGATGTGACCAGTGGCGGATTGTCAAGCTTGCCACCACGCCTTATGTGACCAGTGGCGGATTGTCAAGCTTGCCACCACGCCTGATGTGACCAGTGGCGGATTGTCAAGCTTGCCACCACGCCTGATGTGACCAGTGGCGGATTGTCAAGCTTGCCACCACGCCTGATGTGACCAGTGGCGGATTGCCAAGCTTGCCACCACGCCTGATGTGACCAGTGGCGGATTGCCAAGCTTGCCACCACGCCTGATGTGACCAGTGGCGGATTGCCAAGCTTGCCACCACGCCTGATGTGACCAGTGGCGGATTGCCAAGCTTGCCACCACGCCTGATGTGACCAGTGGCGGATTGCCAAGCTTGCCACCACGCCTGATGTGACCAGTGGCGGATTGCCAAGCTTGCCACCACGCCTGATGTGACCAGTGGCGGATTGTCAAGCTTGCCACCACGCCTGGTGTGACCAGTGGCGGATTGTCAAGCTTGCCACCACGCCTGATGTGACCAGTGGCGGATTGCCAAGCTTGCCACCACGCCTGATGTGACCAGTGGCGGATTGCCAAGCTTGCCACCACGCCTGATGTGACCAGTGGCGGATTGCCAAGCTTGCCACCACGCCTGATGTGACCAGTGGCGGATTGCCAAGCTTGCCACCACGCCTGATGTGACCAGTGGCGGATTGCCAAGCTTGCCACCACGCCTGATGTGACCAGTGGCGGATTGCCAAGCTTGCCACCACGCCTGATGTGACCAGTGGCGGATTAGCTACGTAGCAAGAGAGCAAATGCTACAGGCCCCGCACATCTATAGGGGCCCCTTTCTGACCCACTAACTGGAATGTGTCCGCGCTACAGGCTGTTGTAGCTATTATTTCTACTACAGAATAGTTAACTCTACTGAGAGCTACATAAATATTGGTGTTACGTAACACATAGGTATTACACAATCAGATATTTCATTGCCACCGTTTTTTTTCTAATGAATGTGCCAAGGTCCTCTGAATATTAATTTTTACTGATTACAAATTACGAGAACCGCCCTTTTCCCGGCAGTGCAAACGCACATCTGTAAACATCGTTTTTTAGGGTTCCGTACCCAAAGGGTAAAAACGGGACCCTATTACTGAGACTTCGCTGTCCGTCCGTCCGTCCGTCCGTCTGTCACCAGGCTGTATCTCAAGAACGGTGATGGCTAGACAGTTGAAATTTTCACAGATGATGTAAAAAAACTTGTTATACATATATGGTACAGAACCCTTCATGCGCGAGTCGGACTCGCACTTGCCCCTTTTTATTTTTATATAATATAAATAGTACGGCCTGGTCGGCCCGGCCACGACTTCGGGTGACTTCGGTTTTATAGCGGCGAGCGAAGCGGCAAGCAGGGGCCATAGGTGGCGCGGAGCTTCATTCACTCATAGGCTGGTTTTTAGTGTCGCACTGACCGTCGGAGTGGAGCGGAGCAATCCGCACCGACCAATACGTATTAACTTCAGGGAGCGCGGGCGGTCGTCCGCACGGACCCATCAGCTTCATTCTAAAGCGCTCCCTGAAGTTAGTACATATTGGTCGGTGCGGTGGCAATCCGCACCGACGGTCAGTGCGACACTAAAACCAGCTTAACCTATAATCCGCTCACTGCTCCGCTGGTCGCGCGAAGTCGTGGCCCGGACCTGTATAAAGCAGCGAGCGCGGCAGCGAGCGACGCGGAGTGGGAATAAATAAAGCAGCAAACGCGCGCGGCGGCTCGTGGCGTGCTTCATAAGCCGCTATTGTTTTGTTTTCGCCGCTTACCGCTGCCGCTGCGGATGCTCGCCCGTAATGGCCCGTATTCATGGCCGGGCGGCTTCATCCATCCGTCAATTGTGTCGCCTCCATGGGGCGTCACTATCACTACCATGTCGCAAAAATACATGACGTGGCCGTATTGTAAAAACATAAATATAAAATACCTAAATAATAAATAAATAAAAATCGGACAACCTCACACAAATCGATCTAGTCCCAAACTAAGCTCAAGAAGGCTTGTGTTATAGGAACTAGACGTCGATATACGTACCTATATAGATAATTTATACTTAAATACATAGAACAACCATGACCCCAAGCACAAATATTCAAGTTCATCACACAAATATTTGCCCTGGCCGGGATTCGAACCCGGGACCGCCGGCTCAGTAGGCAAGTGTCTACAAACCGTGCCAAACGCGTCGTCGAAATCGAATCGTCGAATATAAGTAGAAAATAAGCATATTAGAGGTTAGGTACCAAATGACTTTCAAACTAATTACAGTTTCTAAACACGAACGAACGTGATGTCATGCGAGTGCGAGTCTGATCATTTATCGCATTAGCTTCAATGTCAGATATGCTAAGTACCTAGCCGTTCAAGTAGGTAGATACGGTTCTGTGAAAAATAATAGTCTTATTATGGCAACGCGTTTATACCGGGAGTGGCCTGTAACAGAAGCAATAAATTACTACATATATTTTTCACTTCAAGCTAAACAGCTTTTCGTTCACCAAATTTCATAAAATACTTACAGTTTTCAGATGTTTGTCATCATTCACTGACTGACACTGGCTGTAACGCTATCAATTATTCAATAAGTATTTCGCAATACATTGCTGAACAATATTTTACATGCTATTCAATATCTATAAACTTCTTTTTATAGTTGCTAAATTTAGTTTAAAGAGCAGCTAGATGTTTCAATTTATTGGTCCTGTTACAAGCCACACCTCGTATATGTCTTACTCGTACCAATTTGTTGGGTGTTCGTAAAGCCAACGAGCTCACTCCATGACACTCAGCTCATCTCCATCTTTGTTGGGGCTAAATCTGTCCGAGTTCGTAGACACTCGTAGTAGTCGGTTGCCACACCCCCACATCTGTCGCGGCGCATTTTACATAAATAACCATTGGAATATAATCCTCATGCGGCTTCTGCGCAGATTAAAACAAAAGTGGAAAGAAACAGTTCTTTTATTTTGCTAGAAAAACTTATGAGTATACCTATATTTTATTTATGTCATAGGGGGCAAAAGAGCAAACGTATCGCAAATAGTAAATCCGACTTCAACGAGTTACTTTGAAAAACACCTAAATCGCCATAATTGTGCATTAATATTTTGAGGAGTTTCTTCGATTCCTCGTGGATCTCGTCATCACATCTTCACCAAAATTTTATGGAAACAACTTTCAGTTATTTAAGTAGGTAAGTACTACAAAAACAAATCGCTTCAGAAATGACAACGTTCTGAGGTAACAAACATTAAAAAAATACAACCCAATTGACAACCTCCTGTTTCTGAAATTCGATTGACAAAAAAATCGATTAGTTAACTGTCAAATTTATGAAAGTAGAAGAAGAACCGCTTACTCAATGTTGGTTCATATTACGGGCCCAATAATGAATAAAAACACTCACTTCACTTACCTACTCGTATTACAAGGACTAAACTATTAAACAAAGCATAACATGTAAAAATATCTAATTAAACAAAACCTGTAAACAAAAACTTACCTAACTCGCGATCAAAATAAATGACGCGCGAACCGGTTTGGCAACGTCGCCTCCAAGTTAGCCCCGCCGCTGGTAGAAAGCCGCGTTTCTAATCTTGCTGGCAGTCATTGACTCCACTCGGCACACTTAGATCGGTTAGATGCGTTCTAAATTGAAAACCGTGAACGCTACACCTCGCTTTTATGACAACACTTAAAATTTATTATTTCAATACGATTATAACGTTTGGTGTTGTGTTAAAATGCAGTATTCCGTTGGTGCTTAACGTAGATTATAATATTTGATGCCGAGATGAGAAGATACTCTTACAATTTATACATCATGGTTATGTACTCAATAACAACAGTGGATCCAAATTGCCCCATCCTACAGAATATATTGGCTACCAAATTCATGTGAACTTCAAGTTTCATAATAAGTAGATAAAACCTCGAATAGTTTCACATTACTATTCGAGAGTTAACCGTTATTCTTAGAACAAAAGTCTGGTCGGTCTGGCCCAAGTCGAATTAGCTAGAATGAGAGGCTTTTAGGACAACTAAAAACTATTGGTCTGTGAGCTGAAGGCCTCGCGAGTTTGTTGCCCATACCTGCCATTCTGAATAACTGAATTGACAATTAAAATACTATATAATTATTGAACCTTACTCACAAATTTTCATGACAATCGGTTGACAAATGCGACCTGTGGGTGAGAACAGTCGGAAATCTGGAGATCTGAAATTCGGAAATACGAACGAATTTTCGGTCAAACTGAAACAGAGATGCTTCGCTCGCTCAGTTTGCATACTCAATAGGTAACTGTAGAATTTTGTAGCAATGGGCGTGGCTCAGTTCTGGTTAAAGTGGTAAAACTGTCGGACCGATGACTACTTAACTTACTTGAGTGGCAGTCAACCAAATACCCCATATTCCTCCGCAGCGTTGGAGGCCTCATGATGATGTTATTGTGTGATGCTAGAAGCAGGTTAAGTAGATTAGTAGAGATAAGAGTGTAGGCAGATTAGTAGTCCAGGGATAGAAGGAAAACAAGAGAGGACGAGGGCGATCACGGACTTGCTAGACCAATCTTATTAAAAAGACTACACTTAGCACCTGCTGCTGTTCACTCGCTACGCGGACAACCGGGTAAAATGGAGATGCGTCGCGAGAGCTGCTGATTGCCAGTGGAAAGAGGACGACAACCCAAATGTGGACACCATTGCCGTAACCAAGTCCACTCTGCCACTGGAACTTCACACATGAATGACTCATGACATGAAACACAACTTCTACTTCCGAAAAAAAGGGGATTGTTTCATATAAATGAGCACTTTTGGAGAGTTTAATCCAGCCATTCCCGTTTTACCATCAGACATCCAGGAGGGAGTGACATCATCCTTTTATGGTTAGTTTGCCACTTATTCGCACGAAGCTACCTATATACTCCATCATTTCTAATACGAATCGCTACGGAATGGAACTTGCTCTCATCGTGTGCATTTCCTTTAAATTATAATTTTGAGTCTCTTCAAGGCAAGAGTTTCACTCAGGCTGAAGCCGAAACGGCGAGCTACACCTTCGGTCCTGTGGTCACTTACCATCAGGTCAATCGTCGGTCAGTTTGTGGACAGGAAAAAATCTTTATAATCGCGGAATTTCAGCATAAAGAAATGTAGGAGATGTTCATACATGCCCGAGTGTTCGTCTTAAACCAAATCATCCATCAGGGACTTGGGAGTCGAAGCACATCTGCGGGCCTGCGGGACAAAGCATCCGTCACGTTTTGACAATATGTGAGTGTGAGCAACAGATGCTTTGTCACTTATTTATCATATGATAAACGCAACCATCATAGGCCCCATGGCCGCGAGTTTGCATGTCATGTGACAACGCGTCACCAGTTTTTCTCGCTGTGCACTTATTGGATAGGGATAGACAATATTTATTGCGCGATAAAGAGTCACGAGGCCCAGTTAATTACGCTGGGCATTTTCCTCAAGTCGACATCCATCGTGCCTATTTTGCGTGAAAAAGGGGTAGCGCTCCTCTAACCACCCCAACTCCTCGACGAACCCCAGCAATTTCTTAACATTTGGAGGTGTTTGGAGACCTAGGTACATCATCATGGATACATGATGATACTTATAGAAGGATACTTCTACCTACAACAGTTGTGATGGAAGTACAGCTGAGACCCTGATATTTGTTTGACAACAAGCTATTATGTGAACTGGACCTATCCACACCCACCGTCGTATTAGGAGTTCTACGAGCCCTATACTTGAATTCCCTGTCATGCATCGGACTTGTTGTAGAAGCCATCATCATCATTTGTTTGATTGATTCTTCGCTGCAACGAAAACAGAGGCGTGTAATCCGCATATGTTTTAGTATTCCATCGCCAGTTAACCTTATTATAATTACTAGAAGTTGCCCGCAACCCGCAACCCGCCGTTGCGTTACAACTCGTTCTTGATAACTTTTTGGACTGTCTGGTTACACACTCTATCTTAAAAATAAACATTCAAATTCAAAATTCATTCTAAATTCCACACTTGTTCGTTACATGTCTAAAAGATTCATTCTATTCAGAGCTTTCGAGCTGAACAGATACCTGCAAGACTATTTTTAATCCAGCTCATCCTCAATTCATTATATTTAACAGTCTATAATTCTATATATCCAAAAACTGTGCTATTGTACTGTGATTTTCGAAAGTTCTAGTTGCTGGATTCTGTCGGATTCAGATATATTATTAAATTAAAGACAAGGCACGTAAACGTAAGTTCCCATGTATTTCATAACCGTTTTAATGTCAATATCTCTTTAACCTAAATCTAGAACTTAAGTCTGTATCTGCTTGTTCGCAGGTGCCTTTATTAATTAATACAATAAATACCTTCTTCTGCCCTGTCTCCTGTCTCTTCTTCCGTTCCTGCTTTCCTTCTTTAACTACCTCCCGGTCATCAACGTGACACGCGTAAAACTTTTTTCTTTTCTATTGTAAAAATATAGTCATTTTTGGGTTTCCCTGTACCAAAAGTGGTTAAAATCCGTCTAAGCGTTTCGGCGTGATTAATGGACAAATATTTTCTAACCTACAGATGGCGCTGTACGGCAAGCGCAGCGCACCCATACTGGCCCTGCATCACGCTATTAAGAATGTTCCTGAAATGCCCCTCTTCATAGAAAGCTGTGTTTCAATACAAGTCTAGGATTTTCGATACGAGTCTAGGATTGTATTAATAACAGTAATAAATGCCTTGACATTGTAAGTGCACGGCCACACAATTTCACTCAAATTAGGAATTGTTTCAGCATAACTAAAAAAAGGAACAACAGTTTATAAGAGTGTATCATGTGATAATGAGATTGACGAATCATTATATGGAACAACATTGAACCCCTTAATATTTGCTTTGCTTTATTTTTCTGCTGTTGCTGTGATACTAAAGTCGAAGCTGTTCTTTGTACTCTAAAAATTTAACCACGTTATCGTTATCAATCACTAGCATCATGAGAAAATTTCCATCATTTAACGTTCATTCTTGATGATTTCTATCCGATCGGTATTGCTTATCTATGTATCAGCCACAGACGTCTACTACTGAACGTAGGCCTCCTCCATAGCTCTCCACGAAGTGCGATCCCGTGCAGACCGCCTCCATTGATCGCCCGCTACCCTCACTAGTCGCTACGCTTTCCTATACATGGTTGCCACTATAGGACTTTGCTACCCCATCGGCCATCCATTTCCCGGGCTACATGGGTATCGTTTATAACAATCCTAAATAACAGTATTGCGGAATGAATACAAACGTATCGACTTTTCATTTATATTCCACTCAAACTACACAGCATGTCTCCTTGGATAATATGGATATTGCATAACGTCCCTCGCATGTTTGGCAACACACGCACGCCATCGTGCCACGGTAAAAGGTCGTATGTCTACATGCATTTTATAGTAAGATAGGGCGTTTTACTGTAGCTGGGTAGCACGGGGGTGGCACCCCTCCTGCAAGGCTGGATAATCATGGATTTCCACCCCTCGGCCACTTTCCGCGCCTCATTGCGGGGTACTCTGGTGATAAATATTAGAACGAGTGTGTCTCAGTCCTTAATTATATTTGTTTTTGTGTGAATTCTGTACTACGTGAAAGATTTTCCTTCGCTAAAATGTTTCCAAAAAATTAGTGAAGGAGGTCACTGACCAAAATCGACATCAAACTAAGTAGAACGCTTCACGCGGAACTTCCTTTGCATATTGTGTTTCTTTACTGTTATCGTGTAAAAAGTATCCTATAACTATCTTTGGATGTCCAGCTATCCCTGTACCAAAAATTGGTTAAAATGCTTCCAGCCTTTTTGGCGTCATGAGAGGACAAAGATTTTTTTTACAAAGAAGCTACGACTGTACGGCTGGTGTATCGCGCTCTGTAAAGATGTTCCCCGACCAAATGGCCCCTCTCTCCATAAAAATTTATTTTCAACACAAATTGACGAAAATGACGAACTGATTGGCGCAGTTTGTAGTGCATACTGAGCCGGCGGTCATGGGTTCGAATCCCGGCCAGAGCAAATATTTGTGTGATGAACTCGAATATATTTGTTCCTGGGTCATGAATGTTATCTATATATGTACTTATATAATTATGTATACCGTAGTCTATTTATCCATAGTAGGTACGGTACAAGCGTTACTTACAGTCCGACCAAAAAGAGTAGAAATTAAAAAGTGGCAATACTGTTGTGTCGTCCCCGTTTTCTTAGATTGATTAGTCGGACTGCAGTTTGGAACTAAGGGACTAAGGTAAGGTTAGGTTGTGTAAGGTTGTCCCTTAATACTTATTTATTTATCGTATAATAGTATTAGCTAGGTACTTATTCGATCTACTCAACAGCGGGGCTAACATATCTCTTGTAGCGACTTCGTTTGTCGCGCGAAGCATCTCCTGTCCTGTCCGTCTAGCACGACTTATGCTTCGCGACTCTTGTCGCACGAGATTGCGCTACCCGTCACTCTCTCTCATTACTGCACAAAAAAAGACAGAGTTATTATCTCGCGCGAGAAATAGTCGCGTTGACAGTTACGCTAGAGGTGCTGTCTTACTCGCCCGGTATTAAATGAAGAGTGACAGATATTTGTCGCGTAACAAAGAGTAGCGTGTCACAGTTACGCTATACGTACTGGACAACACGGGCACATGTAAGTACACATTTATTTAGCTCTCACACATCCCAGGTGGCGCGGCCTCAGCCATAAACGTTATCGCGCTGATAACGCTTATCAGCCGCTATCAGCTTCCGCGCAGCTGCCTGGCGTTGACAGATTTATGCGCGTATTTTTGCAGCCAGCTACTACGTAGCCAGTAATCGTGAAACTGACTACGAGTACGTAATTAGGTCATGGGGATGGGATGCTCACGTCTCCACCGTCTGACTATTAACCCCTCGCATGCGATGTCATAAATTTGCTAATCTACTTGAAACCAACTGATATAGTAACGTAAAATTGAAATGTCCTCCGAGTTTAGGCATACGAGGGGTTAATGCAGAAACTTATTTCGCTATCATCCTATTCGTAGGTTTGTTTTATAACAATCTCAAATACAGTTTATGGTTGCAAAGAAAAATACTTTCTACGAAATGATACATTCGACGAAAAATAATTCTAGGTCTAGGAATATTGACCCCTATTAATTTGAATGTATTAAACCTGAAGGGCTCCTCCGAAGATTGAAATGAGAAGTTCATATCGTATCCATCCCTCTCCATCTCGCGTCAAACAATATTTTGAATGAGCGGTACGGCACGCAACGAAGATCGAATTTCGAACATCGGAGTGACCTTCCTGGCTAGATTCCTTTTCAGTGGTCAGTAGAGGAATAGCCATCCACGCTTTACCAACAGACCCCGAGAGAAGTAGTTCAAGACACAAGGATTGCGTAAGTAGGTTCACCTGATTTAGATCTTGGTTTTTCTTAACGCAAATCCATCGAATTGGAAGTTGATTCTTCGACGCGTACCTAGGTTGGTATAGAAAAAAGAAGATTACGACTTTTGCCTCCTTTGACGAACTTGATACGTAATTCATAAACATGAACTAAAACAAAACCTACAAAAAACGAGTGTCAGAAGCATAAACGACAGACCTTGGATTCGACATGCCACCGCTACTGCATACTTCCAACATTTTTTACATTATCACATACCATTCTTTAATATACACTTTATAGTATAAACAATAAGTCGCATAAGAGAATGGCGAAGAAACAAAAGCCTACCGCATGGCGCCTTCAAAACTTGCGCACTCATTGTGCTAACCTCACTTTACTCAACGTCACATACATAAGTTACCCTACTCCAACAGTATAAGGTGCATAATAAAAACATGTTTTTTTTGGTATTACGGTAGCTAGAAGACCGGTAGCCGACTGGTGGCTATTGTCTAAGATATTGGTTACTGTTTGTATTTGAATTCAAACTATTTTACATGAGTAATCGTTATCTGTTCTAGGCATTAGAAATATCACCACTAAACTAAATAGACAAAATTAGAGCTTTATTATGGCCGACTAACTCAAAAATTTATTACATAAAAGTAATTAAAGATTCAGCGTGCCTGTTTTACCAATATTTTGTTTTTAGGGTTAGGTAACCCTAAAAAAAAATATTGTTAAAAACGGAACCCTTATACAACAACTTATACAACAATACGTGATCCTAACTAACCCTTATATAGCATCACTTATTGATGCCCGTCTGTCTGTCTGTCTGTCTGTCTGTCAAGACCTTTGTCTATTTAAGTAGGTATTTCAACTCAACTGCTTGTATAGTGATTCAATTCAAGAGGAAGGTTTATATGTATACTCGTAAAACATGCATAATTCATTTACAATGAAATGATACTAAAAAAAATAGATCATTCAAATAAAATATCAGCCTTTACGCCATGTTTATAAAAATTACTTCTCGTCGTAGGCCTTAAATTTTGTATGAGATTTCTTTACAGTTCTCTCGAGTTGTTCGGCTCGAAACGTATAGGTACTTTGAAGCCTGTTATATAAGGCACGTTATGATGTTTGAGAAAAAGATTTTTTCTCAAAAATTGCATGTAATGTTGCCTTACCATCGCTAGATAGACTACAGTAAGTGGAACATACCGAAGACTTTTTAGAAGTGTCCAGTAAACAGTGAGATTTTAAATTTGGAATCAATATTTGTCCAGTAAGTAAGTATGTAATTCCTATTACGTATCAAGATATTTGAATATCGAAACACGATTTACATCGTCACCGACCTATAAAAAAACTAAGGATGTGAAGGCGATGAGGTCGTATATAAATGTAAAAAGGATGCATTCCACAAATTGTTTTAATTACCTATAAGTACAGTGCAACAGCAAATTGTAGAAATTAAAAAGTGGCGTCCCTTTTTCATAGATTAAATAGAAAGAGACGACATTGCAGTATACACTTGCAATTTACACTAAGAGCAAATGTAAAATAAAAAGAGGTTAGCACTATTGGCAGTATAAACGTAACTCAAGATGCATATTTAAAAAAACAAAAAGTATAGCGTCAAGGTTTAGTGCGGAAGTTTGTATGCAGCGTTTAGTTCATAATTGTGCTGTGTAAAATGACAATGATATTTCGGAATTCCTTCCTTTTTTGTGTCGTTTAGAAAAAACCTCGGAGTTAAAATTGAAGGAAAGCTTTATGATATGAAAATTAGTTAGAAAATACAACAATCTATAACAATAATTAAATTTTATCTTTAAGACTTAGATTTGTAAGACAGTGCAAATAATTAAACGCAGTATTTATAAAAAAAGAAATTAGGGCGGGATTGAAATTAAAAGACAAAAATTTCAAATTTGTTTGTGTGATCTATTACAATAATTCATCAAAAATGAGTTCAGACGAGTCTGATTCCGAATAGACGGCACTCCTCCATACTTAAAAGTGTAGGCAGAGTTAGCTAAAATAATTTACTTCCGACTAAATCCAAGGAGATATAAAAAAAATACAAGAGATTCATTAAATGGAAGGAAGAAAATCAAGTTAATAATTGGTCAGATACGTAATGTGTGATAAGGTCAGAATATTTCAACAATCTTTCTGAGACAATCGGATGGCTTCAAAGTAAATAAATCACAAATATTCAGCAGCAAAATATAGAAAAGTTCTTAAATCAAACTCTAGATGATAACCATTTTGGCGATGAAGGTAAATAAATGCTGGCACTATTCGATAACGATATAACTATATCTTTTATCCAAGTATAAACTCATAATTATTTTTGTTATAGGTTGTTATCATGGGAGTTAATGGTGTCTGCGACGACGAATATCACAATGTGTATTAATAAAAATGGGATATAACAAAAATATTCATTGGAAAATGGCCGAATATGAATGTCACCTACAAAATATAATTTTTATCTAATTTTCTTGTTTAATTTTTGAGAAAAGCACTATACTTGCTTCGACCGTAAGAGCCATCCTGGCCTCGTATTATATCCGGACCTCGCCTACGGCTCGGTCCGTCTAATTCCTACTCGGCCAGTATGGCTTACTTACTGGTCTCTGCCGTAATGTACTATTACTTACTTAAAATGTATATGGTTCGTATAAGTAGTAAGGTAAAGTTAACTGTGAAGTGGCCAAAAACAGTACTTTTTTATCTACTTTGTACTTTTACACTAATACTTTTTAATCTCTCAGCGTCTGTCGTCTTTTTCGTCCATTTTTTATGTGGAAAATGTGTTTGTGTACAATTTTTTTCTAGTAAGTACGTACGTATTTTCGAGTACGAGCACGAGCACTCCCTAATTAAGTATCGTTCGCAAGACAATTTTCTCGAATGAAATTTTTTCCACATTAACTATACACTCGTGCACTTAGCGAGTTTTACTGGGCCGTAAAAAGTGGTATATCTATTATTTGGCACCGTTAGCATGAAGCCTAATAGTACGCTAATTAAGGTACTATCGGCTGCAAAATTGCATGGACCCCCTTGAGGCGATAATGGCTTGGACGGCTGTAGGCAAGGTTTGCAGTTAACAAACTAGATGGCGTCTTTGTGTCCAAAGCTGTCGATTTTAATGGCATAATTGAATATAATAGGCTTATAGTCAATAAAAATCTTCTACTATTTAATAATCTAACCGGACAAATTAAAATATACATTTATCATCAAATTGAAAATAGCTTACACCGAAACCGTCCGTCCACCCGTCTTTTTAACTGGCAACCCAGTTCGTTTAACTATGTTGCCCTTCTAAAACCGCTCGCGTTATTTCAAAGAAACCCATCGTTACAGATTCTTTTGACGCCATTTTATACAAAGTAAGTTCGTAATTATAAAATTACGAATGTTTTTATCCACGGTTTCACGGTTTTATAAACATATGCCAAAAAATTATATATGAAGTTTACGTAGTTTATACACAAGAGGTGTGATTTAATAAAACTTCAATTAAATCACAGAAAATTAAATGTAAAGGAAATTTAATTATTTAGGCAATATGCGGGGTTATCGTAAGAGTAAGTCATGTTTATCATTACTCTTGTCTTAAAAAAAGACACGACATGAGTAATAGACACTAATTCGTGTCATTTATTTGTATAAAGCTTTCAAACCAAATAATACCTACCAATTTCATGGTTATGAGGTTTTTATCAAAAAGAAAACATAGGCTCTCAAATTAAACATATACCTAGGTAATTTATGTTTGTGCTTAAGATGTTTGGAACACTACAATTGGAATAATACAAATGTGGAAATCAAAATGTTATGTTACATCATCATTTTTAATATAAAAACATAACACGATATTTATGCAGATATTCGTATGAAAATATTGAGTGTTAAATCAGTTAGGATTCTACAATCAACAATTTAAAACATGACCTGAATTCATAGGTATAGGGATCAATCTAATTGTATAATATAGCCTTAAACTCATGTCAAACTCTAAACAGTTAAACAAACTTTTTAATCACTGGGGTTTATAGTCGCAAAGTCAAAATAATTTATTTCAGACAGTGGTCCATAATATGTTAGTTACATTTACAGAAAACCCCACCAGAACGGGCGCGATTTTTGTTACTATAAAATTAACTAAACAGGACTAATAGATCTACAATAATAAAACAACTAAAAATCATAGTTTCTTTATTACTTACACAGCATGTTTTTTGTTTCATGTAATTCAAGGGAAAAACAATACCACTACTTAACGTTTTGTTGAAGGTAAAAAGCTTAATTATTCGTTTCTGAAATCAGAAAGAGGATTGAAGCTTCACCTTAATCAAAACAACATTTGTTTATTTTATTAGTGAATCAATTTTAAAGACAAAACTGAGACCGGGTTATATAAATAGTTATATTTCGATTTTAGTGTTTTAAACGCTTTTGCTTGTCATTTATCAATTAGCTATAGAAAATTCTCGTGATGTAAAAATATTGTAATAAACTCAATACCTATCACAAAATGGTGTAAAAATATTAAACATGGTTTTTCACTCTTTTTGTTATATTAGAAGCAATTATCATGTTCATGTTCATAATAAATACTAAAAATATATATATATATATATATTTTTCGATTTCAAACAATAATGAATAATGTAGCATGTTGCAGAATTAAAAAAATATTGTTTTATTTACTAATGTAACCCGGTCTCCGCTAATTGCCATCTTTTGCATTAATAACTAGTATAGCCACCATTTTTGTCTATAACGGCTTGCAAGCGGGAAGGCATCGATTCTATTAAATGTTCACACAGTCCCGAACCACGAATACTATCCCATATTGTAGCACAGTGCGTCTCCAATATTTCTGAGGTTCGCTCATTTCGGTTATCCCAACGTTGAACGATAACACCCCATAAATTTTCTATGGGATTTAAATCAGGTGATCTAGCGGGCCACGACACGACATTTATATCTTTGTGCTGGCGAAACCACTCACGCACATTTTGCGAACGATGTATAGGACAGTTATCTTGAACAAACGTAATTAGTGGTAATTCTCCTTCTGGATAGACATTCCTAACAGTTGGTAACATGATTTCTTCCAGCACATTTAAATAGTCACCACTTTTCGCCCTACTCGGCACTCGGACCAATTCTCCCGGATCAGCCGCACTCATCCAACCCCACATGTTCACAGTTATACGACCTGATTCCATATTAGGCACTACGTGGTCAGCGTCATACCGAGTGTTGTCGCGACGCCATAAGCTTAGACGTCCATGTTGACTCGATTTAAATGTTTTTTCATCGGTAAAGATGACATTGCTCCAATCATCATTTAAGTGCTCCCGGGCGAACTTTAATCTCTCTTCTTTGTGATGTGGGGTTAGCAAAGGTTTGACTGCATGCCTACGATGATGCAATCCTTCACTATGAAGGACACGACGAATAGTATCCACACTTGAGTCACATAAACGGGCGTAATGTCTTATTGGTTGAAAGCCGTTTGCTTCATACTCCCGTACTAACATTTCACGCTGCTGTGCATCAATCAGCCGTGGTCGACCACTTCTTTGGCGGTGCAATAATGACCCTTCTTCTCCGAATCTCCGCACCCATAAAGCTACCGTTTTTTTCTGCAACAAAATTTAGGAATATATTATAATAATTGATAAAATATAAAACAGATATCGTTCAAATATAATTATTATGTTTGTATTATATATAAAAATATACTTCGAACCTTAAAACAACTACTTACATTTACACCGGTTTCTCTGGCAATTTCTGCCATATTTTTGCCTTCATTATGCAAGGCAATGATCTGTGACCTTTTCACTAAATCGATATTGCAATGAGAACTCATTTTAATATTCGATAAGTAATAAAAAGCAATAATAAAAGACAATCAAATCAACGGAACTAGCTACTGTTAGCGGACGAACTGTTTTGTAATAAAAACTGGAACGGTATATATTTGATGTTCTAAATCTACCCTCTAAGTAACTATGAGTGTAAGTATGCCAATAGATAATAGTTGCCCATTTCAACAAGAATACCAAATGAATTTACTTACTATTCATTTAATTTGTATTTGTTTAAAATTGCAATTATTTTTTGATAACACTAAAAAATAGATAAGATTTCTTTATCTATTGTTTATTTTAAGTCTTAGTTTTTAATTTTTACTTTAAGGCTTTATTTAAGCTTTTCCTTTGCTATTACAAATTGTTATTTACATTAAAAAAGTATTAGTACTAAACAAAATTCTTGTTTTTCTTGTAAACTAAAGTTATTCTGAGTATGGTAATGAATTTCGTCAGCTTTCATTAAGTCTCGCTGGCTTGGAGGTTGAATACATCTGTCTCGATGTCGGAGGGTCCATGTTCAAATCTTCGCAATAATTATGAAGAAATACAATGTTTTTGGATGTTGTGTGAATCTTCGTTGGTAGATTAAAATATGATTTTTATTTATTCATCCTTACAAAATAACATAAATGGCCGAAGTATAGCATTCTATAATTTCTGGATGTTGGACAAGAAAGAACGACCATAATAATAATATCATGTCAGTTAAATATTGGATTTGCGGGAGAAAACATATTTTATTTTATATTTGGTTTTTATCAGTGCCATCTAGTGGGATCTTATTAAACTAATGAAGTACGTGACATAGCTCAACCGTCTTGACTGGCTTCAAAGCATTCGCGTTTAAAAAGGGGTATGCACTTTTGCTGCCGATAGTACCTGCGGGTAATAAAGCCCGTCGGCCAATAAGGCCTAAGTAACCAAAAACGTGTTAAATGCGACAGCTCGCGCTCAAGGCCACGCGTCCGTGACGCCAAGCGGACAAACAAGGAACTACAAGTTTGAACTGGCTCGATGCCCCGCTCCCCGCCGCCAGTTTTGCGTCATACATTTCAGCAGGTGAGCGCGCAGCACGTGATACAAAAATCGGTCCGAAACAAACATGAATAATTATTATATTATTACATTAATCATGACAATTTGCACACAGTTGTTCTCCCTAATTAACGCTTTTAATGTGATACAGGTTTCAATAACGTATTGTGATGCCAATATTTTATATTTCGTTTTATTTATCCACGAAGTCGGCGGTGAATATGGCCTACAAAATGTATCTACAGGCCTTATTGCTCTCTATAACTTAAAGATTGTTTTAGGCTTTATTATCCTCCTAATTCATATATCGAATTGTGTTCAGTTTTTATAGTGTATTTCGGAATTTTAAGTTATACTATTAATTTAATGGGAAATTAATTACTTATTTGTTATATTTTCAGTTTTCGATATCGATGCCTCCCAAGGAGCTTCTCGATGCCTCTAGTGTGATTTAGAATACCAAAATTGGTGCTAGACGATGGGATGGTATTTTTGTAAATATTAGTTAACGTTTATTTGTTTTATATTTATGTTATAAACGTAGTAGGCCTTTTTACACTACCTATAGTATAAAATGGCCTATAGTTAAATAAGGCCTTTAGGACAAATCTTAAAAAATTCAAAATTTCATTTTATTTTAAAGAAAGAATTACTATTTTTCGCTATTTTTTATGTTAGTTAAAGATTGAGACTGAATATCTCCATACATGTTAATTAATTGCTAGCGGAGATAACGGAATAAGTTGATGTATTTTTGTACTAAATAGCCATAAAATGAGCAATATTTTATCTCAATTAAAGAAAATAAACGTATTTGTTGTAATTAAGTGTTTTTTTATCTCGACAACATTTTTTTTTAATGATTTAAGCAAGTTAAAGTCTTAGGCCTTTTTATACTACCATATTTAAATAAGGCCTAATGGTAGGGTTTCAAAAAACCTGTCACTGTGTGCCTCGTAATGGCAATTTATGCAAATTTTCTCGTTTATTGTATACTACTTGAAATGAATGACTGGTTAAAATATAAATACGTTGATTAAATATGCTATTTATAATGTTATTTACATTCTCCCTTAGCTAGGCCTTAATACCCGAAAGTACCTTAGTCCCGTGTCCATAGGCCTAGGGTTGTCACGACATCTCTCAATACTTTGTTTTTACATAGCGAGTTTTATTAGGTCGTGAATAAGATTAAATATCTTATTAAAATTTTCGTGACGTATTTACAGTCCGACCAAAAGAGTATAAATTAAAAAGTGGCAATAATGTAGTGTCGTCCCCGTTTTCTTAGATTGATTAGAGAGGGACGACACTACAGTATTGCCACTTTTTAATTTCTACTCTTTTTGGTCAGACTGTAACGGCGTATTTAATTATTGGTTTTCATCATCATCATCATCATCTCAGCCATAGGACATCCACTGCTGAACATAGGCCTCCCCTTTGGACTTCCATATATACCGGTTGGAAGCGACCTGCATCCAGCGCCTTCCGGCGACCTTTATAAGGTCATCTGTCCATCTTGTAGGTGGATGTCCTACGCTGAGCTTGCTGGTCCGAGGTCTCCACTCGAGCACTTTTCGGCCCCATCGGCCATCTGCTCTGCGTGCTATGTGGCCTGCCCATTGCCACTTCAACTTGCTAATCCGGTGAGCTATATCGGTCACTTTAGTTCGTCTACGGATTTCCTCATTTCTTATTCGATCACGTAGAGACACCCCGAGCATAGCCCTCTCCATTGCTCGTTGAGCGACTTTGAGCTTTGAGATGAGGCCGATAGTGAAAGACCACGTTTCGGTGCCGTAAGTCATCACTGGTAACACACATTGGTTGAAGACTTTCGTCTTGAGGCACTGAGGTATGTCGGACGAAAAGACATTGCGTAGTTTCCCGAACGCTGCCCAGCCGAGTTGGATTCGGCGGTTGACCTCTTTCTCGAAGTTTGAAGAATTATTGGTTTTACTCACGTGAAATTATCAGGAACGGCCCGACATGTTTCGAAGTCGTATGGAGCTGGAGCTCATCATCAGGGACTGCTACTCGTACAGCGGCTAGGTCGGGCCGGGTGTCGGGCTGTTCCTGACAATGTCACGTACATTTAAACAGCTTAATACAATAATTAGCCTAATAGTTTGCACAAGTCTAGGGTTGTCACTTTATTTCCCGATATTTTTATAATTATTTATTGTTTTTAATTTACTTTGAAGAATGAGGATAATCAGGTTATAAAACTGCAATTTAACTTTATAACTTTTATAGTACCTATTAGACAACTGCTTAACAACGTTGACGTATTCACAAAAACACTTTCTATCGAGCAGGCCGTATGTTATCGAGCCTTCAGTACGTTAATTTGCCACTAACCTTGTATAAAAAATAGTTATGTAATAAGTATTCAAATCTAGTTTAAGTTCTTAACAGTACTCAATCTGTCTAGTCTATTCGCACAAAATTCCGGCGCAGTTTAGAAACCTTGATTGCTCGCATTTTCAACTTCATATTTCACATTAATTTGCTTATTTTTCCCTCCCATTAAAAATAAAACCTTTTGACTATATAATTATGGTTAAAATATAAAAAAGCTGAACGTTCCTCTTATAGTGCATTATTTAAGTAATATTCTTTATTAATGAGAGGCAACCCTGCCGGTGACGCATCACTGCGCGTACGCATTAAGGCGTTCGCTACTGCTACTGATATTACGTGTTTTGCAGTTTTTAATTGAAATTGTGTACAGCCACCTTTATAGGGGATTTTATATTATTATTCTGCTAATTTAGATCTAAGAGTAAGTACTGATATTTGAATCCACTATACCAATTATAAGTTGTCGTAATTATGTTCGAAGGTAAGCTAAGTAAATTCCGCATTTACGATCACATCAAGCAACATAATTACGTATTGCTAGTTCATAGCTGTAATCAGTATATCAGTATATCATCAGTACATCTGGAGAAAGTAACCAACCTATCGGACACATTTTACTCAAAAATAAAAAAGGCGGGTATATTATCTGCTTGGCCCTAATGATCTCTGTTTGGCCCTAAGGCTGACTAATAGAAAAGGCCGCTTTGCATTATATTCACAATTTGTTATTGTGCAATAAAGATTGCTTATATTTTTTAAATATCACATCACGCGCGAGGTATTCTTGATTTTGTAAATCCCTACTTACTTCATGATGCGCGCTTTACTATATTTAAAAATGATGTTATTTTCTAAAAGTGTCAACCCTGTGCTGAGCGAAGTTGTTAATAAAATTAAGCCATCACTGATTACGCGTGTTAGTTTATAGTTGAAAATGTTGAAATTGTGTCTCTCCCCTTGTCCGCGTGAAATAAAAACGATTTATCCTCTTTTTACTGTGGGTGGTTAAAAAGTATTCCATAAACAATCTAAATATGAATTAGCTAGCAGTGTGCCAAAAAAAATTGAAATCTTTCCAGCCATTTTTGCGTGATGTGGCCGCAAAAGCACACAAAAAGAGTTACAATTTCATTTTTATGAGCATACTCATTTTTTTAATGTGGGTATAATTGGTTTGAGTTACAATTTATTATGACACTGACAGACCCAAAATTTACATTGCCCTTGGATTTATTGGATGTGTTATGTAAAAGACAAGGAAATTTTTTGGTGTAATGCTTAATAATAATTGGTTAATTTACATTGCCCTTGGATTTATTGGATGTGTTATGTAAAAGACAAGGAAATTTTTTGGTGTAATGCTTAATAATAATTGGTTAATCCTTTTACCTACTTTTCGGGTACACGAAACAAAATTATTTTGAAATTGGTCTCCATGGCAACGTGTCACCGACAACGACAATTAAGGCGTTCGCAAACCGATCGTTAAGAGAGTCGCGCCGATAAAAACCTCTAATTGGTGGCTAGACATTTTTAATTGCAGTGATAAAATAGCGATGTAATGATAATGATGCTGCGATATAAGCAAAGTATGGATATAAAATTATAAGCAATACCGGCCATGTGAAACTTAAGATAGTAACTAATAGGTAATGGTTTCCTTTAGTGGTCGGTGTGTTTAATATTATACGGCATTTTGGTGATCGGAAGTTCTCCTTCGGCAGTTTGAATCTTTTGAACCCTAAGAACATTCATCTTGATTTTTAAGTTTGTAGGTTTTTGATATTTCCCCACATAATAATACAAAACAACAAAAATGTGAAAATACCATACAAAAAATAAATGACATCGTAACTTTCTTCTGTAGGTACTAAAAATCAATATAGCTTTCCTTCTTAAAATGTTCGAGGGTTCAGAACGTTCATTGTGCCAAAGGAGAACTCCCGATTAGAGATGGGCCGAATAAATACCGGGTAAATACCCAATCTACCGGGCAGTAGCAGTAGTAGATTGGGTATTTAACCGGTCTTCGTCGGGTATTTACCCATGAGCGCCCATCTCTACTCCCGATCATCAATAACAATAACGTGTTAGCAATAACATTTGTAGAAATATTATACAGAGACTCACACCTGCAGACAAACAGTAGGTACAAATCGTTTTGCAGCACTTTAATTTATAAATAAAGATATAAATAAAAGTAAATAAATAATAAAATAAATTACACTTGTATGTCATGAACACCATCTAATAATATGACGAAACGCGGCAAAGAAAATAGCATTTGGTTTGTGATAGGTAACCTCAAAATGGATTCATGTTTAACTTTTGTCTTTGGCAGGCCCTACAACCTAAACGGGAGCTGTTAGATTAGATTAGAAGTGGCGTAGCCTATGACTTTTTACAAACCAAAACATTTTTAGGTATCAGTTCTCACAGCGATTCAGCCACTATCACTTTTCCGAAATAACGTATATATGTATAAAAGAGAACACACAATATATGCTAATTGCTACGGGAAACTGATAGCTGATAAAACACTCTGAAAACAGCTATTTACAAAACAGCAAATTATATAACCCGACTTTAAGAACGCAAATTATATAAGCCGAATTAAGAGATGAATACAAGAATATATAAATTAAATAAGATATGCATACTGTAAGAGAACTGGCATCAAATAAAAATCAATCATGTTTTGTTTTTTACACTTTTCTAATATGCTTTTTGCATCATCGTTATCCTCTAAGCCTGGTGTCCCGTCCGGAGGCATACTTTGTTCCTAGATTTTTCCTTCCACTTCACTTCATTTCGAACATCATGTTAAGAGGCCTTATTCCTTTTAAAATGAATAAGACCTCAGGTCATATTATGACAAATATATTGATAATTTCAACCGACTTTTTTAAGTGAATATTACTTTTCCCTGGGTTCTAGCTATTTTATGCTTTAATTGCGTGCAGTCGGAAAATAGTTTAAAAAACTAATTTTCCGCGTGAATTTTGTCAATTTCGAGTAGTTTTTGAAACAAAAATTATCAATGAAAAACTCAATCTGTAGGTTTTAAATATTATACCAATAAATCCCAATAGCCCTCTTCTAGGTAGTAACATCCATAGTATCTTAAGAAACATGTTTCATCATAGAGAAAAATGTCTAAACAATGAACATTTTAAAAGGAATAAGGCCTCTTAAATTTTCACTTGTTCAGCAGTGGCACATTAAAGAACAAATACCTACTTGGCAAGCCGGAGTAGAATAAAATTGGCTTACGCCTTGTCTAGATACTTAACCTAATAAATTCAAAACTTAAAAAAACGCCCGACCTAACCTAACATAGCTATTAAGAACTTACTCATCGGACAAAGCTTTCGACAGAAAAAACTGCATACAAATTAGACCGTCCGTTTGGGAGCTATCTACGATGCCACAGACAGATACACAGATACACATGCTAAACTTATAACATACATCCCTCCTTATGGATACGGGTTAAAACGTTGAAAAGGGTGCTCTATAAAATAGGCATGCTGGTGGGAATCGAGGTCTATGGACAGGTCAAGAAGAATACATAGTACCGTTAGAAATAGCCGAGCATTTTTAGCAAAAATAATTACACACCAACGCAAAGCTATATGCTACTTTTTGTTAAATTTGTAGTCATAAACAATAAACAAATTGAGTAATCAGTAATACATGTCGGTATACCTACTAAAAATAGATAAAAATAGCGGTCTTTATAAAAGGAATGTTATATCAAGTCGGTGCAAAAAAATGCAGTTGTTTTGTTTCATTATCTACGTTTCATCCTTGACATGCGCGAGAGACGGTTACTATGCAATTAGTTATAATTAAATCAGCTCGATATTTTTTAGCTTTTCATATAAAGATAAAATTTTAATGACTTCTTGTACGTGTGTATTTCTAACATGTATATTCTAAGTGATGGTTTTAATAAACTCAACTTTTTTTTGTCATTTTTCTATGTTCAGCGAATTAATTAATTGAATATGGTTATTAGGCATTATGAATAAAACCAATGTAGTAAAATCATGGGAGTTTATACAAAATAACTGCAGTTCACTTTATCTTTTTTCTGTATATATTTGTTCCTGTATTTATTTGAAATTTGAGAAAAAAAGCAACTTCATACCTAGACTATTTTTATTTCAACTACGACTAAACGTTTTATTTCAATGTATGACAGTCGCAACCGCAGAAAATATATTTTTTATATTAAGAGGATTTATTCCTTTAAAAATTATTTTCTTTCATATTATGACAAATATACCTATTGTTAATTTCAACCATCTTTTTGAAGTGAATAATACTTTTCCCTGGGTTCTAGATAGTAATATATTGCGTGCTGTCAAAAATAAGTAAAAAACGAGTTCTCTGCGTGAAAATATCAATTTCAAGTAGTTTTTGAAACAAGAATTATCAATAATTATTATCAAGAATTATTTATAAGAATTATCAGTGAAAAATTCAAACTGTAGGTTTCAATATATATATACCAATAAATCACAATACCCCTGTTCTTGGTTAAGTAACATTGATAATGTTAAGGAACATGTTTAATCATAGAGAAAAATGTCTAAAACAATCAACATTTTTGAAATATGGAAGAATATACGGTCAAAATACACTTTAAAGGTGCTTGACGTGACGCAAAGCGTTGCGAGGACGCCTGCGTTGCGTCGTTCTATGTAAATGTGTAAATTCACAGCACGACACCTTACATAAGGAGCGTTCCCACAACGCGCCACATTGCGTCAAGCTATTACCACATATTACTATGTGGACGGACACTAATCATAATAATTATAATTACACTGAGCTATAGATGAGACAGTGTAGTATCCATTTCATAACGCTTTCGTTTCATTGCCCTCTTCTTACTTCACTGCCCTCTCGCCTTCGTCCTCTCCGTCTTTTGTTTTTTTGGGGTTCCGTACCCAAAGGGTAAAAACGGGACCCTTTTACTGAGCCTTCGCTGTCCGTCCGTCCGTCCGTCTGTCACCAGGCTGTATCTCAAGAAGGGTGATAACTAGACAGTTGAAATTTTCAGAGATGATGTATTTCTATTTCCGCTATAACAAAAAATACTAAAAATAAAATAAAATAAATAATTAAGGGGGGCTCCCATACAACAAACTTGTTATAGACCGTCCGTCCGTCTGTCACCAGGCTGTATCTCAAGAACGTGATAGCTAGACAGTTAAATTATTTACATAAAAGGGGGTCCAAGGAAGTTCGACTCGCGCATGAAGGGTTCCGTACCATAATCTATAACGAGTTTGTTGAATGGGAGCCCCCCTTAATTATTTATTTTATTTTATTTTTAGTATTTTAATATTTATTTTATTTTATCTTTAGTATTTGTTGTTATAGCGCCAATAGAAATACCTACATCATCTGTGAAAATTTAAATTGTCTAGCTATCACCGTTCTTGAGATAAGTAACAGCCTGGTGAGAGACGGACGGACAGCGAAATCTCAGTAATGGGGTCCCATTTTTACCCTTTGGGTACGGAACCCTAAAAATGGACTAGAAAGTAGAAAGAGAGAATCAACCAAAAAATAATCTTATATTTTATTATTTATATTCTAAATGTGAAAGTTTCTTAAAAGTACGTTCCACTTAAACGTAAAACTATGTAGCATATTTCTATAAAACTTTTATGATAATATTTATACATTATACCTAGTGCACATTTTTTTAAAGTGGGTAACTAAACAAGACGTGAAATATATTCCTCTGTATTTTAGAGTTGCCAGCTTATTACTTTAAATAAAAGAGCTTATATATGTGACTTGAATGCGAAATATATGTGACTCAGATTAAGATTGAGATCCAATACAATAAATTCATTATAAAATTATAAAAACCGTTGCAAGTTTCATCTTACTGCTCGAGCGAAGTCACGGGTAAAATATAGTAAATATGTAATAGACCCGCATTTCAGAATACAGACACGAGAACAATGGCACACAGTGAAGCAATGGCCACCATTGTGTGCGTTAAGCAACTGTATGAATCACTTGACACAAAGGATAGTTACGCAATCTAGTGAAGAAACGTTTGAATGTTGTCTAGACTATTGAGGGGTTACTCTCATCCCGGCTCTACCTACACTAGTCGCGAAGTTGACCGAGAATGGGCAATAGACAATAGTGTGGAGCGGCACTTCGCTGAAGAAAGTCATACTTCCAGTCTCGATCAACTTCGGGACTATAGCGGGGTAACTTATTTTAATGCAAAAAACGTTTCAAACGCGTAACGTGGCAACGGTTTTAACTAGGGTTCGCGACGCGCGAACGCGACACATGACGGCGAGTCGGCGACCCGCGACGTAAACCGGTTATAACCGGTTATTTGTATGGTAAAATAACCGGGTTTACATTCCCTAGACGCGACCCAATACCATACTTTGTATGGATTACTATGGAACACTGCCGGATGCAACCGACCGCGTCGCGCGATGTAATCCATATGTACAAAACAGTGGGTCGCAGTTAGTGTTCCATAAGACTCAAGCCCTTTTAGCCCGAATTTTAAACCTCACGAGATCTTTTTAGAGCTGGCTTGATGAAATGAGTTTCGAAGAGCTAGGTAGTGATTTTAATAAGGCCTTAGTCTTAAAAAAGGCCTATGGGTTTTTTTTTATTTTAGCTTTTTAATGGCTTTAGGCCTGTTTAAAGGCTGTAGCCTTTTTAGGGTTCCGTAGCCAAATGGCAAAAAACGGAACCCTTATAGATTCGTCATGTCTGTCTGTCTGTCTGTCCGTCTGTCCGTCCGTATGTCACAGCCATTTTTTTCCGAAACTATAAGAGCTATACTGTTGAAACTTGGTAGGTAGATGTATTCTGTAAACCGCATTAAGATTTTGATGTAAAAATAAAAAAATAATAATAAATATTGGGGGCTCCCCATACTTAGAACCGAAACTCAAAAATATTTTTTTCATCAAACACATACGTGTGGGGGTACCTATCTATGGATAGGTCTTCAAAAATGATATCGAGGTTTCTAAAATATTTTTTTTCTAAACCGAATAGTTTGCGTGACAGACGCTTCCAAAGTGGAAAAAAGTTGGTCGCCCCCCCCCCTCGAACTTCTAAAATAAGAAAATGAAAAATCTAAAAAAAACATATGATGTACATTACTATAAAAACTACCAACGAAAATTGTTTTGAACGAGATCTAGTATTTTTTTTTTTACCTCACGTTGCACCTAATTTATATGGGGCGCTATATACAAGGTGCAAACTTAACTTAACCACCTAGGGATGGAAAGTGTTTGTACGGAACCCTCGGTGCGCTCGTCCGACTCGCACTTGTTTTAAACCTAGGCTGACATTTTAAATTGTAAAAGTGAATTCGTATTAGTAAAATTCTTTAACTTTTATAAATGCAGTCGCAATGCAAAACGAGTGTCTATTAGAAGCCCAAAGCCAAAAGGCCGAGGGCTTTAATGACACGAGTTTGTAATTACTTTATCACCAGATTCACGTACGACGTTTTTCATCATACTTGCAAGGAAAAAAAACAGAAGTAGGTAATAAATAGCAGTTTAATACCAAAATATTTATAAAAGAAAACTATGTAACTACTTACTACTATAATATATTTAATACAATTTAATATTTATCCAGCTCATAGTGAGGATGTACTTATTTATTAAGTGCGGCGTTTGTATTGTACCTTCTTGAATTGAGGAATAAAATATAGGTTAGCAATACGAATTTCTCGTAGCAGAGTAAATTGAGTGAACATGGCGGCGGGTGATACCTATTTCAGAAAACAAGATTTACTCCAATTATTAGGGTTACCTGAAACCAAATAACTAAATAGATCTTTGCACATAGGTACTTATGTACTTTAACTTATACATTGCATCAGGTATTTGCGATAAAAAAAAAGTAAGTTTGTGTCTGCTTACCTATTTATAATTTTATTTATACATATACAAAATATCTCTCTGTAACACAGGTTTTCTCCTAGCTCAAAAGGCAGGGACTTTTACCGATTGTTTGTATTCTTTTTCTCAATAAATTATCTTTATCTTTATCTCTATTTATATTTCTTTTTATTTTCCTTTTCTCAGTCGCATCTTATTTTTGCAGGAGTATATGTGCGAAGAGAATTAACTAAGTTGGAACTTCCTAATGAAGTAATTCAAGACCTATGCAAGTGTTATACGTATATGCTATGCAAACCTTGATATTGAATTACACCCCAAGTAAAATAAATGCATTGCGTATGTCGCATGTCCTTGTATTTAAAAATTTTAGGCCAAAGAACTTGGCGCCCATATAGATTCTTTTGTTGGCGAAGTCGACAACGTTGCACGCGATATTGAACTTGGCTCTCATTTAACATTTATGTTTTTGATGGGATATCCTTACTTTTTGTACAGAAAATTATGATGTGTACTTAATTATTAATTACTTGTGTGTGTGCTATTCTAGTACATCTTTTAAACAAACAAAGAATTTTCCAAATCGGTTAGTACGTGTTGGATTCTTGTTTATGTGTGTGTGTCTGTGTGTGAAAGAGAGAGTGTGGGTGCTATGCTAGTACATTTTTAAAACAAAGAAAGAATTTTCCAAATCGGTTAATAAATGACGGAGTTCTGAGGCAAGAAGCTTAAATAATAATAATAAAAGTAAAAAAACACTATTTTCGATTTTTTTATGTGTACACACACAGCTACCAAGCTGAATTGCCAATTTCACCTTTCTAGGTCACCTGGAAGTGGGTTAGGTTTTTGATACTAGTCACTAAGTCAGTCAGTGGTAAAAATGCCGTTTTTTGGACTTTAATATCTCAATAACTATTTCACCTATATTTATGAAATTTGGGCTTCTAGTTGTTCCAAAGGATCTAAATACATAAGCTAAATATCATGTTTTTGTGTTAAATAGATTTGGAGTTATTGAGGGGTCAAAAGTGGCTCCAAACGGTTCGTGTAATATAACACACGGCTGCTGCTCGCCAGTTCCTAGGGTGAACTTGGCTGGACACGCTGCCGCAAATCTAGATATTATAAAAGAAGAGATCAGCAAGGAACTGAAAGAAAGTGTTATTATAAACGTCATTTAGATTCTCCAGATAGGAAAGGATATCATACATTCAACGCAACTATCTCCCGTTCGAGATGCACTCGCCACCCTCGCACTAAAACTCATTACAAATTTACCGCGAGCGGAATTAACATTCCGGGCAAGGGTGCACCCATTCGCCCATTGATAAACAAACCCTCGTTAAAGCCTGAAGGACTGGGTTCAGCAGGGCTGTGTATAATACAGGGGTTCCCAAACTATGCGCCGAGACTCCTTTATTATCCTAAAAAGCTCATCGCCCCCCTGACGGTGGTGATGCCAAAACTTTGCGCGACAGCGGCAGCGGTGCGCGGTACGTGTGTCTCGCGGTGTTCACCATATTTTCATATGCTAACAAAACCACCTACTCTTTTTTAGGGACAGTTTACATGTCAAAATCAAAATGTATAGTTGGTAAAAGCATGCAATAAACTAGAAACATGTATTAAATGAACTCTTTTTGTTAAAAATTCCCATATCGTATCATAAAATGTTTCATATCTTCGTACTAAAACTCGTTAATTATGTACGGATCTGAATTAACATCGTGTCGGGTGAGGGTGTATAAATATAAACTATTAACTACCCTTGTCAGAAACTACTGATCAACACGGCATAACCACGGTTAAGTCTTGCCATTTTCTTGCTACTTAACGATTCTTCTATATTATTATTAAAAAAAGTCTGAAGATATTTTATACGACGCATCCTTTTTTGTTATTTTGGTTTAATACATTGTATAGATAATACATTGAGTAGAAGGGGAGGATTTTGTTCAGCAGAGGACACCTAAATAGATAAATAAATGAGTTCAAATAAAAATGTATATTAAGGATAAACGGAAAAAATATGACATGTCATCCTCTTTGTAAGTTTTGGAACCTCGTATAACCATATAATTTTCGTATATATATTTGTTTCAAGTCTTGAATAAATTTATTAAAAAAAACATTCGACTTAAGTGGTAAAACAATTTAAAAACCTAAAACCTACACTAACCTAACTCTATCCAAGGTCTGTCATTCGCGGAAATGATCCCAAGATGCTGGCGGCGTTTCCCCGCTGCACAGCAATACTGAGCCTTTGTCCGAGAAACGCGCCAGCTCTGGGATCACAGGTAGTTCGTATTAGTTTTTTTTTTATGGAATCAAACAAACTGTGAGCGGCTGGGCCCCATGGGCCTAGAGTCTCTACCGCAAACGGGACGAAAATATAGTTGTCACCTAAACACATATATTTTCGGCGTTTAGCCGCCTCAGCGTTTGTGGCCGCCCCACCTGGATTTTGGCACGTTGTTGCAATGTGTGACGGTGCCAAAGTGTCCACACAGGTGGAGTCCCACACTAAGGGCCGCCCCAACCGCCACGGTACTAACGTCATGCCGTCGGGTCTCTTGCCATCATCTCGTGCGAGGCCATTTGGTTCGAGAACTGCAGGCACGTTGACGCTGACAAGAGCCCGACGTATGATATCATTTAGACAAGCGTGGCGGGAGAGTCTGCCGGCGCTTTTGGGGCAGCTAAGGCCGTGGTGACCTAAACGATCTACCTGGTATCCGCAACGACATTGGTGTGGAACGACGATGTCTAGGCCTAGACGAAGGCCAACAGCCAGCCTGAAAGAATTATCATCTAATAAAGTGCCGAAATTAACTGAGGGAAGTGCGTGAAGCTAGTATCCGGAGTCGCGAGCAGAAACAGCAAGGAGCCTGGCCTTGTCTCTCGGGGTGGGACTTGTGTCAGTAAGGTGGTTGTGTACTCTTAGATTTATCGGCATGTCCCACAATTTCTGGATCTCTGTACTCGTCGGAAAGTCTGTACCAGGGCAGGCCTCTTTCCAAGCGTCCTTGGCCTCTGACAAACAGGCCACCTCAGAATCGGAAAGTAAAGGGGATAATATTTTACCGATAAGAGGTAGCGAGCTATGTGTCGAGGACAAGAACGTTGGAAGGGCGACACCTGAGATTTGCCTTACGCCGAGGCCACCGAACCGTACAGGTAGCGTAGCCTGTAAAAATTGACGAGCGTCAAATTTCGCATTAATGATTTTTTCTAAGTGAGCGTGAATAATGTTGTCAATGTTTTCACACAGTAATTTAAATTTCCAAAAGGGGCAGCAACGCAGGGCATACGTGAACTTAGGTACAAAAAGGCATGAACGTAGTATGAAAACGGCCATGTGGGCATGAATTTCTAATAGACGATCTGCGGATTCTTCAAACTTGCTTATCTTATTCTCTACAAAACTAGGAATCCCTTCGGCAAAGATGGGAACACCAAGAAGGTGAAGTGTTTCTTTGGATAAAAACTTGATTCCTGGACTAGCGGACTCAAAAGCTTGTTTGACCGATAAAGTGTCGAAGTTGCCATCTAAAAATACTTCGCATTTGTCAAAATTCAACTGTAGACCGATCGAATCAAATTTATTTTTGATTAAGCTAAGGTCGTTTAGGACAGAATCCGCATCTCCTCCGAGAGTACCATCATCGAGATACCAAACATTAAATTTAGAGGTTAAATCTGAAATTATTGGATGTATTGCCAGGCTAAAAATGGCCGGACCGAGAGGGTCACCTTGCTGACATCCGACAGATGAGAGCAAAGTGTTATTTTCAAAAACAAGATTGGATGCAGAACCATAACATTGCCAAAGATAGTGATAAATATCAGGGACTACTTTTTGAATTTCAGATAACATAGTGTATCGATTGACGGAATTAAATGCGTTCTTAACGTCGAGCTTCAGGAGGGCTTTTGATGAGGAAGTATTAAGAAAGGTGCGACAGGCATGTTTCAAGTTAAAAAAAAATTACATAAAGTTTTGTTTCAGGATATCTCTAACTAATTGGTAAGTTCTAATTCTAATTTTAAAATATGGCTTCCATCAGGTTAATGATGATTTCGCCAATTTCAAGTTTGCTCGTAGAGCATGCCGTTGTTCGGTGAGGTTTTGCTTTTTGTAAAGTGATAGCGATTTACAAAAAACCACGCGGACTATCGGGCCTTGACCCAGGAAGGGCTATGAACGCTTCAAGTTGAATTCTTCATTAGCTATTCACTCATACGTTAGATCACTGCACAATACGCTATCAATACTACACATTGAACAACAAAAATGAATAAATAATGAACAACGCAACTTAAACGCATGCGGCCATCTTAAGTCACAAACCGGAAGTCAATTGGTAAGTTGTGAAAGATGTATTTTGAGATAAAAATGTAATATTCAAGGAAATGTTTCTAGACATTTTCTTTTCTTGTACCTACCCTTCATGTCATTGAGGCCTCATAAAACCAAAACGTCTACACGGATATATACATATTTTTTTGATAATGGGATACGTGGCCATTATACAAATTTTTATAAGATATTTTTTTATCCTGACTGCGCTAAAACAGAAAAGAGGATTTTTCTCTCTGACACAACCACATTAATAATTAATTCTTAGTCTTGCTTTTAAAATAGGTAGATTGCACAAATTATTTGTAATTATGTACGAATAGGGGTGTGTAAGAATAGGGGTGTACCTAAAGTTTATAATATTTATTTAGATGAGATCAGACGTAGACAATTTTGATAATATTCATTAAAATTTCGAACATATTTTTTAAGCCATGTCCTGTCGTGTACCTACCCAGGCGAGTGAGTTTGAAATAATACCTTTTATCCACAGGAACTAAGGTTGGAACAGAAATTACCTTCTAACACTACTAGGTGCACTACACATGTATTCATTATATACATATATATTTTATCATCATTTCTGCTTGTTTATATAATAAGTAAAACTAAACCTCAAAATAAAACTAAACTATAAAAAAATAAAGATAAACCAAATCTAAAAAATCCTGGCGGCGGCGTAGGTATGTACATAATTTACAAATATAATTATTGTTTATCACATAGGTGTATAGGAGCCAAATTCCCAGAAATAAATTCTGAATTCATATAATTTCCAAATAGTTTCAGTGAATAAGATTGAGATAGAAAAGATATTAGGTTATCCGAGAACAAGGTATAATCGTTCATCATTGAAGTGATTACATTTGAGCAAACTGAGAGTAAGTAATATATATTTGTGGATCAAGCTTGTGACCGTTCAATATCTTTGTGACCTTAAAAGGCGCCAAATTGTCACAAGAAACTTATAAACCCTCATTGTAATCACACATCTACATTTAAGATAAAAAGCAAAAAGAACTCCGCGTCCGTGACACAAAATAAATGGCGACAGCCATTGAGCCAAACATGGCGGGACCGAAATAAAGCGCTTTACCAACTCGGTGTAAACGACGCTTAATCGGAGCCTTTTGCAAATGCATTTCACTGTGTTCGGTCCAGTTCACAGAACATGGCGGCATTTTTGTGATTATAATGCAGTTATGCAGTGCAGCTTTTTGTACGAGCTGAAAGAAATCGTCAAAGAACGTTTCTGGGCTATTTATTTACTATAGATTTAGGTTGTTTGATATTTATTTATTTATATGTACACTGCCTCAGATTTTATTTAGCTTCATTATAACACAATTCATCCCTTTAGGCGAGGCAGGTCGTTGTCGTCGAAAGTCAATGTAGTGAAACGTCATGTTAGTTTTACGTCTATTTCGATGGACGTCTTATTCTGGGATAGTCATCTTCTAAGTGGGTCTATTTCGCAGGACATCATTTTCTAGGTTAGTCATCTTCTAAGTAGGTCTATGTCGCAGGACGTCATTTTCTAGGTTAGTCGTCTTCTAAGTAGGTCTACTTCGCAGGATGTCATTTTATACTTTAGTTATTTTCTAAGAGGGTCTATTTCGCAGGATGTCATTTTCTAGTTTAGTCATCTTCTACGTGGGTCAATTTCGCAGGACGTCATTTTCTGGGTTAGTCATCCACTAAGTAAATATATCTCAACGAAATTCTCTAGGCTTGTAACTAATCTTATGGTATCTTTTTGTAGTAACCCCTTGTATTTTATCCGTAAAAGTTGTAATTGTATTAACAGAGATAAGCATTAAGCAAATAACGTTAAAGTTGTTAAACGTAGATGACCTACTAAGAAATTAACTAGCTAAGAACATGACAGTAAGCGAAGATGACCTGCTGAGAAAGTGACCAGCTGATAAAATGACGTCCCTCGAAATTGACACGAGACGAAGATGACCTGCTGAGAACATGACGTTCCTAGAAATTGACGCGAAACGAAATTGACTAGTTAAGAAATTGACTAGCTGAGAACCTGACGTCCTTCTAAATTGTCGGGAAGCGAAGATGATCTGCCAAGAAGGTGACGAACCGAGAACATGACCTTGCGCGAAATTGACTGAAAACGAGGATGACCTGCCTCGCCTAAAGGAATTCATCCTTTAGGCGAGGCAGGTCGTTGTCGTCGAAAGTCAATGTAGTGAAACGTCATGTTAGTTTTACGTCTATTTCGATGGACGTCTTATTCTGGGATAGTCATCTTCTAAGTGGGTCTATTTCGCAGGACATCATTTTCTAGGTTAGTCATCTTCTAAGTAGGTCTATGTCGCAGGACGTCATTTTCTAGGTTAGTCGTCTTCTAAGTAGGTCTACTTCGCAGGATGTCATTTTATACTTTAGTTATTTTCTAAGAGGGTCTATTTCGCAGGATGTCATTTTCTAGTTTAGTCATCTTCTACGTGGGTCAATTTCGCAGGACGTCATTTTCTGGGTTAGTCATCCACTAAGTAAATATATCTCAACGAAATTCTCTAGGCTTGTAACTAATCTTATGGTATCTTTTTGTAG
Source organism: Apotomis turbidana (assembly GCA_905147355.2). Classification (NCBI taxonomy): domain Eukaryota; kingdom Metazoa; phylum Arthropoda; class Insecta; order Lepidoptera; family Tortricidae; genus Apotomis; species Apotomis turbidana. The sequence continues at coordinate 18,980,693 of LR990288.1, read as the reverse complement.
TAACCCCTTGTATTTTATCCGTAAAAGTTGTAATTGTATTAACAGAGATAAGCATTAAGCAAATAACGTTAAAGTTGTTAAACGTAGATGACCTACTAAGAAATTAACTAGCTAAGAACATGACAGTAAGCGAAGATGACCTGCTGAGAAAGTGACCAGCTGATAAAATGACGTCCCTCGAAATTGACACGAGACGAAGATGACCTGCTGAGAACATGACGTTCCTAGAAATTGACGCGAAACGAAATTGACTAGTTAAGAAATTGACTAGCTGAGAACCTGACGTCCTTCTAAATTGTCGGGAAGCGAAGATGATCTGCCAAGAAGGTGACGAACCGAGAACATGACCTTGCGCGAAATTGACTGAAAACGAGGATGACCTGCCTCGCCTAAAGGAATTCATCTATAAAGATAGGTACTTGCAAGGACTTTTCTTTGATTTTTTTTTATAAATTGAGTCAAAGTTTAGATTGTCCGTTTTGAATAGGGATTTATGAATGAAATTGATGGTTGTATCATAAATATCTAAGGCGAGTTATTAAACAATTATGGATATTCAGTGATAGGAAAATATGCCCGATATTTTTGCCCCAACATTTTATCTGTGTATATCATATCGTTATATGACAACACTGGATATAGGGCACGAATTAGTCTGGATACTTGTGCATTATTCTTAATATTTAAATTATTATTAGATTCTAGGAAATCAATATAAAAAAAAAAAAAAAACATTTTGGCATTTATGCTTTGATCAGTATTGTACATATAAAAATATTTTAAAAAATTTATAAAAGATATCTCGGACGACGATTATGTTCGTACGCTATAAATAAACATATACTACCTACCTAATTATAATATATTTTTATTTTATTTTTATTGACTCAATTTACGACTACCATAAAGTCATACATTATCATTAAATCATCATAAGAACAACATCGCCCAACCTAATTTACATTGTAATTATTTATCTTAACCAATTATTCATAAGTCATAACAATTGCCAAACAAAATGTCCTATTACCTAATTATAAAAGCTTTTTATCATTAAAATTATAATGTAATTGAAAGTCGAAAGCCTTGACGGCATTCCCCCGCATCTCGAGCCGCGTCCAAATGGCAATTTGTTTTTTTTTCTCGATTCCGCGAAGCACGAAACAGGTCGGGGCGAGTTTTTTGGACGGGCAACTCCGTGCGAGCGCGTGGTGTTGCCAGCGTTTGAGGTGAACCGGAGCAGACTTAATTAAACATTAAAACAATTTCAAATCTCGAACAAATCTTTTCTCTGACTTCAGTCACAAAAGGAAAAGTTCAGTGCTTTTCGGGACAATGTAAGCGGAATATCTTTGTTTCGCTAATTTCCCGACTTCTATTCAAGTGTAAAAAATACTGCTACGGCTTTTCTTTTATTATTTTAACCGAGCGTGCGAAGCGTTTTTGTTTCAATTTCGGCAAAAAATCTTTCTTATTAAACAAAGATCATTTGACAAAGAAAATATTAAATGCGTAACCTTGCTTTCTTTCTTAAGTTATGATCGGATGTTCAGATTTTCGGCGGTTCTCGCCTTCAGGGCAAATACCGATTCTCATGAAATTGTGTGAGAGGGTTTGATAAGTTCATAGATTTTTTTGTGGATTCTGTTTCTCGATTTTTTTAATGGCGGGGATATGGAGTCTGAAAACGTAAAAAACTACAACTTCCAGTTATTTGGAAACAATCTCGTGAGGTCTTCAGCTCACGGAGCCACTAGCTCTAGCTATTTATTGGATATCCTACCTAACTCATTGAAATATGACACTTTGACACTGAAGCCGTAACGACAGCTAGGGGAGACCGGGTATGGAAGTCACACGGGTTGGTTGTCACAGCGGCCATAACTGACAACTAAAGGCACGAATCAGTTTACCGACCGGTGTCCAAGGATCGCGAGAGCTAAACCCCCCTCCGTACTTTACCTCAGTCGGCTCCGGTATGTTGTGACGGAGCCACATTCGTTTACTTTTTTCCGCCAGTAAAAGTATTTTTTTGTGCATCTGTGTTAAATCTCGTAGGTACACTTTTATTTTGCATATTAATATGCTTCCTCGTGTATTGTTCAAGTTGAACTTGTGTATAATCATATTGTTATAAGGTCTTTAGTGGAAACATTCATTTGAATTTATATTGTAAGATTATTTTCTAAAACGTGTTTTGGGGCAGGTTGTCTCAGGTCGACGGGGGCTGGTAGTCACGTGTGACTACCTTATTAGCTGAAAGCGCATTTAGTTTTTGGGTGTTTTTATTAATTATGAATACTTATTTCGTTACTTTCCTGGTCACAGTGACTTGCATACATCATTTAAGTTTATATAAGTTACTAGGTGAAAAAAAAATTTTTTTGAGATTTTTTTATTAATTACGAATATTTCGTTATTTTCCGTTACAGTAACTTACATATTTTTTTTTTATCTTCAACAAGAAAAAAGTTCGTTTGATATAAATGTGTGTATTATTGTATATCCCTCTTATTTTACTATGTGATTACCTACCCCAGCACCTGTGACAACCATCCCTGACACGGGGTTAAAAGTCACATTTCTCTTTTTTCATAAAAATAATAATATTTCCTCCGTACATAATGTTAGTGAAAAAGTATTGATATATTTTTAAACTCAAATAAATACACTATCCATTAAATTATCTTTTATCATCCCCAACTAAAAACAATAGTACTTAAAATGCAAAAGAAATAAAATGTGACTTCCATACCCGGTCTCCCCTACCCAATGTTAAAGTATCATATTCGAAAGAGCTATGCTCATGTAACTTCAACCTTGTGACTTAGAAAAGATATAGAATTCCTTTGCGTTATTTTGTTACTTGCTTTTGTTTTGTTTGTCCTGAAGTGAGGTATGACAATTGGCATTGTGGGATCATGTTTAAAAGATAAGTTCTTTATAACCATTCGGATACTATAGAAATGTTTTAGGTACTATATTATACAGCTTGCCCACTATGCCATTCGTAAATAGGAAACCTCAATCGCAGATCGCAGGCTGGCAACACAACGTCGGGCTAATTGACGACCGCCCGCGGCATACTAATGGACGGATTAAAATAGTTTTATAGCCCATAAATGTTGCTCAATGCCGACTGCTCACCCACACTACCAACTGTCTCATAAAACCAGAGAAAACCGGAGCAAACCTCATTCCGAACGACGTAAGTTGAAATTCGAAATGCCAGGCAATGAAAGATATGAGGTTAGGGAAATAATTTTGGCACGTCGTGCCGTATCACGAACGCAACCGGATAGTTTGCCTTATTGATAACTTGTATTGAAACTCGGTTTCATGTATGTATATTTCATAGATTTATAAACATTTTTTTATTAAACTGCATGGCTACTAAAAAAGGGACACGTAACGAATATATTTCACATCAAGTTTGGAACTTTTAATAAAAATTGTGCTCATAGAAACTTACATTCAAAAGTAAGTGGGCTAAATTGGAATGTAGCTTTGATACCAGAGTCGGTATATTTATTTATTCATTTATTTAAACTTTATTGCACAAAATACATAAGTAAAAGTACAAATGGCGGACTTAATGCCATGAGGCATGAAGGTATATTATATCGGTCTAGTAGCCTGGGCTAGCCGTCCTATACTGATATCAAAGCTACATTACTGAGAAAAAAAATTGAAATCTGTTGCGTATATTAATAAGGCCAAGGCTCCTTATCCGTTCAAAAATGCTGATTGTTTTAGACATTTTTCTCTTTGATCAAATATGTTTCTTTATGTCTGCAACCCCATAAAACTTACAGAAGAAATACAATGCAAGATAATTACAATAAGAGGTAAACAACAGGCGATATTATCGCCAAAGAGCGATCCCTTCCAGACAACCTTTGGGTAGTGGAGAATTTGAAAAATTATTTCGTTATCAGGCGGTGCAAAAATCAGAAAAAATGAATAATATATATACGAAAAACAAATAAATAAATAAATATATATAAGTTATAAACAATAAATACATACATACATATATCTGTCAAACTAAGTACTCTTTTTTTTTGAATTTTTGAATTTTGAATTTTTGAATCTGTCAAACTATGTACAAAATAATATCAAAATAATATCAAAATAATTATGTCAGTTAGGTATGTGGTGTTTATGGTGGTTAAACTAAGGATGCCAGTCCACTGAAGCGGAGCGGAGAAAATGCACCTCTTGGGAAACAATGGGAATCGATATAGGTGGCAAAAAGCTAACCAATTTACGTTTTGCAGATGATATTGTCTTATTCTCCCATACGGCACCCCATCTAGAGCAAATGTTGCAAGATCTGAGCACGGCAAGTCTTGAAGTCGGACTCAAAATGAACAGGGCAAAGACACAGTTAATGACCAATAGCGTGAAACGTAGGGTAAAGGTAGATGGGGAAGATATACAATACGTCGACGAGTATATATACTTGGGCCAGATAGCATCCTTCGAAAACAGGCAGTCTAAAGAAATCGATCGACGCATCGAAAATGCCTGGAAGAGCTTCTGGTCCATGAAGCCGCTAATGAAGGGGAACCTTCCATTGACTCTGAAGCGCAAACTCGTCGACATGTGTATCCTTCCTATCCTAACCTACGGCGCCCAAACATGGTCATTAACGGAAGCTCAGAAGTCCCGACTCAAGGTTTGCCAGCGAGCGATGGAGCGCAGCATACTTGGAGTTCGCAGGACTGATCGTGTCAGAAACACCGAACTGCGCTCCAAAACAGGCATTACAGATGTGGGTGTCAAGGCCGCCAAGCTCAAGTGGGACTGGGCAGGACACGTCTGCCGAATGCATCCGGAACGTTGGGCCAAACTATCCACTGAGTGGATACCGCAGGATGGGTACCGGTGCAGAGGCAGACCGAAACGGAGATGGCGGGATGACCTGTACGCATTTGAGAACGTTTGGGAGCAACTTGCTCTTCAGCGAGACGACTGGAGAGAAAGAGGGGAGGCCTTTGCCCAGCAGTGGGACACACACAAACAGGCTAGATAAAAAAAAAATGTCTGCAACCCCATAAAACTTACAGAAGAAATACAATGCAAGATAATTACAATAAGAGGTAAACAACAGGCGATATTATCGCCAAAGAGCGATCCCTTCCAGACAACCTTTGGGTAGTGGAGAATTTGAAAAATTATTTCGTTATCAGGCGGTGCAAAAATCAGAAAAAATGAATAATATATATACGAAAAACAAATAAATAAATAAATATATATAAGTTATAAACAATAAATACATACATACATATATCTGTCAAACTAAGTACTCTTTTTTTTTGAATTTTTGAATTTTGAATTTTTGAATCTGTCAAACTATGTACAAAATAATATCAAAATAATATCAAAATAATTATGTCAGTTAGGTATGTGGTGTTTATGGTGGTTAAACTAAGGATGCCAGTCCACTGAAGCGGAGCGGAGAAAATGCACCAAACAGGCTGCGTCTTTGTGAAGCCCAAAAGAAGTGCATTTAAATCTGAGGACTGTGATTGGTCCATTTTACACAACTCCGCTACGCTCCGCTTCTGGGCACAGGCAGCCAGGAAAGGCCCCCATACATGACCAGGTTTACCTTCAGTTCCATCTGATCGGACTTAAATCCGTACTAGACCGGACTCTCAGTGGAGTTCCGTTTGCAAAAATTGCGGACCTCAATCTGACTTCTGATATATATTGTATAGATCCCAGACATCCTACAAACAAATGTTGCCAACCAGTTTTGTGGTCCTCCCCCCACCCCGGCAAATAAAAATGGCATACAAATTAAAAAAAAAAGTCATCAAGCCATTCATATTGCGGGTCTTTGCGTAAATAACATCAGTTATGCAGACGACATGGTGTTACTGAGCCCTTCAATCGGCGCTCTAAAACGCCTGGTACACATATGTGAAAGTTATGCTGTGACTCATGGTCTCAAATACAATGTAAACAAGAGTGAGTTCATGATTTTCAAGGCAGGCACCAAAACCTATTCTGTGTCACCGGTCACTCTCCTGGGTGTTCCTTTGAAACAGGTGAACAGTTTTAAGTATTTGGGTCACTGGGTCACCGATGACTTGAAGGACAACTTGGACATCGAGCGAGAGCGAAGGTCATTATCTGTTCGGTGCAATATGTTGGCTCGCAGGTTTGCACGATGCAAGGACGACGTTAAGATTACACTTTTCAAAGCCTATTGTGTATCATTCTATTCTTGCAGCCTGTGGGTCAAATACACGCAGAAAGCATATAATGACCTTCGTGTTCAATACAACAACGCGTTCCGGGTGTTGATGGGGCTGCCGCGGCGTTGCAGTGCGTCAGGCATGTTCGCCGAGGCCCGAACGGATGGTTTTGCGGCTGTAATGAGAAAGAGATGTGCCTCACTTCTTTCTAGGTTACGCGACAGCCCCAACCGCATTTTGAGCGTGATTGCTGACCGATGGGACTGTCCAATGTTTGCCCGCTGGACGTCCCTGCATGTAAACGTTTAATTTCTTAAATTCCTTGTTTAAATTATACTACTAACATAGAATAAGTATCATTGTTACTAATATTTTTATGGGTCTATGACCTGAAATAAAAGTTTCTATTCTATTCTATTCTATTCATGCCGTGTGGGGTATCAAATGGAAGGGCTTATTGAGTAGATCACGAATATATAGCACACTATAACATTTCTTACACTTTCTCTAAGATTTTTTTGAAATTTTACTAAAATGCTCCATTTTCGAGTTAACTTTAAACCTCTATAGATTGAAAAGTAATGAATATATTTTTATAATTATTATTTTTAATAACTATCAATAGTCCATTGTTTACGCACCAATAGTTCGTACTTCGTACAGTGAAAAAGTTGCACGGGGGAGCGGGGGGAGCAATCAAAGATGGCGAGTTTCGATATTTCAATATATTTCTTAAAATTTCGGACTAATTATAAAAATATATTCATTACTTTTCAATCTATAGAGGTTTAAAGTTAACTCGAAAATGGAGCATTTTAGTAAAATTTCAAAAAAATCTTAGAGAAAGTGTAAGAAATGTTATAGTGTGCTATATATTCGTGATTTACTCAATAAGCCCTTCCATTTGATACCCCACACGGCATGGTTTGATGACTTTTTTATTGTTATTTGTATGCCATTTTTAATTGCCGGGGTGGGGGGAGGGGGACCACAAAACTGGTTGGCAACATTTGTTTGTAGGATGTCTGGGATCTATACAATATATATCAGAAGTCAGATTGAGGTCCATTATTTTTGCAAACGAACATCTCCTTGTAGCCTGCACTACGTACTTACATAACAGACGATCAAACGGTCCGGCGGACCGATAGGGACGCAGCTATCTGTTAGAAAGAGATAGTAATATATATCTCTCATTCTAACAGAGAGCTTTAATACTTTTATTTGAGCTAGCTGCTTCTGAAGTCCACCGTGTTGAAGTCAAATTCAGTGAGTCTTCACAGCTAAGAAATAAAAAATATATAAAGATCATTAATGCCACATGTATTACATTACACGCGATCTACGAGTACTGGCAGTCTACGTGGGAACCGAATCCGTGCCTCTGTTCTGCAGGAGACGGTGCCGCCCGCCCCTGTTGGCCGTGGAGCACCTGCGCACGCGCCTGGGCCTACACTCGCCCGTTCCGCGCGCGACTGCGCTCATCAACTCCCTACTCTTAGGACAATCTGAATGCGATTTGTTTGCGAATGGGATAGCGAAACTGATGACTGAATGGAAGATAGTGCTAGAGAAAGAGCAAGATAATTATCTTTTAGTTGTAAGTTAGGTTTTTGTTATGTATTTAGCTTAAGAATCCGTGTAGCGCCACGTAGCGCTTTGGTGTATAGATACCTACTGTCATGTTTGATTTAATGTGATTCTATAAAAAAAAAAACCGGAACAGCATCCGTTAGACTATTAGACCGCAAGCGGTCACTTAGACTGCATTAGATTACGTGTACCTAATTTGTTTTATGCCTAAATAATATTATTACAACTACCCTGAGATATCTTTAATAATTATAAAAACGGTTTAAACTCACGTAAAATTTTCAGAACGGCCCGACATGTTTTGAACTCATATGGAGCTCTTCATCGGGGGTCCGTGCTGCTACGCGAACTTCATTTTTACGTGAGTTTAAACGGTTTTTATAATTATTATACTTATTTTTGAGGCAATATTGTAATTAAAATAATGTGTGTTATTTCCACATTGAACAAGTAATTAAAACATTGTCTTATGAGTATAAATTGATTTCGTATAATGTAAATAAGATCATCATTATAAAACTTCATTATTTCGCGTAAATAACAATAAAAGTGCAGTTTACGATCCCGCTCTTACGATCTGCGCAAGCGCACAAGAAGGTCGTTTGCGTAATGGCGATAACGCGACATTATCTCCGCCGCGGACCGCCGCTAATGTCGGCAAATTGCCACCGTACCGCTATTTTTAGCGGCCTCAGAAAATCTTCATATATGTTACCTTGGCTAGTTTCTTCCAAGTATAAAAAGCCCTAATAGACTGAAATTTATGGTCATCATGAGTCCCTTTATTACCTATACTATATGTAGGTATATAAGTAGTTTCTTGAGTGGTAGCGTGGGAAAGCCCCCAACAAGGTGGACTGACGACCTTAGTATGAACGCGGGTAGCAGTTGTACTTCCCTTATCATCCATTTATATTCAAATCCAACTAGCTGCGCCCCACGGTCAGCTACCTCCATATCAAAATTATTGGCCCTGCCATTTAAGCACGAAGAAGTAACAAACATACAAACCACTCACAAACTTTCGCCTTTATAATATCAGTGTGACGAGCGTGGCGGCCACGTAATGCGAAGAGGAGATGGACCTTGAAAAGCTAGTCATTGTTGGCACCGAGGGCAGAAGAAAACGCTGGTCTGATCAAGGTCACCAACACGATGGTCTGACCAAGTGAAAGAGGGCACTTCCTCATCAAAAATCTACCAGGTTAGTGAGCGCTTCGGACCGGAATCGATGGAGGCAGATTGTCCGTTTGAGAGATTCCAGTGATCACGATCCTGAATGAGGGACCGATTGAAGAAGAGCGTGGCATAAAATGAAAAAATCGATAGTATTTCTTAAGGACGATACTTATAATGCAATACCCAATTAATCTTATCTTTAATTCCTGTCTTTAAATATTTCCTATTAACGCGAACTGTTCATAGTAGTAGTACCCGTATTATATATATTTTTATAGGTATTTCATAATACAAGTCTATTCACGATAATGAGAAAAGATAGCTGCAGGCAAAACACAATTATATTCGTAGCTGCTGGAAATACCTTTTAAATGCGGATAATCCCTTTGTGAGGCGACAACTCTGTTTGCCCTTTGTGATGGCTGCTTTCATCTGTTTTAATAACAGAAACACGTTTTTAATTTAAAATTATGCGCAATGTCATAAAGAACCGGCCAAGTGCGAGTCGGACTCGTGCACCGAGGGTTCCGTACAAAAACTTCCCATCTTAACTGGCTGGTTTAAGTTAAGTTTGCACCTGGTATGTATGGCGCGTGGCGCCGCGTACAAATGGGGTGCAAAGTTGGTTACAGACGGACAGACAGACAGACAGACAGACAGCGGAGTCTTATTAACAGGGTACCGTACTCTTTGGGCACGGACCCTATAAAGGTTGTTAGGTGTTTACTCCCACGAAATTAAAGTTAATATCTAAAGTCTAAAATTAATATCTAAAGTCTCTTGAAAATGTTAAAGTGTTGTTTTGGCGAGTGGATAACATCATGTTATTTGTAAAGTTAGGTATATTCAAATAGTTAGTAGACCTGTGCTTATAGTCGCTCACCAAGAAAGCCTAAGATACTCATAATAAATAAATTTATTGGTTGTTATTTTGTCCAGTAAATACTAGACCACTAGTGCAGTCAAAAAATTCATGCTTGGATTTCTGGTTTGAAAACGTATTACCTAAAGGTTTCGCTTAATAGGGTGTTAAATACAAAACCGATAAGATTATGTCGTGCGCGACAAATATCACTAAATAACACGTTGTTTGGCATAAGCAACGATTAAAAACGTTTTTCAACCAGAAATCTCAATATGAATTTTCTGGACCACGCTACTGGACCACGCTTGAAGGTGAAAGAATTTTAATCAACAACACAATGCCCAAAACACATCTTGAAAGGTAATATAAGGAAAATCCCCATATCCCATCCTATTGTGCTCAAATAAGAAAATACTGCGAGGTATTGTGAAGGCGCGGAAATCTGTGGAAACTGGAAATGCTTTGATCCTTTTACGTGCCGGCGGGCTTACGAAGGCACTTCAGCGATATCCTGGAACTATTTGTAGATATCCCCTTATTGGGATTTACTTTTAAAACAGGAATCCGTATTGTGGCCTTGACATTGTTGTTTGTTTATTTATTTTTTTAGTATGAAACATGTAAGGTCAATTTTTTTTGTAAATTATGTGAGTACACCAAAATAAATAAATAAATATCAGACAACCTCACACAAATCGATCTAGTCCCAAATTAAGCTCTAGAAGGCTTGTGTTATGTTATGGGTACTAGACGACGATATACCTACATATTTACTATATAGATAAACATATACTTAAATACATAGAACAAACATGACCCAAGCACAAATACTCGAGTTCATCACACAAATCATTGCCCTGGCCGGGATTCGAACCCGGGACCGCCAACAAAGATCTATACACAAAGAGCAGTTGAAATGCGTAACCTGGCGGGAGAGACCGGGAATCAAACTAGAGGTACCTCTGGATTACCCAACGTGTTCGATTCCCAGTCTCTTCTACCAGGTTACGCACTTACATTATTCTTTATTATGCTTTGATCTTTTGTATCTGGTTAAGGAATTTTATATTTCTTTTGAGATTTGTTACAGCATATGAACCGGCAAGCGAACATTATGATAGAGCAGGGTCACAAAGCCCAGTCTAATTTGTCTTGTTTCTGGAGTGCCATCAGGATGTACGGGCAAGCGTACAGGTATTACGTGAGCTGACAGAATGTGATTCGAGTTCTATACATGTATCGCTCGCTCTTACGTGATAGGTACAGCACAAGCTAAGAACCTCAGTTTTCTCCCAATCCAGAATATCATCTGATAGCTTACGGACTGTACTCGAGGTAAGTCAAAGTAATAGATAGGTACTGCATGTGTGATGAAATGTAAACAATTTCTGTTTATATTTAGGAATAACCTTCCTTGTACTTCGGCTAAGTGTTGTTGTTAACTCGTATTGAATTACTTTTTGAAAAATATGTCATCAAAATCAAATCCAGTTGTGTGCTTTATCTGCAAGAATGAAATAAAAGACAAAGTTTACTTGAAATTTTCAAAGTGCTATAGGATTTATGACATTAACTGTGCCCAGGTCAGTGATGAACGTTTTAACCTAATGTCTGCAGCAAGAACTAAATCAAAATGGGCATGCTGCTCATGTCTTCAGGCCCCGGGTACATCTCGAGGAGCCAAAAGCAGCTGTAAAACACCGCCCAGCGTAATTAAAGCGATGTCTCCTGACAACATAACGCATAGAAAACCACTGCCAAAAATACAGAACTACTCTTTAGCCGAATCACACTACTCCGATCCTGAAACAGACACTGAATCGCAGATTTCAACACTGCTCGAAACAACATCTAGTAGTCTGCCCAACATCCATGAAACCGTCCAAGAAGGTGAATTGACTGAATTGAGGTCTGAAATCAGTTTCTTATCAACTAAATTGGCTAGTGCCCACGAAGAAATAGAGCGCCTAAACTTAGAAGTCACAGTACTCACAAGACAGTTAGAAGAAAAGCAGAAGTCTATAGACGCGTTTAAAAAAATTATGTCTGATGTCGGTACGACACGTCTGAAAACGCCTGCAAAAAAGAGTACAACAGCTAACAATCGCAACTCTCCTTGTCAATACAATAGCCCTATAAAGTCTATTTCATTTTCATCTCCTCTTCGCTTAACATGTACAAATAACAACTACTAAACCTCAAATAGACACACCCAAATCACAATTGATATGTGATAATAAAACAAAACAGAACGAAAAGAGTGACAGAAAAAACCATATTTACATTCTTGGCAGTCAACAATGCGTTAAACTTTCGGCAGCCTTGATCAAATCCAGGCAACAACAACAAAACGAGGGTATAGTTATAAAAGAATACGAAACTATCGCTTTTACTAAACCATATGCATCAACTGAGGACATCCTGAAAAACAAACAGTCTCTTGACGTTTCTTCTCGAGACCGCGTTATTCTCTGCGTTGGGGAGAACGACTCAAATCCCGTCAAAATACTTGCTGAAATGAGTGCAGCCATCAAACATTTTGAAGCGTCATGTGTTATAGTACTAGGAGTGTACCATAGTAGACACTTAAATGTTAAAAAATTAAATCGTGAACTTCAAATAGTATGTAAAAACTTTTCGAATTGTCAATTCATATCCACGAATGATCACTGTCAAAATAAATCAATGTATTTAAATTATGTATGTAAAAGAATTAATTATATTATTAAGGCAATCGATATTATTAACATTAATCAAACTGCTACTAGTACTCATATTAAACATGCGCCCCGATTGTTCAAAAAGGGGACAATACCATATTTTTTTAAGAAAATGATCTTAAACTCAAATGTAAATCAAAAGTCGGTTTCACCTAACACAAATGAAACCAAAAAGTGTGAAGTAACTAAAACGGGGACGATACCATATTATTTTCAAAAAATTAAGAAAAATGTGAAACCGAGTTTGCCCTACACAGGGGAACCTAGTGTTGTTCTACCTCAGACTCAGCCGCCTTGTGGGCTTCAAACAGGCACGAACCATTCCTTTCGTAAATAACGTTACAGTTACAGTTTTTCACCAAAACATTAGTGGTCTTCTTAGCAAAACAGCAGCTCTTGAAGTGTGTATACAGGAATTTTTAGACAAAAAAATGGTTTTAGATAATATCTGTTTATCAGAAACGTTTATTAAATTAAATGAAGAAAAAAACATACATATCAAAGGTTATAAACTATGTGCCTCGTTTTCAAGACGACGTCAAAAGCGGGGTGGTGTTTGTATATTGTGTAAAAACGCAGTAGAATGTAAAAAAATCGATTTTTTAGAAAATTTAGCTAGTGAATATAATTTTGAGTGTTGTGGAATAGAAATTCCAGAATATATGTGTATCATAGTTTGTATTTATAGAATTCCGAAATCAAAAGTCAATATATTCTTTGCAAATTTAGAAAATTTGCTACATCAATTGCGTAAGCGACTTCAATGTAAAATAATTATCGCCGGTGATTTTAATATTAATACAATGAAGGTTTCCAAAGAGTCGCGCGAACTTCTCCGCATATTGCAAAACTATAACTACCATCTTCACATTATAAAACCGACTAGAATAACATCATGTATAGATCATATAATAAGTAACATGCCAAATGTGAACGGTACTGTTCATGAGCTCGGCTTGTCAGATCACAACACGGGCCAAACATTGTCCTTTCAGTCTGAGAGTGAATCGAATCCCATAGAGTACTGGTACATACATAAACGTGACTTATGCGATGATAACATTACAAAGTTCTGTGATTGTATGAAAAACCTATCATGGGATGAAGTATATGGTCATACTGATTTAAACCAAGCATTTTCCGTATTTCATGAAACTTTTACCTTATTCTACAATTTGTGTTTTCCAGTAATTCGTGTAAAACATAATAATAAAGAAAAAAAGGCCAGATGGATTACAAAAGGTATCCAAAAAGCAACAATCACGAAAAGAAGACTACGTTTCGAATATTATAAAACTAAAAAAGAACACATAAAGTTGCAATACCATAAATATTCTAAAATATTAAAATCCTGCGTGAAATTTGCACAAAAATCAGTAAACAACCGTTATATAAATAAAGCCAAGAATAAATGTAAAGCGTCATGGGATTTAATTCAAAATAAAATAAATAATACCTCGAATTTTAATAAAATTGATAAAATAAACATAAATGGACAACAGATTCAATGTAAACAAGAAATAGCAGAAGCATTTAACGATTTTTTCATCAATTTAACAAAAAACAAATATGATAACAAAAAATTCACCTTGTACAAGACAACAAATCATTCGACCATATTTTTACAACCTTGTGATAATAATGAAGTAATAAAAATTGTTAAAATGCTGAGATCGACGAAATCTGTAGGCCACGATGGAATATCAACAATGGTTATTAAGAAGTGTATTGGAGAAATTGCATCGGTGGTAGCATATTTGGTGAATTTATCCTTTACAACCGGTGAATTCCCAGACAACCTAAAAAAAACGATCGTCAAACCCTTATATAAAAAGAATAATAAAGAAGATCTTAATAGTTATCGGCCAATATCTCTATTATCCGTTTTTTCAAAAATATTTGAAAGAGCCATGCATACCAGAATAACCAATTTTTGTGACAAATATAAGTTAATTAACAAAAACCAGAATGGCTTCCAAAGAGGTAAGTCTACGACGTTAGCAGCTTTCAATTTAATAAAAGCCATAACTGATCAAATGGATAAACGGAAACCAGTTATCTCAATATTCTTTGATATGAGTAAGGCTTTCGATTTTGTCTCACATGATCGCCTACTAGAAAAATGTGAAATGTATGGTATACGTGGCTTGGCATTAAATTGGATAAAAAGTTATTTATATAAGCGCACACAATCTGTTGAAGTAGAAAATATAAACGATAATCGTGTAACATATTATTCAAAATCACACTATAAGGAAATCGAAACAGGGGTACCTCAGGGTAGCGTATTAGGACCCCTTTTATTTTTATTGTACATCAATGATTTACCTATGGTCACCAGACATCAATGTATACTATTTGCCGACGATATATCTGTAATAATTCCTTGTGATGAGATTGAATTTTATAATTTTGACATAAATAATACAATTAATGACATTATAATTTGGATGGAAATCAATAATCTACAGCCTAATTTAGAAAAAACTAGATATATACAATTTTATAATCGTAAGGGTAACGTGGACATTAATGTAAAATATAAAGATGAACACATAACAGAAACTGATAACATCACGTTCTTAGGCGTGTTATTAGATAAAAACTGCAGCTGGAAGCCACAAATAGATATAATATGTACTAAGATTAATCGATTTGTTTATGTTCTCAGAAGATTAGCTTCATTAGTGAATAAAAACACAGCTCTCACTGCCTATCATGGCTACGTGGCGTCAGTATTAAGGTATGGTCTGTTGTTATGGGGCAACTCATGCGACATAAATAGAGTGTTTGTCAGTCAAAAAAAATGTGTGCGAGCTATCTGTGGAGTCCCACCGCGTACTTCATGCAAACCTCTGTTCAAGGATCTCCAAATACTGACTATAACTTCTATGTACATCTTTGAGGCCTGTAAATTTATCAAGTTACATCCCGAACTATTTCTAGAATTAAAGAAAGTATGTCAATTTAACACCAGATATCCAGATAAGTTAGTATTACCAATCACATACAAAACTAAACTTTGTAGCAAAAATAGTTATGCAATGGCAATCAAAATATATAATAATTTACCAAGTGATATAAGAAAACTTGCTTTAAAACCATTTACATCTGCGTTGCAAAAGTGGTTAGTAAATAAATGTTTTTACTCAATACATGATTATTTTGGAAACTAAGGCGTATGTAGTTATAGTAAAATAATGTGTAAATTTAAGTGTCTAGATCTAAGAATAAAAAATTTGCATGCCCAAGTAGTTGGCGAGATATGCTGATCCACTACCATATGTAACTAAGATCTTTATAGTTTACCATGTCTCTAGCAAAATAAATTTTCATTTCATTTCATTTCATTTCATTTCATTTCATTTCATTTCATTTCATTTCTTGTTCCTTCAAAAAAATACAGATTTTTCTGTAGCTTAAAAAAATAAAACCTAAAACCGGGGTGATCCTTTTTTCAACTTAGCAGAAGTGCTGCTGTGCTCCTAGATATTTAGGTAGGATAATTAAGAAGAATTATATGAACAGTAAAATTAGCTTAGTAGTATTATCTAGGATCAAACTTCGAATTTCGATCTTCAAAGTAGCCCATCTGCGCCGGGACGAGTAGAAAACTTTTTCATTGCTCTTGAGCCGTTCTATACGTCACAATTCCAGTTTGTAACTCACCACATTATCGTGTTAAAGGTTACACAATGCTTTTGCTTATCCTTTAGTTATTGGTGACTTCCATTTTAGTCAAAATAAATATAATATGTCGCTAGTTATAATGTAATTCTTGTAATTTGTATTATGATATCGCATAAGTAGCATATCAGTTTCACTTGAATTATTCTCAAATGGTCACCATCTTAATGAAATCATTTTTATTACATTGTCTGACACTTCGGTAATAAAACGAAACGATCAGAAATCCCATCAAGCGATAAACGCAATTATTTTAAAAGGCACTCTCAGCAGCAATCAGCTAAAAACCAAATGATTTTCCAATCCCATTTCCGCGTGGAAACCAGAACAAAGGGGGATCACAAAGGCTATCCGTTGTTTCCTGGCCCCCTGTAGGTACGGTCCCCACCCGCTCCCCTAGCTTCCTTCCCCCTTCGCCCCCTCGGCCCCTTTCTCTTGGCCCCCCCAGGGATCGCGTACACTAATTGCGAGGCTAAATTGGGGTAATGCATGGAACTGCGTCGTATAAAACGGGCTAAGCCCGACGGATCAAAGCTGCCATTTGTTTTAGTTAGCGGGATTTGCCTGTCTAGTTTATTCTTTAATAGGATTTCTGTTGCGAACATTGATCGATGCGTGAAATGCAACAGGTTTGTGACGGTGACGATATTGAGATACTTTCTTTGTTGAGCATTTCGTTAGCTGTTAATGCGAAGCAAGTGAAGACTTCAGGGAGTTTTACTACTTTATAGTGGCAACAACACGAATCCTGTATTAATCAATAATCATACATGTAAAAACCGTAAAGCAATTCCATTGACTCCCAGGGGACTTATAGACTATAGCATTCAATATCTGTAGACATCAACACTTCAACAGTACTTACGATACGAGATGAAAAAGCAAACACGCGAGTTGACATTACGAAAGAACGTCGAGCCGGCGAAGCGAGCGAAAGAATATGTAAATCAAACAATGTAAATGGATCGACCGAAATGATACATCGCGTGCGGGCTAAAACGCCGCTTCGGTACTCGTACTTCGCGGTCCCTGTCACGCTCGCATTATCGCAGACCCGATTAAACAGCGAGGCACCGAACATAAAATTCGATTGAAACGCCGTAAATAAAACATGTTGCCGGTCTCCCTTCGCATTCGCGTTATTGAGTTACGCGGCCCCGGAGCGTTTTGCCGCCAAAACAACGAACATTTTGCCCCCCGGCGCGCGTAAAAACATCCACAGAATTCTCCGCGTGAGAACTATACGGGAGAATCGTGCGGGGCAGAAAGGGATGGGTGCCTTAATATTTTATCAAGCATCTTCTCATCAGGAATTTACGATCAATTCCAAATTCAATCTTACAAAGTAGCTTTTAGAGTTTATAATAGTTCATCGCTATTAACTATTGCGTGTGTGCCCTTACGTCGGTGAAAGGAAATTACAACCACACCCACGTATAATGTTGCCGCAATAAAAAACGTGTGAGAAGAAATAATGAGCGGTTACTGGCGAGTCGAGCCGGCCGGCGATTTGATCTTTTTTCGTTTCCCTTTAATTGATTAGAGGAAGGAACCGTCGAAGAACGAAGGCGAAGACTCAGGTAATGAATGATGGATGAAGGGTCGCAAATCTGATTACAAATTTAAATGTCGCGTACAGATGAGTCGGTCGTGATCGGCGCTTGTTGAAATTCAATGAGAACGGGGCCACCGTGATCATGCATCGATAACACTGGATTGTTCTTGAATTGTCATTCAAAACATCCTACCGTCGCACTCGACAGCTAAATATAGGACCATTGTGCGGCTCAAAAGACTGCATTGATATTGAGTGACGATTATCGAGCCAATGCTATTATTACACACTTAAATTGAGTAGGAATCGAAAAGTGTATACCTTGCATTCTCAGCTTGTATTAATTACTTTATTGGTTCGTTATCTACGTGTCGTAAAAGTTAACCCAAACTGTGAGATTAATAGAAGTTCATCCAGCAATGTAGGTGTAGTACCTATATATTTATTTCTAATATACCTAATACAGCGTATATTCGCTGGTCAAATTTAGGTACTTTACAAGAAACACGATGCAGTCGGGTCTTAAAATAACCTGAATTTCTGTTAAATATTCAAAGTTCATAGCGATTTTACCCCAATTCGTCCTAATCTTGAATGTGGTATACTAAAGGCAATGTTAAATCAAAATCACAGTTGCACGAATATCAACAACTGGAGCTGATTTCGCAGCAGAGCTCATCATCAAAGCTATTGATCGCAAGATAAACGTATACGTATCAACCGTATCTTTGCGGATGATAAAGACTCTAAATACTACCTTCGCCCGTGTATCTGTTTGGTATAAAATATATTCAATCCAAAAAAGAACCGGCTTCATGTACGGGTTACATTTGAATCACCTTTTGAAGTCGGTTTCAAATGATTTGCCTCTTCACGCCGGACAACGGCTAGACGGATTATAATTAATTTTGGGACATGGATAGCTAGATGTCCAAAGATGATAACCTATAGGATCCATTTTAGCCAACTATATCGGTTCACAAAAGGTAACTGTTTTACGGGAACGAAGTAAGCGAAATAATACAATCCTACGGTCGTATGACGATCCTTTATGCAAGATATGACATCCAACTAGCAAAAATATGTTGTACAAGTGTTCTACAAACGTTTTTGATAAAACTTAATGGTATGCAATTTAAGGTATATAAACGTTTATAAAATGCTATTTTGGCGCAGTTTTTAAGACAAAATAGTCGTACAGTGATCACACGGCTGTCATAAAATAGATATTAAAGAACTATTTCGTCAGAAAAGTATCGTAAGTTCTCGCTTCCTAAGAGCAATTGGTTGTAGAGTTATCATAACGCAGACGTTTGTATGGGGTTCCCTCTATGTCGCATACTTTTGTTTGTCCGAAACTGTTTTAGCATAACAGACTTGGCATATTAAGTTTTCGACGAATAGTAATGTGGCAGAAACCTTATTTGGCATAAGTTCTAACTTACCGAAAATGTGTTTGCCCGAAATTGTATTCGCATACTATTGTTTAGGCCGATTATATTTACGAATAATTTGATTTAGCATAGTGGTATTTGGCATATTATCTTTTGTCCGAATCTATCTTGGCATACTTCAATTGCTACAAGAATAGCAGGTTAGGTTAGGTTATAACTGAATCCCTCGCAAAAACGATCAGCTAGCAGAAAAGTAGGTTAGGTTAGGTTAGAATTGCGTCCCTCAAAAAAACGAACTGCTAGCAGAAAAGTAGGTTAGGTTAGGTTAGAACTACGTCCCTCGCAAAAACGAACTGCTAGCAGAAAAGTAGGTTAGGTTAGGTTAGAACTTCGTCGCTCAAAAAAACAAACTGATAGCAGAAAAGTAGGTTAGGTTAGGTTAGAATTAGAACTGCGTCCCTCGCAAATACGATCAGCTAGCAGAAACGTGGGTTAGGTTAGGTTAGAATTGCGTCCCTCAAAAAAACGAACTGCTAGCAGAAAAGTAGGTTAGGATAGATTAGGTTAGAACTACGTCCCTCGCAAAAACGAACTGCTAGCAGAAAAGTAGGTTAGGTTAGGTTAGAACTGCGTCCCTCAAAAAAACAAACTGCTAGCAGAAAAGTAGGTTAGGGTAGAACTGCGTCCCTCGCAAAAACGATCAGCTAGCAGAAAAGTAGGTTAGGTTAGGTTAGAATTGCAATCCTCGCAAAGACGAAATGCTAGCAGAAAAGTAGGTTAGGTTAGGTTAGATCTGCGTCCGTCGCAAAAACGAAATGCTAGCACACCCACACTCATCCCTACAAATACTTAGGTAGGTTCGTTCGTTACCTTTTGTTCCTTAGAGCGAAAATAGAAGCCCCGCGAAGGGCTTCGTCTAGTGGTTGTCGGATCGTTAGTAAATTAAATTTTCGGAGTGATGAAAATATGCCTATTTATTTTATATGCATAGACATGATTCGGACAAATAAAAATATGCGCAAATAAATTATGACAAATGAAAATATGCCTATTTATTTTATGTGTAGACATGATTCGGACACACAAAAATATGCGCAAATAAATTATGACAAATGAATATCTGCCTTATCAAACTATGCGAACCTTGATTATGCCAAAACAGTTTATGCGGAAAGTCAATTATGCCTACATAGATTATGCCATGCAAAATTATGACTAAAAATATTATGCCAAAACTAGGGGAACCGTTTGTATGACAAATAAGTCTGTTAAATGCAACAGCGAAGCGGTTTTAATTATAACAACATGCAACGTTTGTGAGTGATATTATTATCGTGCAAATAATATCTGAAAACAGTAAGTATTACACTTTAATATATTTACTTTACCGTTTTAAGTAACAGACTCGACATCAGATCTACAAGTGTGAATGAAATGCGAACATTATATTGAGTATATTTAAAAAGCCCCCTTTAAATATTGTTGATTTCATTATATTTTAATAAATTAAAATAGTTTAGGTTTTAGTCTCTGTGTAAATATGACTTGTTAAAACTTATTGTACTTAAAAACGCTGCCTTATGACTTAGAATAACACTTTGCCGACGCCATCACTACCTAGTTAGGGTTCCCTACTGCTGGGGCCTAAACCTTGTGGGACGCAGTCATGTACTTGTGATATTATGTACTTGAATAATAGTAATAAGACATTTTGACTTTGACGCTGCCATATTAATTACCTCTGTGGTGACATAATTTATTATTCATTATTATTAATTTTAGTTGCTGAAAAAAATTGTGCTTTTAATTTTCAAACACGTAATTCGTATTTTTTTGTAGATCGTATGATACAAATATGGCCTTTCTGGATGTGGACACTTTTCTTAAGAAAGGTGATTTCGAATTGCTGTCACACCGATTTTCTATAAAAAAAATATCTACGGAACCTTCCCTCTCTGGCATGTTTATTTCTCTTGGCTGTTTTCCGTTCGTTCACTGTCCGAGTTGAAGATGTTATGAAACATTTAAGTCGTAAGATCTATCTTTTTATCATAAGACGGCTGTGTATATGACTGTCATATGTCATTTTAACAGTATTAAAGTTGTAAAAAGTTAAAATTATGATTAGTCGTACAGTAGTCACTCTAAAAGCTTTTATATGAACAATCTGCTGTAAAATGTCATATTAATGTTGTAAAACCGGGGAAATGTCATGGCTAAAACTTTTGTACGACAAAGATTAAAATTGCTGTAGTACTATGTCATACAAACGTGTGTACAACTGTGTTTTATGACCAATTTGCTTTAAACTAAAATGCTGTATAAATGACAGTTACATAACGTCACGTTTTAAAACTTGCTTTTTAGGGTTCCGTAGTCAACTAGGAACCCTTATAGTTTCGCCATGTCCGTCTGTCCGTCTGTCCGTCTGTCCGTCTGTCCGTCCGTCCGCGGCTTAGCTCCGTGATCATTAGTACTAGAAAGCTGAAATTTGGTATGAGTATGTGTATGTATCACGCCGACAAAACGGTAAAATAAAAACTAAAAAAAAAATTTTTTTTCGGGTACCTCTCGAACACCTAAAGTGGGGGTGATTTTTTTTTTTCGTTTCAACCCTAGTGTGTGGGGTGTCGTTGAATAGGTCTCTTGAAAATAATAGGGGTTTTCAAACATTACTTTTTGATAAAGTCAGTAGTTTTGTAAATATTCGCTCCGAAAATAAAAAAAATTGTGTCCCCCCCCCTCTAACTTTTGAACCACAAGTCAAAAAAATATGGAAAAATTCATGTTAATGCGGCCTTATAAGTACTTTCAATGAAAACTATATTGAACAAAATCGGTCAAGCCGTTTTTGAGTTATCGCCAAATTTCATATTTTTTCTTTAAAAGGTCGTAAGTTGACTTCCAGAAGGTAATAAGTGATTACAGTTTCTAGGGCGTTTACGACCTTTTTATAGAGCTTAAAATCTGTCTTAACTTAAACCTCGGGCTTAAAACAGCAGTTTATTGTGAAGGATGAGCAACTACGGAACCCTACACTGAGCGTGGCCCGACATGCTCTTGCACTGAAAAAAATATTTTTCTACAATACTACAAGAACGTGTGGTTGTGAAATATGTAGTTATGGCAACTGAAATGTAGTTGTGTTAATCAAAAATATTTTAACGTGTATTATGTGGATTGTAATCATCACTGCATGAATCTAGTTAAACGCAGTTTGGTACTATTTACAATTGCATTGTATAAATAAAGATCCAAGCGTAATAAATACAATATGGTTTGTAATGCGAACATTTACAATGTATAAATAAAGATAGATAATGTAATAGAAACAGAATTTTTGTTATTTTTACAATGCGCATTGTTCTACATTTTTTTCTTACAATTGCATTGTATAAATAAATATTCAAGCGTAATAAATACAAAATGGTTTGTAATGCGAACATTTACAATGTATAAATAAATATAGATAATGTAATAGAAACATATTTTTTGCTATTTTTACAATGGGCATTTTTCTACAATTTTTTCTTACAATTCCATTGTATAAATAAAGATTCAAGCGTAACAAATACAAAATTATTTTGTAATGTATACTAAGCATTGTAATAGGGAAGATGCAGATATAGTATTTATCAATATTTTGTGGCTAAAATGTAAAAATAACGTAAAAGAAAGGTCATTGCAACATTTTTATTTTAGTTATTATCGATTTTTAACAATAATTATGAATTAAAGTAACGTGAAACGAAACGTTTTTTCATACACCAATCAGCGTGTAGTGACGTCATCTGTGCAAGTCAACCAGACGTCTACTTATTTAACGGCATAGTTGAGATAGTAAATATTATTTTATTGTGAAAATTTATTGCACATTTCGAATAAAAAGGAACTTGGGTTCATTAAAGCAGACTCCAGGAATCTGCCGCCAGTTAGTTTTGACATGGTCATACATTTTCCTGTTGAAAGTGCAGAGTTTTCAAGTGTTGAAATGAAAGGGACTAAGTTATTACGGTGTGTATATTATGTGTTACTAGCGACCCGCCCCGGCTTCGCACGGGTGCAATGCTGATAAATTATGCATATAAACCTTCCTCTTGAATCACTCTATCCATTAAAAAAAACCGCATCAAAATCCGTTGCGTAGTTTTAAAGATTTAAGCATACAAAGGGACATAGGGACAGAGAAAGCGACTTTGTTTTATACTATGTAGTGATGATTAATACTTAAATCACTGTGAGATTGATTTTTATTTAGATTTCGTTCAGCAGTTTCTACACATAGTAATTATTTCAGGTCAACAAGGGAATCTTATGGTGACAACGCAATCGGTTACGTACAAATAAAAAGGAATGGAGAACTGTGTATTATAAAAAGTCGAGTTACTCGGGAGCACAAGATAAAAAAAGTTATCGCGTGACAGCCATTGTAAACGAAATACAAGGTTTGGTTCAGTCCTGTGAAGATTGTGCAGCTTCTGTATTATATACCTACTATCTACTAATTTAATACATTTTCTTAAATTTTTAGGTGGATATCTTAAACGAATTTCAGAATGCTGTAAAGGAAAAAGATTGTGAAGCAAGTACTGAACGCTACATTCAAGAAAAACAAAACAATATAAGCATTCATATATCTGTGTTCAAGCTTGGTTGGAAAGTTGGACTCACCACAACAATTTCTTGAAATATTGTCAAAGGAAATAACAGCTGATAAAATGCATATGATTTTTTCCACCACCAAATGTCAGTGATTCCCCATTGTGGTTTGAGTTAAGGTATGATGTATGGTTTAGAACTTAGTTTTATTCATATAATGCTTATTTTCATACATACATGACTACATAACAGAGTTTATTAGGTATAATTTTATTTTAAGTAAGTATGTGATTTTTTTTCTATATTTGCAGGTATGGAAGGATCACTGGCTCAACTCTATGAAGCTGTAAACCTAAAAATGGTTCTCTTCTGTACAAAATTATGGGGCAACAATCAAAATTTGTATTTGTAGAGACGAAATGTCCTTCAACAGAAGCTACCATACTTTCTTATGTAAAAAACAATAAAATAACACCAATATTCTGGACCCAAGTGCAACTCCAAATGTATTTCAGCAAAAGAAAAATTACAATGTTTACTATGTACCATTTGATAGCAGCATTGTGTCTGTGTTGGATGCTGCAATGAAGTTCTGGCTAGATGCTGTATTTCCTAAATTAAAAGATGTTTATAATATTTAACCATGCTTTTAATTTTTCCAAGATATTTTTATAAACATTCATACTATACATCTGAAAGTAACTTTTGTCCGTCTGTCGCCTATTCACCCGTAAAATAATGAACCGATTCAGAACCGCCTGTACACACTTGTCACAGCATAAATTTATATTCTGAGGGTGATGTGTGTCTTGGATTTCTGAATCTTCCAGATTTGGATCTGAAATATAAGAAAAGAACATTTCTTAATTAGAGAGCATGATATCCATACTATAATAAAAGGGAAAATTATAAGTAAGTACACAGACTTAAGTTATCTTTAGCACCCACAACATGAGTGTAATTTTTTAGGGTTCCGTACCCAAAGGGTAAAATGGGACACTATTACTGAGACTTCGCTGTCCGTCCGTCTGTCACCTGTCAAAAATTAAATAAAACAAATATTTAAGGGGGCTCCTATACGACAAACTTGTTATAGATTATAGTACGGAACCCTTCATACGCGATTTGGACTCGCACTGGCCCAATTTTTCCTATTTGAAAGCAATTAGTTAATAGTGCAGCTTTTGTTAAATTAATAACATCATATTATGTAAATACCCCAACAGAATATGAAAAATCTAGTATCAGTCATTATGCAAAAGGCTGAAAATGCAAACCCAGCATATATCACTATTATCTCAATGGAAAAGTATTTATTTATTGCACAAAATGCAAAAGTAAAAGTACAAATTTTAGACTTTAATACCAAAAGGCATTCTCTATCAGTAACCATACAACTCACTAAACAGCAACATTTGTATTGTGCCTTAATTCTATAATCTGTTACCTAAATAAAACAAATTATTATTATGTATACTAATTAATACTTTATATACCTACATAAACCTATTTATGAATACTTTGGTATCATTGTAGACACTTGGTGAGTGTTATTGTAGACACTTAAAATGTGGCCTGATTCATAGTCATTAGACAAATAAGTAGGTATTTCTGAAAATAAATACTTACTGTCCAGTTAAACAAGATGTGTTAATTACTACCCAAAGAATTGTGAAATAATAGATCAAAACAAAGGCATACCTGGTGCATTTTCAATACTTTCAAGAATTTCATGTCTGTTCCTTTTGAGAATTGCTGATCTAGGCTTTATTGGCATCATTCTATTTTGGCACTCAAAAATGTGTGGTACCACATTTTGTTTTAGATAAAGGTTTCCACCAAACATTTTATACTTTATCCAATTTTCAACAACTTTCTCCAGCTGTAAAATACAAAGAAATATTGTATGTGTCACAAAGAAGATTCATAGTAAATAAGGTACTTAGCTAACTTATTTTTATCTGAGCGTACTACCAAGCAAAACATGTAAGCATTAATATTTGCACTTAACTTACATCGAAGTGATCTTCACAGCATCGAATGACAGTCTTTGGAGAATAAGTGTCTGTCCTCTTCGCAGCTTGGAACCATTTTTTTCTCAATTGCACAAAACACGAATCAACACGGCTCTTTATCCGAACATTGGAGCCATCGTTGTGATTTCCTGATGATGACGGATAGTCCATTTTTTATAGTTCATTTGACCCTAACCTATTTATTCAAAAAAATCTCTTGAAAGCCTGAATTTATTAATTTTAGCAACTACGATGCATTTGTTCATTGTTCATTGACAAACAGCGATGACGTCATCGCAAGTTTAGATGCGTTTTGGCGCGAAGCTGTCAACTGTCAGTTTGAAACCCCAGTATTTCATTAAAAATGATAGTAATTTGATTTTTTATTATACTCGAGGTCTATTCTAGATGATATTCTTTCAAATTAAATCAAAATTAAAAATACTGCATCTTCCCTATTCGAACATTTACAATGTAAAAATAAAGATAGATATGTAATAGAAACAAAATGTTTGTTATTTTTACAATGTGCATTGTAATGTGAACGCATCAACTAGTTGCGTGGGCGGCGAGGGAGGGGTAGGGGACGCTTAGAAGAATAACTTATTATTGTTATTGCGTCATACGTCAACCGACCGGCATTTGGCAAGTTTGTACTCTGTATACGACTTCCGGTTCGTGTCCCAAGATGGCCGCATGCGTTTAAGTTTAGTTGTTCATTATTTATTCATTTTAGTTGTTCAATGTCTAGTATTGATAGCGTATTGTGCAGTGATCTAACGTATGAGTGAATAGCTAATGAAGAACTCAACTTGAAGCGTTCATAGCCCTTCCTGGGTCAAGGCCCGATAGTCCGCGTGGTTTTTTGTAAATCGCTATCACTTTACAAAAAGCACGATTTTTTCAACTCACCGTACAATTACATTTTTAAAAAAATAGAATAGAATACTCTGTATACGCAGGATTAATAATTGTGCACGTGCTTATTTAAATGTGTCTACAATCATGGACGAGGAAGTGGTAAACCTACTGAAAACGTGGAATTTGGAAGAATACACGGAAGTCTTTGCAAGTAAGTGAATCTATTTTCCTATCGCAGCCACGCGCTAAACTGTGACAGGTTTTGATGAAATGTAAATACGTACTTTTATTTTGTACAAAGACGCCAGTCAGCCCGCCTCGACTCGAAGTGAGAGAAGAGAGTGAGTTGTTTCTAAATTACTTTCTGTTAATCTATCAATCATCAATTCATATAAAATAAGGCCCCCGCCGCGTCTCTCTGTCTGTTTGCGATAAACTAGAAACCGATTACTTGATGGATTTTGTCGCGGTTAACTTTGTGGTTTTGGTGTACAATTTATGTAGGTTTTTCCCACATGTAGGTATTATATATATATTCCAATCCGGGGCGGGACTAGTTTTAATGGGTTAGGTAGTTAGCCTAAGTATTTAGTACTTAGTTTTTTATACTAAACTCATGTGAATAATTTACGTAGATATATTAGCTGTTACCTGCGGCTTTGTTCACGCTCCCTGAGGAAGTAAGTAACTATAGGCATAGGCTGTGCCCACCCCGATATGGTCTAGTACCCACCCCAGGATGTGTTACCTATAGAAATTCATTGCTTCATCTCATAAGCCATGGCCAGGCTCCCACCCAGGCCCCGTCTCAAAAATAATCTTAGATACGTTAATGACTAATACTATAGGCTACTTTTCCACCGGAGGTGTGCAAGGCTGTGTTCAAATGGCTTCATTTAAGGAACGGGGAACTGTTTAAAGGAACAATTGCATTCATTTTCAATTTACAATGTACTGCTGTAGTTCATCAAATATTTATACACTACTGTACCATTAGTTTGAGATAACTGTTGATTCATAAACACTGCACTGCACACAACATCCCATTCTAATTGTGGCACGATAGGTAATATACTTATATAACTATTTTTTTTTTTTTTCAGAAAACAAAATTTCATTAGATTGCCTTGGTTTCTTGGATGACAACATGATTGTGGAATTGTTTCCAATTATTGGAGACAGGGCAATATTAAAAAAAAATAATGAAAATTGGAAGTCAATTGCAAGTGACCAGGTAAGTCAACATATCCTTTTAGTTGAAACAGAATTGGGGGTTGAGCAGTGAGTGGAAAGTCCCTACTGTAGGTTGTTGCCATCATTTTTACAACCTGGTTACAATATCTGTGGACCTCGCTGCAATGTAAAGCCATCGACGCCAGGTCCACAGATATTGTAACCGGGTTGTAGGGTTCCGCACCATATAGGAACCCTTATGGTGCGACTCTGTCTGTTTGTTGTCACACCATTAAATATCTCAGGAACATCCTTATGCTATCAATTTATCAAGGCAAATCCATTTTCCATAGAAAGTGAAAAAAACTTAGTTTTATTTTATATGACTGGTAAAATGAGGGTTTGAACTAGTTATTATATCAAGTAGGGTATCATATGAAAAGACTTGAATTGCACACTCTAAAAAGTTCACTTTTTTTTTCAACAGTACTAAAATTTTGATTTATTAAAATTGTTAAAATAAATACTGTTTCACCTTATCTTCACTCCAAAAGTAACCATGCAAAAATTCTGAAGTTATCACATACTAGCTTTTACCCGCAACATGTGGAATTAGTAGAGTTCCACCCCAGTTTTTATAACCTCAAGGGATGATTTCGGGGATAAAAACTATCCTATGTCCTTCCTCGGGACTCGAAACTATCTTTAAACCAAATTTCATCTAAATTGGTTCAGCGGTTTGAGCGTGAAGAGGTACAGTCGCCATCAGATATATTGCAGCATATAAGTCATTAAGTTCATAAATATCTGAAATGACTCTTATTGACTGTGCGTTACAGTAGATGTTCAGATATTTATGAACGCCTTATATGCTGCGATATATCTGATTGCAACTGTAACAGGCAGACAGACAGACACACTTTTACATTTATAATATTAAACTATGGATAATTAAGATTAACATACATTCAACATAATATAGGTTTATAATATTATTTTAGGTTAGTTTTAATTATCATAAAAAAAACTTTTATGAACATTTTCCACAAGGTGATGTCATTTGAGTGCTGATTCTTAGATGACGACTGCTTTCACCTTTATTTTCAAAACTAGTCTGTATAATCATAATCAAATAAAAATAATATGTTTGGGTTCTGTGATAAGAAAGTAACGAAATTAGTTTAAACTTTCATTAACACTATTTGAAAATTTGTAATGTTGTCAATTGATATTTTGTATTTACTTAATTAACTATGCCAGGACTGAAACCATCTCTATACCAAATTTCATCTAAATCGGTTCAGCGGTTTAAATGAAGAGACAGGCACGCTTACACATTAATAATATTAGTATGGATTATTAATAATAAGTATGTATTTGTGAGTTTCTTTATTAGAATTAAATATGTGTAGTATCGGTAAAATCCTTGTATCATGAGATTCACAAGTAACCACTAATCTTTTTTTTTCCCCCTGTTTTTTAGAAACTACTGGATTTTCTACAGTCAAGTGTAGAAAGCGAGAATATCGTATAGCAGAGAGGAAAATTTTAAAAATGAGGATGAGGTCATCTTCTAGACATAACCGAGTCGAATGAAATGGCTGAACCAGAAACAGGTAAAGCGCACCCTAATTTAATGCTACTATTATTTCTTCTGTAATATTATGAAAATTATAATGAGATATTTGCTGTGTTTTCAGTGGATGCTTTTGATGACATGGCATGGATTAAAGCTTCAACTGAACCTTGGAAACTACTCGAACAAAAATGGCAGAATACTTCGAAATATTCACTTACTCAGCATTGATTTTGATGTTATGTATCCTGAAGCAACAGACAATTTATACAAATATTTTATGCTGTCAAAGAAATCGATTCTTGAGTTGGCGAATATCAAATATAAATCTAATAAAAGCATGGACGAAGCAATGAAATCAATGAAAGCTAAATCTCAAGGTAACCATATTTCTTTGAATAGTTTCTATTTTTCTCTTCACTGATTATTAGGGTTCCGTACCCAAGGGTAAAAAATGAGACTCCGCTGTCTGTCTATCTGTCTGTAGTTTCACTGATGATGTATTTCTGTTGCCGCTTTAACAACAAATACTAAAAACAGAATAGAATAAATATTTAAGTGGGGCTCCCATACAACAAACGTGATCGGTTACGTTAGCTTTGCACCTCCATTGTATGCGGCGCCATACATACCAGGTGCGAACTTAACTTAACCCGGCCAATTAAGATGGGAAGTGTTTGTACGGAACCCCCCTGCGCGAGTCCGACGGCACTTGGCCGGTTTTTGATTACTCACCTATAAATCTGTCGTAGTAATCAGAGGCTAACCAAACTGCCTGCAGTGGGTAGATTGTAATGAAATGAAATTTGATATGCATTCATCACAACATGTATATCAAAGCAAGCCGTTTGCATGTTTGATAATGTGTTCATTTGGTTTTCAGGAGGCAATGCAGAAGAGGCTGAAAATATCGACGACTTTTTTATGTTGTCATTACTAGTCGGTCAACATTTGCTGAAGAAACCCAAGAAAAGATGCTGGTGGCCTTCAAAGCAAGAATGCAAAGATGGGTTCATAACACATGTGTCAAGACAAATGGACTTACAAGAAACTATCACACAAAGAAGGGAGAAGTATTTACAATAATTATGGTCTTACTTTCCAACCTTCAATATTCATTGCTGGGGAAACAATTCAAAAATTTTAGCAGTATTTTGTAATAATGACATGTTTCTAACTCATATGAAGATCTTCATCAGGGGCAGTGCTAGGCGACTCGCGGCCCACTGACCGCGTGTCACGTAGCACGCGTTGTCAAGTGTGCACGAACAGCTGCCCCTCCCACTTCCTCATCCATGATTGTAGGTAGACACATTTAAATAAGCACGTGCAAGTGCACTATTATTAATCCTGTTATCCTATACAGAGTACAGAGTAGACTGCCGATGCCGAATGCCGGTCGGTTGACGCATAATAAGTTAAGCGTCTGAGCGTATTGATATGATTTGAAGCAGACATCAACTACAAAATACTGTTATTAAAACTATCGTGAGACATCTATAATAATTACAAAAACTGTTAAAACTCACGTAAAAATTGACAGGCACAACCCGACATGTTTCTAACTCATATGGAGCTCTTCATCAGGGGAAGCTGTTCTTGCTGCTACACGACTCGCGGCCCACTGACCGCGTGTCGCGTAGCACTGCCCCTGATGAAGATCTCCATATGAGTTCGAAACATGTCGGGCCGTTCCTGACAAATTTTACGTCAGTTTAAACCGTTTTTATAATTATTATAGATGTCTCACGATAGTTTTAATAACAGTATTTTGTAGTAGTGCATAACACATTCTACACAGTCCATAGCATTGTGCAAGCGGTTGCTGTCTGCTTCAAATCATATCAAGCACTGCACTATTAATACCCATTTGAATGTGAAACAGTATGGCTATTTATTCAGAAAGGATCTTATAAAATAAAAACATCATATGATAAGGAATTTGTCTCGGTGAACTCTTTACTATCTGATTTGCATTGAATACTCGAGAATAATAATTTTGATGTTATGAATATTCATTGTTAGGGAAACAATTCAAAAATTTGAGCAGTATTATGTAATAATTATAAAAACGGTTTAAACTCACGTAAAAATTGTCAGGAACTACCCGACATGTTTCGAACTCATATGGAGCTCTTCATCAGGGGCAGCTTTCCGTGCTGCTACGCGACTCGCAGTCAGTGTCGCGTAGCACGCATTATCACGTGTGGGCTGCGAGTCACGTAGCAGCACGGAAAGCTGCCCCTGATGAAGAGCTCCATATGAGTTCGAAACATGTCGGGTAGTTCCTGACAATTTTTACGTGAGTTTAAACCGTTTTTATAATTATTACATAATACTGCTCAAATTTTTGAATTGTTTCCCTAACAATGAATATTCATAACATCAAAATTATTAGTGTCAACATTATTTACCTACATGTGTTGTAAGATATTTGGCTTCTAAATTTATGCAGTTGTTTGTAAATGTGTTTTAAATGAATTAATTAAATAGGATTTGCGATTAACATATTTAAAATGATGACATAAGTTTTTTTATAGACGGAATGACTTTTTGGCATATGAAACACTTAGGCATTTTTACTCGAGTATTCAATGCAAATCAGATAGTAAAGAGTTCACCGAGACAAATTCCTTATCCCAAATGGGACTTTACCGGTAACGGCACAACACTCCTACCGCTACTTGAAGCTAGATGGCGGCGAATTAATATTATATCGCTCCTATAATAATATCATTTATTGTTTAGAAGTTTAAGAATAATACCTACATTGCACCTTTGTAACTGAATTAGGCTGTGTTTACGGTGAATAAAATGTTCCTTTTGTGTACTATTTACCTACCTGGTTGGAAATTAATTGTACCATTGTAGTTTGCAAGTTAGGGGCATTTTTTTCATATATGAATCTGGTTCATATGAATAAAATGTACCTACTATACAATGAAAAAAAAAAACTTTTTTTATAAGGATTCATGTGAAAAGATGTACCTAATTACATGACAGAAAAGTACATTCCTATCGCCATTGAAAAAATGTACACATCATATTTTACCGCCGGGTCCGTCAGGCAGTATGCTCTTTACCAATAGAATTAGTCTTCTTCTTTCCAGTTTTAATAAAAATAAATAGAGCATATTCCCTGGCAGGCCCGGCTGTAAAAATTATGTGTACATTTTGTAATGACATCTTTTCACATGAATCCTTAAGAAAAAAGAAACGCTTAATGCCCTTAACTGGCAAACTACAAAGGAATAATTAATTTTCTACTGGGTGCATAGCAGTACATAAAAGGTACATTTTATTCACTGGAATCAGTAATCACATCCTGGTTTAGAGATGTGACCCATTGGAAGAATTGCACCCTTAATAATTTGTTTTATTTGTTGAGTACATTTATAATGATAATGAATGATGCAAAAACATTAAGTTTAATTAAATTTTTTGAATACGTTTATACCAAGCTAAGGTTTAAATAAAGTGTTTAATTTTATTTTTCGAGTGTTATTTATACCTTGTAAATTATGTACCGTTTGTCAAGTATGAGTTTGAGGAACAAAGACTGTTACTCTATTTATGAAATTCGTGGTTCAGAAATACCCACAACATACCTTCATAAATAAATTTTAGAGCTGCCTGAATCATGTATGTAATAAATTAATTATTTAGGTTAATATGAGGCTCGGTATTTTGTTTTTTTTTTTGTATATTATTAAGACCACGAAGGCATAAAAAGAGACAGACTTCAACCCCACTAATAAATAATAATAAAAAAATTAAATTTAAAGATAGGTAACTACCTGATGGTTTGTTTGTAATACTGATTATTAATATTGTTCAGGTACCTAACAACAATGGATTGTAATGGTTACTATACCCTGTTTTTTTTTACTGTAAAGTAAAAGCCTTACTATTTATGTACAAGAACCGAATTAATGTGCCGTTCTTTTTACTATCGCCCGCACTTTACAGTAAAAAAATACAGAGATAGAACGAATTTTACTGAGTGCAGTAATTCTTATAACAGAGTTTTTTTTTACAGCTTGTAACGAAATATCTATGCTCATATATTTACCCAGTCATTCTATTTATGATAACTGTTTATGTTTTACAGAAAAAGTTTCGTACAGGAAGTTTAAAAAGTATCAAAGTGAAAATTCCTCGAAAACAAGGTGTGGCCCGCCGCAGTTTTTGATTTTGCCGCGCTTTTAGAGGTTCATGATTCGCTTGCCAGACTTACTTTTAAATTAAACTTCCTGTACGAAACTTGTTCTGTAAAACATAAATAGTTATCATATTAACAAATAGAATGACTGGGTAAAGTTATGAGCACAGATTTCTGTTACACGCTGTATAAAAAAATATCTGTTACAAGAATTAATGCTCTCATTACAATACGTTCTTGTAACGTGAACAATATTAATCAGTATTACAAACAAACTAGGTAATTACCTTTACTAAAAGCCTTGTACCCACTACGACACGATGGGTAAACAATACATTAATATCTAGTTGCCATTACAATCTGTTCTTGTTACGTGAACAATATTAATCAGTATTACAAACAAACTAGGTAATTACCTTTACTAAAAGCCTTGTACCCACTACGACACGATGGGTAAACAATACATTAATATCTAGTTGCCATTACAATCTGTTCTTGTTACTTGAACAATATTAATCAGTATTACAAACAAACTAGGTAATTACCTTTACTAAAAGCCTTGTACCCACTACGTCACGATGGGTAAAGAATACATTAATATCTAGTTGTCATTACAATCCGTTCTTGTAACGTGAACAATATTAATCAGTATTACAAACCAATCAGGTAGTTACCTTTACTAAAAACCTTGTACCCACTACGACACGATGGGTAAACAATACATTAAAATCTAGTTGCCATTACAATCTGTTCTTGTTACGTCAACAATATTAATCAGTAATACAAACAAATCAGGTTTTACTAAAAGCCTTGTTATGGCCTGATGTGTAAACATAACAATAACATCAAGTAACTATAAACATTTTTGCATTGTAGTCGTTACAATGCGCTTTATAGTTTTTACAATTTTGATTTAACTAGAACAGTCTGGTTATGTTTACAAAGAGTTTTGTCGTCACATATACAGCAAAACAGTCCTGTATAGATAACAGGATTCTGGTTACCAGTACGAGACTTTTTTTTCAGTGTGGCCGGTTTTTTTTACGACGTATCTACGATGAAATAGTCATATAATGTTGAGATTTTATAACCATTTTGTTAGTTGGGGAATGATGAAAGGATAATTTGCCGAGAGTGTGAGAGTGATATATATATCGCGTTATAAAACGCGACTAGTAGGAATAAGCAGCTCCACTAAAAAGAAAAGTGGGCTGTGGGTTGGGGCGCCCAAGTACCTACCAGCTTCTCCCTTTAGACCACATTCAACGGAGAGCGACTCGTATCGTCGGCTGCCAGTGAATTTCCGATCGGTTTGACTCATTGTAGAGTTGTAGCCTCTCTGCATCTTTTATCGCTTATATAACGGGGAGTGCTGCGAGGAATCGTTTGGATTGATTCCTGCCGCATCTTTCCGCCATCGTTCTACGCGACAATCCTTTCA
This sequence comes from Apotomis turbidana, assembly GCA_905147355.2. NCBI lineage: Eukaryota > Metazoa > Arthropoda > Insecta > Lepidoptera > Tortricidae > Apotomis > Apotomis turbidana. Next base: position 18,945,664 of record LR990288.1, on the reverse strand, counting down.
TCCTCATTTTCATCTCATTTCTAGAAATATCCTTCCTCGCCCGATTGCATTGTGGATTGAATTGTCGTTTGCGGTATTTCCGGAACGATACTACCTTCAAGAAAAGAGTGTACTCCCACCTGGACGTCCGGCAACGCACTTGTGACTCTGGTGTTGCAGGTGTGCAGGTGGGCGACGGTAATCGCGCACCATCAAGCGATCCGTTCGCTCGTTTGCTATGACATAAAAAACTAGGTAGGTACTAAACTAGTTGAGCTATTTTTTTTTTGTGTCCTGGAAAGCCACTTGATATTTCAGGCAGTGAAAGATCGGCCATCCTGGAAGTCCATTCCACAGAATAAAACCGTGCAACCTTAAAATTAACAACACGACATTATGAAATTGAGATTCACTTTAGCCCTTAGGCTATAGGGGTACTTAATTTATTAAAATAAAGGATTTAAGATAATTTAGGGTCTGAATCAAAAGTAAGAACACCGTCGCCTGATATAAGCTTACCTACAGGAATGGCGTTTTAGAGATTTAACTTAAAAGCGTATCTGCCTAGTGAGCTGGCAACGTCGCATCCTCACCTTAGTAGCAAAATGGAGTTATTTATTTCCCAGAACTTCGTATACCCGGCAAAGATATTTGCTTATAATGTAGAATTCCTGCACTTTTCCGGCATAATAATAGCACTCTCCAGGTATATTTTATAATTTAGTTAAACATAGATATCACAGTAGGTATATCAATGGAAAGCGTGTTCTTTTTAGTTCGTTCGCTAGTATAATTATACGTATTTTTTTTGTCTAGGATTAGAATACGGACCAGAATAAGTTACTTTTTATCTGGGAAAAAATGCACAGTTCCAGAGATACTGAGTGCGTTTGCCACCAATAATACCTACGCTATGTCTGAAAATCTGGCTATATAATAATATTAATTGTATAGATACCTAGAAAGATGGATTATTTACTTTTACTAAGCATTCATCGTCACCAAACGCAGACGTAACCTAGCCAGAGCCATTGAGTGTTATTTAAAATTTAGTTTAAATTGAATTAATGAATCAATTTGGTTCGTTTGACGTTTATCCCGCGATTCTCTCTAAACGGATTTAACGTTCATTGTGGTGGCTAAAATGGCTTATAATGAGATAGTGAAAAGTTTTACTTGTGAAATACATCCATAGATTTTATTTTATATTGTATACTGTAATCCTTTCTGGTTGAGAAATTTATTAGTACAAAATAAAGTCTAAGGAATACAACTTAAAATATTTGCAATAAAACTATACTAAAAATTAAACTAAACTCGAACATAATAAACTTAAACTAAATCTAAAAATGGCCCCTGCGGCATAGTGCCAAAGATGCTGGCAGCATTTCCTCGCTGAATCGCCAAACTGATTCTTTGAGCGAGGAAACCGCCAGCTCTCCGGTCACCAGTAACATCAATAAGCCTCTTCGAAATATCTTTGAAGAGGCTTAATGCGCTGGGCCCTGATTGAGGATCGGTGGAGATGTGACGGGGCCAGTGTGTCTACACAGGTTGCATCCCACACCAGCACCCGTCCCTTACTCCACGGAATCAAAGACATTCCGTCCGGTCTCTTGCCATCGTCTCTTGAGATGCCGGTCGGCTCTAAAAGGGCCGGCACATTGATTGATGCAAGAGACCGGCGGATGATGTCGTTCAGAGCATCAGCATGTCTTGAGAAGCGGCCTGCACTGCTCTGGCAGGAAAGTCCGTGGTGACCCAGCCTGTCAACGTCTTTGCCGCAGGGGCATCGGTGTGGGGCGCAGACCGGGACCCCGAGACGGAGACAAACTGAAAGTCGGACGGTATTGGGTTCTAGAAAAGTTCCAGTGCTCACGGAAGGGTGCGCTTGGAGCCAGTAACCGGCCTCTTTGGTGCCTACTGCCAAAATTCTGGCACGGTCTTCCGTAGAGCACTGGCTTAGGATGGAATCTACGGTCAATTTACACAATAAGTCGTCCCAGCTCCGTTGAGATTTTGAATTTTCCGGATAATTTTGGCCGGGGCAAGCAATTGACCAAGCCTTTTTTGCGTCTTCTAAGCCCGCAATCTCATAGTTTGTGGGTAACGCCCTTAGGATTTTACCTATGAGATTAGACGAGCTATGAACTGACGACAAAAAAGCTGGTAAAGCGACACTAGAAATTTTGCGGATCCCTAGCCCACCGTACCGAATGGGAAGAGATCCTTGGGACCAGGACTGCTCGCTTAGCTGAGAATTGAGGACGGATTCTAAATTCATTTTGATCAAACTATCTATTTGTAACAAAAGATGTTGATGATTCCAAAGTGGACAGCAGCGAAGCACATAGGTAAGTTTAGGAACAAAAAGACAATATTTAATAATTGAAAGAGCAAAATGTGGGCTAATTTCAAGCAACCGATGAGAATGATTTTGAAATTTCGAGATAGAATTTTGAACATAGTCAGAAAAGCATTCTTCAAAAATAGGGGACCCTAAGAGGCAAAGATTACTTTTGTCAATAATCTTAATGTCAGGCAAAAGCTCGTTAAATTTTTGTTTTATATTAATGACGTCATTGCAGGAATTTTGAAAGAAAAGTTCACACTTGTTGAAATTTAGCTCGAGGCCAATCGTTTTGAATTTATTTTTAATTTTGCGGAGATCGGAAAGTACAGTGTTTGCATCGCCCCCTAGAATCCCGTCGTCTAGGTACCAAACATTAAATTTTGAAGCCAAATTTTGAATAATAGGGTTGATGGCCAAACTAAAAATTGCTGGCCCCAAGGGATCACCCTGTTGACAGCCAACTTCAGATGACAACTCACTTGATCGATACATCAACTTTGTTGGATCTGCATAGCAGTGGAGGAGATAGTTGTATAATTCGGAGTGTTGGATTTGATCTCAGACAGCAGGGTATCCCTGTTCACCGAATTGAAGGCATTTTTCACGTCAATTTTGACCAACACTTCGCATTGGCCTTCGTTAAGGTAGGTGCGAAGGGCATGGACAGCGGCCTCACAGCCACCTTTAACGCCAAAGCCTAATTGGACCGGTTCAAAAAGAGGTTGTAATTTTGCTATAATATGTCGAACTGCGATTTTAGAAGCGAGGCGGCGAAGTGTTGTTCCAACAGCAATAGGTCTCACCCCTCCGTCCTTCTTTGTGAGGGCGATAAGGTTTGCTCCATATAAAATAGGTAATATATCAGGATCGATATTACCAGAGTACATACGATTTAATAATTGGGTGATGCAACTTATCAGTTGCTCACCTGCATCACCCACGGAACGCGATGTAAGGTCCGATGTATATGATAATTATTGAATTAATTGTTATATTTTACAACCGTATTTAAATAAGGGGTACCTAGTGCTCAAATCGACATTTATATATTTCATAGACTATTATATAGTAGGTACGGGGTCGTTCGCGTAGTAAACTTACGAATTTGTTTTATTTTTCGTTTGACTTTAAACTTTTTAACAATATCCATTAACTTATAACATAAATAGGTATCATCTAACATTCCATTGACTCGCCATTGATGTCAGATTTAGGTGCGCGTCTTTCCAGTGGACATTTGCGAAATTAAGGATTGCCTAATTTTCTGATTAAACGCCTGTGAGAAGAAAGAACGTTCCCTCTTCTATAATCCGATGGAATAGCAACATAAGCTAGATTCATCCAAGCTCTTTACTTTTGACCACCGAAGGGATAAGTTTTGTTTTTTGAACTGACAATGACCCAAAATGTAGCGAACATGGCGTATGAAATTGCATCGTTGGATAAAGGTACCTGCATAAACAATATCGAGTCATATATAATTATAGGTACACAAAGTCAAAGTCAAAGTCAAAGTCAAAGTATTTATTTGCTGGAATTACGGTACATAATAGATCTTATTAATTAAACATAAGGATCAGCATAATTCACCAATTTAGTGGCATGCAAATATTTTATAAACACAGAATAACCCCGCAGCAACCAAAACCCCGGCTCTCATGAGAACAAATTAATTAAAATATTCATTTAATGAGTAAAAACATTTGTCTTTAAGCCAATGCCTAAGTTTTACAAGGAACAATTTGAGTGGCAAAGCTCTTAAATCTAAAGGGATCCTGTTATATATTTTTCCAGCCATCATTAAACAGTTTTTGTTACACTGAGCTGTCTTAGCAATAGGCTGTTTAATCCTAAGCAAATCTCTTTTACGCAATCTTGGCTGTTGGACTGGCTTTTCAAATAACTGAGGATTTATTTCGTACAAACTTAGCATGTTCATATATATATAAACAGGTTACTGTGAGAATACCGAGTTTTTTAAATAGTGGTCTACAAGATTCCATAGGGCCAGCACCACAAATTGCACGAATGCATTTTTTCTGTGCAACGAGTACTCGATTGACAACAGTTGAGTTTCCCCAAATAATAACCCCGTATCTTAGAATGGAAGCAACATAGCCGTGGTAGGCTGTAAGACTAGTTGACTCATCTGCTACACTTCTCAGTCTCCTTAAGACAAACACAAACCTATTTAACTTGTTACACAGAAATATATCACATACATACATACATATATTCTGCATTTGTTGACGCTGGTAAAGGAATCAAAACCTATACGGGAGTTATTGTATCAAGCGGTTTACCTCAAGTCAAATTGTCAGGAACGGACTGACATGTTTTTTCAGGGTAAAAAAACAGTGACGAAGCTACCGCACCACCGTACGGGTAGCAGTCCCTGATGAAGGGCTCCGTACGAGTTCGAAACGTGTCGGACCGTTCCTGACAATGTCACGTGAACCGCTGAATATAATCTACGGTAGCGGTAGTTCTCGACTTCCCGTTAACCTAGAATCGTGTTTGGAAATTATATATTTTTGGAATTACAATCTCATTTGCTGTTTATAAACTAACTCCGACCTTACGTCGATGTACCCCACATCAAACTATGATTACCTATGGTGTTAGCCGATGATACGGAAAAAAAATGAACGTCTCAGTTCACCATACTCGTATGAGTATGTTAAACAGGAGTAAAATTAGCTGGATCCTGATATTACGCTATAATACAGCCATAAGGAGATTTCACAATTTCAATTGTCTGGCATGTACGGTATAAAATTTGCAATTGTGGCTTTAGCCAGTCCTTCTCCATAGCCCTTCAAATGGGATGGTCTCCATCATCACGAACCTAAAAAGCAATCAAGAATATATACAAATTATTGTAACTTTATTATTGTTCCTTTGTTCGTAATAGTCGAAGGCAAAAACAAGTCACTGTCAACAATTTCATTTTTGGGACAAGCTTAACTGCCGCTACTTTTCTTTGAACATCTATCAATTCACCACACGACGATTAAGTATACCGAGCCCAAACTATGGTACGTTTCAGTAGCACACAGGCGGCATAAGAGCTTAAACATACCTAATACGACTTATTTCAGCTGTTTAAGGGCTGTATAAGCTGTTATACAATATGTGTGATACTTAGGTTATAATTAGGTACAGCAGGCCTATGGTCAAACCATGCTAATTCTTCCAACCAAAGTAACTACCAAACTAGTTCATTTGCTTTAAGGAGTTAGCGTGGTTTGACTCTCTATGATGGTTGCGTTTATCACGGGATAAATATGTGACAACTCACATTTGCATTTTGTCTTAACGTGACGGATGCTTTGTCACTTATTATCGCGTGATAAAAGCAAGCATCATAGGCCCGCAGCTAGACTTCCATTGACTACCATCCGGCTCAATCATCTGACCAGGGGGGGTATTCGACCAATTTTAGAGATATAATGGAGATCTCTCATTTTCATCGCCATCCGTCACTTTTGACGTGTGCCTACTTGACAAGTGGCGATATCCCTAGAACATCGCAACTTCGTCAATTCGGACGCGCAAATTTTTCGCTTCCTTTGTATGTGACGGCATAAATAACAGGCGCACACTTTAAATTGACCGCGTAGTACGTGAAATTAGTCCGTTACGTTTCGTTCAAAACAGAAATTTATATAAATGAATAACATTTTTGACAATCATTATCGCCTTCGTATTTCCAAAATTGAGATGAGATATGTCACTTTTAAGCTCATCGCATTTAAATGACAGTTCAATGGCGATATAACTGTTATCTAATGGAGATTTGACGTTTGGCGATATCTCAAACGGCATTCTCGAATTGGGCCCCTGTTCCATGGTGCCATATTTAAACCAATCAACTTTGAGTGACACAAAGCTTGATTACATAGACTGAAAGGCAGATACCGGGATTGGTCGAACTAAATAAAAGCTTGGAAAAAGTGAGGCACCTTCAGTTTGCCGAAGATATCGTGGTCATGGCAGAGACGCTGGAAGATCTCGGTACGATGCTCGAAGATTTCAAGAGAATATCCCAACAGGTGGGCCTCAGATGAACATGGGCAAGACGAAGATCATGTCGAATGTCCATTGTAGCGCCCACCCCAGATGGTTGGTAACTCGGTCCTTGAAGTCGTTGACGAATTACGTCTATCTGGACAAACAATTCATAATCCACAGTTCATCATTAGGTAAAGTGTTATACAAACAATTCAGTTAGGCAGGTCCAACTTCGAGAAAGAGATCATCGGCGGATTCAATTCGGATGGGCAGCGTCCGGGAAACTGTGAAGTGTCGACGGGCGGCCGGCAAGGTGGTCGTACGACCTGGTAGAAGCTTACAAATTACGATTAAAGGAAAAGATGTACGTGGTGTCGTATCAGGCTGACCGCCATGCCCCCCCATGGGAGGGCTCGCAAAAGAGATATATACCTATGGAAATTGCTCCATCGCCATGAAGACATAGATAATTAGATACGCAAGTGAGCACTAACACTACAGACCAATTTGCTTTTTCGCGGATTAGTTGGAACTATAGTATCATCCAGTAATTTCCACAAAGTAGGTAACGCCTGATTACATCAAGTTTTACACTGACACACTACATTACTGGAACACAGTTGGCGGAGACGAAGTTGGTCGAAGTACCTAATGGGTTCCGCAGCGAAGGGTCTCTTCACACTATCATATTCGCCGAACTTCGGTCAACTTCGCGAGTAGTATGGAGCCGAAATTAAGGATATTTCCACTCCAAGATAATTCTCTCTCTCTCTCTTTCCCCCCTCTCTCACTCGTACAAAATGCGAAGTTTTTCATTTCAAAACACGAACAATTTTTACAATATTCGTCGAAATATATGCAAAGGATATAGCCCGGAAAAGACTAGATTTTGTAAAGTTTACTCCTTTGTAATTTCACATTTGTATGAAAAACATGATTGTTAATAGTGTCCAATTGCATAACAATTCAAAGAATGTTGGCATTCGCTTACGTAGGTACAATAATGAAGTTAGTTACCAAGACAATAAGTAATATGAATAATTATACAGTAACAATCAACACTAGAGAATAGAAACATGAGCTGTTCCTAAATGGCTTCCATTTACATAAAACGGATTGTTTTTCCAATTGCAAAAACTGGAATAACCATGTCTTTATTGGAAACTTGTTCTATCAACTCATTAGCCACACGCCAGCATTTTAAAACGGTTAACTTCGAAAGAATTAACGGTAAAAACGCGTAGTCGGCAAATATAGCGTCAGCAAAACAGCATCAGCTCTAAAAATACGACACCGCACTGCGCAAGTGTGAGCCGAATCCAAATTAAGGCCGCCGTTCGGAGCAAACGAACGAGAATTTGAAATTGGAAGCCACACGAATGCTTGATCAGTAACACGGTTCTATATCCATGTGTGCGTCTATTCGGTTCAACTTTGCGTGTGTGTGTGTACACGAATAGAATTATCGTCGTGTGCGTACCTTTTCAAACATTTGATACGTCCGAACGAGGTTATCTTGTGTATGTGTGCTTAATGGATGCGTTCATAAGTTTTATTCATTTTGTAATTTTTTATCGAGACTGTTTCTGAAAGGGTCAAGTGTGTTAGTGAATAACAAGCTTATAAATAAGACGTCTTGACGGACGTGGGAACTTGTGATGTTATTATTTATGATTGTCGGAGATTAACTGGCAATGTTCCATTCTTATTGCTTTGAATGAAACGATTAAATGTTTAGGTAGAGTTACGAATACGAATGCCTACTCTGTCTTGTTTATCATTAGTGCCGCGATGATTTATGGGATGATATTGTAATTTGATTTATATACTTATTTACATGAGAATAAATAATGAGGTAGGTAATAGGTACAAGACCTGACTATCTGCATTTATAATTATATAAACAATCGTAAACAGCCCATGTTTATAATTTTGCGATAACCGATGGCGATTTCCAGTTGACGCCGACTAAGTAGGTACCTACTTATATATGCACATATTTTCTATTAAGTACTCAACCCACATTCTAAACACGGAAATCATTACTAGAAGAGAGCATAAAAATTCATAGGTAAGGATAATAGCAGCAAAATAGGAAGTATACTCCAACTTATATTTTGTCGGTCAACCCTAGGCCGTAAGAGAGATTTTCTGCCCGCTACGGGAAGAAAACCTCACTTCATGGCCAAAGGTAAGACGTAAAACTATAGATAAACCACAGACCGTAATTCGCAAAGCCCCAGATTGCACATTTATGACCCTCACCTTCAGTTTGGGGCACAAACACCCGCGATCTGGGACATTAATGAATTCGCCGCCCTAGGTATGTATAATGTACTACTAGTACTAGGTACCTATCTACTATAAAGTTGAATGGGATGGGTATATAGCAGGACCTATAACCGATGGGCGTATGGATGATGGATGCGTATTCGAAAAAAGATGTTATAAGATCATAGTCATAATAAAACCAAACACACGCTGATTCTTTTATTAAGGGAATCAAAACATGTGTTCACATGTTTTAATCCCTTACTGTGAGAATTTGACAACTATTTTATATTATTAGCCACTTTTATCCGTGCTTACTTAGGTAGGTAATCCAGTTTTTATTACGAAGAAGTGACAGTGTCTGATTTCAGGCACATGTTTAAATTGACGCTCTAAAGTTACAAGTATGTATTGAAAATCGGTGGGTTATCAGCGTTGCTCCGCGCACGAAAATAATCTCGGATTTATAATCGGTATTCGATCGGAAGCAACTAAGAGAGTATACCTTGAAGTTACTCAAAACAAAGATTGTTATAGATAGCATCTAAAATTGAGAAGCTGAGTGCTGAATTGAGCTGCGATATTTTCTAAAACCCAATGCCATTAGCTCATGCCATAGGGTCATGCCATTGCTTCTTTATCAAGTCTTCATCTTTAGCCATATCTTCATACACATCTCTTCTTAAACCACAGTCAAACCTTCAGATTTCAAGGAAAAAGCGTATTTAATCCCATCTTTACGTGTACCAATGTATTTAAGTTACACCATAAATGAAAAGATTGTGTAAATATGATTTTGAAGAAAATACTTACTGTTGAGTTTCTTTCGGCTTTCATCTCAACAGCGGTTTCTTCTTGGGAAATGACGGTAGATTCACAATCTGACTTGTAAACATGACTTGAACTGTATCAGGGCAGTTTAGCCCTCACTACCAGTAGTCGGACTTTGTGTGGGAGTATAACCCGCTGATGGGATTATCTCCGCGCCACAGGAGTGATGAGCCCAAAGTAAGTTTTGGCCTCCGCTAACAGATTACGCCACTTATGGCGATCTAGTCAACTCCGCCAGATCCGCCTCGGCTTACGTCTATTCAGCGATAACTGGGGCGGCCGACGGCTCGTCGTCCAGAACGGCGCTAGATAACTTAACATCATCATGATGGTCTGATCATCCCATGACATGACAGGATGATCATCCCCCGTCCCTGTCCTGTGGCCAAGCCAGCGCATTTGTATTAAAAGAGTGTAAGTCTGATCATGGCAGCTCCATGTCATTGGGTGATTTCCGTAATCGAACTCCTTACTTTGCCCTGGATCGACACGTTGAATACGCGTTAGTGATTCTGGTATTGCAGAATTAGAGATGTGCCGTTATCGACAACGCTTCCCGAAGTGTATGGGAAATGTTTTTTTTTTATTATTATTTAACTTTGAACAATAACATTTAACAATGTAGGTAATATTACTCGCCAAACTGTGACGTTTAATGGCGAGATGGTGTTCTCAGGATGTTCCTTCCTCATACAAATCGGGAACCGTTCTCGAGAACAGCACGGCTCTATGTAGACTATGTAGAATATTGCAATTTCAGGTATATAGTATCTATTACTCTATAGTTTGACTCCTGTAATTTCTGCTTTAATTTCTTGATTCAATTTTAAGACCAGCTAAGCTGAGTTTTTGCACCTGTTATATTTTAAAACGATGACTTAAACTCCTCCAAATATTAATCATCCGAGGATAGGTTGAATCATTGCAGTGTAAACATTACAGCTAAGTAATTTTGAGTAAGTATAACACTGCAATACGTAATACAACATATAACTTAAGGAGGTACGTGTTTTTATGGGGCGATTTGGTCGCCTTTGATTAAAAAAAGCGCGAGTCATAGAGAGACGCTTTCTCTTCTTCCCGTGAACATAGGTGCTAAAATGAATTTCGGTTAAAACCTTAATTCTCATTACCAGCTAATTTCAAAGGAAACTTTTTTTTTGCTAAGTATTTATACTTATTTTAAAAAATACAGGCTACTTGCCATATCATTATTATGACTCACTGTACTTAAGCGGCATCGGTCTTTGATCGGTGTTTATAAATTTATAAATTGGATCTTCAAAAGAGCCGCCGCATGTGTCAGCTGCGCAAGCGCGTTGTAAAGAGCGTTTTGCTAATTCACTGATTTAACCGAGACATCGAGGTTTAGTAACCCAATGCTAGAAAGAAACTAGGACAAGAGTGCATTCCTCCTTGAATATTGGTATTCTAAGCAGTTTGAAATCCACTATGTTAGCTCAATTAGATGACAACAAACCGCATTCTACCTACAAGCTACGCTAGCAGGCGTCATGCTGTCATCGTCCGTTGTGTTCTTCTAAATAATATAAATTGATGAACTTAAACACTAGTTTGTCAATCAATCGATAGTTGACCAAGCATGCGAAGCGTCATCGTTTCAGATTGGCCAAAATGTTTTCGTATGTCCGGCTATTCGGTCGTCAGTGTCCGAATGTCGTGCAATTTTGTAACTACGCCTGATAATTATCAGTGATCGTCACGGCACGTGCAACATCGCGGTTTTGGCTTTAAAAAAAATAGTACGAACATGATTATAGGTAATTTAACATAATCATATTACACTAAATAAAACTTTTTTTTTATTCTCGTCGCGGGATTTTATATTTATTTTTTTATTTTGATACGAAACCCGCGGTGTTGCACGGGCCGTGTGCCGATCACTGATAATTTTATTATATAGATTTTTTGTCGAGTCCGTCTTTTTTTTTTAATGGCGGAGAAGGTTGAATAGGTACATAAAAATTCACATATTTCAACATTTTAAACCTTATCGAAACAACTGCTCGTTTGCGTCTTTGTTTTATAAATACAAGAGCGTAATAAATCATAAAGAGAAAATACACAAAGTCTGCACTTGTGCAAGTAATTTTTTTAGGTAGGTACTTAAGTGCCAACTCATTACATATTTATAGACCTCTATTCAGGACTCTTTGTGCGACATCTATGAGGTTAGGATTCAGTTTCTGGATAGACTATCAGATATTCCATCCAATGCAATTCATATTTAACTATAATATTATGAAAACTATCGTGAGACATCTTTAATAACTATAAAACCGGCTGATCCTGTCAATATTTACGTGAGTTTAATCGGTTTTTATAATTAACATTTAACTCTTAATTACCGGTATTACTGTACTGTACCATAATTTTTGACCAGCATCGTGGAAATTTCAAATTCAGAACCTAATCTTTGACGATTATTTCGATTCAACTTTACCTTTTCATTAGAAATCATATGTAGGTACTTAACGCTATTCTAATAGTAGAGTTGTTAGTCCGCTGTTTTCTAACATATTTGTGCGCATCGGGTTACAAGCATGGAAACTCTACCACAGATAGAGTGTTCCTTGGTGATTATTTTCAGATGTGGAGGGAAGTCAGATTCGTCCCCTGTGAGGCGGGAGAGCGGAGTGAATACGGCCAAGTATCCCTCTTTTCTTTCTTTATTGCTGGTCAGTTAAGTCTACCAGGACGTATTTGGTATCGTTTCCGTGTAAAACAAATATCAGAAATTCATTTTTTATGTTAGTTTTGTATAGTTCTATATAAAAATATAGGTGTAATGGCCGAAAAGGTAAAAATCACAACAAGTTTTTTTATTCCGTGAGGTAGATTAGTTCAATTTCGTGAACATTTTCAAGTTATTATTATTACTTCAAAAAGCTCATTTAATCTGGTTTCTAAAAATATATGCATGTTGGGCACTTCTCATACAAACAGTAGCTTAAAATATATCTTTACGTCGGCGTAACCAACGTAAATCTCCGAACGCATCCTAGAGCTATTTCGCTTCATTAAATACATTAAATAATGATTATTAACATGCTTTTACATATTATTTTTACTTTATACGTCCTAGAAAAACAAATTAATGTAATTAAAACAAAATATGTTTTTGCTAATGTATCACGAGCACACGGGCTAATCTCAACATCAACAATTTATTTAAGTTACTTTTTGTATGAAGAGTGCCCAATATGTATATATTTTTAGAAACTAGATTAAATTTGCTATTTTGCAATATTTTTCTTAGTTGTAAATATTCAGGAAATATAACTAATTTATCTCCCTGAATAAAAAAACTTGTTGTGATTTTTTATAATTTCGGAAATACAACCATATTTTTTTTATGGTACTATGAATAAATAACATGGAAAATGAATTGCTGATATCTGTTTTACACGAAAACGACACCACACAAGTCCTACTAGCGTTACCTGATCAGTAATATAAAAAGAAAAAGAGGACTCCTTTGTCCTATTCACCCCGCTTTCCCGCCGCACAGGGGGGACGAATCTGACTTCCCTCCACATCTGAAAATAATCAGCGCAGAATACTCTATCTGTGGTAGAAATTTCGTGGTTGTATCCCGATGTACACAATTTTGCGACTTAGCAAAATGTACTAGAACACGCAGGCTAAGCTTAACTTCAACATTTTTTTCAAGGTACTTTTTGTATAAGAGGTGCCCAATATGTATACATTTTCAAAAACAAGATTAAATTTTCTGTTTAGTAATATTTTTTTAAATTGTAAATATTCAGGATAGATAACTAATTTATCGTTCTGAATAAAAACAACTTGTTGTGATTTTTACCTTTTCGGCAATAAACCCAAATTTTTATATGAAACTATTCTTAAATAACATGAAAAATTAATAGCTGATATCTATTTTACACGAAAACGATGTCGCACAAGCCCTATTAGCCTTAACTGATCAGTAATAAAAAAAAGAAAAAGAGCAGTACTTGGTCCTCATTACCCCGCTCTCCCACCACACAGGGGACGAATCTGACTTTTCTCCACATCTGAAAATAATCACCGTGGAACGCTCTATGTGTGGTAGAAATTTCATGCTTGTAACCCGATGCGCACAATTTCGCGGCTTAGCAACTCTACTATAATACTTATACGCCAATTCAATTGTATGCAGCACTCTCTGCGGAAACAAATGAATAACGAATTGCTTGGCACCGGAACAACACTGGACTAAGGAAAAACTGTGATAAAACGAACGGAACGGATTGCTTGGCCTCGTGGATAAGAAATACGATATTGTCATTGCTGTTCTTGCTGTTTCTTTCTTTCCAACACCGTGCAAGCAAGACTGGACCCTCTGGTCCAATGTATAAATAAATAAATATCGGACAACCCCACACAAATGGATCTAGTCCCAAATTAAGCTCAAGAAGGCTTGTGTTATGGGCACTAGACGACGATATACGTACTTATATAGATAAATAAATACTTAAATACATAGAATAACCATGACCATGACCCAAATAAATATTTATCCCAAGAAAAACAGGTTCCTCGCAGACTTAATAAAATTTTACGGCATAAACCTAATAGCATGCTTGGACTAATATTAAATATCTTTCAGTTATAGAATTATGTACGTATGGTCAATATTCAACTTACGAGAAATTCTTATCATATCTGAAACTTTCAAAGTATAAATTAAAATGCAACCACGATGCATTTTTTTATTCCGAGGGCTCTACCTCCTCAACAATCACGTCAAATTACTTATGTTTCATCAAATTTTCTTCGATGCTCCGTCGTTGTCATTGGTAGCGGAGCGCAGGCTCTTGGTTTGGTGATTAGCCACGCCTTACGACCAATTGCGTCGCATTTTACTAAACCGCCAATAAAATACAGTTCTCATTCGGCATGCAGGAGAGAATCTTCTATAGTATTTTATTCTGTACCAATAGCCAAAACTGTCACTCGGTTACCATATCAAACCATGATTACTTAACACGTTCATGGTACTCATTTTGAAAATTGCATGCTGCGGCACAGACAAAACTCGTACAAATATTTCTAGCTAAAACGAACGGCACATGGTGAATACTTAGCCTTTATTTAAAAGACTAAAAAGAAGTGGCAGTTTTGCGGAGATAAAAGTCGACGGAATTTACGGTCTCTCGACGTACTGTCCGTCAAAGTGTTATTGCTAGCTATCGCTGTCTCCATCAGATTAGATTCTAAAGAATTAATAGATTGTAAAGTCTTTATAAAAATAATCTAGCAACCCCACAACAACATTGACATCAGCCGCAACACTGAAAAAAAAAGATGTTAACAGTAGTCCAAATGCTAGCCGCTAGTTACCTACATAAATCGGAGGACTGACAAACTGAGGGGTACTAGTAACCAAAATATTTTTAGTAAAATTACTTAGTATAATTTTGGTTACTACCAAAAACAATTTGGCTATTTCTCAAGGACTTAGGTTAAGTAAAAGAGCTATTTTGTTTCAGGGAGGAACGCCCTCATTCAACGGCTTCCCATAGTCCACGTCGTCGATCCATCTTGTTCAGGGCCTGCCCACGCTGACTATTCCGATACGTGGTCGCCACTTAAGAATCTTCCTGCATATGACGGTCTCTAAAAGTACATAATGTGCTTCACTCACTAGACTATCGACGACCGTTCTGCTGCGGATCTGCTAATTTGTGATCTGATCACGCAACGAAACACCGAATGAATAGCTTACTCATAATCCTAGTGTCATACCCATTTTGTAGTCAGCTAACCTTTTCAACGCCACGCGATGAATCAATTCACCATCCCCTAACGCCACAGCAACCAAATAAATATTAAGTGCTCCAACAACCTTCAACCACAGGGATTGAAAATTACATGCTTGTAGCGATGAATTGCGAAGTTTTTTTACATTAATATTTTTACGTCACTTGACAACATTCGCGTCAGTGTAGCAATTTTTCGATATCGTGATGTAATGACCGTAGTGATCAAAAGGTTAAAGGGATTATCACCCCGGCAATACATCAGATTCCCATACATAGGTTGCTTGGTCGCAGCGCGGCCGCACTTGGGCCGCACCCACGCCGGTATCGCGGTAGATAACCGTGACAACTCTAAACTGCCCTTCACGTACGCAGGCCTGCTGTGTTCCTCTTGCGTCCGCTTACCTTGATCTATTATTGAGCTATAAGTGATTGGCACCCCCGACAATATGTTTATCAGCGAGCCTATCGATACCTTAGTTCACACTCGTACTAACTTTTCGGAAAAAGTAGTTGCAATTAGGACGTTAGTGCACAACTCTGTGGTTTAAGTTTCACTGGCAAAAAAATTGTAATTAGTACGAGTGTGAACTAAGGTATCGCTATGATGATTCTGTTTATCACGTGGTAATTTAATGACTACATCCATCACTCTCACACTCGCATACTTGTCAAATCATGACTGATACGTAGTCATTTATTTATTGTCTGATAAACGTGGCCACCGTAAGCCAGCAGGCTCCTAATGTTCTCATACATACGCTGTCTGCATTCGCATCAGCACGTCTAGCATAACTGTGTCACGCTACTCTTTGTCGCGCGACAAATACTAACCGTCACTTTCCTTTGAAATTTCAACCGCGCGAGCAATGAAATCGCAGCAAGATATGCTAGCTCTGGAGGCTCACGTAGATGTTTGCACAAGCAGAACTATTTTAACACCCAGTATCAAAACCTTACCAACCCAGAAAACAGAACACGTGGTAAGCTATAACTTGCAAGTTATAGCTTACCACGTGTTCTGTTTGCTGTGTGTCTGATATAAATGGTCAGACAATTTACAGATATAGTAAATTGTATTTTACCATCGTATTGTGTCGGATAATATCGTATTTAAGGTTCCATGTAAATATTCTCAATCTTATTCACTAGGTATCTGAAAAATTTAGTGATATGCGACCTTATGCGATCAAAGATAAAATACATCACTATATCTCTAGGTACGCAGGTATATATAAGTAAGTAGGTAGTTGCCGGTTCGAAGCTAGGTGTCGCAAGCGGGCACGCGCTGCCAGTCCGGTTGTTTGTGGAGCAGGATTCCGTGCGTTAACGAGCAGCGCACACGCAGCGACCGCTTCTGAGAAACTGTCCGTTCGGACTCGCTCCAACAGCCCATTTAAAAATGAACTAATCACATATAGGGTTCTTAGGCTGTTACTGCTTTCTTCCTCGGATGATGAGCTGTTGAACAGCTTCTAATGCATTCCGAAAACTTACTGTTAGCTCGTCTAAGCTGGAGGACTTTGTAATGAATTGTCACGTTACATGTTATCCGTCACATGGAAACGGTTTTGCAAAGGACTCTAGTTTTGTCAATCTACAGGAGGGCACTTCATGTTGGTATTTCAACGAACTCTCTTGGAGAGAGTCAATCCAAGGCTCTCTACGACGATCATACTCATACTCATACTCATTTATTCATAATGCACAAATACATTATATGTCAATTTTACAAAAGGGTACAAAAACAATGTAGTTAGTGGTTACCTATATCATATGTCAGTTTACTTACAATAATAGTAATAGTTAATTCGATTTTTGTACAATATTAATAGCATTATTCTGTAACTACCTATTCGATTAATAATGTCATTTGTCATTACATAATTTTAAATATCCATCTTTGGTGTCAGATCGATTATTCCTTTCACAATGACCCTTGCTTATGCAAGCACGCATGCTGGGCCACCCCACAAGGTAGATCAGGAATTACTCCCAGATCTACCTAGTGGGGTTGCATAGCATGCTGCGTCCCGAAGTTCATTGCTGATAGAAATGACCGGTGGCGGTCACGAACAGACTTCATAACGCTATATTTACACATCCCTAAACTGGACAACCTAGTCTTGATCTCCAAGAGAACGCCATTCTTTAACGAATTCACACCAATTTAGAAATCAATAATACTTCTTACGTTTAATAGTAAAGTATCATAGGTATACACTAATATAAATACAGGTACAGTACTTAAACAGAGTTTTTGTTTACCTTTGTGGGCCAAGAACAACTTCTTCATTATATCCTACTTAAGTAACCCGCTGTTGGACAAGGACCTCTACGAAAGATGGTCAAAATGGGATAAAACTAGTCAGCAAGATATCGGAGATCTGAATTTTGCAGTTTGCTATCAAATGATCTGAAAGTGTTAAAAAGATGGAGGGATTATGTGAAGAATGATATGAATAAGAAGGAGCAAGAATATTAAAGAACGGGTGATAGGATGAGGAATGGAAAAATAAAATATGCTGCGCCGTATGCGGTGGCCCCAACCCGATAATAAATAGAATAACGACAAGGGAATGATGATGATATTAGAAGATCTGATCGTCTCATCATCTCGACGGTTTCGAGCAAGTAGACATCATCTAGCGTTTTCTGTAATATCAGTCCAAACCTTCTGTAAAAGACAAAAAGGAGGGAATGAAAGAATGCATTTGTTAAGTTTTTTTTTCACGCAAAGTACTCCATATCACAATGGAGAACTTCACTAGATATGTGTTACACTGCTGTAGCGCTGCTGAGGGCGAATCGAGCGTGATTTTTGAGTTACCTATTTAAAATAGGTCGCATGGTGGGTCATTTTAAATCATCATGTGACATAAACGGAACTTTGGTGTAAAACCGAATGCAACGTCGAATGACTTGACCAAAATTATGTGACTCTCAACTTAAAAAATCGCTCGTTTGGCTTCCCGATTACATTTCCACACGAATATCTGCCTATACTATCATTCCTGGGGCGCGGAAACTTTCTCGTTTGTGGGTTTGTAGTCCCACACGAACTCCGAATCACTGGTATACTTCAAGTCATGTCTAATACCTAAAAGTCTGCCAAAACATTATTTCCTCTGCCTTAAGCTACTCAATATTTATGCAGCAATGTGTCGGTGCAGACGAAAAGAAACTCCCAACAAGTGTTTCCCATCAACCCTCCCCTAAATAATACGTAGGAGTGTAGTTTGCTGTCTGAGTCTCCTGGGACGGCACAGCTGTACCTAATACATACACGCTAATACCGGTCGAGATGAGACTTCAACTTGGCTGTACTCGTAAACGTGTGTGTGCCAAATAGGGTTGTCAAGTCTTAGTGCACAGATTTTATGTACATTTGCGATTACATTGCGACACTTGGCTATTCAATTCGAGGTTCCTGCACACGACCTCTCTTGGTAAGGTATATTGGTAAGGCCGTTAGCATATTAAAAACAAAGAAAGAAAGAAAAGTTGTAAGAGTAAGAAAAGACGTGTGAGTACGGAGGGGAGTATTCAAATTAATATCATTTATTTATTTATTTAAACTTTGTTGCACAAAACAAAAAGTGTACAAATGGCGGACTTAATGCCATAAGGCATTCTCTACAAGTCAACCATTGGGCTAAACAGAAACATTTTATGGTGTATCATTCCCTTTCGAATTACTCAAAACAGGCCAATTGACGTCCCGCGCGGTCCCTTTGCAGTTCCAGAAACGGGACGTCCCGCGTATAGCGGGCAGTTGGCAACCCTAGTGCCAAGTCTGGTCGACTTCAGGGTAAATGCAGTATTTTATGCATAAACGCGACGTAGGTATTTGCTTAAGATGGTAATGTTCGCGTCGCAATTTACATCAAACTTGTATTGTATCCAAATAGGCTTTAAGAAGGTATAAACTATAAAGTAATAGATTAAAGTCGATACACTGAAAAAAATACCCAGTGGAGCCTACTGAAATTACAGTAGGCGTAACCGTTATTACAGTTAGGTTTACTGAAATGTCAGTAGGCCTCACTGTTATTGCAGTAAGTCTTACTGTAATGTCAGTAGGCTCCACTGGATATTTTTTTCAGTGTAAGTAGAGGTCCCAGAAAATTAAAGAAACTATGAATAGACTGAAGAAACTAAAGTATCAATATAGGTAGATACCTATTTACGAGAAGCATTACACTGAAGTTCAACGTTTTTAAAAGATAATCCCTTAACTTAACACCATAGCAAATAGGCCAAGTCCCAACATAGCCCTAAACCTCATATCAAAACACAGCTTGCAACTTGTCTCGCGTACTGCCGTGCCTCCTATTCCATTCTTAGACACATCAGACGCCTACGCTCTCATTCATTCAAGCTCATTTACATTAGCCTCGACCCCCACGCTATAGACAAGGACGGGGCTATAGGTGCGAGAAGGACAGGAGACGTCTAAAGCGAAGGGGCTCGCTATCGACTAATGAGCTTCGGACAAGAAGCGTGGCGGCACTTGATAAAAACGTCGAAGAGTGATTAGGAGTTATTGTGAACTAACGTATGGATGTGACTTTCTTTGTGACGGTTTTGATTAAATATAATGATGTGACTGGCTGGATCTGAGAGGAATATTTTCATGATATTTGATCTTTTTAGTAAAGTGCATTTCTAAAATAAACCAGACTCTAGTTTTATATATAGTAAGGACCTGAATGAATATAAACTAAATGTCAGTTTTAGTGCGTTATTTTTAGTTCGATTAAAAAAGTATTTAAAGAAAATAGGTATATAACCCATGCTACGGAAATTTTAGAACATTATTTTACTGTACTGAAACACAGGATGACCCAAGACACAGATACTTAATGGCGCGAATAAAGAAGGTTTCCCCGAGATTACTATTCAAGTTTTACATAAGTACGAAAGTATTAAACTAAATTGATAATTAAATGCATTGTTAGCACCATAATTTTATACATAGAACCCTTCCTTCGTGTAATAGTTAAGCAACAAACAGCGTTGAAGCAATGCAACACACTACTCAAAGAAACCTTTCAAAACCACATTAAGACATATTTAACACCAATTACAATAAAACAGCTTTGAGCACTGCACTATTACAACCGTCACACTCCATTAAATGACAATTAATCTCACAACGTCAAACAATGACTTTACTATACCCAATCAAGTTATAAAATAGTCATCTTACTTGCCTAAAAGTTTAATACAAAATTCAACCTTTCCCCACATCAATACGCGCTACTTTAAAAGCAGAGGCAAATACGCACGATGCACGACTGTTAAACTTAGGAGTAATAATAGATACTTTCTTTAACCACAAGCGGCGAAGCGTGAACAATAGAATGGGCACAAGAAATGGCGCAATGACACATGGTCGGCATATGGCAACTAATTCACTTAATTCTCTAATAATGGAGTAATTGTTAACTTAATATCGGTGAAAGAAACCACGTTATTGTAGGTACATTGTGTTTTTGCTGATGAATGTTGACAGAGCTAATTGTTGGGTATAGTTTCCCTATTATTGAAGTGTTAAAGTGTATGATTATCCTTTTACGGGCCATTATAAGGATACTTAATTTCAACTTTGTAGCTGCCTACCACCTAAATACTTACTTATTTCAATTGAATATGTACCTATTAAAAAATGTGCTAAATTAACCCGTTACTCACGTTTACTAAAATAGATAATGGACACAATTTCGTATCTCTTGATTTCTTACGTCTCTTTCATTGACAATAATGCAGTTAAATTTCCACGAGACGGCATACATGTATTTCAATGAGACCTCAGTATCCACTATCTAGTGATAAATAAATGATAAGGAATTAAGTTTATATATATTATCATGAAGACATAAACATAATTTCTTGATACCGTATGGGCCAGACGGTCCGTTGGACTTATTTACGGTACTCTATGAAACGGCCAAGCCATACTTTTGAAACCAAGGTGTAGGGTTAGTAAACTCAGGGCTTAGGGGCTTGAAGCCAGTTGATGCCATACTTTTTAAGCCAAGGTGGTAGGATTAGTAGAGTCAGGGCTTAGGGACTTGGCTTTTCCTGGGATCTGATAACTTTTTCACACCGAAAGCGTTATGTGCATGTGAGTCTTGGCCGCCAATTTTACATGAAATGTTTTTGGTGGGATATTAATTTCAACTTGGTACCTCTACGCATTCCTGAGAAAAGGGATATATACGGTCAGATAGACAAACGGACAACAACGTGATAACTTGATAAGGGTTTTCGCCAGTTGAGGTACGGAACCCTAAAAGTGAGACCAAGGGTTTTTAAAAATGATTCGCCAAGCCCTCTAGAGGATTAGGGATTATTTCTCACGCATTAATTCAGCCAGATATCTCAGTCGCCCTCAAATCTGGGTTCGTGCACCTGTTTCCTGCTGTTCTTACTTTTATTTCATGTTAATAACTGGTTTTTGCGATGTCCCTGTGCTTTGAATATTCGCTTACTTATATTTTAGTCTCAAAAATGCAACAGATTGATAAAATTATTAGGTACCTTCTTGTATCTGGGATCTAAAAGTAAAAATATAAATTCAGTAAGTCTTCATGACTCTAGTAAGGGGTGATAGCAGTGGATTGGCGCCACTGAAATGCCTGGGGCTAGTCGGAGCAGTCGGCTTACTTTTTCTCTAATATCAGTACGTAGATATAAATAGAAGAACGTGCTCAAATGCTCTGAAATAAGTAAGCCGATGGGGGTCGATTTCTATGGAGGCCATATATGCCACTGGTTGATAGATTCATTACATTTTTACGTAAATTAGTACTCCTACTCATTTTCTAACAAGCTATATTTCAAAATCTATGTATAAGGTTTGTAATACGTGTAAGTAACATAACTCTTTCGGCCAACGAAAGTCTCCTCTGTAGAATTCCATAATGATTATCGATTGCATTCAATGGTTTCCCACTATTTTTGCAACTCCATTGTTCCATCTTCTGAACATTTCGCTGCGCAATGGGGCCGTCGCATTCATAAATCTGATCACATCATGCTGTATCCAAAGCAACCAACCATCGCCATATAAAACAGCCAGCGTGAGAAAATTTATCACTAGAATCAGATCTATGTTGGAACACTTGGGACCGTGTGGACGTTTGTTAGTTTATCTTTAAAATATGACCTATGTTGAGCACTTCTCACCTATGTTCAGCAGTTCTCACCTACGATGATCAGACTTGGTCTTTGACAGAAGTACAAACTCGGGGTTTGCCGGAGGGCAGTGGAGCGTAGCATATTAGAAGTAAATCGAATGGACCGTATCCGGAACACCACGCTGCGCTCTCAAACCCTAATAGTCGACGTAGCTCAGAAGGCGGCAAGTAGAAGTGGGACTGGGCTGGCCACGTTTTGCCGATTGCTGGACGACTTGTGGGCCAAAAAGACCACAGAGTGGTAGCCATACAACTCAAGACGGGGACGCGGCAGACCTCGTCGGCAATGGCGCGATGACATGGTTTTTCTCTCAAGGAGTGGCCAGATGAAGCACAAAGCAGTGGAAAAAGGGGGAAGCCTTTGCCCAGCCGTAGGATACAATAGGCTCATAATAATTATGTGCTCAATAGCCACTCCCCTCGGCGGCATACGTGACCAAAGAAGCTGAAGAAGAATACGGGACTGTACTAAAGATGATAAACGCTGCTCGATGCCGAGATTTCCGAGAATGCCGAGTTCTCGAAGTATAGCGACTTTTGGTCAAGGGAAAGGTTGAAGTGAAGGTACCAGGCCACGAGGCAGATCGCCTGTGATATGGACAGATCAAATAAAAACTGCAATAAATGGCTCATCATCACTACACGAATGCAGCACGAGGAAGGCGGCTATCAGAGAAGAATGGCGGCGTGTTGTGAAGCTTGCCACCAACATCTGAAATGATGACCACGACCACTCTGTAAAGAGTGAAACCGTCAAAGAAAGAAAGAAATAACGTGCAGCACTGAACGTCTCTCGATTGGTTTGATCGTGCTGACGGTCATGACTTAAGTAAGTAACATCGTAAGATATGGCTTGGTGATTCAGTAGCTACTGATTCTCAGCCATCTATTTACTTCAGGAACAATGAAGCTTCATTCTGATGAATCACGCAAAGGATATGAAATAACGTGTAATAGCGGCTAAGATTATTTTATTCTTTACAAATATAGCCGTTTCACTTTTGGAGACAAAAAACTGTGCTTTATTAATACATACTAAGGACTAAAAAACGTTTCAGTGAAAAGGGAGATTTCCCAGTAGTCACAATAACTCATTTTTGAAGGTCTCTGAAGGTGTAAAACGTAAGTTTACATAGAAATTAAGTTAATAATGGCTTATTATTTAACTATTTATGAATTTAATGATCGCAGCATAGTCAACAATATCTCAATCCAATGAAATCGTGAAACACTAACAGTCACGGACGTCATACAAAATCCGGGATATTCCAATTCCAATACATTTATACTTTAGAAACAGTCGTTAAGGCGGCGTGAGAGCAACTTCGGACTCGGGACCGGGAAAAGTGACGTCTCAATGGACATTACAATGATGGATGGGGACCCTAACCACGGCATTGTCTCGCCTGTGTAAGACAAAGTACGCAATAAAACCAACCAACGACAATATGGACTTTATTTATATATGAAGTAATGTTGAATTTTAAGTGCATGTGCGGATAATAGGTTCCGCTTGCGGTTCTAGTGAGTTTTTCATAGTTTTCTGTGCTGTAGGTTTTAGAGTTATTTGTTGGAACTTAATGTTATTGTTTGGAAATGTGTAGGTTATAATAAAATTGACAAAAAATATAAGATAAAGACATAAAGAGTATGGTGGTCATAATTCATAATTTGTAGAATTTCATATCGTAAGTATTACATATTTAGTTAACACAAGTAGACAAGAATTTATTGATTAGATACATAAACGGACAAGACGTTGCATTCAAATTGCATTGCATTTCTTAGAATAAGTCAAGTAATCTCCAATTACTATTATAAGATTCTAAAGTTACTCTTCTAGCCTAAATTCAATACCTAAGTTTATAGAATTATACAATGCGATATACCAATTAACGAATACAATTATTATTAGCAGTAAATTGCTTTTTAATCTAGTAACTTAATAGACGAAATTACAGTTAACAAACATAAAATAAAACTAATTATAACCCAATCCCAATTACCACGGAAACTCACTGGTGAGGAATCCACACTCCAATGCGCCCATAAAAGTGTGAGCGACAGATAAGCGAGGGTAGAGGCCCGGGGTTTTCAATTTCCGCCCCCCTGGCCCCCTCTAGCCCGCCGGCACCCCCTTGCCCCCCGCTCGCCCCTGGGCCCGACGCCGGTAATTTTATTAAAAACGCCGGGCTGAATTTTTATCTCTTCATGCATTCCGCGTTGCTTTCGATATTTGAAAAGGGTCGAGTCGGTTATTTTTACTTTGGGAGAACTAACTTTTATGTCTTCATTTTCTTTTCCGCTTTATGATATTAGTCTCTTTCGATGTTATTAATAATTAAAATTATGTCTTTTACGAAGCAGTGCAGATGTATTTAATAATAGATACTTATTAGTTTCCACTTAACTAATTTACTTTCTTTCTTTTAATGTTAGTAATTTCATGTTCACATCGTGTCTTATTTTGATGATATTTCAAAAACCTATACAAATTCAAATCGTGTCTTATTTTGATGATATTTCAAATAACACAACATCAACAATTGAGATTGAGAATGATGGATGATAATTAATTTCAATATTTAAAATGTCACGGGTATTTGTAAATGTTTGATAGATATAGAACTACCGACTCTAATGCCAACAGCATATCACAAAATGTCATATTGGTTGTACCGTTCAATTTAATGCACTGTATGAAACCATATTTTGCCTCCTTTATCATTATCAAGAAAGTTGCCCCCTTTATCGAGTAAAACGGAAATTTCATTCGTATCTACTGCTAGCTCCACACCGAAATCTACAGTTGCCATCACTCAGATCACGGAAAAGAAGGGCTTGCCGGGATATTAGGTATAGACGGATAGGGATAGTGATACGAAACCGGCTAGCTTTTTAATTTCTACTCTTTTTGTCAGACTGTATGTATATGTAGCCTAACCAAACCTAAATTACCTTATTAAATAAAAGCACTACTTATTCCCGAGGCGATCAGAAATGTAATCTCGCCGTTGAGATATCCCCATCCCCAAGACGACTCGTCTCGCTTGGTCGTTGGATAACTGCTTGACCATACCTAGACAGTGTTTGTTGATTCATGACAAGGATATTTAAACTTTTTGCTCGTAAATTTTTCCTCAACCTTCATTGTTAAATTATTATGTAAAGTCAAAATCACTGTCAGTCAACCATCAGTCAAAAGTGAAATGGCCATTATTTCACCTATGAAATGCGAGTGAAATAATTACATGTGTGAGACAGATTTTCAACAATCTTATTAGGAATACAGGTAAGTAGGTCCTAGAATTATCCTATTTGCCTCATATAACATTATAGATTAAAGTTGTAAAAAAAAGATACCTATAAACTAAAATGATACACGGGTTTAGAGACGTGCCTTTTTCCCAAATTTTTAGAAAGTTAGCACATTTTGTACATAATATGGGGAAATTTCTGGAAATTTTCGTAAATGTCACATCTCTGCACGGACTATCTGCCACGGAGCTGTACGGATATTAGCTGTCCTCGAGGATGAACTACCATACGAGTAAACATGTCTGGTTCCTGGTGATAAATATACGTGAGTGAACACAGTTTTTTTACCCTGTATTTCTTTCTAAAGTTTATACTAAGTTTTCCTTTGCTGTTAACTTCAACTTCAACCAAAATTTGCAGTCACGGTCATGGTCTAACTCTAATGGATTTCAGCGACGACGATAACTATTCTTCCTCATTGCTCCACATTTCTAATTATTTTCACTAACCGAGCAACCGAAGTGTCTCCGCTTCAACTTGGGCCAAAAATCTTTTGTATGTCCGGATTTCCAACTGTTCTCGCCTACAGGCCGCATTTCGAGCGCAGGTTCAATCATTAGACAGTTTTTTTGTCGAATCAGTTTATAGATTTTTTTCAAAATGGCGACAATATTGTGGGTGGAAACGTAGAAATGTTATATTTCATCTGTTTCTGAGATGTATAGCGAGGTAGGTATACAGCTCACATAACCACTATTATTTCATTCCAACACTTGAACAGTTAGCCTAGGCATGCGTATTCCTCCTAAGGATAGTGGGCATACATTATTTCAGTCAGACGACCATGGGGGCGAAACGTGACAATAGCTCTCTACGTGTTTCGCATCCGAAGTATTGTCTACGTCTTCCTTCCTCTCGCCATCTGGTCTCGGAAGTTTAAAACTTATACCATAATTTATTTAGGTACCTTTGAAATTTCAAGGCATTTGTTTTAAAATTTATGGTTGGGTTGTGTCGTGGAATTGGAAGAGATCGATTCGCCTCAATTCTTAATGCGTTTTCCAATTTTATTTATGAAATAAGAGCGGTTTGTTATTAATGGTGTTACGAGTATGTAGTGAATGTGTGTGAATACCTAAACAAAGAATTTTGTTTATATGTTTTGTGACAAGCCAGTTCCCAGTTTATAATGTTAAAGTAACATGGCAAACAGATTTTTTCGAACGAAGAGTTTTATGAATTATGAAATGATATTAAAACATTTAAAATTGTTTACTTAATAATAATACAATAATACTTGCAGCTGTGACAGAATGAATATAATGCATAATTATCTAGGTATAGAAACTTCTCCGTTACTATCAATTTGGACTAAAGTAATAAAGAGCCATGAAGAACTAAAACCAATTTAAGAACCCGATATCATCAAAGAAATCTGCAAAACTGACAACGTCAAAGACAACAAAGGCTTATCGCAACTTTTTTTGTGCAAGGCGCCCAAAGGCCACATGGTGATACCAGACGCACAAATTCGCAAACAGAACCGTTCTCAGAATATCCTTTGTCAGACCAGACTCATTACAACGCGCAAATTTCGGCCGACCTCGCATCCCCTTTATGTATGCCAGACATTAAAAAAAGAACGAACAGTTATCAATCTTAAAGCGACCACAGGGATCCTGTTTTCGCTTGCCGGTCACGAGCGAAATGAATTTTACCCCTCTGTTATTACGCTCAAGGCACCTCCGGTGCTTGGGTTCCTACTTTCAAATATCACACAAACAAGCGCTTTCTCACCTAACGTTTATCGAAGCGTCCAGCACAACACATTTGCTAAAGCGCTTAAGGCGCTGCCGGATAGAAGCAAAGGAAAAAAGAATTTGTTGAATCGGTATTTTCCCAAGCCATTGTCGGTCGGGTCTTTTCAGAAATACCAAATGTTATTTACAATGCGGGATTTGTTTTTTTTTTGTTTACGCGTAATCATATATAGCAAAGAGGTTGCTTACCTGTCCGTGTTCGGTCCGAGTCAGACCTTTTTTGTGGCTGCTTAAGGCGGACCATAATTTACGGCGTATAATTGCAGATGATGAGGTTATTTTACTCATAATGGGCACCCATTGTCTCTTTGAGTGGTTTTTGCGCAATTTAAATTGTGAAGTAGGTAGATTATTATCTTTATCGAGATGAATTAGGGTATTATTACCTTGACCAATCAACACTAGTTTTTTTTTAATGTTACATAAAAATAATTACATACCTATGAATAAATTAATTTCATAATTATATTAAAATGAAAAATACAAATTAAAGACATGATACTTGGTCTTCTATACAGGCCTACACAAACCTATACATTCATGTCTTTAAATTCTTTATTGTAGGACATAAAAAACAATAAGTATAACAAAGACATAAAACAATATATATTTACAAAGGCGAACTTATCCCTTTTACTTTAATTAAGGAAATTAGTTTCCATAAACATGTATTTGTGTACCCATACCCACTCATCTACCTAAATTATGAGAAACTCCTGCACACAATTTCATGTGTATTTTATTCTACTGGATTAAGCTGTGGTTTAGTAATAATGGGGGTGGTCCATATTCGTCAGAGTCTCGAGAGTCGTCTATTACTAAAACCACTCGTAAATAGACAAAACCAACCAGGAAAACAAACAAGTCTCACCCAGTGGAATAAAATAAGTTATTTATACTAAACAAGGCGAACTGGAGCCATTATTTCTTAGGTATACCTACCAGTAACATTTTCCGTAATTTTATACGGCGGCTGGCACCACCGTGGGTCGCGTCATAACATAATGTCTTGTACCGCGTTGCTTTCACTCGGTGCTGACTGCTGAGCGATTTCTAAATGGGCTAAGTCGCCATCAATAACATTTCGATCGGCGAAGTGTCGAGAATCACGCGAAGTAAACATGAGAGCACATTATATGTGCACGCGAACTTCGCGTAAAAATATGGTTATGATTTTTTTCTTTCATATAGTCGAGTAAAAGGTATCTTTTAACCATCTGGGAATGCCCCACTACTCGAGTACCAGTTTAGGCTTGATGAGAGGGCAAAGGAAATTTTGTTCAAGAGATGGTGCCGCACTGGCATGATGCCGCACGCCCATACAAAATAAAAGATGATCCTGCATCACGCTATTACGATTTTTCCTGAAATGATGAACCCATCTCCATAGAAAACAGATTTTCAATACAATTTTAGAACTTTATTATTATAGATAAGATCAGATGAGGTGTAGAGCGCAAAAGACCGAAATCAGCCTACAGAAAGTTTTGTTCCATTGAATGGTGAAACATACTTACTTGTAAAAGTAGGAATTGTATGTAGATCATCTACGAATTAGGGAGAATTATTAACAAAACGTATGGCAGAGAGTTCCGCGTCGATGAATTAGAGAGAAAGATTATCGTTATCCTACTAGTTCCTTATTGTGATACGCCAGAATTTTATTAAATGTTAGGAGCTGCAAAACTGCAAAAGGAGCATTAAAGAAGGTAGAATGTTTAGGAACAGACAGGCAATGAAAACCAGAACGAAGCTGGTCTTGCCTTTACATGAATACCTACATTATAAAGCAACTCCTCCGATGGAGTAACTTCCTCGACATACCGGTTAGTGCAGCCTTTCAAAATGCAACCTATTGAGCGTCATAGAGAGGAATACTTGCTACACTACGTCGGCAGAGTCACGATCCTCCGCATCGAGAGACCGATTGAGGAGGTGGATGTTGTAACAGGCGACAAGTGCAAACCTAGCAAACTTCTCCATGTCATCTTACCCATTTTTCCTTATTAGCCCGACCAGACCGGGTGCAACGTCAAACCATGAGATAATGGTTGTGTAGCACATCGTCACACACACTCGGAGCTAATTTCAGATCGGCTTGACTCCTTGGCGTATCTTCTATCGCTTATATGTAACGGGGAGTGCTCCGAGGAATTGTTTCGTATTGATCCCTGCCGCATCTTTCCGCCATCGCTGTACGCGACAATTCTTTGATCATCACCACTTAGATAGTTAGCAGTCCACAACTGTGCGATTTTCTAGAAATTTCCTGCCTCGCACGACTACATTGTGGAATGAATTGTCGCTTGTGGTATTTCCGGACCGATATGACCTTCAAACGTTCAAGAAAATAACGTACTCCCACCTGAAAGGCCGGCAACATACTTGTGACTCCTCTGATGTTGCAGGTGTCTATGGCCGACGGTTTTCGGTTTACATCAGGCGATCCGTTTGCTCGTTTGCGCCCTATGACATAAAAAAAACTTATTATCCCAGAAGTACACTCTTGATGAGGTATGTAGTAGGTACCTACTTCGGAGAATGCTCCAGTTTGCGTCGCCAACACTATTGTTGTCTCCCGTTGTTATGAGTCTGTGAGTCTTGTATCGAAATATTTATAGCAATCCGCGAGGCACCAAATTTAATAGAGCCCAAACCAATATTCGGCGCGTCCGTCGTAATGTTCGAAAGGCATTTCCATCGATCAAGAATATATTCGGTTCGGAATTCTCGTTTAGAAGTGTTCGAATTCTAAGGTTTCTAAACACGGGTGTGATAACGATCGCCGAACCCAACGGTCAGCGGTGATAAATAAACACAAAAAACCGACCCTTCGGCTTTGGAGAGACCCGGCGGTCGACTTATTTGCATAACCACTAAATAACGGCTTGGAAATAGTTAGGTAGATCTATTGACGTTTTATGTAGGTATGGTATAACCAATAAAAGTGATAATATAATTTTTATATATCAAGTGCCTATAAGTACCTACCTAGTATAAGTACTTATAACAAAGTTGTAATGAAATTCATCTAATGTCTCCTGCTCAAAAAGTTCCTACGTTAAATATCTTAACTTCGCTTAACGGGGCTCTTTTTATATTTATTTATTTTATTCATAATATATTGATGAAAATAACCTATTATACAAAAGTACATAGGTATTCCTGTTCTATATAATACGGGGCTTTGCAATCATAAATTTACCAATGTTTTTTTTTTACACAGACGTTACTGCTTTTATAAAAACGAAGAAAAACACTGCTTAAAGGCATTATAATAAAATGCTTATCATTATCATTAAATAGGTATTGTTCGTTTCGCTACCAAGAAAATAGTGCCGCAATAAGCGGAAAATTACGTCCAATATGTGCAATATGACGTCAATGCTTAGGTAAGCGTTATCCGATAACGCTGTTTTGCCGTCTATTAATAGTAGCGTAAATAAATTCGTTGTCTCTTAAAATTTACATTGTTATTGTTAATGTAATGTTTTACACTGATATTTTGTTTATTCTTTGTTTTACAGGTCGTCCTATTCTCTTGTTTTCTGGCAGACGTATTATACAATCTAAGGTCCATCAAAAATTGGGATAGATAGACCGAAAAAGTAAAGGCCAATTTAAGATAATCATTTCATCCGTTTGCCAATAAGATACGTTTAGTTTTTATTCTCCTTAGTAATCGTTTTGTGATAACGTTACTATTAACTTGACTTTTACGGCAACAGCAAGGTCAAGTGGATGTCGAAAAATTAAATATGAATATGAATAACTTCGCAGGTGTCATACCTCCACAATCTATTAATGTTTAATGCATTATCATCATATCAGCCTATAGACGTCCACTGCTGGACAAAGGCCTCCCCCAAAGTTCTCCACAACGATCGATCTTGCACCGCCCTCATCCAATTTCTACCCGCGATCTTAACCAGGTCGTCGGTCCACCTTGTTGGAGGCCTTCCAACGCTGCGTCTTCCGGTCAGCGGTCGCCACTCAAGAACCTTTCTGCCCCAACGGCCATCGATTCTACGAGCAATGTGCCCCGCCCACTGCCACTTAAGTTTGGCGACTGTCTGAGCTATATCTACAACCTTGGTTCTCTTGCGTATCTCATCATTTCGAATTCGATCCCGCAAGGAAATTCCGAGCATAGCTCGCTCCATTGCCCTTTGAGTAACTGTGAGCCTTCTTATGAGGCCCATTGTAAGCGACCACGTTTCAGTGCCGTATGTCATCACTGGCAACACACATTGGTTAAAAACCTTCGTCTTAAGACACTGCGGTATTTGGGACGAGAAGACATTCCGCAGCTTCCCGAACGCTGCCCATCCGAGTTGTATTCGACGAGTGACCTCTTTTTCGAAATTCGACCTACCCAACTGGATCGTTTGTCCAAGGTAGATATAGTCGTCTACAGTTTCGAGCGCAGAGTCTCCAACTCTAAGTGGAGTGGGTGCCACATGGGAGTTAAACATAATTTTCGTTTTCTCCATGTTCATTTTAAGACCCACTTGTTGAGAGACCCTACTGAGGTCGTTGAGCATTTTGCCGAGGTCTTCCAGGTTCTCAGCCATGACGATATCATCAGCAAAGCGGAGGTTGGTGATGTATTCGCCGTTTATGTTGATGCCAAGTCCGTCCCAATCCAGAAGCTTGAATGCGTCTTCCAATGCAGCTGTGAACAATTTAGGAGATATAACATCTCCTTGCCTTACACCACGCTGCAATTGGATAGGTTTCGAGTCTTGGTTTTGGAAGCGGACTGACATAGTGGCATTCTCATACAAACACCTTAGTACCTCAATATACCTGTAGTCAATTTGGCACCGCTGGAGAGACTGCAGCACTGCCCAGGTCTCG
This sequence comes from Apotomis turbidana, assembly GCA_905147355.2. NCBI lineage: Eukaryota > Metazoa > Arthropoda > Insecta > Lepidoptera > Tortricidae > Apotomis > Apotomis turbidana. Next base: position 18,913,290 of record LR990288.1, on the reverse strand, counting down.
ACTGAATCGAAAGCCTTCTCATAGTCTATATACAAACGCTAAGCATAATGGCTGGTTATACTCTTCGGTCTTCTGTATAACCTGCCGCAGCGTATGGATGTGGTCTATTGTACTAAAAGCTTTACGGAAGCCGGCTTGTTCGGGAGGCTGGAAGTCGTCAAACCTGCGTGCGAGACGGTTCGTGATGACTCTCGAAAACAGCTTATAAACATGACTCAGAAGCGAGATGGGCCTGTAGTTCTTTAAAAGGGTCTTATCGCCTTTCTTAAAGAACAGTACCACTACGCTTCTGTGCCATGCCTGTGGCGTTTTCCCCTCGAGTATGACAGAGTTAAATAACTTTGCAAGGCTTTTAAGACCGGTTTTCCACCTGCTTTTAGAAGCTCTGAGGTAACTCCGTCATCACCCGCCGCCTTATTATTTTTAAGCTGTTTGAGAGCGATACTAATCTCGTACAGGCTGACGTCCGGGATTTCTTCTGTGTAGTGTCGGGTCAACCTAGCTCTTGGATCTTTGGCTAGGTTCATGACAGGTGTCCGTGAATTCAGAAACAATTTCTGGGAATAGGGCTCGTATATCTGATATACGAGCCCTATTCCCAGAAATTGTTTCTGAATTCACACGCAGGTCGTAAATGTAAGTATATCCCAACCCAATTCACATTCGCATGCTTTACCCGCGATTCCAACTGAAAATAAAAAAGCAGTTCTATTTCTTTTCCAAAATAAAAGTAGATATGTTTTAAGTAAACAAAACTTTGCATTTGAGGCAGTTTTCCTAAAGGAATCCCAATCTATTGAATAATAAAAAAACGCCTTTATTCTTCTTTTTTTGACATTATATAATATAGCATTTCTTAAGCAAACTTTTTATTAAGGAACACTTCAATCTAAACACAGATGGAGAAGACGGATGATTTCCAAAACCCTCGATTTGGTCTATTTTGCTCACACGTGAAGGTAAAACGAACCAGCATATCTTCCACGACGTGACACGCGACTCTTTCTCGCGCGAGAATATTACCTATCCCTTTCTTCGCTGTACTGTGAGAGAGTGACAGTGATGCTATGTCGCTTGACAAGAGTCGCAAAGCGTAGTTGTGCTAAACGGGCAGGCATGAAGGCAAGATGGACCATCAGCATATAGCAACATAAGAACAAAAAACAAGTTCGTGTTCTTTTTTGTAGATTTTCCTCTTCCTTTTTGTGTATTTCTTGCTTTCCCTTTCCCCTGCTTTCCTGTGAAAAGATCTGTTTTATATTCTATGTTTTTTCTTTCATTTCTGGCCAAGATTGACGTCCGACACTCTTTTAGGTATAGTTGTTAACCATCTCATCTGAAAACAGCAATTTAAATCACTGATAAACAGAGGCAAAACACACAATGTGTGGTCTATTTTGCCCGTTCCGTTTTGCCTTTTCAGTACGCATCAGGTCGCAGCAATGAATGATTTTGAGGATAAGATTGAGCAGGGCTTTGCTTATTTTATCATTAAAATTATGCGAAATAAAAAATATCTCAAAAACCCTGATATCATTAACATGATAAAAGTAATACCTTACTTGATCATAATTTGCTGTTTTTGATCAAAATAGGTACAGAAAAATTAAGATAATATCTTGGAAAGACAGTAAGTAGATATAAAGACAGTAAAAAGCGGTGGTAGCCTAGTGGTTAGGGCATGCGACTTTCAATCCGGAGGTCGCGGGTTCGAACCCGGCCCGTACCAATGAGTTTTTCGGAATTATGTACGGAATGTCATTTGATGTTTGCCACTCGCTTTTCGGTGAAGGAAAACATCGTGAGGAAACCACCTAAGCCCAATAAGGCCTAGTTTCCCCTCTGGATTGGAAGGTCAGATGGCAGTCGCTTGCGTAAACACTAGTGCCTACGCCACATCTTGGGATTTAGGTAGCCGACCCCGATTGAGAATTCATTCTCTACAAAGATATGGGACAAAGGCTAGGAGGGACAGTAAGTGACGTAACGACGAATTGCACCTCAGCATATATAATACCTACCCACCGGTGGGGTACTACAGCTCCATAGTTGACGTTTGTTTCTGTCACATTTCGACTATCTTTCCCCTCTCCTTCGCTCCTTAATTCAGACTGGCCCGGTTCAGTCTATTCACGCGCGTCCATGCGCCCCAAAACTAGTGCGCTCGCGTCAAAACTCACCAAATCACCACCGTGGCGCGGAGACATTCCCGGTAGTGGGTTTGTCTCACACAAAGTCCAACTCATTGGCTAATCAGCCCAGATACAGTTCAAGTCATGTCAAAAAGAGATGGTGCTGAGAGGTGCGATGCCGACGCGACAAGCGAAGCCGCGTAAAGTTACGCTAGCGCATCATCAGTCCAATCTACAGCTAATATCTTCAAATTAAGTTTCAGGTTTAACACCGGACAGCCAAAAACCCTTTGTTCAGTCCAGACTAAGTATAGTATGATCTTGCCACGTATAAAAGGCCGTATGATCAGCATGGAATTTCACAAGAGATTCCTTTTTTTTCATGGCGTACCTAACCTATAAAGAAACTTAAGTAAGTATGTATATTTATTTACCGGCAGAAGGGTTACTCCGACATCAGGAATCGAACTTCGTATCGTGCCGTCCCGCTCATTCAAACGTTACACGACTTCGAGAGGAACGGCACGGTACGAACTTAGAACTTCAGAGTAGACCTTCAGAATACTGTTGTCAGGTATTTGGATATATTAAAGCGAAAGAATTAATCGAGCGGGATTCGAAACGGCTTTCCGGGCCAACACGAGCACTGTCCACTAAGCTACTGAGGTACCTACCGAGTCCAACGCAAGTCATTAAACTTCTCAAATTTCTCAACAAGTTGCCTTTCTTATACTTAAGTCTTAGGTCTTGAGAGGCGCGTAACGTAGGTATGTAAAAATCCCAACGGATTTAGTAATCAAGCATTTACCGGCTTGACTTTTAGGGCTATACCTATCTTGCTATCTCGTTCAATCTCTTCATCGTTTTGCGTCACATTGTCACACCTGAGTCTTTTAACACCATATCTTAACTGAATCATAGTGTGAGTTGTATTTGATATTCATTAGTTTTTGCATCGCCTTTGTCATGTTGATTCACGTGGCGTCTAGAAAATTAACTCAAACTTGATTTTCTACGGCAATCCTACTTCCTGAAAATCGCAAGCCGAACAGAAGAGACGTCAGACGTAAGACGAGGACGTCTCACAGACGCGGCGCCCCTTTTATTGAATTTTCATACAAATCGTATAGAAGCGTCACGATGCGAAACAGAAGAGACGGGGATGCGTCCTCACTCTCTCTTCTTTCTGTTTTGATTAACTAATAGGTACATTTTGTATGAAAATTTATCAAAGAGGGCGCCGCATCATCGTGTTACGTTTCTTCCGTGTGGCTTGCGCGTAGATGTGGTTTACGACAGCTATCTTTTATTAAACACGCGGACCTAACCTACCTACTCACGGGTTATCTATTGACTGACTTTAGACCAGACACAGTCAGGAAATCAGACTATACGGTCACATTTATTAACCGAGTGAGCAAGGCGTGTCTGTTTCAGCTTCGTCAAAGTTTATTTCGTATGTCCAGATGTTTCGATGCTCGGATTTCTGCCTGTTCTCGCCTGCAGGCCTCATTTTTCAGCCGATACTCGTGAAATTTTGTGCAATCAGTTTTTCGAAACTTTTCAAGATAACGGAGATATAATATGGGGGTGAAAAGGTAACATATTACAGGTTTCTGCCAATTCAAAACAATCTCGCCAGGTCTACAGCTCACAGAACTCTAGTCGGCCTATACAGGCCACATCCTTAGGGACACATCCTCTGGTCATATTCACATCCACTACGCATCAAATCCTTCTAAGACGTTTTTCATGTCGAAAATTATATCATGTGTCAAGGTTAGAATCAGTATACAGCTTGAGACGATGAATATTTATTTCAAACTAGATTATTCATACATTTCTCTATCAGTTCCCCTCGCGCTGTTCGTCTACGCTGGAAATTAAAACACAATACATATTCGACTCCTTTGTGTGACGCGACGCAAGCTGTATATTTATCGCGATCGAGCTGACAACAATGCGCTCAATGTGCGCCCGCATCCGGACCCCTCGTATAATCCAAAATGTCCGTTTATTTTTCTACATGAGCTGCGTACAAAAAACAAAGTTGAAAATCGAACTAGAGCGAGAGGGAAACACGCAACTGTCGGGTTTATCGGGCGGGGCGCCGCATCGCGGGCTCCGATTGGCCGCCTCGGCTTCTCGCCCGCCGCCTGCGCGGCACGGCCAATGACAAACCCGCTCGTCGCCCCCCTCCCGCACCCCGCAACCTCGAAACGACGACGGCTCACGAATACCGACCCGATTCGACACGACTGTGAGTGCCTTAGTTACTTCACGCGCGTTCTGTTAGCCGGTCGCTTTCGCTGATGTTTTCAGTGAAATTTAAATAAGCTGGACCACTTTCTATACCAATTCTTTGTTGTCCGTCGACGTTGGTAGTGTGTTTGCCGTCGGAGCTCGCCTGTGCTGCTGTTTAACAGGTATAGTTTAGAACAAACTCTCCATAGTGTTCCTAAAGTAGTCCTAAACCTAATACTTTTTACAGAATTCGCGTATCTATTCAAAATTTCGAGATAAACGAGTAATTTCGCGCCGGATGATTGAACGTAAAAGCGGTGTCCTCGTAATCAACGTAGGCCGTTCGGCGTGGCAACGTCGCGCGTAAATAATAGGGTAGCGGCGTGTTTCTCTCGCAGCCGGCGCGCGCTGGCAACGCCGCGTGGCTCCGTGGCGCGGGAAGCGTCCGGCGCATTCACCGACAACCGAATATACCTACCTAGCCCGCGCAATCACAACATTCACAACACTGCTTTCCTTTTGCAAATTACTACTTGTACTAAAACGCTACTTCAGTAACAAACTGTTTTAACGCATTATCTTCAATACTATAACTAGTGTATGTTTACTAATTTATAATACGTCCTTATATACCTAACAAGTATATAATATACACAAGTAATTAATATAAAAATATATAATTAGTTTCAGCAGGATGTAGATTTCAATATGTTTATAGCATCTATAAAATCATCCAGTATAATACTGAAAATAAAATACATGCTGATGAAAATAAAACTTGTTTACAGATATCGAGCGGTTGTTTGGAGACCGGTGGCGCGCTCTGTCGGCGCGGCGGGGCAACTGCGCGCGGGACGCGCGGGGCGAGGACCGCCTCCCCCTACTTCAGTTTCTACCGAGACATCATACGAGGAGGCTGCGTCGCGCGACTCCAGAAATCGGGGATCGTTCGCGCGGCAACTTTGAACTGGGACTGTGTGTGACATAAACAGTGTACTGGATTGCGGTGCCTTGCCATTTGGATGCAGTGATCGGATCACATTATTGGATTGCAGTGTTTTTCTTGGATTTGTTGTTCAAATTCGACCGGCAAACTGGGGATGCATAAGATGGGCCTCGGCGACAGCGTATACGCCGCCGAGCGTATTATGAAGAAGAGGATTAAAAAGGTGAGCTTTAATTATTTTTTACGCAAACGGCTCTCGTTTATTTGCGCAATGCATTTAAGCGAGATCACATATCGGCCGTATTTAGCTTGGCTTTCACAATAACGGCTTCTTTTCGTTTGCGAATTAAAACACGCTTTGTAGTGTAGACTAGTGCATGTTCCGAATAATTTAGAATATGCTGCAATAATCTTGGCATTGTGGCGACAGCAGCTGGTAGGTAAGGGTTCTGTTCTCCTTTCACGCGTGTTTATCATTCTTATTATTATCAAGGCTCCCCTTACGGCTTATGTTCAGAAACTGGGCCCCACTGAGCATCTGAATGCTCCATTATACAATCCCTTCTTGAGATTACATTAAGTTTTTGACAGTAAACAAGTTTCTCATGGCTGTGAGGGTAGCCTTGTGACATTTTGATGTCTTTTATTATGTCTTTTAGTTCTGTTACTAACCCGGGGATGAAATAAAAGTGTGAATGAATGGTTCCTGTTTTTTTTTTTTGCTTATGTTGTGGTCCCGGGGTAAAGGTCAACTGAAAAGTTCAACTTGTGGGCGAGAGTTATCTCAATAACGCCCACTACGGTAAGTGCCCTTTAAAACCTGCACTGACATTTCCCGGTATGGAATTTTCTCATTGTCTCATTTTCTTTCGAACTTCAATTGGGATTATGCTGATAACAAGGTATTGAAAAGGTGCGTTTCGTTCGTTCTTGCGTAGATGAAAACTTATGCCCAGATCGGCGAGTGATAAACACTGGGACACTTCATTTTGACATTTCAAAAATTCACCTTGCTATAGCGCCTATGTCACATCAACATTTTTGTATTCCTGATAGAAATATACCTACAATTCATATGAAACATATATTTTTTCGTATTCAAACTTCCCATTTTTGTAATATTATTAGATTTATCACATTTTGTGAAGTGTCCCGGGGATCGTCATTCGCCAACCGTCTTATTAAAGTGGGCATTTAAAAGGCATTTAAGGTTTTATTTAGGGTCCTGAGCAAGATGTTCTGCGTTCTCGACAAATTGATAGTTCTTAAACTAAAACGCACCCTAAAGGCTCCTCTACACAATGGTCCATCATGGACCAGGATAAGGGACGCAGCTATACGACAGGACAAGACAGCAATATCGCTTGTCTCCTCTAACGTGTTATTATAATTATAACACTCAAGTTCATACTAAATAAAAAATATCTTTCACATGTTCAAATTATGTTTTTTCGTAACTATAACGTCAATGCTTCATTTGAGACGGGGCGTATACGTTAGTTTCCGTTCTGAACGGCAATATGGTCGCTAAGGGAAGTTATATCTAATCTTGACACGAATTCCAGTGCACTCACGTTTTAGCGTATTCCTTTTTCAACTTGGTGCCCATTTTAGATAAAACTAATATATACTTATACGATACACATTAAACCGTAACTCGTCGTAGTCGTAGTTGAGTACAGTCAGCGTCATAAGTAGCTGAAAGAAATTGTATGCACTTAGACATAAGCTACTTTTGATGCTGACCGTGCAAGCCTTGTGAAGTGTTATCGTTTATTGATGAAATTTTTTTGGGACTGTACCTTCTTACTTTTTTTATTTACTCCAATTTTTGTAATTTGTTTGACCGTTCAATCTTCTTTCAACAGTTTTCAGTATAATTTGATATAATAATGGTGACTGCACCGATTTATACAAATTAAAAAAGCAAGTGTGACATTCAAAAAAAAGTTTTGATATACGTTATAACTGATTTGCCAGTAACCCCCTGAATGTGCTTAATATCAAAATTAAATATTTGCTTCCAATAAAGCTTCGTGGCTGGAAGATTTCCCATCAATATTTAAACGTCAGACGATATTTGCCTTAATTGAGCCTATTCCTGGATGCCTGCATCGGTGCTCAATCCGCCGCGCAATCATTTTGCTCTGTTAGGAGATGCGAGGGAAACTCTCTGTCAAATATGTCACGAGCATGTTAACGTTGTGGATGGGTAGTCTATGAGTCTAAATGCGTAGGTACGTAGTAATAGCACTTCCAAAGGGATTCATAGATGACTATTTCATTGGACATTTGCCTTAATTAATTCTAGAACCGTTGCATCGGTGCTCATTCCGCTGTGGAATCATTTTACTCTGTTTGGAGATGCGAAGGGAAAACTCTGTCAAATATGTCACGGGTATGTTAACGTTGTGGATGGGTAGTGTAGGAGTCTAGGTGCGTACGTAGTAATAGTACTTCCAAAGGGATTCATACCTAGCTGACGATTTCTATTTAATATTTAAGTCAGGCTCGACATTTGCTTTAATTAGTTCTTGAATCGTTGCATCGGTGCTCATTCCGCTGTGGAATCATTTTACTCTGTTTGGAGATGCGAGGGGAACTCTGTCAAATATGTCACGGGCATGTTAACGTTGTGGATGGGTAGTCTAGAAGTCTATGTGCGTACGTAGTAGAAGTTCCTCCAAAGGGATTCATAGCTGACGATTTCTTTTCAATATTTAAGTATGTGCGTATGTAGTAGAAGCTCCTCCAAAGGGATTCATAGCTGACGATTTCTTTTCAATATTTAAGTATGTGCGTATGTAGTAGAAGCTCCTCCAAAGGGATTCATAGCTGACGATTTCTTTTCAATATTTAAGTATGTGCGTATGTAGTAGAAGCTCCTCCAAAGGGATTCATAGCTGACGATTTCTTTTCAATATTTAATTTATTCTCGGCTTAATTTATTCTCGAACAGCTGCTACGGGATATTTGCTTTAATTAATTCTGGAAGCTTTGCAACGATGCCCAATCCGCCGTGCACTCATTTTGCTCTGGTGCGAGTGAGGAGGTTCTGTGAATGTCATGGGCATGTTTAATTTGTAGAGTACGATGCGATAGGATCTGTGTGAACTTAACAATCAGCACGTTAGATTAGGTTTGGCTCTATGAGTGTAATATGTTCATGAAAAAAATAAATCGATTGATCCTATTCCTGAATCCATTGAATCGTTACTGAGTGTGTCGTGCGATTTTGCCCTTTTGCCAACGAGGGTCTCTTCTCTGCGAAATGTGTAACGGGTATGTTTACGTTGTGGTCGGCTCGTCTAGGATGCGATGCGATCTAGGTTCGTACGTGATAATAGTACTTTTTTCTTAATATGCTTATGCAAAAAAGAAACCAACTAATCCTTTTCCTGGAAGCACTGCAGCATTAGTGCCCAATCTGGATGATATTTTGCTCTGTTGCAAGTTGCGAAGCAAATTCTCTGCTCTTTCTGCGTTCGCTGATCAGAGAAGGATAGGTTATATCTATAGGTAATCTTACCTATTAAACCTTTATGAATGGTGTCGTGATTAATTTACCCGGTAAGGCCCGATCAAATAAATAACAACATATACAATGTTGTTTGACGGTTTAAAGCTCTATTAAACAACAGTATTTGTTATTTCTACGAAACAAATTCAATAACTGACTAAGTTGTCTTCTCCGCACAAGTTCATTTACGTTGTTTTTGTAAATATGTATTATATTTCTTACATAATGAACTAATTGAAACACCGGTTAATTTGTCTTCATTTTAGTTCATTAGTTCAGTCAGAATGCTTACATGCGGTTATTTTTGCCAATTAAGTAGCTGATTCTAAACAAGTAGGTGTTGTTATTGAATAATCCTCATTAGAATCATCATTAGTAAAACCGATTACAATTTCATACAAATAAATTGGAACAGTAATCTAGGTAAACAGTCATGTATAGTTACCGTAACATAATTATTAGGTTCATCCAGTCAGGTGCAAAATTATATTTAACTTGATTTAAATAATCGCAAAGGCGACCATAGAATATTTCCGTGTCCGTATCCGTAAATAAACAAGAATGAAAAGCTTAATACAATATTGGAGCGAGCGAGCCACATAACAACGAAATATTTATTATCCCGAGTGTTATTTAGATCACAATTCACACTACAAATATAATCGTGAAACGTACCCTTTATTTAACTTCATTCATTATGACAAGCTGCAGTCGAAGTAGCCTCCACGGCACTGCCGCGTCAAATTTAGGAAACTACTTAATACTAATATAAATAAACGTAAACCACGTGGATTTAAACCATCTCGTTAGTAAAATAAAGGCTATTTCTATCTGATATCTCCTTGGCTTGTTATCTGTCGGCATAGTCTAACGTCGAGCGGTAGTATCGGATTATATGAATTCCGACTGTGCTGAAGCGTAATAGAGCGCATAATAAAAAAACAGCCAATATTGTACAAAGAAACTCCTACAGAGAGCTGCGGCCCTGGTATCTTGGAGCGAACGCGCCAGTATTCGGCTACGCCGAACGGACGTCGAGAGCGCATGCTCCCCGCCGGTTCCACCGACCAATCAGCGCGCAGCACTCGGTTGCTAGCGTGTAATGCATTCCGCAAGTCTTATTCCAGGAAAACTAACTCAGTTGAGTGTGATGGACGTATCTCTTAACTTTTTGTTTTGTTTTCTTCATAAGGAACGTTGCCGGTATAGATAAATCTTGCCCTAATAGGCGCACTGTGCCGTTGCTAAAGTCTGTTGTTTCTGCGTGCAGATAGATGCCACCACACTTTTGCTATCTACATCCGTCGTAGTTCCGGGGTTAACGGCGAGATGGCGCTGTTACGAATTTATATAGAAATGGAGCGAACACTGGTTGCGTTTTGTCCTGACGTTGATTACGATACGACTATAATAAACAGCTCGCGTTGAAAAGGTGCTTTTTGGTAAGCATTTGTGTACCTCCCTTGTTTTAAACTTTCGTACTTGATCGGGTCAGAGGACGACTATTTACTATTATATTTATTCAAATGTTTCCTGCATCCAATCAATACATTCATAACCTTACACTTGTTTAACTTTCTACGCGTTACATCTGATTTTGAACGTATCAAAATTAATAGCAAATCTGATTGTGTAGTGGCATGAGTCCTATCAAACATTCGTGTTGTATTAGGAGATTTACTTTATTTAGGTGTGTATATTTTTATAAATGTACCTATATCTTTGTCTGTATTAGATTGATCCTTCTGGTGCATAACTAAACACACAAGCATACACACACACATTAACGCTGAGTATGGTAATAATAACGTTTACTAAATAGTATTTTTAAATCGTAACGGTTCTTCAATTCTAGGGTCAAAGTAGGTAAAAAGTGACAAAAACCGTACCATTATCAAAGGGTCACAAAGCCTTCGGAAGCGCCATGAGGCGACGCGGGGCGACACAAAGCGGCCAAATTTTCTATAAATAATCGCCTGACAATGCCGGGCTGTAATTTTATCCGGCCCTATATCGGAATGAAATAAAAAATGCTAACAGGACAGGGGAACGTGTGGAGACGACGTTTTTTTTCTTTAATGTTTTTTGCAACATGTATTTTTGTGTTTTGAATGTCTTTATAGAAGAGCGAGAAACTAAAGTGATTTGAAGTAGCGGCTGATAAGATAAGATGTATCTTGGGTTATTTTAAAAATTCAATGATCAAAACGACCGAACGTTTTATACAAATTTATTATTTACAATAGTCATGCGTCGTAGTCTGTACACGGATGCAGTTAATTATGTAATGTTACATATAAAAACACCTAATAGATTCAGCGGAAACTAGATACGCTGTAATTGTATACTCTTGATCACCTTTAGCCGACACACTGAAACGGTTTAAACTGTTGAATATGTATTCAAAACCAAAACGTACAATCTCATTCATCGAAGTCTTTTGACCTCGTATATACATCATCGTATAGAACATCGTCAATGATAGCTGACAATTTTAGTGTCCATTTTTGGCATAAGTGAACTAGTTCGATACTCTTGATGCAGACTATACAACTATGTTACTAGTAACATAAAGTAGACTGTACACTTGGAATTCCAAAACATGACAGCAGCAGTTGCATCCACCGCTTTCGATGTTCCTATTCTTCCTTTCATTATAACTACGTGCTTATATACCGGTTGCGTAGGTACCGGGCCCGCCACCCCTCAAAAAAACTATGTGAAGGGTCCCCCTATATTTAGAAAGCATACTTAATCGCGTACACGTTCGCTCCGAATATTGCATCGCTGAATGGGGACGTCATATGGGATCCGACCCCTCGCAATTAGAGAGAGCGCATTGTCTGCCACTTGCGTAGCATTCCGTTACACGAGGCATTGACAATGCGAATTCGCGTTCTCACATTCGGCGTTCATCTGATTTTAGAAATCTTTGAGACTATTCTGGTAACGTCAGAGAGTATCGACTCGAGTGGCTTTTTGTCTAATATGCCGTGCTGTTGGAAATCACTAGATGGCATGACAATCATTAATGCACCATACATTTGTCGTATTTTAAATTACCTATATTTACGCTGTTTAGATATCCTTTCCCATAGACACTTATATATTTCAGATAGTATAAATATAAAAACAACCTCACACAAATCGACGTAGTCCCGAAGTAAGCTCTAGTAGGTTTGTGTTATGGGCACTAGACGACGATATTATGTACATACTTATATCTATAAATATGTACTTAAATACATATTAAACAAATATATTTTAAATATATTTGGCAAAACTAATAACTTTACACTTTTTACCTAGACATCATAGTAACAAAGATACATTATCATATCCTATTATAGTACATTTTAGAAGCCTGTAAATAGTGAGTCCCTTGACCAAACTGCAAGGTTGTAACATTTGATATCACCCACTATTCATCCTATACATTATCCAAGTTATTTAATGACCAACCCGAAATATAACTCGGATAACTCTATCATAACGACAACTATTACAATGATTTCATGAGGTAGGTATTCATGTCTTAATGAAACGGTTATTTGCGACACAGGCTTCTGGCAGCCATGTGGTTTAGTGACTTCAGAATAACAAAAGCATTTTTATGGTGGTTCACTTGTCACTAGGCAAAAACAATACGTTATAAATCATATGAATAAATGAATATTTTGCAATACATAGGTGTGTTCCTGTCCTTTGTCTGAACATTTCGTAGTTTCCATCAATATAATGAATATTCGAGCCACTTCTACTTCGAGCGACTTCGCGAAGTGGGCGGTTATTACAAGTACCTCTTTTATTCAGTAATGTAAACAAATGACAAAATATATATGACTCGTACCTTTACCAGAGTCCCCATATCGTAGTATATTAGCTTCTAACGATAAAGTATGTCATCCTTTGTAATACTTTTTCATTATATTAGGTATATACACATTTTCTATCAGTTGTTGCAAAGACGTAGTTCTAAAATGACTGCATTGCATTTAGCTTTTTTACAATAACAGTTACGTAACTGACATTCAGATTGACCGGGAAATCAACCAATAGTCATCCATTTCAGATCGGAAACAGAATCCCACTAGCACTCTTGCTTCCATACGAAATCGGAAACGACATCAAAGAACATGGACACCGTTACAAACATAAAAAAACCAGAGACAAGTTGACGCTCAGTCATTATATCTGCCCTCAACGTTGAAAGGTAGTATAATAACATGGAGCCCGTATTTCTTTAATGCTTTTTAAATGTAACAAACAAATGCGCCCGCTGCCCCGGTCGTTATGCCCCACGCATTATTATGTAGATGTGAAACGAAAAGGAAAGGTTTTTTGTGCCTTTATCTGATGTAGATAGGGATAGTAATTAGAGAAGGATATTGCAGGTGAGATGTTCCCACGTGATCCTAAATTATTTTACAGGAGTGGATTAATTGTACCGCACCTGCTAAGGAAGAATTATCTCAGTACTGAGCACATACGTGCCTTTATGTTACTATGAACATTACACACAGCATAAATGCTACTATAAAATAATACAGGAGCACAACTAATATTGGTAAAAATAACGTATTAGATTGTTGTTACGGGTGACAGAAATAGAATCGATCTTCTATGTTAATTACAAAAGTGTATAGCAACAAGAACTATGCAAACAACGTCCCATTGTCCGAATGCGTCTTTCCACTTCACCCCAATTTATAACTTCTAAATCATCTGCAGTACATAATTCCATATTCCAATAATGGAATGTAATCAGTTACACTGCAAAGGGTCCACGAGGGTCAGCGTTGGGAAATATTTGGCGAATCTTCCTCCCTTCATTTTTGTGTTTTTCTTATCTACCCCGCAGGGATTGATAACTCTTAATTGAGTTATTATTTGCATTCATATTAGGGTCAGAGGCTCGTTGATCAATTTTTTGCAGTCAAGTTTCTGATTGAGTTGTATTTATGTCAAAGGCAAGATATGGGCTAACGTACTTTTAGCTAGAATCGGATCTATTTCTGTGAGTGGTGAACTACCCAAGGAACAAATATAGGTATCATTGTTGGGGTTCCTGTAGAAACGAAATTTATTTGCATCTTTACACCTGTCAACGTGTCCTTATGGAAACTTGAACCATTGGACCTTATATGCCTATACCAAAACACTGTCACAAATTTTATTAAGTACAAGTACCCTATATAAGAGGTTAGATTAAAAGACATACTAGATGAGCTATTTAACTAAGAGATTAGAAGTAAAAAACAATGAAAGCATTAACTAAATCCTCCCACAGATCCCAATAAAACCTTTCATGCAAGTCAGCGGGTATTACTGCGTCTGCAAATCAAATCAGGACGGCCGTGTCGTCCACAAGTGTTTGCGCTGCGACTTAGACGGAAGGGTGCCCTGCACCCCTACAGCACCCTTTTGCTTAATTTGCCCAATACAAGCATTCGTTATCGCTAAGATTTTGGCTCTCGAATGGTTCTGGTCTTTTGTGACATTTTTAATTGTGAATCTGGATTTGAAATACTCGTTGACGAGTGAGGAACGTGTCTAAAACGGCCCAACACGAATCTACTTACCGTAAAGTGAGTCTATTTGGTATACTTAGTCCTACGGTTGGCGACGTTGGCGTTGTTAACGATCTCATTAAAGAAAACAGTACTACCCGTGGTTTTCTACCTTACTGTCATCCGTCATAAAACAGAAACGTGTTATAGATATGGCGTAATTTCGGTGGATTATCAACTCTAAGGCCTTTGCCAATACATAGTTTCAATTGCTATAATATGAAAATTAAAGGTTTTAAGCCCTTATATATTACCATTGCAATAGTTATAATGTTTTATACCTGAAATCAAGTAGTATCAAATAACCCTCGTGGTTCAAATAACCTCTCCTTACGGTAATATCTTGTCTTAGAATAAATTTCTCGCAGAGTTCATTCATAATACTACTTGTAGAGTCTTTAGCCTTGAAGTCAATAATGTAGTACCATATTTGCATTCAAAATGAGGTTACCATAATGTTATACTTATTGTTATTGTTAAACAGCTCCCAAAACGTATTCGATAGAATCAAAAACCAATCTCACAACAAGGCCGATTAGATAATTATGTTGGACCATCCGATAGCTATCGTGGATTTTATAGCACCATTGCCAAATCCATTTGTGTTTAACGATTTATATAAGATCAACATTTCTGTTATAGTCTCGATTTCATCGAAATGAATTCTTTATTGATTATTTCTAAAGAATGTTATGTTGAAAGTCTTGTTTTATACTAACGTTTGATATGATTATGTAGGTTATTCAAAAGTGGAATTGTTAAGGAAATCTCTGTATTTGCACAACAACACCCTATTCATATATTCATACGTTGTAAGAATGCTTTTGTTGTAAGGATTAGGGCTGTGATCTTCGCTCGGAGGAATTGCATCCCGTTTTGCTGGCATCCTTTGATCAAGTTTATGCATTTCTATTTTAATATAGGAAGGATTATTAAAGTTTCGCACAGTTAACAGAAAATAAACAATCGACATTTTTACGCTAGTTACTTACTGTTTACTAGACATATTTATAAGGTTGTAATCTTATTTTCTATGATCATAAAAGACATGAGATGCCATGTGACGTTTTAGTCTATAAAAAGGAACTTATTGGATAATTAGATAGCTTTAATCTGCAAACTGGATTTTAGCAAACATTAGTTTCGTTGAAATATCAATTTTAAAAGTTGTGATCAGTGAAATCACTTAAGACTTTCCTAGTCAATAACTAATATATAGTAAAATTATTCATACATTATGCACGTATGTATGTTATTCGTATTCGTACAGCAGCAATTTACGTCCGATCGCTACAACCGCAAACATTCTCGTATTTCGCCGCGTGACGGGTGACAGTGCATCGATTTGTCGAGTCGATGACCACGAGTGCCGTTACCGGTACTGTTTTACAAGGCTCTCGGGCTATATACGTTTATTTCCAATCGAATTCGGGTAGCAACCGTGTTGCCGTGCGAATATGGAGATTAATAACCATAATAAATGTTTTTAAACCACTACTACAAATTGATCGGCGTGGAGAAAGTAATTTAAATTAATATGATTCTTAACTTACACACGTTTCTCCTCGAATTTTGGATAAAGAAACTGTAGGAACATTAAAATAACATTCTGCTCTCATGCATTAGCGAGCGCGTCCGTGCGATAGCGTGACAGCGAAGCAACTGGCAAGCGCCGTCTGACAGGCCCAACCCCGCACTCAGACTTGCTTGCCTTGTCTGGCGTATCAGTTTTCTCGGTTCGAACCACCACAGCGCGCCTCTGCGCTCCTGGTATTTGGGTTACGAAAGAATACGCGCGAGACTGCGTCGGCTGATAAAAAACTATTGTTGTCGGCGCGGCGGCCTTGTTTTCAAACTGTCTCTCAATTAAAAAGGTTCGTATTATGTCTATAAAACCTCCTTTCTCAAAGATGGCATATACGTCTTTCGTCTATGGAATTTTGACGTTACCCATGGCAACGGCGGTGGCGGTCACGTGTCGTACTGTGAGGTCCGTACGTGGTCCGAATAATCACGCACACGCGGTGTGAACTTGTCCCGAGGTACTTGTGATGCAGCCGGCGTGCCGCTGCGACTGCGAGCTTAACTTGATTACCTACGGCCTACGTGAATAATTTACAGTGCAGACGCTAATAAGAGTAATAAAGCTTGTGCAGAAATTCAATTGCAGGAATTGCAGCTCTTTGAAAATGTCACACACGTAAAGTTCATATTATAACCTTGCGAGTTGACTTGTAAAGAGAGATCGGCCTAGGCCAGTTTATTATTAAATTTCAAGATGTTTGACTGAGACTACGATCAAATCAAACTCGGCAATTATCGTTATCCAATATGCCTAATACGTTGTACGTAAACCAGCTCACACCTAATAAGCAGGTCAGGTTAAATTTCATTTCTAAACATCTCCGCTTACGTGTCGGTGTAATTTAATTATCATAGTTGCAGTGTTACCTTATTAGGCGTTGTTATGAGCCTCGTAAAGTCAGGTTGTAACTCACAACCTGGCCTTACGCAGCAGGTTAAATAACACTCACCTTATATGCTGTAAATACCCGATTAATCACCTCTTTTATGTCAAAGTGACGTTTGATAGGTGTTTAACGTTCAGTGGTGACAATGACAATATTAGATATAAATTGACATGAACATGACTTTAAAATTGTATACGTGTATGCCTACAAATGGCTGTATAGTGGCGCCATAAACTGCTAGTGATATATGACTTTGAATAATAGCAATTCGATTAATCAATTGTTCGAAGATACGGGAGATACTAACAACTATTAGTAGGTACTAAGCCTAGTAAACGTCAAAGACACGAAAACTATTAAAATTACATCAATCGTTCGACTAACTAGAACTATAAGACATAGTTTGGCGATTAACTACTTACTACCTCTACGTATAATCGTCAAACGATTCAAAGCGTTTCGACTAATATATTAATTACTAAGCGGGATAGTCTAGCAAATAATTTTTAATCTAAATTAAAAATTCTACTCCCCGTCGCCGACTGTTTCGCACCCGGCTCGCATGTCTACTCCCCGACCATCATTTTTCTCATGAAATAAAAATGCTACTAAAACTGAACATACATTTGGAATTCATAGCTCTGAGATCTTATGACTATGTTCTAAAGAAAACTGAATATCTTGGGGAGGATTGCTTCTGTTACAACCAGACAAATAGCTAAGAACCATCTCATCTTGATGAACTGAGGAACTACAATGCCTCAGACTGACACAGATTCACACATTAAACTTTAACCCCCTAGTTTTTCGTAGAAAGGAAAATGTCAACTAAAAAGTGAATTTTGAGCACAAGCGATAACGATGAGAAACATGAATTAATCACATATGTTAAGTACGTAGTACCTAATAACAAAATTTTATTATAAACTGGTCAAAGGCAGCTAAGAGCATGCAAATTTAATAACACTAGGTGCTAGCCAGAACGGATTACTGCCTAGCCCTCTAATAACAGACTCGCCTCGCCGGTAGATATCAACGGCAAAAGAGGAAACGTAGTAAACTCGCCTATAGGGAATTCATTGGCGTTTACTACGTTTCCGCTTTTTGCCGTCGATGCTATGTATTTGCGGCACGTGTTTACGCCTCTGAACCGGTTCTCGTTTTCGCCGAATTATTTGTCGTTGAATGTTTCATTTCTCCGAAGTGTCATTTCGTAGAAAGTATTTTTCTCTGAAACCGTGAACTAATTTGGGATTATTATAGAACGGAACAAACCTAACCTATATAACCGATAAAGACTAAAAAGAGGTAAATTTAATGGGAAAAGCGCAGCAATGTCAGACGCTTCGTTGTACAACAATTCGATAGTTCGCAATTTAAAATAAAGCCGTTGCAACGAGCAGAGAGCATTACACTTTTATTTACTAGCTTTATTACTTTAAAGGTAATGAATTATATTACCTTTAGAGAAGTTCATTTGTTAATAAATTAAATTCCGCAGTTTAAGATCTGCAGGTACTGTTATAAATCAATATATTTTGGTAGGAATTACGACTTGTAATCGGAACGTACATAGGTTTCTTTTTCTTTTTAAAATGTTTTCCAATTAAGCCCACCACACAAGTTAATCCATAATTTGCGTACTATTTGACAGAGTCCAGACACATAGCTATAAAATTGTTTATAGATCCGTGTGTGACGGGCCCAAAAACTAAAACGCAAAAAATATTTAATATAATAAGCGTAATAAACGAACGTAATAAAGCAAAAGATAATAAACTTCCTGAAAATTTCTCATTTAAATATCAAAAAGAAAAAGACGGGACCATTACAAAATAAAAAGGTCTTTTTAATATTTAATTTTATATTACCAATACAGCCTCCAGTCTCAATATTGCGCGGATTCTGCGAAGGGCCGCTGGGGTGGGGGAGGAAGATGGGGTGAGATTAATGGTTGTTCGCTCGCCCGGGACCACTCGGGCTCGGTGGCTGTGAAATGCTCCACTTTGTTACTATTACTAAGTTTACCTTAGAACATTTGAATAGTGCGATGTGGCTGTTTACGTTACTTTACAACCTCGTCTCGATATTGCTTAGATTCTGGGAAGGTTTGGGGTGGGTGGGGATGAGATAAATAGTTGTTCACTCGCCCTGGACCACTCAGGCTTGGTGGCTGGAGAAATGTTCCACTTTGTTACTATTACTAAGTTTACCTTAGTGGGAATTGAGTGCATTTGAATATTGCAATGATTAGATTGGTCAATGTTAGGGTTTGCCATCCTAGTCGCCAAGAGAAAGGAACATTTCCAAATTATACGTTTAAAATATCTACATCCCCAATTTTCAAATTTAGTAGAAAGGAATAGAAATCACACCTCAACGGGAAATGAATACAAACAAACACATGTTCAACAGGCGATCTTATTGTTATGTTGTCTTTGTATTATTATTATTGTCTAGTTATTGTCTATATTGATAAGTTGTTCTTTGTATTTAATAATTAATATGTTTATAATAATTTGTATTTTAAAATTTAATTAATAGAAATTATGTTTTTATAATATATTGACTTGTAATAGTAATAGTAAAGAGAATTGGCCTCAATTATCACTATGTTTAGTTTCAAAATTGAATAATTGTCGCAAACTGTGAAAATACCTAAGATAAAAAAACATAGATAAATATTGTTTCGTATTGTTGTGAATTAAAACTAACTTATTTTAATAAGCTTAGTAGTGTAATGTTCCAAATTGTTATCACGAAGTTTAACTAGCTTAGTGGGGCGAACTGTTTTGAACTGCGAATTTACTTAACGGGGGTGACAATTGTTGAACGATCCATTTACGTGGTAGTAAATTGGATAAGTATATAATAATAGAAGTTACAAAGTGGATGAGAGATAATAAAGCCATTTTAATAACCCCACTGCGCGTAAGTAAGGTATTAAGTAGTTAAAAAACCAGAGTCGAAATGAATTCTCTTAGACAAACTAACATTTCAGACAAACAGACATTTTCTGCAGCCATTTATCTATGTTGAAATATAATAGAAGTTGATTTATTTAGTGATAATATTTTTCCCATGTAGCTTTTTAGTATTCCTCATAATATACGATAAAAACTGTATTTTTTAAATATAAATAAATAACTTTCGTCGCATTGGGGAAAAATCGATGGTCATCCAAAATTCCAACATCAAAAAGTGCTTTAAAAATCACCAAATACTCGTAACCACGAAATTGCTATCAAAACGAAAAAAGAACACTATTTTGTGACCAAATCGTATACAGTCATCCCAAACCACAGCACCAACCAGATTCCAACCTTCAGTGATTGCATCTAGCTCTATTTTAGCTAGATATTCTCACCAACCACTTTAGTTCAACTGAATTCAAGCCGCGTGTTATTGACGCAGAATCCATTTTGAATAGACACGCTTGAACGCCGTAGTTTGGAAAGCGTGACGTTGGCTGTCCATTAACATCCTTTGAGGAATGCAGCTCTAATAGATATTCCTTACCTTTAGATACCACGGGACTTGAAAATAACTCAATTCCCGGGTCTGAGCGTTTCTAATATCTATCGATTGCATCCGTGATAGTTAATGCCGACTAGTGATGTACCATTCTCGAGAACGTTTCTCGATTTGTATGCGGAAAGAACGTTCTCGACTTCTCGTTCTCATTCTTATATAAATCGGGAAATGTTCTCGAGAACGGTACATCTCTAATGCCGACGTCAATGCCAAATGAGAGCTATAAATCAATACTTATTTACCAAATTACAGTTACCTTTTTTTAACCCGTGATCAAGGTTACATTACATAATTCTAATCTTGTTAAGATTAGAATTATGTAATGTAAACTATGTGAAGTAAACAGTAGATAATGATTCAATAAGTTACGGACATAACTTAAACAAATACAGGAGCTGTTTTTAAACATTAAATAGATACAGACAAAAAAGTTATCTATAAAGTTGTTACCTAAATACACGTTTTGTCCATAGTCCCGTGGTTTCCGGAGCAAGAATGACTTGACACTAGGCCGACAGTAGGCGTCGAATCATTAGTGCACCGAAAACCCCGCGAATATGGACATAACGCTCTGTATTTAGATACTAACTTTATAGATAACTTTTTGTCTTTATATATAAAAAAAAAACAGATGTATTGCGGCTGTCTATCCGTGACGTATCCAGGATAATAAATAATGTATCGTTTTGTCAAATCAAAGCTTGTAAAAATGAAACCTTAATTTAGTTTTTGCTTCTATTACCACGCTTCCCACTCCCCATCACTAGCACACATACATTCGACAAAGTAAACCATCACTCAACCACCCGAGCTCATATTGATATCTTTCCAAAAATTACTGTCAGTTTAACTCGACGCCTCGAAATTTGATTTCAGAACGCGGAAAATTGCTCTCCGAGCGAACTGTAACGAGCACAATCTCGAAAGCCCCAGGGTGCAAATTTGAGTGTAATTTTATTGTGGCATTTAATTTGCGTCCCCCCGTTAAAAGCGTGGGTAGGGTGAGGTCCCCAATTGGCGTACCTAATAAGCTGCCGTGATTAATTTTTCAATGGAACTTTATGAAAAATGGCACTTTACGCTTAACTTCCGAAACCTCGAACCTAATGCTACAAACACCGTCTTTTATCGGAGTAAAGTTGAGTGTCCTATGTATAGCGGGATAGATACGAGCTCGCTAGGATTGTTGGAGGATTTGTTGATTTGCCTGTGACGACTGACAATTCAATTGTTGACAAGGGAAGGGTTTTGATTGATGCTCTCTCAAGTTTTGAGGCTCGGGTTACCGCTTATTCGACCAGTTGTCGCCGCACTTAACATTTCCCGTCAATTAAAATAAATAATGAGTCTTAAAATGTCTCTTTCATGAAGTCGTTTGAAAAAGTTACCTTGTTTCCCTGTTACTTTTCGTACGACTTTGATTTAAAGAGTACCAGAAGCAGAACAGCCGTACATTCATTATTTTCTTCTTACTTCATAGACAACGACATACTTGTACGAGAGAAATAAACTTTGGGGCGTTGCTCGTAAAGTTTACAGGCAATATTCTGAAAGTTTATAAATCGTAAAGTGCTTGCTAATACACTAAGCCAGGAGGGTTGGCAAAGTTTGCGTCGTAGCAAAGGGGCGCCGTGAGTCACTCTGTTCGCTGTTTTACGGGAACTGAACTTAGATATTACTATATATAACCTATTTGAATTATACCTAAAAAATAAAGACCCCATTTCAGTTAAAATCGTGCAATATAGGCCAATGTAAGATAATAATTCCGTACGTTTGGCATTTAGATACGTTTAATTGTTTTTCTTCTTAGTATTCCGATGGCGTCACTTTTAATTAACTCGATTTGTTTTGCGAAACGGCAAAAACAAGTGATAATTGAAATAATTATAAGTAACTTTTCAAAGGTGTCATATTGACACAATCTAATTGTTTATTGTAATAAAATAACCTCATTCCCAGTAATTTGAATTATCATAGGTCAGTGTGTAGCAAAATAGTAAACTTGTGCCGTAAACTAAAAAAAAACTATATTCCTACCCATCGTTTTCTTACGTCTTGGACCCTCGCTAGCTCGCTACCACAACTCGCTGTTGATAATAAACTTTATCTTGTAATACAAACATTAACACCAACGTTACCAACGATAACGAAATGGGGAAAGATTGGGGCGCACCATTTAACCCCACTCTACCCAATGCGGGTGATCTGTGCACTCGTTAATATTGAGATTTGGTCCATTCAAATACTTTAAATCGTTCAAATATATTGACGTACCTACTAATGCCTCAACCCATTGTTATGAAATGTGTTTATGAGGCGTTATAAATTTTAATAAGCAATTCAAATGATTTTCATAAATTCCGCCAACTGAGAAGTATACAACTTTAACATTAACCACCACCGGGCGAAACATTCGTAGATCTACCTAGAAAAGCCCTCTACCACAGAATAAAATAATGCAAAAGGTATTTTTTTTATATATTTGGAACCAAAATACATAGTCACATGACATCGGGGATAGTGCAATACCGCGTACCTACCTAAGTAACAAGTACAAATACAAATCGTTTATTTGTTCAACATAGGTGCATATGTACATAATAGGTACAGGTGTGACAATTTAATTTCAGTTCCACTATGCTGAGCCGTTAGGCATACAAATATTACCTATAAGTAATTAATAGAGTACAGGGAACCATTAATTATTGTCTAACAAAAAATCACTTATTTTATAGTACGCTTTTTCTGCCAAGAAATTAAATAACTTATTTTTGTATTCTACTATATTTTCTACATTTACAATGTCTGTTGGGATTTTATTATAAAGTTAAGGGACCATTCCGAGTATACTTTTCTGAAAAAGAGCGGTTTTCGAGGACATTCCATTTATTTTCGAGGACATTCCATTTATTTTATTCCTAAGTCGGGTACTCCTAAAACTATTAGGTAAATAAATGCAGATTAGATCTTGCGAAAATTGCAGCTTCAAATATATACAAGCACGGGAGTGTCGATATTCTTAATTTCTGAAAATATGGTTTACAAGTCAAGTTGATTTAAGACACATAAAGATCGAAAGTGTAGATACGAATCAATATTCAAACAAATATACTAAGTATTTTATTGAAATGAAAACTTTATCGACAGCTGTTATTTACGCGGTATTGCACTCTCCCCGACGATGAGTAATTTTCAAAAAATATGTACATAGTTAAAGGCTTAATAAAAACAAAATTACGATCGCTTCTTTTGTGTTACGAAAGTTACTCATACAAAAGATATAGGTATTAAGTTTTGTTTTAATTAAAGCCCTTAACTACTATGTACATGTATTTTGAAAATTACTCATTCATATATTATATTTATAAACGCAACCGAACATTGGCCCAAAGTTTGTGAGTATTTCCATTAAATAGCATTAAACTAGAGCAGTTAAGCCCGACTTGCCCATAAATAGCTACAATACAACTTTCAGTCAAAGTAGCCATTGAATTCACGATCACACAGAATTGCCTTAGACCTCTAGGTATTAAAAACAAGAGCTTTGTCCACAAACTCTCCTTTCTTTGTCCTAATCGGGTAAAAATCATCATCTAACCTTCTTTGAATGTCTTACCGTCCCTGTACGAGAATTGGTTAAAATTCGTTCAGCCGTTTTAGCGGCGATGTCGTTAACTCTAAACTATCCAATAAATAAACACGACACACAGCACAGATAGATCTAGCTAATAGGTACAATACAATACCTACATTACAAGTAATCTTTATTACACACCTCACAGAACATACATTAGGAGAAATACAACGCAAGAAATTACAATTCTCTAATTGCAATTTCTTGCGATCTTCCATACCTTTGGGTAGAAATGTAGGTACTAGAAATAGAAAAGTAAAAATTAACGAAACCGCAAACTAAACGCATAGCAATATCGTCAAACGTAGCTTTGTTGCTCCTATAATCTTTTATGTCGCGGATTCGCGGCTTGGCACATTTGTAGGTTAGGTGTTCATAAAATTGGTAGCCAATTTAACTAGTGCTTCTGTTAGCTGTAGACCTTGCGAATTTGTTTTGATTTTACTGAAATCATTCATTTTGAAATCCGCCATTTTAAAAACTTCGAAAAACTGAATCGACGAAAACTTCCATACTTATCGAACGAACTGAAAAAATCCACGAGAATCTGTTGCGAAATGCGTCTTCAAAGCGAAAACAGCCGGTAAGTGTCAGGACATTCAATCATCCGGTCATACGAAAGAATTTTAGGCTTCGATGGCTCGGTCAGTTCAGTTAAACATCGTTAGTAACGCCCCGAAAATGTCCTTCGTACAGTTTTCCTGGGCGTTTTGCGACATTTTAAAGGAGGCATAGTAAAAGGAAATTATAGTGAGACCAACTTTTTTGTTAACTGAAGGGTTTCGCCACAATCTTCACACACAGAGCACACTTGAACACAGAAACACTGACAATCGTTTGAAATTTCAGCATGACAAGCCGTAGTTTCAATTTCGCCGTTTCGAATAAAAGTTAGTCGCACTATAGACATCACCTAAATGACCCTAAGGTCATTATTTAAGCGTTTAAACCGCTTACTCTGTCCGCAATATTGACCAATAAAAGCAATAATCAACATCATTTTGAGAATAATAATACTAAATAGCCGTTAGGTACTTCTACCAGACGACCGAAAATGGCGCCGTAATGCATACGGAGTTCGTCAATATTGCGGACAGAGTAATCCGGTGGCTGAAACGCTGAAATATGCCTCCTATCGCTCGACATGTTTGGAGGTTCGCAATTCATCATCAGGAGAGCCGATCAGTCGCGGCGGCGGTCAACCGAGCACTGAGCATCTGGCATATTAATTACAATTCAACAAAAATTTATATTTATTAAGTTATTACGGTAACTACCAAATAGCGCGTCGCGTAGAAGTAGGTACCTATAGTTTACGTAATCCCATGACAGAGAGGAACACAAGCCTACTTGCCATTTGATTGCGTGTTTTATTATTTATGACGTAAATTTAAGTGTCAATGTGTCTGGGATAAAAAGTAACATGCGTAAGGATAATTTGACACTTAAATTTACACTGTAAATAAAAGAACATGCCATTAAACGCTAACTTGCGTTACACTTTCATGGAGTTGCCCGTTTAGGATATCTTGTAGCCAGTATCAAACATCGATGAGGACCTGGAAAACGTCATACCTACTAGTCAAATATGTACTATAGTTATATATGTAGTATATACATAGTATGTGGTTCTTACAATGGCTAAACAGAGCGAAAATTCACGTGAAGTCTCGACCGCGACCGTATCACCGTATATGATTTCATTCTGCTAGTGCCAATATTAATCGAATGTAATTTCTTGTCCATGCATGTCCGAAATTAGTACGTACCCATTTTTTTATGGTTACACCTTAAATATAAAAACTAGGTACGTAACAGTCTAGAATCTATCTTAGTCTACGTGCATCACGCTTGAATTCTCCAATAACCCCTACAACCTGCATCAATTCCAATTAAATCCCTGCATTATCTCATCCGCTTTGCATCTACGTTAATTATTCGCACTAATTACGCGTTCCAATACGCTCTAATTGGCGTCTGAGCAACAGACGCGGTCCGCCCATGGCGCGATTACTACCATCAAATCTACCATCTTAGCCACACCCACTAGACAAACCCAACCCAACCTTAGCCACCAAGTCATAAGGGTTATAGTACTAGCATTGGTAAAGTGGTAGGTCGGTGCGGACGCACGCGGGGGTGGGGTGCGACGCGGAGGGGGCGGGGCCCTCCCTTCGCCCCGCCCGACCTCGTCTCTCGTCCAATAGCAACGCCCCAGCCGAACGAGTTCACCTTGCCCATACGTCCCAGTCCTTTTATTTTTTGAGCATCGGTTTTGAGTTTTGTGGTGATTTGTTTTGGTTTATTGGTGTCCAGGTAAAGTTAGATTGGGTTTTTGTTCATTTGTTACCTGATGGTTTTGTTTCTGTATCTGAGTCGATTATTACTGCATTTAATGATACATAATTTAAATCATTGGGTGTGCTCATTAAAGTTACAAGTCTTTACTTACCTATTTTCAATGGTTAATGAAAAATTATCGACGTTTTGGTGACTATTCATTACTTTAGAAAGACTATATTATGATTATTGTTCAGTTTGAATAGATAAATTATTCTGCAGTATATAATTGAAGCACAAAAACATGGAATACTGAAGTTTCACTTAATGATGTAACGAGTTATTCTGTCCATGCTGCAAAGCCTGTTATACTTATTAGTATTTTTATTTTATTTTAAATTAGCTATCAATTACTGCCAAATAACTTAAATAGGAAGAAACTGCATTAAAAACTCATCTGCGTTACGCTTTCAGTTGGGCCTAGAGGAAGAATTTATGAAATAGTCTAAAACCCACTACTCATTAACCTACACTGTATTCCTCAAATTGTAGATTTTATTTTAGACAAAATGTCATAACACATCTAAGTAGGTACTTGCAAAAAGTCCATTATAAAAATTCCAAGTAATATTAAAAACCGGACGCCGGTTCAAAGTCACATCGGTCGTCCGCGTTCCGACTCACCCTCCGCCGCTGAAACCAATAAGAGGCGAGGGATCCCAGATCCCGCCCAGCTCCGAAACGGCCTATGTACATAACCACCAATAGAACATGCACCTTATGTGAAAAATTCGAGAGTTGGTTTTCGTATGTGTTGTAAATGGAATTAAGAGTGAAAGGCAATACAGGCGTGCTATATTAAAAAGTCGTATCTTACTATGAGATCCATGTAAAGATACGATGTTTTACCTTAGCGTGGCATAATAATGTGGGGTTTTATTTTTGGTCTGTGTCGTAATTGCGAACACAGATGGTCGATAGTGTTTTGTTTATGTTTCGAATGGGATTTCATAAAAGTGGTAATAAAGTCGTTTTTCTTATGTCTGATAGTTCGGGATCGCGTGTGATATTATATTTAAATTAGTTAGCTAGTGTTATTTGTATAATGTGATTAGGATTTCTTTACCTATTGCTGTTCGTAATGGACAATAGTTATTGGCCGACCGAGCGAAGCGTCACCTTTTCAGCTTGGCCTAAAAAAACATAATTATGTGACGATTTCCGGTTGTTCTCGCCTAGAGTCACATTTTTCTCAACGCAGTATATACCTACTATAATATTGTTATAGCTCCGTGTGTGACGGACTATTAATCCCTCATCGCATGACCTCAAAACCATCAACATTGTCCTTTTCACAGTACATTGGGCCTTGCCTTATTAATCTCGCATTGCATGACAGGTTTGCATGGGTATTCAATACAAGGGTCCGGGGTTCGATTCCGGGGGAGATAGTCGACAGCTGGCTTCGACGGCAGGTGCTGCGTCTTTTGGCAATTATTTTTTTAATGCTTTGTAGGGTCCTGTGTGTGTATTCGAAAAACGGTCATACAAATGTTTGTTTATACGTAGGTATTTATTTACTTTATTTTATTTTATGTGTGTAAACATAATATGCATATGAATTGATAATAGGCATTTAATTCTACATAAAAATCCATAGTGTCAAAATGTAGGTACATATTTATTTAAGTAGCAACGACGTACTAAATAAGTCAAGTTAGTTTAAGATAAGAAGACATTCTTTACTTATTGTAGTACGTAATGTAGGTAATAATAAAGTGAAATCATTATTGCTGTTTAAATGTCGTTGTGTGTGCATTGGAAGATAACCATCCTTTACAAATTATTGTTAAATTTATTCAATTAGGTAATTAGCTACTTACTAACAATAAATCCATATTGTAGTTATTAAATAATAGGCAAATAATCGTTAGACATGCAAGTTTAATGAGCCTTAGAATAATTACTGAACCCGCTCCTTCACGTGAGCGAGCGTTAGGGTTCCTGTAGGTAGCCTGCAATTCCGCATGCCTTATCGCCTAGGTACAATCGCCACTTACCCCTAAAGTACTAACTCACAACCCTCAACAAAGAAACATCAACCCTAAACAACGCGAACTAAAGTCAATTGTAATAAAGCATAATTAGGGTCATTAAGTTGTTGGATTGTTTTTAATGTCCCGTGCCAACCCTCGTGTCGGCAGTCGCGACACGAACGCCTCTCGAGCATGACCTAACCGACCGCTCTCTCGTTCCAGGGCAAGGTGGAATACTACGTGAAATGGAAAGGCTGGAAACCGAAGCACAACACCTGGGAGCCGGAGGAGAACATTCTAGACCCGAGGCTGATCCAGAGCTTCGAGAGGGGAGAGGATTCGAGGAGGCCCGGCAGGAAACGCGAGCGCGAGCTCTCCCCGAGCGATCGAGCGCGGAGCGGGTCAGACGAACGAGCGCCGCTGCCCGGCAAACGCAAGGCTCAAGTGCTATCCCAAGAATCAGGAAAGATCGGTGTTACTATCACAATGAGTCCGCAGCGGACGCGCGCGCCGGCGCCCGCGCAGCCCCCGCCGCCGGCCGCC
This sequence comes from Apotomis turbidana, assembly GCA_905147355.2. Classification (NCBI taxonomy): domain Eukaryota; kingdom Metazoa; phylum Arthropoda; class Insecta; order Lepidoptera; family Tortricidae; genus Apotomis; species Apotomis turbidana. The sequence continues at coordinate 18,884,377 of LR990288.1, read as the reverse complement.
CCGCCAGGCGGCGCCGCCGCGCCCGCTTCCCCGGCCGCCGAAGCCGCCGCACCTAGAACGGGCCAGCGAAGAATCCCGCATTCCCCTGAAGAGGCCGACGCGCACACGCCTCCTGAACGCGAAAGGCGCACGCAGACGCAACCAGAAGCGAAGGCCCCAGCGGAACCTAAAGGCGCGCGGCCACCCCCACCCTCGACACCTCAAGAAGACGAGGACTCCTGGAGCGAGCCCCCTGCGGCTACCCCGGCAGCGCAACCGCGCCGAGGCGCCGCGTATTGGTTGGCGCGTTCCCCCGTCGCAGACCAGATCTTCATCACCGATGTAACGGTCAACCTCCAGACCGTCACCATCCGCGAGTGCCGCACGGAGCGAGGCTTCTTCCGCGCTCGAGAAGCCCGTCCCTTGGACGTCACGTAGGCCAAATATGACATAGTGATGGACAATGTACAGTTAGCTAGTTATTTAGTGATAAAGACCGGAATCTCGGCTCCCCTATGCCTTACAAACGTAGGTCAAGGTAGGGTGATCTCGGAATATGACTTCAGCTTAGCACATAAGTGACAGAAGCTGTTACGTTATTTGTGAAAGATGTCGCACATTAACAAGCAGAGCGATAAAGGAAAACTGACAGCACTTGGAAACAAACACCTGTAGGTACAGTTTGTGACCGATGTTACCAGTGTGACTATCTAATTCTAATATCCCTCTACTAAGTACATCTGTCTCTTTCCAACTAGTCGAGTGCTAATCTGACGAAGCTGTTATTCCCAGAGGAAAATACTAGCTTGACCAATCGTTAACGGAATACGTAGGAAATGTCCCCAATGTTTCATTCATGTGAGCCTAATACTACGGACAAAGTGATTGTCAATTGTTAACTATACTTAGATGATTTAGTTGTTATTTAATTGGTTCGGCTGTGCTTTATAATGGACATAGAAATGTCAGAATGATCATGTCAGATATATACTGCAATAATTAATTAAAGCTGACATTTCTAAGAGCCTTTATAAAGTTCTAATTAAACCTGTAAACTCAACTGATACAGGTTGGTATGAAAAATGTACAAATGTCAGGACCTGCAACTAAATGCCAAGTGACTACATGGTACCTAAAATAATAGTGATCTGTCTGTTTGTAGCTGTTTACACGCTTTATTATGTTTTACTGTATCTACCCAGTGGTTCTAAGATCATTTTCATTTTACAGTTCTATGAACAAAATAACAGCAGCTATTTGGAAGTCTGTATGGCACCTTTCATCAGATGCCCAGCGAAAATCATCGCTAACAAGTTTTATCCCGAATTTCACCACTTTTTTACATTCACAGAAAGCTGATACTGAAAACTGATGTAATAGCTGTTTTATATACCGAATGTTTGTATTTATTTTGATTGAAAACAAGAATGTATTGAGGGTCAGATATATTAATATGTACGTCACTTGTACTTGTGTAACAAATTTATTCGACGGCGAATTAATTTACATTTGTTTTATTTTAATAATTGTTGTTGTTATTTATGTAGACTTGATTTAAAATGAATGATTAGTGTAAGTTATTTATGCAATTTTTTTATTCTCAAATAGCAACACTGCGAGGCAATGCTTATCTGTGTAAAATCTTCTCAAAATACATTGAACTAAGTAGTTCTTTCTTTAAATAGAGTACCTAGTTCAGATATATTTGATAAAATCATTGCTCCTATGTAAATGATCCCGAATTTGATAAAGAAGCAATAATTAATATTTATAACTAATTGAGAAAATGTAATATTTTACAGTTGGTGTATTTTATCAATTGCGCATTTGCTTCACATAAAATTATGTCCTAAAGTCATCTTGCAATATCGACAATGAACTGGTTTACAAATAATTTACCTATGGAAATATAATAATACCACTGTTAGTTTACTGAATGAACTAATTGTTGTAAGTCATACATTTTGTTCTGTGGTAGTAAGTTATTTTAGTTATTTATATTTTAAGATTGTATAGCATTGAACGCTAGGATTGTGTTCCTTAATCTTTTATTGTTATTTTGGTTCCTCTGTAACGATAAGGAATTGTAATTATTTGTATTCTTGAATGAATTGAGTTGATGAGTTGAGTATTCACTTGACAAGTATTTCGTGGCACTGAGCCTTGTAAATAGTGTAAATATAAATATAGCACCCTGTTTTATAATGTGATAGTTTCGCATTTTAGTCTGTAAATAAATGAGAATGAATTAGATTTGCTAGTATTATTTGCCCTCTGCTTCCTACACAGGAACCTGAAAATACAACGTTTAAATGAAAGCCTGTTTCTCATCGAAATCAGTACCGTTAAGTATCAGTACAATCCTAAATCCATATGAATGTTCGTAATCCGTACAATATGGGAATCAAGAGGATTTAACTTTGACGAAAGAATTGAAAAAATATTGCATGAGAGCAATATTACTGCTCTCGTCTTGCACGAATAAAGCCACATGACCAAAACATTCCATCATTGATATAATAAATAAATGGGCAAGGTCGTAAAATTGGCCTTATGTCACATAAAAGTAACATAAAAGTGTATGTAACAGAGTTACATATAAGTATCAGAAAAGTTATGAAAAGGCAAATCTACAATGAAACGAAATTGTTTATTTTTTATATTATTAAGTTTAACTCTTGTTGTTTAATGTCAATTTATAATACAATAGTGAACTGGCCTTTATACCACTTTTATGTAACGTTACATAGAAAACCGATTCATATCGTTACATAAAAGTGCTCTATTTCGACATTAACCTTTTGACCGCCACAGTCGGCTGTGACCGTCAACAAAAAATCGTGCCCCTGACGCCACGTCGGCCACAGCCGTCCAAATTTCAATGATCAAAAACTTTGTAATTCTAACCGCTACAAGTATTTTTCAGTCCCTGTTGATTTTGGGGCACATCTTTTTTTTTTACTCTGGCGTCAGTGGCACGGTAAATTGCTAGACCGCTTGGCGGTCAATAGGTTAAAATCGCAATTACATGACACTGCAACGAAGGAAAAACCACGCACACAGCCTCTTAGCACTAATCTAACAATAATATTACGATGTAATTTCACCTTTGAACAATATAATGCACAGTTAACTTTAAAATCACCAAACAATGTGTTTTTGAAAAGTCCGCAAACACGACCGTTCCCTTTGAATAGGCGGCACACGACTTAATATGGCCGGCAAAATAGCGGCGGTGCATAGACTAACTAAAAAATATTGTTGTAATTAAATAAATTTGGATTCTTCTATATAATTGCCAAGTTTCAATTATAATTATGGTTACATAAAAAGTGTTACATAATAGCGTGCAATACGATTACATTATGTTTTTTTTATGAAATAAGCATTATTTTAACGTGCCATTTCGTTGCTAAGGTAGTCAAACTCTTCCATGATTAAGTAACATACGGAAAGCTTATTGAAATGCCCGATGAATAATACAAAACACAAAAAAAAACATTGTAAATGGGTGAAGACCAAAAAGTTTGCAACCTTAACTCACCCTTAACCCTAGTAGCATTTCTGGTTGGCATCCATTGGCCAACCGTGGGGAATACGTTGGGATTTTGTCGTTAGATTGCCTTCGTAAAACCAATATTGGCCCAATACAGTAAAATATTATAATAACATCCAACCATTTACCAACGTTGGGCCTATACCACTGCTGCCAACCGTTAGGCAATAACTGTTGGCATTTCTGCAGTGTATTTATCGTAGGGCCTATTAGGTATCAACTAACATTGGCCCAATACAGTAAATTATTATCATAATATCCAACCATTTACCAACGTTGGGCCTATACTAGTGTATTTATAGTAGGCCCTATTAGCACCTATTAGGTATCAACTAACATTGGCGCAAGACCGTAAGATATTATCATTTCGCCCAAGCATTTACCAGCGTTGGGCCAATACAACAGTTTAGACAACGATCATTAGTTATATTTATTAAGAAAATGTTTTTTTTTTAATTAGTCTTATATACCTAATACCAAATTTCTTTCATTATTTAATGTAATAAGTACAGTAGGTAAATGAATGTGTGCGCGCCTTTGAGTATTATACGGCAATCACACTTTCCTAATTAGTCACTGACGAGAGGGATGCAGCAATATGTAAAATAAATAAATAAATATTAAGGGACAATCATACACAAATCGACCTAGTCCCAAACTAAGCAAAGCTTGTACTATGGGTACTAGACGACGATATACATAATATATAAATACATATATAGATAACATCCATGACCCCAAGAACAAATATTTTGCACAAATATTTGCCCCGGCCGGGATTCGAACCCGGGACCGCCGACTCAGTAGGCAGGTGTCTACCAACCGAGTCAAACGCGTCGTCAAAATATGTGAGACATGTATGGAGATAACTCTTTAGGAAAGTGTAATAGCCGCATTAAGATGCACGACGCGGTTATGAACGCAGAACAGGAGAAGAGAGAGACGCAGTAGCAAGGGCCGAGAGCGGCGGTGGGGTGGCGGCCATTTTGTGATGGCGTGGCGCTCGCTCGCGCCCGCGTGACTCAGTGTTGCCGTTTAGTTCCGTTTGTTCCGTTTTTCGGAATTTTTGACACCCTCGCGGAACTAGAAAGGAACTGGTTTTAAGACAATTTTTTGTAACTTTTATGGTCCCGGTTTTAAAAATAATATATTATGCGAAAACAAATTTTAAAGGCATTTTAAAAATATATTAAAAAAGGAGCTATTTTTCTATTAATGGCTTATTCTCTGTAAGCTCGTATTGGTCCCATACAAATGCTGTCCTGGCATGTTTTTTTACCTATTTCCAAAAATCTGAATTCTATTTTGAAGAAAATTAACTATTATTTTAGTTAAGAAAATTAACTATTATTTTAGTAAAGAGGCCCACTGAAATTATACGTATTTTCAAAGTTATTAACGATTTTCCAAAAAATCGTAACAGGGGACTGTTTCTGGCGTGAGGGGACTGTTTTAAACGGGACAGGGGGCTGTTTCGTGAGAAAGGGGACTTTTGCACTTAGATAAAAGTAATTTTACGTTAATCAATCATTTATTTTTACTATGGCATATTTGCATATCAATAATCAACAAAAGTTTCTTTAAGAAAATATCAACAGAAAACATAACTTTCTTTAAACATTCATAACAAAAAATTCTTTCCACTTCTTTAAGACAGTTCTATGTTCACGAGGTGTCATATCCTTAACTAACTTCCGCAAAGCCGTTTATTTCTTCTTTTGGTATTTTAAATTCTCCTTACCTCTCATTTTATCCCTCTTTTGAGGGTAATTTTTCTTTTTTGGTATCTTAGTCGCTCTGCTTCTTTCTTTTTTCTGTAGCAATTCCTCTCGGAATAACTTTTTCTTTTTAGGAGCCATATCATGTGTGTTTGATCAGCCTGTGCAAAATAATTGAGTTTATAAAAGAAGTAATGCGAAGCAATGACACTTTGATTATTCTAGATTACATTTATATCACAGAATAGCGGATAAATTGACTTAGACAATACATATACATAATAACCAATACGCAAAATCTACAGTCCCGTGCAGTGAAGAACAGTCCCCTGCTTCATTTTCTGGTAGGGGACTGTGTATTTCGGTCAAATTTCACAATATTTGCAAAACTGATGTAAAATAGTTTTTTCAAATCCTACCGATCACTTTAGACATAAATAAAAGACCAATTATTTATTATTAAACATAATTAAATTAATTAACGTAAATGTTATTACTTACCAGAGGACTGTGTGCGGTAGCGGTAAAAACGCGTGTTTACCGCACAAATGACGCTCTGACACTAAACAAAATAGCGTCTCACTGCCGCATTCGGCATGGTTGCCAGCATCGCAGTATAATCGCACTCCGTTTCACTTTAAAAGAATGTTTGTAACCATAATGGTTTTGTTTTATTATTGATTATTTTTTTAGCAGGGGACTGTATACAAATTCTAAGGACAAAATTTACAGGACTACTGAATAAATGCAAACTGTAATCAAAGTTTGTTTTACGAAAATAACATAATGTAATTGTTTTACTGTATGATATTCATTGCCAATTGCATTTAGTTTTAATAACTTTTTTGTAAATTTCCCTTTTAGGTGGGAATACAGTGATGGGGACAGCCAGGGGACTGTATTTTTAGAGCTTCTATCACGTCTAGAAAAAACGCTGAAAATAGTTATAGTGCCATAAATAATGGACCATAAAGTTTCGGGGTTAAAGTTACATAAGACGTGCTTTTTCTTTAAATAATTATATCACGTTTTGAAATAATCGGTCGGGACAGCCGATTACGACCTTACAGAGAATCGCCCTCATAGTAATGAAAAACATTTTACGATTTCAAAAAGAGGAAGGTTTCAAGTTGTATTTTTATTTAAATCTATATTCACCGATTTCTCTGTCAATTGGGATACATCTAAAAAGAAAGACACCATTTGTTAAAAAATTATTATGAATAACTTCACAGCTCGTATCGTCACAATCGAATTGTTTATTTTGATTATATGAGCCCAGAAATGGTTGTTGAATTCACATAGAAGGTAAAAAAATGGTAAACATATACCTAGTTGTCGATAACTTTTAAAAAATTTCAAAAATCATTTTTTATCATAAGTGTGTCTTTCAGAGGTGTCGATAACTTTTCAATTTTTTTTTATCGAAAGTGTCTTTTTACGGCGGGTAAAATCAAGCCCTACCATGTACCGCCAATTTGGCTAAGCGGTAGTCAGTTGTCGGTCGTGAACAGCGTGAAGTACCTGGGGCATGTTATCACGAGTGATTTAAAAGACGATCTGGATATTGAGAGGGAGCGCAGGGCGCTAGCGGTTCGTAGTAATATGCTTGCCCGCAGGTTTGCTCGATGTTCGTATGAAGTAAAAATAACGCTTTTTAAAGCCTACACACAATCTTTTTACTCGAGCAGCTTGTGGGTTAGGTATACAAAGCGAGCCTATAGCGCCCTGCGTGTGCAATACAATAATGCTTTTAGAATGCTGTTGGGGCTGCCGAGGTGGTGTAGTGCCTCAGGCATGTTTGCCGAAGCCCGTGTAGACGGATTCCAGGCAATCATGCGCAAAAAGATTGCTTCTCTTTTAGGCAGGGTGAGAGCAAGCGACAACAGCATTCTAAAGGCAATAGCTTGTAGATTTCCTTTAGGCTCACAATGCCTACGCCGCAAAACGACTTTGAAGGATTTCGCCTCAACAGCTATTTGACTAAGTGTCAAAATTACTAACAATGAAAACGCCTACAACGCAAAATGCCTCAAATCAATATCTCTAAAGCGGTTTGCCTAATTTGCAATATGTCTGAATTCTGTCTTGTCTAGGCAGCATAACGTCTCAAATAATAAAATGACTTTTAAGTATAATACATAACACGCCTTCGGACTAAGAAGCATAATTAATAGCTATCAAAACGTCTATAAATCAAAATGTCTCAAATTAAACATTATGGGTTACCTTTTTTTAATCAAAATATGTTTGCCAAATTATCAGTTCCCATTAAAACTTAATATTTCATTTGCCAAATAATCGTTTGTCAAATTAACTTTTCGCAAACGATTGTTACGCAAACCTAATGCTTGGCACATTAATGTTTAGGCAATAACTCCCTTGCCAACTGGTACTTTGACCAAATTTCACTTAGCCATATTTTACGCAAAACATAATTGGGCAAATGATTTGTAAATGTTTGACTTTTTGGACACATGTACCTAACCACAGTTTTTTTGTATGATTTTATAATAAGTATGCTTTGTATGGCCAATTTTTTTTTGGGGGAGACTGACTACGTCGTAGCTCCGGCGCTGCGGGAAGAGCATATAACATATCAAAACTACTACAATCCGCCATCCAAGTATAATTCGCCATTTATCTTGGTACGTAATTATCAAGCTTAAAAAAAGTAGTCCATACAAAACACCCTTATTTTAGCGTATTGTATACAATAACACCTTAAAAAACATGTGGTATAATGACACCATACCCATCGAAGTTTTTAAAGTTCCCGGCCTCCTTTGTTATATACCTTAATCTCCTTTTGTGTTTTGTCATAACAATGCATTTGATTAAAAGACCAAATGCCTTGATGTCATTTGATCCCAAACATTGTACCTATAAAGCAGTTTTCATTGTAAGTGACACAGAAACTCTATGTGAATTTCGTTTTTCAGATTAGATACTGGCCACTTTAACTTGAATTGGTCTTTATCTAAAACTTCACTGTCTATAATGACAATCTTTTGAATTTATTCAGTTCCTTTGCGTTGTGCAACAAAAATAATTTACTGAAAATGGCTGAAGAGCCTGAAGAGCTGGTTTTTATCAAGAATCAAAAGGGCGGGCAATGTTTGTTGTGGTCTGGTTATCGATTTACAAAAAATCACGATAACGCCAGTGACGGAACTACCTTATGGAGGTGTGTTGACAGAAATTGCAATGCATCTCTAAAAGTAAATGGCGATAAAAACGCAATTTTAAAAAATAGCGTTCATGCTTGCTGTCCCAATTTCACAAAGAATAAGATATCTTCTATGATCGAAGAATGCAAAGCAGAAGTTTGCAAAACGTTTCAACCAGTGCAACAAATTTTTGAGCAAATTTACACAAAAAGCAACATTACATCTGATGATGAAGATATGCTGCCTATATATAAGTCAAAAAAAGACGCCCTTCTACGGGCCAGGCGACGTTTCCTAAAAGCTCCAAAGTTAGTCTTTAAGAATTTAAATGACGTAATAGTACCAGAGATATTCCATGATTTTCTCGTGTGTGATCAAGGTGAAGATAATGACAAAATTTTAATTTTTGCAACTCCGTTTGGGAAAAAATTCCTCCAGGACTTGGCAGGTAAAACGCCCCAGCTGTTCGCAGATGGCACATTCAAGCGAACACCGACTCCATTTTACCAGCTCTATACAATACATTTGGATATAGCCAGCGGTGAGGAAATGACTAACATCGTGCCATTGATCTACGCCTTACTTCCCAACAAGACACAGGAAACGTACGTAAGATTATATCTTCTCATAAAAGAACACTTTAATGTCGAATTTCATAAAATGAAATGTGATTATGAATTGGCCCAAGTAAACGCTTTACAGAAAGTGTTCCCTAACATTGATATAAGAGGATGTTATTACCATTATAACAAGGCTATTTGGAAGCAAGCTGACAAACTCAAGATGTTGGAATCAAAAAAAGGTCGGCATACAACCGCTCTGATAGCAAATTTGCCTCTTCTACCAACACAACATATTATGGACGGCTGGTTGGCAATAGTACAAGAAGATCACACCGAATATAGCGATGCTATGCAAAATTTCACGGCATATTTTGAAAGACAGTGGCTGAAATTATTACCAAAAGTTCTAAGTTGTGCATCAGAAACAAACCGCACGAATAACGGATTAGAGGGTTGGCACGGCACCGTAGAATAAATGCTCGCATACTACCAAATGCAACATTTTTACTTTTTCTCGAAAAGTTATTAGTCGAAGCAAAATGGCAGAACGTGAAAATTAAGGCTGCTTTGTTTGTAAAAAATAATAGGAAAAAAACTGATGTCGAATTTAATAAACAACACAAAAGAGAACTTAAAAAACTGGTTGACTGCAATATAACACCGCTGTTATTTATGAAAAATATTATTAAGATAAAAAGACATATCTTTAAGGAGCATTAGTATATAAGAACCTAAACGTATTAAAATACGTATTATTAAGAGCCCTTATTCCTTTCAAATTTATTTTTTTCATATTATGACAAATGTATTGATAATTTCAACCAACTTTTTGAAGTGAATAATACTTTTCCCCGAGTTTTAGGTAGTAACATAGCTTTTTCATGCTTTCATTGCGTGCAGTCGAAAATAAATTAAAAATACTAATTTTCCGTGTGAATTTTGTCAATTTCAAGTAGTTTATGAAAAATTCAAACTGTAGGTTTCAAATATATACCAATAAATCCCAATAGCCCTGTTTTAGGTAGTAACATCAATAATATGTTAAGAAACATCTTTGATCATAGAGAAAAATTACTAAAACAAACAGCATTTAAAAGGAATAAGGCCTCTTAAAGTATAAATGAAATATAAAATGTTTGTTTTTTTTTTTAATGCGAAGTTACAATTGTTTTTGTTAATCGAAGCTGAAATAAAATTATACTACTCTAAATAATAGTTTGTTTTATTAAGAGCAGGCTAGAATCATGTATTTTTTCTGTTAAAATTTATGAGGTAACCTCCGTTTTTAGGGTTCCGTAGTCAACTAGGAACCCTAGGCGGTGGTCTGCAACAAACGCCGTAGGTCGCGTCTGGCGTCTGCTGGAAGCCGCGTCGCGGACGCTGCGCTGGACGCGGCTTCCAGCGCAAACTGCCATGGTCGCTCTGAGACGCGGCTTCCAGCGCAAACAGATCAGCACTTCTAGCATAACTGCCATACGCGACTATTTCTCGCGCGAGATAATTGCCCGTCTCTTTCTGTGCTATAATGTGAGAGAGTGACGGGTAGCGCTATGTCGCGCGACAAGAATCGCGAAGCATAGTTGTGCTAGACGGGCAGATTCAGTCATTTGAGGCGGCTTCCTTTGATGAAGGTAGCACGTGCCGCGCGGCACTGGGCAAGGGATTCTAAGTAAACTAGCAGTATACAGTACGATTAAAATCAGTTAACACTTCGGCTTATCATCGCCTAAATCCGGAGACGGAAATGACACGAAATACATTACCGCGATTTCTTTTAGGTAGCATTCAATTTGAAGTAGACGGACGGACGGACGGACGGACCGACAGACAGACAGACAGACAGACAGACAGACAGACAGACAGACAGACAGACAGACAGACAGACAGACAGACAGACAGACAGACAGACAGACAGACAGACAGACAGACAGACAGAGCTCATTTCTTCCCAACGTTTATGTTTCAACACATTGTTTTTGTAATCGCCATAGTTTCGCCATGTCCGTCTGTCCGTCTGTCTGTCTGTCTGTCTGTCTGTCTGTCTGTCTGTCTGTCTGTCTGTCTGTCTGTCTGTCTGTCTGTCTGTCTGTCTGTCTGTCTGTCTGTCTGTCTGTCCGTGGCTTAGCTCCGTGATCATTAGTACTAGAAAGCTGAAATTTGGTATGAGTATGTGTATGTATCACGCCGACAAAACGGTAAAATAAAAACTTTTTTTCTGGTACCTCCCGTACACCTAAAGGGGGGGTGATATTTTTTTTTCGTTCCAACACTAGTGTGTGGGGTCTTTAAAAAAAAGAATGGGGTCTTCGAACATTATTTTTTGATAGTCAGCAGTTTTGTAAATATTCGCTCTGAAAATGTTCCTGAATCCCTTTCTAATGACGAATTCGAATTTTTTCGTTCGTTCGTTCGTTTCGAATTTTCTTTAAAATGACGTAAGTGCCGCGCGGTGTCCTTATAATTCGAACGTTACACATATTAGTTAAGTGCTATACTGTATTAAAACATTTCGCTCAATCTGGCGCGTATAATCGATAACTTCCAGAAGGTAATAAGTAATTACTGTTAATTTGGCGTTTACGACCTTTTTATTGAGCTTGAAATCTTTCTCGTAATTTTCGTCTATTGTAAAGGATGATGAGGCATTCGGAAAATTAAGAATTGGTAAAATTAAGAGTTTTCATAAAGAAGAATTCGTCCCGTTAATAATTTGCAAAATCTCACACGTGAAAAATTAAGAATTAGGAACTAATCGCCGACAGGTGGGCAACTACGGAACCCTAAACTGAGCGTGGCCCGCTGGCCCGACATGCTCTTGGCCGGTTTTGTATAGATAAGGGCAGGTACAGACGGACAGAATTAACACGTCCACTGTCCCCATACAAAACAAATAGTGCATGATCAAAAAAAACTTATAAATACTTCTGTCAAGATCTATCTTCTGCAAAAACGCTACAGGGTCGTGCTCCTACTAAAGTCTCCTACTGGTAGGAGCTCGAAGACATTGTACTGATTCTCCTACTGTAATGAAAATAATTTTATTTGGTCTTAGATATAGGAGAGACTATACTTGGCAATATCCTGACAGACCATTAACTATACTTGTACCTCCCCTCTGTTGTATTTTGGAGCATTTTGATGTTTAGGTCATAGAACTACTGAGATCTTTTGCATTTAAGGTATTTTGTAATTTTAGTCGTATTTTACTACAGAGAGGTATGTCGTTAAAGTCACATTGCATTCGTAGCCATTCTGATGTATAGAAATTTTACTATAAAGTCCGTTTTCATTAGAGGTACAGCAATAATAAGTCGTTTTGATTTGAGGCATTTTGCTTTGTAGGCGTTTTCATTGTGAGTAATTTTGACACTTAGTCAAATAGCTGTTGAGGCGAAATCCTTCAAAGTCGTTTTGCGGCGTAGGCATTGTGAGCCTAAAGGGTAGATTTGACTGTCCAATTCTAGCTTTCTGGGTTGGACAGATCAAGAGTGTGGCCGAATTTATTATTTAAAATTTTTAATTTATTGTTATAGTTGATAAGTGTTACTAATCTAGTCCTAAGTAAATTGTTACTAACACACTATGGATGTAATTGTCCGAAATAAAGAATTATTATTATATATTATAAATCCTTCAACCTTTTTTACCCCCGTAGGGATAGAATTTTCTTAAACGCTGAAATTACTTTTTGTATTTTAATAAGTTATTCTTTCTTCGCACAGTAGGTAGTAGTAATACCACTCTACCACGCTACGCTCCCAGACCCAAATTGTTGACGTAGCTCGGAAAGCGGCCAAGTTAAAGTGGGAATGGGCTGGTCACGTTTGCCGTATGCCGGATGAGTTGTGGGCCAAGACCACTACAGAGTGGAAGCCTAAAAACTCAAAACGGAAACGTGGCAGACCTCGCCGGCGGTGGCGGGACGACTTGGATTTCTTCTTGAAGGATTGGTCAGAAATTGCCTTGAGCCGAGATAACTGGCAGAAAAGGGGGAGGCCTTTGCCCAGCAGTGGGATATTACAGGCTCAATATAATAATATAATATAATAATAATAATTCTTTCTACAAATTTTCAAGTCTCTAGCTAAAAAAAAATGAAATTTTCCCTATACGAAATTTGCACCCCTTTTTAACCCCCTTAGAGGTGAAATTTTCCAAAACACTGAAAGTACTGTTCTCTCTCATTTGCTCAAAGGTTAACTGGAAGAAATCCCTTACAGGGATAAGTTCGCCTTTGTACATATCATTAGTTTAATGTCCTTGCTATGTATATGTATATTTTAATGTACAATAAAGAGTTTACATACATACATACATACTTTATTTGTATTTTAGTAAGTAATCTTTTTACAAAGATTTAGGTCTCTAGCTCAAAAAAAAGTTCCCCCATACAAACTTTGCACCCCTATTTCACCCTCCGAAATCCGAATAAATTCCGCCTGCAAGGGCGGAATTTTTTAAAACACTAAATTTACTTTTTTTGGTATTTGATTAAGTAAGCTTTCTACAAAGTTTAAAGTCTCTAGTTAAAAAAATAAAGTTTCTCCTATATAAATATTGCACCCCTATTTAACCCCCTTAGGGGTAGAATTTTCTAAAACGCTGAAAGCACTTTCTGTGTTTTTTAATAAGTAAAGTCTCTAGCTAAAAAAAAAACAGTTTCTCCCATACACACTTTTGCTCCCCTATTTAACCCTCTTAGGGGAGGTATTTTCAAAAATCCCTTCTTACCCCTAGCCCACGTTATAAAAGTAACCTACTGTGCAAAAATCAACTCTAACATTAGTAGTTTCGGCTGTGCGTTGATGAGTCAGTCAGGACTTCTTCTTTTATATGTATAGATAACTGTGTTGCCCGGGACTTCGTCCGCGTGGTATCTTATCTTGAACATTTTACATCTTTATTATATTATTTTCAGATCGAAGCAATGTTGAAATTACTTTTCTTTTTTTGCAAGTTTTATGAGATTTAAGTCAAGTGGATTTTGATGTTGGTTACTGTAATTCAACAAATAATAAATAATAATAAATATTGAAGTGCTGCTTCCATACAACAAACGTGTTTTTTTTTTGCCAGTTTATACGTATGGTATCGAACTTCGTACGCTAGTTCGACTCGCTCTTGGCCTCTTTTTAGTTTTTTTTTTCGGCTAAATTGTTCTAATTACGCGGAATCATTAGAGATGGGCGGTGGGTAAATACCCAAGGTGTTTATCGGGTATTTACCCGGTATTTACCCAATCTACCGGGTATTTACCCGTTTCTACCCGATTTGGTGGGTATAAACTATTTGTACTATATTTATTAAAAATATTAAATTAGGGGTGTGTAGAAATGTTACAAAATAGCTATTATCACCACTAACGTCATCTTTGTATGAGGTATTAGGCTGTATGCTTGTCTGTATGCCTATTGTCAAATCATGTTAGTTCAATTTCACTCTTCCCGGTACTTGATTGAGAAATCGATTGAGAAAGAAAGAAAAATCTCAATTATTTAACAGAATCCCATCGTGTTCGGGTTTTCGGAATGTCTTGACAAGTACCTCTGTTCTAGGATAGTCTCCAGGGTCTAGGAATGTGCGGTAGGGAAATACCTTACATACCTAAAGTTACGGTATTTACTCAATTTACCAGGTACTTACCTGTTTATATCTGTGGATATAATTTAATAGGAAAACGGGAATACGGTAGCTATAATTAATAAAAAAATATGTAAGAATATGACCGAGATATCATCAGCCGTTCGATAGTACGTGTCATCACACACTTTCCATTCTGGAGTGTGGGGGTGCTTTTTCTGTGTGTTACACAATGAAACTACATCTATCGCAGCCCGTAATGACTCAAAATATATCTCAATCCCTTTAGAAATTATTAAAAAAAAATGAAATTCTTAAAATATCGACACCCCTAATGGTATTTTTAACGACCATGTCTAGAATTTTTGGAATATTTCAGATATTTTTTTGTATCGGCAACCTAAGTAGCACTGCTAGCCACCACAGCCCTTAAAAATATCAGAATACATGTAGTTTTAACACAAAAAATAATCAAATTTATTTTTACCCCAAAAATTTTGAATGAATTTTTCTTTTAGTCCACTTTGACTCATCATGGTACATAAAAAAAGTATTGACACTACTATGGCAAGTGTTTTAAAAATTTGACGCAACTAACCAAGATTCCAAAATGGTAGGATACTCTAGGAAAACTAGCGCCGAAAAAAAAACAGCTATTTTTAAACAAGAACCGACATTTCTTAATGTTGATAGTAATTACTTTTACGTGCTACCACTAACCCGTCCCGAACTCAGACTTGAACTCTGCTGCTGCAGAGACACGCTGAGGCACCCTTTGGGTGGAAAGGCTAGCCTCCAAATGCCGTTCACCGGCCCTCTGCCTATCCGCATCCCATCATCGGCCACAAAAGTGGACTAAAACAAAGACTAGCAAAGCAGGCTAACCTATGCCCACCCAAAGTGCTGTGGCAGCGGGCGCCTTGGCGGGCACCACGCCCTGGGAGCTGGATGCCCAGGGGCTCGCGGAGGCGCACAGGAAGCGGGTGAGAGCAGAGCCCTTAATGAGTTCCCCGCTTCCGAAGAGCTGCGTGAGGAGCGCCGACAGGTGCAGCGCTGGGTGAGGGACCGGTGGAGAAACGACCTGGAGGACTCCCCCTATGAAGCCCGCACCATAGGGGCACTCCTCCCATCGTTACGCCCCCACTTTAGGTGTTAGAGAGGTACCCGAAAGACATAAAATTTTTGAATTTTTATTTTACCGTTCTGTCGGCGTTATACATACACATACTTATACCAAATTTCAGCTTTCTAATACTAATAATCACGGAGCTAAGCCGCGGACGCGAGATGCCGCGCATAAAGCCTTTAATGATTACCGTTTGGTATATTTATATATTATACTTTACGTGAGGTTTGGCACCGATTTCAAAAAGTGATTCAATTTAAATCTGTATATGAACAGGATTTTTTTCAGTTTTTTTTGAAGTCGGTTCTTGTTTTTGTTAACTATCAAACACAAATTAAAAAGTTGTTCAAGATAAGTTGTGCAAAATGAACACCTTTATAAGGTGTTCATGAACAACTTTATAATCGCGGACAACCACATATGCTGGTTCAACTGTGAGAACCTCTTTTTTGAAGTTGGTTAAAATAATAAAACAAAAAAAAACAAACGCGAGATAATCGCGGACAAACATACATACATACATACTTACAGGTCAAACTAAGAACCTCCTTTTTGAACTCGATAAAAAAACTAGCGAGGTAATTTTTAAGTGAAGTGACCTGGCAACACTTCCCAAGCCTTGCCAAGCATTCCGCTTCGCGGTCCGCCATTTTGTTTACTTACAAACGTTTCGCGACTTCGAGTGATCGTGCGTGTTACTGTTAAATACAAGTATTTAAGTATTTGATATTTTCAAGTAAGTAAGCAATGTATAAAGTAATCGAGTTCGAGGACAATGCTTTAGGCATAATAAGAAACACTTGGTTTACGCCACGAAAGAAAGAGTGTTTGTGGCCGCCGCATAAAGTAGGCTATAAATTTAATAAATGCTTGTTATTACAAGACCTACCTGAAGAAAATTGGCCGCTGTATACCATTGAGCGTGTTATGTATGAAACAGGTAAGTAGTTATCCTTGATTATTTAGTTAGGCGGGGTCCTAAGGCTTGTATAAAGACAGGCCACGCCAGGCGTCAGGCCCGTCAATGTCATAAGTGTGCAATAAAGAGGATTTGTATGGTAGTTGTATTAACATAAAAGCGGACTTTATGGTAGGTAGAAATTTCTCAGCTTTTGTGCGAATCACGAAAATTTTTGGTGGTTAGTGGTTATATGTATTTAGTTAGATAAGTACCACTAAGTTGGTTGGGGTAAGGTATTTGTAGTATACCTATGTGGTAGTATCTATACATAAATAGACATACGCTGTTTGGAACTATTTAAATTTATTTTATAAAATATATGAAACATAATAAAACTCAAATCTTCATAATTTTATTTGTTATGTAATTATCTAAATAATAATATTGCCCATTTTACAGATTCTCCGATATCTTCAAATAACCCAACACCAACGAATGAAAAACTAACACCTACAACATTGCGGTCAAAATCAAAACTTACCCAAAAAACTTTCTTGGAAAAAATAAACTCCTCTGTAGGTGAGTATTAGTTTCAAGAATACATTTTCTTTTTACATCTTTACTCTTAAAAAAAATGTTTTAAATGGTACGGTCGAACTTTTAAAATGATGATATGACTATTTTCTTCGGGTGGAATCTTTCAACTTAATTTTCAAGATATCTTCAACCGATTGAGCTGAAATTATGCATGTACCTACTTATTTTTGATGACAATAGAATTATATTTTTATTATTTAGATTCATCTCAGTGAGCAACTAATCGATGTTCAAAGAGAAGTTCAGTCGCATATAAGCTTAAGCTTGTCCTAAAAATTTTGACAGAAACTTATAATTATCATAATACTTCATAATATTGCTCATCTTACAGATTCTCCAGTATCTTCAAATAACCCAACACCAGGGAATGAGAAAACCACACCTACAACATTGCGGTCAAAACTTACCCAAAAAACATTCTTGGAAAAAATAAACTCTTCTTTTGGCAAGTATTAAACAAATACATGCTTTATTTTTTACATTGAAGTCATAGTTTCTTGTCTCTTAAGATTTTTTTTTAAATGGTCTGATGGAGCTGTGAAGAACTTTTGGAACTGGTTGGATATTAATATACATATTTAGGGTAATCTAAATAAGATATGCTAGTTTTTTTACGCTTTTATTTTACTTGCAATGTAAATATGTTTGTTATTATGTTTATTCGGGTGGAATCTTGCCACTAGATTTTGAAGCAGAACTTTCAACTGATTGAGCTGAAGTTTTGCATGCCTACTTAAATTTTATGATAATACAATAATGTGGTAAAGCAATCTTGCCGAATTTTGGGTCTAGAATCATTTTAGTAAGCAATTAATGGTTGTTTAAAGAAAATAACAGTCGGCTATAAAAGCTTGTCACAAAAATTCAAGTGTTCAGTGTAATTATCATAATAATAATATTGCTTATTTTCAGATTCTCCGTTATCTTCAAATAACCCAACTCCGACTTATGAAGAATCCACACCAACGACATTGCGATCAAAACATGCACAAAAAACAGGAAATCGTGTCATGGATCAATCAATCATCGAAAAAATTAATTCTTCTTTAGGTAAAATTTTCAAGAATACAGTTATTTTTTACAACTTTACAAATCAAGTCATATATTTTCTTGTCCCTTAGGAAACATAGTTTGTAATGGTCTGGTGATACTTAAAACAATGAGATGACTATGGATGGATAATTAACAGGCATCGGATATTCGGATGCTTTTATACCTAAACTTTGGTGTAGGCGCTGAAGTTGCTGGAGTTGTATGGAGATGGACTCAAAAGTAAAATGACTTTTGGTCAAACGATAGGACACCAATTAATTGTACTTATAGATTTTATTTATATGGTTTTGGAATCTACTATTGTAATAAGAAAAATTGATTATATTATTATTTTTTAAGATGTCATTGCTGAATGCCTTGGACACATGAAAAGCGAAATTGAGGAAATGAAGCAAACTCAAAATGATATTTTATTGAGAATATCATCCTCTTCAACTGCAGTAGCCGCTTTACCGATAGAGATAGACATGCCATTGAACTCATTTGACGATCTAATAAATACTCAAAATTGGCTTCAAGAAGAGGACCACAAAGAACAATTGGTAAATATTTATTTTATTAGAGATATACAAGCTTTACAAGCAAGCAAGACTACTGGGCACACTGATGATATATAGTATACTTACTAGTATGTAGTGTTATAATACTACTATGTAAAATTTAATAATATCGCAAACAGTATACATAATTTTTGCTTTTATTAAAAACTAGCTCTGCTGTCCCAAATAAGAAAATATATCCCATTTTGGTGCAGTCGAGTCGTCCGGTAGTTATACGTGTAATTAATTTTTATATTGATACTAGCGACTCGTTCTGGCTTCGCACGAGTGCAATGCTAATAAATTATGCATGTATTATACATATAAACCATCCTCTTTCTATTAAAAAAACCGCATCAAAATCCGTTGCGTAGTTTTAAAGATCTAAGCATACATAGGGACAGACAGACAGAAACCGACTTTGTTTTATACTATGTAGTGATACTTAGATTGTTTATTGACTAGTTATTTACTTTTGTTGCAGATACATAATTTGAGCTATATTGGTGGCAAGGGAACTGGCACAATTACCAGAAGAGCGAACTGCAAGCCAAGCTTCTGGAACGTGTTTTCACCAACTCTTTGGCAATTCAGTGTAACTGGACTGGAAAGAATAATAAGTTCTGTTTGAAAAATTTACATCTGATTAAAGTCATTATAGGTATGTATGAAAATTACACACATCCATACTAATGTTATATTCAGATTAATGTTCTCATAGATATATTTTTTATTAAGCATTGAAAAATAAAGTATCTATATATCAAAACCATAAAATACAAGCAAATACAAAGGAAATAATGTTTTTATAATATAAATTTGTATTTTATCGTAAATAAATTATTATATGGTAGAGGTATATATTATAGTAGTTTATGTGACTGTACATAATGAAGGGTGAAACACGAGTGTGTTAAAGCCTAATTATGTACAGTTACATACACTACTTTATATTCTACACACATATCACAAGCCTCCATGATTCATTCAGGAGTCGCACATTATGACCACCATAAAAATACTGTTTTGTTAGAACAAATTTCATATATCATATCAGTATCAGGAGGCGTCGCCGAAATATCTATATCATTTTGATCGCTCATTTTATGGTTTAAATTCAACAAATCGATGAATTTTATGTAACAAAACAAATTTTAACCTGTAATGGCGGTAATGAAGTT
This sequence comes from Apotomis turbidana, assembly GCA_905147355.2. Classification (NCBI taxonomy): domain Eukaryota; kingdom Metazoa; phylum Arthropoda; class Insecta; order Lepidoptera; family Tortricidae; genus Apotomis; species Apotomis turbidana. The sequence goes on along the minus strand of LR990288.1, from coordinate 18,864,414 downwards.
TTCTGGCAGCTGTCAAAAATTATCCAAATCGATGTTATTATTTAACAATAATAACATTTTGAAAGATAAGAAATTTACTATAACAAAACAGTCTATTTTATGGTGGTCATAATGTACGGTATTTGAACGCATCATGGAGGGTTTATGATATTTGGATAGATAAAAAAAAACGACTATGGTATTCTGAATCAATTTCTAATGTACAATTATGTTTACAGCTGCAGTGCGCAGAAACAGGGTGGCAGAGACAGCAACGGAATCTGAAATCACAGGTGTCATAACAAGCTGGTTTAGGTTTGCCAGAGACCGAAATGGCGGACGAGAGAACAGACGAACAAGATCAGATTAATAACAGGAGCTCTCCACGACTATATTCTGGACTATCTGCAAGAACAAAGAGGCGTCATCGAAATGCAGCTGCAGTGCGAAGAAACAGGGTGGCAGAGACAGCAACGAAATCTGAAATGACAGGTGTCATAACAAGCTGGTTTAGGTTTGCCAGAGACCGAAATGGCGGACGAGAGAACATACGAACAAGATCAGATTAATAACAGGAGCTCTCCACGACTATATTCTGGACTATCTGCAAGAACAAAGAGGCGTCATCGAAATGCAATAAAAACTGAATTAAGAGGTAAATTAAGGATACACGATAAAAGTAATGTTACTTGTAATAATCCAGAAACTAATCTGGCATGATCGGTTCTAAGATTTAAGTTCGATTCATATTGCCATATAGTCCTACCGATATAAATACCTTCTTGGGTACATTTCTCACAGCCATACAGAGAATTGTGAGATTTCATACACTTAATAAAGGCTCTTGCTGGTGCATCAGCAACAATGCAGCTAACTCGAAAAGCATATTTTTGTTCATTTAATGTAATACCATTTTTTTCCAAATCAAGACATTCATCCACAAAGGGTTTTAGATAATTATTTACTTCTTGTGGCTTTGTTTCGCCATAGTAAAGTCCAACAATAAAGGGTTTTGTATTGATACTCTGGTCTAACACACATAAAATGGGCCAGAATGACTTATTTGTACTAGAATGTACTGGCAAGCCATCTATGTTAAGGGTTACAGATAAAAGTAAATCAGTATTCATTTGACGCATTTTTCTATCAATTATAGGATAATTTTGACGAATCAAGCCACACGACGCTCTTTCTATTATATGGGCTAAAAGTCCAAAATAAATGTATGAACCTCCCCCACATTCTATAACGCTAATGTCCCTTGGTGTACGTAATAAAGTCCGCGAATCTTTAGGTAAAAGCGGATGTAGTGGTTTTAAAATCTTTAATAAACCATCTACTGCAGAATGGGTAATGTTATGCTCCTGAGACCATGAAATAAGAGATTTGGTAAGATCAGTATCCTTAAAATCTGAATTTTCAATTCTACCAGATGTATAAATATTATGCGTGAAAGTGATTTTTTCAGAATCAAAATCATCACTATAATCTTCTGATATACTATTATTATGACATTTATTTAAGAAAGATTCTTTCTAAGAAAGATTAGTTTCTGGATTATTACAAGTAACATTACTTTTATCGTCTATCCTTAATTTACCTCTTAACACATTCCCTGCCAGAAAGTGCTACGCGCTACGGCCGTAGCCGATAACACGGTTTTACCCGTATGTAGGCCGTAGCGGCTACGGCGTAGGCGCCCACCTGGTGGGCGCATGGCAGTGAAAGTGTTAATTCAGTTTTTATTGCATTTCGATGACGCCTCTTTGTTCTGCCATTTTGTTGAAAAGGGCAAATTCCTAAAAAGTTAAAATTCTTACAGTAGTAGAGTAGTTTTCAATCTGAATTTTCAATTCTACCAGATGTATAAATATTATGCGTGAAAGTGATTTTTTCAGAATCAAAATCATCACTATAATCTTCTGATATACTATTATTATGACATTTATTTAAGAAAGATAGATTAGTTTCTGGATTATTACAAGTAACATTACTTTTATCGTCTATCCTTAATTTACCTCTTAATTCAGTTTTTATTGCATTTCGATGACGCCTCTTTGTTCTGCCATTTTGTTGAAAAGGGCAAATTCCTAAAAAGTTCAAATTCTTACAGTAGTAGAGTTGTTAGTCCGCTGTTTTCTAACATAATTGTGCGCATCGGGTTACAAGCATGAAATTTCTACCACAGATAGAGTGTTTCACGGTGATTATTTTCAGATGTGGAGGGAAGTCAGATTCGTCCCCTGTGAGGCGGGAGAGTGGAGTGAATAGGGCCAAGTATCCCTCTTTTCTTTCTTTATTGCTGGTCAGTTAAGTCTACCAGGACGTGTTTGGTATCGTTTCCATGTAAAACAAATATCAGAATTTTTTTTTTTATGTTATTTTTGTATAGTTCTATATAAAAATATGGGTGTATGGCCGAAAAGGTAAAAATCACAAGTTTTTTTATTCAGTGAGGTAAATTAGTTCAATTTCGTCAACATTTTCAAATTATTATTATTATTTTAAAAAGTTCATTTAATCTAGTTTCTAAAAATATATGCATGTTGGGCACTTCTCATATAAACAGTAGACTTACCAATATATAATAGAACACGCAGGCTCAGCTTAACATCAACATTTTTTTCAAGGTATTTTTTGTATCAGATGTACCCAGTATGTATACATTTTTAAAAACAAGATTAAATTTGCTGTTTAGTAATATTTTTAAAATTGTAAATATTCAGGATAGATAACTAATTTATCGTTCTGAATAAAAATAACTTGTTGTGATTTTTACCTTTTCGGCAATAAACTTAAATTTTAATATGAAACTATTCTTAAATAACATAAAAAAATAATAGCTGATATCTTTTTTACACGAAAATGATGTCGCAAAAGCCCTAATAAGCCTTTACTGATCAGTAATAAAAAAAGAAAAAGAGCAGTACTTGGACCTCTTCACCCCGCTCTCCCACCACACAGGGGACGTATCTGACTTCCCTCCACATCTGAAAATAATAACCGTGGAACGTTCTATGTGTGGGAAAAATTTCATGCTTGTAACCCGATGCGCACAATTTCGCGGCTTAGCAACTCTACTCCAGTCTTTTTGTCCTTGTTTGTCCAATTTAGTAAGCACGATTCTCAGTATGTCTTTTTAGTCAAAAAGTGCTATCATACATGGCATTATTAGGTTATGAGTCATAACCCAACGCCATTAATAGGGTCCAAAGAGTGCGTCTCCATTGAAGCGAGGCGGAATGGAGACGCGCGGAATAGACCAATCCTCTCGAGTTGAAATCCGTATCTCGCTTCGTTTCACTTTTATGATTGGTAAATTCCGCTCCGCTTTAGTGGAGACGCACCCTAACTTATGACCCTATGAAGCTAACATATGCACATAAATACTATCGCGTAGTCAGAAATTTGATATCCTCGTTTTGAAAAACAATATTTTTCTACAAATCAGTCATCTGAAAGAGCATTATCTTTCCCTCTCATAATTCGTATTTCGTTCAACTGGTCTTTATCTTTGTGGCTGAAATTAGGTGTATGTATAATAATTATATTTGCTGTTTATTGTATGTTTATCACGTATGTATTATTATCCTTTTTCGCTATTGCACGCCCTTTAACACATTACATTTTCAAGTTCTCTGCTACCCAAAGATTGTCTGGACGTGATCGCTCTTTAGCGATAAAACCGCCTGATATTTACCTTTAATGGTAATTTCGTGCTTTGGTTCTTGGGTTAGTTTTGTTTTATGAAGTGTGCAATAAAGAGTACCTGCCTGTATTGCATTGTCTCGGTTCCTAAGTAACAGAATTTAGTATGGAAATGGACATTTTCAAAATGTTAATTTTATTAAAACTTTCGTGAGACATATTTAATTATAGTATTAAGCGGTTTACACTCACGTGAAATTGTCAGGAACGGCCCGACATGTTTCGAACTCGTATGAACCGCCGCTTAATACAATAATTTTCAAAATGAATGATACTTATCAAATTTCTGACTTCACCATAGTATTCCATGCATATGTTAGGTTAATTCGCCTTTATAGGGTCATAAGTTCATAACCTAAGAGACTCTCTATTAAGGTTGATTAGTTGATTACTTATTATAGTCTTTATTACAAATCTTTTTTACGTCACCTAAGGCTGTAAGTGGGATTTACTGCTCGCTACGCGAACGCTGGGCGAAAATCTCACTTCCTGGCCAAGGCAAGACGTAAAACTGTTGACAAACTACGGGCGGTTATTCGAATTCACCACCCTAGGTATGTAATGTACTATCTGTACATTTAGCGTATTGTTATAGTACCTACATTGTTACATACGTAGGGCGGTGAATTCGTGAATGTCTCAGATAGCAGGTGTGCCCCGAGCCGAAGTTGAGGGCCATAAATATGCAATCCGAGCTTTACGAATTACCGCCCGTCGCCCGTAGTTTGTCTAAAGTTTTACGTCTTGCTTTGACCAGGAAGTGAGATTTTCTCCCCGCGTACGAGTAGCGAGCAGAAAATCCCACTTACGGCCCAGGGTGACGTAAACTTCTTTCCAAATTTTTGAAACATTTTTGTGTATAATTTTGGTTCAATAAAAGAGTTTTAGTTGAATATATTTTTTATTTTCTAATTATTGTGTCCCACAGCAGGGTTGCTGGAATACTACATTAAACCGTTTGGTTTAGTGTGGTATTCGAGTAACTCTGCCCAACCCCTACCCAACCGTAGGGTAATAGTATATATTGTAACTAATGCCCAACAGTTGGGTAACTGACAATTTAGTATCCGAAGGCCCTACAATACAAAACAACCAACGCCCAACAGTTGGGTAAATGTCAATTTAGTATCTGAAGGCCCTACAATGCAAAACAACCAATGCCCGACAGTTGGGAAACCGTCAATATAGTACACGAAGGCCCTACAACGCAAAACAACCAATGCCCGACAGTTGGGAAACTGTCAATATAGTACACGAAGGCCCTACAACGCAAAACAACTAATGGCCCTTGGGTAGGAAATTTACAATGGCCCATTGTGGTGGGCCCTACCTCGGAATGATGGCCAAATCTAACCGTTGTCCAACCAACGACGAGCACGTGGCCCACCCAAATGCCAACAATAAATGCTATTAGGGAACTCACTCAATTAATATTTTGTGTCAAAGTCTCCGTTGTGCGACGACAGTTAACCTTTCAATAACGTACCTTAATGTTCTATTTTAAGGTTCCTTATTGTATCGTTATTTTTTGTCGCACAACGGAACTTTTTCAATTGTTTTTAATTCCTCGCTAACTACGACTTAATTTCATCTAAGTTTCTGGTCCTGACCCAAATAGGCAGGAGATAATTTTGCACACTTTTTTTTGTATTGGGGACGTTGTGATCACACATTATTTAAATACAAAAAAAATATTGACAGGCGATTTAACGTATTCCTCTATATTGAAACAAATAAAACAGATGTTGCTTTTCCCAAAAGAAACATTGGAAATAAATAATTTGAAGTATATATTTTTAAACTAACAGCACATTTTGTTACTGGCGTAATATTCCTTTTTTGGCGGCCTTACCCAAATAATAAAATTATGATCACATGGATTATACAGTTTGATAAAATGCCCCCTCTTGAAAGACTCTTTTGCGATTAGTCTAATTTTATATCAATAAATGAAAAAGCAACAGATATAACAAAGTCAGAATCAAGGATGGAATATTTCTTACAATCCGACAAGAAAGTGTAGTAAAATTAAAAAGTGGCAATACTGCAGTGTCGTCCCTTTCTAATAAATCTAAGAAAACGGGATGACGCTACAGTATTGCCACTTTTTAATATGTAATAACAAATAATAAGTAAAATTTAAGGGTATTATATATATGTATTCCATACAAAATAGATTTCCAAAAAACGGAGAGGATCTATTCCTAAGTTAGAAATTACAAGCGATAGTCGTACCCTCCCTTTCACTTTAATTATAAATAATTATCTCAGAGGATCGCATGGTCGGAACCTGGAATTTTATACTAAAGAATAGTCCTCAAAATGGGCTAAAACATTCTGGTTTGCATATAATTATCATTCCATTCTTAAGACACTGATAACCTACTGGTATTGACACTGGTATTGAAAAGTCTTCCTGTAGACAAACTGTCATAACAGTTTCGCAGGGCTTTAGATTATATGTAATCTTTGTTGTAAAATTAATAAAGAAATAAATAAATAACCTGACACCGTACCGACAATGTTTCCAGTCCCGTAGGATTACGTCAATGCCCGTAGGCGTTGCGTTGCTCAGAATGTTCGATTCGCTGTTTTCGCCGAGCGTGTACAGCCTAGGTTATAATCATAACACATTCTCTGGAATAAGTGCAATGGTTGAATACTGGCAACCCTCTTCGCGATAACTGTCAACTGTCAGTGTCACTCACTGAAAGCTATTCAGCGTCGCTGTTTGGTTCCGTTCCGTTTGTTCATGATTTGTTCCATTTTTAGAAACTTTTAGACCCCGCGGAACATGGACGAAGCTTTTCATTTTCAGTAATTTTACGGAACCTTTAAGGTCCCACGATTATAAACACACGTCTTATTGAATTTTATAATGTACAGACAGATGCATATTCTTGATATACTATACAAATTCTTAGATTGATTCTCTTAGCAAGCATAAGGAAGTTAATTGCTAAGTGGTCACTAACAGCATGTCCCTGGAATTTGAGGAACCTGGTGAGTTCTGGAATATAATTATTCTAGTAAATTCAAGTTACTTACACTTATAATTATTCAAGTTACTTTCTACTGCATCCTTACACTGTGTCTTGAAAACTGTAACAAATACTCTTGAAACTATCATGTCCTAAAAATGTGTAAATTTTGCATTGAATATCTAAGTTGTTGTTAAATTTATTTGAAATCAATATTCCATCTTCAGCTTCTTGAGTGAGAAATGCTTAATAAACTTTTTCGTGTGGAATCTTTATTTGTATACAATTATTCTCCTCCCTGGTTTTTACTACACAGTCTATTTTGTATTTAGAATAGCTCTACAAATTTTCAAACAATTATATTTAAAAATTGGGCAAGTGCAAGTCCGACTCGCGCATGAAGGGTTTCGTACCATAATCTATAACAAGTTTGTTGTATGGGAGCCCCCCTTAAATATTTATTTTATTTTATTTTTAGTATTTTTTGTTATAGTTGCAATACAAATATGTACATCAACTGTCTAGCTATCACCGTTCTTGAGATACAGCCTGGTGACAGACGGACAGACAGCGAAGTCTCAGTAATAGGGTCCCGTTTTTACCCTTTGGGTCCTTTGGGTATGGAACCCTAAAAACAGCCTATGTGTTTAAAATAAATCAAATACCAATTATATTAAATGAAAAGGTACAAAACAAATCCATGAAATGATTCTGGATAAAAAAACAGACCATTCGTTTGCTTCCAAAGAAGGGGTCCTTTTTGAAGAGGGGGTTTGAAATATCTAGGTAATTAAATAAACACTTGACTGTGAGTAAGTCCCGTTCTGTTACGATCCAGCTACCACTTTCTGACTGATGAGAGTATTAGTGTCCAAAAGTGGAAGACCACATTCTTGGCTGACTACAGTTCATTCAAACAGCATTACAGGAAATAATAGGTTTATTGTGTCGGTTTTTGTGTCATTAAAAAAAGCAAGAAAACAAATTGTATTTTCTGTAAAACAAAAATAATTGAACTGGACCATAGGCGTTTCACATTACTTCATAAATAACTTTGAACTGAGAGCACAAATTTGCACGATTATTTCAATCAATGATATTTCTTGCTTCCAGTGTCCATAACGATAGAAATAGAGTGTATACGTGATATAGATTCCATAAATAAGTTGTCCGAGCCCATGAAGAAGGAAACAGTATTCATCATTGAAGAGCCAGACTCTTTAAAGGAGGAGCTCAAGTGGGAAAACAGTACAGAGACTTCCTTGCTGCCTGGCTTCAAAGTGAAGTCAGAATCTGTAAATGGTGAGACAGACTCTGAGGAAAATGCACCAAATCAGGGAAAAGAGGAGGCAGTGTTGAACAACCGTAAGGAACCGATCCAGTCACCAATCTGGCCCGCGGAACCTCAGGGTGAGTGTGATAGTTATTTACGTAGGGGATTTCAGACGAATTTTTATATGAATATATGAAAACAAGTCTGTAATAATCGTATAGATACACGTGTTTCATACAAAATTCAACTATGCATTTTCCAAGAGAATGAAATATATTGCGACATAGCTAAGTTTTCACTTTTGAATTCTTTTTATGAATTCTGAGGTTAAATAAAAATGCAATATTTTACGCAATCCAATACTTACATAGCAGTTGCGGATCGAACTCACGACCTCTCCTTACCCGGGGCTCCAACTCCTGAGCTACCTCGAAAGTTCGCACATTGCGTTCGTTATATTCCCTGTACCACTTTACGTTTTTAAATGCTAAGCGTACACCATACTTCTAGGACGAGCGTACTGCAGAATTTACGTAATGTAAATTTTGCGTTCTTTCAGTTTCATGTCAATATTTTCATAATACCTACTTAGATTTTAAATGAACTACCACCAACCACTCGACCCTATTTTATCTGTGTGATTCTCGCCTTTGTTTAAAACAACTATTATAATACTGCACTCTCTAGTTTCAGAATCTGAACCAGCATCGCACTTAAACTGCAAACAAGAGCAACTCGCGCCAAGCGACTGCCCCGCGTTGTGGGTTCAGTGTGTCACTCATGAGCCCCTTAGCGCACAGAGCACGAGCAACGGGCACCCCATCGACCGATACACACCACAGTATGACCCCACTGAACAACTAACACTTCAAAGTTCACCGACAAATGAAGGAAGACCTTACTGCTGCAATATATGTCAAAAGAATTTCATACGCTCCAGCCATTTAAAGAGACACATAATAGGTCATTCCGGAGAAAAGCTATACACATGCGCGGTTTGTGAAATTAAGTTTAGTCGACATGACGATTTGAAGCGACATATGAAAAAGAAACATGGAGAAAGCGAGCTTGTAACCAAAACGACTGATGAAACTTCGAAAAAACTTGAAGAGGGAATAAGGCTTTTTTCCTGTCATTTGTGTGAGAAGAGTTACATCCGATCAAGTCATTTAAAGCGGCATGTGAAAAGTCATTCCGGAGAAAAACTTTATAACTGTCATATCTGCCAAACTAAATTCACAATGCATAGTGATTTGAAGAGGCATATAAAAAATCACACGGGAGAAAGTCCTACTTATAGCTGCCACATATGTAAAAAAGAATTCTCACAAGCATGCAACTTGAAAAGACATGAACAATTACATACTGGAATAAAACCTTATTCCTGTGACATATGCAATAAGAAGTTCACAGAACTTGGCCATTTGAAAACACATAGACGAATTCATACGGGTGAGAAACCGTGCATTTGTGACATATGTGAAAAGAAGTTCACTAAAGTAAGTGATTTGAGGCAACATCAGATAACTCATACGAAAGCAAAGCCGTATTCTTGCGAAAAGTGCGAGAAGAAGTTCACGAGACTAAGGTACTTGAGGGTACATAAGAATAATGCACATGGCGAAGACCCTATACTTGGTATATGAAAAAAAAACGGAATATATTTATACAAATGTATAAATGTTCTACTATTACTGACACTGAAGTGGTAACTTGGCGATTGGTGACATCTATTGTATTCAACCTGGTCTAAACATTGTTAGGTACTTTGTTGAAAGTATGCGCGACATCACGCTACGCTCCAAAACACGCATAGCTGACGTAGGCAATAAAACAGCGAGAATCAAGACTCAAGTGAGATTAGACAGATCACGTCTGTAATATGCACCCTGAAAGGTGGGCCAGTGCAGCCAACAAGTGAGTGCATCAAGATAGACAATGCAATTCGAAAGAGGCACCAGATAGCATGTGGAAATAAAAAGGCTAAAAAAAGAAAATCTCATAAGTTATAAAATCAATTAAGCGTGATGCATAAGATTACATTCGGGTCATTGTCAGATTTAGGTTCGCGTCTTTACGGGGGACACGTACAAAGTTAAGGACTTTAGGCCTAGTTTTCCGACCAAAATTTTATTCCCTTTCTATGGACTTGACTGTTAAAAACATAACTTCTATGCACATACGCTGTTAAGTTTACTATTGGCCACCGAGGAGACAACTTTTGTTTTTTGGACTGACAATGACCCATCATTCATAATAAGTAAAGCTTGAGGTAGAAGAAAAAAAATTGCAAATGCCAAAAGATGATTTTGTTGGACTAAATCTCACACAGACTTACAGACTATTTTTAGCAGTTCGCACGTCCTTGTAATTGTTAATTTAATACTACTTTATCTAGTTGGTACCTACAAATGATAGGAAATGATAAATCAACAATCAAGTTATGGCATGGCACGAAGAAAAGGTAATTATTAAGATCACAAAATCATATCATAAATACTTAGGTACTTGAAATTTAATAAGGAGACTAAAAATCATCCTCAACATTTAATTAAGTAATTTGTTTTATTCTGGTATTCGGTAATGTATATTTGTGGTATATTTATTTAACATAATCAGAACCCCATCTATATCATGTACCCAAAAATCCTGCTAAGGCGATACTGATATAAAATGAAAATTACACAGCATAGAATACAAGTGTTATCTTATTTATTAGCCCACAGGTGAAACTTAGCCCGCAAATCGTGGTAGATACCCAGTGTCTGGATTAGTCTGCCTAGAGGTTCAGGAAGTTTATGTCACTTTTTTGGAAAACCTTGGTAGGTTTTGGATCCCTTATCAGTATCGGGATGAAGTCAAGACAAAAGAACTCCTTGCTTCAGTATTTAACGTAAAAGAGGGGGGCAGACCGGTCTTTGATGCAAAATATTAATTTGATAGACAAAGCGTCAGCTTCGCCAAAATAAATTTTGTTTGTCCGGATGTTGGGATTTCCGGCTGTTCTCGCCTCCAGATATTTTTCAAGCGATTTCATGAAACTTTGTAAGTTCGTTAACGGACATAGCGAATGTAAAATACGTTTTCCGATTAAAAAAAAAAAACTATTTTCATAACAAAACAATCTCGCGAGGTCTCGTCAATGACACAGAGCCAGTAGTGTTATTATTCAAAGAATCAACAGTAGGTACGGTAAAAACTAAATTTTTAAGTATTCAAAGCAATTAAGATATTCAAATATCTTAATTTCTATTCATTCAAATATCTTTTATTTTATTTAGATATTTGAACGCACTTTAAATATGACAACCCTGTCTAGATCGGTCTGACAACAAATTTATCGATCGATGCGTCGACGTTTGACAGCTTGTTTCAGCACAAATGAAATCGAACGTCATTCTGTTTAGTCTAGCAAACAATCCGACGATCTGTCTTCGAATTATTTCTTGAATAACATTGCAAGTCCAATGTTTACGTTTTGCGGTGCCGACTTGTGAGACGATGGAGTGGTCGAAAGAGAAGACTTTGAAGTTAATTGAGTTGTTGCAAGTTAATGCTAGCCTTTGGAACCCGTCTTTGTGTGATACGCGGAGAGATAAGCAGAAAAGGAAGGAAGAATTGCGTGGAATCTCTGAAATTCTTGGTATTTCTGTGTCGGATACTACTAAGAAAATACAACACCTGCGAACACAGTATAACCGGGAAGCCGCTAGAGAGGCCAGGGCCAACGCCGAGGATCCTCAGGACCGATATTTGAGTAATTGGTACGCGTTCGAATACTTACACTTCATGAAGGACTCGAGTAAACCTTATAGGGTTTTGCAGTTGGTGAGTGATTCCTGATGGTGAACCTTTTTTTATAAATATTTTAATTTTATTATATAACCATTACTGCAGCTCCTCTTAAGAGCTTCACAAAACAACAACATTGTAAAATTTGATTTTATTTTTATTTTATTTTATTATTTTATACATACAGTTATGTTTTCAATGCAATGATGTTAAATACTGAAAATCGTTATTATTCAATTCCAGGAGGATCACACTGAAGTCAATGGCAGTCTACAATCAAATGCAGAGAGTTTTGTTGATTCACTACACAACAAACTAGCAAATACCTCCCCTCCTCACAAAGTACCTCGAACAGACAACTTGCACCTAGTTAAACCTGAACTAGTTTACACATCTTCACAAGCAAGAGATGAATTCTCAGTATTTGGAGAATACATTGCCAATGAGCTGCGCTCCTTAAAAGGTGAGAAGAACCTTCTAGTGCTAAAGAAAAAGATTCAGGATGCTATATTTGAAGTCAAAATGGGGATGATGAGTGAGCCTAAGACTGAAGAAAATACTTGTACTGTGTTTGTTCATTCAAGTCAACCACAGAACCCTGCACCGATCCACAGTAAGCTTTACACTACCCCCGTGATGACGACAACAGCACACATAGACCCTCTCACATCTCAAACTCCAACTTCGGGAATCAGTGAAATAATCATTAATGGTGCTTGCCATTATTCTAACTTTAAGGTTGACAGTCAATAGCAGTGCCATCCACTTCCCAATGGGGAAGTGGATAAAAATGGGACTTATACTATTAGGAATTAAGTTTATGAGACATGCTAAATTGTTCTGCTATTTACATAAGCACATACTTTTATGACAAAAAGAGAATATTGAACAAAATATAAAGTGGTCAACACATACAGAAATAGGTACAGACAGACCCAAATTATTATAGTATGTTGGATTTCTAATGGGCACTTAATACACATTCTGTATTTGTGATGGCCTACCACATACTATAATATAATACTAGCAGTAACCCGCGGCTTCGCTCGCGTGCCTATACAATATACATCATCCTACGGGAACATTGCTCTTATTTCAGGATTAAAAGTAGGCTATTTGTTAAGTTAGGGTATAATCTGCAATCTGCATTTCCCTGATGCATATCCGTCCAGCCGTTCTAGCGTGAAGAAGTAACAAAACATGCACAGACTTTCGCTTTTCTAATATTACTGGAAAATACTTTTTATTTTATCATAACTCCACTTTATCAAATCAAACCGAAAACTCAAGCACTCAAATCAAACGATCTCAGCTTTTAGTGTACCAAATAAAGTTCACTTCAAAATCCATAACTCGAAGTGAAGCTAAGACACCGGGATATGTGTGCATTTTATTTGTATAAAGCTTTTATAATGTCCCGAGCCTCCGGTTATCGACTTGGGATATTCGAGATTGGTTTAATGATTCTAAGCCATGTTCTAAGTTACGTCATGTTCTATTGTAAGATATTGAGGTTCTCTTCGTTGATGAATGAAAAATGTATTATTCTGAGCCAGATAAACGTAATTCAGAATTCTGAAATGACTTAACATAATTATTGAAAAGCTTGAATGTATTTATTACGGATGCAGGAAGTTTCCTGATCATTACTCCTCCCGTCCCAACGCGCCGCCCGCCTATAGGTACCGATTGACGACGATCGAGATGCCACCAAATACTATTTTTTTAATCTATTAGGACAACGCGGGTCTCTATCCATACCTCAAGAGCAAAAACAGAACCCCCTTATAGGATCACGTGTAGCTGTCTGTCAGTCCGTCTGTTACAACCGATTTTCTGCAAAACTACTGGACCGATTAAATTGCAATTTGGCACAAACGCTATCAAGAACTTTCATGACCACAAATAAAATTTAAAAATCGGTGGCATTTTCGTAATTAACGTCCCAACAAACCATAAAAATTACACCTATACTCATATTTAGACATTTCAACCCCATTTCACCCCAACAGGGAAGATGTTAATTCACGTCCGCCACGTTGGATTTTCAGACTTTGTCACCACATTTCTCCCTTTTAGGGGTTGAATTAAAAAAAACCTGAAACACGTGTTTACTCATTTATTGTTAGAAATACTCCTGTGAAGTTTCGAATAAAATAGCCTAACTAATCTTGTTTCCCCATACAAACTCTGGAACCCCATTTCAGCCCTTTAGGGGTTGAGTTTTGAAAAATACTTTCTTAGTGCACCCCTACACCTTATAAAGAACCTACGTGCCAAATTTGAACTCTCTAGAACCAGCGGTTTAGTATTTAGACATTTCAATCCCATTTCACCCCAACAGGGGAGATGGTAACTCACGTCCGCCACGTTGGATTTTAAAATCGTTGCGGTTTTCGTAATCAGCGACCCGATAAACCATAAAAACAATACCCATGCTGATTTTCAGACTTTGTCACCACATTTCTCCCTTTTAGGGGTTGAATTTTCAAAAAACCTGAAACACGTGTTTACTCATTTATCGTTAGGAATACTCCTGTGAAGTTTCGTATAAAATAGTCTAACTAATCTTGTTTCCCCATACAAACTTTGGAACCCCATTTCACCCCTTTAGGGGGTGAGTTTTGAAAAATCCTTTCTTAGCGGATGCCTACGTCATGACATGTACCTGCATGCCATATTTCAGCCCGATCCATCCAGTGGTTTGGGCTGTGCGTTGATAGATCACTATGTCAGTCAGTCAGTCACCTTTGAGTTTTATATATATAGATTATATGTGTGTACAATAAAGATGGTAAGCTACTATTACTCCTACAGTATAATTGTTCCAGAAAGTTGACTAACTATACTAACCATTCTTACTATTGCTATTATCATCTATATGATCTGCTTATTTGGGTACTTTCCGTTTGCTCTATACATCTAAGGTTTAAAGAATTATAAAATATAGAAAAAATATTGTATCTGAAATGCAGAATAATAAAAAATACTGATCTGTGTAAATAAATTAACACATTATATAAAACAAATAGAAAGTACCCTCTTCACTCAGACATTCTAAATAACATCATTTCTCTATATAAGTATAAAATACATACAATATATTTTCTAACTTGATCTCCTTGCAATGAATTATGCAATGATAGCTTGTTGTGCTATTTCATTATTGTTATTGTTATGTGATCATGAACATCTTTACTATAAAGCTTGATTTAAATTAACATGAATTAGAATCTTTAGTGTTATTATTATTAAATAAAATTGTTGTTACATTATAAGAATGATTGTAGTCTGGTGTAAATATGTGATCTCTTTTTATATTGTTATTGATGCTAGTTATGTAGGTACCTACTTTAAGTTATGTCATTAATCATGCCTTTCCTTTCTTGTGTAACCTTGGATTTCAGTTAGAAATTAAAATATTCTTGTCATATTTATTTGTTACAATTGTAATTAAAATAGATACTTTTCATTATTCGAAGGATGGATATTCGGAAAACATTGAATCAAGAGCATTACATTAAAATGGTGCATTAGAGTAGAATTTTTGAACTAAATATACTGTCTTTTCAGAGATTAACCTACTGTAAATGATACAGTTCTAGTTGATTCCATGAACATGTCTAGTCATATTTTTGTCTGTGTAGGTACACATCTCTTTTCCACCAATAAATATTAAAAAAAAACCTAAGTATGTTAAGTCGGTATTGTTAATATTGTGTGTTAACAAAATACACTACCAATTCATGCAGAAATATTGTGTATTTATTATGTAGATTATTCTCTACAAAACCAAAATCAGACTTCATAACATTATGCTATCTCGGGGGCGGGATCGTCTTAAGTTCGCCATATCATGATCATGACGATTCTGCATAACATGCGATGCGACTAGGGCTGCCATCCGTCCGGGTTTCCCCGGATTTGTCCCAGCTTGGAGGCCTTTCGGGGGTTTTCGGGAAAAACCCGGACACTTCTTACGGGAATGAAAAATAAAGCGATTGTTTTTTTAATTATATTATTTTCACGTCTGGGGAAATTATGCGATTTACGCCAAATGTCCGGGCTTTTTAAGTCTGTTCGGGTTCTGCGAATTTAGAGATGGCAGCCCTAGATGCGACCCTGCTCTGCGGGAGTTACTGGTAGTACTTAGTGAGATTTTCATATCAACATAAAAGAAAATCTATGATATGATGAATATGTGTGTAGTAAAGTAGTCTACAACTATACCTATATAATATAAAATAATATGTAACGATCTGTTATATCCTTGTAATGCACCCCAATAGGCTGACCCAGCATCTTCATCAGCAAACCTCCCTTCCAACTAAGTTAACCTTCCATATCCTAGATGTCCAGACAGCCAGTTGAGTTCCGACCGCCGACCGAGTTACACTTTTACAACCCTCCTGGACTAGCCCTAGTTTCTTTATTATCATTGTGTTTTGTGAATTGTGTGTAAATAAAATAATCTTTTTTAAAAAGTCCATGGAGGTTTCCTTTATAACATTGGTGGCAGCGGTGGGATTTTTTAATAAATCCGGGAACGTTTCCGAAGTGACAAGTGAACAATAAAGTGTCAAAAAGTGTAAAAACAAACTCTCTTAAGTGTCGCGGTCAATTCCAAATTTTAGAACTCACTAACCACTGTTTCCTGAGGCCTGGCATAGAACCAAGGTCACAACTATCGCTGTTTCCTGAAGACTTGGACAAAGCGCCAGTCTACTTAACCACTGTTTCCTGAGACCTGGCATAGAACCAAGGTCACAACTATCGCTGTTTCCTGAAGACTTGGACAAGCGCCAGTCTACTTATCCACTGTTTCCTGAGGCCTGGCACAGAGCCAAGGTCACAACTATCGCTGTTTCCTGAAGACTCGGACAAAGCACCAGTCTACTTATCCACTGTTTCCTGAGGCCTTGCACAGAGCCAAGGTCATTATCATCGCTGTTTCCTGAGACCTGGTCTAAACCAAGGTCACTCTGCACCGATCCCGAGAAGATGATCGTCAGCCAAACCTTCATAGTTCTACTGTAAGTACTTTCATTTCCACATTAAGTGATCAGTGCCGTGTCGTGAAAACAAAGCAAAGTGCGTGAAAATAACTGTATTGAATAGTGCATATTACCATTTCCATAACTCACCGCTAATGTTATACTAGTTTCATACGTTAGTATCCATTAAGTCATTTAACAAGACTTAATTCTCGTCTGTTTTATAAATATCATCCTGGTACATCGAGCCAACTGCACTCTTATCTGTAAAGCTAACTCAACAAATTCTCTCAAGTAGACGACGGCGGACCGTCTATTACACCATATTATAATTTTAACTCATTGCATCTGATATATTAAAACAAAGAAAATGTCGAAAACTCCTGAAAATTAAATGCCTGGACGCTCCAAAAACACAAAACCAATTCTGGAACCATTGGCTATCCCAAAGTTAATTCTCTCGGAAATCCCTTTAAATATTGTCCTGAAATTCATAAAACCCTACGATGGGTCCAGAGACAACTTAGCGCCTTTATAAATAATTGCTCTATAGCAATTTCTTTAGCCTCAGCAAGCCAAGAGCCTATAGTGCTCAAGTACATTATCAGCCAACTAGAAGGAAAAGCAGAGCTTGCTTGCTCAATCAAAGAGTTCGATAGGTGGTCGACACTTCAAGAATTCTTAAAAGCACAGTTTGGAGAGAGAAAACACTATGCCCATTTATTAACCGACCTTCAAGAATGCCGACAAGGCCTCAACGAATCTGTAAACCAATTTTCCCTCCGCATCGAATCTTGTCTTTCCCAATTATTGACAGACGTTACCATGTCTTGCAACAGAAAATCAGAGTTACCTGGCCGACTTGCAGCTATGGAGGACCTTGCTCTAAATTCATGCATAATGGGTCTGAACCCAAAAATCTCTACAGTCCTACGCTGCAAATCACCAAAAACACTTAACGATGCAATTAATATTGCATCGTCGGAAGATAAAATCTTACAGTTTGCTAACAAAAAACCAACTGAGGCATTCAAACCAAATACATACAAAAAACCTAATTACACCAGACCACAGTACTCTTACCCAAAACCGAGCACATCCTTTAACCAATCAAATAATTTCAACAAACCACCAAACAATCCTATCGTATGCCGCTACTGCAAAACACCGGGCCACACCCTCGAACAATGTAGGAAAATAGAATATAATAATAGGCGTTACAATTTCAAAAACAATACTTCCGAACGTCCTATTAACTTCCTTGATAATGAAGAAGGTGTTGATGAAGTAGATACCGAATCTTTAAACGAGCAATAGGCTCGGATAGGTGTCGTCCGAGTCGTAATGTTGCTTCAGGCACCATTCCATGTGTTTCTGTCCCGAATTCCAAAAATTCCCATATCTACGAAATTCTTACCAAACATGAAAGGTACTTACCATACATTCATGTACAAACGTCAATGAGTACTAGACCCCTGATGCTACACATAGACACTGGGGCAGCCGTGAGCCTAGTCAAGAAGTCCTGCCTCGATAAAAACACAAAATTATCCAAAAGCGAAATACACGTGAAAGGCATCGATTAACGAATCCATTAAGATCGTTGGTCATGTTAAAACCGAAATCTACCTACCCAGTGACCTAACCATATCACACAACTTTCATGTAATGGAAAAAATAAACTTACCCTACGATGGCATCATCGGCAACGACCTGTTCGCCAAATTCCGCTGCAATGTAAACTACGCTATTAATTATTTAGAGATCAACGAACACAAAATCAAACTATTATTTAAGGAACCAAAATACGAAATTCCCCCGAGAAGTGAACTAATAATTGAATGCTCTGTGACCAACCCTGACATAAAAGAGGGAATAATCACTGACCAGCACATATCCGAATCACTACTTGTAGCCAATTGTATTGTAAAAGTTAAAGAAAATAATCGTATAAATATCTCAATTGTAAATATTTCCGAAGACCCTGTCAAACTGAACCCTGACTTAAAACTTAAATTAGAACCTATCGATATAAATGTAGCTTACGCCATGACTGGCAACACTGCCAGACGCACAGAAGAAGTGCTAAATTCACTTCGTACTTCCCATCTAAATGACGAAGAAGCAAACGCTCTTACCGAAATATGCTCCCAATACTCTGACATTTTCCATCTTCCAGATGACCAATTAACCTCCACTCCCAACATCCAGCACAGTATCCGAACAAATAGTGACACCCCTATATACACAAAATCGTATGGATTCCCCGAAATACACAAAAAAGAAGTGAATAGACAAATAAACAAGATGTTAGAGCAAGATATTATTAAGCCGTCTATTTCCCCGTGGTCATCTCTAATTTGGGTTGTACCGAAGAAAATTGACGCGTCAGGAGAACAAAAATGGCGAGTAGTAATCGACTATCGCAAACATAATGACATAACGATAGGCGAAACCTATCCTATCCCTCAAATCTCTGATATCCTAGATCAATTAGGCAACAGTAAATACTTTTCGACCCTTGACTTAGCCTCAGGTTTCCATCAAATAAATATGTCCCCGCAAGACGCAGAAAAAACCAGCTTCTCAGTACCTCAAGGTCAATTTGAATTCAAAAGAATGCCCTTTGGGCTCAAAAACGCGCCTTCCACATTTCAAAGGCTCATGAATAATTGCCTATCAGGACTCCAGGGTGTCCGTTGTTTTGTATACCTCGACGATATCGTCATATACTCCTACGACCTAGGGTCACATATAAATAACCTATCAGCTGTCTTTGAAAGACTACGAAGCTTCAATCTCAAATTGCAACCAGATAAGTGCGAATTTCTTCGAAAAGAAGTCGCTTATCTTGGACATATTATCAGTGATAAAGGTGTCAAACCTAATCCTGAAAAAATAAAAGCGGTTACCGAATTCCCAACACCTACAACTCCAAAAGATATAAAATCCTTCCTCGGACTTGTATCATATTACAGAAGGTTCATTCCCGACTTTTCTAAAACCTCGAAACCACTAACTCTACTCCTGAAAAAAGAAACCCTTTTTAAATGGGGTCATGAACAACAATTAGCTTTTGAAACCTTGAAATCCAAACTTACAACTGCACCGATCCTTCTTTATCCCGATTTTACAAAACCCTTTGTACTCACATGCGACGCCTCGAATTATGCCATTTCCGGTATATTATCCCAGGGACAAATTGGCAAAGATCAACCGATAGCTTTTGCCTCCAGGACATTGAATAAAAATGAATGCAATTACAGTACGACGGAAAAAGAATTACTCGCTATTGTCAATTTCTGCAAATATTTCAGACCTTACCTGTTTGGTAGGAAATTTTACATAGTAACTGACCACCGCCCTTTGAAATGGTTGTTTAACCATACTGATCCTAGTAGCAAACTACAACGCTGGCGTCTAAAATTAGAAGAATACGACTACGAAATTGTATATCGAAAAGGCAAACTAAATTGTGCAGCTGACGCATTATCCCGATATCCAATCCTTAACGACGAGATATCACATATTCCTGTAAACGCTTTAAATACAGAAGAGGGTGAAACTTCTCAGCTTCCATCCGAAACAACCATCCAAAATGATCCGCAACCAAGTACGTCATCTGCCCAACCTGAAATCTTTGACCCATTTAATATCGGAGACATTCCATCACTATCGCCTAATCCACAATTTTCCCCTATTGAACTGGAATCTATAATTGATGAACTTAATCAGCTAACTACACCTTCTCTGGAAGTACAACCCACTGAAACGAATATTAACGAGGATCTGCTCCAATCCATCCCTTCGGTTATGGATGACACATATTCTAAATTCCTAAAAACATCACAGAATACCCATCATGATACCACCATAGTAGAACACAATGAAAGTCTTCTGAAAAGTCCATATAAAACCATCATTATACCCACTTCACTAGATCTAGACGAAAATGTACCGTACATTGAAGATTTTCTTAGTTACTTACCAAACCGTGAAGAATTCTTACAATCTGAAAAAACCCTACTCTCCTTAAAAGAAATTAATCATGGCGGAAAATCCTTTATAACCCTCTTTACTAAAGTCCATCACTTTGACGATTGTTCATATGCTGACATTTACGAATCACTGAAAAACCTCCGGAACCACCTGACTACCACTAGAGAAAACACGGACAATATCAGTATCTCAGACTTCAAAAACCCGTTCGACAAACATGCGTTCACAAAAATCTATAACATGATTGCATACATCTTTAATGGAACCGGTATACAAATAAATATCTATCACGATAACTTAATATATCCGTCACTAAGTGAAATCCCTAAAATTCTCAAGGAAAATCACGATATCCCTATTCCAGGACACTTAGGCACAACCAGAATGATTAGCCGGATCCGCGAAAGATACTTTTGGAAAAATATGCGATCTGACATCGAAGCTTATGTAAAAAAATGCTCCTCATGCCAAACTAACAAGGCTTTAAGAAAATTAAATCGTAACCCAATGGAAATAACTTCAACTTCTACTGAACCTTTCCAACGTTTATCACTGGATATTGTAGGACCATTACCCGAAGCAGGACCTGCCAAAGTTAAATATATACTCACCCTGCAGGATGACCTAACAAAATATTCACTAGCCTACCCCATACGAAGCACTACCGCTGAAGAAACCAGTGAGTGCCTTATCCACTTCATATCATTATTCGGGATTCCCAAATTCATACTGACGGACCAAGGAACCAACTTCACATCTGACCTATTTAAGCAAGTCTGTTCCTTTTTAAAAATTAAACAGCTTTGGTCCAGCCCTTATCACCCGCAGACACAAGGCGCTCTTGAAAGAAGTCATTCCACATTGAAAGAATATTTAAAATCCTATGTAAATGCGGAACAAAACAATTGGCCTCGTTATGTATACACAGCCATTCTCATATATAATACCATTGTACATAGCACAACTAACTTCAGCCCTTATGAACTAATTTTCGGACACAAACCATTTTTGCCGAGCTCCATTTACGACTCCGCACCTAATACGAAATATTGCGATTACCTGAAAATGCTTCAACACCGACTTCAATTCTCTCGGAACAAGGCCCTGGAAAACATCAACAAATCGAAGGAGAATTCCAAAACGTACTACGATTCAAATACTAGACCCGTAACTTATAAAGTAGGAGACTATGTCTACTTCAAAAACCATTTACGTCTTCGTAAAGCCCTATCTCCTGTATGGAAAGGACCTTACAAGGTCGTGAAAATTAATGGTCGAAATACTTTGACCTTACTGATAAACCGCAAAAATGTAGTTCATCATTACGATCAAATTAAACTAGCCCATAGGACTAATTAAGTAATATAAGCATAAGTACTACCTAAGATTTGATATTTTAAGATTTTCATCATACTTTTATTTTTATTTTTATTTCTTTTCAGCATCCCCTTTTTCGTACAAGGTAATTACACCGAACCCGTACAAACTGGTCCTGGCATTTACTTTGATCCCGTTGGAGAGCTTAAAGTAATAAACGGATTCTTAGATATAATTATACCCGTCGATATTTCATTCATTAAACCGCACATTGACAATCTGAACGGTGTGATAGGCACCTCGAAATTCTTATGCAACCAATATGACACGTTTACAAATACTGAATGCAGCAACATGTTTCAGCCACTCTCTACGAGATACAACGATATTATTAGAGATTATGACTCGATTTCACATTTAATAACAAATAAGTCAAAAAGATCTGCGTGGTTTGGCGGTATAGGTAGGGGAGAAGTGGCATGAAAGAGCCAGTTTTCTTTACGGAGGAAAAAATACAACCTACAATGAAAAAAGTAATAATTTGTTTTTTGTAATTTATTCTTTATTTATTTGAGTATGCAATTTGGTACAAATAAATCTTAAACAACATACATATATCAATGAAATATGCATTTCAAAAAAAAGTGTCATTTGGCTCTTTCATCACTATTCGGTATTGAAAGAGCCGCTACAAGTTTTGAAAAAGCCGGTTCGTATTACAACGCGTAATTATGAAAATTATCAAAAACAACAATAAAGACGACATAAAAAAAACTCAAATAGATTTGTAACAGACTTTTTAAGTAATTAGTACTAACATTTTTCAAGATTTTTTATTCTATCAGTCATTTTGAGTAATCCTTATAAACGCTTTAATTGTAACATATTAATTAGTCACATATAACTACTATATAACCTAACATACAAGTGACTTTTTTATTAATAACAGTCTTTAAAATAAATCTAATAAAAAATAATATCTTCTATCAAAAGTTAAAACCAACGTCAATAAATCCTCAAAATCTTAATAATAATATTGCTAACATTGAGCTTTCGTGTCTTTTTCTTTTTTTTGGACCAGCGTTCTCCATAATGCAATATCTGAAGCAAATAATTTAGTAATATATAAAAAAATGCGTTTATAGTATGACGTTATTTTATTATGAAAGAGCCGGCTCTTTCAATGCCCATTCATCCGGCTCTTTCAAGACTTGTTCCAAAAACAAATATTAACGTTCAAAATAACGACAATTTCAAAGTCTTTGCAGCTAAGTTTTTATGAAGCTGCAAGGCCAAATATATGCACAAACTGAATCTATAATCCATTTGCCTATAATTGTTAACTATAAAATACCAAAAAACAAATAAAATGAAGCAAAAAGCTTACTTTTGAGTTCCCAAAACTTTGACTCGATGTACCGGCGTCTGTTGGTTTCGGTGAACTGTCAAATGTTTGTGGGTGACGGAAAATCAGTGTTGCCACCTAAAAATAATATTGCCAACCAAATCTGTACTCAAACTACTGAAATAATACAAGTGGCTCTTTCAAAACCTGGCTCTTTCATGCCACTTCTCCCCTACCGTTTTCAAACATTTATTTGGAACTATGGACCAGGATGACGCTAGCATGTATAATAACGCCATTCAAAGCTTAGAAAACGATCAAAAAGAGGTAGCGACCTTAATGAAGAAAAATATTTTAGTAACATCATCCATATTAAAATCCCATAAGGATTTTATAAATAAAATAAGCATTAATGAACAGATTGAATGACGCAATTAACATGCTTAGTTTATCAATTAAGAATTTAACTGTAATTAGTAATAATCTAGAAATAAGATCTAACATTTTGGAATTAATTAATATAATTGAGAATAATCTTATGACGTTATCATTCAAGTTGGAGGACATTGTTAATGCCGTCATGTTTAGCAAATCAAACATATTATATCCAGCTATAATAACCCCGAAGCAATTATTTACCGAACTTGTGGAACATTACAGATTTTTACCTAAATTACAAGAATTGCCGATATCACTCAACCTAGACCATATAAACATTTTGACAAATATCTCCGAAATTTCCTGCTTTTACATTGATAAAAAAATTATATTTATAATGAAGCTCCCACTTGTTTACTCTCGAGAATATAACATCTATCACGGTGTTCCATTCCCGGTAGCGCACAGTAATGTCACACCGGCCTCCTACGCGATGGTGAGACCCACCGCGAATTATTTAGCTCTAAGTAGAGATAAGGCGTACTATTGTAAGTTAGATGATTTAAGTAACTGTAAGCAACTAACCAGTAAGTTTTATATTTGTAACATTGTACATATATATTCCACTACGTCCTCACCTATCTGTGAAACAGAAATTGCCACAAAATTGTTATTATCCAAACCTGACAGCTGTGAAATTAAACTCTTACATGGCAATTTGGAAATATAGCTAAAATTAAATAACAACAAATGGATATATGTAATTTCTGAGAAATCTAAAATATCAATATATTCAAATATTATAATTCAAATTTAATAGAAACGGATATAATGGGTACTGGCCTATTAACATTACCTAACAAATGCACCGCATATTTTAAGGGCATGCAATTCATTACCGAAAATAATGTAAACCTCGAATTAAAACCCATTCGGTCAGATTTCAACTTAAAAAATGACTCGTGCTGTAACTATTCTACATTTAAAAAACTTCAGTCAGATTTTCCAACGACACATACAAAAATGCTAGATATAAAATCCCTAAAAGATACCGAATATTTATCCCAGAACCAACTAACTGAACGGTTGGACAAATTAATTGAAAAACCCCACATCGTATTATATGGTAGCTATTATTCATATAGCACCATTTTTATCATAATTACTCTGGCACTCTATTTTCTCTACAAAATTTGGAAATTAAATCTATGTAAAAGGCGACCTACCCTACTTACCAAAACCAAATCATCCGCTCCACCCCCTAACCATCCTGAATCCGAACTTGAAGAGCTTCCCATTCCAATCCCTGCTCCTAAACTCAGATCCACATAAACTTCACTCCCTAAGAGTGTAAGTTTAATCCTACCCCCCGGGAGATGTTATATCCTTGTAATGCACCCCAATAGGCTGACCCAGCATCTTCATCAGCAAACCTCCCTTCCAACTAAGTTAACCTTCCATATCCTAGATGTCCAGACAGCCAGTTGAGTTCCGACCGCCGACCGAGTTACACTTTTACAACCCTCCTGGACTAGCCATAGTTTCTTTATTATCATTGTGTTTTGTGAATTGTGTGTAAATAAAATAATCTTTTTTAAAAAGTCCTTGGAGGTTTCCTTTATAACAGATCGCATATTAAAAATTATAATAAACTACAGTCTGATAAAAAGAGTAGAAATTAAAAAATACTGTAGTGACGTCCCCGTTTTCTTAGATTGATTAGAAAGGGACGACGTTACAGTATTGCCACTTAAATATTTACTATCTTTTGATTTGACAGACTACTAAATTAGAGTCTGGCCATCGAAACGTGATCGTTATGTCAGATCTCTAAGATCAAATGAAGTCACTTTGGCACAAGGTACAAACAATCGTATATATGTAAATTTAAAGTCGTTTTTCACTTGCGGTAGTTTGACATAATTTGATCTTAGGCTGGTTTTAGTGTCACGCGGACCGTCCGCGCGGATCACGTACGATGTTTTAACCCTTTGACCGCCAAAGACGGCAAATCACGTCATCGGGAATTCGTGCCACTGACGCCAACGACGCCTATTGACGTCAAAAATTTCAATGGTCAAAAACATGCTAATTCAAACCACTATCTGTGTTTTTCAACCTCTGTTGATTTAAGAGCACTTTTTTTTTTTTTTGGTTTGGCGTCAGTGGCACGGTGAATTGCTTTGCCGCTCGGCGCTCAAAGGGTTAAGCTTAAGGGAGCGTTTTAGAGTAATGCGGACGGGTCATACATAATATTATTGCTCCGCGCGACGATACTCGTGACACTAAAACCAGCCTTAGTATACCGGAGAGACCAGGAGAGACTATCTAAATTGGTTCGCATCGCAACTCGGCCGTTTGTACGCAGTAAGCCAAGAAATGTACATGGTAGGTAAGTATATATTTTTGCTCTTCTGTAGTCGGTACTCGTTCACAAATAAAACCCGTTCCAGACCGAAAGATAGGATCGGAAGGTCTGGAACGGGTTTAACTGTTGTAGTTGTACAGTCGAGTTCATTTAAATCAGTAGTATTGCCAGTACTGGCAATACTACTGATTTAATTTCCCTAAAAACCACTTATCTATTCACTATTCAGTTAGTATGTCACTAGCATCAACGTGAAGTTGCATATCGTCACCTGTAATATGAATTAATGTAACCGCCAAAATGACGAAATTGAGTTAAGTATACAGTTCGTCTGTAAATTTGACGATCTATCCATTGCTGTTATTAAAATTACGATATCTTGAAAAAAATGTTGGTTACATTAAACAAAAATTGACCATTTTTTTTAGTTTTCCGTATTTATTTTGGTGTATGACACATTGTTTGTAAATTACTTAATATCAGATTAACGTAACCACAAGCATTGGCCAAAGTTGAACAAAAGTCATTTATGTAAGACTCATCGGTAAATAAATGACTCTTACATTACTCAATTTATAGCACTTAATTACCGA
Organism: Apotomis turbidana; assembly: GCA_905147355.2. Taxonomy (NCBI): domain Eukaryota; kingdom Metazoa; phylum Arthropoda; class Insecta; order Lepidoptera; family Tortricidae; genus Apotomis; species Apotomis turbidana. Next base: position 18,837,687 of record LR990288.1, on the reverse strand, counting down.
TTGACTGTTACGTTAGCTTCAAAACTAGATAAAAATTATAAAATGGTTATTACATTAAATGGGTTATACTTTTAGTTTTTGAATCAAATCATGTAAATAATAAGGTACATAAATAATTTACATGCTCAGATTAGAGGTTTAAAAAAAATTAAACGAGATTTTAAGAAAGCAACCATTTAAAGTCAATTATAGTCTTATCTTGTCACAAATTGTGCTTACTGCAAGCTGGGTGAATATATAATTTAGTCAGTAACATTAAAGTTTTCGTAGTTTTTAAAGCAATTAATGCCTCTTACATTATTATTTGTCTTCCCAAGCCTCGAGTGTTGACGGTTACATTAAAATTATGTACTTAATTGAGACGGACCTGGTGCTTACATTATTTTGGTTACCAGGAACTATGCGACCATCTCTTTCCTTTGCGGTGTTAATGAGTAGATACCGGTGAGACGACCATACGTTTGCCTATAAGAAGCAATGAATAACACCACCGCGTGCGTCTGTTTACGATTTGGTGTTGTGATGGATATGATAGCCACTTTAGTTTGTACCGACCAGAGATCGGATGCCGGTATTCGACTCCATACAAATACCGGTATTAAATTTCGGTATTTCGCTTATTATTACACATTTCTTTATTTTACTGAGCTAATTTCAAAATTCTGGACCAATACTTTAATTATATGTAATGGCATTTGAAATAAAATCTGTAATATTTTTTTTGTACTTTTTATGAATACCGGTAACGATCCCTGGTTCCAACAATTCGTGATAAGGACAGTATTGTGCCATTGCGTTGTTATACATCAATAAGTACAGTTAAAAATTACGAGCTCAGTACATTAATCGCTTTACATCAGGCGATCCGTTTGCTCGTTTGCCTTCTACGACATAAGAAATAAATAAATAATAATATTACACAAAAAGACTAAAAATAAAGGGAAATTTGAAAAAGATAAGTACTAAGTATAAGTACTATAGAAATTGTTATCACCTCAAAAGGGAGTCGTATTTCTAAGGCGGAATGAAGTTCGCCGGGATTTCCAGTATCAAATAGAGATTGATGTTTTAAACTTTTTAAAGTTAGTTTTATTTTAAAGTTATATAATTAGCTATTATGCCTATTTATACCATGTCTAATTCTCGAATTAGTTACTTTTAATTGAAACAATCTGGCTTAATGCATTTCGTTTTAAGGAAATCTCTTAAATGTCTGGTTAAACGGACTGTGAAAACTTTTTCTGTGAAAATCAGTCACTGCCACTACCATGTAGCAACATGTAGGCATAATAAAATGTATATACTTGTATATTATTTTTAGAAAACAAGAGACAGGAATGAATGATGGTAGTAATAGTGATATGGTGGAGGTTATAGTGACATTGAGATACTCCCAATCTTTTTTTTTTCAGTAGCCTACGTATCCAACGTAATGTCATTGTATTGATGTGATGATTCAATAAAATACGTTGACTATTTTCTTGCCCCTTGACCATTATTTTTTTCAGCCAGAGAATTGCGTTGAGCTGGGCCATACTTTCTATTAATAACGGGACACCAATGATGCTGAATAATTTTAATATTTGTGCTTGGGTCATGGTTGTTCCAATGTATTTAAGTATATATTTATCTATATAAGTATGTATATCGTGGTCTAGTACCCATAACACAAGCCTTCTTGAGCTTAATTTGGGACTAGATCGATTTGTGTGAGGTTGTCTGATATTTATTTATTTATTTAATAAGTAGTTCGTGGGAAAACAGCAGCTTACAAGATATAAGAAAATCTCTAAATCCGTTTCAGCTCTATAAGAAAGATGTCCAAGCCCAATATTGAAGGTATTCAAAGCATTTCAGTCGTAAATTTACCCCTTGACGTTCAAGTTCATAATAGTGATGTGAGAGTGAGTGACTAATTATGTGACGAAACATTTAGTCACCCAGTTTGCCAGGAAATGATCAAATTACTAATGAAAAATCAAATAAAGATCATTTGGCTAGTTTCAGACAGGGACAAGCCTTATACTGAAAATAGGACTTAGGCTTTGTAAAGACAAAATTGATTGTTTAAACAAAATTATACAACGTAAAGCTGAAGTTTAAACTTAAGTCACTAAAATCAAAAGGAGGGAGTTGATGAATGAAACAGAAAGAAGGTAATAATTACGAAGAAAACTATATAGAAATAAATAAAAAGGAAAGAGAAAAAGGGAAACCAGAATGTGCAGTAAAAGTCGTAGGTAAAAAAGGTACATAAATATTGTAGGAAAGGGAGAAAGAAAAGCAAAGTGAGGAAAAACAGTAAGGAAAAGTATCAGATTGGAAAGAAAATTAAGTGTTTTTTTAATACTCTTTAAATCTAAAGGTGCCTTTAACCATTCTGGTTTTTATAAACAAAAAAGAAACTGTTTCTCGCTTATAAACCGGTTTTTATCACGACTTACTATCCTGCCACTAATTAACTGAAAAACAAGAAATAACTCTATGTTAAACCTTATTACAGTTTGATAAGTTTAAAAATTCCATAGCTGAATTCCGCTAATGTAAGTCCACGTTTTGAAAATGTGTGTCCCTTACGTTAGATTTTTTTACCTTATTGTGACTTACTTTAAATAGTTCTTAATTTTTTGACATCAATGTTGTGTTGTGTTAACGTAACTCCTAATTTTCGGAAAAAAATTAACGTAAGAGCCACGCTATTTTCTAAACTATAATAGCAGCCTTTTTGAGACCATTATCAACTGAAAGATCTTACAAAATTAAGCTATAACTAACTATACATCATTTTAATCGGATTAGGAAATAAAATGTTACTGCACTTTTTTTAATTTGCAATTTCGTTTTTGGCTTCTCCTGAAAAATCGTCATTTGGCGGTTACCTTAATTCATATTACAAGTGACGATATTGTTACTAGGGGCGTTGTTAGTTCTCAGTTTATCCGTTAGATACGATAAGTTGGTTGCGCATATTTTTGACAATTTGACTGACATTTCACATTAGTGACAGTGACATAATGACGTTGTGTGGCTGTGCTGTGCGCCTATTACCGGCATCCGGCATGGCATGGCATGACATTATTGACATTAGTAGTATTTGATGGAGCAGTGACGTTGGTTGTTGAAACTGTTTGTTTTGAAATCCTTTTAAGTGTTTCAATTAATAACGTTTAATATTATTTTAAATTCACTCCTCTGTCTAGAATTACAAGGACATAACTTAAAAATGAAAGTTCTCTTGTTACTTTTTCTACTGCCTTTTATACGTGCTAAAATTCGGAATCCACATAAAATCGACGTCGAGACTTTTGAGAGTACAGAAACAATAAATGTTTCGAGGCGTTACGAACCTGACTGGAATGATTTGGATACCCGACCCCTGCCCCATTGGTATGATAAAGCCAAAATAGGTATTTTTCTACATTGGGGTGTTTTCTCTGTGCCAAGTTTTAGTTCTGAATGGTTTTGGAGTAATTGGCAAGGTGAGTACGTTTTGAATACAAGTTTTTATATTATTGTTTATAGTTTATTGTTGACTGTACTTTCATACACAAACGTTAATTGCTCATCAAGATTAATGAAATGAGCCCAAACATGATGGGTTCTTCTTGTGCTATTTAAGAGTTCCTACGGCCATGTCTATCATCCCAGATAAGCACTAATATACCAAATTATAGTATTATTATTTTAAATTTGCTACATACACTAAACTATTTAAACAAATTCAAATGGTATATACCTATCATACAACTTAAGAGTAATATATTAAATTTACACCAATATGTCTAATATTAAAATCATAAGTTTCCTTAGAATTAGCAATAAATCAGGATCTTTTTTAGAAAAAAATCCAATAATTGTGGAGTTTATGAAGAAGAACTACCCACCCAACTTCTCTTACCAGGATTTTGCACCAATGTTTACTGCCGAATTCTTCAATCCTGATGAATGGGCTTCACTGTTCGCCAAAGCTGGAGCCAAGTAAGGATATTTTTTGTTGAAATAAGTTTTTAAATAAACATCTATAAAAAAAAAAAACTATTTGCAGATAGTTCTGTTACAAATATGATTAAAATTGTCAACAGGTATATAGTCCTTACAAGCAAGCACCATGAGGGTTTCACCTTGTTCCCATCAACTCGCTCCTTCAGCTGGAATGCTAAAGACACTGGCCCACACCGAGACCTTGTTGGCGATCTAGCAAAGGGAGTCCGCAAAGCTGGACTTAAATTCGGAGTTTACCACTCACTCTACGAATGGTATAATCCTATCTATCTTGAAGATAAGACAAATGATTTCAAAACAAGAACATACCCAATTACTAAACTATGGCCGGATTTAAAGCAGTTGATCAAGGATTACGAACCCTCGGTTTTGTGGGTCGATGGAGATTGGGAGGCCTATGACAGATACTGGAATTCGCAGGAGTTCCTGGCTTGGCTGTACACTGATAGTCCAGTTAAAGATGAGGTTGTTACTAATGATAGATGGGGTATAGGTTGCTATGGGAAGCATGGAGATTTTTATAACTATGCTGATAGATTTAACCCAGGTAAATTAAATTTCCATAAGTAGTCTTAAAATAAGAATGTAGAATAAGCTGGAAATTACTCCACCAACAAGAGCCTAGCTCTTAAATATATGATACATCAAATCCCTGCCGATCTTCACCTGTAACAAGTGTAAAAACCTCATAATGCTAATAAGTATTCAAGAAAAAAAATTACATGCTTGATTTTAAATGCCATTAATTTTATATTAATATGCAACTTAATTAACTTTACTATATGATGATGATGATGATTGATGAGTCTTAAAATATCTATTTTGCAAACTTGTTCTGTTCATTTGTCTTAATTTTTAGTGAAGTTATCAGAATCTTTAAGGCAGACACTTCCTTTGTAATGAGACCTGCAGTGAAACTAAATTGATTATTGCAAACATAATTAATGATTAATTACTATTAACAGTGTAGGTAAGTACAGTAATTAAGAATGCTTTCTGTATATGTATATAACATTGTAAAATTCTAAAATTAGTTTTGTATAGAGAGGGGTCATTATCTCAGGAAAAATTCTAACAGCGCGATGCAGAATTTGTAAGGCCGCGCGGTGCCAGCCGTACAGCGCCATCTGTTGGAAAAAAAAATCTTTGTCCCTTCATGTCGCCGAAACTATTGGACGGATTTTAACTATTTTTGCTACTAGGATAGCTGGACATCCAAAAATTGTTATAGGATACTTTTTATCAGACTATGGTTGGAAGTTGTCTCATAAACTATAATTAAATATTTCTGCTGCAAAAAGGTTGAACAGGAAATTTTTAAGCAAATCGTTCAATAATAATATGACTGTGACGATTTCAGACCATTGGAGGTAAGCTCGAACAATGTGGGTAATTTAGTTGTAACAATGTTTTAAATGTTTTGTTTAATAGCTGGACAGGAAAATACTTTTCATATCTAAATCATAACATAACATAACAATGCATTAGGTACTTTATAACCAGCAAGCTTACTCGTAGGTAACTTAATTTATAAAAGAATGTTGTCATGACCCATGAGTTATGAATGTAATTTCAAGATAAGATACCTATGTCTCAAAAAATACGTGTTCATAGTATAAGCTTTATTAATACATGGCGTTAAGTTACTAGGGCCCGTCTCTTTGTACGTACCGCCCAGACTGCCAGCGATCGCGCGCTCATTTTGTAAAAAAGAACGGAAGGCTCAGCTGGTGCATTGGTGCGCGCAGGTTGGGCAATCCCATCTTAGTACTACAATAGCAATGCCTTCTATTTTTTTCAATAACAGGTCCCTCTTTATGCCAGTGTCCCTTGTTATAGTATTGTTATTGTTATACTACTTAAGGTTAAAAGTACCTACTTATACTCGAATTATGGCAAGATACAAATCCGCTAGATTATCCGCATTTTTTTACTAGACGAGGAAAAAAAAAGGAATTAAGTTTTTGTCTTCGCGACGAACATACCTACATACAATTTTTTAAATGGAATTGAAGCTAAACTTATTTTGTTAATTCTACTCCATTTTGTCCCACGGCACTAAATTATGAAACTGCACTTAAGTATATCCCTATCTATCTTTCGTAATTGCCAGTTACGAAACAAATCCATATAGGTAGTTAGCTATAGGTATGTAAGCCATTCTTAACCTATTTTTAAACGGGGTCAGAAATACGTCAAATAAAGACACGGTATGAGGTGAAATGAAACATAAAATGACAGATAACGATAAGCAAATTGCCCATTAAATCATCGTTAAGTAGACTAAATACATGCCCCACGAGCCACGACCAATTAATGCCTCCAATATTATACAAACAACCGGTAATTATATTTGTTGTTTGTATAATAATTGGGAATGGATTATTTTTTTTAAACTTAGTTATTTTATTTAAGTTATGCAACCCCTTTTATTTCTAGAAAAAAAAAGATTTTTCTGTAATTTATAAAGCCAGATTTTTCCCCGCCTTGTAGTCTTATAGGTAGGGATCCCTTGCGGTGTTCTACGGATAAATTGGGACTACGAAAAACTTTTACTGTTCATACAATTTTCCTCATACTACCTATTCTACTTATATCTAGGAGCTCGGCAGCACAGCACCCCTCCCAAGTCAAGCAAAATGTCCCAACAACGGCCCGTTTCTATTACGGCTCCTTAGAACACCGCAAGTGTAGGTATATCCGTATAAGACCCGTAGAAGGCAGAAAAACACATTTTTCATCTTTTTTATTTTTTTTAAACTACAGAAAAGGGTTTTGAAAAAAAAAAACACCCATTCCTCATTTCCTTGCGGCTTTTGCGACGATCGACAGGACTTTTTATATAGTTGTATTCCGTGTTTTAGGTAAGCTCCTGAATCACAAATGGGAGAACGCGTTCACCGTGGACTCCCTGTCGTGGGGATACAGAAGGAATGCGAATCTGAGTCAGATACTGAGCTTCGATAATTTGCTGAACCAGGTCGTCTCCGCGGTCAGCTGTGGTGGTAAATCATACCATACCAACCATAAGTAAACGACGCTCTGTACCCTGGAACCTATGGCAGTCAATTCAACGCGATTACGGGGTCACCGTGTGGACCCCAAGTCGTGAGACTCGTGAGGATACAGAAGGAGAGGCTAAAATATCTGGAGCTCTGGGTTGCTGTCCCAGGTCGTCGGTCGGGTCGGCTGTGATTTTTTAATCCGTTTAAACTAAGCATTATTACCTAACTCTAATGTAATTGAGGTGCGACACTCCAATACTCGTCACCACTATAGTCTGATATCTGGGACTCGCAAAAGCTGCGAATCGATCGGTTGCCTTCGCAGTCTCCCTGGGAGTGTGGTGATGGTTTATCTATACTCCGCTATTTAAGCAGCATCGTTCGCAGCCCGTCACTGCGGGCTTGGCTTTGGTTTCGTTCTCCAGGGAGCCACGTTCTGCGGTGTCGATTCGGCCTTGTCGTCGCTTTGGACTTCGCGAAGACCGTAGATATGATGGAGACTTCCGTCTCTCTTTTTCCTTTTCTTCTTTCTTCGCTGTTATTCAGTCTGCGGCAATACTGTAGTAGGTGGCCTCTCAGCGGCCTTTTTTTGTATAAGATATAATTCGGGAAGTTGTTACGGCAACAGCTCACGATGGAGCGGCCCCTTTAAGCAGCACGTGTCGGGAATCGTTGACTCGCGCGAACATACTGCGTGCCAGCCGCCCAAGTAGCAAACAAGCTGCAGAAGCGCATATACAGCCTTTATTCAGCTTAAATTAGCAGTATAAGGGTTGTATAAGCGCTTCTGCAGCTTGTCGCTCTATAAAGGCGTCCAAATCTTCCCACTCCACTGCTCTCCGGGTGTAATAGTCGTTCAGCACTTAACGTCGGGAATCTTACGATAGTCCCGATTACAGGTCCTCCATCATCGAAGAACACTCCGTTCACTTTTATTCTTGACCATCGGTGTGATCGCGTGACGGACGCAGATTCTGAACAGCCGGATTAACATTACCTAAAGTTAAGAATTTGTCAATCAATATTGTACAGTCCGTTTGGGTGAAAATTGAGAGGTTCTTATCTGGATCGCGTAAGAGTGAGCGAGACGTGTATAAAACGCGAATCGCATTCTAACGGCTCACGCACTGTACCTATGTCTCAATATTTTTACTATATTCAGTAGGTATATCAGTATAAAAAATACTTATGCATATCTACGAAATATTATAGGTAACGCCCTAATCAACGTGGGCCCAACCAAAGAAGGCACCATCGCTCCCATCTACCAAGAACGCCTCCTGTCTCTAGGCGCGTGGCTAGCAATCAACGGAGAAGCAATCTACGAGTCCTCACCATGGCTTCACCAAAACGATACCAACAACAGCCATGTGTGGTACACTTGCCGCAAAACGGAGTACAACGCTGTGTCGCCAACGTCGAAGCCGCTGCCGACGGATACTTTGACAGCAATCTATGCAATAGTGATGAAGTGGCCGAAAGACAACTTGTTGGTGGTGAAGGATGTCGTGGCGATACTGCATAGTGGGAATTATAAGATTCAGTTGTTGGGTAACCTGGATATTCCAATACAGGTGAGATAATGTATGTATGTAGGTATCGGTGGCGTGGCGTCCATACAACCCGATTCATTCATTAATGAATAAGTTTTGTTGCTTTTTTTTTTATTAGAAAAAATATCTGACGCTTTCTGCAAAACTACGGTCAATTGAGCACCTTTCTCTATTGCTAATGAAGAAAAGTTAAGCGAAATCTACCCCGGCTTGCCCTACGTTTTTGATTCACGCCATGCCACTGGTATATACCTACTGGTAATATAAGCATTATTGTAGACAATCATTCATTATTATTTAAGTTTCCATCTGGTCGGTGCCGTCCAGTGCAGTCCAATCCAGTTCGTGCTACTTAACGCCAGTCCTTTGACTTCGCGATACGTCGCGACGTCTATCATTCTCTTCAGCTGATTTATTTATTTATTTTATTAGAAACAAACAGTCTTACATGATTGTAGGTGATACAGTAAACTTTGCAAATTCAAGTCAACAAAGTCTTCAGACTTACAGTTTCCTGACGGAATATATATCTTATAAACTAGAATAATCTACCCAATTGGCACAGTTACAAAGTTATTTGTACAAATTACAATACAAAACAAAATAGGTACAATACAATAATATAACCTATTCGCATTCCGCGATGCACTGTGAAGTTTGCCTTCTGAAACTATAAAGACTTTGTCCAAGTAGGTATATATCCAAATGTATAAATTTATCGTTATACAACCTGCAGGCCCTTCTAATAAAACTATTTCTCGCGTAAGATGTCCGGCTACGGGAAATACAAAACAAGGGTTTCTTACGACAAGCACGCTCACAACGTCTCGGTACTCTAAGCGAGACAGATTCTAGTAGAGTAGGTGCATTAATAATGTTATTAACAATTTTATAAAGAATTAATACATCAGAACGCTCACGCCGAAGACTCAGGGAAGTAATATAATGCTTTTTCATGGCAGTGTCATAATCTGAATATGTATTGTCAATACGAAACTCAATGGCTCTAACAAACTTTTTCTGCACTTTTTCAATCCTATCACTGTGGATATTAAAAAGAGGGTTCCAAACAGCACTAGCAAATTCAAGTCTACTACGCACGTAACAATTAAATAGCACCTTATAAGTTAAGATTCTCTGAAATGGTTTACCTACACGCAATATAAATCCCAACTGCTTATATGATTTATTTAATATATCGTCAATGTGTGGGATAAAGGTCAGTTTTGAGTCCATAATTACACCGAGATCCCGAATATGTTCGACGCGAGAAAGTTCTTTATTACATAATTTATAATTGAAATTTATATTAGTCTTTTTCCTACTAAAGGTGATAAAGGAACATTTATCTGCATTTAAGAATAAACTATTTGATGCGCAAAAGTCCTCAAGAGAGCATTCAGGTATTTTTGCAGAGATTCACAATCATCTGTACTACGAATAACTTTAAAGATCTTTGCGTCGTCGGCGTATAAAAGCAAGTGCGAATTTTTTATGCATTCTGTAATATCGTTAATGTATAGAATAAATAATACAGGCCCTAATTTAAATAACAAATCCTCGGCCTACTTGGCATTGTTTACAATAACACGTATAAAATAAATACAGAATACATTAATAGTGATAAGACTTTCCTGCTACTAGGTATACCGAAGTTGAATCACACCTGCGGGGTAAGGTACTCTGAACTTCAAAAGCGACGGTTTGACACCAACTTCGAACTCCAGAATAACCCCTTGGACTAGAGTCGAGTCGAGTTGTTTTATGCTATTTTATGAATGAGACTTGTTTTTATTTTATGAATGTTTACATAACGAAAGCGTAAAAAGTCACATTTCTGCAAAGTTTTAAGAGTCGCGAGTTTGTTACTTCAGCAAATGAACTGTTATTAATTTTTCGCTATAGATAACGAAGTTTCACATTTCTTATTTATATATTAAATACAAAGGATAAATAAGAAGCCAAAATTTTACGCAATCCACTAAAATAGGATGAAGGATGATTCTGTTCAAAGTTCAATCCAGTTTGAAAGAAAAGTTGAAACCCGGTGATCGAAGGATGTTTTGACTGTCATAAAAATTGTTTCTTTTTTACGAAGAAATCTTTGTCCGCAGCTGAATAAGTACCTAGCTGTTGCGAAACGGGTCCTTTTTCTCGAAATGTATCGCTTGTTGTTTAAAATCCTGTACCTAATAGGCAAGCTGGCTGTAATGAATTCTATGCACGTCATGCCATTGATAAATTAATAAATTATTATCTCGAGACAGGGAAGCACCTTATTTGCACAAGCTTTGACCATTGTTTTTTTTTTACAGTGGAAAATAAGCGACGGAAAAGCCTTGATTGCACTGCCAGAGCTAGCTGCGGTCAAGTCTACAAACGCCTGGACATTGAAGTTTACTTTGAAATAATTGTTATATGACTTATATGATTAATATAGGTATATTTACAACCAACTGTACGTTTTCATTATTCATCCTACAATCGAGACACTAAAATAAAGTGACGTGAAACGTACTTACGCTGTGTTGGTGTTATTTATCTTAGAGCGCAAGAGTACACAGTGGAACCATTTAAATATCTATCTAAATAGGCAAATTGCTCCAAACAACTCTTATCAGCAAAGAGCCAGAGTTTATCACTGTTGTTATAGTACGTTTAACTTTCCATTTGTTGCAATTATAACAAAATATTCGTACTATTTAATTTTAGTATGTAAATTAAATATACAATTTATTTAGTTAATGGGTTCCCAATTTTTTTCAAGCATCTTTATGGAACGGAAAAAATAAAGCTGTAGAAAAGTGGAAATTTAGTCGTAATACATAAAAAATGAAAAACTGGCCATGTGCGAATAGTACTCGCCAAGGGTTCCGAATGCCGCGAAGCTATACAAATAAGCGTCGCGGCGAACTCGCTGCGCGTTCGCCATCATACAAAATTCGCTCGCAAATCGCAAGTGTTATAAGGCCCTTATATGAAAAAAATATAGATATTGATTTTTTTACTTGGCCTTACCGTTTCAGTATCTACAAAGCCAAGTCAATCGTGATGTCATTACAAAATGCGCTTACTTTACGATTTTTCAAAAAAAAATGGGGTGTTTTTTTTTTAGGTAGGTATATCCCAACTTAGAAAATATTGACTACAATTATTATCTACCTAACCCGGTCGGCGAAAGATAGTACATCTTCACAAAATATAATAATTTCCAATAATACTAGCTTTTCGCTTGAATACGATGTTATTATACGAAAAAATATTTTATTTATTTATATGAGGCTTACAATAACGGTGACGTGACCATAGATAAGAATGTATTACTGGTAAAATCGACACCATTACAAGTTGCATTTCTGAAATGTGAAGTAAAGTGTAGGTAACAAGGATTCGCACCATGTATGAGGTTCCGTTGGTTAGACCGTTTCAGAAGTAAAATATATCTACTTTTTACCAGTTGTTCACAATAAAAAAATGCGTATCCGTATTACTTTTTATTCAGTCATTTCATTACAAACTCTTTTACCACGTGGACCGGTGATATTGTGAGGGTGACGGGAAACCGTTGGAGACGGATAGCACAAAGATCCTTAGGAGAGGCCTTTGTCCAGTAGTTGTTTATTCAGCAGACTCCCATACTTTCACTATAAAGGAGTTTTTGGTGTTTATAAACTCTGTCTCAATTTTCTTGTATTTATGTTACTCAGATAGTGCATCGGAATCTAAGTATTCTTCATATTTTTCATATTTGACCTTCATATCTTCCCTGAAACAAAAGGCACATACTTAGCTTCATCTCATCGTATGGACTCATTTCATTTGAAAACTGGCCATGTGCTCGGACTCCACACGAAGGATACATACACAGAAAGAAAGAAAAATAAATAAATATCAGACAACCTCACAAAAAATTGATCTAGTCCCAAATTAAGCTCAAGAAGGCTTGTGTTATGGGTACTAGACGATATACATAAATATATACTTAAATACATAGAACAACCATGACCCAAGCACAAATATTCGAGTTTATCACACAAATATTTGGCCTGGTCGGGATTCGAACCCGGGACCACCGGCTCAATAGGCAGGTGCTTACAAACTGCGCCAACCTCGTCGTCAAAAACCTAGTATGGGGAAAGTTATCAATCCCTATATATACCAGAGTAGATTGTAAAATAAATATTTTTCCAAAACTTGACAGATTACGGTAAGTTAGGTGAAATGAGTTATATTCGGAATCATTAGGTTATATAGAGAATACAGGACGGCTCGGGTTGAGTCGGAATCCTAGTTACCCTCCCCAGCATGGTCAATCCCATATACATTTGGTCTAGCAAAGAATAGGTTCGAAAATTCTTGAAGAAATTTTTTAGACATGCCTATATACAGCAGTAGTGCGAGGAATTAAGGAGCAATTATTTTGAAAAGGTAATATAGCATTGATACATACTGTATCATCGGATCTTGTACAACCACAATATGCTCAGATGGCGTGCTACTACTATCCAAATTTATAGACGAATTTGGTGTCAATTGTTCTAATTTTCCGTAGAATATAACATCAGCTATCATCTTCTCAGCTATACATCGCTGTACTCGGGTCATTTCCTTAAGCTGATGAGACATAGCCAACGCTGTATAGTCGGTTGCATCCGGTTCAGGACCCATCATTTCTTCATCTGTGTCTGTAAGTTTTAACCGTTTATGTTGTACAGTATTTCTTTCCCGTAAACTTCTACGGTTTTTTAACTTGTTCTTTTTAGTAGTGCTTTGAGATCTCTGAAACAAAAACAATTGTATCAAGTGGTGTTTTTTTATAGAAAAAGATCTAAAGATCCCATGGTATGGCTTACCATACGGACGCGTTGACAGGTTGTTGGTATAGTTTTATACAAATTTCGTCCTGAGGTAAGCCGCACAAGGGGCATTTTACTAAACACAGGTTCAACGGAGTCGCTCAAGTCTGCCGTGCTAAGCTACAAGGCGTCCTTTTTGTATGGAGCTCCATAGCAAAAGGTCGCCTTTTACGCACGGCAGCATTGGGATCTTAGCGACCACGAAGTGTAACCTTAACCGCTTTCTATGCAATGTAAGCGACCCACAGCTCACGCAACGCGTTCACTATTATCCGTCAACGTTTCATTGTTAAGTTAAGTGAGACGCGAGGCTACATTGGGGGTTTGAAGGAAAGCTCCACATCCATTTAAGGCGGAGACGACTCGGACTATCGCCCTATAAAAGTACTTAAAAAGTTTCCCAAAATAATTATGAAATGAAGGTAGGGTTTTAATAGTACATTACGTACCTAGGGCGGTGAATTAGAGAATGGAAGTTTTAAGTAACTATTACCTTGGCCAGGAAGTGAGATTTTCTCCCCGCGTAGCGGGCAGTGAATCCCACTTACCTACGTCCTCGGTTGACGTAAATAAGCTTATGGACTGCATTCAAACTGCAACTTGCATATATATTGTATAATGAATAGGTGTACCTTCATCACCAACCCACATTAAACGTTTGTGATTTTTGCTATAGTTACATTCTTTATTCAATATTAAACGGTTTTATATTTTAAAGGGTTGGTGCACTTATGCATAAATACGTCCTATTCCTAAAAATTCCTAAAATAAATTAAAAAACTGTAACAAGTCCAAGTACTTTGCACTTTTTATCTAAATTCATACACACTAGTGTCTCTGATAACTTTATTTAACCTATATAGAGAATGTTCCCTTAAATCTTTGTACATAACAAAAAAAAAACATGTTGTATAAGCATTGTGTACTTACACTTGAATCTTTTGGTGTAAGTTGAGAAGAAACTCGAGCCTTTTTATCAGGCAAATCAGTGGTTCTTGTGAGTAATGGTTTTAGTATTGATTTTCGTTTAGGAATGCAGTATACATGATCACTGGTATATTTTTTTCTTCCTGCAGGACTCTATATTGAAAATTATAACAATTATTTAATTCGCTTAAATGCTCTAAATTTAATAAATATATTATATTGAGGTATAAGTATAACAATAGAGGCTTATTATACCTACAAATGATACAGCAATTATAATGGCCCTCCAATAAATCATTCTAAAATGACTACCTACCTAATTAAATATTTTTTAAATTAAATGTCACTTGGTTTAAATTTGATTGTATAAACTTTGTAAGTTGTATTTGTTTTTCGCGTCTATTTTTGGTCAAATTCACTTATGTCTTGGTTACCTACGGGACAGGCTGTGCCTAGTGTAGGAGCCAGTGTAACAGCAAAGATAAGCGATTTCAGTGCATGAAATTAAGTTTATATAAGCCATATTTGTGTACACAACAGTGGACCTTTATAATTATTGTAAATGTGTATATTATATACCTAGGTTAGTATAGAGATGTGACTGTATAAATTTGTTTAAATGCAATAAACTTACTTACTTACCTTTTTATTTACTGCTACAACAATGAACAATGTTTTAAGCTATATGATTGTATAAATAACTCAATAGGGTTTACTTTTGAGATGCTGATATTTGTTTTAAAACCGTAGCATAATACTCCAAGTAATTTCTACTTTCATACCTGCTAACAAACACATACATACACAATGACATACCAACATTCGTAAAAAATACGCAATTGATTTAATTAACTTATTAATTCTTCTATATTACATTAGGCACTATAATTGATGACCAACATCTTAGTCAGTTCCCATCTTCCCATACAAGTTGCAGTTTTGAAGTAGTTCATCCGTTAATTAGTACCTATGTTGATGCTTTTGGGTATGGCCATGAAGCAACAACCCTTTCCCAGTACTAAATATTCATATATAAAACTAAAAATGCATATTTTTTGGAGCAATAGTATGAAATATATATGGATCTGTTTATTTTCATTTTATTTTAATTGTTTGCTATTGTACATATGTATATTTTGTAATATATGAGAAAGGTAGGTTCAGACGCTTCGCAGCCATACCCTTTTAAAAATCACAATTATTAATCTTCTAAAGTTTAAACTGTCGAACCAATGTAGATGAAATTTGGTATGGAGATAGTAGTTTGAGATCTGGGCAAAGATAAAGGGCAGTATTTATTTTGAAAAAAAAAAAGTGATGGAATTTTCTATGGCAAAATACAGTCTAGTGCCCATACAGTGGATCTCATGAGCAATGATGAATGTGTTGCAAATGCACTAAGTAGGAAACATGACAAACTTACAACATTATCATTAGCATCTTCTTCTGTTGAGGAATCCCGGCTTTTCTTAGGAGTTTCAGTCAAGAATGTCATGTACTCATAATACCACAGTACTGGTTTGTATTTCTTACCGGCATATTCATTAGCTTCAACCTGCAAACAATGTTTCAATATAAATAAAACTTCATTGAAATCAGGGTTAAAAATTCAAAGTTCTCTTTTTATTTATTCTCTGCTTGAACATTATTCTAAAGCTCTCTGCCCACTGCAACATAACACAATGTCATTATGATCTTAATAGGAACATGTCAGCGAAATATACTTTTTGTATTGAAAAGTATAAGACTATTCCCACTAACATGTTCATATTAATCATAGTAGGCTTGATTGCTGGTAGTAGAACAGTTTCTATATCCAGTTCTGATACATTTAACAAAAAGCAGCTTAGGTATGTTAATTAACAATAGCACATAGTGATATCTCTTTTAGATTGATTGTTTGCAAAGTTTCCTCATAATAACAATTATTTTGTGTAAAGAACTCGACTAACTTCTTTTACTTTGAGTTGAGTTCAAGAGATACAGACAGCACTTTAATTAAACAGATAGAAACGGTAGACTGCTAAATAAGATTCTTAGGGAATGGAACTCCAAGAAAGATTCATGTTTTTACCTTTCGACGCTCCCGAACGTAAGTTGTGCGCATATTCTCGAGTTTCTTTTTCACGAATTCTGGATTCGCATCTTTGGCAATAGTCTTCCATTTCTGTACTAATACTGAGATGGCTTCAGACCTCGCTTTTTTATCTCTATACTGTCCGTCGGATGTGTCCCAGAGGCAAGGCGAATTTTTGTAATATTCAATTATTTCTCTGAGAATATCTTTTTCGGTTCGAAAGTTTTCTGCCATCTTGACGGATCACAATCAAAACAACAACATCAAATCAAACAAACCACACACCTGCTGTAGCTTGATTTTATTTTACTTTAGCAAGATAGATCAATTCCGTCAGCCGACTTGAACGACTCGACATCGCATAGACAAGACTGGACAAGACACTCTCGACTTGACAGTTGACAGTATTGAACCCTAGCTCACACTATAGTCTGATTTTTCTATACACACATTTGATACATCATCACAGGACCCGTATACCGTAATGTGCACGACCTATTGAATTTCATAAAAAAAAAACAAGCAATGACGTAGTGGTTTTTCTAGTACATCTATAAACGTTCATAATTTTCTATTTTTTTACATTCAGGTGACTCGCACTCAGGCTGGCGCGGCGGCTGACCAGGCCCAGATCCTGAAGCGCCGCAAATACTCATCCCTTTTAAAGGATCATGTGTTTGCGGCACTGGCAGTTGAGACTTTATGGCCTTGGTCAGCCGATATGAAAAGCTTCGTGAAGGCCCTGTCGTCGCGGTTGGTCGACGCCACGGGGGATCCAAAATCTGGCGCTTACCTCTCACAAAGGATCGGCCTTGCAGTTCAGAGAGGTAACGCCGCCAGTGTAATGGGGACCTTGCCACAGGCAGAGCTGCTGGAGGGGGTGTTCTTTTTATAATCCGTTTATTTTTAATTTAGTATTAGTAGTATATTTAGTATTTATCAACTTTAATATTGTAAATATGTTTTTTTTTTTCGTTTATCTATAAATAAACTGTTGTACCAATTTAATTTAATTGAGTTCATGTTATATTTTTTCTTATCACGGCGTTGAAGTATTTAACGATAATAATTCATTACATAAACAGTTAAGGTGCGTCCACACTTGTATCATTTCGCCGATCCGATCCCCGTTGCGTATCTCCACCGCGTATCGTGCTGTTTGGACGCTCACTGCGGGCACTCCGTATCATTTGCGCCGTCGCGCGAAGAAACGCGTCCACACTTGCCGTATCGTATCCTCGTCGCGTATCGCCGCACCGATCATTTCGGCGTGCAGTAGTTTGGACGCTATCCGTATCGTAGCACCGTATCACCGCCCCGATCATTTTGGCATTTCGTTTTCGTCGAACATTTCATGATTTCATTTCATGTTTCATTTCATTTGTGATCGTTGTTCTGTGCGGAGTTGCGTCCCATTTAAAAATGTCGCCCGCTGAGATCGCTCACTGAACCTTGGGACAGAAATAATCTTGAGTGGGGGCCGTGTACCAGAAGTCGCAGCGAGGGAGGCCTTCATTTTTGTCATCTGCTCATGGAGATTTAGCACATGACTGTGCTCGTTTTATAATACATAATGCGGCAGAAAGGTTCTGGAGTAGAAAACGCGTGCTGGAAGACGCCGCGTGGGGAGGCCTTCGATTAAGGCACCCGCTCACGGAGACATGGCCTTCGTATGACTGTGTTTGTTTTATGGCATGCGGCAGAAAGGTTCTCGAGTGGAAACCGCGTGCCGGAAGACGCCGCATGGAAAGGCCTAACAAAGTAGACAGTCCATCAGTGGTACGGTATTTTTTAATTATCGTAAAGATTAAGGATTAAAAACCAATGACCGCAGCGTGGATCGATAACTCAAATAGCGCCTTTGATGATCGGGCAAAAACCTACTCGAGATGGATCACGGCCGATCCTCACCCCGTATCCTCACCGCGTATCATGAACGGAAGTGTGGACGTCACGCCGTCGCGATCATGCAACACTTTCCTGATCGCGAGTGTGCGGGGTACTGAAGATACGCGTATCAACATGGATTTCGCGCGAGCGTTGCATGATCGCGACGGCGCGACGTCCACACTTACCGTTCATGATACGCGGTGAAGATACGCGACGGGGATCGGATCGGCGAAATGATACAAGTGTGGACGGAGCCTTACGTACTACGTGTTTTTTTTTTTAAAGCTGTGTAATATATTTCGGTAAATTGGTAGAAATCGATTAAATCGATAAATTGATAAGCTGAAGAAATAACAATAAAACAAATTACTGTTTGACATAGAACGTTCCAAAGAGTCCGACGGCTCGTAACTTAAAAAATATTGATTTACACAAAATAAACAAACTTATATGCAGGCTCGAAAAAAAGTTCGTAGATAAAATCGATTCGATCAACCATTCATAATCGTTAGATTTGGCAAACAATATGTCTGCTGAATCACTACAAACATCAACAGAGAACTGTCAACTGTGTTTTAAAAAAAATCTGACTGTACTCGCGAAGTTGACCGAAGTTGGCCGAGGCGAAGTTGGCCGAAGTATGGGATTCCGCAGTTCCCACACTATCATGAATGCCCAATTTCGCCGCAATAAAATGATTGGAATAAATAATATAACAAGAAATAAAAACGTTAATTCGACGTCTCTCGTTCGTATTTGCCTATATTAAATTCACAAAATCGCACCGGTTGTTTGCTAATGGTTGTTGGGCTTCTTTAATATGTTATGTTCTAGAATGTATCGATAATATGTATGTAGGAAGTTAGGAAGTCGATAAGACACGAAGTTCCTATGACAGCTCAAAATGCCACGAGGAATCCGGCCTTTAATGAATATTTCTGTTTAGGTATGGATTTCTGGTATAAATTGCTTCGAAGGCATTTCGAGGGTAATCGATTCCATCGGCCGGCCACTAGGCCTTGAAAACGACTAACCAATCTTACCATCAGGCGTCCACAGTCAGAAAACAAGGCCAACCTGATCAGATCAAAAATAAATCTGGCTGCTAGTACTAGCCCTTTAATCTGGACTTATTATTCATCTGTGGACTAGACGAGTGTTGATCTTACTACTCTAAGGAAATATTATGTTTTATACTGTGTGTCTAGATAAAGTGCACAAACGAAAAGCGATGAAAATATAATCTTAGACAAAAAGTAATTAAATTTATTTTCATAGTTATTTTGTTTTTATGATTATTTTTAAAGTCCATTGAATACAATGCCATATCATATCGCACACCAGGAGTGCGCGAGCACTACGCGATGCGACGCGGCGCGGCCAAGTTCTTCTGTAGGAAATTGTTTGCCACGTTACGTGCACTGCATAATGTTCTATCGTCTTTGGGGGAAAATAGACATGTTTTTGAGATAGAATTATAAAAACGAACTTGCTCAACAAAATAAGATGGAACAACATTATGCACTATAATTATGTGTAGTTCCTCTACCGCGCAGTGCATTATATCTCATACTTACATTTCCATGCAAATAATATTTGGTCCCGGCGTTCCGCTGCAGCGCAGTGCCCGCGTAGCTTAGGCCCGGCCACGATTATTAGTACGCTCGACCAACGGATCGGCGAGCGGTGGTAGCTATAGGAGTGTGCGAGACACCGCGATTGGACCTTCTGCTCCCGCCTATGGCCGCCGCTCGCCGCTCCGCTGGTTGCGCGAAGTTGTGGCTGGGCCGTTAAGGCTGCATTTCCACTGCAGCTAGCCCAGGAAAGCGAGCTATGCCGATTGATGCTAAATAATCCTAGTGATGTTTTACCCCTTTTTCTCCTCACGCCCCTTTGCTACGTGGCTTAAATAGCTCTAGTGGAAACGCAGCTTTATGATGATAGGAAAAAAAATCAAGGTTGATATTATTAAGAAAAGCAAGATAACGTCAAACAAGTGTATTCAAGTAATACAATCTTTAGTATAATCAGGTAATCGGTTGGAATACATAATTAGATACGTCCAAATTGTGCTACAATGCGTACGATACAAATTCTACATCAAGAATGTTCGATTGAAAGCCATAAGTACAACCAAATCAACATTTTTACAATTGGTAACCAAAGAGAGTATTCGAATGCGAATTAGAATGATTTGGTCGCTTTTTAATGTGAAAGATAGAAAAAATTCAAACATTAATGGCGCTGTACCTCATTTTGTTAAGGGATTTCATAATCCAGGCTTAGCGCTAGAAGCTTCATGCAAACTGGTGTCTATATACGTATTTCTACATTATTTAGGTACTCTATGGCACTCTCGAGTCATTATATCATCATTCGGAAGCCGGAAGCATTTGCTCAAATGCTTTATATATTTTACATTACCCTAGAAAGGGAGAAAATCTCACTTCCCGACCAAGGCAAGACGTAAACATTTAGACAAAACACGGGCGGTAAGTAGTAAAGCCCCAGATCGCATTTATAAATATCCTCACCTTCGGTTTGGACCCCAAACACCTGGGACATTCACCGGTAGGTAATTTACTATCATCAGAGTTGGTTACGTATAGGTAAGCAATTTATTTTAACCGTAAGCATTCTTATAATTTCATTAAAAGTTTGTTCGTATGAATTACCTACATGTAATTTTGTATTATACAAAACTAGACTCTACAGGGCTAAACATATTTAATGTATAAATATGACTTACTCTTATATAAGCCTACTTACAATATTGTCTGGTACCTATCATGTACCCTTCTATAATGGTTGTTATGGTTACTGGTTAACATACAAGCATATAAAAATAATGACATTTAGATAACATAGCTCTATTACCATTACACACTGTACACGCTTACAGGACGGGCCATATAAAAAGACGAGTAAAGTCTAATACTAGAAAAGAATAACTCGAAAAGGTAGTGATGGTCTACAGAGATGATTTTGGCGTGACGAGCGGCTGCTTTTACTAGCCCAATTATATGTTCCAACCTGTATAATGAAAAACGTAGGGACGAATTTGTCGCACGAATTCTAGAACATTCCGATTGCATACGTGTAACGTGTAATGGACAAAAAAAACATCTATAGCATGTATAAATATCTGTTTAATTTATTTAACAGACTATGTTCCATAAATTTACAATATTACCTTAAATATATAGCTTATTAGCAATTTTGTAGAAATTAGCTTTAATCTGTTTAGTTTCTACATTTTTTACCCTATTTTACATAGACAACTGCCATGAGGCTCAGACATATTAAAATACATACGAAACGTCGTAGAAGTCAAATATCGTTCGACATGTTTCGAATCGGTTCGAGATTCTTCCGATAGGTCGCGGCGGCTGCCAATCGAACACTACTCCTCCTGATGATGAATCGCGAACCGAATCAAAATAGTCTAGCGATATTCGCTTCTACGCCGTCAGTAAACCGTATGTATTTTAATTTTGACCCCATCTTCGTTTACACCAAGAAAGCAGGAGTGTTTTATAATTAGAATTAATTGTTAATATTTCATGTACAGCATGATAGATGAAAAACACGAGACGTAAACGACACACACAGTTAAAAGCTCAATTTATAAGTTTAAAATCATGTACCTATATATTAAAATCATATAAATTTGATTAAGGTAAAAAAATATAATATTGGTTTAATTACGGTCAAAGCACAGTCGGCCAAGTAGAGAAGTATGCACTTTGCATTAGAAATATGAACAATGGATTACTTTTTAATTTTATCTCACAAAATTCCTTATTTATGCTTAGAATTTCGTTTATTATTGCACTATATTTCACAAACACATTGTCTAGCAAAGCACCATCAATTATGTACGTATCATTGAAAGCTTAAGTATGCAATCCTTCCGTACTAGGGTCATTTCAAAATGTGTTGCAAATGAACTTGTACGAAGGGATTATTTTATATTTTATTATGAACTTAGAACAATAGATTATTATGAACTTAGAGTATTAGATAAAGCCTGACCAGAAATATTATATGAGGGTGCGCCATATTGCGGAATTTAACTAGAACTAATTTCTTACACTGGCAATGATTTTATGATGATTTGTCAACAACGTCAATGTCATTCGTGGTGTATCTTTAAATGACAAATATTTAAAAATATCGAAAGAAAATGCCGAAAATCATTCACCGTCGTGAACGTAATATTATAAATAGTATACACGTGTTTACTACATGAAAAACATCCAGGAAAAGAGTGCATTCCATTAAATTATAATACGAGGTTAACATAGTGGAACTGACAGGTATTTCAAATAATGTCATTTTAGCGGGTTGCGATTGGTTGCAAAATTGTTGCCATATAAATCTAATAAATATCGCCCTCTTGACAATCCTCATATATTTCTGGTCAGGCTTTACATATTATTATTCTATCCTTTTACTGACAATGTCGTACAGAATGTGCGATTTATTGCAACATATTTTGGAATAACCCAATATCCTAATAATTTCACTTAACAAAATTAAGGGTTGGTTAATAGAACTAAAATTAATATATAATTAGTATGGCTACTTTATAAATTCATGTAAACAGAGATTATCCGGACATGCCATGTCTACGGTCTACACGTACAGTCCATTAAGCTCTCGATTGCCATTCAGGTTTGGGTGAAAATGGAGAGGTTCCTATCTGGATTGCGTAAGAGCGAGCGAGACGGGTATAGAACGCGAATCGTATCCTGACACCTGACGCACTGTACTGTCATACTATCGGTAAAATGTACGAACACGATTCAATGATTTAAGCTGAAGCCTTAGGGTGCTTCTTACAGCGAGCATTCGCAATATAAGGGTGCTCAAGACACCTTATATTCTCATAACAATGCCCGAATTGGGGTTGGAGGTTTCTTTGAAATAATAACGTTTTTCTGACTGTAAATACCGTTAAAAATCAACATTTTATAGTAACGGGAAGGCTCAGAAAAACATTAGTGTTCAATAATATTTCTGCAATGCACAGTGCTTTAGTGTTTTCTAATATTTTAGTACTTGAAGCGTTACTCATTAGATTAGTAATGGGAATGATAAAAGCTCTGAATAACCAAATATGGCATAGAACAATACTTTAACCCTTTCGTTTGCTACGGTTTTCTTTAAATGATAACGCGTATAACATATAATTATCATATTAGGATTTAATGTTCTTAACCACGACCGCCATTTTAGTTGTATAAAAGTAAAAAGGTTCCTTATAATACGGTATTTGCCAACAGTGAATAAATTGTTTCACTGTAACCACTAAAGACTCCTTCATAAATACACGGCACCAAATAAACTACCACTTTTGGTCATTATACTATTTTTAATTTGAGAAAAACTAAAAAGAAGATGTATTTTGACAACTGATTTTTAGGGTTCCGTACCCAAAGGGTAAAAACGGGACCCTATTACTGAGACTTCACTGTCCGTCCATCCGTCCGTCCGTCCGTCTGTCACCAGGCTGTAACTCAAGAACGGTGATAGCTAGACAGTTGAAATTTTCACAGATGATGTATTTCTATTGCCGCTATAACAACAAAAACTAAAAATAAAATAAAATAAATATTTAATAAAATAAATATTTAAACCCATACAACAAACTTGTTATAGAATAGTACGGAACTCTTCATGCGCGAGTCGGACTCGCACTTGCCCAATTTTTATTATGACGTCACAAGCCAGCATCTTCATAGCAACTTCATACTAACAGATAGTTTTTGACATTTCATAAAGAGTAAGTAGCTGAATTGAGCTGTCACCAAGTACCGTATTATAGAGAATGACCCACGTATGTAAATTCATGGTTATTTTAGATATTCATAGCATTTCAAGGGTAAATAAATCGTATATATTACAAAAATAAGTATAAAATATGGAATGTAATTTTTATGCGTTTTACCAATGATAAAATATTTTCAACTATAAGTGTTGACGACCGATTACATCGAATAAACAAGTTCGTAATAAATTCCACTAAATAAATAACTTTTTCTACTCCAGTACTTTTTTCTGTCATTTATATAGTTACTAACTCTAATATAAAGACATAAATTATGAAAGTCTGTAAAAGTCTATACTCTACTGCCCAAAAACACACTGCTAACCGATGGTATAATGTCGCCAAAAAAGCATCACTTAGTACCACAGATTACAAGATGAATAGCTGCATTCACACAATTTGCAAATTTAAAAAAAAACTTATTGTACTAAGGCATTGCTGCCAACTTAAAAAAAAAGTTTTGTCTTCAGTGCATGGATGTTTAGTATAGTGAACGTAACCTTTATGTATAAGTTTAATTTTTTTGACAGATGTTTAGTATGGTGATCGTATACCTTTATGTATAAGTTAATATTTTTTTGACAGATGGTTGTAAATAAAAAAAAGTTTATCAGAGACAATTTTTCTTTTTAATTATGTTGATTCCGAGCGGGAACATGTAATTATTTTCTTTGTTGTTTAATTGCATTATATTTATGAAATGTCGAGTCGTAGAAAAAGTATTGTATGCAACGTTGTATAAGTAGGTCAAAAAACGCTCGTGGCATCTTTCTTACGATGTTCGCTACGCTCACATCGTAACCCATGCCACTCGCGTTTTTTGGCCCCTCTTATACAACGGTTGCATAAAATACTATTGCAATCACTAAAACATAATTCTTACAATCCATATCCTCGTTATTTTAACTGGTTGTAAATATTATTATAATATAAATATTTTTAACTAGCGAGCGTTTACATAAACCAAGTGGAAAACGGTATTAATATTTCATTTATTCATTTTTACAAACGCCATATGATCATAATTCATAATATTGTTTAGAGATCTTATCTTTATCTTCAGGAACATTTCCACTTCGTCAAATGTATACATTAATTATTGTTTTCGAAGATCACGATATTGAAATACCATGATTGATGCATTTTTTTTAATTAATTTATTCCGAATACAAAGATAGACAGTGTAGAAAAAAATTCAGACGCTGGCTGGGATTGAAACAATGTCTTGTGCCAAAAATAATCGCTGTTTCTATCTTTGTATTTGTAATTATTTATACATAACCAAATATTCCCTACTTTCCAGTTGGCATGTAAAACAGATACGAAAAGGTATTTTTTTTTAATTTGGACTCAATAAGAAATTCATAATTTGAGAACATGAATTAGGTTAAATTAGGTTATCTGTTATCTTGGCGAAATAGGCATTTGCCGAATAAGATCGTGAGCAAACTGAACCTAAACGCATAGAATAATAGGACCCAGCAACTTTACGCGTAGAGGGTTGATTATTTGAACGTTATAACCATCTTATTACTCTGTCCGCAATGTTGGCCAATTGATAGCAATCAACATTATTTTGATAATAACTATAAAAGCAGAGACTTTTACAACAATACCGAAAATGGCGTCACAATTCATACGAAGTTTGTCAATTTTGGGGACTGAATAAGTAATAAGATGGTTGAAACGCTCTAAAAATCATTCAGAATTAAAGTACTTTCAGTTGATTCCCGAATATTCTTTTCGTTTTTATATAGTTGAGAATTGGAATGAAGACACCGAGTAAATACTTTCATCTGAGCACATTTTTAAAATTTTGAACCAGATTTCTTTGCTCTATTCAACCACCTTCGTGTCTTTTTATCAAATTAAGGGTTATTTACTGCAATACATTTCAAACTTTATATTTTTATACGTGCGACGGTCAAACGTTAATACTCAGAACACATATAATTTTACAATCTGTGACGGTTTCAATCAAAGGGGTCCACCGTGTTGCTTGTCAATAGAGTTAAAATTTGTTTGCATCTTTATACGAATAACTTGTGTATGCGTCTTTAAGCAACAAAGCGGACTTTTTTGATTGAAATCGGCTCATATTTTTAAGTTGCAATATTAATTTTATCAACCTTCAAAATAAAGGACCAGTTTCACATCATTGTGAAACAAACGAACACTCATTCTAGTAATGTTCTGGAGATCTTTTTGACCATGCTTCAGTCACAAATCATTCATCAATAACTATACGCTATGGGAACCTAACGCAATGCCATTGCTTCACAGTGCTAAGGTCAGTCGGGTAAACGCAAGGGGCGCGCCCACTATATCGAAATATCGAAAGTACAGATGCTATACTTACTACTAACGTCATCTTACTTTTGCCAACTATAGACCAGCAGGTGTTTTTCAACCCACGCCATATTGCGGATGTTAGTGGTACTAATTTATTTTACTGGCAACGGCAAATTATTGTTAACTGACGTTGAAAGTCAGTCAATGTCACTGAAGAGGAAACAGGACTAAATATTCCACAAATTTCGAGTAATTTTTGCATAATTAAGCAAAAACTATTCACAGTGATGATTGATGAAAGCTTTTTTCAATAGGATTCAGTATTTATTTCCCAAGAAGAACGAAGGATTGGGCAGCATTCCAAAGAACAATGTTTTGATTTGGTGACTGACAAACCGCTATTGACGTTTAATAATGCAAATATATGACGTATGCACATTATTTTCATATGAAAGCTGTTTGTAGCGTCACTGTCCAAGGGCCGGACCAACGCTGTTACGCTATAACTATAGTTACGTGGTTGTAAGATGGCGTAAATAATATAACATCGGTATTATTCGATATTTCCATATGGTGCGCTATCCCGCTAGCGCACTGTTCCCGACTGACTTTATACTACTAGATACTAAATCCCTGTCATTGGTCAATGGGTTCATATTATTGCTTATTCATATATGACAATAGACGACACTACATCCTGACAGCAACTATACAATGCAAATATTGCGGAAAAGGCCTCTTTAAATATCTCCTATATTTAGAAAATGCATAAGTTTATAAAAAAATACCTTCAAGACATAGATTGCAGCCTGTCCCTCTGCCTTAGGGCTTCTAGTTCAGGTAAAATGGATACTTTTTCATTGAAAAATGACTCCAAGGGTTCTTGGGATAGCATGGTGGCGAGGAACTGTTCTAAAGAGATTGACCATTCGCCGTCTGATGAAAGTTCGGATTCCTTTGACGGGGACGGTTCGGTGTCTTGATCTGATGTTGTGTTGCCGTTGGGATCCATCTGATAAAGAAAAAGTGAAAAATGAAATAATACAGACCTTGAGTAAAAACTTTTATCTTAAAAACTAACTTGGCAGATAAGAATGAAACAGAAGCTAGTAAATAAATGAGAGAGCACATTGAAATAGGTGCTTCGAGAAGGGAAGATAGAATACAATTATAAATTGGGAAGAACATTATGTAAAATCATTCCATCGCATGGAATATTATGGATCCATTTGATACGATATCCACAGAATAAGCAGTTATGCTCATTAGCAAAAATCGCGCATAACTTCGAACGAGTGAATCTGGGATCAAGAGAATTTCGAAAACAGGACAAGTACTTCCCCTTCCTTGCGTTGTATTCTTCAGAGTTGAGGGTCGTGATCGTGGCCTGTCTTCTGCATCACTTTCTACACTATCTGTCTTCGGTGGTGTGAAGTAGTTCAAAGTAATATATGTATAATACCTTAGACAAAGCGGATTGTTTCTCGGTCGCGAGCAGGTAAAGGCTGTCTTGAGAAATCTCTCTATCGAGACTGGGTCGGTGGTTCCATTCGCCCATCTTCATCAGCATTGTGCCTGGAAACAAATTATACCTACTTTTTAGAGAAAACCTGGCTGAGGGTACATGAATAGGTGATTTTTCAAGGAAGAAATGAGTTTTACATATTTTCAGACAGAGCATACATACATGAGGGGTGTCTTTCCAAAAGGGCTTAGTTTAGTATGGCTTTCATAGAGAAATAAGTCCTTTTGAAAAGAAACTCCTCAAATGAGGAACCAAACCTTAAGGCCCCCCCCCCCCACTAAAGCCAACCAGCTCGTCTAGCACAACTACGCTTCGCGAATCTTGTCGTTCGAGGTAGCGCTACCCGTCACGCTCTCACATTACTGCACAGAAAGAGACGGATAGCGCGAGAAATAGTCACGTATGACAGTTATGCTAGAGGTGCAGAACGGAATCAACCAATCTGATTCCGCCAGACACAAATTGAATTTCCCACGGGCCCATATGATGGAAAATTATCATAGCAATCTTGCCTAGCGCGAAACAATGTAACGCGATACGCGCCCTATGTACTTAACCTAACTTAATCTATGTTGCTAACCTGGATTTCAGCCGAATCTCTTCCTGGCCGCAAGTATGTGTTTCTGTTTTGTGTAAAGTGTAGTATGTGTGTTACTTGCGGCAATAAACGACGTCCCGGTCTGCGCCGCCGCCGCTCTGATCTCGTCAGCAAAACACCAAACACAGTTCACACTGTAGTAGTCCTTATATCACTCTAAATAACAATCCTTGGGGCGCCCGAAGCAGCCCACCGTACAAGAAATTGTGCCGTATCTCAACACTTTCCGTTAAAGCGTAAAACTTCCAAAATCGCCCGAAAACCACGGAGGTTATAATGTTCAAGACCCGTTACGTTAATAGTACATGCAGCAAAAATGGCGCCGGCACTCGTCCGCCCGCGACCGCGCGCGCGCTCGAAGCGCCACGGAATAAAAATGAACTAACTGGTTGTGTGGCCAGTGGATAAAAACTATCGGTTCTCAACAATCACCCGCCCCGGACCGACCCGTCGTCGGTCCGCTCAAACTCCCGGTAGTCGGGATAACGTTGAAACCGCCCGTCTAAGGATCGAGTCCCTCACTTGTACATCTGCGATCCGTGGAGACCCATCCTTGCCCGCTATCAAGTTAACGATGCGCCCCCGTCGCCAGCACAACGGTGATAGGTTAGCATCCTTAACCAGTACGAGGTCTCCAACGCACGGTGGGGTCGTCCTGTCCGTCCACTTAACGCGTTGCTGAAGAATGTGCAAATACTCAAGCGACCATCGCTTCCAAAAATTTTGAGTCATTTGCTGCAGCATCTGATACCGTGACAACCTATACAACTTAACATCCGTATACGGATACTCCGGCAAGGCGTTGAGTGGTTGGCCAATCAAAAAATGACCTGGGGTAATGGCCTCCAGGTCATTCGGGTCAGCGCTCAACGGACACAAGGGGCGCGAATTTAAAACTGCCTCAATTTTGCAAAACACCGTTGACAACTCCTCGAAAGAGAGGATCGTTGAGCCGATGACCCGATACAAATGAGTCTTGGCAGACTTAACTACTGCCTCAAATATTCCACCCCAGTGGGGGCATCCAGGTGGACTGAAATACCACGAAATGCCCCGACTGGCAATGCCCGAGCCGATCTCTCGCTCATTTTGACTTAAAAATAATACAATTTCCTTTAAACAACGATCGGCGCCCTTGAAGTTGGTACCACAATCCGAACGTATCAAGGCCGGTATCCCCCGTCGAGAAACGAATCGGTCCAGCGCTGCCAAAAAGGCCTCCGTAGAGAGATCAGCTACCATTTCCAAATGAACGGCCTTGGTCGCCAGACACACGAAGACGCACAAATATGCCTTAACCGACTTCGCATTGCGAAGGCGTGATGTCTTGACCATGAAAGGCCCCGCGAAGTCTGTCCCCACACCAGCAAACGGCCGAGCTTCCGTAACTCGGTCGGGCGGGAGATCTCCCATTTGTGGCTGCATTGTGGCTGCCTTGAGCCGGTAACAAGGCAAGCAACGAAACACAACGCTCCGTATCACCCTCCGTGCCGACAAAATCCAGAACTCCCGCTGCAAAATGCCCAGGAGAGTGTTGCAGCCTGCATGTGAATTCCTGATGTGACGGTCCCAAACCAACAGCTCCACCAGAGCTCCCTTCTTGGGAAGAATTAAAGGATGCCGCGCTGAATAGGGCAATTCGGCATTCCGTAGTCGGCCTCCCACCCGGAGCATTCCGTGCTCATCAATAAACGGGTTGAGGCGGACAAGGCTCTTCTTCATTCTGCCCACGCCAGTCCGCAAGATCCTAAGTTCATCCTGGAACTCATTCCCCTGAATGATCCCCACCCAACGTGAGAGAGCCCTTTGCTGCTCCTCAGGTCCCATTACAGGTGACATGTTGCGCTGTGCAGCAGAGCTTCGACAATTATGGAAAAACCGCATTATCCATCCCGTGACTCGAAGTAGCTTCCCTAGTGAGCTATACCGTTCCAAAAGAGTGTGGTCCACTGCCACAGACTCCACTGTAGTCACATTGACTCTCAGACCCTGGTCAGGGGGTAGTGGCTGGCGTCCGCAGTCATTGAAAGGCCACTCCGTATGTGGCCCCTCCAGCCATTGAGGCCCCCACCAGAGAGAATGCTCAACCAGAACAGGCGCCGGGCAGCCGCGACTCGAGCAGTCTGCCGGGTTAACTTCACCTGGAACATGTCTCCAGACCAGAGGAGTCTCCGAGTTATTTATCTGTGACACTCGGTTGGCCACAAATACCTCAAGCGTATGGACCGAAGTCTGCAGCCAGCACAACACGATCTGGCTGTCCGTCCATGCGTAAACCGTGTCATTCAGATCCACCGTGCCACGCAGGTTCTGCGCCACATGGTTTAGGAGGCGGGTCAGGAGCGCGGCACCCGCCAATTCCATCTTCGGAATCGTCCACCGGGTCCGAACAGGCGCAACCTTGCTCTTGGCCATGACCAAGCGTACAACGCCCTCGCCAGAAGTCTCACCTGTTCTCAGGTAGACCGCGGCCGCGTACCCTTTCTCAGACGCATCGCAGAACCCATGCAGGGTCACCCTGGCTCCCGGCTGAGGGAGCAGTTTGCGCGGGATCTCAATTTCTTTAATATGCGGCAGTGTGGTCACGAATGCCGTCCACTCGTGCAGCAGCTCGTCCGTGAGCTGCTCATCCCAGCCTAGTTGGGCCAACCAAAGCTTCTGCATGAAGAACTTTGCCATGAACGTGACCGGAGAGATCCAACCGTTTGGATCAAACGTTCGTGCGATAGTCGAAAGGACTGATCGCTTGGTCCAGGTCTTCGACAGCAATTCGGCCTCACAATTGTATGTGAAGACATCCTGAGTCGGTCGGTACTGGACCCCCAAAATTGCCAACGCATGAGGATTATCCGAGTCTTCAAACAAATGCGGGTCTTGTTGGTGCTCAGCTGGTAGTCCTGCCAGCACCTCTGGGCAGTTTGACAGCCACTTCCTGAGTTCATAGCCACCGGAGGCCATGAGCGCCACCAATTCATCCCTTAGGATGAGCGCCTGCTCAATGCTGTCCGTGCCCGTACAAATGTCATCCACGTAGACATCCCGGTCGATGACTGCAGCTGCGCGAGGGAAGCGCAGCCGTTCCTGGTCAGCCAGCTCTCGTAGCGTCCGCATCGCTACATACGGGCTGGGCTTTAATCCGTACGTGTTCGTGTTCAGCTCATACGTGATCATCGGTTCTTCTGAGCTCTCTCGCCACAATATCAGCTGGAACCGACGGTCATCCGCATGGATCTCCGTTTGGCGAAACATCATCCTCACATCCGTAACGAAGACAACTTGGTGTCTCCTGAAGTCCGTTAGAATGTCTGCAATGTCTCTGGTCAACTTAGGACCAGCGTGCAGGCATTGATTCAGAGACACCCCGTTAGATGTCGCCGCGCTCCCGTCGAACACGACCCTGATCTTGGAGTCAGGTGTCTTCAGGACTGCATGATGAGGCAATACGTAGTGCTCCTCACAACGCCAGTCTACCCTGGATACTGACATGTGACCCAAAGCCAAATATTCACGCATGAACTCAACATACTTTCGCCGAAAGTTGGAGTCCCGTTTCATGCGCCTTTCCATGGCCATCATCCGTTTCTCAGCCAGGCCCCTGGAGCTCCCCAGCGGAGGTCGCGTCGATAGAAACGGTAGCCGTGTCATAAATCTGCCCGACGGGAGGCGCACCGTGTTGCACTGATAAAATGTCTCGCATTCCTCGTCCAGTGGGTTTGTCCTGGGAGCTGTGGGTGGCTCTTCTGTTGCCCAGAACCTTTGCAGGACCTCCGATAACACGCTGCCGTAGTATATGTTACTATAATCCGTTGCGTCCTGTGGTCCCCGTACTGGGCCCAATAATGCGTACCCACCTGCGGTACACACGGCCACCAACCCGTTTGGTTGCAGCTCCCGCTTACCGCTCCGCAGCAGCTTCCCGAGGACGTCAGTTCCAAGTAAGACGTCCACCCGTCCGGGAATCGCGAAGTGAGGGTCGGCCAACTCCAATCCATTGGTCAGCTCCTTTACCGCCGGCGGTAACCGTACCGGAGGAAGAACCCCGACCACTTCATCTAAAACAATAGCCGTGGCCTTCACCCGCGTGATCGATGCCGAGTCACCCATCTCAAACAGGAGGTCCGTCTGACCCCTGATGTGAGGCACCTGATTGCCACCTATACCTATTGCGCCATCCCGTGATGGCTCCAACCTTAGGCCCAGCCTGGCCACTAGGCGGCTGGACACGATACAACCTTGTGCCCCCGAATCCAGGAGTGACCTCACTGGCACTGGCTGTCCATCCGTGCCCCTGACGGTAATCACGGCCGTCGGTAATACCGTCACTGGCGGGGTGGGCACGACGGATGAACAGACTGCTAATTGCTAGCAGGGGGCACCTCCCTCCCCTTCTGCTGGAGGGGGAGAGGGCCCCTGGCCCAGGTATGGGTCCCACCCCGGGTAGTACACCCCTCGACCCATCGGTGCCATGCGCGCCGGCTGGTAATAGCCCATCGGCATCCGTCCCATCTGCGGCGGACGCGCCATCAAGCGTGGGCGCTCTGCGAGGGGTGGAGAGAAGCGACTACTCGGGGGCGGCACCCTGCCCCCCAGCGCGGCCGAGTAAGTCGCGTAACCCGATTCCCCATGGGTCATCTCCGGGCACCCGCCCGAATCTCGGCGCCGATCCCCCCCCCCGCGGAGGAGACTGCGGCATCCGGCGGTACTCCGGAGCCCCCGGTGACCCCCCACCCCGGGAGGGGGGCGACCGCTGGTCTCTGGGTGACCCCCCTCCCCGGTGGGGGGGCGACCGTCCACCCAAGGCTGGCTTAGGAGAGGGGGGATGACCTCCCGATGAGGCCCCGTACCGCTCCCCACTCTCAGCCAGGCAGAGAAGTTCATGATGGGCTCCTCCGCATACTCGGCAGTTGGTGGTCTTACTGCATTCACGCACATAGTGTGCGCCTAGGCAGCGGAAGCACAAGTTTCGCTGCTTGACCACCCCCCTGCGCCTCTGCACCCGCTGTGCTCCAAAATCCGCGCACGCGGTGATCGCGTGTCCCCCCTTCCGGCAGAAGGGGCACACCTCCGATTGGAGGGCGTTGTACCGCTGTCCTCCCCGACGGGGCTCCACCGGTTTGGGCCCAACCGTACGCCGGGGTGACGTGGGGGGTTGCGGCGTGGTTGCCCCTTGGCAATCCGCCCGCCTGCACTCACCCTCCAGGAACGCCCTCAATTCGTCAAATGTTGGGAGGTGACTCGATGAATCACCCCCATGTGACTGCTCAAACCGCGCCACCACCTCACTAGGTAACTTGCGCAAAACCCGGTTCACTATAATGTACTTGTTATCCCCTAGTGACAACTTGAGTCGCTCCAGCGTATTCACCGCCACCGTGACGGGATTAAGGATTTTCGACCTTATTTCATGTGCATTAGTGACCTTCGATATACTAAATATTTTTTCGATGAGCCCATCAATAATTAATCGCCGATTATCATATCGGTCAATTAATAGGCCCCATGCCGTCTCATAACTGGCATCCGTAATCTCCAAATGAGTCAAAATATCGTGAGGCTCACCGCGTAATCTCCCCATCAACTGCGCCATTTTATACGCGGGGGTCAAATCCGTGCGCGAGTGCACCACGCTGTTAAAAATGTCGCGAAACCTCGGCCAGTCGGCATATTCACCACCAAATTCCGGGACATTCACTGGTGGCAACGGCGCCATTAGTGCCACACCACTGGGTGCACGCCTTACCCCAACATCCCCTTTTCGGGCGCGCTCGATATCCGCTGCCGCTTGGATGATACTCATCACCATATCACCGCACTGGTCTACATTGCGTTGCACCACTTCAACAGCCTGGGTCCGACTTTCCCCAGTCTCCTCTTCGTCAATACGGGCCAAGTATTCGGCATGCAATTTCAATACCGCGTCATATCTTTCATCTACCTGTCGCGCGCGTGACAATAATGCGTCCTCGCGATCCGTACGACCAATTAACGTAACGACTAATGAAAACCATCTTAATTCCGATTCGACCCTTGACGCGATCGTTTTAACTACTGAGGGAGCCATGGTACCAACCTCAATAACACGGATCAATATTAATATAACCCGAAAACAAATTAATTAATTTGGGTGAATAATTTTGTCCGTGGAACCCCGATTTTCGACAATAACAATCCGTTTTTCTTTTTCGTAACAAACGCGACAACTTCAAAGTTATTCACCCAACACCAATATTACGCAAAGGAAAACAACACTAAATGTATTTAAATTAAATGTATTTTGAGTGAATAACAGTTCAGCGGAACCCCAATTATTAATTACTTATTAATACGTTTCTCCGTATCGAAACGCAACTATATTTACTTTATTCACTCAACTAACATTTCAATTGAAAGTAATAACTAATATTCTTATAATTTAGTTACTCTTAATTACGCAAATACAACTTAACGTTAATAGATTGGAATGCGAAACAAGCGCAGTCCACCGTCAAATTTCAATTATGATTTCGATGCAACTAAATTACTTTATTTCTACGTAAATGAATCGAATATCTTTTCTGTGGATATGAACCACGCTTTTGCTACCAAAATTTGATTCCGCCAGACACAAATTGAATTTCCCACGGGCCCATATGATGGAAAATTATCATAGCAATCTTGCCTAGCGCGAAACAATGTAACGCGATACGCGCCCTATGTACTTAACCTAACTTAATCTATGTTGCTAACCTGGATTTCAGCCGAATCTCTTCCTGGCCGCAAGTATGTGTTTCTGTTTTGTGTAAAGTGTAGTATGTGTGTTACTTGCGGCAATAAACGACGTCCCGGTCTGCGCCGCCGCCGCTCTGATCTCGTCAGCAAAACACCAAACACAGTTCACACTGTAGTAGTCCTTATATCACTCTAAATAACAATCCTTGGGGCGCCCGAAGCAGCCCACCGTACAAGAAATTGTGCCGTATCTCAACACTTTCCGTTAAAGCGTAAAACTTCCAAAATCGCCCGAAAACCACGGAGGTTATAATGTTCAAGACCCGTTACGTTAATAGTACATGCAGCAAAAATGGCGCCGGCACTCGTCCGCCCGCGACCGCGCGCGCGCTCGAAGCGCCACGGAATAAAAATGAACTAACTGGTTGTGTGGCCAGTGGATAAAAACTATCGGTTCTCAACACAATCACTTGAGCTCGATTTGGCTTCTATTTTGTGGTTGGTTGGTCCCGAAAGTCTGCTCTGCTGCACTCCGCTTCGATGGAGTCCAGGCAAAAATAAGTATAAATCCGCTCTGTATATAGATGTTATGTATAGCACGTACCGGCGTGCGCCGCACACTCGTACAGCTGGTCGCGGCACAGCGTGAGCGAGTGTATGGTGGCGAGCAGCTGCATGAAGTGCGCGTGGGGGAGAGGCGGGGCTTGCGCAGGCGCGGCGCCCGGACCGATCCGCTCTGTGTATAGATGCTATGTATAGCACGTACCGGCGTGCGCCGCACACTCGTACAGCTGGTCGCGGCACAGCGTGAGCGAGTGTATGGTGGCGAGCAGCTGCATGAAGTGCGCGTGGGGGAGAGGCGGGGCTTGCGCAGGCGCGGCGCCCGGACCGATCCGCTCCGTGTATAGATGCTATGTATAGCACGTACCGGCGTGCGCCGCACACTCGTACAGCTGGTCGCGGCACAGCGTGAGCGAGTGTATGGTGGCGAGCAGCTGCATGAAGTGCGCGTGGGGGAGAGGCGGGGCTTGCGCAGGCGCGGCGCCCGGACCGATCCGCTCTGTGTATAGATGCTATGTATAGCACGTACCGGCGTGCGCCGCACACTCGTACAGCTGGTCGCGGCACAGCGTGAGCGAGTGTATGGTGGCGAGCAGCTGCATGAAGTGCGCGTGGGGGAGAGGCGGGGCTTGCACAGGCGCGGCGCCCGGACCGATCCGCTCTGTGTATAGATGCTATGTATAGCACGTACCGGCGTGCGCCGCACACTCGTACAGCTGGTCGCGGCACAGCGTGAGCGAGTGTATGGTGGCGAGCAGCTGCATGAAGTGCGCGTGGGGGAGAGGCGGGGCTTGCGCAGGCGCGGCGCCCGGACCGATCCGCTCCGTGTATAGATGCTATGTATAGCACGTACCGGCGTGCGCCGCACACTCGTACAGCTGGTCGCGGCACAGCGTGAGCGAGTGTATGGTGGCGAGCAGCTGCATGAAGTGCGCGTGGGGGAGAGGCGGGGCTTGCGCAGGCGCGGCGCCCGGACCGATCCGCTCCGTGTATAGATGCTATGTATAGCACGTACCGGCGTGCGCCGCACACTCGTACAGCTGGTCGCGGCACAGCGTGAGCGAGTGTATGGTGGCGAGCAGCTGCATGAAGTGCGCGTGGGGGAGAGGCGGGGCTTGCGCAGGCGCGGCGCCCGGACCGATCCGCTCCGTGTATAGATGCTATGTATAGCACGTACCGGCGTGCGCCGCACACTCGTACAGCTGGTCGCGGCACAGCGTGAGCGAGTGTATGGTGGCGAGCAGCTGCATGAAGTGCGCGTGGGGGAGAGGCGGGGCTTGCGCAGGCGCGGCGCCCGGACCGATCCGCTCCGTGTATAGATGCTATGTATAGCACGTACCGGCGTGCGCCGCACACTCGTACAGCTGGTCGCGGCACAGCGTGAGCGAGTGTATGGTGGCGAGCAGCTGCATGAAGTGCGCGTGGGGGAGAGGCGGGGCTTGCGCAGGCGCGGCGCCCGGCGTCGACGCGCCGGACCCGAGCCCGGACCAGGCGCATGCGCGAACGGATACCGCTCTGGGATCGAGGCTGGATGCTGAAAAAGAAAAAAATAAAATTCGACTACAAAAAAATCCACGAGGCATTTTAAGTACAGTACTTTTATCTCACGAGCGCGGGTGAGCCATGTTTGTGTGAGTAATGTACATGCACATTGGCTCTGTGTGGGTGAGCCGGCACTGAACGCTCCCGAGCTCACCCACACAGAGCCAATGTGCATGTACATCTAACGAATGATCTACGTAGCTATGAGCACGCGCCGATCAAACATTGCGCTGTGCCACAAATTATAACCGAAGCTCTAGCAGTTTAAGACAGATTAACAATGTTTTGTAATGGCTTGGCAAGTTCTTTCGTGTCTCCCATGGAGGTCTCGCATGTGTCGAAGACAGAGGGTGTGCACCGCACGAGCGTCCCCACAGTCTTTCGTAGCATAAACGAATTCGCCAAACTTCGTTATCGGCTATAATGGTTATTAAATGTAAGGTTATTTATTTATTATTTATTATTTATTATTTATTAGGAGAACCAACAGCTACATACAATACATTGCTCTTAGAAATAGTTAATGGAAAGCCAATTACAGGTTCCCACCGGTAGTGACATTTTATACATAAATAAAGTGCTCGCACAATGCACAACATCGCAACTACCTGTGACTACAAACTAAGTGTAATAGAACTAATTTAAATAAAATAACTAATATAATCAATGCACCAGACAGCAGATTCGGTTAAAGCACGCTCACTTAAAAAATTCGTACGTCAACTTACGCCTTACAGCCGGGATATTACTGTTGAAGATGTCGATATCCAGCTCTTTTGCTACTTTATTAAGACTTTTACCAGCACGCAACAGAAAACTATTCTTCCTATAGTTACGCGAGGAAAAGGGAACTGAGAGGGGAGGGTAGTGTCTTTTAAGCCTGGATGGAGTATTGAAAGAAAGTTCAGCAAGCAGTTCAGGGCAGTCAACATTGTTGTTTATAACCTTTAAAATATAAGTTATGTCCGCGATTTCTCTTCGAATGTGCAACGGAATGAGATGATGTTTCTTACACACATCGACATAATTCATCGTCTTGTAAGGTGTTTTTGATTTATAACAGAGGTATTTGACGAATCTTTTCTGGACGCGTTCTATTCGGTCTATATAAGTATTATAACATGGATTCCAAATTTGAGACGCATACTCAAGTTTGCTTCTTACATATGTACAAAAAAGAATTTTGATAGTTTTTACTCGAGTAAAATTTAATGAGTTACGCATAATGAATCCTAATGCTTTGGTGGCGCTAGCAACAATGTTATTCATGTGGGTATCAAACAGAAGCTTACTGTCATGTGTGACACCTAGGTCTTTCATAGCTGATACCTTTTTCAGTAACTGGTCCCTTAGTTTATATGCAGTTGGTATTGGGCAACGCTGTCTTGTAAAGGTAACTTTAAAACATTTCGACGGGTTCAGATCCAGTTTGTTTAATTGACAATAAGCATCAAGCCGCAAAAGGTCATTTTGGATGAGATCGGAATCCTTCAAAGTTTTCACTGTGGCAAAAATCTTCATATCATCAGCGAAGCAGAGTAATTTAGAAAAGACAAAGCAGTCACTTATGTCATTAATAAAAATAGTAAAAAGCAGCGGCCCGAGCAACGATCCTTGAGGGACACCACTCGGAACAGTTACCCAACCAGACATACAGGGTGTCCCTAAAACCAACGCCGAAATGAAAAGGGGTGATAAAACAGCTCATAAGCAACCATATTAAGTTAATTTGACCTTAATAAAAAGTTCATGGTTTTCGAGATATTTGCATTAAAAAAAAACTCGTGACTTTTGATGCCCTTCGTCAGTATGTCGATTGCCACCACTGCAAATTTTGGTATTTTTTAAATCTGTTTTTGGCAGGATGTTACTAAAAACATATCCTATCGAATGTAATTTCAATTTATTACATATCATGATGCTTTGTCGGTAAAAATAATAAAAAAAACGAATTATAGCAATTTATTAAATTTAGCCAGCGGTTTTGATCGAGTTTCCTTTATAAAAAGTATTGTAAACTAACATGGCACACAACATAAAAAGATAGTAAATTTATTGTAGTTTTCAAAAAGGTACAGCATTTTCTAATTTACGCAGCAGTTTACGAGATATTGATATTTTACACCAAAAGGAGCTCATACTGCAGTTATTCCATAGTATGGTACCAGAGCCCCTACTAGGCTCAGAGTTTGAATTTTGAACAAAAAATCGATTTAAAGAATACTTTATTTAGAATAGGAACACAATTCAATTTTAGAATAAAAAAAAATGAAATGTTCATAGCGAACCTGGCAAATAACGTTAAAAGATAGCAAATTTAGAGTTGTTTTTAAAATGGTATTGAAGTGACTTAATTATTTAGCGGTTTATAAGATAATGCAAAAATAATACTGGTTGCCATTTTTATCTCTTAAGTGAATAAAAAAACTAAGAACATTAAAAAAATACGATACCTGTTTTATGTAACTAAATTAAATGTTCAAATTGTCCGCCATTGACTTGAATACAAGCTCGGCATTTTAAAAATGCTCGACTGATGTGACGTGCACTTCTTGATACGTCGTTTTGGGCCTCTGCGTAAATGCGTTGTCTCAGCTCCGCTATACTGTTAATCGGTTCATTGTAAACTTTTTCTTTAATATAACCCCAGTAATAGAAATCCCAAATCCCAAAATGGGACCCAGACGGCCGATCCATTTCTGTGGATAAGTTTGGTTTAAATGTAGTCGCACTTCGCGTGCATAATGTGCTGGACAGCCATCATTCTGCAGCCACATTGACCTCCGCGTAGCTAAAGGTACGTCGTCGAGAAGATTTGGCAACTCATTCTCTAAGAAATGCAGATAACTTGGACCATTCAGCGTTTCTGGTAATTCAAATGGGCCAATTATTTTCCCATCTAATATTCCAGTCCAGAGGTTCACTTTAAATTGGTACTGCGACCGATCTTCCCTCATTAAATGAGGATTTTCTAATGCATAACTGTGTAAATTGTGCATGTTCATAAATCCATCTCTCTTAAAAGTGCTTTCATCAGACCATAAAACCATATTTATGAAATTGGGATCCTCTCTGTGTTTTTGCAGCATTGTCTGGCAAAACTGAACACGAAGTGGGTAATCACGGGGCAGCAACGCTTGAACACGTTGTATGTGGTATGGATGATATCCATATCGACGTAATATTCTATTGGCAACAGATTTAGATATCCCTAAATTACGTTCAATGTTCCGTGTCGAAGTGGATGGGTCGTTTTGAATCTCTTGTAAAACATCTTCATCGTAATCTCCTCTAGGTCTTCCCAATCCACCACGATTGCCAGGCAAAACGGCTTGTGAGTATGCGAGATGAACATTTCGAAATACTCGATGGTCCGGATGCCTTCAATTTGGATATCTTTCCCGATAGAGTCTAGCTGCAGCACAAGAGTTACCCTGACATTCCCCATAGACAAAATGCATGTTGGTATATTCTTGAGGAGTATAATTCTCTGGCATCTTTGTAACAAACGCACTACAATTAATCTTAACAGAGCCAAAGTAAATCGAAGTTAAAATCAATAGGCAGAACTCGAGTCCAAGATGCACAAAGCAAAGTTAAATTGTACCAAAAATCCAAATCACAAGGCAAACACGAGTTCTATTGGTAAATCAAGTCTATTTAAGAAAATAAGAAACCAAACTAAATAAAGAACATCAAACGAATTGACGAAGTGTCCTAAAATTACTAAAATACTCTTTAATCAGAAAGCCGACTTGAATTCGAATTTCAAATTGTGTTCCAATTTCAAATTGTGTATTCTTTGTATCTATTTTTTGTTCGAAACTCAAACTCTGAGCCTAGTAGGGGCTCTGGTTCCATACTATGTAATAATTGCAGTATGAGCTCCTGTTAGTGTAAAATATCAATATCTCGTAAACTGCTGCGTAAATTAGAAAATGCTGTACCTTTTTGAAAACTACAATAAATTTACTATCTTTTTATGTTGTGTGCCATGTTAGTTTACAATACTTTTTATAAAGGAAACTCGATCAAAACCGCTGGCTAAATTTAATAAATTGCTATAATTCGTTTTTTTTTTATTATTTTTACCGACAAAGCATCATGATATGTAATAAATTGAAATTACATTCGATAGGATATGTTTTTAGTAACATCCTGCAAAAAACAGATTTAAAAAATACCTAAATTTGCAGTGGTGGCAATCGACATACTGACGCAGGGCATCAAAAGTCACGAGTTTTTTTTAAATGCAAATATCTCGAAAACCATGAACTTTTTATTAAGGTCAAATTAACTTAATATGGTTGCTTATGAGCTGTTCTATCACCCCTCTTCATTTCGGCGTTGGTTTTAGGGACACCCTGTATAATTATTAATGACAACTGCCTGTGACCTATTGTCGATGTATGAAGAGAACCACCGAAGCAGGTCGCCCTGAATCCCCATATTATATAATTTAGAAATTAGCAGATGGTGATCAATTCGATCGAATGCCTTACTGTAGTCCGTATAAACAACGTCTACTTGACCGCCCCCGGCCATCGCTCGCGTAATATAATCATTAAAAAGAGTCAAGTTGGAGACCGTCGATTTCCGTTGTAAAAAACCATGTTGATTGGGACTAATATAGCTCTTGATTGCTTCATATACTTGAGTATAGACAAGTTTTTCTAATACTTTAGAAACAATACAGAGTTTAGAAATTGGCCTATAGTTAGTAATGTCGGTTTTGGAACCTTTTTTATGAACAGGAGTAATGAAGGCAGATTTCCATGTCGACGGTACTGTGCATTCCGAGAAAGAGCGTTTAAATAACAAAGCTAGAGGTTTAGCAATCGTTTTAGCACACTTAATCAAAAATTGAGCTGGCAGACCGTCTGGTCCAGCTGATTTGGACGGATCTAACTTTAATAAAAGTTTGACAATGATTTCTGGGTTTATTTCGATGTTAGTTATGTGAGAAAACGAAGTAGAAGTAGAAGTGGTGGAGTTGATCGGCGTTATTCGGCTAGTGCTCGGTACAGAGAATGTTGAGAGGAAATATTCCGAAAAAGCATCGCATATATCCGTAGCTGTGTTAACCGTTCCATTGCCATACTTCAAGCAGCTTGGCATAACGTGCGAGTTAGTACGAGACTTCATGTAGGACCAGAACTGCTTCGGGTCCTTGGCAATATTATCCTCAACGCGACGGATATATGCGTCATGACACTCCTGTTCAAGCTTTTTAACCCTATCCCTCAATACATTAAATGAGATTAAGTCAGATTTATTGCCATAAATTCTAAATTTTCGTAGGTATTTTGATTTCTCTTTAATAGCCTTTTTTAGCGCTGGTGAATACCATTTTGGAAATGAGTCAATCGTAAGTTTTTTATTGGGAATATATTTCGTTCTAAGTTTATTAAAAGTTGAATAAAAAAACTCAAGCGAGTCATCAAGTGAGCGACATGCAAATTCCTCCTCCCAGTTAGTCAGGGTTAGCTCGTTATTAATCGAATTGTAATCGCCTTTATTATAGAAATACTTGACAGTCGGGGCGGATTTGAGACTACTGATTATTGCGAATTGAATCGAAATTAAAAGTGCTTTATGATATGGATCGATGGGTACCAGGGGGTCCGTACATTCGGCTACGCAGACATCATCGTTCGACAGTACGAGATCTAATAACTTATCTTGTTGGTTTAGAACGCCGTTGTATTGGTTTAAATTATTCATACTCAACTCATCAATAAAGCTGCACTCGTCATCTGTAATGTAGTTAGACGGTTTTAACACTAAATTTATCGGTGTCCAACTAATATTGCTCATGTTAAAATCACCTATTATTAAGAATTTATCATCACGATTACATAGAATTGCATCACTCAGTTTATGCAAGAAATTAGAGAGCTGCTGCGAGAATGAAAAACCATTATTTTGTTTACAAAGGTATAAAACACACATATGTAATTTAATTGGCGTATTAAGGCAACTCCTGATAGATACGGTAACCCAGAGATCCTCAGCCGATGACTGGTAGGTAGGTTGCGGGATGACGGACAATTCCCTGCGAGTAGCAATAATAACTCCGCCGCCACGATTTTGGCCAGTTAAAATCGGATCACGATCCCGCCGCCACACGACATAACGATCGTCGAACAATTCCGTATCCAATACCCCATCCAATAGCCACGTCTCTGTTAGAAATATTATGTCATATGAGACAGATTTTAAGTTACGATAGAATGTAGACATTTTTGAGCGAAGTCCCCTGACGTTCTGGTAGTAAATTAATGGGTAACTGTACTCATTTCCCTTATCAATATCACTTAAAGCCATTTATATATAAAGTAAGAATAAATATAAAATAAATGCGGTATAAATAAGTAAAGAATGCGTGGAATGTAATATTCTGGTACGAA
Organism: Apotomis turbidana; assembly: GCA_905147355.2. Taxonomy (NCBI): domain Eukaryota; kingdom Metazoa; phylum Arthropoda; class Insecta; order Lepidoptera; family Tortricidae; genus Apotomis; species Apotomis turbidana. Next base: position 18,793,908 of record LR990288.1, on the reverse strand, counting down.
GCTGGTGATAGTTAAATAAACGTAAGTTATAATGAACGATGAGCTACTTTCCGTCCGTGCGACTAGGAAAGTAAATAGACATTTGAAGTTAATGATGCGTAAAACAGAGACAAATATAAGTAAATGAGCGTGCCTTAAGCGGCACGGTAACCGTGCAGGCAGCGATAAGCCGATGCGCCGGAGAACAATAACAACTGGTTCGGGCCCATCTAAGATAGTCAAACTTATGAGCGCACAAGTGAAATAGTTATTAAGCAAAGCCAATAAAAGTTTTTTAAATAGCAAAATTAAATAAATCAAATGAAATATGATGCAAATTACAACAATTTGTTTAAATCATTTTCGGTGTTGATAATATAAACTTGCGAGTTATCATCTTTACGCACATGGATCTTAGCATACTTTACCCACACATGAACCCAACCCCTAGATTTAAGCTCTTTTTTTGATTTAGTTAACAGAGTTTTATACTCGGGCGTAAGATGGTCATTAATAAAGATTTTATGTTGATTTCCATCAAAACCGATTTCCCCAGCCAATAATGTCTTCTTCATGCGCGCTGAAGCGATAAAGTCCTCTTTGATGTAGCGATTAACGAAGCTGACAATTATAGATTTTTCCTTCGAATTATGTATGGGAACTCGTGATATATAATTGATGCTAGCTCTGTTAACTGGGTGTTTGACTGCTTCACTGATGCTGTCCAGAATAGAGAAGAGGTTTTCGTTCTTCTTAAGCGGAACGCCCTTGATTTCTATATTGTTGAGACGAAGCCACTGGTCCCGATTGGTGAGTTCGCTTTTCAGATGAGATAGTTGCAAGCTCAACACATTTATCTTCTCGTTAACGTCCTCGAACTCGGCAATTTTCTTTTCGACATCCTGCAGCCGCGATGTGCATTCATCCACCTTAGCATTGCTGAATTCACACGAGTCTTTGACATGAGACAGCTCCTGTTTCATGGTTTTAATATCCTGAACAAGCCCAGGAATGCACAGGATGTGACGTTTTATTACTTGCAGCTCATCCATTACGGAATCTAAACTAGTTTCGTGAGGGCGTGCTGGCGAGGCTTCTTTTTTGCACCGGAGACACTTCCACGCCGCTTTGCGATCGGATCCAAGTTTCCGGTAGGATGTCTCTGATATATTAGTACAGCAATACCCTATGAGACCGCCACAAGATGAACACTTAATGCCGTCACTGACATCGTCTTTACATATAGCACACTGCATGTTGAGTTATTTTGATAAACTAGAAAAGTTTGAGAACCACTGGGAAGTACGGCGATAAGCGATGGTCTCTAAATGAGCATGTGCGGTTTAGGCGAGCGCTCGCACAAGACTGTTATGTGGGTTTTGTTTCATAAAAGCTAATTAGTGGATTAGTACCTGATTGGCTGTTAGTACTGTCGCTAGACTTGTCCATGTAGCTGCCGTCACCTACATCGCTGATGGATCGCTGCAACTCCTGTGGTACGAGATCCGAACTAGACGCGTTTTCCTCGCTGCAACAAACGTTACGGTTTAGGGTTACCTTAAATAATGCGCTCAAGGAAGCTAGCACTCAAGATTTAAGTCAATCAGATGGTTTCTTAGTGCAACTATTTTCAAAAGTGTCTTTATGTTCGTCCGAGGCCCACCTAGATGCTTACAACATACTCAAGTCTAAATGGTCCCTGTTCCGTGGGCTTACCACTCGGCCATGTAATCACGGGACCAGCGACATCGGCGAGCGGTGGACTTAAGTGTGAGCGAAACACTGCGCTCGGACCTTCCGCTCCCACCTATGGCCACCGCTCGCCGCTGCCTCTGATCGCGCTATGTTTTGCCAGGTCGTAAGTCCGGCGTCCTCTTGGTCGAAACCTCGCAGGCCGAATCTTTGCGATGCTGCACTTGCCACTTATATCATCAAATGTCTTGAGTTGAGGGCCTCGGCTTGAAAGCTGAAGACCCACTTCTAATAGCGCCACAGAGCCGTGAAAGACACCACAAAATGCTGCTCTCATGCGACAGTAGGGGCGGCGCGTGCGCGCAGTACAGCACTCGGAGACGACGTGGTGCGTGTGTACAGTATACTGACCTGTCGAAGAACGACAACGCGTCGGTGGCCACCTCGGCACCGGCTCTAGTCCTCGCCTCCCGCAGCTCCTCCTGCGACAGTAGGGGCGGCGCGTGCGCGCAGTACAGCACTCGGAGACGACGTGGTGCGTGTGTACAGTATACTGACCTGTCGAAGAACGACAACGCGTCGGTGGCCACCTCGGCACCGGCTCTAGTCCTCGCCTCCCGCAGCTCCTCCTGCGACAGTAGGGGCGGCGCGTGCGCGCAGTACAGCACTCGGAGACGACGTGGTGCGTGTGTACAGTATACTGACCTGTCGAAGAACGACAACGCGTCGGTGGCCACCTCGGCACCGGCTCTAGTCCTCGCCTCCCGCAGCTCCTCCTGCGACAGTAGGGGCGGCGCGTGCGCGCAGTACAGCACTCGGAGACGACGTTGTGCGTGTGTACAGTATACTGACCTGTCGAAGAACGACAACGCGTCGGTGGCCACCTCGGCACCGGCTCTAGTCCTCGCCTCCCGCAGCTCCTCCTGCGACAGTAGGGGCGGCGCGTGCGCGCAGTACAGCACTCGGAGACGACGTTGTGCGTCGGCGCGAGTGCTGATGCCGAGCGCTAGGGAGAGACCGCGGGCGGACACGAAGCCGTCTTCGTCGTTATCCATTAACTGAAAAGTATAATACGAGTAAAGGAATACGACATCATGCGCGCTCGTAGAAAGTGATAAATTCTTGTCAAAATGATTGATTTGAATCCCTTGTTAAATAATATTTTATCATCAATCGGGAAACATTTGTTTCTGAAAAAATAATGTATGCCGCTGGTCACTGTCCCACGGGACCACCAGACTGGCTCAGACCGGTGTAAATGGACAACAAGAGAGAGAAGAAAATGATATCATACGGCCCTTAATCTATGTCTAAGCAAATAAATCACGAAGGCTCGGCGCCGCGAAGTGTCAGCGTAGCAACGACGAGGCGACGTTGCGGTTGCGACGAGGCGTTCACTTTTTTTTTGTTAATGTCATAAGCAGTCGATCCACGCGCGGGCTCGCATCAGCGGTTACATCCACTTGACGTAAGCGCGTTGGCGGTATGTTGTCCACGCGCCGTTAGCGTGTTTGGGAGTTGGTGTGAGTTATAATTTCATCATACAAACAATACTGGATGAGTTGAAGCGATGTCGATCCGGTGGTTAAGTATGCTATAACCTTAACACATTCCAACAAACCTAGTGTGAACTTGTACTTACTTTAAACATCCTAGCAGTAATGGTCTCGGCACACTCTCCCTTCGCCCATGGGGACAAAGCCGTGTACAAGTTCTTGAACTGCGTGTAGTCTAGCCTGTAAGCCTCGTAGGGGGCTTCTAATCGCTCGCATGGGACGCGTTTCGCCCATAGCAGTTCTTCGCGGATTATGCTTAATAGTTCCTGAAAATAAACAGAATTAGGCTGTAAGTAACCTGTATGTAGGCTTCATAAGTTTAGGAGCATAATATTTAAATAAATCGAGATTGTATCGCGAGCACCGTATACCGTTTTATCAAAGGTATAACGCTCGTTGCGGCTCTTTTGTCTAAAATATGCGACAGGAAACTGATAGCTGTTGGACCGTCGTAGGACTACCCTACCCTGCTGCTACCCTAACGCAGATTCCGCCTTCAAGTTAGGAAGGAAGGTCAAAGATAGGTATCAGTCAGATCAGCCTGTGGGGTAACATAATTCTGGCTCGACAGAAAACAGCGTGGCGTAGTAGCTGTAGCGTGGGCAGCTGAGTGGAGAGGCCATTTCAGATGCACATCTCTTATACACTGTCTTTAATACTTGCTTAATATTGAAAATTGTAATGTAGTGTTAAAATAAATAAATATCGGACAACCTTACAGAAATCGATCTAGTCCCAAATTAAGCTCAAGAAGGCTTGTGTTAAGGGTACTAGACGAAGATATACGTACTTATACAGATAATTATATACTTAAATACATAGAACAACCATGACCCAAGCACAAATATTCGAGTTTATCACTGAAATATTTGCCCTGGCCGGGATTCGAACCCGGGACCGCCGGCTCAGTAGGCAGGTCTCTACAAACCGAGCCAAACGCGTCGTCAAAAATGTGTTATTTTGAATAAAGCTTTTTCTATTCCATAATTATCATTATCAGTGTTCAATATAGGCAACCCAAGTGAGCTTTGGCCGCTCATGCCGATCGCCACAAAAACCTTTTAAAACGCGTGAGTCTCATTTCTGTAAGTAACGTTTTGTCACGTCTCACTACTAGATGTCGCTAGTGGTTACACACCTGCAATTCCTGCGGTTCCAGCAGTCGGTCCAGCTGTAACGCTCGCAGGGTGTTCCTCTCTAGACTGTCTTCCAGCTGCCGCACAACTCTCAATCGATGCTTCAGGCGAAGATGTTCTATGCATTCCGGGGTGACGCTCTGGCCATAAGAACGGTACGACTGGTAGATGATCTCTTGGATTTTGACGCTCTGAAAAACTTTCAGAAATTAGTGAAACTATCAGTGGCGGGGAACAAGATCTCTGAGCAAGCCGGGACCTATATAGCTTGCTTTTTCCAAAAAACAATACCAGCAAGCCTGAGGGAATAGGATTCTACTGACGCCACGTCACTGGAAGCTATACTACAATACATAGTTTTAAAGAAAATTGGGTCTTGAGTTCGTTGGACCGGAATTCGGCTTAATCCTTCGTTCTTCTTGCGAAATAAATACTGATTCCTATTGAAAAAAAACTTGACTTTCGTCACTTTTGTCGTTATTATGCAAAAAAAAAAACTTGACACTTGCGGAATATTTCCTTTTTGTTAACATCAGTGACATTCACCGATTATTAACGTCAGTTACCGATAATTTGTCGTTGCCAGTTACAGTACTTTTATCTCACGAGCGCGGGTGAGCCATGTTTGTGTGGGTAGATGTACATGCACATTGGCTCTGTGTGGGTGAGCTCGGGAGCGTTCAGTGCCGGCTCACCCACACAGAGCCAATGTGCATGTACATCTACCCACACAAACATGGCTCACCCGCGCTCGTGAGATAAAAGTACTGTAATTAAATTAGTGCCACTAAAAATCCGCAACATGGCGTGGGCAGAAAAACACCCTGTTGAACTCTATCTCCTATCACTCCTACCAATCAATCTGTTACCTTCTCAGCGGTCCTCGGCTCAGTGGACAATGCCATGGCCTCATCATTGTAGATTCCCTTCAGGTAGTCATTGAGCACTTGCATCGCTTGCCCGTCCTCTGTGCACTTGAGGAGCTTGTCCCGATTGATGTCCAGGATTTTAAGCGTCACCTAAAAACGTAAATTGGATTGTTAACCAATTTCCTTCAAAGCCACACCCGATTTACAGATATTTATAAATGTAATAAAGTAACAGCATTTAAATATGTAAAAATCGCTTAGCTAATTAATGAAGTCAAGAAAGACTTGAAATATGATAGCAGATGGAACAGGTAAAAAACGAAGCAGTGTCGACGGTATACCGGGTGATCAATCCAAATGGGTCAGTAGGGAGAAGTCACTAACTATAAGAGATAGGGAAATCTGCTTTTAGGAACCATGGCGTCGATTTTAGATTTAATAAGTACTGCATTATTATTTTTTTATAAATCTTATACATAACCCTGTCAAAACTGCTGTAAAGAATGTTTCAATACGATATGCGATTACTTACCGAGTTTTAACGAGGATCAATTCTCGGTTATGTATTAGATTTATAAAAAAAATGGAATGCAGTTTCCCTATCTCTGTATAGTTTTAGTTTTCTCCCTACTGACCTATTTGGATTGATCACCCTGTATAGTTAAAGCAAGATTATGTTCACAATGCCAAGATTCAGTCAACGTTCTAAGCGGAAAATCTAAGTGAAGAACTTATAATATACCAGAGGGTGCAGGCACCGTCACTAACCTGGAAGATGACTTTAGCGCCGTCATAGAAGAAGCAGTCCATGACGTTGACAGCGCACTCATAGGGCATGACGCTGATGAACAGCGTCAGGAACCAGGATAGCGAGATCATGTTCATCATGCCCAGCTCGTCCAGCTTAGCGTGGAGTTCTGGTAAGTGTGCTTCTGTCAGCTCCTCTAAGACACCTTGGTCCACCTATTGAATAATTTTAATTATAGTACATTACTGCAGACGCCGGGGAAAAGGCTGGCTTCGTATCACAATCCGCCCAAGCAGCACATTAGTGAATTTTGCAGCTTATCTTATAGCTTTAAGTTCTAAATGAGTGGTTTAACAGTGTTTGATACAACTTATAGCTTTAAACACAACTCAAAACTGTATATGAGTTCATCCTATCACTTGTAGTTGCATAGGAGCGTTTTTTGTTTCTACTTTATTACTTATGGTGGGATAAAGTCGATATTGCTACTTAAAGTTGCATGCAGGTTCAAATTGTCACTCAATAAGAAGCAATAGTGCTATATAAGGCCTTAAAATCACTTATAAGCAACTTTTACATATACGTGGGAACATACCCTTATTTGGAACTAAAAGTTCCAAATGACTAGTACAATAGCGAATTATATCACCAATAGTGGCTAAAGGGATAATTTTACGGCTCTTTTAGAACCAAAAAATATTGCAACTTTAAGGCCTAAGAAGTACCTTATTGCCACTCCAACGCATAAATAGGTCTCAGTAGGAGGTTCTTGGAACCAAAAGCAGTTATTTTCACTTATTTCAAACCACTAACGAACTAAAAGTTCTATTATAGTTCCTATTTGCGCCTTGTCAAAATATATTTAATAGTCTTGCTTGTTTAATAGTCTACAAAAGAGCAAATAATTACTATTGGTAATATCATTCACTGCTTTGCCACTCGCAAGATACAAATAAGTGATTATTAGACTTGATAGTTCCAAATAAGGAACAAATAAGTGAAAATAAACACTGTAGGATCTTTTTTGTTTCGCCATGTTTACAAATGGAAGTCTATGAAAATTGATTATTTTAACCAGAATTTTATCACACTCACGCATAATCACAGACTTTTGATAGTTGTGACGATGTTACTTTAACATTGTACGTAACCTACAATCATTAGGTCAGGTTTTTAACAGTTTTATTCATTATCAGTATCTATTCCTTATTTAATTTAGCACTCTCTTTTTTAATATTCCTGATCAAATGAAGGGCGCGTCGAAATTTACAAAGAAAACATACTATAGTTTCACAGTAAAAAAAATTTCGCAAGAATTTCGTGCTTATTTCAATGCTTGTATAACGTAAAGTTTTAATCACAATCAAACAGACATATAAATCCAAAATGAATATGGCTGATCACGTATTACTTTTAATAAAACACAATTTGACAGTTGCCTCGCCACTCAAAGATAATTTTGGCGACTCATTTATCACTCATTGACCGAACTGAAATGTTTTCATTCGTTCACTGCGCATAACTTTCACCCATAGTTCTAATTACCACTTAAGGTAATTTTGAGATCTCTTATGGATTCTATTTAGCACCAAAAATAGGCTGCAATTTTTCTCCTTTTGGTTCTATACTGGTGGCATAAGGGTTCTTGCCACCTATATAGCACTTAGTCATGGTGGTAAATTTCACTTAAGCATCTAATTAGATATGATATGCGAGCTATTTAGACCCAGTTGTGCTACTTGGGCGGCTTCCCTACGGTCGGCCGTCTATACCCACTCACCCGGCAAGCCATTTTCACGGCTAGGCATTTATAGTGCTTTTCACAAACAGATGCAATGAAATAAAAAAATACACTACTAAAAAAAATATAATTTAGCTGTTTAGCCTGTACACGAACACAGACGCCATGTTTAAAAAAAAGTTACTTCCCGGCTTAGGCCTTCAATTTAGTATGAAATTCCTTAACGAAACGTGATACTTCGAAGCCTATTATAACGCACGTTATGACGACATGTCATTGCATGTTTGAGATTTTTTTTTTACTATGGTAAGTAACTCGCATTCGCAAGATGAGATGCATTTTTCAAGGGTATAATGACTAAATTAATGAATTTAATTATCTACTGATGAACTACTGAACTTATTGTAAAATCGGAAAAGTAAATACGGAAGTTGTGACATGCAAAAGAACATTCGATTTATGAAATTATATATTTGTGCTTTTCTGATTCACAAAGTGTTACTCACCAAAGCCCCAACGACTCTCGTGTTGTAGTAATCTGGAAGTAAGGTCTCACAAATAGTGGCTAGAAGCCAGAACGCCTGCTCTTCGGGGCAGTATATCAGGAGCACTGAAGCTACGATATTCATCGCTTGGCAGTAGCCGATGGTTGGGTTCTTCAATGCGTACGCGCAAAGAACTCGACGCAGTGCCGAAATACCTGAAATTGATATTTGGAAAGTAGGTTTGCAATGTATTTAATTTTGAGGCCATTCTTTTTGATATCACCTTAAATATTAGTCAACTGGCACACTGGGACATTCTTTAGGCTGCGTTTCCACCAGTGCGAGGATACGTATCGAGAGCGAGGGATGTGGTTTTGTTAACTAATAGAATCAATTGCGCTGAGCGAGGATAAGTGAATGAAGTTATTCCATTGGTTAACAAGAACACATCCCTCGCTACGCATTTCGCACATCTCTGGTGGAAACGCAGCCTTATAGTCGACGTATATTGCGAAACAAGTGTCTCACTTACTGTATATACATTAAATGTGTCGTAGTCTGAGCCTAGCTTTACATGCCCAATCAATGTGTTTTACGGAGAAAGAAAAATTATGCCAACACACCAAACTCACCAACATTATTCTGAAAAGCCGGATGCTCTGGCAGCGACCGATGCAGATCCCTCTCGATCTCATCATTCGCCTGATTCTTCGACGACAGCGCTTCGTTCACCAGCTTCTCATATAGCCCCTTGTTCTGGGTCTTCTGGAGGATGGACCCTGAGAACACGCTCCACAGTTCCCCTCGCAGGGATTCTGGTATGCCGTTGATGACCAGCTCGCTGCCGGCGGTCGTTTGGTACATGCTGATCCCGCGGCCGACATCTGTCATGTGGTCTTCCCATTGTTTTTCCTGGAAAATGGTTAGAAGTCGTAGGGATTTTTGTGATGCTTTTTTCATTACTTGGAGATAAGGAAGCATGATAAGTTTTGTGGAAATGTCCTAGCTAAAGATCGTAAAAAGTCAACCAATTTACTTCGATTTGTAACAGAAATGCTCTTACTCGTAGCTCGGAACAAGGTATACTCGATTTCATATACCATGGCCCGATGCACTTGAGACGGTAATTAGGCGTTAACAATAGGATTAGTGATAACAAAAGATACCTGGCCGGACCCTTTTGCGGCGTGGTATTTTACATGCAACCTAATGATCTTGATCGTTTAACCTAGTAATCTTTATTAATGTAAACAATATTTCATGTTAGTTGTCATCTGACTACATTTGTGATTACACGTATACTTAAATAATTATGTTTCGACCTTGGGAAACACCCACAAGTAACCCGTCCAGTGGTGATGTTAGTTTGCAGCAACGTAAGAAACGATTTTTAAGCAAGGACGCCCAAGATGTGGTGATAAGTGTTTATAAGACATTGCTAAATCGAATGGGTAAAAAAAATTTGATTAAAGAAACGTCTATATTCACCAGTGTGCCGGAAAGGACAGTTAAAAGGATTGTCTCATCACTCTCATCAGGACCAAGATACCTCCCTCGAAAACGAGTAAAAGCTTCTTTTAAAAAAATTGATAATTTTACAGAAGAGGTTGTGAGGAGAACTGTCTACGACTTTTATAGAAAAAATGAAGTTCCAACGCTCACAGAGATTCATCAAGCATTATTAGCAAGCGAAGTGGGATTTCCGTATTCAGAAACAACACTATGGAGACTTTTACGAAAACTTGGTTTTAAATATGGAAAGTTGAACGAAAGGAGAATCATTATGGAAACATCACGGCTTAAAAAATTAAGAGAAGAATTTATTACCGATATACGATTGAAGAGGTCTACTGGAAAAAGTATTGTATATTTGGACGAGACTTGGTTTGATACCCACGACACACTGAAAAAAGGATACAGGGACGACTCTCAAAATTGTGCTACAAATACTCCATGTTCAAGAGGCAAACGTTTAATTATACTGCACGCCGGTACTGAAAATGGTTGGATTCAAAGGGCTCTTCTTGTTTCGAGCAAACATCTGAAAAATTCAAGTGCAGACTATCACGAAGATATGTGTTCGGAGTTGTTCGAGAAATGGTTCGTGGAGCAGCTTTTACCCAATATCCCTGCCAATAGCGTTATCGTTATGGATAATGCGTCATATCATAGCCGTCAAGAGGAAAAGATTCCCAACACCAATTCAAGAAAACCTGACATTATAGCATTTTTAAGAAAGCGTCATATTACTATACCTGAGAAAATAACTGTTAAGAAATTGCTGGAAATTGTACAAAGTCAAAAGTTTGAAAAGAAATACTTCATCGACAAAATAGCGGCTGAGGCTGGGCATGAAATATTGAGACTTCCCCCCTATTATTGTGTGTTGAACCCAATCGAGCTTATGTGGAGTTATGTCAAGAAACAAATTCGTAAGACGAACATTACACCAACAGTAGGTGATTCTGTAATTCAAAATTTAAGAACTGTGGTAGACATGACGAACCCTACGCTTTGGAAAAATGCTTGTGAGCATGTCATCAAAGTGGAGAACGAGTTTTTAGCCCACCCTGTGTATCCGGTCATCATAAACACCTGCGAAACCTCAAGTTTGGAAGAATATACGTCAGAAAGCGAATAATTCTTATATTTTATGTAATTAATGTATATGTTTTAACGTAATTAAATTAAGTTAGTCTTAAAGTTACCTGAAAGTTGATTGTTATTACTTTATTGACACAATTAAAATAATAATAATAATAATATGTATATAGATATAAATAAATGTTTCATTGACACAATTTTTGTTTTACAAAAGTTTGCTATTATTATTAAATAAAAAATATATATTAATATGTATTAAGATATAAATAGATATTTTATTGTCACAGTTGTATGTTTATTGTTATTAAAGTAAGTTAGTCTTAAGTTACCTGAAAATTGATTGTTATTATTTTATTGCCACAAATTTTGTTTTACAAATGTTAGCTATTATTATTAAATTAAAAATATATATTAATATGTATTAAGATATAAATAGATGTTTTATTGTCACAGTTGTATGTTTAATATTATTAAAGTAAGTTAGTCTTAAGTTACCTGAAAATTGATTGTTATTATTTTATTGACACAATTTTTATTTTAACAAATGTTGTTATAAAGTATTAAATATAAAGCTATTACTATTCAATTACTATAAAGATGCCGTACCATTATAATTAAACAATACCGTAAACAACTAATATTTCGTATTTTTATTTTCAAGTACCAAAATGTTTTAGTCCCGCTTTAGTTGCATGCAGATTGTACCGACGCGTGCCATTTTGAAGTGCTCCTAATTAGATAACAAAAGGCAAACATTATGAGCCCTATTGTTAAGTTTCAAGTCCATCGGGCCATGGTATATGAAATCGAGTATAACATTCGAGATCCTTTTTTTTTTTTTTATTTATTCAAAATAGCCATGCATTTAACCTCGATTGCACCTGATCCTATTATTTAATTTGTCTAGCTTCTAGCAAAACTGTGACATGAGACTCTTTGTCGTCACTTTCCCTTCAATACCGTGCGAGCAAAACAGGTGACGCTAAGTCGCGCGGCAGGCGAAGTCGCGGCAAATTATGCGGGCCCTGCAGGTTTCATACATACACGTGTCAACTTGTTATCACCTAATACAGCTTTTCCCATGGGCAAGTAGCTAACTAAGTGTAGGATTTATGTAGGCTTGTCATAGGAGAGTTAAATTTGCAAAACGCGCCGCCAGCCGATTGCATAGAGGGGAGCAAACCATATTTTTGGGGGATATTACGCGAGTGTCAGGGTGAATGTTCTTTATTCTTACCTTCTTCTGCTGTATTTGCTTGATGGGCGAAGTCTGTTGCGTGAGGAACAACGACATCAGTGGGGGCTGCGGCGTCCATGTTGGCTCCTCTGTCTGCTTTCCACTCGGCTTTTCCCTGTACACATCACTGAATATTCAAGAGATTGAGAGTCGATTCAACAACGTGTCCACCCCTTTGTTAGTAGAGCATACACGTAGATGTTACTCAAAACTGAAGCAGAAAACTCTGAAGAATGATTCTTGATAGCTCCGCGTGCATTAGAAGATATAACGGTACAATATGACACTTTAGCAGATAAATATAGGACGTAAACGTTACATAATGACCGGATGAGTGATTTTGTTACCCCACGTACACAAGGTTTTATATTTTAGGAGAATTTAACAGACATGTTACTAAAGACTATTATTTTCTCGGGTTTGAAATTGTATCTTTTACTTGAGGAACACCGAAATCGGAGTACAGGGCCTCGGCTTCATTCGAGTTAATAGCTGAAATGAAACTGAAAGATATTAGATGATAGATCCCAATCTCAAAGACAAACATAAAGCAAAAGAAATCAGAAGAACGATTAAAAACCCTCATGCAAAATAAAAACTAGATACATATTTTTAAAATCTAACATTCAGTAGTCTCGGTTAGTATCTATTTTAATTTCTAAACAGTACTGCGCTAGTTATCAGGAAACTCGCGACTTGACGACGCGTTTGGCTCGGTTTGTAGACACCTGCCTACTGAGTCGGCGGTCCCGGGTTCGAATCCCGGCCGGGGCAAATATTTGTGCAAATATTTGTTCTTGGGTCATGGATGTTATCTATATATGTATTTATATATTATGTATATCGTCGTCTAGTACCCATAGTACAAGCTTTGCTTAGTTTGGGACTAGGTCGATTTGTGTATGATTGTCCCTTAATATTTATTTATTATTTATTTAACTGCAACATCTATGTTTTTCAAAATTTTACAGTCAAACCAATATTTGCACTTTAAAATACGAGAATTAGAAAGAATAGAAGAAACAATCTTCCTCTTACGTCTACGTTCTGTCTAGGACAATCTGACACATTTCGATATCTGAAGATCTTGTTGCCATGCCACACACTAACCACAAAATATTTATCATATTTGTCATATTTGTCTTACCTTACTAACTTGTCAAAAAACGTGTACGTTTTAGTTATCTACTGCGATAATGGTACCATGTAAGCGGTTTAATATATGCAAGCACTTTATGTCTCAGTTAATCACTTGGATAACATGGTGAGGAGCTCGACCTAATGCACGAGCTACTCCCGATTGCATATATTGCCGAATACGTATTAGCTGGTATGGCGAGCGTTGGTAAGGAGGATACTGCCAACATACGCTCGGCTCCTAGTACCATCGGAGTCCACGATTTAGTTGGCGTATGGCAAATATGAAGCCAGATGAAATGTTCCATTTGCCTGTACAGTACACAGGTATAGGAAACTAAAACGCGTACCTTTGTGACCTTTATAGCCATTAGTCATTAGTGACAGAAGCGAAAAGGTACAGTGGAGGAAATTGAGACACGGTACGTGTTGTACCTTACTGAGGCTACACGAGACTTGATGGTAGCAATATCGCAATAAATACGTAGTCGTTTCTTTCTAACATATTCATAGATTAGCACGATCAACCAAACTATACAATGACAATAACCACTCACTTGGGCAACTTGGCAAGCAGCTCCGAGATCTTATACACGAGGAACTCCCGGTCGGATATATTTCCGAAGAGGAAGCTTGTATGGTGAGCGGTCGTGATCAAAATGCTGCCAGCGTCCGCTGAGCTCCCAGTACCGCTGGAGTCCGCGCGCTCCACTTGGTGCACGGTGCGCAGGGGGATGGTGAGACGGACTAGGTTCCTGACCTAGACAGTAAATCACCAACATTATACAATACAACAATAGTTTATTGCACACCAATAAAAGTTTACAAAAGGAAACAGGACAAATACAATTTATAAATAACACTAGGTATTATTTCAGTTGAATGACATATAAATACACTTAAAAAGCGCTGTTAATCTTCCTGCAAGGTATAAATAACTACATTGCAATGCTATTGACAGGGTTCTTTTCTTTTATATTTAAACTCATACGATGTTCACACATTAAGTACTATATCAAAATGGGACTTTACGGTAAGGGGAAGGTGATTATTTTATTTTATGATCTCGACGTTTCGGACGTGAAGTTACGTCCATGGTCTCGAAAGGACTTCCTCTTAAGTCCCACTTTATTATGATACAAGAGTAGGAGTCACCCGAAGAAATAATTGTATTATTGTGCAGGAAAGGGCATATCCATGCGTCAACTCGCAAAAATACATAAGATATCTAAAGATGGTGTATGAAAAATGATACAAAAGTTTGGGGAATTTAATACACTAGATGATCAGCCAGGTCAAGTTCGCAGAAAAGGCTGCGTTAAACCGAAATTGGACGAGGCAATAGTTGCGTCGTTTCGTCAAAATCCATCGGCGTCTACGCGAGATATAGCAAAAAAGTTGAAAACTGCGGTTGGGAAAGTGCATAACGCAAAAAAATAAATAATTTACAGACTAGGAAGAAACAGAAAATCCCGAAAAAATGGTGCTGGCCTGCTTGAAAGAGCGAAATCTGGAGCTAAACTATTTAACAAGTTTTTAATAAAAAATCGCGACAGATGCATACTCATGGATGATGAAACATGCGTTACAAAAGACACAAAAACGTTACCGGGACCCCAGTTTTATACGTGTGAGGCTGGCAAGGATATTCCAGAAGAGTATAAGTGCGTGGCATTTGAAAACTTCGCTCCAAAAAATCCTCGTATGGCAAGCAATTTGCTCATGTGGGCTTAAAAGTTCCAGCTTTTTCACTACGGGTACAATCGGCGGCGATGTCTACCGAAAGGAGTGTCTTAAGAAGCGAATTCTGCCCGTGTATCGGAAACATGAACATCCCCCAATATTTTGGCTAGATTTAGCTACTGCTCATTACGCTAAGGACACCTTAAAGTTCCTTGATAAGGAAAGTATCAATTATGTTCCGAAAAGAATGAGCCCACTAAATTGCCCAGAACTTCGCCCGATTGAAAGATATTGGGCAAACATTAAGAGATACCTGCTCAAGAAAGGTGCAGTAGCCGACAGTGAAGCTGACTTCAAAAAGATATGGAACGCAGCTGCTCATCAGTTCACTTCTAGTTCAATTCGTATACTAATGGCAGGACTTCGAAAAAAGGTCAAGCAGTTGGTTCAGTGTTAGGGTCTCATTAATATTTTATATATTATATAATTTTTCAAATAATAGGGTACAGATTTAATTTAGTTTGTTTGAAATATTGCGAAAAATACACGATTTATTTGTATTTCTCTGTGGCTACTTTATTTCGGGAACAAGCCTTATAGGCAACGAGTGCTGGGTTGGCATTACATACATAGATAGTTCCTGTTGTTCACTTTGTCAAATGAAGATATAGTTCTACTAATATTTGTTTATTTTATGTAAAACCATAACATATCGTACAGAATGGCGACTACAAGTATCTATAGGATACTACTATGGGTACTAGACGACGATATACCATGACATACCATGATAGACCATGACCCAGGACCAAATATTCGAGTTCATCGCACAAATATTTGTCCTAGCTGGGGCCCGGGACCGCCGGCTCAGTAGGCAGGTACACTACAAGTGCGCCTACCGCGTCGTATAATACATAGTTACTTCAACGTGCCTAGTATTTACGTATTCATTCTCGTCGCGTGCTACAATGCGATAACCTATCCAGTAAACAAGTAACTATGTCAACATCGGCGTGTTGAACTATGATAACACATAACAATGTTATAATTTCTGTAACGCTCTATTACATAATGCTGGTGGTGAAATGTTAGAACATGTATCTTTATGCATTTAACGTTTTTAATATAATCTATTTATCGGTTCTGTTTTAATGTGGAAATATTACATTTTTATTTTTATAAATATTGACATACTCGAACCTGCGACCCTACGTTTCCGGCGTAGTGCTCTCCCAACTGAGCTATCACATCGTTAAGTCAATCACACCAAATCTTTGATTCCGTAATTCTACGGTACCGGAGCGCCCTCTGCGTCATATGTGTTTAAAATGCTTTTACGCATTAGCAATATCTACCCTAGGATGTGCGTCGCTTTTTTTCGCGGACTGGTCAAAGACGACAGCCCTGTCCAGGCATAGTCGTCGTAGATTTCGGTTATTTTATCTATTCCCTTATATTTGTTTCCATTCAGAAAAATAAATTCAAATAAATATTTTAGAGTGTACACGATACAAAGCTCTCTCGCTCTCTATATACATTTTTATCTGCTAGTGAAATGTTGTCATTAAGGGGGTTCTAAACAGGGGTGTTTTGCTGCAATTTGTGGCCGGCCATTATTTGCATCTTGCTCTAGCGTAGGGTGTCAGAGAGGGACGGCCATAGTTCATCATCATCATCATCATTGCAGTAAAATATGGCCCGTTTAGAAGCCCCATTAGATTCGCTTAGTAAATATATAGTAATAAATGGCTACCTCTCTACTCGAGCTCTTTAAAACCGCGTATCTTGCTCATGAATCGATCAGTAAGATACGAGGTTTTAAAGTTAGTGACAGTTATTTCAATATTCACTTACCCGACTATCAAAACAAATGAAATTCTGCGATAAGTACAGTCGCCCCCAATTATGCCTCTTGTTATACGGGGTCCATAGAGAACAGTCCTCGGATCCATCAAGCTTCTCCGTCTGCGGCAGTCTAAACCTCAGCGTGTATAGATTAGACTGCTTCCTGGCGTCCAAGTCTCGCTTCAGAAATGAAGGCTTCTTTGGTACGTTTTTGCTAAGTTTCGTTAGCAGCTCCTTGTCTATGTTGAAACTGCCTGATTTGTCGTCGATTAACCTTGAAACAAATATGGGGTCAATGACACTTTTATTTAAGAGGCGTTATTCCTTTCAAAAAAAATATTTATTATGACAAATATATTGATAATTTCAACCAACTTTTTAAAGTGAATAATACTTTTCCCTCGTCTATTACCAACCGACACACCAGACATTCCAACCAGTTGGACGGTTAGTACTTATTTTTCCCAAGCGACAACCTGGTTGGTAGGTTAATAGTAGACATTCCCGACCTGCACCCTGGCTGTCAGGTTGATACTTTTTTCTTCCCGACTGACCATCCAAACTGCCAACTAGGTGGTCGGTTAGTATTTTTTTCTTAATCAACCTATTAAGTGGGCAACCAGGTGGACGGTTAGTAAATATTTCCCGACAGGCCAACCAGACACCCCAGCTGGTTGTTCAGTTAGGAAATATTTCCCGACAGGCCAACCAGACACCCCAGCTGGTTGTTCAGTTAGGAAATATTTCCCGACAGGCCAACCAGACACCCCAGCTGGTTGTTCAGTTAGGAAATATTTCCCGACAGGCCAACCAGACACCCCAGCTGGTTGTTCAGTTAGGAAATATTTCCCGACAGGCCAACCAGACACCCCAGCTGGTTGTTCAGTTAGGAAATATTTCCCGACAGGCCAACCAGACACCCCAGCTGGTTGTTCAGTTAGGAAATATTTCCCGACAGGCCAACCAAGTCTTCATACTAAAATCTAGCTGATAACCAATACTGGTAGGAGAAGTAGAGTTACAGACAATAGCTGATTACTTATCTAGGTACTGCCTACTTCAGTATTGATTTGCCTACAATACATATCAATCATATTAGATATTTAACCGTAAACAGTAGTACTTAGTGAAGATGTACAAACTTTATGTTTCAAAATATACACGTATACAAACTTAAACATTTCTGGCACAATATTTTATGTAATAAAACTCTAGGGGTAATTTCAATGTAGATGTCATAATTTAGTTTGACGTGACGTTTATGCTTTATGAGATATTCGTAAATAATTACAATGCAAAAATGAGTCAATTGGAATATATATCTCGCAACGGTGGCACTGTTTTACTTTATGATGGCTATCAATTCCATAAAAAAAAGGAATACAAAAATAAACATGTGTTTTGGGTTTGTTCCCAACGCAAAAAGTTGAAGTGTATGGGAAACATAACAATTTCGGTAAGATATTTTTTCTTTATAACTATCATATACTCTATTCATGTATACTGTTGAGTTTCTTTCGGCTTTCTTCTCAACAGCGGTCTCCTCTTGCGAAATGCCGGTTTCAGATTCACAATCTGACTTGTAAAAGTGCCCCTGTGGCCTACTTACTGAATAAATTATTTCATTTCATTTCATTACACAATAAAATTAATAAATATTAGTAACCATATTTTAAGACATAAATAAAAATATTTTTTAATTGTTAACAGAATGAAACTGTAGACAAAGAAAATCCACACACATGCGAACGAAATTTTAACAAAAATATTGTGGACGTACAACTTGACATTTGTGTCAAAAAAAGCAAACAATTAGATGGTACACCGCTTCCGCAGATCTATCAAAGTACTATTAGTACTCTTCAAGATAAGGGCATAGATCTGCTATGTAAAATTCCTCAGTTTCGCAATGTCAAGAACCGGATGTATTATAACAAAAATAAAGAAGCAGGCGTAAAAAAAATTAACTGTGTAGATGTAGTTGATGTAGAGGTACCTCAACAATTTGAACCTTTCCTTTTGGCCGATTACGAATTTGAAGGAAATCGAATAATTATATTCTGTTCAGTGGAGATGAGAAGCCTAATGGGCAAAATAAAATTGTTTTTAAGCGACGGAACTTTCAAAAGCTGCCCGAAGCCGTTTTCCCAACTATATGTTATACATGGTGACTTAGGGAGCAACGAAAATTCTACAAACATAGTACCACTTGTGTACGCGTTGCTATCTGGGAAGACAAAGGGTATATATGAAACATTATTTAATTTAATTAAATCATGTATACCAGACTGGCAACCAAAAAAGTTCAAAACTGATTACGAAGTGGGTGCCATGCAAGCTCTCTTAAATGTTTTCCCTGAAACTGTGCTCAACGGTTGTTATTATCACTACAATAAGTCTATTTGGAAAAAGGCCAGAGAACTGATGCTGACGAAAGAGAAAAATACAAGACGAATTGTTGGTCTTACTGCCGTATTACCGTTACTACCCTTCGATAAAATAAAAGAAGGTTGGAACTATATAAAACAAGATACCCTCGACCTCCAAGATACAAAACGAGTGCCAATGTTTTTTAAATACTTTGAAAAGTTTTGGCTTCGGAGTGAGAACTTCATAAAAATTTGGTCCGTCTTTGGGCAACGTCATCGCACTACAAATTTTTTGGAAGGGTGGAACTTTAAGTTAAATAGCAATGTGTCGAAAAAACGAGTAGATATCATTCAACTACTGAATGTCTTGCTGAATGACTCAGCATATTATGTTGTTTGCAGCAAGCAAATATTAAACAACCAATCACCGACAAAACGGAATATAACCCACATTAAAAATGATATGTATATATTCAAATCGCAGAACCAGCTTTTGAATGGAGAAATTTCAGTTGGTCATTTTTTGCACAAAATGAAATAAGGTTGTAAAGTACATTTAGAGGTTCTATTTTTTTGTTATGATAAAAATATCAAGTTATGTTTTGCCTTATAGCTTACTACATTATATGATTTAAAAATACACACATTATTATTGTTTTTTTTTTCTAAGATTGCGCCACGAGTTGCTCTGTCAGGAAATATTTCCTATCTGAACAACCAGCTGGGGTGTCTGGTTGGCCTGTCGGGAAATATTTCCTAACTGAACAACCAGCTGGGGTGTCTGGTTGGCCTGTCGGGAAATATTTCCTAACTGAACAACCAGCTGGGGTGTCTGGTTGGCCTGTCGGGAAATATTTCCTAACTGAACAACCAGCTGGGGTGTCTGGTTGGCCTGTCGGGAAATATTTACTAACCGTCCACCTGGTTGCCCACTTAATAGGTTGATTAAGAAAAAAATACTAACCGACCACCTAGTTGGCAGTTTGGATGGTCAGTCGGGAAGAAAAAAGTATCAACCTGACAGCCAGGGTGCAGGTCGGGAATGTCTACTATTAACCTACCAACCAGGTTGTCGCTTGGGAAAAATAAGTACTAACCGTCCAACTGGTTGGAATGTCTGGTGTGTCGGTTGGTAATAGACGCTTTTCCCTGAGGTCTAGAAAGCGACATAGCTATTTCACACTTTCATTGCGATTATGACAAATATATTGATAATTTCAACCAACTTTTTAAAGTGAATAATACTTTTCCCTGAGGTCTAGAAAGCGACATAGCTATTTCACACTTTCATTGCGTGCAGTCGAAAATAAGTTCAAAAAACCAGTTTTCTGCGTGAATTTTGTCATTTTCGAGTAGTTTTTGAAACATAAATTATCAATGAAAAATTCAAACTGTAGGTTTCAATAGCCCTGTTCTAAGTAGTAACATTGATAATATGTTAAGAAATATGTTTTATCATAGAATAACATGTGTAAAACAATCAGCTTTTTTTAACGGATAAGAAGCCTTAAATAGAGATTTAAGAGTGAACTAATTCAATAGAATATGCTAATATGATGTAACGATCGTTTTGTACGTTTGATTTACATAAATTGGTAGGATGAACTTTAAATATGATAATATTTCAAATAGTCGGTGTGTTCAAACAGACGGCACAGAATTATCAGTAACTTGATATGTCGGCTATTGATATAACAACTCTATGACACACGCCAAAAAGCATGGGCGATACATTCAGATTTACAGTATATACTGTAAAAAAAATGCATTTCTATGTGTACTGTAGTATTGTATTGTACATAGACATGCAATTTTTTTTCTTATATCTATTATGACTGAAGCTCAGACCAGTCTCGTGTTTTTACTTAAAGCAAATAATCACTTTCACAAAAAATACAGACTTCAACGAGAAGAAATCGTATTTCCGTGAACAACTGAATGAGTTAGGTACTTTAAAAAAAAGTTACTTTAAAGTGCGAATCGGACTCGCGCACCGAGAGTTCCGTACACACACTTATCCCAACTTAACTGGGCGGGTTAAGTTTGCACCTGGCATGTATGGCGCCGGATACAAATGAGGTGACAGTTAACCCACCCGATTACGTTTTTGTATGGGAGCCCCACTTAAATGTTTAGATTATTCTGTTTTTAGTATTTCTTGTTATAGCGGCAACAGAAATACATCAACTGTGAAAATGTCAACTATCTAGCTATCACGGTTCATGAGATACAGCCTGGTGACAGACAGACAGACAGTGGAGTCTTAGTAATAGGGTCCCGTTTTTAACTCTTTATGTACGGAACCCTAAAAACAGCGAAATCGTCATAGATGAGCCTACAATATTTAAGAAGTTCCTTCGATTCCTCATGGATCTTATCATCAGACCTTCACTAAAATTTTATGGGGCCAATCTGGTGATGCCTACTCTTGAACCAGAAAATATAAATCACAGTGTTGTGAGGTAAGAAACATTAAAAAAAAAAACTGAATAAAGACCCTCCTCTTTTAGCGCATCGTTGTAAAAACAAATAGAAATACTCACTGTTTCATAGCAATGTTGGCCAACTGTTGCATAAGAGCAAACGTCTCATTTTTCTTCAAGAACAAAGTAAAATAGTGCTCCGCGTCTCTAGTTACCACCTTGATTGAATCGGGGAACACCAAACTGTTGGTCTTCGCCAACTCCGTTACGTCTGCCCAACGGATCTTGATTGTGGTTTTGTGTCCAAATATGTTGGAATAGAAGCACATGTAGTGGACTGATAGGTAAATCCAGCCTTGTCTGGGCATTTTGCTTTTCCAGTAACTGTTAAATGAAAGTTATAATATTACTTTAATTTGATTGAACATTATTTTTTATATTTTTAGGTTCGGAACCTGCCTGACTGAACCCTTAAATTTTTAAAATTTTCGCTTCTTTGTAAACATTTGATTGAACATATGTATAAGTAATCTACAATCTTATAAACAGATTTGTTATATTTATATACCAAGCCCAAGCCTTTTTCGGGTATTCAATTTTTTTAAACTTGAGTCTAAGTTTTATTTACGTAGTAAGAATTATTTGTCTGGTTTTCTTGGAATTGCTGAATGTTTTAGTGACCTACTTCCTTCCTTTCAAAGTCAGAGGGTATTGTTTCTTATGCATGTCCTACATATATCTACCTAATAGTTGTTGCCAACTGGTCTGCTTAAAGACATATGAAAGGCTAAGGAAAAAAACTAGCTAAATATAATGTTTTTCAAATTGATTTTTCTAGTCTAGAGCTACAACAGAGATCATCAAATGACTACATTGACCATCTAAAACGGGTAAAATTTGCTGGGTCCACATTTTTTGTAATGTGATCATGAACTCCCGTTGTCTATACTACTGTTAAATTTTGCATGTGACTTAGCCAGTTCTTTCCCTAGCCCTTCATATATCTAACAACAAATGAAAAGAAACATAAAATAGGTACATGAATAAATAAATTGCATCAATTAGGTAATGTTTAGACTAAGGATGAGTCACAACCAAGTCTCACATGACCAAAGAAATGTTGACTCACCTACATGAGTAGTAACACACCAACTTTTCATCTTTTGGCATTCCAAACCTTTGGTGAAATTCGTATACAACATTTTTGTATTGTATTGTATCTTCATCTGAAAGAAAGTATGAATTAAAATATATGTGATGTTTTCAAGCAAAAGGTACTATGTACTTTGTTTATTTATTTATTATTTATTTAAACTTTATTGCACAAAAGAAAAACTTAACGTACAAAAGGCGAACTTAATGCCATGCGGCATTCTCTACCAGTCAACCTTAGGGCAAAGCAGAGAAATTGTAGGCGGTGCACCAAACAACATAATTACACATAATTAAAATACTCATACTATTATAGCTAAATACATATAGATAATAAACATACATATATATATAAATAGATACATACATAAATATATACGACGATGAAACAAACCAAGCAGATATACTATGAGACTTCAGTTCTGCCAGCAAAGAAACTTCGCACGGCCCTTTTAAATGCCAACTTACTCGGAGCCTGTTTGATTGTGAGAGGAAGACCGTTCCAGAGGCGAGCCACTTGCAAGGAGAAAGAATTAGACATAAAACCAGTACGGTGAAGAGGAATAGAAAGGGCAAGATTGCCGGAAGAGCGAAAATTACGGTTACGAGTGGATTCAACATAGCAGAAAAAGGTTTTCAGGTATTCACAAGCCTTCTTGAGCTTAATTTGGGACTAGGTTGATTTGTGCGAGGTTGTCTGATATTTATTTATTTATTATTTATTTATTTATTTATTCAGGAGCTTGTGGATCATTGAGTATTGAAAAGAGAGTGCAGAGCATACGAATATTGCGTCGTTGACGGATGGGAAACCAGCCAAGCTGAGAGCGATAAGAAGAAACGTGATCATATTTACGGAGACAGAAAATAAAGCGAATACAATTATTAAGAAGTCGATCCAACTTATCAAGAAGATCCTCATTTAAGTCCGGATAACAAACATCACCATAATCAATTATGGGTAGTAATAGTGTATTTACAAGCAATACCTTAGTTTTGATAGGCAAGAAATTTTTCAGTTTGTTGAGAGCATGAAGCGAGCCAATGACTTTCCGGCTAATTTCACCTACCTGCACCCTCCAGCTCAGTGTGCTATCTAAGTGAACACCTAAATCCTTAACACTAGAACTAAAAGGAATAGGCGTTCCGTTGAAATTTACAGGAGTTACAGAATCCCGGTCAAGTTTAGCAAGCTGACGAGAGCTGCCAATGATAATAGCCTGACACTTTGAGGGGTTTACAAACAGACCAAATTTCTCAGACCATTGTTGGATGTGTAAGAGATCCAGGTTTAATTTGTTAATTGTATCAGTAATATCAGGCACTTTACATTGGTCGTAAAGTTGCAAATCGTCAGCATACAGATGGTAAGAACAGCGAAGACCAGGGGTGATAAAGTTTACAAAAAGAGAAAATAATAAAGGAGAGAGAATTCCTCCTTGAGGTACACCAGTGGCAAGGTCGCACCAATCAGACAAAGCCCGATCTACACGGACTGCCTGCTGGCACCCACAAAGATATGAAGCAAACCAGCCAAGAGCAGAAGAAGACACATTAAGATGGCTGAGCAAGGCAAGAAGGATCTCATGGTCAACAGTATTGAAAGCGTTAGAAAAGTCAATGAGAACAAGTACTGTGACCAATTGATCCTCCATGCCCCGCCTAACATCTTCAGTTACTTTGAGAAGTGCAGTACAAGTACTATGGCTGGGACGAAAACCAGACTGAAAGGGGCTCAACAGTTTGAAAGAGTGTATAAAGCTAGAAAGTTGCTTGTGAGCCACCGCTTCAGCAATTTTTGATAAAAAAGGGAGAATGGAAATTGGCCTAAAGTTACTAAGTGATGTGGGATTGCTAATTTTAGGTAAAGGAATAACGAACCATGTATTGAGAGGTTATTGGTATAAAAAAGCCAAAAAAATTCACCCTTGTGTTAAGCGACAAAATGGACTCTTTTGATTAATGGATATTTCACAAAAACTAGTCTATAATAATTAATTATATAAGTTTCCAACATCTCTTATAATGGTGTACTCTTGCTTCTAAAACTATAGCAATGAATTCTCTAAAACATTAAATACATATTTTAGCAGTTTTATCAGACTTTTTAACACTCAATGCCAGGAACCCACATTGTGTAGTGTTGTGCCATGTTTTAGCCATGTGAAATATTTGGTAATGAAAGTGTTACAGTAAAGCTAGTACCACTACTAATCAAATCTATTTGATCACTAAAGTAACTAATCTCTTTTAGACAACCTATGGTTGCCATCTTACCTTCTGTGAAGTTTTCTTGTTCTGTAGCAATAATGGAGTTGATTTTACAACACACAAACTCCGTGACCTCTTCCTCGGTATCAAAAGAGTGCAGCGTTGGACACACATTGTCAAGCAACCACTGCCAGTCTTGCCGGATCTCCTGCTCTGTTAGAGCTGATGATATGACTGCAAAATACTAATGGTCAGTAGTAGTAATAGTAATTAACAAGTTGTGGGACAGTACGCCTATAGGCGTTCGTTGTTAAGGCTAAACAGCGGTTAATTGAAAGTCATGTCCATCAATGTGTTAACATGACGGATTTGATACGGTATAGCAGACTGCAATGGTGACGGGACAACTTGGATGTCACCATGAAGGATGGGCCAGAAATTCAAAGATTAGATATATAATGCAGTGGGACATTATGGGATCAATATTATAATAATGGCAAGCACAAGGAAATTTTATGAGTTAAATTAACCAAGAGCAAGTGCAGTAACAAAAATGTAATATTTTTACATCACCCTAGATGTGAAACTTTAGACAAACCAAGGCCAGTAATTTCTAAGCCCCAGACCACATTTTTATGGCACAAACACCTGCGATCTGGGACATTCACGAATTCACTGCCCTAGGTATGTAGTAGCCCTAAACTCTATCTGGATAGGTATTTAACTAAATGTAAACAAACCTTGGCTGTCAAGGTTGGCATATTCAGGTGTGCTAAATTTTAATTCTTAATTTCCATTTTTCTTAAAAATAATTAAATGGCCTTTGACAAGTGATATATGTAAAAGAAATTAATATGTATATGTGTAGATATCGTGTATGAATAGACATTCAATATTTTAAATGTATTTTTTTCTGTGCTGCTCACAAACACTATCGCTGCGCGTCGAAATGGCACCGTATAAACACTTTCCGCGCCATTTTTTCGCGGCATGCCAGCGCTGGCGCGGAATAGAACATGGGCCTATTTTTTGGCGCCAGTGACCCCCCCTCCGCGTCTCTCGCTGCCACTAATGACTGGTACTGAAAAAAAGCACTGTGTAAACACGGCTTGCTGGTCACTGGCGGCGAGATTTAGGCGGCTGAAAATAGTCATTGTCTTAACGGTCGGAGGTGTGCTGTGCGGTAATCACTGGCGCCGTCATTTAGGCGTCTCAAAATTGTCTTCGTCTAAATCAGCCTTAATGCAGGTAGGTATGTCAAATAGTATGTAAAAGAGTTACAGTTGCTTTCCTTTGGGGCAACCTATTAAGGTAGCTTAAACACAACAATAACAACTAATTGAAAACAATAATAATGAACAGAACAAATGAAATAACTATGATCAATAACAAAACAAACTAACAAGAAAACTAATGCAAGCAAAAATCCCGACTAGTATAATATGCGAGTATCTTATTTGAAAAAAAAAAAGGTTGCAGATTCCTAGGTTTTTAGGTTCTGCATATTGAAATTATTATTAAATTAATGTCCTTAAGGAATAATTACATAGTCTTGATTGGGTATTGTATGCTTTATTCTATAAACTGATATCTTAAAGCACAATAAAATTCTATTTTCTATTAAAGTAATATTATTATATATACAAAATTTTCCAACCAATATTGGCCTGATAAAGCACCTAATTTATGGTTTGTTTACATTTTGATAAATACCTATCCACATATAAGTAGTAATATTATCTGAAATAAACGAAATATTTATCAAATCAGTTTTACTTCAAGTGTGGTAAAAACAGAACAATATTACAGATGGAAAATTATCTCACCGTAATATATTTCAGAGTTCGGCGTTTGGTGTAGTATCCTGTATGGGGCTGGTTTAGTGTCTCTGACACTATCTAACGTACTGACGAGTAGCGACGAGAGTCCAGCAGATTTGCCGTGCCCTTTTCTCCTTTGAAGGACGAAATACAGTGTAGTTTCATCACTATCCCTGTAAAACACTATGTTATTAAGAATTAGCACCAATCAACACTCCCTGAACAAGTATACAGCTGTCTAAGTACAAAATAGATAAGCAACTGCATAAAATATACATTACCACAACGCAGTTTTTATAAAAACTTCCTGCGGCTTAACCCACATGATAACACTTTATCTTAACCTTGACAATGAATCTTCACCGATCATCAAACAAAATTAGCATTTTAAAACAATTAAGAGATTTTTGTTGACGAAATTAAAGGTATTATGGTACAAAATGGCACAATACAAAACAACGGCAACTTGACAGAACTTGACAATTGTTGACGTTTACACAGAAGGTAGTAAGGTGAATTTACGAAGGTCGTTACATTACAATACATTCTTTAACTTATACCCTCTGTGCACTCTCGTTAGAACCACAGAACAGATAATAGTACAAGTACAGAAGGCACACTACTTTGATCTTTACAAAAGCACCACCAGGCCACATTTTATTGGCGTTGCTGCGAACCACTGCAATCTCAGACCAATCATCTATAGACTTGACAACCAAATAATAATACCACTACAGAAGGAGATGATCATATACAAATTATAACAAGAGTGACAGAGAGAAGTATATTATTTTTTGTCTTTTTCATAGTTTCACTTTTCCACCGCTGCCACAATCGAGTTTGTGGCAAACAAATAAGTACGTGACATGTCCGCCCAAATTACGTAGGTTGTTTATGATAAGCTGTCAGTCATATTTAAATGTGTTCTTAATTTACCTGCATAACAATCATGTTAGGGATACCAGATGAAAATATCATAAATTTAGGGGTATTAAATCATACTTCTATTCTAATAACAAAAAACAAACAAATATTGTGAAGATTAAATGAGGATGTCGGTTCCACGGCTTAGAATCGCCAACGGAAATAATTTAATCTAATATGTATCACTACATAGTATAAAACAAAGTCGCTTTCTCTGTCCCTATGTCCCTTTGTATGCTTAAATCTTTAAAACTACGCAACGGATTTTGATGCGGTTTTTTTTAATAGATAGTGATTCAAGAGGAATGTTTATATGTATAATAAATGCATAATTTATCAGCATTGCACCCGTGCGAAGCCGGGGCGGGTCGCTAGTTAATAAATAAACATTAAGGTATGTTACACAAATCAAGCTTTTACTATGGGTACTAGATGACATAATATATACATAATATCATAATATATACATATATCGATAGCATCCATGACGACCCAGGAACATATATTCGAGTTTGTCGCACAAATATTTGCCCTGGTCGGGATTTCAACCCAGGACCGCCCGCTCAGTAGTATTATTTGTATATAAAAATTAAAATATCGGTAACATTATCTGAATGTGTTTCATTTCTGATTTCTCATCTAACCTTAAACCCCATCCTCATTTTTAGTGATAAGATGTTCCAAAAGCTAAGTATTATATGGAGCCACCATGATTGAAAAATGGCATGTCAGTAATATAAAATTATGGGGAAAGTTGAATCAACATGGCCACCCCGAATATATGACGTATTCTATGTCTGTCCCTTACGGGTGTACGCTGACGTCAAGTCTATAGATGATTGGTCTGAGACTGCAATACATTTTTTTATTTTTTTTTAAACACTATAATAATACGTATAAAAAAGAATAATGCAACGTAACCAATAGAAAAAGAGCGATAGTACGCCGTGGTGGTGCGATAAAGTAATAAAAAAATATTCTGATTTTGTTTACAAAGGACGATAATAAATTAATAACGCACATTGTCCGATTTATCAGAAGAAATTGTAGGGTAATTGTAATTGTATTTATATTGTACTTTGTAGCGCAATTGTTAGGCCATTTCTTCCGACAAATGGGATGGGATCGGAAGGTCTGGAGCGGGTTTTAATCGGGAGAGCTTGAGCGCGCGAGTATTGTGTACGTGCGTTCCAAGACAGAGCGTGATGCGTAGCGCTTGTGATGGCATTTCAAGGGCAGTTCTGCACGCAGATCTGTGCTCGCTCCTGTTCGCAGAACTGCACGCTAAATGCAAGCAGATCGCGGAGTTGGTTTGCAGTTACATCAATTAACAGAACACATCGAGCTGACGCTGAATCAAAACTACCCTGGAACAACCATTTTGCAACTGAGTTGCAGTTCTAATTCTGTTCAGTTTGTACTGACCCTTTACAGATTGCGTGCATGTCAGTAATTGCTAATAATAATAATAGCTACTTTCAGCGCATATTTTGAACACAATTATTATAAACAATGATTTCCAGCCATAGATTTATTGTTATAATAACAAAATGCAATATTATTTTTAATGATGAGCTTGAGCGTCTTTTGCAGCGTTTCTCCTTTGGGTTTCCGCCCAGCTTGCTTTATTTGCATCAGAATTTACTAAACGGTGAATTTTGAAAAAGGCATAGAATCCAACCACCAATCCCAGCGGGTAGTACATCCAAATGTTGTTATACTTCATGTAGTGAAAGTATGGAAATTGAGCTACTTTTGCTGATATAGTGTAGGGGAATTTCATATGTCTCCCAGATTTACTGAAAAAAAAGATGTCAGTACTATACTAATAATAAACAATGTGAAAACTTAGGATTTCTAGCTCGTTATCATCCAATTATCATCATAGATAATAGTTATACTGTGGGTCCAATTATAGTCTGGCTAATGATAATGAAAGTAGACTGAGATTTATTCAAAACTTTTTACATGGCAATAATAATTTTAACGTCAAATGTGTCAAAGGTGAGAAATATATTCTTGACCTTTGCAGAATTGTCCTACTGGACAGTAGCCATGAAGTTAAAAATTGAATTGAATTGAGAAAAATACTACGGTTATTTTCTATGCATTCGTGTGAATCATGAACAAAACCATTAAAAACAATGTGTGTCAGTGACTGTTCAACATGATTAATTAATATAAAGAAAAACGAGACGAAGGCAGGAAGTGATTTCGGATACGAAAGCAGCGTACTTACGTACTATATCAAAGTTCTTAGGTTAGTATGTTGTAGCTATTTTTAACCGACTTCAAAAAAGTAGGAGGGTTCTCAATTCGACTGTATTTATTGTATTGTTTGTTACAGTGCAACATAAAAGAGTAGAAAATAAATGAGGGCGCCACTTCCTTCGCAACTGCCACATTTTTGACGTAAAGTGCTTGAATATGGTAACAATTTTGTATGAAAAATTGTAGTTCCTTTATCATCCGTTTTCTACTCTTTTGTGTCGCACTGTACCTCAGAACTTTTGACTGGGTGAACCGGTTTTGATGGTTCTTTTTGTATTTAAAAGCTAGTGCTTTCCGTGTGGTTCCATTTAAGACTGCGCCGACTGAAATTTGAAAAAATAGGCAGTTGCCGTTAAGTAGATAACGTCAACAATAACAAACTATATATTTAGCACTTCGAAGAATGTGTTAACAACTTCTCCGTGGAAAAATTATAAGATTATTAATATTTTACCCTAGAAAACTAAGTAAAGTTGGACGAAAATTGTAAAATTGTAAGCAGGCGTTAAGTGTTTTTCATACTTTAACAATTGAAATCTATTCTGATTTTCAGTTTAAAAAAAGATGAATGTTTACATTACAATTTGTCCGCATCAAATATTTCAATTACCGTTTGGTATTAAAGGTCCAGATTTATCAAAAAGTGCTTTTAATTCTCCATACATTTTTACTATGGCGGTCGCGCGCCGATCTAAATACGCATTCCCCGCGCAGTCGCTATCGCTCGGCGCAGTTTTAAATAAGGTCCAGTTCTGACAAAGACATCCATGAGAAATTCATATAAATGTTATTGTATGTTCCATTTCGCTCGTGATTATATTTGAATCACTAATAAGCACAAAAATAAATAAATAAATATTTAACAAAAAAATAACACTTAAAAAAAACTGAAAACCCAAAAATAGCACGATCATTTACAGATTAAAGGGTATAGCCGTGTTTGTATGGGGCATCGGCCCCAGAAGCCAAATCGATTGTCGTTTTGCTAATATATTAACCCAGATGTAAGATGCTTTTTTACAAAAAAAGGACCATGAAATACTTCAGGTTTTTGAGAAAATTAAAAAAAACGAAAATTGGTTTTTATTTTATTTTATCTAAACTACTCAATAGATTTTTTTGTAACTTATACACATTATGTAGGTAATAAAGATGTATAATTTAAAAAAAAAATGGATTTCCAAATATCCTTATAAGTAGTGAAATTTTCACTTTAAATTTTTCAATAATTTTTTTTTTATATTTTCGAGATAGGGACACCCACCAATTTTAGCTATATTATGTATAAACTAATATTCTATAATATATATTTTTTTCAAAAACATTCACTTGGATCAACAAATCCAAAATCAAACAAACTTATCGCCTGGTGACAATTTTTCAGACAGTTATTTTCAAAACCTCGTATCTAGTTTGTTGATTGATACTGAGATACAAGCTTAATTTTAAGTAGGTATTTGTTACTTAGTTTTGGTTGTCAACTGACGTTATGGTATACCATACATTTGTTGGACTTAATATGCCTAACTACTCGTACAAGAATCGAATAAAAATAACATATAAGAGCATCGTCAAAATAAAATGTCTATCTCGAAAATATAAAAAAAAAATTATTGAAAAATTTAAAGTGAAAATTTCACTACTTATAAGGATATTTGGAAATCCATTTTTTTTAAATTATACATCTTTATTACCTACATAATGTGTATAAGTTACAAAAAAATCTATTGAGTAGTTTAGATAAAATAAAATAAAAACCAATTTTAGTTTTTTTTAATTTTCTCAAAAACCTGAAGTATTTCATGGTCCTTTTTTTGTAAAAAAGCATCTTACATCTGGGTTAATATATTAGCAAAACGACAATCGATTTGGCTTCTGGGGCCGATGCCCCATACAAACACGGCTATACCCTTTGAATCACGTTTTGAAGTCGGTGGTAAACCTTACCTCAACTTGCGCGGCATCTGTTTTCATAGTAATTGAGTGGTTTGGCACCGACTTCAAAAGGTGATTCAAATGTGTACATGATCGGGTCATTTTTGGCTTTTAGCTTATTTTTTGAAGTAGGTTCTTTAATTGTTATCTTGATTTGAAAAATGTCTAAGAAAGAAACAATTTACAAAAATATTTAATATAGTGTTGGAAACAGTAACTATAGAGATAGAGTGATTCAATGGAAGTTTTGTTTTAGAAGTCTTTTTACTTATTATTTTTAACTATAAAGTAAAATGAAATCAATGGGTTTTATTTCTTCCCTCTTTACCCTTACAAAATTCATAAATAAATGTGAAGGATTATCTAATGCCACTTGCACTTTTCGCATTAGTTAAATCTATATAACAATATCGAGTTATACAAGGTGTTGCAAGTTGCAACACGCTGTTTTTCTTAATTTTCCGCCATTTTCTAGTCTCTACTTTCATTAGCCAGACTTATATACGCAGTAATGATTTGTATTCTAATCTATTATATACTTATAAACGGAGAAAAATAAATTTAAGAATGTTTAGTTAAGTATAGTATTCAGGTAGATCCAAGGTAGATCTGTGCTGTTACCTAACTAAACCTAATTAACACTATCACTGCCCTATCTGGCTCAATAATCATGAACAGAATTAAATAATGATCAAAATACTATCCTGTAGTAGTTCCTATAGCAGCTACAATAGGCAATAGATCGCCTTGCTGAAATGGCTATACTCGCAATATTTGCCGCATGCATACAAAAACGTGTGCTGAATGTGTTCATACATAATGCAAAGCCAATATTTTGAGAACACGGAAAATAGTAAGATTTACCCTGCAATGATGCCCGCTGCTCGGCACGCCTGTTCCATTTTAGTATAAATACCTTGTAGAACAGGGGGAGTTACCATTTTGATGTTTGGATTTTTATTTGAATAGCACTACAAATTCAATCAATCGAGGTAGCCAATTTGTTTTTAAAAATTGTTTTTAATTCAAAATTAACTGACACCGTGTGCTACTTCAATGACCAAACAAAGAGGATATCGTGTCTATAGACAAGAGATTCTTACCTATATATTATTGGATCGTAGATTTCGCGGGTAGTGTAGCTTCCGCAGAATCGCGTACAGTCTGGCAAAAAAGAGTAGAAATTAAAAAGTGGCAATACTGTAGTGCCATCCCCTTTTCCTTAGATGGATTAGAAAGGGACGTCACTATGGTATTGCCACTTTTTAATTTCTACTCTTTTTTGCCAGACTAGGTTGTAAAACCCGTAAAACCCCCTGTTCAGTTGGGCTATAACTAAATTATGCGCATTTCTAAACGTAATGCAACTGTCAATACATGAAACCTCTCCCCCTAGTCGTCCCCCTCGCACACCGTCCCTTCCCTGCTTTTCCACCGCTGACATCTGTCACGTCAATTGGCGAAATTGCTTCACGTGAACCATCGGAAAATTGGCAGAAGCGCGTTTAGTGAGTCTGGGTCAATTTTTAGGTTATATCCCTTTTTAAATAACAAATCCTTGTAGTTTTACCAATTGGTGGTGGTTTATTAATATATATTACTTACATTAGGTGTATAAATAAGTAGGTCTAAGGTGTAGTTAATTAAGAGATTCACATGGAGGGCAATGAGAAGGAGAAGCCCCCCGATCCGGGCGGCGACTCCTTCAAAGTCGATTCGGGCTCAGTAGTAGAACAATGGAGTCGGAAACGAAACATTAAGTCTCTGGAGCGGTCGCCGTCCGACACGGTAATAGAACCCAAAGAAAAAAGGGTTATGCAGGATACCGAAGTAAACTCGGCTAACCCTCTTATGTACAAGCACCCGGATCTAGACGAGGCTCGCAAATACAGTTTAGACGACAGAGCCCCCTTTATTGTGCACATAGCTCGTGAGATGGAATCTGCTAATTCGGGAATCTCATTACAGCCAATAAAGGTTGGACTAATTTTCAATCGCGATAACATTAAGGGCATTAAAAAAAACGGTATAAAGTCAATTGGCAGGAACCGCGTCTCGGTTGAATTCAGTTCGGCAGAGGCAGCAAATGATATCCTCTCTAACCCATGTTTATCTAGGAACAAACTTACGGCTAACATTCCCACATACCAGGTCTCTCGCATGGGGCTCGTTCGTGGAGTCCCTACGGAATGGTCAATGGACGAATTTGTCGCCGCTACCGAGCTGAAAGAAGGCAACGGTAGGATTCTAAAAGCTCGCCGCCTCCAACGGAAGGTTCTGAGAGAGGGTGGTCCCCCTACGTGGGTCCCAACCCAATCTGTAGTGGCCACTTTTGAGGGTCAGTCATTACCGGAGAGATTGTATGCATACTATACTTCCTTGATGGTAGAGGTGTATGTGCTCCCAACCATTCAGTGCCGAAAGTGTCTTCGGTTTGGCCATATCCAAACCCAATGCCGGTCAGATGCTCGCTGCTACAAGTGCGCTCACAACCATCCTGGTGACGGCTGTAACGTTGCTCCGGAGCATGTCACCTGTATATACTGTACAGGCAGACATTTTGCCACGGACCAGCGCTGCCCAGAATTCTGCCGCCAAAAATTAATAAAAAAAACCATGTCCGAGCAAAACATCTCCTACCAAGAGGCTGCTTCCTGTCACCCTGCTGTCAGAAGACCCTATGCCGACGTGGCAAAGGTCATGTTCGATACTTCGCCACAAGCTCCATGGCAGTCTCCTTCCTCATGCCCACCTTCGCCTCCTCAACACAATTTCACGAGATCATACCGTCAATCGGTAGCTCGTCATCCAAGGAGTAGAACCCCTTTGTCTCCCGGCTTTGATCGTCAAGCCCACCAAAACATCGTAGCCCCGCCATCTTCCCAAATTCCGAACGGTTTCGCTCTGTCCCAGCGCTTGGACGCTGAGACCCCGAACGACGATATGATGGAACTGCTCTTCAAATTACTGACAAACATAGTCGCCAAGTGGAGCGACTGCTTACCGCCCGACGTTGCCCCTCTTATGTTGACCCTTGCTAAAAAACTTTCCTTCGCCAATGGCTCCCCAGGCCAATTATCTCCTATGGAATAGCCGCAGTATTAACTCTAAAAAAAGTGACCTTATATATCTAATCAATAACCACTCTATTTCCGTGGCGGCCGTCGCGGAGACGTGGCTGAGTCCGGAATCCCGCTTTAGGATTCCGGGTTTTGCCTGTCTCCGGGACGACCGTGACGACGGCTTCGCTGGTTGTGCATTATTGATTAGCAAAAAATATTCTTATTCCCAAATTACTCTTCCCCCCCATACAGATCAAATTAACGCGGTAGCTGCGTCTATCATGGGAATAAATTTTATAGCCATTTATATCCCTCACCCAAATTTGAACCTAATTCCTGATCTGTCTACTATTTTTTTCTCTGTCCCCCCCCCCTCTTCTTATCTTAGGCGACTTTAACTGCCATAATATCTCCTGGGGATCCTCACATAGCGACTTATTCTCCGGGTTCCTCGTGGACTTGTTTGATGATATTAACACCTCGGTCATCAATGATGGCACGCCCACTCACCGAGTGTACCCCGGGCAGGATCCCCAATCAGTTCTCGACTTAGTCGCATGCTCGCCCGACTTGTCTTGTTCGCTCTCCCTCCAGGTTCTGAATCAGTCTTTCGGCAGTGATCATTTCCCAATAATTATCTATAACCCATCTTCCGTGCTCCCTTTACCTGCCCCCGTCCCCCTCCTTAAATACAAAATTGATAAAGCCGATTGGCCTAACTTTTTACTTTCCGTGGAACAAAAACTGAGGGAACTAGATTTTCATTTGTTAAATGTTCAACAAAAATCTTCCTATTTTAAATTGTCCCTTTTGGAGGCTGCAGATGAACATATCCCCAAAAAAAACTCTCGTAACTGCAATATCCCATCTCCTCCTTGGTGGACTCCTGAGTGCACGGCAGCGGTCAAAGAGAGAAAGATCGCAGAACGAACTTACAACTCGTCCGGGCTCTCTGAGGACTTTATAACTTTTAAGAAAATATCAGCCCGCACCAAGCGTCTTCTCAATAAAACAAAAAAACAAGGGTGGAAGGACTTTTGCAAGAGTCTGAATCCCAGGACCCCTCCATCTCTAGTTTGGAATAATATTAAGAAATTCAGAGGTTCTTTTAAGTCTGACAGCCCTTCCTCTCCAGATCCCTCCACCTGGATGGAGGAATTCATAAACAAAATTGCCCCTCCTTCGGTTCCAACAGAATCTTGCGTGAACCCTCCTTTCCCACCTGTCCCGTTAGGCCCACTCGATGAACCATTCACATTAACTGAACTGCAACTTGTTTTGGATGGACTGCGTAATAGCTCCCCTGGCGAAGACGGTATCCCGTACTGCTTCATGACTAAATTAAACAATTACTCCAAAGAACTTCTTCTAGGCTTACTGAATTCATCGTTTATGTCTGGGGAAGTTCCTGATGAATGGAAGACCCACGTTGTCATCCCCATTCTCAAGCCCGGCAAGAATCCCCATGAAGCAACGTCGTACCGTCCAATCGCTCTTTCTGCAACTATAACCAAAATTTTCGAGCATTTAATTAAAAACAGGTTGGAATGGTTTGCAGAAAGTAGGGGTTTGATCGCCGACTCTCAGTTCGGATTTCGAAAAGGAAAATGCACCATGGATAGCATAAGCATTCTGACTACAGATATTAGGCTTGCCCTTTCAAAAAAGAACCACCTCGTCGGCTGCTTTCTCGATATTTCCGCAGCATACGACAATGTACAACTCCCACTGCTCAGAGCAAAAATGCTTCAGCTGAGCATTCCTGCGAGGTTAGTACACATTATATGTAGGCTGTTCATGGGGCGCTCCATCAAAATCCGATTTGGCAATTTCCACCACTCTCCTGTAACTGTATGGCAGGGTCTCCCCCAAGGTTCAGTCCTCAGCCCTCTTCTTTATAATCTCTACACATTTGATCTAGAACAAACAGTCTCTCCATTTTGCAATGTCCTACAGTATGCAGATGACTTGGTCCTATATTCCTCTGCCCAGACAATTGACATGGCAAAGCTCAATCTTAGTGAGGGCCTCAGTTATCTCCAAGACTGGCTCGATGAACATGGGCTATCTCTTTCACCATCTAAAAGTTGCTCAGTCACCTTCACCAGAAGCCGTACAGTCCCTCCTGTAGATTTTGACTGCGAAGGGGAGGTTATCCCCAGTAAACCTACTGTTAAGTTTCTTGGAGTGATCCTTGATTCCAAAATGACCGGTGTTCCACACCTGGAATATGTAGTAGGGAAATGCGAGAGAGGCATCAACATCCTTCGTGCCCTTTCCGGAGTCTGGTGGGGTGCTCATCCATTCTGCCAGAAACTAGTTTATAACGCCATAGTACGCAGCCACATGGACTACGGATCTTTGGTCCTGGAGCCCTGCAACAAAACAGCACTTAAAAAACTTGACCTTATCCAGGCTAAGTGTCTGCGACTTATAGCTGGTGCTATGAAATCCTCACCGAAGAATGCCTTGCAGGTTGAGTGTGTGGATCCTCCGCTTGCCCTCCGCAGACAGTTCTTGGCAGACCGCTATATGTTCAAAGCTTGCAGCTTCGCCAATCATCCCCTCAGGCCTCGCCTGGAGGCTCTATCGCAAGAGGTAGCTGAAAATGCATATTGGTCACATAGGGATCCACCAAGAATTTTGAATAGTCTTCAAAAAGTTAAAGATCTCCCCTCCCAAGTCTACACTTCTAATACAAATCCTCTATTTGAAGTAGAGTTTGAGACAATTTTATTTAAACCACCAGTTTTATTGGATATTGGTATAGGCAAGGATGACCCGGCAGCGAATTCTAAATTTAATAAATTCCTAATTCAATGGCAAGACTACCTTCCAAT
Organism: Apotomis turbidana; assembly: GCA_905147355.2. NCBI lineage: Eukaryota > Metazoa > Arthropoda > Insecta > Lepidoptera > Tortricidae > Apotomis > Apotomis turbidana. The sequence continues at coordinate 18,756,189 of LR990288.1, read as the reverse complement.
TTATACTGATGCTTCTAAGCTGGAGACTGGTGGCTGTGTGGGAATAGCGGTGTGGATTCCAAAATACTCCATCCTTTTGTCGCACAGGTGTCCTCCACAATCTTCTGTATTCACTGGAGAGTCTATCGCAATCCTAGAGGCAGCTTCTTATGTAGAAACCCACAACATATCCAAAGTCATTATTTTTTCGGACTCCAAGAGTTGTCTGCAAGCAATTTCAGGCAATCAATTTCAAATGAAAATCAAATCCCCTGTAATACTAAAAATTAAGCAAATTTTAAATAGATGTGCTAATAAGGGCCTTGAAATTTCCATCGCTTGGATTCCAGGTCACTGCGGGATTGAAGGTAACGAGCAAGCAGACATTTGGGCAAAAAATGCCACCACAGTCGGTTCGGCCCACAGCCACAATAGTATAATCTCATCAGACCTAATGATGCTTGCTCGCTCCAATTTGTCAGATACTTGGCAAGATCTATGGGATTCTTCTAGACTAGTGAAAGGTAGACACTACGGTAACATCCAACCTAGTATCCCCCGTAAGCCATGGTTTTTTAAGTTCCGCTCTGCTAATAAATGGGTCACGTCGACTATTTGCCGGCTTCGTCTAGGCCATGTTTGTTCTCCGGTATTTCTTGCTAAAATAAGGGTGAGGGATAACTCACTGTGCGAATGCGGTATTGATGAAGGAACTCTGGATCACATTTTTTTCAATTGCACTAGGTTCCCATATTCTCTGTACGATGTATTACCGCGAAATATCCCTCGTCCTATCAATTTTCCTTCTTTGTTAACTTTTATGGATGCTCCTCTCACTGCTATTCTTATCAAATATTTACTTGTCCATAACATCAGGATGTAGAAGTACAATTTTCTTTAATTTAATTAGATATTTACTTTGATGATCTTTCCTAATTTTCCTATGTTGGCATGCCTTACTTACTGTCACCATCTTCCCGCTCTTTTTCTTAATAACTGTACAAACGTCTTGTGTTGTCTGTGCCGTCCATAACATAAATAAAATGTTGTTTGTTTTAGGTTCCACACCTATCCTCCCACAAAAACACGAAATTATAAATACCGACCATTCTCCTATCGTGTGATATGCCTTCACGTCGACATTGGCGAAATACATCTTGCTAACCCAGCAAGAAGTGAAAGCCACAGAAGGAAAAAAAAAAAAAAAAAAAAAAAAACCATCGGAAAGAAATTATTAAATATTTACGAACACCAATTCAGTTCGTCAAAATTCTGTTGCAATGAGCGATAACGAAAAAGAAGAAGCTGCCAATTTGGTAAAATCTCTAACAGTAAACGTTCTAAAATTAATTATTTAATGATGTTTTAGACTACGGTCTCTAACACTTTAACATTCGTTGTTGTATGTTTTTAGAAAGAAGAATTCGAATGGGTGCTTCGAGAAGAAGTTCACTCCATTCTACATCAACTCCATTCAGTTCTAGTCGTAAGTATTGTCGGATTGAGTGGATTAGTGTACTTATGGAATGGTTTCTAATTGCATTTGTTTTGCAGGGCTGCGCTCACAGATTTCCCGTGCCCCTATACGGGAATGAGGGCCAGAAACAGGATAAATTCATACTGACCTCGCAGCCTGAGCAGCTAAAATGCATAGTGACGTTAACTGGCGATAGCATAACTCATGCAGTGAGTATTATGTGACTTGTTAATCTTCATTCATTTGAATAGAAATGAATGGCCTTACACGGTCGGAATGCTTTTAGACGTTTGTGACTTATATTAACACATTGTAATATGTATGCTTAATATATATGGAGTTAATTTATGTTGTTATGGTATGCTAATAAACTCATGTTATTAATGGTAATGGTTTTACATAAAGTCACGGGCTGATAGGTAACTATATAATATGTATGTTACTGCAAATAGTACTTAACTGAATAACCAATTTGGGTTGCTGCACAAATATTGCTATGGTTGGTATAAAATGTAGTTTTATCTTGTTAATTAAGAAAAGAAAAAGTACTTCCATCCATTTAAACACTAGAATATGTATCATAGTGTCATGGTCACACACACATGAATTTTATACACTAGCTGTATTGATCTGCGGGGCATAGCGTAGCTTGATGGGACTTCATCTGTTGCATGATTTAGCCGCACCTGTCTTGCTTGCTTGACAGGAAAGTGACAGATAGTATTTGTCATGGGACAATGAGTAGTGTGTCACAGTTGTGCTAGAAATGCTGGGTAACAGTGTCTCAACAGTTTTCAGCTTGTTATCAAATTTTGTCAATCTATCACAACTCACAAAATGCACTGATATTTTATTTCATGATAAAAATTACAATACAAGTTTTATTAATGTGAAAATTGTCGTAATATTATGATAATTTACGAATTCGTATCATATCATGTTCATAAAAAATAATAGAATTACCTACAATAAAAAATATGCATAATGTCACAAAATTTAAAGAGCAATAAAATTGTATCTACGGATGAGGATCTTCTTAACGCAATAAGGATTGTCATAACTCAATTAAATCAATATTTACAATAAAAATGATGGCTTTAAAAAAGATTTAAAGTAATATTCACTGTGTCAAAGCACACATAAGAATTAAACTTGGGGCATTAAATAATGTTCAAATCATATCCCCAAGTTTGTTAATGTTATATCCATTCAAAACATTTAGTGTGGCGCAAGTTTAAAAAGAGGAAGAGTTTCTATGTTTCACTGTAGCTATGTTTTTTTTTTATATAGACAAGTATAGTCCATTAAAAGTTGATTACATTACCACAGAGGTATTATCTCAAATAACACCAAGGAAGCAGTTGAGACACTTTTGACTTTTACCCAAGTCATTTAAACCTAATTTTTCCACTAAGCTATGGTATAATAACCGATAGAACGTACCGGCAGCAGTTTGTCTGTCATACTTCATACTGCAGTAATAAGATATATAAACTTGTTTCGAAGTGATGTCATTTTCAAATAAGTTTATATATCTTATTACTTCTTTACAAAGTATTATCTAATTGTATGACAAAACAAATCAATTGACACTCTTTACTGTCTAATAATACACATTCTTGATACTGTTTATCTTCTATAAACAGTCATGTTTTTCCCACCAGGACATAAGTTTCAAGGTGCTGCGGCAGATGCACTCAATATGCCGCACATCCATCAACCAGGACGGGCCGTGGAAGCTCCAACAGATCCAGGATGCGGCCAATCATCTGCAGCAAGCCATTGGATACATTGATAATGTTGACAAACATTATATTTTCAGGTATTTTGTAATATATTCTTGCAATTTGTACACATGATGAAACTTATGCATGACGGGTCTAAGGTTATATTGTTTGATCACTTTTATTTTCACCTTTTTAGGGTTCTGTACCCAAAGGGTAAAAAGTGATATCTAGATAGTTAAAAATTTCACAGATGATGTATTTCTGTTGCCATTATAATAATTATACTAAAAACAGAATAAAATAAATATTTAAGTGGGGGCTCCCATACAACAAACGTGATCGGTAACTTTGCACCTCATTTGTATCCGGCGCCATGCATACCAGGTGCAGACTTAACCCGGCCAGTTAAGATGGGATAAGTATTTGTGCGGAACCCTCGGTGCGCGAGTCCGACTCGCACTTGGCCGGTATTTTAAATAGCTGACTAGGTTGTTTGATCTGAATATTCAGTTATATTCCACTAGATCAGCTGGCTGGGCAAGAGATGTGTCGTTATCGATAACGTTTCGTGAGTTGTGTGAGAAAAGAAAGTTCTCCCAAAAAAATCCCATATAATTCGGAAAACGTCCTCGAGGACGGCACATCTCTAGGCTGGGCAAACTGTAGCTATAAACAAACTCGCCTGGCAGGCTCTGTTGTACATTTTTATGCATGGTTGTAATAGTGGTAATGAGTGCAAACAGATTCTACATCGCCATCAATAAAACAATAGTTGTCGTTAATTCCACTGATTGCATTTAAGTGTTGGTGTAATCACTTATCAGCTAATTATAAGTAGCTGTTAATACTCAACGGGGTTATTATAACTTAAAACTATTTAAGTAAGGTCTATGGATGCACAGATAAATAAAGAAACATAACGCAACACTTTAAAATTACCCATAAGCTTCTCCTTCCCTAAAGTTAGCGATTATTAGTATTAAATCGGTAACGGCAGAATACATTCCTATGTAAAAATGTCTTAGTGTTGAGTTTCTATAATATCATCAAAAAACGTACAATTGTTCCAACTAACCTTACAGACATAAAGCAAATGTATCAATTAAGTCACTATTTATTAAGTAATACTTAGTAAGTATTATAAGTAATACTTAGTAAGTATTATTAACGCATGCTATAGGGATCGAATTTGAGTTTCACTAGTCGTTTTCGGTCAATTAAACTGAGCCATAACGCATTCTAATACATACCCCGGGGTTGCTTTGACGCTTGCGGGCGGCCAAGTGTTATATCATTCATGCACCGAAAATTCCAGGTGTTCTAATAATATAGGACAAAGTTACATATTTGTGACTGTTTTAGGGAAAAGGTCCCACTTTGTCGATATGGAGTTATGGGTAGTTCCTTATACTACAGAACATACGCTATCTTTTGGTTCTGTCTTTTATAGCATGAGAATACATTTATAAATTAAACTTTAATGATAAATCTGCGTGTCGTGTTATGTTATAAATATAGAAAAAAAAACCATATTCACATTGAGATATTTTCGTTCAGTTTTTATATTCAAGCCTCCGTAACATTCAAACTACTAAGGTTATGAGATATGATTTTGACTAATTTGAAATCCTTAAAGTATGGCAAATAATTTGATACCAACCACTCCATAACTTCAAAGTACAAGTGTGTTTTTCGCCGTCCCAAACTTTAACCAACGTTTTCTCAGTTGTCGCTTTTTCACTTTTGCAAATTTGAAGAATTTAAAAAAAATAACTATAGTACCTAGAGACATAATTCTTTCACCACAAGATAGCTTATGTTTTGTTATATTACAAACTTCTCATAACTCCATATCGACAAAGTAGGATGTTTTCCCTAATACAATCACAAATATGATATCGACGATTTTTTTAGGTATTCGACAAAGTGGGACGCTAGGCACTAAACTTTGAGGCCCTAAAAAGGTGCTTAAATTGGACATTTATGCGTCGACATCAAAATCATAGCTTTATTACAGTATGTTCCATCAGTTTTTATTGAAAGCCGATTTTCGGTAGGTTTTGCCATATTTCACTAAACTGCCCGTAACTCCGTAACTAGAATCGACAAAGTGGGAAGTTTTACTAAACACACTCACATTTAACCCCCGACGACAAAAGAGTTGTCTTATAAATTTAATATGGGTCAGTGATCAGTGTTCTATCTACACCAAAATCATCTGTGGCATCGTAGTTCCCAAACATTTATCGATTTGAATGCAATTTCTTAAAGATGATTCTGATCTATGCTTATCGGAAATAAGAGCAATCGTGTCCATTTATGTTACATTCGAATGCATCTTTCATTGGATCTCAGCCAAAATTTAAGTCAAGAATTCATTATTTTGTGGCTATGTTCATTTTAAGTTGCATTTTCTATACGTGAGTGTCTCGTGACACGATGACCACTCGTGTCGGGGGTTCGTATTGTTTTATATGCAGGTTATTTTATAAATGTTTTTATCTGTGTTTGCAGGTCGTCTGATGAAGTACTACACATAATACAATGCCTGATTGGTTCTCTTCAGAGAGCCCGCACAGCACTAGTCCTGCCAAAAAAGAAAGCAATTGATGAGCTTATGAAAAGTAGGAATATGGTAAGTACCAAAATGCATACAACACGGTTAGAAGCTTTATCCGAAAGGGGATCGGTGAAGAGTGAAAATAGCACCGTCGAAGGAACGCTGAAGTTAAGGAGCTGTTGTAGACCTCAGTGCCAAAACACAATTACTAGAGACGACATTGCATACGTACGATAGGACATTGTGCCACGATAACGTGACATTGAAACTGTCTTTAAATTTTGAATCTTGTTACATGAAGATAAAGATGAGTTTGGTTGTATGTATATCCACTACGTTGTACTATGATGATGTGGTTTATCATCCGGTAATTTAAATTATAACGTAACATAAGGTAGGACCTTCATAGGCAGTTGTAGACTTGAAGCAAAACACCCAAATAGATGATAGAGGATATTTGTTATGATGTCATTCCTTGCCAATCTATATTGTTTAATCACAGATTAACTTCATGAGGTAATATCGATTTTTTATCAGGGGCGGCGTTAGTACAAAAATACTGAGAACCAATTTACTGTCTCTTATCTAATTTTTGTTAAGTTTTAATTGTTATGCTGTCATCCTTATCACTTTTAAACCTTTTTTGATGACAAATATGGGTCTTCTTTACATTAGTATCTTATCTATCTTTGTCTATATCTTATTGTTATGGCGACTATTTAAAAAGGTGGCATTAAACCCTCATATGCTTAAAAACAGATCCGTGGGGGATATTTCAACTTTACGGTAAAATATCAGTAGGGTTCAAGGTGATTAGCAAATTTTTGACATCGAATACGAGGGGTTGAGGCAATTACAAAGCGTGAATAATGTAGTATTATTTTATAAAATACATGTGTCATTGATCAAAGCTACCTAAGGAAGCGCGACCAATGATCAAAGTTACCTAAGGGAATGTACTCATATGTCATTTTCATATAATTTTTTGTTATATCAGTGGCAAATGGTCGCGGTGAGGACCCACCCTAACCACTCAATTGCATCGAATTTTGAGTTGGACTCTATTTAAATAATAAAAAAATTTTTAACAAAATAAAGAACCGACTTCAGTAAAACTAAAAAGCCAACAATAACCCGTTCAAGTACAGATTACATTTGACTCACCCTTCGAAGTCGATCCCAAACCACTCAGTTCTTATATTTATATATTATAGTTTACGCGAGGTTTGGCACCGACTTCGAAGGGTGAGTCAAATGTAATCTGTACTTGAACGGGTTATTGTTGGCTTTTTAGTTTTACTGAAGTCGGTTCTTTTTTTTGTTAAAATTTTTTTTTTTACTTTTTAGTGATTCGTATGTGTGTTGATCATCAGTTTCCGTACACCAAATCCTATTTACTGAATGTAAATTCTTGACTTTATCAATAAATTACCGAAAGCGCCGTACATGTCCCTATAACATTTGAAGAGTTCCCTCGATTTCTCCAAGATTCCATCATCAGATCCCGACTTAGTGCCAACGGGACCAACTCGGAGTTATACCCTTTCGATAAAAAAAAAATTGAAAATCGGTTCACGATTCTCGGAGATATCGAGTAACATACATAGAAAAAAAAAAAAATTTTAGTTCGAATTGATAACCTCCTCCTTTTTGAAGTCGGTTAAAAATAAGAGCGATGACAGGTAGCCGTAGTTACTAAAAGCAATTGAGTGGCTTGAGAGGCGTTAATATCACTGCGATAAGAGTGAAAAGTGAATATACTTTCATGAAACAACAAGCTATTTATCTTCTATTTCATTTTTTCATTCTTAGTCACTATCGATTTATTTATTTACAAAATCCATAGTTACAATACAAGTTCAATCCAAAGTTTGGAAACTTCAGAATTTAACTAAGGCTTATGGGAAAAATTAAAGATCTGCTGTTTTTAGATCCTTACTAGCTGCGCCACCACGGTGCTACCCGCTCATCTCACGGGAACACTACATTTTTCGGGATAAAAAGTAGCCCATGTGCTAATCTAGGGTGTCAGCTACCTTCAAAAAAAAAATAAAAAAAATTAAAGAAATTGGCGCAGCCGTTTGAGCGGGAAGAAGTAACAAACAAACACATAAACACACAAACACACTCACAAACTTTTGGCTTTATAATATTAGTGTAAGGTCTATTAGAAAAAAATCTGTTGTGTCCTCACAAAAGTACATGTAACTAACAGTTCTGTTTCTGCCATAGGTATATATCATAGACGATGGTCATCAATCAGGTCAATATTCTCTAATCTTATCACACCTGTAATCTTTGCCACTTGAATGTGCTACTAATAAGTTTCAGTAGCATAGGTTTCTGTTTCAATTTATGAAACGTGCTTCATACTATGTGGATTTGGAATAGGAAAAACCTTACATTTTAAAGTTCTTCATTTCTCCATATTACGCAAACCAAAATATATTTTTTTTGTTTCCAGAAAGCGCTATCACCAAACTTACCGGAAGATCTGGCCATATCCTTCTACATACAGTCCCACAAGCTGATATTCGTGGCCTACCAACTCAGTTCAGTCCACGGAACCATGCGAATCGATTCCTGCCAAGCTGACTGCGCAGTGCCATGGCTCAGCGACGTCCTGTTCATGCTGACGGCGGCCCTTCACATGTGTCAACAGCTTAAAGATAAGGTGAGACAGGATACATCAAGTTTAGCGGTTTGCTGTGGCGATTTGTACGCCTTACAGGTCGATTACGATGAATATGACGATTAAAATACTGTTTGTCAAGTTTATTATGTTGTTTTTATTTTTTTTGGAATTATAAGCGAGCGTTGTCAATAGATTTGTGATGTTTTGTTTTTTTAATGTTGTGCGGTTGGCATTGGTCAGGTGTATTTGCGAAGTACTTATGTGGCGGCGGTTTCTTTTACCTATTATAATAGTTTCCTAAACTCTTTTGCAACCCTCACAGACAGTCACACGACATCAAATACCTAGGAGTTTATTCCGAATTCTTTGATGATTGTAATTGTACTAATATAGAATTGCTACGTATACTATAACCTCCTTACCTCAGTGAAAGGTTTAAATATATGACCGATGGCAGTGGTCACCGCTTGCGGTCGTCTGCCAATCTCACTCTGGCTGTACCGTCTAACAAGACGCGTACGTACGCCAAATCTTTCTTAGTAAGCGCTGTGAAGCTGTGGAACGAATTGCCACTGTCCCTTAGGAAGTCTCCATCTGTAGCATCACTCAAGACGAATCTTAAGAAGTTATGGCTTTCCAATGACTTGTGAATTGGATCTACAATGTATTTATATTTATGTGTATATTTATATTACATTATATATATGTATGTATGTATGTATATATGTATGTATGTATTAATAGTTTATATGTGTAATTATTAGTAGTCTTATTATTTTTAATACCTTTTTGTACACGGTGTTAGTTTGTCTATCTTCTTCTCGTACTCACTCAACTGCTCAAAGGTTAACTGGAAGAGATCCCTTATAGGGATAAGTTCGCCTTTGTACCTATATGTTAATTGTAATAGATGTATTTTTTAACTGTTTTTGTGTACAATAAAGCGTTTACTTACTTACTTACTTACTTACTTATAACCACTGAGACTGTACAAGCGAACGAATAAAACATAGAAGCCTAACTAGCGTCGTTAAATGGCACCACGGACTCTGTGTCAGTAAGCTTTGTGTCAAACGGTTATATATACTGCAGATGGCGACACAGTCGCATTAAACTATCCCGCCCGAGATATCATAATATTATGAAATCTCTGAATATGGTCATCCATGCCCCACCGCTGTCGCTGACAAGTAATGTAGGTAAAACATTTGAATCTGTTATAGTATTTAAAAAAAAATGGTGTTACGAAAATTAACGATCCTTAAGTTATACCAGGCTTATTTTGAATCAATATTTTACCGTATTTTAATGTACTTTATTTTATTTACGTACGAGTACTTAACTTAATAATTAGATCTTATTATGAGTACGATCACTGCCTTCGCATAAAAATATGAAATATTATATCAAACACTTCTGAAATTCAAATAAACCAAACTATTTATAGTTAGTCCGAAACTCCAATAGCAAATTTTTATATTTTTGTGACTTAGAAAATTTATGATAAAATATCCGAAAATATTACAAGTGTTTGAGCTTAATTACTTCTGGCCAAGTCATAATGGCACAAGTGAGAAACTAGTTTATTTTTGTAGTGGTGTCTATCGTCTCTCACTTGTGTTAGTTTGACATATTTTGTTGATATTTTTAACAAATATTGTGTTGGGATGGTAAAACTCCTTGAAATTATAGCAACCTAAATAGACAGCCTTTCTCCCAAAATGAACACGAAATGCGAACACAATTTGGTGGGACGTGTTTCGGCTCGCAGCGTAATTAGATAAACGTCATATCGACTACTGCCTTTCGCAAACTCTTATCATGATCTTGTATTTGCACAAAATTTCAACTCTATTTATATTTAAACTAAGTCGAGTTAAAAACTTAATAATCGAGCGAGATATGATCTTGTTGATGCCCTTGATTTAGGAGGCTTTTATCTCGACGTGACCTAGCTCACACTTGATAACGTTATAACGTCTAAACGATAATAATCGGATAATTGAGGTTAATATTATTAATGAGATTTCTAATAACATGATAAAAACAAAAAAAGGGGTTTTGCCACGCAATGACTATAGCAGCCCCGTTGAGATTTCTAATAACATAATAATTTATATTTTCCTGACGTTTTTAGTCATACATATATCGATAGATATCCATTCACATCAATGGCGAAAGGAATTAAAATTTTCAATTTTTTTATAGTTAGGAAGAATAAGTCACACTTAGAAAAAAGTGATTGTTTTGTCTGTAGTTAAAAAACAAATTAAAATGTTTTCTCCCGCCCCGGTACGGGTCTGGAGCGTTGCGGTAAGAGGTCTTAATAGGTGTCTAACGTATTAGAAAATAGGTATCTCGGAAAACCTCTAAAATAACGAATAAAATTAATATCTTCAGATCTTGACATTGAGATTGTGAAAAATGTATATAGGTATAAAGTTCTCGTATTTTTGTGATTTCACTAGTTCAAGTGACATTTTCTTTCATTCCTGTCGCTATTGAAATACCATACCTGGCCCCTACAGAGGAGGAAGTTAATATCAATTTCATCTTTTTTCATTTAAAAATTTCAGTTTTGTCTCTTAAAAGTACTAAGAACTATTACATTTTACGGTAAATAATAAGCGCGCACGATTTTTCTGTCACCATAAACCTAAACAACTCGTTTTATTTAGGAATGAACCATTTACCTTCCTTACCTTAGTACAGTGGTGGGCAAAGTACGGCCCGCGGGCCAGCTCCGGCCCGCGAATGGACTTTATCCGGCCCGACACCCGTCCTTCGCAATAGTATATTAGTATGGCCCGCGATAATTACATTTAGTCAAAATCAAAATTTTTGACGGTCCAGCCAAATCAAAATACATTTTTACTGCAATTCTGGCCCCCCTGAGAAATTTCCTTAATCTTCTGGCCCCCCATGTAGAAAGATTGCCCACCACTGCCTTAGTACAACCAGAGCGCGAGGTTGTAATGTTTCCCTTCCTCTGTACCTTGCTTGTAGACGTTTGGAGTAATTCGTCGTTAGTTTTAGTCTACAATTCTACATCAAAAGTTCTTGCACTTTTACTAACTTCTTGAGGAAAATTGTCTCAAGGTATTCATTGAATTAGTTATATTTCGTATGTCCGGATGTCCAGATGCTCAGAAACGGACTGTCCTCGCATTTCTCCGACCGATTATGAAATTTGGTGAGAACGTTCGAGAATTGTAGTTTAGTAGTTAATCAATTCAGTTTTTTTGGAAATGTTAAAAATGCGGGATATTCAATTCAATTCAAATAGCCTTTATTTCGGATACAATTACATCCTTTTGTACATGCAGTTTAAATGCAATTTTTATTTTTTTTATTTTTTTAGTATATTATTTGACATGCTACCTGTTCACTCGTTGTGAAAAAAAATGAGGGAGTGTGTAATAAATTTCAAGCGCCCTCCGTTCTACTTGTACTAACTTAATATATTCGTTTATTTCTTAATGTTATGTTTTTTTCTTTCAGCTGTGCGTGTTCTCACAATACAAAGACTTCACCGTGGGCTCTCGGTCGGCGTCCATGGTGTTTAACTGAATTAATTTCTCCAATGTTACGTGATTCTCAATAATGTACGTATGATTAACGAAATTGTATGTATGTGTATTTATTTAAATAATAGTTAACGAGTCCATTGTTGATATTCTTGTTGAATATGTTGTAACATAATGTATATGCGTAATAACTAACATTAACTTATTTAAGTATGTTTAAGAGGTTTGCACGTGTTTAGGAGGAAAAGGACGGTAGATATTGAAGATAATGGATGGAATTAAAAATAATAATTCATTCCACTCGAATATTGGTTTTGTGGAAGTTAATGTGGACACAGCTTTACTCACTTAGAAGCAATAAAGTACACGGAAACCGCTGCCGATATTTAATTTAGATAATATTGTAATGTAAATGTTTCAGCACTCCATACTTGCCCAATTATTAGCTTCATAGCAATAAACTGAAAACAGGGTGTCACCTATTAGAAATTTTTAAATTAGTTGATCTAATATAGTTTGGTGTTAGTTTAGGGAATGCAAAGCACTTGAAAGTAACTCTGAGACATAAAGGATTTTATTAACTCTGCCGAAATTCTATTCCTTTTATTTCGCTACAAAAAATTACGATATTTGATCACTGTTTCTCTTACCCCGAGGAATATATATTTTTCCATATATCATCCTTACTTCATTGTGACTAAAAATATTGAAGCAATAATAGAACTTATTGGATGTCAATTTTCCTGATATTATTTTTGGCAAGGGCGCTGTACGCACTAAAAAAGCACTACTTATAGCAAGAAATCGGCAGCGGACACAAGACTTACACTTAAGACTTCAATGTTAAAAACAGTAAAACATCGGACTGCGAAATTATTTGGTGCTATGGATTAATTCGTTACACACAATACATGTCAAGTATGCTACACAAATTATCAGTTTTTGAGCTTTGCCGAACGGTAGCTATCAGTTTCTGTAAACTGATAAAGAATTACACATAGAGTAGATACGATATAATGGCCCTATTTCACCACGCGGACGGTTGCGACAGCTGTCAAGAAAATGCGATGGGTAATTAATTTTATTGAACACTGATTTTTAATAAAATCTAAATTTTCTTTAAATGCGAAATCGGTAAGATCAAAATAAGCAAATATTCTTTTTTTAAATATTCCTCTATACTTATCATCATCAAAATCGCTGCTTTTCTTCACTAATTTTACAGAGAGCCATCTTTACTTGTATTTTAGTAATGTTAATCAAAACACTACGCTTGTAAGGAAAGCGTGACGCAGCTCTAATCTCATGTCAGACTTAACGACAAATCCACAAATATGTCAACTTGGAAAATTAACATTTGTCGAATTCTCGTCGGACTCATGTTACTGACAAATGTCAACTTGTTGAAATAGGGCCCTAATTGAATGATATAAGAACGCCACCACCCCCTTTTTATGGAAAACATTCGCTATTTCTTGTCCTGTGCTGATTCATAATACATATGTATTATTTATAATTTAGAAAGAATACATATGTATTGTATTTTGTATAATACATATTGAATACCCATCAATGTACTTGCGAATAAAGAGGCTTGATAACGCGAAGAGGCTGAGAGATTCCTTTACGATTGTTTCACGAGCAATACGTTGAAAATCACTATTTTACACCTGCGACTGTTTACTATAACTTGGATCTCTTCAAGTCGAGAGTGAATAGGCATCTTCTAGCCAAGCATGCTCCATCTTAGGCCTTATTGTTACGTAACATCAGGTGCAATGGAGGTTAAATGCATGGCTATTTTGAATATTACAAAAAACTGTTTTTATTTCATAGTTTTTTTTTTTACATGGCGCAGCTCGCGGTTTCCTTACAGCATTCCTCTATTAGCGTGTTATATGGAAACCTTAAAACATTTTTTACTCGAATATGTTTCTTGTAGCATAAAGATTTTGGAAACAGTACACAAATTATGCAGTATGTCGACTTGAAGAAACGCTGCATTGCAAGTCGCTTGCTTTAAAAAAAATCTAATAAATATTGCCACTGTGTATCTATTGCTTATTATTTAAACTGTATTCGGATAGATCTGAACGGATTGAAAGGTTGTTGGTTAGTAATGTAACTGAAGCAATAACGCTTCTATTATTTCAGTCGATTTAGACGCGAAATGTTATAACCCTCGAATGCATATTGTAGATAATTAAGTTTGTAGACATACTAATGTTATATACTGTTTCTTCCTAGAGTTCTGGTGTCAACTTATTTTTTATGAAAATATACTGCCCATATTTGATCATTAAGTAACATTAACCCTAGCCACGCATCATTGACTTTGTCACTATCCAAGAATCGTGCAATTAAATGTATATATATAATATATAATGAATTAAATATGTGAATTACGAATTATTTCATTCATAAAGTGATATTTCGGGCATTCAACCTGTAAGTTATAAGCACAATGTTATCTTCGATAAATGAAATATATTAGCAATACGTCACGTCTTATAAAACGCAACACTAGGTACTGAGACTCGTATGCGTTAAAATATTGATGTAGACATCTGTTTCAAGATAACATACTGCTTATAATACTTGAATTGCGATTATCTGAGCGATAACTTGTTGAGGGCCGAGTTCTAAATAGTCTCAATATACCGGAATTCTGACCTGTGAAAGTTACTTCGATGAGCCTGAATATGAAAAGCTGGTATTTTCGAAAGGTTTTGGTTTTTTGAAGACTGGTTGATACCAATTTGATAGAATATTTGACAGAATTTCCCAAGTTATGACGATGGAAAAATCAATCAGCGTTGGTGTGTTGTTCTATTTGAACGTTGTGCTTCTACCACACCTATAGCAGTCATCATCTTAATAAAACAAAGGTTTTATATCATGGACCTTCGCTGTATGGTGGTTACCACACTGGCGCCACATCTCGCTGCGAAGTGCGGACGGCAACAGAAAATCTTCCGCACGGAGATGCGGAATCAGTGTGTTCTGCCATGCGGTTTTTGTATGTAATTCAAGATTCTACAGTACAAATTAAAATACCGCAGTTCGAACTTCGCAGCGGGATGCGGTGGCAGTGTGAACCGTAACCCGCGGTTTTCGGTACACGAATGATTTGACGTGTACTGTGGCCCTAGAGTAAATGAATCGTGCACTGGAAACCACGGGCTATGGCGATAACCGCCTGTTGCCCTAGTATGTTGCGGGATCTGATCGCAATTCGCAAACACATATTTCTGACATAGTTTCTTAGCAGCTTTTGCGGACGTAATGTTTGTTTTGTTTATTTATTTTAATCGACTTATTGTAGATAACGCCATCTGTTACATTTCCATTGAACTTCATATGACTTGATTTCGAAATTGAATGTTGGTGTAAAAAAATATATTGTGATAATAAATCAAACAACGGAATTGGGAAATAATGTTAAAATTGTATTTTTATGCACACATTAATTATAGTAGTTAATGTTATTAACGCACTTTCTATTATATCTATATAATAATGTTTGTGAAGTACACATACCTATTTTATTTAACCATTGTACCTAATTGCAATTAATAAAAATGTATTATTTTAGTTAATTTACAGTACAAATGGTACCTATATAGTCACTACTCCATTAGTAAGTGGCATGGTTTTTTCGGTTTAGATTAACCACCAGCCTTGTGCAATAATATTATAGTTTTATTTGGTCACTGCATATAAAGAGGTCTCCAAATGTTATGTTTATTATTCATATTTGCATCAATATATTTAAATGCATTTATTTAAACTTTTCCGTTAGCTGTCAAGTACCACCTGTGTAATTTTTTTGACATGTTTGACAATAAAATTATTATACTACTAGTATTATTAGGTAGTCTCGGACTATTTAAAACTGTATATAAATAATAAACAGTTCTTGTGATTGTGTTGTATTTCAGTAAACCAAAATGCTGTTACGCATTTGTTGTTTTATTTGTTTTTTATTTTCTATGTATATTCAGTTATGTACCTCCTCCTTTCTGTTTAGAAATAACACATGGAATAAACCCGTTTAATTGAGTCTGGCTATCCAAATAATGTTGACAGATATTTCCGTGTAGCATCACCAATTGTTTATGATTTATACAATTTAGTAGGTGGGTCCTCTATAAATTTTGATCTTTTATGTACTAGTTTTAATTCTAACATTCTGATGGAGTTTAAATTTGGCATAGTACTTAATGTACCAAATTTTTTTGGTGATGGATTAATATATGGTATTATCGAGGTAGGTCTTATTTACACTACATTTAATTTTTCACCTTGTATATGGTTAGAAAGTGTAAACATATGTTTACACTTGTGTTTGTCGTTGACTGTGCCATACATAGTGGTAGTGGTAGTAATTATGAGAGCTAACTATAACTGCACATCAACATATATTTAACTTATTTACTTAGGTACCTTACGTGTGCATAGAGAATCAAAAATAATTTCTAGTATCAAAACTTTAGTTCCTACTACACAAAGTGTGACCAGCCACAGATTTTATTAATTTCCCGCCAAAACTTCGAGTAATATTTCATTAGCCAGACTTATGCCTACTAATCGTCATCTTTACACATCAAGTTTTGGGATTTGATACTGGATCTTTTTTCAATGTCAGTTATATTAAAATACATAAACGGGTTTACTCACGTCGTAGAAGTCGAATAACGCTCGACACGTTTCGAGTCGGTACGCGATTAACCATCAGGAGAGTCGATCAGTCGCAGCGGCGGCAAACCGAACACATTTTATTTTAATATGTCTGACGCTTACGTTAGTTTTTTATGTAAAAAAAGTAATCAGTTGTTAACGCATAGGGCATAAAAAAATAAGAGAAAACATCACAATAGACGTCCGATTGCAGTATCTACCGTCGAGATCTGAGGGTGCGTCCACACTTGTATCATTTCGCCGATCCGATCCCCGTTGCGTATCTCCACCGCGTATCGTGCTGTTTGGACGCTCACTGCGGGCACTCCGTATATTTCATCATTTGCGCCGTCGCGCGAAGAAACGCGTCCACACTTGCCGTATCGTATCCTCGTTGCGTATCGCCGCACCGATCATTTCGGCGTGCAGTAGTTTGGACGCTATCCGTATCGTAGCACCGTATCACCGCCCCGATCATTTTGGCGTTTCGTTTTCGCCGAACATTTCATTTCGTTTGTGATCGTTGTTCTGTGCGGAGTTGCGTCCCATTTAAAAATGTCGCCCACTGAGATCGCTCACTGAACCTTGGGACAGAAATATTCTTGAGTGGGGGCCGTGTACCGGAAGTCGCAGCGAGGGAGGCCTTCATTTTTGTCATCTGCTCATGGAGATTTAGGACATGACTGTGCACGTTTTATAATACATAATGCGGCAGAAAGATTCTCGAGTGGAAACCGCGTGATGGAAGACGCCGCGTGGGGAGGCCTTCGATTAAGGCACCCGCTCACGGAGACATGGCCTTCGTATGACTGTGTTTGTTTTATGGCATGCGGCAGAAAGGTTCTCGAGTGGAAACCGCGTGCCGGAAGACGCCGCATGGAAAGGCCTAACAAAGTAGACAGTCCATCAGTGGTATGGTATTTTTTAATTATCGTAAAGATTAAGGATTAAGAACCAATGACCGCAGCGTGGATCGATGACTCAAATAGCGCCTTTGATGATCGGGCAAAAACCCACTCGAGATGGATCACGGCCGATCCTCACCCCGTATCCTCACCGCGTATCATGAACGAAAGTGTGGACGTCACGCCGTCGCGATCATGCAGATGCTTTCGTGATCGCGAGTGAGCGGGGTACTGAAGATACGCGTATCAACATGGATTTCGCGCGAGCGTTGCATGATCGCGACGGCGCGACGTCCACACTTACCGTTCATGATACGCGGTGAAGATACGCGACGGGGATCGGATCGGCGAAATGATACAAGTGTGGACGCAACTTAAGGTAGCGATGATGTACGACGATTGTTCGCCCCATTATATCAAATCACCAAAAAGTCGTTAAAATGCAGGCCAAAGGATCCAACGATCAGTCATGTGCCAAGTTTATCTAACGATTTTCGTGATCCTAACAAATCATCAATCCACCTTGTTCGGGGCTTTCACACAGCGTCGTCACGTACATAGTCGCCACTCATGAACCTTTCAGACCAAACAGTCATCCGTTAGTGATAATATTCTTTATGATCCGTTCTACCAGCAATCGGCCCCGCCACTGCTACTTAAGCCTGCAAACTTGCAGTGCCGTATAAAAAATACAACAATGCATTCCTTACGCTCCTACGGTGTTTCATAGCTTCTCAGCAAATTACTTTTAGTGTTTTACGTTGTACCTACAAGTGTTTAATCGATTAAAGTTTAAAGTCATCTAATCGATTCTATTCCAGTAACCATTATCGTTTTATTACGAGCTACCTTCGTAAACGCTTTTAACCTTTGCCTGCGTTTGACGTCTGTCAAGAGGCTTTTGTTTTGAATAACATTCATAGAAGTAAATCGTCCTTTTTTATTACCAGTTACTGAATGATGCTAAAAATAAAATCAACTTTATTTGTTTCTGGTTAAAGTGCACAATTTGTTGTAAAAAATATTAAGATTTAATGAAATGAACGTGCTATTCAGATTGAAAATTAGAAATTGTAGATTGTAGTGTTATAAGGACGTAGTGTTAAGTTGATTTAACCGAATTCTTCAATTATTTATTTTTTCTTCTTTCTGATGTTAGTAAATTAGGGCCTTGTAACTGTAGACTATTTCACGACAAAATGGCATTAAGAATTGGGGGCTGGTTTGGCTTGATTTCTGTAATAGTGATTGGCTTGTTCGGGTTCGGATGGTATTTAACAATTCTTTCGTTTTTGGTGTCGTTCCTGGCGGGGTGAGTGTATTGTGTTACTGAGACTAAAATTTCAGATCAAGGGAATTCAAGACGAATAGCAATTAATACAATTTATTCAATGAATAAAAATGCATTTGTACTGCCTTTAGGTGCCTTGTTTGGTAGTTATTTGTTTCAATAATTTGATGCTTATTGAAATATGCATGAATATTTAATTTTATCTGAACTTTGTTTTACCAATAATTTATAATTTACAGGACACTAACCATCCTATATTTAAATTATGATGACAAGAAAATCTTCAATGTTGACATAAATTGTCTGGATGATCCACTGCAACGATCAAATTATTCAATTCAATCCCCAAAGGTGAGTAACTGCAGTAATGTAATTTATCATGTATTTTGTAATATATTATAGCAGCATGTTGGATACTTTTTTGTAAATAAAAATGCAGATGTAGATGAACAAAGGTTTCCCATACCATACTTGCCCTTAAAACTGTAAAAGTTTAGTTTTTCACCACCCAAGTACCTGTACCTACTGTGTGGGGATCAAATTTTCAAATGATTGCCGATAATGGTAATAAAGTTACATTCAAAATTTTAAGAGGCTTTAAAAGATCATACAAGAACCTCAGAGCTTTCCATAATAGAATAACATATAAAGTACATAAACGATTTGTTGAAATCAGAATGTGATGCCTAGTATAGTTTCAATAAATATCTTATCTTATTCAATAAATATCTTATCTTATCTTAATTACAAAAAAATATGTAAGAGCAATATTCTTGTTAGAACCCCTTGACTCATGTAAACCAGTTTTCAGACATTATAAGCTTTTGAATCTACCATCCTTATATATATATGAGATAGCTATATTTGTCCGTGGTAACCAGCAGTATTTTAAGAAAAATAGTGATATGATTATTTACAATAACCAGGTATCAAGGCAAAAAGACCTTTTGTGTCTACCTAGAGCATGCCTAAGACAAACCACTCGTAGTCCTAAGATATTCAATAAAATTCCAAATGAAATATAAGGTCTCCCCTTAACACACTTAAAAAGAGACTGCACTTATGGCTGTGTGAATTATGCCTGTACTCCATTAACGAATTTCTTAGTTTAAATTTTAAGTCTAGTGATGGGTAATTCATTTCTATTTTAGTACATCTAGCTTTAAGTATCTCTATTTTGTTTATCTGTCACGGTAACAAAATTTAGATTTAATATTTGCATGCTTTTTAAGTAGAGTATGGTGTTTCTTATAATTTGTAAATTATACCAGCTTATGGTAACCCATATTCTTCATTATTCAATTTTACCAGGTTCTAGAAATATTTCAATCTGACAAGCCGCTGCCTAAGTTTGACCAGCGCATCACAGGCAGTGAAACCGTTGACTCCTTCCTAAATGAAATAATAACTATCATCATTAATGACTATGTGACTCCCTGGTATGGCATTCTGACTGATGATGAGGAGTTTACCAACTATTCTATAAAAAAATTGGTGCTTGCTGCCAGTGTTAATGTTGCTAATAGGTGAGTATTTTATGAAATTTTAATAAACAGGATTGGTTCTTTGCCTTTTTGCTGACTTAATTTTCGTCAAAAGGTTTGTTCGCCGAAGTTACATTTTATAGAAAGAGCTTTTATCTGAAACCATAAACTAATTGGGATTGTTGTTATAAAACAAATCTAACCTTACCTACTCAAAAGGATGTTTTTTTCGAGAATTATGAGGAATGTATAACATTAGAGGAAAAAAATATCAGTGAAATAAAAATTCGTTGAGGTGAAACATTCAATGAAAAATAATTCAGTGAAAAGGAAGAACACCACATGTTTATTTACTGAGTGAGGCTGCAATCCAACATATTATTACTTACTACTAAAGCCTCTGGCACTCAGAGAACACAGTATTGCAAAGGATCTATTTAGTTTAATTTCCTAAAGAGATTGAAACCAACATACATTTTTTTAAATAAGTAGATTGAATTCTTTTGAAATTTCAAGCATTCACTGCTTGTCATCATACTGCAGTTTGTAATGAATGGGCATTTACGTACTTTGTTTTTAATGACTCTGATAAATAATAATAAATAAATAAATATCAGACAACCTCACACAAATCAACCTAGTCCCAAATTAAGCTCAAGAAGGCTTGTGTTATGGGTACTTGGCGACGATATACATAATTATATAGATAAATAAATACTTAAATACATAGAACATCCATGACCCAGGCACAAATATTCGTGTTCATCACACAAATATTTGCCCTTGCCGGGATTCGAACCCGGGACCGTCGGCTCAGTAGGCAGTTGCTTAACCACTGCGCCAACCGCGTCGTCAAATCTGATGTTGTTTATAAAACAGGTTAATGTACACTCCGAGACATGCTTTATTAGTTGTTTATTATAGATATGAACTTTGTAAAAAGGTGATAATACTCTCAAGAAGTCACTTATGAACCATAAGTTATCATATATTTTGTAAACTTTGTATCAACTACATACTATATTCAGCTTAAAATTTTCGTTTCATTTGGCAAACAAGTCTCATAAATTTATTATGAAATAAATGCTAGTTAAAGTTTATGACGTTGGACCGGTAATTCAAAGCTACCGGGTTTGAGTCCTGGTGTGGACGACGTATGAGCGCAATTTTATTTTTCTTTGCGTGTTGATCTTTTTATCTATATAGCAATTACTAAACATTACTGTATTTATATTTTCAGGGTAAAGAGTGTGGACTGGATCCACCTTCTCTCCACCAAGTTTCCCGAAGAGTTAACAATGCATCTTAAATTATTTAAACAGTCTAGAGTGAGGATGAAACACATAGATTTGATGGCAGCTAAAGAGGTTAATGGCAATGGTAAACCCAGCCCAAAGAAGGAAGAAAAGAAGACACATAGAAGGAATAAAAGTGATACTGACGTGTCCTGGCGCCCTGGTATGTATGATTTCAATTTGAATGTGATGACCAGTGATCGGCATGGAAGGTATTCCGCGTAAAAAAATACGGACATGATTATTATATTTAACGCAATTCAACATATTTTTTTAATCAAGATTGTGGGATTATACTAATAATGTTTGTATTATAATAAGTAACTATAGGAAGTCTGCGGTGTTGCACCATCCGTGTCGATGCCAACCATTGGTGATAACAAAGCAAAAGGTTAAGGATTTAAACTAACTTGCATTTTTTGTATTCTCCTCTCTAGCAATATCCCGAAAAGCTGCATATTACTGAGTATCACACGGTTTACTTTGGTTACTTTTTTTACTATATCTCTTTATTCCTTTTGAGGGTTCTGTTGGTACAGAAGGGAAAAACGGAACTCTTATAGGATCGCTTTGTTGTCTGTCCGTGCGTCTGTCAAGACCCTTTATTAAACTTACGCTAGGTTTAGGTATTACAAAATGTATGTAAAAAGTTAATTACAACAAACTTTTTTTTTGTATCATTCGTTATAATGTGTGTAGGTAGGGAGATGGAGAACAGCGAAAATTGGTTTATTATCTACGAGAGAGAATCTATCTATTTCAGATACTCAAACTGTTGGGAAATCCAAGTTTTACGATAGCTCCGAAGACTTGAGCGGAAAATCACTGACCGACCTGTTCTTCGATTTGGAAACGTCCATAGAGAATAGACAGCTCTGTCGCGACACATTTTGTACTGATCCGGATAAGGAATATGGTAAGAAAACCTACAAAATATAACCTAATATCAAAATTAAGGAAGGAAGTGAACTGGATTACCACAAAAGAATACAGTCAAGTAACATTCTTGTCATGATTTACTATAAAAGGATTTTAGTGTCAGTCTCCTTTGCCAGACCTTACCTACAGTATTCTCGATAAAGTACGACTTTTATTTCTATACTAGAAGGTGTTCTTAGTCTGATAAAAAGTATCCTATAACCATCTTTAGATGGCCACCTATCGTACCGGAATTGGTTAAAATTAGTCCAGCCGTTTCGGCGTGATGCGAGGACAAAAGAAATTATCCCCAACAGAGGGCGCCAGCTTGGCATGGCGCCGCGCGCCCTTACAAAAAAAAGCGATCGCGCATCACGCTATTAAGATTTTTCCTGAAAACATGAGTCTCTCCATAGAAAACTGATTTTCAATAGAAATCTAGAATGTATAGATAATAGTACAGTACTTTTATCTCACGAGCGCGGGTGAGCCATGTTTGTGTGAGTAGATGTACATGCACATTGGCTCTGTGTGGGTGAGCTCGGGAGCGAACAGTTCCGGCTCACCCACACAGAGCCAATGTGCATGTACATTACTCACACAAACATGGCTCACCCGCGCTCGTGAGATAAAAGTACTATATAGATAAACAACTTCGCTACGCTATCCTACCAATAGACATTACATCTTCAATCCGGATCGAGGGACTGAAGAGGGGAAGTTTTGTTTAACACCACAGCTTATTTATTTTTTAACTAAATTCGGTATATTTTCCAGCGTTACTATGCGAAGTATCAGAAGCCGTGATCTACCTAATTGCTCCCGAAGAAGCGTGGAGATGTCATGCTTTAAAGCTGTTACTCATTGACCTGCTGTCGTCTGTAGTGCTTCGACCAATAGTGGCTTTACTGAGCGATCCGGACAATATCAATAGAGCTATTATAAGGACTGTAAGTACACGTAGGGGAGTCCGTGGGGCTTTGAAACAGAGCTGAGTTGAGACAACGTTAATTTCTTCTGTTAGCGAAGTAAGGACGCACACTGTGGGGCCCGCGGGCGGTGGCGTCTGCTAACGGATTTAGAAACCAAGAAATTTACTTTGTTTCAACTCACCTCTGTTTCAAAACCCCTTGGTCTCCACTAAGTTGTTTTTATGCAAGGTAAAATATATGAGGCATAAGAAAGTATCGAATGAATTTCAAACTCCACGACTTTCTGTTTCAGTGTTGTAAAGACTCCTGTCTTCCGTCTGAACAGTTCCTCATGGTGATACGGTGCTGCGGCGACGCCGAAGAGTTGGATGCCACCCAGGAAATGGTGCAAAAAGATATTCAGAAACTTGTAAGCATAAAGATTTCTTCAAGCTACACCCCTTAATTCTTTATACCATTGAAATACCATACATGTTTATCAGCTATACAGTAGTGTTGTTAAAAGTATCCTATAACCATTTTTGGTCCAGCTATCCACCAACGTACGTATGTACCAAAATTGGTTAACATTTGTCCAGCCGTTTCGGCGTGATGCGAGGACAAAGGAAATTATGAAAACAGATGGCGCCAGGCTGGCATGGCGCGCCCATACAAAACAAATGACGATCCTGCGTCACTAGGGTGGTCCACGGTTGTATGGGAAAAATTCAAACTGTAGTTACTGGTAGCGCCACCCCTCAAAATTGTTACATATATAATGGTAAATAAACACTGACAGTTTTGTGAGTTTATGTCAACGATTTGTGCTCAAGCGTCTTGAAGATTCATTTAAAAGGTATTTTTTGTAGCCCCATAAGTAATTAGTACACGGGCTTTTATTACAAATCAATCAAATTTATTACAAATAATCATTATTTACTACAAATATTTATTACTATAATTTGTTTAAGTATTACTATAATATGATCAATTTTTAAATGTTTGATCACCTTGAGCACTGTCTTGCAAGCAAGTTAGGAGTCGAGGACAAGTGATATGTTCACTTGAAAGGTTTTTTAGGTTAAAACAAGCTATCACTAAATAATTATATATACCCGTTTATTACAAACAATAATATTTATTAAAAACAACCATATTTATCTCACAAATAAGAACAATTTTTAAAACTTTGATCACCTTGAGCACTATCTTGCAAGTAAGTTAGGAATCTGTAATTTAACATAAGTAATATAAGCGGAAGGTGTAACAAATTACGGGTGTGGCGGACCTGAAATAAAAAAAAAATGTACCACCCTATGCGTCACACTATTAATAATTTTCCTGAAATCATGACCCCTCTCCAAAGCAAGCTGATATTCAATACAAATCTTGTTATAATAATATATCGGGCCGTTCCTGACAATTTTTACGTGAGTTCAAACCGTATTTTTTTACTAGTTATATTTATTTATCTTTTAGCATTCGAGAGACAGCGCTGGTGAGTGGGAGTTACAAGATCGGCAGCAGTTATCTTCACTACAGTATCTGACCAGGATTATTCAAGCCAGGAGAGCTACCTTAGGTCCCCAAGGTAGGTAGTTTTCTACTGAATGATCGGGAGTCGTGGAAATCAAAGGGAGAGGCCTTCGCCCAGCAGTGGGACATTCAAATAGGCCAATAAAAAGGTGAGGTTATTTGGAACTCAAGGAGTTACCTATTTGGTAATTTGCAAATTAAGGGTACTTACTAAGGGTAATTAAGGGTATTACTTTTATCGCCTGGTAACAACCAAAACTCACTAAAAATTCCGTCGCGACTCTTCTAAATCTCGTATCTAGTTTATACTCGTATATTGATATATACTGAGATACGAGCTTTGTTTAAGTAGATATTTGTTACTTAGTGGTAGTCAACAGACGATTTATCTCACATATTCCCGTATTCCCATCGCAATAGTTGGAACTAATGTCTTCTACTTGAAAACCTGTTCCATATTCCAATGGTAAAAAACAGGCTAAAAGATTTTTTTGCTTAGTACCAAATAACCCCCAAATGGGTTCCAAATAGCCTCACCTTACGGTAATAAAAATAAGCCATTAATAACTCACGTGAAATTGTCAGAAACAATTCGCCATGTTTGTATGCGAGTTCGAATTTCGGGCTGTTCCTGACAATTTCACGTGAGAGAAATTTATAGGCATAACCTGGTGGAAGAGATCGGCAACCGAACCCGGTACCTGGGTGAATCAACTTTTTGTGTTGTTTACTCTGTCCCCGTTGTCCAAGTGACATATTCATACTGTTTCATAGAAAAATGCTTAGGTTGTCCGAGGGACAAATTTTGCGTAACCATAGCAACAAAAACATGCTAATTCAAACCACTATCTGTGTTTTTCAATCTCTGTTGGTTTTGGAGCACTTTTTTTTTTGGTTTGGCGTCAGTCGTACGGTGAATTGCTTTGCCGCTTGGCGCTCAAAGGGTTAAAAGTTGATTCACCCACCTCTGGATTACTGGTTCAACGTCTTAACCTCTCCACCACCCTAGCGCCAGCCTAGGATTTGTATGTCAATCTTTGCATTGTTTATTTGAAAGGCTTTACACCTTAGAGACCTCTATGTGAAATTGACCTCAATGGTTCAATATAAAAATAAGGTTTAACAACCCACCTAAAAATAATGAGACATTACATAAATTTATAATATCCTTAGTGTTTAGAAGTTGTAAAAATTGGCTTTGATTTGCCAAAACCTAGTTTATTGATTTATTTTTTGGAGTTCCATAATTTTAAATGGTAATAGCATTTATTTATTCTGTTTATAAACCCATTTCTAGGTCACGGGAAAACTAAAATACAATAATTTTGCAATATGTTATTATAATTGATAGGTACATCTCCCAACGTTACACCAGACAAAGTCCCCGACGAGGTGACTCGATCGATCAACTTCGTGAACGCGATACGGGACTGGCAGAACAACGCGCAGTACTTACTGGACACAGAGTTCAACGATGCTGGTGGGTTTTAACACAAACTTGTGAATAGTTCTTGAATATCAATATATTATCTAGTGACACCGAAAATTCTGTAAAAGAGATGTTACTGAATCCATGTCCATACTAGGGCTTCCTATCTATATCCGTGTTACACGCGGAACCGTAGCTCCGTCTTCTTAGTAGCCGTGTCTGCGTTCGGTTACGGATCGGCGGATCTCGGCTCCGCTCGGGTATTGACTGAAAGCTTGTCGAACCGACCCTTATTGTATGTTTGTAGTTTATTTATATTTGAGTCAAACTTGAGTTATATTTTTGCATTGAATCCAGATATTTCTATATAAGTAATTATTGGCATTATTCTGTTTTCTATATAACCAGCCATTATGATTTTAGACAAAGACACACATAGAATCTTCACTAAACGTCACTGTCGGATCGGATCCGCGTGTACATATTTAAAAAACTTAAGAAACGCATCTCCGTGTAACAAGGAGCTACGTATCCTTATTCCACGGAGTTTAATTGCACGTGCCGAACGATCCGAATCAAATCGCCGTTGTGTCGTGTAACACGGCAACGGAGATCCGGCTACTGGTACACGAAACACGGATACGACCGCGAGCCCTAGTCCATTAGTTAGTAAGTTAGTTGCGCTGGGCATTTTCCGCAAGTCGACATCCAACGTGCCTATTTTGCGTGACAACCAGCCCAGCCCAGCCCAGCCCTAGTCCATACTGAGATACGAGATTTGTTCGAAGGTGGTAGGTACTTGTTACTTAGGGAGGTCGTACATACACGGTGACTTTTTGATGCGAAAGATAATAGATAAGTGGAATCGATATCTTGGTTCAAGCTTTACTAGGTATTTGCGTAGCCATTTTGAATTAAAGTTAATTTTTCATATTTTATCAAATGTCGGTGTTTATAGTAATTTTTTGAATCCATCCAATTTCTTTGATCAAATGCACATTGGAAAAAGATATTGGATAAGTGGAATACCACCCTTAGTAAGTTCCTCTAATTTATCAAATCAAATATTGTAAATCACGGTTTTGTAGTTATGTTGAAATCGAAATATCAGAATTAAAGCCTGACCAGAAATATATTAGGATTGTCAAGAGGGCGCTATTTATAAGATTTATATGGCAACAATTTTCCAACCAATCGCAACCGCACTATGATGACATTAGTTTAAATACCTGTCATGTCCTTTACCTGACTGTTTTTCGTGTAGTAAACACGTGTACACTATATTTATAATATTACGTTCACGACTGTGAATGGTTTTCGGCATTTTCTTTGAATATTTTTAATTATTTGTCTAAACAAACCACCACGAATGACATTGACATTGTTGACAAACCATCATGAAATCATTGCCAGTGTAAGAAATTAGTTCCAGTGAAATTCCGCAATATGGCGCATCCTCATATATTTCTGGTCAGGCCTTACATACGAGTCTTTAGTGATATGTAGATTCTATTTATTGTTGCAACATTATTAATATTTGTTTTGTACGTTTTAAGTGACTATATTTCGGAGGATGTCATCATTATCAAGCAGAGGTAGGCCTATTATTCAGAATAGGCAATAGTAATTTACACCAAATTATCTGTTCATGATGACTAACTGTGTATCGAGTTCACGATGTGGTTGGCGCAGTTAGTAGTGCATCTGCCTGCTGAGCCGGCGGTCCTGGGTTCGAATCCCGGCCGGGGCAAATATTTGTATGATGAACTCGAATATTTGTTCCTGGGTCATGGACGATGTGTCGTCTAGTACCAGTAGTACAAGCTTTGCTTAATATGTGTAAGATTTGGGATAATAAATAAATATCAAGATCCCTTAATATTTATTTATACCTGATTGTAGAATGTACGAGGGGTGGCTGAAAAGTAGTCTAGCTGACTATGAAAGAAAAGACGTAACTGGGTGGTTTATTTAAATTTTTCATGCATATACATTACACCTTTAAAAAGAAATCTTTCGGTTTGTCGTTAAAATATTAGTTTACCGCGGCTATCATCTCATTATCAGTAGAAAATCTTCGCCCCCTGAGATATTTTTTTAAAAGTCTGAACAGTATAATATTTAAATAATAATTAATATCGGACAACCTCACACAAATCGATCTAGTCCCAAATTAAGCTCAAGAACGCTTGTGTTATGGGTACTAGACGACGATATACGTACTTATATAGATAAATATATACTTAATAACATAGAACAACCACTTTCTGAGCAATAGAGTTGTGAGTGCTTGGAACAAACTCCCCGAGGATGTAATTTCAGCACCTAACGTCAATAATTTTAAGAATAAATTAGACAAGCATACCACTGAGCAACGATCTCAAGACACAGATCGCTGGATATAGGCACTATCAGTTGTTAAACTGCCTGCCTCATTATAAATAATAATAATAATAACCATGACCCAAGCACAAATATTCGAGATCATCACACAAATATTTGCCCTGGCCGGGATTCGAACCCGGGACCGCCGGCTCAGTAGGCAGGTTGTCTACGTCCAGTCCAACTGGACAGATAAATTGGTGTCATTGTAATAGTGCTTACTACTTACTAGTAAAACTTTACATAGTATGTAGTTTTCATTTTTAACTCAGGCTTTCATTTAGTTATTGTAGATTACTAGCGTAGCGTTTTAGCATAGAATACGTTCGTATTAGAATATGAACAAACTCTGTTTAAATATTAGTAGTAGTAGTAGCCTTATAGTTATTATAGTTAATCCGACTCTGTAAGACCAAATTAGGTATGTTAAATAGGCACAAATCTCCTAATATGAGGTAATTTTGAGCTTGGTCCAGTTTGGTATGGTATAAGTTCGAAGCTCATATTGTAGGGCCAAAATCAACGTGCCGATAGTGTATAGATCATTCAGCAGGCCCTCTTGCTCGCACTCGTTGCTTCTTCTATAGAGCGAGTGAGACGTCTGGCCTAATTTTTGTTACTCTATAGGCACGCCCATTTTGGCACGATAATAAACAATGGCAACTATATTTTTTGACACTAAGTTTATATTTGTCACTAATCTGCAATACCCTATTTCTAATATCCCATGAAATATATATTAGTCATTATATTAAATTAATTTCCAATATTTGAAGAAAACAGCATAGCCGAAAGATAGTAGCCGTTATTTTGCTTTTAAAAATGACTTGTCAAAAAATTGTCAGTGCCAGAGGCTTATTATTATTACTTTCTTGTTCGAAGTCTCTAACCTAACCGCAGACGGGCAGACAAACTGACATGACAAAACTATTAATTATTCGAAAAAAGGCAAACAGTATTCTAAAATAATTTTTTTTATTCTTTTACAGACTCTGCGCAGAATTCTAAAAAAGTGATGGACAACCTTCGGTGCACGGCGTTAGAGCTGTGCGACACGTATCTGTTGCCCAACCGGGTCGCCGTGCTGGGGCTGTCGGACAACTCCCACGCGGAATTAGTGAGGAAGATCAATAGCGGAGGGCAGTTTAGTAACAACCCTCTCGTGTGCTTCGATGAGGTGGTCAATTGCGTTAATTTGGCCTTGGATGTGAGTTTTTTTAATATTATTTACCTTACAGGCCAGCATCAAAAAAGTAGCTAACAATTTTATTATGCAATTTGACATAAGCTAGTAGTAAAATTGACAGTTACTTTTGATGCTGATCTTACTTGTAATTCTTGATATGAAAGTTAGCATTGAATTGTGGAAATGCATATTTATTATGTTTATGTCATGTGATCGATCAAACATAGACATCAGAAACATACACCGACCAAAATATATCCAAAAAATTATTAAATTCCAATACAATAGAAGTTCTTTTGAGTTTGAGTGTTTGAATGATATTAGTAGTTTAGAAATAGGTCTGAAATAAATTTGGAAAGGATAGTCCCATTTTAATAAATTTATAACGTGTCTTTTATTTTCATTTTAGGACTACCCTTCATGGCAGCCGTACTGTATGATAGATGGAGAACAGAATTCAGTTCATAACAGGTACTATGATATTGTAATAATAGTTAATGACTTATAACATATAGGTAATAAATACAAAATAATAACATATAAAACAAGAAATAACCTTTTTTTATATTTTGTTTACAGCGATAGCAAAAGAGATGACAAGGACAGCAGAAAATATAGTGGTAAGATAATTACTTTAGTTAAAATTATGTCTACCAACCGTTCAGAATGTAATACCAAATACAGTCAAAATGTGAGCAGAGTTCATTGTCCCAAGAGGATGATACTAAATGTCCTTAAAATGGAAGGCAACTGCAATTAACCATGGGTTCAACAGTAACATGGGTAGTAAGATTAAACAGTAACTTGTATTATACAATAAATTGCGATTTCGGTTTATATGGACTTTTGCGTCATAGCGTCGAAATCAATTACCCCTTATTTAATGTCGATGTAAACATTGAAATAGTATATTTTTACATAAAGCCCGCGCAGATAAATGCAAGAAGCTAGTGAAATGTTGCCTCAACACGTTCCCCAAGTTTTTCCACAACTTCCACAAGACAAGCAGGCCGGAATTGCCGGCCAAGGCCTCTACCTTCCCGAGAGCGCTCAAACGGAAAACGCTGAGTGACAGAAGTCATACGCTGCCTAAATGCAAATTTGGTATAACAACGTTTGTAGTACTGAAGTTTGTATTCTGCATAGAATTTGTGTAATTAATAGTGCCTTTACACATGTCGTATGTTGAGATAGCTATAGTTACCAACAGTAGGAGCGTTTGGCTAAGTATAAGATATATAATGTATCTAATCTATATATCAAGGATAGGATCCCAGTAGCGTAATAAGTAACTTGTATTGCAGTATAGTAAGTGCGTAACGAATGTAAACATAATGCATTTTATTAGTGTAGTTGCAAATATTGACGCAACGGCAAATTAGTGTAAAAACGTGTTTTTTTTTTAAATTAAGACGCAGAATGTCGACAACGTTTGAAGATAAAAAAAATGTTTTATAGCTCCTAAAATAAATCTCAGGTCAGTACTTTGTTATAACACCGTTTGCAACTGTAACAGTTATGTAACTTTCGTACAAAGTACATCAATGTGATAGAGTTTTCCTGCTACTGTTTTTATTTTTTTAAATTTTAGTACGTACATATACCATTATTTTATGTGTGACATTGCACAATGAGTGAGTTAAGCACTTGCTCTGAGAATTTTTGTTATGACAAGCTCTTTAGTAATTTATGGTCTTCACATGACGGACTTTATTCCATCTGTAGCTGCATATATAGTACATTACTGCAGACGCCGGGAGAGAAGGGCTCGCCGGGTGAGTAGGTATAGACAGATAGTGATACGAAGCCGGCAAGCCCTTTTCACGGCTAAGGCATGTATAGTGCTTTTCTCAAACATATGCAATGAAATAAAAAAATACACCACTCAAAAAAACATAATTCAGCTGTTTAGCCCGATCATGAACGCAGACGCCATGTTTAAAAAAACAGTTATTTCCCGGCCTAGGTCTTCAATTTTGTATGAAATTCCTTTACAGTTCTCTCGACTTGTTCCGCCCGAAACGTGATACTTCGAAGCCTGTTATAACGCACGTTATGACGACATTTCATTGTATATTTGAGAAAAGTTAGTTAACGTGCAGTTACTGGTGCCATACAAGTTGGAAAGCAGTCTGTCTCATATGACCCCTTATCTTCATGTTATATTTAGTGTAAGACAATGTGTTTATTAGGTATAATTTTGTAACAGGTGTCGATACGCTGCCTGTACCAGGCGCGAGGCATAATCGCTCCCGATCCGATATCGTAGGCAATTTGGCGCAAAAGATAATGAATGAGAGTGCAGGTACGTGGAGTTCTTATTTATATAACTTATAAAAGGAAATTTCGAAAAAATATCAATAGTTATTGTCATTAAGAATTATGATAATAAAGGAGATGCCACGAACTCGGACCTAGGAGCGAGCGGCGTTGCGCGCGCTACGTTTGTCTCGCTCACTCGTATGGTCGCGGCAGCTCGGATATCTCGCTCAACCGCCCGACGCGCCGCCAGTCCGCGATGTCGTGGCATCTCTGTAATAATTATATTACAAGTACAGTGTTTTGTAATCATCTGTTACTTTTCTAATTAATGTACTTTAACCTTTAGAACGCTTTTCTTCCCATGTCAAAATGTGGCTTATACGCCAATAGTTGAAAAAAGAAAGAGCGAAAATATACCTTATCTGTCAGCAGGAAAATTGCTTTGACAGCGTCCGCCATTAACCCTTTAGTGGTTGTTGGCGTGGTAGGCACGACAGCACACGGCCACTTTAGTGGCTCTTGACGTTCAAAGGGTTAATATTACATTGAATGGGTTACTGGGTATTTGGTCATTATGAAGTGGAGAACAAGTACTCTTTATTGCATAGAATAAAAACATTATTCTGCGTAAATTTTAGTCTTAGTAAAATGTTGCGCGAATTCAGTAATTATCGGCGGTGGCAAGTAATGTAGAGCGAAGAGGACCATTATGGTTTACTTCCATATAACTCTGATTTTACAATATGTTCGACGCATTTTATGTCTATAAATAATGACACAAAGGTAAATTAAGAAAGAAAAATTGAATGCGATCTACTACAATCTAAGCAGGATTGCAGGATTGGCTGCTTAGATTGTAGTAGATCGCATTCAATTTTTCTTTCACAAAGGTAAATTAAGAAAGAAAAATTGAATGCGATCTACTACAATCTAAGCAGCCAATCCTGCAATCCTGCTTAGATTGTAGTAGATCGCATTCAATTTTTCTTTGTGTCAATATTTATAAAAAAAAATGTGGTATTTCCACATAAAAAATGCAATCGAAAAAAAGATTCTATAAAAAGCATTTTATGTCGTTGACGAATGTTACAGTGCGTGAGCTGAGAGAATGTGATTCGCGTTTTACATCTGTCTCGCTTGCTCTTACGCGATCCAGATTAGAACTTCTCAGTTTTCATCCAAGCCCGAATCCCAATCTGAGAGCTGCCGGGCTGAACTTATATTAATTTCAGGACCATCAAATTTAGCGTTACCCAACGCTACCAACATGTCGCTGTCTCATTCAAACATCAGCCAAAACATGAAGAACCTTTTGTCGCCACTACAAGCGTCAATAATCGAAACAGGTAATCAAAGTGGTTAGATAGACTGCGTGTTAGATCCGTATAATTTCTCTTAGATTTTTTATGATAATTTTGGTATTCAACGTCTTGTATGCTGGATTCAGGTCTACGATTTGTCTACGATTCTATTATTTTACAATTGTAATACATTTCTTTTCAACATTTTCGAGTAAGGGCCTTATCATTATCACACTTGCGTATGAAGGTATACAGCGAGTATGCCGCGACTGATATTGTAAATAAGTTTAAAATCAAGTGCGAGTCGGACTCGCGCACCGAGGGTTCCGTACAAACACTTTCGATCCTTAAGTGGTTAAGTTAAGTTTGCACCTGGTTTGTATAACGCTCCATATAGATGAGGTGCAAAGTTAACGCAACCAATCTCTTTGTTGTATGGTAGCCCCCTTAAATATTTTTTTTATTTTATTTTTAGTATTTGTTGTTATAGCGGCAATAGAAATACATCATCTGTGAAAATTTCAATTGTCTAGCTATCATCGTTCTTGAGATACAGCCTGGTGACAGACGGACGGACGGACGGACAGACAGCGAAGTCTCAGTATTAGGGTTCCGTTTTTACCCTTTGGGTTCGGAACCCTAAAAAAACACGCTCGCAACTCGCAAGCGCGATAAGGCCCTTAGTAGGTATACGTGCGATTTTTGGGCAAAGTTGAAAGCGAGCACGCAGCAAGTAAGGCTCGCAGCACGCAGCTAGTAACAATATACTTTTCTTTTAGCTCTGGTGCAAGACAAGGGAAAGGCGTTTGGCATTTACGCTATCGCAGTAACTAGAATATCCGACAATGAGAAATGGCATATTTACAGGAGATATAGTGACTTCTACGACTTGCATTCTTCTATTAAAGATAAGGTAATTTACATTTAAATTGTGTTTCAAAATAAATTAATTGCATGAATTCGGAGTATAAAGATTTTCTTAATAAATAGAATAAACTAAAAAAACAGCCAAAACGCAAAGGTGTAGCAGATACATTGAGAGATTATAACACAGATATATTTGTCCTCGCTCACTGGGTTCGCTCGTCCAAATAATCACTTCGTGTCATAGTGGCTTATTTTAGCCCCTTGTCAAATGATCTACTGTTTTCTTACAAAACGTTCAGACGTATGTGTTGATTAAGTTTTTTAACCAGTTTCTTGCACTACCTTTTTAAAATGTATCCTCCGACTTTTCTGCTATCCAAAGGCTGTTTGGAAGAGGTCACTCTTTAGCGATAAAACCGCCTGTCGTTACCCTATTTAACGTTGCTTTATTTCTTTGTAACAATCTTTTTACTTTCAATCTTACCTCAATTATTTGTGTTCCAGTGGCCGGAGCTGGGACACCTCCCGTTCCCGGCGAAAAAGACGTTTCAGAACACATCTCGCACAGTTTTAGAGACGAGAAAGCGTATGCTGAACAACTATCTGATGAACCTAGCCAATCTTGCGCGAGAGGCGCGCTATATGGCCCTCTGGTCGCAAGACTACTTGGGAGGGTTCCTTAGCGCCGAGATACAGACAGAGAAGTCAAGTAACTCGGTAAGTGATATGTTCTAAAGTTCAGGTTATGTTTTTAAGTAACGTAAAACTTGTGTAAAATTCAACATTTATACAACAGTGAGCTATAGAGCACCTAATTCAAAAGTTATTGGTAATACTAAGAAAATTAAGGGTAAGAACTGGCTAAGTCACATTTACAAAATTTTACACAGACAATTGAAGTTGTCAACGTCACCCCTGGTTTAGATAGTCATATCCTGCATTGAGAAATTTTGTGGCAATGGTCTAAAAATAAAAACATCAACTTGAAAAAAAAATACTAAGCCAGCTTTCCAATTACTACTGAGTTTTAATAATTATCTGTCTGTTCCCCGCAGTTCGACGCGCTCTTCGTGAATCCCATAAAGGCTGGCATGAGGACCCTAAAGAACATGCCCGATCAGTTCGCCAACACGGTCGACGGAGTTATGGACGGTAAGAAAATATGGAGTATTAATATATAGAAACTACCTTCTAGTTTCTATGGTAAAGAAAAAATACGCGGACGATGTTGCGCGGCCACTTTCTAGTTATCTTCGGTTAAAATCAGTTTTCTATGGCGCGGGGGCACTTGGTAAATTTTTTTGTTATCTCATGATGCCAAAACGGCTGGACGGCTTTTAAGCAATTTTGTTACAGGAATAGCAGGACATCCAAAGATGGTTATAGGATACTTTTACGCGAATATAGTAAGAAAAAAATACGCGGCCGAGATGCCCACCTTCTAGTATTTAATAATATTTAGAAATAATTGAATTCTCACAATTTATGTATGTATGTATGTAAACTAAACACTTTATTGTACACAACGACTGGTTATAAATACACTGATAACAAATGAAATATGTACAAAGGCGAACTTATCCCTATTAGGGATCTCTTCCAGTTAACCTATGAGCAATTGAAGGAATGGGTATTTGAAGAAAATAGGCAAACTACACTGCGTACAAACGATTTATAAATATCTCTCCTTGTTTCCTTCGCAGGTATTTCAAAAGTGTTCCAAAGTAAAGGGAGCGATGGTTGCGACGACCTCAAATACGGTAATTCATCGGATAGTCAAGATGTAAGTAGATTTTCCTCTATCATTATTGGTTTTTCTCAATATTATTTTTAATGATTATTGATAGGAATTTTTAAAGTAATGAAATGTATGTCTCATTGAAACACCCGCGCCTGTAGCTTATTTATTACGATCTTTTAAATTTTCCTTCCTTTAATCCTTCGTTTTATTCTTAATAAAGTAACTTCCCTATTTGCAATTTAATTGACGGAGCGAGTGAAGCGTTGCGTATTCAGCGTGGCCCAAAATTATTTCGTATGTCCGGATGTTAGGATGTTCAGATGCTTTCCAACTATTCTCACCGCATTTCTCAGCCGATTTTGTTAATACAGTTTTTCGAAATTTTTCTAAATGGCGTTAATATGGGGGTTGAAAACGTACAAATGACAAACTTCGAAACAATCTCGTCCACTGCTCACAGAGCCGCTAGTGATAATTAGAATACTATTATTTAAAGTATTTATTTATAGATATTTTATTGGAATGTTCATCGTTGAACTTTGGAGGAATGTTCCAGGAGGGTGACGAGAGCGCCGCGCTGCGACTGTTAGAAGAGGTGTTAGGGATCCGCGGGCTGTGGCTGCGGCGGCGGCTGCTCGCTCCGCTGCGCACGCTGATCGCCGATCGAGTCAACAGGTACTCATACAAAAACTCCTAATAGACATGTTGACTAATTTTTTTTGAGGATGTTAATCGATTCTATTTTTTATTGTGATCAAATGTCTATATGGGACTGACTACACTTAAACTGCTCTAAAAGTCAGAAATGACCGTCAAAGTTCAACATTTCTACGTAGCGCTAAAAACGCTCCATACAAAACGCGTCAGGCTAGTGACGTCACAGGCCGGTAGAGGTACCAATAATTGTATGGAAAAATTAAGAAATTTGGCATTTTCACCGCGAAAAAGTGCGTTTAAGTTCATAGTTGTAATACAATTATTGTTTCGTAAAATTATGCGGATTCTGAAAACATTTTCAAAATTAAGTTTGTATTAAAAAAAAAAACATAAAATTTGCGTACCTTTGAAGTCACATATTTCCAAAAAAGATATATGTTTCTGGATTTTTTTTCTTTGTTTCGTGATATATTTAGCTAATTTTATTCATATAACTACAGTACGCTGTAGAATTCAACATCAGTCAAATAGCCTATTATATTGTATTATTACATTGTTCATGTGTGCACAGGAACAACAAATCATAAGAGATACACATAAAACAGGCAGAAATAAACAGTGCGGTCTTATCGTTAAATGGGAGAGCTCAGAGAAACTTTACGGTCCGGTCACGGCTTCGGTGTTAGCGACGAGCGGGGCGGCGAGCGACGCGGCGAACAAATAGAGCGGCAACCGCGCGCGACGGCTCGTGGCGTGCTACATACATCGCTATGATTTTGTTTTTATCGCTCGCCGCTCATCGTTGCCGCTGATCGCGCGTAGTCGTCGCGGATTTAAAATCGATCGTTAGAATTAACTTTTTGATGTACCACTTGAGAGTATCTTCTAAATAACGCCGCGGTAAAGGTGTCCTCCCTGGATGTCGTTTTCAATGTTAAAGTACCACATTCGAAAAAAATATGATAGCTATGTGTATGTATGCGTATTTTTGTTACTGGCTAACATTTGAACATTTGAGAACCTTAAGTCAATTAGAACAATGTGTGGCGATAACGATAACGTTGTTTTCAAGATAAGCTAACCAGTGGTCAAACATCAACTTACAGAAAATACCGGCCATGATCCCTGTAGCGACACCTGGCGGGTCCTATATAATAAATTTGCAATTTTTTTCTTTTATTTTGCAGAAAGGTTTTCGAACTGGTCTCGCTGCTAACGTCACCCCGGAACATAGTTCAATATCTTAAGACATTTAAGTAAGTTTCTGTTATTATCATTATTTTGACCTCGCAGCATGTTCTTTTTTTAATCTTCTGTGTCAGTCGTCTCATAGCTCAATAATTTTTTCACCATATCATCTTTTACACAACTCATTCATATTTTCTTTGCCCTCCTCTTTGTCTATAAGATAACGAGTTTGCGGCGTTATGTATCACGTATCGCCACTGGAAACATAATTGTGTCACGAGGCCATACCTGGGCAAATCTTCAGCATTTTTCGGATTGTAATCTGTAATGTTATGTAACCTGTAATAAATAAATAAATTATTAGTCATGTTTAAGTTCTAATTTTCTTTTGAATCCGAAAGACACTGGAGTCTTATTCCACATTCCACATCACAGTTATAGCGTCTTGTACTTCCATTGTGGTAATAATATAGTAATCATTATGAGACCAGAATGAAGATAAAACCGCGGTTCAAACGCTTGGAGATTCGCCCACCTATACTCTGTAGATCCGTCAGTAATCTATCGCCCAAGATAGCATTTACCCACACTGTAATTGACGAATATTGAGATGAACACTGTTTATCACTTCCTGGTCAAGGCCGGACGTAAAACTTTAGACAAACCACGGGTGGTAATTCGTAAAACCCTAGATCGCATATTTATCCTCGTAAGGTCCCAGGCAGTTTTGGTGTTACTAAAATTAGACCTTACTGTCACTTTGAGAGAGTTTAAATTGGCTTTGGGATTTCTACATTGTAGTGTACAGTGGGCCTTACGAGGTTAACCACTAGATTGCTTTTGGTAACTACGGCTACCTGTCACCATAGATCAAACATCTGTCACCGCTCTTATTTTATTATATAAATAAAGTCCAACTCAAAATTCGAAGCAATTGAGTGGTTATGGCCCTCACTGTGATCACTTGCGATCTGGGACATTCATGTTTCCACCGCCCTAGGTATGTAATGTACTATAAAAGATGTTGATGGTGTGTGTGATATTGTGTTACAGCAAGGAAGATAAAAGGTAAGGAAGTATGATGTTCATAGTAAGAAGCGTACGCCGATAAAGATTTTATCGTCGGGGAACTAGATGCCTCCGTATGTATCAAAATGAATTAAAACGGCGTTTCAGTAGCGACATAAACGAAATAGAACGGTGTTCATAATTAACAACTTTTGCAGAGTTTTGTAAGTGTCGTAATGTTATACCTTGTTGACAATAGATGGCGTTTCCACGTTGTGCTTTTACAATTTTTGATATGTTGAGAAGTTTTTTCACTGAGGGTAATTTTTCGCTTTTAAGGCTTTTATGGTTGATTAAGTATTTATTATGGATGAAATATTTCAAGTCAAGCCTTTGAGGTAAGCCTGGCCATGTACTGGCCATAGTGCTATAGGTAAGTGTGATATACTGTCAAATGATGTTTTGTCTCTTTCAGTTTGAATGTAACGTCATGAAAATGTCATTAGTTTTTGATTGATGCTTATTGTAATATAGTTTTGCTATTTTCGATTTACGTTCCGCTTAAGGGAGGTTTATCATCAAAATTTATGACTGGTTAATAAATAGTTTTCAAATGACAATCCTAAACCTTCATTGTAAGAACATTATTTTATTCTGACAAGGTTAGCATCACAAGATTGCTTAGTTTAAACAGTTTAAGAAAAGGCTTAAATAGCGTGCTGCCATGCTATTACATCAAATTCATATAGGTTCTATATTTTTTAGGTAATGAATGACATGTTATGCCAAAGCAAATACTAATTTTAGAAAGTATTGAAGTTTTGCATCTAAAGCGCTGAATTTTATTATTAAATTATGGGTGGAATTTGAATTTTCAGTTGAAATCATCTGTAATGCAATGAACCAGAATTAAAATCTCACTGGTATGGTAGTAGAGGCATAACGCCAAAAGAAAGACGGAAGCGAAAGCTTTTAGAAATATATGCTGAAGAAAAAAATAGGTTTAAAGAAGACTCTATTCGTAGAGAAAACTCTATTCTTGGCGTGCTTAAAGTGTTGATTAAAGATTCCTAAAGTTTCTTTCAGTACGGAACACATGAGGGGGCATTTAACGGTACAGAAGATTGAAATTGACGAGTCGTATTATGGCTACCTATATAAGTATGGCTTACGTCAATTTAAAGCAGAAATAATCGCGATTCAGCGATTTTTGTATATGATGAAGTGAGATATTTTGACCAAAGACCAATTGGAATAAAATGGGCTTAACTAGTATTTATAATTACTTCTTCATATTGAACTTTATAGTGTGCCGTATGTTGTTAAAGTGTGTTAAAATTTTGGTGTGCTTTCGTTGATCATTGTTCATAATAAAGATATACAATAAAAATAACTAGCAGAATGTATTATTTACTATCTAAGCCAGTATTAGTACTCGTAGTATTAATATACTCGGGTACTTATGTAATACCTACTTAAAATAGTTTAATGCAAAGGGTAATAATTATAAATATAGGTATACCTACTCGTAATCTCTCGTACAAATTAGTCGTGTCAAACTCATTGCATAGTAGTCATTACTGCGCAATGAGTTTGCCATCTCTCTTTTTCCGTGAGATCAGGTAAACTTTTTATTACCTACTTATTTCAATGTAATAAGACGAACATAAATGGCCACGAATTTCTGAACGGGTTGTCGTATAGGTAGTTCTGGCTAATGTATGATATAGATATGATATCATTGGAGCGCTAGGAAAGTACGGACGGTCTTTGGTACGGACGTACGTTTATGACTTATGACGTTGGCTGTACCTATTCAATAACGATCACGGCTAGCATAACTTTGACACGCGACTCTTTCTCGCGCGAGATATACTACCTGTCTCTATCTGTACAGTACTATGAGATAGTGACGGATGATGCTATCTCGCGCGACATGAGTCGCGTGTCAAAGTTAATGCTAGACGTGCAGTCTGCTTGATTATTCGTGATTAAGAAATCAACACGAGTAGTTTCAGCGCCATCTAGTTAAGAACAGATACCACGCTGTCTCTTTTTGGTATAACGCTTAGCAACAATGACATCTATTATGTGTTTTAATAAAACATTGCGCATCTACGTCTTATAATCAGCGCCATCTAGAAATAAGACGGTATTTGAGCTTTCTTCTGGAGTACGTTTTTTTGTATGAGGTTGTCAATCCATATGTATAATCCTTGGTTACAGGCACTGGCTGACGAGTCGCAACAACTCCCCTGTCGGCAACCGCGACGCGGCCACTAAAGCTAGGACGAGAGTCGCAGCTAAAGTCGCCCTGTTGGCTGCTTCGTCCGGTTTGTACTCATTTATATTCGGTTTCGAATTGATAAAATTAGAAATGAGGAGATTCTTCGATAAACCAAGGTCGCAAGCTTACAAGGTTTTTTTTTATATTACGACCGCAGAACTTTAGTGCACAAAAGAAAAACTTAACGTACAAAAGGCGGACTCAATGCCATGAATCTCTACCAGTCAACCTTAGGGCACAGCAGAAAATGTTAGGCGGTGCATCTAAGCAATATAATTACAAATAATTGAAATACTCATATTACAATACATAAAGATAATATACATATATAAAGAGATACATACATAAATATATATATGACCGTGAAACAAACCAAGCAGATATACTATGAGACTTCTGTTCTGCCGGCAAAGAAACTCCACGCGGCCCTTTTACATACCAACTTACTCGGAGCCTGTTTGATTGTGAGAGGAAGACCGTTCCAGAGGCGAGCCACGTGATGTAATGATTAAAAGAATTCCATAGATATAGTTGACATATTGGGTTTTAAAATAACATTAACACCGGCCTATTGGCCTAAAATCGTATAGCAATATTTAACTGTATTAATTGACAAACTTGTTTAGAACGAAAGCTATTGTTTTACAGATGAGCTGAAACACATAGTGGGCTCGGACGCGGCGCGGCGCGGCCTGCTCACCGTGTTCGACCTTTTCCAAAAGGAAGAAATCAATAAGAGACTTATATTCGTGCTGCTAGAAGGTAATTTTAATATCAACTATAGCCTAGCAAGTGTCGCTTCGGCCCAGGGATAGTGGCGCTAAAAACATCTTTCATATGGCAATAATGAGCATACGTCATATATTTGTATTATTAAACGTCATTAACAACTATCCTGCATCGCGCTGTTAAGATTCCTGACATAATGGCCATCGCCATAGAAAACTATTTTTCAATACAATTTAAGAGGTTTATAATGGTATAATATTGCTCTATCGGTGGCATGTGAAAAAAAAGATTCAATAGATTCTTACCAGGAGAGTGTGGATTAATTTTGATTTATGTATTGCAAAGTTTCGAAATAGTTGCCGTTATTTAACTAGCTAGGACCTCTATTTGATTTAATTTTTATGTCCCACCATAATGTATGTTTTCATACCATTATCATTAGCAAGGATTAAAAGTTACGTTGATAAAATCCTTTTAACTAGGATGATCACGACTTTTTTTATTTGGACCTTGAACAGGGCAGTACAGTACACTCTCAAAGTATAAAATTGTATCGGTATTTTCGGCCTTGTACAGTCTGCCAAAAAATTGGTCTACCACTTTTCTCTGTCTATCTACCTTGATTTATTTTATGAGTATTAAGGTCCAAAAGTGGTAGACCAATTTCTTGGCTGACTACAGGTTCAACAACCGAACTAACAAAGGTAGGAATCTTACACAAATAAATCAGCAAAAATATTTCGATATTTTCTTAGGACGCATTTGTAATGTTCAAATTTACAGGCTTTAAAAAAAAATATCTTTTTTACAGCCACGTTGACGAACCTGTTTCCAGACAACCATTTCCCAGAATTGTTCAAGAGACTATACACCAATTCGCCGAGAGTGCCTGCGTCTAAGAAACCTGTTAATACATAGATTATAATTAAAACTTTACATTTAAAGCTAAGGGACCAGTGGGTCCATCTGTTCAAAATGTCGTGTGCCAAGTTTTATAAGGAATTGGTATGAAGTTATTGAAATTGGCGTTATTTTTTGCCCCAGATGTTCAAGACTAGGATATTTGATTTCGATTAAGAAATAGGTAAAATAAATACGTCTGTTATTGGTGTATTGAAATTATTGGCAGATTTACTCAATTCATAAAGTTCAGTATAGGGATTTACGTATTAGTAACAGGGCGTTTTATTTAGATAGCGTTTATAAAAGGGAGGTATTTACTTAATCACGATAAGGGTGGTATTCCTCTCCTCAAAATTGTATTAATTGATCATCCATCAAACACATTTTCGACTAAGTATTTATTTTTACGCTACGTTACTTGCCACCATAAGGCATATCGTCGGGGATAGTGCAATACCGCGTAAGTAACAAGTGCAGATACGAACCAATATTCAAACAAATGCCAAGTATTTTATTGAAATGAGAACTATATCGACAGCTGTTACTTACGCGGTATTGCACTATCCCCAACGATACCGTCTGTTGACAACTAAAACTCACTCAGTAACAAATACGTACTTAAGACAAAGCTCCTATCTCAGTATCACTCTTCAAACTAGATACGACGTTTTGAAGAGTAGTGACAGAAATTTAAGTGACTTTTGGTTGTTACCGGGCGATATAAGAAATGAAGCAATTGTTTAAAAAAAACAATGTCTCTTGCATAGATTTCTATAGCTTGGTGGAAAGAGCGCTCCTGTACAGTCCGACCAAAAAGAGTAGAAATTAAAAAGTGGCAATAGTGTAGTGACACTACAGTACTAGAAAGGGACTACACTACAGTGTGGTGTAGTACCTTTCTAATCAATCTAAGAAAACGGGGACGACACTACAGTATTTTTGGTCGGCCTGTAGGCCCGGAAAACCGGAAGGCGCGAGATTACCGCTCGAGTCATTAAATCTTTATTTTTTCGCTTCACATTCATCAAGCGCTTATTAATTGGATATTTTTTTCTAAATGCATTCGATCATTGTCATAATATTTTGATGGTCAAAACTGAACAAATGTACTTTATGAGTGGAATACCAATCAACCGTTACTATGCTCGAGCGGTAGTTTTAACACATTTACTGTCCGTATCTGAATGAATAGTAAACCTTACGGCTTTGTAATAGAGGCTTGCCGTGACCCATATACGGGTTATGAACAGGGAACATGTGTTAAGAATCCATAGGAAATAACAAAGTTTATTTGAGACGTAGTCAAATTCACGTTATCAAAGTTTATTTACAGTTGTCTTGAACATTATCGATAATACGGTGCGTGTGCTTATAAAATGTGATTCGAGTTTTATACCTGTCTCGCTCGCTCTTACGCGATCCAGATAAGAACCTCTCAGTTTTCACCCAAACCCGAATCCTAATCAGAGAGCTCACGGACCGTACAGTCAACCAAGGCCACTATAGAACCTTGTCAAAATGCCAATGATATGAGATTTCAAGCGGCTTTCATATTGACGTTCACTGTGGCAAGGTACGAAATGGCTTAGGAATAAAATTGGTTGACTGTACATACATTTAGTGGTTCTTCTAAAATGAAATGAACTATTCATTATTTATTTATGAAACTATATACTTATTTAACTTATAAGTATATTGCACAGCGATTAAAGTATTATATTCATATGATCTATACTTAACGAGTGATGAATGAATTAGAGTAACGGAAATTATAATGTGATAAAT
Source organism: Apotomis turbidana (assembly GCA_905147355.2). Classification (NCBI taxonomy): domain Eukaryota; kingdom Metazoa; phylum Arthropoda; class Insecta; order Lepidoptera; family Tortricidae; genus Apotomis; species Apotomis turbidana. Next base: position 18,711,539 of record LR990288.1, on the reverse strand, counting down.
TTGCAAATTTTATATACTTACTTAATACTTGTACAAAAGCTTTTTGCTATTGTTGTAACTTTTACATAATTGTAGTAAAATTTGAGATTGCCTACGATAGTAAATTGAATTTTTATTAAATGTGAAGATTGTCTTATGACGGTACAATTACATTGATTTAGTCGCTATTTATAATGGGTGTGGGAAATCTTTAGATCGTTGTGAGTTATCCAAAACAAATTTATATATATCCGTACCTGAGAAGCAAAACGCAGTAAGTGCTATGTTAAATGCATGAACTTGATGTGTTATGCTTACGTGACAAAGCTACGCAGCCTCTGAGCACCTGAATCTCCCAGATCGCAGGTGTTTGTGGTCCGAACCACATGTGAGGGCCATAAGTACGCGATCTGGGGCTTTTCGAATTACCGCCCGTGGTGTGTCTAAAGTTTTACGTTTAAACATTTTCTCCCCACGTTGCGAGCTGATAATCCCACTTACGGACTAGGATGACGTTACTATTACATAATGGAGCTTCTAAACGAGCCATATTTTTCTGCAATTTGTGGCCGGCAACTATGACCGTCCCTCTCTGACCATTATTTGCATCTTGCTCTAGCGTAGAGTACGCTAGAGCAAGATGCAAATAATGGCCGGCCACAAATTGCAGCAAAACATGGCCCGTTTAAAGCCCTAAATGATCTAGCTAAATGATCAGAGATGGCCATAAAGCATTTACATGAGATTAAGCCGATTAAACAGGTAGGGTTAACAATGTCAACATCAAAAGTAGCTGTCTACTTACTACCGGTATATGTCAAATTCCATAATAAATATGTCAGCAACTTTTGAAGCTGACTGTACATGTAAGACGACTAAACAAGTGTATTGTACCATTTTATAAAATACCTATGTGTTGTATAATGTCAAAAGATTACTAAGTATTCTACTGGATATATGAGTCAATTGTCATGATTGATTAATGCTTTTTACATGAAAAAGGCATTTTGGGAAACATGTTGTATCACGCTCTTTACGAATTTTAAGTTTTATAAGTAACAATTACATTATAAGTAATTCCTTTGAAGGTTGCATGTGACAATTATAAATTCAGGTTTATTTTTACATAATGTATACATTTTTAGTGCTCGGCGGTTTGACGTAACTTTAGTTCAATTTAAAGCAATAAATTTATCAGCACATATCATATTAAGGTTAGGTAAATTTCATGTTGTCCTCATTACTATAACGTTCATAGTATTATATTTTTTATAGCTGGATACATTCCAATTGTTTAACTTATTTAAATTTTATAAAATAGCCGAATGTTAGTGTAATATAGTTACGTGCCTATTTATTGATTTGAAATAAAATATTAAAACGAGGATTTTGTTTCATTCACTAGAATACCTACGCTACCAACATGCACTAGTTAGGTCAAGGTGTAAGTCTATTTAATCCTTAAATGCATGTTTTTATCTTTTTAAATAGAAACTCAATTGATGCTGGGCTTGGTGTACTGTGTAAATACGAAAAATATAAAACCATTTTAATTGCCCACTAAGTATAGATAAATTATATATCTACACACGAAAAAATATAACCATCTGTCCCATCAACCAGATGTCCAGGTTCCGAAAAATATTTGAAATAGGCGTGATTAACGCACAAAGACAAGGTACAATATACTTATAGACAAACATAGATACAAAAAAATCCAAGCATTCAATTGTTTTTTGTCACGACTATTAATACCGTATTGACAAATGAGCATAAATAAGTATGTACACCTAGAGACTTTCTTTAAAAAAGTGGATCATAGTTATGTCACAGACGAAATAGCACCATACTATTTGTATTTCACTAGGTATGGACTTAAGGCCTCTCCCAAACTAGGCTAATTAAAAACCGCCACGTTCGTTCGCACAAGTTGCACACAACTCGACGGATAGCGGAATCTTCCCTAATTATTCATGGAAATAATACAACAGCAATTAAATGCATTACACTATGCAGCGGAAGACTTCTGAATGAAGACGAGTAGGTAGGTATAGCACTGACAGCGTTGTCTGATGTAAATGACTAAGTACTAAACTGTATTTTGCAGGTGCGTCTCATAATGTGCCGTCAAATGGGGAACCTTTTACGATGCGGGGTAATCAACGATAAAAAATATTTGATTGTTTACTATACTTAAAAACCAAAACATTTAGCAAAATAGGTACTTGGGGCAGAAAAGGTTGAACTGAGCAGAATTTAGTGTGAAAAAAAAACGAAATTTAGTCCTGTCACTTTCCGCGTATTCGTAAGGTAATAGGTACCCATGTGATTTTAAGAACATGTACCTATTAGTGGTTTTTACTAAATTTCCTATTTTGTACTAAAATTTAGTACAAAATGTGGAGCTCGAAATGATAAATTAATAATTACACAATAAAATTAAAATTGGCTCATGGGCCAATTTCTGTAAAACATTTTGTGTAGCTCTATGGAGAAAAAAGTCATTGGTCAGAAGAAGCATCTTTACCAACTCACTAAATTTTTGTTTAAAAAAAAAAAAAATTGACACGGAATAAAAATTTGCCCTAATAGGGATTGGCATTATGAGAGAAATATACTTTTATCAGTACGAATGAGAGAAAAATAAATCATTGTCCATCTCATTATCATTATCAATATTCTTCACCAAAGGAGGCTCTTATAAACTCTAACATAAATTGTACGAGCAAACCGTATTTGCAAAAGATTCGTGTACGCTACGATTAAAAATCGCATCGTGTGCCCAAAAGCTAACTCACCGTAAACCGACTTAACCTTCCTTAAATTATTCAAAAGGAATAATAGTGTAACATGAATTGAATGCATATTACTATGCAGTGAAAGATTGCCAAATGAAGGCGGTAAACGCTGCGACCACTTTGCGTCTGGGGGTTGGGCGGTCGCCAGCGGCCGCCCCGATGCCAAGTCGCTCTCGTTAATGTGAATGGATTTGGACTTCAAATCTGCACGTCCGATGTGTTTTAATGAGATGTAATCAACGCAGGTTTCTGGCTAAATGCTTGTTTAAGTTTTTTTTGTAGGTATTAACAAAAATTACCTACGTGACAACAGAACGATAGATAAATCATAAGGCATCACTCAACAGATTAGTCGGTAATTTTACCATTCCGCGAAAATTTTCCAGAACCATTCAATTATGCCTTTAATGTGTTTTCTATTAATTGTTGTCATAAGTTGAGTCCATAATGCAGTATCCCTTTACCTACACAAATAAAAAAAAATGCATGAAAGTAAATACCAACAAACTATTAACAATCAGTAAATCTTCGTGTGTTTTACCTCTATTCTAAAAATTACAAGTATCAGCAGATGTTGGATATTTTGAGGCTTCGGTGTTACTCAAGAAGCCTCGTAGAGTACATATTTCTTCTGAAATTGTTTTAGTAAATTAAGTTAAGTTAAGTAATAAAGATCATCATCATCATCTGCTAAAACAAGCCCACTGCTAGATATAGGCCACGAACCCCACCAATGACCGGCTCTGCGCCACTTTTTTGCAGCGACCACCCTTTGTTACCACGAAAAAAAAAACATATTTTTTGCAATTTTAATGTTAGTTGTTAATGTTCTTAGTTGTGCTTGACTGAGCGATTTGGAAAGGAGGGTATCTAAATCCGTTAGTGAACCGATAACAACGCTTTTTAGTTCAGGGATCGGATACCGGTATTCGGCTCCATACAACATACCGTTATGAAATTTCGGTTTTTCGCTTATAATTACATATTTCTATATTTTAGTGAGCTAATTTCAAAGCTCTATATCAATACCTATCTAAATTCAATTTAGTAGCGTTTGAAATTAGAAAAATATTTGAATTTGAATGAATACCGGTAACGATCCCTGGTTTAGTTAGCGTCCCACCCCGGCAAGCGGGGACCACAGTGAGCCTTGGTTTGCTGTTGCATTTGTAATTGTGTATCCAAGAAATTTACGTTATTTCAACTGACCTCTATTTGAAAAACCCTCGGCCTCCTTTATCAAATAAGAATTTTTAATTGAGGTACTGCAATTATATTATTAAGAAAATCATTTACAAATTATGAAAAATTTCTGTATTTAAACTGTTCAGATTTTCCTTTCGATCCATTGAAAACTAATTATCCATATAAAAATTAAGTTGCTCAAATTTTGTCATATTATGAACGGCTTTCACTCGAATAAAAATATTGTCTTTTTCATAAAAGAGACATCATTCCTAAGGCATTTTCTCTTATATTGTAAGGTATCTTGTAGAATTGTTCCAATTTTCCTCATACGGTTCCATAAAAACATCAACATGAAATTTTGCTATTGCCTAATTTGTCGATCGGAACCTTAAAAGTTCTCCTTCACTACATAGTATAAAACAGTCACTATCTGCTGTCTGTCTGTGTGTAGATAGAGTGATTCAAGAGGAAGGTTTATGTACCTATAATACATGCATAATAAAGCATTGCACCCGTGCGAAGCCGGGGTGGGTCGCTAGTAAGTTAGAATTCTGAGACCTATAGTCGTGTCTTGCTAGAGTCCTGACTTGGACGGCGGCTAGGGTTCAACCTGCTGACACCAGCGGACCCGGTAGACGCTCTTGATGAATAGCGGATGTCGCTTGACAACAGTTTAATTAACTCTGCTTGATTAATAGTTGTATCTGTCACACGAGACCAAAGTTATTTGCATCTTGTGCCATTGAATCCGTCACTACGCTCAAAATTCTGTTGGAAACACTCGCTACGCTCGCAATTCAATACAGTGATCTTTCCGTACTGTGCATGTATGCATGCATTGCATGCATGCATGCATGCATTGACGAATTTGACTATAAACACCCGATTAAATATTACTTGTACGTCACGTTGCATCGCGTTTTAATACTACATTTATTTTTATTCCCTATTCATCATGTTAGCCAATATACGTCCCCTACTGGACAAAGGCCTCCCCCAATTTACTCAGCGTCGGTCTCTCTTATTCGGGGCCTTTTGCGTCTTCAGCACCCCTACCATGAGTTAACGTGACCCTACTCGCTACCGACAGCTTCTTCTCGTGTCGAGGTTCCATTTCAAATGCTTGATGCCCAATGAGCAGCGTTGTTGATGGCTCTGGCCGTCGCATCTCTCAGGTCGTACTCAGAGCAGGAATGCGGGCATAACAATTTGTACGGAGAAGCGGACAGCAACCCTAGCGGTTAGTTTGTAAAACTACAATTCTCCATACAAACCGTTTACCTAGTCGCTAGCGTGCACGGTCACTGTAAAATCATGGTACGGGTACCGGTACGCGGCTGCGACTACCACACAAGATCCTTTCCACCCCAACGGCCATCGGTTCTTATTACCTACTACTGAACGTCTAAACTAAATCGTAAGAAGATGTTACCTATAGATATAATTAATTTTCAATCAAATGATGCGGACAAATCATCTGTTAAAATTATAACTTTTGGCTTTACCGTAGTCAGCAAATCTATTAAGCTGCTTACACTCGCGTGAAATTATAAAAAGCGGCCAGACATGTTTTGAACTCGTATGGAGCTCCTCATCAGGGACTGCTACCTGCACTGCACGGTCTCGCGGTAGTTTTCTCACTAGTTGTGATCGATGCTCCGCCCTGATACCATATGAATATTACCGGGTAAAAAGTAGTACCTTCTTGATACGTAACCTTAAAAAGTTAATTAGTCTATTTCGGACCCTTCTAGCTAACGTAATCCTGATTTGGACAGCGTCCAGGGTTCAACCTGCTGACGCCAGCGGACCCGGTAGACGCTCCACCTGATGGATAGCGGATGTCGCTTGACAACAGTTAAAACTTTCTGGTGAAATCGTTTTTAACTGAATTGTGTGGGATTAATGGTGGAACTATTTTCGTTGTGTGATGTGATGTTTGCGAGGATTTGTTCGAGATAAAATTGTCCAGATTGCGCATACAAAACGCTAAGTTGAATACTACTATTCAAATTGTCGGTTTGTCTGTTTATTTGACCGCACATCACGTGAAAACGGCTGAACGGATTTTGATGAAATCTTCATTAATCTGTCGAGAAAATTTTCGGCCATATTATCCATACTAATATTATAAATGCGAAAGTGTGTCTGTCTGTCTGTCTGTCTGTCTGTCTGTTACCTCTTCACGCTTAAACCGCTGAACCGATTTAGATGAAATTCGGTATGGAGATAGTTTGAGACCCGGGAAAGGACATAGGATACTTTTCATCCCGAAAAAAAATAGTGTTCCCGTGGGATGAGCGGGTAACACCGCGGGGCACAGCTAGTAGGCTATAAACATTTTACATTTTTGATTGAGTTAAGTTTGCACCTGAATCTTATGGCTTATATACGTGTAAACTTTTTTCAAACATGTGCTAAGACTATCGAGTACCCTGATACACTAAAAGATGGCGCTGAAATATGTTGTGACCTGTGACATGAGTAAGCTGTAAGTGGGGATATCTATGTGTATATTTCTTACCTTTTCATGCTTAGACTGATTTAACTGAAGGACCGATTTGGATGATATTTGCGTTGCGATGCACATGATTTGGATAGGTACAGTCAAGGACGTAAAAATTATTGTACGTTATACACCTACTACTCTATGTCGTTTATATCACGTCTAATAGGTAATAAGGGCGAAAAAAAATTGGAGTAGGTATAGTTTTATTTAGAGGTAAATCGTAAAATATTTAATCTGGACAACATACATCTATCGTATTCTTTACTTCAAGTTTCGCCTCCAGGAGAGAGGGAGAGAAATTAGGGGTGAATTAGTCGTTTACTGACACAGACCGATTTCCACGCGTGCGGAGCCGCGGGCACAGCTAGTTACAAATAATTTCAGGAAAAAAATAGATGACCGAACGTTTGTATATTCTATAGAAGTTTCTATATTATACGTTCCGATGATATTAAATTATTTGTTTTTTAAGTTATAAGTATCATACCCTGGCTAAGAATTTCTTAACCAACCAGATACAAATATAAAATTGATGTCATCCATTAAAGAGATGGGTGAAGGTCGTTTCATTCGTATCTTCTACTGAAAGTTTACATTATTGAGAATCGTTAGTTCAACTAGGTAGTTTATCCATTGGAAATCTGAGTTCTATGAAAAAAAATCATTAGTACCCTGAACATCAAAATAAACTAAATACCCTTACAGCTATAAAATGAATTCTAATGTGAAATGTACATCGCAACGTAACTTACGCCCATAAATAAAACCTTTTATTCAGTAGGTTACAAAGGCGGAAATTTAATCATAATTTCGGTCGTGAACATCTGTTGAATTCCCAAAATTCTTTCTCACAGGGACCACTGGGATTTCCCCAATATAACTTTCGTCTAATCCGCAAATTAGGCGCTTCGTATACTCCGGGGGAATACCGAAAAGACTCACCTCAAACGGTAAACAATTTCACGGACAGTGCTTCGATTTAATTGGTCGATTATCTTTTTTTACGCTCGGCTTGTATGGAACCGTCGTCAAGTGTGTGACAGACAATAAATGATGCATCGGGCATTGCTAACTAAAGGGTTCCGTCAGCGACCGAACCTGGGTCCTATTGACTTGTCCGTGGACTTGAGTGATTGGTCGTGGCCAGCGGCAAAAGGTCACGTCCTTCTTGTCTTTGATTTGTGCCCCTTTGAGACGGAAACATTTAAAATCTCATTGATGTTGCCTTGTAAGGATTTAAAGCACTTCAGGAAGCGTGGGTTTGAAGTGTTCTCCCTAATAATCGAGTCGCTATTCAATACTTGCCTTTGTTTTTTGAAGTGCCTAATTGGTATTGTTCGGGCGGTGTCGGTAGTACCTACTCTTTCAATCTCTCGAGTCATGCTCGTTGAATTGATCAGATTATGCTCGTCTTCAATAAATTTACCTATTGAATGGTGTATATTAATTAAATTCTTGCCCTTTATTGGATAATGCAGGGCGTTATGTGCATTATTTCCTTTATACGTATCAGCAGTGGACGTCTCTCGGCTGATATGATGATGATGATGATGACGTATCAGAATACATTTCTTCAAAAACGTTTCTTTAGGTTAGGGTTTTAATCTCATTTAAGTAAGTAGTTCCTATGATCATTTTCTAGGTATGCACAGTAGGGTTTGTGAAACGTTATACATACTTATAATAAAGTTAGCATATACTTTACCTAGACTTAGCAAGTTTTATCTTAATTAAAATCGTGGTAGGTATGAACCTATCTACAAATATACTGCTCCAGTGAACGTACTGTGTACTTTCACGATCGGATGCCGCTGAACGCTAACTAAAACTTCTGAACAGAAGCCGAACAGCAATAAACCATCGCACGGCTAGATGTCACAGCGAATAAAATTATCCAAAAGTATTTCCTCGCGTAGCACTCAAACTGCCAAACTGTAGGTAATAAACTTACGAAGAAAATTAAGAATGTGAAATGGTAGTGAACGTTTTTTGGCAATCGCCCGAGAAGGCTGTCGATGGCCGACCTTGCGTACACAACCAGAGAAAGCCCAGGATATTGCAATTCTCCGCCGACTACATACATTTCGTATCTTTTTAAAACAGTTCGAACTTCGAAGCTGCTGGGCCATTTGCAAACAAAGCGCCCTACACGATTTTAAAAGGCAAAATTGTTTCCTCTATTACGGTCTTCGGCGGCAATAATGTAGGGGTATTTAGCAGACTATTTACTGCGCGACATTGCGCCCGGCGACTCCTCTAATACTCTTAATTATTTTTGCCAGTGTAAGCTGTTTTTCTGACGGCGAAATGCAATTGCAACATTTTGCATCCCTCCCTGGCGGGGGTCTCATTACGTACCCCGCATCCGTCCGCCACGGCTGAGATCGCAGAATAATTAGACTTTAAATCACGAGTAGCAAAGCGGTCAACTCTCCAATGTGGTATGAATAGTCAATCGTCATTAAATTGTTCAGCTTTGGTAGTCTAATGCGTTCGAGGACGGATGGAGAGCCTTCCGCGCATACCCACCTCTATACGTGTAACGCGTACCTATGTACGTACGAGGAATTTATAATGAACGTCAACCTGCGGAACTACGGATTTATTTACCTACGTAAATTAATCTGTTGAATTTTATTCACCTGCGTTTTCCAGCATACCGTATGTACGCTGCGCTATCTAAGTGCTGCATAGTTATTTTATAACAAAAAGTTACCGTATAATAAAATTCATTAGCGATTAAAATTAAATTAATACAGTCCGGGCGGAGCTCGCTCAAATTTAAGCAGTGCAAGATTTAAACGACAGCTCACATTTCGTACGTAATTATACCGTGGGTCGCTCGTGGCGCAATGTGCCAAATCGCTTACTCGCGGCTCTGGCGGCCTACCATCGGTATTCGACTATTTACCTACTAATAAAAACAAAAACAAAAACATGTTCGACGAAAATAAATCATATTCTGAGATTCAATATGTGATTTAACATGATAAAAGTAAAATGTTGGTCTAACATCTAGGGCATCCGATTTTTAAAAATAAAAGAAAAATCGAGAGCGCCTCAGATGATGGAAATGGGTGGCTCATTCACACTTTGCACATTCCAGTGTTAATTAATTTCATTGTATTTAAATATACCATTTAAACATGACATATGAGTGTGGAAAGATTACTTTTTTGCAAGTTTGTAACCTCATTATATGTGAATCTGCTGCGTTAGAGTAAATCCCACAACTCTCGAGTTACATTACATTGCGGGGTTAGATCAAGCGATTGTACTGGCGTACGTCGTTTGCCCGCCATGCGCGTTAGACTCAGACCACAAAGTGAGTCAGTTTGTATGGTTTGACAGTTCATTTGATTGGAAGAGTAGCCGTGGTCTGACTAGGCAGACACACTGCCGTGTGTCTATATAAGTTCTCGAGTCTTTTAAATGAGCCTTAACAGTGACGCAGTTCATCCGGCGACTCGTTGTACCGCCGCTCCAGTCCTGCGCCAGCATCGCTCGCCACGCTTCGTTGCACCCCGCTTCCTGTCATCGCCGCCCTATGATATAAACTTTCACAGTCACCGTACTGCCACCCGTATAGCGACATCACTCGAAAGCGAGCCCGTGGTACCGCTCCCTGAATCCTGAGTCAGCGTCGCTCGCCGCGCTCCGTTGCACCCCGCTTCCTGTCACCGCCGCCCTATGCTACAAACTTTCAGTTCATTTCATCGGTTACGTTTATTGTACGCAAAATGTCAGACTAGCGGAGCTATTGTCATCTATTCACTTGACGCCTGGAAAGGACGCAATTGACATCTGAATTATTGGAAAAGTTAGAAATTTAAAATTGGTTCCACCAAGTAAATCTTTCTAAAGGCAAGGTAATTAAAAGAACAGCGGTTTACATTAGGACTTACTCAGCACGCCCGCATGAAGTACGAACGCTTGCCTCCGATGCAAAACATAGGTAATAAAGATCTTTTTAACCCATAGAATGGTGTGGCGAAAATTCACAAAGGGGTAACTGCAGACTGCAGCTATCTATATCAAAAGAGAAAAGACTTTACGCGGGTCTCTCTTTTCATCTGCGCAAAATCACCTGAGATTTGTATTTTATAGTTAATGTAATAAGCAACGCAATTGGTCGTTGGGCGTGAGGACACAACAGAACAACGCGTGCGTAATGCTACGAGTGGCTACGAACGGGATTTTAAAGGAACAAAAGGCAGAGTTTAAAAGCTAACCCGCGGGCCTAGTATATCTTGCCGCGACTTCCCTTGTCGAGCGTCACCTGCCTTGCTCGCAGGGTATTAAAAGAAAAGTGACAGGTAGTATTTGTCGTGCGACTGAGAGTCGCGTGTCAAAGTTGGTTCACTAATATGTTGCATAAAATTCATACTCATAAATTCATTTTGTATTCATTGTGTACAACCTTCGACAGAAACATCATTTCTCCGAATTTTATTTTGCATATTTTTTTTCTCATATTGTGATTTCACATAATTTTTTATAACAGAACATTCATATGGCAGAATATTAATAAGCATAATATTTACATGTCCGAATAGTTATTTCGAAGAAATTTATATCTCATAATATTTATTTATAGTTCGGTTCTGTTATGGTCGCAGTTCTAACCTAACCTAAACCATTAAGTTCGGTTTTAACCTAACCTACTTTACTGGCAGCAGTTCGGTTCTGTTGTGGTCACAGTTCTAACCTAACCTAACCCATTAAGTTCGGTTTTAACCTAACCTACTTTACTGGCAGCAGTTCGGTTCTGTTGTGGTCACAGTTCTAACCTAACCTAACCCACTAAGTTCGGTTTTAACCTAACCTACTTTACTGGCAGCAGTTCGGTACTATTGTGGTCACAGTTCTAACCTACCCTAACCCATTAAGTTCGGTTTTAACCTAACCTACTTTACTGGCAGCAGTTCGGTTCTGTTGTGGTCGCAGTTCTAACCTAAACCTTTTTTTTTTTTTTTTTTTTTTAACCCAGAGAAATGCATTGAATTGCATACCACTACGTAACTGAGACCCTCGGGGGTAGAGTCAAATATTACGCATTGGTGATGTGGGACTCTAGTCCGCGAGGGACTAGCCTACCCACTAAAACTCTGGGATGCTGCCAACCTGTGCCATAGTGGTGATGCCATGGGATCGCGAACATGCTACCACGACACCACCGGCACTTCGCTCTACGGCGAACCCTCACCGAAAGACACACTGTAGCATAGCAGTGTGCCTTACCCTCACACACTTCCCCAAGCCCCCAGGAAGCGGGGACCGCCACCGACACACGGTGCTTCGGTCCCACCCTCCTTGCTGAGGGAGAACAAACGCCCCTACCCTTCAGCCGGCCATGGGAGGACAAACGCCCCTACCCCACGACACACTCCCCACGCCAAGGGAGGACAAACGCCCCTACCCATCGACCCGCCACGGGAGGACACAAGCCCCTACCCCGTGGGTCCCTCAACGCTGACGGAGGTGAAATCCAACACAAAAACCATAGTGCCCACCCGAGTCATGCTCCGCCAGTCTCCTCCTCGGTCTCCTCCACCGGTGGAGGTGAAGTCCATCACAAACACCGAAGTGCCCACCCGAGTCATGCCCCGCCGGTCTCCTTCTCGGTCTTCTCCACCGGCGGAGGTGAAGTCCATCACAAACACCGAAGTGCCCACCCGAGTCATGCTCCGCCGGTCTCCTTCTCGGTCTCCCTCGCCCGTCTTGGCCCGTAGGCCCCCTCCCTGGTGTCTCTTGGCTTCCCCGCGCCCAACCGCAGGTACTGAGCCCCCCCACCACGACAAGGTGGACACCGTTGGGGGGTCGCAGTTCTAACCTAACTTAACCCATTTTACTGGTATCAGTTTAGTTAATAATCACCTAATCTAACCTTAAACCTAAACTAGTTTCCTAGCACTTGTCTGTTCCGGAAACTATGTCTTTGTTCGCGATTTTTTATGGCGATATTAATGTTCTGCCATATAAAATTATGTGAAATAAAATTCGGTGATACTAGTGTTCTGCCATTAAAAAATTATGCTAAATTAATAGTATGCTAACTGACAATTATGATAAATATATGATTATGCTAAAGAATCATTCGGCTAAAAATGTTTCGGTGATAGCTGCTATGCGAAATGTATTTCGGAGAATCGATATTATGCAAGATAAAGGGAACCCAGTAAATATACGCACACCTATCAAATCCGTAACGACATTGCCCTGCCACGATACACGTTAACGGTGTGTGGATAACATGTCGTCAAGTAATCGTTGCGCTGGTAACTCGTCACTCTTATGACCTCAACAGAAAAAGGTGGATGCTTCGCCACATGCTTGGCGTGTGGCGTCGCCCGGCCGTCGACTTGCTGACACTTCGAGATGCTAAGCCTCTTCTTTTACGTGCTTGCGTACCTATGTTTTTTTAAGACATGACTTGCTCTGTTTCAGGGCTGGTTAGCCCTCACTACCAGCAGTCGGACTTTGTGTGGGAGCTAATTATTATCGCCACGCCACAGACGCAACGCATGTATACGTAATACGTATGACGATGAGCTAATATAATGAGTTGAGGTGGTGCCGATGCCGTAAGCATTCGATATTGCTACACTCCTAATGAACGTCACCCAACAATACTACCTAATAAGACGGCGTAATGCATTCAATCGGATTTTTATCCACTTTAATAAGAGTGGCCGTAAACTAATATTTACAATTTAAGAGGTTTGACTATCACCGGGAGAAGACTCCCACAGTCCAATAACTAATTAATAATCCCATTAGACAATATACTATGTTAATCTTACTTACCCCACCTTACCTTATGTATAGCCAATTATTTCAATTTCAATTCTGTTTCGTATTCATATTCAAATTCTTTGGTGTTAATGAAAACATGTTATGATACAATACAATATCAAAGACTTCGTATTCGTACATACCTTACCTACCTCTGACAACACACAACTTATGAACCTTACCCGCCATGACAATGCAACAATGCCTGATTAGACGACGCGGTATCAACCGGCTCCGGCTCCTTTAATAAGCATACCGGGCTTACACTAATAAATCAGCCTGATTTGATTAGCGGTATTTACTGCCGCTCACGTGTTTGCGGGATTACGGCAGATTTCCCGCATTACTGCTGCAGATGCAGTGCTGTGATGATTAACTTGGCTGTTACAATTTATTCATTGTTTCTGGCTGTGTCATTAACAAGAGTCAGTCCGTTAATCAATTTGTTTTATGGCCAAGGCACTTGCCGTAAGTTTTTGGAACAGACGTAGTAATATTATATTAGTAATCGCAATGCCACAGAATAATAAAAAACTCTACAGTAACTTGTTCTTTTATTTTCTAAATATTGTATTTCGTTGATTATTTGTGTAAAATGGGTCTCTGAGCGTTGCAGGGCGTGCCTATATGACGATCAGAATTATTTATATTGCTAGCGGCTACGAATGAGCACAGAAAAAGACGAAAGGTGGAGCCACGCATCCTGGTCTGCACATCTAGTACAGCTGTGCTACGTGACTACTTCTCGCGCGATATATGTGTCTATCTCTTTCTGTGCAGTACTGCGAGAGAGTGACAGGTGACGCGACAAGTCGCGAAGCATAGTTGTGATAGACGGGCTGGTGCGTGTTGATAGTCTATGAGCGCGGCTCACGGCACATAGTGAGCCCGTCTCATTGCATTTGTACAAGCGACTCACATTGCTACATTGTCGTGTGAGGTTCCATATCACCCAACAATGCCTGATTAGACGACGCGGTATCAGCCAGCTCCGGCGCCTTACATAAGCATACCGGGCTTACACTAATAAATCAGCCTGATTTGATTAGCGGTATTTACTGCCGCTCACGTGTTTGCGGGATTACGGCAGATTTCCCGCATTACTGCTGCAGATGCAGTGCTGTGATGATTAACTTGGCTGTTACAATTATTCATTGTTTCTGGCTGTGTCATTTACAAGAGTCAGTGACTTGTGAGTTAAATTACCAATTTTAGCCCCGAGATTTTATTATGTTAATTGATACATAACATACGGCAATTTTTTCAAGAACAGTGAAAGTAATCCAATGCTGTTTAGGTTCTTGTTTGACTGTATTTGTCTGAATGATTGCTGCTTCAATCACTGTGTTTTTCCTTAATAATTATACCTTTTACTAAATAGGTACTTTTTATTACGGTCCCTGAAAATAAAAATACCTACGTTTACCATGCGGGCGAAATCGCACCGCTTTTTAGGGTTCCGTACCCAAAGGGCAAAAACGGGATGTAATAGTGTGGATTCTTCATATCATTTGTTTTACAGTTCATAACAATACTAGAAGATCCCTTACATAACGTAACTTGAGGCTGTTAAGGCATACACACGTTCATACAAAATAATCACAAAAAAAGAAACGATTCAGTGAACAAAAATAGCTTATTTCACTTATTGTTTGTACAATATTTTTAAAGTACAGACATTTCATTTTTACACTACATAAGTGTAAGCTAGAATTTACAGTAGGTTGAAACTGAAAGAATCACTGACGTCCGTCCCACCTCGGCAAAGTTGCTGCCGCGGCTGAACTCCACACAACATTGTTATCAAGTAACTTGATCGCGCGAGATTTGCAAACGAATGGGCATTAGTACAGTCGGGAACAATTAAACTGGAGTCAAGACTTGGGCAGGCTGATTGCATTCTGTGGGGAAAATATCCTGTGTGTTGCATTGTGACGGTTGGCGGAGATTATTTGGTGTTTTGCTGATTTCTGTGGCGGCCCATTTTATTTCCCAAACTAACGTATCCTATACCATCTAACATACCTTGATGTATGTATGTACACACAAGCATATAGAATAGGGAAAAAGTCTAGGACAGACTGATATATCTCGTACAAAACAACTATCGAACCAAAGCAACAAATTAAACCAAACCTTCGCATCAATTCCTAGTACAAATAAGATATTACCTAAATGCAGCGTAATGTAGTTTATTAAGTCAGGTAACAATTCGGGCTAGTTGGAACCTGTTCGGCTAGCCGCGGCCGATGGCTAGACCTGCACCTTTAGCAGAACTGAGACAAGTGACACTTTCTCTGACGACGCGGTTGGCGCAGTTTGCAGACACCTGTCTACTGAGCCGGCGGTCCCGGGCTCGAATCCCTGCCAGGGCAAATATTTGTGTGATGAACACGAATATTTGTTCCTGGGTCATGGATGTTATCTATATATGTATTTATATATTATGTATATCGTCGTCTAGTACAAGCTTTGCTTAGTTTGGGACTAGGTCGATTTGTGTATCATTGTCCCATAATATTTATTTGTTTATTTCTCCCACGAGAAATATTACCTATCTCTTTCTTCGCTGTACCTACTGTGACTGTGAGAGAATGACGGGCGATGCTTTAGTGCCAGACAAGAATCGCGAAGCGTAGTTGTGCTAGACGGGATTTGATGCCAATAACTCCCGTAAGGTTAGTGAAAATCTGGTAAAAAATTAGCTTTATACCAGATTTTTACTTTGTCAATCATCGTCATATCAGCCGACAGACGTTCACTGCTGGGTAAAGGCCCCCCAAAAAGTTCAGCAGCAGTGGAAAATTTTCGGCTGATATGATGATGATGATGACGATCAACATTTATCTCAAACAAATTTCCAAACCGAAACAAATAGCCACTCAATGCGTTGTAATAAATAAGCAATTATCCAATTTCGATGTAGTCCAGTTCATTAAGTCAGGTAACAATTCGGGATAGTTGGCAACGTTCAGCTGCCGGCGGCCGCTGTCAGAATTACTTTACACTCAGGTTTTCACTCATGTGCCTTGTTGAATGGAATACTCGTACATGTACTTACTAACACTTTTTGAGTTGTTGCAAGTAGTGAAGAGTGAAATTTTCAGGATATGGGCTCTAAAATCTGATACAACACTGTCTATAAGGTGCGTGGCGTGTGGTAAGTTGCGTAAAAATCTGGTCATGTTAATTGATTTTTTTTCAACATGTGTAAATGAGTCTCCATTGTAGCTTTCAAATGCGTAGAACGTTGCTCTTACATAAATTTATATGGTTCTTATCTAGGTAGGTACATATGTTTGGAAAATAGACTAGTTTTTATAGCCGTACTTTTCTTTGAACATCCATCAATAATTGCTCACTGATATGGTCCTAAACAGCCCAAACTCGAAAGAGTTCCTAGGGCCACCTTCCGGCTCCATCATCAGACCAGCCCTAAGTTCAGCTGCCATATTCCACCTGAACAAACATAGTTACATACATACATACATTGCAAGATAAATAAAAGCTTGTAACAAACAACATGGATACGTTTTATACAAAAAATATAAACAACGTGTATCGTCATTTTGATTTCCAGTGTCCGTGTTTCACTTAAAAATAGCTTCGACATGGTGTTTAAAAACTGCTAATTCATGTTTCCAATCCATCTTAGTTCTAAATCTCACCGGTCGAGTTCCAGCCATGCCCAATCTAATTCACTTCCATTGTGAGACATTCGAGAATAAAGTGCAGTGTAAAATCAAAATGGCACGTTAGTGTCCAAGAGAGCGCCAATAAATGGACCCGGCACGTGTTTTACGATCAAGTTGCTAGTCACAATCTTTCTGACACCATTATTAAGTGTCTTGTTCTGGGAATATCGGGCATTTTTGGTGTTTGGACAAGGTATGCTAAGAAATTAGGGTACCAATTTTTGACTCAATTTTATGTGTGGTACAGCGATTTCTTGGTCGACCGTACTATACTCGTAGGTACGGTGTGAGACATTCGAAAGCTTATGAAACAAAAACTAGTAGGTACTGTAGGTAATCACTGTAACAATACGACACAGCTAGAAAATAATTATGATGTTACAACTACAATAAAAGCTGACAAATTATCATGAATAGCTAAGAACACTTTCGATCAAGTCATTTTGCTACTACAGTCGTGCCAAATTTGTTCGAAAGCAGAAAGTGGAGTGTACAAGGATTTTGGGTAAAGATTGTTCTAGGTCTTCACAATAGGAGACTAGTAAGTCTAGTATAACAGTGACAAGCGACGTTTTGTCGCGCGTCACTTTGATTTCTATACCGTGCGAGCAAGACAGGTGATGCTGAGTCACGCGACAAGTGAAGTCGCGGCAAGATATGCTAGCCGCGCTGACTCGAGCGAAATCTTTAATAATCTAAAGAATCTTTAAACAAATTGTAGGTGGAAAACTTATCGAAACAATCGCTGATAACTTGTAAAGCGAGGCAAAATCAGAACTTGTAGTACAATTTTGACTTTTCAAGATACACATTGAAATGAATGATAGCTCCCACCTAATAAATTTGATGATTAAAATTGGAAGTTTGGACGTTAATAAAATGCTCGCGGCGTCAGTAGAAACTTCCACTAGACAAAGCCCGGTCAAAGGGTTCATTACTTTACTGTAAATTACTTCGCAATAAATTCCAACACAGATATTTAATTTATCGATGGGAAGAATCGCGGTTTTTCGGATAAGATGCTCGCCGATATTGTAAATGTTAGTTAAAGCCTAGCTTTTAGAACTTATTAAATAACGGATGCTTTTAGAATGATCTTTAAGATTGGCACCATTTTCGTACACTTTGTATATTACGATTATTTTAATTTTGTTGCTAAAGATAAAGTCCATCTGCCACTGTAACATAACAGATACTGATGTTATTAAAACTATCGTGATACATCTTTAATAATTATAAAAACGGTTTAAACTCACGTAAAATTGTCAGGAACGGCATGTTTCGAACTCATTTGGAGCTTTGGAAACCATGTCGGGCCGTTCCTGACAAATTTTACGTGAGTTTAAACCGTTTTTATAATTCATAACAGATACATTTAGCTTCCTAGTCAAAAAGTTAGAAGTCACCTACTTTTACAACAAACGAGTAGATTGAATTTTAGTAGCAGCAGTCAACTGTCCGAATCCACCCCAACTTCGTACATGTTAAATAAAACAGCAAATACCTAAATATAAAAAATAGTTTTAATTGTTATTCAAAACAACAATAAGTAATCAACTAAAACAAATAATGTAGTAACACTACAAATTCCTGATTATCTAAAGTAGTAACAATGGATGAAGGAATTTATTATGATTATGATGTGGAGTGTTATCAGTTTGTAGTTAATTTTACTAATGCTGGCGGGCGAGCAAGGAATTTACGGTGGAAAATATACCCGAGAGCGATAGAAATATGTTACATATAAGTACTGTGTAACTCGTAAAAAGAAAAAAAATGGTTTCCGCGAATTGGGGTTGTTATTTTGATCAGTCGGTTAGGAAGCCAAAATGTAAAATTGTTCAATAATAATGTTTTGTAATAATAATGTAAAAGTGCAGTATAAGCAGTTACTGCAGTTATTGAGAAGTCAAAAAAGTGCAATCTTATTTGACCGTTAAGCCATAGTTCATCAGTTTCATCACTATAGGAGGGCAGGGCAGATATTACAGACGCGAAATAGTTATTTGTTATACAAGGGGGGAAAGTTGTATTTTACCCGCGAGTGTTAACTTGAAACACGAGCTAGCGAAAGGATCCTATGATTGACCACGAGCGAAGCGAGTGGTTCAACATAGAATCCTGAGCGTAGCGAGTGTTTCAATACACGAGACGTAAAATAACTTTTCACCCGTGTATAACACAAAACTTTTCACCTCACTACAGCGAGGAAAAAAAAAGGGTTTATACTATCTTTGAAAAATATCTGCAAGAATCAAACAATTTGCCATTTATTAAAACTAATGTCTAATTAGCTTTCATGTATTTTAAACGGGATTTTTCAGGCCATAAGCTCATGTCCGCATTTTGCACGGTTTCCCGTAATTCCACAGGTGTTATTATGTCTTCGTCACTGGAATCACTCATTTTTAATAACTTTTTAAAAACAATACAAACTAGAAGAACTGCCAATTATTTAAGTAATTGAAAATTTTGAAGTGTTGACTCAAAAGTTTTCTTTGTAATTTCGAATGCGTTTTGTTCGCACATTGTCTTACTTGAACTGTCAGATCATTTTATCCGTGTTTACAACAAAAATGAAGAGTAATGTTGAATGCTGATATTTATGAATTAAGTGATCTTAATTCATAAATTACAACTTGATAGTTGTAAGACTGCATTTAGTGTTTTTTACTCGATGCAAGTCAGTCATTGTGATGTTCAAAATTCAGCACTTTTAACGTTTTACGTTTTGTTAAACGTCAAATTTCACTTAAGTTGCGTTTAAATGTCAAAACTCTTTCTCCACATGTGGATAAAAAGCAATTTTCTCAATAGATATCAAACAAACAAACTGGGTTTTCCGAGCTAGTGAGGTGAAAACATACTTATTTAACTATTGGTACAAAGGTCGAAACTCACCCGCAGTAAACCCGGTACCTCTGAGTTACCGGTCCAGCGTGTTAACCTTTGCACCACTCTAACGCCCCGGTCCCGGATACCCGGTCTCTTCCACTAGGTTATGCATTTCAAGTTTTCTTTGAGCTTTGATCTTTGTATCAATGGTTTAATATAAAAATCAAAGAAAACTAGATTGAATAAAATCGGTCGAGCCGTTTTTGAGTTATCGCAAAATTTCATAATTTTCATACAATGGTGTAAGTGCCGCGCGGTGTCCTTATACTTCGAACGTTACACATATTAGTTAAGTGCCATACTGCATTAAAACATTCCGCTCAATCTGGCGCGTATAATCGATAACTTCCAGAAGGTAATAAGTAATTACAGTTATGTACTTTGGCGTTTACGACCTTTTTATAGAGCTTGAAATCTTTCTCGTAATTTAAACCTCGGGCTTAAAACCGCTGTTTTAAGCCCGTGTGTTGTGAAGGATGGGCAACTATGGAACCCTACACTGAGCGTGGCCCGACATGCTGTTGGCCGGTTTTTTTTATTAAGTTGGTTACAAAACTAGAACAGAAATAAAGTAAATCAACAGAATCTCAGTAGTAAAACAGTTTTAACCGCGGCTTACTGACATGCGGTCGGCTAGTCGACCCCAGGGTACTGGGTTCGACTCCCGATGCTAGGCGATAAAGCGTGTGAAAGATTCATCACGGCTCCCCCGAGGGCGATTCCTCTTCAAAGTTGTTGCCGGCCCTCCCTCTCGCTCCGTTAAATATCATATTTTTCAAAATTTCCCGCAACTTAGTTGAGAATTTCTCGGGCTATATGGTGAGAACTTTTAACATTGAATAGAATTGGCGATCGCGCTTTATTATCGTTTTGCGGTGTTTTGCTATCTGTTTAATTACGTTTGTAGCCGTTTTGATTTAGTTTGTAATGGAAGTTTGAATTGTTTGAGATTTTTGGTCGTGTTTAAGAGGCCTTATTCCTTTTAAAAATTATTTTTTTCATATTACGACAAATCTAATGATAATTTCAATCAATTTTTTGAAGTGAATAACACTTTTCTCCGAGTTCTAGGTAGTAACGTAGCTATTTCATGCTTTTATTGCGTGCAGTCGAAAATAAGTAGAAAAACCTAATTTTCCGCGTGAATTTTGTCAAATTCGAGTAGTTTTTGAAACAAAAATTATCAATGAAAAATTCAAACTATAGGTTTCTAATACATACCAATAAATCCCAATAGCCCTGATCTAGGTACTAACATCAATAATATGTTAAGAAACATGTTTGATCATAGAGAAAAATGTCTAAAACAATTAGCATTTTAAAAGGAATAAGGCCTCTTAAAGGCGGAAATATAGAAACTTTATTTTTATAAATATTGCAATCTTAATATTTCCTTATTTTACTTTGTTTTTTATTCAATTACATAGAACCGGAAACCAGAAAAAATCGTGGAAAAAGACTTAGTCATCTACCTTTTTTCGATGAGCTTATTTGAGAGGTTTTTTTTTATAAGAAACATTTTAAATATAGATGAACTTGTGAGACAGAGCTCTGTCTAGTCATAAAGAAATAAGTTTCTGTCAAAAATGACATTTTAGTGGCAAGCTTTTATAGCTGACTGTACTTTTCTTTGGATATCCATCAAATGCTCACTGAGACGATTCTAAAGAGCCCAAGCTCGGTAGGATTGCTTTTTCTATTATAGACCCTATGGCCACCTTCCGGCTTCATCATCAGATCAGCCCCATGGTACCATATTATTGAATTGTCATCAAAGTTAAGTAAGTATGCAAAATTTCAGCTCAATCGGTTGACGATATCTGCTTCAAAATTGAGTTGCAAGGTTTCACCCGAACAAACATACTTTAAACATACCAGTTAAATAAAAGCTTTAAAAAATTTTTAACAAAAAAAAGAACCGACTTCAGTAAAACTAAAAAGCCGAAAATAACCCGTTCAAGTACAGATTACATTTGACTCACCCTTTGAAATCGATCCCAAACCACTCAGTTATTATATTTATATATTAAAGTTTACGTGAGGTTTGGCACCGACTTCAAAGGGTGAGTCAAATGTAATCTGTACTTGAACGGGTTATTTTCGGCTTTTTAGTTTTACTGAAGTCGGTTCTTTTTTTTGTTAAAAATTTTTTTTTTTCGCTTTTTAGTGATTCATATAAAATACTTATGGCGGGGTGATCAGGGAGGTCTTGAAGGCATGCATCTCGTTTGAAATATCTCCTAACTCCTAACTGTTAAGGAGTTGTACCTTCCATCATCAGTTCAGCATGAGAAGATGATGACTACCATATGCAAATACTTAAATAGTTTTAGAAAAAACATTAAAAATATTATGAGTGCCTATAAAATTTCAGGAATTCCTTCGATTCCTCATGGATCTCGTCATCCGATCTTCACCAAAATTTTATGGGACCAACCTTGAGATGTCTATTCATGAACCTAAAAAGAATTTTCCAAATCGACTCATAAATGACGGAGTTATGAGGTAACAAACATTAAAAAAAAAAAAAAAAAAAAAAAAAAAAAAAAACATACAACCGAACTGAGAACCCCCTCCTTTTTTTGAAGTCGGTTAAAAATAGATACATTTCCTTGAACGCAATATTCATTTTAAAAATGTAAGAAAACAAAACAATAAATAATGTCAGCTTAAATCAATTCCTAACTTAAAATCTAGCTAGGAATCACACAGGGTGTAACCGACGGTGTACCGAAAACTGAAACCAAGGCTTCAGACCATTATTCTGGGCTGGAAAATCGTGGAAATTTCTTTGAGAAAATTCACAAATATCCTCGCGAGTTTTCATTTTTTCTTTATTTGTCTGTTAATCGAAATCTACCGGTAACAATTTTTCATGAAAAATCGCATGAAAATAGCATTTTCCGCAAAACATGCAACGTATCACAAACAGTGTTATGTAAGCGCGTGGAGTGGGACAGATAACGGTACTGGCCGGTCATTGATCCGCCAGGCCAGTACGCGCCCGTTGGCCGTTACGGTCGGACGCATGATTAATGTTTACCTACCTGCACATTTTATTTGCTTTACTTGCTTGAATGAAAATAATCTTGTTAGACTGTTTTAATTTATCGGTCAGTTGTTAATGGTGTTAGGTACTACATACTTATTGTGATCTGTGGTTGCGTTGTTTTTGTGGTTGCATTCATTCATGTCATTCGATGCGCATTGGGGTAACGGTATGTTTTGCGCCGACGCGTGAGTGGAGTGGGGAGCGCCTGGAACGGTCGATGCTTGCCGCGTGCTCCCCTCCCCGCGCGTCTGCACCCGAGAGAATTGGACGCAATACATTGCGCGTTTAATAATTTATTTTAGAAAATCTTATCCTTGAGTTTTCCGAGAAAATGAACACTCGTTTTCAGTTCGTGATTGAACCGACAGCGTACCGAAAACGAAAACTGTAGTTTTAGACCACAGTCTAAAACTACAGTTTTCGTTTTCGGTACGCTGTCGGTTACACCCTGTATACCTGACTTGTTTATAAAGTTGCTGAACAAATGTTGTTCAATTTGAAGAGTAGAATCTATGTTTTAATTTATCGTTCCTATTACAGGAAACACCCGGTATATGTATGGACTGCGGATATACGATATCCCTAATTGGCGGCCATACGGCTTACTGAAGTACCTATTAATAATCCTTAATAAATTGATTGGCCAATGCAAATGGCTAAGGAATGAAACTGTCCCGCCGTGTGTATTTCCAGACGATTATAATTTGTGTCTCTTCAAGGCAAGAGTGAATAGGCTATTGCTGAAGCAGCGCGCTATATCCTCAACTCTGTAGTCACTTACCATCAGGTGATAAAAAAAAAAAATAAGGTCAATAAGGTATGGTGGGGTAAAGCCGGATGCATTTCAACTAGTTGAGAGACCTTGCTAAAAAGATTTTTTCTCGAGATCAGTACACGTGAAATTATTGAAATATGGCGCATATGGTAAATAAATATGTCGTTCACACCTGATAATGGATATTTTTATATTATGGTTTATTTTTTATACTGGTTTCTGTTTTATCCCTGTGCAAAGATAGGATATACTTTTTTTAGATTGTGATGAATAATTTTCCATCGAGGTGTAATACCGGATGTAAATTTAAAAGCACTTCTTATGCTAGGAAAATAACGTATACATATAAACTGCTAACTTAAATGTTCTAATTGGATGTTTCATTTTTCGTATTGAGGCATCCGATCTTAACCCTAATTCAGAAATTTGGTAAATCTGAGACTCAATGAAAGAATTTGCGTCACTTAGAATAAAATGTTGGCTTTGCCGTAGTCGAGTAAAAATAACGGAAAGAAAGTGTGATCAACAAAAACATTGAAATCTGAGAGAAAATTTTAGGGTGAAGATTGGATATCGGCCTACAGCAGACCTAGGTCTTTATTGGGATCGGTTTTATTTAACCATTCACGATAATCCAAGAAAATAATTACAAAAAAAGACAATATTTCATCACAATATACAAAACAAATTCAAGGGGAAGGAACGGATTGACGAAAAATACACGAAAATTACCTTGCACCCTTTAACAGTCGTAGCACACGGTCAGGTCGCGTCGCGATGAAATGGCGTCTTGCATGATGTTGCCAGCATTAAGGAATAAAGCCAATTTTGCCAGAAATTTAATTCTTACGGACATCTCCCACGACCGGTGTTATCCTAACACATCTTATCGACGACAACAACGTATATGATTCTAATTGAAAAATTACAATTTTACAGGAGAGCCAAAAAACCGAATCGTAGAAGTAGAATCGTTATATTTTTTTTCTTATTAAAGATAATGAACTGAAATTTGGAACACATGATTATAATTATATTTTATTGCTTATTTTATTTTCATATAATTCAATTTAATGATAGTTTTCGAGAAAATGCAGATAGACCTCTAGATTAAGTCATAACTATTTGCTAACCGTTGTGTATAAAGTTCTATCTACCACTTAGAACATTATACTAGGTTAAAAATTTGTCCAACAACTGCGTAAGCAGGTCTATGTGGGACTTAGAATTTTATACTTGGTTATAGTTTTCTATAAAATCAACGTATGCAGGTCTATCGGGTACTTAGAATATTATACTTGGTAATAAAAGTGTCCGACTCACTGTAAAACGTTCTATGTGTGAATGAAGTCATCAAATTTAAATCACGTATTTTGATTATTTTTTTAAAATATATGACATAGCTCTAATGCACTATTTTTTATTTTATTTTTGGTTGTATAAACATTGTGTAAAAATGTGCTGAATTATAATTTTGACACATTTTTTTTGCATTAGCTTAATAATCAATATGTAGGAAGTTCTATATAAAATGAAAAGAATATTAGGTGTAATATTTATTCGATATAAAATGTAAACATATTGTACATAATTATACATTTTACAAAGGGTTACTAGAATCCTACATCTCAGTCCTAATCACGGAATGGATTGGAAAAAAGGAGCAACGTATATAACATTGTTCTTAATTACTTATTTGTTTAGTCATAGTCTTGTTTATATAATCGAGAATGGAAAATTAATAGAATTTTCGTATTCTGGTATTCATTTTAAGATACACTTGTTGGAAGACAGTACTTGAAGTCTTTGACTATTTTGTCGAGATCTTCTAGGTCCTCCGCCGTGACTAGTATTGACAACGATACCATCAGATGAGAGGAGGTTGGTCAGGTCTTCGCCATTGATGGTAATTATTTATGTCCGTACTAAAACTAAACGCTTGGATATATTTATAATAAGCAGCTGTGAACACTTTAGGTATAGATATTGCGTCTCCCTGTCTCAGGCTACGCTGTAATTGGATAGGTTTCGATTTCTGGTCTTAGAAACGAACCTATATCGTCGCTCTTTAGTATAAACATTAAAGACCTCAGCACCTCAATATACTGATTGATAGACGTTTGCACACCACTGGAGAGGCTACAGTACCGTCCATGTTGTACTTGAATCGAGAGCCTTCTTATAATGCAAATATGCTAAGTATAACGGCTGCTAGCTGATATATAGTTCTACTTGTCGTTGTGTTGTCGTTGGCTACTGAAGTTTTGCGGTAACCGGCTTGTTCAGGAGGCTGAAAGTCATGTGCGACACGGTCCATGATGAGTGTCTCGACAGCATGTTATACACATGACTCACAAATGAAATGGGGATGTAATTTCTAAGAAGGGTCTTTTAAACTTCCTTAAAGAAGAGCAGTACCACACTTCTGGGACATGTTTGAGTTTTGCCCTCGAGTAAGTTGATTAAATTGCTTCGGAAGGGGTTTTCATTGCCGGTTTATCACCTGATTTCAGAATCTCAGATGTAGCTCCATCATTATCCACTGCTCAGCTATTTGATAGCAATACTAATTTCGTATAGGCTACCAATCCGGTATTTATTCAGAGTATTAACCAGGGGTTAACCTGGCGCATGGAACTGTATGTAGAACATCTCAACCTCACCAAAAAACAAATACTATTGGATTAAGGAATAAAATCTGTTGCATAAGCCTTTGATAGTAAATAACATCATCAGGGGAATGCACAATATATCGAGTCTTTCTTTCATGAGTTGAAAAGCTCGATGAAGAGTATTTTTGTTTCTTTCTAAGGCATAAGCCCCAATCTCATCGTGGGTCGTCCTAATCCCACGTAAATGCCATGGTTGGAACAGTTTCGACGGTTTAATAAACTGACTAAGAGCTAGACAACAAGCTATTGTTGAGGATGATGACCAATTGAGACCGATAAAGACAACTTTTTAATTATAGCGTTAGATAATGACGGCTATAACGAACTTTCTCGATCGTGATCGATTCTCAGGAATAAGAGATCGACTAGATTTCATCCCAGTCTTTTTACGTCGCTTATTAATACAGCATTCAATTGGGCTCTCCAACTCGTTCATACTTTTAAGATGGACCTTAAAAGTATGATCATACGGTTCCCTATTTTCAGCTGCATTATATATAATCAGAGTCATTAACAAAACATGGGATTTGATTTTTTGATTGACTAAACATGTTTGTATTTGTGGAATGCGTGTCTTTGTCTCCTCAAACGCAGTTCCTCGCACGATCCTTAGAGGTAAGTCTGAAAATCTAATACCATGCATATTAAAGCAACATAGATTAAGCTTTCTTTACCACTATGAGCATATTTTCAAACGTGAAAGCTATATTAAAGGTGCAAAGTAAATAGTGATCGAAATAAGGATTCTAATACCATGCATATTAAAGCAACATAGATTAAGCTTTCTTTACCACTATGAGCATATTTTCAAACGTGAAAGCTATATTAAAGGTGCAAAGTAAATAGTGATCGAAATAAGGATTACGTGCTTACCACGAAACCGCCCACATAAGAAAAAATAAACCTTAATCTGCGATAGTTATGATTACCTGACTATTGCAGATTATGATTACATAACACAATATAACTTTTAAAACTTAAATTAGCACTTGCAATGACAGATACTACACTATTTGAGTGTGTCCAAAAACAATTTGAAAATGTAAATAGTTCCAAGTAACTGATTAAATGACGTAAACAATTCTAAGTGGTACATAGAATTACGTACTTTGTTTAACTATAGCAATGATAATGACGAATACAGTTCTAAGTGGCAGATAGACCTGTACACGTAGTTCTCTTAAATGATACTTTACATGTATGTAGGACTATGTGTCACATCGAACACTTTACATATTTTTTTTAAATAATAACTAAGAAAAATAAAGTAAACGCAAAAATAAATATTACATACCTCCATTTATTGTGGCTGATTTATATAGTTCTGTTTCGACGCAACCCAGGCCCGATCTGCGCTCCTGATTTAGATTCCAACCATCTCGCTCGTTTCCCTGTCATAATTTTACTAATATATTTTTTAAGTAAATTGGTCGATTGAATGAATTCAACAAACGTCTTAACTAAAACTGTGAATTAAGACAAAAGCAAGGTAGTAACATGTTAATATTCTGTAGGAAACGATCGAAGCATTCACGATCGTTGACTTGCCGATCGGCCGCGTACTGAGTGCTATGTGGTAAATAGCGCTCTGTGATCGCGAGTGAGCAAGATGGCATTCATTGTGTACGGTTCGATGTGGCACTTAGAATGGTGTTCGTGTTAGTATACACATTTTTGATGCAGATGGAACTGTATGCGTCATTCATAAAATCTATACTAAGCGACATTTTAAATTTTTTTTTATACTAGGCGATAGGTTTCGACTTCTAGATCATTATGCTGCAGCTGGTGTAGTTCGAACCTTTTAGCACTTAGCACCTTGTACGTTGTTGCCGTCGTTATGTGAATAAACTTGGACTCGCGCCCCGAGGGTTCCGTACAAACTATGAAAGCGTTTATTGCTCTAACGAGAAGATAAACTGTACCGAGGGGCAAACTTTACCGTTGGAAAAATTTCATAGTTTACTAGCGGAACCACCAACAACGGTCAACGGAAAATACCCTATAAATTTCGATTCCCTTGAGACTGTCGAAATATACGTTTTTTTGCAGCATAAACGTCCGTATCTTTTTTACGTTAACTTAGAAGTCTGATTTTTTCTCAGCTTCAAGGGACTGTGTAGACCTGAGTATATGTTTTTAATTACAACTCGATACCTCTCATGCGTTCCCGAGATAAAGGGTCTTGACAGACAGACGGACGGACTACAAAGTTATCCTATAAGGGCTCCGTTTTTTCCTTTTGACGTACGGGACCCTAAAAAATAAAAAATAAACGGTTGGACGCCTCAAGTACCACGTACATGTGTCCCTGGTTTTGAAAAGAGGCAGAAATGATATCAAAGCGGCTCTGCATCAACAACGGCCAACGTCACTTGACAGGTTGGCAATCGAATAAGCTTAAAGCGTATAGGTCTTTTCAGCCACCAAAGAAGGTGCTTCATAGTCATAGACTGAAGACCACAACCCGTCTTTAATATGTGACTGGAAGGCCTGTGATGGTCTTGTTAAATAGCACCTACAACGCAACTTTGGTACCACGCGTTCTGGAGCCAAATATGAATATAGGACAAATATCACCTACCTATTTAAATACAGTATTAATACGGGGACGGGTCGGTTGTGAACGGTCAGTTTAGGCCAAAAGGATAAGGTGAAATCGTTTTTAGGGTTCCGTACCCAAAGGGTAAAAACGGGACCCTATTACTGAGACTTCGCTGTCCGTCCGTCCGTCTGTCACCAGGCTGTATCTCAAGAACGGTGATAGCTAGACAGTTGAAATTTTTACAGATGATGAAGATGAAGACGTATTTCTATTGCCGCTATAACAACACATACTAAAAATAAAATAAAATAAATATTTAAGGGGGCTCCCATACAACAAACTTACAAATAATGGTACGGAACCCTTCGTGCGCGAGTCCCACTTGCACTTGCCCGCACTTGGCCGGTAATTTATTTCTAAATAACGTGTACTGGTTATGTTATGAAGTTCCACAGAACAGTCTTTGCTAAAGTAGCATACTATACCTATATTTTTTTAGATTGGGATGTGGTCTACATATTGTGCCTTAGGTGCTTTTGAGTAGAAATCTCCATTATTGAACCGCCCATGAACACCTGAAACAGAAATTTAAGATTAATTGGCCTCGAAAATCCTTTGCATTGATATATAAAGTAGGTACGTCAAAACGTGTCGAAAGTGTCTTTGAACAGATACCAAGTGCCAATTACTTTAGAATTTACTGATATAGACTATAAAATATACTTAAAATATCGGGGGTGTGGTATTCATAAACATAATTAGATTCCCAATATTCCCATCACCAGCTTGGCCTAGAACTAGGATCTATATTAGTATGTACAGGTAGGTCTACTCGTATACTAACGTAAGATAAAATTTCAGTCTGCCCGAGGGTCGGACCAGAAACGCTGTGACACATCTTAGGTTTTCTACATATTTACATAAAGGATTAAAATACTTTTTACTATTTTTAAAAAATAACTTGAGAGAGGAGAGCTTTTGTTTCGGGGGATTGTCATGGACGGGGGAAACGATGAAGTGTGTTTTGGGGTTTTATATTGTTTTATTTTAATAAAAGTGAGATTTTATATATTCCGCTTGTTTTAAAATTCATATCCCACAATTTGGGGGCTCGTCCGGGATGAATTTCGTATAGCCGCAAGCAAATAATATTATGAGGCTTCTGAAGAAGTATGATGACATTTTCTTTTTTATTCAAGAAAATTTATTAAGGTGATCAAATGTGAAGGTGTATTGTTAAAAGTGTAGTAAAGGTGAAAAGGTGTAAAGATGGCAAAAAAGGAAGATCTGGTAGTTACAGTTGAAGCGACGGGTCGAGGAGCATTATGGCAGGTGGAGGAGACTATGAACCAATTTTCAGGAACAAACAAAACGTACACAGCTGCCAGATGGGCAGAAGAGATAAATGAAAATGCAGAAATATTCGGGTGGAGTCCGACGCAGAAATTGCTGGTTGCACGGAGATCTTTAACTGGTACAGCGGCGTTATGGTTAAAGTCAGAAAAGATATTTAAAACATTCGAAGAGTTGAAGACGGCGTTGTTGACAGAGTTTCCTGATAATGTGAATGTAAAGGAGATACACGAAATCATGGCGTCACGGATAAAACAGCAGGGTGAGTCTTGTTATGATTACATGTTGATAATGAAGGAATTGGGCAAGCGTGGGCAGTTTCCAGATTATGTGACCATCGAATATATTATTGATGGTATTGTTGATAGCGAAATTAATAAGGTGATGTTATACGGAGCAAAAACATTTGATACATTGAAGGAGAAACTCGCTATTTATGAATGCATAAAATCGAAAGAAAAGCGAATCCCTCCAGTGCGCTATGAGACGGAAAAAGATGAACGCCATTGCTACAAATGTGGACAAAAGGGGCATATTGCGAATTTATGCGTCAATGGAGTAAAATGTTACAAATGCAATTTGTATGGTCATATCGCTCCAGATTGCGAACGTTCAAAATTTGCGTACTGAAAAGGTGAATGACGGTGACCTGTCGTGAGCTCAGCGCCACCGCGCGTCCAGGAACGGCAGCAATCGCACGTTTTGTCTATGAAAGCGGTCAACTCGAACGACGCTGGTGATGAACGGAACGTTTGTGATAACTGTCAAAAGTGTCAAACCTGTAAGTGTCATTGTCAAAAAGTTTCAAACTCAAACAACCGGTGTTTTCTTATAAATAAAGTTAAAATTAAGGATGAAAGTAGAGTGATTTCAAATAAAAAAATAAATGTTTGTGGTGTCGAAATTGACTGTTTTGTGGATTCCGGCTGTGACACGAATTTAGTGTCGATTGAGACATTTTTCGATCTAAATGTTACTTCGTATGTTAAGGACAACACAAGGATTACAGGACTTGGTTTGGTGAAAGTGTCTTCAGTAGGTAAATTTAGGACGTCTTTGCAAATAGATGGATGTATTTATGAGTTGGTATTCCATATTGTGCCTGAAGATGTGATGCCATTTAAAATGATACTAGGTCGGCCATTGTTTGATGTAGCTACTGTTGTTTTTGACAAAGGTATGGTGTGTGTGACTCCTCGCTGTGAAGGTGAGTTTCCTAATAGTTTATGTTCAATGTCTGAGTGGCAGGTGAGTTGTGTGAATGATGGACTTGATGGAATGCAAGAGAAGGTTATGCTCTATAACTTAATACAAATAGATGAATGTCCTAGCCTCACAGACAAGATTTTGACGGACAATATATCAGCTGTGACAATTTCTATGTGTGTAACTACTCAGGAATATCATGTGGAAGAGCACGCAAGTGGTTTTAGTTCAGAGAGTGGATTTTGTCTGCCCGCTGTTAAAAATAGTGTAAACACCAGTGTGAAGTGGTCAAAGCGTTTAATATCAATGAAATTAAACTTATCGAAAGGTTCAAATGGTTTAATCCATGTTTATAAAGCATTGGTATTTGATTTCTTCTTTTATTGTTTTTATTTGTATTTGCTTTTATATTATTTATGACATAAGTTGATGCACTTGCTTACACCACATCACATTTTCATTTTGAATGAAGCGGTTGGTGAGCTCTGTATAGTTTAACAATGTATGATTTTGGTTTTGTTATGTTGAGCCTGGTTTATTTTAGGTTACATTTAATTTGCCTGAATGGTTGGGTGATTTATATGAGTACCAGCATATAAAATACATTTATAGTCGGTTTATTATTTTATTGCTCTTATTTGTATTTGGTTGCATATTTATGTTGTATATAATATTAATATTATTATTAAGTTGATAACAGAGATATAGTGAGGGTCTGTACATAAGAGAGTTGATGGACGTGGACATATAGAGGAGCATGTTGATATTTTATTCTATGTCAAAGCCGATAGATATTTTATTCTTATTTTCCTTTCGCAGAGCTAACTTGCTACAAATTTTACTAAGCAGTATAGTAATTAGGATGGCAATGTTGTGGCGGATGAAAGTATATTGCTATACTCTGTGTAAGATATTATTGTGAAATTGTTATTTGTGCTTATTTATGTCATTGTTTCATGATAGTTGTACATGTCTATGAAGTTAAGTTTAATGAATATGTTTTAGAATGATTTGATAAGCATATTAGTGCAGATTTTATAGTGCAAAAGGCCCTTTGATGATAAAATTTGGCCAGGAGGTGAAAATGATGATTTCTATGTTGTAAAGCACTTTCTATGTTATTTGATTTATATGTACGACATTTCTATGTCTTAGAAGTGTATGCTAGAATTTAGAATTGTTATATTCTTATGTAGAAGCAGTGAATTTTATGAAATAAAAAGATGTTAGAAAAAGAAATTACTAGTTCCTTATAATGTTATATGAATGCAGTGTGCATGAATAGATAGGTATGTTTTCCCTTTTTGTTTATGTAGGGCTTAGTTTGTTGTAATTAGCTTCTTAATTTACAAAGAGAAATGTAATGGCAAAGTATGCCTAAGTTTTGTTTATTGTTTTGGTGAGATATACATATTTTATTAATTACTTAACTTAATACTCAAAAGCTATGATTCATTTGTAATAAAGGTTCAATTGAAGTTTAATACCTAACTTACGAAAAGTCTTTGTTCAGCTACAGCTATGGTTTTAATGTTAAGTTACTGAGTACTTTAAGATGATTTCAAGTGTAAGTTAAATTGGTTGTATGGGGCCATACAACATCAGAATGGCCGAGTTGTAGGATTAAATACTTTTTACTATTTTTAAAAAATAACTTGAGAGAGGAGAGCTTTTGTTTCGGGGGATTGTCATGGACGGGGGAAACGATGAAGTGTGTTTTGGGGTTTTATATTGTTTTATTTTAATAAAAGTGAGATTTTATATATTCCGCTTGTTTTAAAATTCATATCCCACATACATTCAGCTATTTCAGCTCCGTATACTCATTATATCGTCAGCGAAATTAAACTTTCGTTTTGGTAGATCGTCAAGTGCAGTCAAACGTCACAGTTTGGTGAGTTATAATGTAATTGTATATTGCATTTTTTTGTAGAAAAAAAAATCTTTC
Source organism: Apotomis turbidana (assembly GCA_905147355.2). Lineage (NCBI taxonomy): Eukaryota > Metazoa > Arthropoda > Insecta > Lepidoptera > Tortricidae > Apotomis > Apotomis turbidana. The sequence continues at coordinate 18,678,129 of LR990288.1, read as the reverse complement.
AATCTTTTCATTGCGCTACCCTCTTAATATTGTTTTAAATTCATATAATTGGTAGATTACAAATGAATCGTGATCTCCCAAGATGGCCATTATGCATACTGTTTAAGCGCACCGTCTCGCATAATTATCTACATGTTAGGGTTATCCATAGGGTCGACGCATTCGCTCGGCAGGTGTGCATCAACCCTAACGCCTGCAAGTGGCTGCCGGCTATAAATTGCCAGTTAATTATAATCAAGATGATATGCAATTTGACCGGCCGGCAGACTAATGTCTCGTTAGTACGCGTTTCCGCGCCATAACTATTGAGAGCTATCAAGTTATGCCTCTCAAATCGGTTATTGCTGCAGTTTGGTGCGTTTAGGTTTAACTGCCTAGAGTGCCTAGGTTGTCAGCGTGATTGAAGGTTAATTTTGATAGGTTTAGTTTCGTTTATAAATCAAATTTTGAATCAAATTTTATTTTCAGTTTTGTACGTTAGTGGCGGAATTTTGAAGTTATCTAAAATTGTTACTGAACGCACGCCTTATTTAATAGAAGGTAAAGTTCTAGTGAATGTAGTTAAAGTGGCAAAATGTGTTAAATTTACTTGTAAACTGTGGAAAACCACCAGGCACCACGAACCTAATGCGATTTCGAGTTGTATTAGCTAATTCGTTTACCTATGTATCGTGAACCAGAGATACATAGAAAAGAAGTCACAGATTAGGTACCTAGTTGTATATATATTTAATAATCCAAGTACTGAAGCGTTATTTTACTATCTAACCGAGTCTAAATTGTGTTGTGAATTATTTTGCTTTAATAATAATATAAAAAATACTTGTAGTGCAATAGTGACACATTTTTATGCAATAAATGTGACCCGACGGCGCTAAAAGGCGATGTTGACGGTTAAAACGCCGTCAACTAGCCGTCAACTTTTTGTTTCACCCCATTGTATTTTATGGTGTCACAAAAGTGATATTTTTAGAAAGAAGTAAAAAAAGAATATAGGATAAAATATCTTATTCAGCAGAGTCGGCCGGGAGGGATCGGTACGTTACTTTCCCGGGGTATGCCTCCCGAGTAACTGCAATAAATGTCGGAAAACTTTTGCAAAACATCCTTTAGTTGCGCTCGTTCGACATGTTTGGTTTTTAGATTTTCACTTGAGCGAGTTTTGCGATTTCGTTCCTTAGTTATAGCATCGGTCTAACTGGTTCAGTTTGCCGTGTACCTATCTGATTTGTAAAGTTGTCGTTTGATTTAACGAAGTTTTTACGCGCCAGTAGATAGCGGTTCCGTGTAAAATACTAAGTATGTTTCATAGGTAAGTTGCGAAGGAAGTCTAGCAAGGAAGTAGGTACGAGGGGCGTCTGAAAAGTATTAAGCCTAAGGTATTTCGAGGTTATATATGCGTTTATGATACTGGCCACTAGAAAGGCCATTTAAAAACAAATTATTAAAAAATAACATGTCACGTTTTTATTATTCTGTTTCGAGATATTCAACGGAAAAGTACATCATGTGTGAATTACCAACGAATATTACGAAAATTGAGCACCGTGCTGTAATTAAATTCCTTACAAAAAGTGACAAATCACCGCAGTGTATTTTTGAGGAAATGGCTATTATTTATGGTGATTCTGGGCCTTCTTATGCCACAGTCAAAAAGTGGAGTCGCTTATTTAAACTCGGACGGGAATCGATCGAAGACGACCCCCGCTCAGGGCGGCCAATATCGGTAGTGACCGAAGAAAACGTAGCAAAAGTCAAAAAGCTGGTATTAGAAGATAGAAGAATTAAGGTTTGGCAAATAGCTGAGGTCTTAGGTATTAGTAAAGAAAGAGTCGGAGAAATTTTACATGAACATTTGTACATAAGTAAAGTCAGTGCTCGTTGGGTACCGAAAATGCTAACGGCCTTCGATAAAGTACGTCGTGTGGAAACTTCTCGGGCGTTTTTAGAATTGTGCGAAGATGATTTAGATGAAGTTTGTTCCCGAATAGTAACTGTTGATGAAACATGGATCAGACAGTATGATCCGGAGTGTAAGTCTGAGTCGATGCAGTGGATTGAAAAGGGTGAAAGGCCGCCGAAGAAATTTAAAGTGCAAAAGTCGGCCTCTAAGTTAATGGCTACGGTATTTTGGGATTGTGATGGCATTCTTTTAATCGATTATTTAGAAAAAGGCTCTACGATAAACGGAACTTATTATGCAAATCTAATAAGACAGGTGCGACAAGCCATAGTTGAGAAAAGGCGGGGTAAACTAAGGAAAGGCATTTTGTTTTTGCAAGACAACGCACCCGTTCACACCGCTAATGTTGCGAGGCGTGCTCTGAAGGAAGTTGGTTTTGACGAAATTGACCACCCACCCTACAGCCCAGATCTAGCCCCAAGCGATTATTTTCTATTCAATAATTTGAAGAAAGAGTTGAGGGGAAAGCGATTTAGAAGTGACGAAGAGATGAAGGCGGCTGTACAGGAGCATTTTGAAGGGCAAAATGAAGATTATTTTTTTAATGGCCTAAAAGCACTGTATAAAAAATGTAAAAAATGCATTGATTTAGGAGGAGACTATATTGAAAAATAAACACGAGTTCATTTGTGTAAATTGTTTTTTTCTATCTTAGGCTTAGAACTTTTCAGACGCCCCTCGTATAGACATAGCGCGTATTGTTTTTTGTCGGCAAAGTTTGCTTTAGCATGCTTTCTCTATCAACTTCGGTGAAAAAGTTAAGACAGAAAAATAAAAACGAGCTAACACTAACTGGCTATTAAAAAAAAAAAAAAACTGTATACTCGAAACACGTACCTTTTATTGTAAATACATATGTGAGCGATATCCTTAAATTTAACCATGCACCAAGTGAAAGGTGTTTAGTATGTTTAGTCGCTGCATATATTTATTTATATTATATGTATATGTAATATATATTATATTAGATGTATGTATATATTTACATGAATAGCAAAAATTATGCATAAGTATTATAATTATGTTTTATTACTTTATGTGTAAGTTAGTTGCACCGCCTACAATTTTTCCGCTTTGCCCTAAGGTTGACTGATAGAGAATGCCTCATGGCATTAAGTCCGCCTTTTGTACGATAAGTATTCTTTTGTGCAATAAAGATTAAACAAATAAAGATTAGTTTCAAATTTATGATACAAAATGCTTAAAATTGTTTTTTTTTTACTTCATTAAACGCCTGGAATAGCATGCATATTTAAAATTTTACACTTTCTTATGTCTGTTCTTGACTATGTACCGAACTTGATATAATTATATTATACGATATAATTATTAAACAATCTAGCCATTAAGTTATACGCTTAAAACGTTCATGCACACTAGACCATTTTAAAAATTGCGTGCTGCGGCATGGACAAAACTCATACAAGAAAGTTCTTTATATAAAAACTATGACATATGTTCGGCTGTAGACGGAGTAGCAGTTGCGAAAACAAAAGTCGCCGTCCACAGACGTGAAAGTGTTAAGCTTGCCAATAAGGTCACATTAAGAGGCCTTATTCCTTTTAAAATGCTGATCGTTTTAGACATTTTTCTCTATGATCAAACATGTTTCTTAACCCTTTCGGTGCGCAAGCCACCGCGCTGAGCGGCTCGCAACGGCGCAGTACAAACGAAAACATGCTAAACAGCGATGCGCTTATGTGGCGTCATAGCGCACAGCAGGTGCCACACGCCTAAGGGATGGGTTTATGCAACATTTTGCGTGAACCAAGCACTTAGTTTTATTAGATTCTTCTTTATAAATCTAGTAATTAGGTGTTAGGGGATTAATAAAAGATTAATAGGTGTTAGGAGATTAATAAAAGAAACACAAACTATTATATTTAAGAATTTATTTTTTTCTATCATATTTCAAATAAAATTCTACAATTTGTAATCAAATAATTACAATAAATAAATATATGACTATCTTATATTAAATAGGTGTACATTCAGGTTCGTAACTAACAGATTTACAATTTGAAAAATAAAATAAATATAAACAAATCAAAAATATATTACAAAATAACTACTTATATGTGTTTTTATTAATAGTATAAGAATCAACAAGTATATATTTATAATAATAGTAACCAACAACACAACAGAAATTCTACATACATACTGGACGGAGCACGCATGACGTCCATTTTTTACCTATCTCGCAAATTCTGATGATATTCGTCAAAGCACCGTCCCATGCACAGTCCTGGCTGTTTCGGACATTTGGCACAAGTAGTTTTTACGGTCGTTCTTTTGTTTTTCTTGTAACAAACTACACAACGCTTTCGTTTGCTTTTCTGGGTTGCAGTTGGAGTTATTTTTACTAATGAATGCATCACAACAAAACGTGCGTAGTGGGGGGCTGTTCTTGTGTTAAAAGATGTCGTATTATAACCGTCCTGTAATCAGCCAATGAGGTAGGTTTTTCGCCGTATCGGTTATAAAGATTATGCGCATTAATCAGTAACATTTGTAAAATATGGATACCTAATTTTTTGTACCACCTAATTGTTTTATGTTGACAATTATAATACGACATCATTTGATCATGATGATCTACACCCCCCCATGTACTTATTATATTCTAAAACAGAAACTGGTTTTCTTATTACTTGTTGATGCCTAGTTATATGTTCTTGCCATTCACCAGAGTGCTCTGACGATATCATCAGAATTTCTCGATGGTCCTTCCATTTCGTTAAAGAAATTCCACCAACGTTATATTTTGTAGTCTTTTCGTTTTTTTTAAATTGTTTTTGCAATATTGTTTGTGGAATTCCTTTTCGGTTGACCCGTAGAGTGCCGGTGCAGTGTGTATGGCGTGTTATTAAAAAATCTGATAGGCCAACCGAATTATAATAATTGTCCGTATAAACAGAATGACCGACGTCTAACCTTTCTTGCAATAATTTTTTAACGACTTTGTTGATATGGTCTTTTCCTCCTAACTCGAGATCATTTTTTCCACCGTAAACTATAACTTTTAACACCAGTCCAAATTGATCCGTTAGTAAATATAATTTAATCCCGTACTTGCTTTTTTTCCCCTTGATGTATTGACGAATCCACAGCCGACCTTTGTACAGAACTAAGGATTCATCAATGCAAAGTATTTTATCTGGGTTAAAGGTATTTTTCATTATATTGTTGAAATAGTCCGTGAGAGACGATATTTTGGACATTCGATGGCATTGGGTATTTTCCATATTATCATAAGGTTCGTTTTCGAAATTTAAACACCTCATTATTAACAAAAATTTGTCCCTAGCCATGCTTTTCTTGAAAATTGGTATGCCGTGAATGTCATCCGTTTTCCAATAATTCTTTATGTCACTAGTAACATATGTACCCATATGAAATAAAAGTCCTAGAAACATTTTAAAATCTTTTATGGTTATGTCTTTCCACCTAGTAATCCTACTTCGGGCACTACAGGACTGGAGCATTTTATTAGCATATCTATTAATGTTGGATACTAATTGTTGCAATAATTCCAACGTGAAAAGCATATAAAAAAGTCAATCGGACTTTTTTTTGTCAGGCGCTCCGTCAAACCAGTTTGTTCGGTAAAATTACGTACATGCGTATTTCTCCCTTCGCGACTGTCGCTCCATTCTTCATTGATTGGCGGTTCTCCCTCGATATCAGATAAATCTGAACCACTGCTATCGGATTCTTCTCCAGAAGATTCGGTATCAGAACCTTCTAATATTCTTAGAAGTTCTTCATTTGAGTAATTAGTATCTGAAAACAAGGATAAGACAACATTGTTATTGTGTCTGCAAATTATTTTATAATCGGATCCGCAAGGCAACAGGATCAACTATGCAACATTTATTAAATGGTCGGACTCGCAAAAGTTTGCAGGCAAACATTTTTTCAAATATAAAATAAAAAAGATTCCCTGAACACATCATCTCCTTACTGCACATCCTGATTAAGTTTCATTTTGTATAAAATGTTTTTAATACCTCATTTAATAGCTCTAAAAATAGAAAACCAATTTTTTCAACGCGGTTAAAAGATAGGCTCAAAACAACGAATTAATAAACGAATTTATTTGCACTATAAACTGGCTGAGACTAGAAAATGTATAATAAATAATACAGCGAAATATGAACTTCCTTCCAAATAAAAACTGTATACAGTAAGTAACATTTTCCTGCTCATTGCTTTTGCAATACAGTAACTAATAATGAACTGAAATTTTAAATTCAAACAATGAACCGAATATTAAAACGCAAATCTAAGATAAAACAAAGTAAACAAACTTACCAGTTATTGGTACATTGTCCGTTGAGCAGTCAGAGTCACTAAAATCCATCACGTTGAGCAGAGACATCGAGTCCATTGCACAAGCAGAGTCATTCATAATGCGCGGAGGTTTCGAATCCGGTAAGCGAGCAGGGTGAATCGTTATGAGCAAAGAGATCAGAGAATCCAGAATGAAAGCCAAGTCGTTAAAGATCGTACCAAATCACAACACAGAAATCCGAGAGCACAGTAACGAGGTCAAACCAAGACTGTGCAACTTTTAGTAAGCTAATTTAAGTCATCCCTACTTATCTCCAGGGTTTTAAAAATATTACATCTTAGCGACGAATTTTATCAATATCAACAAGTTTTATTACGCCGCCACTTTTGTCACCGCATTTCGGAAACATCCTTAAACAATGGGATCGCCACGAAAGAGCTTGCAGCTGCACCACCCAGGTAGCAGACAGGTCAAAACCCTAGTTACCTTTTATACAATAATAACAACCTTAAAATTAACTAACTTAAACTGTTATCTTAGTGACGAGTCATCAACGCCCTTTGTATGCCGCCACTATTGGCATCGTATTTCGGTCACAACCTAAAACAAAGGAAATGACCACAAGTTTCCGACAAACTCGCAGCTGCACCACGCAGGTAGTTAATTAGTCACAGTGTATACCAAATGTCATCCTAATCCATTTAATTGTCACCTTTTTATATAGTAGTAACAACCAAACATCTTCACAAACTTTTACTTTCACATTTATAATATTAGAAGAGTAGATTAAAATTAACCAAATCACATGAAATAACATATCAAAAATCCTAAATATAAACTTGTAACTTGAGGAATACTTATATTATAATTATGAACTTAGAACTACAAGTACCGAAAATATTTGCTTGGTTTATCGAATTATAGCATAAACTCATCTTTGTTACACCGTATGGTGTGATTCATAAAGATACTTTTTATGTCAAAGACATAAAGCACGTTTTCTTTTGTTTATGCTAGTACTTACTACATTTTTGACATGGATCGATTTACAATACGCACCTATTGTGCGCAATGACACTCCTTAGGCGTCAGTGGATTTTAAGTCATAAGATATTTATGAATTTTTGTAAAAGTTATATTTTCGCAAACAGGACTTTGTTATTATTATTCCATAAGCATTTAAATAAATATATGTCTTAGGTCTTTCCAGATATTACAAAGTTAAAGTTTAGACAAATGTAATACAGTTAAAAAAAACAATATATTTTTTACTTGAATATCATCAAGTATAGCCAACTCTTCAGCAATTTAAAAACCCAAAAATAATTATAAAAAAGTGAAAAGTTTTGAAGAAAAACGCAATAATGTCATGACGCCACTATAGCGCCATGCGCACTGCAGGTTCGTAACGTCATGACACCTGTGTGGCGTCATTGCGCACTGAAAGGGTTAACATATTATTGATGTCAATACCTAGAACAGGGCTATTGGAATTTATTGGTATATATTTTTAACCTTCATTTTGAATTTTTCATTGATAATTTTTGTTTCAAAAACTACTCGTAAGTAATTGACAAAATTCACGCGGCAAATTAGTTTTTTCAACTTATTTTCGACTGCACGCAATGAAAGCATGAAATAACTACCTAGAACTCGGGGAAAAGTATTATTCAGATCAAAAAGTTGGTTGAAACTAACAACATACTTGTCATAATATATATTTTTTTTAAAGGAATAACGCCTCTTAAGAAACTAAACTTTAGTTTAAGGACTTAGAATACAATATAAAACAAAGCAGGATAAAACCAAGTACATAATAAACACAAACTATATCTCTTAATAATTGCAGTTAAGATAATACGCGTATGAGATCCACAGAAGCAATAGTTTCGTTCTTCTTTGGATATTGTTCAATAATGTTAAATCGAGTTGTATAGGAGCAAACTAGGTTACTAACTTTCAGAAGTCGCTGCAGTTCCAGCTAAATTGATATCTTCCTACATTTTAGCGATAGTTTCAACTGATTACGTAGTTGTTTATTGTTTTTATCCGTTAAAGTAGTTTGAGACGATGATATTTTTTTTTGTTTTCACCTTTTCGTTCATGAGTCTTCGTACGTTCAGTTGCTTAAAGCTTTATTGTAATAGATCCCTTTTAGGGATAAGTGTATTTCTGTATTGCGTTATCGGTTATTGTTGTATTTAAACGATTATTGTGTATAATATATTACACATACGTACATTTTTGGGGGTTTCAATAAGGTAAATAGTGAGGCACTCGGGTGTTTGGGATATTGGCTACGATTACATTATCATCATCATCTTCCAGCATTTTTCCGTCCAGTATTGGACAAATGTCTTCTCTAATATCTTCCACTCCTTCCTAGGTGATGTTTCTCTCCTCCACTTCCTTCCGGATATGGCCACAATGTCACAGGACCATGGAGCTTTAGGGCAGCCTGCAGCTCTAACACAACTGTGACACGCGACTCTTTCTCGCGCGAGAAATATTACCTATCTCTTTCTTAGCTGAACTGTGAGAGAGTGACAGATGAGGCTATGTCGTATCGTAGTTGTGCTAGATGGGCTGGTCGAGGGCAGCCAGACCGAAGCCTTCAGCCGCCAGTCCAGTTTAGTTTTGTCTCTATTGCTCGTCTGCGCGATGCTACTAAAGACAGGATATATTAGGTATATAGTTTTGTCATATTTTATAACCATGGTTCGTAAAATGCGAACCAAATTCATTGAAGTGCCAGCGCTTTCACTCGTCGTCATAAGTCATTTCAATCCATTTTCCCCTCTTGATCCCCTAAAATAAATAAATAAGAAATTATAACCGTAGGTGGAAAAACATGCGCATATAACATGGTAACTCCTAAAACCGATTACGATTTCAGTTATTCTTTTGTTTAAAATGTGAATTAATTGTGCTTGTTACACTATGATACGAGATAATGTGTGTTTAGAGAGCGATTCTAAAAGCTTTGAGGTTCATTAAATTAATAATTATCTTTCTCTCAGTATGTACTAGCTGACATTATAATAAACTTACCATTATCGAGTCTAAGTGCTTACAAATAACGCTGTTTGCTCAGCTTGAAGTAATTAAGATTCTTTGTCCAGACACTTGGCGTGGGTTCGTTGATAGTTGAGTAAATTTAACCGTCTTTGACTCAATCAAGTTTAAATATTTTTAATGGTTTACTTAATGGTATTATTCTTCAAAAACTGTGTACCATTCAAGTTACAAACGAAAAAGAAATTATCCATTAATAGAAAGATGTATAATTTTTAATGTAGGTATTTAACGCCTGACCAGAAATATATGAGGATGCACCATATTGCGGACTTTCACTGGAACTAATTTCTTACACTGGCAATGATTTTGACTTAAAATTTGATTTGATTTAACATTTAAAATTATCCAAAGAAAATTACGAAAACCATTCACAGTCGTGAACGTACGGTTATAAATAAAGTGTACACGTGTTTAATACTCGAAAAACAGTCAGGAAAAGAGTGCATTCCACTAATTAAATGATATTACGAGGCAGGTCAACATAGTGGAACTGACAGCTAGGTATTTAAACTAATGTCATTATAATGAGTTGCGATTGGTTGCAGAATTGTTGCCGTATAAATCTTATAAATAGCGCCCTCTTGACAATCCTCATATATTTCTGGTCAGGCTTTACATTATAAATTACAGGTTTCATTATAATTTGGTCATTATAATTTTTTTAATTTATTCAAATTTTAGTACGACTGATACGCTGGTAATTTATAATATACGATTTAGTATAGGTACTTATTGTTATGAAGATTACTATATTTTGTCATTATATTACTCCCGTAAGTATCTTCAGTACTCGTAGCATCCTCTCTCTTAAAAAACTTGTGGTTTATAAACATTCTAACATTCCCATCTAACGTTACTGCAAAATAAAGTAAACATTATTTTATACACCGAAGATTTCATCCGAAACATACCAATAAGAAATAAAAAGAAGTCTCCTTGTAACCGTCGGCGACTCGCTACTCATGCCGAAGATTTATCTCACTCCGTATTTATTCCATCTATTATTTACAGCCTCTGAAGCTGCGTTCAAATATGTCACGAGCATACATCGCACCAAACTTGCTCTAAATAATCTGTGCATTTCGTCGAATAGTCACACGTCAGTGGGCAAACATGTGCAAGACAAAGACATAGCTAGCAAGACCTACACTTTACGAACTTACCTGGCATTCCTGTTTAACTTTTTGGCACTTTCGACTTACACAAATATTCTTAAGAAACAGTCGGGCAGAAATGGCGCTGACATTTTTAGCTGTGAGCTCGTAGTTTTTGGCGTGTGACTTTGAGCTGTTTGTTAAGATTTTACGGTTTACGTCTTGAGTTTGTACAAAAATAGGGAATAAAAAGAGAAAATGTTAAGTAGTAATCATTTATTTCATAGTAGTTAAAGTATATGCGCTTCAACTAAAATATTATGATTAATGGTCCTTTGGTTTACATGCACTTACATGAAAAATGAGCGAAGCAAATCTTAGTTGTATATATTTATTTAAAAACTCAATTACTAAAAGGTGTAATAGCGAAAAACCAATTTTCGTATTGCCATTGCGCTTTTTTAACTAGAACAGTGCAGTAACTTCTAAACTTATTACGAACGACGACATGGTCGTGGACAATTAACGCTTGAAAATAAGTTTTTCTTATTCAAAAATAACACAGTTAGATAAGTACACAACACTCCTTCTAATTCTCATGTACTATCACCGATAGTAAAATTTCGCAATTAGATATCTATTTCAAAATTTCTCTAACGATCGCCTCCGTCAAATACAATATTAATTTCCATTCTCCAACGATTAGTCTTTGATCAGTGCGTAATACCGGGCTATTATATCGAGGATACTCACGAGGGCCTAAAAACGTGCTATGACAAAGAGTGTCGGGGCCTCGCCTCCGAGGGCCCGCCGGCTGCCCCGCGAAGGGCCCTCGGCTTTTGTTCGAGTTGCAACAATGCCCTGAAAGAGCACTTCAGCTCACTTCAATACGATGTGATATTCGCCGCTGGATTAGGGTTTCCTAGTAATTGTATGTTAAAAAGTGCCTTTGTCTTTGTGTGTAAATTGTTTCGTTTCGTAGCGTTTCTTAAAATAGGTGGAGTGGTTGTTAATGTATTCTTGGAAGGCGATACGACTGAAGGAGCCATTTTGTTTTCTTACTGGACGAAGTTGCGCGGAATAATTTTGTCCATTCAGTTTTGCAGTTAACATTTATAAAATAGGATGTTAAAGTTCGCTAAATAAATAAATGCCGTAGATATACTCAGAAAGCTCTCAATTAATTTATTAGAATAATTATATTACGCACGGGCCTTGTTTTGAATTAGATGTCGAAGTAAATAATATTATTGTAAAAGGTTTTTTTTTTTGTAAAATGATACTCGATTTGACCTAATGTTACTAGGTATTATAAAGGTTAGATTTTTACCATAAATCTTTGTTAGAGAATCTAGTAACTACTATATGTACCCCAGAACACATAATTGAACTAAGTAAATACATAATGGACTAGCACACCCCCGCACCAAATCGAGTTACCTCACCCCGCAGGCGCAGATTGTTGGAAAATTGTAAGATGTTTCGATCATATAGAGATAGGCGTGTAACTATATATGCATGCAATGCACCACCTAAGCATAGGTGGCCATACTAACTCGTGAAATGGCGATGGTATTGGGGATGGTTATGTTGTTGGTGATGATGATGGTGATGATGATGCTGGTGGTGCTGGTAATGGTGGTGATAATGATGATGGTGATAAAAATGATGACTATGATGCTCTTATAGATGGCGTGTGATTGATGTTGGTGGCGATGCTGATGGTGTGATCATCATCGCGTCATCACCGCCACAACTATCACTACCACCACCACAACAACCACCATCACCATCACCACCGCTACCACCGTAGCTTAAATATCGTAGACTCTAGATAGCAGTGGCGTGGCGTCTATAAAAACCCATTTCCCACCGGCTTGCCCATTTTACAAAATGTTGCCTATTGTTTTTGAACTAAATCGGTCCCAGCTTGCCCAGACATTTTGTTTTATGCCACGCTGTTACTTGATAGTATTATTTAGGCAGTAGGAGATGAGAAAATAAATATGCGTTTAAAGTGTGCAATTACTTATTGAAATTACAATCGTAATCCTGAAATATATTGTACATTATTACAGTTTTCATACAAAAAGCGAAAGCAAAAGTGTAAGTAGAAACTCACAGTAAACGCCGGAAGTCAGAGCACTCCGCATTGTTACACTTTTCTGCTACATAAAACGAAAATGTTATATATTACTAGTAAATCATAGCCAGTTACGTCATTTTATCAACTGAGTGCTCACTATACAATAGTAAGGAAGTGCTGTCTCGCTCACTCGCATTCAACAAATTAGACTTATTATAATTGTGGATGCAAACTTGTTGTTACTTCGCAGTTAATGGTGAGTCTTTCCGGGAAAGTTTTCCTAATCTTCCGTCCTTGTTTGTCACTATTCAGCATGCATGCTAATGTAAACTCAGGGGGAGTAACAATGGGTAAATTATTTATGAGGATGTACTTATGGGGTAGGTTTTATGGACCGAGGATTGCGATCCGAGCAGTTGCAACCAGCGTACGACTGATGATGTTTTAAGGCAACTTGTTAATTTTATAACTAGAAGGGCAACTTCGCCCGCGTAAAACACTTTTCTTTGTCGTAGTCGGGTAAAGATATCCTATATCTTTGGATGCCCTCTACCGAAATTGGCTAAAATCCGTCCCGCCGTTTAGGCGTAATCAGAGGACAACAAAAATATTATAAACAGATTACGCTGTACGGCTGGCAGATTTAAATCCTATATCATGCTATGAAGTTTTTCCTCAAATAGTTTATTTTTAGGGTTCCGTACCTCAAAAGGAAAAAACGGACCCCTTATAGGATCACTTTGTTGTCCGTCTGTCCGTCCGTCCGTCTGTCAAGACCCTTTTTCTCAGGAACGCGTGGAGGTATGAAGCTGAAATTTATATCAATTACTCAGGTCTACTGTCCCTTGAAGCTGTGAAAAAATCAAACTTCTAAGCCAACGCAATCAAAAGATACAGCCGTTTATGCCGCAAATTTTCGACACTTGCAAGGGAATCAAAACCTACAGGGTGCTTCCCGTGAACTCAAAATCTTGAAATTTGGTACGAAGCAACGTCTTATAGCATAGATAAAGGAAAAATTACGAAAACCATAAATTTTTAGTTACATCACATAATATATATTTTTTTTAATAATTTTAAACTTACTACCCATTTCCTCATAAACGCGTAGAGGTATTAAATTGAAATTCATACCAAATACTCAGGTCTATAATACCTTTAAGCTGTAACAAAATCAAACTTCTATGTCAACGCAATCAAAAGAAACAGCAATTTAAGCTGCATATTTTGAAACTCGCAAGTACTCGCAAGGGAATCAAAACCTAAAGGGTACTTCCAGTCGACCTAGAATCTTGAAATTTGCCATGAAGCAACGTTTTATAGCACACATAAAGGAAAAATTCCGAAAACCTTAAATTTTTAGTTACATTACAAAATATATATTTTTTAATAAATATAAACTTATTACTTTTTTTAAATTTATGCTCCTCCATCTTTCCCCATTGTAATGTTATGATTATGAATTTCATTTTGCAATAAAAATACCATAGTTATGACTCGATTGTCGTAATGAACGAACTTTGTAAACCTTGCAGGTTTGTACGGAACCCTCGGTGCGCGAGTCCGACTCGCACTTGGCCGGTTTTTTTATTTAAAATTTATTGCACAAAACAAAAGTCAGTACAAATGGCAAACTTAATGCCTAATGGCATTTTCTACCAGTCAACCATAGGGCTAAACAGAGATGCTTCAAATGGGTGCAGAGTAGAAAATTAATCGTTCGGAAAGCATCTAAGATAATAATAATAATAATAATAATAAAAATAATAAAGCCTTTTATTTATATCCTTAACATATCAAAAAAACATTATATTATTGATTATGTTTACACTTATTTATAGTTAAGGCCCCTGGCGGGTATAGGCCTCCTCCAACATTTTCCATGACTCTCTTGAGTTCGCTGTCGTAATCCAGTCCTCTCCGGCATATTTTTTAATTTCATCAACCCAGCGTTCTCTAGGGCGTCCTCTGCCTCTCTTGCCACTCGGTCCGGACCAGTCAGTAGCCGCTTGTGTCCACCTTCCATCAGTGAATCTCGCCACATGGCCTGCCCACTTCCACTTCAAGCGTTTCATAAGCTGAAGAGCATCTATCACATTCGTTTTTTTGCGTATATTTTTTGATTTATGTTTATCCTTCAGCTTAATATTCAAAATACTCCTTTCCATGGCACGCTGGGTCTTTTGTATTCTATCTTTTGCATAGCTATTGTATATCAAAGTTTGACTTCCGTATGACGAACAGGGAAGTATACATCCATCCATAATTTTCTTTTTTAGTTTTAAGGAAAGTTTCGATTTTAGTATTTCTTTCAGACTCCAGAATTTTTTCCATGACATGTTTATTCGCCTATTTATTTCTTCTTTGTTTCTGGTAGTGCTAAATGAAATGCGTTTTCCTAAATATATGTAGCTCTCTACATATTCTAAATTGTGTGTATTGTCAACTAGTATGGGTGTCTGGTGAGTATTTGTCATTACTTTTGTTTTGGATGTATTTAATTGTAATCCTATACGTCTGCTTTTTTCGCATAGCTCTGATATCATCTCTTCCAGTTGTTCTGATGACCTTGAGAAAAGAACTATGTCGTCAGCGAAACGAAGGTTACTTAAGATTCTTCCGTTTATATCAATGCCCTTATCTTGCCAGTGTAACTCTTTCATTATGTGATGCAGGACTGATATAAAGATCGTAGGTGATAGTGGGTCTCCTTGTTTTACGCCTCTACATATTTTAAACTTTGGCCCCAATCTGTCGAGTTTCACGCGACTAACACTTTTATTATAGATGTCCTTTAAAATATTTATGTAGGTTCTTGGGATTTTCTGGCTCTCCAGCGCTTGCCACATGCTTTCGTGAGATATAGAGTCGAAGGCCTTTGCATAATCAATAAAAGCTAAGTATAGAGGTTGCCGGCGTTCTCCATACTTTTCTATTTGTTCAAGGGTGTGGATGTGATCGATTGTGCAAAAGCCCTTCCGGAATCCAGCTTGCTCTATAGGCTGATGAGTCTCAACCTCTCCTTCTATTCTCTTGTTTAAACAGGATGCGAATAGTTTGTACATAGTGGGGAGTAGACTGATCGGGCGGTAGTTATTCATGTCTGATGGGGCTCCCTTCTTGTAAAGAAGTATTATTCTCGACTCTACCCAATTCGCTGGCACTTTTTGCTCTTGGAGGATTTTATTGAAAAGGGTTGTAAGAGGGTTAGCCAGTATGAGCTTACCTAGTTTAAGAGCTTCATTTGGTATATTGTCGTGTCCTGGGCTCTTTTCTTGTTTAAGCTTGTCAATTTGTCTTAATATTTCCGAATGTTCAAAATCCGTGACAGAAAAAGGTTCTAAGTTAGTTTCTTTTTGGTTTTTTTGTATTGTTAATTTCTTTTACACACTTTTTGTATCCGTAGAGGTCTTTGTAGTATTCTGAGGCAGTTTTAACTATGTCTAATCTGGACTGCGTGTTGGTTTCAGATTTGTTTGATGTAAGTCCTGTAATCCATGTTTTGCTAGTGTTGAGTTGTTTGAAAGCCCTTTTTTGACTTCCAGATTTTATTAAGCTTGCTTCTAATATTTTCATTCTATAATTTTCATAGTCACTTTTAAGTCTCTTGCTTATTGATTTAAATAGGTTTGAAAGCTCTTGCTTCTCTTCTTTATTTTTTGATTTTTTACTTTGTAGTTTTGTTCGTCTTTCTATCATTTCTTTAGTCTCTGCAGATATTATATTATTTTTCTCTTGTATGGAGCTTGTGTTGTTTATGCTTTGTATTATGGCTGTCTCTATTTTACAGTAATATGACTCTACGTCGTCCGTTTCATTGGAAGAAACTTTTTGGAATTCGTGTTTTAGTGCGTTTATAAAATTGTTTATTGTTTCTTCCCCTTGAAGCAGGACTCTACGATTGCTGAACTTTGCTCTACATTTCTTTAGTTTTCCTAAGTTAAATGTGCCGCGTATCAGTTTATGGTCTTATCTTATCTTATCTTATTAGGAAGGGGTCCTTGCGGATACACTTCGACCCAATGGGATCTTTTGTGTAGTTACCCCCATCGCGCCTACTCAAAGGATTGTTCCACCACCTTCATATATCGGATGATGGAACCAGTTGGTAGTGCCTGGAATTCCTTCGGTTCTGGGTAACCAATACCGAATTCCTTCATTCTGAGTCTGGCGAGGGCATGACATCCACACAGTATGTGCTTCATTGTCTCTGCCTCCTCGCCACACATTCTACAATCTGTATTGTCAGACAGTCCCAACTTGGCCAATAGTCCTTTGACCCCAAAGTGACCAGTAAACACCCCCGTTATGATTCGGAGCTGTCTTTTGCTGTATTCCCATAATTTCTTGGTCCAGCCTGATTCTATACATTCCATGAATAGCTTTGAGTGCCTCAAGCCTGCCATTTTCCTCCACTCTTGTTGGTGCTGGTTTTTGGCATAGTCCTTGATGGCTGTTGCTATGGTTCCCTGCGAGAGACCCACACATGGTTCAGGTCCTATGAAACTTGTCGCAGACCCTTTTCTAGCAAGTTCATCTGCAATTTCATTACCGATGAAGCCTTCATGCCCTGGGATCCATACCAGTTGCACCTTATTGTGCCTTCCAAACTTGTTCAAAGCTAGGACGCCATTATACACAAGTCTAGAATCCACTTTAGGCGCACCCAGCGCTTTAAGTGCCGCTTGACTGTCACTGAGTATGTAGATGTGCTTCCCTCTGGTAAGTCTATCTATGTTCTCCTGGGAATAATGTCCTCACCATCTGCTGTAGGTGGCTCGCGACCCTCGGCCCATTCCGCCCTCGTGGGAACTTGTACCTTGAAGTTCCTACTGAATACAAACTTAGGCTGCATTTTATCGCAGCTCATGGTTGTTATTCTGTCAAGAAAATTGTTACTTTCCATGTTAGTGTGCTTAGTCTTCGGCGTGCAGTAACTCCACAGGTCCATTGTTTTTAACCTGTGCAGTGATTTGCGCGCTTCGGACTGTATCACTATATGTAGCGGTTGTAGATCTAACAATATTTCTAGCGCCGCGGTTGGCGTAGTTCTAAACGCCCCTGTTATAGCCATGCACGCCGTTCTTTGCACCTTCGTCAAGGCGTCTCTGCATGTACTCCTCAACGTCCTTGGCCACCATACGAGGCTGCCATATAGGATGATTGGTCGTACCATCATGGTATAAATCCACTTTAGTACCTTTGGACTTAATCCCCACGTCTTACCATACGCTGATCTACACATCCCAAATACTCTGAGAGCCCTTGTTATGGTGTGATCAACATGCTTTTTCCAATTGAGTTCCTTATCTAGTATGACACCAAGATATTTCACCTCACTGGACATTTCGAGTACCTGTCCATACAGTTTTAGTTCCTGCATGTCCTTAAGAATTCTCTTTCTCGTGAATGGTATTACCACTGTTTTGCCTGGGTTAAAGGATAATTGGTGATTGTTACACCATTTCTCCACTTTCCTCAGTGCTTCACTCATAATTGCTGATACCGTACTGGGAAATTTCCCATTTACGAGAATAACCAGATCATCTGCATATCCTACCGTATAGATAGGACCATTGTTGAGTTCCTCCATTAGGGAGTTTACCACCAGACTCCATAGAGTAGGTGAGAGTACTCCTCCCTGGGGACACCCTTTTGTAGCCGTGGCTAGTATTTCATCTCCCATCAGAGACGACTTTATTAGCCTGGCGTTTAACATGTTGCCTATCCATTTGCAGATGGTCGGTTCTATGCCATGTCTTGCAGCTGCTTCACTGATAGCTTGGTACGTGGTGCGATCAAACGCTCCTTCTACGTCTAGAAAAGCCGCCAGGCATAGTTCCTGATTTTCTGTGGCCCGTTCGGCCCTGGTTGTTACCAGGTGCAACGCGGTATCGGTTGACTTTCCAGGTTGGTACGCACATTGTAGTTTGTGCAACGGACGTCTTTTTAATGGACCATCCCTTATATGTCTGTCCACCAATTTTTCCAATGTTTTTAGGAAAAATGAAGACAGACTTATAGGCCTGTACGATTTGGCTTCTCCGTAGTCTGCCTTGCCTGGTTTAGGCAGGTATATTACTTTTACCATTCTCCATACTCGTGGTATGTGTCCAAATGCTATAGACGCTCTGTACAGTCTACTCAGGTGAGGAATGAGTACGTTTGCGCCTTCTTGTAGTAGTACTGGGTAGATTCCATCTGGTCCCGGAGCCTTGAACGGCTGGAACGTTGAAATTGCCCATTTCAATTTGTTATGGTCTACTACTTTTTTCGACGTGTCCCAGTTGTGTCTGGTTGTGCTTGCGCTTTGTTCCACTACACTAATGGAAACATCATCTAATTCGCTCTCGTGTATCACTGAGCCTGGAAAGTGTGTGCTACACATAATTTTTAGGGTTTCTAGCCCTGTCTCCGTCATTTTCCCGTCACTGCCCTTAATGGTTGTAAGCGGGACTGACTTCGACGTAGCTAGTGCTTTTGTTAGTCTCATACCTTCTGGTATAGACCCTATTTGGTCGCAGTGACCCCTCCACGCGCTTCTTTTTGCCTTTCTCACAGCCTTATTATATTCTGTGAGCTTTCGTGCATAGCTCTCAAAGTTATTTGAGGCTTTTGCGTCATTGAAAATAGCCCTGGTTTCTTTCCTGAGTTTTGCTATCTCTGGGTTCCACCAGGGTATTCGTTTTGCCATAATTTCCTTTTCGGGGCAGTTGTCGGTCCAGGCTGTATATACCGCTTGTACTATTTTGTCAGCTTCAAACTCTATATCAATAATAGAGTTGAGCTTACCTTTAGGATCACCCAGTTCCACTTTTAGGTCAGCTTTGTATGCTTCCCAGTTAGTGTTCCTAGGGTTCCTTTTGAGTACAGTTTCTACTTCTATCTTCGTGTTGTACCTAAAGCATATGTATCTGTGATCTGATAAAGAAATTTCCCTAGAAACATGCCATGAGTTGATACTTTTACTAATGTTATTAGAAGCCAACGTTATATCAATTACCTGACCTCGCCTTGCGTTGACAAAGGTTGGTTCATTGCCTTTATTAATAATTTGTAAGGAAGAACTCACCAGAAAATCCAGTACCTTCTCCCCTCTCTTGTTGACATCCGAGCTGCCCCAGATGACGTTGTGAGCATTTGCGTCGCAGCCGATGATCAGGTCGGTGTTCGCCTTGTTGCCAGTTTATGGTCACTGCTGAATATGTTATTGTTCAGTGCTTCTATGTTTGGAAATTTTGCTGGTTTGTTACTGAGAATATAATCTATTTGATTTTTGTGGTTTCCATTTGGACTTGCCCAAGTCCACAATTGCTTCGGCTTTTTCCGAAATAACGTGTTTATTATGGTGAGCTTGTTTGCCATAGCGCTCTGTAATAAACTATCGCCTCTTTGATTTCTGTTTCCATAGTTGTATGGTCCCATTACCAAGTTTTCGCCTGATTTTCTTGTTCCTATTTTTGCGTTTAGGTCACCCATCACAATTAATATACCATAGGCGAGGTTTTGAGCATCTTGTATTTGCTTGTAAAAAGTTTTTATTTCCTCTTCTGGTGCTTCTTGGGTGGGTGCGTATACTTGAATTATAGATATTTTGGCTGTCTCAAATTTAAGATTTAGTAAACATACTCTCTCAGAAACGCCAATGTATTTTTCGATGTTTGACTTATATTTCTTTTTTATTAGAAAGCCAACGCCGTGTAGACCTTTCGTTTCACCTGTATAGCAGAAAATATGTTCTTCTAGTTCCTCTATTTGATTTCCCAATTTTTTTACTTCCGATAATCCAATTATATCATAGTTTATTTTACTCAATGAATGTTGAAGCAATATCATTTTTTGTGGTGATGCGAGTGATCTGACGTTGTATGTACATATATATATATTTTGTTGTGTTGGAGGGTTACAGTCGTTTTCATCTAAGATACAAGGGAATAAATGTATATTATATAACTTTACCATAAATACAATGATTCATAAATTTATTACATACTATATGATGTATATTATATGTAATATAATTATAAAAACGATGAAATGTCTACTGCATGATAATAATGGCCGTTCTCCATAGAAATCAACTTTTTAATAAAATTTTCGAATTTTATATTACATGTAATCATCAGAGGAATGATCCTGAGACAATTGTAAGTTGTCAAGGTTCATGATGAGGTTGACAGGATTTGGAAATGTGGAAATTGATACGGGTGAGAGTATTCGATACACAGATTACAAAAAGTAACAACAAATTATGGTAGCATTGCAAAACGAAGTACAAATTACACAGAGAACGCTTAATTTATATCTACCAATCACGTTAAAAACTTGTGGGCTTGCGTGTATTCCGACTGGATTGAATAAATTGCGAATTTTATAGAAGTCATCTCGCAAAATGTTTCCAAAATCATAGCGCACAATAAAACTTTTATTGGCTCGGTATTGTCTCGCGGGAGGTCCGCTCCTCCGGGGACCGGGCCGCACTTTATTTTCATTCATTAAAATGTTTGCTTAAATTTTATTTAAATAAAGTAATAAAATTGTGTTTACAAGCGCATTTTCCAGGAATGATGTATAACTTTTTTAGAGTTCATATTTAATGAAAATCTTGATAAACGCTGTGATGTCTGTCTGTCTGTCGGTGGAATGGATTGAGTTGACATCTTGGGGAGATAATGGTATTGAAAAAATAACAATCTAAGTAATCTTAAAATATTGTCGCGCATATAAGCAAGTGTATAAAATAAGAATAAGTAAGTACTTAGGTATTAGGTACTCGTATACGACTACGACTACGACTAAATTTGGTATGCCAGAGAAATGAAAGTGAGGTAGACCTTACACGCGTCGTATCATAATGAGCCAACATGGATTTAGTTATATATATTATTTAATGAAGGAATGAATGAATGAATGAATGAATTTATATTAAATAATACATGAAAAATTAAGACAATATTATCTATTTAAAGTTTTTAATTTAACTTGCATGGTATGTTAAAAGTATGTTTGTTCGGGTGAAATCTTGCAACTCAATGTTGAAGCAGATATCGTCATTCGATTGAGCTGAAATTTTGCATACTTACTTAACTTTGATGACAATACAATAATATGGTACCATGTGGCTGATCTGATGATGGAGCCGGAAGGTGGCCATAGCAACTCTATAATAGAAAAAGCAATCCTACCGAGCTTGGGCTCTTTATATCCAAAGAAAAGTACAGGCGGCTATAAAAGCTTGCCACTAAAATGACATTTTTGACAGAAACTTATTAACCATTGTAATCAACTATCGAAACTCGCGTTTAGGGTTATACAGACGGTACAGACCCAACCGGATCGCACCTAGTGACGTGAGTGCGACTGAGAGCGGACCGGGAAGCGGAAGCGGGTTGACGCACCGTCCGACTACGGACGGGGATTTGTGTAATTTTTACAGAAGAGACATTCGGATCGGTTTAGGTAGACTCAAGCGGAGCGTACCTAGCGGCGTGGGCGCGACTGCGAGCGGAGCGGGAAGCGGAAGCGAGTTGATCCGGCGTCCAGCGTACGGTAGGAAGTTGTCTAATTTTTATAGACGAGAAACTTTAGCGTGACTCCTTTGCGTGACCGGCTTCAAGATTAAAATTGTGAAATATTGGAGTTTTAGTGGTCAATTCAGTCGTTCGGTCATTTAGCAGTTTTTATCAGTGATCAGTGGAATGAATAGGCTATAAAGTGCAGACGGTACATAATAAACTAAATTCGCAAGATTTTGTTTTGATTATTTATATTCTATTTCGAGGTTGCATTTTTTTAAATTTTACATTACGCAATGAGTGTTTTTTAAAACCAAATCTATTCTGCGCGTTAAACTATCTAGACTCTAGGTATAAAATAAAATAAAGGACATACTCATATCCTTAGTAAAAATAGTTATTTGTGCAACAAGAGAGCAAAGTTGTTTTTTGTTACGAGTGCTGATTTTGAGTCCCGAGCAAGCGAAGGATTCTACGTTTGAACTACGAGCGTAGCGAGTGATTCTATGTTAGAATCCTGAGTGTAGCGAGGGACTCAACAGCACGAGACGCAAAAAACTTTGCTCTCGTGTAGCACACACATCTTTTCACCTCATCAGCGAGAACATATTCGACATTTTGTGCTTTTTCTTACAACGTATGTTTATAGTCTTTGTTGCTGATTTCAATGATATTATTAATCAGAACATAGATAAGTGCTGCTTAAAAAGGAATAACAATATAATTTAATTGAAATTATAATCAGCCAACCAACACGGTTATTGTCATTATTTGATCAAATTGGAAGAATTGGAAGATTTAGCAGTTACATGACGTGTTTAGGTATTTATAAATACATATTAACTATATTACGAGATTTTGTTTATAAATTGATTAATATTTTTACTCGTAAAACACCAAACAAAATAAATGCAAAAGAAAATAACAATTACAATATGAACTCGATATTTTTTAGGGTACGTTTCGAATATGCATCTATGATAAGTAAATGGTGAAATTATAAATTATTATTATATTTACAATAAGTAATAAGTTGAAAAATCTTATTTTATTTGAGCCATGATCTATTGTTTTATATAAAAGGCACAATAAATTTAATATTCGGTCGTTAAATAAAAATATAATAAAGAAAAAAATACATTGCAATTAAAACTTTTTCGGGTGTTTTTAATGAATTTTTTGGTACCTATAACGCGTATCCGAACTGTTCTCAATCGAGGTCGGATTCGAAAATCTAATTTCAAATTGATAAGTTTCTATCCCTCTCTTTTATATACATATGAAAGAGACAGAGTGCATCGAGATTCAAATGATTAGAATTTTATAATTAACCTTTGGCTGAATAATGACAATTCGTGGTCAGATATTGAAAAAATTAAAAAGCTACTTTCTACTCACGCTCGAAACAAAATCGCATTTTGTTCACTGTTATCTGACAGCAAAATCGCCATGTTTGAGCTGGTGAGGTGAAAAATATATTTTATCCATTTAATCAATTTAAAAATGAACTCACCTACAAACTATATAATTTTAAACAAAATCTCTTCCCAGTGGCTACATTATTCAATGCAAAACTACAAGCAACTTCACGCAAATGCCATTTACGAGAAACTCGTTTTACTTTTGCAAAGTTGAACAAATTCAAATAAGCCCAAGTGCGTCATCTCAATACGGAGCCGGTGTGCCCCCCACCTTAATCTATGCGGCGGATCTTAGAAACAATCCAGATCTTTCCAACAACTGAATTGAATTCATTATTCGAAAGAAAACACAACATGGCCAACTTCGAATTAAGTGCACTTTTAAATTGTTAGCAAAGTGAACAGGATTGCATCGATTTCTATATTTCTCGCAGTAGAATCTAAATTCATCGAATACAAAATAAAAGGAGTTGCGAAAGTTCTCCCGTGCAATTAAACCGCACTTTACTGCTGCAATCCCTTAAATAGGGAACTGTACAGACGTGTCCTTTTTGTCCGAGTTCCTTTATTTCTTGCTGGATAATGTGGCGGAGTGTACCTGCGACGGCGACCTCAAATGGACTGCGTTTTGTTTCTTTTCGGATAAAGGATTAACCGTATTTTGGAATCATTTGCATAGTGCGCTCCAGTGCTTGACTCGCGTGTTTAAGAGGCCTTATTCCTTTTAAAAGCTGATTGTTTTAGGCATTTTTCTCTATGACCAAACATGTTTCTTAACATATTATTAATGTTACTACCTAGAACAGGGCTATTGGGATTTATTGTTTATATTCGACACCTACAGTTTGAACGTTTCATTGATAATTTTTGTTTCAAAAACTACTCGAAATTGACAAAATTCACGCAGAAAATTAATTTTTTCAACTTATTTTCGGCTGCACGCAATAAAAGCATGAAATAGCTATGTCACTACCTAGAACTCAGGGAAAAGTATTTTTAACTTCAAAAAGTTGGTTGAAATTATCAATATATTTAAAATAATATGAAAAAAATAAATTTTAAAAGGAATAAGGCCTCTTAAACGGAAAACGGAATAGAAGCATTCGAATGTGTGTATGTGTAGGACACAAGATAAAGTATGTATCTATAGTTACTTTAACAAAATAAAATGTATCATTAGAGCGTTGAAATTATAACTTATTACTGTAGGTATATTATAACTATTCACATATTTGTCAAACGTAAGTTGAAAATGTACCAAGATGCCTATTGATTGAGGTACCTAACAAAAAAAGAAAAACACGATTGGCGTTACTATCCAACCAATTTAGCTGAACAACACTCTAAGGGTGACTTCCGGGGTTTCTGGCGTAGTACGAGGAAGGGGAACGCTCGGCCTGGCCTTCCGGCGAGCGTCAATGGTATCAGTGACCCTAAAGGCATAGCTGGCATTTTTAAAGACCATTTTCGGGTACAGTCGCCGTTGGGCCCGACGAGACAGATGATGCTTGATGCGCAAAACGAGAACGAGGTAGTGGAGACAAGATTTTTAGCTAAAGACGTTGCAGTTACTATAAAGTCAATCTCGAAAGGCAAGTGTCCAGGCCATGACGGTTTGAGCATCGAGCATCTCCAACACGCTGGACCACACATATCTAGAGTGTTGGCTATGTTTTATAACTTATGTACTAGTCACACATACTTGCCTACAGACATGCTAAGAACTATTGTGATCCCTGTAGTGAAAAATAAAACCGGAGATCTAACTGACACATGTAACTACCGGCCGATCTCGCTAGCCACGGTCGTTGCGAAAGTACTTGACGCTATGCTTAACACACAGTTGGACAAATACCTAAAACTGCATGACAATCAGTTTGGTTTTAGACCACTTCTGTCGACTGAAAGTGCCATACTGTGTCTTAAGCATACCGTTAGGTATTATACTGATCGTGAAACCCCAGTTTACGCCTGCTTCCTCGACCTCTCCAAGGCTTTTGATCTGGTGTCCTACGAAGTCCTGTGGAAAAAACTTGAATCTATTAACATACCCAAAGAACTACTAGGCATCCTCAGGTACTGGTATGGTATGGTCAACAATGTCAAGTGGGCGGGAGAGACGTCCGAAGATTATAGGCTGGAGTGTGGGGTAAGACAGGGGGGCTTGACTTCCCCTGCACTCTTTAACCTATACATGAACGCGCTGATCGTCGCGCTCAGCAATCAGCATGTCGGTTGTCATATTGACGGTGTGTGTGTAAACAACCTCAGCTACGCGGACGACATGGTGTTGCTGTGCGCGTCGGTCTGTGGTCTAAGGCGGCTTTTAAGTATATGTGAGGAGTACGCCTTGAGTCACGGTCTAAAATATAATGTGACGAAAAGTCAATATATGGTTTTTGAGGCCGGCAGCAATCGACCATTCAATGTACCGCCTGTATGGTTAAACCAGGTCCCTTTGGAAAGAGTCTACGAGTTTAAGTACCTAGGTCACATTGTAACTGCCGACCTCAAGGACGATGCTGACATCGAAAGGGAGCGCAGGGCGTTGTGCGTCAGGGCAAATATGTTGGCCCGTAGGTTTGCTCGATGTTCAAGCGGCGTGAAGATAACACTTTTCAAAGCGTACTGCACGTCCTTGTACACGTGCAGTTTGTGGTCGAACTATACGAAGAAGGCGTATAACGCCCTTCGAGTCCAATACAACAACGCGTTCAGGGCGGTGATGGGGCTAAGTCGATACTGCAGTGCCTCGGGCATGTTCGCGGAGGCCCGCACGGCTTGTTTCCACAGCACTATGCGGGGGCGCGCGGCAGCCCTGGTGCGGCGAGTGCGAGCTAGCCCCAACGCTGTCTTGGCGATGATCGCGGACAGGTTGGACTGTCCTTACATCATGCACTGCTGCGACAGGCATGTAAAGACTGGCGTGGGGTAGGCTAGTTTTAGTTTTGTTACATATAAGATTTATATTTATATTGAATTTTTAATATCCTTGACATTTTGTTTAATAATGAATTAATTGTATGATAATATTTATTAGGTATTTTGTAATGCTGGTATTTTTTTTTAATTTTTTTTAATTTTAATCTTTATTTTTTTTTAATTCTGATCAAAATTGTAATTCACAATAATCTTATACTGACATTTTATCCTTACTGTACTTATATGAGTCTATGTTGCTCGAAATAAATGAATTTTATTTTATTTTTTATTTAATTGATACTTAGACATCTATAGCTTATGATTCCTACTGACTTGCCAATTTAGAGGGATTGAGTATCCTTCTCAATTGCCCTTTAGAGATTTCTGTATATTTCTAAATATAGGAGAATGTAAATTCATCGAACACTAAATAAAAGGAGCTGCAGTGAATGTCATCTCGTGCAATTAAGTCGCACTTTACTGCTGCAATCCCTTAAATAGAGATTTGTACAGACGTGTCCTTTTTGTCCGAGTTCCTTTATTTCTTGCAGAATAATGTGGCGGAGTGTACCTGCAACGGCGACCTCAAATGAACTGCATTTTGTTTCTTTTCGGATAAAGGATTAACCGTATTTTGGAATCATTTGCATAGTGCGCTCCAGTGCTTGACTCGCGCGTTTTTACGGAAAACTGAATAAAATGAATGTGTGTAGGTGTAGGGACATAGGACACGAGATGAAATGGGTTTTCAACTAACTTTAAAAAAGGAGGAGGTTCTCTATTCGAATGAATGTTTTTTGTACGTTACATTACGTGATTATTCCGCCAATTATGAATTGATTGATTGGTCTCCACCAAAACAAAAAATAATCATCAAAATCGATGCTTCAGTATATCGGAACTTCAGTGGTAATATAAAAAAAAATATTCAAATTAATTTAGCACCCGTTTAGCAGCTTGAAGTCGGTTATTTATACAACAGAGCGTAAAAACCTATATTACTTTAAAAAAATGTTACGAGGAAGAGCAAATAGCTAGCAACGTATTATTTTAGCGGGCTGAAGAACGACATTTACACTTTTCATCCTTCTGCGCGAGCGAAGCCGCTGGGAAAAGCTAGTATAACTATAGGCGTATCTGTGATATGGTCAGTATCTACACCGCTTCAATAGATGTATGTGAGTATCAATTGAATTGCTATTTCGCTGTGGAAAATAGCATCTAAAATAGCTGAAAATTGATAAAATTGTTAGCTACTCTTATGTAGTTACTTCCAGTTCAAATATGTGACCTACATCACATTACCACAATACCTAACTTAACAATTCGGTCCGAAAAGGCAGTTTTTCTTCAGAGCACTCGTTATCTGTGTATATTTAGACGTGGTACAGTAAGAGTGAGCGGGGGAGAGATACGAATCAAATAGATGTTGTTTCACTGCAGTCCTATGCACGTGCCGACAAGTGGTCTCCACGTCTTGACACTTGAGTTTACATGTGGGAGATGGGAGTATTTATGTTACAAAATATGAATAATTTTAAAGACACTCTTTTACGGCATTAAACTACCCACCATTCAAAACTCATTCTACAACTTTCTCTGTTCCTACCCCCCACAATGTCACCAGTTAAGCAGCCGTGCAGGTGGCCGGCCACAGGTGGCCAGTTGCTATAAAAGCAAGTCCCCACCTCGGAGCTCTTCACTTGACTTCGAGCTGTGGACGAGCAAGGTACTCTCTCTGGGTTATTCATATTGTCAGGTAACCCGTACAATTGTAACCTAATTATTCATTGTAATTCATTGTAATTAATAATTATGCTATTTTAATTGAATCATTGCTTTGCTCTTATTTAATGGGATAAATATAATTGCTATAATTCGTATTTACTGAGAATAAGATAATTTATTTGTTAATTTTTCCGCTTGTTTTCCATTCGAATAAAAATACTTGTTATCTTATCTATGCTTTTTAATTCATTCTCCCACATCAGAAGTTGGGATCGTATTAAGCGTAATATGTAGTACAACACATTATTGTCAGTTTCAGAGTGAGTGAGTGTTTCGCAATGTCACAAGACGAGTACGGACGCGCGGACCCTGGCAGGGTTCCTGAAGCACCTGATCCTGATGCTGGTACCAGTTTGCGAGCGCCGCCGCCCCTCGAGCAGCGCTTCATGCCGCGACAACAGCGCGACGAGACGGAGACTACTTCGAGTTCCAGCGAATCCCAGAGTGTTCCACTTACACCCGGTTCGGATGGGTCAAGGGTCACTAATAACGGTAACTACGTTCCATTGGATTTTATGAAGACCATGATGCAAGAAATGATGACCACATTCCTTCAAACTACATCTAACGCTACGCGCCCACAGGCAGCCACGCCTTTACCGCGCCCAAGGAACTTGGAACATATTTACTTACCTGCTTTCGACCCAGATGACCGCACTGATACCGTTCAAATGTGGTGCCGACATGTTGAGGAATTAAGAACTGACTATCAACTTAACGAACGCGAAGTTCTCAATTTGGCTAGAAAAAACTTAAAAGGACGAGCGGCCGATTGGGCTCGACGCAATTACACGACCATTACTAATTGGGATGAATTAAAAAACAACCTTGTGCAAACCTTCGCAGATGAAACCAGATATTACGATGATTTGATCGCATTCATGGAATACACAAGCGACAAGGCAAGCAGTCTGGCAGAGTATGCTACCCGCAAGTGGGAATTGGCGAAGAAAGCTGTCGGCATCGTGGTGACAGAGCAGCATCTGGTTGAAGCCGTGATATCAGGTATGTCGGACTTTCGTATTCGTTCTGATCTGTTGCGACTTACACCCAAAACTTTGCCACAACTAATACAGAGTCTCAATGCCTATAAGCGTAAGCGACCAGTGACTGATGCCGATCACAACATACCATCTAAAAAATCTAAATTTAGCCCTTCTGATTTCAAATTAAGACGTTGTCAGAAATGTTTTAAATTAGGGCATTTGCAAAGAGATTGCCGTACGGCACTAAGTAATAACACTTCCACTTCTCTGAGTTCGACTCCCAGCTCAACACCTAATACACAAAAACGAGAAATGCCACCAAAAGAATCCCACCGATCAGCAACTACTTGTACCTTTTGCCTGAAGCCTGGTCATAAATATGAAAATTGCTTTAAACGCCTAAACAAGACTCCTAAGCCAGAAAAATCGGTTAGGTCTCTGATGGTGAGCAGCAACCGATGCATTATCGCCAAAATTGATAACCGAGATTTTGTGTGCCTCGTTGATAGCGGCGCGGAATGTTCGTTAATGCGCGAAAGTGTAGGAGATTCTATTGGCGGCAGGACTACTTTTGAGATGACCTTGTTGCGGGGTGTTGGAGAAAATGCGTTTTGTTCCTCCCGTAAGAAAAATAGCTTACTCTGCATTAATGGCTTGAATTTAGAGCTTGAATTCGTGCTGGTCCCCGACAATTACATTCAATACGACATTTTGCTGGGTGAAAATTTCTTTGATGTCCCTGGGATGCAAGTTACCTTTTCGAAGTCAGAAACTAAGATTTCCAGAAGTAAATATGATGTGAACTGTGTAGAAAAAATTGACTTGGAAACTGAAATTAAAACCAATGTTGACGGTAAGACAAAAGAACAACTACTCGCGTTATTAAAGAATAATTCTGATCTCTTTACTTCTGGAAACTCTGTAACCCAAGTGAATACGGGAGAACTATCTATCAGGCTGAAAAATCCTGACAAGACCGTTCAAAGGCGCCCTTATCGGCTTGCACCCATTGAACCTGAAAACGTCAAAAAAATTATACAAGATCTAAAAGATAACGGTATTGTCAGGGATAGTAATTCTCCTTTTTCTAGCCCAATGTTATTAGTCCGCAAAAAGGATGGCAGCGATCGCTTATGCGTTGACTATAGGGAATTAAATAGTAACACTGTCAGAGATCATTTCCCTCTCCCTCTGATCGACGACCACATTGGCAAACTTGTGAACGCTAAATATTTTACCGTCTTAGACATGGCCGCAGGATTCCACCAAATTCCAATAGCTCCCGATTCAATTGAAAAAACTGCCTTTGTCACGCCTGACGGCCAGTATGAATTCTTGCGCATGCCTTTTGGGCTATGTAATGCTCCCTCTGTTTTTCAACGAGCCATTAATGCAGCCTTGAAACCGTACGTCGATGTATCCGTCCTAATTTACATTGATGATGTCATAATTTTTTCCAACACGATCGAGGAAGGTCTTGATAATTTAGATAAAGTTCTCAATGCACTGAAAAAAGCAGGATTTTCCTTAAATATCAAAAAATGTAAGTTCCTTGAAACGGAAATAGAATACTTAGGCCGCGTGATATCTAACAGTTCCGTGAGACCCAGTTCTGCTAAAATCCAAGCACTTATCAATTCTCCGACTCCTTCGACAGTGAAACAGGTGCGTCAGTTTTGCGGACTAGCAGGATATTTTAGGAAATTTATTCTGAATTTCTCACAGATAATGAGCCCTTTATATAATCTGACGAGGTCCGATGTCAAGTGGAACTGGACTTCGGAACATGAAGCAGCTAGGCAAAAAATTATTGAGTACCTATCCGCTGAACCGACATTGGCCTTGTTCGATCCCTCAAGACCTATAGAGCTTCATACCGATGCCAGTTCCACTGGATTTGGCGCAGTTTTGTTTCAAAAACATGAATCGCATCTAAAGGTTGTAGAATACTTCAGTATGCGCACCACCGACACTGAAACGAGATATCACTCATACGAGCTCGAAATTTTGGCCGTGGTCATGGCCATAAAACATTTCAGGCACTACCTTTTTGGCAGAAGTTTCAAGGTCGTGACGGATTGTAATTCGCTAAAAGCATCCCGCAATAAAAAAGAGTTGCTTCCTCGTGTCCATCGATGGTGGGCATACTTGCAGTCTTTCGATTTTGAAATAGAGTATCGTAAGGGGGAACGTTGAGCAGGGAAAGGATTTGGAAACCAAGACAATAATCGAATCAATTCAAAACGGTACTATCGATAGAAGCATTGCTTCTAGTTATGAAATACAAAACGGATTGCTTTACCGAATCTATACTACAAGGAATAATAAAATCAAAAAGTCCTTGTTTGTGCCAAAAAGTTACAGATGGCATCTGGTTCAACTCTATCACGATTCCTTAAAACATTTAGGTTGGGAAAAAACCTTGGAAAAGATCCGCGAATTGTTTTGGTTTCCAAATATGTCCAGAAGTGTTCGGAAGTATGTAGAGAATTGTCTGATCTGTAAAATCAATAAAGGGCAGTCAGGTTCCCACCAAATTTCTCTTCACCCGATTGATAAAACCCCTGTCCCTTTTCACACGATACACATGGATACCACCGGTAAGCTGAGTGGTGGAAATCTTAAAAAGCAATACGCCATTGTGTTTATAGACGCTTTCACCAAATACTGTTTTTTAAGACCGGTGACAAATCTTACTGCAGCCACTACAGTGAATTGTTTAAAAGATTTTATTCACACGTTCGGAACACCAAAACGAATTGTATGTGATCAAGCGGCATCATACACTGGCAAGGCATTACGAGACTTTTGTACACATTGGTCTATTGAATTGCATTTTATTGCCAGTGGTGTTAGTCGCGCTAATGGACAGGTGGAGCGACTTATGAAGGTACTGACTGACTGTCTCACGGTTGTGAATAATACCACGAGGAGGAGCTGGAAGGATGCTGTTGGAGAAGTACAACTAGCTATCTATTGCTCTTTTAATAAAAGTACAGGTCAAACTCCCTTCCAGCTACTCATTGGTTGCAATCGTTCACCACCTGCTATCTCTGCTATCGCTGATGACGTTGAACGGCTAGATTTAAGTGTCTGTCGACTCGCTGCTAAACAAAGACTCGATGCGTGTGCTATGAAGCAGAAAGAGCACTTCGATAAAAACAAAGCAAAGATAGTTCCATTTAAGTTAGGTGATGTCGTTCTTGTGAAACAAAAATCCCAGAAATATCACTAAACTTGACAGCAAGTTTAAGGGTCCATGTGTTATTACCAAAATTAATGATAACGAAAGATATACCGTTAAGGTTTTTAGTACTGGAAATGAATTGTATGTTGCACATGATAATTTAAGACTTGTCTCCCCTGAGTTGGGTAGTGAACTTACAGAATCTATTGAATAGAAGTCGCTTATGGATTCTGCAACATTCATTTTCATTGTTTCACTTTGTCTCCATATCTCCCAGTAAATGCCCTTGATTCCTGGCCAGATGATGGGTATATGCTGAGAAATATGTACCGTTGTACACTGTTTATTTTTTTTGCTGTGCCCAATTGCCGTGCCATTTAGGCGATTTTACCGAGGCAAGTGGTACATTTATTGCCGTGCCTTTTGTTGGCTCTTTACCGAGGCAAGTGTAACATTATTTTTTCTTTGCCGTGCCATTTACTGGCTTTTACCGAGGCGCATGGTTATTATGTTGCCGTGCCGTTTTTGGCGATTTTACCGAGGCATTTAAATGATTAGGTCTAAGACCAGAAAATAATGGATGATTAAAAATTTGAGTGTATTTATGATTTTGATTAGATTATTTTTACATTGTTTTTCTTTCGCGAGCCTGCTGTACTGGCTGCTCGTCAGAATGGCCGTGTGGGAGATGGGAGTATTTATGTTACAAAATATGAATAATTTTAAAGACACTCTTTTACGGCATTAAACTACCCACCATTCAAAACTCATTCTACAACTTTCTCTGTTCCTACCCCCCACAATGTCACCAGTTAAGCAGCCGTGCAGGTGGCCGGCCACAGGTGGCCAGTTGCTATAAAAGCAAGTCCCCACCTCGGAGCTCTTCACTTGACTTCGAGCTGTGGACGAGCAAGGTACTCTCTCTGGGTTATTCATATTGTCAGGTAACCCGTACAATTGTAACCTAATTATTCATTGTAATTCATTGTAATTAATAATTATGCTATTTTAATTGAATCATTGCTTTGCTCTTATTTAATGGGATAAATATAATTGCTATAATTCGTATTTACTGAGAATAAGATAATTTATTTGTTAATTTTTCCGCTTGTTTTCCATTCGAATAAAAATACTTGTTATCTTATCTATGCTTTTTAATTCATTCTCCCACATACATGTCATGTAGCAGATTATGACAACGGACCAAGTGTGGCTACATTTTCGCATATTCGCACATTGTAACTCTTTGGACTTGACCAGTATATCGAAAGTTCTGGAATTTTATATCTCTATTAGTTGTTGTATTCTAGTACAGGACATAGTATCATGAGTAATCCACAAATTTTCACTTTATGCGCCGCATTAATTACCACACAGTTAGGTACCTACTTTTTTTGATATCAATTCTTCACTTTTTATCAATACACAAACAGTGATGTGCCGTTACCGAGAACTCCCGCAAACTCACTTTGTATGGGAAATGAGGAAAATTTTCGTAAATAAGAAAAAAGTTTCTCACATTCCTTTACGCATAAAAATTACGCTGAGTCAAACACTACATAGCTTGCAAACTAACTGCAGTTTTTCTATCTATTACTTAATATTTTTTAACGATTAATTCAATAAACAATACAACACAGTAAAATATCAGGAGACAATTGTGTTACTCGGTAAATACTCGTGACTCAAAAAAATTAGATATTCGACGTGAGAATACTTGTTCCTAATCCTGTTTAAATTGTCCGGTTAATAACAGCCGGGTCGATTTATTTGTTTGGTAGATCATACTTCAGAGGTGGTTCCATGTAAATTGATTTGGCGCTTTTAGAGAAAATCAAGAAACAAAGATAATGTATATCTGTTTCGCTCATGGAAGTCGGATATTTTCTATGAAAAAGTGTTTATTCGATATTCTATTCATACCATGATTCATTTGCCCTGCATCGCAAATGAGAGCGCGATGACGAAGCGTTTTGTCCAACTATCCACGGCATAAATATTAAAATGCAACCGATACGATACAGTTGATAATTTTATTCTATCTTTTCGGAATTTTCAACAAAATATGCAAAATCAGCGAACGTTACATTTTTGCGAGCAAAATACAACAGTGAAAACCGATGTTTTGTGGAACTGTAAATTATAAATTGGTTCAGTGGCAACGTTGCACCACATTTCAGAGGAAACATTTGAAATCAGCGCTACAATTAAAATATTTTGAAATAAATTTAATTTAGGTCAGAAACGTATTTTAAAATCATATTAAACGGTGTAAATTTCCACGAAATGCGCGGGACGAGTGCA
Source organism: Apotomis turbidana (assembly GCA_905147355.2). Taxonomy (NCBI): domain Eukaryota; kingdom Metazoa; phylum Arthropoda; class Insecta; order Lepidoptera; family Tortricidae; genus Apotomis; species Apotomis turbidana. The sequence goes on along the minus strand of LR990288.1, from coordinate 18,643,488 downwards.
ATGGGTCCGTAGTAACATAAAATATTTCTGGTAATATTGCGGTCGGCGACAAGCAATTGCGGTAGGTATTTGTGAAGAGATTGTTATAAATAATCGCGTATTGTAGCTGCCGGGCAGGAGAAGCTGTCGCTGCATGCATTTCAGCTGCTAACAATGTAATTTTTGTACAGCTCACAAATCAGCAGAAACAAAAGAGGCGAGAAAAATGCACTCTTATACGCTTAAAATCAGTGTTTTTTCTTTATGAAATTATTTTTCTTATAATTTATTTTCTGTTTTCATCCGACTACAAACTATTTATTAGGACTAAAAGTTGCCCGCGAATTTCGTCCGCGTGGAAGAAAGTCATAGCTTTGTTTTTTGCTTCTCCTTAGTTGGGTAAAAAGTATTCTATGAACATCTGGGGATGCGCAGTTACCAGCGGTTTAGGCGTAAAGAAAGGACAAATATCTAAATTTTTCAATTTTATAATATTACTAGTAGCGCACCTTCGTCGGCGTATTTGCTTTTTCTTTGCCGTAGATGGGTAAAAAATATCATATAACCAAAACCATGTTTGGATGTCCAGCTATTCCTGTGCCAAAATTGGTTTAAATTTGTCCAGCCATTCGGTGCGATGACAGGACTAAGGAAATGATGACCAACAGATGGCGCCAGACTGGCATGAAGCCGGATGCCCATACAAAACAGAGGACGATCCGGCATCACGCTATTAGAATTTTCCTGAAATAATTACCTCTCTCCATAGAAAACCAATTTTTAATATAAATCTAGAATATTATACATAATACCTATTATTGTATTGATACTATAACTATAACGGATATACTTACTATTGTATTGATATCCTTATTTTTGGTTCTAAATAAATATAAAACATATTGTGAAATCCTATAAGCTCAAGAATATATAAGATTACAGAACATTTTAAACATTATATGCTTATTCCCTTTTACATTTTGGATAACTTCTGAGAAAAACTACGCAACTTCTATCTAAAGAATCTTACATTACACATGAAACGAAGAACACGAAACTATCAAAACTGCAACGTCCAAGTAAATTTTTCACCTGAAGTATGTTTCGGCTGACGTAACAGTCATGAAACGTATTTTGGAAGAGAGATAAGGAAATGACACAAAGAAAACAAACTGCAGTCCGCTTCGGTCGAAAATTTGTCGAGCCGGGCGGAGGCGGGGGAGCCAGCGGGAGCGGGAGCGGGAGCGGGCAGATAGCAATGTCAAAGTTATCGAGCCGTCAGCGATCGCTCGCAACGGATATCTATCGACTTTTACGACGTTATTGCAATCTTTCGACGCTTTTAGACTTGTTCCCGCTGCCAATAAATTGGCGAGTTCCTAGGTAAGCTGCGTTTAATAAAGTATGTACGTTATGTTGTCCGCGGGGCTTTGTCGTAAAATTATTTTGTGACGTTTACGATCGAGCAGTTTGCGCGAAATTGAATAATGCTCGCCTACTGAAGATTGTGCTCCCTTAGCTTTGAGTAAAAACTAAACTAAATAATGTTTTTACTGTGTAGTTTATTGCGGGGATAAGTTTCACATTTTGGAAAGCCTCGCTCTCCGAGGGTTCTTACACTTGCTCAACCTCGATGATTGATTACGTACTTTAAATAAATATTATATATATTTTTATGATTAACTAGCGACCCGCCCCGGCTTCGCACGGGTGAAATGCTATATTATTGTATATTTATGTGGTGTCATTTGTTTTCTATTTTACTAAAAACTATTATGTTTGTATGTTCACTGATTTCACCGCCAATTAAGGACCAATTCTTAAAAAAAAAAAAAGATTTGAAAGAGTGTACTCCTGGGTGATTCCACTGTCACCATGTCGGGATCTGCTGATGGGATCCCAGGGAAATCGAGGGAAACCTTCAAATGTTATAAGCACTAGCAATGTTTTTCATGTATTTTATAAAGTTGTTCAGGTATTTGCGTCTGGTAGTCATCATCTCATTATACTGAGCTAATGATGGAAGGTACAACTCCTTAATGATTACGAGTTAGGGGATAATTCAAACGAGATGCATGCAAATAAGACCTCCCCGATTACTGATTACTTATTGAAAGAACTAAAAAGCAAAGAAATAAAATTAAATAAAAAACGAACCGACTTCAAAATAAAATGAAAAGCTAAAAATAACTCGTTAATTTACAGATTACATTTAAATCACCTTTTGAAGGGATGGTAGAAGTAGGTTTTTTCTTTAGTGACTTTATGCTCTGGAGTCAAAAATAATCTCGAAATCTCTTTTGTTTTGGCCGTAATATTCTGTTTTAAGCAAAGATTAGAACGATTCATTAGTTTCGTTACATCCTAACTTACTAAACAACAATATGCACTTCTGTTTTATACGGGTGTTGTGGATTAGAGGATACTATTTATAGGTTCGAGTGTATTTGTGGAATTAGGTGCCAGGATAGTGTGCGGCATTTCTGGGAAGCTCTTAGACATGACAAATCGATGAGCATTGTAAATTCAGTCCAGATTAGAACTGGAGCGCGCACGCGACCGATTGACGTGTCATCATTTTGTCTTTGTAATGCCGTTCCAAGAAACGATTTCTATAGCCAGTAAACAGTACGGCAACGATTTGTCAAGGGAATGGATTCCAACAAAAGGGTCCAATTTGAATGGCAACTTGTTGTACGGCCGTTTTAATTTCATAAGTCGTTTATCATAATCAAGGCGTCGGGGTGATTTCACAACCCATGTCAATGTCTCGCTCCGATGAAGGAAATGTCACATACCTGCTTGGTCAGGGCGGGGAATGTGTGGACAGGGCTCAAACAATGTATACTAAAACTACGCACCTACATTTTATAGATATAGGTATTAAATTTTATAGCGCAACAAAGTAAGACCGAAAAGATTACCGCCTTAATTCACTCAATTAAAATTTGTATCAAAGCTTCCGTTGTGCGACGACATTTAACCATGGAATAATGTAACTTAAGGTTATATTTTCAGGTTCCTTATTATATCGTAAATTTTTGTCGCACAACGGAACTTCCTCCATTCGCTATCCTTGGCAAACATTTGAATGATGAGCTAGAATATTTGTTCCGGGGTCAGGTGTGTTTTCGATAAAATTAAGTGTATTTATTTATATTAAGCCGACACTTGACATGGAATTGGGACAAGTATCGTCTAGTTGGGACTAGAACTTAATAATATGGAATGATCTATTTGTGAATTATTTCACAATAAAACGATGAAATAACATCTTTAATCTTCCACACGAATGATGATCCCTGGGACACTTCATTTGATATTTCAAAAATTCACGTCAATACTTTTGTAAACCTGATAAAAATATATAAAACATGTTTTTCGTATGAAAACGCTAAGATTTCATTCAAGCAATATTATTAGAAATGTATCACATTTAAAGTGTCTCAGGGAGGCATTATACGCCGACCAGGGTAAAGTGCGCTAAATTTAAAACATCAGCGAAATACGAGTATCATACCGCTATTTCTGTTTTTGCCATATCCTTTAAAATGCCAACTTATCAATATCACGCAATGCAGTTGGAGTAATGTGAATATATTTCCAAAATAATGTTGTGATAAAGCCGAGATATTGCAAAGTTTAAGATATAATATTATTTAGTCGAATACCTTGGTGTTTGTGAATACATAAATAAAACTGAAACACCAAAAGCCGTTTCCACAGACGCGAGCACAAGACATTACGACAGATTCAGGTAGCTAAATAGTTCGTGCGCACCGATATCCCTAATCGAATATGCTCTGTCCGGGGTTCGGTGCCCGGTCTGCAATCCTCACCCTAGTGCGGTGGCGATGTTCTTACTTGAGAACGGGTTATCTGACGCTACGGGGCCAGGCCAGTGGTCGATTTTCGAATAATCGAAAGAAAGCTAGTGATTTAGGTTTATTTGATGGCCGATTTTCATATATTAAGGATGGTTTTTAGCCGACTTCAAAAAAGGAGGAGGTTCTCAATTCGATCAATTTTTTTTTTTCTATGTATGTTACTCGATATCTCCGAGAATCGTGAACTGATTTTCAATTTTTTTTTTAATCGAAAGGGTATAGCTCCGAGTTGGTCCCGTTGGCACTAAGTCGGGATCTGATGATGGAATCTTGGAGAAATCGAGGGAACTCTTCAAATGTTATAGGGACATGTACGGCGCTTTCGGTAATTTATTGATAAAGTCAAGAATTTACATTCAGTAAATAGGATTTGGTGTAAGGAAACTGACGATGAACACACATACGAATCACTAAAAAGCAAAAAAAAATAAAAAAAATTAACAAAAAAAAGAACTGACTTCAGTTCTGTAAAACTAAAAAATTTTTAACAAAAAAAAGAACCGACTTCAGTAAAACTAAAAATCCAAAAATAACCCGTTCAAGTACAGATTACATTTGACTCACCCTTTGAAGTCGATCCCAAACCACTGTTATTATATTTATATATTAAAGTTTACGTGAGGTTTGGCACCGACTTCAAAGGGTGAGTCAAATGTAATCTGTACTTGAACGGGTTATTTTTGGATTTTTAGTTTTACTGAAGTCGGTTCTTTTTTTTGTTAAAAATTTTTTTTTTCGCTTTTTAGTGATTCATATGAAATACTTATGGCGGGGTGATCAGGGAGGTCTTGAAGGAATGCATGTCGTTTTAATTATCTCCTAACTCCTAACCGTTAAGGAGTTGTACCTTCCATCATCAGTTCAGCATTGGAAGATGATGACTACCATGCAAATACTTAAATAGTTTTGGAAAATATATGAAAAATATTATGACTGCCTATAAAATTTCAGGAATTCCTTCGATTCCTCATGGATCTCGTCATCCGATCTTCACCAAAATTTTATGGGACCAACCTTGAGATGTCTCTTCATGAACCTAAAAAGAATTTTCCAAATCGATTCACAAATGACGGAGTTATGAGGTAACAAACATTAAAAAAAAAAAAAAAAAAAAAAAAAAAAAAAAAACATACAACCGAACTGAGAACCCCCTCCTTTTTTTGAAGTCGGTTAAAAAGCAAACAATAACCCGTTCAAGTACAGATTACATTTGACTCACCCTTCGAAGTCGGTGCCAAACCTCGCGTAAACTATAATATATAAATATAAGAACTGAGTGGTTTGGGATCGACTTCGAAGGGTGAGTCAAATGTAATCTGTACTTGAACGGGTTATTGTTGGCTTTTTAGTTTTACTAAACTGAAGTCGGTTCTTTTCTTTGTTATTTTTTTTTTATAGTGAAACTCAATTATTTTTTAATCTAGATATGTAAGAGTTCACGAATGAAAAACCATTAACCCAAAGACGCACCTTGGGTATGGGTACACGTAAGATGTACCTACTGACAGCCTGCTTAAGGTTGCTGAACGCCGCTGGATGCAGCAAAGCGTGAGATTTATGGAAATTTTAGAGAAAGACTTTGGTTCAGCAGTTAGTCATTTATGGGTTGAAATGACAATAATGAAGACTTATTTCCCTATTTTTCAGAAAGAAGTGGGTATTTTACACTGAAAACTTGCGTGAGTCTCAGTTTATTGGCATCCGTCGTGACTGAACGGCGCACCAGCGCATATGTATTTGTAATAGTATAGTCCGTACTCCGTTTCAATAATCCGATTCAAGATCTAAGATTATTTTCCACTGCATCAAACTCTGTAAAAACTGGATAAACTTCGCAAATTTGCTGAGCGAGAAATTATCTACCGCTTCACTAATTGCTACCCCGTACGGTTAACACACTGCGAAATGTTCTACGAGTTCCTAATCCTGTATTGGTTGAATTAAAATTAACCTTTTCCACTGTACCTAGTTATATACCGAACACGTAGGTGTGAATACATAGCCGCTAGCGTACCTCGCACTTTGTCCTATTGGAGAGAATTGAATTGAGAGAATTGGTTTAGAATAGAACCCTGGTTTTAAGAAATTGCTACTTATATGGAATGGTTTTCTATTTTATATAGTATGTATATTTTTGTAAGCAACTGCTGGTAATTGGTTCAGCATTTTTTGACAGCTTTCAAGTAAAGAGTATAAAGTATATAATCACGGGGAATGCCGATACACATAACGTCAAATCAGTATAAAAATAATGTAACAAACACGATCATTAAAGTGTTAACCAAGACCTATATTATTGTAACGGGCAAAAGTAGGTTTAAAAATTATTGAAATGTAAAAAATTATATACCACTTCACAATATGTGATAGATTTCTAATTTCTAGTTCTATACTAAAAAATGTGTTATATATTTTTATCAGCCTAACAAAATTGTTGATGTGATATTGACGCCATTTTTTGTTGTTTTAGTGGGATTGACATATCTGCCTAGTCCAAATTTTGTGTAATCATAATCAATCATTGACATAGATTTGTACATACAGAATTCAAACAAATACACTCAGTCGTCGTCACGATTCGTTTTGCTATATAATAAAAAATGAGTAAAAAAATTTTTTAAGTTAAACGGTTTTATTGAAAATGTACTAAAAGGTAAAAAATAATTCGGTAGGTCCTAGGTACCAGACATCACACCACTCTCCTCATCAATCTAGGGCATTGATCAGACAAAAAATAAAATCGTTGGGCGCGTGTAGCCAGCGTATGATATAATGATATAGCGGTTGACTTGATAGAAATTTCACACGCCCAACGATTTTATTTTTTGTCTGATCAATGCCCTAGATTGATGAGGAGAGTGGTTTGATGTCTGGTACCTAGGACCTACCGAATTATTTTTTACCTTTTAGTACATTTTCAATAAAAACGTTTAACTTAAAAATTTTTTTACTCATTTTTTATTTTCAAGTTTTTAGTTTTTAATTTTGTTACATAGTTCCTCATTATTACAAGGTTTTTTTATGGCCCAGTAAATTTTGCAACTTTTAAACGGACGGTAAACGTTGCTCCGCCTGGGTCAGCGGTTCAATCACGCCTGGTATAGAACCTGAATCCAGATTATTCCAGAAAGCCTTTGATGGTGCTATTGTTTTATTACTGGTGACATGTGTTTGGCAGCGGAGACATAACGAAACGAAAACGAAAAAGTAACGTTGTTCTTGAAGAGAATTTACAGGTAGATACCTATCTTAATGCGCCAGTATTTTAACGTTCTGTTTGTACCTGATTAGGATAACAACGTTTGGTGCAAATTTCACAAACGTGAATGAACAATGTATTAATAGCATTTTCGAATTGCAGATGATTTCCAGTTCTGCATTGCAGGGTACGCTCACGATGGTTATTTAACCTGACTTTGCGTTGCTCAGGTGTTTCGGACGATACCAGTTCTCTTTGTCTCTCACGTTGCCCTGTTATCCTGGGGTCACATTGCTCAGGTGTTTCGGACGCTACCAGATACCTTTGTCTCTCACGTTGGCCTCACAACCTGGGCACATGTTGCACAGGTGTCTCTGACGCTAACCGTTTTCTTCGTTTTTTGTAGTCGACTATGAGTTCCAATTTCACTCTCTTTTGCACGCTTTGCTCTATACTTTTCTTTCGCTTTATTAAGCCTTCTTTTTCGTTGAGTTGCGGTTTCTGTTTTATTTTTCTTTGTTTTTGTTTTATTGTTATTTACCATTTCGTTCTCATGAGTAATGGACATTAAAATAATCAACCTACCTAAAGGTCCAATGGAGGGGCAAGGCTATTAGACAACAAGATGTGCCCAAGTCTAGAACCAAGATCCATGCTTGAATCCCGATTCTAAGTTGATGAAGTCCTTTGTATTGATAAGTTGTCTAAATTTCATCATTGTATTGTACCATCATTATATTTTTATTGATAAGTTGTCTAAATTTCATCAGTCATATTACTGTTAAGAATTGATTGCTCTTAACTCTACGATCCTCTATGCAGCTTTCAACTTGCCCTTTCATTTGATATCCATCACCCATATTGAAATAATTATTAAATCACCTTCGTCATCGCCGGCCATCTTAGATTTTAAATTTGTCAAAGCAGTCTATCACTCAAGCCCTTCCATTTGATACCCATATTGAAGGGGTAGTGAAATCAAATCACCTGTTATCTTGTTGGCGGCCATATTGGATTTTCATTTATTTTTCAAAGTGTAATCTATTCTACTAGGCAAGACTTTTTATTCGATACCCATATTGAAATCTGGCATTTCCGGCGGCCATCTTAGATTTTTGTCGAAACATAATACAGTATTCTATTTACCCAAACCCTTTCATTTGATACCCATATTGAAGGGGTAGTGAAAAAAAAATCACCTGCCATCTTGTTGGCGGCCATATTGGATTTTCATTTATTTTTCATAGTGTAAACTATTCTACTAGACAAGACCTTTTATTTGATACCCATATTGAAGGGGTTATGAAAAGAAAAATTAACCTGCCATTTTATTGGCAAACATTTTGGATTTTCATTTTATTTTCACAAAGAATTCTATTTTACTGATCGAGCCCTTTCATTTGATACCCATATTGAGGAAGTAGTGATAAAATTTGTAATCCGCCATTTTGTAGCGGCGGCCATCTTGGATTTACAATGATGCCGAATGTATTGAATTATATTGTCACCAAAACTAAAGATGCGTACCAAATTTCAGATCAATACGTCGACAGGAAGGGGGTCAAATTTCAATTACTAGATTTGACCCAAATAAACAAACAGGGCAAGCTAAATAAAACCGTTTAAAAAAGGCCAAATATATAACAGTAGTTTATGCAACTGTTACATGATGAGAGATCCTGAAACACGAGTGTGGTTTTTTGAAACGAGCCGAAGGCAATTTTTAAAACAGAGTCATCAACAGAGTCATCTGATTTTGTACAGTTACATACACTACTTTATCTACAGAAATATTAATATCCATAGATTTTCTTTGATGGAGATATGAAGCACTCTGTATTACCAGTAAGTGCCGCGGATCGGAGGAAAGAATGAGGCGACTATGCCCCAGATATCGTAATGTTATGAAATAACATCTCTGACTTTGGTCATCCGTACCCCACCGCCGTCGCTTCCATGAAATGAAGACATTTATCCATAGTATCTGAAGTCGATATAGTACTTTAACAATATGTATGAGTGTAGATAAAACTAAAATAATCCATACTAATTTTGTGGGACGCATCTAACGCCTAAACCTAAATATAATATAAAAATTTCAACATTTGATGATCCTCGCAATCACAATACGTGTGTTTTAAAAATAGCTAACAGAAATAGGTATACGTATACGTGTAACTGAAGAACTCTTTATTTCTTTAGCTTCACAGTCGATACTCCCGGCTTTATTGCGAAACTTTCGGCAAGCATTTCTCTTTTATTACTCCAATTTTGTACGACTAAGCCTACGGAGCAGAGGGGCTGGGCGCGATCTTTATTATTTAGATTTCGATTGTTTGAGCTTACACACAAAAATACACGGTAACGCGTCATATATATTCAGCGTTGCTGATTCGGAATCAATTGCGGATTTATGGGCTCGCGGCACCAATGCTTTATCTCCTTGGAGGGTTAGGACGAGGTTTTATACTCAGTTTTGCTGAGCGCGCAATCAGTGAGCATTTTCTCAGATGTTTAATGACAAATCAAGAAGTTCCTGAGGCTTAATTACATTGTCATTGATAGTATAATATAACTGCACTAGCATAGTATTTCAACTACAACTACAAATTCAATCCACAACAAGAACATCAAGAAATTCCAGAAAATATTATATCCGACATGTTTACTTTTCAAAGTATTTTTTTTTTGAAAACTCATCTTTTAAAGGGGTTAAATGGGAGGTGAATGTTTGTATGAGGAACTTGGGGTTCTTTGAGCAAGAGTAGTAATACTTTGTGTACAGCTCTTTCTATACAAAGTAAGAAAACAAGTTTCAGCATTTTTGGAAATTCATCTCCGAAAGGGGTTAAATGGACAGTGGAACTTTCGATGAGAAACGGGGCTTTTTTGAGTATGGGGTGCATTATTTTGCGTGTAGACTCTTCATCAAAAACTGTGAATATTGATTTCAGCGTTTTTGAAAATGCAACCCCTAATGGGGTAAAGTGGAAAGTGAAAGCTTGTTTGAAGAGCTTGTCATTCTTTGAGAAGGAGTGGTAATATTTCGTGTATAGGTTCTTCTATGCAAAATAAGAAAACAAATTTCAGAAATTTTGGAAATTCATCTGCGAAAGGGGTAAAATTTAATGAGAAACGGGGCTTTTTTAAGTAAGGGGTGCATTATTTTACGTGTAGTCTTCATCAACAATTGAAAATATTGATTTGAGCGTTTTTGAAAATTCAACCCCTAATGGGATAAAGTGGGAAGTGAAAGTTTGTATGAAGGGTTTAGGATTCTTTAAGTAAGAATGTTAATATAGCGTGTATAGGGTTTTCTATACAAAGAAGACTTCCAGCATTTTTAGAAATTTAGGGGATAAAATGACAGTGGAACTTTCTATGAGAAACGGGGCTTTTTTGAATAAGGGGTGCAATGGGTGCATTATTTTGCGTGTACACTCTTCATCAAAAATTGTGAATATTGATTTCAGCGTTTCTGAAAGTTCAACCCCTAATGGGGTAAAGTGGGAGATGAAAGTTTCTACGAAGAGCTTGGGATTCTTTGAGTAGGAGTGGTAATATTTCGTGTATAGGTTCTTCTATCCAACGCAAGAAAAGAAATTTCAGCATTTTTGGAAATTCATCTCCGAAAGGGGTTAAATGGACAATGGAACTTTCTATGAGAAACGGGTCTTTTTGAGGCGTGCATTTTTTCCGCGTGTAGACTATTCATCAAAAACTGAGAATATTGATTTCAGTGTTTTCGAAAATTCAACCCCTAATGGGGTACGCTAAGAGGTGACAATTTGTGTAAAGAGCTTGGCAATTTTTGAGTAAGATTGATACTATTTTGGGTATAGGTTAATCATTAAAAATCACTACACCAAATTTTCACCATACGATAAAATGAAATTACAAAGTAAGGAAAAAAAAATCTTTTAATATTCATCCCCTAAGGAGGTTAAATTGAAGGTGACAACATCTTTATGTTATGAATAAGCGGTACGCGGGATTTTTTATAGAATATTCATTAAAAACTGAGAAAATTAACTTAAGCCCCTCCGGAAATTCATCTCCAAAATGGGTCTAATGGGAGGCGATAGTTTGGATGAGAAAAGGTAAGATTGTTTTCGTAAGTCTGCTAAAAATAAAATGGCATTTGTAGGTTCCCGTACCTCAATAGGAACAAACTCAACCCTCAAAATATCACTTAGTTGTCCGTCCGTCTATCGAATTAAATGGAAATTAAAACCATATAAATGCTCTGGACTATAGTCCTTTAAAGCGGTAAAAAAACCAAACTTCTAAATTAAAACGTAAAAAAGATGCGGCTGTTTATGTCGCAAAAACGTACATTTCGACACTCTCAAGGGAATCAAAGTTAACCTAAAACTATGAATTTGGCAACTAATACCGTGTCATACTACAAATACTTATAGGGAAAAATCTGGAAACTATACATTTCTAATTAAATAAAAAAATATCGATTTAAAGAATGTGAAACAGTTTTCCAACGGTACCTAATGTTAAGTTTGCCGCTTAGTACATTTTATCTTTTCGTTAGCAATATTCAGTGTTTTCACTGTTCGCGAGTCTAACTCGCACTTGACCGCCTGTTTGTACTGAGAATACTGATTTAAACGTTAGAGGAAATTCCCATTAAGGAGATTAAACTTTTGACTATGATTTCGTTCGGTTCATCGGAAAATAAATTGTCCCATGTGCCACGACGCGATCTAGAAATATATAAATCTTCTACTCAAAAATGTATGTATGCGCGCAGATTTTTATTAGTTGTATTATTTTAAGAAACAATAAAACGGGTAGAAAGTTACACAGAAAACGTTTCTACGCCCTGTGCGAGCGAAACCGCGGGCAAAAGCTAGTATAGGCATAAATGCACTTAAAATATATGTACAACATAAAAAATACTTCAAATTACTTATAAATGAAATATTTACATACCTAACTAAAATAAATTAAAAAAGATTCAAAAATAATATAATAATAATAATAACTAAATAAAATGGCCATATTTCGCCGCACTAATGCTTTATCTCCTTGGAGGGTTAGGACGAGGTTTTATAATCAGTTTTGCTGAGCGCGCAATCAATTAGCATTTTCTCAGATGTTATATATCTAATCAAGAAGTTCCTGAGGCTTCATTAGATTGACATTGATATATCACACTAATATCATATATATGCGAAAGTTCGTGAGTGTGTTTGTTACTTCTTGACGCTCAAGCGGCTAGACCAATTTTGATAAAATTCGGTATGGAGGTAACTGACACCCTTAATTATTGAAAAACAAAAATGTGTTCCCGTCGTATGAGCGGGTAACACCGCGGTGCAGATAGTATCTAAATAAAATGGCGCACCAATGATTTATCTCCTTGGCGGGTTAGAACGAGGTTTATACTAAATTTTGCTCAGCACGCAATCAATGAGCATTTTCTCAGCCGCTTAAACTCAAATTAAATAAGATGCGGCGATACCTTTTTTGGGGATGTCATTAGATTGGCATTGATAAACATATAACCATTGGAATTTGAAGCGATAAATCGGCCTTATTCGGAGGTATCAATGCTTTATCTCTTTGGAGTTAGGACGAGGTTTTATACCTACTCAGTCAATATAGTAGTCGGCAAAATAATATAAATGTGGACGAAAATGTCCAAAGTTACTCTTTAATATGTTTTTTAATAAGCTTAAAACGGAGCAACGTTGATCATGTTTTAAAGGGAGATGAAATGGAATGAATAAATTGTTTATAAAAAACGCATTCTAATACCTTGTCGATTTATCTAATTTGAGCCATTTAATTCAAGCTACCTATCGCAGAATCTTCTTTTACTTATAAAATACTAGAACGATCAGCCACTTATGCCTTTGACTATAAGAGTATATCAGTTATATATACCCACCCGCACCCGTCATGACCGTCGAGTATGGGCTGATAGTGTTGCGGATTGCGCCCAACGCGCTGCCAACTCCGGCAATCTCAGGGAGATGTACAAGGCGACGAAGGTCTTGGCCGGAAACCGGAACCAGAGGAAGAAGAAGCCCTTGAAAGACAAGAGAGGCCAGCTGATTGTGACATCGGAGGGACAGCTTCAGCGCTGGCGGGAGCACTTTGAGGAGATCTTCCGAGTCCCCAAAGACCCCGTTGCTACGGCTACAACTGCTGCCAACTTGCCCGCACAAAGCCTGGACATTGATGTGTCTCCCCCTACAGGAGAAGAAGTAGTGAAGGCCATCAAATCATTGAAGAACGGGAAAGCCCCAGGAGTCGACCTTATCGCAGCGGAAATGCTAAAAGCTGACATCCCCACCGCTGCGAACGCGCTGACGCCCCTTTTGAGGAACATCTGGTCAGCCGAAGAGTTGCCCGACGACTGGAACAAAGGCCTTCTTATCACCGTACCCAAAAAAGGAGACCTCAGTGAATGTGGCAATTGGAGAGGCATCACCTTGCTCTCGATTCCTTCTAAGGTGCTCTGCAGGATCATCCTAGATAGGCTGTCGGTGGCCGTTGAACCTCTTCTTCGCAGAGAGCAAGCTGGCTTCCGACCCAATCGATCGTGCACGGACCAGATCAACACCTTGCGCATAATTCTCGAACAGGCATCAGAATGGCAGAGGGAAATGTACCTACCTGACCTTTGTGGACTTCGAAAAAGCTTTCGACACGCTGAGATGGAGCTGTATCTGGGGTCGGCTACGTGAAATTGGAGTCCCCGAGAAGATCATTAATGTAATTAAGGCCATCTACGGGATGTATTCTTGTAGAGTAACTCACGACGGCCTCGTCTCGGAGGACATACCGGTCCATGCGGGTGTACGCCAGGGGTGCCTTCTTTCACCTCTCCTTTTCCTTGTCGTCCTGGATGGCATCATGAATAACACCACCAACAGCAAGCGCCGCGGCATAGAGTGGGGACTGTCCAACGTCTTGGAAGATTTGGACTATGCCGATGACCTATACCTATTGAGCCACACGCGCGCAGACATGCAAGCCAAACTGGACGACCTACGACGAGAGGCTCTGGAGACGGGACTTAAAATTAACACCCGGAAGACCCAGGAAATGAGGTGCGGAGCGACAAGCTCTTTGCCGTTGCTCATCGGCACAGAGGGGGTGGAGAGAGTCCACAAATTTACCTACCTCGGTAGTGTAGTGTCGGAAACAGGAGGGACCGAAGAGGACACCGCTTCGAGAATCGCCAAGGGGAAGGCAACCTTCGCACAGCTCCGTCCTGTCTGGCAATCGCGGAAACTGACTAGGAGAGTTAAGCTCAAGATATTCCGGTCCAACGTGAAAACCGTGTTGCTGTACGGATGTTAGACGTGGAAGGTCACTAAAGAAATCACGCACCGGTTCCAGGTCTTCATCAACCGCTGTCTTCGCCGAATTCTCGGTGTATACTGGCCCGAGAAAATCTCCAACGTAGACCTGTGGGAACGCTGTGGTGAGACTCCGATCGACCAGCAGATCAAACGCCGCAAGTGGAACTGGATCGGCCACACGCTCCGAAGGGACCCTGATCACATTCCAAGGCAAGCCCTAGACTGGAATCCCCAAGGACAGCGGAAACGTGGTCGCCCTAAACAGACCTGGCGGCGGACGATCACTGCAGAAGCGAAGGCGATAGGAAAGACCTGGAGCGAAGTGAAGCGCGAAGCCCAAGACCGTTCGGGATGGCGACGTACTGTGGACGCCCTCTGCCCCATCCAGGGGACATAGAACATTAAGTCAAGTAAGTCAAGTTATATATAATGTGGTTATACGTAGATAGATATAAGGAGATGAAATGGTAGATGAAAATTTGTGTAAAACTACAGTTTATTTTAGCACCTTGGGGGTAATTTGACTAATTTTAGAGAGATGATGGAGATCTCTCCATTTCATTACCATCCGTCACTTTTGACGTGTCCCTACTTGACAAGTGGCGTTATCCCTAGAACATTGCTAGTTCGTCAATCCGGTCGCGCTTAATTTGCGTTTCCTTTGTATGTGATGGCATAAATAACGTGAAATTAGTCCGTTACGTTTCGTTGAAAACAGAAATTCATATGCATGAATAGCATTTTTGACAATCATTATCGCCATCGTATTTCCAAAATTGAGATGAGATATGTCACTTGAAGCTCATCGCATTTTAATGATAGTTCAAAAGCCATAGCACTGTTATCTAATAGAGTTTTGACGTTTTGTGATCTCTCAAACGGCATTCTCGAATTAGGTCCCTTGTCAATTTAACTAATTCGAGATATTAGCCATCGCAGTACCGTCGATTACTGCGGCAAGGTACTAAAACAACCAGCCGCTTTTGCCACCGACTATAGGTACCGCGGCCGCTTGGAACAGAACCACAAATCTCCATTAAGGGAGGCGCAAAGAAACGCGTGCGTCGCGTAGCAATGCTTTAATTGCTAGTGCTTATCGTCGCCATTACTCTCGCAGGGGACTATTCCGACACCTGAGGAAATATTCGCGTTTTTGCGCCTTTTGTGTAAGTATTTGTATTTGACTGCTCCTACTTCGTGTTGAATACTATAAAATTGAAATTTATCACAATAATAAATTGATAAATAGATATCGGACACCTTACACAAATCGACCTAGATCCGAATTAACCCCTAGTAGGTTTGTATTATGAGCACTAGACACCTAGACGTAGATATTTATTAGTAGTTTAGGCAACTGTTCCATAATGAGCCGTCTTAGAACACGAGTGTGGTTTTACGTAACGAGCCAAAGGCAAGTTTCATAATAGGATGACACGAGTGTTTTAAGGCCTGATTATGTAGGTACAGTTGCATACACTCCTTTATCTACTGTGTATGTTCAATTGTTCATCATGTCATAGATTGTCTTCGATGTAAATATAAAGCACTCAGTACTACCAGTAACTCCCGAGGAACGGAGCGGAGAAATAAATGAGGCGGCGCGGCGAGTTACGAAATGCCCTACCGGTCGTTGCATAGTAATATTATAGGTATTTACATAATATAGTATCTGATTTTTTTATGGTCATTTTACAACACGGATTTATTATACGAAAGGCACTCATATTAAAGATGTTTACAAAGTAAAATAAAAAATATTTTTCATTTTACAAAAACTTGATGAATCCTCCTTTAAAGCCTGCTTGTGTTAGGAGCTATTTAAATCAGCTGCTTATAATGTTAAGAGCATAAGATAAATATTTGATTTTAATTATTGACATAAAAGCAAAACTACATATACTAATGTCATGAGATTGGTGAAACAGGAGTGAGAGTGAGTCCTTTTTTAAAACTTATTAACGCTGTATATAGGGGAATGTTTTTTTAATATTTTATATTGTGGGTAGATTGTCTGTGTGTGAGCATAGGTAGCATAGGTAGACACTATCGTGCTATCACACGATAGTGTCTACCTCTACCTATGCTAACTAGATTAATATCAGTGCTGAATTTTGTTCTGCCGTAGTTCTTACCTTTTAGTCATAACGTAACTTGCCGATTACACTCTCCATAATTTATTATTTATACATTATAATTGTAGCGATAGAACAGGAAATGGATGAAAAGTAATAATACTTGCAATACCTCTTTAGAAATCTCACCGGGGTTTATTCTGACACCTGGGGTTATATTCACAGGTTTTCCTTTTTTCTAAAAGAATTTAGATACAATGTCACCGTTGGTAAGTGACGACTGGCGACGAATGCAATTATGTTACCTAGACAACGCATTTTCACCCTTGATTTGAAGCCTTGAATAAAAATCCTTGACATGTGTGGTATGATTACGATATACTAATCTCTCTCTCTTGTCGCTCCCTCATGACTGAGGATCGTGGTCATCACTGGATGGCTTACACTTGGTGTGAATGATTTGTCTCCATCGAGTCCTGTCCATTGCGTCCCTTACAACCGAGCAAAACTTGGAGGAAGACGTGTCCTTCACTTGATCGGTCCACCTGGTTGGGGATATAATAATAGTATTTCTTTATTTACATTATATATGTCGGAGACGGTCATGAGTATGGAAGCTCAACGAAACCAGCGCGTCATTTGAAGGCGACAGTAGCGCCCCCTTGAACCTGTTTTGGCGCGCTAGACAGAGTCTTGGTGGTTAACTCAGCAAACGACCACACACACTTCACTCTGGGCCACCGTCGAGTGCACTACTGCCTTGGAACTGTCCCGTTTCGTTGTGCTATACCAAGTTGAATAGAGACAGTGTTATAACTCAACAATACTGTGTTAATTTAATAAAGACTATTCTGTTCGATACTTCGATTAGCTAGCTTACATACCTCTGTGCCAGGAACTGTTATTTTGTGCTTCATTGTATAAGGAATAAATCAAGTTAATTGTATCGGAAGTGTTTCATCTCGCTCGAACTACCTCCTCGTCCACAACTATGTCGGATAGCTCATCTAATGTGCCACACACCGCACCCGGCCATCCCTACCGTATCCCGACATCAGAAGTTGGGATACTACCTACGGGCCCATGAGCGAACACGAAGAATGATGGAACACGAAGCTAATAAAATGGAAGAAAAAAGTTTGTGGTTACTCTTTGAAATACAACGAACTTGACATTACTAAATCAAGGAACAGGAGCTACAAGCGTTTCCGTTATTGAAACTCAAGCTAACACCGTCACGGAGATCTACAAAACCGTATGAAAACAAATGAAGATTGCACTGTTTAAATTGTTTTCATTGCGAGAGAAACGGACCTGAAAAATTCGATTGCTTACTTCGTATAAAAGAAAACTACAACTTACCACCTCGGCGACAATAGCCAGCAGTTAACAGCAAACCACATCAAAGTTCATTGTTTGCTTCAATAACAGCGGGACACATCGTCAGTTGTTGCACCAGTGGAAGTGACGCATGGACGTAGACACTATGGCCTCACAGACAGATTTTAAAAACACATCAGGTCAGTCGTTAACTTGTCACTACGATTCCGATATAGTGTTTACTAAAAGAAAGTGTAGCTAGATGCTAGGGTAGACTTGAGTCACATTTATTCAGTTTAGTGGGTATTTGTCAAAACAGTATTACCGGGTACTGGTAATAGCAAAAAAGTTGAATATTGTGTGATATAAATTAATAATCATTTGAAACAAAGTTTATTGCACGTTTTTCTAACGATTGTTTTCGTAGTCATATAATATGACCGAACGCGAAATGTTTCTACAGAGATTTAGTGTTGATTAATATGACCACTACACAGTTTACCATTATTAAAGTTTGTCATGTAAAAAATCCGCTATGAGGGTAATGAGGGTGAATCAATTCATACACAGTACTTAGTAGTAGGAGCGACTGCGGTAATAATAATCTACCCTCTGTTCATGATTTTCCAATCGTTCTGTAGAATTGAATTTGTTTACGTCTTGAATAGTTTCTTACCCTGTGTACTTTAGCTGGTGTATAGTTTAGCGCCTATAATTTCCGTAAGAACCGGTGAGCTTGAGATACGTTTAAACGATCCTAATGATACTTTTAACTGTGGTGATCGCTATAGCCTAAAATATTTATTTTAACTGGAGACACTAATAGGATTAGGAAAATATTAGGACACAAGAGTTTGAAATTGAAGTTTGATTTTTATCATTAATGTTTCATAATCCCTTGGTAATCTAAAAGTTATCATACAAAGTAAAGCTTGTTAAAAGTGCAAATAAAGATTTGATTTAAATCTTTTCTTGTATCTACGTCGTGGATTAGATGTTGACATTAACATATCCTAATTAAAGTGTAACTTTGTTAGATTGATTTGAATTTCCTTTTTTTGGATTTCAAGTTAGAATGATCGGATTAAAAACATGCCCGAGGGGCAAGTGCCCATTAACTTTCTAGATTCTGAGAATTCTGAATTATGTCGGATAGCTCATCTAATGTGCCACACACCGCACCCGGCCATCCCTACCGTATCCCGACATATAGATAAGAGAGTGTATATATCTTTTATGTCGCCCAGGCATATGGAAACCTTTATTGATCATAAAAACCTCGTTTGTTCATATATATTTCACATACCAGAAATACGTTTATTGAACAAATAAGAATGAATTATGTATATAAACAAAAGTATGACGACACTAATATCTAAAAATTAAAACTTTAAATTAGATTAAAAAGACCGGGTAAACGTGACGTTTCATATACCTATTTTTGAACTTATTACGAATATTACCTGGAACGAATAATCGAGGGTATCATCAACTCGCACTATTTATAAACTGTCAAAGCCATTCTTAAAGCCGCCAAGGCTTAAATATAACACATTACTAAAGTAGAATGTACAATGGTGATGTATCAGACATATGTCAATAGAAATGAGATGTATTTAACCAGGCATCTAAACATTTGCAAAGTCTAACCTAACCTAACTTACTCAAATAATACCTAACTTGGCAGCTAAATTAATAATTAAGTATATATAGGCTTTGATGCCAAATTATTATTTTAACTGCCAAGATAATTATAAAATGCAGCTGTATCACTCTTATACAAGAAAGGCGACAAATCTAACCTAGCCAATTACCGGCCGATGACCACCTTGGACCACACCTATAAGCTTTTTACTAAATTTTCTACTTTTTAGCTGTTTGAGAAATACTTGGAATACAATCTACCTATATGTGTGGCCTTTATAGACTACGAAAAGGCGTTCGACTCTATAGAGCATTGGGCTGTACTACAATCCTTGAAACGAAGTCTTGTCGACGATAGGTATCCTCAAAAACATATACAGCGGGGCCACACTCCAGGTTAAACTTCATGAGCTGACAAGACCAGTCGAAGTTCAGAAAGGAGTTAGACAAGGGGACGCGATATCGCCGGAGTTATTCTCATCAGCACTCGAAGATGTTTTCCGGAATCTGGACTTTTTTTTTTTTTTTCGGTATCTTTGGGAAGCCGGAAGCCTAGTATGGCTGCATCCGAATGTCAGTACTTGGCAGGGGGCGGGGCTCTGGACTGGTCCAACAAAGGTATAAATGTAAACGGAGAAAGTCTAACACACCTGAGATTTGCGGACGACATCATTCTTATAGCTGAGTCAGTAGACCAACTCAAAGGCATGCTCGAAGAATTAAACGCCGCTTCTGTGAAAGTAGGCCTAACGATCATCATCATCATCATCATCTCAGCCATAGGACGTCCACTGCTGAACATAGGCCTCCCCTTTGGACTTCCATATATACCGGTTGGAAGCGACCTGCATCCAGCGCTTTCCGGCGACCTTTATAAGGTCATCTGTCCATCTTCTAGGTCGACGTCCTACGCTGCGCTTGCTGGTCCGAGGTCTCCACTCGAGCACTTTTCGGCCCCATCGGCCATCTGCTCTGCGTGCTATGTGGCCTGCCCATTGCCACTTCAACCTAAGCCTAACCTAGGCCTAAGGATGAATATGAACAAAAACCCAAATCATGTGCCAAGAAGAAGTTGATCACGTCTTTGTGGGCAACAACAAGATCAGCCGTGTTACACACTACATATAACTAGGCCAGGTTCTGAGTCTGAACAGGAACAGCCTGAGCATGGAAATTAGGTTGTGCTGCCTTTAGAAAGCTGTCCGAAGTATTTAAAAGCGATATCCCCATGATCATGAAAAGAAAGGTTTACGATCAGTGCGTAATCCCTACTATGACCTATGGAGCAGAAAGATGGACCTTCACCCGCCAAACCGTGCATCAACTCCAAGTTGCCCAGAGAGCGATGGAGAGAGCGATGCTGGGGATGACACTCAGAGACCGCATTCCAAACAAAGAGATCAGACGGAGAACCCAAGTAACCGACATCGCTAGGAAAGCCGCTCCTCTAAAATGGAGATGGGCGGGGCATATATGTAGGCGAGAAGACGGACGCTGGTCTCCAAAGATACTGGAGTGGCAACCACGAATGGGAAAAAGAAGCGTGGGCAGGTCTAGATGGAGAGACGACATGGTTAAGGTCGCAGGAAGAAAGTGGATGCACGCGGCCCGGAGTCGCAGTGAATGGAAAATGCACGAGGAGGCCCTAGTCCTGCAGTGGATTAGATACGGGCTGATGATGATGATGATGCGTGGCGTCAATAACAAAATGTAATTTCCAACAAAGTTTCGTCTCGTGGCATAAATACAATTCTCAATGTTTTTGTGTCGTGGCATAAATACAATTCGTAATGTTTTCGTATCGTGGCATAAGTACAATTCTCAATGTTTTCACGGAGAAATATTTTTAATGATCGGCATTCTCGAACGCTTTGTAAATAGGCACGCGCCGCTTAAATAGCGCACATACGTCACTGCTAGCACGTAGATAATTATTTACCGCGTTATATAGGTACGGGGGCGTACGGCGGAACCACTCGAAAAACGCTAAGCACCAAACGACCCGCTCCGTTTTGGTAACGGTTTAATTTGTCTATCACCTTCCTTTTGTTTTCGGTGCACTTCCCAACAAACAAAATAACCTTATAAAATTAAATCTATAAGGACTAAAGTCTCATAGTTGTTTTAAAATGGCATTCATTACAACAATGTACCTTTTAACGGCTTTTTATAAGACAATTTGGCTAAAATTGCCTTTATTCTTATAATTTGGTTATGTTAACGTTAATAAAATCAATTAATATGGCTACAATAAGGGTTATTTTTTTATATTCTTATAGAAGCTAGCTACATTGCGTTTTAACTGTATAATATTGAAAGCCTTGTAAAGGCGTTTTATATGGCCAATCATTCTTATAAAAGTAATGCACAAGGTACCTATAAAGCTTTTCGGCTTATAGGAGCTTTTTATAAGCAGTTTACCCAACGAATGAATTATAGCATTTTATATAGTCTTAATAAGAATTAAAGCAATCCATATTCACTTATATAATACTAATAAGGGCTATGTTCTCTATAGTGTTATATTAAAAGGTTTTATATGGTTACGCCTAATACTTCTGTAA
Source organism: Apotomis turbidana (assembly GCA_905147355.2). Taxonomy (NCBI): domain Eukaryota; kingdom Metazoa; phylum Arthropoda; class Insecta; order Lepidoptera; family Tortricidae; genus Apotomis; species Apotomis turbidana. Next base: position 18,621,489 of record LR990288.1, on the reverse strand, counting down.
ATCTACAAAATGACCAATCTGGTACCGAGGTAGCAGCCGGTGGTTCCGTAGAAGATTATTTTATGGAACATGAGAGTGAGCAGAAAAGCACTGAGGAATACATTTGTAGCGGCAGTGACAGTGATACAGACAGACATATCGTCAAATGAGGAATTGAAAAAACTTCGAAATAAACTAGTAATTAATAAAAAATGGCGGGGTTATTTGTAAACCGCGCTTGACATCTACTACTGCGCATGTGCAAAAGCATTTTTTTAATATTCGTCTTATGTCAAAATGGCACAAGCGCGTGTACATTCAGCCAATTGTATTTAATGAATAACGATTTTAAGTTCGTTTATTAATCAAATTTTATATCTAATGTAATTAATGACGTGTTAAATGAATGAATTAATGAAGTATTTGGTTTTATTGTACTTTTATATGTAATAATAATCGGTATTTGTATAATTTATCAAACATTTTTAAATATTAAATTTATACTTACTCGTCCGATTAATAATAAGTGTCAATGTTTATTTAGAAATATTGTTACTATTTAAATTACGGATATCAATATTCGCATTCATCTGCAATAAAATGGTCGTATATCAAATACGCTTTACAATTTTGACAGAAAATGAAAGTGAATTGTTGCAAAACTTCTATATATTCACGACGTATGACAAAGTGTGATGGTAAATTTGGATGAGTCGGATATCTACAGTTATAACATTTCTTACTTAGTTACTTAGTAGATAAGGGACTTCACTTGTGAGAAAGGAACCCTAACGACATATAAAATGGCGAATCATAAGCAACATGATGCTATTTATTATTATTAATAATTCGCTAATAACTATTGCTAATGATAGATTTTTAATCTCATAGTGTATTTGTAGATGATGTGCAAATTTCTTTCGCTCTTATAATGGTCATTTATAAAACATGACTAAATAATTAACCACATTTTCAGTACAAAACCGCAATAATACAAAGGCGCGTTGATAACACATCATGTTTTTTTATACCATAATCTATCACAAATTTAAATTTCCACACAGTTTTGACTATAAATTTGCATTTTTCGGGTACTCTAACATAGAATAAAAAAATAACTTAGGTACCGTTTACTATTAATCATGAAGATGTTGACTAATTATTTTTCGTCAAACTATTACAAAAAATAAAATAAACTTATTGCACAGTCATATACAGTTATAAGAGCCAAATACCTTATTAGGGGCATTTGTATTGCCGTTATGAATTTTACGCCCTTAAATCGGACCATAACAAAACGCGTATAAGGACGAATCGCCCTTAAATATAGTTCTTATAAGTATATTAACCTTTTTAGTGCATTTTCCATGCCATTATAAGTTTGACTACCTTGTTGCTTGTCACAATAAAGCACTTTCAAGATAAATAAAGCAAATAATAAAGCAACTATAAGTTGAGTATAAGGTTATTGTATTTATAATTTGTGCCCAAATCCACCCTTATTAGCGATAATATGGCCTTTACAAGAATAATATTTTTGGCTATATAAGCCACTACAAGAGGATTTTTTGTTTGTTGGGTTAATACAACAGCAACAATTAGTTGTCTTGGGGTGCAATTAGGTTGCCATGCGATATTTATTTGCCTCTATTGTAACAATAAAATACTAATAATTAAAGAAAATATTAATACCAAACTATGCTTAATTAGCAACAAAAGTTGTTGATAGGTATGATCAAAGATGGCTAGATAGGCTACTTTTTATCACCATCAAATTGGTTCAAATCCGTCCGGCCGTTTTAGACATAGACATTCTGACCAACAGATGGCGCTCTACGAACGGCGCCGCCCATATAAAACGTAGGCTATCCTGCTTCGCGTTATTCTTTTTTTTCCTTTCCATAGAAAAGTCATTTTCAATACAAATCTACCTAATTACCTATAGAAGAAGCAAAGTTATGCATAGACACTAAACTACCACCTCACTGCCTGTACTCGTAATCATAACACAGATAACCAAGAGTAGCTAGCTCACTGCACACCGCGTGTCGCAATAACAACCGATTCTTTTACGGCACACCATGGTGCACTGTTTCGCTTTCCGCCTCTACGGACATGCCACGACTTTGACGGCAAGCAGCAAGCGGCAGCGATAATGAAGCGCCTCGCTCAGACCTTTCGCCCCCACCTATGGCCGCTCCTCGCCCCTGCCACTTGCCACCGAAGACGTGGACGGGGCGCTTTCAGGCTAATTCGTCGGTTCGTAGCTACTCACATTTTGCACAAACAACCAATAAAATACTGTTCGCGTTGTTTTTTGACGATTAAAAGAGATAAAATATTTCAATAGTTCAACAAAATGACTAATGCCCTCACGTTATGGGTCGTTCTATTTTTTCGTCCGGATTTGGCGTTTTTGAGTTTTTTTATTTTTTTACGTGCTATTATGTTTTTTTTCATATTGTGTGTGTGTATAGATATTTTATATGTTATTTTTTGAAAGGCACGTATGTATTATTGTTATTTAAGAAAAATAAAGGAGGAATGGAATGAAGGCGTGGATGGAAATGAAAAACGAAGGTAAGGTAATGAACTATGCCTGGAAGGAAATTAATTAATGCATTATTAACTATTCATAATTAACTACACATTGACATTATAGACGGAAGAATAAGGGCTTCCGAGAAAAAACCATTTTATTCATTTTAATTAAATTTTTGATAAAATAATCAACTGTTTACTATAAACAAAATTCCTAAATATCGTTCTCAGTCTCATAATATCTCTTAATGGTACTAGGAAGATAAAATTATATGAAATAAAGTTTCTGGACTGCTCGAATAGAAAAAAAAAACACTTAAAATTACCCAATAATAAAGTGTAATAAAAGCTTTAAAACTAAACTAGTCTTAATCTAGTTGCAACAATTAGTCGTCTAGTATCCATAACACAAGCCCCCTTGAGCTTGATTTGGGACTAGATTGATTTGTGTAAGGTTGTCCGATATTTATTTATTTATTAATTAACAAAGTTTGGAGACGATACGATATTTTAAAAGCTTTTCCTGACTGGGTAGTACGGTTTCTACCAGATTTCTCTTATTTTTTTCCGCTTAAGTATATTTTTCACAGAATCCCTTCGCAATTGTTTCATTGAACAACAGTTTTCTTCTAACTTCTTAAATTTTGTCTTCTTTAATATTTTTTATCATATTGTATCTCATTCGCCTCATAGTTTTATTCACCCTGTCAGTATTCTTGTTATGTAAGCTATGTTCATTCTCTGGTTTAGCTATAGGCACTGGTGAGTTTGGTGGTTCAGCCACAGGATCATCTTGAACAACACGAGGTTCTTGTATAGATAATAGATATATAATGTAAATAGTATAATGTAAATATTGTATGCCGTAAGACGGTAGATTGTGACACTCTCCAACTGTTTTCTTCCAACTGCTTTGTATCGCACAATCAAGTAATTAATGATTTCCGATTTCCTCATTCTCACTCACTGAGAGTTCTCTATGAGAATTTAGTGGAAGTAGTTAATTTTTTCCTTTATTTTTTCAAATAAGGTAGATAATATTTTTCTCTGTCTGTGCCGTTGTTCCCTTTTTGCCCTTTCACTCATTTCTATAATGCCGACGACTTTCAATCTTTTCTTTTTTAAAACATATCGCTGTTTCTGCTTTTAATGAAAAATTGCATAAAGTTCTGGATTACTCTTAATTTCAGCATAGGTATTTTAACTTTTTTCGATCCCTGTTCTTTGCTAACTTTTCGTCTTTGGTTTTTTTTTCTTTGTCCTTGCCATTTTTCTCAGCACATTACCTACACGATACAAATAAGCCATATTAGACTTTTCTATTATATTAATAAGTGTCATTTTTTTTAATAGTCAGTGTCAATGTCAATGAGCTAGATCTCTGTGCTTGTAAATATTACGTTATATACCATTACCACATTATAAGTTCATAGCGATATATGCGAAATATGGAGTGTAAACTACTGGAATCATCTATATAATATTAATAACTTTTTGAGGAAAAGTTGGTAATTAACGATGCTCGGGCGGAATCCAAATAATTTTACCAGCGTACCTATTCCTGACGATATTTTAAAATTTAAATGTGGCATAAATTTGGCTAGGTTTGGCTTGGTTTCCGAGATATTCATAACAATTCTTTAAAATTATGTACTATGTATGATTAAATAATAATGTGAGATTACTTAGTGTATAGTGCTTTTATTAACGACGATGCAACTTTCTAGTCAAGGCTAGGTGTAATAATTGCTGCTAGATCTCAAAATGACAGGTATCAAACAGAAAATTAATCTGTACTCTAAAACAAACTTAGACACGTTGGAGAAAAAAGATAAATGATAATATAGGACAAAAGTATCAATCAAAATATAAAGACAAGAAGTAACAATACAAGCAAATATAATTGACTATTTGCTAACAAAAAAGGCAAAAAAAACGTGTTTTTTTTTTGGTAATTTGTTAAAACCATGAAAGATTTTTATTTCTAATGACCTCCGAAATACGTTTGTGAAATTATTTAAATTCGTCTGGATCACCATTATGTATTTATATACCACCAAGCAATAAAAAAAGACATTTCCTTCCAAATTGATTCATTTCCTTCTTCATAAATATTGGAAGGAATGGAAGGAAATGCATTGGAGCGGAATGAATTTTTACCATTTAATTTCAAATTACTACACATTCTTACGTGCTTCAAGGTCATAAATCTAAATGAGTGAACACCCACCTAAATGTCAATAAATAACTTGCCAGAGAAATGACGCCTAATAGAGGATATCATATTACTAACAGGATAATAATGAGTACTTACTTGTGACAAAACGGTTATCCAGCGGAGAGAATCGCAATAATTTTTATATCACTCGCGCGAGATCTTCCTCTCTGAGACGTTACGGCAGGTTGAGGTGGGCAAGACGTGCGGGCATAATAGTTCTAGGTAAATACAGGCGCGTTCAGACTTACGACGCGTTTCAAATTTTGCGGTAGGAAATGAAGTATTTCATTTGACAAAGGACAAAACTGCGTTCTCTCTAAAAAAAAATTATTCTAACTAGTGTTACCATGTAAAAATATAACATTAATTATGTGTTTTCTAACATCCAATTAAGAAACAAAAGGATAATAAGCAAATAATATTTTTTTCAAATTCATGAACTTACGGTTCGCTATTTTAGGTAAGAAGGAAATGAAATTTACGTGAGTTTTTTATTTATATTTAATAAATTATGAGATTGAGCTGAATTCTAAAACATACTCCATTTGCGTAAATTGTGAAGATATGTATATAAAATAATAAACTGTGAAATATGTTTATTTAAACTCTTGATTTGGACTCTGACACCAAATCCGGACGAACTCGTAGAATGACCCTTATATGGATGTGTTAATATAACTTATAATTTCAGGCGAGTATTAAATGCTGAACTTTCCGCCCGTTTGGCGGGTTATTTCAGCTTTTTCAGATCAATTACGGCTTTCTGACTTTAATCCGCACTTACTCCGGCACTGAGCCGGTTTCAATTCTAGTTAATAACTCCCGCTAGACTTATTGCTCAACCATTGTATTAGTTCACTAGTATTAAATATATGGCGAAAAATATATTATGTTTGAAAATGTTGCTTTAAGCCCGGTGAAAAAGTGGATATACTTATATGCAGCGGGACCCCATGTAATTATGGTTTAGGTCCTAAATAATCGAGTTGGTATATATTTCTACCTGTCGATTTACGTACTTTAAAATTTCTACCTACGCCCTTTGTTAATTGTAAGTTTACAGACTAAATGAATTACTATTCATGGAGCATCTTATTTCTACCTTCCAAATAACTTTTCACTACACCCTAGATATAAATAGTTTTTGAGAAATACGCGTTCGAAGATTTTGTCCTTCTAGCAGGGCCCTTTGGTATTTAGTGATTTACATGACCCCAGGTAATTTAAAAAAACAGCCGGTTATTTCTACTTACTGAATCAATTATTACCAACATGCTAGTGACAGGTTTTCAAGAAAAAATAAATAAATAAAATATTATTGTATTATATTATCACTAAACCTGTCACTAGCAAATATAAAAAGAGGAGTGTTGGAAGTTGAACATGTGTGTGTGTGTGTGTATATGTGACTATCACTACATAGTATAAAACAAAGTCGCTTCCTGCTGTCTGTCTGTCTGTCCCTATGTATGCTTAGATCTTTAAAACTACGCAACGGATTTCCATGAGGTTTTTTTAATAGATAGTGTGATTCAAGAGGAGGTTTATATGTATCATCATCATCATCAGCCTATTCTTGTCCACTGCTGGACATAGGCCTCTCCAACTGCACGCCATTGTAAGCGATCCTCGGCTACTCTCATCCAGCTTTTGCCAGCCACCCTGCACAGATCATCGCTCCACCTAGTCTGAGGGCATCCCACACTACGCTTGCCGATCCGCGGTCTCCACTCAAGAACACGTTTACCCCACCGGTTATCGGTTCTTTGGCTAATATGGCCAGCCCACTGCCACTTCAAATTGCTAATTCGGTGAGCTATGTCGGTAACTTTGGTTCTCTGACGGATCACTTCGTTCCGAATTCGATCCTTCAAAGAAACTCCGAGCATGGCCCTTTCCATAGCTCTCCGAGCGACTTTAAATTTGTGGACCAGCCCAACCGTGAGTGTCCACGTCTCGGCACCGTATGTCATTACGGGTAGGACGCACTGGTTGAAAACTTTCGTCTTCAGACACTGTGGAATTGACGATGTGAAGACCCGACGAAGTTTGCCATATGCTGCCCAGCCTAGCTGTATTCTTCTATTAGCCTCTCTCTCGAAGTTGTTTTTACCCAACTGCAATATTTGCCCAAGGTAGACGTACTCTTGAACAACTTCGAGAAAGCTGCCCTGTACCGCAATTGTTTCCGGACTAACATGTTCATTGAACATAACCTTGGTTTTGTCCAAGTTCATCCGGAGGCCAATGCGTTTTGAAGACTCAGCTAGGCCGTTCAGCATAAATTGCAAGTCTTGCAGCGTTTCCGCCAGGATGACAATGTCGTCTGCAAATCGCAAGGTTTATATGTATGATACATGCAAAATTTATCAGAATGTGCAATTCTTCCGTGCGAAGCAAGGGGCGGGTCGCTAGTTTATTAATATAGGTATCTGTAATTCTGTGACATTGTCTCACAAACTGATTACCTATGATCGATTTAATCTTTTTGTTTCTTAGGTGGCTTGATCGAGAGTATTTCAGTTATGAATCAAGAAAATCTGTTTAACCGTTTCGAGCGCTTTATGTGCTTTACTCGTACAGAACTTTAGCAAATTGTCTACAATAGTAAGATTCATGACCTATAAATGTTTTCACAATTTATTCCAGATCCACACATGTCCGTAAACCATTTCCAAATATGCTCAACTCCGATAAATCACAATAAACTTAATAAGTACATTTCCACGGGGAATTTTATTTCTAAATCTGGAAACCCTCTAGGTATAATTTAACAACGGGAAAATCAGGAAACTTAGTAATACTCGGTTCCCGCTAGCTTACAATTTACGAAGTTCACTTCAGTACCCGTAACTATAATTTGGTAGTTTGTAGCAAACCTACTTGAAACTGAAAAGTTTCAATGGATGCCGGTGCATAGGGAAATTAAACGAGGATTAGCAATGTATAGATTCACGGTTACTTTTGATTTCGATGCGCAAAACACACGATTTCGCAACATCGATGAACGATCCGAAACAAAAGTCGAACGATTGCGGACTCGATCTTCATAATAATATACGCATCAGAAACCTGGACCAGGAAAGATTCGATCCTACATATCAGGATAGATGCATTTGAATTATTGTGTTGGCGTAGAATGGACTGAACACCGCCGCACAAATGAGTGTAAGTAGTCTCGATGAGCTGAAAATTAAAACAAGGCGCTCTACCGTTTACATCCAGCATATCCTCACGTTATATGGCCACCTGGCCAGGTCTTGATCAGAGAGCCTGGAAATGATTTTTCCCAAACATGCAATGAAATGCCACGTTTTGTATCACGTTTCGGGCGGAACAATTCGAGATAATTTCATACTAAATTGAAGGCCTAGGACGGGAAGTATTTTTTTTTAAACATGACGTCTGTGTTCATGAACAGCCTAAATATCAGGTGAATTATATTTTCTTTAAGTGGTGTATTTTTCATTGTGTAGAAAAGCATTAGCGTGAAAAGGGCTTGCCGAATTTGTATCACTATCCGTCTATACCTACTCACCTGGCAAGCCCTTCTTTCCCGGCGTCTGCGGTAATGTACTATTAATTACAGACTGCGTGGCGTGGCGAGGAAGTGAGGTAGAGGATGTATACTCATGCGATAACCACTAACAGCCGTCCGACGGGATAGCGTCCCGTCGTATTCGTAATATGACCATAATAAGGTCTTTATAGGAACCTTTTACAGCATTAAGTCAATTATCAAACAAATAATGTAAGTAGTCATAATTAATAGGAATTTTTCCATAGGCTACAAATGGATTGACAGCGCATCGCGTCAGGATTTCCGCTCGACAATTAGTCCAAGTGCGTCAATGATGAACCGCTAATCCGGGGCTGAATATATTTGCATTCGTAACCACGCATTATAAGTGCATTCAGCCGAGCTATGGCGTCATAATTTCCTCATTATATGTTTAGAGAAATTGCGCAGTATATGGTTTACTAAGGTATTGGATCAAACAAAACATTATACTTTTTAAAACACATTTTTTTTTCTCTTAACCGAAATAAGTTTCGTTCATATAGATGAATAAAATTTAATTTGATAAGCGTATAATTTAAAATGTTATTGGTAAGAAGTGTTCGCATTGTTGTGTTCCGGTGTGGGGGTAAGATAGCCGGTGAAATTACTAGCATAGAGGCATTCTATCTTCGTCCTCCGGGTAGGCAAGCACTTGTGACTCCTCTGGTGTTGCAGGTGTTTATGGGTGACGGTTATTGCTTTCCATCAGGCGATACGTTTGCTTGTTTACCCCCTATGACATAAAAAAAAAAAAAGAAAACATGTCTAATTTTACCATATTTCCTTAGAATCTCAACCCTGCTAATGTCACTGAATGCACCTTGATTAACAAAAACATTGTATGTTTCATATTATATGGCGCATTTTCTAATATTTTACTAGCGAACTGATCATCACGCTCGTAGTTTTAATTGACAATGTACCTATATACAATAAAGCAATATAAAAATGCTATTTCAGTCAGCGAATACTGTAGCCGTAATATGAATTCACTGGACATTTCTGAAACAGAATGGACAACAAATACAGGTATAATATCACGATTGCAGATATTTAAATTACAAAACGAACGGAGCTACAATAATGAACTATAGTTGCTTCATGCATTGTTAAAACAATGTTTATCTGTAAATGGAACGCAAAACTGGAGAAAGATTGCATCATTTGCATTGCACCCATTCGTTTGCCTCAAAATGCAGCGAAATAATCCACCTGCATCATACGAAGCTACGAGTGGTAGGGTTCTGCGGGGCCGTTATTGCGCATAATAGACAAACTGGTCATTTGAAATATGTGCATTGTTAGATGTGTATGTACGGAATCTATCCATCTTCTGTACGTGTTCTATAGCACTTATATTATTTTAAGGCTAGAAAGTAAGCAAAATATTAATTAATGGGTAAGTTCCAGGGCTGATCCGTATAATACTAGTTCATCTATTGCACTTTCGGCGGTAGTTCACGACTAGATAATGTGAATAGGAGGCCAATGTGCCAAACATTCGCCTATTATTTTGAGAGAAAAATAATTCCAAAAAGACTAACATAAATTCAAGTCAAGAATATTCATCACTTCATTAGGGTGTCGAATACCCAGCATAACAACAAGAGGTACTTACAAAAAAAAACCTAGAGCCAATTTACTACTTATAGAAATCCGACTATGGCCTTCGTTGTTACAGGTCGTCCTTAGGCATTTTAATTTTTTTACCAAAAATTATTAAGTAAAAAGCAATTCCAGGTCCAGCCAATGATGTAAAGTTGTTCTTCAGGTAATTATATAACGGAATTGATCATACTCAGTAACAAGATAATTAAATCAACAAATAAACCGTCTTGTGTAGTTACTTCCTATTGCCTTAACACCGTATCAAGGTGATTATATCAAAATGAAGAAGTGTACAAAACTACAAACTTGTTTCTACATACCATAGCGGTAATATTTTATATTCAAAAACTATACGAGTTATATGAGACAATATTTTGCTGTAAAACAAGTATAATTATGTTTACCCGTCCCGTCCACGTTGTATGGACTCTGGTTGCCCAGATAAGCCGATTTTAATGATGCGTACATACACAAACAGTGCGCAGTTCCTAAAGAATATTTGGATAGCTATATGGACTCGTAGTGAAGTAAAATGTTTAATTGTCCAAAGAATTTAAAATAAAGATCTTTAAACCGAATTTAACAAATCCACACGACTATTTCCAGGTCCTAACTGTAAAAAGTTTCTAGTGGTGTAATGATTGATGGTACAGTATTTTCTTTTTAACTATTTAAGTAGGTTGTTAATAGTGTACACACCAACGCGCTGCATTAGGCACTGGTCATCGCTCTACCGTCCGCTTTTGACCGCTGCGTGTTTCGAACCAGTCGTAGCGATTCACGCGTTGGTCGGTCTCATCACCACGCGATATTTTGTACAACTTTCGTGTGATACGTTCGATACGTCCATCGTGCGATATGTCCTGATTATGCAACGTAAATGGCAAAGTCATCAATTGTGTAAGCAGCGTGTCAGCACGAGTTCGAGTGTACCGTGGTTAGTGTTTCAAACTAGGCAGACTGACACACTGCGGGATTGAAAAGAATCAAGCAGATCACGTGAGTCGTCAGTTGTGTAAGCAGCGTGTCAGCATGAGTTCGAGTGTGGCGTGTTTAGTGTTCTGAACTCGGCAGACTGACACAATGCAAGATTGAGATGAATGAAGCAGATCACATGAGTCGTCAGTTGTGTAAGCAGCGTAACAGCGCGAGCTCGAGTGTAGCGTGTTTAGTGTTCCGAAATTAGCAGATTGACTGCGGGATTGAAAAGAATGAAACAGATCACGTAATTCGTCAGTTATATAACCAGCGTGTCAGCGCGAGTTCGAGTGTAGCGTGTTTTGTGTTCCGAACTCGGCAGACTGACACACTGCGGGATTCAGATGAATGAAGCAGATCACGTGAGTCGTCAATTGTGTAAGCAGTGAGTCAGCGCGAGCTCAAGTGCAGCGTGTTTAGTGTTCCGAACTCGGCAGACTGACACACTGCAGGATTGAGATGAATGAAGCAGATCAGTTGTTTCTTCGAGTGCAATGCGCTTAGTGTTCTCGAACTCGGCTGACGTTAGTCTGTCAACACTGTAAATTGAGGTGTGTGGGCAATGTGGAATTCTATCGGATTTGTATTGAGTTAACCGTTGAGGTCATAGCTTATTAAGAGTAAATACTATTTTTTCGACATCAGTTTACATAAGGTGTTTCTATCTTTTTTAAAAATTATTTTTATAATAACTAGTTTTTGTAAGCGACCTTTGAAATCCAGGTAAAGTTCACCGTAGGTACCTATATGACAAAAAAAATGCGCTATTTAGTTACGTAAAAAGACGTGGTTAGAAATTTCGCTTTATTCGACCTAACTCGAGATCTACTCTAATTATAACGTCCGTATAATACTATCGTACATTATAGGCATTACTGACAGAAATATAATACCCACCTGTATAAGACGTAAGGCCTCATTTATAGAGGAAAAATGCCGTCGGTTAGTGCAAATGGAGGACAATATATCATGTGCTACTGACCGTTTGCCATAGTAAAAGCTTTATTGGTTGGGCACCACCCTGGAATAAAGTATTGTATGATTGTTGTATTCAGAACTCACGAAAATGGTAGATTAGTAAAATAGATATTTTACTCATTGATGCTTCATAAAATGTCGATTGTCCTGGAAAATTATAATTCAAGATATGAGTATAATATATGGATACATTAATCAAATTTGGAACCGTTTAGGGTCTGAATTTGAACAAGTGTTTTATTAGCAGTGTAGTGGCATATTCTTTACGCAATTCGATTAATAGTATAGTGTACATGTAACGAATTAGAAAACGTTGTTTGAACTATCTATAACTATTTAACCCCCGACGAAAAAAAGATGTTATAAGTGTAACATGTGTATCTGTGTATCTGTGTGTCTGTCTGTGGCATCGTAGCGCCCAAGCGGATGGACCAATTTAAGTGCGGTTTTTTTTAATCGAAAGACGTTTCCGTCGAGATGGTTCTTAGCTATGTTTGGTGGAAGTAGGACCATTAGTTTCCAAGATATTCAGCTTTAATTGGAACAAGTGACAAGATCTCAGCCAATATTGAAGCCAAGGATTCCAAATTTTGGTTAAATGTTAAGTATTATTAGCATTTTCTATATCACTCACTAAATGAGGATCTCATGATGACCAGGTAGTTGTTAATGGATCTCAGCCAATATTGAAGCCCAGGATTTAAAATTTTGGTTAAATGTTAAGTTTTATTAGCATTTTCTATATGACTCACCAAATGAGGATCTCATGATGACCAAGGTAGTTGTTAATGGATCTCAGCCAATATTGAAGCCAAGGATTCCAAATTTTGGTTAAATATTAGGTATTATTAGCATTTTCTATATCACTTACTAAATGAAGGTCTCATGATGACCAGGTAGTTGTTAATGGATCTCAGCCAATATTGAAGCCAAGGATTTTAAATTTTGGTTAAATGATAAGTATTATTAGCGTTTTCCATATCACTTACTAAATTAAGGTCTCATGATGATCAGCTAGTTGTTAATAGATCTCAGCCAATATTGAACCTAAGGATTCCAAATTTTGGTTAAATGTTGAGTATTATTAGCATTTTCTATATTATCACTTACTAAATGAAGGTCTCATGATGACCAGGTAGTTGTTAATGGATCTCAGCCAATATTGAAGCGAATAATTCCAAACGCTGGATAAATGTTGTTTTATTATCACTTTCCTTATCACTAAGTGAAGATCTCATGATAATCATCTAGCAGGGCTGGAATAAGCGTGGGCCCCCTCCCCTATAAGGAGAACATTATTATGGTACAAGTCCTGCATCTGGGACTGGGTCCCTAGACTAGCTGGGCCCCTAGGCCCGGACCTTGTGGGCCTAGGGGTAAATACGGCCCTGCCATCTAGTTGTGAGAGGATCTAAGCCAAGAATTTCAAATGTTGGTTAAATGTTAAGTTTTATTAGCGTAATCAACAATTTAATAAAATTTTGACAGTACCTACAATAATTAGGTACCATGCAGCTGAAGATGGCCGTAGGAACTCCTTAACAGCACGGAATAAACCCATGGTGTTTGGGCTCGTCTGATTGTTCTTGATGGGCAATTAACGTTTGTGTAAGAAAGTACAGTCGATATTAAACCGAGTCTCAGAAAAACTTTTTTAATTTCTGTCACAATACTGGGCCACTGTTTCTAAGTTTTGCAATTCTGCTAAAGCTGAATTGTCATTAGGACTATTGAACAGGTTCCTTTGATTGAGTTCACAAATAGCAACACCTTACAAGATTTTAACGTGACTAAAGGACACGTAAGCTTTAGCAAAAGTACTCGCCTAAGTGAATAACAGCTTTTTAGGATTCTGTAGTCAACAAGGAACCCTTATAGTTTCACCATGTCCGTCCGTCCGTCTGTCTACGGCTTAGCAGAGACATAGTGGAAGAATAAATTTTTAAAAACTATTATTTGTGTACCTGCCCTACACGTAAAAAAGTGGGGATGTAATTTTTTTTAACGGTTTATCTCATGGTGTAGGTTATCGATGATTAGGTCTTTCAAAACTAATTCAAGTTACCTAGCATCAACTACAATTTTTATGGAGCTAAGTAAGCCACCTATTTGGATCCTGTAGAATGGAAACCTGGTTCTGTTTTAGGCCATAAATAGCAGGTTCTTTCAACTCATCCAGTGCATTTAAAGTATATATTTTGATTGTCTTGGCTAATAACTTAGCCATTTTGTCATTATAAGCATTAACTAATTTGACTTTAACGATTTTTTCCCAGAATGTTGCTAAAGGCAAATTTCAATCTTAGAGAAGACGGCTTTCGTTACCACAGGCTTGGGATCCTGTTGTCGTACACATAGTTAAGGATCAAGCTCGAGGAAAGACTGGAAACTATGGACCTTAAACGGTGTAAAACCAAAAAAGTGTTAAATGTAGAAAATTCCGGAAAAAAACTTCTGTTTGTTTAAAAAATATGAAATAAAAATAAAGTTAATAATTTAAAAAACCCCCGACATAACCTGTAAAAAGAAAGAAATAAAATCTACGAAATGTGCCTTTATAATGAACAGTAGAAAAATAATCCAAGCTTCGTTGCGTCGGGGGACCGCTAAGTAGGTAAATGTGGGTAAATGAAATGCAATGTACTTTTAAAATCGTAAAGTGGGAAGCCCCAAATAAATTCATACTTACAATTTTGCGTTGAAAAATATATTTCATTTCACTTAGGTTAGGTACTTAGTGGTCCCCCGAACGCAACGAAGCTTGGATTCTTTTTCTACTGTTCATTGTAAAGGCACATTTTGTAGATTTTATTTCTTTCTTTTTACAGGTTATGTCGGGGGTTTTTTAAATTTTAAATTTTATTTTTATTTATATCTAGTGACTTTAAACATTAGAACATCGCCGCTACTATTTTACCCGAGCTTTATGGCCGAGGATGATAGTGAGCGAAATATACAGCTACAAACCATTAAATAAAACAAACTCAACGTTAACAATATTCTTATGGACCCTCACTATTCAGTTTTATCTCCTGCCGCTACCCTTAATGGCGTAAAACATTCTATTACACAGTTTTACCGTGGCTGTTGCCGATTTAACTGCAGGCCGCTTCGATTTAACCTTTCACGTGCCGAATCATAAACTGCGTCGGTTATGGAGCTCAAATTACGAAGAATGGCAGTATGCCTCCCTCATTGTCTGCCCTTTAAGGGATTGAGTGTACAAAGGAATACACCGAAAATGGCCATTCATATAACATTTCTGTGACCTTTAAATTTGGGTCAGGAGAAAAATTGAATTGGTTAGGGATTATGATGGGGCTTTTATGACGGAGCTTGGAATGTATGACATCGAATGGCTTGTTAAAAGGCAGGTCGTTTCGTTGCGTAATGATTTGCTACGAAGAGATTGCGTATAAAATGTGGGTGATGTTATGTTTTGCCCTCGGTCAGTAGGTGAATATCTCTAAGGCTGTTTCACATTTCTCAGATTTAAATGCTCTTTTTTCGGGCTTCACAAATGGACTTTTTGCATATAAAGGTAATTTATGCATTTTTCCAATACTGAAAACTGAGAAAGAGAACTTTCTATATAAGTACAAGATTGTCTTAGAAATTAAAACCAAACAAAATAATTAGAACATTAGAACATTTACCTTGTAAGAAAAGGTTTTCCCAAAATACATTTTCAAAACAAGCCGTCACATTTGCGCCCTTTCACTGTAACAGCGAAATAAGGAAATAAAGTCATCAATCAGCAACAAGCGCGAACAAAAACTGCAAATTAATCGCGAGCGATACAGACTGACAATAAAGTGGAGATGGCCCAAATTGCGGGCCACTTCGAGGCGTAAATAAAAATCGTGGGTCGTCGAAATTAAGGTTCCTACGAGCGTTGTCATTAGGGCCCGAATAGGGTTGTATCCCGGTGGTTGTAATAAGTCATGTCTGCCGCAGGACCCGACGCCCTCGCCCCCGCTCCCCCTTCAGGGCTGCCCCCTCCCCCTGCGATGCCCTCGAACATTATCGCTCGCTAAGTATGGCCAACAGTCAATTTAACGGACAAATAGCCCGACTGACCGAATGAAACAAATTTCAAGTTTCAGAAACCTATCGCTTACGTAGGTGCCTGGTTGATTAATTTTGTTGTTAGAATTAACTTGTTGAATATTAAGGCTAACGTGTTCATGGAAATTATTACGTAGCCGAATGCGAAGTTGTTTACGTAAGTGTTCCGAGAACTTATAACGTTCAAACTCATTAGCGACTCGCTTTTACAACTGTTTGATTGATTTTATGTGTTATTTAATTAAATCAGTTTGCACAGGAACGAAAACGGTACGAAAGGTTTTAGTTTTATCCGTCGGTGCTAAGTAGAATTTAGGTTGGTAATTTGGAACTGCATTTGTTCGCTTCCACCCGTACTTATCCATGTAAATACCTCACACACACACAAATCCTGAGCGTAAGCTTGGGGCACTTTCCTGGGTCCCCGGTATCAGTTCGGTCCATAAACTACGGACCCCTCCCTTGCCCCGCTTTCACCCGATGTGTTCCTCTTTGCACCTCCTTCCCCCATCCGCTCTTTTGCTCGTGAACATAAGCCCGGCCATTTTTTAAAATGCGTGCTTCGGACCTCGCCGTTACATGCTATATCGACTCTTTGAAGAGTTGAACTTTTATTTTCTTCCGTAGGTGTGCCTAGGATTCTTTTGTTTCTCACGCTGCGAGTGATATATTGAATGGCGCACATGTTGGTACTGTTGGAACGTATGTAGAGCTTACATTGAAACGTTTTAACCTTTTCTTGTTATGTATCAACCTTTACTTTGATATAACAAAGGAAGTACTTAACCTAGTTCTAATATTATATAGGTACGAAGAATAGCCATTCTAAACAATAAATACGAATGATTGTCAATTTTAAAGGGAATATATCTCAATTGAATACGCTTATAAATTAGAGAGCGGTATAGATAAATACGTTTACAAACAAGCACATACTGTGTCAGATACATAATAGTCTAAGATCCCTTTAAGAACGACCTTCACCGAGATGTTTATTTGATGAAATGTATTTTATATTTAATTTAATATGTCGATAAATATATTGCATATGGGTTGCCTAACAAATTTTAGTCCAGGGTAGGTTTAATTAATAATTAAAAAAAATATTTTTTTAAACATTTGATTATTAGATAAATTCTATACCAATCGAAAGTATGAAGCCCATAGAATATGCAAACGTTAGGTTGCCTATTCTTTTCCCGTCACAACTATCGGGTAGCCAGGTTTAAACTGGTAAATCTATACTAGCATTTTGCAACGGTCTGATTATTGAATTGAAATTAAATAACATTAAAGATTATTTTATTATGAACACGGTGGCATAGGGTTGCCTGCGAAAAATCAGTCCAGAATTCCGGTTGTCGAATTTTGAAAAGTAAAATATTGCAGCGAGTGAATGTGTGCGACTGAGAGGTCCCAACCAAAACCATCCCATACGATAGAAGAGGACACAGCATAGCAGCTGTTTGAAGTCCGCCCATTTAAAAAAAGAGAGTGCGCATGCTATTTGTGCTTGAAAATTAAAAGCATAGCGATAGACTCGTATATGCTGTACATTATTTTGGAGTAGTTTATTATTAAAATAGAGAAATAGTTATTTAACTTTTTTTTTAATCAATTAATTAATGAAATAATGAACTTTATTCTGCAAGTAGGCCACAAGGGCACTTTTACATGTCTGAGTCTATCGACATTTCACAAGAGGTGACCACTGTTGAGAAGAAACTCCGAAAGATTAGATACATTACATTTGTTTTATTCTACTACCTATGTTTCTACTTGAATCACTTACAATTAATGCCGTTTAAACACTTTTCACCGTTGGTTAAAATTCTCCAACATTTAAAAGTATGAGAATCTCTGAACACCATGATGACGTAGGCTTGTGTCAGTCACGTGGTTCGCGAGTCTCGGAAGAGAGTACCAGGCGGAGTATATTATTATACCATGCATTTTATTGTATCTATAGCGACAATCTACTCCAAAATAATGCACAGCATATACGAGTCTATCGCTATCCTTTTCATTTTCAAGCACAAATAGCATGCGCACTCTCTTTTTTTAAATGGGCGGACTTCAAACAGCTGCTATGCTGTGTCCTCTTCTATCGTATGGGATGGTTTTGGTTGGGACCTCTCAGTCGCACACATTCACTCGCTGCAATATTTTACTTTTCAAAATTCGACAACCGGAATTCTGGACTGATTTTTCGCAGGCAACCCTATACCACCGTGTTCATAATAAAATAATCTTTAATGTTATTTAATTTCAATTCAATAAACTGACCGTTGCAAAATGCTAGTATAGATTTACCAGTTTAAACCTGGCTACCCGATAGTTGTGACGGGAAAAGAATAGGCAACCTAACGTTTGCATATTCTATGGGCTTCATACTTTCGATTGGTATAGAATTTATCTAATAATCAAATGTTTAAAAAAAAATTTTTTTTTAATCATTAATTAAACATACCCTGGACTAAAATTTGTTAGGCAACCCATATGCAATATATTTATTGAAATATTAAATTAAATATTAAATACATTTAATCAAATAAACATCTCGGTGAAGGTCGTTCTTAAAGGGATCCTCTACTATAAATGAAAGTATAAAGTACACTGTTCTATGTGTAAACTAGCGTATTATTATTTGCCGTAGATGTTAATCGTAAACAGATTAGAACAAGCGATCCTCCATGATACCAGTTTAACCAACATTAAATTAATTCCGGCAGCGTCATGTATCATGTAGGTGAGTACCTAAGGCATGTAATTGCAGCGATCAAGTTAGTTCGGGTCGGTAATGTTGTTTGAACGGTATGAAAATACCTCTATCAGACCGTATGAAACCGTTCTGTGTCTATTGTACTTAATAAAGCCTTTTATTTGTATCCTTAACATATCAAAAAAAATATCTATTGTACTTACCTGGAGCTAAATTATATGGTTCTGATGACATCTGACCGAAATATTACTACTATATTCTACTTTAGTGATACGTTATATATGTCTTTAATTGAAAACTTGTCAGAGTTAATTAATGCATCCTCAATAGCGAAATTAGATATATATCAGCCATACCACATATATATGACCCTTGATATTATATGGCCGATATGCTAATGGCTGTATGGCAAATTCAATCGAAATAAGTTGGAACTCGTATGATTAAGTAATAAATATTTTTAGGATTCTGTACCTCAATCAGCAAAAACGTTAAATAGGATCCCTTTTTTGTCAGTCTGTCAACCCCCTTTTATCAAGAACGCGTCGGGTTATCATATCTGCAATTAATATCAAATACCTACTCAAGTCATGTACCCACAGCACCTACCCCTTGGAGCCGTGAAAAAATCAAACTTATCGAATCAAAACTCTCGGTGCTCGAATCCGACTCGCACTTGCTAAAAGTAGTGGAAGTCATTGTAATCATCATAACATTGTGATAACGTGACGATTTTTTCAGTTCAAAAATAGTCTATTTTATGCTGTTATTTCTGAATATCGTTAAAATAGTTTGTATTTATAGAATATTTATAATATTACGAATGACATAAGTAAATAACTAAAATAATTAAGATAAATGACGCAATGTATGACACTCAAAGTTCTAAAGTTGTCACAATTATCTGGTAGCTATTAGGACCATGTGGTGCTTAGCACAATTACCTTATAAC
This sequence comes from Apotomis turbidana, assembly GCA_905147355.2. Lineage (NCBI taxonomy): Eukaryota > Metazoa > Arthropoda > Insecta > Lepidoptera > Tortricidae > Apotomis > Apotomis turbidana. Next base: position 18,601,883 of record LR990288.1, on the reverse strand, counting down.
CCTGTTGTCACCTCGACAACTCTTAATAACAATGTAGCACAGCAATTACACGCCCACAATACATAAATGCCCCACAAATCCCGGCGTTTACAATTATAAAACTATAATACGACCTCGCAAGTACTTGACATTCGCAAGTTTTAATTGCTATACTTCGCGACACTTGCGGCAGGAGGCCGCGCGTCATGGCGGTGACAGCAAAAACTACCACGCGGTTAGTAGTTTTCATTATTCGGTAGTTTTCAGGAATGCACAATGTGTCACGCTGTTCATTGTTGCTATTTCTGGTTTTATAATTGTTTAGAAGTGTCTATGGGAACTCAAAACGAGGCTGTCACGTAATGAATCTACATTTAATAACGTAAAAATATAGACAATAACTCGTATGCCATCCAACTTTGATTATATGTAAATTAAAAGTAAATGATTTATTCCGGACATTGAGTATCCATATTTACGGCGCATAATTAGTAAAAATTTAAAGCTCGTTGGAGTTTACATACATGGACATTCAACAAGTTAAGTAAAGTAAAGTAACATTTGTATGAAAATATTTAAAGTAAATTAGTCTAATTTTAAAGGCATACGATTGAATACTTGTATTATATTAAAATTTTCTCTACGCGTAAAGAGTGTCGAATAATTTTAATCGTAAGCACATCCCAGATTATTCCCGCAGCATCCGTATTTGATTTTTATGTTTGCACTACGTTAAAAAGCAATCGCAACTCAAATATCAACACATTTTAATCCAGAAAAGCCTTTGTGCAACATGAATACGACTGGTTTTAATGGTACCTTCTTGCAATTGACACGCCAAAATAAATTAAACGTACACACTGTAGCAAAAAAGTTATTATCATGCAGATTTTCAGGAAATGGGTTGAATGTTTATTATTCTTTTTTGTTTATACAGCTCGCTTTTATTCCACTCGTCTTTTTTTTTGTGGAGACTATTTGAGATGAGTAGGTACTGTCTCATAGAGTAATGGGATCCTTTCTGAATAGCTTGTAATTATGAAATATTCATCCATTTCATAATTTACAAATTATGACATACAAATACATTTTATAACATACAAATCTTGCATTTGTTATTAATTTTATGTTGACTTCAAAGGTATATGTATTTGTCTTATGTGTACAAGGATGCTTCTCACTGCGAGCATTCGTCAGTAATGTAACAAAAAAATATATGAAAATTTCATTTGCTTAATACATTTATCATGCTTACATGATTCATTCACCTTTTTTATAGATTATACGCTAACAGTGTTTTTTTCATATTTACGAATAAAATGACGAAATGTTGTCTTTATTTCACGGAGAAACAGAGCAAGGTCAACGTTATTTTGACATAGAGATAAAAATAGGCATGTATTTAACTGGGCATCTAAAAATTAAAATTAAAATGAAGTTATTAGGAGTGATGAATCCGCTAAGATATACATAACATACGCAGAAGATCTACAAAAACGATTGCCTATATATTAAAAACACGATTCAATGATCTCACCGGCATTCTTGTTCTGATAGCTCAAATCACTTATTTTACGGATGTAAAATTGCTTCCATGTACAGACATTTGAATTTTACATTTTATACAAGAAGCAGCAATTCCAATGTCCCTGATAAATACGACACATCGACCTCCTGCCCAATGAACAAAAGTGCATCTACCGATTTCCAGTTTCCTTTTACCCATACATCGCAGTTCGATGAATGCGTCACTCCTTTTTTTCCGTTCAGTTCGTTCTTCCATTTAAATTCGAGTTCGGTCAACTTAGTGCAAAAGCCACAAATAATCGCAATGACTCTTTGTATTTACCATCTAGAGTGGAATCAAAAGAAGAATTCGCTATAAGCCCAGGTTAATAGTACTTGGTATTGACACAGTAAAATACGATAATATTCAAAAGTGGTTTTATCTAGGGGAATCTGCAACTGGGAGTGGCAAGAATCAATTGTTCGGCTAACGGCTGGCGATAAGCTTAACTTACGACGTCTTTTGTACCGAGGATTCTTTATTGTGAATGTTGTTTGAACGCTTTGGAAATCGGAATAGGGTAATTAAAGTTTCGGTCAGGAAATAAAAATAAGGAGGTTGAAATATATATTTCACATGTTTAATGGGTAAGGTTGGTCAAGCTTGCCGCCACGTCTTATGTTACGACTACGACGACCACGACCATTCTGCCAAGAGTGGGACGACAAAGAAGAAGAGGAATGGGTAAGGGGCCATACATTCATTACGTAAGAAAGAGAGTTCTCATACCGTGAAGAATCGTCAGATAGGGCATGTAGAGATTTTACGAACCCTACGGACCTTTACTTTATTAATGATAATGAATGGCCCCTAAGAGCACATGTGAGAGACAATCAACTCTGTACATCGCTCAAAAGTCTACCTAGGTACCTACATGAAAGGGTAAAGGTATAAACTGGATAAGTAAAATATTTTTTTTTTTTGTAATATCAAATGTTTCTATATATGTGACTATCTAAACGGGGGTAAAATTAGCTGGGTCTCGATTTTTTTAGTTCGGGATTCGAACCCAAACTGCGCCAGCCGCGTCGTTAATTGTCTGTACCTACTGTAAAATTTAGCAAAATGTGACTTTGCCAATTTCAATAAAATTACGTCCTAGTTTAACCTTGTTAAGTCCCGTAGTATAGTTTCCAATGCACTTACGTATTTTAATGTTCATCGAATTTCACTTCACCGTCCAATGTTATAAAGCAATTGACATAGAAAGGCAATAATAAAAACACAAAGATTTCAACACAAAATAATGGTTTCTTTCTGTATTCAGAAGACTGAAAATTAGCATATCAACCGTCCATTAAAGTGCTAGCATTTTATTTCGCAACTTTTTAACTGCTGGCATTAGGCGGTCAAAAACGGTAACCTTTTGGCCTGGGGGTATCTCAGGAAGCCCGACGCGAGGCGGGTCATTAGGCAAAAATAAACGATTATAACCACTTCAGAATGGTGAAAAAAATCTTTTTTCCCCAATTTAAACTCGCGTGGATACGGATTATGCTTAGGTAACGTTTACAACGAGAGTTTTAGACAAAGTTCATCGATTGGGAACTCAGAGCAAATGTTACAAACTGGTTTGAACTTTTGACCCAATTTTAAAGTACTACACATGCTCATCATAATAATTCCTGTTATCCAGCAGTAAACCGACGATAGGCTGCATTCAACTAAACTTTTATTCCTTAAATTAATTTGTACCTACCTCCGGATAGTAATATTAATGTAAAACTTATATCGGGGTTTGACATTAGGTACAACCTGAAAATAAGCGTTATTCTTGGAATAAAAGTTTGGATAAATCCCACCTTGTTAGATTATATTAGTCTCCTAGGGTTAAAATCGAAGTTTCTATTTGAGTTTCGACGCCCTATGTATTTAGTCATGTGTTTTATACAAAATAACCGACCTATCCCAAATTACTCATTTTTACCACATTATGATGAATAGAATGGATATTAAGTGCATTCAATAGGTAATTATTTCTAAATTAGATATATTAAACCATCACATTTTATCGGCGTGTGGCCTAAGTAAGGTACGAGATTTTAAGACCTAATTGTGCAACTATTACAGACAATACTTTTTATACGAGCAAAACTGGCAAAACGGAGAAAAACATTGTTTACTTTAATATCATTCCATTCATTCCCCACTATGAATTTTTATTTTTGAGGTAGGTAACCTTTTTCGTTCAACTCAAACAACTGACCTATTGAAAAAGAAAAACATATGATCCTGACGGTCATGACGGGTGCCTCTCGTAATTGGTAATTTTTTTAATAGGTAATTTCAACCAATCAGGGAACAGTAGCGTATTCTTGATATCAAATATGCTGATCTTCTCGTTTTGAAATTCATTTGAGTTGAGTAGAGTTTTGAGATGAAATATTGACAGTACGCGAGTATAAAACTTATTATATTAAATCTTGAGCTCACCATTACCCGACCATGATCAAAACTCGCTATAACTAAGCAGTTAACTAACTAAATCCCGCGTTTCAATCAACTAGGCAGCATTTGATGCAGCCCACTTTTAGCTGATAGGATTATAACAAACGGTGCAATATCGCTAATGGTTCGTTTGGTTTGTGAACTGATACACCGAAAGCTAATGTCGCGACACACGCGAATGCGGAGAACATTTTACTTAGGGTGCTGTTTCTGCAAAACTATAATACGGGTATTCACCAAATAATTATTCGGAAAATGTTACATTTCGCAGAAGTGTAATTTTGTAAAAAGTATTTTTCTCTGATACTTACTGTAAACTATATGGGATTGTTATAAAACAAACCTAATAACCTAACCAATAGGATGATATTTGCAAGAATTATGAACAATGTAAGACTACAGAGAAACAAAAAATCTGCGAAGTGAAAATTCGGTGAAATGAAACATTAGACGAAAAATTATTCTGCTAAAAAAGTCAAAATACCTTAAAATACCAGCTTTATATTAGATAGGAATATGATGGTGAGTATTTGAACGTGTTATTGAAGAACAAGTGAGTATTTGAGAGATCTAATAATAATCGTCATTATTTTTCAAACAATCAATCAATTCGGATTTTGGATTAAAGGTAAATATGTTATATACCTACCTATATTGTGTTAATATATATATACAATACAATTAACTATGTACCCAACACATTAATTCGGTGACGTGTGGAGCTTCTTGGTGTCAACTAACCGGCCTCGGGAACGTGACCCTTCGGCCAGAGCTCCTCCTTTATGAAGGTCGACAGCTGGGTAGCTGGCACTCTCACCACAAACGAATTGGAGTTTACGCTGTGAGGAGACTCCAACCACTAGACCATCGCTCGATTTTTAATGGGGAAAGGAACTCGCTCGCTTCTTCCCAGGTACAGTCGCCATCAGATATATCGCAGCATATAAGGCGTTCATAAATATCTGAACACGACTCTTATTGACTGGGCGTTACAATACATGTTCAGATATTATTGAAACACCTTATATGCTGCGATATATCTGATGGTGACTGTACCAGGTAGCAAACAGACTGTATAAGACCTTATACAGCCATTATAGCTCTAATTAGAGGTTTATAAGTCCTTATGTGTTGTGTACCTATACTTTCTGGTAGGTAGTACTAATAATTACAGATACTGTAAAACGGGGTCACTTTAGGAAAATTTGGGGGGGGCTACTTTGGTAGATTGAAAATGGTTATAAAAACACAAATATTCATAGTGCGATTGAGCAAATGAAGTAAAAGGTGTCATTGTTGAAGGTAGGTATTGCAATGCCACAGATAGTAAAAAAAATAAGGATCGCATCACCTCACTCCTATACCATTTGGCGTCGCATTTCGAAAAACTAACCAAAATAATACAGTTCTCAGGTGACTCCTGCAAAGATTAAAAAAAAAGCTTCTGTAGTATTGTAATCTGTGCCCAAGGTAAAAGTGAATAAGCTGCTGAACAATCGAGCAACATCCTCCCCATTACTCTCAGTAGGTATTTTCCCGAACCGAAATCCGTGGAAAGCGTCCAGTGTGACAGTGACATTACACTTCCGAGAATTCTATTCCTGTTTCACGAAAGTCTTCACTACTATTATAAAATGTATAAAGCAGTCTATTAAAAGACCTCAAATATTTCACTAAAAGTAAACTTAACTTTTGCGGGTTAATTTTGTTTTGATGATTTTAATATAAGGATTCTTTTAAAATAACGGAAAGCGAGTACCTACACTTTAATATTATAAACACTTTCGTGATACGTATTTAATCAATGTATTAAGCGGTTTACACTCACGTGACCTACTAAATTCCAGGAACGGCCCGACATGTTTCTAACTCTTATGGAGCTCTTCATCAGGGAATGCTACCCGTATGGCCCCCCTTGCTAAAGTTACTGCGAGGCCATAACATTTATGAAGTAACCTTTATTCCAAAAAAACTGGCATCGTAATATAAGGATTTAATAATAAATCAAATCACTGTTTTGCTATATTTTAATCAAATGTCAATACGATCCAATTAGTATGAAGTTTGTAGGAAATTATACTATTTTGTTACATCACAGTATTAATAGTTTAGTAGCAAAATATTGTAGGGTCCTGGCCCTAGCTCTTTTAATGTATTAGCTGTATGGTGTCAAAGTTTACTAAAATTAACGTATATGTACTTTTTACTTATTTTAATATAATAATAATTCACGGATGCATGGCGTAAAGGAAGAGGGGTGAGTATGTATGGAAATATTAAATATAAGCAAATAACGATTACCCGACCTAAAAAAATATACTTTATTATGGTTTCATATGTTTTGTATTAAACAAGCTGTATTAAGCGTTTGTTGTAGCTAACGATAGTAACACCGTCTATTGTTACAGCTTTTCCTATAGACACTCACCGTATTTAGCCAGTGCAGTGTCACTAACCATGTCATACTCTATACTAGAACGTATTGCTTTTCTGGCGCTTATATTAAACTCGTCAAAATTTATAGCGACATAACCCAAAAAGCGCGGAAAGGGATTAACTCTTCTCTAATACAGCTAGTGTAGGGAAACAGTCGCAATTTGGAGTGTGGCGTGAAAATAAAAGTGGTGTCCGTCGCGGGGTATATTTCATTTTTTATCGCGGACGGACGCGGCCAGCCGCTAACTCACGCTGCTATTGCACACGCGGCCGACTCACGATACTATTTGTTCTAGATTCTAGAACATACGACATTGACAAATGCTTGCGAGTAGCCAATAGTCCAGTTTAAGCGGAATCGGGGTTCGGAACAAATCATCTGACATGACTCATATGATGGTCTGATTCCTGGATCGGCCACGATTACACAAAAGTCAGAACCTCTAACAGGCTTACCACTACGTGAGGCGGGTCATGTGAAATTGTTTACCTGCCAGCTGACACCAGGATGGGTTACCTGGTTAAGTTACCCTTCTTGATCGGCCACTCACGCTCACCTCAGCCGCTGCGGCTCACCCTGGTGCTGCGCTGCATTCTAGGGAGCGAAACCTGGCAAACCTGCCCTCCCTCCGCACCTCCGCACTTGAAAAACACTCTAGGGGTAGGGCACGCAAGACCATGTAGGAATGGGGTCTGATTCGGATAATTTGATGTGAAAGCACAGCATCTGGGCGAGCTCCAGTGGCTGAGGGTGGCCGCTGAAGGCGAACAATAAAAAAAACAAATTGCAACTAAAAAAACAAAACAAAAAATTAAATGTATTAATTTGTCAAATAAACAAGAGACCCGTAGTACTGCAACTAAAGCTGCGGCAATCGCACGGTTTGGCGGCAACATAGTTTTTAAAAACACTCCATATAAAGTTAATTTTATACGAACGTTTAAGCAACGAAGGATTTATGTTAAACTTGAAGTTACTTTACGAACTACTTCACTTTAAGGATTGTAAAAACAAAGCCGTATTCTATACCGGCGGTTAAACGTTTTTTACTACTGGCAGCCACCTAGTTTACCTAATATGGATGATAGTTGCGTGTTTTTTTTTGCACTTAAGTAACAACATTTTTCTATCCCGTGTATCATAATTTATAAGAAATTAAATTTAGTATTATTATCAAATATAATTAATTTATCAATCGCAGATCTTTTTGATTCGCTTTTAACATTTTAATAGCCTTGCACGCTTCCCCTTCAATTTGGCAATGTCCACTATACTGGAGAAAACCTATAACCACCTGTTAAATTTTTTTCTGAACCGCAATCATTTGAATTATCGAACGCCGATGAGGCTCAAATTATGGAACTTTAGTGCTTTTTGTCAAATTAAGAGAAAAATTATAATTAAATACAATTATGACAATGATTTAACAGACTCATTTATCCTTAGAAATAGGTGCATGGGTAAAGTTATTCATCGTAATGTTATATATTAAGTATGATAATTAATTTACTAACGTATTTTATTTACATTTAAAAGGCAACTTATCAATAAAAGGGCTCCATTCCTTGGACCATTACCAAAAGATCAAAAGGTATTTTTTAACTTAAATAATGTTGTATTTGTATTGTATAATATATATATTATGCAGCTCAAAAATCGACATGTTTACGCTATGTGTACCCACATCGCTTAAAATATTATTATGTCGTGAGAAGCTAATTAGATTAAGCACGGTACACATTCACGAAAATCTTATAACTTACAGATAAAGGTAGAATTCAGAACTTTCTGCTTTCTTGGGGTAGGCAGTTCATTGTGTATAAGATGATTATTGTATCCTTAGTGTGCAAACACAAAGATACCTACAACTACAACTATAACTTAAAAGCTAAGAAAGTGCATATACATACTTTCTAAGCTTTTTGACTTATGGCACAATACCTTACGCACCAATATTAGTTTACAAAAGGAAAGAAAACAAATACTTATTGTAAATAACTGCAGACAACAGGCGGTTTTATCACTAAAAATTGAGTTATTCCAAACAACCTTTGGGTAGTGAAATTTATGATTTTTTCAACTAAATATTGAGTAGGAAAGTAGCACCTAATAGTCAAAACGTTGTCCTAGCGTGACATGGCTCGTTCGCTCCAAATACCATAGCCCAAATATTATAAATAAACACTAGAAACAATTTAAACATAAAACATTCGTGAATTGTGGCTTAAATGCTGTGGTATTCCCACTTAACGTACACATGCGCGGTTGAATTCAAAACGTAAACTATTTAATCAACTCATGCAATATGCATTCGCCGAAATTCTGTCTCGTCCAGTCCATCAACTGAAGGCCTTATCGACGACGGCTTATCAACAGGTCCGCTACCGGCACGGTCCTGTTATCTCTTGCTACAAATACTCACTGACTTAACAGGCTAAAAAGCTTCTAACACCAGTTTAGGCACACACTAATTTCAACCCCAATACCCGGACCGATGGTTCCATGTTTTAGCCCAGTCTACACTGCATACAAACGAGGCGAACGTTTCATAGAGCGTATGTGTGCCGGGCCAGTCCCCTAATGCGCTGAATTCACGACAATGTACGTAGGTCTTTAAATTAGTACGTAGTTCTATTGATGAATCCATAGACCATGCATAGCTTAAGTGTGCGTTCTAACAAAAGGCGGAAGTTAGCCCATTATTAAAATAATGTCATTACAGAAATTAAATGGAAAGTTTTACCAGGCAATTTTGCTTGGATGTTGCACTTTGGTGGATGCATGGTGGCCACAGTTTAGTTGCAGTTTAAACTCATATTACTTTCTGTTCTGCACTAACAGTTAATCTCGCAACACGTTAAAATTAATGGCTGCATTCACTAATTGATTTTGTGTTAACAGAGACATAGTACTTAAATACAATGTAAAATGTCCACCTTGTTACTGGTTTATGTTCATTTAATTGCCCTACAGCATGGGACGTTCATTACAGCCAGTTTACGAGAGTGCTGTTTGACAAACGACCGCGCAATATTGCCTATATATTACACGAATACCAATAACATTCGATTATATTATAATGGTTTCGATGTTCAATTTGACTGGGACCTAAATCACGCCTGTCTCACAGAGAACTATAACTTTTTCTTAACAGATCCAGCGTTCAATTACATTAGAATACAATTCGTATATAGAAGGGAACTTTATAAATTTAAGAAAAAAAATACTCTGCGCGACTCTAGAAACATTGAGAACAAAGTTGATTGACTATGCGAAAAAGCAAAAAAAATGGCATAGAAAGAAAAAAAACTTTTTTCATGAACCTTACCCTGCATTTTCAGTCTCATCGTTTATGGTCAATGAAAACTACTCTTAGGCCTGTAAAATCATAATTAAATACAGTTAACCATGCACCGCTCCCTTCTTTTGGATACGTATGATTATTTCACATAAGAACATTACCTAAAAAAAATAGATTGACAAAGGGCTAAAATAAAAGCTATTATGACACAAAGTGATTTGGACGAGCGAGCGAAGCGAGCGAGTGAAACGATATTCTGAGTGTCACAATGACTTTATCCACGTGTTTAACGCTCTCTGCTTTTACTTCGACTGCGAGAAAATAAAAAAAAACTTTTTATTTCATGGTTACTGCAAGTCGACTGCAACATCTCGCGCATCATACGTCATATTTTAGCGACATTAATCTCACATAAGATAACCGCCTTCGGCCACTTAGCCGACAATGTCCACAGTTCTTACATTGTCGCTCCCCTTAGATTCAAGAGTCGCCGTCACCAGACACTGCTTTTAATTACGCTCCTCTGGTGAACGACGGAATGGCAAATAAAGGCAACAGGTAAAAATATATTGGATTTTTCACTTACTGGTAAGACAGTCTATATTTGAGGAGACATAAGTTTTAGTTCTAAATACTTATTTCTCAACCAACATGGTATCTTTTTGCTTGTAATATTTTTTTATATTTTTTTCAGTACACTTAATTTTAATAACGAGTAGGTAACCATATTTTAATACAAGTTTAATTCTCCCTTCAGTAGTTAATGTGTGAATTGATAATTCGCGTGTATATAAGTGAAGTCACTCAAGTTGAAGGACACCACCTTTCAAAGGCCCAAATGTTTACCTCTGCCGTGATTATAAATAGGACTCCGTACAGTCTATATTGAGGAGAATCAGTAGTTGTCGCATGCCTTTGAACCCGTGTCCAGGCTCGCTAATCGACCTACTGTCAAACGCACTTGCTCCTTCCGACCGATCGTCCAAACTAACCCCACCAAAAACACGATCCCCAGACAAAATGATCCATATTACCCCACCTTAAGAACCGGTTAACCCGCAAGTCTATTTTTGGAACCGCTGTCAAGATTCCTACGACTCACACGACCGATAATCGACTTAAAGTGTACTCTGTTACGATATTTGTAGACCGATTGCTAAGCTGGTTAGGTGTCTCAGAATGAATGTAATGTCCACTACGTTGCGTATCGATTTCAGTCAGAAGCCGGTACTTGGACGGTGGCAGTTGTAAAAAGAGTAGCTACTTTTATTTTATTTGAACTAAACTGAATTTTGATGTGCGGATTTTGTAACATCTGTTTGGTATTTATTGGAACTAATATTGATAAGGCATTCATTGTGTTAGATACTAATATTCGTGTTATTTAGTTAATTTCAGTAGTGGGTATGCAGTTATTAAACTATTTTGGTATACTATGGATCGAGTCCAAATGAAACGGAGCTGAGTAAGTAAAGGATAATGTTCCAGATTCGATATCATCGTGTCTATGATGGTTGCTTTTACTTATCAGGCGATAAAATTAGTGACAAGCAACCATCATGCTTCGACAAAATGCGAGAGTGAATTACAGATGCTTTGTCACTTATTTATCATGTAATAAACGCAACAATTTTCGCAGTATAGCAATGAAAACAGAAATTATATCCAACAGAGAAGAATGGTGTACTCTTGTGTCATCCTTTTTGGGTCACTGAGCTAGACTAGTATAAGTATAATCCTACATACATAGTCACTTAGTTTATCTTAGACGTTTTAGCCGCCTAACGGTGCTGTAGTAATTGTTGCATGGAGTTGTGTCTTGATCCTTACATGGCCAACCACTCGAATTAGCAGCGGGTGTCTTTAATACTAGGCAATTAATCAGTCTAATACGATCCGTGGCCGGAAATGTTTAGTATTACTGACGTGCATCAATAAGACGTCAATCAACAATATCAACAATCACTGATTACAATCCATCATCATCTTCGGAAATGGAATGTTATATGTTATACTCTATAACATCTTATACTATAGTAAGTAAACACGTCAAGGAGTTAGGCTTATGATATGGAGCTGGGTAGAGTGGAGTGGGAAGGAGTAGTAAAAACTGAAAAGTTTTTCTACTGCCGCGGATGTGGGCTGTTGGACAGTCAGCTCAGCCCTTCTCTCCTCCGCTAAGGGTGCGTCTCCATGGAAGCGAGCGGATCGGTGACGTACGGAATAGACGTTGAAATCTGTATCTCAGCTCCGCTTCACTTGTGTGATTGGTCGCATATCACAGCTCCGCCTCAGTGGGAGACGTACCCTTCAGCTCTGGTTCCTTAAGATAGCGGTTACGTCAGTGACGAGCGCCAGCTATCGAAAATAGCGAGTCGCCGCGCTCAGCCCTCGCGCTCCCACCAATTTTCGCTTGCCCCTAACGGCACTTTTGTCCTAGAAACCCAGAGCTTTAGAGTGGAGATTTCAGGCACAACGAGTGATCGACGCCATCCACAAATTGATGGCCCGCAGACTAGGTGCGTCGTTGCGCGCCCGTGAACCCGATTCCACACCACAGAGCCCTAGAGGCCCACATAGTGCCCCCCAATCTTCGGGGAAGCCAAGATGGCTAGCCGGGACTTGAGATTATGAACGATCGAATGATTGGTCAACTCACGGTACGCTTCCGTATACTCCGCTCAGCCTTGCTCCGCTCCGTTTACACGGTTTCCGATACGGAGTGAATATTTCGAGTACTGAAATCGGTTGATTTGCGGTCCATTCTTCTTCTCTGTGCTTGCACCGTGTCAGTAAAAACACACAATAAATTCGATGTTTCTAACACGTTCACGGACGCAGAAAAATTTTGGAACTTGCATGTTACGACACAGACAAAACTCATACAAAATAGTTTAAGCCAAAACCAGCACAAGCATTTGCAGTTTTGTAAAGATTGTATTCGCCGTCCACAGCCACGGTGCCTTATAAGTTATAACAAGGACCCTTATTTACGTCTCTCGACTGTACTCTACTGTCAGTGAAAGTGCTAATATGCAATATGTAACCGAAATCTGTGCTCGAGTCCTAAATAAATAAGTAATCCTTACGATATTTTCTTTCTCATTCACCTTATATTTTGTTACTCGTAGTTATATCATAATTCATGATAGTTGGTTTGGTCTATATTATATATAATAGTGTAAAGTGCGGATTTGACTTTTACACTTTGTCTTATGCATTATTTACTGTTGAATAAATGTTTTTTCTCATAGTGTAAATGACAGGCGCCTGTAATGTATGTAATTTTGATATCTTGAGCTATATCTTCAGAGTGTCACCTAATGTGGCTCGTTTAGCAATATTTATATGGCAGTAATAAGATCAAAATATTGATACTATTAGAGATATATTGCGTTTAAAAAGGCACAAAATGCAATCCTAAGAGCCACATCGATATATGTCCGTGATTAGGCCGTGATATTACTTAATTGGGGGTATAGCAATGCCTCGTTGAATTAGGGCCGTATAAGGTATTGCTCCCAGTAACATCATATTTTATTATAAGTACGAATATAGTAGCAACGCAAGGTGAGCAATAAATATACCAAAGAGCGCGTAGGATACAATAAAAGTGAATTATTTCCGTAAAACATAAGCGCATTCTTATTTTTTTGCGGTGCAAATATTACCTTTCCTTTTGGATGTCCTGAATTTTTGTCGGGTCACGTGCTTGCGTGGATTTAAAAACGTTGAACAGTTTCTGCACGCCAGAAGAAGATTTAATTAAAATATTATAATTTACGTAACATATTTTTAGTTCCCGATGTTGTTTTTTTCGGTTTACTTCGTTGCAACACGGAAGCTGAGCTACTATATACTAGATATAATTCGTTTATAACACGGAAACCAGACGTCTTTCCTGTGAAGAATACATTGTTAAATTATTTGGTTACATTTTACTTATCCTTTCATCATACATCTTGCAAGAAATAAGAGACTTGTACTTACATTCTATTCTATAAGGGCATACAATATTAATGTACACCTAATCATTAAATTATTATGTCTATAAGGGTACAGAAGGAAAATTAAGCTTTGATTCTTATAAATTTTATAATAACCACAGGAAAGACGCATAAAGTTACTAAAATTTGTGTATGTAATTGAACTAACATTTTAGTGTATGGTTCAGAACTGAAGGATAGATTTGGCCGTTGGGATGTATGTGTAAAAACTGCAGATAATCCCATAGAATACATTATGTTATTCCGAATATGTGATCCAAATAAAAACTTCATGTCACAAGTTACTTATTTTACTCTACCAGTTAATTGATTGAAATTAAAAATCTAAGAAAATATGAATGTTGCCCGATAACCTTCAAAGACTACCCCGGTTACTATCATATATACATCTTTTCCAAGTGAATTCAAACACCTTTTTGTATGAAAATTGCAATAAAATAAGTAAAAAAAATGTACTTTACTAAGTAAGGTACAAACCCATGACACAATGTCTCACACACAACCGTTGAAAAAATCCAAATAGAGCACTATTTATCGCGCTCAACGCTCTAAGAGCCCACCACGAGACAGCTGTATCTGTGTTAGCCGATCTTAGCCTGGCTATTATCAAAAGAAGTAATAAATGCTTAGAGAGAGACAGGCAGACAAATATAAATAGCGTATATACCTACAAACTCTTGACAACGCAAACCGCTGGAAGGATTCAACTCGGGCACTATTATCGCAGCGCTCTGAGAACCCAGGCCACGAGATGGCTGTATCTAGAGCCGCATCAGCCGATCTTAGCCGAGCTATTAACACGTAAATTAAGAAGCCTGCGAATATGTCACACTGCCGCTTGGTCGTTCTTGACATAGGTACCTACTTACATATACACTGATGGATCGAATAAATCATTTCCGTAGTTTCCCTCTTCCGATGTTCGCAAAAAATACCTATATAGTATACCACAAGCCTTCTTGAGCTTAATTTGGGGACTGGCTCAATTTGTGTGAGGATGTCTGATATTAATTTATTAAAAAAGACGCTTGATACAACGCAAACCCCAAGTGCTCTATTATCGAACTCAGCCCGCTAAGAGCCCAGCCTTCGAGACAGCTGTATCTAGACTCGCGTCAGCCAATCTTAGCCGAGCTATTAACATGTAAATTAAGAAGCTTGCCAACACGCTATACTGCCACGTAAGCGTTCTTGATATAGACTGATGAATCGTAAAGAAGGTTTAAATATCTATAACTACGTAGGTACCTATTACACGTTTCCATCGCTCGCTCAACTATCTCTTTATAGTTTATAGCATGGCCGCCTCCCGGTTTTTACACTCTGTTATAGTTTTCTATCTTCGGAGGAGGCTTTGAATTAAAAATATAACAATCCAAAGCGGCCTTAAAATCCTAAAAAGGGAACCTTGATAAAGTACTAAAAGCTTCCTTATCAAAAAAAACAGGTGAAATCAAGATCTAGTTGGTTGAATAGAGACTAAACGACTGGGGCTAAACTTACAAACGGTTCGGTAGTTCTGAACTTTTGATATGTTGACTAGGCTGGTTAGCGCGTGTTTAAAATGCACAATTCTCCTCCCCTCGCGCCCGGCGCCATTTTGAAAAACTGGCAATTTCTTCAGATTTTTGCTTATATCTTTGACATTTTGAGTCAATTCCTCATTAAGACCAATCAAATGAGCGAATTTGATGGGGTCACGTCGTTACTTTGTTTTATTACAGGGTTCCGATGATCAGCTCAAATGGAAACTGGGAAATGGGTTACAGGTTGTGGAATGAGATTTGATTACAGAAATGCCGTAAAGAAATGATTTTAAAACGTATGGTGTTTGGATGTAATACCATAAAAGAACCTTCCTGTTAAAAGTTTTAAAGAGTTTTTTAGTGTTTATTTCATAGTAAACAAGAGAACATAGAAAAAAAAACATGTCATTGGCCAATGTCATCATGCTGAGTGGGGTCCTATTCAACGTTAATTGTTCATGTTAGTTTTTTTTCTATGTAAATGTGTATGTTCTTTCTTTCTTCTTTCTTTCAATGTAGACATATACTTAAATTTAGGCGTGACCAAGCCAAACACGTTACACAGCTCTCATAAATCAATCGCCCTCACAGGTAGTCTTAACTCGGTCGTAAGTTCAGCGCAATCGATAACTGGCGACAAGAATAGCAAAGTTGCACGAGTTCTGAGAGATACCCAAGTCGGAATTACTGCAACTATACATCACCGACGACTCGTTACGGTCTAATGGCAAGGTGTTTCAATAAGGAGATTAGTATAGAAAATAAATAAACGTAAGTTTTTAGAACTTGTAATAAGTTAGTGTTGTCAAATCTCACATCCTCAACTTCTTTGGACACGTGTCTAGGCGAGACGGAACGACCATAGAATGCCTCGTTGTTCAAGGGAGAGTGTAAGGTGTCAGAGCTAGAGGAAGATTGCCGATGAGATGGACCGACTAGATCTGACCAGACCAGTCTCCCGTCAATGAATGCTCACGGAAAGCGGCTCTACGGGACGAGTGGTGACGTGTCGTCAAACGGGTCACTCAGAACTCCACAAATACATAATGGCCACAACCACTCTGTAAAGAGTGTACCGAAGAACAATAATAAGTTAGGGCAGACGAAGACGTGGGCACTAACAAAAAGCTCCGTCCACAAATTCCAAGTCGCTCTGCGGGGTATTATGGAGAGGGCTATGCTTGGAGTTTCTTTGTAAGACAAAATCCGGAACCAGGATATCTGACGAAGAAAATTTTTAATCCGTAACCTAGTAGAAGAGACCCTGATTCAAACTCGGTACCGCTGGATTGGTCCAACATGTCATCCACTCCACTACTCCAACGCCAGAACAGAACCTCCCCAATTTTTTCCTTGTGCTTTGTGTGTTTTAAATAATAATTGTGCTGTTTCCATATTAAATTATAATGAAACGTTACATGTTTCACAATCACGTTTTAAATGTATAAAGCTTAGTTTTAGTAAAACAATTACTTTTTTAACAGATATCAATATTATTATGAGAGATATTAGATAAGAAAATAGAAAGAAGATTACTATTGTAAGAGTAAGAGATCGACAATTACCAAAGTCGCAATCTCTGCGACTATAACGGTCGCCGTCTCATTAAGCGTGAGCGATGGCGACGTGTTCGAAGAGGCAATTTGTAAAGGAATGTAAAATTTTATTAGTTGCAACAATGTGGAAGATAGTACACTATTTTAAAGGAATTAATAGGCTTTGTACATTTTTTACAAGAGCATAATTAATTTTATAGTCCTTGTTTACAAAAAAAAATATTGTCATTGGTCGGCACTTGTCAATGTCAAATCTTTGAAATTTTGATACACGTCAGTGTCAAACCATTCAAATACTGACACCTGGCAGTATTATTATTATTAAGCCAAGAATGGCAGCTCGAGGCTTTTGCCAATGTCAGTTGTGAGGCGCGTTTTAATTCTGCTTGATGTCAGGTCAAGTTTTGAGAAAAGCAAGAATACTATTAATTTATGAAAGTAAACAAAACCACCTGGCAGTATCAATCCGGTGAAATTTTGACATTGACAAGTGTCGACTAATTTTTTTATTGGGTTCGAAGGAAAAGGTCATTTCAGCCAATTTTATTGCAAACTGTAAAATTGGCGATAATAAAATTTTTTTTTGGCAAAACCATGGCAAAGAAAAATTAATGCCCTGCAGTTTGTAGATCCTTACAGCAGACTATCGAAAAAAAAATTAATGGTCTTCCAATAATTGTACCCAGCCTATTCCAGTACGGAAATAAAACAAGTAATTCGGTTAAGTAGGTTTAAAGTGGGACTGTCCGGCACGTGCAGCCGGAAAGGTGTTCTAGTGACAACTAAGTGGCCTCAAGAAAACTAAGACGGAGATAAAGGGACGACCTGGATGCCTTAATTAACCACTGGCCCACAGACAACCCCCACTAGACGGAGCATGTAAGGCGACCCGCGCGCACCAACGATATGGTACGGCAGAACATTAAAGTATGAACACGGCGGCCACAGTTTAGTTGCGTCCTTGTTTATGATCCATGCGTACGTCAACGAAAAAAGAAATTAAATAAATAACATGGTAAATTGTAGTGTTAAGTGGTGTAGAGAGACCTCATAAACATGGACGCAACTAAACGGTGGCCGCCGTGTTGATACTTTAATGTTCTGCCGTACCATATCGTTGGTGCGCGCGGGTCGCCCACGGATCGCCTTACATGCTCCGTCTAAAGTTAATCGTGAATCGTGGAAATGGCAGCCCGTTTAGCATTACTTTGACTCGCGACAAATGCTACTTGTCACTTTTCTTTCAATACCGTGTGATAAGGCAGGCGATGTTGAACCGTGCGACAAGCCAAGCCGCAGGCCAATTAAAAAAATTGGGCAAGTGCGAGTCCAACTCGCGCATGAAGGGTTCCGTACCGTAATCTATAACAATTTTGTTGTATGGAAGCTCCCCTTAAATATTTATTTTATTTTATTTTTTGGTATTTGTTGTTATAGGGGCAATAGAAATACATTATCTGTGAAAATTTCAACTGTCTAGCTATCACCGTTCTTGAGATACAGCCTGGTGACAGACGGACGGACGGACGGACGGACAGCGAAGTCTCGGTAATAGGGTCCCGTTTTTACCCTTTGGGTACGGAATCCTAAAAACATCATATGCGTGGCGCTTCGATAGTTCCAAAATATGTCAATTAGATTTTTTTACATTGAATTAAATCTTGTCCCTATTCTATTAAAATCATACCAATCAGCCACTAAACGTGTGAAATGATTCTCTCATCGTAACTTGCAGAATGTTGTCGAACATTATTTTACAAATGAAGTAACTGGTTGAAAAATTCGATGGTCCACCCATCGGTTCGGTGGTCTAATATTATGTCGTAAAATAGGTACTTGTTGGAAATGGGTAGGGTTTTCAACCAATCAAATTTTAAATGTTTCGCTTCAATGTAGATAAACTATTTCGTTTACGCTAGCAGACGTACTGCTTTAATAAAAAAACCGGCCAAGTGCGAGTCGGATTCGCGCACCGAGGGTTCCGTACAAACACTTTCCATCCCTAAGTGGTTAAGTTAAGTTTGCACCTGGTATGTATAGCGCCCCATATAAATTAGGTGCAAAGTTAGGTATTAATAGGTATTAAAAAAAAACTATTTACTAGATCTCGTTCAAAACAATTTTCGTTGGTAGTTTTTATAGTAATGTACATCTTATGTTTTTTTTAGATTTTTCATTTTCTTATTTTAGAAGTTAGAGGGGGGGGGACCAACTTTTTTCCACTTTGGAAGCGTCTAAGCGAAAATATTTTAGAAACCTCGATATCATTTTTGAAGACCTATCCATAGATACCCCACACGTATGTGATTGATGAAAAAAAAAATTTTGAGTTTCAGTTCTAAGTATGGGGAGCCCCCAATATTTATTATTATTTTTTTATTTTTGCATCAAAATCTTAATGCGGTTCACAGAATACGTCTACCAAGTTTCAACAGTATAGCTTTTATAGTTTCGGAAAAAAAATGGCTGTGACATACGGACGGACAGACGGACAGACGGACAGACGGACAGACATGACGAATCTATAAGGGTTCCGTTTTTTGCCATTTGTCTACGGAACCCTAAAAATTCACTATTTTTATTCAGCAACAACGCTCATTGACGGCACTACGTAGATGAAGAACAACGTCTCCTGAGAATCAACTCCTATCAACAAGATTGGTCGAGTTGAGAACTTGAGAGAGTTATAAGCAGCTTCTATGCAACTAAAAGTCCGTGTGTCATTTTAATAATTGCTCTTATACGTCCTTTGAGTAATATAACAGAAACGGTAACGTTTATGTTACAGATCTACATGTTTGTCTAGTCAGCTTAATTGCTGCATGTTAATTGGAATAGATTCCTGTGAGGGATGAAGTTGCCTTAGTAAAATGGCTATAAGTATTTTCATTTTACTTTTTTACTTGATAAGGCTTTCTTACAGCTTATAGCAAAGGTTTCGTCGTAAGTGCAAAATGTTCAGGGATTAATTATGTATTTAATTCTAAGAACTTGTATGTTATTTCTAAAGCAAATAATTAAATGGGCTTACTAATGAAAAAAAACCGGCCAAGTGCGAGTCTGACTTGCGCACCGAGGGTTCCGTACAAACTTTCACTTATCCCATATTAATTGGCCTGGTTGAGTTAAGTTTGCACCTGAAATGTATGGCGCCGCGTACAAGTGAGGTGCAAACTTAACGCAATCGAGTTCTCCAAATATGATGTTTGAAAAGCACTATTTTTTGTGATTTTTACAAATGTATAGTTTTCAGATATTTATGACTATTTGTAGTATGTGACGATTATTACTTGCCAAATTTCATAGTTCTAGGTCCATCGGGAAGTACCTTATCATTTTGTTTCCCTTGAGAGTGTCGAAATGTACGTTTTTTGCGAAATAATAGTAGATTGTTCAACAAGGGACTAAAACAAGCCATAATGACACGAGATGTTTTAGCCACCCGAGCTAAGCGAGGTTCGAGTGTCATTATGGTTGTTTAGTCTCGCGTTAAACACTCTACTTTTCACTTTGAATGCGAGGAAAATAAACGAATTTCAATATAAAATTACGATATTTATTATAACAAAGTTTCTTACAATTACGTAGTACAGCCGTTAATCTAACCTTAGAAAAATTTAAAGGGCAATTTGTACAATCCTTTACATTTAAATGTATGGTTTTCCCCTCTAAACTAAGCTGGGTCGGCGTGGTTTGTAATTGAGAAGTATGTTCAATATTTTCACTCGAAGTCGAAGTAAAGTAGGAGAGAATGGAGAGTAGGTATAGTAGAGACGTTGACCTTTTCTCAAAAAGGTTGCCGATGGTCATTTCATTAGGCTCATTCTCAACCCGCGATGTTGATGGGCGTGGGTCAAATGTTGGTTGTAACTTGGTTGTGATTTTTGCTTTGAGGATATATACTGTGTTTATTTTGGATTGACTCCTCTATATAGCCTTCAGCTTTATTCTTCTTCATTGGAAGATGAGGATTACATAATATTTTGTCCGTAATTTATAAAGTGACACAGTTAATTGGTCTAATTGGTGATTACAATTCAAGCTTAATACAAGTAATGGACATCTACTCATTCCATTCAAAATTCTAATAGAAAAAAGAAATGTTCCTTGGTTTTTTCTTTTTTTTGTAAGGTGACGCTTTAAATGCTTGCATATTTAGCCAACAGATTCAAACTTGAAAACTATTTTATTTAAGACTAATATGGACTTATGGACCATGCATGATAAAATTACATTCGTATTCGTAATAATTAATCGTGTTTCATTAAATAAAATCTTGAATTTTTGAGCGGTTGTAATTTTGAGGTTATTTTCACGCACCAAAAAGTTTGTATACCTATCACTGAAAATGGCTATAAACCTCCATTCACAAACGTCGTGATTGGCTGTTTAGGGGTTTTTCAAAGTAAATTAAAACAATTTTACTTTTTTTGAGCAGTTGTAATTTTGAGGTTATTTTCAAGCACCAAAAAGTCTGTATACCTATAACTGAAAATGGCTATAAACCTCCATTCACAAACGTCGTGATTGGCTGTTTAGGGGTTTTTCAAAGTAAATTAAAACAATTTTACTTTAGTCCCTAGAGATTAGTAAGGATTTTTAGTCCCGATATGCAGAGACTAAAGTAACATTTTAAGAGCATGAGAAGTGAAAACGGCTTTTTTTTCACGTTAACGCAGAAGTTAGATTTTTTCTCAGCTTCAAGGGACCGTAGACCTGAGTATATGGTGTTAATTTCAACTCGATACCTCCACGTTCTCGAGATAAAGGGTCTTGACAGACAGACAGACTGGCGGACAACAAAGTGATCCTATAAGGGTTCCGTGTTTCCGAATGAGGTACGAAACCCTAAAAAATATATAAAGATAAGGACACAACTCTAACAATATTATTATTGCATACGTGTTGTGTATGTTGTTACAAAATGAGATACTTTTATCGGCATAAGCATTTTTTATTCGTTTAATGACCTTGAGAAAAATCGCTGAAATTATCAAAAACCTAAACGATTAGAAAAACATACTAAAGGATGTAGCGTGAGTTGGGAATTAAAACAGTTGCGAAATAACAAAAATTAATACCTACCTACTCTAGAAAGAACATTTTTATACTCTCCGAACAGCAGAACGCGAGAAAAACCGATTTTGAAGCATTCTGGATGAAGACACTGCATTTTGTTATTTTTAGAGTTCCGTATCTCAAAAGATAAGAAAGAAAAAAACCCTTATAGGATCACTTTGTTGTGCGTCCGTCGGTCTGTCTTTATCCCCTGAACGCGTGGAGGATCGAGTTGAAATTATAAAAGGCATGTATTTAACGCGGCGACAAATTAATCAGATTTAGGGATTTATAAAAAATTAAAGGGGATAGCAAAAATAATAAGTTGGCGACTAATTGCGGAGACTATTAAAGTAAAAAGTAGCAGCTAAGTAATCAATTTTCGGCGTTGTTTCAATATAAACTAGCATCGAGTTATTGTTTTGGCGACTGAATTAACTAATTAAGCGGAAACATGACAGCGGATAAAAAGTTGAAAATGGCCTACTCTAATTGTTCAATGGAGATTACATATAAAATAAATCAAGGTCATAAAAAAAATACTTTGTGCGACAATTTAAGAGCTTTAATCAAAGTTGAAAATTGCATGTATAAATAATAATTTTGGTCTATAGTTTTATTTAGTGGTTCTGATTTTGGTCAATTTTTCGTCAGGTGTGATGTCATATTGACACCTATTTTTTATGATTCTATCGTATAGAATACGTTAAAATAAACGTGTTTTGTATGGACAACTTTTTTCTTAACTTAATAATTACCGAGATATGGACTCCTAAAACCGACAATATTTTTTTGGATATTGTGTCAGACTCTGCCTTAGCTCCGGCGCTGCGGGAAGTGCAGCCCCTCCGCCCTTGCGTGGCAAAGCACGGTCGCCCGTACTCCGTTCCGCAGCTTCGGCTTGTTGGTCGCCTTCGGCGACCAGCCTCAGCCGCTCCGCTCCGCACGGCTCCCGAGCTTTGTCACGGCGGGCGAGGGCTGCTCTCCCTCCGCGCCTCCGGCTTTTTATATACACTCTAGGGGTAGGGCAGACAAGACCACGTGGAATCGGGGTTGACAGCTTCGGTTCTGAGGCAAGTCTTATGATAATGCAATGCTTATTTTAGCGTAGCGTGTTTTAGCTAGATTCGGACTAAAATAAGCGTGTTTTGTATGGGCAAAACATTTTTACCTAAAAAACGCTTATCGCCGTTTTCATTAAATTATGGTTTCGAAAACTAAAAAAATAACTCCCCATTACGTTTATATAGTACCCATTTTAATATTTAAGCTGCCAGCAAATCAAAGCCCAAAATGCTTTTTTAGATGGAGACCTGTAGTTGCCACTAATATAAAGTTTGTTATCCTTCTGCTAATATTAGTCGCCAAGTCATTATTTATAGTACCTCACCTATGATTTCAGTAATCTTGTTTATTATTTCTGCTACCTTAAAGTAGCTGCCATTATTTGAATTTTAAAATATCCTTAGTTTAAAGCTCATTTAATATAAATGATTGCCAAAATATTTAATCGCTGACAAGTTATTATTTTAGTTGCAAATAGTTTGCTGCTCTTTAATTTTTCTGTCGCCGCGAAAATAATAAGCCATTATAAAATAAATTAAGGCGCTCTTACTCGTATATGTAGTGAAGCGAGCTGCTAGTACGCCACAGTAAAAAAATAAACATTTGTAAAATTATGATCAACTTTAAGGCAATTTATATAATTAACTAGCTACGCCCCACGGTGCTACCTGATCATCCCACGGGAAGACTACATTTTTCGGTATAAAAAGTAGCCTATATGGGTAAGGCCGCGGAAAGTTACCAATTTGGACGTTTCAAATTTACCCAGCTGATTAAAAAAAATTGGTAACCCCTACTGTTTCAAAAATATTTTTATCATATGTAGATATAGGAATTCTCGTGGTCGCAAGTAAGATAATTAATATAAACCCCTTTATAAAAATACTAAAAATATATTTCCGTCCAAAACGTAACGAAAGTTGGTTAAATTTTTCGACCACGAGTACTTTATGCTCGGTTATTTTTATGATATTTCAACTTTCATGGGCATATTTTTGTTTTAAACTAAAATTTGTGATATAAGGATAGTTCTACCGATTACGGAATAATGATAATATAATAATTTTATTTTTTTATCTTACATTATTTTAATGGATCAGCATTCCACACTTATGTTACAATACTTTCGTGACGCTTTATGTAGCTTGTTTTTAAATAAATTTTGGTAGAAATTAGTTTTCATGCACTAGCAACTCATATTCTAGTAGGGCAACACCGATGAGCAAGTCCAAACCCGACAGTTTTTCAACAAACGCAATTCAAAGTAGTCGCAGTCATAGTTTCATGAAAGTACCCCCAAAGTGTCGTGTGTGATTTTAAAGGTAAGGAGTGATTGTTTTTAATCAGTTTTTTTTATACAATAGCGTAACGGTTTTCACGCAAGTGACGGTATTATTGTAGTAAAAATGTCCTTATTTCACCATAAAAATCCACTTTTTTCCAAAAATACGTTACACTTTCGTTACGAATATGTTACATTTTTGCAAATTACGTTACGTATTTTCTACGTAACATAACGAATAAATGTTGTAAAGGGAAGTGCACACAGAATATACTAACTTAAATGAGTTTTATTAGATTTTTATTGACACGAAAATAAA
Organism: Apotomis turbidana; assembly: GCA_905147355.2. NCBI lineage: Eukaryota > Metazoa > Arthropoda > Insecta > Lepidoptera > Tortricidae > Apotomis > Apotomis turbidana. The sequence continues at coordinate 18,577,338 of LR990288.1, read as the reverse complement.
CAAAGTCGAATAAAACTCGTGTACAATAATAAAATAAATAAAAACAACATCTTAATAAAAAAAACTGTTTTAAGAAGAAATAAATTTATTTTCGACCTCAAGTCACAGTAGAATCATTGATTCTAAAGCTGTTTTATTGTTATACGGTCGTTTTGTTACTAGGGTTGGGTACCTGCAGTGATCAAATAGTAATTACTGCCACCTGGTACAAAATGAGAGGCTTTAAAACACTAGAGCGGTTTGGGTTTCATTAGTTTCATCACACGCGTGTTTGATTATATTGATTTTAATGTGCCATGAAAATTTTGTTTAGAAGCAATATAAAGGTAATCATTTTATAACTTGATTTTTTTTCTTAGCTACGTTATTTAATGGGAATATTTTCCAGTATGATCTAAGCTTTATAACGACTTATGTTACGTTTTATGATAACATAACGTATATCTTTTTATGTTACTTCTATGTCTCATTGGTAAATTCCCGCGGCCTTACCCATATGTTAATCCAGTGTGTGAGCTACCTTCATACCAAAATGTATCAAAATTGATCTAGCCGTTTGAACGTGAATACTTATACACGTGTATGTTTGTTACTTCTTCACTCACAAACTTTCACTTTTATAATATTAGTGTGATAAGATGTGATCTTTGAATTCATAGTAACTGATTTGTACAAAGATGTTAACAGTTATATTGTAATAAATAAATAAATAATAAATAAATATCTGACAACCTCACACAAATCGATCTAGTCCCAAAATTAAGCTCAAGAAGGCTTGTGTTATGGGCACTAGACGGCGATATACTTACTTATATAGATAAATATATACTTAAATACGACCATGACCCAAGCACAAATATTCGAGTTCATCACACAAATATTTGCCCTGGCCGGGATTCGAACCCGGGACCGCCGGCTCAGTAGGCAGGTGTCTACAAACCGAGCCAAACGCGTCGTCAAACTTCGTAATAACTTCAGTTGAATGAGATTTCCACTTATCAGAAACTATTACTCATTGCTTGCTTTTTTCTCGAAACTTACTTCAAAGCAAAGCTTCTTTTCCGTGTACAATCTTGGAAAACCTACACTTAGCAGGCACGTTTAATTAAATATAATATAACGCTCTGTAAAGTACATTAACATTCCTAGAATATTATTTGAAGCGTTTGCCATGTATTGACTCGTAATAAATGGTTTAAGTTTGCTCATTTATTTATAATAATTACTCCATGGTATTCGGCGACAATGTTTCGACGCTGCGGCAATATTCATTAATATCAGGGAGATATTGTATCAGTGTACCTTCAGTATTTACCGTTAATATTATTTGAAAACGAAATTTATGACGTCAAAATAGCCCTTATTAATTGCCTGATGCTAAAGTATTTTAATGAGTGTTATATATTAGAGAGCAAAGGGAGGAATTCCTTTAGGTACCTATTACACTGATCCGAACTTGTACGGTAAACAATTGAATGCTGCCAAAAACTAAGTAACTTTACTTATCTTTAATAAAATTCCTAATAAAATGCGTAAGAAAAAAAAAGTACCTGAACTTTTTGTAGAGATTTTTGGCGAACTACGTGTTTAGCATAGGGAGAAAAGTAACGTTATGTCACTGGTTATGTTATATTCCTATGTATTTTCTACAAACTGCGCGGCAATCGCCACTGCTGAAATAATCTTAAAGTTGATGCACTAAATCCTCCTTGCACCGCGCCCGGGCTCTCTCTAATGGTGATATTGCGGTCCTCTATTTTACCTTTTTATAGTGACATTCCGTAAGCAAATGATGAATATTCGTAAGAATTAATTATTTGTTATATTCCATCGGCGACCATAACGCATGAAATTGTGTTGTAACGTTGGTAAGTAGGTAAACCAGATCACGTTAAATCCACCCAACGTTTAGGTAATCATAAATATAAATGAATATGTAAATAAATATCGGACCTCACACAAATCGATCTAGTCCCACCACAGTAAGCTCTGGCCCTGTGTTTGGGCACTAGACGACGATAAACTTACTTAATATAGATAAATAGGTACAAACTTAAATACGAATTACATCCATGACCCGAAACACATCATCCCACAAATATCTGCCCTTGCCGGGTTTCGAACCCAGGAGCCGGCTTAGTAGGCAGCTCTTTTACCACTGCGCCAACCGCGTCATAAAATTTATATCGCGTCGCCAGTATATAAATAACGAGAATAATTATAAAGTGCAACATGTTTGTTTCTGTGTACTTGTAACATGATATACATTCGAACTCAACTTGTATTCATCCATGTGACACGATTCCAAGAAGCAGGCGTCAGGCTGCCTTCTGTGGTTGCGTTTTGATAACTCGATACCTTTGCTGCATAGGAGATAACAGACAAATGACAGAGTAACGGCTGGATTCCCTGAGCTTAGGTAGGGATGTATAAATCAGCGATCACATGCATTTTACCAGTAAAGTCGCCAAATTTTTTTTTGTTGTCGCTGGGTACAATAATTTAAGGCACATAAAGGAGCCTTGTTATTTTAGTGTTAGGTTCTTGCAATTTAAGCGTTAGTTCTGCGTCACTTTCGTGGACACTCTTATGTTGAAATGCTTGACAGGAGATTTATAAGGGAAGTACTGCCCCAAGTAACCACAACCAAGTTCCTGGGTATGACCTTTGACGCGGCACTCAAATGGGATGCACACATCGAGACTGTCTGTGGAAAGTTATCGGGCGCTTGTTTTGCCCTGAGCAGACTGGCGCAGGTGCTACCAGACCAGCAACTTAGATCTAGCTACTTTTCGCTATTCCACTCGACGATGTGTTACGGGCTTGAATTCTGGGGCACAGCAGCGGATTGGCAGCGAGTATTTGTTCTCCAAAAACGAGCACTGAGAATAATATCTCATGTAGCACCAGGCACTCCCGCCCGGCAACTTTTTAAAGACAAAAACATAATGACACTCACATCACAATTCATTTTTTACATAATTAAGCACGTTCGATGTAATATACATCTCTTTCCACTGGCTACATACAAAAGCACACGTATTGCACAGAAACACGTAAACATGATGTCCACAGCACGTTGTCGGCTAGCAAAGTCGGGTAAAACAATGTCTATAGTAGGGCCATAGTAAGTGGGGTCTACAATAAAGTACCCGTCAATATCAAAGATATTGAAAATAATGTATCGTTCTTCAATGTATTAAAGAAATGGCTAACAACCAATGCTTTTTATAACACCGACGAATTTTACGAATTTAATAATGAAATAACATAATAATTAATAATACTAATAATGTAACTACCTATTCCAATTTTTATTTAATAATTACTTACTTAATGTTTTTTTTAGAATAATTTGTTTTTTGAAATTTAATAGAATTTTTATGATGTATATTGACTTGTAAAATGTTGAAATTTTATTAATAAATGAGTATGAGTATGAGTATGAGTATATTTCTTAAAAGTTCGGGATCACTGTTGCTCGAATTACCTCAAAAATGTATAGTCGCTTCGATACAAATGTATCGTCTAACGATGACTGAGAAGCAAAGCTGAGAAGTAAGGACCGAATGTCCATGATATAGTAATTATACCAGACGGGCTAGCATATCTTGTGCGACATCGCTTGTCGCGCGACTCAGCGTCACCTGTCTTACTCGCACAGTATTGACAGGAAAGTGTCAGGTAGTAATTGTCGCGCGTCAAAGAGTCGCGTGTCATAGTTATGCAAGACGTGCTGATACATTGCTCAAGTAGCTTGATTTATATATAAATCGAATTGAGTCCCTTAAGGCACCCAAAACAGCAACACCACACACAGTTTTGTACATTGTAGAATCAGTTTACTGTTAATTTCTTGTTTCAGTGAATTATCAAGTCGATATCTTCGACATACTGATCTTGATAGTAGCATAACTGCTTCATAATAACTTCCTCAAGTAACAAATCTCGGCTAAAATAGCGGCAATAAACAACTTAAGTTTAAGCACAACGTACGCAGACACCTGTGTGGCCTCGCAAGATGTTGCGATCAAACTTTACAGCATTATTGGTGCGCTAACAGCTCTAATAACAAGCACCGAAGACCTACTCCGTAAAGAAGTGCCAATTTCTTACCAATCTTTAATCTTTTTATTTTACTACCCAAGGAACACGAAATATAGCTACATATAACGTTTAGGGTGAACCATTTAGGGTGAAGCTAGAAGAGCGTAATTTGAGTCGCGTAATTTCGGTCGCGCCATATTCATTGTAATGTGATCACATGAAATGATGTATGGCGCGACCGAAATTACGCGGCTCAAAATACGCTTGTCCTTACGATAGAAATGACTTTCGATAAAAAAAAAAAGGTACTCAATTCTTCCGCGTAGGCGTTACGATGCAAAATACAGATACGCTGATTCACACACTCTTGTTACTCGAAAATGTACATAATTATATAATATTAAAATAATTACGCCACATTTCATGTCAACATGAAGTATTTTAAAAGTATAATTCTTTCATGTTAAGGCTTCGCGTTGTTTTCTTCGTGTTACAAGTAGGTGCCATACATAGTTTCACCACAACATGTAGTTCAGGGTTTAGAGAAAAACATGTTGCTTTGTTTTCGTTGAAATAACCACGTCTCCTTTGACCATTTCTTTAACATACAACACCGCAATATCGTCGGGGATAGTGCAATACCGCGTAAATAACAGCTGTCAATAAAGTGTCATTTCCATAAAATACTTAGCATTTGTTTGAATATTGTAGAATCGGCGTTTCTTCTCAACAGTGGTCTCCTCTTGTGAAATTCCGGTAGACTCAGACATGTAAAAGTGCCCTTGTGGCCTACTTGCAGAATAAAGTTCATTATTTCATTATTAATATTATTGATTCGTATCTACACTACTTTGTTACTTACGCGGTATTGCACTATCCCCGACGATATGTATTTTTTTTTGTTATACAATACTTACGCAACAGCCACTTCAATTAGTTTTATCAAATGGAATGTAATGAAAAACCACATGCGTGTGTTACTGCGAATAGTCTTAACGACCTATTTCGCAACTAACAAATACAATTACAGATTACTCATTAACAAATAGGTATATCAACTTAATGGGCACATAAACAGCAGCCTGTAGGGGACCGACGAACATTTATCAACAAAAAGTGGTAATTTTGTCGAACGCATTTCTCGCCCTGCCAGTTACGACTACCGCTCTCGACTTGCTTTATAACTTTTACGAGAAACCTAATGTTAAGTTGTTTGGTCGGCAGTTTGAAGGCGTAAATTATCGTGATGAAAACTTTCTTCTATGACACTTGTTAATTGTGTTATGTCGTATTATGCATTAAATTAACGCTCGAACGTGTAAGTTTCTATGTCTGTTCGATGTCATTTAGGTTGCTGCGCATCTGGGAATCTGTTTGGCGACGAATACGTACCTACTTGGGCTGAATTCGATATTTTTAACTGATGGAAATATCATCACTTGTATAATTATGTCTACTTGAGTTACTTGACCGATGTGCTTTCTATTTGATTGAACAGTAATGAGTTTTCTTTCTCATGGAGATGAAACAAATTCCTTTAACAGCCGTAAAATGCAAAATGGCGGGTCATATTACTAAGGCGCATCAAATCTAATTTCAGCATATTGTAATCATAGGTACTTTCATTTCATTTTGCTCTGTTGGTCATTAGTCATTACCCGTGAAAGACCAACAGAGAAAAATTAAATGAACTTTGCTCTCTTCATTGTGAGGCTACTTACTCCCCTTATCCTCGCTGCCTGTATCGTTTACTATAGTTCAGATGCCGTGTGGGAGAATAGGATAAATTTGCCAGTAAAGCTGCGCGTTGCCGCTAAAGCATATCTTTTTCCACGAGAAAGGTATTTCTAAACTTCTTGGAATAATTTAGAAGACAACAACACTGTTTGACCCCATTTTCGATTTTTAACACGGTTTTTTTAACATTATTGTGTTATGTGTCCTTGTCTCTGAGAAGCCAAGGGACCAAGTGTGTTGGTGAGGGACGGTGCCTGCCATCAAAAGGATGGACAGTAGACATAAGTATAGGGTATGAAGAGGAATTTTGAACATGGGGCCGGGAGCATCCCGTTTTGGGCTGAATTAATAAGTAATGCAGTGCATTATTGTATTATAATGCATTTCGCTCACAGTTGTAAGTTATTGTAAGTTTTTCTCATATAAGTGGATTGTAATTCTTTTGAGAAAAATAAATAATCTTTTGAACCGAATTCATAGTTGACAGCAGAACTAAGTGTCTGAAAAAATTGCAGGCGTTCGAAATCATCGCCAAATCGTAGGTAACCTATAAGTATCGCAAATAGTGACAGGGCAGAACGGGTGGGAACAATTTTTCCCAATTTTGTATCTCTCATGCATGATTTTAAGAAAAATATTAACAGTTTTAACGTTGGCACTCAAATCACGCCAAAATGGCGGCTACTACGGGCTTGTAATACTTTTTACTCGACTACCCTACGGTAAGGAAAATGGAGTTACGCTGACGAACAGGCATATAAGAGTTGACATTAACTTTGCGTGTTGAAACTTTAGTGGTTCTTTTCACCAGGCTTAGTAAATAGGCAGGAAGATTAATTCGCCTCTGCCGAACCGATCCCGCGTAAATACTGTATACCTACAATTGCAGGCGTTCGAAACCGTCGCAAAATCGTAGATTCTCGAGGTAACCCATAAATATCGCAAAGAGTCAATAATTTAGGGCTGTAGAGTGCGACATGGAAGGAAACAATGCGCATATTAATCAGACAATCTCAATGGCGGGTCTAATTAGGTCTGACAGTGACAGAGCAGAACGGGCGGGAACACTGTTTGCGTGTTGCAGCCGCATTCATTGTTTTCGCGGCATTGTCCTACCCGCTTTGTCCTCTGTACACACTGTTTATTACTATTGACTATCTAGTTGGATATTTAATTTAAATGTAGCTTTAAAAGAAGAAAAATAAATCAGATAGGAGGTGTAAGCGTTGTTGAAAGCACTTTTATGTAAATTTAGAATAATCTAAATTCTTAAATACCTATATTATCAAGCAAGCTCCCAACAAGTGCGCTTACTTTAAAAAAATGTTTGGTGACCTATATGCTAGCAGAATTCTGAATTCTTAGGTTATCTGGTTATATTGTTTCATTTGTATTTATTTATATATATGTGCATATATATGTTACATTATATGAATATGTATTTATCTAAGTATTTATTTATTAAAACTTGCTTAAATTAGTTGCGCCGCCCACAGTTTATCTGCTTTGCCATTTCTATGGTCTGAGGCTTTGCCTGAAGGTTGCTAGTAGAGAATACTTCATGGCATTAAGTCCGCCATTTGTACGGTAAGTTTTTCTTTTGTACAATAAATATTACATAAATAAATAAATATATGAAATGTTGCGTTATTTCTGGTTTTACTAAGTTACTCGGTATTGATTTTATTGAATGACTTGCATTGTCTTACCGGCTATGTTGTTTGTACACACGGTTTAGTACTATTGGCTATCTATCTGATGTGCATATATATGTTATATTATATGAATATGTATTTATCTAAGTATTTATTTATTAAAACTTGCTTAAATTAGTTGCGCCGCCCACAGTTTATCTGCTTTGCCATTTCTATGGTCTGAGGCTTTGCCTGAAGGTTGCTAGTAGAGAATACTTCATGGCATTAAGTCCGCCATTTGTACGGTAAGTTTTTCTTTTGTACAATAAATATTACATCTATACTATTATAAAATCCTAAATTTGTATTGAAAATAAATTTTCTATGGAGGGAGGTCATGATTTCAGGAAAAATCTCGATAGCGTGATGCAGCCGGATAGTTGTTTTGTATGGACACGCGTCGCCGTGCCAACCTGGCGCCATCTGTTTTCAAAAAAACCGTTGTCCTCGCATCACGCCGAAACGGCTGGATAAAAAGCTACCAATTTTGGTACAGGAATAGCTGAACATCCAAAGATGGTTATAGGATACTTTTTATTATGATTAATATTTATCTCTGAAAACATTAATTCCATGAAATATTTTCCTTACAATGTGTAAACCTTATAATGACAGTGTTTGTGATTTTGAATTTAGAACGACGCGACCCCCGCGTGGCTCTTACGTGTACAAAAACTAAAAAGTATGAATTCGACATAATACCTCCGCGCGGCCCGGCATTAACAATAAGGTTAAGGTTGTTTGAGGCGTTGAGTTACGGAAACCGTCTTAGTTAGATAGAAAAGATGGCGCCAATTATCGACCAACACAGACGAAAATATGAGTGCAATGTTCGTTGTAAATTGTCTCATGCCCAAAAAAAAATTTTTCATTTCTTTAAAAACACAATTTGCGACAATAGGAACTAATGCTCTTTTATTGAATATACAATTATATTCTTCTGTAGTTTGTAAGTATCGACCAAATCCCGGAGACGCAATTAAAAACGGTAATGAATAAAACAGATTTTTTAATGCTATTTTATCGAGTGTAATTGAAATAAAAGTATTTCGAATCAATTTAAGTTAATTAAATACAGTTCTAAATATGTTTTACCAACCAACATTTAGAACATTAGGCGCAAATTTTGGTATTGTTTGTGTTTGGCCTAACTTACTAATAAGGTAGCGAAATGTATAATAAACGATAAATATACGATATATTTAGCGACAATTTTGCATGTATGTAGTTTTTTTTATATATAAAATTTATTCAAAGTAATAAGTATCAATCATTCTTTATTTTTAACGGCGTGTTGAGATTTTGTTGATGACCCAATTTTCCGCTAGATGGCGTTGTTACCTTGACAAAATCTCCATACTAGCGGCTGCATCGCGCTGTTAAGATTTTTCCCGAGTTAATAACACCAGCTCCATACATGTAAAGGATTCACGCACGTCGTTGCGTGCCTGTGACCACGATTCGGCACAAGCTAGGGTGTAGTGTGATGGGTTAACCCGGACTTCGAGAATTACAACCGAAGTTGTTGAATATTGATCGCATACCTAATAATATAAGCAGCAGTGTATCAATTATTGAGAGTTGCTGCTCGACAATGTATGCATTTTGTATGAAAAACAACCATGATTCGAGACAAGACAAAATTATAAAATTTACAATGTAGAAAGGATTTCACCCAGCCGGGATTTGAACCCAGAACCTACTGAAATAATAACCGTGTCATCTCATGCATTTTCCTTTGCTTCCTTATTCATTATACCACGGATAACAAAACAGTGAGGCCATCACGTATCCGTTCAGTGGTGCTGTCGTCATTATTGACGTACGCTCGATTGAGTTAAGTTGGCACCTGAATCTTATGGCGTTACTTAGGAAATTATTATGACAGGTCATATTATTATATTAGTATTAGTACCATTGTAGACGAAAATAATTTATTGTCATCTTAATAGATGTCATTAATATATGTTCAGGTAGGACTATGAGCTAAATATTTTTCAAGGTGCTTTGAATAGTTATCTACAATAATCAGTAAATATTCAAAACGATATATAAACATAAGTCTAGCCTCAATTTAAACTAAACCAAGATGATGTTCACAATGGTAGCACCTAAGGTACGGAGCGTTCTGGGGAAGTCGCCCACCCACTAATTTAAGTAGTAACTTAATGCGATGCCGTAGGCCGAGCTCTACGTAGCACTGAAGGTGCAGAGCGTCCCAGGGATGCCGCTCACACATTTAAGCTTATATAAGTGTGTGGGCGGCCTCGCATTAAGTTTTTTAAATCTACGATAGACAATAAATATTAAAAACGATCTTTTAAACATACCTAAGTCTTGACTCAATCTTAATTAAACCAAGATGATGTTCACAAGCGAAGCACCGAAGGTGCGGAGCGTTCTAGGAAAGTCGCCCACCCACTAATATAAGTAGTAACTTAATGCGAGGCCGTAGGCTGAGCTCCACGTAGCACTGAAGGTGCAGAGCGTCCCAGGGACTCACACACTTCAACTTATATAAAGTAGGTGGGTGGCCTCGCATTAAGTTATTTAAATCTATAATAGACAATAAATATTCAAAACAATTTTTTAAACATAAGTCTTGCCTCAATTTTAATTAAACCAAGATCATGTTCACAAGCGTAGCACCGCAGGTGCGGAGTCCTAGGGAATGCGCCCAACCACTATTATAAGTAGTAACTTAATGCGAGGCCGTAGGCCGAGCTTCACATAGCACCGAAGGTGCAGAGCGTCCCAGGAAAGCCGCTCATACATTTAAACTTATATTAAGTGGGTGGGCGACCTCGCAATAAGTTATTTAAATCTACAATAGACAATAAATATTAAAAATTGGGCGAGTGCGAGTCCGGCTCGCGCATGAAGTTTGTTGTAGGGAGCCCCCCTTAAATATTTTTTTTATTTTATTTTTAGTATTTGTTGTTATAGCGGCAATAGAAATACGTCATCTGTGAAATTTTCTACTGTCCAGCTATCACCGTTCTTGAGATACAGCCTGGTGAAAGACGGACGGACGGACAGCGAAGTCTCAGTAATAGGGCCCCGTTTTTACCCTTTGGGTACAAACCCTAAAAACAATCTCTTAAACATAAGTCTTGCCCCAATTTTAATTAATCCAAGATCATGTTCACAAGTGTAGCACCGAAGGTGCGGAGCGTTCTAGGGAAGGCGCTCACACACTTAAACTTATATTAACTAGGTGGGCGGCCTGGGTGACTAATATAAGTAGTAACTTAATGCGAGGCCATAGGCCGAGCTTCACATAGCACCGAAGGTGCAGAGCGTCCCAGGAAAGCCGCTCACACATTTAAACTTATATTAAGTGGGTGGGCGACCTCGCATTAATTTATTTGATCATATTTTAAGTGGGTGGGCGTCTTCCCTGGGACGCTCCGCACCTTCGGTGCTAAGTTACTTTATAAACCCTTAGTAATTTAATGCGAGGCCGCAGGCCAAGTTCCACGAGCGTCCCAAGGAAGCCGCCAACCCACTTAACATATGTTTAAGTAACTTAATAGGCGGCTTCCTTGGGACGCTCCGCACCTTCGGTGCTACGCGGAGCTCGGCCTGCGGCCTCGCATGAAGTTACTTCATCTTATATTAAGTGGGTGCGGCTTCCTTGGGACGCTCCGCACCTTCGGTGCTACGCGGAGGTTGGCCTTCGGCCTCGCACTAGGTTATTTCAACTTATATTAAATGGGTGGGCGGATTCCTTGGAACGCTTCGCACCTACGGTGCTACGCGGAGCTCGGCCTTCGGCCTCGCATTAAGTTACTTCAACTTATATTAAGTGGGTGGGCGGCTTCCTTGGGACGCTCTGCACCTTCGGTGCTACGCAGAGCTCGGCCTGCGGCCTCGCATTAAGTTACTTCAACTTATATTAAGTGGGTGGTCGACTTCCTTGGGACGCTCCGCACCCACGGTGCTACGCGGAGCTCGGCCTTCGGCCTCGCATTAAGTTACTTCAACTTATATTAAGTGGGTGGGCGGCTTTTATGAGACGCTCCGCACCTTCGGTGCTACGCGAAGCTCGGCCTTCGGCCTCGCATTAAGTTACTTCAAATTATATTAAGTGGGTGGGCGGCTTCTTTGAGACGCTCCGCACCTTCGGTGTTACGCGGAGCTCGGCCTGCGGCCTCGCATTAAGTTACTTCAACTTATATTAAGTGGGTGGTCGGCTTCCTTGGGACGCTCCGCACCTACGGTGCTACGCGGAGCTCGGCCTTCGGCCTCGCATTGAGTTACTTCAACTTATATTAAGTGGATGGGCGGCTTCTTTGAGACGCTCCGCACCTTCGGTGCTACGCGGAAATCGGCCTTCGGCCTCGCATTAAGTTACTTCAACTTATGTTAAGTGGGTGGGCGGCTTCTTTGAGACGCTCAGCACCTTCGGTGTTACGCGGAGCTCGGCCTGCGGCCTCGCATTGAGTTACTTCAACTTATATTAAGTGGGTGGGCGGCTTTCTTGGGACGCTCCGCACCTACGGTGCTACGCGGAGCTCGGCCTTTGGCCTCGCATTAAGTTACTTCGACTTACATTAAGTGGGTGGGAGGCTTCCTTAGGACGCTCCGCACCTTCGGTGCTACGCGGAGCTCGGCCTTTGGCCTCGCAATAAGTGTAGTGAACGTATGATATTGTGTTTACGCGTGCGAAGCCGCGGGCAAAAGCTAGTATATATATATATATATATATTGGGGGCTCCCCATACTTAGAACTGAAACTCAAATTTTTTTTTCATCAAACACATACGTGTATCTATGCATAGGTCTTCAAAAATGATATCGAGGTTTCTAAAATATTTTTTTTCTAAACCGTATAGTTTGCGTGACAGACGCTTCCAAAGTGGAAAAAAGTTGCCCCCCCTCTAACTTCTAAAATAAGAATGAAAAATCTAAAAAAAACATATGATGTACATTACTATAAAAACTACCAACGAAAATTGTTTTGAACGAGATCTAGTAAGTAGTTTTTGTAATACCTAACTTTGCACCTAATCTATATGGGGCGCTATACATACCAGGTGCAAACTTAACCACTTAGGGATGGAAAGTGTTTGTACGGAACCCTCGGTGCGCGAGTCCGACTCGCACTTGGCCGGTTTTTTATGTCATTACTATCATGAACGTTGCATTGTATGAATGTATATGGGGCGCACAAAGTACAGCTGTATTTCTTTGACTATCCAATGGGGAAGTGTGGCGGGTATCGTTGGGACTTGGGACGATTGAGCCGGGTAGGTGCATTTCAGGTGCTTGACGATGCAGTTGGCTCGGTTTGTAGACACCTGCCTACTGAGCCGGCGGTCCTGGGTTCGAATCCCGGCCGGGACAAATATTTGTGTGATGAACTCGAATTCCTGGGTCATGGATGTTATCTATATATGTATTTATATACATTATTTATATCGTCGTCTAGTACCCTTACTACTTACAAGCTTTGCTTAGTTTGGGACTAGGTCAATTTGTGTATGATTGTCTCTTAATATTTATTTATTTTATTTATTTATTTATTTCGAATAAGGACCTAATTTTGTGTGGTGACCATTCATTTTAATGTCAGTACTCAACGAAGCTTGTTGCTTGTATCTCTATAGTTGTATAACTACTTCTACTGTTGAAAAACTTAATTGAATATTATATTCTGCTAAGGGTAAAAATAGACAGATTTTAACGGCGTATTCCTGTGGTAATTAGAAATTAAAAATGGTATATCAATTTATACAAAAACCGGCAAAAAAAACTTTCAAACTTTTTTTATATTTTTGGGCGTAAAAAATCAACTAGAACATTTATCGTAATAAAAAAGACCGTAAACGTAAAGTTCAAGATTTTTTCGAGTGCAACACAATTTCATGACTGACATATGTAATTTTGGGATCAATAGGTACGTCCAGACTTGAGAACAAAGTGGCAAGGTATCAAAAGTAGGTACCTACAATTTGCACTGAGTAACCTATTTATTTTTATTAAACACATAATTATTTCCATAAAAAATGCTTTGGAAACTATGCCAACTTTTTTCGTTATTTTTTACCTTAAAATATGGCTGGAAATACGCAGTTAAAATTTTGCGGATTCCGCACTGGCCACCGTGTATAACAGCCGCTGATTAGTTTTAGCTCATTTTAGTGTCACAACAAGCTTCACGTCTGTCGCAGGCAGCGATTGTTTCTGCAGTCCATTGTACCGCGTTACGATTGCTACGCGCATTGCCCGTCTCTGCTACCGTTTCGGAAATTAGGCCAAATATTGGCTCCTGACGTGAACTCACGGCTCGGACTCGATACAGGGAGCATTTTTGAGCCAGATGCTTCAGGCTCAATTTCAGAGCGTTTAAACTGCCAGCGTCGGTGGCCGCATTGATTGCAAAACACACACAAAATATCTCTTTTGACCTACACAAAATCCGCCTTAGAGCAGTATTTAATTGTTATTAAAACTATCGTGAGACATATTTAAAAGTTTTAAAAACGGTTTAATAATAACTTAAGTAAAAAATTTCATACACGGACCGACATGTTTCAAACTCATATGGAGTTCATTATCAGGGATAGCAAATCCATGTATCGGTGCCGCTACGCGACTAATTATCACCATCGGGCTGTCTGTCACAGTGCAAGAGCCTTGCGCTTCTCCCCGGCCACGCTATCTGCGCGGGCGCTGATGTCGCCGAGGCGATCCAAAACCAGCGGGCCGGTAGTCATTTAGCAGTACAATAACTGCCCCTGATGAAGAGCTCCATATGAGTTTGAAACATCGGGCCGTTCCTTAGAACTTTTAAGTGAGTTCAAATCGTTTTAATAATTAGTATTGTATTGGTTGGTTGTGTAAAATGAGACATGTCTTGTGGTGGGGCGTAGCGACCAGATCGATTCCATCCTCATCCATACTGACTATAATATTGCATTGTCATCCCATATACACATGTATGCAAAATATCAACTCAATTGGTAACCGCGAATTGGATCAAATTTAACATACCTATAAGATTTGATTACAGACATACAAAGTGAAAACAAAGTGGTTAACTGAGTAAACGCTTGTAAAAAATAACTATGTAATTTTACGTGTAATTATTTCTTACTGCTACTTTTAACACCTCAAGGACTTAACCATGTTCATAAATCTTGGAAGCCTTGAATTGAATAGTAATATTGGTTCAATAATAATCACTTGCATTTAATCGCTAAGTGATAAATTACCTCGTATTGATCAATAAACCAGCTAAATTATCGTTTTGGCACGTAATTTCTTTCCCTTATCGTCGAATCAACAGCCAGTGCTTCGCGATATGACACATAATCACCTCATATACATAATTCACAGCATCCACAATAGAGCATCGGCGTAGACCAAACCATTGCGCATATTAATCAGCCTATTTCAATGGCTCTAATTAGGGCTGACACTGACAGAGTTACACTAAGCGGTGAACATTATACACATACCACCTTCACTCGACACCGGCGCATAAAACATAGAAGCGATTTCCAACCCTAACCCTGCATGTTAAAGGTTGCCACTTCCGAAGTATCTGTAAGGTATGTTGGCATAATGTTCAAGATACCTCCGTGTGGTGCGCTGCCTATAAATTCGACCGTCAGGTGTTTCTCAGGTGTCAAAGTTAGGGCTGACATATGTGTGAAACAGATATTCAAAATAATAATTTAATCATATTTTCCCATACGCGTCTACCTAGCCAATAGGGCAGTTTTCTGATATCAATATTTTAAATAAGTAAAACGCGATTAACGGGAAGCAGTTTTACCGTACGGGATGGTGGCGTCCTTATACATATTATTCTGTTCTGTGCGTTTTTACACGCATGCCGCATAGAGGTGTTATTAACCAATCTTAACTTTTTACATTAGATATAATTACTAATTCTAAGAGACATCTTAGAGTCCCTCTCCAACTATAGTAAATCCAGTCTTTCTCAGAAATAAAGAAAACAGAAACATTTTTTGTTTTATTACGTTCTGCGTACATTTCAGCTCATATACTTAATCTAATCCAACGGCTTTTGCTTTTAGTGTATCATTTTCTCGTGTGTGTAAAATGTTTTTATGAAATAACATTTTAGCCGGCTTTTGAAGTAAATTACATCCTCCATTTGACCTACAGCTTTACAAGGCAGGCTAACTTCCGGCATGTTTTATTTGCAACAAAATGTGCCCCGCTTACTTGAACAACTAATCAAACTTCAAAATGTGGCCATTAACAATTAAAGAGCTCTTCTGAACTAATTAAAAATGAGCATCGTCATTAAAACGGGCGCTCCTTCGACACAATTTGGACTATTTAAGTGCTTACGCGACCCGCTTCTGTCCAAGACTGAGTTCCGAATAAAGAATTAATTATGAAGTAGAGAAGCTCAAGTTGGCGACGACCGCCTTGCGAGTTGGAACCGGTTACAATTTGTGGGAAAGTCGCAGGTGTGACTCGGGCTTGAAAACTTGGACTCCACACGCTTTGTTGCCATCGTGGATGATAAAGTTGATTTGAATCGCAGATTGTAGGTGTATTATAAACTTGGTGTCACACGCTTCAGTGGAAACTTATTGTCGGCGGAGTAGTTGTTTTGGTTTATCTAGTTTCTACGGTAAAGACGTTTTGTCATTTAAATACGGATAAATATAACTGTTACGTACTTCGTATGTTTCCTTATAATGACATGATGTAAGTGATGTCGTGTCTGAATAATACCTACTGCATTTCGCAGAGTAGTGGAATAAGGACACAGCGGGTTATCCGCCCACAGTTTTTCCTCCGGGGACGCGGATGGTGATTGAAAATGTTAACTATTGTAGTCCAAACGGTGACGAAAGTATAGTAAAAGTAGTAATAGAAAGTGTACAGGTTCGCTTGTATACCAGTAAAACAACAATATAACAGTCGGACAGTCTAGCTCGCTTGACCGCTCTCCAAAGAGTGAGAGAGAGCAACCCCGGCCCTGTCAGCCATCGTGTCCATTTATTTGGCAATACACTACATCTACCTTTTACAAAATAATGAAAATTTAATTTAAATTTTATTAATTCGTAATTCAAAACGTTTATATGTAAGTAGGCCAACAAGGCACTTTTACATATCTTAATCTGAATCTACCGGCATTTCACAAGAGGAGACCGCTGTTGAGAAGAAAGCCGAAAGAAACTCAACAGTAAGTCATTTTTTCATAACTCTTACTTAAAACTATTACATTGTACAAATTCTAAACTTCAATGTTAGGTACAGTAATATACAATTTTACTAACAATTTTCTTGGAGATGTATAAGATCACACAGTCATGACATGAGACATGCAATAAAATACAAATCATTAATTTAATTCTACGGAGATGTATTTGATATGTGACATCAGCTATTTGAATATTTTCAATATCTTATCGCACATCTAAATATAGGATATGGTCCTCATGTAATATTTTTGGACAATTTAAATAGACTCACGTATCAGTAAGCGCTGGAACGGATAACGCATTATGATCAGATTTTTGGTAACCTTATCAGAAACGACAGATGCAGAGAGCGTACAAGTCGTACAACCGTTGTTGTGGGAGACCTTTCACTAACGGACGACTATTAGTAATATTATTTAATAATAATATTTAATAAATAATCTATTTCGGCATCTTTATCTGATACCTCCCATCTCTCCTTCCTTCTTCTTTCAGTTTTACTATTATTTTATCAGATAATATTAATCGGTGAAATGGTTCACTTTCTCTGGAATTGACTTATTTGGAATACTTTTTAAATTTTTATTGTATTGAATAAGCTTACCTATTATAGTGACAACTTGTTGTATACCTTCGCTCGAAAATAATGGTTTGTTAAGCCTGATGGTTCACTTAACTACATAGATGATTCGAATTATTCCAAAACAGCTCGAGGGTTCTGAAGTTTGTGACCCGAAATAGTTTATTCCAATTGATCAGACTGCATTTCTGACTAAAGTGTGTTTGTCGTTACATTATTGACAAAGTAAGTACATATATAAACTGCTAGAGTTGACTAGCCTATAAATTTTGACTTCATAAGCCTATTTCAAAATGTAATTAATAATCAGTGCAGTACATCAGTCTATCCAATCTATCTATTATTTACTTAAATTTACATTTTCCTTCATTTTTCCAGAGACCTTTAACCTCTTGAACACCCTAGTAGGCTGAGCCTTTCAATGGCAAATTGCTCCACCGACGCCAACGTCGGCAAGTGCCATCAAATCCAATTATCCAAAATTTTGTAATTTAAACTTCTAAGACTATTTTTCAATCCCTGTTGATTTTGGAGCATGTCTTTATTTTATTTTGCTGTGGCGTCAGTGACACTGCAAATTGCTACAATACCTGGTGTCCAAAAGGTTACGACATTTAGCAAATAGTCCCCATGGTTCTGATTCCGTGCTCACACCAAATTCCAGCACATCCTTGTTCAGTTAAAATATAATCGATAATACTACCGTAAAAGTGCAGCAAAGTCAAAGTACTTTTTCACCTTTCCGTCGTACTCTCATTAACTGAAACTTGTTCTGTTCATCATCATAGCCTGAGCACTCTAATCTAAGCAAAGAATTGGGTAATTTTAAGTGTTATCCACTTAGCATCAGCGTTTAGATAAATTTCCATTAATTAACATCAAAATTGCTTAAACAGAGTATTTCCAAACAAAAACATTTGTTTCCATTACTTGTTACTTACGAGTATATTAGCTTTAATATAAATATTTAGCCAGTTATTGCTAAATAAAGCATTTTTTTAAAGTACCTGCATATTCTCTTTCAATTACTCTTAGTACAATTCCGTACCTACTCTCCAGGGAATTTCGGAGTTAGCAAATTTGGTCATTTTAGCTAACGGTTCTCAAACTTTTTTCTTTTACCATTAAACTTTCTTTTGACACCTTGTTATTCTGGAATCAATGTTAATTGCCTGGGTCCAGAGGTTTCCAGTTCAGTTGTATATTTTTTTACTATTTATTAGATTAAGTCTAAATGACTTGTAAAATTGTTTTGATTTTGTCGGAGCCTTCTCAGAGGCCTAATTTGCCCGAGGGTTCCACGGAACACATTTTAGTAATCGCTGTCGTATAACATTACTTACTTACTTCTTATTCTTATTCTTATAACCTGATCGAATATTATTTAGATACCGTTTGACGACGGTCAAACTATCTCTTATCCTCATGGCATATCCCATATAACCATCTAGATACCATTTGACAACTTGTCAAACTATCTCTTATCCTCAGGGGATATTATTTAGATACCGTTTGACGACAGTCAAACTATCTCTTATCCTCATGGCATATCCCATATAACCATCTAGATGCCATTTGACAACTTGTCAAACTATCTCTTATCCTCAGGGGATATTATTTAGATACCGTTTAACAAAACTGTCAAACTATCTCTCATGTAGCTTTTAAATGCTACGCAGGTACCGCTGAGTAAACTGACTACCTTTAGCAATCTGCATAAGCAAATATCGTAAGTTCTTGTTTGTCACATACAGGCTTAATGTAAATTGTCTCTATTATAAATATCATGTGACAATATTTTAGGTACCGTCCAGTTTACTAAGCAACCTCTAGGCCCCAGTGATATCTTGGTTCCCATTAAAGCAATGCAATTTGAAGTAATTACTTATTTTTCGTATCAAGTTATCGTACAGAACAATATACCAAAAATACATAGATAGGCAATTATGAAGTTTTTACACTGCAATTCATTGTGTTTCTCAGTTTTCCGTATAATTAGTATGTTTCCAATATATGATACTGTGTTATCATTCAATCAGTTCTTTCAACCGAAATTCACTTCAATTCCAATTATAAATCAATATTACAATGCAGCTTACTTCCAAGATATCACTGTATTATGTATCATATACATAATTTCGGGGGGCACGGCAGTGCCCCCGCCAAGTCGAGCGCGAAGCAAACACTGCCGTACCATCCTTTACTGGAACCATTTCGCCGCATTTTCAGGCCCCTATTTGAGCACCTCTGGATAAGACCAGAACGCAGAAATTTTCGTCATCCAGTAAGCTATAATCACATACTTAAAATCCAAAATTTCAAGTCTGTAGGTCATTTTGTTCCGAAGTTAAGCGAAAACAAAGTTTCGCATTTACGACACTCACTCACTCACTCATGATCATCAGTAAAGAACTAGTACTTCCCATAAATTCAGAGAGCTGAAATTTGGTACGGGGTTAGGGTTTAATGGCCACATAAAGCGAAAACTATAAAAATTGGCCAAGTGCGAGTCCGACTCGCGCATGAAGGGTTCCGTACCATGAAACAAGTTTGTTGTATGGGAGCCGTTAAATATTTATTTTATTTTATTTTTAGTATTTGTTGTTATAGCGGCAATAGAAATAGATCATCTGTGAAAATTTCAACTGTCTATCTATCACCGTTCTGGATATACAGCCTGGTGACAGACGGACGGACGGACGGACGGACAGCGAAGTTTCAGTAATAGGGTCTCGTTTTTACCCTTTGGGTACGGAACCCTAAAAACGAGGATAATCGAAGATCTGGAGTACTCTGATTAGAAAACGCAAGAGCCCAACCAAACTATTAGAGATCGACATACCGCCTTTACAAAAAAATATTCAACTTGTTGTGTTCGGTTGGCCGCCGTCGCGACTGATCGTCTCTCCTGATGATGG
This sequence comes from Apotomis turbidana, assembly GCA_905147355.2. Taxonomy (NCBI): domain Eukaryota; kingdom Metazoa; phylum Arthropoda; class Insecta; order Lepidoptera; family Tortricidae; genus Apotomis; species Apotomis turbidana. Next base: position 18,557,162 of record LR990288.1, on the reverse strand, counting down.
ATCGCGTACCGATTCGAAACATGTCGAGTGTTATTCGATTTCTACGACGTGAGTAAACCCGTTTAAGTATTTTAATATTCAACTTGGTGGGCCGCTTCATTTGATGTCAAAAATCCAAGGTCTGAAGTATTTTGACGACGCGTTTGGCTCGGTTTGTAAACACCTGTCTATTGAGCCGGCGGTACCGGGTTCGAGTCCCGGCGAGGGCAAATATTTGTGTGATGAACTCGAATATTTGTGCTTGGGTCATGGTTGTTCTATGTATTTAAGTATATATTTATCTATATAAGTATGTATATCGTCGTCTAGTACCCATAACACAAGCCTTCTAGAGCTTAATTTGGGACTTGGTCGATTTGTGTGAGGTTGTCCGATATTTTTTTATATTATTATTTATTTGATGAAGAACCCTGCAATGAAAGCGGTGGTAGCCTAGTGGTTAGGGCATGCGACTTTCAATACGGAGGTCACGGGTTCGAACCCGGCCCGTACCAATGAGTTTTTCGGAAGTTATGTACGGAATGTCATTTGATATTTACCACTCGCTTTTCGGTGAAGGAAAACATCGTGAGGAAACCGCCTAAGCCCAATAAGGCCTAGTTTCCCCTCTGGGTTGGAAGGCCAGATGGCAGTCGCTTGCGTAAAAACTAGTGCCTACGCCAAATCTTGGATTTAGGTAGCCGACCCCGATTGAGAATTCATTCTCTACAAAAGGGACAAAGGCTAGGAGGATGATGATGATTTGATGAAGAACCCTCAGCTGGTCTCAGCTGTATTAGAGATATGGTAATGCCCCGTTCTACTATTGGTACATAAAAAAATCGACTGTCATTGCAAAAATCCAGCGTAGTGGGACACATCTTCTAATTTAATCTATCCTATAGCGTCCCACAGCTGGGCGGGTTACGTATTACAATCCCGAAAGTTCATAATACCTACAGTTGAAATACCGATGGTCAAAATACCGAAAATCAAAATACCGAAAGTTCAAAAAGCCGATATTCGATAAACCGAAGCTCAAATTACCTATTTTCAGAAAATCGAAAGTTCAAAATCTCGAAATTTCATTATCCCGAAATTTTTAAAATCTCGAAATTTTATAATAGGTACCGAAAGTCAATGAGCACTTTGAAAGGTCAGGACACTAAACTAATCTGACTTTTCCGTGGAACTGATCTGCTCCGGTGCTGCGGGATGTTCAGCCCCTCCGCCCTAGCGTAAGAAAGTGCGGCACCTACGCTCGCCTCCGCAGCTTCGGCTTTTTGGTCACCTTCGGCGACCAGCCTCAGCCGCTGCGCCTCGCTTGATGCCCGCACTTTCTTACGGCGGCCGGGGGCTGCCCTCCCCCCGCGCCTCCGGGCTTTTATATACACTCTAGGGGTAGGGCAGACAAGACCACGTGGAATCGGGGTTGACAGCTTCGGTTCTGTGGCAAGTCAATTAAGAAAAGGAAAGAGTCCGGGAAAGTGGGAAATTAAGTATGACACTAAATATTCGATATTATGATAAAATATTCTGTCATGGACTGCCAACCGAACCGAACTTGTCTGGAACCGAAGCTGTCAACGCTCGCCTCCGCAGCTTCAGCTTTTTAGTCACCTTCGGCGACCAGCCTCAGCCACTGCGACTCGCTTGATGCCCGCACTTTCTTACGCTAGGGCCACAGTATAATAAACAGTACTAACGTACTAGGGCGGAGGGGCTGCACATCCCGCAGCGCCGGAGCAGATCGGTTCCACAGAATAGTTCACTTATAAATAGTAAGTATAGTAGTAGGCAAGTAGGTTACGTAATTTAGGTTAATATTCTTTGTATAAAATAAACATTAGAATCTGTAAGACTACAGAAATACGAGATAATTCTCGAGAGTTTAAATAATATTCCGGATTACAACCTTCAGGCAGGATCATAGTCTTCGGGATTATAATCTTCGGGATTACAGTCTTCGGAATTACATTCTTCGGGATTACAGTCTTCGGGATTATAATATTCGGTATTTCATCCTTTCGATCAAACGTTCTTTCGGGATTTTAAACTTTCGGTCAAATAAACATTCGACATTTTAATTTTTGGCCTTCCGTCCATATTCGGTATTTTGAACTTCGGCATTGTAATACGTACCCGCTGGGCGAATGCCTCCCCTTCTGCTTTTAATACGCATATAAATAAAATTAAAGGAAAACTCTGGACAAGACTAGACTGGCTTTTATACTTATACTTACAAGTTTACAAGAAGAAATAGTCGAACGATTAACTTTATTCTAGGTACTCGAACATTACACAAATTAAATAAACAAATTACACCAAAATATTAATTTCGCTCAAAATTTGGTCAAAATATAATGCATTGGACTAAGAGAGGCGGTGATACCCGCACACGTCGCTAGATGGCGCTGACTGTATTTTAAAACGCGCCGTCGTTTGTTAGGGTTCCGTACCCATAGGGTAAAAACGTCCGTCCGTCCGACTGTCACCAGGCTGTATCTCAAGAACGGTGATAGCTAGACAGTTGAAATTTTCACAGATGATGTATTTCTATTGCCGCTATAACAACAAATACTAAAAATAAAATAAAATAAATATTTAAGGGGGGCTCCCATACAACAAACTTGTTATAGATTATGTATATATAGGTACGGAACCCTTCATGCGCGAGTCGGACTCGCACTTGCCCAATTTTTTTTCCGATAATCTTATATGGCGAAGTGGCAACCGGCCGCGTTACAGTCGTTTACGACATTCTTCTACTGCGCTTGGAAACGTTTGCTAGGGATTATAAGGAATTATTTGCATTTCGTTGATTTCGCTTATTATTTCGTGAGGTTTGCTAAAGTGAATTAGCAGGTTGTTATAAAACAATATGCCCACGTTTCTACAAAAAGAAGTGAAATCCCACCAAAAACATTCTGTAAAAAAAGTAGCCAAGTCTCGATGGAGCTGCTTGTTTATCTCTAAAAAGTAATGAAATCTAGACAAAGTCGTACCAAGTCTAAGGTTCCTTACTGCGATTTCTTTATTATTATAGTTAATGTTGTGTGACTTGGCCGTTGAAGGGTACACAAGGGTACAAAACCAGGTGCTCCATGATACCATTGCACCAATCTGTCGCTAGAACCGCTACAAGTCAATTTTGTTTACACGTAATGTTATATCTGTTGTAACTACCTATGTTTGTTAAGCGAGATAATAGCCCATACTGGTGTACCCTTCAACGGCCTAGTCACACAACATTAACTATAATAATAAAGAAATCGCAGTAAGGAACCTTAGACTTGGTACGACTTTGTCTAGATTTCATTACTTTTTAGAGATAAACAAGCAGCTCCATCGAGACTTGGCTACTTTTTTTACAGAATGTTTTTGGTGGGATTATTATTTACAAGGTCATATATATACCGTCAACCTGTAGGTACCATTCGAGATTGCTCGAATTACCTCTGCCTCTGGGCACCATTCGACTACAGTCAAATTGCCAACTTTCCTTTTAGATTTTATTCGCTTGTTTTATGCCATAAAGCTACCATTCAATAAACTGACTACCTCTGTCCAAATCAGATTTGATTTTGTTAGACGGACATTCAGATTTTAGTAACCCGAAATTTCTTTAGGTACCGTCAGCTTACCAATTAACGCCCAGTGATACCTTGATTGGCCATACATGTTTTGTATATTGACACAAGAGACATTTTATTCAGAATACAAACACTTGTCAGAATTCGACAGCGCTGTCTTTTAGAAAAAGAGCTTCACACAGCCTTAATACATAATTTTCACTCCCTTAGTTATCCAGTTATATCACTCAGCTATTAAACATTGATATTAAATTATAATACTGGTAAATAATATAAAAATCGACTAATTCCATACTCGAACCATAAAGTTTTTAGCTTTCCAATTTGTTACAAATATGTATGTATCGAAACAGTGTCACGAAGACCACCGTTTTTGCATGGGCAGCCAATATCAATGTTAACTAGTTACATACCTGTCCAATAATATCACCAAACTTTATTCTCAACATTTGTTATTTCTTAAACGGCAAATCGTTAATAGCATTATGATGATTCAATCAAAGGTATCACTGTTTATGTATCTAATATATAATTAGGTATTTATTAGTTCGTAGGTACCAATTAACGGGATGAGACCAGTATCGTGTATTTAATTCGTAAATACTTGATTTAGACCTTCGTGATCATCGAATAAAATGTAGCGACCACTGTGCACAAATCCACAACTTTCAACCTCATTAACCTCCCTCGCCGAAGTCGGTAAAACTCAAACTTGCGCGCAGCTACGTACGCCTGGCGAGTTACCGGTTGTACGGGGCGGCGCGGTGATGCGCCTGCGCAGAGCCGCCGCGCGCGGCGCCGGCCAGTCGATTCACGATCTCGACGCAGACTCCACGCTTCTTGCTCCCGCAACAATAGTGCTTCGCTTTCGCTCGCAGTGCTTTCGCTTTAGTCTAACACTAGATAGACTATCCTGTGACTCTTCTCTCTTCCGCTTGTGCTTGTGACTTTCGTGTGTGTGTGCGCGAGTGCTTTATATTAAATAGACAATTACATTTATTAGTTAAGTATAAGAATTGTGGGACCCTAATTAAATAGTGTGTGTTAATTTGGACTTACTCATTTTACTCACGGTAGGGTACCTATACTGGTGACCCCGAGTTTGGACATTTTACGCAGCAAACATGGCGAACAAAGAAGTAACGGAACCCGGTTCAAATTTAACCGTTCCGCAACCGGGGCCGTCACGCCAGGAATCGTCAGGGAGTGACGTGTGCAAAGTGGGAGTTAGAGTACCTCCGTTTTGGCCAGAGGAGCCGGAATTATGGTTCGCACAGATGGAAGGCCAGTTTCTACTCTCTGGAATAACGGCTGACGCAACCAAATTTTATTACGTCATTAGCCAGCTGGAGCATCGGTACATAGTCGAGGTAAAGGAGATTATTAATTCACCGCCTGCACAAAATAAATACGAGAAGCTAAAAACCGAACTAATAGCGCGACTTTCTGCTTCACTCGAGAAAAAGCATCGAGAATTGTTAATGCATGAAGAGTTGGGGGACAGGAAGCCGTCGCAGTTTTGGAGGCGTTTAAAAACACTTGCCGGCGGGTACGTAAAGGACGAATTTTTAAAAACCGTTTGGTCGTCGCGTTTACCAGCTAATCTACAAACAGTTATAGCGTCACAGCCGTCTTTAAGCGTCGATATGCTAGCAGATTTAGCCGATAAAGTGTATGATATTGCACCCACGGGAACACAAGTTTTGGCGGTCGGCGACCATTCGAGTTACAATAAGGCTATTCAGCATTGTGCTAGTGGGAGCAACGAGTTAATGAGTGATTTAGCGTTTCAAATGTCAGAACTACGCAAAGAAGTGGCATCATTAAAAGCGCAAATGAATACACAAAATCACAGTTCTCGCAACCGCTCCCGTTTTAACTCAAATAACAGAGATCGCTCACATTCTAAGGGCCGTCGCCGTTCTTCATCGAGGCCGCGGAATGATTCGTATTGTTTTTATCACAATCGGTTCGGATCAAGAGCAACTAGATGTACGACGCCCTGCACATTTATGTCGGAAAACGCCAACGGCAGCCGGAAGTAGCGGCCAACGACTGCCAGGCCATTCCGGGCCGCCTATTTGTCGTAGATCGCACGTCTAAACAACATTTTCTTATAGATACGGGATCAGACCTATGCGTGTACCCCCGCTCTGCAGTTAAGGAGCAGCGTACGAAATCCAGCTATCAGCTTTTCGCCGCTAACGGTACAGTCATTCCAACCTACGGCTCGGTACAATTTATCCTGGATTTGGGGTTGCGTCTCGCGTTCAAGTGGAAATTCGTAGTGGCAGATGTGTCTAAGCCAATAATAGGTGTCGATTTCCTGTCTTTTTATAATTTATTGGTAGATTGCAGGAACCACCGCCTAATAGACAGCCTGACGACGCTCTCCATCAATGTGCCGTCTCAGAGGACTGTGGAGGCCATCACGTCCATCAAAGCGGTAGCAGGAGAGTCTGTATATCACCGGACCTTGCGGGAGTACCCAGACATCACGCGCCCCGCCGGAACACACAAGGTACCAAAGCATAATACAGTTCACCATATCCGTACGACGCCAGGCCCGCCTGTTACCAGCCGCCCCCGACGCCTTCCACCTGATCGCCTGAAAATAGCTCAGCAAGAGTTTGAGGATATGCTGGCAAATGGAATAGCACGCAGGTCAGAGAGCTCATGGTCTTCCCCACTCCATCTCGCGCCTAAGAAAGACGACGGGTGGAGACCTTGTGGTGACTACAGGTCCTTGAATGCCCGCACGATCCCTGACAACTACCCAATACGGCATATCCAGGACTTTGCGCACCAGCTCAGCGGAAGTACGATATTCTCCAAACTTGATCTCGTCAAGGCATACAATCAAATACCGGTTTTCGTTGATGATATTCCCAAGACAGCGATCACGACGCCGTTCGGGTTGTATGAGTTTAAATACATGACCTTTGGACTCAGGAACGCGGCGCAAACTTTCCAGCGTTTCATCGATGAGGTGCTGGCCGACCTCCCATTTTGCTACGGATATTTAGACGACCTACTTGTTTTTTCTGCTAATGAGAATCAGCACAACGAGCATCTCCGTCAGCTGTTCCAGAGGCTATCAGAATACGGCATGCTCATCAATACAGCGAAATGTGAGTTTGGCGTGTCCACGATTACTTTTTTGGGTCATGAAGTTAGCGCTAGTGGTATTCAGCCGCTGCCGAGTAAAGTTCAGGTCATACAGGAGTACCCAACGCCTAAAACGGTAAAGGAGCTACGCAGATTCCTGGGGATGTACAATTTCTACCGCCGGTTCATCCCACACGCTTCAGCAATCCAGGCTCCGCTGAACACCGTCCTGTCAGGAAGCAAGAAGAAAGGTTCAGAAGCTATCATCATGACCAGCGAGATGTTGGCGGCATTTAGGGCTTGCAAGTCGAGTTTAGCAGAGGCAGCAATGTTAGCTCATCCAAGCCAAGACGCACAGCTGGCGCTGCAAACAGACGCGTCAGATACATCGATAGGTGCAGTTCTGCAGCAGCGCATTCATGACAACTGGGAACCTCTCGCGTTCTTTTCAAGACGATTGAAGCCAGCACAAAAGAACTACAGTCCTTATGATCGCGAGCTGCTAGCGATATACGACGCCATCAGACACTTTCGCCACATGCTTGAAGCCAGGCCGTTCGTAATCTACACCGACCACAAACCCCTGACTTTCGCCTTCTCATCACGTCGTGACAGTTGCTCGCCAAGACAGTTCCGGTATCTGGATCTGATATCACAATTCAGCACAGATATCCGGTTCGTTGCTGGTAAAGATAATGTGGTGGCAGATGCCCTTTCAAGGATCGAGGCTGTTTCAGTACCTTTCAACTACGAGGTCCTTGCACAATCCCAAGATTCAGATCCTGAGCTGCAAGACCTTATCAAAAATGGTACATCGCTGAAACTTCAACGAGTAAAGACTCCAGACGCAAACACAAAGGTCTATTGTGACGTCTCTACTGCGAATCCTCGACCATATTTAACACAGGCATTTCGAAGAACAGCATTTGACGCATTACATAACCTGAGCCATCCAGGCGCAAAGGCAACGACGAGATTAATCTCAGAAAGATTTGTTTGGCCTGGAGTAAGACGAGATACCCGCAGATGGGCACAAGAATGCAATGATTGTCAAAAAAATAAAATTTCCCGTCACATCACCTCTCCACTTACTCCTATCCCTACTCCCAGCAACCGATTCTCCCATGTCCACATGGACATCGTAGGGCCATTACCGATTGCTTCTGGTTTCAGATACTGCCTCACGGTTGTCGACCGCTTTACGCGGTGGCCTGAGGCGTATCCCATCGCTGACATCACTGCAGAGACCTGTGCCCTTGCATTCATTGCAGGCTGGGTTGCACGCTTCGGCTGTCCGCAGAAGATCACCACCGACAGGGGCCGCCAGTTCGAGTGCGAGCTGTTCCGGAGCATCGCACGCATCCTGGGTGCAGAGCATCGACCTACTACAGCGTACCACCCTGCCTGCAATGGCATGGTCGAGCGTTTCCACCGCCAGCTCAAGGCCGCAATCATGTGCCATAAGAGCATACACTGGGTGGAGGTACTGCCCCTGGTCCTGCTGGGCATCCGCAGCTCGTGGAAAGAAGACATCAAAGGGTCAGCCGCAGAACTTGTTTATGGAGAGCCATTACGCCTGCCTGGTGAGTTCTTCGCTCCATCCAAAAATGACACCCTGGATGTCACAAGCTTCGCAGCACGTCTACGACACCACATCGCGAAGCTGACGCCAGAACCAGTAAGTTGGCACTCGCAAAAGACTTTCTACGTACCTAAAAGTCTATCTTCAGCCGACTACGTCTACCTTCGCCAGGACGCCGTGAGACGACCGCTTGACCCTCCATACAGCGGTCCATACAAGGTTTTAGACAGAAGAGCAAAAACACTGAAGCTGGACATTCAAGGTAGACACTCCACGGTATCCATCGACAGAGTGAAGCCAGCTTACATGACCAAAGAAGGAGCCACGACGGGTAAAACACCAGAACAGATCCCTACTCCGGTGCATGAAAGAAGGACGCGCAGTGGACGACAGGTTCGATTTCCAGACTACTATCGACCGTAGCAAGCAACGGTCTCGGTGGGGGAGTAGTGTAGCGACCACTGTGCACAAATCCACAACTTTCAACCTCATTAACCTCCCTCGCCGAAGTCGGTAAAAGTCAAACTTGCGCGCAGCTACGTACGCCTGGCGAGTTACCGGTTGTACGGGGCGGCGCGGTGATGCGCCTGCGCAGAGCCGCCGCGCGCGGCGCCGGCCAGTCGATTCACGATCTCGAAGCAGACTCCACGCTTCTTGCTCCCGCAACAATAGTGCTTCGCTTTCGCTCGCAGTGCTTTCGCTTTAGTCTAACACTAGATAGACTATCCTGTGACTCTTCTCTCTTCCGCTTGTGCTTGTGACTTTCGTGTGTGTGTGCGCGAGTGCTTTATATTAAATAGACAATTACATTTATTAGTTAAGTATAAGAATTGTGGGACCCTAATTAAATAGTGTGTGTTAATTTGGACTTACTCATTTTACTCACGGTAGGGTACCTATAAAAATATGTTGTGTTAACTAATGATCTTTTGACAACAATTGATGCTTAACTGATTTCCATATTGCCAAAAAGGATTTCTTATTTATAACTTAAGTATTGTATGCTGCATCAAGCACTATACATAACCACATTGTTTGATGGTGTTTCCAGCTTCTAAAATTGTATCAATGTTCTAAAATTGTCAACAAAATATTACTATGTCCACGTGGCGTACTTTTTGTATAGCTTTTGCGACAAACATCGACAACAGCATTTCTACAGTTTTAAAATTGTATTAAAATAACAACAGCAGGCTTGGAATACCTACATGGCCCATTGATAATATCAAATGTAATTCCATATTCTATTTGGAATGAATGACAATGCAAATACAAAAGCAACTTATTATTTTGCTCAATAATATGAGTAGGTATTAATTGATCGGTTTTAATAATTAGAATTACCAACCTTTACCACGTATAAGTTTATTGGTTTCAGGCATCGATTATTATATTTAGGTATCCTAAACGCCTGATATTTACAATCATAACCCATAATTCTTATTTAGGTACGTAATAAATCATTGTAAAACATCTTGTTTCACAAATTCACACGAATAATTTTCCATATTACTTACGTCAATATGTCAATATGGTGCTGAAAAGTTATTAAATTTCGTTGTTTGTGAAAAGTAAATTCGCATATACATAATTTTATTCATCATACTCAGGATATACCAAAGTATAAAATCGTTTATAAATTAAGAACAATATGGGTCATATTTTGTTGTGATGTGGCTTCATATTTAAACTCAAACATTGTGCTGCGCAAAGACTGCGCAGATGTCATATTTAGATACGTGCAGCACGAATTTTCGCCAATCACAGCGCAGCGCATCACGCGCGGCGATTCTCATTGGCTGTTACGACCTCGCCGACACATTTGATTCGCTGTTATTTGTCATTCTTTCCAACATCAACTAAATATCGTTTATAAGGATTTTTTGGGGGTAATCACGTATTTCAAATAATTAATCAAATTAAACTGGTCTCATTCGCTAATTTACCTCTAGTATTTTCTGTTGTTGTTTTCACTTACTGTACATTTTGTAATCCTGGCAGGATCGCCACTTGTACAGGTTCGCTTGTATACCAGTAAAACAACAATATAACAGTCGGACAGTCTAGCTCGCTTGACCGCTCTCCAAAGAGTGAGAGAGAGCAACCCCGGCCCTGTCAGCCATCGTGTCCATTTATTTGGCAATGCACTACAGAAAGTATACAAATTAACAACATTTGAAATTCAAATAGTGTTAAGTTGAAACTAATCTCATTAATGGGTACTTTATTATCACAGAACTGAAAACCGTTATTTTTATTTGGTTATACGGACTAGTTTTGAAAATATTAACAAAAAGGTGAAAGCAGCGACGTCTAAGAATCGGCACTCAAATTACATCACCTTGTGGAAAAATTGACGGTCGCAACCTGCAAAAAGAACAGTGGTACAATTTTCACAAAACTAAATCCGTCTTAGTAATAGTCCGACTGTATAATTTACTGCGCTGTGACCCACGTACGATCTTTTAGAATGAGGAACTTTTCGAATGGTTTCTTTAATCATAAATTGGGATATTTTCGAAAATTCAAAATGTGTTAATATTTAATTATGTATCCTAAATCTGATTATATCGGAAAAAAAATGTTGTCAATTAGAGTAGATTATTTATTGAACCAAGAAAGTCATCAACCTTTATCATAATGTAAATTTTCGACAATTCAAAATGTGTTAATATTTAATTATTTATCCTAAATCTGATTATATCGGAAAAAAAAAATGTTGTCAATTAGAGTTGATTATTTATTGAACCAAGAAAGTCATCAACCTTTATCTTAATGTAAAGTCGGACTTTGGATTCAAAATGAAACTTTGACAATTCGACAATGTAAACGGGATAATGTTATGTTTATGTGTCAAAATTGTATAGCGCCGAGATCTCGGTCACATGTCATTGAACACGTCATCCTGTGCATTATGTTGAAATTCAGGCTATGATGGCGAAGTTTATCAATCGTCTTAGTAAACACTGCTGACCGTTTATTTAATTATTTATCGTTTTGAATATATATGCAATGCAACAATGTTGGGAATAAAACAACACTTTCAAACAACAACAAATAAGTACCCGCAACACCCCTTTAAGGATCGAATTATTAGGTATTGAAAGATAATAAGACAAAAGTAACAAGTACCCACATATAATTATAGTTTCTGTTGCCTTTGCCCGGCCATTAAGTAGGTACTTATCCGTTGTCAATATAATTTGAAATCCCTAACTTTACAGTTGCTGAATTGCCTAATAAAATAGTATCGTCGGTTGGGTATGCGTTGGATTGAGAATTACAGGTATGTACTCGTATAAGGTATATTTTTTAACACGTCCACGGACATAGGACTCGTACAAAAAATTGTAGCCAAAAACGGCAAAACGGCCCTTATATTTATAAAACCTATAAGAAATGTTTGGCGTTAGCCGGAGTGGCAGTTTTGTGGAATGTGAAAGTCACCGTCCACAGATGTGGTGCCGTACCGTACCATGTCGATCTGCAAGGTAAGATAAGTTTATGTTATTTTTCTTTAAATACGTCTTTCGACGTACTGTCATTGAAGGTGCTAGTGTGTGAGAATAGCTAAAACTTAATCGCTTCCGTCGGGTTGGATATATCTAAGTTGTTTTACAGAAGTAGGTACTTAAAACGTGCGCTAGGCATTTGAGCAATCACAATTCCAGTACACCGCTAATTGTGTTTACATAATAACGAGTACTGTCGATCAGTGATGCCCTTCAGGAAAATTGGGGTTGGACTAAAGCAAAGAGGGCGCAGGAAAAGTTGTTCCTATGAAACATGCTTATTTAAGCGTAATCTTTACGATAAAACAATAATAAATAGGTGTTATAATAACGCCAACATCCATCGAAATTTTTCTGTCCCAGCTCCCTTGAAAAACACCAATATTTGAGGGCGAATATCTCGGCCATTTTAGATTTTAGAGAAAAAGTTTTTTTTTATAAAACATGCTTATTTTAGCGTTTTGAATGAAATTCTCCTAAGTATTTTATGACTCCTATAAAATTTCACTTTTGATCAAAAAAAATTTAAGTCCTTACGACCCCTTTGCTTTAGGTGAACCCTATATGTTTCGGTGTGATGGACAAATAAATAAGTATCAAAATAAGTATCAGAAAACCTCACACAAATCAACCTAGTCCCAAATTAAGCTCAAGAGAGCTTGTGACAAAAGTTAAAAAAGTTAGGATAAAAGTTTACCAACAGATAACGCTGAACGACAGTCGATTTTTTCAGAAATAATGAACTGTCTCCATACGAAACGTATTTTGAATACAATTTTATAAAAACTAAAAACAATACATGAGAGATCTACGGGTGAATAATAACAAGTGTGTGCCGGTAGACGACTATCTATCTATACCTACCCAAGCCGCAAACGAGCTGCATATGCGCCTACACAGCCCTACAACTTATTATAAGCTGAATAAAGGCTTTATAAGCGGTTATCAACTTCTTTGCTATTTACGCTTATACTCTATCCGGATAGGTATTTAACTGAATGTAAACAAACCATAAATTAGGTGCTTTATCAGGCTGACATTGGTTGGTAAAATTTGTATTTAATAATATTACTTTAATAAAAAATATAATATTTATTTTGCTTTAATATATCAAGTTATAGAATAAACCATACGATACCCAATCAAGCATATGTTATTATTCCCTAAGTACATTAACTTATTAATAATTTCAACATGCCACCAAATATTCTACAAATTGTGCACAATAAAGAACCTAAAAACCTAGGAATCTGCAACCTTTTTTTCAAATAACATGACACTTGACACTTCTCGTGTATTCGTTTTCGCATACTACCTATACTAGTCGCGATTTTCGTTTGCATTAGTTTTCTTTTTAGTTTGTCTTGTTATTGATCAAAATATTGTTATGTCATTTGTTCTGTTCATTATTAGTGTTATTAATTGGTTGTTATTATCGTGTTAGTTATTGTTTTTCTGCTGAAAATGAACGAACCTGTACAGGCCGCTAGGTACAAGCCGGGCTAGCTCGGATGGATGACACAAAAGAAAGGTTCATTATTAATGTTGGTGATGCTTCCTCATAATCCTTGGTATCATCAAAATTAGACAGCAATAGTGACAGTTCAAATTAAACTAGGATTACACTTACCTACTGAATCCTTTATTTAATAATAATTTGTCCCAAAGGTAAAAAAAGTAACTTTTTTAGAATTAACGTAACAATAAGTTTACATACCTACCTACGTTAGTGTTTGTGAGCAGTACAGAAAAATTAAATTTAAAATATTGAATGTCTATTCATACATAATATCTGTGTATTCATTTATTTTACGTGTATGACTTGGCAAAGGCCATTTATTTATTTTTCTGCTTTGCCGAACCTTGATCAGAGTCTGACTATCAAAAGAATAATCGAAAGTAAGAATTAAAATTTTACAATTGATAAAATGTTGATTACACCTGAATATGTCAACTTTGACAGCCAAGGTTTGTTTACATTTAGTTAAAGCCCTATCCGGATGGAGTATAGTCAAGATGCGAATCCAAAGCGTCCGCTGGCGAATTTATCATCCAAGCGTCGGTTTAATGTAATAAAACGTCATTTTGTGGAATGCACTAGAGATGGAGACTTGATAAGGATTCACTAGAGGATTCGGTCATTTGCGTCGGGCCCAGCCGACGGGTAATTAATTCGATTAATTGCTTGTCATCTGTTGATTGTGCTGCGTGGATATTTGTCAAAACGGGCCTTGAGCTATGGTGCAATTGATTGTGGACAATAAGTTTCTGTCAAAGGGGAAGGTACACGAGTGGTCAGATCTGATAATGGGGATTATATCTCTGAACTTTGACGTGGTGTAGTGATGCTTTAATGTAATGTGCTATTAAAAAGAGAAAAGCATAATATTTCTGACACATATATACAGAAATGAAAAGTAAAACTTGTTGAAGCTAATAATTGAGGATAAATAGAGGGAAAACGAAGCCGAGGCCAAAGAAGAAGATCATGGACGAAGAATGTAAAGGACTGGCTAGGGGCGGAGAGCGCGGAAAGCTAGCATGCTAAAGATAGATCGACATATGGACCAATGGTCGCCGACCTCTGGGATGGAGATGGCACTTGAAGAAGAAGAAGAAGTACTGTAATGTAGTCTATTACTATTATAAAATTCAAAAATTCTACTGAAAATCAGTTTTCCATAGAGGAGTAATCGTTTCAGGAAAATCTTAAGAGGGCGATGCAGGATTTGTATGGGCGCGTCAGCCGTATAGCGCTCTCTGTTGGTAAAAAATCTTGCAGGCACGGTTCCTTTCGAGGAAAGAGACAGATAGTATTTGTCGTGCGACAAAGAGTCGCGTGTCACAGTTATGCTAGACGGTCTGGCGGAGGATATTCTTACTATGGGATATATTATCGACAATAAGTATCTGTAAAAAGGGTAGGTTTGACTACTCGAGTGGTAAAATAATACAGATGGGCTGATTGTTCTATCTCGTCACTCGCTGAACTTTGAAGTAGTGTAATTAGTGGCGTAGTGCATTCGTCTTGCAAATTTAGCACTTTATCCTACTCTTCCTTTACAGCAGTGAACGAGTAAGCGAGGGCGCTATTTTTTATAAATTTGTAAAACATCTAATGTTTCGTTATTTTTTAATGTTTCATTATTTTTAGTGATATTCCAGAGGTACTGGATTCGTTCTTTACTATGTTTACGCAGTAATAATATTATATTTGTTTGCTTTCGTGTTACATTAGTGCAAGTTTTGGTGTTTTGTTGTGTTTGGTTTTTGTGGCGTGGTTTTGGAAATACTAAACAGTAGTGACCGACCGAAGTTTCGGTTTCGGATTCGGCCAGTTTCGGCCTAAAAATCATGTTTCGGCCAAAGGTTCGGTTTCGGCCAAAAAACAGCCGAACCTTTCAGCCGCGCCGAAACTTCTAACATCATTTTCATACTTTCGGGTCGCGTTCGGTTAACGTCGGGTGCGCTCGGTAGTCAGCACGGTTGGCAATATGGCTTCGCTCGCCTGACTCTGCCGGCCGCTGAATCACTTTGCTCAGTGAGGTGACGTTTATGTTTGTTCCCCGAATAATGTTAAGTAATTGACCGAGCGAGCAAAGCATATCCGTTTCAGCATTGGCCCACAAATTCTTTCGTATGCTCGGACGTTTGGATGTCCATGCGCTTACCGGCTGTTCTTGCCTTAATGTCGAATTTCTCAATCGATTCTCATGAAATTTTGTGAGTATGTTCGATAAGTATACAGGGCGTCCCAAGACTATGCGACATCAAGGGAAAGTACCTTACATATCGTAGATAGCATATTTTGCTGAAATAAGACTTTGTTATTTTTAAAAGTTAGTAATTCTGCATTTAAAGATTTTCTAAGAATTACTTCCTTAATAGTTCGTAGTCGGCAAAAAATAATTTTCTTGAAATTTTACTCAAACATTTTACGTTGTTCCTTTCTTTTAAGATACTATGTTACTTACGAAGAACTATTATTTTATGTCCATTCTTTCGATTGACAGCATAAAAATAGGGGTGTTGTTTTTTTCACATTTAAGTCGGTTCGATTCCCAGACGAAACAAATAATTCTTAGAAAATCTTTAAATACAGAATTGCTAACTTTTAGAAATAACATAAAGTCTTCTTTCAGCAAAATATCCTATCTACGATATTGAAGGTACTTTCCCTTGATGTCCCATAGTCTTAGGCGCCCTATAGGTAAAGTATTTTTTCATCGATTCAGTTTTTCAAAATTTTCAAAATAGCGGAGATAGGAGGGGTAAAATCATCACTACTTAATTTTATTTTTGTTATGAATTTGTCTTCTCATATTGTAATTCTTAATGCTTTTCTTAAATTTACAAACAAATTGACGGCGGAGATATTGGTTTTTTAGGATAAAAGTGGGGAGGTTTACTTATTTCATAAAATGACTTTAGAATTCGTCATTGTTGCGTGTATGTAATAAAATTAGTACGTTCGTTAATTTTTAATAACATTAAAAGAACCCCGCACAAAATATCGGTAAAAGCTGTTCGGTCGATTTGGCTGAAATTTTGTGAAAATATAGCCTCTAATACTCTGATCAGCGGTGTGAAGTTGCAACTTTAATTAATGACTAGTTTTTAAGTTATGAATATTTTTATCTTCAATATTTTTTACTTACATGTAATTATTAACGTACACTGTAGCAACCTGGCTTATTATTTTTCCGTGGCAATATCGGGATGAAAAACATCATTCGAGGGTTCAAACTATCTTCACGCCGAATTTCGCCCAGTTCCGTCCGAGCGAGAGCGTGGAGAACTAACAAACTCATAAGTATGTAGGTACATTACGATGCTAAACTGTAGGGGCAAGTGCTGTACCTGTGGACGGTTTTACCTGTGGACACTACTCATACAAAGAAAACGAATAACCATAGAGAAATACCAATCACTTATTTGGAAAGCATTTTTTTCATATGGCAATACTAGCTAGTCGCCATCTTTACGGATGACAGAAACTGCGTGTTTTATCGCTGCCGAAAGTTTTTGTGACAAAAAGTAAGTTTTTTTCCTTCTTTTTAAGCATGTTTTATGCAAAATCTGCAAATGTTTCGGGTGTCTTTGCAGTGGCATATTAATTTATATGGTGTAAACGTTATTTCTACAAGATTTCGTTAGTCGTAGGTAGCATTAATAGTGACCGGTATGAATTCAAAATAAAAACCGCCAAAATTGTACCTGTGGACACCTCCGTAAATGTACCTGTGGACTGTCCATAGGTACAATTATACTGAATGTACCTGTGGACAGTAAAAATAATATTTTTGTTTTATTTAGTGCCTCGTAGAAAAACTGGGAAAAAAGAGACAAGATATGCCTGGACACTCTGACTTTAGTAAGGAAAGTCACTGAGAAGTTTAAAATTCCAAATTCGATAATCTTTACATACAAAAAAAAAATATACTGTCGAAATATTGGTGAAGAAGGCTTCGAAGTCAAAAATGATATCAGGAGGATCCTTAGCAATACTGAGGAGCAACAGCTGTATGATTACTTTAAAAAAGCAGCATATCGACACATGTACCTGAATAAAAAACAAGTTCGAGAACTTGCCTATTAGTTTCCTAAACTAGGATTCTAACAGACACGCCGATAATAGAAACTATTAAGGTGGAGGAATCGAAACGAGCCAATAATAATAAGAAGAAGAATTCTACTGGAACAAATAGTACCAAAGACGTTAGATAAAGATACATCTTTTTAGTCTGATAAGCTTAAAACCTGATGCCTAACAAAAATCATTTTAGAGGATGAAATATTATCTCTTATACATTTCAAAGGCTCACAAAGACAACGTAAATTCCGATGACGAATCAGGTTTTTATTTTCAAAAATGTTAAATATAAAATGATGATTCAGATAACTCTGCTAGCAAAGAATGTGTTAAATGATGTTGTTATTCATTGTTGATTATTTTCCATAAAGAAAATTAGGTTTTCCTTAAGAATGTAAAGTGTCAAACGATGATTATGATACTGCTGCTGACTATGGAGGCTTTTTAAAGTCCCATAATTATACTTGAGATTCTGCTAAGAATTCGTTTCGGTCGGTCACTATTGATATTTGATTGGTTTTACAAGACTACATTTGTACATTCAATGCGTTAAGTATGGTATAAAGCGTTCTTAGCGATGAATACTTCACATTTTCTTCGTATCGGGCAAAACCTAAAAACCTTAAGATTGCTGTATTGTGACCGCATCTCATGTACCAAGGGTTCTTGCTCTACTGATTAAGATTGGAGCCTGATGTAGCCCTTATTTTAATAAATCCTGGCTCATTGAAGTTTTCATCTAATTCGAAAACTCGCTCGTCTCATTCTCATTCAGCTTCATCGCTCATCTCATTTAGCTTCAATTCGCGCCTATACAACATTAATGTTTTAGACACGTTGAAGCATTTCATTAGCTAACTTTGACTGGCACGAATTAAAGCTGAAAATCTTGGCCGAAGAAGAGCACGATGAATCCCACTGACTGCTGCACCAATACCAATGTTTCCACGGTTAGACCTTATATCAAGTGAAACTGTCTCCAGGATATATTCAAGACAGCAGCATTGCGTCATATTAACGACTTAGCAGCGAAAGACGAAGACGAGCGAGTTTTCGAATTAAATGAAAACATCAATGAGCCAGGATGTATTAAAATAAGGGCTACATCAGGATTCCGAAACGCAACGTTTTATTATGTGTGGATTGCATTTGATGAAGAAAATAATAACGGGAGAGGTGAAAATCCAATAATCTTAGGCTATTATTGCACGTGTAAAAGTAGAGGTTATATCTTAAGGTTTTTAGGTTTTGCCCGATACGAAGAAAATGTGAAGTACCCATCGCTAAGAACGCTTTATACCATACTTAAACCAACCAAACAACAACAACAACAACCAAACCTACCAAATCCAACACCGAGATGTCGGAACAACGGGGCCACGCCGTTTCGCCGTCAAAAGAAACATTGTTCGGTTCATGACGCATTGGTGTAAACTGTAATGTTATGTAACCTGTTTTTCAATAAATAAATAAATTAAAGCATTGAATGTACAAAGGTAGCCTTGTAAAACCAATCGAATATCAATTAATCATACTTAGTACAGTTTAGCATCGTAATGTACCTACATACTTATGAGTTTGTTAGTTCTCCACGCTCTCGCTCGGACGGAACTGGGCGAAATTCGGCGTGAAGATAGTTTGAACCCTCGAATGATGTTTTTCATCCCGATATTGCCACGGAAAAATAATAAGCCAGGTTGCTACAGTGTACGTTAAGAATTACATGTAAGTAAAAAATATTGAAGATAAAAATATTCATAACTTAAAAACTAGTCATTAATTAAAGTTGCAACTTCACCTAACCTTTTTTTTTTTTTTTTTACATGGAGAAATCCTCATTGGATCCCCGCTCTACGGGGAAGAGCGTGGGTATGTCGGACTCTACTGAGAAGCAGTAGCCTACCGACTAAAACTCCATGGTATGCCCACTCGCGGCGTAGTGGGGGTGACACGGGATCGCGAACATGTCACCGCGAACACCCCCTGCCGCTGACAGCCGAAGCCGTCCCCTCCCTGGTGGAAGGCCAAAAAGCCCCACCGCGTCAGACGCATGCAGGGCGACACCTCACGCATCCGACGCACCCTCACCGAGGACCTCCACGCCGGGAGAGCGGCGAACGACCCCGTGATCGCCCTCTCAGGTCCTGCGTATAGTGGGGATGCCTTCAGGGAACACGTCTCCTCCAGCTACGCCACCACTACACCCGCCCCATATTCAGACGTGGACTCTGTTGCTACAGAGCCACGCTGAGGGGCCCTCTGGAAGCCAGGACCGCCACCGACACACGGTGCTTCGGTCCCAGCCTCCTGGCCACGGGAGGACAAAAGCCCCTACCCCATGACACCTTCTCCATGCGAAGGGAGGTCAAAAGCCCCTACCCCCTCGACCCTCCGTGGGAGGACAAACGCCCCTACCCCCTCACTATGCCACGGGAGGACAAACGCCCCTACCCCATGGCACCCTCTCCATACGAAGGGAGGACAAAAGCCAATTAGAGACAAAGGTCAATTACTTAACATTATTCGGGGAACAAACATAAACGTCACCTCACTGAGCAAAGTGATTCAGCGGCCGGCAGAGTCAGGCGAGCGACGCCATATTGCCAACCGTGCTGACTACCGAGCGCACCCGACTTTAACCGAACGCGACCCGAAAGTATGAAAATGATGTTAGAAGTTTCGGCGCGGCTGAAAGGTTCGGCTGTTTTTTGGCCGAAACCGAACCTTTGGCCGAAACATGATTTTTAGGCCGAAACTGGCCGAATCCGAAACCGAAACCGAAACTTCGGTCGGTCACTAAATATCAATTAATTATACCTAGTACAGTTTAGCATCGTAATGTAC
Organism: Apotomis turbidana; assembly: GCA_905147355.2. Classification (NCBI taxonomy): domain Eukaryota; kingdom Metazoa; phylum Arthropoda; class Insecta; order Lepidoptera; family Tortricidae; genus Apotomis; species Apotomis turbidana. The sequence goes on along the minus strand of LR990288.1, from coordinate 18,536,951 downwards.
CTACATACCTATGAGTTTGTTAGTACTCCACGCTCTCGCTCGGACGGAACTGAACGAAATTCGGCGTGAAGATAGTTTGAACCTTCGAATGATGTTTTTCATCCCGATATTGCCACGGAAAAATAATAAGCCAGGTTGCTACCGTGTACGTTAACTAATAAGAATTACATGTAAGTAAAAAATATTGATTATAAAAATATTCATATCTTAAAAACTAGTCACTAATTAAAGTTGCAACTTCACACCGCTGATCAGAGTATTAGAGGCTATATTTTCACAAAATTTCAGACAAATCGACCGAACGGCTTTTACCGATCATTTTGTGCGGGGTTCTTTGTACGTTTGAGTTAGCGTTACGAGACCACCTGATTGCAATTATAATAATTTAAACTCAATCAATTATTTTGTTGCTATGCTTTTAAACTTGTTTTATTTTATACCATCTACAATTAAAAGATCGCTGCCTCAGTACAGTATTACAGCTGTTAATGCTACATTTTCATTTTTTTGGGTAATTTAACCAAATATAAAGTAACCAAGACCAAGTGTCAATGTTAAAATATCAATTGAACAAAAGTGAAATGTGAGTTTGTTGTGTAATTGCTGATATTTGTACTTTTTTGCCTTTTCCACCCCCACTCCACTCTATATACCTCTTCACTTTCTTGAAGTTTCTCTAATCGACAAAAATAATTAAAGTATATTCTTATAAAACCTACTCACAAAACTTCATGAGAATCGGTTAAGAAATACGACCTCCAGGCGAGAACACCCCAAAAAGCATCCAATCGTCTGCACATACGATACGAAAGAATTTTGGGCCAAGCTGAAACTGAAAAGCTTTGCTCCATCGCTCAATTATGCCAGCAACATGTTTTAATGTATTCATATTCGATCTAGAAAGAACGACCCGCTGACATTTTATACGAAGTTTTAATCACGTTTATAAAAGGTTCGGTTTCGGTTTCGGTTTCAGCCGAAACTATACTCAGAACCGAACCTTCGGTTTCGGTTTCGGCAGAAAAACGTGTTTCGGTCGGTCACTACTAAACAGTAACTTAACTAAGAAAACCAATATCTAAGTTGATCGGTTTAGGATACTGCTGTAGTATTGAAAAAGTGTAAAACCTTTTGTTTTAATGGACTTGTATTTTTATTCGGAGTCTAGATTTTTCCAGACGAAATGTAGAGTCCATAATATGGGGACGATAAATACGATAAGCTCGGTACCTATGTACTAGAAAACTCAAGTAAATTTATCTTTTACCCACACGTTTGGTAGAAGCGTCAGTAAAGAGCATTCGCTTGCGATATCGCGTCGACCATCCACAAGGAAAAATGCCCGAGAATGCACACAAATCTTTCACGTACCTGACGAAAGTGCTTCGCATTGGATAAGTCGAATACCGCCCTAACGCATTGGGGTTAGGGCGGTATTCCACTTGTCCAATATCTGTGTCCAATGTGCATTAGATCAAAGAAATTAGGTGACTTCATCAAATTTACTAGAATCACCAACATTTGATTAAATACCATTATGAATGACATGAAACTCAAAATGGCTACGTCCACTTATCCAATATCTTTGTCCAATGTGCATTAGATCAAAGAAATGGGTTCCCTTTATCTTGCATAATATCAATTCTCCGAAATACATTTCGCATAGCAGCAATCACCGAAACATTTTTAGCCGAATGATTCTTTAGCATAATCATATGTATATGTATCATTATTGTCAGTTAGCACACTATTAATTTAGCATAATTTTAAATGGCAGAATACTAGTATCACCGACTTTTATTTCACATAATTTTATATGGCAGAAAATTAATATCGCCGAATTTATTATGGCATAAAGACACAGTTTACGAAACAGATGGGTGCTAGGAAAATAGTTTAGGTTTTAGGTTAGATTAGGCTATTCTTAACTAAACTGATACCAGTAAAATGGGTAAGGTTAGGTTAGAACTGCGACCACAACAGAAGGACTACTGCTACTAGTAAAGTAGGTTAGGTTAAAACCGAACTTAATGGGTTAGGTTAGGTTAGAACTGCGACCACAACAGAACCGAACTGTTGACTGTTAAGTAGGTTAGGTTAGAACCGAACTTAATGGGTTAGGTTAGGTTAGAACTGCGACCATAACAGAAGCGAACTGCTACGAGTCATGTGGTAAGTAGAAATAAAAAAGGAGTAGTTATCGTATTTCCAACAATGTTTCCTGCTACGAACAATTTTTATCAATCTAAATATTATGAGATATAAATTTCTTCGAAATAGCTATTCAGACATGTAAATATTATTCTTAATATTCATATTCTGCCATATGAATGTTGTGATATAAAACAATATGTGAAATCACAATATGAGAAAAAAAAATGCAAAATAAAATTCGGAGAAATGATGTTTCTGTCGAAGGTTGTTATTACAAAATGAATTTATGAGTATCAATTTTATGCAACATATTAGTGAACCCAAAGAAATTGGGTTACTTCATAATATTAACTATATTATTATATCATTTTTAGGGTTCCGTACCCAAAGGATAAAAACGGGACCCTATTACTGAGACTTCGCTCTCCATCCGTCCATCCGTCCGTCTGTCACCAGGCTGTATCTCAAGAACGGTGATAGCTAGACAGTTGAAATTTTCACAGATGATGTATTTCTATTGCCGCTATAACAGAAAAGAGTATAAAAACTTGAACCAAGATATTGGATATCAATTGGATATGTAGGATATGGGGGCCCATTTCTCCGCCAAAGTTAAATATTGGATATATAAAAATTACAAATATATTGGATAAGTGATATGAGTATAGTTTGTTTATCACATGATGCGGATATTCAATACGTGATAGATATTACGGGAGTTGAAGGCGACGTCTCTAAATGACGTCTGTCTGAAATTTCACTATTTACTACATTATTTGTCAACGTTAACAACGTGCTTTATTTGTTTTTATGACGACTTGTAAATTGAAAATATATGTAGATAGTTCGTTTATATCACTCTAACTGCCATTATATCAATTACCATCAAACGAGGCAATACCTGACGATGATGATTCGCCAAGCGAATATTCATAGAAATGTACTTTTTATTTATTTCCTTTCCCGCTTAGGTCACCTTTTAACGACCTAATAAATATATAGAAATAAAGAGGTTAACGGCTGAAAATTTAAATTGTTCACGGTTACCATATAAAAAAATCTAATTAGCCTTAGTTTAAAAACCCTATTCCACGGTTTTGTTATTTCCGTAGGTTGTAAAATATCGGTACACTCTTATTACGTTACTAAAGTTGGCTTTGGCTAGAATAACCTGGGCAACTCTCCGAGCGTTTTAACCGCGCGGCTCTAATGTTAAGTATGTTATGATTCTGTTGCGATTATTCACCATAGAAAAGCTATAACTGTGATTTAACTAAGATTAACACCTCTAGCACAACTGTGGCATGCAACCCTTTGTCGGGGAACATTACCTGTCTCTTTCCTTACAATATAGTGCGAACAAGAAAAGCGAAGTTGAGTCGCGAAACAATCGAAATTGCCGCAAGGTGTTCTAGCCCATGGTACAAGAAAACAAGGTACGTTACTCCGGCTAGTGATACCTTTCTAGGTCACTAATTAGTTGGCACTTTATACTAACGAAATAGATAATGAAAAAAAAAATGTCGCCGGTCGTGCAAAAAAACGCTTTACTAGTATGTTACAATTTTTATGTCCTTGGACAACATTTTATTTTGTCGTAATAATTGATTTAAAACACTCACGATTTGTTGAGTTTCATATAGGTAACGAGGGAATCGGGGAGTATTATGGTACATCACTGGAAACACAGAAACGGATTGACAGTACCAACCAACCAATCATATATAGCGTGATGATATTATCAATAGTGTCGTCTGTCATTCCGGAGTAGCATACCGACCTTGTTTTCTTAGGCCGGCTAAATACAGTCTGGATTCCAGTTCGGTTTCCGAATGGAGTGACGTCTGTAAGCGAGACATCGCCATATGACAGACAGAGACACCTTCTGAAGTCATTCCGTTTGGAAACCGGACCGGGATTCAGACTGTATGACGTGGCCGGCCTTATACCGTGTGTTAGCCTTGCAGACCCGAGAGTACCTAACGGATTTATAAAAAGTCCACTATATTTTTGATCAATTGTAACTATGTTTATTGAAACGACGATGACGAAAAGAAGCAAATACATTATTATTTTTATACAAATCGCAATTATCCACAGGAAGTATCCCGTAGATAGGGCATCCTGGCACGGGACAGGAGCGAAGGACACACGATTTCAGCTGACAGGGCAATTAATAAGGGCAGATGGCGATTGAGCACGCGTCACCCGCTCGGACGGTATTAATCATAGGTAGCTGGACGGACCTATTACGTGTCGATATTGCTTTCAGCTATCGCGTTCACAAAACGTGCGAAAGATGGTAAACAAGTTGAGCACTATCTGGTTCAGCGCTAAATCAAAATATATGTAACCATATTGAATGTGAGTTAGGGTTCACTACGCGCTGTAAACTTTGATAGTAGTTTAAATCTACGCACACATTCACATGTATTTGGATAAATGTGGCGGGCATTTGTAGCCAGTCGTAGCACACATATGTACATTGGTCGGTGTTGTCGTTTCGCTCACATCAACAACGGACTCGGTGAAGCAGCTGTAGTAAGATTTGTAAGGTTCCTATAATCAATTAATCACGTTTTGTTACATTTATAAGTAGGTAGGTTATATACATATTAAACATATTAACTAGAAGATGCCAGTAACTACGTCCACGTAGTCGGATGCATCTTTGGATGTCCAGCTATTCCTGTACAATTGGTTAAAATTCGTCTAGCCGTTTCGGCGTGATGAGCCGACAAAGATATTTTTGTACTAACAGATGGCGCTGTACCTACTGCGCTGGCGTCGCGCGTCCGACGTTTTTATGAAATCATGATCCATATTTTAATACAATTTTGTAATTTTATTATCATAGCATTATACAAGCTACTACATTATACCGTTTGACACGATGGATATACTCACAATATTTCGCATAAAAATAGTAGTGTAATATTATTATTATTGGTTTAATAAATCGAAAGAGCGTTGCTACTTGCTAGTTTACGCATTTGGTCATCCGATATATAGGATAACTCAATCAACAACACAAAATATATTCGTCTTCTATACAATTCGACTCATTAAAGCATCTTTAATGCATGCATTAAAGTAAAAAAAAAAACAGCAAACAAATTTTGAACTTTGATGCAATAAGAGTGGCGTTATATTCTGTTTGAAACCTAAGTATTTGTGGGTTCGTCTCTGACATCGTAAAACTCAAACGCAGGGTTGAGTACAGTTTTTTTAGTTAGGTAGTTGAATTCGTTTGGGGCTCTTGGAGTTTATTTTTTAGTATGATGAGTATTCCATAATGCCATGGATTTGGAGTGTTATTATTATTAAACGTTATTCAACGCTTTTTTTACTGACTTGCAAGAAGTTCTATGTTTCACTGTATGTATGATTTTTTGTTGTTTGTTTCAATAGTTATGGACTCACCTACTTATTAGTTCGCTTGCATAATGTTTCTTCGCTTATTTTATTAGTAAACCGAAAAGTTTAATAATTGCGTGTTTCCCGCGGAATTCTAACCAACGACGTTTTTGCTAATCTACTAAATAATCCAGCAAAGTTAATTGCTCAAGCATAGATTTCTAAGGAAGTCTAATTAGCAAGTTTAAAATACTAATATGAACATTACCTACATCTAAATGATATTTCAATTACTAACGCTAACATTACAATTCAATGATACTTGTATTGATAATATCGCCTAGAGCTATGCTCTGACACACAATAGAGTTTGCTTTTGTATTATAATATAACCTAATAACCTGCGATTTTGCCCTAGGATATAGTGGCGCTACAAACAGCTTTCATACGTCATATGTACGCATTATAAAATGTCATTACCGATATGTCATCGTCATCGACTTTCAAAAAACATTATTAACCGAAACACTGCTTATCCATTTCGACGCATACTGCCAGAAACGCAAATTACCTGATACGCAGATGAGCTGATACGCATTTGCGAAAGAAATTCAGGTCATCTGCGTATCAGGTAATTTGCGTTTCTGGCATGCAGTATGCGTCGAAATTAATCCTTCGTTCTTCTTCTGAAATAAATGCTATTGAAAAAACTTGACTTCATCACTGTGGATAGTTATCGTTTTATAATGCGTAATGCCAATGAGTAATTATTTATCTAATCGATAAAATTTAACCGTTCCAAAATACTTAAAGACACTAGTTGTGAAAATGATCAAAACCGTATCTAAGCTAAAGCCTATTCTGATCTATATTGAGAAGAACCAGGTAGATAATAAAGAGTACTGTAAGCAATTCAGAAGTTAAGGTAATTTCATGACACAGACAGATGAACAGCCTTCTAACAGGCTTATAACTTTTAAACTATAAGTAACGCAACGTAAAGTAAAAAAAATGCAACGTATATAAATAAAGAGAGAGGGAAATAATTGTCCAGTTTAACTTGATCTTACTACTCGATAGCAGTCAGGACACTTGAATACAGAGAAGTTATGAATGCAATATATTTATGCGTATTTAAAATACGAAAACCATTATCCAGCTTAAGTTAATGTTACTACTCAACAGCTACGCGACGGCAGTCAACACACCAAATACAGAGAATGTTGACAGTCTGTGAAAATTAAGTTAGTCGGCGCCGTCCGAGTTCAGTGTCCATTTGATCTTCCATTGGCGCTTTAAACTTTGTAATTGAGCCGTAAGTGAAATGGAACAGAAAATGGACAACAATGTCGCTTAAATTTAACGTTAATAAGGGAATTTAACTGCTAGCTCTGAGCTTCCTGCGGTATGCGAGCGTTTAATTAAAGTTATGGTGACGCTAGTTGACCCTGATGATTTCGGTTCAGCTGCTATTTTATTGGTGTTTTAAATAGGTTTTCATTACAAACCGGATGAGCTTTAAAAGGTAGCTACGAGTAAAATCGATGATACTTTTAGAATCGGTCAGTTAATTACCATTATGCAGTATCGTACCTACTAATGTTCTTTCTTTGTTTTAAGTAGCGTCTCTGTTTCATGGAAAAAGTTGTCCATAGAATTGTATGAAATGTAAGTGTGTGAAAAATAATTCTTTGACGACGCGGTTGGCGCAGTTTGCAGACACCTAGCTGCCTACGGAGCCGGCGGTCCCGGGTTCGAATCCCGGCCGGGGCAAATATTTGTTTGATGAACTCGAATATTTGTTCTTGGGTCATAGATGTTATTTATATATGTATGTATATTATGTATATTGTCATCTACACCTACATATAAGTGCAATGTAACATCCACAAACCTATGTTTACAAATAAATTATTTGATTTGATTTAGTACCCATAGTACAAGCTTTGCTTAGTTTGGGACTAGGTGTATATGATTGTCCCATAATATTTATTTAAGTATTATTTATTTATTTAATTGTGTCATAGTGTAATTGGGGCATAGTATAATAGTTATTTACGATACAAGTGTGGAATGTAGGTGATTTCAGACGAGTGTGAATTTTAGTCACGAGCGAGTGATTAAACAAACACGAGTCGGAAATCATCTTACACACGAGTTCCGTACAAAACTTTACTATGCATGTACGAGAAAATAGAAAATACTTTAATACTCACACAACAATACACACTGTTTACAATGTAAACAGACATTGGAAAAAAAGTATTTTGATTTGATTTATCCAACAAGAAGCCGTCGTCGTTCACATTTTTTACTTCTTCAATAACATTTTACGGGTTTAAACTCATGATTCGTCCCTCTATCTCGCCATTATTTCAGCAGATTTGCACAAAACAACTTCAAAATAAACTAGACATCAATAAAAAATGGCGGAGTTATTTGTAAACCGCGCTCGACATATCTACTACTGCGCATGTCCAAAAGTTTTTTTTTAATATTCGTCTTATGTCAAAATGGCACAAGCGCGTGTAATTCAGCCAGATTTATTTAATGAATAACGATTTAAAGTTCGTTTATTAATCAAATTTTATATCTAATGTAATTAATGACGTGTTAAATGAATGAATTACTTTTATACGTGATAATAATCGGTATTTGACTTATTTATCAAACTTTTTGTAAATAATAAAACCTCTTTGTGTCAGGCTGTCAGATACGGCTATAAAACAAATAAATAAATTGAAAAGTAAAAAGCACTAGTGCGAAAAAGTAGTACTTTCCGCACAGTTTGAATGCCTAGAATACGCTCTTTTCAAGCACATGCACATTGTAAAGTAATGTTTATGATACTTACCTTCAGTATATGAAAATACAAATTAACGTCAATATATGTAGAGAAGGAATGAACACACTACTACATATCTATGACCTATTTCTATGTTGTATTAAAATTACACTCCACAAACACGGCAGCGAATAAACTCTGCGACAGATATTATGCAGCGTGCACCAAGACTGTAATTCCATCAACCGAGTGGCAGTGATCTCGGCGCTTATCGGGCACCTGTGGACTTGGATAAAGCCGTCCATTTTGAGGAATGGACCCCTCTGTGCCGTCCATTTGCGGATTGTAACTAGATTGGCCGAGGAACAATGTGTGGAGATTCTCCACAGTGGAGAACTCGACAATGCTGTATTATTTCCCATTTTGATTTGTAACGTGAACATACCTACATTATTTTGTTTTAGGTATATAAACACGCACAAATCATAATTCCGCATCTACTTTTCAATGTGACCTCATCTCAGAAAAATATAAAGTAGAAATAGCATAATTTTGCACGCACATACGCGCAGATTAACCGACAAAAGCGCTATTATGAAATTTTAATCAAATGTGCGCTCCAAATTCCTTGAACCATTTATTCCTAAATAGCCGCTCGTATGTTACTGCTAAAATATACAATTTCGCGAACAAAGTCTAGGCTAGCAGCTACATACAGGTGTTACCAACTGCGTCTCAATTTCGAGCTTTACAGGACCGCAAAATCTGTCCCCGTCGGGCACCGCTGGGCAGCTGCACTTCCAACTAATAGACGGCTATACTAGCCTGGTTTTAATTTCGGTACGTTTTGATTTATGTTGCTCATATGAAAGTGCGAGCTATGCGTGCATCTTTTAAAATCTGACCTGCGAAATACGGGCAATATACCCCTCGAAGACATACTTTGAGACGAGGCGCGGGGGGCGGGGTAACTCAACCACTGATGGTGCTATAACTACGCCGCCTTTTCAAGTCCATAACGTAGAATTAGTTCAGCTATTCATTACACAGTGGCACGCGGGGCGATGTTGATTGCTTATTGAACTTGTTGATAGTTGACGCGAATTGCTGTGAAGGCGGCAATCGCAAATTGAGGTTCATTTAGAATTCAAAGAATGCTGTAGTTTTGTTCGACGCAGCTATTTTAAAAATTTCAGGTAGAATTCCAATTTCTATCGTTTATTTGACACGGAATAGTTTCTTCGAGTAATCTGCGTAATTTCTTTAAACCAAGTAGGTATATGCCTTATCTTACTGTCGGTCACGCAAACTATTCGAAAGGTATGTTATCACGACGAAAACGAATGTCCTGCTTGAATTCCCAAATGCCTTGGCTATCTTATTAAATGAGTATAATTAACATCAACTATTTATTTCAGTGAATGAGGTCGAAAATATATAGTAAATAGTATTTGTGTTCATACATTTATGATACATGTAATGTCTCATTATTTTTAATAGTTCACCATTGATACTACTTTATTGTTTATATATTTATAAAAAACAGCGCCCTCTCTCGCTTGTTCGTTCACTGTTGTACAGCAGTGGGGCATGATGTGAATATTAATGTATTCACATGGAGGTCGCGAAGGTGTAAAGCTTTTCAAATAACCAATAAAAATCGACACATAAAACATAAGGAAAAAAGTTGGACCGGTAATCCAGAGGTAGCGGGTTCGATTCCTGGTCTCTTCCCACCAGGTTACGCAATTAAATTTTTCTTTGTGGTTTGATCTTTGTACCCATAAATTAACCACGAGGTACTAAATGATTTAACATGAAATGATCATAATCGGTACCTAATTTGTAATGAAAATTTACCGATATTCATATGAGGTATTACGCTAGAAATTGACATGATTACAGTTTTGCATCAGTTTAATTATCATAAAGTTAAATTCTAATGCTAAATTTACCGGAGAATAGTTATCTAAACTGCATTGCTGGTTCGGAAAACAAGGCATATTGGAGCACGTTAATAAAAGGTTTAATTATTCGACATAGGTATAAAGCGCTACCAATATTATAATGGCTTTGATGACATGGCGGAAACATTTTAGAGTTAAGAGGAAATATCACACCTCCATTTTCCATAAAATTCGATGTTTCGTTCTCGTCTGTTTCCTTCTCGGAATCTTAAGACTGCGCCGAGCGAAATTTGAAAAATAGGCAGCTTTGCCGTTAAGTACACAACGACAACACTGTCTAGTTGTTTATTCCATTTCTAAACTATATATATAATATTTAGCACTTCGAAGAATGTGTTAACAACTTCTCCGTGGAAAAAATATTAGATTATTAATATTTTACCCTAGAAAACTAAGTGAAGTTGGACGAAAAATGTAAAATCGTAAGCATGCGTTAAGTGTTTTTTTATGGAAATCAATTCTGATTTTTAGTTTAAAAAAAAGATGTTGTTTGTTTGTTGTTGTCCGCATCAGATATTTCAATTATTGTTTGGTATTAAAGGTCCAGATTTATCAAAAAGTGCTTTGAATTACGGCCACGCGCCGAATCTAAATACACATTCCCCGCGCTCTATGGTTCAGTCGCTAACCAATCTTTACGAAATTCGAGAAACTGAATGAGAAGAAAAAGTTCTGTGTCGTACTGTTTAGATTTTTGCGCCATACAAGAATTTGTGTACTAGGCGTCTGTTTTTAGCCAACATTTCGTAAACGGACACAAATGAGAAACGAGAACAATACGTCGATTTGTATAACTCTGTTACGTTAAGTTTCGACATCATTTGTATCCGACGCCATATTAACTAGGTGCAATCTTAACGTAAATTGATAGTATGGGAAAACAGGATGGGAAGAGAAGATATATCCTCTTAAGTAATATTATTACCGTATAATCTTTTGCTATTTTTTTCTTTTCCACAGCTTTGTAAAATGTATAGCTAAAGTAGATACCTATAGGTATGCATCTCGGAGTTAATCGGAGGTATTTGGACAGATGTCATTAGTGACGTCGAATGTAGTCTCTAATCAATAATCAAACCATTGCCTGTGCTATTGCTGATATTGTACGACATTAAAATAATACTATTCGGTTTCTGTGGTCATCCATCTCTTAGGTAAGCAACATTATGTAGCGAATTATATGGCGTTTATTGTTTTATTTTAATCCCGACCAAATGATCTGCAGCGGTCGCAGAAGTGTATTGAGAAAAATATATACTTCATTTGTTCTCTATCAAAATTTTATAGGACTGTCTGTACGCACCCAAAATGTCGTATGCAGTGTAAAACTAGCGTTAGGTTAAATAATGCAATTTGAGTGTATAAGGGTGATTCTACAAACAATTCTGTCAAAAATATTGAAAAATGAGCTTCGCCAAGCTGCAAACTTACACGAGGTAATATACTGTAAAGCGTACTTCTTTTCTATTTTAAATGGCCCATTGCTTCGATATTTATGACCGTCATGCGGCGGTTGAAACGCCTGCAGAATCACCCATTACAAGTTAGAAATTAACAGGCATGACCAAACACTAAATTGCATAAAATAATTGTTTCAAATGAATATAGCATTCGGCTGCATAGAGGATGCAGGTTGAAACAAGAATAGAACCCTTGGCACAGCGGTAACAATGTCAGCATATTTCGATATTGGCTTGCCAAGTTTAACCTGACATCTTATTCTGGTCGCACAAACCTACCAAGTGCACTATAATATTGGAAATTGAAGTTTATTCGCGTCGTTTTATTTTGGGAGCGTTTGGTAATTTCAAATGGGAATGCTACAACATCGTCATGAAATAAATAAACAAAATATTCAAGGATTATGAAAACATGAGATTTCAAAGGTAACGCAAGTCTATATCGACTCTTACAACGATTGTTCATTGAATATTTCATTTCGCCGAAAAATCATTACATAGAAAGCATTTTTCTTAGCAACTGTACACTCTTTGAGATACTAACCTAACCTAATGAAATTTAATAATATTTGAAAGATTTCTAAAAAACTTCAGGGGGATTAAAATTTTGTGAAATTGTTTTTCGACAAAATAAGTTTCTAGGAGACAAAAGACTCCCACTTAAACGTGAATATGTAGGTACGTCGAACTTTAACGGTAATTTCTGACTTTAAGATCAGTCTCAGTGTATTTAGTTTAGTTAGTCCCAAACAGACATTTTATCCCAATAAAAAATCTCCCTAAAAAGATTGACATCATAGCTATTGTTAAGAATAATTGTTTTGATTTTGATTAAAAACTGGACTAAACTAAAAAGGGGTAACACGTATTTGTATCATAAAACGTAAAAATACAGTGACCTTTTTATTATTCTCGTATCAATTTATAGTTCTATTATGTATATTTTAATAAACTTCTTCAATTTTATCATTAAACTGTATTTGCGCAGACATATAATTATCCAAAGTGGACTTAATTTTCTTTGACACGTTTGCTTTAAAGGACTTTAAATGACAGTGCTATAATTATACTGTTGATAATAGAAGGGGCGATGCATAATGCCACGTTGCAAGTCAGAATTATAGTTGTACAAGTATTAAATGTAGTGTTTATACTCGCGTACTATAATCTGTTAATTATAATTTCACAGACAAAATCACAACAACGCAATTTTTAAACCTGTAAAAAAACTGTACTCTATGGTACTACGATATTTCACAAGACAACCCAACAACTGTAATGAATAAAAAAAACACAGCATATTTGTTAAAAAAGAACACGCTAGTGTTCCCTGATTCGTTGAAATTCTCTGTTAAAAACATTGTCACTTTGGATTTCTGCTAATCACGAGGCACCTGCCATGATCATCACGATTATAAACTACGATCAGTTATAAACTAAGATCCCAAGCTGTTTAATTTCCAAAATGTTTAATTTCTCTTAAATTTTCAAAAATCTTTTAATTGGTTTTCAGTTTCGGCGTACCTACTCTCCAAAGGGACACCTTAAATTGAATCTTGGAAACAAAGAAAGCACAAAGATAAATTTCAAGGCGTAACCTGGCGCAAGAGACTAGTAAATGTTCATCGGTCGAACGTGTCAACCTCTTCACCACCCCAAGGCCAGGAGAACTCTCGTAATTTTCCTTATGCTTTGTGCGTTGATCTTTGGATTGTTTATTTGAAAGGTTTGTACAGTTAGCAACCCCTATGAAAACACGTTAGTATTCATATCTTACCGCACTATTTTACAGCAGTGAAGCAGTAACGGAGAGCGCACGGTTTTTGTTCTAGTTTTGACTTAACAAAATTTTGATTATATTCAACAAGCATTTAGGATATGACAAAGATTAAGAGATAATTTAGTTTACTATAATATAGACGTGTAGTGAGTTCTGGCCACTATACAAAGTGGACCAACGATCGGGTCACAATTAAAGAAACCCATTAAATAAGCACATGGTCTGTAAAACTCCAACTTCGAGGTACATATGTAAAACCAGTAAAACCATTTCGAGAATCTATTACAATAGCCACTAATTTCAGCTTGATCCTGGAACATGGTCGTGGGGTAAGCCCGCCAAGTCGGTGCATCATATTGCGACACGTGGCTTTGCCGTTTGATAAAGTACATGCTCATTTTGCCTTTACAACTTGCAACATGACCGACGTGTGATGTGAGTACCGTGTGTTGGAACAAAGATGGAAGGTGGAGTCGCGCATCTACGTGTCCGCTGGTGCGTAGGCTACTAGTATGATTCACGGCGCGTAATAAATCATTATTAATACTTACTAGGTATGTTTGTAAGGAATTTTAAACCATTGATACAAAGATCAAAGCTCAAAGAAAAAAATAAATGCGTAACTTGGTGGAAGAGACCGGGAATCGAACCCGGTACCTCTGGATTGCCGGTTCAGCGCGTTAACCACTTCGCTGCCCTAACGCCAAGCGACCTTTCGAATTTTTCCTTATGCTTTGTGTGTCGATCTTTGCATTGTTTTTTTGAAAGGCTTTGCACTCTTCTACTAGGTTACGCAATTCAATTTTTCTTTGAGCTTTGATCTTTGTATCAATGGTATAAAAATTGTGGTGTATACCCACATTAAAAAAATGAGACATTACGTGTATCATTTTGTAAGGAATTTTGTTTGAAAATTTCGACTCAAAAATAAAACCTGTAGCTCCTAGCACGCTGTTGGGGAATCTATTACAGCAGCCACTAATTTCGGCTTGATCCCGGGACGTGGTCGTGGGGTAAGCCCGCCAAGTCCCGGTACATCATATCGCGACACGAGGCTTTGCCGTTTGATAAAGTACCTGTTCACATATTTTATAGTACAAACATGGGATGAAATTTATTGCACGGTGACGCATTATAGCGGGTGTAAGAAATAGTTTGGGTTGTAGGTGCTAACGTTTTTAAAGCTGATTCAAGATGTTTATTAGCCTCGTACTAGCTAATGTGTCTAAATATAGGTCTAAATGTTTAAGATTTTCAGCTTCTAATTTTTTCATGTGCGTGTGTTATTAAGAGCCAAAAAACAATTATTGTATAAGATGCCATATCGCCTATGCGACGACACGACTATGGCACGACGCGACATCGTGCTACGATGCGGCGTCCAGAGATTGAAAAATTAATTTTATTCTTGTTCCAAGTGATGCGTAACGTTCGTTTTATGATTATGTTTTGTCTCTAAGACTGGATTATTATTTTATTACTTTATTTACATTCAACACGATGAATGATGGATGATGTATTTCTATTGCCGCTATAACAACAAATACTAAAAATAAAATAAAATAAATATTTAAGGGGGCTCCCATTCAACAAACTTGTTATATATTATGGTACGGAACCCTTCATGCGCGAGTCGGACTCGCACTTGCCCATTTTTTTTAAATGCTAAGCGCATTCACTAAACTTCTCGGAGTGCAAGCGCGTGCAAGCGCTCATTTCTCTGAACATTCAATATAGCTTCATTAAAATTATAATTCAGTATTTATGATATAATAAAGTCCCCAGTGTATCAAATACTCTTTTGCATCGCCACCGATTTATTGTTATTATTTGTAGCTGGTAAGAAATGCCACAGAATCGCTTAGACAATGTAAGGGTAAAAGTAATTACCGCCTTGGGGGCTATTAAGAAGTTAATAAGAAGAAAATACAAGTATGAAATAAAGTACATCCCGGAGTAAAACGCGAGAGCAATAATTTGTTTTTGTAGGTTGACTTTCATTAGGAAACTAGTTTATTATTTATTTAAAACAGTTCGTTATTTTTAAACGCTAAGTTGAAATATTCAAACGCCTGTGACTCGCAATTATTTTAATTTTACTCTATGCACATAGTTCATGTTTATTACAAATAAAAAACTATAACTTCAAAAAATCCTATATAAATGAGGCAATTCTCATAATAGAAAAATAGACGACTTTAAAAATAACTGAAAAGCCAAAAATAGCCCGTTCATGTAGAGATTACATTTGAACCGCTTTTTGAAGTTGGTGCAAATGAAATGAAAAAAAACGGTTACAAAAACTGAGTTCCGAAAAAAGAAAACCATACGCGTCGACTTGAAATTTAAAATGCCGGTTAAAAATATATTTATATTATGTTGTCTCATGTATAGTACAATACTGCAGAGGTAGGGAAAAGTCAGTTCGTGGATGAGTATGATTTCAATAATACGAATCTGCGAACTGACATTCCCGCCGAGGCCTGTATAGTGCTTTTCTCCAAATATGCTTGGAAAAACCAATCTAAATTTTGAATTTAATATATCAGTGCCATGAAGTTCATTTGGTACTTATTTTTTTTAGGAATAGGAATAAAATTTCGGGTTCGAATCATATGTTTCATTTAAAACAAAATATATTAATGAGAATTAAAATTATTAGTAGAGTTGCTAAGCCGCGAAATTGTGCGCATTGGGTTACAAGCATGAAATTTCTACCACATATAGAGCGTTCTGCGATGACTATTTTCAGATGTGGAGGGAAGTCAGATTCGACCCCTACGTGGCGGGAGAGCGGGTGAATATGACCAAGTACTGCTCCTTTTCTTTTTTTTTTATTACTTATCAGTTAAGGCTATTAGGGCTTGTGCGGCATCGTTTTCGTGTAAAGGCGATATCAGCAATTATTTTTTTATGTGATTTAAGAATAGTTTGATATATAAATTTAGGTATATTGCCGAAAAGGTAAAAATCACAACAAGTTTTTTTTATTCAGAACGATAAATTAGTTATAGGTATATATCCTGAATATTTACAATTTAAAAAAATACCACTAAAAAGAAAATTTAATCTTGTTTTTAAAAATGTATACATACATATTGGGCATATCTAAAACAAAAAGTACCTTGAAAAAAATGTTGATGTTAAGCTTAGCCTGCGTGCTCTAGAGTACATTTTGCTAAGTCGTGAAATTGTGTGCATCGGGATACAACCAGTATTCTGCGGTGATTATTTTCAGATATGGAGGGAAGTCAGATTCGTCCCCTGTACGGCGGGAAAGCGGGGTAAATAGAACAAAGGAACCCTCTTTTTCTTTTTTATTACTGATCAGTTAACCCTACTAGGGCTTGCGTGGTATTGTTTTCGTGTTAAATAGATGTCACAAATTTATTTTTCATGTTATTTATTTATAGTACCATATAAAAATATGGATGTATTTCCGAAATGGTAAAAATCACAACAAGATTTTTTTATTCAGGGAGATAAATTAGTTATATTTCCTGGATATTTACAACTAAGTAAAATATTGCAAAATAGAAAATTTAATCTTGTTTCTAAAAATATATACATGTTGCGCACTTTTCATACAAACAATAACTTAAATAAATTGTTGATGTTGAGATTAGCACGTGTGCTAGTGATACATGAGCAAAAAAAAAAGTTTTAATTACTCAATTTGTTTTTCTAGGACGTATATGGTAAATATTATATGTAAAAGCATGTTAATAATCATTATTTAATGTATTTAATAAAGCGAAATAGGATGCGTTCGGAGATTTACTTTGGTTACGCCGACTACATACATTTTAAGCTACTGTTTGTATGAGAAGTGCCCAACATGCATACATTTTTAGAAACTATATTAAATAAGCTTTTCGAAATAATAATAATAATTTGAAAACGTCAACGAAATTTAATTAATTTACCTCACTGAATAAAAAAAATTGTTGTGATTTTTACCTTTTCGGCCATAAACCCATATTTTTATATAGAACTATACAAAAATAACATAAAAAATGAATTTCTGATAACTGTTTTACACGAAAACGATACCAGACAAGTCCTAGTAGATTTAACTGACCAGCAATAAAGAAATAAGAGAGGGTTCCCTCCACATCTGAAAATAATTACTGGGGGACACTCTATCTGTGGTAGAAATTTCATGCCTGTAACCCGATGCGCACAATTATGTTAGAAAACAGCGGACTAACAACTCTACTATGTATATGAAAACTCAATAATAAAAAATATGGACATAATTATTAATTTTGGTTAAATCAACAACTTCTAAACGCAAGTTTTTTTTAAACCATATTTATCATTCTGAGAAGATTGTTCAAAATAAATTTAATATTGATTTGGACACAATCATTTCTGTTTTATTTTTTATTTGTTTACGCTTGGTAAACTTATTAATTTTCAATTCACTCATTCAATACCATCATATAAAAATAAAATTAAAACTTTCGTGAGAAATGTCCAATAAATAACTAAGAATCATGAAAATAAAGTAACCGCATTATAAAATTATTATTTAAATTGTATGTCCGTTATTCAAAATTTGTTGACATTTAAAATACATTGACAGTAGCCGCGCAGAAAAATGTTCAGTGCGAGAACTTAACGCAGAGAACACGTATTTTTAAAATTCCGATTTTGATACTTGGCTATTGGACAATTGGCTGTATGTATGTATTGGCTATGTCTTTGAAAAAATTAAAAGTAAAATTCTCCTCATCAATTAATGCAGTAACTAGCCAAATTAAGAGTACCCTCATTTGTATGAGACGTCATAAACGGAAGGTGTGTTTTTCACTTATCATCTTATTTAAATAATACTTATTGCCCGGCGGAGGCCAATAAATACTTTTTAATTTTACTACACAATACTGTAAAATTAAAAATAACGAACCATTTCACCGTCCAGTTTTTCTATATTAATGGGAACATTTCCAAGCAAGAAAAATTGGAAAAACATAAATTACTCACCACTAATCAGACATAATTACTCGGGACATACAAACGTAAATCCCTCTAACCCACTACTTTATTCAACAATAGAAAATTATCAAATCGCTGCCGCCTCATAATCCCTCCCTAATCAGCCTGGTTCGCTAAAGGGAATAACTTATTCGATTTATCCGCTAATAGAGCTAGCAATAAGCAAACAAGATTAAGTTGAAGTAAGCGGGCTTTATAAATTTATGAAGGAAATCCTTTAATTCCCGAAACTGATGTTAGCATTTTAAGTTTGCCTCACGGGAAGGTTGTAGGAAGTTCGTTAATCCGGCCCGCTGCTTCAAAGCGCTGGACCTCTGTGTGAGAAAAAATCCTTTCTACTGATAACCAATGGAATTCTATTTGGAAAATACACAAGACTGTGACAAAATTATATAATTGCCCTTTAATAATGCCGTTGGGGCAGAAGCAGAAAGCTTTTTGAGTGGCGACCACTGAAAAATGCCCTCAAAAAATTGGACATCTGAGTGTGGCGCAGGACCGATCACTCTAAAGAGGAGAACTTTGGGAGAGGTTCACCAGTCGAAGTCATTTGGTTGATAAAATAATAATGACGATGAGAATGTAAATGCAACTGGGTCATTGTCAGCTCAAAAAACAAAAGTTGTCTCTTCGGTGGCCATTAGTAAACAGCGTATGTGCATAGAAGTTATGTATTTAACACGCAAGCCCATAGAAAGGGAAACGTCGTTTATGCTAATATAATTTTGATCGGAAAACTAGGCCTTAACTTTGTTCATGTCCACCGAAAAGACGCGAACCTAAACCTGACAATGACCCAACTCTTCGAATCAGGATTCAAGAAATTCGTAAGCATACCAAGAGAGACTCCGAGTGACCAAGTTGAGATTGCAATGAGCTGGGCTAGATGCCAAACCGATGACTATATACAAGAACTTGTATAAGGATTCTCGAATGAAAACTGAACAATACAGAGTAGACATTCTGCAGCAACGACCAACTACCTAAGGTTGCTGGAAGCAGAAAAGGGTGCAACCGTTTGTAATGGATAAATCTTTGGGGACACAATAAAAAAGACGCAGAAAATCGTAGTCATCGTAGATTTTGAGCTTCTCCGGTTTCATTTAAATAAGTGATGTGTTTTATATTAAGGTGAAGTACTGTCATAAAGAACGTTGAGTTGAACCCTAGCACTGGCTTAAAGTGTAAAGACGTGCCTCTACAATAAAGTTAAGGTACAATGCAGTGTGAGAGTGTAGTGCAATCGTATTTTGTGCCTAATGGCTCCCCACGAGGTATGCTGGGTGAGCGATTTTCTTGCTATATACATGCAACATTTGGTGTACCTAGTCGAATATACCTCTTCACTTTGATATGGTTTAGTAACGCAACTGTTATTCCTTTACAAAACTATTAAAAAACCGTATTTCAGACATTTCACAGCTTACCTACCGAGCCACTGAATAATATAATGTGCAAATAAATATTAGCCTGTATATTAAGAATAATGATTTTCTACTACCAACTCTTCCCTCTACCCGATTTGTACTCCCCATGCCTATAAAGCAATAATATTTCCAATATCAGTTACTGTCATATAAGGACCGAAAGGATTACCCGACAGTATTGAATTAAGTGAGCAGGTACTCCGATGCAAGTTCAGTTATTATAGTGCCGTTTTATTTTCGCCGGATAATAGCGCGGGCGATACACGGCAGAAAGGAGATTATCTTGGATTTAGCAATACAATTCCGCCAGTCCAATACATAAAAGCGCAATCCATTAAATAGTGGGATAGTTTTTGTTGCTGTGTTTTGGTGAAGCTTGAGTTTGGATGAGAATGAAATCGCAGCAGTAAATCTGGATACAATTGTCTGGAATCTATTTAACATCAGTCTGTAAGTATCATTATAGTGCAGTGTATTTAGTTAATCAGAAGAAACTTTACACGTGCGGAAGAAAAAGTGACTCCCCTTTTTCCTTTCTCTGTAGTTAAGCACTATGTATCAAATAACCATGTGGATACCTCAATGCATGTGGATCAAAAGCACAACCCTAAATTTGAACTTGGACCAAAACAAGCGGGTTTCTTTCAGGATTTACTACATTTAACAGCAAAATGTCGAATATAAGCAGTGCAATTTTGAGAATGCATGCGGACGAAAAGCACAACCCTAAACGTTCAGGTTCACTTGTACCAAAACAGCGGGAACCTAAATAGGGTTGATAGGATTATGTACCTAATACGTTATTATTATTCGCGGACTGTTTATGTCCAACCATAACGGTTTAGGTGATCCTTTTGCCGATACATCCCGTTATGGGCTATTGGAAAATTATTTATCATGCATCGTGCTTATTTGGCTTTTTATCTACACCCATATTGTTAAAAGACTATAACAAGTTTAGATACTATACATGGACCTATATTTGATGTTTATGTCACATTTGGATTTGATTAACAATATTTTTTAATGGAGCATAATATCATATATTATAAATACCTTGTTTCCTACTTGTAATAAGTATTTTAAGTATCCAAATTCTTAAACTATAAATAAAAATTGTGGTGTACCCACATTAAAAAATGAGACATTACATGTTTCATAAATTTATATCCAAATACTTGTTTTTTTCTATTAGATTTATTATTTAAGTACCTTACGATTACGAGTACTTATTTAAAGAGGAATGATAAGAAACTTAAGTAATTATTTATTTAAAACCGAAAGTGAAATCGCCAATTATTTTAATTACTACAGAAATGTCCAAATAACATAAGGTTTTAAAATGTTAAAAGAGTTCATGAACGTTACTTAACTTAAAAAAAAGATAAATATAGATTTCCAATTAGGAGTAATTACATTTATGGGAATACTAGCTCGTGCCGCGGCTTCACTCGGGTTAACACATACACACTATCCTACGGGAATATGTTAGTTATTATTATTATTTATTTAATTATTAGGAACTTAACAATTTCCTTAAATCTAAATACCTACATTGTCCCACAAAACCAGTGGCTGGTTTGACTGTGGGATCTCTGTTAGGGAATCTCTATTTTAGGTACAAAGTATGTATGTATATATATTAGTGTGAAAAAGATTTTTTTTTACTCGCTCTCGTCGTATTTCCTCCGGTACACTATTGATTAGGTACGGGATGCGGTTCTTTAGGGTTCTACCCCCAAAGTAATTGTTTACCCTTGGTACTAATAGTTTTCAGCAAGTCATAGACTTGGTGTTATGTATATGTTGTACAAGTTGGATGGTGGATGCTTCTGAGCTATACTCTTGGCGGCTATGGTTATTTATGGCAAGAAGGTATTTATGTTTTAAGCTAACCGGTAAAATATTGCAAATTTAAAAAAGTTCTTTATATAGATCTACATTTATTTTTAGTTTTGTTGTTTACTAAGAGTTTCAAGAATCTTCATTGAATGTTTTCTAATTTATCTAAATTAGTCTTAGTTGTGGATCCATAGCTGTCAAGAGCATAGCCCAAAATAGAGTCTACTAGTGACATGTACAGACATCTCTCTATTGCTAAGTGTACGAATTTGCCTAAAAGAAGTCTAAATTTTTCATAAATAAAATGTATAATGAGATGACCAGGAAAAGTGTTTGTCTACTTTCATTCCGAGAAAGGTAATACAATTTACTATTTCTATTGGTTTCCACCTGCAATTAAAATTATTAATATATATGCATGGAAAAGTATGGGCATAAAGATGGGAAGGGATGTTTTTTATTGGTAAATAAATGGTGAGTGGATTATCAGTAGTTTAGTTTTTTCAGAGTTGAGAACAATCCCATTGTCGTCAGACCACTTAACGACTGCGTTGACGTCTTCCTGCACGAGACGAAAGGTGTCCGCGAGGTCCGTGCCGGCGCGGAGCGCGCAGAGGTCGTCCGCGAATATGTGCGCCGAGCAATGCTGCAGCACACCGCACAAGCTGTTCACGTGCATCAAGTAGCAGATCGGTCCGCAGCCCGGCCCCTGCGGCACCCCGCACGTGACGTCACACTCACGACTATAGGTGTTCCCATCCCAACTCTTACTCTGTAGATTATTGAGGTGAGGTAGTCGTGGAACCAGCCGTTCAGCGGCTCACTCACGCCACACTCGTTCATCGCCTTCAACAAGGTGTTCGTTTCCAAGGTGTCGAACGCCTTCTTGAAGTCGAAGAATACTGCCAACACAATTTTCTTTTCATTTAAGTGATTATTGATTTCATCTGTAAATAGTGATAATAATGTAGCTGTACTTTTATTTTTCTGAAATCCATGTTGACCATGGTTTATTAAACTATTTTTACTAAAATAAGTACCAAACTGCTCAATTATACATTTTTCTATATGTTGTCAATGCTAGATAATATCGCTATAGGTCTGTAGTTATTTCATGCAAATCTGTCTAGCCGTTTTGGCGTTAAGAAGTAACAAACGTACACCTGCACAAACTTTCGCTTTTATAATATTACTTACTGGGATTTCATTCATCCTTATTTTAACTACTTAGACAACTACAGTAAGACATTATGTTTAGATTACAGAATTATAGAACGGTTATTTACGTCAATATTTACTTACCTTGCTTAAAGTAAAATAGATTACGCCCCAGCGTGCACCACGGTGTCTGGTTCCGCCTTCCGCCTTTGGGAGAAAACGAAACTTTCACAGCTACTTACACCTCTCTAGGTGCATGCACCACGTGCCCGTCAATCACGTGAAACATAGCCCACGACTCCCACGTCCAATAGTGTCGCATATTACACAAATAGCTAATAGATTGTGGTCTATTTTCGGAATACTTACTTACGCTTCAAGGCGCTCAAGGCGAAACAATAACTCTAAAGAGCGTCTCGTTGTCCAGGGCAAAGTGGAGGGAACCAGATCACGTGGAAAATCACCCATGTGATGGACCGACCAGATCAAGTCGGCTGTGGGCGGACCTTTGCATGAGTGCACCAGAGTGTCTGTGAATCGCGAGAAATGGCGTAAAATCATACAGCGAACAATATCTGCCTCTAATAGTACTATCAGTTGATCACGACCACTCTGTAAAGAGTGAAATGACTAAGAAGAAGAATAAAACTTACGCTTCTAAGATTTTCGAACATTTATTATAAATACAATATAGTTATGCATCACCGATACATAATCCGCGAAACTTTATTTTAGTTTTAAATATTGACACAAAATAAAATGAAAAATTTGATATGATCCACAGCCATGTAAGCAGGACTCAAGTCTAAGACTCTTCCTTTCTGGCGTAGTGCTCTCCCAACTGAGTCATTTTAGTATACCGAATAAAAAAATAGAGTAATACCTATAGACAGTACATATTTTGAATTAATAGTATATCTATCTCCTGATGGTTGGGAAGCCATGAGTCGAAAACGGAATGTATGGCTTTCCACTGTCCGCGTTAGAGTAAAGGAGTTTGAAGAAACACGTCTTCAAGCGCTGGATATTAAACATCAAGAACGCAAGGCGCGTCAGAAGCCATCTTATGCTTACACCTATAATGACCGTGGTGAGCTCCACTGCGCGCGCTGTTACAAACTGGGTTTTGCGAGTCATCTCTGCGCCCACCATGGTTGGAGTCCTACGAGCCCTACTACTCGAAGTCACTGTCATCAGACCCCATATATATGAAGAGGACATCAAATAGGTCGATGTGACACGAACTTCAAAGTTTCACCTTCAGAGTGACTGTTTATTTTACCCCCACTATGCGCTTCGTACGTAGCCAATTATTGGCATCAATATAACAAACCTTCAATACGGCAGACAAATTATAAAGCATTAGTGGAACACAACTGTAATCATGAGTAAGTGATAGCATGAAATAAGAATCTAAGTGTGGTTTCCTCGATTATGCGTTCTATGTCATCGACAGACGGTTAGTTTCTGCAAAATGGGTAGTGACATTAAAGAGTATGGATAAACGGAGTGGTCATTTTTACAGGAAAAAAACTGGGCAAATCTGTGTATTGTATTACTTTTTAACAAAAAAAATACCGACAAAATCACGAGACGAAGGTATGTTATATATGACAGTAGGGCCAACTAGAAAGTACCTACGCTTTACGAAAAAAAAAGAATCCGCATTAGTAGTTGAGTACAGCCTTTTTGAGTTATTGGGGAATGTACAAAAAAAAACACATACCTCGACGCAAAAATATTAAGTACATGTATTTCACATAACCGCAATATAATATACAAGAAAAAACAATAAATGTTGACAAAGGTAAACTTAAGAAAGATATCATGGTTCCAGGTTGGGTCACATTCAAGAGAAGGTTAATTTTCTGTAAGGCTAGGCTTATTTATAACTCGCGGATAAACGAATGAAGCCTACATGCTCATGATACTTTTCTTTAAATTTTGTTATAATAAATAATGACACAAAGGTAAATTAAGAAAGAAAAATTGAATGCGATCTACTACAATCGAAGCGGGGTTTGAACCCGCGACGCCGTTTGCGTTTGTATTCAATTTTTCTTTCTTAATTTACCTTTGTGTCATGTCATTATTTATAAAATTAGAAATGTGGTATTACCACATAAAAAATATGAATCTATAAAGATTCTATACAAAATATTTATTATAATATTTATTTTTAGAATTTCTACTTTCAGGGAACACTTGACTGTTGCTCGGTTAAGTCGGAACTAAAGCCTAAGCGGCCGCGAGCACAACCCAAAAATGAGCAAATATGGAATGCAGACGGGCATCGTGCGTCGCGGACGCTGTGGTCGCCAAAATCCGAATCTTTACGAGTGACCTGACCACTCTACATCAACTCCTTACTCGTTGATAACAGAAGCGTAGTTAGATCAATATGCCTTAAGCCGACTACATATGCGTATATTGTAGTGTAATTGCCAACTTATGTTGTTGATGTGATCGCGTTAATTATCACCCAGTGGGGTGTGAAGATTATTTCGACTGCCAAACGCAGGGTTTGGCCACAGAGCTAACTAGGCTTAGACTTCTGAAACTGAGCCGCTATGTACAGAAGTGAACGATTTAGTTTGTTTTGTTTGAAAGACTTTTACGTCCTCCTCCTCTTTTTAGTGCATGCTTTAGGACCAAAAATATATGGGATTGTTGTAAATGATTTTAGTACTATGTATACCTACTTGTAGACTGTCTATCGGCATAAATATTACAATGATCTTTAAATTAAATAAAAAAAAAATAACGAAATATCGTGATAAGGAATATAATAGAATATAATGATTTATTGTCAGAAAGTGAGTGGTTACAATAAGGTGTTACAAATGTCTATGTCCGTCACAATCAGCCAGAGTTGGCGTACAATATTTAGTTTTAGCCTCTATGCATCTACAATTGCTAAAATAAGTCTAAATAATAAATTACAATAGACGAATGAAATCAGTTTCAATGTCATGCTAACCAATAGTAATAAAATGACAGTATATAATTATAATCAATTGATTAAGTACCTACTTATACAAAATAAACAAACACACAAAGAAACTAATATGTCAGAGGATTCAAAAAATTACAAATGTAATTTCTAGATATTTCTAGGTATGGTTCGACCTTGGGTTGGATGCCATGACTTTATACTTGTGTATGTTAATTTTCACACAGATATACATCTCATATAGTTACCTATGATAAAACTAATTTATCAGTTAGAGAAAAATAGACATGGATTAGTGACAAGCTATATTCATCAACACAACAGTTGTTAAGATAGAAAAAGAAAGGAATGACATATACGTTAAAGGTTATCAAAAATATATATAAAGAAGGTTTTATAAGAAAACGGTTCTTAACATCCTCCCTTCTTTGGCAACCTTTAACGGACCATACCAATTTTCATTGCTATTGATTCAATCTGAGGCTTATGCAACGCCTTGGTCAGAAAATCCGCCAATTGGAACTCGCTGGGAACATATTCCACACATATTTCGCCATCCGCAACGAGTTCTCTTACATAAAAATGTCTTATAGCAATATGCTTAGTTCTTCTGTGGAGTTCTGGGTTATGCGAGATCTTTATGGCTGCATCATTATCGATCTTGAGTTTAGGAATCTCCTTCAACTCAGATATTTCACCAAAGAGTCTTTTGATCCAGACAATTTCTCTCGCTGCTTCACTGGCAGCAACCAGTTCTGCTTCAGTACTGGATATGGCAACACATGTTTGTCGTCGACTTGCCCAAGATATTGCTCCTCCAGAGTATAAGCATAATATGCCTGAAGTTGACCGTCCAGTGTTTCGGTCTCCACCATGATCGGAGTCACTGTAACATTCCAGAATTCCAGCATTGTATCTCCTTTTAAAAATTATTCCATAGTCTGAAGTTCCTTTGATATATCTTAGGATACGTTTTAGCTTCTGGATGTCTTCTTTAGAAGGATTTTCTAGAGATCGGGATACAACGCTCACAGCATATGCTAAATCTGGTCTGGTTCCAACGGTCAAGTATGCAAGTGCTCCCACAACTTCTCTATACGGAAACGATGTAGGCTCTACCACCTCTTTATCCAGATTTGGCAATCCATCTTTTTGTATAGGAGTTGTGACAGGTTTGCAATCACTCATTCCAAAGCGATCTAACACTTTCTGTGCGTAGTGCTTCTGTGATACTTTGATATCACCGTTCTGATCCTTTATTTCTAATCCTAGAAAATAGGATGCATCTTTTGTGGTAATTTTGAATCTCCTTTTCAACTCTCTAAGAAACTTTTCAGAATCTTCCTGATTTGTCGCAGCAACCAGGCCGTCGTCCACATAGAGAGCAAGAATGATTTTGTTATTTCCACGGTTCCGGATAAATAAGCAGGGGTCAGTATCACTTTGTTTAAATCCAATAGTCTTCAAATAATCCACCATGCATTTATTCCAGCACCGAGGTGCTTGCTTTAGCCCATATAGGCTTCTCTGAAGTCTACACACCTTCTTTGATCCATCGGAGTAGCCTTCAGGTTGATTCATGTAAATTTCTTTGTTTAGTGAACCATACAAGAATGCGGTTGACACATCAAACTGTGTGAGTTTCAAACCTTCATTTGCAGCAACGCTTAAGATAGATCTAATTGTTGTCATTTTAGCGACTGGACTGAAAGTCTCATCGTAGTCGATGTCCTTTTTCTGTGTATATCCTCGAGCAACTAGTCTTGCCTTAAATTTATCGAGAGTGCCGTCTGCATTGGTTTTGACCTTGTAAATCCATTTACAGGATATGGGTTTTCTGTCTTTTGGAAGGTCAACCAGTATCCAGGTCTTGTTTTCCTTTAAAGACTTCACCTCATTTTCCATTGCTTTGATCCACTCATCTTTATGAGGACTAGAAATTACTTCTTTGTAGGATTTTGGTTCATTAATCTCATTAACAACATCAGCAGACATCATAACATAGTCTTCTAGTCGATTTGGCTGTCGAATCTGACTTCTGTCGCGTAGTGTCCTTCTTGTAGCTACATCAGCTATATCATCTAAATTTCTTGGTGCTTCAACATTATCATCATCATCATCATCATCCTCATCTAAAGCATCTTCATAAAGAGGTGATCCTGGCAGTGATGGTTCTGCAGATGGTTGAAACGATTCTGTGTCTTGGCTTCCAACTTTCTGACTGTCGACATGATCCGGCAATGTGGGAGGCACAGTCGAACTAGTGCTACTTGAAGTGCGATCATCCCCCCTTGCATCACACATCGGTGGTTCTGAAAGTGGAAAATAGATTTCAGCAGAGTGCTGTTCTTCCAAATCACCTGGGCCACATGGTGTAAGTACTGTCTCATTAAATATAACGTCTCTTGACCTTATCAGCTTTCCAGTCTTACTTAAAAGGCGGTAGCCTTCATCACCGTCATATCCAATTAGGATGCATTTCTCAGCCTTTTTGGACAGCTTCACTCTCTTTGCTTGAGGAATATGAGCGTAACATTCGCTCCCAATTATCTTTAGGTGACTGATTGCTGGCTTTTTCTTAAACCACAATTCAGATGGCGATATTCCATTTTCTGGAGTTGGACCAGTTCTGTTTAAAACGTAAGCAGCTGTATTTATCAATTCTGCCCATGTAGCGAGAGGTAATTCTTCATGCGCATGCATCATTGTGCGAGCAGCTTCGACTAAGGTTCGATTTTCACGTTCGCTCAGGCCATTTTGTTGTGGCGTATACGGCATCGTGAGCCTTTGTCTTATTCCAGCTTCTCGTAGAATGCACCTTATGTTCTCATTATCAAATTCACCTCCATTATCACTTAGGAATTCTTTTACAGTATGTCCAGCTACTTTACATTCCTGTAACATCTGTCGGAGCTTTAGGTGAACTTCCGATTTCTGTCGCATGAAATAAACGTGACGATACTTGCTGAAGTCGTCTTTAAACAGAACGAAGTAACGAAATTTATTGAAGGAAGGAGGGAATGGGCCGCACACATCAGCGTGTATAATTTCTGCAGGCTCCTTTGCTCGTTCTCTTGTTCCAAATGATTGCCGGTGAGTCTTTCCATAAATACATCCGGTACATAACTCAGAATCTAGACGAACTTTAATTCCAAGTTCCCGTTCAATAACTCCTTTGACGTGTTTCTTATTTTGATGGGCTAGCCGTTCGTGGTAAAGTTGTAGTAAGTTATCTGCTGACAAAGCATTCAGATCTGGAGCTGACTTTGTAATAGTCTCTACATTCAGCTTGTATAAGCCTCCGTTTTTGATTCTTTTGCCAGTCAATATTACATTTCCATCAACTTTCAACGAGCAGTGTTCCCTTTCAGACATAAAAACACTTTTATTTAGTCTGTCTTGAGTGGCCAGTACAGAGAATAGGTTTCGCATAATGTCAGGTACGTACCATACATCACAGAGTCTTAACCTGGATTCCTTGCCATTAATAATAGATTTCAAATCAACAGTACCTTTGCCAACTGCTTTGACAGTAGCTCCATTCGCAGTCGTCACTGTACGGGTATCCTTAAAGTGCTCGAAACTAGAGAAGAAATCGTTCCGACAAGTGACGTGACTGGTTGCTCCATTGTCAACAAACCAGGACGCTGTATCATAGTTCGTAAGCATTGAGTTCACATCCGTAGTGACTGGCAAGAGCATTAGGTTCAAGTTGCTTGGTCCCTGTTTATTATCTGGCTTGGCTGGTTTCCCGTCAGCTTTCCATTTGTGACATTGTCTGACCTTATGACCGACTTTACCGCAGTATCCACATTTCTTCTTTGCTTTATTGCTATTCTGTAGAGCTAGAGCTTCTGCAGGACCTTCGTTCTTAAATGAGATGGAACGCTCATAGGCACAAAGCTGCGTAGTCAGATTTTCTATAGTCTTGTCTGTCTTCGACATCAGCATCCAGCTCGATTTGAAAGGAAAATAGGCTTCAGGTAGAGTATCAAGAATTTTGCAGATTAACAAGATATCTGGTAATTCTGATTCGTCTATCTTCATCAGTTCGGTTTTCAAATCTGACCAAATGGTTTTGATTTTGGATATGTGAGTCGTGATGTCATGTGACGGATCTTTACAATAGCCAAAAAACTCCATACATAGTGTGTAACTCTTGTCTTCAGACTTGCCATCGAATAAACGATGTAATTCGTCCCAAACTTCTTTGGATGAGTTAAAACGCATGATTTTCTTAAGAGTTTCGTCTGACATATTTGCAGTAAGCAGTAGTAATGCGGAACTATCAATTTTGTTGTAGTGATCGAGAGCTTTATTATACTTAGACATTTCTTCGGCTGTGCTAGTACTAATAGGTTTTATGGGTTTACAGAGAGTACCGTTTACCGCATCCAATCCACCGGACATACCTCGTAGTAATAGTGTTGCCTTAAATTTCCAAGTAGACCAGTTTATTCCACCTTCCAGGTGACCGATGTCTATTTTGCAACTAGGTGATTGCATTTTTAATCTTTGTCTTGCTGGATTGTTTTAAAACTAGGTTTATAGCTTACTCGATTTATTTATAACTTTCACTCGATTCCTTACGCACTGCTACCATGATAAAACTAATTTATCAGTTAGAGAAAAATAGACATGGATTAGTGACAAGCTATATTCATCAACACAACAGTTGTTAAGATAGAAAAAGAAAGGAATGACATATACGTTAAAGGTTATCAAAAATATATATAAAGAAGGTTTTATAAGAAAACGGTTCTTAACAACCTATATATACACATTAAAGGCAAAGGGACGATTCTTAGTTTTTTAAATAATGGCCTACAAGAATCAGTATAGTAGGAAGTATTTAGCTACCTATTATGCCGTTATAATGATTCGTTACTGGTTAGTGCTAGTATTTCCCTATTTTTTGGATTTAATCCATCAGGTTTTTTAGTATAGTTATTGATGGCAATAAAATAAGAGGGGTTTTTTGGTCATTCCGGATATCATTGGCACACAATTACACAATGTCAATTTTTTTGTTACAATCTTATATTATGAATTAGTTAAACGTGTAATGTTTTATTATTTTAAAGTGGAAACACCACAATCTTTATTGAACCATTCATACAAAAATAGGTATTTTGGCGTTTGGTAGAGTGGCTGACACGTTTGACCGTTAATTCAGCTGCGATTCCCAGTCTCTTCCACCAGGTTACCCATATTTTTTTTATTTGTGCTTTGAACTTTGGATCAATGGTTCAATTTTTCTTTGTTATACGGAAGGCCCAAGGTTAACCCTATTTACAGCATCAAAAATCTTTTTAAAATACCCAATTATTAATCTGAACGCTATGCCATTTAATTTCGTAGCCGTGCCGTAAGTATCCTTGGCCAGCAAACACCCTGATTTGATAACGGTGGAGATCGTTAGTATAATTTCAGAGCTCTGAGAAATTTCATGCAGTTTGCGTCTAGGTCCTAGAAACATTATCATATTTACTGAAGGATACTAGATCACTGCGCGCAGCTCATTTTTCACTAGAATGTGAAGTTTATGGTTCTATAGTTGATATAAAAAGGCATATATCTTATGACTAGTTAATTTTCAACCCTCAATCTTTTGTGATTGTTTAGTGGTACGATACAAATTTATTTTATTTACAATGAATATTGTTTGGTAAGTGACGTTGAAAGTCGTCTAAGTTCACTGACTTAAACAAAGTGAAAAAACCGACCAGTGCGAGTCGGACTCGCGCACCGACGGTTCCGTACAAACCTAAATAAGTAAAAGTAAAATTTTATGCTTTTCGCAATTTTTCCTTTATTTGTGTTATAAGACGTTGCTTTGTGCCAAATTTCAAGATTCTGAGCTCAAGGGAAGTACCCTGTAGGTTTTGATCCTTTGCGAGTGTCGAAAATTAGCAGCATAAACGGCTGTATCTTTTGAGTGCGTTGGCTTAGAAGTTTGATTTTTTCACAGCTCCAAGGGACAGTAGACCTGATACCTCCACCCGTTCCTGAAAAAAAGGGCCTTGACAGACATACAGACGGACAACAAAGTGATCCTATAAGGGTTCCGTTATTTCCTTTTGAAGTACGAAACCCTAAAAAGAGCTAAATTCAACCTTGACACTGTCAGAATTGTCTGAATGGACAGCTGCTATTAAGTTAAATTTTAGCATGTATTGTTATCGTAGCTTTTGTTTCATGTAGCCCAATTAAATTCAATACACGCTAGCTTTTAATTTAATACGTACGTATATAATTGTGCAAAAGCACATCTGCATATTTTCATTACAATCTACCCTTTTACCGATTCGCGTTGGCTGACAATGATTCCTGAAATCAGATTAGCTACTTCGCTCAATTTCAACCGAACATATTACGAATGAAATTGATAAAATTGTCTGCGGTGCCAATGGGATTTATTCGCTTTTGAGCGGATGACGTCACCGATTGTTTTTAGTCGTATACGACCTTTGGCGTTTTACTTATAATATAAGCACTTTAATTCTTTATCACAACATTTATTAATACCTATTTTTAAAATAATAAATAAAGCAGAGACAAAAAATGTTCCGCCATGTGGCAGGGTATTGCCAATTGTAAGATTTTAAGTTACCTATATTAAATTACTTATTATAGTAAGCAACTTTATTTGCATGAAAAAAAACTCACACATTTGTTCAACCATTTTGACGGGATGAGACTGATACAAATAAGAAAATAAAAACTCTCTTGTTACATTAACAGTTACACAAACCACTTATTTTTGTAGTTTCTTCAATATATAAGTTGCTGATTTTGCAAAAAGATTGACTAGGGAAATGAAACCAATAAGCAAAAATAGTTAGCAAAAAAGAAGTAGGTAAGTACAAAAATATCCACTCATACGATATGGACATTTCTTCAGTCTCTTACAAATGGTTTACCTGTTCACATACACACACATCTGTTGTGTTGCCTTTTGCCTTTGTGATATACGAGTACCTACACTGTCAGTTTACTCTGATTCTGGTATGGGACTTAGGACTTTCGACCAAATCAATGTACACCACTGAACTTGGCACGGCAATGTCTCTCTCTTGTAGTTAGGGCTGTCAAAGACACAGAGATATTGCTATGTATTGCTAACATACGGTTCAGTATCAAAGGAAATTGGTTAAATCTAGTTTATATTTCTGTAGTAGGTATTAAATAGTTAAGAAGTATAATTAGCGTGTTTTCATTTTCTTAATTAGTAATCGACTTCATAAAAGGAGGACGCTTCTTTACGGTTCGTCGGGATATTGGCATTGTTGTAAATAAATTTTAATATCACCTGTCATAGCAAATTAAATAGACATTTATATCCATTACAATATTTACCGAATTTTTAACACTTCTTTGTTCGAACGATTTGTTTTCTAAAACCAATAATTATAAATACTTTTTAAATTTTTAGTTTGAAGTCTCGAAGAAATTAAAGTGACCCTTAGGAAAAATATTGATGGCTACTGAATATCCCGATTTGAAGCAGATAGATTATAAGATATTGAAACTTAATACGTTATATTGTAAGCAGGATGCTACGGTTCAGAATTTATCGACAGTTTCTAAACTAACTGCGTTTATAATCTTACGGTGACAAATAGGTATACATTGCAAAAAGTAATACATTAATGACTATGGGCGCAAAATTATGAATTCTAATACGTTATACTTACCTATTTGTTATTATAAAGAAACGGTTTAACTCACAGAAAAATTGACAGGATCTGCCCGACTTGTTACTTAATTACTTATTTATAACTTAACTAGCTGTGCCGCGCGGTGTTACCCGCTCATCCCATGGGTACCGTAAAACGGGGTTACTTTAGGAAAATTTGGGACTACTTTGATAGATTTAAAATGGTTATAAAAACGCAAATATTCATAGTGCGATTGAGCAAATGAAGTAAAAGGTTAGGTCATTGTTGAAGGTAGGTATTACATTGCCACAGATAGTAAAAAAATAAGGATATGGCGTAAAAACACTTTTCCAAAGTAGCCCCTGCATTTTAAAGTAATCCCGTTTCACGGTACACTACATTTTTTCGGGATAAAAAGTAGCCTATGTGTTAATCCAGTCCAGCCATTTGAGTGTGAAGAAGTAACAAACACACACACACACACACTCACAAACTTTCGCCTTTATAATTATTATAGTGTGACCACAGTAATATATGGTAATAATTTAGTTTAAAACTCTTTGTTAGTGCAGTTAAATACAGATTTGAAATGTCTATTTTTCAAATAGCTTAAACTAAGTAGCGACCTAATAAAGTTACAGTCATTTAGAATAGACATTTATCGTTAAAATTGAATATGGCCCTGCCCAGCGAATAGTTTAGGCAAATAGAAAACCAGTAGAACTGAAAGCAAATGAGGCCATCTATTTGGGAGGGTAGTAATTTGATCCCTGCCGTATTAATGCGTCAGTTCATTTGTGCCCACTGCCCTGATAGCTGGCTTTATAACCACTCCGCTATAAGTACTTTGACCTACTGTGAATAGGGAGATTATGTTATCTGGTTGGTTAATTCCTAGTTGATTGTATCAATTTCGCAAGGTCGAACTTGGTGCGACATATTGTAGTCACCCGTAATTATATCTCGTACGAATAAGGCGCTTTTGACATGTAATATGTCTGTCTTAACAAGTTGTTTTTGACATGTAATATGTCTGTCTGTATCGTGTAGAATATTATATTCCTATTGGGCAATTAAAGATGCCTACTGAGAACATCTCTAAAAAGTAAAGTGATAACGTCTACCGAATGCATACAGAACATTGGGCCAAATTATCCACTGTATGAATAGCGCAGGAAGCAAAGGCAGGCCGAAAAAGCAGCGTTGGCAGGATGACCTGTCCGCATTGGACACGGATTAACTAACCTATGGATAACGTTTCTGCTAATTATTATATTACTCTATTCTTAGTTATTTTCAGCAACAGAAACGAAAGTTGTCGATATCGAATTATGATAAAAGTCAATACCTGTCCCTTCCCTAGTATTGTTATTTAAATATTCGAAAATTGGTGCAATATCCTCTATACTTGCGATGTCCTTAGGCTGAATAAGTAGTCCGTGGCATTAGAGCATACTTGGCAGGAACATGCATTTCATTAAGACGGCTGGCGATAGATAGAAGAAGAAGCGGCTTTTACCCATTGGTCCACCGGACCTGGCATCGTTTTGGTAGCGTCTTGGAAAAGTTGGGAGCTTCTTTCAAAATTGTTCTTATATTACACAATACTTTTTAAGTGATGGATACGATTGCAATCCCTATTTTGAATTCAATGCCATTAAACATTATCATTAATTAATTTAGTCTCTTAAGTTAAGTTTATTACAATAAATGGTGTAATAATTTGTGTGTGCTTGTTCTATAGGACGATATACCTACTTATGTGGATACAAACGTTTATCGTCGAAGCTTCTTCAGCTGCTAAATAGCAACGGACTCAACCGCATCGTCAAATCGAAATAAGATGTTTAATTACTGTACCTATAGTTGTAATTAAAACCAAAGCACGTAAACTGAGCCACGTGGTGGTGTCGTGTAGTCGCTAGTCAATCAAGGCGTTCTATTGTAGTAGGGTCGATATTTGTACAAAAGGTTCACTTGTACGAAGTTTCATTCGTAGTTTATGAAATTGTTACATAATGAGTGGTTTTAAAACACTTATGTAGTTTTTTTTATACAGCATCACACGAGTATTGAAGGCCTTATTGAACAGTTGCATTATACTATTTAATCTACACACAAATTCTTCACCATATTATATTTTTTTATGTAGATATGAAATGAAGTTATTCCGTAGGCACTACTAGTAACTCCCGCGGAGGTTTTACCAAAAATCCGAAGTACTCGTATTACCATTATGCTGTCTACTTTAAGAAACTATCTTTTTATTCGAGTTGCATCATCTGACATGAAAAAGTCGCCATTTTTTTATTAATTGTCGCTTCCTTTATCGCTGAGCGAACACATCGCCCTGAAGTCGTCATTTAATGGTGAATGTACAGGTGTATTACGGACATATGCAATTAGAACCGAATTTGGTCTCTGTACACATAACCTAGTAATCAGCTATATGGCATTGTTACAGGATATCCTGTTTAATTGAGTAACGATGTCACTCCGGTTTACAAGTGTACTACATACATACAAGTTGCTGCTGACACAAGCTCTTGAAGCTCATATAATGTGCATACATAATATATCTATAGGCGCGGTCAGGTATGCATGTTTGTAATTTAATTTCACGCCATGAAGGTGTTCGGATAATGAGATTATAGCACTCCTTGACCCTTAAATGCATACTATTACACTCATTTTATTACTGAAATGATGTAATTAGCAATGAAATCCACGACAGTTTAAGATTTCGGGACAATCTTGACAAAGTCTACTGACAATATTCAGATTTGAATTGTGTCACTTCAGTAACGTGTAAATCATCATGCATTTCGCCCCCTGCCTGCTATACGGCCACATCTCAAAAAACCATTTTTTCGAGAAATCGCTTGTTAAAGTTTTGTCAGCGTAGTGCGTGGTAGTAAAACGGGGCTTACTCCTTGAGTTTTGGGTCAATTCATTTTAAATTTAACTTTTTTTACTCTACATGATATAACGCTTCTCATGAATACTCTTTTTTTTATAAAACGTGTATATTTTTTAAGATACGAGGCCTTTAAGATAGGTACTTAGAGTTGTGGCCGTATTGCAGAAACATTTTGTTGAAATTTTGAGATGCGTCCAAAACCGAACAAGACTTTATTGGAAAATGGTAACATGAAAATTATTATACAAACACTAAAATAATTAAAATACCTTTATTAATCAACTTTTGTTACAGTAACAACGTCACTGTAAGCGATAATCAGTGCATGCAGCTTTAATACCAACTTTCTAGATGCAGATATCATCATCATTTTGCATATAATTAATGATTATCTGGTACCTTCCCTTTAAGGCACTTGTATCTTTAATTATCGTGTTAACATGTACCATATATGGTGTAATACCATATATAACATGTACCATGTACAAGGAGGCCCCATAGTTTTAGGTTTTAGCGTGGACTAGGTTCCCGTTGATATTAGTGTACTGTTTTCCAAAATTCTTCAACTTCTTTACAATATTACCTTTTCATAGTGCAGGATAAGCTTTTCGTTTTCTACTTTTAGGTTTAGCAATACTGGATGGGGACTGGTTCGCATCAAAGTCCCAATTTATGTGAGTCGGTATTGACAAAGAATTTTTAGAACACCTTGGCCCAAGATGTTGGACGTGGCTCTCACAGTTCTATTTCGACATAGTCTCGGATAATATGATTCCACCTAAGTTCAACTGCTCAAATATAATAGCCACACTCAATCCGGGTAAGCCAAGCAACGAACCAAAGGGTTACCGACCTCTACTACTTAGTTGCATCTACAAATTTTTGGAGAGGCAAATCTACAATCAAATCGAACCTTTTGTCGACAAAATAATTCCTGTGCATCAGGCTGGATTCCGTAGTGGTCCAAACTACGTGGATCAGGTAAATGTCGCGCACAACACAAACAGAGGCTGATTTTCAAAGGAGAGAGAAAACCGTGGCAGTATTTTCGACCTCTCAGCTGCATTCGATAGCGTATGTAGACAGGAGCTTATCTATAAGCTCCTGACCGTGGTGCAGATGGTGGGACTAATCAACTCTATGCTCAGCAATAGGGAATTTATCGTCTACCTCGGAAGCACTCCGAGCAAAGTCAGAAAGCTGAACAATGGACTACCTCAAGGATCGGTCCTGGCCCTGCTCCTGTTTAACCCATATCGTGTGTGTATAGGTTGAACAGGAGTGGGTCAGGACCGATTTCGAAAACAGAGAGTCAGAAATTTATGTATGGTGATGACATCGCCATCACAAACCGGCATGGCAAATTTAAACCCTCGAAGGAAGCTCTTACTCGCAATCTGGAATTACATTTCTGATTAGGCTGCCCCAATGCTAGTAAAACAGAAGTTGCGACATTCCATCCTTGCAACAAAGAAGCAAATTATGAGCCAAATATATGCTTCAGAGACTGCGCTTAAATCAAATCCTACACAAAAGTACTTGTGTCACTCTAGACCGCAGTCTTACCTATATGTCGAAGAAGCTACAGACGCCGAATTACATACTCTACAGACTAAGGGGAACTACTTGGGGAGCAACAACTGATGTGCTACGCACTACCAGTCTTAGCCTAGTTTACTTCACAACAGAGTATTGCGCGCCAGTTTGGCTCAACAGCGCTTATATTTAAAGGGATTCATCGTAATAATACTAGAATATACGTTATTCCTATGAGACGCAACTCAAAAAAAATATTACTTTATGCTATACAGCCACAACTGAAAAGAGGCTGTCTTGCAGGGAGTCAACTGACAATTTTTGGTCAGATCCATAAGGCCACTTGTGGAAAAAAGGCTCTTAAGGACACTTTTTCTTCTGGCTCTCGAAATAAGGTCGAAAATTAACCTATTCTGACTACAAATCTGCAATAATCCGAAAAAAAATTTTTTTTGAGATGTGGCCGTATAGCAGGCAGGGGGCGATTTAAGGGTTGAGAGGAAATAGCAATGCTATTTTTTCATACAAATCGATGTTTCCTTCTCGACTGTTTCCTCTTCCAAAAGAACCAATCGGAACGAAATTTTTCGTAACGTTGGTTAACTATAATCGAAGTAAAATCGAAGGAAATATTTATCGAACCGTTTTGGTTTTTGCACTAAAGGTAGGGCCGCACTGGGCGTAACTAAGCGGCAGCGGAGCGGCGCGACGCGACGCGGTTAAATATTCTTTGTATAAAATTGTATGAGATAGAACGCACTACGTGGCAGTGGAACTACGCGGCGCGACATCCAATTCTATACAAAAATATTTGGTAGCGTCGCCTCGCGTAGTTACGCCTAGTGCGTAAGCACCTCTATTATTATAAAATTTATTTACTAAGCGTCTGTTAGAATCTGTTTGTATCACTTAAAACAAACCTCGATATCTCGATTTGTACTAATGCAAAATTAGCAGCGGTATTTCCTAAATATTCAAGTGATGTCATCGCTTTAATTGCTCGAAGTGTATCTTGGTAAATAGCAGTGGCGTGGCGTCCATAACACACGATTCCTACTAGCTTGCCCATTTGAAAATATTGCCTATTATTTTTGGAAAGTAGTTATCTAAATCAGTCCCGCTTGCCCCGATAGTTTGTTCTACGCCACGCCACTTTTACATAGTCAGTTTTAAGTATACTTATTGGTACGTTCAATTTTATTGTGAAGTAGCATCTTTGGATATTTAAGATTTTTGTAAAAAGTGGTCTTTATTTTTTTTTGTAAATCCCTACTTCGATCACTAGCTGAGTTAATCAAGTTAGGATCTTATTTTGTTGTTACTCTTTTCTATCCTTGGAGATTTACGTAGATCATATACTTACAACTTTACAAACCATTTCATAAATACTGTATTGGCTCGCCTTGTAACACTTCAGCAAATAACCGTCAGTATCAGGGTAAAAATTAAACAGACGTCTAGAAATGCATATAAATCGTCCCGCCATCTCCGCCTCGGTCTGCGCCGCCCATCTTGCGGCGTTTGTGTTATATTTTAGATAACTTAGAACTACAAAAAAGTCTTTCGAGGCATAAAAATGTCCACAATCGATTTCATTCCAATACAATAATGTCGAATACTATATTGACGAAGATTAAAAACACTTCGACTTAAATCAATTCTGACATTACAATATTTTAGTGATATTATATTTTGCTTTTCAATTCTGGTCATTTTTACTTTAAAATCCTATGTTTGTCATTATCATTAATCCATTGTCGTTATCCTAAATAGCTTTTATTTGTTCTGCCATAAGATCGTATTGAACTTTCGCCATACGATAAATAAATAATTATATATGGAGTGTAAAGGGGAGGAGCGGAATCTTTCATAGGAGAATATTTAAAATAGTGTCCAGCGCTAAGCGGTAAATAATAGTTCCAATGCCGTCCGCAATAGCGCTAGAGTGAACTGTGTCGAATTGAAAATTTTAATATTCTAGGTTACCAAAGTAATTCCTACTTTGTTCCTTAAAGATAGTTCCTTTATACAGAAAAAATGCATAATTAGGTTTTATTAAAATGTGTAAACAAACCGTTGCTTTGTTACTGAACTACTTTTAGCCACAGTAACACCACCAATTGAACACCTTTCAACGGACACTTTTGGATATTATGAAGATTCCGCTCCTCCATTTTACACTCCATATAATCAAGAATCTGAAGTCAAAGGCAGAATTGGTCTATAACTTGTCATATTTTAAACGCGTGTTTAACATACCCCGTGGTATTCGGTGCACGAATGATTTGACACTAAGGCCGGCACTAGGCGTCAAATCATTAATGCAACGAAAACCTCGGTGGTTAAATTGTATTGTAACTAGTTGTAGATCGACTCTATTTAAGTAGTAGGTACAGAATTTTCCATATATTGTATTTGTTATATGACAATAATTGAGGAGTGTCTTTCAAAAGGGCTTAATTTTGTATGACTTACATAGGGAAATATGCCCTTTTGAAAAGACACTCCTCAATTACCTAAACACGCATTTTTGAAATCTAGCACATATTGACGTCAATGATCAAACCATAAGAAAAGCAATATTGAATTTGATGGTTGTCGTTGTTTTTCTGGTATTTGTGTAAATATGCTGTGTACAAATTCGGGGTAAAATAAAACAACTGGTTATTGTTTGAACAATGTCCATATTATATTTATTACCACATACACACGGCACGATGTGAACCTTGTCTTAAATCATTGTATCATAATAGGTATATGTACATTGCACAATGTGTATACATACATCGCCATACACGCGCGCCCCGAAAGGCTGTATGATTATATATCTCATAGTATTATGTACGTTATATAATGTAATATTCCCATAAGTTAAAGTGCACTGGTGCACAGAATCGGGGCGGCGGACATACCCACCGCTTTTTACAAAATGTTTGATATTATTATTTTAGTAAAGAGATGACGTAAAAACTAATTTTATTTATTCACCATTATGATT
Organism: Apotomis turbidana; assembly: GCA_905147355.2. Classification (NCBI taxonomy): domain Eukaryota; kingdom Metazoa; phylum Arthropoda; class Insecta; order Lepidoptera; family Tortricidae; genus Apotomis; species Apotomis turbidana. The sequence continues at coordinate 18,495,952 of LR990288.1, read as the reverse complement.
TATATCCATATTGTATACAGATTCATGTAACATATAATACACGAAGAAATGACGAAAATATTGCGTCGACGTCGCGACGGACAGTCGCGACCCGTTCGCCTATCGTTATCCTTCTTTCTCTAATATTTTAAATGTACATGACACCAAATTCGAACGTATATAAATCCAAATTTATTTTAATGTAAAATCTTAGGTAATTGATTTTTATTGCTATAGAAAATCAGTCAGCACGCGAAGCACGCAATCGAGAAGTAACCGCGAGAACGAAACCAAGCGGGCGGCGTTGCGCGGGGGGGCGGGGGTGCCGGGTGAAGGGGGGCGGGGGAGCGCGAGCGCCGGCGGCGGCGGCGGCGACCGTCACCGCGCGGTCGCCGCCCGGCGCGCGGAGCGATCACTGTGCTGACACGTTACACTACACGTTGCAAGACGCGTTGCGTTGCGTGTTGCGCGCACGCTGAGCTAGCGGTGCCGCCGCGGCCGCCACTGCCCGCTGTCAAAGTGACTTCTCATCATTTATTCTATACCCATAGACACGCTCTGATGGTGCAATGAAACAACCGATCGGCTGGGTCGGTTCGTGCGGAGCCAATGCGCGTCCGGTTCTACGCGAATAAGTATACCTTTGGTCCTTGAAACATTAAGTTGGCCAGCGCCGAATATGCAAAGCTACTTGATCTAAGGCCGCCACGGCGACTCTACGAACTTTACCAGTCTGTCACGTTATTAGATTAAAATTAATTATTATCTTTAATAACAATATAAAGTAGGTCGAGTGTAAAATAATGTAGAATGTTATTATACAAAATATAATAAATTATCTTTTCAATTTTATATATAAGATAAGTCGCAATATTAGGATCACATAACGAATTTTTAAAATAAATTTGAGATCTCGCTTATTATTACGTAGTCTTTAAAGTGATATAGATCACGTTTCTAAAATGATGACTGAAGTAAAAATCAACTAACGCATATACAAGGAAGCGAGAGAGCGGCGGGCCAGCGGTAGAGCGTTGGGGCACAATCATAGAGGCGCTGGTTTACGGTGTCGGGATTCCAAACCAATTTTTTTTCTTAGTAAGTCTGAGATCTCGAAGCCGCTTCAGCGTGTTTATGCCTGTACTTCCTCACATCTCCCGCGCGCCTAGCCGCGGCAACTAGGGTGACACTAAAGAAACAACCTCACAAACCGTATCAACAAACCATCTCAACAACAATGAAACTAATCCATCGTCAAGCTAATCCTGATTGCAGCTCGAATGAGTCTAATTTCGATCAGATGGTACCTGGCTAACTTTTTACACATGCGGCTAACTATTTATATACAATGGTAATTATCGTCTCGATGACGCGGCGAACCGATGGCTTCTCACGAACGCGGCGAAACGAACGTTTCTCACTAAAATGTTTGTATGTTTGTACTCGTACTCCACGGGGACAAGCGGCCGTGTGCGCTTCTCCTACATTAAAAAGGTCGGTAAGAAAATATAATTAGAGTGAGGATGTGAGAGTGACAATGAGTCGACCGACGGCGGAGTGAAGCGCCGCCGCCGCCGGCCCGGGCCTAACAAGTATAACATCTCATCGTAATAATTAAATATCCTAAGAAAAAATGTCTTAATTACCTATAACACCGTAAATATAAAACAAATAATTACGTTAATTTGTTAGGTATGATATCGATATTCCGACCGTCCTACAGACTCACACCTTTCGATTTCATTATCAATTTCCTAGCTAACGTTTTAACAACATAATCGCGGTCGCGTCTCCTGCGGTGCGGTGTGTGCGGTTCGGCGCGGTTCGCGGCAGCTCGGGCGCGCTCGGGCGCATTCGCGCGCGTTCGGCAGCGGTCGGGCGCCATGCCACCGCCTCACGTCACCGATACCAACTCTCGGCACGAACGAAAGAACGCAAAGCGAGCGCGCCACTCGTGCGCACCCCGTCTAACACTCCATTATTCAATTAACTACATACTCATAAGTAATAAATCACCTTTAAAAAGAATATTGATTTATTTCGTACGATTTTCAATATTTTTTTTTGTAACAGGAAACATTTATATTTATAACGTATTTATATATAATAATAGCATTTAAAAGATTGTTTATTATTAATACCTAAAATTTAATACCTAGATTTATAATATTAATGTTTAATTGATGTAGATAAAGTGTAATAATAGTAATTAATAGTAAATAACGAATGAATGCAACCGAGTGCAAGTGTGTAGCGAGCGGGCGCGGTCGCCGCGTAGCACTGCTACGGCGTAGCGCGGCTACGGCGCAAGCGCAGCTACGACGCCGGCTACGCGCCCCGCGCCATGTTTGCAGCAAACTAGACGAAAGTGGCCGATAAAAATGTCTGTACCTAACGAATATGATAATGAATTGACTTCATATTAATCTATTACCTCGAACCTGCGCCTTTGGCTGATTAACTTTTTTGTGATATCCCTGTCTTTATTTTATTGAAATGCTTGTGTCGTGTGACTTTATTATCTGTACGAAAATTTATTGTTTATTCATATTTTGATTAAAATTTTAAATACAACTAAGTACTGTGTGACGCCGGACTTAAGCGGCGGCTCGTAATTCATTAACAGTGGTCTTACATTACGGTAAATACAATCGTAAGAAACAATGAAATATTTATTACGTAATGCACAAAATTGTCATTTATTATAATTACAATACCTACTTTTAAAGGTACAAGATAGAAACGAATTATTATCTTAACGCGATGAGAGATATTGTGAAATGTTTCGACTTAGCTTCCCGACGTCCTTATGAACCGTCAATGATCATTATTATCCTTAGGATAAAATTTTATATCATAATACATAAATATTAGAAAGTATGTATACGTAGTATTTTATCGTAACTAACATAGTCTTATACAGAAGTAATCGAGAAACTGTTGTTCACTACTGAAACAGAACAGCGGTTCAAAGAAGTGATTTTATACAATTCGAATTAGGCGAAAAATAATTACATTCATAGGTAAAATATGCGTAATATATAGTAGTATAATAATTATGTTAATATTTGACATTAATATTAAAAATAGAATAAAATATGTGTTGGTGGACGAGCTAGGAGCGTGAGCGTGCGTCGAGCCGGCGCGCCCCGCTTATTGTCTCGCACGGTGGCCGGACCCGCTGAGTTGACGCACGCCGCGGCCATTGCGACACGATCGAACCTCGATACATAACTGCTCTTATTCCGAAACTCCTACACATTACAAAAGCTTCTCCCTAAAAAATTGTGACCCGTGGAACGCGCTCGGTGGGCAACGTATCGAATGCCAAGTAACTGTGTCTAGAAACGAAAGTCCCGCGCGCGTGGAGGGACATTGTACACCTTAAAACTGTAATTTAACTATGAACAATAAAATAGTGAAGATATACCTCCCTGCGTAACTGTCTAGATGCATGTTTATATAATTATGAAATGTATTTTTTTGTAGTTTAATCCTTTATTATTCTGACAACACATCTACGGTACAGTTGAAAGCGAGAAAAGTTTGAAAAAATACCTGTTTAAGTAATAGACTATCTCTCGTTCACACGATAAAAAGTAGATTATTATTATTTACAATAGACAGGGTCTCCTCAGGGTCTTCTCCGGGGGGTTTGGTGGGGTATGGAGGGGGGGATGAGGACGTGGGGGAGGGGAGCTGTTGCGGTCGACGGATCGGTCCGTGCGGTGGTCGGACGGATGAGACCGTCGCCGGCGCGCGAGGCGGGGGCGCGGAGCCGGGGGGCGGGGCGGGGCGAGGAGACGTGTCGTGCGGCGGCTGCCGCGGGACGTTAGGCGACGCCACACCGCTCGCCACCTATATAAAAAAAAAATGTGTTAGCTATAGGTACTCTAGGGGTAGTATATTTTTTTATGGCGCCTTCGGCTCGAACTTGTGGAACATTTATGTGTAAACATTAATTAAATTATATTAAGATTTAAATTCATGGAACCTTCATGGTTGCCAACAAACTTTATAAACAAAACATACATCGTTTTTTTTTTTATATTTTTGACGAGTGTTAAATTTAATATGGAAATTCAAAGCATAAAATGAATGTAAGTACATATTGTGCATAATATATTATTGATTAGGGAAAAAAATGTACTTACGTAAAACATTAGTGCTACGACACTTTCAATGATAACCGTTGGTAAAAGCCGCAGGAATCAGGGGTCCCTGAAATGAGGAGAACGAATCATTAGTTTATTTTAATCAGAGAAACAGATAAAACATCCATCATTACGCTTAATTTCCCATCCATTCAGTATCATTATCATCTATCAGCCGAACAACGTTCACTGCTCAACAAAGGTCTCTCCCAAGGTTCTCCACAACGACCGGTCGTGTGCCGGCCCACCCTCAGCCGCTTTCCGCGATGACCAGATCCATTACAGTTCCTTTAATATAAAACCGAATTGCAAACCATAATTGAATGGAAGTATAAAGCGTTCAGTCGAACATTATCCTCTCGGGGGACAGATTTAAAGGTAGTAAGTTTGGTGTTCGCAGTCGATAGAGCGGTAGAGGCTTGGTGGCCAACAAAATAAAAACAGTGAGCGGATGAGTTAGAGCGGCGCGCGACCGCTCGCCAACGGTAATTACACCGCTTGTTCTCCTTGATTTACTGTTATTGCCCGGGGGGCACTCCCGTTACCTAATAAGACCGTTTTACACCCGGGAACCACATGCGCCGCGGCCCGCCCGACGCTTGCCCCGTTCATTCTCTCATTAGCGACATATTTGTTTTGCCCCGGCGATTACGGACGATTGAGTTAATATCCCATTTGATATATGACGCGCCTGCAACGGAAGGGTAGCTTATAGACCAAATTAAGCGAAAACAAAATCGCTCTGTCGATCATTGGTACAATAACCGACAAATTAAAGGAGCGGAAGCTACTGAAAAATGTGTTCGGGATGTGAGGAGTTAAGATCTCGCCGGCGGCGGGCGCCGACATGCAATGAAGACTGATGGCGTCTCAGAGAAGCAGTTATGGAGCGTGGTCGCAGTTTTAAAAAGCCATTACCCGCGGCACTGCACCGCGTAGATTGCCGCCCCGCCCGCTCGCCCCGCTCATATTTCGGAACACTTTATAATCGCATCTCTCACGCTTCACTCGCTCGCTAACTTATGGTGATTATGCTTTAAGAGCGACAAGGAAGATCGGTTCCATAATGAGATTGGACCGTCTCGCTAAAATTTTAGAGTGCCGTCGGTTGCTAATTGCGTCTGCGGTGTTCGGCGCTGTGTCGGCGCGCGCGCGGGCCCGCCGCTCCTGGCACACCCACTAACCAAGTTTTTTATTCACTCCACTAGACCTTAAAAATCGAAAAGCCCCAAGCGTCCTCTAAGATATGCTAATCATCGCGGTTATAAAGAAGCAGAAATGATTTCAACATCTCAAAGCGCGAATCAAAAGCCCCGAAGAAAAACAAAACAGAACAAACATTAATTTGAATTCCGTGACAGTTGAAACTTTCCGAACAAGGACAATTTTAGGAATGGCCGTCGTTTCAATCGTGCTGGAATAGGCATTTTTGAACTTGACATAATAAATTAAAAAAGTTAATAACCGAGGCAATAAGGTTCATCATTTATCATTACGGGACATAATTTAAGTCTTAAAGTGATCGTTATATGCATACTTGAACATAATCAATTCGTGAATTGGATGCAATTCAACTTCGTGTATTTGCGCCTTAATTATTTGAAACCTGCTTGTATTACATCTTCCAATGTACATGGCTGGATTGCTAAGATTTTAGCTAGTAAGTATAAGTGTACAGATGTGCTTTTATGCACATCCGTACACTTATATTACGTACCTCCTCCATTGTCGTTTCATGACCTTACTGAAAAATTTCCCAGTAAAATCGAAAGTAAACATAGATTTATTCCTCAATTTAATATCCGGTAGACGGCATAATTTTAATCCAAATGCAAATCTGATAAAGTTTGGCTCTGGAATAAATGCTTGTAGAAACCAACGCTCTGTGATACTTTTATAACTCATTTAAGCACACTAAACACAATGATACTTATTACATAACTCACACGCACATAATACACGTAAAAATGTTGGCCAGGAAGATATTCCGTAGAAGTGCAAACCACAAGCTGTTAAAAAGGCCTTCGGGTTTATAACTGTCTCGCTCACTCTTATGCGGCCGAGATTTCAACTTCTCTGATTTCACCCAAACTGAAAGAAGGTATCTTAATAGTAGGTACAGGTAGGTATCATTTTCTAGATACAGGCAGGCCACAGCTCACGAACTGAAGGTATCTTAATAGTAGTACATAGTAGGAGTCTTACCGGGGTATAATTGAGGGGCGCGCGGCTGACGGCGATCGCGGGGAACCCAGAAGGCTGGGGGCTTGCCGCCTGCACGTAGCCGACGCTGTCCGCAGCTGACCCGTATACGTCCAGCGCGGGACCCGGCGAGCTGGCTGCCGGGAAGCCGGCGCGGCCGCTAGCGGCGTGCGGGGACGCCGGTGGCCCAAAGCCGGCCGCCGCTGCTTGGTAGTTGTTCATCACTGTGGATGTGGAAGAAGATATTGTACGGATGGTCTTAGCGGCCGGAGTTAAGGATTGATGACCACGCCAACGCTAGATGTTGCATATACGTAACGTCTTTTTCATATATTTAACTGCGTTTATAGTGACGGCGTCAACTGTCTTTTAAGCGGTGATGTAGTCGCTCCTTTAAGGTCCCACTGGTGCTACGTTGGAATGAGATGACATTGGATTATGTATGGATTGGAAATTGAATTGCTGTTGGTTTATTTATGAAACTTTTTGTTTATTCCCGAAAAATCTCAGAGATTTTTGCGTGGGGAACTATGAAATTGTGACATGTATAAAAGTGATTTGGAAATAACGTCAACCCAATCCAATCGAGCGATGTGTGGGTGCAATTTTTTTTACACTTGGAAAACCAACTGTAATTATATGTGACAAAAAGATTTGGCTGCAGCGTTATTAACATATTTTCCCTGTTGTTTACTTAACGATTAATAATTCGAGTTACTAAGTCACTTCTGAATCATTCTAGAAACATTACAAGTTTTACAACTAATTGATTGAAAATTGTTTCAAGGGTTTTTTAGGTGTATTAACTAGTAATTTTTGTATGTCAGTGAAAGGATGTACAATAATATATTGTCCCAGTTTAGAAGTTTATTGTTTCGACAAAAGGGTATAACTGTGAAGTTGAATGTTGAATATAGGAATCTATATTGCTGCCAAATACCTTTGACCCATATTAATTAAAAAAACATATTTTTTTTAGCCAATCGGTACGTTAGTAAATGCGGGTTAGTTTAAAAACATGTTTTTATCAAAAAAATCTAAAGAGATAATCTTTTATATTGCTTAAACATTAATTCACGTTGAAGCCTAAACGAGCCTAATTTATTAAGAAGAATAAATAAAGAGCCCGTTTTATTCCACAGTTCCCATGACCATCTGCGGGCCTATGATGGTAACGTTTATCACGTGATATATAAATGATAAAGCATCTGTCACTCACACTCGCAGTTTGTCAAAAAGTGACAGATGCTTTGTCACTAATTTACCGAGTGATAAACGCAACCACCACAGTCCCGCAGGATCCATCATATGATCAGCTTTAGTCTCTAAGGCTAGGTGAAAATTGGAAATGATAGTTTATCACATAAAATTAGAGCAATTCAAGTGACGTAATAGTAATAAGCCCTCTGACAGGCCAACCTAACCCTCATTATGTTATTTGAATTTTGTTATTGGACCGCACCGATTAGCTTTTGATTGCCAGTTATAAGCCGGTCTACCGCTTTTGTCGAAAATCTTCAAACATGGTTAATTTTAGTGTGAAATATTCATCAATTACCTAACCAATGAATTATGACTTTATTGGAAATAAGGATGCGTTTACTTTTTACATAATCATCATTAAATGAGGAGTATCTCTTCAAAAGTGCTTATTTTTATATGAGTTTTATAGAGAAATAAGACCTTATGTATAGAGACACTCCTCAAGTAATACTTGTTCCTAATATAGTAGAACACTTTCATTGAAGCACCGAATAAGATCAACGTTAACCTAATTGATGATTATAATTAATTGATAATTGATTGATGATTATCATTACAATAATAATTAATTGATTGACTGATGATTATCATTACAGATATTAAAAATAAATACAAGTTTCGACGAACATGTTTAATGAGTAATGACTATCAACTTGTTGCTCAACGGACCGACCGGCTTAATTAAAATCAATTCAAATAACAGTACTACAATTATGATAATGTAAAATGAAATTTTGTGCAATAATAGTGTAATCAAGGGGAAATAATTAAAAATTCAAACGGTAACAGGCCTTTCTTCACAGTGAACGTATTTCTGAAAAATTACACATGTAAATCTATATACTTCTCGAGGCAATTGCACTAACCACCATTAAGCTTTGTATGCGCCAGCTAGAAATGGATTGCTTTTAAACAAGTCACTGAACTGACCTTGACAAAAATGATCCGTTCATGGAAAGTGTTGCTATTAAAGTAAGTATTTTTTAACTGTTTTGAGTAAACTGGAAATTACTTAGCAAAGAATGTTCTTCGTTTTTAAAACAGTACATCGGATTATAGGATATGACAATTGTTTGTGACACGTGGCCATGTCTAGCTGTCGCGGTAACTGTGAGAGCAAGATTTTGTGTCATAGTATACAGATAGTCTACCTACGCAGTGTGTGGTTTAGATTAGGTATAAAAAGTATAGCTGTTAGTTTGTCTAACTACAAAATTAACAGTGATGTATGTAAATAAAAAAAAAAACAAAATTCAAAGTAAATAAGAACACAGTTTATTGTTAAGCTCTTTAAAAAAATAATATAAGAAGTAGTATAAGAAGATACAGACGCGTTAGTTTTCACGCATACGATCATCTTAATATTTGTGTCAAATAGAAATAATACTTTCACGTCATGATAAATTGATTCTGTGTACAATAATCACAGTAACAGAAGATAAAGGCAATCTATTACACAAAACTAAATGAAAAAGAAAAAGAAGTAAAGCAGTCGTTACACCATTTCCGTTCTGCTGTATTGTTGTTAATTGTTGGACCAAATAAACTTCGACGTAAGTAGGTAACTAGTACAAAAAGAACATCTAATGTGAAAGAGAAAATAGGATTGTAATTGACAAAGACTAACGCAACATTAAAAGGCACAAAGACTATCACTGAGCTTGCAAGCGACAAAGGTAAGTAGTGCGTTTTTACGTAATGTCGTTTGAAGTTGTTTGGTGCGAAATGGGTTACTGCTTGAAACGTCAGGATCATTTTGTCAACGCCCCGATGCGACAATGCGTTGCGATAGCTTCTTGAAAAACTTTTTTTCGTGTGCCACAACAACAGTGCCATGATTGGCTGTATTGACTTTTTTTTTATTGAAATGAAGATCATATGAGACGTTTTCATTTAAAAGGGTCCACTTTGTCGTTTACGATAAGGACGATATTTGTCTACATCTTTATGCCAGTAAGGGTATTTGGTGAGCGTCAATGTGGTACTTTTTAGTTGTAAACGTCACATAATAGAAGAGACAAGGTTCTGCAGGAAGCTATCGTTTATGTTTCTGTGGGTTAAGTGAAGGCAGAGTGCATGCGTAGGAGTGACAGGGGCAGCGGGAGCGGGTGCTCACCTGAGAGCGCCTGCGCGAGCAGAGGTGTGTTGTTGTTCGGTGTCAGTTGGCCGTTGGTCAGGTCAACTGCAAACATACACACGGTTCGCATTCGCTGCACGTTCGAGTGACGCGTATTCTCGTTAGTGACACACACATCCATGACTGAACCATCGCATTTTTGAATTTCAAAAACTCGCCAGTGAACGGGGCGCAACACCTCATCTTTTCTGAATTTAGCATATTGAACGGTAAAGTGACTATCGATGTAATCCCAACTCAATATTAAAGTTCTCGAGCGCGGATAAAGTTGGAGCGCGTAAATGCATGAATAATTTAGCCGTTGGAGACAGATGCCGTGCTGACGAATGAGGACAAGGAAGACTCCGAGATTATGTCGGAACAAAAAATATCACGTATGTCACGTGCATTCAAATGAAAAAGAGTGCTCCGAGTTTCGCGGGTATAAATCACAGAGGGCGAAAAAACTTTTACAAACTATCCAGTAAATTATCCGACGTGAGTTCTCGCTGGCACGCGGCGGTGTGCTTATTGAATAGGGAAGGCATTATGCATACGGGGCACGTCGCAGCGTCTTGACGCCGCGCCCGCGCCGCCTTACGCATTCCACGAGGGTAACTTTGATACAGCTTGCCGGACTCTCGCGGCGGTGCATAGCGATTCAAGAGCTGCGGACGCAATATGTCTACGTACGCGTGATTTATTCTCCACGAGAGACCGACTTGTTATTCCGCTTACTAAATTAGGCAAATAAGGACGATTCGTAGTATGTAATCTGTTATTTTGTAAGAGGGTTGTCATTTTGACAGAGATTCGTCAAGCTGATTAATATCTGCGCGGCCCTTTCTGCTTGCTCATAGTGTCACCATTAGCCCTATCGGCTTGTACGACAAATTTAATTTTTGTCAGATGCGCGAGTTATCATTTGGTGTGAAAAATGGAGGTCCGCGGTCGCACCAGGTGATTACCGGCCTGCGAGTGACTTTGCGAAAAAAGTACAATATAAGTAATGGAGGATGAATGATAGATGGCGTCGCGGGCCGGGCGGCCGGCGTGCCTCCCGCTCGCACTCGCGGCCGCGCCCGCTTCCGCTCTCGCTCCAGCCCCGCTCGGCGCGCCCCAGCCCGTACTAAAATGCTGACACGTTTTAATAACATTACTTTGCGTTGCGAGAGGCTATTTATTTTAGGGTTGCCGTGTACCAAATATGAAGTAGAGTGTTAGTTCAGACACGTCCTTCGATCGTTAGCGCGTCGATCCGTCAAACTTCATTCTTTTCCCATTACTATGGGAAATAGGCTTTCTATTTAAGTAGCACTATTTATAACGAGTGCCAATATTTTCGAGGAGAAATATTTCCTATAAATTCGAATGCGGTCTGTCAGCCGGGTATTTCTACTAAACGGAACGTTAAACGGAATCTGCCGTGAAGCTTTTAGTTCAGCGCTGCGCTCGGCACGCACATTGAACCACAACACTACATCGCACGCTAACTTTTATAGGTTCATTTATATTTTGACCTCCAATTCCGGACACTAGTTACATTTTTACAGCTATATAAACGTCCGGCCTGAATAATCCGGTCGCAAAAATGGCAGCGAAGTGTCATAAACCGTTATATATCCGTCTCAATCATGGCCCATGGGTCGGCGATCAAAGTCAGTCGCAGGATCCGAGCTGCCGGCGACCTCAAATAATTTACGATTCAGTTTACAAGCACGGAGAAGCAACTCTGTTGTTAGTTCTAACGCCGGTCATATCTGCGTCCGACGTTAACTTCCAACTGGAAACTTGGGAATTACGATAAAATTGCACGGATCCGTCTTGGATTTGGGACTGGAGCGCCGAGCACGAGCATGCGGTGAAATAAACACATGTAACGTTTAGTTTAGTCAGAGATTTGTACAAATAGTTAGCAGGAAGCGCCCGATGCGAGCTGAGCCTATTGTAGATTTAATTAATTTGTGTTCTGGGTAAGATATCATTAATTTAAGAGCTCGCGATCTGTCAAACAGCCGCCGGTTAATGAACATGTAGCCTGTCCCAACTTCGACTACTCGGGTCAGCGCGTTAACAACATGAGTGATGTGATAATATTCGCCAAGTAGGTTCCACCTTGCAGGTGAGCATACATCTATAAATTCAGGAGCCGTCCTGCGAGAGCTATTCGAACTTTCATAATTGCGAAGTTCGGGGGAAACTTAATAATTCTTCTTCAGAAGTGGGATGACGGTCGAACGGGAATATTCACAGGGCGTACTCGCGTAACACCCGCCCTTGAAGCTACTATATTACTTACAAGTGCCAGCTTTTTATATCTTCCACGCAATATAAAAAGTTTTACATGATAATATTTGGTTGGTGTGTTGCGGAGTTTTTGAGTTAAATGGTGTGTGGGAAAGTTTCGCTTTGAGTTATACTTACAAATTTTTATTACGGTATACTCTCTTACGAGGTTCGGAGCTAATACGTTTAGAATATATAATGCATCGTACAACATTGTTCGCTAGAGGTATTGTACCACAATGTATAATATAACTGCATTTTACGTTTCTAAGGAGCATTAATAAAACAAAAGTCTCTAAAGCAACAATGCGGTTGCAACAAAGCAGCGTAAGTTAGCGCCGGCATCGGGCTCGTAATCGCGGGGGCATCACTCGTATGCGGATCTCCGACTCTTTATTCGCAATCGGCGGATTGAAATGTTTTACTTCGAGCACCTCCGGTGGGCTCGTCCACACACGTCTCGCCGTAAACGTATATTTAATAGACGCCATCAATAACTCGCCGAAATGATACGCTTTGCGGGTTTTCGATGGTTTAGCTGGGACTTATCTCAATTGCAAATTAATCGAATATAGCCCAGGAGCGCCCGCCGCGCAAGCGCCATCGCCCCGATTTGTAATTCAAAGAAGCATGCGTCCTTTCTTTAAATCTCTCCCCCGACTATATTTTAGCACGACTCGTTGTTGGTTCGATAAGCTGTTTACTTTGGTGTGATCACGCGAACACCACCTATGTCTCCGTGGTTCAGTCATGGACACGAATGTTAATCATTATATGTAAAGCGACATTAAAGAAGCAAAATGATATAGACAAACATTTATAGAGATAAAAATCCTTTAACACACGCTTCAAATACTCAAAAATTTAGTCTACCAAATTACTGTATTACTCGTATTTCTTCAATGTTACTACGTAATTTAGTTTAAATTATAACTTGCGACGAATTTGGATTTACCACTACATACAATTATAAACTACTATAGTAAAATAACGCAGATTTTCTTCTAAGCTAGTTTTATAAAAAATTGACTATTCTAGTTCCAATTTAAAAATTAATTTTTACATTTTATTACAGTTCACCTAAGGCACAACAATGTTAAAAAATACAGTATACTAATTCTATTGATCTTAAAACTAAACAAGTATAAATTCAACACGCTATAAAGAGTTTGCACCACCAATCACGAATTATGTTGAACACTTTTCTATCTAGTCAGTTACAAAGAACAGCTACCAACTGTATATTTACTGATAAAAGCAAGTTTTGGCATCGTTAGCGTTAGAATACTGGAGCGACCCTTAGAACTGACACTAGTTTTGAAGCTTTACTAAATTAAATTAAGTCAAATAGTCCACCATTTGAAAACAAACTAGGCTATTGTGAACTCTAATTTAAAATTCGTTAATGACGATAACAATTCTACAGAGCTTCGTTTACTTTGACACGCTTAAAAGTTTCTAGTTTCTTAGTCTATTCTATTCTATATTCTTATTCGACTACATTTTACTAATTCAGCATTAAATCTTTTTAACTATTGAATATCTACCACACTTTGATTTCTTCCTATGAAACTTTAACAACAATTTATTCAACGATATAAACAAAACTATTCTATATCTTCAAAATGGTATAGTACCTTACTGGTCGATAATGTTCAAATAGAAAATTACTCGCCCTATTGTCGTCGTCGTCACACTCCGTTCACCAAACTGCTGTTTCTCTTGTTTTTCTCATCACTAACTTTTTTGTTTATGCTCACTCGTATACGTGGCTATGTTCTATATCGTACGTAAATCCCTTATCCCCTGCGGGGGATATGATATGGCAATAATGTTCTCGTTATTAAGGCAGCAGTATGGAGTAGCAGGATAGGTACGTCGACGAGCGTTAATAGGACACAGGACATTATGGATGGGCCGATACTGGTGTTATCAGGAGCCCAGACGTAAGGACGAGTGCAGCGCACGAGGGCGCTAACGATCCGACCATGCAGGGGAGAAAGGACTTACTACGCAAACATCCCGGATATCTGCGCTGGATTTGCGCTCAACTGAACACTAACTAGAAGAGATTAGTATGCTAATAGTCACCATTATGGCCCCATGGACACTTCCATTCGGTGAAACACTACGATAAAAATTTATAGGCGATGGAGCTCGGTAGACTAGCGCATTTATAGTCAAAATCTATAGACATTCATAAAATAAATTACTGTTCTAAAATATTAAAATAAGGAAATGAATTCTGACCCATCCAAACACAGCACTCGTGATCTAAGCCGGCGAAGGATGGTCGCCGGTCGCTATGATCGACAGCTATGTCTAGTTACATGAAGGACTAAGGGAGTGGTCAGGAAGAGATGGCGTCTCGAGCCGCGCTCGCACTCGCTCCGACCAAGCAACAAGCACTAAACGTAACAGTTACTAACACAATTAACGGTCAAATATCTTATTACAAATGAAGTTGGCACAGTTCGCGACACGCGGCCGCCCGCTGCCTTGCCAGCTAATTATTTGGATTCAACCCGACGGCTGTGTGACCCTTTAAGGGATTTTGTTTCATGGCGCTAATTTCGCTGAGGCATTAACTTCTTACTTTTTCTAGATAATCGGGAATTTAATCCGTTGTCTTTATACAATTCGGGCTGTATTTTATCGAGAAGGCGGTGAAATGAATAATTCAGAGATTCGAGTTAGAGTATTAAAGTGGCCGAATTAGTTAGTGTAGGCGTTCGGTTAGGTAGGTAGTGCATTCTGGGGGTGAGCGTGGAGAATGCTAGGAATGCGAGGTACGCGTGCGAGGCGGCAGCGGCGGTCACGGGCCCGGCGGTACCGTCACTAGTGCATGCATTGGTTGCAATTTGCGCCGCTTACCGGCCGTGTGCGTACCGCGTCGCGGGCACCACGCTGCCAGAGTGCCGCATTGGATGAGTCAGAAAACGAAAGCCACAGTTAGAACACATAAGAACTGCGACTGCGGCGCGCACCCCCCGTGTACCCAAGTAAGGAGCAATCTAACATCTCCACACGCTAGCCAACTCCTCGCTAACACACTATCTCTTCCAGTTATTTTGGTCGCAATCGATATGCGAACGAATGGTAAATAAGTGAGGCCACGATCGACCTCGATTACAAAACGATCATTGGACAATAAGCGATAAAACGTTTTGCTTATACAACGGCAATTTCCTTTATTTTAAAATATAGCGACTTCACAATATGACAAACTTACGATTAATGATATATAAGACGATATGTTAGAACAGCGATAAGAACATTTCTATTGACTTATTTTTAAGAAAGTAGACTTAACGTATTATGAATTTGACATAAGTGTTTACATTACAATGTTAAGTAATGCACCGTTGACGGCGCGATTAATTATTTACCTAAATATTTATATAAATGGTATGACTTCCTGAGGGAGACCGCAATTTCCTGATTAAATTCTATCGAATTTGCTCAGACTTGCAACGGGCTATATGGGCGAGCCTAGTCGGGCGATCGGCACGCATCTGCGAATCCGGGCTGGCGAGTTATTTATAAACTTTAGTTTTAAAGCGACATTGCATTCCTGGACCGCGGGGGGAGGGCGTAATACCAAAGAGCTATTCGTTCGAGAAAAGATTTATTTGTTCTTAAGATGTATCCGGGAGCCGTTATAGGGTGGTGGTGGAAAGAGTGAGCGGTATATCGACGTGGAGGGCTCCCCGGGTCGGCCGAGGCGCTAAGAGCTCTGTCCGAGCACCGCCGGGCTATGGTACTCCGCGCCGACCAAGAGCCGACTTTCCGCCGGGATAACTCCTACTACACCTGCGGCAACAAAACAAAAAGCTACAAAGCCGGCACGCAGCACCGACCAACTCAAACGTGTGCAAATAAATCAACATAAAAAAATGTGGATACCAAAAACTAAATGTGTTTTGCATCGGTTATCTATTCATAAATGAACACAAGGAAAAAACAAAAGTTGCCAAAATATATCATTACGCCTAGAAACAGTGTAAAAAGCGGAGAATATCACCCGGGGCTCCACTCATCGAATCTTTATGGGGAAACTTGGAATTGATAGTTTCCTGTTTACTGTTTTCGGGGTATTTAAAATTGTTTGCACGCACAGACACGGAACGATAGACTTGGCTTTATTGGGTTTTTGTACCCGAATATACAAACTATCTGCATCACGCACTGCCACGATGCGGGGAGGGGTAATTTCGTGTTACACTTATTTATTCAATCAAACTATCACAAACATATGGTTATTTACTAATATTTCATTTGGCGTTAGTACATCTAAACACGCACGGGAAGTCAAAAATGGAGATGGGTCCAACTGACCGGAGTACGATTCGATACTTACCTAACTGTGGTTAGTGCTTCATACAGGTATGAAGTGATGCATGTTAATACCAACGCACTAACGTAGAAGTACTTTATTATATCTTATTATATATCTTATTCATATTTATGACTAGTTTAGAGGATGGCGATAAGGACGGTCGCACACTTCGGTAGCGATTTAATGATCGAACGTTAACTTATAGTTATGTAATAATTTTGATATCACACTTTAAATTTTGACAAAACATAATTGCGAGGTATGGTAAGCGATGTTAACTTGCCACAAAAAATGGACAATTCCATAGATCGATTGAGAGCGGTGCTCACCGCTCTCGAAATTCGTTGCACCGTTTCATGAATACAATGTAACCACTCCATAACAACAATAACACGAAGAAGAGCGTAAAATAGTAGCATTCAAAAATATCATACAACAACAACAATAAATATCAATATTAATTACTTTAGTATTTATAAGCCGTGTAAATATAATTATAATAGAGAAATAACTTTGAAAACGCAAAATAGATAATTATTATTAATTTATCATAGCGAATACTGGATAAGATAGTAATAAATTATATTATCAAGCTCGATAAAGTGTTTATTATTATATATATTGGTATTGGAAATGAGAAACGAGCTAAACTATACTAAGCTACGAGAAGCTACTTAACAGAACCGCTATATATTGGTTAGTAGTACTCATCCTCTAAACTTAGTAATTTGAAATAAGGGCTAGTAAGTAACCTTCTACTATTTCTTATCTATCTAGATGATATTATTTTATTTACCTAATTTTAACTTCTTAGATTAAGAAAGATCTAAATTTTGACCGGCAATAATCCTGTATATTTCAAATTCACGTGCCTTTGTTGGCTAAAAAACCATTGTACAGGTCATATCTGACTCACAATCAATTAAAAACAACATTAATTTACATACAAATTGCAAACCGTTTGTAATTTCCATTCAGTACTGAAAGCGTCTTGAAATATTATTGTTGGATAATGTATGAAACAACGTGGACAATGACAAATGACTTTTTATTCATTTTATTGTACGAAAGTACGGCACGAGCGTGTGCCGTCATTCCGTATGCATGCACTGGGACATTCCCCTACCACAAGAAGAGATACCGTAGACACTCGAATATAACCACAGGCTAAATACGATGTTCCAGACACCACTAAATGTCTGTGTCTTAAAAATAAAATGCATAAAACTAGAATAGAAAATATTCTTAATTATCTCATATAGCCGATACATTATCTAAATCAAATACGAAGCTGATCACATAATTATTGTCAAGTTCATTGCTCAATTGCTTATCCATTGCAATATTAAACCAGAAACAATTGACAACAAGTTTAAAAATGCGTATGTTACGACATACTTCGGAAATATTCAAGTAATTAGTAAAAATAAATATGTTTAGCTTGTCATATATATGTCAACGTGATATATATCAGTATTATCGCCAGTCAAGCCTAATTCCTAATGAAATCGAAACTACAATCTACCATGCTATTATTGAAGATAATCTTGAATATACTGACTATTAAGAATCCTATAAAATGCCTATGGCCACTAGTTATTAATAATAACTATCGTATTATAGAGAAATAATTCGATACTAGTTTAAGCTTAATGGTACAGCTCTACGTGTATTACATATCTAGAAATATCTAAAAACTGTCTATTTTTAATATTTGATACGATGCAAATTCATTGCATCGGTTTGACGTTAGCAAAATTATTTATATCACGCCTTAGGATTCGTATTTTAAAAACAATGATTGTTTTTGCAATTTTACACGTCACGTAGTGTGATAATACCATTAGAAACTACTGAATTAAATCATTACAAGACCGACCAACTTTAAAATAATGCTGACCTTTATACGAGACCACTCTTGAGGTTAAGTCTATTCAATAAAAAATAATGATTAAAATCGTGTCATAAGAGGCGAATGTATCACTTAAAATACGGCCGATTGATTTTTGAATTTGTTCATTCACTAAGTTATGTGCCTAAATTATATATAATCTAAATGTGTATTTTTGCAGTTCTCGATAGCAGTTTCTCGTTCGTAGTAGCGCATAATAATTTCACCGAGTTATTTGCCATCGTGGTGCGAACTATGTGAAAACTATGCCCTTGCGACTCGCATCTTTTCTGGCAACTCAGACCTATGTATTAAAATGTAAAAGCGGCAAGCCTTTTATTATTTTCCAAGGTATTATTCTATCATCTAACACATGTATTACTAGAACGACTATTTTACATATTTCATACTTATAATCCATTCATAAATCGTTCTTTAAAATAGAAATATGGATCGCAAAGTCCACATGTTCTGCTCTATTATTGATGGTTACTAACGGAACGCATGCCATCGATCTCATTATTATTTCAGCAGCGTAATGCATGTCTGGGGGTGTAATTAATTTATTATGTACTTAAATATCGCTGTAGATGACGTTACCAATAAGCCAGCGCGTCGGCGGAGGAATGCTAATGGGCGTAATGGACGCACATTAATGTGAGCGGTCGCACGGCGTACGCACGCTGCGGTCACGAGTATGGCCGGCTGGTCGCCGCTTAGGAGGAGACGGTCTCCTTGCCAAATGGAACCGCAAAAAACTGGCTTCAACGAAAATACACTGGCTACTAAAATAAGGCATTCTTGAGTCGAAGCGATTTTTATAAAATATGTTAATAATCATAAAATAAAACAGACGGGTTGATTTGAGAACCTAATACCTAAACCTGACGACGCGTTTGGCTCGGTTTGTAGACACCTGCCTACTGAGTCGGCGGTCCTGGGTTCGAATCCCGGCCGGGGCAAATATTTGTGCAAAATATTTGTTCTTGGGTTATGGATGTTATCTATATATGTATTTATATATTATGTATATCGTCGTCTAGTACCCATAGTAGAAGCTTTGCTTAGTTTGGGACTAGGTCGATTTGTGTAAGATTGTCCCTTAATATTTATTTATTTAATATTATTTTATGTTGATTGAAGAAAAAATGCGCACCTTAATTGCTTCCGTGAATAATCACGCCCATAAATTAAAAATATACCCGCTAAAAATTTACTATTTTTCCACGAACCCCTGTAAAATTCCTTCCGGATTATATAACCGATCGAGCGGCTGAATCGCTATCGATAAGGCCATTAAATAAAAAGGTTCGTATGGACGCCCGCGTAATTATTGGGTCGTTCTATTGTTCAATTATATTTACAATTCAACGACCGCCCACAATCAGTGTCATTTTTGTTGGCCGGCAGAAACGTTCGTCTCGCGTGTCGTGAAACGGTCACTCGAAAGTAATTAACGCGGAACGATTTGTACGACTAATACGAAAGAAAAACTACCCTAAGCGCGGTCACCGACTGCTACGATAACATCGATCAGGCCAAGTTCTCTAAACAGACCGCAAGCCAACACAAACCGAACCACGATTCACGCTCGATTCTCGCAGTTAGAATTCTCAATTGCGCGTTTCCAGATTCCGTATGCTAGCCGGCGTTCGAAGCTAAAAAAGTGTAAAGTCAAAGCTTAGTGGCGCAATTATGGTGGAGCAAAGGCGGCTCAAGCACGGAGTGTGGACAAATAACGAGGAGAGTATTTGTGCAGCTGTGCTCTGCCGCGACACTTATTAGGCAACCCCACCCGCGCCCTAAATCGAACCGCCTCTCGATGCAACTCGCTGACCTCGAAAGTAATATAAGAACCACGCAGAAATTAACATTCTGGTCTCATCCGAGGGGCTCGGGACCAGCCTCAGGAGGACTACGTTTAATTAGTGGAAATTCTTTTTTGTCTGTTTCGAGATTTACATTGAAGTCACCACAAAAAGGACGTCACTTTTTCAGTACTTTTGTTTGAATCTGTTTAAATCTCTTTTAAAAGCTTTTGCTGTTAATGAGGGACGGGCGATGGTGCGATACTAGTCCGGCGCGTGGCGGGGCCGCGGGCGGGGTGTGGAGCGAAGGCAAACACGGTATTTGCGCTAGAGTGTTTGCACGACGCGTAGCATTTGAGAATCGTTAGGGAGACTCGTTGGTAAACAACGAGCGAGGCGCTCACGATTGGCCGGATTTTCTAGACAAAATTCTGAAGATAAACAATAAAACAGCATTTCTCAAAACATGGACGTTTTGTAATTGACAGCTTGGCACATTTATCTAGATGGCTCAGTCATTGTTTAGGGTGTTAAATTGTTAGTAAAGTTGTTAGTGAGAGTTCACACAAACTTTTGCCTTAGAACAAGTTAGTTGAAATACGGATGTTAGGAAGTAGTCACCACATTTGATTACGAGAGTCATTGCTCGGTTGCATTGTTAAGATTATTATGGGTGTCTAGTTTCAATGACGGGATAAAAGAAATGAAAATAATTCTACGGCAACGATTCGTAAAATAGAATAGTAGCATGTGTCATTTGTCAAGTGGTCCGTTTAATTCGATATCACGCACTTCTCGGTGATCGAGTTACAAATCGGTCGAGCAATCGAATGAAGCGGGTCCGAGTGGCGCGCTGAGTGGATGCGAATCGTTGCCGTGGGAAGTTAGCGGTTAGTGGAATGCATTGTCGCAGGCGCGAGTTCACAGATGCATGGCGTGTACATTGTAGACGCCGCTCAACTCGAGCGGGTGGTAAGGCAGGAGTGTCGCCAAGTGGTGGTAGTGATTGCCGGACAGTTGGTGGTGCAAGCTCGTCAAGGGATTACCTGCAGGGTATGGCAGCCCGAAGCTAGGATAGCCCGAATAGCTCCGTCCTGCCGCGTAGGCGGCGTATGCTGCGGGGAAACCTGCACAACAAAAGAAACACATTAAACAACCGCAGTTCAGCGCTCCCCCGTAAAAAGCAAAGGTTAATTATCGGGTTGCATGCTTTCTTTCAAACTCTCCGATCAATTGTAAAAATGCGTCGACGACTTCCTTGACCGTTATAAACCTGTGGTATGTTCCTAAAACTTGTCCTGATGTCCCAATTCTAAAATAGAGCCGTCTCACTGAAAACATAGGTATGTGTATCGTACATACTTCATCGTACGACATCATTTTGGACAATGTCCAGCAGAATATATTTTGTAAACATCGTTTCATGTAGCGCACTGCAAGTGGAGTAACGACGGCTTTATCAACCAGCTACAACGATGCCTACTGCATGTCATTACCAATACTATCTACGCGTATCGATTTACCAAACAAATTAATTACACTATTTCCAAACATGACATTAATACTAAAACAACTATAACAATGCTTTCATGATTCCATTAACATGTGCTAAAAAATCTACTGGTTCATCACATTTCCGATATCAAAAAAGTCCGGTAAATATAAAATGTAAAATGAATGATGGCCGGACCCGTCCACAGCGGCTGATATGATTACTACACCGGATCGTTTATCATATTATTGCCAATCAAAATAGTGTATCTGTCAGGCCCCGCGATCCATCATGCGGTAGATGGACGTAAAGCGAGAGGCAGTTCGATAATTCATTAATTAAATGTACTAACACCTACCAACACTTAAACTGACTTGCTGAGTTAATTATTACTGCCATAATCCATTTCCGTACCCCAATTAGGACAAGTTTAACAATTGACATCGAAAAGTTTATCAAGAGCCATAACGGACGTGTTCATTCCAATGAGACATGGTCTGACAGATGCAGGATAGCAGAATGAAGTGACATTGATAAAAAATGTGCAGTAAACTTACCGTCAGGAAGAGCACCCAATGACCACATGAAATCTAGAAATGTAAAAACATTTACATAAATCGATCGAATCTTACACTTATAAATGTGTCAAATTGATTATAATAAGAGTTATTTGACAATGTGCCGGGAGACACTATTTTGCTTGGCGAAAAATTTTGCTAACCAATACATATTATGTTTAATACTGAATATAGAGTGGAGTATTCAAGTGCTTAGTGAATGTTCTGGTAAGCATACATTCGACATAGTAGTGCAGCCGTACGATCGGCTCTGAGAGGGGTATGTTAGTTTTGTCATCCATGATGATATAAGTAGCTTATTTAACATGTTAATCTATTCTACACATTGTTAGTCTAAAGCTAAACATGTTAAACAAACAGACGTTTTTAAATATTTTGGAAATGATATTTATTAAACTACACTCTACCGATTACCTACTTAAAACGTTAATACAATTAATTCTATTAGTGAGAGCTAAGATTATAATACAAATTCCAGTGTATTATTATAATTTAACTGTTTTAGAAACAGTAATTTATAAGAAATATTGGAAAAGTATATCTACATAACTAAATAAAACAAATAGTGAACATCTGTTTAGTCTTAACTTGGTATATAGCACAAAATAAATAATAATAAATATTGAAAGTCTAAAACTGTTCAAGATCTAACATTAGGTAACTAGAAATACACATAAAGATGCTTTTAAGTACGTATACTAGGTTTCAAAATCTTACCATTAATATATCATAGGTTAGTAAATAAAACAGATACTCCTATTCATCTAGGTGATTTCACAAAACGCATAACATTCACTGATAATATACCTCTTGTTTTCCACTCATACATATTTTCAAAAGCCGACATCAGACTGTAAAGCTATTCATAGTAAAAAGCTAAATAATAATAATATCAGTTAGGAAAATAGTTAGAAAATGACTTCACCAAGTATCCGTAAGTACTGGCGCGACTAGACTCTGTGGCTAGAAGGTTTAATATGGATGGACACGTGGCTGCAAGCTGGCCGGACCAAAAGGCTCACCAAAATATATTATATTAAAAGCTACATAAACATTTGCAAAATACCAGGCCCAGTATTCGTAAAATCTATGTGTAAATCAAATCGAAGTAAGCGCCTACTACCTGGTAGAAAAATATTGCTCTCTATGTCCCTAGTTTAAAATTGTTCCAGCTGACATCTACTTTATGTTTAGCAAGATTGCTTGTATAATTGAATATCAGAACTCTTTCTATGACACTAAATTCTGGTTAGTACACAATTCGAAAATCTTCTAGCTAACTGATTTACTAATGGCATTTACTAAAATAAGACACTTTGGATATTATCAGTTTCCTTACAATATAAACTTTGACACTTCGGTAGGAGATAAGTCATAGGAATGTAAGAAATTCTAGGAATGGACAGGAAAAGTTTGCCGCTAAGGAAAAGGCGAGCGGAAAGGAATCGTCGATGAAGCGAAAGATTTGTCGGGAGTTTTAGAAGGGGTGGTGCGGATGTTGCTGGAAGAGGATCGCGGATCAGAGGGGCAGAGCGGTGGGCAGGGTGGCGTGGGTGAGGGGGGAGTAGAGAGTCGGGATGTCCAGAGCGTGAGCACCGAGGAGTTCGGAGACGGAGTAGGCCAGGGGTGGGATGGCGAGCGGCGCGAGCGCAGGGCGCGGGGGGCGCGGCGAGGGACGGAGTGCGGCCAGCGCGCGGCGGTAGGCGGCCGCGTGCACCGAGCCGCCGCCCGCGCCCGCGCCCGCCACCAGCAGCTGCGCGGGCCCCGGGAGAGGGTAAGGAGCGTACCGGATCCCACTGGCGCCGGCCACCGCCGCGCCGCCTAGCAACTCACCGTACGCGCCGCGACCGGCGGCTCTCGTCTTCGCCAGATTCGCTGGGAGCATGACTTCTTTGGGCTGTGCTTTCTTGCATTCCACCTGGAACAAGAATAATTTAATATTAAGGAGGAAACCTTTAATTGCTTTCCGGAGGAGGTTAGGCCGCTTAACAATTGACTTTGCAGAATAGCGAAAATGCTTTCTCGGAGCGGGGACTCGCAGAATTATGGAAGAAAGGGGGCGACGAAGCCGGTCGACAATCCGTTATGCTTCACGGTTCGACTCACAAATTGAATTTTAATTTGCTTTATCAAGTCAAGGAGCTTATCATTAAATGCTTATTATACACGACGACAAATTTTACGAAATCTGAAGAAATTGTTTAGAATTTATGTACCTAGGAGGTTGTCTTGTCGGGATTGAACAAATGTTTTGATAATTGGTACTTATTATAAAATTTGCGAATAATATAACGGGGGCTTTGACAAAATTGAACGAAATAATCATAATAAAATTAAACCTACGCAGACGTGTCGTAATACAATCTAAACCTGGAATTTTCTTTAATACGGTTAGTCAGAAATCAACATGTTGACGATTATTAAGAAAAATATGACTAAGAATACATTTCTACAAATTGTTACAACCTTATAGGTGAATTTTATAGCTGATAGTTTTTTTTAGAGTATTACAAAATAAACACATATAAATGAAAACGAAAATTACATTAACTTTTAATACGCATACGTATTGAACTAACTTGCTAACAAATAACACCTAAATATCCACCAAATAATTAAACCCAACGCTTAATCGATCCATTAAGTAATTTTAACGAACAGGATAGCTCTCTGCAGTGCCTGATCTCCCCCTCCGGTGGAGGGCAGGAGGCAAGTATAAATTACCCAATCTACGCTAACCCAAACCTTTAGCAATAGAATTATCGCTACCAAGTAGCATCGTTACAGAAAAGTACATAGGCTTAAATTTTGTTAAAGCCAGTCGGATAAATCACTTACTTAACTCTCCCCCGATCCCGTTCCGAAGTTATGTTTTATTCGCGAGTTTCTACACTTGATGAATAGTTATCGTACGTCGCTTGACAGACAAGTAAAAAGTTTCCAGTTACATTTTTCACAGCGATGCATAATCGCGGTCGAGTATACGCGTAGTGTAGATGTAGGGGCAGAGACGTAGGTAAGTCGCGTCCACATTTGTCAGGCGGCCGTCACGAGCCGACAAATGAAGGCTTTGCCACGGCGTTCGCGCACTTTGTGCACTTTGCACAACTTTCTGTGCCGACATGGAACTACGTGCTCTTGCATTAACGCCGGGAAGTGAGCCCGTGACGGCGGTTGAGTGTCTTTCCATCAAGTTTTATGCCTAGATAAAGCTGAATAATCACCACGAAAAATTAAAGTTTTGAAACAACCTCGGCTTTAAGTAATAAAACGCGTATATGTACTTTTATGAGAACATGGAAGTTTCCAAAGACATTCGGGAGCCATATACGTAAGTTTGTATAGCCGGTATCAAAGTTGCACTGTACAAAAGTTGAACAATACGAAACAGAGCTAAATCGTTCCGTAACATGAACGGTATTCTTCGATCGTCCGCGACATAAAAATAGTGAGTGTCGCCATTTGTCAGGTCCGATAAAGCTTTACAAATGAACCGGCGCCTACGCCAGTGGCGGCCGCCAGAGCCCGGCCCACCCTCCATTTGTTCCCCAACACGCAACCTAGGGGACATGCCAGATAAATGCCACTCCACTTGAAAACTAAGACAACACGACTTTTGAGATTTGTTAAAATTTAACGATCCCACTTTGTATCATGACCTCGGAACCGAAATTAAGCCCGGAGAATTTGAGCCCAGTGACATAACAGAACTCCCGCAGGTATGCAGCATTATTCAGCGGAAAATGATTCCATTTTAAATCTACCTACAATACGTATAGCCACGAAGAAAATTCAGCCGGGATCCGACGTTAATTGATGTCGCGTCGCTGGCGGGGCGAGCGAGAAACAAAAGCTCACAAACAATTCGCATCGGAGTTCGCAATCCCGATCAAGCGTTCCGAGATCGCGACGCAGTTAAATGACACGAAAAATAACAAAGGTAAATTGTATTTAGCCCCCACTACGTAGGCGACGTATCGATCCGACACGGATCGAGTGGTGCTCGATGCTGCCGATGCCGCCGCGGCGCGAAGATGTCGGTTTAACCGAGCGGACTTAAGATCCGCTCCGACGCGCCCTAGCTTAATGCGCCCAACCGGGGGCTCTCGCCCAGAAACTCCGCGCTTCTAATCCCAACGACGTATGAGAAATTTAATTGTTTCGCAGGAAAACGCCGCGTTTTATGCTCCACCACACTCACTGAGCATTCGCGTATGAAGGTGTATTAAAACGAATCTGAAAGCAGTCATTAAATTTTCGCTCGATTGGTTCTGGTTGAAAGGCTTTTAAGGTAAAACAGTGATGTCAATAACGTCGGTCGCGAAAGATTCGGCCTACCTTTTCGTGAATGTTATTACATACATAAGCAAATTTGAGTGAATAGCAGTACAATTAAGGCGGCGTTTTTAGTCTTGTTTCATTCACATTTCGGGTATTTCGCATTTTTTCTTCAGCGTGAGTTTGCGGAAGCAATCGGGCACCGGTTGATGTTTTTTTCATTCACCTTTATGGACCTACCGACGAACATAAAAAAGCGTCGAAATAAAAATGGCGAAATAAAATACTCAGGAGTTTTGCGAATAAAAAGCCCTGGGGTGCGTTTAAGTAGATCCAGGACGGAGTCGAATTTTATTAATTCGCGTATTGGCTGTATATTGCGGGGACCGATGAGTTATTGCCGACCCTGCTCCTAACGGGGACCTTTGGAACAAAAGACACTGAGATTAAGTGATCGAAGGAGATGTCGTAAAACGCTACAGTGGGTATACGGGCCAAAGCGTAATGCGCTAGTTGGATCTGTTGCGTCACGATAGCGTGCCACCGCCTGCACTAACCGTACCTACTCGAAGGACGCCACGTACCATCTACTTAGGAGACACAAAGTCCAGCGGCTGTGAACATTATTCCCGTCTCCCACGGAGCGTAGCGCTTGAACTTGCGGAATAAAGGAACTTCACCGACTCGAGCAAAGGCTCACCGAACCAGTCGGCATGTGTGTTGACGTTAACTGCATTTTATAAGATTTTGCGTTTGTTTTCTTGTACTAAAATTTCTGTTTCCTTTGAAATTCTTGCGGCGGTCCTCGGGCAGCCAGCCAAATAGACAACTTTTATAAAAGGATAAAATATTGCGGTTATTTCTAAACGAATATGAATTGGTACACGTTGAAGTGACATTTGATAACTTTTCAGTATCTTTTAGCGAATACTTGGTTATCTTTGAAAGTTGAAATTTATTGTGGTTCCGTAAGAACGTTTTATATCGCATTGTTTCCGTGTTTGCGGAGCGTAAGAATTTTCAGGTCTGATGTCTCGACGCACCGATAAAAAGTCGAGGAGCCAGCGTCACATTCGGGGAGAGTAATGTGGTGCGGGTGGAGCGTACGGAACATACAGAGACGTGAGATAAACGCAGGCGACGGGGGGGCAGGTGCGGGGTCGAGAGGCGCCGAGGGGGGAGGGTGCTAGATAAGTTTATCAAGGAAACCTCTCGCCTTCGTATTGACAGAGCGCGTCGCAAGCGCGCCCTGATTGCCGCTAAACGGAAGCCCGAACGTGGGAACCGGGGGCGGCCAGGATTTTCCCAAATATGCGATAATTTAAATAGATGTCTGCGAAAATCGAAGGTTTATAGTTAGACTTTCTTGAATCACGAGTTTGAATTTAGTTTCTTAGAACTGAACTGCACCGACAAGAGTGAAATTCTTAAATAATAATACAACTATTTAAACAGTTTATTACAGCAATCAGTTGAGTTGATCTTTAAATCATAATTTCTTCCTTTTTCTCCGAAGCATTGCTTTAGTTACATCTATCCACGTACAACATTAATCACGTCAAATTATTTCCATATAATTAATCTAGAATGACAGACAAGTGAAATTTAAAAAGCATTAAGAAAAGTTTTCCGAAAAATCAATGAGAAGGTTGTTGTATAAGCCGACGGCGTTACGTAAAAGAGATGACTCACAAATCTCGCGCTCAACAGGTCACAGCACAGATAATGAAATAGCCCGCCTCACCCCGGGAGCTCTTTCCATATTTACCTAACCGTTGTTGGATAAAATAAGACAAGCGCGAGTCGCGAATTTCAGCTCTCAACTCGGTGTTTACGAAGTGGGGACGGGGGCCCGATGGGCTGTAATGCGAAATTCAAATCAGATATAAGCGATCGACGCTCCGCGCCGATAAGCGGCAACGTTACCTGCAATGCTAGCTGATAGCCCTCCAGCCAGTCTTATATTGAAGACGTTTTATATAGAAACGTTAAAAATAAATTTAAAATGCGATAAGCTGATTTTATGCGCTCAGGTGACCTCATACGTTCGGTTTGGTGCGATTTAGACGCAACTTTTTTACCGATTTGTTGTGGTGGTCTATTTTATTGTAATTTTTAATATCTTCTCAAAATGAGGAATGAGAATAAAAGTGCACCAACGTCCTTGAAAATAAGTTAGTATTGTTATATCAGTGAGAACAGAAGATAACGCATTATGTGTTTATTTTGATTTTTTAATTAAGTATCAACAATATTGATTATTTCATGTTAACAATATTTAATAAAATATTGCAAAAGCACTACTCTGACATTTACTCTGTGTTCTTCAGTTTCCTGTTACAAACTAATAAATAATACTCGTGCCCCAACTTTCCCGCCTATCGGTAGGCAAAGGCATAGGTAACCCGCGACTAGTAAATTATATCTATTAAACCCGATTACTTTATATCGTATCGTATCATCCCTACACTTTCAAATATTAATTTTACTTTGAAGAAAATTTAAACGTTTTTAGCCTCGACAAAAATGAGGGGTGTTCCTGCGTGTCTGTTTGTGGCATCGTAGCTCCCAAATGGATCGTCCGATTTGTATTCTTTTTTTGTATTGAAAGCCTTGTCTGTCGAGCTGGTTTTAATTACGTTGGTTGGGTCTTGGGTTTTAATTTTGAATTTAGGTTATTCCAAAGAAAAAGTTAGTTAACGGCTAACAAGAAAGTTTATCTAAGCATAATAACATGTATATATACCGTCTATAACTTTTACCATTTAAATGTATGGTAATGTGGGAAACAATAATCAGACTAACGATTACTAGTAGGTGGTGATAGGTAATGAAAACACCTATGTTGAAAGTGTTACTATAAATAAAGTTAGTGCAACATATTTTTCTAATAGTAAGCAGCGCCGTGCACATTATTCACAATGGCTATATTCAAATGTAATCCACCAACGAAACTGATACTATGACCAGTTCTCCTCAGTTCAGGCAGTTGGTAACGAATTTCCGATGATTAATATTATGGCCACAATCTACAGGGTAAACTTTAAAAAACCTCACTAAGTCACGTCTTAAAAACCAACAGAATAAAATCACTTCAAATATTCACCAAATAGCCAACAATCACTCACGACTTCAACATCACAAATTTAGCTCGTGTCACATTAATGTTGAATACCAAATTACAGAGGCACACTCGCCTTGCGATTCGCCGCCATAGAAATGTTAGTTAGCCATTAAATATGAAGGGTGGTGTGGAACGGGGCTTGCAACATTCAGAGGTAGTACCGCACCCGCGGCTATTTCTGAGGCATCGATTGGAATCGATAGCAATCGCTTCCAAGGAGCCTTCGGCCTAGCGCACTGGCTTACGCTGATTTATTTATTTTCATATGATACTTGCGTTTTCTTATTCTTCGTTCTACCTCTAGCTCGTTGCTATTATTCTCGAATCCGATCTGTTTTCCGAGATATACATACTGATTGACGTATTCCACAGCTTCGTTTTCTATGGCAACGGACTTTCTAATGCTATTTGTCATAATTTTAGTTTTCGTTAAGTTTATCTCTAGGCCTACTTGTTTGCTAGCTGCATTGAGAGATTCTATCATATACTGCAAGTTGTTTCCAGTTTCGGATAGTAATACGAGGTCGTCTGCGAATCTTAGGTGGCTTAGGTATCTCTCCCCAATCCTTAGACTGTATTTTTTCCAATCGAGCTTTCGCATAGCATGTTCCAAAACACCGATAAATATTTTCGGGGACAGTGGGTCGCCTTGTCTCACCCCTCTCTTCTCTGGGAAGCTGCAGCCTGTTGATTCTAATTTGACTCTACTTTTATTTTTTCTATATATGTTCTTTAAGATCTGTATGTATGTTTTTTCTACTCCTTGGTTTTGTAGAGCTTCCCAGATGCTTTCATGGGAAATTGTGTCGAAAGCTTTTTGATAATCTATGTAGGCTACGTAGAGCGGTCTTTGATTTTCTTGATATTTTTCTATGATCATTTCCAAGGTATGTATATGATCTATGGTTGAAAAACCTTTCCGGAATCCAGCTTGCTCTATGGGTTGTTGGCTCTCCAATGTATTACTTATTCTCTGGTCTATGATTGAAGAGAATAGTTTATATAGAGACGGTAAGAGACTTATAGGCCTGTAGTTACTGATTTCATTTGGGTTGCCTTTTTTGTAGAGCAAGATGATATTTGCTTCTGACCATTGTGTGGGTGTTTCGCCAGTTTCTAGAATTAAGTTAAATAAAACGACGAGTGGTGTAATTAGCATTCCACATCGGATCTTTATCGCTTCGTTTGTAACATTGTCAGAACCGGGGCTTTTTTCCATTTTTAGTTTTTTCACAGCTTGTATGATTTCGGATTCGTTTCGGACGCGTGGAATAGGTACTGGAGTTATAAAGAAATATTTAAGAGCAATATGCCAGTAGAGCTAAAAAAGAAAATAATGGACTCTTGTATTCTTCCAAGCCTGACATACGCGTCCCAGACATGGAAATTTACCAGCAAAATAAAGAAAAAAATAACTACGTGCCAGAGAAGTATGGAACGCAGCATGCTAAAAATAAAAAAAATACATAAGATCCGACACACAAAAATACGAAGCGTCACTAAGAGTATAGATGCCCTAAGCTATGCACAAAAATTAAAGTTTAGATGGGCCGGGCATGTAGCGCGACTCGCAGATGGCAGGTGGACACACGAGGTTACCACATGGAATGGCCCTCCCGGCAAGCGCCGGGTGGGTAGACCATACACAAGATGGGAGGAAGATATAAAAACAATCGCTGGAACACGCTGGATGAAACTAGCAAAAGACAGAGACAAGTGGAGATCTTTGGAGGAGGCCTTTACCTGAGAGGAGGGTCCATGTAAAATTTATAATTAAAGAATAAAAATATAAAATACCGAATAAAAATTAACAATATATATATATTACTTAAAAATAATCATACTATAAATGTAAATACAAAAATGAAATATGCAACAGTTAAAAAAATAAGTTACACCTCGATTTATATAATGGAATTAATACACTAAAATCTAAATAATACCTACTAACGTAAAGCTAGTAATTAAAATAAATATGAATATTATAATAAATTATTGAAAAAATTAAATTAAATTATTGAATAGTTGCATAATGAAATAATTGGAATAATATCTTTGTAATTAGTTTAGTTTGCATGGAATAAAAGGCTTTTTTATTTATTTTTATTTACTTGCGTTTTACTATAGACTAGTATATTTACTATAGAGCTATAAAAGCCTCTTCTGGCCATGCAGTTTAACCCCTCGTATGCGATGTGCAAAATTTGCTGATTAAATTGAATCACAATGACAATTTGACGTAAGTTTGAAATGACCAGCTCCGGTCCGTTGGTATTTATTTGCAAAGAATAAGTAGGTAAACAGTGTTTCTATTTGAACTTACATGCAAATATCTTGGATATGATTAAATTTATATCATGCGAGAGGAAATCCGTCTATTTCGATTGTAACCTGTAGTTATACGATAAAATGAGTTGGATATATTGGTATTTATGCTACCTACAGTACGTAATTACAGTGTGAATCGTTTAATTATAGCCCGTATTTCGATATTCAATATTTGCTATTTTTAATAAACATTTTCATTGACATTATTTATTACTCGTTCTCGCTTACCGCTTTTTACAGTATGTAAAACCAATACCTACGCTATAATATCACATTGCTGTTAGTTTAGTAAATCACCTATCGAATAAATTTTAGACATGAATAATTGAATATCTATTTAAATATACACTTTACGTATGAATTTGTTTCAATGATGATCATTTTATTGATTATTGAAACGACGCAGAACATTGAGATGAATAGGCAAGTATTTGCTGATTTTAGATTATTTTTAATTTTGAGTTTTTGCTGTAAAATCTTATTCACATAAGAAGTAACTATGCTCGGGAAATAAAAATAAAATCAGCTATGTTCAGCGACCAGTTTGTATACAAGTAGTATGAAGCAGCAAAATTAAATGTCGATTATAGCCCGATTTTCGTTTTAATGCAGCGATAAAGCTATGCTCATTCCAAACAAGAAATTTTATCCGATTCAATATAAAGGCAAACTTCCAAAGTCCATTGAAAAACCAATTAAAACGAAAGCATAACAAGCAAAAACTCAATTGGCAACCACTCGACAATATTAGCCGTTTGCAATTGTAAGTGGACATGATTACCGCAGACTCGTTGCTTAACTAATTCTTATCACACTTAAGAGGGTACTTGGATGAAAGGGAAAAAGGATAAAGCGATGGAGAATGACCACTGGACACGGCCACGAAGCTTATTCGATAGAAATCTACGGGTAATGAAATTTGTAAGTACATATTTGCAGCGGGCACGGATGTATACGTATAAATTTCCATGTACAAATTGAAATACGGGATGAAATTCTCGATGAAATTCAAATAAAACTGCAACGTATCCGAGTGCCTGCATTAGCCAATAAAAGGTAGCTGTTTGTGCACGCGGGCGTTTAATTGATACCTATTTCTGCGAAACCTAAGCTTATTCGATGGAAAATACATTTATGATTTGCTTGCAGTAATATGCGAGTGACGTAAGATTTTAATGAAGGTGATATTGTAGATGCCGGCAGCAAGGTGAAGTTTATGCCTTAGGTACGTATATCAGCTGCTGCAATTAGTTGGCAGTAATTAAGTAGGTTAGAGCAGGCGCCGCCGGCGTGGCTTGTCAGCTGGTGCCGACTAGATTAAGGTCTGCGGCACGTGGTCTCACTGCTCGTAACTTGTTTTGCATGAATCTGTACGCGACTTTCATATCACTCCCGGAGGAGTCTCGGCTCAGCACCTCTAATGTAAATGAAATTGTGCGCAAGAACCAAGAAACAAAGCAGGGCTTCTTGCCCGCTATTTATCGCCGCTTGCGTCTCCTAACTCCCACGTAATGGGAATGTGGAGACGCCGAGCGCAGTAATGAACCGGCCTGCCCTAACGTATGGCCTTTATTGATGACGCCCGCGCCCTCAACACTCTCGCTACTTTATTGTCTCCCTACGCAGCGACACCGTTTCAATTACGCGCGGCTTCTTACAATACTTTATGGTGATTGAATAATTTGTCGCGAGCTCCGGTTCGAACGATTCCGTTACCATAATACAGAGTCATTTAGGTAGTGAGACGATTGTCGGAGTTCCGACCGCGTCAGGCGTCCTCCGAGGGTGTTGAGTATCGTATAGAAGGACAGGGGTTCGTGTGCGCGCTGCCGTGCCGTGCACCACCTGTGATTAATTAATTTTCTTTCACGCTTCGAATTTAAGTCGAAATCGTTAACGGCAGGAAAGGCCTGTTGAGCCATAATTTACGTCTTCGCGTTCGACTGGAGTCGGTCGCGTCATTTGGAAATTGCGTGCCGGTTGCCTTATAACCATTAAATTTATATTGTACGTACATAGGAAATTAGGTAGTTGTTCAAATAGTGACTGCCGTGAGATTAGAATCGAACTTGTAAATTTTTCGTTAAAAAGGTTCGAATTTATAGTTCAATACTGAAACCCACGTTCCCCCTGATTAATCAAATCATGAGTGTGCAGAATTTAGTATTTTTGGATTTCATTAATTTGTTTCGTAATTTCATTGTGCAGGATAAAGCGGTTCTCGGATCTCATTAGCGGGAAGGTATTGCACACTGCTAATCCGACAGGGGATTCATGGTAACGTAACGCCTCTATTATTAATGATACAGATATGCTCTGGGACAATTCGCAACCCAACTTTGGCAAATATACGAATAACCATATTTAGTGGTAAAACATGTTTAGAGTTGGGTCATAACACGTCAACCTTATTAGAGTTAGAGATTAGACCATTTTATTTTGAATGATTTATGGCCTTCCTGATGTACTTTTTATGAAGAACCTCGAAACTTTATAAATCAGAATCAGTCGTGTAAACGAAAGAAGAACGTAACTAAGCTACACCGCCCGCAATTGCGAGTTTGAAAGAAAAGGGACTGTCACAGAAACTCTTGATATATAGAAAGCGTAAAAATGGCCGAATCGATAAAGCTTAGAAGAGGCTCGCTGGGTCGTGCTAAAACGGAAAGTTTATGGTAATCACGGAGTAGAGGAACCCGTGATTGATTGTTCGACGCGCCCCACAATGGGAGGGACTGCTGAGTCGGGACAGACGTGTCTCTCCAACACGCGTATCCAGCGGCCGGCCGACAATAGAACGCTCAGAACAAGTTAAGCCTCATTTAAGTGAGTCTTTTAATCAAAAGTTAAGCTCGAATTGGCTTGTGACAACGGCCGTATCTCCATCTTAATTTAAAGGGTTAAAGGTTGCGAGGCGTAATCCTTATCGCCGCCTATCAGCGCCGCGTAGGTACATGTAGGACATTCTTTAATGCGCAGTAACGAAAAGGGTGCTCCCCGCTCCACACCAGTTAAGACGGTAAGAGAAATGGCGATCGAGGATCCCAAGATTTAAGTGGCAGTTTCAAATGTGCCTACTTTTAGTGTTATTTCCTAAACGGAAACCATTTGTTTGCCTCATGTACGATCGGGGAGAAAAATGTACGCAATACCCGAAATCTTCCTGTGAAGTGTTTACGCGAGGTCTAAAGAAAAGTGCATTTTTATGTCATTGCCGCACTTTTCCGAATTCGAAATATGGAGCTCGAAAAAATATTAAAACAGTAGATTTATACGAATCGTGTGAGGCGTATCTGCCGAAAAAAAAACTTTCCTATGAATCATCGAGTCCTGTCACGTTGTTTTGGGAAACCATTAGTTAAACGTCCAATAAAACGCAACGCGTATAACGGACGAAAAATAAAATCCAGGGAATTCGTTCATATCGCTAGCGCCATAAAAGTTTCTTATACGCGAGTTCGACGGTACAATCTCGCTGAAGTTATGCAGCCAAGGTAAAATATAATCAATTTAGCTTAAAACTTTGAAAAACAAATTCATGAACTCACGAGAAACACAGATCTGTCGCAGTGATTGTCGTCAGAAACAAACGAGCATTATCCCCGGTATTTATCTTTGGCGCCGAATGTTTGCAGAGTTGATGCGCTAGTATTCTCGAGAAGGGTTGGCATGTGTTTTCATTTGTATGGCAGCAGGTGTGACTTCATGAAGTGAACACCTACGTATGCATAAGGCGCGCCGGCAATGCTTCCTACCTTTGTTGCACTGATTGCTTATCGACTATACGCTCAACATGGAAACAGACTGCACGTATCAATGAGTAAATAGTTTAATCTGTTAGGAATAAGGGCGACCTACTTACTGTTACAAACTGTCAATTTACAAACAACTGTCACTTTTCCCACGCCGTTTCGATTATACGAAAGCCGTTTTACGTCTACAACAATGTTTTAATTTAACCCGTCAAAAATTTAGTTTCGGAGCAATTTTCACAGTAATAATTTCATAAAACACGCTTTTTTTACTGCCGCAAGAAAGTCACGGTATCACCCTATCACTCTCGTGCGAGGAGGCGGTGCCGCTATTAGCTTAACGACCATTTTAATATAAGAGATGACATATTAAATTTACGAGGGCAGCTACTCGTAACGCAAACGTCGCGCTGACTTGCCGTGACCCCTCTGTCTCCTTTATTGCTGGAAATATAACTATCGGATGTGTTTATGATACGCAAAAGTGATTGTTTTACGCTCAAAGATAGGTATAACAAGGAACAACTTTGTGGATATATTTAAAACTACATAACGTATTACCTATACTTGTTACATTGTTTAACAGTGCTCAAGTTTACTTTAAAAGGTTATTTAATACGAAGAAACACTGGTGTCATAATTTTGTTATTGACGGTTTTTTGCCATAAGCGCGTCTTTATTTTAAATACTTAAATCATATTGCAAGGAAAAGATTAGACACTTTGTGTCAGTACATATTTAAATCGTAAACTAAAATATTCTGCTAAATGTAAGTACTACACATAAAATGTCCCCGGCATTTAAGCAAACAATGTCGACTTACACAATACACTTTGTTACTGAGCAACTTTGTTCATTTTATTGATACACGAATCGGTTATAAAAATTACCTTTGTGCTTTAAAATTTTGTATTTTTACAACTCTGCTCAATAATACGTTATTTTTACCGTCCAAAGCTTTTGAACTAAGCTTAAAATGTTTTTGAAATTTTGTTACATAAATTAGTTGTTAGTTTATTAAGCTTTGCATAGTTAGAACATAAGAAATGTTGTTTATAAATTGCTTTTAAATATAGCCTCTTTTATTAGCGATTACAAAGGAAATACTGTTGCATTGAATTGCTGGGTTGTCAACCACTATTACGTCCATTGATTTTACCGATACATACCTTCCGACATTGGATGAGTAATCAAACGACTGCGTGCAAAATCTACCACGTGAAGTATAACAAAGCGATTTTTGCATCGTCATGCGTACATTACTTCTCGAGGAGAGCCCGATACATGCACACCTCCCGTTTTACGCAAACGTAATTGCTCTAAAACGCCGCCCATTTATCTGATGTCTTTGTTCCTTGTTTGCACCACTAAGGGTACATCAGGGTACTGTACTTGCGGATTCAGACCCGCGAGTTCCACACCCATTACGCTGCAGACAATGGGTGACACAAAAAACAAGCATTAATAATCAGGAATATGCATCGGCGGGGGCGGGAACCGAGGAGTCTTTACAGCGACAGTGAAAGATGATCCTGGTGAAAACTTTTAGTGACAATGAAGGTGGGGTCTCTGAAATGCGGGTGCGTTTTAATGAGTGTTCGCGGATTTTCCTCGTGAAGAGTGAAAATGTGTGGTATTGTTAACGGCTAATGCTTCTTTACACTCTGCTTATGAGTACCTATCCCGGTGCCTTGTGGTTGTAGCGAAAAATCCTTTGTAAACTGTAGAGTTCGCAGCTTTATTTCAGTAGGTACAGCGTATATTACATCCCACTGTTTAACTTGTATCCTTCGTACGTATATTGTCTGCGTTTTCTGTTCAAACATTGCATGCCTAGGCGTTCCTTTAAGATGATAATTTCCACTAGTCTATTTAAAAAAAAATTGCCGATTAAAGGGTTCCAACTCATTTAGGAAGTAGTTCCTCCGTCTACTCTAGACCTTTCCAAAACAAATGACGAAAATTTACCATATTATGGCTGGACAACGGTTGCGTGTTGTTACAAGTTAATCGAGGGCGAGGTTTACTGCGTCACATGATTGTAATGGTCTTGTAAAGGGTGAATGTAATGTATTGCGGACGGCAGTGGACAACAGAGTGCAAGTAAACATGGGTTACGTCTTGGGGATCTTATTAAATGCAATTATTACAAACAATTCTTGGTTATTGGTACTAGATTTGATTCAATTCTCTCGAATTTGTTCCTATTAATAAACAAATTAGAATTGTCGAGCGCCCATAGAAAAACAATAACGTTATTTTAGACTAAACTTATTATCACGGCACCCAAAACTTTTTTTGTATAACATTGAATAATGACGACTAGTATCCATCCATACCAATCCATACCAATATTATAAATGCGAAAGTGTGTCTGTCTGTCTGTCTGTCTGTCTGTTACCTCTTCACACTTAAACCGCTGAATCGATTTTGATGAAATTTGGCATGGAGATAGTTTAAGATCCGAGGAAGGACATAGGATAGTTTCATCCTGGAAATTATCCCTAAAAAGATTGAAAGTGAGTAAGTAATTCATGATGACATTGATGACCCTGTAGAAAATATAATGATTAGACCAAAAGCACAATTGCTCTTACATTTGCTTAGGCGCCCCCTTTTATTAATTAAGGTTATTATTTAGGTGGATATCTATCGTGTTGTACGAGGTTGCTTCCATACTTCCAAGTTCCACGCGGACGTAGTCGCGGGCAAAAGCTAGTAAATAATAAATTAATAAAAAACCGTCGGTTGTAATCGCCACCTTAATGACGCCACTCGGTGGAATAGTCGACAGTCGCAATGCACAAGAAGAACCGTAGTACAAGTTCCATAGCAAATCCACCTTAAACAAAAATTGAAATATTCTCGAAAATTTTATTTTTATACTATATTTCATATTTTCCGAAAAAAAAAAACCTGGCTAAAAAAAGACATTTGAATGGTTGACTGATGGTTAGCCTTAAAAAAAAATTCGTGATCTAAGACGTCATGTTGTGGTGACATCTCGAATACACGCGTTCCTCCGGGAAAAATCTAAACACAGTAAAAGCTGAGTTTAGTGGTGTTTTATTGGCCCCGTTTGGACTGGAGCCAGCGCACTTCTTCGCTCCTAATTGATATCTGACCGACAATGTTAACATTGGGATTGACTTGCGCTGCGCAGACGATTTTATGTTTGTTTTACGCTAGTTGATTTTAAAGTACGCTCGAGATTTTCACATTCTCTTTAACCTAACTGAGTCTGCAATTGGGACTAAATTTATTTATCAGTGGGCTACATTTACCACGCTCAATTACAATGTTGCTAAATGTAAGAGTTGATTTCATTAAGCAGTATTGATTATTAGACAGGCTTCAGCCGTTAAGAGGGTATATAAATAACCAAAAAAGGGATATAATATTAAAAAAATATAAAAGTACACTTACCATTTTGTTGTTGATTTCGTGAAAATGTATTTCGCACACTTTATCTACTATGTCTTCACTTTGAAACGTGACGAAACCGAAACCTGGAACAAAACAATAAAAGTTAGAACCATTATTAACTTCTACTGCAGTTATTGCGAGACACTAACGGGTGGAATATAAACTAGTCGTTCTAAACTAAGTTTTCACTTCAGACATTTCACATTTCGACAAGTTCATCTAATATCAGTTAATGCCTTGGAAAATTAGTCGTAGAACTTTTCCAGCTACCTACGAAAACCGACTACATTAATTCAAGTTATAATCGAGTAGTCTTATCTTTGGTATCGTTTTTATTGTCTATAATCAGGTATCGCGTGGCGGGTGGCGCGGGCAGGCACGGCCGCCTTTGTACCGGCGATTTACTCAAACTTATACCACACCCACTGCTGCCGACGACAAACCAAACTATATTAAACGTTCCCGGATATTCACTGGGCCGCGGCACCGAACAACTTGGGCGATACGTTCCGCATGCGACGCGTAAGATCGCTCAAGTTCGCCCCCTTATGGGATTCATGAATTACAAATTGCGATTTCGAGTTTCGCACTCGACATCCGAATTGCTTTCCGATATTTACTCTATACTCTAAGATAACTTACTTCGGAGTTTGAAATATGTCACGAGGATCGTTCAATTCGACGCGGACTGAATCCCGTAATCACCTGACATAAGCGAAGTTTCCGCTTAAAGTGGCAAACAAAACACGATGATGAACCGGCGTGTTTCGGTCTGTTAACGATAAAGACACACACACGCAGACGTGACGTGACGCGTCCACTACGACAAATGGCATTAGCGAGCCGCTCGGCAAACAGGAGGTGGCGCCACGATTATGCTGACACGTAGGTACGGAGGGCGCGACTCCCCGTCTCGCGCGAAAACTTTCTACTTGTTCGTCCCATGTCCACATGTTGATATGGGCACGTGTGAACAAGTCGCCGCACTACACATGATATGGGATCAACGACGCGCCGCTCCGGGCGAGGGATGAGTCATTCCAAGCATAGTCACACTCGATAAACAAAAGCCGTATGAACCGCCGTTCGCTCCCGCGACCCTCGCAAATCAATACACTTCAAATGCTACCTTCGCTTAGGCCTATACTTATAATCTGTCAGTCTATAGCTGGGGTTTGTTAATATTTAGTCCATCACCTTTCACGACTGCTCTGCCCTAAACAAACAGCGCAAACTGCGATCGACGAAACTAGGGCGCATTTGGTATTTCGCGCGCGAACCGGTGGCTTTACGTTGGAATTGAGGCAAAGATAATAACACCCCGAAAGGCAAATAAGGGTTCCGACAAGTTCCATAGATGATGGTGTTTTCTTAATCCGTCGGGCATATAAATACTTCAGAAAAAGTGGAGCTCGAACTTTTTCTTTGAGTCTAAGTTTTTGGAAGACTACTCATCTGAAGGTATTTCTCTAATGTACTATACGAAACCAATATTTATCAGTGACGATGTAATGTTAAAAATAAAAAAAAAGCGATCTGCTCTGGATTAAAGACGTACCTAATTGAATATAAAAGATTTTCTAGGCATCAAGCCCCAGTCGGTAACGCGGCCGCGCGGGGAGTGCCGATGCCCTCCCTTATTTATGCGGGTCTGCAAACCGAATAAAGTAGGAAGTAAGCAACAACAGCCCTACTGAACTTATCTGCGGGCCGATGGCTAAGCAAATATGATATAGGATCTCCGGATCAAACTAAATGAAGTTCCTCTAAGTGCGCAAGTTAAATTCGTCAATGTCAGTGACCGCATAAAAAGTTTTGGGTTTCGTTTTGCTTTTGTGTGGCCGCCGCAGATAAATGGGCCGTTTTCGTGAAATTCGTCCGCGTCACTTCTGGTAACAATGGGGAAGATAAATATCGCCGCGTAAGAAAAGGATTCTGTAAACATAATTATTTGAACTTGCAATTGTAGCCGTGAAACGCTAATGAAAGTTCTCGAGCAGCGTCGCTCGAGGAATTAACTTTATTTTTCCGGGTTCAATTAGACTACCTTTATTTTTTAGGAGGAATACTTTAATTAAATCCGGAGGATTACAGGTGATTTGCTCGCAGTGCTTTGGACGCGGTGAAATAAATTGAGTTCGCATCACGGTTCGAGATGTTCTTATATTAATCGCGGGCTCGCACCTGTGCCGGTGGTATTCCCTATTTTAATATGTAAGAAGTGGGAGGTTGTAAGGCGAAGATTATGAAAGTGTCTTCCGATATCGGATATCTCGACACATCTGTCGAGCGGCACGTGGCGCTGACAGTGGGGCGGGCCGCCCCGCCCCGCACCCTCTGCCGGGGCCACAGGCAGTATAATCTGCCCCGGCACTGTATGAAACACCGGCCGGTGGCGTTTATGGCGCTATAATAACCGTATAAAGCGCGACTTATTGTAGGCGTCGATAACGGACGTTATATACAACCTTAGGCCTCCAGTTCGTACCCTCCGCGCTGACGTTCGCGTCGTCGAAACCTCGCCACTTTTTATGGTACCTTTCCTTTCCATACTTTCACAGGTTATGATTCTCCCCGAAAAACTTGCAGACGTTACTAAGGTTACGGCGGAAATTTTATTGCAAATATTTCAGCTCACATGTTTTCCGCTTCGAGTTTTAAAACACTCGGCGTTTTATTCTACGAAAATGTTAATCGAATAGTTTTGCTAGTACATAATTAATATCTGGTTGCTTTTGTGTGGATATTGTAACTGGAGTGTAGTAAATTAGGGGTCTATATCGGATGGCATACAATTATTAGTCCTATCGTTTTGTCGCATAACGTCTTTTGTCCTAATAACGTATGGCATACACTTTGTTCCGCATATTTTTGATTGTCCTAAATTGTTGCTCCTATTATCGTTTGCCCTAAATATTATTTATCCTATCGTTTGATGTGGCTAAGATTCAACTATCGAATGATTGATGTGCATAATTGTAATGTTCCTAATATTTAATGTGCTAAAAATCTTTTGACTACATTTCATTATACCTAAATCTCGAAGATTTTCAAGCAAGCATTCTGATGCTCCGCTCGCTTCGCTCGCTCCGCTTTCCATGGTCATAAAACAAACCTAACCTAACTACAGTTTTCGTTCTTTAAACTAACCTACTAACTGCAAAATTTTAATATACCTCCATGCAAGCAAGCATTCTGACGCTCCGCTCGCTTCGCTCGCTCCGCTATCCATGGTCATAAAACAAACCTAACCTAACCTACAGTTTTCGGTCTTACAATATAATGCAATAGCCAATAATATTACTTTGATGTAATCCTATTAATAGTACTAATAAAAAAACCTATTTCTGATTATATATAAAAAAAAGGTTTTATTTACAAACCTAACCTTGTCAACCTTGTTGGTTCTGGCGTTTCGCTCGCTTGTTAGGGTCACAGTTCTACCTAACACTCCTCGCTTCGCTCGTCGTCGTACCTAACCTAACCAAAATCTGACCTGCCTGAAGGTAGAATACGTAACGATTCTGACTTCACGCCTACCATAGTTTAGTTTAGGTGCTGTAATTTTAGCCAATTTAATAATAGGCAAAATATTTCTTAGGGCAATTCATGTTAGGAATATTATGCTTTAGGTAAATCTATTTTAGAGTTATCAATATTAGGACAAACTTGCTTTAGGACTTTAAATGAGTATGCGCAAAAATTATTAGGACAAACGAGTAGTATGCCATTTAACAGTATGCCAAACATTCTCGGCCAAACATTTTTAGGACAAAAAACGTTATGCGATACGACAGGCACCCGTAAATTAGTGCAACTTATTGACAACAGTGGACTGCGAATAAATAAAAGTACCGTTCCATGTTCGCGGTAACTAACAAGTTTTCATTAGGAGCGCACAGAACACCACTCAAATGAGCAGCAAACTTGGCCGGCCGCGCTCCGACGTCCAAACTTTTGTTATTGTTTCGCTTCATTATTGTAATACGAAATACGCAGCAGTATAATTAAGAGATGCCCTATAGAATTGTCCCCGCTGACGTAATAGTTGGCCAAAACTTTTATCTACGAGCTCTCATCGTGACAGAATGTTTGCTGCGTAAATAATCGCCATTTTTCTTCTGCGCTCAGCAAATAATAACAAGTTAATCGTAATACTTATTAGTAGGAATGAGAGACGGTTAGGAGAATTGGCGCGCCATGTCTAAACGTCGCGTAGAATTCGGGCTTATTATTAGATATCGGCCGATTGTCGGCAGCTGATTAATTAATGGCGTACGCAGCTGAGGGTGCCTTACTCTTTGTCAACCAATGGTTTCTTTAATGTACAAGTTAAGACTTTCCTTGAGAATTTGCAGAATTGCCTGAGCAGGAATTTTACCAAGAAAACCTGTTGTTCCTCTTTGTAGAACAATAATATGTTTATTTTTAAAATAATTATCAGCTCTTGTACAGATAATAAACGTAGTCTTTATAAATTAATTTAGGGTTGCAAAAGTTAGTTCTAATCTATTCATTAGTTTTGACATGTAATAAAAGGGCAGCTTGTATTCTCAGGATCTACGGTAATACAAACGTATGAATCATCTATTAAGGACGTTTATCATTTATCAAGAAAGTATCATGTATGTCACCTCAGTGCGGGGTTTATAATAGTCGTTTTGTGCGTAGTAATTATGGTTTTTTTTTATTCTTGGTTTAAGAGCAAATCATATAATTTCAGTTTTCAAGATCTAAACGTTTGGTCTGATCTTTAACGATTTAGAGTCAGGATTTCTTTTTTTATAATTATGACACCGTATAATTATGACCATCGTTAGTTTATAAAATAACTAGTGATATTGTAAACTGACATATGTGTCTTAAATGACTAGTGGTATCCATAAACTAACCTACCCTAACCTAGATTAGGTTACTTTATGAATATCACTAAATAAAATCTAAATGACGGTGTTTACAATGTTACGGTGACATAATACACATACCCATTAGAAGGCTTTGTAATAAAGTGAATATTAAAGAACTAACTAAGTAATAGTTTACTAGGCATTAAATTTATACTATTGTAGAGTAAGCTCCAATTTTACGTATTACTTACCTACTTTACCAGCATTTTACGTTCTGTTTTGTAATATATTATTATTAAAATAATTATGCATGAAAATTGCTTAATACATTATTCAATTAACGTTAATAAATTAATAATGAATGATAGACTATAAACTGGGTTACCATTAAATAATAGTTATATCGTAATTTTTGACTGTTTTCTATAAACAAATCGAACGTAAATACATTACATAAATGCACTCGTATACGAATCCTCTTTGAGTAAGTTCCAATTTCAACAAACCTGGTAATGGACAGACAATGGCATTGTTAAGAAAACAAACAGTTTATCAAAATTGGAACTTTTAAGATGGTGGCTGATTCCAAGACAAATATGTGCAGATTCTAATGCATTCCCGGCGAGGTGAAAACGGAGCAAACTTTCGGCTGAGCGAAGAGTACGGCAGAGAAAA
Source organism: Apotomis turbidana (assembly GCA_905147355.2). Classification (NCBI taxonomy): domain Eukaryota; kingdom Metazoa; phylum Arthropoda; class Insecta; order Lepidoptera; family Tortricidae; genus Apotomis; species Apotomis turbidana. The sequence goes on along the minus strand of LR990288.1, from coordinate 18,451,414 downwards.
GCTGTTGTAAAAAGAATTGGCTCCTCTTCATTTTCTCTATTGTGAAGTTGAATGGAACACGAACAATCAACTTTCCCGTCTAGCTGATTGTGTGGAGACACCCTTATTGTCTACCTTAAGGTAAATAAAATAGAACACAATTGGCCCGGTACTCGGTGCGTCGAGATGCTCAACTTTTAAATTCCCAAAACTTGACTAAGTTATTTTTTATTTAGTTTCATTTATTTTGTCCGTTTGTCGTCGTAAGCGATTTACAAAGAAATTCCAAGGGAACTTATCAAAGGGCGTGAAAGGAAATTATGTCATAAATCAAGCACACAGAAAATTCTTTAGAGCGATACGTTAGTACACGAGAAATATTTGGTAGAGTGGCCGTTAGGCCGCAGCCAGCGGGACAATTTATCAAAGGCGACGGAACCCTCGTCCAATCAGTTGATAGCAATGCCATAAATATTTACTTTAATAAGATTCCGTCCCTTCTTTCGCGGTACTGTTGTTTTACGGCACACTTTGGCCTACAATTGTGACCTGCAGTAGCGTATGCGCATGTTTACGAACGTCTAACCTTTAAGCTATATAAAAAAACAATACGACTTTTCATCTACTTTTAGCACAACTGTCAAATGCGAATATTTGCCGCAGCGTTTGAATAGCTCATTACAAGCTTTTGAGAACGGGTGATGATGTTATTATGCCAGCCTAGTTATCCCAGCGAGACTATGCTACCCTGGCTGTATTTGATTTGCATATGCTTAATCGAATTATTCTAATTTCCTGTCAATTATCTGCCAAATCCCATTCACGAAATGACATCATTAATGCGATAGTTTAACCGCTAAGACGCCAGAATTACCAGGAGCGCATGGCTGCTCAGATAGTCGAGTATGATTGTTGTGGTCACCCGGGACCGCATCTAGATCGCGCAAAGCGCGTAATCCCGCCGAGAATACGTGCCTGCAACTCAAGGGATGGGATTTGCGGGATCATCAGGCAAGACGGGAAATTCCCTTGTTGGTCTCGACGTTGCTCAGAGTCTGATCTGCGTGTTCAGTTGCAAGATAAACTCGATAGTGTAATCTCTTACATTAAACTGTTATCCTGTTTGTCCCCGTCATGCAGACGGAAGAAAATCGATTTGTGCATAAGTTCACTTAATTTATGAAGTACTATTTTTATGGCATTACTATATACGCATATTATTAGAGATTTTTGTAAGCACGTGTTTAACAAGTACAGGTTTTTCAAAGTATTAAATACAATAAACGGAATAATTTGAATAATCTTTGGGATGTAAAACCACAAAGTATTGCTGTCTCAATCTCATTACAATTAACCGCTAGTAAAAAAATTACGCTACGTGTGTCAACCAACGTATTTGCTATTAATGTAAGCATATTTCAATTACAATGTCTAATAGACTAATCTAAAGTGATCAACATTATCTTTTAACATTATTTTTATATGTATAAAAAAATCAAATGATATTCATTCGAATGAAAAATATTCATCAAATTTTAACGGCTCTCCCGTGAGACCCACATCCACAAAGCTATCTTTCATTTATACCTGCTCTGAAAGAGTGCATGATTCTGATAATATCCTTTTAATTGTGTAGCCGAGGGGGCATTGAGATGCCGGTAGCGTGCGAGGGAGGGAAGACGCTCAGTTGTTAGCGAGGTGGCGAGAAAAGCAAATATTAACAATTGAGGAAATACGGACCGGTCAAGATTTAGGGATCAGTGGAATATACATATAGATAGGCTATGAAATGATGTGAAATGTGGATTTTAGTCATAATACAATTTACAAATAGATTTGTGTTGTTACATTTATTCATTTGTAGCTAAGAAACATGTAGATAGCATCAGGCTGAATAATTGGTAAGTCTTGGATCAGTGCCCCAAAATACCTAGTAGACTAAAAAATATGAGTGTTAAAGTGGTTAGTTTTTTTCTTTTTATATATTCTGATTCGCTTGTGTAGGTAAATAAGTTTATCGACATTCGAATTCACAAGCTATTTGTTATCTTAACTCGTGTTAAACCCAGAAAGTTCAAGTAAAAAATCCTACGCGGCAACTTAACCGACCCCGGTACCTATTCTCAAACCGATCTTTAAAAACTTCGCACTCGAAAAAGAGTCGCCCGAAAGTTGTAGGACGGGTCGTATTTTGAGTTGTCCTCGGAGTTCTCGAGTGACCGGCTCGGGTCAGCCGTTATTGCGAGAACGCTTATTTGCAGAACACTAGAGAACAGTTTTCGTGCTGATTTTGGCAATATACGAGTAACGGTAGTGGCCGGTGTGCGGCGGGGAAACTTTTTTCGGATTGCGTTTCGAATGGTTTTACAAAATAGCTTCTAGTGTGATGAGTTTTTTGTGCGGCTACTCCGAGCACACGGGGTTTTAGCCGAATCATTAAGTGCTACATATTCTACTACATTAAAAACACATTATCAGAGAAACTTCAATCAAATGCATGTTTTATTATTAAATGCATAAGTAATAAAACACTGCGCTTCACAATGAAGTGAAAATCTCCGTAATTAAATACGCTCTACGTTTCATACATTTCTAATAACTCCTCATTTGCCTCACACACTTGTAAGACCGCCCTTATACTTAAAATTCGATACATCGACTGCTTTGATCCCCGCTTTGTACCAGTAAGGGTGTGCACACACAGAGGCATAAGTGCAAAGCGTATTTACGCGCCGCGATTACGGCGCAGCGTGTTTACCGTGGAATATTAAACGGTCACTAATGAATGCTTAGGGTTATTAGAAGTTTTACAGTTTTACGGGCGTTTCAATCGTTTCCTCATCAGTTTTATATTCACAAGTCTTTGATTTTTAAACAGTTCAATATTTTCATATAATTATGAGTTGAATACCGACGAGCGAAAGTGTTCCTCAACGCCTTGCAGTAGACGTCTTTCGGCTGACATAATGATGAATAATACATACATATTATATTTGGATGTTTACTTCACGACTTTTGCAATTGTGTGACCGTATAGATACTTCACGGAACGTATTTAGTCATTTGATAATTATGTGATTCTAGTCAGCTAAATCTAATTTTCTATGGATTTCATGTATTTTGTTCGCTAATAGTCCGAACAAGTAGGTATAATAAATATGACGGCGCGTATTTTTAATAAATTACCTTACGCGGGAAACAGGTGTAAACAGCAGCTGCGCCTGGCCAGACCGATCAGGCCACTGTGACGTCACGACCTCTGTCGATAAATTGCCCTACCATGGTTGGTGGGGATCATTCTTGCTTGCGCCCTGGTCGTGTGCACTTGTGGTCCAAACCATTGAGTAGTATTGTCGTTTAATAATTAGTTACTTATGGAGATTACTGTTGTTTTAAAGTAAATGTAAATTACGTGTGGTAAAATAAAACGAGGTCACTAAGTAGACTGTTTTTCTATTTGACGAGGTAACCTTTTAACACCTATATCGGACCATCATCGACAAATACATCGTGTTTTTTTTTTGTATTTAATAATAGTAAATCTGCTCTGCGTGCTATGTACTACTAACACGCAGAGCAGATGGCCGATGGGGCCGAAAAGTGCTCGAGTGGAGACCTCGGACCAGCAAGCGCAGCGTAGGACGTCCACCTACAAGATGGACAGATGACCTTATAAAGGTCGCCGGAAGGCGCTGGATGCAGGTCGCTTCCAACCGGTATATATAGAAGTCCAAAGGGAAGGCCTATGTTCAGCAGTGGACGTCCTATGGCTGAGATGATGATGATGAATAGTAAATACAATTCGTATCCTATTTGATTACCGTAATTGACACCACAAATTAGTATGATATTAAATGATTAGATGGTACATAAATACCTATCGCATATTACAATTCAATACATTTTCATACGACCAATTTATTCAAACGCGCCAATGATAAATGATCCCGTGATCATGACGTAAATTTTCGGCAGACATTTTAATTTAACAATGCTCATAAATTATATTAAAATATGTGCGCAAGTAATTGCATTTTGTATGTAATAAATGTATTCTGAAATAATGTAAAATGCTAATACAATATTACTGATACATATTTTAAAAGTTCAATCAACAATCGATGTAAATTATACGTTGAATTGTCTTATAAAAATGTAACAAATCATTGACAAAATTGTTACTACGTGCATAGCAAAGAATGATCCTATAGTTTGTGAACGTTAAATCTCGCCGGCATGCCATTTTTGCTCCAATTAAGACACTTAGGACCGCAATTATGAAAAGTATAATTTAAATACACATGCATTTAAATGCGACAGAGTCTAAACCTGAGAGCGTTCTAAACATGGTACACCATGGATCTTGACACAATTTAAAATAACTAAATTAAATGTTTTCATAGATGTCTTTATCGATTCTGCTTTACTGGTTATTTTGTGTGTTTTTCTTTTTGATTTTTCTTTCGTTATTAACCTAGATATCAATATTTATCATCACTATAATTTATAGGCACTCAACTTAGTAACTATGGTAGGATTAGCTTGCGTTATAAAACCGACTCAAGTAACTGATTCCAAGCAAAGAAACCCCCATGTCTTAATAATCAAGTGGGTTAAGCCCGATCAACAATAACGCGATAAAATTAGCGTAATCAGAGTTGTAATGACGAAATCGGATCGCAAATTTACAGGTAGGTCGCAATAAAAACCCGCGTAAGAGAGAGTTAACTGCGCGAAGTAATCGCAGCCGACCGTTGTTTTACGGTCCGATTTTGCATATCCCGACATCTGTTGGAACAATAAACCCGAAAGAGGCGCCGGGGTGTTGTGGAGTTGTTACTTGCTATTCAGTTCAAATCTATCCTTTAAAGGCTTAGAGACGTGTCTAGAGAGTTTCGTGAAATTAGGATGATTTTGACTAATCTGGATTGGAGTTTCGCCTATGGCAGTATTGTATCGATGAAACTAACCTTTGAATAAAATTATTACAGTAAATTGGATTGCCAAATATCAACAATTTCTCTAAATACATTGCAACATCATTGAATGCACACATGTCTTGTACCAAAAGCGCTATTGAAATTGATCTCAGTCATTTAAATCTGTGTCATATATTCATGAAAAAGTTGAATTAGCACAATAAAGTAACTGAATACTTGAATATATTCAGTGATCTCTTGAATTCATAAAATATATGAATGAACGTCTATAGATTGAGCATTGATCATAGCAATTATAATTTTAATCGTATCACACAAACAATACGCTTAACAATGTCGATGTACGCAATTTTATAGCCGTCGTAAATAATAACGATATTCCTGTGCTCGTCCTTCTTTGTGAGAACAAGCTCTCGTTAGCACACCGCGATAAACATTGTCTTCGGTTTAATGTTATTGAAGGAGTTTAGGTAAGTAGGTACCCATTTTTTATTTCCATTCACCCTCCAGAAACGGTATTATTTACTTTAAACGCAAGAAGTTTAGCTCGGGAAATTTAAAATGGATGTTTTTAAAAATTGCAAACTCTCTCGCATTTAAATTTGAAAAGTTGTCCGGGCCGTTCGGTCGGTAAAGGGTATTACTTATGAATCAATAGTTAATGAGTATCAATAGGAGGCTTTTGAAACTCGTCGGGCTCTGTGTGCATTCTCGGCGCATCATTAATATTGAAACTTACTCTCCCGTCCATTGTCTCTGGAGTGGGCCTCTTTGTATAACTACAGCAACTTCCTTGCCCAAATGAAACTACTCATTTCCTTTGCAAAGTGCACTCAAAAATTGTAATCGGATTTTCTTTCAGCGGGTTTATTTTACGGTTTTAATTTGAGAAAATTATATTCAGAACGTGGATATTCGATTCTTTTAAAACATATTCCCAACGTATTTCGTCATTCACTTTGTCGATGAAATTTAAAAAAGTCAAGCCGGTCATGTTTTTACTTTGCATTACATACAAAGCTATTTATGGCCGTTATAATTGACTTTATATGACACCGAGTCAAAGTTGAAAGTTGAAAAAATATTACAGTAATTCATGCCGTAGAGGGTTAATACATCACAGGAATGAAAAATAAAATGTATCTTTTTGTTAAGTTAAAAAACTAAAGTCAACGAAAACAGCGCAATAGAAAAAGTATATTTGCTCATTTTTCTATGAACTTTTAGTTACTACACTGCACGCGAAATGCGAGAAACGCTGGGAATAGAAACCTTTTTCCATATCGCACGGAACGGCTATGGCGTAAAATATACTATTTTTCCCATGGAAACTATTTTAATTAAACCCGTTCGGTTGGAAGGAGTTTATAGAGGGACAGAATCGAGCGGGAGCCGATAGATTGGGAATGTTCAATTTGGGGGCCTCTCGATGAAGCTTGGTGGCGGTAATTGTCGTAGTCATTAACATTTACGATAATGACCCGGCTGGGATTGACGTTGCTATCTCCGATATCAACCGGCGGAGATATCACCGATCCTAGCGCGTAAACGACTGCGTCGGATTGATATGTCATAAGCGACATCAAGTCGTTTGTTACGGGGTTTTAACTATTATTAAGATACGCAACGGTAGACTCGATTTCCCGTTGGCTAAGATGCCGCACTGAAACTTAACGCTGCGTATACGCTGTGATGCTTCACTTTCTTTACGTTTTCCACATAAACTCAGCTACCTACGCAACCTTGTATTTCAAGTTTCATTATAATCGATGTCTTAATTTAAATCCATTCGTGAAGAAAAATCAACACCTTTTTTGTGCACAAGACAATATGCGAGTGAATAAACTGTAGAAATAATTACATCTGTTTTATTTAAAACTTTGGTTTTTGTTACATTTGTAACAAAAACCTTATTTATTGTTCAAAACATAAAATACAGTCTTAGAATAACAAATTTATCACAAGAAAGCTTCGCCGCTTTTCTGAGAAATGTTTATCTCTTGTAAAATCACCGCAGCCATTATTGGAATTTTATTTTTAATTAGTAGTAAGTAGTAGATAAAAAATAATTTTAATTGGATTCAATCCCGGGGGGCTTTTCACCGAAATCTATAGTATTTTTACATAAATAAAAATTTAAACTCACCCATTGGAAAACATTGACATCTACTAGTACATGGTTATTCAAAACAGTTGTATTTTTTAACAATCTATACCTATAGTTGTCAATTTTTGGTACCTACTTTACGTGCTCTTGTAGGATGATGAATAAATAAAAGCTAAATCCTACCGACTGCACCATGCAAAATCTTGAATTGAATAGTCGAAGTGGGATTTTCTGGGAATATAAATATATGTTGTTTTGACGAGAAATTTAAGTATGTGCAAAAAGTCCGGTCGGCAATAAAATCTTATTGGTGTGTACATTTTTTTTAATAAATGTTGATTTATTTTGTATTAGACTACATCAAAAAGATATACATTGAAAGTAAATTTAAGTATATATTTTAAATGTATATACTTATAAAATAACAACAACAGCATTCTAATAAAATAAAAAAAAAAACTGTATTATATCCCCGTTCCTCAGCTAGTCTCGTCACCAGTTTTACCTCATTACACGCCACTCGTATGAGTACTGGCAAGTAATTAAGGCGGAGCCATCTGCCGAGGCCTGCATATATGCATGATTCGCGCATATTAATATCGGCTGGCTTACAGCATCGATGCTCGTTGCATAAGACGGCGCAGTTATGAGCTCTGAATATAGAGATATTAATATTCAATACTAATCATACGAAGTAATCTACTGATGTTTTTTTTTTACTTGCTAGAATTAAGTTAAGTGGATTCTATTTTGAAAGATCGTGAAATAAAATTACCGTGAAGTAGCAAATACGTATGTAAATGAAATAAATGTATTTACCATAATCTCAATGCCGGTGATTCATTGCTATACCCATGTCGACTGTTTTAATGCTTAGTAGATATGCAATTTGAAGGAAATAACGGAACGTATGCAGTTTAAAGGACTTTATTCAATATTTTAAGTTCCATATGTTTCATAATTATATTAAAAAAAAATACATTTAACTTAAAAAACATGTTAAATGACACCATCTTCTCAGTTTCTTGAAAACAAATTCACAAACATACGCTTTCACAAATACAAAAGCATCTAATCAACCACAAAAGCCTGCTAAAGAAAGACGAGTAATCTTAGTCTTAAAAACTTTTCTCAAAAACTTGATAGCAAGACGGTTTTCTGTTTGAGCGTCAAAGATGCGGATCCAGCGTCGAGTACACCATGTAAACACAGCACCCTCAAATGAGGCTTTTGGCTTTGCACACAGTGCGTCAGAGAGCGGGTTGATGTGAAATGAGGTTAGTTCAGTCCGGTTAGTTAATTCACTAGAGCTCAATCCCTTCGCATCGACGTAACATTTAACACCATTTTGAACGCGATTAATTTCTGTTTGGTTAAAATGTGCAAAAGTCGTGTAAGTTAGACAGTAACTAAAGGACAAATGTTCTCATTGAAGCATTAGGTAATGACGCCGCTTGAGCGCGTTTTGATTTGGTATTATTAAATAATTTAAGTACTAATTGGTTGGGCTGTTGGTTATGACTTCATTTTTATGCAGTAAAAGTCGGTTTCTAAAGAAAGTAAGTTTAAGGTTCATAGCAGTAGGTATTATACAGGCAAGAGTCATAAGGTAGCCTTCAGATGGATTTGACTACCAATTGTTTTGTAAAGGATGTTTACCGGATTACTTGTACTATTTATTTACCATAATTATCTGTGTAATTTTAGAACAAAATAATGTTATTTACAAGTATAACGTCTATTATCTTACCTAAATGTAGTTGTTTAAAACAACGTCGACGTAAATACGCGTTTTTTATCATTTGCAATTCAGTACTAGTACTTGAAAGTTCTTAATATAATAATAATATTTTTTTGCCACCACTGTATTTATAACGGTGTATGCAGTTAGGTAAAATGAAATATCGGAATAAGAAATATCAAAGAATCCGCTCCGCTCACCGCTAACGCGCCTCTAAGACCTCAACCTGCTCGCCCTCGGCACCGCATCGCCCCGTAATGATACGTCTCGAGAGATGCAACTCGAGGCAGCCTCGCGAATTTTAATTACGTCACGCACGCATTTCTGAACTGTGCTTTATTCTTTACACAGGCTTTATATGGCAGCCGAGCGGAAAAATGCCTCAGAAATGTTATGAAAAAGGCATGAATAATTAATTGTTAAGTACACGATTTTTGGGGAGTAATTCAATTCAAAAGTAAGCGGGAAAAATGCTTACTGACAATTAAATATTAAGTCAAATATTAACATAAAATCTCTTTCTTATACAAATAGATAATGGTTTGATAGCCATAGACATGAATCTTGCATACCATTTAATGTAAAGTTATAAAAAAATAATTGACGTAAAAGTATTTTATTAATTAAGTTGTTTTTACTTCATATACCTGCGTATAGCTTTGTAGCTACATAAAGTGAAAATAACTATTGGGTACATAAAGTGCTACATAAAGTGAAAATGACTATTAGGCACTGAATTACTTTCTAGCTTTTATTAACTTATTATAAAAGTGAAAAACAGTTAATTTTCTCTACTAGCGTATCATTTTAAAATATTTTTTGTGTTCATGCGGTAACGGTGCTAAAACACATTCATAATAGTATTGCATTAAAATCCAGTCAAACAACTCCATTAGAATATGAATAAAAGATTAAACTAAGCTTAAAATAGCCGCTTAATGTGGGGAATAAAATACACTAAATAATGCAGACAATAAAACACTTTGGGCTACATTTCGAAGAAAATTAAACTACGTAGTTATTCGGCGTTTGATTGTTTTAAACGAAAAAGTTGTGCTTGATTTTAAAATTACAATTGTACCAGTAATTCCGACTAAAGGGACCAGCCCCCCCCCCATGTGGTTTTAATTGTAGACTTTGACATTTTAACATGTTATATTTAACCAGGTTTCACTGTACACTTGCGGCAGAAATTTTATTATATCTGTGTATTTTGTATGATAGATGCCTCACTTTTACCATCACAAATGACCGGGCACTGGTACCGGGGTATGATGATAATTAAAGAGTATTTAGTATAGAAATTTCATTAAGTACTTACTCCGTCTTTCGCTTGAACTTGTAGGACGTTCGAATCACGTAGATTGGTCATACAGTAAACATATATTAATGTAGGGATATATCTACTTAGGCCACTTTTGTTGAATAGAAGTTAACTTTCCTTACAACCGTAGCGTTAATAACAGTGAAAGAGCAATAGAAATTAAACTAAAGAACAACACTGTATTTTTTACATGAATTATCACGACATAAAGAGTATGGATATGGCATAATATCGGATGATATAGCAGTTATTCCAGCGTCGAAGTCTTCTTTGGTTAATAAATGATATAGTGGGTTAGGCGGAACCTTGAATCGATAGTTCACACAATCGCGTCGTATTAATTTAGGTACGTAATCATAACTGTCCACACAACTGTACTTATACCAAGTTTTCACATACATATGATTCCAGTTCATTTATGGGGTGAAAATATAAATGAAATGTGACATATGTATTTGCGACGTCGTTGTGTTAAAAAGTTTAGTCTAGTTTTTTTTCACCAGTCACAGTCACAGTCTCACACAAAAGTTATTAGATCATCAATACCAATCAAATGGATCCAAACACGATGGATTTTACTTGTTTTGTTTGGGAGTTCCTGTAGTCAATTTTTGTTTCCTTGATCAGATCAGCTCCAATAAACCAAATTGTTGTATTGTTACGTGAACTATTGCGTGTTAATGCAAAGCTTCATTTCGATACGACGGTTTTGTAGCTCAAAATTTAATTCTAAGGTTTGATTACATTGTTTATTACAAACTAGCAGTAATCATGTAAAATTATTACAAGATAGTATTACAAAAGTAAGTATTATTTTCCTGTTAAATGTTGCAGTGGCCTACACAAGGTTTCATAGCGGAAAATGTACCATCTTGAAATTATTGAAATTGACCTATGAAGGCAATAAATAAACTGAACTGAACTATCAAACTTAGTTTCAAGTTAAGTTTATAAAAACGTGTTGAATATTAAAAATGCATGATAAGTTAACGCGTTTTTTTATCATAATAATTGAGAGAAGCTTTCATAATGTACGCACTTAAGAAAAAAATTCTCTACTTATCGAAAATTTCTAACTGTTCAGGCAACCGTATTATGGACCTATATCATTATTTTCATAATACTTGTGAGCCAAATCGTATCATTTGGTCACTGGCTCAAACTTGTTGGTTTTCCTCATCCACATTTTATTTGATTTCCTGGAACATGCCTAAGGAAGAATTTTATTCGCAGAAATATCATTGCGAATGTGTATACAGTCAGTTAGCCACCTGACTTCCAGTAGGGACACTGAACGTTGTTGAATAAATATACATAGATAGCAAGGTATTCATTGAGTAAATACATTTTGAGTAATAAATCAAAGTATTATTCAGGGTCTCTATTAAAAAACAAAAAATTACAACTACTTTTTATTACTTGCAGTAGAAATGGAAAGTTATATAATTTCCAAATTTTTACTTTTATGTTGCGTTTCACTCCAAAACGTAAACCTCTTTGTTGATACCAAAATCGTACAAAACCGCTTTCCTAGTAATTGGATATTAAGAAATTGTATTACATAATTTCCATAAATATATTTTTAGGCGATAAATATAAATGTTGAAAGGGTAAGCAGGTGCGGTGAATCCAACTGATCCCTTCACCCAGGGGAGTCAGAAAGAAATATCGTAAAAACTCGTGAATATTGCAAACAATTCGTGAAGTTATAAGTACCTGAACATTTTTCTCTTTCAAGTATACGCGCGTCGGAGTTTCGGGGCTACATTTTGTATCTAAATGCGAGATAAGGGCATGCTTGAGAGAGTGATGCACTAACGAAGGAAAAAATGAGGCCCTCCAAGCCTCTCCACTTGAAAGAGGGCACCGTCTCTCAATAGCACAAAATAAAGCTGAGTATTTTTATTCTCATATTCTAAAAGCGAAATACAGGCAGCATTAAATATAAAAAAAAACAGGCATCAAGAATAGAAGCTAGAGTGTTAATGAGTCCAACAACGGAGTGTCAATTTGAAACTAAAATTGATTAAAACAACTGCAAAAACAACTGGCTTCGTCATTTTTACAGCGTTTTCTCATGTCGTTAAGCACTAAAAGGTACAAAAACAACACCGAAACATGTTTACGTCGAGTCAAAAGTTTCACTTTGCCGGCGCTCAGGTAAAATTTGCCAAATCAAGAAGTCAGACAATTTGTACTGGCGTGCCATTTGAAGAGTCATTTTAATATGTTCCTACAAACAAACAAGATATAGCAAACGACGATGTTAATATGTAATAATGTTAATGTAGCAAAGTTAATTTGAAGTTGCGAACTACTACGACATGCTATAAATTAGGCACTATGTCACAGATAACATACTGTGACATGCACGCATATAATTTAATTTAGAAATAAAGTACTTGATTAAAAATAATAACAGCATTCCTGTTTCCATCAAAGCTGAAAGAATGGCTAAATATGGACATTATGGACCTTAATCACACAATAAACATTTTGTTTTAGAGTTCTTTTGGCAGTCAATAATGGTAAACGATACATACAAATAAGAGTAAACATGCTATAGAAAATCACTGCGAAATTTAAAGAATACGTATTGTGCTATTCATTGCTAAGGTTTTATGTAACGCAGAGTATACCTAGGTATGTTACTCGCAAAGAATTCAGGCAATGTAACTGATCCAAGACGAAGTCTGTGCGGGTATTCAGGAAAGTAAATATCACTAACCTATTTCTAAAGGTCAAAAATTCAGAGCGTCTTTAATGCAGCGTACGTCGCAAGCTTCCAAAAGAATTTCCACAGATGTCGCTAGCGTCACCGAGACGCCATAAAGGAGGAATATGTTTACAAGCCGGTAGCTCGTCAGCAAATCCGCCGTTGTGGAGGCGTCTTACAAATTGTCACACCCGCGGCTACGCTATGTTATGAAAACTTGCCACAGGTAAAAAGAGCTCCGGCAAACAATTTGTTCGGCACTTACACACTGAATAAATATACTTGCTTACGCGTTTACCGTGGCGCAAACTTTTCCGCCGACGGCGATACTGCTAATGTCTAATGTGCCGAACGAGGCACGAGTATGGACATTTTTAATGAATGATGAAAGCGAAGTGAAAGAAATCTTAGGCGTTCATGATAATAAAGCAAGATAACAAAGTAAAATAAATAACAAACGAAAATATTTTACACGGGTTGTTATATCAAACTACCGAATTCCTACTACCATTTTCAACAACACGCAAACCTAGATAATGTGGAAAATTTATACATCCGCGGTCCCAGCACGGTTATTATTTATCTTTATTGTATTGTAATAGCTTTTTACAAATAAAGCAGAACGTCGTACACGCATACGTCTATTTTAATCGGCCCCCGAGGAGCCGTAATGACGACTCAATTAAAGCATCCACCGTAAAACGTTTACTGTAATAGTCCGTTAGGTAGAAATGGCGTCTTCAGTAAATATTATAAACAGTTATTGGCGAGTCCTTGTATTTATGTAAATAATTATTTTCTCCCTAATTGCTTAGTCGGGATAGCGGCTCGCATTTCACCACTAATGAACACAGATGTAATGGATATTTCAACAAGGTAGCATAGTAAAGAAAAGATGTTGTGTCCGACCAAACGAAGGCAATTTTGATCTATTACGGACCCGAAGCGTAATCGTAGGCTTAATTTTCATTTAGCGGAAGAATGGAAAGTTGAATAATTACTCGTAATTGCTGTTTTGAACAAAAACGTAAAGATAGAATGTCGATTTATGCGTGCTTTATAATTATGGCAATTATTTCAGCGATCCAAGGACTGGCTGAAATTGCTTCGGAGTTATTTCCGGAAAAATATGAAAATATGTGCTTAAATTTGGCGGTAATGATTGTTCATTTAAAAACGGTGGCTGAAATCGTGTTTTCTTCAGGGTTGTTAACATCTAATTATGAACGCGGCGTTATCAGTTAATAAACAAGAGAAAAACACTTTAGAGTTTATGGTGGGTTGAAGAAGGGCTATAATTGCGGGTTAAGGTGGTGATACCTGATACGTCGGCATCAGTGATTTGTTGAAACTTTAATTACAGTGGTTGTAAGTAAATAATTAATAGGGTCGAGGGTTTTATCGTCGATCTGAAGTCGCGTCTTGGAGCAGCGGTGCGTAGCTCGGTCCCGTTCCTGTCGGAATCAAGTTACGAGCGGATTGCTAATAACTTTAGACGACTTTGATAAAATAAAGACTCATCTTACTATGATGCCACAGGCGGATACGTCATTGTGTCACCAAGTGTCGGGCTAGTGTGAAAATTAAACCACTTAGAGTTAACTTCAGAACGACCACAAACATATTAACATTGTGAAACGGTGTCGTTTACATTATGCATTACTTAGTTACAAATTAAATATATTTATACCATCTGGCTTTTGCTGACTGTGCGTATACTTAGGCGGCAAAGGTCATTATGGAATAGGGCTTCAACTCGACTTTTGACACTATCTACTATATTTTTTAGTTTGGTGATATATACCGTACCTTTACCGTATTGATGTTTTCTTTTTCAATATTGTTTTCACTTTACATAATATTATTTTTCAATTGGCAATAGCGCCATCTCTCTCGCCGTCCTAACACTAGCTGGAGAAGTAGTAGTGCGGGGGATGTTGCGTGAACGCATCTAGAGAACTAAGGTTCTAGCGATTTAAAAAACAAAAAAATATAATATAATGCTCAGGGGTCTGAACACTACTCCGGATAAGTAGAGATCGTGGGTTCGATCGCCAGCTCCAATGTATTATCCATTAAGAAAATTGGTAATAATTTTATTTTTTCATCCATCGTCTTTCTGGCGCATAAAATTAGTTCAATACTAGCGGTAAAATGCTCTTCGCTGCAACTAAAACGTGACCTTAGGCGGCGGGCGGTCGAGGGCCTGCGTTATGACTGTGAAGCACGCTGTAGATAATTACCACCAGTCGAGTGGCGGAAACAGATAAAATATATTCACGCACGTACCAGTAAAAGATCGCTAAGCCCTCCTATTTAGCAACCCCTAAAGTGGTGATAGTAGTTTGTAATCATAAGTCATACTGCTGGTTCGTGAAACCCATCAGCATACTTTGACGTGTTTTTTCGAAGCGTACGTTTTGCAATCTTTATTCGCGAATACAATCAACGCCTATGCAAGTTTTATGAAGTAAAAATTATCTCGAAATTAATAACTCGTTAGATTCAACAAAACTATTGAACCATAATACAGGATACAACGATAAAAGTACAAAGAAAGAGTTAAGCGCGTAGCCTGGCGGAAGAGACTGGAAATCTTCGATCCAAACGTGTCAACCACTCTACCACCCCAAAGCTGAGAGACTTCGAACTTCTACTTATGTTTTGTTTGAAAGGCTTTAAACCTTAGCTTAGTGGTTCAATAAAATAATGGTGTTTTCAGATAAAAAAAAAAAAACAAAAAATGTTTCACAAATAAACAAATCTGTCTATATTGTATAATCAAAGTTGACCAGGGTTGACAAACGAAGTATACCCCAGCGTTTTTAACACACGACGTCTCCTTCATGTAAATAAAAGTAGACCAGTCGGCCCTTGTTCCAGATTTATCAAATGTGGACTCTCTAACTCCTGGCTTAGTTTTATCAAACGTGCGTTGAAAACAGCTGCACTTCCTAGTTAAACTTTGTAAACGCTAAGGCTAAGTCCTTTTATCTTTGAATATATTCAGACTTTAAAACTTTTCTAAGACTCGAAAGCGATTAAAGAACTGGCAGTCTCGCGCAAGATCCTGATTATTCTAAAGTGTGAGTCGTAGAATTTTTAAAAAGCTCACGGTGCGCCGCGTCGGGTAAATAGTTCTGTTGTAATCTTGCGCCGCAAACGACTGCGATTATGCTTGCGTTTAACTTTATGCATTTAAAACTACACAAATGTAACTTCGATAGTCAAAGGATCAAAAAGTCTAATATAAATGTAAATATTTGCAAACGGTCGAAATTGAGGAGAAAAGTTTACCACAAAGAATTCAGAAGATGTTTGTTTTCCGTTGACGCGTCAAAATTTAAATCAATAGCGGCCATAAATGCAACGTGCCTCGAATCTTTCTGGAGATCGTTTCCCTAACTCCGCGACGCAATGGGATCTAAGCTGTCACACCGCGCGGCACCTTTACACAACTTTTGAACTCCTAATGGTTGTAACATTGTCGGAGTTCAAAAAAGCAATTTCGTGCTTGCCGGTCCAAGGTTTATGTTAATGCCGTTGTGTCCCGTCTATAGCTTTGTTTAAAATTGTGCAATATTTGTTTGGAAACTGCGCCCGCGGTTTTCAGGTGCCTTACACAATGGCGGTGGAAGTTAGTTCCAGAATCTTTGTTTGGCTAACGGATACAGCTTGAAATAGTGGCTAGTAAGTTTTAAAACGCGATAACTGATTCACCCGTGTCGCTGCGAGTATTTTTATTTCGTGAGACTTTAAGTTTAGCGCTACGTCGAAGGGGTTTAGCGAGATTCCACCTTCTCGCTCGAATGATGTTGTACAAGTGAGCGAGCTGTAACAATAATGTAATACAGATATAGCCTGCGGGAGCGCCGGGCGGACGGTGGGTTCCGGCCCCGCTCGGCTTATCACCGCTGATAACGCGCTACATACCTAACTTTATACCTATATAGGTGCTCAAGTATTTATCTTGTGGATTTTCTAGCACAATTGCGGATAAACATTTAACTATGCACATGAGCTGAAATAACAAAGCTACGGATATTTGTTGTTTTCAGTAAGCTTCAAAACTGTTTATAATTTCTTGCTATTCGTGATATCTCATAGGTAAGTGGGTGTAAAATTATTTTTTTAGCCATATAAAAAATGACGCTATAAAATCAAACGCAATTGTGGCTATGACTATGCTTATGATGAAATCTAAGGGAAAATATCAAAACTAACGTTTCTTAAGATAAAACAAAAGCCTCAATGTATCGACTACCGACTTGAATGTAGCATCATTAACCGTAATACTCGTCCGTGCATTGTTATCTACGTAATAACAGCCCTTATAAGACCACTCAGCGTGAACCCCTACATAGCTTATCGTCTCATCTTATTACGAACTGATCCCCTTTTTATATACCACAAACCGGGAATGCCCTCTTATTTCCGAAATTAGTTCTCAACTACAGCGTTATCGAAACTTGTACACGGCTCGATCGGTCCAATTTGTGTAATATTACACAAGTTCTTGATTAAATTTAATAAAACCAAGACGGTTAGCTAATTGCGAGCGCGAAGTTCGGTTAACGACGTTCGATTCCGACACGATCGGATACGCCGAATTCTGACAAACAAGATGGCATTCTGGATATATCCCAATTCCATATAGTTAGGTTGAACGTCTTGGTAGTTCTTCTTGGTTAGTTACTCTGTGCATTATATTGCAATACAGATAGTTCAGTTATTAAAGCATTACTTAATAAATAAAAATATAACATTTGGCACAAATTAAGCACTATTATATTGCAGTTTAACCTAACCAAACCAAATGTTACTTAGTAGGTATCGGTTTGCGCGATAGAAGTGTAGTAGAAGAAATTTATTGACTCCAGTGTGAAGTTTTTTTAGGTGATTTATCGAAGCAGTTCAAGGAAGCCGATGTGTTTAAACTTAACGATAAAGTTTCTAACTATAGAAAAATAATATACTTATACTATAGGCTATTAGATATTATAGTCAGAAACCAGTTTTACGCGATGAAACTCCATTTTATTTGATTAATGTTTGCATATCACAAAACTCATGACGAAATAAATATACGTGTGTACGTTCCAATTTATCCACACAAAATCCCAAAAATACCTAGGTATCTCATCCTCTTTTAATTAAAACAATCAAAAAAAATATTTGAATAAATCGACCAACCCGATTCCGACAATTCCATCCGCGCGAGTCACCTAAGCCTAACAAAAGATCCGTTTTCAATTTTAATTCTATGTCACGTTTGCAATTGAATCATTTGGGAAATGTGGGACCGAAAATGAGAAAGCCCAGCGAGTGGATGAAATGGTACTTGCGTTAATGAGATTTATCAACGCGGTAGATTTGGCCGACGATTGCCTGTTTTAATTGCGGTGACGTTCGGATCAGACTTCGAAGTTTGGACCCTTGTCTATAGATTATTATGTCAATATAATGTTTAGTATTACACTATATACGTAGTAGTATACAGGGGTTACCCTTATCTGGCAGAATAATATTGGTCAGAAATACACTTCGCATAACATGTTTCGCAGAAACACTTTTAGTCAAATGGTAATTGCATTAAGTTATATTTGACATTACTGTTACTAGGCATACAATCAATATCGCAGCATATTATTTAGCAGAAGATTACTTTTGCCGATTTTTTTAGCATAATTTTATGTATTATGACATAATAGTCCTGTAGCATAGGTACTTCTATGGCATAATGAATTTTGTGCTGCAGAAAACTATAGGTTAGGTTAGGTTAGAACTGTGTCATCCTACAAAAACGAACAGCTGCCAGAAAGTAGGTTAGGTTAGAACTGCGATCACAACAGCGTGCGAGCCAACTGAGCCAAGCAAGCGTGTAGTACGGTAGCGGACGGCGAAGCGTCAGAAACGAACTGTTACCAGTATACTAGATTAATGGGTTAGGTTAGGTTAGAATTCCGACCACAACAGCCCGCGAGCCGAGCGAGCGTACCGCAGTAGCGGTCGGCGAAGCGCCAGAACCGATTTGCTACCAGTACAGAAGGTTAGGTTAGGTTAGAATTGCGACCAAAAAAGCGCGCGAGTCGAGCGAGCGTACCGCGGTAGTGGTCGGCGAAGTGCCAGAACCGATTTGCTACAAGTAAAGAAGGTTAGGTTAGAAAAAAACAGCGCTTAATAATAAATTTATGCCGCCTAAATATTATGCAATAATAATATCTGCAAAATTACTATTCGTTTAGAAGACTGTTATGGTCATAAACAAAAAATCTGCGAAATGAAGTACGCCAACGCATACAATGCGCAAGGTGTTTCTGCCAAACGTTAATTCTGCCAAGTATCAATATGCAAGACAAATATATGTCAAAAAAGTTTGTGCAAGACAATGAAGGACCGATAATGATGGTCATGATTATAGAGTTGAATACGTAATTTAAGTCTTAATATTATGTTTTGTGTATAATGTGTACTAGCCAGTTTTTACCGAATTTACCAGTTTCCCACTGAAGCAATTAAATCACTTCATACCGGCGCTTGGGATCAGAGCACTATCATGTTAATATCAGTTTAAAACACGCTGGCAACATTTCACCTTGTTCACGTAAGTCTGAAACTAACATGGATAGCAACACCGGCGCGGTTGTTGCTTATTAAACTTCGCTTTACCTTTAACTAGTAATAATCTACATGCGTTTATTTCATATCCGCGCTTCGATACTATGAAACAATTAATTCAATAGCTTGTATTATGTTACACGGAAATTTGTTTAACAGTTTTGTATAGTCTTTACAGTGTAAATGACTTTAAACAATTATAAGGTATCCGGTAAGTATTACCTACAATTCGTTCTAGACGCATTTGGAATTCAGAGAGAAACAGTAAAATGTGGAGACACAAACCCTGTTCAACTTATTCTCGCAGAAACATTAAATGAATAATGACTAAAGTAACTTCAAAAGTACAATCAAACTAAAGTTCATGTCTCATCCTCTTAATCAGTACGTCACAGGAGTGACGACGCATATAAATAGTTACCTTACTGTTCATTAAAACAGTTAAACAGAGGGTTCTTGAAGTTATACACATTCCGCAAGTAAGTCAGCTCTGGCTCCTGTCTAGACTAGTACAACTTAGAGCACTGCAGAAACAAAGTGAAGCAAACTTTAAATAAGACAACTAATTTTACATACAATATTCTTGGAGACACACTGACTTTTGACTTTGCAAGTTCAGTAAACAAATCATACAGTGCAAAGAATATTGAAGAGTTCGTGTTCCCAGATTGAAATTGGAGACGAAAACTTTGCACCTTAAAGCTTTAATCAAAAATTCGAGGCCAATAATCAAAGGGACGGGAAAATAAAAAGCGAAGCGACGTCTTTTTAGTATAAAAACAAAGGCGCAGTGGAACCGGCGGACCATGAACAAAAACAGTAATCGATTCGTACTTATGAAGCATAATTTTATCAATTAACGATTGAGTATAGAACGGGCCGCGGAAAAAACCTCTCACGTCGAATGGCAAAAGCAAAACGGAAATAAAACCGGTATTAATTTAATTGAAACTCCTCTTCATTAGTTTCAGTCGTGCAGTTGAGTGGGCAAACAAATAAAAATGTTTGATCTCACCAGTTATGCAATTGGAACGATATTCGAATCGTTACAAACGGCCGAGCGCTCGGGCGGTTATGGTTTGTGGCGAGGAGCTACTACTAACCGCCACTTTTGTTGTTTAACTAACTTTTTCCCGTGTAATTTCATATGAAACTCCGGTTTCGATATTAAGTCGTCTCATTAGAGAAGTATTGCTTAGATAATCTCTTTATTTCTGCGGCCTGGTGTAAAACGTCGAAAATTATACGGATAAACAGACGTAAAATAATGATTTTGGTATATATAGGTATGTTACATATTTTAGAAATGAAGTACGTTACAGTAGTAAAATTCATACTGGAACGAAACTAAAAATACATTGAGTATATTGCCAGACTTTACTTGACAGAACAGTAAATTCGGTTAAACATACGAATAAAAAGTTATACCCAACGTTAGTACACAACTGTCATACGCAAACAATCCAACTAAAACTTTTCATTGATGTAAAGCTACTAACGTTTTTAGCAAAAACTGAACGACTTTTTAACGTAGCACAAAATTAAATTTATCTACTTTTTAGTCTCGTATTTACATAGTTTTCAAAGCTTAGCGATGAAAAAATAAAGCGAGCTTTCCACTATCAATCGAAAAGGTCTGTTGGTTAGATTTGGAATAGGTTAGAATCTCCTCAGTCTCCTAAGTGGATAAAGCTGTTTTGATTTCATTCTCGAATCTCGCCCGAGTTTTATGCGAAGAGATTATTTCATTTCACTTAAGCCTAGATTTAAAATGTGTCACAACGTAAATCCATTAGTATCCCGGAACAAACTCTTTTTATAGTCCGCATGATAAGCATGGACAATTCGTGAGAAGGAAAAAACAAATAATTACCTTTTATACTCCAAACAAAACGCTCCCTGGCCAATATTCATCCAGCACGTTTATCGGAATCGCTCGGCAGTGAATGGGCAGTGCTACCCCGTACGTTCTATCCGTGTTCGATTTTATGCCTCTGTTATTGTTTTTATACAAACACCTATTAAAGCTTTTGACCGACTACAAAAGCTGGCCTCCGCAAAAAGGGGAAACGTATTTAGGGCTTTTTCGTGAAATGTAAAACGGTTTCCTCGATTTTGGCTAAGCGGTGTATTCGGCGGATTTTAAAAAATGCGTGTGAAATTTCAACGTTTATAAAGGGTAAATTTAATTGTGAGTCGGTAGACAATGGGGCTAAAGCGCTTAGCAGTGTTTGTTTTAATTACCACTAAAAGGCTAATGACGTCTGAGAGATTATGCGCAATTGAATGGATAGTGAACAAAATCACGGAAATTTTGTACTTAAATCTTGAATGCAATGTGAATTCTGACTGAAGGTTTCGCTATTCGGGCTCACTGTATAACTAGTTCATGGTAAAATCTTCAGAGCTCAGTTAATACTGGTTTTCCGGTAAGATATTGGTGTGAGCGGCGGCAACTCGACGTATTCTCTTCTAATAAGCCGTGCGAGTTCCGAAGAAGCGCCGGCATCCGTCGAGCGAACACTCGAGTCGGTCGAGAGGCCTACTGCGTTCGTTAGCGGCAGCGTGACAAACTGCTGTCTCACTCTGGCCCACTCTGTCCCACTCCTCGGCTCTTTTCATTAGGAAGTAATTCAGAGTGGGCACTCTTCCGCTTCATTCCTTCACGTTTGTGTCTCGCAAGAGTGCCTCGTGGCCTCGCTGAATCAGGTAAGGCTTTTGTGACGAGATTAAAGAGAACACATTTTCTTAGTGGCGTAGCCGTGTTCTCCGAGCTATATTTGGAATTAAGGTTGCCTCGTTGTTAGTGTAGTTGGGAAGTTGATAACTTGCGTCGTACGTCTCCGGTGTCATAGTCGCGAGACGCGCTCGACTTTCCTACTTGTTTTGGAGATGTTTTAATTCAATAGTTTTGTACCGTGAGATATATTTTGTAAGAAAAATACAATAGCAAGATAAACAGTTGAGGTTTTAAGTTCTAATGAAACACAATTCCTCTTCTATTTTAGTTCATAAACAACACTCTCTGCAGACCTTTTCATATATTATTATTACCTATCATATATTATTATAGCCCGTACTGGCAAAATAATATAGGTAAACTGATTTTTTTAAATCAAATAAACTTGACAAATCAATAAGCAAATTTTGCACTCAGGTCTATACAAAAAACCCGATGATAATCAGTGGATAATCACACAATAGACGCAATGGATGTAATATAAAAATTACATGGATTTCAGATAAGCTAGCGGTTTTGTGGACTATTTCAAACATTGATAGGTTTAGAGTAACAGACTTGAATCGAAAAGCAATTCAGATGTTGCAATCAGTACTAAAATCTGTAACAGCCCTAGCTTACGTACTCTAAAAATTTGTCGAATTTTCATGAAGTGTGATAACCGGCAGTCTCATACGTTTCTCACCAAAATTACCGAGCGAACCGTCACTTCAGCGAAATTACTCGCTAAAGCGGCGTGTGAAGCAATTTGGTAATGCACTTTTATCCCGACCAAGGACACCTATGTGAGCGAGGTTTGAAGCCAGCAATCCGTCTAAACGGTGCCGCCATTAGGTACTATCTAAGCTTAAAACGACAGATTTAAACAGACATACGTATAGAATGTGGTACGCGTTTAAACTTGCACTTATTGAAATAAATCTAATAGAAAAGCAGCCCGACCCGGGTTTAAGTTTAGCAATTAAATTCAAAACAGAACGCTAGGGATAGCCGACATAAAGGAACAAAGGTATAGTCTCAAGTCCCACGGGACGAAGGGTCATTGTTGTATTACATGTGCAATTAAAACCACAAATTACAGTTCAGGTATTCACAAATACGTTAGTGGAAACTTTAAGCATCACTTTATTTTCACCTTTGATTCATAACTGTTACAATCCGAATGAATCAGACAGCTTGTTTCCCGTGGAAGTACGGTGTACATAAAAAATAAGGCAATTTGTCTTAGAGTATCTTCCATTTAGATAGAGCAGATAACGAATGACCCAGTAAAACAAAGTTTCTGTGTTAATAGGGCTGCATTAAAAGCAGCATAGCAATTTACGCAAAAACCATATCGTAGGGATCAATCGGTGGTTATCGGGGGAAGAGATCTCAGCGCGTGTGTAGCGCACGTACCGCACAATCGCGCGGCGATCGCGCGATATTAACGCCATTCGTCTTTGTCGTACCGTTACCTAATTTGAATAATCGTCGGCGACTAAGGTGAGAATACCGAGTGAATTGCCCCGCCGCGCGAGCCCTCCCAGCAACCTGCAAGCAGCAATATGTCTTCCAGATTGGAACCTGTTTTTCACCAGGCTCCGAAATATAAACACCATATTTATATGCCAGCAATAGAACCCCCATAACTCAGAATTCAGCAGTAATAACAGGAAAATAAGACACGTAAAAAAATACAAAAGAGAAATGACAAAAATTCGAAGTGAGAATTTTCTCATTACACCACAAATCAACTGTTAAAACAAATATTTAAAAAGAGAAAAGAATTCGCAGACTACAAAATGCTCCTCATCCCTGGCTACTGCGAAACGCGAAATCCGATTTAATTTATTTTTATCGCGAGGCTTTATAATTTCATTTTCGCACTTTCCATTTCGAGAGCGCCGGCGCCGCGGACCGCCGCTCTATCCGAATGAGATCTCTACGAAATCAGGTACAAAAGAACGATAATGAACGCTCACAGCTCGCTACGTAATCTAAATTATTATACGAGTCGAAATTCTTACTTGGCAGCGAAAGAAATCAACTTTATCTCGGTACCGGGAGATGTTTAATAAAATTAAAATGTCGGAATAGGGCTCTGTAACAGTATTTCGATTCAAATTTTCTCTCATCTCTCTCGAAAAACGCTTTTATCGCTTCCAACATACACCCAGTTCATTTCAGATGAGCAAGAAACTTGGGTGTTTGCGTTAGATACGGCCAACGTACGTAAGGAGACTTTAAAAGTTTCGAGAACAGTTTAAGAAGTTCCGACGCGCCTTCATTTTAAATCAGTGGGTAATTTCAACACGTATTTGTAACCGGTAAGAAACTGCAGCGAAACAGCAAACGCTGCAAGTCGTTCAACGTCGCTCGAACAAGTTAGAGTGAGTTACAAAATATTATTCGGTGTTCGGAGCTAGTGAAATGCAGGAAAGGTGTAGGCCGCGGAAGGCAGTAGGCGGCTGTTCCCGCCGACGTGTCTCGCGCGGCGCGTCGCGTCATTCACATGGGAAAGTTTCCGATGTTTCCTAAAATACACGGGCAGGAACGCCCGTAAGGCAGGCTTCATGCGCTCCGCCGCTACGGCGCCACTCATCGATTCTTACACCCCTCCGTACTATTTCTATTTTTCCACTTCCTCTTCCCTACTACCACTACCTACGACCGACTTATATTAACTTCATAACTTGTTAAACACAACTTTCTGAAATATGAGAGTAAGTAAGTAGAACCCTGATGGAGAGATTTGAAAGGAATACCGACGTTACTTTACATCCTTCAGTCACTTCGGTTGTTACGTCCCCACTCCCGGTGCGTATCGTATTACGGGGGACGAGAAAAGTTCAGTATTTTATATTATAAGTAATAAGACTCCGTCGGGATGCGAGCAGATGATGTCTGAGCTTAGCTCGAATTTTGTAGAACATAATCGGGCTGAGTAAAGTAGACGTCTCCCGAAATAACCGTTTCGGTAATCACGAATTGTCACACCAGTGAACTGAGCTGTAATTAGGCAAATGCACCATGTAACGTGAAGTGTACGGGGCGGCGCGGCCGCGCGCCCGTCGCTGCTCGCTCGCTCGCGGCCGTATTGTTCGCGTAATGATTATATAACCGTACTTTTACTACGCAATTAAAATTTAAGCGTTCCTAAAATTGTACGGAAGATTGTACAGTGCCAACCTACTCTATTTCATCTCAACCAACCGTGGCTTGGCGGGGAAGGTACACGAAATCGGACTCTAATGCGAACCTCAGATATGTATTAAGAATTTCGGGAGCAACTACATTAAGGTCAGTTCAAAGAACGTAAAACCTAGGAATATCATGCCATTAGCAGATGAAACTTAATGCGGAGTAGCAAGGCGAGCGAATTATTGTCAAGGTAGCGAAATATGAAAAAGCAACATTCTGCTAAGGAGCGACAAATCTAACAGAAAAGGTTAAAATGTTCTCGGCGGTAAGTTCGTCGGCAGTACACTCGGAGTTTATAAAGCACCTTATTCGAAATAACAACGCGAAACGCTGCGGATGTCTAACTTAAATAAGATTTAATATTCCTATCCGGCAGGAAGTTTCTTGAAGGAGCGTGTGTAATCAAAATCTGCACTGGGAAAGTTCGAGCGGGAATCTCCCAGCAATTGCAGAACCAAGTTGCCGGTAAAAAACTGAAATGAACTTGTCGCTTGAAACTAATTTCATTCCCAACTTTGTGTTAGAATAGTTTTTTCATGTTTTTCAGCTTTTTTCATCCCAACTTGTTCACAGCTTAAAAATCAATTTCTTGAAAGTTAAGGAAAGGGCAAGTTGTGAGGTGTTTACCCCGGCCCGCGACACTGTGTGAACGAAAACTTTAACTTACTCTACGTACTCGTACAACGGAATTTTCTTTCCTAAATTAACCAAGTTAAAGAAAATATTTGCAAACAAGTTTCACAGCTTTTAAAAAGGAACCCTACTTGTATAAAATACTGTGGCCATAAAATTATTAAAGGACAGGAAGAGCCTAATTTTACTTTGTATTTCTTTTCTATCGCATTATTTGTCATATTAACCTCTTGTTATCTTTACAAATAAGTCGTGGTTCCCTTGGCTTGTAATAGTCGAAAGGTCACACTAAAATAAATCATTGGACCAATGCTTTAAAAGAAATATCAAAATGATTACAGAAACGAAAGTTGTATTAAATCCTGTTCTGTTCATTATCGGGGTAGGAGTAAGTCCTTGAGTCGGTGGAAATATTAAACGTGACTAAGTACGTTTACGACAGAGCGGTAGTGCCCCTTGTCCTTCAAGAGCGCAATTAGTCCGCTTTTTGCTGCACTCGGATGCTTTGAGTAATGATTGGACGCTGAGAGCTGCGGTTGTTTACGCTCGCAACAAACGCTGATTTATCGTTGCTCCAGCGGACCATTTAGGCACATGACATCATCATTACATACAAGAAACTCGGGCGTTTCCTGTTTCTTTTTTACTTTTTCAACTCTAAAAGACTAAATTTCTCTATGTTACAGAATAAGATGTTACCTATTTGTACAAGTTTTATCATCTGTCTAGTTTAAGTAATAATAGCGGTGCTTATGCTGCGAAGAATAGCTTATAAACTGTGACAGCCGAAAACAAGAAGACTCTAGACAAATTTCCTTCTGCGTACACAAATATTTATCCTGGCGAACTCGTGACGCTCCGCTGTGTAGACGGATAAACAAATCGCCAAGCAAATGGGTCACCCCATTTATTATTACCAGCTTATAATTTTCTCGTTAGTCAATATTTTGTGGCTGCCGAAACATAATCAGGAATTTACGTTAAAATACTCACTGAATATGTCCTAGTTAGTTATGCAGCGAAATAATGTGTGGTGGCTTGAGAATGTTGATTACACAAGTATTTAACATAACAATGAGACGGGGACGCGACCATAAGATGCAAATCGTATAGGCGGGCTTAAGAAACTTGGCAGAGAACGCGCGGTGGCGCGATCCAGCAAATCTGTTCGCCACGCTTATCAGCTCTGATTCACGCGCTGCAGCAGCACAGGGTCACACATCGCACTGATTTGTTGTGGAAAAAACAACACATATTATTGTGCTGTGGCCGCTCGCTACACTTCGTCGCTTAGTACCCACTCCGTGACACGCACTCATTCTATTCCGCCAGTAAGAACGCTCATATGTCCGCACGATTCACTTGACGCTTTGTCAAGGGAAAAAAACGGGTCGTGATGAGAAATGTGCCGAAATAATTTATCTTCGGGTTAGTTTAGGGAATGAAGCCCGACTCTGACAAAGCCGCGCGGCAACTTATTTCTTATTCAGAGGCGTTTTCAAAAGAAAGATAAAACGATGCGGACAAAAGTGAGCCGAGGCGATCGCACCGATATATTCAGTACAGTAAACAATACCTGCGAAGGTAACGCAACAGTTAAACAGGAAGAGTGCGACATTAACAACATTTTTTCACTTGTAGGTCGTTACAAAAATACAGATAACAGCGCACGTGCCGTTTATGGCTGGCAACGTCGAGGGAGACGCGAGCACAAAGCGGCTGAGATTTATCGGTCCGCCGTAAACGCACGTAAGAGGAAGTTTGTTTACCCGCGCTCGACGAATCGCAATATCTAACGTTCAACTATTTTCATCAATTTGTTCTGCCAAGAAAGGAAAAACTTAAATTGAAGCGATTAAATCGCGCCGCTCGTGATTGATTTCTCTACGGCGCCCGCGCCGACGGACGCACGCCCGCCATTGTACCCTTAGATTTATTTCTATTTCGCTGTTTTTATTACGTACTCAGAACTTATAACGAAATAGTTACGGCTGTTAAAAGGTTTTATTGGTTAACCTTCGGCGTGTGTGGTCATAAAATAGATTCGTAACCAGAGAAGCGTACGCATAGCGATAGATTTATAACTGAATCACGTGAAAAAGAAACAAATTTGCCCTACAGAAGGATATAAAACTAGAGGTATAGAGGGAATTTATCGGAAAATTGTGCAAATCTCTGTATAATAAAATATTTTCTATTGAATATTGTATGGAAAGAGTTTTACGGGTCTCACTCATTTCACTCTATTTTACTACCTTTTTATGCAGGACCTCTGTATGTCGGAATACAAAACAGCTTATAGCTATATGAGGGTTTAGGATGTCGCGTTCGCTTACCTGAAACAGAAAAAGGGTTGAGTTAGAGATATGTTCTACGGCATTTATCATGGTGTGATTAAAATTGTTAATACGTTGGTGATCAGATTGCGCGAGGGGCCCGGAGCCTACGAGCAAATTCACTTAATTTACCTCGCGTCGAGCCCTTCCGCTAAAACTTTACGCACTTAATAAACTCCGAGACGAATTAAAATTCCGTCGGTTTAGTAACAATCGTGTCGGAACGCCGTTAGCTCTTCGCTCCGAGTTATTAATAAGAAACACGCCCGCCGCTGATTGCTGCCCGTTACATTTTCTACATCTTAATTATTGTCTGTTTAGAGGTTTTTAACTACGTCGACATAACAAAATGTTACATAATTTTAATGAATTTTGTTGATTAGGGCTTGTGATTTTAATATTCTTAAAATGTTATTGTTTTCATTTATTTACCTTTTTCTACATTTATGTAAAAAGTAATCTTGACCGAAAAAAACCCTTGGATCTCAAAAACTGAAACTTAGCCGAGATTATTCCTTAGGATAATGGCTTGATTTTCAAAGGAACTATCTTTGCCTATTATTGGAACGTTATTTTTTTGGCCATTTTAGTTCGAAAATAAAAAAAAATTATATCGTTATTACCAATAAAAAATGTAAAACCGCCATCAACATAAATCAGAAATATAAGCATTTAATATACGGTTTTTTGCAATCAAAACAAGACGGTTCGTCGTTTGAATTAGCGCGGTGTCGTATGTTGTTTAAAGTACGTTATTTAAATATGCAAATCATTTTTGAGTGCGCGGTAGTTCGGTCGCACTTGTTTAGCATAAGCAAATCGCGCTCTCTGCGGCCACTCTCACATAGTAAGCAGATTGTTGACAATATCACAATGCCTTTTATAGTTATTTTTCTTAACCTTCTCTCGGTACTAAAATGTGTTAAAATCTGTCTAGTAGTTTTGGTGTGACAAGGCTGCAGATATATTCATGCTGCCCATACGAAACAAAATACAAGGTGCATAACAGTGTAAAAAAATACTGAATCATGACAATTTTCGAGTCTTATATTGTATTGTTTATATTGAGTGTTATGATTGCAAAGGTTGGTGTCCTTAGTGATACTGATATCCATCTTCAATCATGCACGTCTGTCAAGTAAAACAAATGAAACGCGATCTTGCATTGCGTTCTTACACGTTTGTGGTTCATGAAACGTTCATTATTCTGTTGAGTGCAGTCTCACTTGCTATATGGCTACCATAACCAGAGGCAGAATGAATCAGCCGTAATATGACATGATGTATACTAACAACAGCATATCACAAGAAAGTAATATTATGTTTCACAAAGCTGTTCAACAATTGGTTTGAGCAGGTATCCCTTTATTTTAAAGTGTGAAAAGGCTTGATAATGTTTAAAATAACAAATTTACGATAATTATCAGTATCACTAAACAATGAGAAAGAAAAGAAATCACTATTCATAATTATAGCTATAATTCTAGACTATGACTGATTTTTGGTGGTGGCAAGTTTATGGAAATTCAAAGGTCAATTAAAAGAAAGATTTAATTTATGATATATGAGTATAAGTAACGTTGCTTACTGTGTAATCAACTGTGCACTGTGACCGGGGTGTTAGACAACCCTCAGTTTAAATAATGCCTGTTAGAACCTCCGAGCTGGAAGATTGTAAATCAAAACTAGACGAAATTTACAATTCAGCAATAAAATACATGAAACTATTCGTAGTCTAGAACGCGGTGAATTACGAGTATGAGGTACGAATTGTTTTCCTTTTTAAAAGATCAAGAATACTGTAATATATTTTATAATAAATATCTTGTATACCTGGGTTAATTTCTGCTTTAGTTCGTTTTTGGACTTCTATACATATATTTCCATTGACCAATAAATAGTTACCTATATATGCAATTATGTTACAAGGCTCTGATTTAATTTGTGTAATATGAGAATCTATTATACCCAATGGGAATTAAATATATAGACAGTCTGATAAATTATGAATGCCGGTATTTTATTGCGGTATGTTGAGAGGTGGCCGTAAATACATGCGTCTGACAATGGTGTACATTGTGGGCTATGTTTTGAGTCTATAATCGGTTTAATTAACGGGATAAAACTGGGTTCAATTGAAACCCGATTAATCGGATATTCTTCTGTGGCAACGTGCGTATGTACCTAACGCGATGATTATGTGGGTAATTCCATAAAAATGTAATGAAAAGAGACAAATTAACACTTAAATTTGCACTATCAACAAAGGAACATGCAATAGGATGGTAATTTGCGATGGACTTTTATAGATTTACCCATTATGTCATTGATACGTTTGTTCTCTGTTGATTTACGCCGACGCGTTTGGCTCGGTTGGTAGACACCTGCCTACTGAGTCGGCGGTCCCGGGTTCGAATCCCGGCCGGGGCAAATATTTGTGCAAAATATTTGTTCTTGGGTCATGGATGTTATCTATATATGTATTTATATATTATGTATATCGTCGTCTAGTACCCATAGTACAAGCTTTGCTTAGTTTGGGACTAGGTCGATTTGTGTATGATTGTCCCTTAATATTTATTTATTTATTTATTTATTTATTTATTATTTATTTCTATTTTGTTCCTGGAGTTGGAGGGGATAAGACAAAAAAATGGAATAATTATACTAAGGTGCGCATGACTTAGCGTTACTCTTATTTTTGGATTTTCAAATATCCCTATACCAATATTCATTAAAATTCGTTCATTTGGTGATGAAGTTACAAAGGTATTCCGACCAACGAAATATAGCAAAATACGAAATAAAACGTAAGTACCTAGATAGTACTACTTATTAAGACTTTTTCTACAATATTGACGCAATTGAAGTTTGAAGCAATTTTGGAGTTTTATAAATCAATCACCAATATCTGCACCAAACTGAACCGGGCCCTAATGCCGCATAATCTCTCTGATATCTGCGGGGATCTCCGAAATGGAGATATACCTCATATATCGCCATATCTCCAACCCGTTTGCGTTAAGTTTGCAACTAATTTATATGACACGGCATAGATATCAAGCGCTTACTTAACTCGGCCGGGTTTTAGCGTGAAATATCATAATGCAGCTCAAATCGCAATAATCGCGTTTTAAGCACAGTTAAAGGCGATATACCTGAGACATCGGTTTTTTTGGTGATATCTTAAAGTACACTCGACTTAACGCCCTGATTCCTATATACAGTGTGAATTCTTAGCCATATGTTTTTTCCCCGTCCTAGGATCCACCCTGTATGCTTCTATTACGTATGCCGCACGCGCAACTCAATCCTCAAGTTATCTCACTTATCGCCTTTCACCAGGTAATGTTGTTCCGCTGTTCTAATGGACTGAGAAAATTAATTGAATAAACTTACGATAGAGGTTTCAAATCAATATACCTAAGTTTGTTTTTAGTTTCCTGTCATTTTGCGACGTTAATACGGTGGGTTCGCGATAAATAACGCGGTGTGTCTTTATATTTGATCAAGTCTGCAACACAATCGAAGGTACAGTGTTTTTTTTTCTTTTATGGTTTTCACTTCTAGCTGCTTTGGCCAGAGGTATTTCGACAATGTCAACGTTAAGACATATCCCACATGAGGAGAATGGTCGGTAAAATTTTGGTTTTTGTGGTAGGATAAATCACGTAGGGAACCTAAAACGAAAAACGTGTGTGTTATAGACATCTTTTAACAAACATTTGACAGCTCTCCCTTGATATTTGTAGTGATGTAGCAATGACATATTGTTTGCCAAATCTAACGATTATGAATGGTTGATCGAATCGATTTTATCGACGATTTTTTTTCCGAAACTGCATATATTTCTCTTTATTTTGTGTAAATCAATATTTTTTTGAGCTACGATCCGTCGGTCTCACAGGAGCTTTCTATGTAAAATAGTAATTTGTTTTATTGTGCGTTCTTCAGGTTATCAATTTATCGATTTAATCGATTTCTACCAATTTACAGAAATAGTACATGAATCGAAACGCAAGATTTGGTCACAATACAGCTTTAAAAAAAAAGTATGTTACAACGTAACTGTTTATGACATGTAATGAATTATTATCGTTAAATACTTCAACACCGTGATACGAAAAAATATAACATGAACTCAATTGTATCAAATAGAAAGTAAAAAACGTTTATAGATACTAGAAAAACCACCATGATATTGCTTGTTTTTTTTACGAAATTCAATAAGTCGTGCAGGTTTACGTTATACGGGTCCTGTGATGTGTCAAATGTGTGTAAAAATAATAAAAAAACTATATATTTTCAGGCCGCTACGCGGTTGGTTGTGTAAATAGTTGCTGTAGGTTGTGGCATGCTTATTGTTATGCCACGTCCACATATATGCTTGGCAAACAAAGGCAAACCTACAGGACGTAGTTATATGTTAGAGTGAGACGGAACTACGTCGTGCTCACTCTAAGGTAGGTTTAGTTTCTGTAGGTTTGCCGCTGCCAAGCATGTGGACGCGGCATGATCGCCTAGTGACAACAAAAACTCATTACAATTTCTGTCACTGCTCTCCAATACCACGTATATATCTAGTAAATAGATTAATACTGAAATACGAGCTTTGTTTTAAGTAGGTATTTGTTATACTAATATCCACACTAATATTATAAATGCGAAAGTGTGTCTGTCTGTCTGTCTGTCTGTCTGTTACCTTTTCACGCTTAAACCATTGAATCGATTATTATTATTATTATCGGAGATAGTTTAAGATCCGAGAAAGGACATAGGATAGTTTTAATCCTGGAAATTATCCCTAAAAATATTGAAAAGTGAGTAAGTAATTCATGATGACATTGATGACCCTGTAGAAAATATAATGATTAGACCAAAAACACAATTGCTCTTACATTTGCTTAGGCGCCCCCTTTTATTAATTAAGGTGATTAGGTGGATATCTATCGTGTTGTACGAGGTTGCTTCCAAGTTCCACGCGGACGTAGTCGCGGGCAAAAGCTAGTAATATTATAAATGCGAAAGTGTGTCTGTCTGTCTGTTACCTCTTCACGCTTAAACCGCTGAATCGATTTCGATGAAATTTGGCATGGAGATAGTTTGAGATCCGAGGAAGGACATAGGATAGTTTTTATCCCGGAAATTATCACTAAAAAGATTGAAAAGTGAGTAAGTAATTCATGATGGATGACATTGATACCCCTGTAGGAAATGTAATGATTAGACCAAACGCACAATTGCTCTTACATTTGCTTGCTTAGGCGCTTTTAATAATCCCTTTAATTAATTAAGGTGATTAGGTGGATATCTATCGTGTTGTACGAGGTTGCTTCCATACTTCCCAGTTCCTCGCGGACGTAGTCGCGGGCAAAAGCTAGTTTGTGATATAATGAGGTTTGGTTATCAACAGACGATTAATGTGCGCCGATTTCATCCGGACAAAAACGGGATAGCACATCGCTTAAGATGACATATAGTGATGATATCTTGGAACAACGTCGTCAGTTAACAAGAATTCAGCTCTACGTAATTAAAGTTAAAATTCAGTACCTATTATATAATTTTCTAAAGCTATAGCATTTTCAGTCTTAAAAAAATTCAAGTTGCTATAATCTGTTACTGCACTTAAACTCAAAATTTATCGTGTTAAGTTGTGACTTATCCGAGAAGCAAAATTAAGTGAGTTGCCACAACTAGTTAGAAAATATTCTCCGCTGGTAACTTAGTGTCTATAAAAGTTAAAATAAGCCCGGCCGCAGACGACTCCCAGTAATAAATGAGCGGATTATAACAACGCTTAAATATTATGATTACTGCTTGGGTACAGTCAGGTGTGAAAATTATAATATACAGGGTGTAACCGACGGTGTACCGAAAACTGAAACCATGGCTTCAGACCATTATTCTGGGCTGGAAAATCGTGGAAATTTCTTTGAGAAAATTCACAAATTTTCCTCTCGAGTTTTCATTCCTTCTTTATTATTCCGTTAATCGAACTCTGCCGGTTACAATTTTTCATGAAAAATCGCATGATAATAGCATTTTCCGCAAATCACACAATGTATCACAAACAGTATTATGTAAGCTTTACGGTATAAAAAGGAGCGCGTGGAGTGGGAAAGATAACGGTACTGGCCGGTCATTGATCCGCCAGGCCAGTGTGCTCGCACAGGCCGCTGCGGTCGGACGCATGATATGTTTACCTACCCGCACATTTTATTTGCTTTACTTGCTTGAATGAAAATAATCTTGTTAGACTGTTTTAATTTATCGGTCAGTTGTTATTGGTGTTAGGTAGTACACTAGTTGTGATCTGTGGTTGCGTTGTTTTTGTGGTTGCATTCATTCATGTCATTCGATGCGCATTGGCGTAACGGTATGTTTGGCGCTGACGCGTGAGTGGAGTGGGGAGCGCCTCGCCTGGACCGGTCGCTCGCTGCGTGCTCCCCTCCCCGCGCGTCTGCACCCGAGAGAATTGGACGCAATACATTGCGCGTCGAGTTTTATAATTTATTTTGGAAAATCTTATCCTTGAGTTTTCCGAGAAAATGAACACTCGTTTTCAGTTCGTGATTATGGTCTAAAACTACGGTTTTCGTTTTCGGTACGCTGTCGGTTACACCCTGTATGTTTTTTTTAACGATTTTACAGAGATACATTGCAAGTGGAGGTCGAAATCACGACCTCTGCTTATCTGGAGTAGTGCTCTGAGCTACCGCGAAGTTACGCACATCGCGTAAAAATAAGCATTATATTTCGCCACAGCGTAACAGTTTTCGTTTTAAAATGCTAAGTGCACTCAATGTACTCCCAGGACGTGCATTTACGCAGTATCAAATAAAAAAAAAACCAATTAAATACAGTTGCCATATGGTATTTGCGAAGACCTAAAGACATGCTCATCTGTTCTGTTTTATTTTGCCTTAATAGTTTGATAAATAAGTATAACATCAAATTACATCGACGAATATACATTTAAGATGATCATTAAAGGATAAAAGTTATTTATTTACATTTTTATTTCACTTTTATGAAGCTCCTTTATTTCAGCAGTAAAACTTTCGTTTAACACTTTTTATTCGGAACAAACCGTCGACCTTGAGAAAACTCTTTGCAGATTTAGCTTATAACTAAAATATAATAAACGACCAAGTAAGTAAGTGTACCTATGTGTTGCGACCGCATTTAAAGTAGAGAGGATCTCAAGTCAGCTTTATTTTTGTGTATGTTTGTTACAGTCAAGATAATTCACAAGCATATTATGCTTGTGAATTGTGGAATAGTTAAAATCTTTGATGAATATAAATTTTCTAAGAAGTGAATGTTATCAATAGAGGATGTTATCAACATTATGCTTTATGTTCAACCGCGTAGCCGATGTAGAAGCTTCTACGACGCGTAGCCCGTAGCTCGTAGCGCGCAGCCTTCGTAGCACTATAGCTGTAGACATGTTTTATGGCGCTCATTTTTGTTAAACGTTCATTCATTTTAATGAATACTAACTGTGCCCGCGGCTCCGTCCGCGTGGAATTAGGTCTGTGTCAGTAAGCTGCTAATACGTCACCGTTTAAACCTTCCCTGGACTACGACAAACATTTCAAAACCAAAATCAGATAAATTTGCCCAACCGTTCTCGAGTTTTAGCGAGACAAACGAACAGCAATTGATTTTTTATATGAAGCACAACACATGGACCGTTTTGTCGTTTTTGTTGTGCTTTGTTATGGCGCATAGGTAATATTTTATGGTATCTTTAGGTCACATGAAAATAATTCAACAGCCAATATCAAATTATCTTTAATTACCAACAGGTACTTATCACCATAAGTTTTAATGTATAAAGTATAATCGCATGGAATGTACACGAATAATAGTTGAGTTGGCGCGGTTGGTAGGATCATTATTTTTTTAAATATCCCCGTTTTAATTGACTAACCATTTGTGTGTTTAAAATGCTTGAAATTCGTGCGGTCGTTTTGGGTGTGACGAGTCCACTAAAATATTCTGTCTGACGAATGTTGTTGTGAA
This sequence comes from Apotomis turbidana, assembly GCA_905147355.2. Taxonomy (NCBI): domain Eukaryota; kingdom Metazoa; phylum Arthropoda; class Insecta; order Lepidoptera; family Tortricidae; genus Apotomis; species Apotomis turbidana. The sequence continues at coordinate 18,415,066 of LR990288.1, read as the reverse complement.
CAATGACGATACAAAAAAGTTTCTGTCAAAAATTTCATTTTTATGACAGGCTTTTATAGCTGACTGAGCTTTTCATTGAACATCCATCAATAGCTCAGTGATACGATTCTAAATAGCCCAAACTCGGTAGGATTGCTTTAAATTATTACAGAGTTCCTAGGACCACCTTCCGGCTCCATCATCAGACCAGCCATGGGCACACCATATTATTGTAATATTAATGTTATCGAAGTTAAGTAGGTATGGAAAATTCAGCTGAATCAGTTAAACATATCTGCTTCAAAATTTAGTTGCAAGATTCCACCCGAACAAACATAGTTACATACATAAATAGGTACAATACAAGTTAGATAAAAGCTTGTAAAATAAATATAGAAACCGCGCATAGCGCTACTAAGATATTCCCCACAATCAAGATTCCCATACAAAAACGGTTTTCAACATAATTTTAGAATTTAATAATACATAGTCACTAAATTCACAATACAATTAACAAAAACATTATACACTGGCAATACACACGCGACAAAAGGATTACTCAGCGCGGAGATAAAGTATAAGCTCATACGCGTCTCTTCAGCACATAGCTTGTATGGAGATTACATTCTGAGACATACGCGAATAAAGTAACGCCACCTGAACGCTCCCACGGGGACTTAGTGTAAACGCTAATTTGAAAGAAAGGATGCATGTTCACGTATCATCATCAATGTACGTGGTCGCTCAGAATGGGCATTTAAATAAGTTTTTAAGCCATTGATACAAATATCAAAGGACAAAGAAAAATTGGAATGCGTACCCGGCGGAAGAGACCGGGAATAGAACCCGGTACTTCTGGATTACCGGTCCAGCGTGTTACCAGTGGATTACCGGTAATCCAGAGGTTCTGTATTCGATTCCCGGTCTCTTCCACCAGGTTATGCATTTCAAGTTTTTAGTATAAAACTTTGTATGGAAATTCCATAAAAAATAATTGGTATAATTTCCTCACAGGTTTGAATATTTATCTTATATTCTCGGACACACAAGGCACGACACCCACGCTTGGTTACGTAAGCGGCCGGAGAAAATTGTGTTTGCATAAAGTTGCTGCTTCGGGAATTAAATTAGTAGGTTTGAAATGGTCACGTCAAAATTAATTCTTGTTTTTTGTTAAATTTTAAGAGGGTGTATGGCCGTCACAAAGCCTTGAAGAAAACTGGAAATCAATGGCGTCGCTCGAGGCGCGGTTGTTGCGGTGGAGGTCTAGCTGCCTACTGGACAGACGGAATCCCGGCACTAAATATAATGATGAACTGGAATTTTTGTTCCAGGGTCATGGATGTGTCTATGTATGTTAGTATATATTAATCTAAAATAATTAAGTATATCGACATCTAGTGCCCATAACACAAGCCTGCTATATCTTAATTTGGGACTAGGTGGATTTGTGTGAGGTTGTCTGATAAAAAAAATGGGGATGTTTGTTATAATTGCAACAAATGATTGAGTATTTAGTACGAATTCTACGCGGACAGTACTGCGGGAGCAAATAGTACCGTAATTACTCATACTCATAAATTTTGACTGAATCTTTCAATAAATGATCAATGACTAATATAAATTAGTATGATTGCGCCTCCTGTATAGCTTTAAGAAGTGTCAAACTCTCTTATTTAATATAAAATAAATACATCACTTATTTAGTTATTATTTAATATAAAATAAATAGTAAAAAACCTAAGCTTATGTTTTTGCAGAACGTCATTGCTAATAATAACTTACTATGCGATTGCAGTACAGCAAGTACCGTGTTGGAGGCTATAATTTTCCGTCAACCCTCGTCTTCATAGGAAGTAGTAAATAATAACCTAGAATTAAAAAGCTAAATGAAAACTAAACGGACAATATTATTGAGCTACTAAGTTGACAATTATTAGTTTCATATTCTGGTTGTTATAGAGAATATTAAAATTATGTTCGTTTTCCAACTCATATTGTTGCAAATTGGTTTGCTATATTTTCATACGTATTTTTCTTTTATGAGAAAAAGGATGCAAGTCTTTTGGATGAATTTTACAGTGAATGGTTTTGAAGTGCTGGCGTTGCAGGGCTTTCTTTTTGGTGAAATTATTTTCCTGAATCCCCCTTTTCGAAACAGTTTTTAACCGAGTTCAAAAAAATAGGAGGCGAGAGTCAGTGCCAAACCTCACGCAAACTTTTTTATCGAACAAAAATACTCGTAAATAATTACCAAATAATAACCATTAAAGGCCTAATGCGCGGCATCTGTTTTCATCATAGTAATAATTGAGTGGTTTGGCACCGACTTTAAAAGGTGATTCAAATGTGATATGTACATGAACGGGTTATTTTTGACTTTTCAGTTTTTATTCAGGTCAGTTCTTTTTTTGATATTTTTTTAAGTACTGATGAACCATAAGATTGGAAGTCAATTAAATATTTAGGTGAAAAACTGAGCTGTTAATGCCATTGGTGTTTATACCAATATTATGAAAAATTTAAAATCTCCGTTACGTTTTTTAAGCGTAGCGTGCTAAGGTAAAAGGCGACCTTTTTGTATGGAGCTCCGTGCAAAAAGGTCGTCCTTTACCCTAGCACGACAGTGTAGAGCTCCATACAGAAAAGGTCGCCTTTTAGCTTAGCACGGCAGCATTTATCTACTGCGTGATAAACACATCCATCAACCCGCGCTCATTTCAAGTTATTGTAGGTAAAATCATGATCCAAACGGAGCAGCCAAAGTGGAATAAGTAAATCAATATGCCGAAATCGCAATTTAGTAAGTTCCGCCAGTATAACGCAAACTGCCGACCTATTGGAATTGAAATTGGAAAGTTGCCTCTAATTAAAGATTCCCGGATAGGGTCACAACGGAGGGCCGCCACGTGAACGCAATTTCTGCGATTAATGGCGCGAGCCTAATCCAACTAAGCAGGTGCACAGAACACTGATAATAACAGTACTAGGATGAGTTTCCTTTCTCTGTGTTATTTATTTGTGGTTGGTGCAGCATGTTTCTTTTCTTCCACCTATCATCTATTTCGAACTGTAATTCCTTGTCATGCATATAATTTTTCACACATTTCATCCACATTCATGCTGAATGCTGTTCTCATCAATCGGCTTCTCATATTTTTGTTGAGGAGTATGTTGACTGTGTCGGTACGGAACCAAATATAATTATAAGGACTGTTGTAAAAATACATACAAATGGTAAACTATTAGTATATTAAACATACATATCGTCGGGGATAGTGCAATACCGCGTATAAGTAGCAAGTGTAGATATGAATCAATATTCAAACAATGTATTTTATTGAAATGAGAACTTTATCGATAGCTGTTATTTACGTGGTATTGCACTATCCCCGATGATATGCACTCATCATATTTACGTTATAACGTTATTGTCACTTTCTACGCCTATTAATTAAGCATGGTGTGAATTTGCTGTTTTATTTCAAAACAACGTGGTTACTTGGCTCACTTACAAATACACGCAAATAAATTAGCTCAAATATTGGAATGTGTTAAATCTATTGCGGGTTTAGGTGAAATTGGTTTCAAAATGCGGTTACATTACACGGAATAAAGTGATATATATTTTTTCTATGTGTTCTTTTACATTTATCAAGGTATAATTACCTAGAGTATATTTATAATTTCAAATAAAACTTATTCCGAAAATGTAATGTCTATACATATTATTTGATAAAACGTTAAAAACACTCATATTTTCTTACTTAAAAACCAAACTAGTTAGGAATATGTTTGTTAATCGGTAATTTTACAATGTTTCAACCATTCTCATTACGGCCGTACTTTCGAAAACTACTCTCAAGGTAATTAAATTACACCTTATAGGCTTATAATGCGCAAAAATCGTGCAAGTTTATAGTAGTTTAATGACTGTACATAATGAAGGGTAAAAACATGAGTGTGGGTTTATGAAACGAGCCGAGGGCAAGTTTCATAATAACATCACACGAGTGTTTTAATGCCTAATTATGTACAGTTACATACACTATTTTATCTAGCCACATGTCATAAGCCTCCATGATGCATTCAGGAGTCGCACATTATGACAAATATTACCCGGTAATGAAGTTTTCTGGCAGCTGTCATAGTTTTTTTTAATTCAGAGACAAACTAGAGTCGGCCCCAACTATCATATCGTTCGATATCTTACTTACGTGCGACATTTGTCAAATTTGATTGCAAATTGACACTTCATTTCGAACTAAACGTCATCTCGACTGATATTAGAATAGAGGTCAAATCAAATTTCTTTGTTTTTTAGAGATGTTCGAAATTTGAATAAATAATACTATCGAAATGGATGTTATTATTTAGCAATAATAACATTTTTACAGATCAGAAATTTGTTGTAATAAAACAGTCTATTTTTATGATGGTCATAATGTGCGGTTCTTGAACGCATCATGGAGGGTTTATGATATTTGGATAGATACAATCAATAATGTGCGAACATCCTGTTAGTGTAAATCAATATTCAGTTAGCATACTGTTCATCATATAGCTACGATGGCCGTTGATGGCTACTACGGGAACCGTCCTCACACGTCTATCTCAATGTTCTCGAACTTTCGATATTAACCTGATTCGAATGAAGAGTTAAATTGGAGGTGATTCGTTCGGCGGTCGCGTCGAGTGTGTGAATACGTTATTAGATGTCACGATAGGGTTTGAGTGGATCCACTTGCCAATTAACCGGTTATTGGCAGCTTTTGAGATATAAAGTTATGTTTCAATGATAGGATTATATTAGATAAGAAATATGATTCGTTTTATTCGCTATGTTTGAACCAGCATGGGCTTTCGGTAGTTTTGGTAGTTTATATAGCAAAAGTATGTTTGAGATTTTTTTACCACCGTGGTTTACAAGAAGGCACTATAAATATACGAGATAAATAGGAATGTGATATTCTTATCGATTCGGTTTATTGTTAATTAAGTATGTTTGTTTTGTTTTCATTTTGTTTGATTAATTTCATACCCATTGATGTTACACTTCGCAGTTGTCATATAGACAAAAATTAAGTAAAAAAACATAAAGTCAAGATAAAAACTCAGTGGCACGTTTAACTATCTCGATTTAAACTCACTTCTACACCCAACCAGCCCAACCGTATTATTTTGTGCTGTAATGATTTTACGCTTGCTTTCATCATCGCTCGTTTCGACGACTGACAGTTCCTAACTATCCCCGAGTTACAGTTTAAGTTTTGGGATAAGTCCGAAAGTATTTAATGTAGGGGATTTGGATATGAGAGGGATGATGGGAGTGCTTTTCGGTTATTCAGCTGGTCATCGTCAAAAAGTCAAAATATCGACACAAGATTGGCTAATACACGTTCAGAAGTTTTGTCAATGACTTAATTTTTTAAACAAGCTTTTATAGCCGACTGTACTTTTCTTTGAGCATCCGTCAATTTACTCACTGAGACGATTCTAAAGACCCCTAACTCCTCTATCTATTACAGAGTTTCTAGGGCCACCTTTCGACTATTTGTGTAATTAACTATGTATTATATATATCGTCGTCTAGTACAGTCGTCATCAGATATATCGCAGCATATAAGGCGTTCATAAATAAATGAACACGACTCTTATTGACTGGGCGTTACAGTACATGTTCAGATATTTATGAACGCCTTATATGCTGCGATATATCTGATGGCGACTGTACCTATAGTACAAGCATTACTTAATTTGAAACTTGGTCGATTTGTGTAAGATTGTCCCTTAATATTTATTTGATTCGCTAATACATAGGTACAAATACAAAGTAAACATAGTAATTGACTATATCATAATAGAAACGTAAAATCTTGCACCGAATCGTTCATCTAAATATAGATAAATTTCGTTCACATGAAATGTTTTTAAACACATTAAGTTCCCCTCGTGAAGATTTTATCTGTAGGCGGCGGGGATTAGCCAAGTAGAAGCTTCGCTCAAGTGTTATGTGTTTAATCGATACATGGTAATTAATCTTCTTTGAAATTAATTTGAACTTTGAACATAACGAGCCTTATTAATTGCAGGGCAGTCGCTTAATATACATCTTTGTAAAACTTGGGTTTACAAATTTTTAGACTGTAATAGGTACCGACACTCAACCAAGTATTTGCCAACACTCAATAACAACAACAACACACACACACACAACGTTACAACATTATATACGTTGAGTGTTGGTAAATACTTGGTTCTAAAAATAACAGGTCAAAAATAAAACGAATAACACAAATTCAAAATTTAAATCAACCCCAACACAAGTAGCTGGTCATCATGAGACCCCTCCCCCCATTCAAATAGAAAATGCTACTGAAACTGATCATAACTACAATCTTTGGAATTCTTAGCTCTAGCTGAGATCTTGCCACTTGTTCCATTAAAGCTGAATATCTTGGAAACTACTGGTCCTTTTTTCACCAAACATAGCTAAAACCATCTCGCCGGACAAGGATAAAAAAAAACTGCACTCAAATTGGTCCATCCGTTTGGGAGCTATGATGCAACAGACACACAAATACCCAGCTACACAAATACACAGATACACATGTTCAACTTATAACACCCCTCTTTTTTTCGTCGGGGAAGGAACAACTTAATACTTTCAATAAAATTGAGATTTGACTCTGATCACTGTCTGAGAAATCGGCACCATATTTGTTCTTTAGCGATATCGACTGCTTAATGTCTAAGTTTACAATGTCACACATAAAAAAGCTTGAATATACCTATTAATATCAATCAACGGAGCTTGAATGGCAAAACAATTATATATTTATGCTTACCCAAAAAAATATCCTATGTAAGATATCACATAGCTCCATCGCAATAGCGCCTAAGTATATTTTGTAACGGTTAGATATTTCCTAGAGGGACTTAGGTGAAAATTGTTTTCTAATTTCTCGTCAGTTAGCCGCCATTTGCGCAAAGTCCGCGGCGTGATAGATGAGCAGCCAATCGGTTGATTGATCGCTGACGTCTGCACAACCCCGTGCAGTGTGGGAGATACGAGCATTAGATACCTTTTAAATAGGTGGAGAGATAAATACTTTGGAGAGAGAAGAGATGGAAGTCTATTTTGCAGCGCTAGCACATCTTGAGGTGATTTCTCTCTCTCAATTGTCTTTTTACATTGTTACATACATAAATACTTAGATATTAATGAAGTGTGAATAAGGATAAAAAAATACTAGAAAATTTCTCCGTACATAACTCCAAAGTTTGGTGTGACCAAAACCATCATTACCAAATAAATTTTCATAATTCCAAAAACCGCTTTCTATTGAAATACTTATTTTTAGGATCATATAACCCTAATCTAGCTTAATTATATTGTGTACAATACCGTCTACAGAAACTATGATCGCTTAGCGAAAAATGGCTTTCGGAATTGTGATAAGTCGGAATAATGACGGTTTCGGGCAAATTAAACTTCAGAATTTTTGGGTGTTCCGGAAATTATAACAACAATAAAAGTGTCATTAATATATTTGTATTTCAATAATGCCCCTATTCTGTAACAACACCGAATTAGGATTGAAAATTAGAAATATAATTAATGCACATGAGTCCCAGCTCAAAGCTAAAATCAATTCTTATACTAATATTATTAAGGTAGATTACATTTCGTCGAATATACCGAATAAGAAACCCTCCAAATCACTCGTATTGGCTGTAAATATTAGGGAAAATCAGGCTTTAGACGCCGTACAATATCGTGGATCACATGACATAATATAATTACAGTATTGATGATAATCTCACTTGATAAAGGCTCGTGTCGCGGTAATTACCTCGGGCTTTTCAAGTTTCGATTTACAACACGAATGAACTCCACAAAAGACATTACATGGGTACGGAATTCCAAACTAATTCTAATAGTGTTCAGCCAACAAATGTTAGTTGCTCCCAAGGAAAATGACAAAGCGACACAATGCTTGCAGTTTCAGAAAAACTAAAGCGCAGATTCGATTCTGCGGTAATATACATTTGTTACGGCGATGGCATGTCACGTAAGCAATATAATACATTGTGTTTTGGAACAATAAACATTGCTAGATTAAAAAAAAGGACTGAAAGTCATTTGTTAATTTCACCGAGTCTCTCAGCGTTACAATTTAAAAGGAGAACTTGAAAAGAACCAGAATAATTTAATCATGCTCTAGGACAATTGTTATTTACATAGTCTACCTAGAGTTAATTTAGAGAAGAACCCCCACTTTAACTATGCTTGCTCGCTTTAAGTAATGTTGTTCTTGGAAATGCAAATTCGTGAATAAAAATATTGTATTAAGTGCCGGTTGACTTGACGTATTTTTTGGTAGATAGAGCCGCAGTTTTAAGGAATATCCATTACCTTACAAATCTTATAATATTTCTCAATAGGTACTTTTTTGATTTTTGTGTTCCGTAAAAATAACTCGCTTCGTTCATGCATAAATAAATAAAATAAATATCGGACAACCTCACACAAATCAATCTAATTGAATACAAATAACATCCATGACCCAGGCACAAATATTCGAATTCATCACACAAATACTTGCCCTTGCCGGGATTCGAACCCGGGACCGTCGCTTCAAGAGGCAGTTGCTTAACTGCACTGCGCCAACCGCATCGTCAAACATGATTACTGTTTTGTCCATTTTACGAGTAGAGTAAAATTTACCGTCGAATCCTATCTGGACAAATACAAAAACGTTCGGAAAAAATTTAATCACGAGTGGTAATTTCCACGGGACGTGCCTAAATCGGTCGCTTTTATGATGTCAGACACTTCGCGTTAAATGCGAAGGCTTAAAAAGGGTTGACAGCGAGTAGCCTTGTCACCTGGCAACACTGGGACATAGCGCTACCTTCATCATACGGCGGCCGGACGTTCATTGATAATTAATGGGCGATGCCACTGTAACGAAAACAAACGACTGGTGGCACGCGCACGATAACGATTAATATCTTTGCGGGCGCAGCAAAAACAAACCTACTCCTGGCCTTGGTGCGATAAATCATATCACATCGAGGCGCAAAAATAAATGAAGCCAATGATAAATGACGACGAATTCATGGAGTGCCATGAGTCAATTTCAAAATTAAAATTTTCGAAGATGTTCAAAAACAATATAGCGTCATGGATAATCTGGCGTCAACGCGAAATTAAGGGTGAGTGATGAACCGAGAGAATCTGAGCGGATATTATCACAAACATTTTACTTTCACCGTCAAATGTGCCTCCGCCAATTTAGCTCATGGGCTAATGGAATCCATTTATTCCTTTAAAAAAGCGGCATTATTGCCGACGATTTTACAGCCAATAAGAAGGTGACGTTTCGCGAACGTCGCTGTTAATAAAAGTTAAAAGCGCAGGCGATGTTGTAAATTGCGTACAAAGTAAACATTTTAACATAATTCAACAATGTAACATTTTTATCGACGACTCGTCTCAATCACGTAATCTCAAAAGACTCTTATTTGATTTTACGATAATGGCCCCAGGAGCGGGCCTCGGCCGTCCCCAGGTACCTTCTACATCCAGCCTCGGAAATTGCGTTAGCCACATTCGAGGACCAGGAAATTAGACACGTTGAAGGATGTAATCGAATGTCCTTCTCTAGTATAGCGATATCTTTTGTTACCTCTATCATTTTGTACATACAAAGCTAATCGGTCAAAGGCCATATATAAAAAGAAAACTAAAGGTTCGACAGATATTGAATTGTTATTTCTTTTGGAAGCAATACTTGCCAATTTTGATTTCTATAAACTAGATACAAATAGCGGCCATTACATTGACATTGACATGTTTTGACGCGAATTTACATTGTCGCTTGCGCCCCATTTTCGACATACCTTTCTATCAATAATTTATTTTTGGTATTTAAACCCCAATTAGACACGAAAGTTGCAGTACAAGTCGAGAGGCGGAAAAGTCAGATGCAAACAAATTTATCTTAACGAATCTGTTAAAACAAGACGTCAGTTTCTGTACGAGGAAAAAACCGGGATGGAGTCTTGCTAATTTCTGGAATACTTTGTGTTCGTTAGACCGACGTGACGCTAGTACCGTCGCCACCGACCGAGTGGGCTAATTACGTTAGTGATCCCCACTCCACCCCCAAAGTAAACGACTCCGCTTTCTGTGTAAACAACCACTCAACTTTACCAAGAAAAATTCGCGGACCCACTTATTCACGTCTCCAAGGTATACAGCGACAAAACGTTCACGGTGTGTTCTTTGATACGGTGAGATAAATTTTGTTTTATTGTAACTTGTGACAAAAACTATTCTTGTATCTTCTGACTTATAAAAACATGCATTTTATAACCTGATTCATAAAACGTATCTTCTTTGTAAAACGTACAATAAACTTTCTTACACGTAAGTAATTTTACGATCAATCTTTAAAAGAAACAAATCCGAACTATTGTTTACAAAACTAATAAAGGAGGAAAAAATGTTACGAAAAGTCAAAAGCGGGAACTGTCCAGATATTATATTTCCCAATGTATTGATCCCTTAGGATGGTCTGTTCGGTTTCGTTTCGGTGGAAGTTTTCAATCCCTCTGCGTTTTGGGAGTTGCACTCGACAATCTTATCAGGGAGGGAGGGAGGGAAGATTTTCCACTGTCCGGTGCCCTCTCACCTTGAAGGATTTCCCTGGGCGCGTGAGGAGGGCACCGATACTATTTCAAATTATGCGTGTAGTCCGCCTTTGAGGGCTTTACTATTCCTAACGTTGTTTTGTTTCGCTTTATTGAAAAATATGCGTGGGTATACTACCAAGATTTTAGCTTTATCCTTTCCTGAATTTGTGAATGTGAATTCCTGACATTTAAGAAAAGGGAAAGAAACGTAATTTATTTCATCGGCATGATTATTCTTATTTCAAGTGCGAAACTATTTCATAGGGAACACTCAATACATACTTACCATTATAACAACAATTACACGTATTGCTACGTCAAAACTACTTTTTTATCCATTAATCAATACCTGCGACGTAGTTGTCTTTATAATTTAGTCACGCTAGTTTTGAAAAGTTTAAAGGTAATTTGAAGCAAGTTATTCCGTTTGCCGAACAAAAACGGCCAATTAGTACAAAAAGATTCACAAAGTAGCATACAATACTCGAGATACGAAATTCTTAGCTTCGATCGCCCCGGAGACCGCACGGCCCTCATCGATGATAATGCCATTGCAATACTCCAGATCGGATTGTATTGGCAAATTGGATCAAATGCAGCGTTTGCCGCGCAAAAGATAAGGTATCCTTACTACCCGTATAATACAAACAGCAATATCGAGTTGGTATCGGACTGCCGACTCTAAGTAATCGCCACATACAATCGTAGTAGGCTTTTTTATCCCACCGGTGTTTCATTTGTTTTAGATAATATAAATATATGGTTTCCCAATAGGTATTGAAACATCTCGTTATAAATATAAGTAAACTGAAGGTTAACTAAATTGAAATATATTTGTTCATACTTTGTACGTATTTCTGTGGCCGCATCACGTCATCAGCTAAATGCAGTTTCACGGTGTAGCTGACAATTTTGAGACTGGGTGTGACAACATTTCTTATTTTGAACCAGGACTTTATCCGATGAAATCTGATTAAAGATAAAAAATTAAATATAATATTATCCAAAATATACTTTTTTTTTATCTAGCCTAAATATGACTGTCCCACTGCTGGGCAAAGGCCTCTCCCTTTGATTTCCACAGGTCCTTGTCTGATGCTGCCTCCTATATATATGAATATCCTAAATATCCTTATTTGTGATATAAAAATCAATTTCAAAAAGTCCTCAAAAGAGCGTAATCGTCACAGCGCGAAAAATCATACAGTCGGACTTTTACTAAGACGGATTTAGTATGGAAATTGTACCACTGTTCTGTTTGTAGGTTGCGACTGTCAATTTTTACTCAAGGTGACGTCATTATATGCTGATTCCTATATGGCACTGCTTTCATTTTTTTTTGGAATATTCAAAACTAGTCCATATAACCAAATAAAAATAATACTAAAAATAATTTTGGGTTCTGTGTTACTAAAGTACTTAATGGAATTAGTTTAAACTTAACACTATTTGAAAATTGGAAACGTTGTCATTTGCATACTAAATTGTCAGCTGCTTTTGATGCCGACTGTACAAGGCTTCCTATTACTACATTACATTAACATATATTTTCCAAATTACAGAAAGCAAGAAAAAGGGTTAAGGATTATTCAACTCCGCGTGAACGAACCTCGCGATAAATTCAAAACAATTTCCACCCATCAAAACAAACATTCGAAATGAAAATGACAGTTTAAAAAACATTACCATAAAACGGTAGGTATAAACATGAATAAAACACAGATAAGACAGAATAACAATATCGCAAAACATTGCAACAATTCCCTAAATGTTTCGCGTGTTACAAAAAAAATATACGTAATATCGTGTCGTATCAAATACAAGCGCCGGCGGCGCATTCGTGCCATTGTTTTTGTAACAACGAATATCATTCAAATAAACGGGAGCGCTGTTACACAGATTATTACTGCGCTATGGAGGCTCGTTACTAAATATGATAAAAATATGAAGTATTTCTAAAAATGCAGCAGCAAACGAACTTGGGGCTAATTTTGAATGTCACGTACGAAATGGGCGATTATTTTAAAAAATGCGTTTTAAACGCCTCATTACCGTTCCCGTATTTTTATCCATGTCATAAAAGCAAACAGCATCATTGTAATATAAATTCCCGCAACGTCTATAAGATAGCCAAAAATAACACCACAATATTTGTGAAGTCCGTCAATACGCCACGGTAATGAGGTCCCAAGACCTGAATATCGCTAGGGTTATGCTTAATTTACCTTTAAATGTCAACTTGTCAATATATTTTACTTCAGCTCGCAAACTCTGCAAATAACCGCCAAGAGGATTCAACGGTTCTAGTAACGTGTCCGAAATATCGCCACAAAAATAATAGCTATATCCAAGTTAAACAAGGCCGATTTTTAAAGATAAAAATACTATTATGAAAATTTTACTACTAACAAAGCACTTTTTAGCTTTTTCAGTCTTATAATGTTAATAAAAGTATACCAATCTCCTTTTAATTTAGAAGTACAAGAGATAAAGATTTCCCTTGGGAAAAGAGACTAGACATTGATATATTGATATCAATCAATTATTGATAATATTACAGTATTCCCTTTGCCAAAGCTTTGCTTGAGTGTCATTACCATTACCTCTTCAACTGTACCGCCCAGTTTCATAAAGTCCGACCGACATTTTTGGGTAAAAAGACTTGTAATTTTGCCGGTTTTTTCATATTATCACAGTGATCGCGACCAAACAGCGGTACTCATTAGGGGGTGAATTTTAAATTCGGGAGGGTGTCCCACTCAACTATGTATGAAGAGGTCCTATCCCCGCATAGCATTTGGTACGCATACGGCAGAACCTCATTGTCCTGGATTGCAAGGGCGAGTTAAAAAGCGGAGTAGCTTTAGCTTATCTATTTTTTTTAATCGACGCGCGAATAATTAAATGGGGCGTATAAATCTGTGGAAATGGATTTACGTGTCAGATATCATGCTACTATACTCGCATTTTTAGCGTTCTGGTTTTTTCGAAGTAACCGTTATGATATTTTCTTTCTAATTGAGATTAATACACTCTACGGTGTACCTACATTTCAAAATGACAACATGTGATACTAAAGTACAAAATGGCGGGCAACAGCAAAAATATATTAAATTTTGATATATTAAACCAAATTCCTACAAATTATCAATTTTTTAACTGCGACGCGGTCGGCGCAGTGGTTAAGCAACTGCTACTGAGCCGACGATCCTGGGTTCGAATCCCGGCAAGGGCAAATATTTGTGTGATGAACTCGAATATTTGTGCCTGGGTCATGGATGTTATTTGTATTTAAATATGTATTTATCTATATAAGTATGTTTATCGTCGTCTAGTGTCCATAACACAAGCCTACTAGAGCTTACTGTGGAACTAGATTGATTTGTTTGAGGTTGTCTGATATTTATTATTTTATTTTATAGGCTCTTAATAATAATAATAATAAGATTTTAAATGAATAAAGGAGATAATAATAATAAATAGCCAATAGCCCAATTACCCAGTCCTCCATTTCATCCCCATAGCCCGATTTGTATTTAGATTCCATATACTTATTCATAAATAGTTCTTGCACCAAGCGGGTGCTGTCTCTGTGTGCGTCCCATGACACGGATAGGGACAGCATCCGCTCGATGTACCTACACATTACATTTCATTAAATTGTCGAATGGGCCTCTACGCGTTGGCTTCGGCTCCGCGCACGCCTCCCAAAGGCCCGGGACACTATTGTCCCGTGAGCGGGTGCGACATACAGGAATAATAATAATAATTTATTTATTAACATAATTATCACGAGATTAACACAATCATTTTCGTGTGACTTCATTCTGTGAAAAAGTGCTAACATACTGTTTCCTCTCCGCTATGTTTCAGCTCCATGGGCAAAAACTCAAGGTAAACCGATTACGCGGTAAAAATTCATAACGCCAATGTTATCTTCATGTTGAGCACCTAATGTTTAGTAAGTGGGCTTGGCTATTATGCGAGTATTTGCGTTTACGTAAATTACAGAAAACAATTTTCCGCTGGTAAAAAAATGCCGCGTGTTTCGCAATTCACGCTATCAAGATTGCTAAAAAGATTGGAATATTCAAAAATTTGCTGGTTATAGTCTCACCTTTTGCTGGGATCATATTGTGTGGCTTGACAGTGAATTTGCCGTGTTAGGAAGAGATTGCTATTGCAATTATTTAGATACTTTCATGGACAATACGCTGATTAAGTACGTTCAATTCCATAAATTAGGACCCTCACGACATAATAGATGTACATTGGCATCAAATATCATCTGGATTCGTGGTAGTCTAGACCACGAAGGAGATGGTGAGACGAACTTCATGCCTTTCACCAAAACTGGTGGGAAAATGCTCAGGACCGGGGCACGTGGAAGAAAAAGAAGGAGGCCTTTGCCCAGCACTGGGACACTCAAAGCCCTTAAATAATAAAATAAACACGAACATTATAAAAACAATATAACAAAAGTATCCGACATTTATCTCATTTTAAAATATTGAACTTCCAGAAACCATCAATATACATTTATCTTGTGTAAATAACACATCCATCAGTAATGTAATGCCCGGAATTCCATTTATTATTCCAGTGCAAGTTTGGAAAGTTAAAACTTAACCGAGACGAAGTTTAAGGATAAGAGAAATATCCTAGAATTAACTTATTACGAGAATAATAAAAGATTATTTAAGCAGGAATTGGGATTACAATCTCTGTCTGTGTACATTCGGGACAAGTTAATTATGATAATGTTGAAAAACGGTATAAACCAAGTCCCAAGACTGTTTTCATTCGGTCTTTTATTTGTTCGCTAGTTCCATTGTTACGATGTATTTAAATGGAATCTCAATTTTCTTTTACTATAGATAAGTAAAGTAATTGAATTGAAAGACTCGGGTGACAATGTTTGCATTTTGTGGCTGCAACATTTTGAATTTCATTTATTTTCCCACTCACTCATATTATATTATATTACTCATCCTTCTTTCAATTCAATAAAGCATTGCATGTATCCAACAGTAGGTATAATATCTCGGCCTCATAAATTTTGTTTGTACAACTAATTAAATAGCAAACTTAAAGATATTACTGGCGCCTTGCATATTATTGAATCGAATCAAATCGAAACCAAATGTCAAAACATGAACATCTACACAACATTAGAGTAGAAATAAAGTAGCGATATCTCAGACAGATGTCAGTAGCAACACCAAAAACCACTTATTTTATTGAGAACACATCTAAACACACTACGCAATTAAATAGCATACAATTCAAAGATGAAGAAATCAATTGTAACTTAATAACGGCAAAAGCAAATGGCGCAAATATAATGAAGCCCTCAAGCGTCTATTGAAAACAAAAATCTCAATGGAAACGTGATAAACAATATGGTACCAGCTTAGCCTTATCTCCCTCGCTGACTTATGATATCATTATTTCCCTTTTTGCAAAAATTTACGGAGCAAAAACAGGCATGGAGTGAATACTAATTCTTCTCGGTCAATATATTGATATCGGTGTGCCTCGGGCCTAACGTAATTGCCCCCTCGTAGTAAAAATCTATGCGAAATAAAACAGAAACAAGTTATCGGTATATTTTTTGTAGATTTATCTTTAAGGATACCTATTATATAACACGACATACAAATTATAGGGCGTTTTCCAAAAAAGGGTACCTGCATCAACGTATTGCGATAGATTTTTTTTAAGTTAGCTACATGCTATAAATAAAATATGAATATCAATTTATGCTGATCTGGAATGATACATTTAAGTGAGTGAGTAAAAAAGTCTTCAAAAAATTACGAATTTAAATATTGTGAATATTTCATGTTCTTTTTAAACGACACTTTTTTTTATTTCAATTTATAAAACTTTTTTTTATCCCGCGTATCAACATGTCCCAGTTAAGCTGCTAAATAAACGCCAAAAACACATCCGTAATGTAACGAAAGCCTGCTTAGTTATTAATGGAAAGCCACGTTTCATTGTCGATGTGGGTTTTAAGCCTTTTGTCGGTTTTGCAAACGGAATTTTATTTTGCTAATACTATTTTATTATTCCATTAACGCCACGAATTGCAATCGGCACTGTCACAACATTTAATTGCTTCTATTTATGTTAATTTTCGCCATGTTAGATCAAAACCCGTGACTAGAATTAATGCGTGACTTGTGTTTCGTGTTATGAAAAGGAAAATAATACCCATTCGCCGTCACCCTCACATAAAACGCGGTGATTTAGTGGAAAATACCGCTTATTTGCATTGCCAATACATCTCTCCGTGGGCATAAAACATCTGAACGTAAAACCGGATGAGCGAAATAAGATATAAACGGCCGCTTGCACATGGAATCTCGGATTTTACAGCCGTCTTATATATCTTAAAGTGAAATATGGGACGATGTCATTTTAGTCAATCGCCTCAAGTCGACGGCCCCGATTATAGATGAAAGATATATGAAATTGACGCGCGTAATACCTCCTAAAAGACGTCCTTCATATGTTTTGACTACATAGCTCAATTTCAAAGAGAATTATACCTGAGTAAATTGAAAATGTCTTCTTTTATTTGCCTCATCAGTAGCTTTGAAAGTAATATCCGCGGATGATTATATTTCATAAATATTTTATTCAGGGAAATCTACTTTGAGCGCGTTACGTTGATTTTAATAATTCATACGTTCGAACCATAAATTAAATCAAAATCTTAGGAATAGATAATGCGATCTCTTAAGGAAAACAGGATTGCCGAAATCTGTGTAAACAGGATAATGTAAACGCAATCGTGACGGACAAACAACGCGACAACAGAATAGCGCTCTTAAACGAACTGCTTTTAGCATTGTTTGTGTTTCGATTTACAGAATGAGTATTCAAATGGAATTTCTATAACAGGTTTTGAGCGTAACGGGTTGAAGTATAGGGTATTTTAGATATATTTAGAAAGAATATGAAGATTTTTGTTTTTACTTATCAGTTTTTAAAACACTCAGTTATTTAGATACTATTTATTTTTCTTCTACTTAGAACATGTCTGTGTTTCATATTCATATGTATACCCAATACATTACAAAAATATTTTGTATAAAACACATGTTAAATTCTGTATAATATCCATACCCCGGGAATTCCGGTGCACGAATGATTTGACGCCTACTGTCGGCCTATAGTGTTAAATTTTGAGAGGTTGGCTCAGTTTGTAAGCACCTGCCTACTGAGCCGGCGGTTCCGGGTTCGAATCCCGGTCTGCGCAAATATTTTTGTGCTTGGGTCATGGTTGTTCTATGTATTTTATTTAAGTATTGTACGGTCCACATACCGCACATTGCCATCTCAGCGAAATAACCAACAATCGCGTAAAGCATTGACATACAAGTCAGTACACGTTTACATTTGACAACCAACACACGTGTCCTCATTAGCATTATCATTCATAATATCGCGCTTTTATAGTTTACTTTGACATTATAATTAAAGTGTGTATTTTCGACTATATTAGTGAGTTATTATTACATCCAGCAAATAACATTTCATAATTGGTGTATGTGACACTAGCAGCCCGTAAATCAATTTGGTCCTTCGAGCAGAAAAGTAGTGTTCTTGAGTGTCCAAAGTGCAGTATCGCATCGGTTTGACTGGCCTCCCACAAGCGGGTCTCACCAGTCAGATTGAGAAGGCGTCTACACTGTGCATAGGAAACAGGAACATTGCTTTACCAGCATCGCAGCACTAGCAGCTGCATCACAGAGCATAGCAGCAACTATACAGCTGATCAACAGCAACTTGTTCAGTTAAGTATATTTTTACTATCAAAATGGGATCTATTCAGGAGATATTGGATACCCAATCTCAGTTTATGGAAGCTATGAGAAAGTTTCTTGAAAACTTTAAAAAAGACGGAGCAGACCGCAAGACGCCCGAAAGGATCCCAAGAAGGTTACAAATTCTTGACCAGTATTGGGCCGAATTTCAAGCAAACCACGAGAAGCTTTGTGAAGAGGAACACTTTGATCATCCTTAATTCTCCGAAAATCAATACGGCGCCACGGAGCAATTTTACCTGGCCACAAGGCAGCATATTAACGCCTTTATGAAGGCGGAACGTAAGCCAGTCGTTACACTAGCAGACCCAACAACATCAAAAATAGGACTATCGCCCCAGCCAAGTCCTCGCGACCGTGCGGATCCACCCCGCCAAGATCAACCCCCGGTACAACCAACAGAAACGTTTTTGTCGGGAACTACAAGCAATGATGATGTTTCCCCTACCAACACAGGAGCAATAGAAACAGCAACCCGCGGATCGCTCAGCAAAACTGACGAGATGTTACGTAAGCAAGCCAGCAACTTTAGAGCATTCGTCAGAACTGTATCTAGCATAACCTTGGAACATATCAACGAAAAGTGGGAGTTTGAGGATGCCCTCAAGGCTCTACAAGCACGATGGACTGCCATAGATGCCCTTCACTGGGAAATCGGCAGCATTCTAGAAACAAAAAACGTAACGTACGAGATGAACTACAACACTTACGAAATGCAGTTTAACAAAATCAAAAAAGAAATCAATACAAGATGTGGTCGGTCACCCACAGAAAAAAATCAACCCCTAAAATGGATATTCCCATTTTTAGCGGCAGTTATCAGCATTGGACGTCCTTCAAGGACTTATTTACAGAAGCAATCCACGCTAACCCATCTCTCCCAAACGCTCAGAAAATGCAATTTCTCAAGAGCAAACTAAAAGGAGAAGCAGAAAAACTGATCCAGCATTTACTTATCAGTTCAGAAAACTATCAGACATGTTGGGATATTTTAAATCATAGATACAACAAAAAGATGATTTTTTCATCTCATATCAACATTTTACTAAGCCTTCCCAACACACAGCAACATTCAGCAGCATCTATCAAAAAAATTCACGACTCAACCAATGAATGTCTACATGCCATCAAAAATCTTGGAATAGACACAGCGACGTGGGATCCAATCATAGTGCATCTGCTCACTCAAAAACTGGACGCGGAAACGCACAACGATTACGTGGAGTCCTTGAAAACACCACGTGAATTACCAACTCTTGACGACTTTTTAGAGTTCTTCGAAAACAAATTTACATCATTGGAATCATCCCGTCGCAGACCAGATTTATCAAAATCATATCAGAATCATCAGCATCAAAATGAACCTTCAACAAGAAACAAGAAGTTTCATTCTTACAAAGCATATAGCACTAATCCGAACATGAATGCCAATTCATATTCATTTACAAAAACATCAAACAATTATAATGAACATTATAAATGTCCACATTGTCAGAATGACCATAAGTTATTTGCCTGTAAGGCATTTCTCGGATTACAAAATGGCAACAAGCGGGAAGTAATTGCGAAATACAATTTATGTAAAAATTGCTTATACGATCATAAAGGCAAAGAGTGTCATTCGCTCAAACGATGCCACGTTTGTAGCGGAAATCACAACACGTTACTTCACGATGCCTACGGCTACCCGAGCCCGAGCACATCAAATCACAAAGCAAATGCCGTCGAAAACAAGAAACCTAACAATAGCAATAGCAACCACGTGTATCAAGAAGAATTACCAGAAATACTTCTAGCAACAACATTAATCAAGGTCAAAGCAATGGACCAATCAATGGTGACTTTGAGAGCTCTAATTGATCAAGGTTCTCAAACAAGTTTGATTTCTGAAAAAGCAGCACAAATTTTGAGATTACCACGTGAACAATGCAAAGGTGTAATTTTCGGCATCGGCTCAAAAGAAAACAATTGCAAAAGCATCATTAACATAACTTGTACATCACTACACAATGAGTATACCTTTAACACTGATGTATGTATTATGCGAAACCTCGTCAATAATTTGCCCAACAAATCATTCAAGAAACCGTCATGGGATTTCTTAGAAAACATTAATCTAGCTGACCCAGAGTTTTACACAAGCCGCCCGGTCGACATCTTATTTGGAGCCGACATTTATTCTGATATTATACAAGAAGGTATCATCAGACACGGAAAAAGCCATCCTCTGGTACAAAAAACACGCCTAGGTTGGATTTTGACTGGAAATGTGCAGACGCTGCAATGTAACGTTGTTCTCAACAACGTAGAAGATATTCACAAATTTTGGTCAGTGGAAGATATATCAGAAACATCAAACATGTCACAAGAAGACCTCGACTGTTTACATCATTATCAGAAAACAACAACTCGCAACGAAGAATGCCGTTATATCGTGAGCATGCCTTTTAAAACAGATTTTGAAGAAAAACTAGGAGCTACGAAACCTATGGCCGTGGCACAATTTCGTCAACTCGAAAACAAATTTATCAGACAGCCGAAATTAGCAGAAGCATACAAAGAATTTATCACCGAATATCAATCACTAAATCATATGGTTGAGTGTACTAGCAACGAGACACCCAGTTGCTACTCACCTCACCATAGCGTCGAGCGCGCGGAATCAACGACGTCGGCATTACGCGTTGTTTTCAACGCATCGGCAAAAATGACAACTGGCTACACTTTGAACGATTTAATGCACCGAGGCCCGAATTTACAACAGGACCTTATGAGCCTCATCCTGCGATGGCGACAATATCAATACGCATATACCGCCGACATAGCAAAAATGTTCAGACAAATATTGATGACCCCTGAACATCAGCAATTCCAAAAAATAGTATGGAGATTATCGCCAAATGAGCCGTTGCGGGAATTCAAATTAGCAACTATCACGTATGGGACCAAGGCAGCTCCCTTCCTCGCCATGATGACCTTGAGGCAGCTAGCCATAGACGAAGGTCATAAGTACCCAAATAGCAGAGCAGCACAAGCATTACAAGAAGAATTTTATATGGACGACCTTGTTAGTGGAAGTTTCACTTTAGAATCAGCAAAACAGCTACAATCAGATTTAATACAGCTTCTTAAATCAGGAGGCTTTAATCTACGAAAATGGTCATCGAATAAGGCCGACCTCCTACAAGATGTCAGCATAACACAAAACAAAGAAGAAGAATTCAACTTCAAGCATTTAGAATCAACAACAAAAACACTCGGTATCAAGTGGAACCCAATTGAAGATCAGTTTACATTTCAGTTGAAAAGCAACTTCACAGGGACACCGAAGACATTGACCAAAAGGTCACTATTATCAGAAATTTCTAAAATATTTGACCCCGTTGGCTGGTATACGCCTTTAACCACCAAATGCAAACTCCTGTTTAAGCAAGTCTGGCTATCTAACATACAATGGGATGATGAACTTCCCGAAAGCATCAGAACAGAATGGGAGAAAATTCGATGTGACCGTCAGTACATCAACGACTTCAAAATTCCAAGATGGTACCAGACCGGCGAGTCCGACAGCATTGAATTGCATGGATTTTGCGATTCGTCAATGAAAGCATTTCCCTGTGTTGTATACTGTAAAGTTAACAACAAGATAACACTGGTAGCAGGAAAATCACGATTAATTCCCGAAAACAAAAATCTAAGCCTGCCGAAATTAGAATTATCAGGGGGCCTACTATTGGCCAAACTAATGAACAAAATACAGCAAGCATTGACGGGTCATCATATAAAGGTCTTTGGGTGGACCGACTCGACCGCTGTCCTTGGATGGCTTCAAGGAGATAGCGGAAGATGGAAACCATTTGTAGCCAATCGAGTTGAGCAGATAAAGCAAGTTATCCCGTCAAGCAACTGGCGATATATCAAATCAGGTGATAACCCAGCCGACAGCGCAAGCCGTGGCATGTCCGGAGCGCAGTTAAAGCAGCATTTGTTATGGTGGAATGGACCCGCTTTCCTACCATCATTCAACGAAAAACATGAAATAGATCACCCGACCTACGTCACAGATATAGAAGTACATAAAACAAAGCTCAGTTACGTCACGACGGCACGTCACAGCGATAACGACATAATACAATACATATTAAACAAATTCAGCACAATGACGCGAGCAGTACGCGTACTCGCTTGGATACTACGAGCGATAACACCGAACACAGAGCAAACCGCTTACTTGACGGTAACAGAGCTAGATCAAGCCAGAATAAAAATCATTAAATATGTGCAGGAGCGTGACTATCAAGACAAAATCAGTAAACTTAAATCACATAAATAAATACACAAAAGCAGCAAGATTTTGGAACTCAATCCATTTCTCGACGATCAAGGACTACTACGAGTTGGAGGCAGACTTAAGCATGCAAATTTAAGCAAAAATAAAAAACATCCGTACATCATTCCGCATCAAGGCCGTCTGACCGAGCTTATCATAGATCACGCGAACCGCACTATGTTGCACGGGGGCGCACGCCTAACATTATCAGAAATCCGTAACACTTTCTGGATAATAGGCGGAAACAGAGCAGTAAAAAAAAGGCTACTACAGCCTTGCGTGAAATGCAAGAAGATCAAAGCAAAACGCCTGCACCAACTTATGGGGGATTTACCCGAGGCCAGAATCAACCCCTCGCGACCCTTTGAGCATACAGGCGTCGATTTTACTGGGTATGTCGATATAAAACTTAATAAAGGTCGCGGAGTGAAGACCACGAAGGGGTACGTTGCCGTCTTCGTGTGCATGGCAACCAACGCCGTGCACTTTGAACTCGTGTCAGATCTGAGTACATCTGCATTTATCTCAGCATTAAAGAGGATGTTTTCTCGCCGTGGAAAGCCTAGTCACGTTTATAGTGACAATGGTACTAATCTGACAGGAGGGAACAACGTACTACAGCAAGAACTAGCAGAGATTCAACAAATTTTCACTGATGAATTACTCGCTGAAGTAAATGAGATGTCCATACAGTGGCATTTCAACGCTCCCGCATGGCCTAGCGCTGGAGGGGAGTGGGAAGCCCAAGTAAAAGGGCTAAAATATCATTTACGTCGTGTGATCGGCGAGCAGAAACTCACATATGAAGAGTTCTACACAATACTAACGCAAATAGAAGGATGCATGAACAGCCGACCACTTTGCGCAGTATCAGAAGACCCCGATGATTTAGATTACCTAACACCATCTCACTTCCTCAGTAGTGGCCCTGTTCTGACCATATTGGACACGGAACAGGATGAGCGAACGAGATGGCACAGAGCACAAAAGATACATCAAGACCTGTGGAAGCGATGGCAGTCAGAGTATCTGTCTCAACTCTCAATTCGAAGCAAATGGAAACAACAGCAAGCAAATCTTAAAATCAACGACGTAGTCATCATACATGAACCTAATCTTCCATCGGGAAAATGGGCGTTGGGCAGAGTAGTGCAGTTACACCCAGGGGCTGATGGCCTAGTCCGTGTTGTAACTCTAAAGACAAAAGGCGGCCTTATCAAACGCCCCATAGTTAAATTGTCGCTACTCTCAACCGATACGTCATTAAACTCAGCATACAAATCATTAAAGTCATCACAATCAGAAGCAAGCACTGACAACGTAGCCGGCGAACAGAAAACACAGCAATCAAACGTCGGAACTACGGGACAGAAGAAATTTTCGAAAAAAGGCTCAAGGACATCAATTTTCACATCAATGGCCTTACTCGTATCATTATTTTTATTCATGGTCGTCTCAACCGGGCACTGCCACTACAACATCACTAAACTGAGCAAATCACTTTATTTAGACCGAGTATCAAGCATGCAAGTCATACATGACGAATGGAAGCTGGTCGTATATTACGACATGGACCCATATTGGGACGGCTCCGCAACATTTGAAAAATACCTGAAGCAAATCGAAAATGTTTGTTCTAAAACAAATATCAAACATCTTTGTGACATTATAATGTTACAATTATATCACAGCGATAGCGAGCTACGATACTATAATAGCATGCTACTGAGTCAGCGCTTTGAGTCACACATACGAGAACGCCGCGGCCTTGTGGATGGCGTAGGTTACATCGCTAATAGCCTCTTCGGGGTCCTAGATCAACGATTTGCTGACCAGTACGAAAAAGACATCACTATTATCAACAACAACCAGAAACACCTGGCTTTGCTATAGAAAAATCAAACATCGGTAGTCGAAGCAGAGTACAATTTGCTCAAACGAACAGAAGCGGCAATCAATAAACAACACAAAGTCATCAACCAACATTTGAACAATTTAATAAACGCCACCAATACGCTGAACACAGAAGTTCAAAATACAGAAATAATGAATGAATTAGCACCGTCAACAATCATCGCCAACAATATGATTATCAAACTAAAATCAATTCAAGACACCTTATTAAATACAATAACGGATATTCACCACGGCATGTTTAACATTCATTCATTTACGGGCTGCTAGTGTCACATACACCAATTATGAAATGTTATTTGCTGGATGTAATAATAACTCACTAATATAGTCGAAAATACACACTTTAATTATAATGTCAAAGTAAACTATAAAAGCGCGATATTATGAATGATAATGCTAATGAGGACACGTGTGTTGGTTGTCAAATGTAAACGTGGACTGACTTGTATGTCAATGCTTTACGCGATTGTTGGTTATTTCGCTGAGATGGCAATGTGCGGTATGTGGACCGTACAAGTATATATTTATCTATATGAGTACGTATGTATATCGTCGTCTAGTACCCATGACACAAGCCTTCTTGAGCATTTGGGACTAGATCGATTTGTGTGAGGATGTCTAATATTTAGGTATTAAAAAAAAACATTCGGCCCCGGGGTATGAGAATATCACTTAGTTTAGAAACATTACACGGAAATTTGACGCAGTGAAAGTTGCAGGAAAAATTAGCTGAAAAGCCGTAAAACTGTAAGTAAAAACCTCGGGTATTGAACTCCCAAGTTTTTATATTGCTTTATAAACATATTTTGGTGCAAACGCTTTAGATCTAATATTATTTAAGTACCAATTTAGTAGCGAGAATAGTAAGTATGTAGTAGTTTAAGCAACAGTTTAAATGTGATTTTAATTTCTTCAATTGTTTATTTTAAATTTGATACTAGGCTTCTATAAAAACGATCTATTTATCGAAGCTTCGATTCAATTATTTTTTTTTACATAAAAATTTAAATAAATACCCAAAGATAAAGAACATTTTGTCTGCATTTGCATACTACATTGTGGTGGTAAACTGGGACAGTTCACTTGACACCATTGCATGTAATGGCACTCGTATCTGTTATTTTTGGCTCCTAATTTAAAAACTATATCATTCAGTTTTATTTATACTCTTTTCAAAAGAGGTGGATTTTTTTTATTAAAACTTCCGTGAGATGTTAGTAATAATTATCATAAACGGCTCAGAACTCACATAAAATGTCAGGAACGAGCGAAATCACTGATGATTTGCTGACCTGTATCGTTAGCTGTTCCTTTTCAAGCTCGATATGAGTTCTGAGCATGTCGGGCCGTTGCTGACAATGTTTACCTGAGTTCTAAACCATTTATAATAATTTATAGTATTCAATTCACATTTTAATTAGACTGAAAAACGTAGCTTTTTAGCAGATATTTTCATGGCGATATTTTCCCATCTTGTAGCCAGGTTTGGTATTTACTGGCTACGAAAGGGGACTAACTAAAGGTTAGGATTAACTAAACGAGTGCTATGATTTACTAAAAACCAAAATTTACGGAATCAAATCATCTGTCTAGCTCACGGAGTCTAGCTAGACTAAGACGGTTTTCACTGTAGATACGTGCTACGTGCGCCATGGCGCGAAAAATTACAGATTCGTATAAAAAAACACCCGTAACAACATACTACAGGGGCATTCTACTAGGAAGTCCCATGTTACGCTATGCTTTCCAATATTTAATAACTTAGCTTTTGTATTGATAACGAATTCTTGGCCTTTGTATAATTTTAAGGTAGTTGTCATACCTACTCGTCACTTGCCAGTCAACAAAAAACGTTGAGGTGGAACGTCCCTGCATCCATTTTTTTTTCATAGCAATCGCGCGTTTGACCTGAACGAAAAGCGCCTCACTCTTTTTAATGTGGCAATTATAATGTATACACATTCCATACATGTCGGCAGCGAGGGCTGCTCATTGCCTATGCGCCGGAAGCATAAGTTCAAATGTTGGGACCCTACCCCTCGTACATACTTCAGCGCTCCCGCTTTAGTATCGTAAAAAATGTAATTAAAATTCACATCCAAGCGTTGTTGAAGACCTGGGGAGATCACTATCCTGTGTCATATTGTATTTTAGGTATTGTGTAGACAACGTATACATACGGGGAAATTAGGGTGGTCCACGGTTGTATTTATGGGAAAAATTCAAACTGTAGTTACTGGTAGCGCCACCCCTCAAAATTGTTACACATGTAATGGTAAATAAATACTGAAAGTTTTGTGAATTTATCTCAACTACTAAGCAGTGCTCAAGCGTCTTAAAGATTCATTTAAAAGGTATTTTTGTAGCCCTATAAGTAATTAGTACACGGGCTTTTATTACAAATCAATCATATTTATTACAAATAATCATTATTTACTACAAAAATTTATTACTATAATTTATTTATTACTATAATTTGATCAATTTTTAAATGTTTGATCACCTTGAGCACTGACTTGCAAGCAAGTTAGGAGTCGAGGACAAGTGATATGTTCACTTGAAAGGTTTTTTTAGGTAAAAACAAGTTATCACTAAATATTTACATATAACCGTTTATTACAAACAATAATATTTATTAAAAACAACCATATTTATTTCACAAATAAAAACAATTTTTAAAACTTTGATTTGAGCACTATCTTGCAAGTAAGTTAGGAATCTGTAATTTAACATAAGTAATATAAGGGGAAGATGTAACAAATTACGGGGGTGGCTGACCTGAAATTAAAAAAAAAAAATTTTTGGACCACCCTAGGGGAAATGTACATAAGGTTTTAGTAATAAAGGATTGATCAAAGTACACTGATTCTCACTCATCTGCCGTTGAAGGCAAATAACTTGTAGATAACAATTTTTTTACCATGTGTTTCAATTAAAAAAACAACAAGAAATTAAAGGTAAAATTATTACTTCAAATAAAGCACATCGTTTAAGTAAACGTGTAGTGGTAAAATCTCGGGTACATGTTGTTAAAAATGTTAAGAAGTTAGCGGGTTTAGGCAATATATTGACGTAAGTATACAGCATAAAATAAAGGCTATAAAATTTACTCACATGTGCAATAATTTTTATCACAAATTACGCTAGTACTGTCAACAACAAGCGAAGCAGCAATATCTGACATAGCGTGTGAATACGAGGTTAAAGTAAGACATTAATCCAGTTTTATTTCCCCGTATTGACCGGCGTCGCCGTAGGCAACTGGGTAGGGACTGCACAACTTACATTAAGTATTAGTCGACAAAATTACGGTATTGCTTTTGTCTAATACTATTTTATATTCGTATTCTCTTTTTCAAACCAATAACATACCGGTAGTCAATGATTATGCTCCAAGAAAAGGAAATCATATTTACTAGTTATTTTATGTAGCAAAATAAATTTCTAGAGTCTATTTATATTCATAAATCGGAATAACAGATTAGATTTATGATATTCTCCGCTTTATTAGAATTAGTAGGTAAACCAACTTGCTAATTACTAGTATGAGCTAAAAGCATTTCATTTTGCACGGCTTGGCTTTCACCATACATTATGCATTTAAGCCTTCAAGGGAACAATGAAACCGTCAGAACATCATTCCATTGTACGGCGCGTTATCTAAAGATACGTTTCTGAAATCAAAAGTTCATGAATAGAACGCAGATTACACGTAACGTGGGCACGCGAAGCGTTTAATGAAACAATAGATAGCGTTCAAAAACACAAGGCAAACAGAAATAGTACCGCGCAGCGCAGACACGTGCAGCGGTTGCTATTGAGTTTTTATCTGTATTAATTAGAAAGAGGTTTTGTCATGCAGTGACTATGGCACCCCCGCTGAGATCAATTTACATACATATATATGTTTGACTATAGCTAAGTTCTCTAGAGTAGGAACTCGATCCCCTTGTTATAAAAGCTTTTTGCTGCGAAATATATCAATCCATTTTACATTTCATGCTCTGAGCATTGAAAACAATACCAACAAAGTAATGACAAAGTAATGCCTCATGGCATTAAGTCCTCCTTTTGTACGCTAAGTTTTCTTTTGTGCAATAAAGATTAAATAAATAAAGTAAATGTTTTCATGAACACCTCTCGTTACTTTTCGTATCTTATTCATATATAAAAAAAAAACGTAGTACGTCAGCAGCAAAGGTTAAAGTAACAGGTAAAGCTAAATAAAGGCTTGACATAACAACCCTTAATTTGACAAGTTCACGTCAAAACCTCTGCAACCTAGTTTTCACATTTTAAGGTGTGGTGGAAATCATTTTTCACGCAGGAGTCGCTTGGCTAATGCTTCGCGGGCTCGACCACTCCGATAGATAGGAAATGAAGACAGATTATCGCGTGACTGCGCAACCTGTGACGATGGATAAATACACACAGGAACGGTGGGTGAAATTGTATGAAAATGAGTCGCAGTGAGAATACTTTACTTACAAAAGAATATTTTCATTTTCGCAAATCTATGTTCGATTGTGTTTGTTTGATACAGGGTCATGTATTCGATTGTAGTGAAAATTAATTAATAATCTGACTAATCAATCATTAAAAACACAGGAACTACCACTACTGAACTATCGAACATTATATCAATACTAAGCAACAGCCAACTCACTGAAATTAATCATTGAATTATTTTATTTGCCACTAGCTGCACTCCGCGACTTTATCCGTGGTTTGTGAGATAAAAAGTAGCTATGTATTAATCCAGGATATCAGCTACCTCCATACCAATTTTAATCAAAATTGGTCTCGCGGTATGACCGTGAGGAATCTAACATACAAATATACCAACACGCTCAAAAACTTTCGCCTTTATAATATGTCTAGAGAAAATTTTCCATTTGATTTTATTATGTGCATCGTTATCATAAAACCGTAAACGGTTATCAAAACATGTTTTAAATGAAAAGTGATTTCTCTAAATTGCCAAGAAAACAAACCATTATGCGTTTATGCACCAAAAAAACATCCAAATCCTCAAAGAATTCTTTTTCAAATACAAAAAGAACAAGATGAATTTCTACAAATACTACAACTTTTACGTCCCAAGCATAAAATTGCACATTTTATACAATTTACGACAACAGTTTGCTCTGTTTGTATGCGAGTTAATTAAAGTAGAAAAATTACGTCATACGAGCTTAAAAAATAAAGCTCACATATTGTAGCTTTTTACACAAAGCCCCTGTACTTTTAACTAACTGAAGTACTTGTGCGAGTGAAGTAATAAACTACACGACTTTATTTTTCATAATTTATAACCTGAACACAAGTGTGCAAAGTGGTAACAAATGTTCAATGACATTGATTTTCCAATAAATTGAATTTGGTACTTAAAATGATGAATTTGAATTTTATGTAATGAACAAGTTCATATATTTTTCTATACATTTATGTATCAGTATAGGTATAGTTAGAAGACGTTTATCTAGTGAAAACTAGATATTTGTGTAAGATTTTTGCCAATACAAAATGAAAATTGACCAACTAAGTGGAAACCGTATGTAACTTCAGGAATAGATAATTTACATTAAATATTTTGGACTTATATTTTACCATTTGTCTCAATTTTTTAACAACTTGTTTGTTGAATTTTGTCTAATTAGGAGTATATTGTAAACAACTCATTTTAATTGGTTCTCATTATTAATGAAAAATAATACATAAATATTAATGTGCTCATATTGTAAAAAAAAACTCCTTGAGAATATTTTTCACATTACTTGGCTTTTTTGTGAAAAAGAAAATTCACCTATTTTTGTTTCACTATGCCAGTCTTAAAAAATATATACGAACTTATGTAACTAAACTAGTAGTATAGGTACTTAATATTTATAACAATGCCGATCATAAATTGTATTTCAAAAAGTAAAAGACTTTGTTACGTGAGCACAGTATTTCGTACAAAAATGCCAACCGACTAACCAGCAAAGCCTTGCAAACCAGAACTTGATTAATGAAATAGCCTAAACAGTCGTCGAGTCATTGTGACACACGTAGTGCGTGCCCGGGCTCCGTGCGTGCCAACAATCACGTTTAAACCCGCCTGAATGTTTACACATAAACAAGATAATTATAATTTGTCGTCCCCTATCTACTGCTAACTTATCGCTCTATTAGCCTCTGTTTTACATTTTTATTTACGTCATTAATGGAACATCGCTGTGTATTTTAAATGTGCAGAATGTGTAATTTTTTAAATTGCTTTCGATTAATTAGATTTTCCTTTCGTATCTCTATAATACGTCAGAGATCGGTTTAATATGAGATACTGTGGTTGTTTTTGATAAATTATCGTTACCGGATTTTCCGTGACTTTCGTAACAAACAATAAAAATTAAATTCCGTGCGTGTTATATAAAAGCTTCGAGTGAAAAGCATTGTAATGACAAAAATTTTAACGGAACGCAAAACTCTCGTTTATTTTTATTTTCGGAATCATTTATTTTCGTCAAACAATTAGGCTGCGAGCGCTCCAAAGGCCTCGACCGCCCGACGGAAGAAACTTCACGTCACATCGGCTCTTGAAAAAAGGGTTATTTTAAAAGCACTTTTTTGTTGCATAATCCCAGGCGACGTGGCCCATTGTGCCTTCGGATAATGCGCGTGGCTCAGTCGCGGCGCGAGTTTAAAAATGTCATTTGCAGGGCAAGTAAATCCAGATTTGTTTTTGGCGGGTGACTTTCTAATTCCGGCGTCGGGGAGAAGTTTCTGAAACGTATACCGTGTTCATGAGACCTGCGAGTGACCGCGGGTGGCCTCTAATCCGATCCGAGGCCGAGCCGAAACTTCTGCCGGCTCGCCTTTCCCAGCGCCCGCTTTGTCGCCGCTTTATAATCGCTACACACTATACAAAACTCTCTGATTAATTTATACCGCAGCCGGCATAAACTTTTGTATACTAAAACAGAACCGTTGTTTCCTCCCTAATCCTTATAAATGCGACCAGCGGAAAAGTTGTTAGTTAATCTGGAACCGATACCCCGCGCGCTCTCTTTGGCGATGTTAGCGTAATTCATTTATATCTTACGCTACGAATGTCTTAGTAGTTATTAGACTACAATGGATATCAAACATTGGCATAATATTCGTAGTACTTACATAAGTTATGTCGTATTAATTGCATTTTGGCTTCTTTATGAATCACTTACATACATAATTATGTTTTTAATTCCCAAATAAATTGACGAGCGTATTAAATTTCTGCACAAGTTTCTTGCATTAAAAAGTAGTGAAATTATGAAAAATTATTGAATGCGGTTTTAAAACGTACCTAGGTATATTCAGTGCAAAACCTGTATTCAGTACTACATTTTGTCTCATCGAATTCGGTAGAAATTGGGTAGATTACAGAGCTTACCAGGCAATCAGCGACTAGAACGAGGCTATCAAGCCATCATTAAGTATTGTTTGTCAATTTTTTTCATGAATGAAACTATCGAATGCGGTTTTAAAACCGGGTCTATTCAGTGTAAAGCCCATTCAGTGCTTTAGTTTGTCTCACCGATTTCACCATTGATAGCGGCGATATGATTCGCAAAGTAATTGGCAGAATTCGGGTAGATGGCAGAATGGGTAGCTTACCAGGCAATCAGCGGCCAACAGGAGGCTTTATTAACCCGTCAGGGCTCTGCGGGCCTGGCTAATCAATCGACGCTCGCGTGTCGACCGCGCTATCTGTCTTTGGCCGATTGGACCCAGATAACGCCGCCGACGCAAGATTACCTACGTATACGGGAATGGCCCATTTATAAAATTAACTTCTTTTATCTTCCCAAATAGACAGCATTAGGGGGAGTAAATAAGTCTAAAGTGCTCCTTAGGAAATGAAGGCCGATATTAATGCTCGATCGCCGTTAGTACAGCCGGGATGGATAAGCATGTGTGTTTACTAAGATACGACCCGAAGGCGTGGCCAATAGCTTTACTTTTTCTGCTACTAATCGTTAGTTAGGATTTAAGACGGAAGAGGAATATTATTGGTATTGCTGAGTTTGTTCAATTCAGGTCAAATATTTGAAATTTTTTGGTGACATTTATACCTATATAGCAAAAATATGTAAAAGTAACCTAAATTCTAAATTTAAAAAAACCAAGCAAAAATTGCTTAGATCCATCGCGACAGACAATGCTTTCGATTAAAAAAAACGCATTCAAATCAGTATATCCGTTTGGGGGCTACGATGCCACAGACATACAAACAGATACACATGTTAAACTTATAACACCCTTCTTTTTTGTCGAGGGTTATAAATCAGGGCTGTTCATTAGTGTCGATGGATTTTGCAAATAATATTTGATTCATCAAATTGTACTAGTCCTATTTACAGAAAACCGGAAATTGCCAGAGTATGATTTTTCTGTTTGATTTGAAAACAAAGCTCCGCTGCGCAATTAATGCAAAAATATCACTGTTACCAAACGAATGAATTCGCAAAATACAAATATTTTCACAAACAATGTGTCCACACTAAATGCACGAAATTTTCACTGCATATGTCATACACATCAAGCGCTTATGAATCGAAGAGAATTTAGACACGACAACAAAGTTACTAAACCAATGAAAAATGCTTTATATTCCTCAGAATTTTCTACTATTCATAAATCACCGCACGCTGAATGCGAAAGGAACAACTTTAAAAGTAAAGTTGGATAAACTCTCCGTAGAACTTTTTATGAGATTAAAGTCATACTTTCCTTGATTAGAAGACATAATGTTGTCAAATACGAAACTGAATCTGCTTAATAGGAATTGTGAGAACAAAATACAAGAAGAAAATATTCAAAAGGGAATGAAGATTATTTCTGAAGGAGTGCGTTTTCGAAACGACCTAAACGTCTGCTCATTACCGTCAACGCGGATGCCGGCCAACTTTATGCCACCGATACCTTTAAGGTATTTACAGAACGGCTAAGCGGCCACAATCTAGCTGAGCGCGCAAAAAAATGCCGCGCCCACATAATCCTGGCGAAATGCCCTTTAAGAGCCCACAATTTAATGCTAAGTATCGCAATTTCAAGACGACGGTGAGCCGGTACTCGGGAGAGGGTTGAAAAAATGATACACGTGGGGTGAAGGGAGGGGCAATCACGGTTAGTTAGCGGGGCAGCTGCTCCCGGGTGCGATAACACTTAAGGTGGTTTACGGGGCGCTGCGACTGGCAACTCCGGGTTGGACACAACTCCTGCCCGCATCCTGAGATAGCTCCCGTTTAACAGTTAACCGCTTGACCATTCAAAAACTATCAACATAACCGCATACTATCCGTCTGAAGCTCCCATGAACAAAAGACTATGTCTTAATTTTACTCGTTAATTTTATTTATATATTTTAACTTTATCGCACTACACAAAGAAGATTAAAAATGGCGGATTCCCGCATTCTTTGCCAGTCAACCACCACGGCGTGAAACAGAAATATATCGGTGCAGAATCAAATTTTACAGAGAAACAAAATAATGCCAACACAAATCAGTTACCTAAAGATATGTGCCTGAGCCGGCGGTCCTGGGTTCGAATCCCGGCCAGGGCAAATATTTGTGTGATGAACTCGATATTTGTGCTTGGGTCATGGTTGTTCTATATATTTAAGTATATATTTATCTATATAAGTACGTATATCGTTGTCTAATACCCATAACACAAGCCTTCTTAAGCTTAGTTTGGGTCTAGGTCGATTTGTGTGAGGTTGTCCAATATATATATATTTTTTATGTAGAATATTATTTCCATTAACTTACATGGATACATTATGTACTATACTTTCATACATATGTTGTATACCCAAAGTTCATGTTAAACGTCATCTGCTAACAATGTATAACCGAAATTCCCACTCGATATTTCGTTACAAATTTCGGCGTTAACGCGTTGACAAATGACGTTTATAATCACGTAATAAACAAGTGAAATTAAAATTTACGTAGTGCCGTTAACATAATCAGTTTATTAATCAAAATGTGCATAGTTCGCAGCAATTTATTGGGCAGTCTGAACTCGTTAAGAGGATGAGCACTAAAGCTCTCCGCTTAAATTATGCGTTTTATTTGACGTATTTCGCCGAGTGTAAACAACTATCTAAACATGCGCGGGTTTCGACTAGCGCGTGTCTTTATTGACTGAAATATGTTTCCATAAAACACTCATAAAGCAACACAAATTATGAGAATTACAATGATTTTATTACCAGGCTATTAGTGTTAAATTCTTATCTGTAATTGACAGCTAGTGCACGCATTAGTGTCGTCGCTTTAGACAATAAATGCTAAATGACATGACATGAAGTTAATTAGTAAAACTGTTCCGTCTAAAAACCAATCGCCGTAGCGTTTAATGATTATGTTTTCCATTACGCAGGGGTTGAAAGAGAAATAACAGTTGAATCAAACCCACTGTTTAGGTTACGGGATAATCGCAGTATCGTATTCGTAGTAATGGCGGCTAGTTAATTCATTATCGGGCAGGCAGGTGTGCACGCGGGTTTATGACGTCGTTTCAGACCCGCCCGACTGATGCGCCCCCACCTAGCCCTATTCAAACGCAAATGCTACGTCGAAAAACAATTCCATTCGCATTCCAACCTAAATTACCTCTACAACATTAATGACATATTAATTAAAACTTCGTAAAAGATTCAAATGGAATCAAATATTGTAATGGTAGTATTGATTGTTGAAATATAAAATCGTTATTTTTTACACGTTAACTTGAGATATTACCATTCGCAACGTTTAATCAAATTGCTTTCCAAATAAATGGAGCGTAGACGAATCAATACAACGAATTCAATTTACAATTCTCCGTACATCACTGACGTATCAATTGTTCAATCTAAGCGAAGGCAGATAAACGCACAGATCTGGCGATCGCTTTCCGATGAAAAAGACTGGAGATCCATCGATAGGATGCGCGAGTCCCAAAGTGAAAAATGTACATTCGGATGGCGTTAATTCGTTTAATTTCCGGTGAGATGGAGGGGAGTGGTGATAAGCGAGCGAGCGAGGGGGGGGGGGGGGGGGTCTCTCAGATTAATTCCGCGCCAACGCCACTGCGATAAGGACACTGAAATAAATTGAAAATGTTCCGAGATTGATTTGAATACTCCCGAGGATATATCGAAGGCGGCCGCCGCGAAATGACCACCGCACTCTTATCACATTTCTTCGAGACTTATCTGGAAAACTGCGGCCCCAATGAATAAATTAAACGCCTCGCCGTCAAAAATAAGTGGAAGTTTAATTGTGTTCTTTGAATATCAAGCGAGCCACAATATTCAATTTATTAACGACATACCTCGCTTTGTATAAATTACACTATTACCATTTTGCGTTAAATAAATTATAGCCAGGATTATAAATAGCCGAATCTGAAGATTGTCTATTAAATCGTTTATAAAATGATAAAATTAATGTAATCGGCGCGAGTGAGCTGAGATGGGACATCGTTCGAGGAGTCCGTGCGCCGAATGTCAAATGAACCTGAAGCCCGGCTCGGCCTACCATTTACATATTGCGATTTTGCATCGATAACGATTACGAGACGGAAAACTTCGCATTCCAAGAGCAGCATACCCAGCCCTGAGTAAGACGCTTTCACAATTTCCGACCCTGTTTGATCTAACTGCAGTCGTAAAGGTAAATAAGACAGCGAAGCACCATAAACTTGCAAATGAAGACACGCCGCAACGAGCATCCAGTCAGTCTCGTGTTCCTGTGAAAATCAGAGAATCAAAACGTCCGAACATGAAACAAATTGATTGCTGTGCGGAGGCGCTCGGCAAGCGACGAGCTCGCCGGCAGATTGGTAATAGCGCATGCTAAACTTATTAGCCAAACGGAAAATGGCATTAGCAGACGTACGGCCGTCCAGTCTGCCGTGAAACGTCATTCTTATTTGAGAGTTGACACAGCCACACGTAAATGATTGTTGCAACCAATCAAACGTGAGCTAAACTGATTCCGACCCTACAGCACTGAATTAACCTGACAGGTTTTGACTTTGGAAAAAAAAATCCCCGCTTAAAATGGGGCAATCGAGTTTCGTTTTGCAAAGATAACAGCCGTCGACGTCCGGTAAAATGGGCGCTTCCAAACGCTAAAACAATTTATCCAGAGTAATCCCGAAGTGTCAGATGATAATAAGAATGACATTTGGAGCGGGCCGGGCGGTTAATTCTGCAGCGGCGGGCGATTGTGACACGCGCTAAACCCAGTTGCCAGCGGTAAGCCCATCAGGTGCTCACTGTGAGTCCTGGCCCTCACACTTCGTTTGCGGAAGCACTCGTTTAACTGTGCTAGTTTTGAAATTGGGACACCAACTTTTTGTAAAACAACAGCACATTTTGATAAATAACATTCAAGAGTTAGCTCGAAAGTTTACTTGTTCAGGGCAAATTATAACCGTCCGTATTGTTTGAGTGATATGCGCTAGTCTTAAGTACATTACTTAGGTATTCGTTTTTATCACAACAAAGACACCCTCATTTTACGAAGCCATTAACTAAGAACACAAACTGTGCCATTCCATTAAAACTACACGATCCATATCCCGACAGAACGAAAGCAATTATTCGCATTCAGTCAACAAAGACGTAGCAGAGAACTGCACAAAGAGACCATTTCATAAGTTAAAGCGTCGCTGACGATACTTATCTGAGCGCAACTAGTGATGCGGTAAATCCTGAAAGTACACTTCGCAACTATCCCTTGTTACGATTCTGAAACCTAACCCCAACCACTTAAATATTTCACTCCATTTTCATCCGTCTCAAGCGGCTTAGTTAGAACAGAAATTTTCACACAAAACTAACCAGATTTTTATTTTGTACGACTATATCGCTCTTAAATTAAGTTCCGCAGATCAAAGTAGCAAAATATCTTTTCACTCAATAGCGGGTCGAAACTGAATTGTGACTATTACTAGTAGTTGTTGCGGTTTAGTAGAAGATCCTGCCCACACAATTCCCTGTGAGGATTATGGTAGAGAGAAGAAAGTAAGAAGATTAATCCCACAGGGTAGAGGAGCGGTGGAATTTATTATAAAACGGTTCCATCGGAGGCTTTAGAGCGATGCCAGTGCATTCGCCCGGTTATCGATGTGGCTGCATGAAATGTTTATGTTTAGTCGTTTATTTGGGCGGGAGCATGCGTTCATGTTTTTACAACATTTTGCCCTGAGCATTTTTGAATATCGTATTCTATTTTTGAAATAGCATTACTGCCAATCTTAAGAAGTTTTATAGCTTCGTAGTAAAGAGGTTTTTTATAAAGAAACTTTGATTAAAAGCAGTGATCGCGTAATTACTGCACACTCACCTTCAGGTATCGCGTGCTGGAGTGAACCAATTCGTTTTAGGCAAGTGGCTGCGTAAAAGGTCATTATAGAACTAATCAATATAGTTTCATGCTCCACAAAATGTAGTTCAGGCTAAATGCCATGTCTTCACCTGTGCAAATGTCAGTCATGAAAACGCTCAAGGTGACTTTGTGAAAGGAAATATAATGACTAATATTTTATTGTTTATACTTTTTAATATTGGTTATAACCATTACCTATATCATCGCAATATTCAATGAACTTTATTGTTTATTTTTAGGGTTCTGTAACTTATTTACCTCAAAAGAAAAAAACGGAATCCTTATAAAATCACTTTATTATACGTCCGTCTGCCTATCTGTCAAAACCCTTTATCTCGGGCACGCGTGGAGGCATCGACTTGAATTAATAATAATAATAATAATAGTCTACCAGTCCCATTTTTGCTATGAGACACTTTTGCTGCTAGACGCCCGATAGTCTCACCCCATAGCCCACCCAACTAGCAAAAAAGTCTTAGATTGCGCACTTTATAAGAGTGGTGGGCTTATAGCGCTCTTATAATTGTTTTGCTGATGCTGCTGCTCTTATATTAGCT
The DNA here is from genome assembly GCA_905147355.2 of Apotomis turbidana. Lineage (NCBI taxonomy): Eukaryota > Metazoa > Arthropoda > Insecta > Lepidoptera > Tortricidae > Apotomis > Apotomis turbidana. The sequence continues at coordinate 18,376,329 of LR990288.1, read as the reverse complement.
TTAGATAAGATGGTACGGACTCAAGAACTCTCAGTCTTATTACCTAGTCTCATATATGTATATAAGCGCATTTTATGATACTATTATAAGCCTCTTACTCCTACAACAACATTTACGAAGACTCATTGTACTTGAGAATATCTGTTCTTATAACCACATTCTCTAAGTTGATTTGATTTTATAATGGTCTTGATAAATGTTCTTATAAGAATGTCAGACTAATATCAGCATAACATAAAAGCACTATAAGTGCATACTTTTTTGGTCTTCATAAAACTATTATAAGATCAATATAAGATGGTTTGATCTCTAATAGACTTTGGGAACACAATTGTAAGAATAACGTTTAGATAGCCATAATGTTTTGTGAAAAAGAGAGTGCTGTGTTTTTAAATTTTGTGTAATAGGCATGGATTACAGAGATTGGAAATAGCATTCCAAATATTAATGTTAAAAAATTTAATTTTCATGTAGGTTAAGCAAGAAACCCTAAATTAATTCAATATGGCCGTACCACTTGTATTCAGAATGCTAATATTAGCGTAAATGATCTTACAGTAGTCTAATAGTGCGCTGGAAAAATGCAACTATCAAAATGGCACCGTTATCACAACAAATAAAGGAAATAAAAAATTATAAGAGGATATTTAAATTGAATATTTGAGTAGGCGCATGAAATTTGAAGTGTAAAACAGGGTCCACTTTACAGTAAATAATATTTTCCAACGTAAAAACTTATCGCGCAACGCAACATAAACACACACCAAGATTTTCACAAACACGTTATTTTATTACGTTACCGCCACTATTAGGTAATTCATAAACAGTTGTGACAATAATATTTATTTTTTATTGTCACGCTGCAGTTTCACTCAAGACATACAAGTAATCAAAATAAGCTTGTTTAGGCTCATAAGATTCTAACGTTGGACCAATATGCGTCTATGTGGGCTTACAAAACACTTACGTGAGAGCGATATTAGCCTAAGGCAGCTTAAATTCGTTTTGGCAAGATTACTGTAAATGCAATCAGTATTCAATTAGACTGATATTAGGACGATATAAAGTAAATACACTTATAATTTGCGCCCAAATCCAGGCTTATACGATGATATAGGATCAATATAAGAGCGAAAATTTGTAGTCTTTAGACTGTTGTTAGTGCGATTTTGCTGGTTGGGCAATTAGCCAGTCCTCCATTTCAAACCCATAGCCCAATTTGTATTTAGATTCCATGTCTCCATCAATAGTTCTTGCACCTAGCGGGCGCTGTCTCTGTGTGCGTCCCATGACACGGATAGGGACAGCATCCGCTCGATGTACACCTTGCATTTCATTAAATTGTCGAAAGGGCCTCTACGCGTTGGTTTCGGCTCCGTGCACGCCTCCCAAAGGTCCGGGACACTATTGTCCCGTGAGCGGGTGCGACATACAGGAATAATAATAATAATAAGACATTTATTCATTGTTTTTGTACATTTTTGGTTATTACATGTATATTAATTAAAACCAGGTCTACTGTCCCTTGAACCGGTGCAAAAATCAAACTTCTAAGTTAACTTAAAAAACTATACGGCCGGTTATGCTGCAAAAAACGCATATTTCGATACTCTCAAGGGAATAAAAATCTAGCTTATTTTCCCTTTATCTAGAACTATGAAATTTGGCGACCAATACCATCTTATACTCCAAGTGGAGGGGAAAATCTGAACACTAAATATTTTTGTATGGAACCCTCGGTGCGCCAGTCTGACTCGCACTTTACCGGCTTTGTTTAGTTAAAAGGTAAGTAATAATGATTGTATGTAAAGTATAGTTACGCATTAAATAATATAATTTATTCGGAATAATAAATTGTGTGATGATTAAGTGAAACCCTAGGAGATTTACATCCGAGATAAATCCGAGTTAACATACTGACAGTTTTAAAATGGGAGAACACTTAATTTAAATTCCCTAAATACATCGTTAAGCTCAAGCTAAGACGTGTTATTTCCATCAAATCTCAATCAGTGCGAAGTGCAAACTCATATTCCGCCGTAGGCATGTTATTCTAATTTAATCCTGTTGTCACTGTCACATTACAGACACTAAACCATAGGCGTATCAGCGGCAGTGACATTTCCTAATATGAGGGGAACAAATGGATCTGACATTCAGTAAGTAGGCCTATTTAAGCGACCTTGGCTACAATGTAAGCAGAAGGGTTATCTCCAATTATTTATGACTCCGTGGCTTCATTGTTGCTGACTCAGACACGCTGAGTCTTTCACGAAAGTGACAATGGACCTCCCTTCAGGGGGCTAAAGTCGTGCACGAATATATGAATGAAAATTAGGATAATACTTTTTTCTGGCAGTTATTCAAAGCAAGAAGTTTTCATCGGAATCGCATTATTGAAACCTTCGGGGATAATTAACTGAATAAACTTTGTGCTAAGAGGAATGTAAAAAGAATCGACAACTCAAAACCGTACGGGTTCCGGAATAAAATTTGCGTGAAATAGAGCGATCGTTGTAAGATTTTACGATCGGATTTCTATGATACAACAAGTTCATTCGAGGTCTTGCGAAATAGAATAAGTTAAACAGGAATAATTTACAGTTTGAAACTATCTAGACTACAGTAAGGGGGTTCGGTTCTAGGAGGAAGCGTTCGCAGATGTGAGGCAGTGGTAGCAAGGGTAGGGTAGGAGTGGAGGGGGCGTCGGCCCTCACGGTGTAAATAATTGCTCTGTCGAACACACCTGCCGGGAAAGAAAATTAAGCAAAACGCAATTTGACTGAGTGATGAAGCACCTACAGCGTCGGATCAGTTTAATGAGTTACTGGCGAAAAATTACTCCTGATTAATAAATTCATCATTCTACTCCATTATTAATGGCTTAAATTCAATTGTTACTAATTAATTTCTAAGGAGCGAGTGTAATTTTGACGCCGCTAACGTTGTTACTTTTTCTTCGAACATTATCTTAATTATTGGGTTTTCAATAATCTTCATCTTGTTCATTTCTTGATGTTATTTACGTCTTTTGATCGCTATTTTCAAGAAGTGTTAACTTTCTGTTAGAAGTGTTAAGTTAGCCTTAAAATAGTAATACATATATGTTAAAAAATCGTCAGTGCATATGGTACGGTAATATAATCCGAAGCAATGATCCGATAACATTTCCACGAGCGACACACGACGCAAGATAGCGTTTATGTGCTCATTGCATGATAACCCCTCTTTAAGACCGCGATACTTACACCAATCAAGTCCCCAGACCTCGTAAAACAGACTATTTTATCAAAATTACTTATGGATTACTTTTATTTAGTCGAATTGCCATTTCAGATAATTAGCTGTAGCGTTTTATAGTACGTAAAGTAAACTTTGTCACCAATTTTGTGTCGGGTAAATTGCAGAGGTAACAGCTTCCACTCGGGCGTTTATTGGCAAATTCATAAACATCGACTCGCAAATAAAACGGTTGCGAGTGTACTCTGCAACGTTAGCGAGCCAACACGTTCCATATTTTCATGGGATTCAAATAAAAATAAAGTGAATGACCACGGGCCGGCCGGTCTAATTTAATATAAGCGTTGCATGTCCCGTCATGCGGCTGATGTACCTGGTTTCATTTTATTGCTTAGAAGGCAGCCTGAATACAAAAATGTTTCACGGGGTGGCGCGTTTGACAGCTGTTAAACAGTTTTATTATTGCCGGACGAACATCGCCGCTCGTATTTGCATAATTGAACGGCCACTTGGAGCCACTAGCTTTGTTATACTCTGCCGTGCCATTTGTCATATTCGCCATATCACTTATGCATATCGCTCGTAACGAGAGCCGCGCCGTTTTTCTGGACCATTCATTATTTCTTTTGTGTTGTTTGTTATCCCGACCAGTCTTGCCCTTGCTCGGGCCACATAGACACGCGTAACATATGTCGACTTCTCTCCCTATTGACACAAGCAACCGCATTTTTGTTACATGAAGTTGAAAGGGCTTTAATCTGGAATTCAGTCAGGTAAAATAAACATTTGCTTTTTGTTGCGCTCCAACAAGTTAAAGCGGGCTGTGATAGCTTTTGTCGCTAGTGTTTAGGTAAAAAACGACACTCTATTTTTGAACAAAATTGCTTTCGGAAAAGGTTGTGCGAAATAAAAATTATGTGCCGCTACCGCGGTGACAAAACATTGATTGAAATGTGACTCGATCGGGCTAGGCGTTTTAAACGAAAAAAGCTGTCTGAAATGTTCGCCGACAAGGATTATAAATCTTTCAAGCGAGTCGAGAAACGCTAGGCTTAGTCAGAATTACCAAGCACATAAAAACGTTATCATTATCAGTGTTTAACAAAGAGAACGACCTCGCATCAATTAACCTATACCTTTCTTTGTACAAGAGCCACGAACTGAGAGCTGTCGATCAGATCAGGGAATAATAAAAGAGCCATAAAATAGGTGTAGTCCAACACAAAAAGCAGGCGTTATCTCGAACGCGTAAATGTTTAATGGCACGAGGCACTCTGAGCGTTCGTGCGCAGCTCGCGATCCGATTTTAAACTGATGACTTTTAGGAGCCGGTACGGAAATAGCTACTTAGGGTCGTGAACTGCTGCTGAGCACTTAAAAGAAACACTATCAAGTCAAGTCATTCAGACAGGTACCGGTAAATTATAAAAGCGCTTAAGCTACTCTTTAATGGCAGGTATTTATACATGTCTAACAAATTCGTACATAATAAAATGAATGTATAGAATTGAGTTGCGAACCCCTATTCGTTTTAGCTACGTTGATTTTGTTTAACGTGACTCAAATGAATTCCCAATTCTGAGGCCAATTCTTAAAAGAACCACCTTTCCTTGTTATTTTGGCGACATTAATCAACGACCCACGGACATCAAACAGCAATATTCATTGTCAGAGAACAAAGATTACAATAAGACATTCGTAGAACAAATGTGATTTTTATTATTTAAATACGCATACGTATCTGTGGTATTGTAGACTGCTTTGTAAAACTCCTTTTGATCTTTTGTGTGACCGTATTACAAATCCTTATCCTCATAAATGAGGTACCTATTCGGGAATAAGTGAATGGGGTCCGCACGAATCAACTTCATAATTAAATGAGTTAATTGTTGTTTCCGCGGTCGAATTACGGGTTTGTATTAAACCTTACTGTTGTCCTGGGGGCATCACGAGTGTGAATTGAAGTCTCGGAGGTGGCAGAGCTGTCGGACGAGACAGCCGGCCAGTGCTTGGGGCTCGCTACACAAAACCCCTGATAGTTCTGTGGTTTACTAGACAAGTTGCAAATTTGTTGCTGGCGATCAGAGAATTGAATATCAAATAAAGTTAGCCGACGTTCAACTCTCAGTTGCATCTGCGGATTTGCGGTAGCACTCTATTACGAGACATCAGCTATACATACCTACTGTTTTTTTAATTGTATCGAAAATCTGTTTTTTTATGGAGAAGGGTTATTATTTCAGGACATTTTAGCACGATGCAGGATTTTTATGAGTGCTTAGCGGCAACCGTATACATCGCCATTATGCTGGGATAGCTGGGTGTCCAAAAATAGTTAAAGGATACTTTTTACCCAACTACGGCCAACGAAACGTTTTTAGAGTACGAAGTTTCGGGCACCTTCTAGTAATTTATAAATATATATTTTTTTGCCACAAGGGTCCGAATTTGACGGTGTGTTGCGATATATTGTCTTGGCATAAATATCAAATATAGATTTTTAAGTGACATCGACAAGTAGATATATCAGAGAAATGACTCGATTATTCAAATTACACGCCTCCTCAGATCATCTGAATGAAGACGGAAAGAAATGTCAGACATACATCGTTAAAACATCGGATTCAGCACAACAAATTTCATACATACGAGTAAATGGTATAAATAAAGGTAGGTAGCCGTGTCGCCTAAACAGCAGCAACAAGGGATAAAATTTACAAAACAGTTATCGTAAAATATACGCGTAATCTCACGTTCTTGGGCAAATAAAATCTACTTATCACTCCGTCAAGCCTTGCGTGTTCCTCGTAAAGGGATAATAATGCGAGGAACGTTAATTAAGTATGTAAATGCCACAAGATCTAAATGATCGGTCACGAGCATTTCAAATTACTTTTGTGAACCACCTACTAAGTACACAGTATATATTCACCACGACACCAGCTCAGTTATTTCCAAATTAAAATCATATCTTGACAAAATTTGTTCGCAGGGACGTTTGGGTGTTAACTTGAGTGTTTAAGGTTTACATTCCATTGAATATTGTGTGGCGTTTTGGTTGTTGTTCGCTTGGTAACAGTCAATTATAACCTTCTATTCGATTTGATGCCCGCTCGGTCCCTAGGGCAGTACGGGCTCGCTTTGCCGAGCAAAGTTTAAATTAATTCTAGATTGACACATCGCACCTCAATGTTCTGATTTTTAATACTTTAATAGTTTGTAACTTTCGTATCTTTTTTATTGGAAATTCGAAACTTATTTCGCTTACTGTCTGACCTTTTAGTCTATAAAGTTTATTCTTCGACTATTTATTAAGTAATGGAATATACGAACTAACTGTAGTATTTTTGAAGTAAAGTACATTTTCTCAAAAATTGCATGTAATGTTGCCTTACCATCGCTAGATAGACTACAGTAAGTGGAACATACCGAATACTTTTTAGAAGTGTCCAGTAAACAGCGAGATTTTAAATTTGGAATCAATATTTGTCCAGTAAGTAAGTATTTAATTCCTATTACGTATCAAGATATTTGAATATCGAAACACGATTTACATCTTCACCGACCTATAAAAAAACTAAGGATGTGAAGGCGATGAGGTCGCATATAAATGTAAAAAGGATGCATTCCACAAATTGTTTTAATTATAAGTACAGTGCGACAGCAAATTGTAGAAATTAAAAAGTGGCGTCCCTTTTTCATAGATTAAATAGAAAGAGACGACATTGCAGTATACACTTGCAATTTACACTAAGAGCAAATGTAAAATAAAAAGAGGTTAGCACTGCCAATAGTGCTAACCTCTTTTTATTTTACATTTGCGTATAAACGTAACTCAAGATGCATATAAAAAAAAAGTAACGACAAGGTTTAGTGCGGAAGTTTGTATGCAGCGTTTAGTTCATAATTGTGCTGTGTAAAATGACAATGATATTTCGGAATTCCTTCCTTTTTTGTGTCGTTTAGAAAAACCCTCGGAGTTAAAATTGAAGTTAAGCTTTATGATATGAGAATTTGTTAGAAAATACAACAATATATAACAATAATTAAATTTTATCTTTAAGACTTAGATTTGTAAGACAGTGCAAATAATTAAACGCAGTATTTATAAAAAAAGAAATTAAGGCGGGATTTAAATTAAAAGACAAAAAATTCAAATTTGTTTGTGTGATCTATTACAATAATTTAGCAAAAATGAGTTCAGACGAGCCTGAACGACGAATAAGACGATAGACGGCACTCCTCCATACTTAAAAGCGGAGGCAGAGTTAGCTAAAATAATTTACTTCCAACTAAATCCAAGGAGATATAAACAAATACAAGAGATTCATTAAATGGAAGGAAGAAAATCAAGTTAATAATTGGTCAGATAATGAGATAATGTGTGATAACGTCGGAATATTTCAACAATCCTTCTGAGACAATCGGATGGCTACAACAAAGGAAAGAAATCACAAATAAAGAAAAGTTCTTAAATCAAGCTCCAGATGATAACCATTTTGGCGATGAAGGTAAATAAATGCTGCCACTATTTGAAAACGATATAACTAAATCTTTTATCCAAGTATAAACTCATAATTATTTTTGTTATAGGTTGTTATAATGGGAGTTAATGGTGCCTGCGACGACGAATATCACAATGTGTAATAATAAAAATGGGATATAACAAAAATATTCATTGGGAAATGGCCGAATATGAATGTCACCTACAAAATATAATTTTAATCTAATTTTCTTGTTTAATTTTTGAGCAAAGCACTATACTTTGCTTCGACCGTAAGAGCCATCCTGGCCTTGTATTATATCCGGACCTCGCCTACGGCTCGGTCCGTCTAATTCCTACTCGGCCAGTATGGCTTACTTACTGGTCTCTGCCGTAATGTACTATTAAGTAAATAAAGGCCGGGTTTTAAAATTTCCAGTCGAAAATGGTTCACGTTAACTATTTATTTATGAAACTGAACACGTATCTATAGTTATGTACAGCTAAAAAAGTAGTGCGTAAATGGTAAGTTATTATACTGTATCCATGGAGGGAGCTAATATTTTCCGGTGAGCGTGCACTGGCATACAAGACAAACGAATAAATCTGCTCGTCGCACACATTCGTTGCGTGCTCCAGTCCGTCTCGGATTTATGGGCCAAACCTCTTACAACTCCATCAAAGCTTGCAAAATATTTACCTGACTGTACATTCCCTAACTGAAATAGCGAACGGCAGAGTGTTCATAAAATATCAAGCAGCGTACTCGTTGCTAATACGATGATTAATATTCCAACCAAATAGTTGGCTATTAGCGTTGTTGTTTTCCAATTCTGTTGTCAGAAAATTGCTAGACAAACTTACATTTCTACCATTTTATTGTGATAACTTTACGTATTCTGGCAAAGAGGTCTACGTATTTATAAACGGAAAAAGGTCACCTGAAAGTTACATGCAAAACAGTAATGACCATAAAGGTCGAGACAGATATTTTTGTCTCTGTCACTGTTTACGGTCAAATAAATTCCCTAAAGGTTAATTTAATTTTATCTGACAAAAGTAAATTACTGAAAGGGTTTAGCAGGCTATGGAAGGACATGTGGCCCCTGTCAGGAATAGTTGAATTGGTAAATGTGATGCCTCATAACTAGTATCACTCCAACTTTCAGCCATCTATATCTTGAACTGTCACAGAGATAATGTAAAAAAATGTATTTTCTGTACATTTTTTTTATGAACCAATTTTTCTCTAAATCCATAGCAGCTAAATTATAAATAAATAAATAATAAATAAATATCAGACAACCTCACACAAATCGATCTAGTCCCAAATTAAGCTCAAGAAGGCTTGTGTTATGGGTTCCAGACGACGATATACATACTTATATAGATAAATATATACTTAAATACATAGAACAACCATGACCCAAGCACAAATATTCGAGTTCATCACACAAATATTTGCCCTGGCCGGGATTCGAACCCGGGACCGCCGGCTCAGTAATAGGCAAGCGCTTACAAACTGAGCCAACCACGTCGTCAAGTATCGAAACAAAATCCAAAATCACAGCTAAGTAGTTTGAGTAGAAGTATAAGTCACCTAATAAATGTCAATGGCAGCGCTTTCTTTGTGAATGTAAACCTTTAAGGAAAATCTTATAAATTGCAAATAGTATTAGCTACTATTATGCGAAAAATCAAAACATTATATAATTCCTGCAACTTACTAAAAAAAATATAATTGAAAACTAACGAATGTATTCACGTATGCTTTTAAGTTTTATGTTCGTTGCCTAGCAACAAAGAGAGTGTGTTATCGTGGATGTTTATTATTTTAGGTACACCGACTTTTGTAATAGGTATACCTACTTACAAAAAAACTTGTTGGAAAGAGCTGACTAAAAATAAATTAATGCTTCAGTTAAAATGAGCTTAATCACAATGGTCGACATGGCGCGAGGCACGCGGCTGGACGTTGAGAATGTGCTTTAATGCAAATTTCCATTTGGCCGGTTGATATGCGCGAGCGAGTGAGTAAATTCGCAACGAATCACGTGTGACATTTAATTGACAAGCGAACAAAATGTGTAAATGTAGTGATGTTGTCGGCGCCAGAAAGTTTCAGTCGCTGTGTTGTGACCCGCCACCCGCCGCCCGACGCACTCGCCACCCGACAATGACAACTTGAAATGTATTAAATTGATCACCTAAAGGGACCTGCATTCGTGGTCGTATCGAGCGACGTAGCCAATTAAATCGGTTTTATTCAGTAAATCACTGCGTCATTTAAAACGGGGCATTAATATTCTGTGGTTTTTGAATTAATGTTTTAATTAACTCGGATTGGCAGTATCAGCGGGGTCTGCGCTTGAAAGCGAAGGCTCTTTTTCTTTCAGCCATACTGTAGGCTATGGAAAACAGGACAGCTGAGGTGATTATAATTATGAGTTTGCAGCCGAGCTCGGGTCGTCCCTCGCACCTGTTGCCCGACTAAGGCATACGTGTTGAAAGTCCGCTGCCTCGTATCAGACTTCAGTAGGTATATAATTTTCAAGACCTTACGCAAAACGGTAATGTAATGAAATACCGAGTAGATCGAGTGCGTAACAACTAACGATCGTAACTCGTGAAGTACGTGTGACTTCTATATTACAAAAGTACCGTAAGTACTCGCGTAAGTTTTGGAAATCCATTAAAAGTTCAGGCAATGGTTGACCTATTAATCCAAGCGAGCTGATGTGTTTAAAACATTTAAGACCCCTTTAACAATGGGTAAGTTTTGATCGGTTTATTATTCAACGTATAAAATAGAGGGTGAGAGAAACTTTGAAATTTACTTGTGAGTTTTGACATAAAATAAAATGTTTGCGCACTTCAAAGTCAAGTGAAGCTTAACGTGTTGGTTTAGAAGCTTGTTCCGTGTATCAGATGCCGGTCGAATTTGTCTTACTCGCAGTGCATTGCGTTATACCCTGTTACACTTTACGGTGTTCGCTTATGGTACGGCTAGGTTAGAACAGTCGACAGTAAAACTTTCAGTGGATTGTTACATTGAAGCCAACTAAATAAAGGCGGGTAGGTTCTCGCTGGAGCCTTTTCATGGGCGTCGCCTTTATGCCGATTTTATGTTGCATGAGCAAAATACAGCTGTAATTCCGACACGGGAAAATGTATATTACGCCGAATCCTTAGTAGAGTCTGGCAGGCGAGTATAATGCGGGGATTTCTTGAGAGACCCCGAGGCTAGGTGAGGGTAGGCGCGACTCGAGTTTGTTACATAAAAATCCCGTTACCGCTACGGAGGTCGACAGATTACTTTCTTGTTAAGAGGATGAAAACAAGAGTTAGTTCACTTTCGACGAGGAAATAAATAAGAAAGGTTCTTTCTTTTAAAGGCTCTTTTTCAAGATCCCGTTAAGTGTAGCTGAGATGCTGTTTCTGGAACGTATAGCTACTTGCGGACTTTCATCCCCCTTGTCACCACTTATATGTTTTTAAAGGAAAGAAAGTATTTTTTGTATAATTTTCTGCAGTGAAAGACCAAAACCATAATAAAGGTATTTGAACGCTAATCGATATTTTACTGTTACAAGCAATTGAAATAGATTGCATGGATACGATGCCATCATTTCTAATACCAGAATCGCAAATGACGCTTAAATCAAACTGAAACAATTTGCAAATGGCACATAGAAGACTTTCACCGCAATCCGGCTATCATTTGCATCCTACGAAACAATACAGAGCATTGGTGCATGCAAAACAATTCATGTTATATTCCAAATTGTGCAAAAGTAATCAGTCGATTTATTCCCGGTCCTGGAATGATCTCGCTGCTGTGGCGGCAAACACGCAATTTGTCCTCCGCGTTAAATCGACCGCAAACAAAACGGCGCCGACGCCGCGTCATCATTCACCTGTGGTCGCTCGTGATAATGAGATGGACCTACTGTTCAACATATTAGGCTGATTGCAATTGTGAATGCTGTACCTTAACCGACCGCATCCAGCGTTCTTGCTTATTGAAATAGATTTTCATTGTGCAGGCGCAATCCCGAATGGCGTAATCGTGATTTGGAGCGTTTCTTTGGTGCGTGAAAATTTATGTACAGTATTTGGTATGCTCAGTATGGCCGTTTTAGTACTAACCAAATGAGCAACAATTTTAAACACGTTCAGATAAATGCTCAATACTATAGAGGGACAATAACGTAGAGTTGGATATCGTATCGGCTCTTAACGTGTTTCATATTAAAATAAAAAATCCAGCTGGCACTTCTCTTTAGAACATAAAAAATTATATTGCAGGCCATAAATAAAGGAAGGCCTTAAATCATTCCAAGTATCAAAAGATTTTACCATAATTTTATTATGAAAAAAGTTAAGAGGAAGTCATTATTTTAAGGTGCGATTTGAAATCCCGAAGCAACTTCGGCGATATTCCACTGGGTATGACATAAAGAGATTTCCGTGAACGCGACTTGATACTAAATTAACGGGATAACGCTCTTTAGGCGTTAAGTTTTACCCGGTGTAATTAACTTGGCCTTAGTAATTAAGATGGTTAATAAATGGCTGTGTAGTAAGTCGCTTTGAGATATGCCTGGAATCCTTTAATATAACCAAAACAAGCGGGAATAACTCGCGCTAAAGTGTTCGTGTTAATGTGACAGAAGGACTTGGGTAATGCTTTAGTGGCTAAGTTGTCGCGAGGTCGCAATTATGCGAGTGCGTGCGAGTATTGTCAACACCTTAGTTTGAAGACAGTTTTATTGAAAAGCCCTCGACAGCTGTTACGTAACTTTAAACGTTTTAAATGTATTTCGCGGCTGAACTATTTCCTGGAAGTGCCTCAATTGAATTGGCAGCTCAAGGCCTTTTTTATGCAGATGTTGAAAAATATTTGCGAAGTGGTGATACTTAGCTACATGTAAGGTTTCCAGACGATCGCTCTTTAGCGATAAGGCCGCCGGTTGTCTAGCGTTATTAAAATTACTGTATCTGTGTAATTTGTAAACTTGTTTTTGGTGTGCAATTAAAGAATTTTGTATTGTATTGTTTTAAATAATTACATTTATTGAGAGGATTATTATACCTAGTTAATAGAAAATCATTTGGCTGTCGAGTTATACACGCCTGTAGGAGAGTAAATTTTCCCTCTAATTGGATTAAAAGTTTGCTAAGTACCATTTCAATCGTTATTAATAATATGCTTAAGTATTTTACAATACATGTTAGTATATATATTTTTGTATATTGAATGAATTTCAGGGTCCCATGCAAATTTTTTAACTTAATTGAAAACCTGGAAGTGGCAAGATGATTACAGATTGACTCCGAGACAGGCGAAACAAAACACAGTACTTGTAGCTGCAATAAGTACAAAAATATTTGCAGTATTCGTGCTAAGTTAAATCATTAGGCACAATTATTTATAAGTAATGGGTCTTTCCCAACTGCAGTACCCAAACACTAACAGCCATAAATAGTATTTAGGTTGTAGTTGTCGAGACAAATGGAGAAGACGATCGATTTTCGGAAAGGTCGACAGAGGGGCTCGTGTGTCTGCCCTTTGTAACACACAATTTAGCTGAAAATTGTACATTTAAGTTAAACAAATGACTGAACAGTAAAACAAATGACCAACGGAAAATATCTAGTCAAAATATTACATCGTTTGACAACAGTACGTTTATCTCAAAGCACTATCAATAAAGAGTTCAGAAGACACAAAGCTAAATCGGAACCATCGGTTTCATAATTGCGACGTTATTTTGTTCGATTAGTGTCCCACTCTTTGTCCTTCGGGTTGACAATGTGAAGGCTGCAGTCAATTTACCTCGGCCCCAGAATGGATGACTTTTCAATTGCTACCACTTTATTTACCTTGACTTGGTAAGGATGTCTACAATAGCCTTTCTACTGTGTCATTTCCTACACTCACTATTTTTTACCCATCCCTTTTCGGTAGGAAGTGATTTGCTAAAACATACTTCTAATGTTCATTGTCGAAGCGTCGGGCCCTTAATGCTCGATTGACGCACAATTCGTGGTTTCGATTTATTGCTATCCGTTCTTAAGGAGGTATTGTTGTTCAAGCCAAAGGAATTATTGGACGATAGAGTCCGAGCTTGTACGTGATTCCTTTGGTTGGATAACGTAAATATAATGGCGGTAATGTTCGCTAGAAGGCATAAAAGAAGACTAATAAAAAACCTACTTTCATCTAGATTTCATTTTCGGTTTTTAGTATAATAGTTCTGTAAGTTCTTACATTGACCATCTGATATTATCGTAAAATCCAAATCAGCATGCAAACTTTTTGGAAACCCGCGTAAAATATGCAGACCACCAACTAATTGAACGAACCACTCATGTATACCTACCGACCGCTGAAAAACAGACCAACTAAATTCCCCAGTATTTTCCATACCACTTCACCCCGCTGGGATCTCAATCCTCCACTAACGTGTAAATGAACTTGTTACTTGTTGCAACACGGAGATATGGTTGCCCATCGTCGAAATGTATATAACAGTTTAAGTGTGCTGTTGTGTATTTTGAGGTGAGTTGGAAGTGGTTTCGGGCTGAATTTGATTTTCGCTGAAGTGTGCGGTCGAAGATTAAAGTTTAATATACAGCTAGAGCAACCGCAGACTACCGCAAGTTTGAGGTTTTATAATGAGCATTTAAATGTATTCTATGTTGACGAATAGTTATTATATAATGGCAGTTTGATCTATACGGCGATTTGTTATACCTAGATTTATATCCCACTGAATTTGTACATTTACTCGTAGTCAAACTAAGCCAAATAAATTTTCTTTTACTTATACACAATGATTTTGTATTCATTTTTATTCGATTCATCAATGAATTTAAACTCCAACGTTAAAATAAGAATTGAAGTATTTAAATTTGATCTAGTGAATAAAGTATATAAAATGGCATCAAAACAATTTAATTATAAAAGAAAACACCTTTTATAAACGTTGCTTCTAAATAACCACCACATTATATCAAGAAAGCATAGCGTTTGTAGTTATGAGTAAAAACAGTTAGTCATTTAAAGTATACTAACATGTATCCTAAAATGATTTATAGAGGGACATACCTACATACAAAAACTACGAACAATAGGCAAACATTAACCTAAAAATAACTATACATATTAATTGATATAATTAAAATTCCGCCAGTTAAAAGTAATTCCATCATTATAATACACCAACAAATTACTTTACCACGAATATTTCGTAATTAAAGCTTTATTAACTTGACAATGACGCACTCAATTTAACCCGCATACAACATCATTTAATATTGTTAGTGCATAGCTTCTTGACAAATAATGTGTCATCTATACTATACATTTCTAGATTTGCGTTCAAAAACATTTTTCTATGGAGAATGGTCATGATTTCAGGAAACATCTTTCAGGATCGAATTTTGTTTTGTATGGGCACCATCTAGCCGTGTCGGCGTGATGAGAGGTACTCAGAAAGTATGACCAGTAGATGGCGCCAGCCTAGCATGGCGCCGCGTTCCCATACAAAACAAAAGATGATCCTGCATGACGCTATTATTATTATTTCTTAAAATCATGACCCATCTTCATAGAAAACCGATTTTAAGAAAATTAAAGAATACCTCATTTTTAACATCTAGCACCTGAATAATACGGCCTAAATCGCTGCAAATCACTCGCGGAAAAGAGCCGAAGTTCCATTTTCGCGGCAATTTTGTTTCCGCATTTTCCTAAATAGAATGTTGATATATTGATACGGTATCGAGTCTCGGGCTCCCCGGAGACGGCTCGGTTGAGTGAGAATGCATCCCGTTGCATCGCATATGAGAGGATGTGGCCCGCGAGCGCTGGGACCGCCACGTAATCACCTGCTGCGCCTTTGTGTATTTTCAGGACTGGGTAGCAAGGATTTGCGCTCATCGGCTGTATTCTTCCGTTGAAATTTCATTTTAAATGTAGTTTAAATCGTACCCTCCATGAGTAAGTTTATTTCATCTGTCCCCTTGTGTCTATGTGCAATCAAATCTTTTGGGTAAAATAATATGGTAAGATGTAGCTGGTCTGCTGATGGAGCCGAATGCTGGTCATAGGAACTCCTTAGTAAAATATGGAATAACTACGAAGTTCGGGCTCTTGGAAATCAATTTAGCGAATAGTTAACAAATGTTTAAAGAAAAGTGCAGTCAGCAATAAAAGCCTAGTATAATAATGTCATTTTTGACAGAAGCTTTTTATATTATATTTATTACTAGCTGTTGCCCGCGACTTCGTCCGCGTGGAACCTTTATCTTGAACATTTTACATCTTTATTATTTTCAAATCTATAAGTAATGTTGAAATTGATTAACGTGCTTTTTTTGCTGTTGTTTACGAAATACATAGTAACGAACCCTTGGTACGCGAGTCCGACTCGCTCTTGGCCTTCTTTTTTTTTTCATAAGTCATAAGTATTTATTCATTTAACAATTTACATTGCGTTTGAAATCACACTTTCGGCTAATTACGCGGTATAACTATAAAATCAGGTACATCTACGAACGAATAACTTTACTAAAACCGATGAGTAAAAAAAAAAGTCTTATTTTTTAATAAAATACCTTTTTACATAGTTTCTAATTCCTAACTTAAAATACAACTTATACCCCATACAACCTTTCATCCTCTTTTTAACCCCCTTAGGGGTAGAATTTTCAAAAACGCTGAAATTACTTTTCTTGTATTCTAATAGTGTACCTTTACACAAAAATTCAAGTCCCGTGCTCAAAAAAATACTTAATTTCCATACAAACTTTTAACCCCTTTTTTACCACCTTAGGGGGTGAATTTTCAAAAACGCTGTAATTAGTTTTCTTCCATTTTATTTTAATATATTAAAAAAAACTTGTACCCCATACAAACTTTGCACCCCTATTTAAACCTCTTAGGGGAGGTATTTCCAAAAATCCCTTCTTATCCCTAGCCCACGTTATAAAAGTAACCTACTGTGCAAAAATCAACTCTCTAACATTGGTAGTTTCGGCTGTGCGTTGATGAGTCAGTCAGGACTTCTTCTTTTATATATATAACTAGCATTAACCCGCGGCTTCGCTCGCGTGCCTATATAATATACATCATCCTACGGGAACAATGCTCTTTTTTTCAGGATTAAAAGTAGGCTATTTGTTAAGTTAGGGTATAATCTGCAATCTGCATTTCCCTCATGCATATCCGTCCAGCCGTTTTAGCGTGAAGAAGTAACAAAACATACACAGACTTTTGCTTTTCTAATATTACTGGGAAATACTTTTTATTTTATCATAACTCCACTTTATCAAATCAAACCGAAAACTCAAGCACTCAAATCAAGCGATCTCAGCTTTTACTGTACCAAATAAAGTTCACTTCAAAATTCATAACTCGAAGTGAAGCTAGGACACCGGGATATGTGTGCATTTTATTTGTATAAAGCTTTTATAATGTCCCGAGCCTCCACTTATCGATTTGGGATATTCGAGATTGGTTTAATGATTCTAAGCCATGTTCTAAGTTACGTCATGTTCTATTGTAAGATATTGATTGATAAAAATGTATTATTCTGAGCCAGATAAACGTAATTCAGAATTCTGAAATGACTTATTATTGAAAAGCTTGAATGTATTTATTACGGATGCAGGTATCCCGTCCCAACGCGCCGCCCGCCTATAGGTACCGATTGACGACGATCGAGATTCCACCAAATACTATTTTTTTAATCTATTAGGATAACGCGGGTCTCTATCCATACCTCAAAAGCAAAAAAAGAACCCCCTTATAGGATCACGTGTAGCTGTCTTTCAGTCCGTCTGTTACAATCGATTTGCTGCAAAACTACTGGACCGATTAAATTGCAATTTGGCGCAAATGCTTTCAAGAATTTTCATGACTACAAATAAAATTTCAAAATCGGTGGCATTTTCGTAATTAACGTCCCAACAAACCATAAAAATTACACCCGTACTCATATTTAGTCATTTCAACCCCATCGCACCCCAACAGGCGACCCGACCCGATAAACCATAAAAGCATTACCAATGGATTTTCAGACTTTGTCACCACATTTCTCCCTTTTAGGGGTTGAATAAAAAAAAACCTGAAACACATGTTTACTCATTTACTTATTGATAGAAATACTCCTGTGAAGTTTCGAATAAAATAGTCTAACTAATCTTGTTTCCCCATACAAACTCTGGAACCCCATTTCACCCCTTTAGGGGGTGAGTTTTGAAAAGTCCTTTCTTAGTGCACCGCTTCACCTTATAACTTATAAGGAACCTACGTGCCAAATTTGAACTCTCTAGAACCAGCGGTTTAGTATTTAGACATTTCAATCCCATTTCACCCCAACAGGGGAGATGGTAACTCACGTTGGATTTTAAAATCGTTGTGGTTTTCGTAATCAGCGACCTGATAAACCATAAAAATAATACCCATGCTGATTTTCAGACTTTGTCACCACATTTCTCCCTTATAGGGGTTGAATTTTCAAAAAACCTGAAACACATGTTTACTCATTTGTCGTTAGAAATACTCCTGTAAAGTTTCGAGTAAAATAGTCTAACTAATCTTCTTTCCCCATACAAACTTTGGACCCCCATTTCACCCCTTTAGGGGGTACATTTTGAAAAATCCTTTCTTAGTGCACCCCTACACCTTATAAGGAACCTACGTGCCAATTTTGAACTCTCTAGAACCAGCAGTTTAGTATTTAGACATTTCACCCCAACAGGGGAGATGGTTACTCACGTCCGCCACGTTGGATTTTAAAATCGTTGCGGTTTTTGTAATCAGCGACCCGATATACCATAAAAACAATACCCATGCTGATTTTCAGAGTTTGTCACCACATTTCTCCCTTTTAGTGGTTGAATTTTCAAAAAACCTGAAACACGTGTTTACTCATTTATCGTTAGGAATACTCCTGTGAAGTTTCGAATAAAATAGTCTAACTAATCTTGTTTCCCCATACAAACTTTGGAGCCCCATTTCACCCCTTTAGGGGGTGAGTTTTGAAAAATCCTTTCTTAGCGGATGCCTACGTCATAACATCTACCTGCATGCCAAATTTCAGCCCGATCCGTCCAGTGGTTTGGGCTGCGCGTTGATAGATCACTATGTCAGTCAGTCAGTCACCTTTGAGTTTTATATATATAGATATAGAAGATAAGGTATTTTTGATACCATTTACTTTAAGTACTCTATTTTACCCTTTTAGGGAACGAATTTTTGAAAACGATGAAATTACCTTTCTTGTATTGTAATAGGATGCCTTTACACAAAGATTCAAATCTCGCGCTCAAAAAATACTTGATCTCCATACATAATTTGAACCCCTTTTTTACCACCTTAGGGGATGAATTTTCAAAAACGGTGAAATTAGTTTTCTTCCATTTTATTTTAATACCTTTTTACGAAATTTCAAGTTCCTAACTTAAAAAAAACCTTGTACCCCATACAACCTTTCATCCCCTTTTTAACCCCCTTAGGGGTTGAATTTTTCAAAATCCCTTCTTATCCCTAGCCCACGTAATAAAAGCAACCTACTGTGCAAAAATCAACTCTCTAACATTAGTAGTTTCGGCTGTGCGTTGATGAGTCAGTCAGGACTTCTTCTTTTATATATATAGATAGAAGATAAGGTATTTTTGATACCATTTACTTTAAGTACTCTATTTTACTTCACTAAGTAAATAAATGTTAGTAAATGAATACATGTTGGAGGTTTAATAGTTGAACAATCCAAAACTTAAAACAATCTGAGTGTCTTCACAAAAGGGCTTAAGGTACTTCTCTATGAAACTCACACAAAAATAAGCCCTTTTGAAAAGATACTCCTCGTATATACTCAGTCTGTTTGTCTATCAAGCTATATCAAACCAGTATGCTTCTAAAAAGCTTATAGGTACACCACTGAACACGTGTCCCATTATACGGCACATTGATACTTAAAACCTAATAACAAAGAGCTTAAAATAACGTTTGAGTGTAAACTGTGCTCGAGCCGTTGTAACGATGTTGTAAAATGAATTAATTGTAATACACGTAATATTAACAGGGCGGTTTGGTTTCCCGCAAGATGCATCTAAGCTCAGTGCTCGCCCCCCAGGGACGTTCCCACGTGCCACCACTTAGCACTCGGCGAATACACGCTCAGGAACTTATAAAACAACCCGCGCAACTCCTACAGTTCACTCATAAAGACCAGAATCCATCGCGCTGACTCCCCGGCTAAGATAGCAAACTTTACAGAGTCTGAGAGCTCTACTTCAGAAGCTTACTCGTGTCGGAATTGCCTCGACGTGTACAAAAATAGCGAAAGTGTTCAGTGAATTGAATCCAATACAAAACAAATATAACATTTACGTGTATTGTGCTTGATTCGAATGCAATTTATGAGTTATTCGCAGCTACAATTTGTACGGAACAGTCCGGACACGTTCAAGTTATTTAGTTAAAAGTAACAATTGTATTCAATTGTAACGTAACAAAGTGTGAATTAAGGCAGACTGAAAACTATAACCTGCAAACGCGGGATAAACAATAAGCTGAAGCACCCCTTCGATATCCCTCTTTTTTGAGTGAAAGAAACTATACGGTATTCGTCGGAAACGATCGTCATTTATGATTCACGCGATACGCGTCTTTACACATCACGAACAGGCGCGAATGAAATATAGATAACACTACTCTTATGCAAAGTGAAAGGTGAAATTTTCACGGCAGCACGGCACGCACTCGAGAAAATGTGTCCCATAGGCGTGTGTTCCATACCAGAGACCAAATGGATTCCACCCCGCTGAGATTGGTTCCGCTAGTTCTTTTTCGTTTAATATTTAACAACTTGGTGTCTCACACATCGCGTTCACCTTTTATAATGGCATTTGATTCGGGCTTCGTTGCCACTTTGAATGCCAAACGAACAGGAACGCGGGGCGATTAATGTTGCCTGCTTATATCTTATACTATTATAAGCACCACTTTACTCTTTCACCGAAGTTTTATGTCTCTAGTTTATGTTAAGTGCCTATTAAACAGTCATATGAATCTTAAAACAATAAAAAACGACGTTATCACACCGGCTCAAAAAATTTGCAAATTAAATTATTTAAAAAAAGACAATGGAATATTTCCGCGGAGGGATGCCGTTAATTATATTTTTTCTACCAACGAAGGTCGTAAATAAAAGTAAAGGGTGCTATTAAACGCATTATTCGCGCATATTTAATGTACTGCAAAGGCTAAAAGGTTTTTATTTCTCACATTTTCAACAGCTTTACATAGAAATCACCCCACGTATTAAGTCTCTATTCAACACGTGATGTACAGGCAAACAATAGCGGACACTGACAAAAAACTGATTCAAACGTCCGAAAAACAAAAGATTTGAAATCCATGTTTAATGCGTGTGCATAATACAGACGTTTTTTGTTGTAAATATAGTCAGTAAACTTCTGCCTGTATTTAGAAGAAAACCTCAAAACGCATGCGGAAACAAGTTAACAGGGAACACGTGAGTCACCTTTTACGCTTACTCACAACCGCTATAGGTCATTCAACTCGCCTCAAATCGCTCAGTAAGCATAAAGCTATTGTTATGATTTATAATTCAGGCGGCGAGATATTTTGTCGTCTTGCGGAGGCGGAGCCGTGGTCCGGGCCTTCGCAACGAAAAAAATAGATAATAAAATGTATTGAAATGACTGCGGGCCGGCTTATCCGGTTGAAAGTCAATGAATATTTGATTTCAATTTTTTTCCCAACGTCGCCGTGAAGTATTCACGATATACCTAATTTGATTTTCGCCATTCCGCCCGTTCGTCGGGGCAGTTTGCATTCATATTCAGTTTGAATACGCGTTTGGGTTGCCTCTTGCCCGAGTTTGATACAAATAAACAGGGATATTTTTACATTTCTTGCTAGGATAACCCGACCCAACTGATTACGTTTCAGGGATAATAACCCGGCCTGTGTACGAGCCTATAAGGAATATTTATAATAAAAAAATTACTCCCTTACCCTACATCATATATTTGAATTGCCTCTTTACTTAACGATGTTTCAAGGCTTGACGATCGCGCGAGATGCGCGGTAATTTTATTGGAACCCAAATTAAATTTTGTCACAGATTATTAACCAAATTTTCTGACTAGATACACGTCAACATGTTTAACGTATATTTCCAATATCGGTATATCGGTAAGTACTCATGCCATAAAATGCGAAGAGACGCTAGAAGTACGCGTAAGCTTTTTTTAAACTAATTACCAAGTGAGGTTACAATTTTCATCAGCCAACGCAAAAGGCGCCAAGTTGGACGTGAGGAAAAATGCGTGAATCATTTCACGTCTTACCCTGACGAGAAAAGGCCTGTTTTCGCTGAGCCGGGAATGAAACAGGATTGGTTTTTGCTAACTTGCACAAATGACGGCGCAACGATATTTTACCCAGGCTGAATATTTGGGTCAACCTGTTTTTGCGTAATAGGGATTACAAAAGCAAATTTAACATTGTATTTGTTGTAACTGCTGCAAGGGAACCTTCGTTGGCAACAAAAGATGGCCGCCCTTGATATATTTTCCGTGGATTTTAATTAAAATCTTACTCGTTGTGGGGATAATGAAACTGACTGAATATAAGTCCCGGCCAGTAGTGTTTTGGGACACGATATGATTAGCCCCGGACGCTGCCTTTATGAAAACAGCTATACATCATAATAGCGGCATTTGAGAATTTAGCCTTGATATTAACTTTCATCCATAACAGATTTTTGCCATATTTTTATGCGAGGAGTTTGAATAATTTACTTGCTCATTATTTATAGGTACGCCAAACCCAAGTAAGTATTATGACAAACAGAAAAACAAATAAAAGCCGACTGTTCGCTAAGATAAATGTTTCAACGCAACTAACACGTTTTTCAACCAATTTTTCCCTTTCGCCCCCACAAGATACCTACAAAGAAATCTACATAAGGAAGCCATACATTTTATTCGGGCGTCGATTTGTTATTTATTAGCCGGGAATAGTTGCAATACGAGGGAGGGAACACAATACCGAAATCGGTGAGCCTATTTAGTATCGATACCACCTCGAACCTCCGTTTCGCTTCGCCTGAGCTGTAACCTCTGCCAGCGATCCCTGACCTCCCCTGCCTCTCTGGCGTTCTTTGTAACGCGGGGTGAGGGCTGGCTATCTTTACAGTGTGACATGTCTTACTCCACTGGCCGTGTTTCGTCGAGCGTCGGCGTCTGTATTTATCCGTAGCTAGGCTACCAACGACGACTTTGTGGCGAAGACGGCCAGTGAAATGAGGCGAGACGAGCACAAAAATGATATGTTTCCCTGTGTGACATGCAAGCCTTTGGAAGTTCGCTGTTTTTGTAAGGAAAAAGAAGGTGACACGCCAGCTAAGCGCTCGTGCGTGCCTTCCTTGTCTAAGTTACGACCGGGTGAGTAATAATATACGTTACAACCCTTAGAATTTGTTTCACTTTCTTTCAATACAACGTAATCGATGAAACGCTGCTGAACTTTAAATTGTTAAATATATAGTGTAGGCACCTCGCAGCAAACTACCTGTTACTGTACAAAATTATATGAGCCGCCGCATTATTTAAATGTAACTATTCCTTGTTCGATTGCAGACGTGGGCCTACTCATACATGTAGGCAGGGTTCAAACGAAATTCGGTTGCGTGATTCTAATGGTCAATTAATTATTTGTAAGCTGAGTATAAGACGTTACAACACGCAAACATACAGTTTTTGACGGCGACCCATTGAAATTACAGACCAAACCAATAAAGGTTGATCGTTCAGCGAATACTTTATGAAAGTTTGTATCGTTACTCACCTCTGTGCCTATTGGTTTGTTTGTCGAACATTAACATGGCGTCCTCGATCTGCAACAAGAAAAAAAGACATAAAATAAAGTTCAAATCCTGAAAAGATCGGGGGGAATATAGCGAAAAACAAGGGCATCGTACGCGATTTGAGCCCCGCCCCGGCAATAAAACACTCCGGCGCTGTAATAACGAATAAGCACCGGTACAGAGTAAACCACACGCTGCAAATAAACTTTGATAAGCGGGGGCGAGCAGGTAATAACGTATTCATAGAGAAATAAATGGAAAGTCGGCGGTTAGGACACGAACAATACACGTGAGGAGAGATGCGCTGTCAACGCCGCGCGCGCGCCGCCCGGGCTGCTCGCGCACACCTGACTCGGCCACCGAGGAGCATTTTTAAATTCCCCATACGGTTACAAAGCAGCGATAAATCCCTGATGTTAGGTAACGGAATAGCATCGTCAATATTCATGTTGAAGCGTACGCATTCTACATTCATGATGGTCGTTATACATTCGCCGCTTCTGAACATTTTCCAGTACGTAACTTAGTTGCTACAAGCCGTTGTCGAGTTCATCATCATTCTTATAAAAAATATGACTACGATAATAAAAATCCGGTGCTTCAACTTCAGCTACAGTTTCGTTATTTTATTATGACAGAAATGATGAAAATAATCCTATCGATACGATACTAACCCTTATTTTGCGATATGGTGTTGTCAATACAAATCCGTGGTAAATCGCGATTGTTGCATAAATTACCGATGTTGAAATAAATGTGTTCGTGTTAAACAGAATTGGACAAGTTGAGTTTGACAAGCGTGCGCTCCGGGGTTATGTCTCGGCGTCGGCCGTTCCCTGGGGCCACATTAGGCAGTGGAAGGTCGGCTACGCACTCCCGATGATCGATGCCGAATACCCGTAACAGGTGACCTTTTGCTGAATTATTCCTACCTGTAGAAACGTTTGTTTAGCGGTGATTTGTTTGAGTGGGAATTGCGACGCTTTTTGTTTCACACGTGAAGTGGACAACCCTTTTTTGCGGCGAAAGAGTTGTATTAAATCGCGCCGAGTTGAGTCGACTTTTGTTTCGAGTTTTGCGGTAGTTTTTAGCTAATGTGAATTATTACGAGCCTTTGTGAGGGGTTTTGTAGTACATTTAATCCTTTATGATGCTACTCGAGAGACATAAATGATTTAACGTAAAAAAAGTTTTCACGAGTGGATTAAGAATACTTTTTACAAGCTTAATTGGCTCGTGGAGATTTGACAGAGCTACAAAACGGAACTCAATCGTTGTCTTTCAAAAATAAATTAGTGGCCATTGAAACGTTTTATTACAGAAGTTCGGCGTAAAGCAATCTTGTAAGTAAAATGAGAGAATTTGTTTCGTCAGGCTTCCGCCCGCGATTCGACATCCAGTCCCTCGGGCGATATTATAAATAAGGCAGCCTACCCGACACGCCTATACTACCGGAGTTTTGGGATCAATACAACTAAAGCTGAAAGTTAAAACAAGTTCAGATTTAGGAACAACTACTCAAAATATGCGTTTTACAACTGCTTAATAATGCGCATAAGCATTTTAAACACATATGACGCAGAGGGCGCTCCAGTAGCGTAGAGTTATGGAATCAAAGATTTGGTGTGATTGACGTAACGATGTGATAGCTCAGTTGGTAGAGCACTACGACGGAAACGTATGGTCGCAGGTTCGAGTCCTGCTTACATTGCAGCGGATCACATTACATTTTTCTTTCATTATATACCTTGGTGTCAATATTTATACTGTTTAATAATGTTTACTGTTACAAGTAACTACTTAAACAATGCCGCCGGAAAATGCCACTATCACGGAGACATCAAATATCGATGTGATTTCTACCCTAATCAGTAAATAATTATTAGGTTTCAGTTGAAATTCAATTATATTTTAGAGATTACCGAAGAACTACTTCCTCAGTAAATTTCAATTCACCATTTTACTTGGCTACTAACAGCGTATTTATACGGCTTCGATAACTCTACGTAGAAGATTGTGATCTAATGCGGTATCGTAACGGGCAATTTGTAAGGTCTATGCTGTTGTCGCAGTCTGGCATGCTGGTTGTATTGGGGGTGGGACAAGGACAGGTGACTGGCACGGCATGGGCCGCTCCCTTGGGTGACGTTAGAGAAATCGAACTTGCCTTGATCGACGTGGCCTCTGCAGTGTCTTTCGAGTTAATGATCACGTGTTTATCTATCTAATTGATGGATTTGATTTTTAATTGTAACTTTACTTTTACATTGTTGTCCCTTACAAAATAAAAGTAATTGTGGTCTCTAATAAACATCGCATTAACGTATTAACTACAGATTTATGTAAGTAATGATATATCGTGACAATATCAAGATGAATATCCTGTCAAATTGGGATGACAATAAAAAACGCTCGACGAAATAGGAAGGACGAGCGTTGGGATTGATTTTTGTTCTGATCTGTAACATTAGACATACAATTAAAACTAGGGTCATAGTGACCTTAGCTAATTGGGCCTTAACAAAGCCATTTATGCACAGATCGGGCCGTGTTCACTCTAATTTCCCTTTTAATATGCGCCCAATGTGTCGAGCTTGCCAACTTCACTAATTCTGCCATTGCTGTGATACTTTTTGGGATTCCGCAAAGTAACTCTTTCAAACACATTTGTTCTATAGAAATTTAGTTTATAACGTGAGTTTTAAGTTAATTAAGAATAGACTATTTCGGCTACCGTCGATTGATACCTGCGTAATAAAAAAAAAACAGAATTTTGCCCTTATTACAACGTTTTTGTCGTATCATTGATATGTATCATCATCATTGATTCTCGATGTTCAACAAGAGGTATGAACAAATTATCACTTTAATGACAAATAGAGCATGTCGCAGAAGGAGACAATACAATGTAGTGGTAACATTTCCGATAGATATATCATTGAGTCCAAGTAATGATGTTGCAGCACCTGATCGTAATTATAAAAATTGTTAAATGGACTCTTTGAAACCTTAAATGGATTCGCATATTTTTTAATAACTGAAATAACGGTGAGACAATGTACGCTGGTGAGAAATCAGAATTTTTATAGTAGCGCTACAACATTCCTAGTGCCACGAAGTTTTTAGTGGCTGCTTATGAAGATTTTTTGTTGTTTAAATTTAGAACAACTAAACAAAGTTGACTAACGAATTTAGGCATCGTTTTTGGAGTTTATAGCATTTGTTTCTTGTTGTACTCTCTTTAAATAACTTTCGGTTTGATTATCGTGTGAGTTATTTTATTTTCCACACCGATTAGTTTTTCCCTTCATATCTCTGCGTGAGTAACACTTTCGATTTTTGATTTGCTGTCAGTATTGGTTATGTTATTTTTTTCAGTTGCAGACTGAGCTGAAAATCATTAGTCTACAACTGAAACT
Organism: Apotomis turbidana; assembly: GCA_905147355.2. Taxonomy (NCBI): domain Eukaryota; kingdom Metazoa; phylum Arthropoda; class Insecta; order Lepidoptera; family Tortricidae; genus Apotomis; species Apotomis turbidana. The sequence goes on along the minus strand of LR990288.1, from coordinate 18,349,273 downwards.
GACTGAGCTAATAATCTTTACGGATCTCTACAACTTCTACCCTAGTTTCTTTGGTCAGTTTTTGCTGTTTTCAAGGCATGATCTAAAGAGTTTAGGGCAAATGGATGGTCTTGGTGATTGAAGTTGGTGGCAGCGTTATTCCCAGGAAAAAAAATGTGGCCGCTATCCTGAACAATGAACAAGAAAGAAGATGCTTTCAACTAACTAGTGTCTACTTTGACAACGCCATCGGTGCAGTTTGTAGTGACGCTGCCTACTGAGCTGGCGGTCCTTGGTTCGAATTCCAGCATGGCCAAATGTTTGTGTGATGAACTCGAATATTTGTTCAAGGATCACATATTACCTTTACCTATGTCTAGTACTCCTAGTACAAGTATTAGTTTGGGACTCGGTCGATTCGTGTGAGAGTTTCCCTCAATTTTACTATCTACCTAACACAAATCTAGGCACTCCAATTATCGGCTAACAACGTCTTTGAACGAGGCCGACGCTAAACAAACGTCTCGCTAAGTGAAATTTTTGAATATCAATAAACATGTAGCTACTCGTAATAAAGGGCGCAATTTTGCTAAATGTCGCCGTTTCCCTACAAAGCTGCCGGCCCTATTATTATTTTACTTAGGGGGTAGGCCCCGTCCCCTGAGATACCTGTCGCTGTAATTTACTACGTGTAGGTACTTGTTTTAAGAATACTCGCTTTAATTCTTCTCAGTTTTTCCCTGTGTTGCCGTGATTTAATGTAATATAGCGGATTTGAGACGTTTTATCTCTGTTATTGTTGAGTTTGTGATGTTTTTGGACTAAGCCTTTGGCTTAATAGCTTTTGATACTTCTTTATTAAAACAGCCAAGTAAGGTTAGGTTTGTACTATTATATAAACAATCCTGGAAGTTAACTGCTTGTACGAAAAATCTAACTATGATTAATGAAAATTATGATAAACATGACTATAGGGCTAAACTTTAAGGAAGTCAATAGAGACGCAGAATATCGGGTAATTATGTTTTTTGATGTGATCAGTCGTTATATTTTTGATAAGTGGGTCGTTCTTCTTTTTTACCTACATTAAATCGAAGGTTTTCCGTTTTTTGGGCTTTTGAACTATCGATAATTAACGTTTCAGAGTAGAATTAAAAAAAAAATGCATTTGTTTTATTATTAGGACTATTACCTAATTAAAACTTATTTTACAGCCCATTCAGTTTTTTTATTGTGTTTTTTTTTATAGCGTTACAGAGTGGTCCTTTTAAGGGGAGACCGCGTTTTAGCTTACCACTCTGTCACGCCATTTTACGAAATAATAAACAAACGTTTGAAGAAAAAATGCTGGTTAGAGAAACTGACAGATTACATAATATTGATAGATAGAAAAATATGGATGATTTTTCGAACATTATAAAACCGAATATGATTACTCTGAGATGCCATAATAAGACGAAGGACGGACTATTGTAGGTAAAAAAGAAGAACGACCCAAGTACGTTTTTTGACCAATACCTACCACCTGACCAGCTACCTATGTTTCGCAGCTTTATTTCTGTTAAAAAGAATCATTGGTAGATGGTGCGTGGAGGGGTCTGTTGAATTGAATTGCAAATGTTGTTATCTGTAAGTCACCCTCTGAACTACCAGTTACCAATATTCTTCGTCGAATTACATACTACTTAAAATTGCTATAGATACGCAAACAACAAAATCAAAGTGAACGCGTGTTTGCGGCGCAGTCCATTAAAAGCTAGCATGCGATATCGCGAAGCGCCAACATTTTGTCAGTTGTACTAATATCAAATCAATCACGGATGTGTTTGCACGCGTTTGTATCGGCACAGGTTTAGCAGCGCACATGCAACCGAATAACCGCCACTTATTTCCGAAAACCCGTATCTCAACCAATGAAATGAACGCACAATCGACCCAATTCAATACAAAATAAGGTTCAAATTGGGGGTTGAAGGAAAAGATTGATTTGAGATTAGCCCGCAGCACGAATCCGTAAACAGAGTTAGTTATGTAAAATTTAATTGGTTTGTTTAATCGCCACAATGTACTTTGTTAAGGGATTAATCTGATGTTCGATCTGCACGACGAACTGAATATAGTGCAGTGAAAAATTTGCACTGTTTCGTCTTTTCGAAATTTTTTTAACAAAGTAATTGAATCGTATTTAAGTACCTATAAATTAAGCTCTCTTCTGGCTATGGGAGTAGTTGAAAATTTTGTTCAACTTCTTAGGAAACTTCATGAAGAAGGAACAGCTTCGGTGAGAACAGACAAAGAGTCGTCAGATCAATTACATCTAAGTGCTGGAGTTCGTCAAGGCTGTATTTTCTCACCACTGTTGTGTAAGATCTACATGGGATTTATAATGAGAATAGAACTCGTGAATTGGTCTTTTCAACTCCCAAACCTGTGCAGATATATGGGGTTAAAAACGAAACGAAAAATAACATTTCAGCCATTTAGAAAAAGAAAAACACGCGACGTATACAGCTCCCAGAAAAAAACTAGCATATTTTTATACTATACATGCTATACATATATACAAAACATACTAGATCAACATAATTTTCTTTGAACAATAATTATTATCCTCGTCAGATTATATGAATTTCACTTAGTGACATGCAAAAAAATAAAAACAAAATTAACACCTAAAATAAATGATGTAGACTACCGTATTATGTATATTTGTACATGTTTTTGTATAGCATACACTGATGCTGCATAAAACACGGGGAAATATTTTCGGAAAACAATTTAACGTTATCAAAAAACTGATATCATGTCTCAGAGCGTCCAATCGCTGGACGGAGTGCCAAGTCGTAAATATGATCGCTTTTCAAACGACGCTCCGATGAGGGTCATATTGCAACTACTAGGTAGTATCACAGCTAGTATATGTATTATACATACCTTCACGATTATTAAACAACATACCTATATATATTTTCAGGACGTCTAAAATAAATAAAAAAAACGTTTGTAATTAGAACGGGTATATAAAATGCAAATTGAAGCAAAAAAATAATATATATATTATATATATATATATATATATATATATATATATATGTGCTTTGAGCGGCATTTAAACTCACGTCACCGGCTTTCTTCGTCAGGATTGTTTAACCAGGGGGGGTATTCGACCAATTTTAGAGATATAATGGAGATCTCTCCTTTTCATCGCCATCAGTCACTTTTGACGTGTGCCTACTTGACAAGTGGCGATATCCCTAGAACATCGCAACTTCGTCAATTCGGACGCGCAAAATTTTCGCTTTCTTTGTATGTGACGGCATAAATAACAGGCGCATACTTTAAATTGACCGCGTAGACCGTGAAATTAGTCCGTTACGTTTCGTTCAAAACAGAAATTTATATACATGAATAACATTTTTGACAATCATTATCGCCTTCGTATTTCCAAAATTGAGATGAGATATGTCACTTTTAAGCTCATCGCATTTAAATGACAGTTTAATGGCGATATAACTGTTATCTAATGGAGATTTGACGTTTGGCGATATCTCCAACGGCATTCTCGAATTGGGCCCCTGTTGCTTCATTTCTTATCTTTATTTTACAAAAATAAACACGCGAATTATGTATGTACCGTCACTTCGTTTATTAATCCGCGTCCTTTTTAACAATAGAGATCATTGTCGATACCGCTATTTTATTCAACACGCTCATAATTTTAGCATAAAATGTTATTTGATAATTCATAGCCACAATTTAAACTTAAATTCAGAGTTCCAAAATGCCAACTCGTAGATTTATGGTTCATAAATCAGCTTTTACATATTAATTTCCTAATATCGTGACATTTTTATATCGAGGAGCAAATCCACTATCCGGATATAACGCATTGGAGGACATTTACATAATCATTTCATATTTAAAACAAAATGTGAACTGTCATGCTTATTTTTCCAACAAAACCTTCAAACAATCAATCACTCGGAAGAAATGTTTCAAATTAGTACCGTTTGTTGTCGAAAGGAACTCTCGAACTATGCAACCGTTTTCTCATGACGGCTAGTGGTTACTTCAGCAGTTTGGGGAACAATGGTCTAGTCGTAATGGTCAGGCTCACGTCCATCAAAATACCAACAATGTTGGGCTAACAATGCTGCTTGTCTGTTATCCTGGTTTACACTGGACGTGGATCGTTCACATTTATTAAAGCTGGATTTTAGGCGCAGTTTTTGTGCGCTTAAGTTCGCGGAAATGTTCTGTAAGGGTCATTTTTGTTACAAAAAGTTAAAGTTACTTAAAATAATTAATTACCTATTTAGAATCGAGGAGCTACAGTATTCGTAGTGTGTCTCCTGCTAAACGTTCTTAGTTAAATGTAAGGAAAAAGTTTTAATTTGTTTAAATATTTCCGCGGGGCTCCGTTCCCGGGGTAGCTCAAGTTTCGCGCCTCGGCATTACGGGCCCGCGGTGGCCTAATGGGACAAGCCACCTGGTCTTAAAGGCGACATAACAATTAACTTGAAGAAGAAAATATTAGTTGAGCTAATAGAGCCACTCAAATACACTCCGGCCCCTGCCCTCCATAAATAACACCCTTTCCTCAGGACAGACGCTCTAGAATTTTGTCGTATTTTCGTAATGATTCTCCAAGGAGACAACTCTCGGAAGAGGATAGCGCGTTTTATCCCGTGTTTTTATAGGCGAATTGATTGGGAGCCTGCGAAATAATCTCGGGATGGGATTAGTTTTCTTAGGAAAGTTTAGGGACGGCCGTTTTCTTATTTAACACTACTGGGTGCCCGGTTTGTTTCAAACTCTCTGGGTACCTCAGTTTTCTATGCAAAATACAGTTCCAACTCAGGTAAGAGGCAAGTTTGAAGTGAACATTTTTTATTGAAATGGAAAATGAGTTGAAGTAAGTCCAGTGATGTAAATTTTCCCACACTTCAATTGAATCGAGGAGACGGACTCTTCATTGAAACAAATATAGGCAAACGTGAACTTATAATTAGAATTGACAGACAATGTTATCATTTCATTAAATGGATAGGACTGTTCAACCTTTGGTTTAATTATTTTACTCGCTGAATACCGGAGACTATTTTAACGTTCAATGCTATAGTTGAAATAATATCAGAATGGGATGACATCAGTTCACAATTAATTTATCAAAGGTCAGGCATAATATCTAAGATATTTTTTTCAGTGCATCTAAATATGTTCTCAAATCTATAATCGGTAGCCTTCACCGAGAGCGAATAGCTGCGAAAATTCTATCAACAATTACGAATTCCTCAAACCGTGAAGAAATCAGTGAATAAAATATGAGAGAAGTTTAGGGAAAACCGAGAACGTTTTTCGTATTTGAATAATCACTTTAACAAACAAAACTCTGTCGAATCCGCTTCATTACTTATTAACCTGCGCTTGAGTACCGAGACAAACGGGTGCGAGCAGGACGGCACCCCTGGGGAGTCCGATCGAACCCAAAGATGAACCCTTCGGTGTTCGCCTATTCTGTCCCAACCACTGAGACTTATAATAAGGCCACTGATATTTGTCATCATTTTAGAACGAGATTTTATTACGTTTTGAAGCTTGTTCGTAATGGATCTTTACGTGAATTTGCGGTGCTTTCTTTTTATATCACGGTGTGTTCAGCTGATCCAAGTCAAATGTCTAATCATTTTTATTTCGAATAATAAATTAATAATGCTAATGATAAATTTTGACCAAAGTTGAAAGACATTTTTGCATTAAAAGATCTCAGAACTATTATTATTATTATAACTTTCAATAGATATCGAGACCGTCTGCTAATAATCGTAAGACTGAATAATGAATATAGTTAACAGCTTTTTTTATACAAAACAAATGCAAAAACTACGAGTTTTAATTTATTTTTTTGTTATCTTAAGGCCAATTTAAATTGCCTTACCCTTTTAACAAGCTATTGACTTTAAACCATCAGTCGAAAGTACTTTCAAGTTTGTACCTTTTTAATTACAAAACTTCTCCTATCATGCGACCTGAATAAAAAAGTCATCGTTTTGAGCAAGCGGCCCGCTGTTAATGATTAGGGCATTCCCCAAACTTTATGAACACTTCAGAAGTTAGGACGTGGTCTGTGACTCCGGCCGATGTTAATTACCAACTTTTTAAAAACTGCAACTCATAATAGACAGGCCGGGTAAAAGATGAATGATGTGTTGGCCTTTTTCGCTGGCTTTCTTTTTCCCCGAAAAAAGTTAATGAATGATCAGGAAAAAACAACGTGGATTTGACAGCGATTCTGGAGCGAGTCGCTCCGAATTTGCCGCGGTGCGGATTACGAAAACGAATTACCTACTAGGTTAGAATATAATAGCTGTATAATATAATGATTAAACTACCGGACAAATGCAGGCGTTGATAAAGCGTAGCTTATACTTTGACATAATCCTCTCAAATGCCATTCAAACTTGTGCCAGCTCGTTTAATTGATTTAGTATATCAGTCGCAATTCATAAGCACTCTGAGCGCGGTGCCACTGTATGAACGGAGTGAAAGATTGCAGCTGGCTGAACATTTCCCGGCATGAAGAGATCGCTGGCAGCATAATGACGCTGCTGAAGTTTCACTCGTTAGTCTGATGTAGATTGTTGCCAGTCATTACCTACTACCTATGGGAAAAGCCACACTTTCATACGTTCGCTTCCATTTTCCAAATTACTTATTGTTTACAAAGTAGGTCTCGTCTGAGCAGAAATGAACGCAATCTGTTACTGTTAGCGAAGTAAGCAGTTATGTGTAGTAAAGATTGAGAACATTCTAAGAAACCACGCGCGATAAATAAAGTTACTAGGCAATTGAATGAAACCAACGGAAATGAGTGGGCACTTATATCGTAAATAGATCCCTTATTTAATTGAAAACTTGGAATATACATACCTTAGACATAACAAAAGACGTCAACACTGACAGTAAGGACTTTTCAACTTCTAGTTTCAAACTCAAAACAATACTTAACTTGATAATTTCCTTGTCATTTGATTCCTCGGATTATGCCTCTGACACTCTTTATCTCGCATACTTGTCATGAATAGAATTGACTACCATTGTGATATTTTATTATCACTGGGCGAAGTGCAGCAAAGCGAGAGATATTGTTAAATCCGCACAATGGAGCTTCTGTCGTCTTAAGGTCCAGTGCGCAAAACTTTAACAAGGATCTCAGTTTCGAGGAGAATGCTGGTCGTATACGAGTTGCTACCTATTATCTGGACTCGAATATTTACATATATATATATAAAAAGGGATGAAACGATAAGTAGCATCGTATCGGGGAACCGTCAGACAGGGTGGCATCGCGAGAACGTCGCCGTCCATGACGTCACGTTACCTCTACCGCGCCCACGTTCCTTTACTCCCAATCTGCATATAAATCGAATATCGATAATGACGTCACTATCGCATGAATCCCGAAATTCGTTCAGAATCCGATAAGCCTCGCCGGTGAAAGCCCTAATCCACAGAAGTTTGGATGACCCCGATAGGGGATAGACCTACCGTCTTCTATTATGTAAATTATCAGCCACATGAAACTTTCAACTAGCCACTGCGGCTTTCAAGTTTGTGGGTAAAAGTTGCGTTATTGACTGGTGGACTTATCTTGATAGATCAAAGATTGCTTATACAATATAATTACATTATATATATTTGTTATTATGTACCCCTGTACTCGAAGACCGTTGGTCCGATTCAGGAAATTATGTTTTTGTTTGAAAAGGTATACTTTTAATTGGTTTATTAAGTCTAGATCTGATGTTGATTTTGAATGACGGGATTCGTTTCAATTGTTTTATATATAACACTTGTGATAATCGGGGAAATCGAAGAGAACATTAAATTAATATAAATATACGAGAGCATAAATTACCACTGGCGTTTGTAATTTAGTAAAACCTAACAAAAACACAAAAAAAGGTGCGTATAGCAATAATTAGAGCAATGTGACGGTTTATTCGTAATGGGCAAGTTTGCCTCGGTGGCGGAATGGTAGGGATCACAAAAAACCACCAAAAATAGTTAAGCTTTTGCTTGAAATCTGTTTTTTTTTAAATGATTGTTAACAGATTAATTATATTGGCTATGCATATTGTATTGTAGTGAAATTCCCTAAATAAAAATGGCGCTTACGCCAATAAATTAAAGCAATGTCATAGGTTATTCGTAATTGGCAAGTTTGCCTCGGCGTGCGGTCGTGTTCGTACGCGAGTCGTTTATGCCCATCGTTACCGGCAGCTGCCGTCGCCACACGCACGACGACCTCTTCTTTCCACTGAAAATTTCACTACACATAATATGCAGCGCCATTATTAATATTGTTGATGATCACTTTTTTTATATAATCTTTATTAAAAAAATAGGTTTTGATCGCTTAGCGACCATGTCAAATCACTTTGTCAAACAAAATAACTACTTTCAACTAATAATAATCCTATGTTTGGTGGCTCTCTCTGGTCACCAATTTATGATTTCTGAAAGGAACTGCACGAAAAAATAGCCTTGCAACAATAATAGGTGTCCTTGATTGAGAAAAAAATTCAAATATTTTGAGTTAACTTAAATCGCATTCAAACATATTATATCCTATTTTAACTGCAGCCAAAATAATATACGCTAATATAATAATATAAACCGTTTACGTTGTTTAATTTAAATAATTAAATCTTGTTGAAAGGTCTTGAACAAAAAGTAAAAAAATACCATTAAATATCACGATTAAGAACCCTTTCCATTATTGTTAGTAAAAGTTTTATAAATTAAACGTTAAAATTATGAGAACTTTGCCGTTATTGAACCAAAACGATTTCGGAATACAAAAAAATACCCTTTCCGAACTTTGTAATGGTACTGAAAATAAGAATTTTAAATTTCAATAATTATTCATTTGACTGGGACAAATGGGCGATATTGCAAAGTTGCGGGCTGCCTTTCGCAATGACGTATTCCGGGAAAAGTTGTTTAAGCGGCCTTCTATTGAGTGCATGTAACTTTGCTTTTAGAACCCAAGCACTAGCTAAAAGTAATGCAAAGTTAGTGTGATTGGCCGCTCCTTTTGGCGGCTTCTGTTTTGTCTGAAAAGAAATTTTATAAACAGTATTCCGAAGTTGGACCTTTTTACAAATGGAAATTAATGTATGTTGCTCAGATGTTGGTCGTTATTTCGACTTTCGTTTTCTTTCTGTTTTATGAAAACCGTAGGCGTAGGTAGGCATCATGGAATTGACAGATAAAGCGATATCCGTTGTTTAGGAGGGAGCAGTTACCAAAACGCGTTATTTTCATAAGGTAGCCTTGCCCTGACCCAGTTCCTTTTAATCCATCACTTACCTATAACTTTTTATTGGCAATGGCCTATTACGACCTACATTATCAACATCATCATCCGATTTTACTATTTCCAGTCACGTAATCTTGAACGACGAATATAAACCATACGCCTGGCGCACTTCTATATGCTTAGAATAGGGACCCGATTCAATTCATATGAACGGCGAAGTGAGAGGGAAATATATTTCCCTGAAACTTTTTCAATAACACTCCGGTCGTAAAATATCATGTCATTTTGCATAGCCTCCTTAGCCTTTTTGGATTTTTTGCCTTCAAAGCTCGCACCCAGGAATCAACCACTAAGACAAATATGAATAGGGAAATGAATTATATGGCAAACTCCTTCGGTGTGACATGTGAGAGATTGCGTCGCTTTGCGTCGACCTCTGAATTTAACCAGTCGTTTGTGCGCCGCGCAAAACTTGCCTCGAGGTCACATTAAGCGGATTGCCAGCGTCAATCAAAACCCGCCTTTTTCCGAGATACCAAAATATACGCGTATAACAATCCCGTTACACAGGATATGTAAATGTTTTTTGTAGGCCTGGTCTACGGAATAATTTACGTAATAAACGTGCAAATTGCATTCATTACGCCAAACACAAGCTTTTTTATCAAGCATATATTTCTTTAGGTAATTATCATGTTCAGAGTATCCCCTGCACTTGAACACAAAATAAATACGCGGCTTAAAAGTGGAGCAACCAAAGTCTAATGTTGAGCTTTAGAACTTAATTTAGTATTAAAGCTGCGCTTAGGTAGATTTATTAAACGCTTCCCGCGTTAATGCATCCCGGTAAGCCTTGAAAAAAGACTAGCCTTTTTCCATGCGACTGACCATTGGTCCGACGGTCTATCGAGCCGTGGGATCCCCCGCTGATAAATTGCAAGTCTTAAAACCAGTGGCAGGTAATTCTGCACAAATTCCTGTCGCTGGCCCTCCGGCCTGCCTTGGGAAACTTTCAACGATTACTTTTACTTCTAATTTATGTCCCGAGGTACCGATAAAACGGTGGCACGGCAGCCGAGCACAGGTGAGACCCCGTCCAAATTCCCCATTTTAATTAAAAAAGTAGCGATGAGAGTCGTCGTAACTTTAATATTTTTGACTTCATAAGTACGTAATTATGGGAAATGATTTTTGTTGCACATTTTTCGTTGTACTCGTAGGTGGATTGGCGGTCGTAAGTCTGAGCTGAGGGCTCGAATGAGGGTTCACGTGAGGCTGATGAATCGGCCCACATTTATCACGTGCGCCGGGCGTGGCACGCTCCGTCGGGACGTGAACTTGCGTGAGGGATCCCATTCAAAATCGAACGTCTTTGCTTTCCAATTTATTGTAAAAAAGGATTACAAATACCAACATGTCACGTCTAAAAAGCTGCCTTTTCTTTATTCATTCAAAAATGTTGACTGTTTTAGATATTTTTCCTCCTCTTAAAAAAAGGAATGCTTCATACATTATATGGCTTTTATTTGTATATTAAGTATACATTTCTTTGGTCATCATTCTTTTACCCCGGCGTTGTGCGCCAAAACAACTCATTATATGATCCAATAGAACCGAACCGATTTACCTCATCAGGAAAACTATGGCCGCAGCCCTTTTCGTACGTGATGCCTCAATGTTTTATTCCTGTTTGTCCCTCCCGTCGGATTGATTTTATCGCAGGGCCGGATAACTCACAGTGATGCATCGGGGAAGTACGAAATCTCTGTAACTTGGGCCTACAAGAACGTACCCTTCAAAGATTTAACCGATTCTCCATACGACTTCCCAAATCCCTATCCAAAGACGTCAGTATGTTAGCATTTGTATTTGCTTGGCGGGTCATGTGTAATTTTGATTGGCATTTGAAATTTATTTCCCTCCTTTTCCCTGAAACAGTATTCGTGTTTCGTGTTGACGTTTTCGATTTATTTTCGTTGGCAGGATGATGATTTACGATACGGAATAATATTGAAATCTACTAGAGACGGAAAAACTTACAAGGGATATTATTAAGAAATAAATGTCCCAAAGGTATTGACTATGTATGATAGTATTATTAGTGACGCAAAATTATATTACGTTAAAGAATATCGAACATAGATAATCCATATTAAATCACACAAATAAATACTGAACAAAGACAATCACTGACATATAGCAAGAAAAATACCGTAGCGCACGCTGAGAACACCGTAATCCATTTATTGCGAATGAAATAAAGATGGTGAGATTGGCTGGATCACAACGCACTTACACAAATTTTGTTCCCGTGTCTTCGGAGATGAATAATAGATGTCGGCCGCAGCTCGCCTCGGCCTCTCCGTCCCGATACGATGCGTACACAACCGATATTGGTGCGGTACTACGCGACCCGTATAAATACACACTTTCGTATACTAATACGTTTAATACGGATATTGGTATTAGATACGATACCCTTCGGAGCACAGTAGATGAAAGCGCATCACATTACAAACTATGATTTATTTGAGAGTTCATAAAATGTTTAAACTTTCGTGAGACATACTTAATTATTATATTAATTGTCAGGAACGGCCCAATATGTTTCGAACTCGTATGGAGCTCTTCATCAGGGACTGATACCCGTCAGCTCCATACGAGTTCGAGACATGTCGTGCCGCCCCTGACAATTTCACGTGAGTGTAAACCACTTAATACAATGATTAGATCACATTTTATTCAATAGTTCGATTAATAAAAATAATTTCGTTACAGGTACAGGATTTGTTATAGTAACTCAAATAGTTTTATACATGCATGAAAGCGTTCATGAATAAACTGATCAAGTTGCATGTATTTATGCAGATTTCTATTCGGATTGTAGAGCGGAATGCGTGCATAGGAATTATTTGAACATTTGCGCCGGTGTTGCGGTGCTATCGGCAACAGTCAGAACAGTCTGCTCCTAGTGGCGTAAGAGATTTATGTATGGTATTCAATACATCTTGTTTAAATGGAATTTACGCAATTCGCGTAAATCTTGTAGCTATTCCATTAACGTTGTATACGAGTATAACTCCATCACGGACGTTCAAAAAACGCAACAGAAAACGTTCTTTACGTACTCCCCATTCAAAACGAAACCGTGCGAGTAATGGTTATATCTAGTGAAAGAGGTAATTTTTATAGAGCACATTAAATATAAAAAAACGGGTCCCACATTTCGCTGAGTTACTTTATAAGCGAGGCACATCGGGCCAAGCGCGGCAAGTGCAAATGGCGCGAAACGACAATTTTAAAGCACAACATTGAATATATCTGGTGTTCGCACGTGCGCGGCGATTACTCGGTTCCCGCTCGAACTGAGCAAGTTGTATGCCGGCGCTTTTAACGCATTACCATGAATAATATACACTCAAATTGAAATGTCGCATTCGCGTCGCTCGAGCTGCCTATCTGCTCTCGCCTCCCGGCCGCCGCCGCCAACCTCTTTCTATATTCTGCCCCTCTCGATCGTTCTGCCAATAGGCTTTACCTTTTATCGAAATCCCGATTTTTCTTTTTCAATTGTTTTAGGACTCGTCTGTTTGTGAACTCCTGATCATTCTCCGTGGAGCGTCCCGCGCCGCACGATATTAATCTCGCAACTTGAATGTTCCTGCATATCATGTTCTAATAATGATGATAAAATTACATCGACGCGTCAACAGTTTAACACAAAGCAGGGGCTTAATTTCCTACTTCTATTTAGGTTGTTAAAGCAAACCAGAGATAATTATCACAAGATCCGAAGGGAAAGTAACAATAATATAATTTTGAAAATTACTTTTGCCAAATAGCCCTCTCTTCTTTGTACCGCACTGAGTGAAACGGAAGCGCCACAAATTGCCGCCTTAAATATTTAATTTGTGAAGAAAACGGATTAACGAGTACTTGTGGAGAAATTAATACATACGGAATACAAAGTAGAGCGAATATTTAGTACGGAGCAGTAAGAAGGAAGGTTGAGGAATTTATTACGGTCCCAATTATCAACCTACGGTTCATGTCACCCATTTTGCCAATTAAGCGAGATTTCCTTAGGAACTATTAAAAGGGACCTCCTGACGTCCGTCCCTAAGAAACGTATAAAGCAAGGGTCATCTTCAGAAATCAAAGCCGGGCCTTATTTATGACCTGGACTCGACTGTCCTGTTTGGGCGAGATAGTCCCTATATTATATTATAATAAAGTTTATACTGTTAAGGGCTACCTTACTCCATCTCGGGGTTAAGATAAGATCTCCATTAGTCGCAGATCTCATTCATCGTGTGCGTGGAGCCAACTGAAGGAGCGTCCCTAATTACACTTATAGGGGCGCACACAAACACAACAGGACCGAGAACTGAGTCGCCGGAACGCGATATGAGGCTTTATTTATTCCTGAAACCATTCATTCTTCGATCGCACAACGAAATAATTATTCCCTCTTTGGAATAAATAAATAAGATATACCTATTCTTAGTAACTTACTCATTTTATGTTTGATCCCACTAATTTTATAATAGCGAAAGTTTGTGTGTGTGTGTCTATTGTTTGTTACTTCTTCACGCTGAAACGACTGGACTGAAAGATTTATATGAAATTTGGAACAGAGACAGTTTATACCCGAACACAATGGTTACTTTTATCCAAAAAAAAAAACAACCAAGTGCAGCCAAATAGCTTGTAAATATAGATCATAGTTATAACATATGCATTTTTGTCGCACATATTGTATGATTTTCCCTTAAATTATTACAATTGGTATTAACAAGCAAGCGGTTCCAAACGGCGTATTTTTATCTACATAAATATAACGAGAAATGCGTGCTTATATCTGTCGTGTTGTTCATAATATAGTGCTCTCTCGAGCAGCTTTCCCAGAAAGTACTAGCGTACAGAGCAGTCTAAGTTAGATGTCGAGTATATTTGATCGAGCAAGCGAATAGTTTGTTTCAGCTTCGCCATTTTTTTTCGTATGTCCGGATGTTTGGATGTTCGGATTTCCGGCTATTTTCACCTACAGACCATAAAGATCTTTTTTGTCGATTAAATTTTTCGTAATTTTCCAATATAGCGGAGATATTGGGGTTGAAAACGTAACACCCGGCCAAGTGCGAGTTGAACTCGCGCACCGAGAGTTCCGTACAAACACTTCCCATCTGAACTGGCCGGGTTAAGTATGCACCTGGTATGTATGGCGCCGCATAGCGAGGTGAAAAGTTAAGGTAACCGATCACGTTTGTTGTAAGGGGGCACTTATATATTTATTATATTCTGTTTTTAGTATTTGTTGTTATAACGGCAACAGAAATACATCATCTGTGAAAATTTCAATTGCCTATCTATCACGGTTCTTGAGATACAGCCTGATGACAGATGGGCGGACGGACAGACAGACAGACAGACAGACGGACAGAGGATTCTTAGTAATAGGGTCCCCTTTTTACCATCTGGGTACAGAACCCTAAAAAAAACAATACTCAGCCATTTCGAAACAAACTCGCGAGGTCTGCAGCCAGCAGAGCCACTAGTTTTAAGCTCTTAAGCAACAGTGTGATCAAAGAGAGTCTAATGTCTTGTGTGACTTTACTGGATCTTCGGTGGGCCCGTGAGTGCTAATCTTCAGGGCGAGTGGGTCCTCTAATCCGGGCACTACTGGCCAGGGGCAGCTATAATCCGCAATAGGCATTAGTATTAGTAGGTACCGAGTCTTGCGGGCCCGCCCGTAATCAGATTAATTAGATGATTTTGCGGGCGTTATTAAAAGTTGAGCCGACTAAAGCGCGGCTCAGTTACCTCTGCCAAGATAGCGGGCTTATGCGCTACGTATACTACTTAGCGGATATTATACACACGCCGGGAATGCTCTTTAATGTTTTAGTATTTTCGACTGAGGTTGCGAACTCCGTGCCGTTTTGTTTGTGCGCCGCAGTGGGCGGCTGGAATAATTCACTTAAGCTTAACTGGGAAAGATAATTAGGATTCTACGTCGGTTGATGCAAAATGAACGCGAAAAACATGGTGGAGGATTCCTTTTTTGCACTCATTCAGAAATTGAATTTTATACCTATTTGTAGACGAAAGTTTTAACGAGATGAACATTTTTTCTACGTTTAGGCACAACGTGAAGCCGAGGTTTCCTTTTTCGCAATTTAGACATGTCCTGTTTCTATTTTCCTTTGTTGTTGTGCGTGTTTCAAAAGGAATACATTGATTAAACGAAGTTCATAAATAGCTAAAAAATCACAAACGTCAAACTATCCATAGCATTTTCGATACGGCCGCAGAATTACGAATTCAGAGCTCACAGTGGTCTGTATTATGCAACACGTGACAATGTGCACAAACCGCCAGTAGATAGGTCTCTTAACAGCGGCGCACGGCCGAGCGCTCTGAACGCGCGACCGAGCACGGCCCGTGTGCTGTCAATCATATAAAAAAAAACGGGTGAAATTTCAGCTAACTCTCTGTTTAGTATACACGACTTTGTCGACTATATTGGCTGGCTTTTAACACCGCAACTCGACATATACAGACTCGATTTGGTGGGTTTTATCGATAACACTACAACAGGTTCTCTTTTAAAGCGCTTGAGAGTTGTATTTTCTTGAGACTATTTAAAAATCGAAGGCGCGGAAATGCAACGGACCGATGAGTGTTCGCTACTGCGAATGGCTACGAAGGTGCAGCTTAGGTTAGGTTAACGGCGTACGGCCGAGCGCTCTGAACACGCGACTCAGCAGATGTGTGTTGTTTATAATAAAAAAAAAACTTCATCTAACTTTCTGTTTTATATAGTAAATACTAGCTGGCTGACACTGCAACTCTAAATGTGGATTTTCGGTGGATTTGAGTTAGCTGCATTCAGATAATATACCCCGTAACTTCAGTCATGATCGCCTTAGTAATCGTAACAGCCTTAGAGCGGTCATACACAGCCAGACGCAGGAAACGTAGCCTAATCCAATTGAAGGTTTGCATAATTCTCGCTAGTACGCACCTAGAAGCACAATGTAATTGTAGTGCATTGAACTAATAGTGGGGAGTATTAAGTATGAGGCACTGTGTGGATTGGCACAGTGGATTATGGTTATGATATATGGTGCTAAGTATTCGCGTAAACGGGGTTAGATAATCATTTGTTACCAAAAAAATCAAAATTAACAAAACAAAAAGATGCTTTTCGTAAGCTTTTTTTTTAATCAGTATCACCAAACCGAACGTTATACATGCAAACTTTCAAGTGAACAGAACATGCATAAAACGAACTATTTAACAATATAAATTGATAGCTACAAAAATGATTGCATTTGAAGTTAATATTTATAGTTCGGTCAATAGAGACTAAAGTACTATGGGTGACCTTACAAACGGCCCGGTAGTTTTGAATTTTTGATATGTTGTCTAGGATGGTTAGTCAGTGTTTAAAATTCAAAATGCACAATCCCCCCCCCCCCCCCCCTCCGCGCCCGCCGCCATATCGAAAAATCTGGCACTTTCTTCATATTTTTGGTCATATCTTCCTTTAAGAGCATTTTACGTAGAAGAAAGCTGGGACAATGTTATAAAAAGTTAAATTTACTATATTCTCCACTTGATATTTTGTTTCTAGGGCAGATAGTTACGGAGATATGCACATTAAATAAAAAGATATGCAGATTAAAAAAACGAAAAAAATCGCAATTTCCAACTCATAAACAAACTTCTGGATTATATCTTCGTTTAGGAGCATTTTATATAGAACAGAGCTTGGGCATTGTTGTAGAGAATTAAATTTACTATAATTTACATTTCAAATTTTGTTTCAAGTACGGTTAGTTACGGAGATATGCACATTTAAAAAACTGGAATAGTCGAATTTTCCAGAAATGTATCAAAATTATTGGTTTAGAACGCTGTCGTTCAGTTTAACGGACTAGTCTAGGACAAATTAAAACATGTAGGAAATATAATTGCTTATAAAACTCACGTCCATTCTTACTTACATTTTCGGAAATTGTGACTTTATTTTTTACATATCTCCGTAATTATCTGTCCTAGAAACAAAATTTGAAATGTTAATTATAGTAAATTTAATTATCTACAACATTGCCCAAGGTCTGTTCTAACTAAAATGCTCCTAAACGAAGATATAGGTAATCCAGAAGTTTGTTTTTGAGTTAGAAATTGCAATTTCTTAAGTTTTTTTAAATGTGCATATTTCCGTAACTATCTATCCTAGAAACAAAATGTAAAATGGAAAATATAGTAAATTTAACTCTGTATAACATTATCAGAGCTTTTTTCTAGCTAAAATGCTCTTAAAGGAAGATGGAGAAAGTGCCAGTTTTTTCAAAATGGCGGCGGGCGCTGAGTGGGGGGAATTGTGCACTTTGCATTTTAAACACTGACTGACTATCCTAGACAACATATCAAAAATTCAAAACTACCGGACCGTTTGTAAGGTCAAAATCCTTTATTCACTGGATTATTAAAAAAAACATGAGAAATAAAATACGTGTTGTTAATACAATAATTCAAAATATATGCAAAGATTGCAAACATGCCTTTGCCGAGTCCACAGAACAATGAAAAAATATCAAACTAAGTCCTAATGTCATTGCAGCGGGAGACATTCTGTCCAGCGGTGAGTGCCTACCAGCTATTGTTTTTCTAAAAGGTAAAGCAAATGTCTTGCGATTATGTAGTCGGCTGCCCAGGTCTTATGTTATTAATAAATTTAATAGCCTGAACATCCCGTGCAACAGTCTTATTTTTTTAATTACTTATTTTTTTTATTTGATATTCTTTATCATCAGTTATCGTCTTAGCCCTGACAGCCGCTAAACTTAAATGGGACTGGGCTGGACACGTTTGCCACATGTCGATCGAACTGTGGGCTAAGAATACCACTGACTGAATCCCACCTAATGTACGACGTCGCGGCAGACCACGCCGGAGATGACGGGATGACCTAGACGCATTCCGAAAGGAATGGTCCGTTGCTGCCTTGATCAGAGACGACTGGAAGAAAGGGAGGGAGGCCTTTGCCCTGCAGTGGGACAGTACAGGCTAAAAATAAATAATAAATAATTAATTCCTTATCATTTTACAAACGCCAATACACTTTGGTTGTAGCCATTCGAGACCGTAGCAACTTGTGATTTAAATATAAATAGAACACATAGCTAAAGTAGACACATAATGGCGACATTATGGACAGATATCATTAGGAACTAGTGCTAGTATACAAAAATCTACAGGTAATGTGAAGTTTAAAGTAAATTAAATTGAAATAAACACAAGTGTTTTAACAACTATAAACTATAACAAAACGTTTGCCACGTTTCCGCATTATCGAAACTAAATTAAGGTGCTTACACACACACGTCACGTTGTCGCTAATCTCGACTCTTAGCGCAATCTGGGGCCATTCCGGTGGGTAAATAATACCGCCACCTAGCGGAACAAAGAGGAAATAACAAAAGAATGGAGCGGCCGGACGAATCGGTGCACGGTGCATTATCGGAACATACGTGTACCTGAAGTTGCCTCTAGGAGGTAACAAAGAAAATGCCTGCCATAAAATATATTGTTTAGTGGTGAAAGAGTTGAGGTTGGGAGTATTTTAAGTATAAGGCTTTTTTAACTTCCGCACAATTAAAATTTAGATTTTTCAAACGTTGCGATATGACCGATATACCTCGATTAAAAGGGTATGTACTGTTTTTGGACGACAATTACATTATATTTATTTCCTATAGTCCTTGCTATAAAGGATCTACATACTGCAGCTCTTAATTTTCTCCTCACCATGGTTTTTCCATTCCGATTTTCACCTGTTATTGCTCTTTTTATTTTTATATTCGTTATGTAAAACACCTTATCCTAAGATTTTAAATGAGTACAGAAAAAGAAATCTAAGACCTGCAGTCTTAAAATCTTATGGAAATTAATTAGAGCTCAAAATTCAGCACTCGGTGGTTCATTATATCTCTATGGTTCGCTGGGCCACCGTAATAAATCCTTATGTTTCTATTTTCAATTCGTAATACGAGATTCTTACGTAAGTAAATCAAAGTCGTAAGACAGTAGTTAGGAACTAAAATTCCATGTTGCTAGAGGAACTTTGCTAGGTATATAAAATTCAACGAGTAATTTTATTGATGCTGTTATAAAAAACTTTTTATTTAAAGTCATCGTTTAATGACAAATATGGTTGATAGATGGCATTGGCCGTAAATTGTGCATATTTCCATTTGTAATTTAACGGTATAGTCTCGGTACTACATTCAATTTTAGGATTGATATAAAGCATTTGGTTAGACGTAACGAAAGAGACTTAATTTTCAAGTTTACGGCCACTCTGTATAAACACTCAATACAATCGCCCCGTGGGTGCTTATTCCAAGTTTAAAATTAAATTCCTTTCAGTCTCCGCGAAAAAAACACAAAAGAGAAGCGGATATATAATGGCTTATTTAATGTAGGTACCTATATCCTTTCCGCGTGCCACGCCGCATTATCGCCGGGCGAAATGGACAGTCCGGCTGGCCCCTTGAGAAGCCCAAAGGGTTCGGTTTTCGTAGGCACTCAATAATTGAAGTCGTTGAAATTCCGAGCGGATTGTTGCGGCGCCACCTGAGGGAGGGGCGGCGGGGCGTTTAACGGGAAACAATAACGTTAATGTTTATTATAATGCCCGATTTATTGGTGATTCTCATTTACGGTCCACGCTCGGAGTTAAATTCACGCGGGCTTATTAAAGCGCCGCACGCGCTACGCAGTCGATTTTACTGCGCGGTGCGGCTTAACGGCCGGCTCTAGCTTAATTAAAACTAAAACGACACTGTAAATACACTGATCTGCCCCTTGTATTCATCCGCCTTAGCCCGACCGACTCGGCGCTGTAATGATCTTACGACCGAGATGGGGTAGGAGACGGCCGCGTGGCCCACGATGTATAATAATTGAGCAGGCATTAAAATGATTGAGGTGAACCATTTCCCAGGTAGGTAATAGAACGCGTGCCACGGTAAGCTCGCAATTATCGGAGTTCATTAGTAAAGGCTCTGTATTTTTCCCCTGTTAAAGTTTCAGTGCGTGGCTAAACTATTTTCAGGGGTCCGCGGTGAGACGTTTTAATCCGATAATATCGCGCTATGTGTTGTGCCTGAGTTTGTAATGAAGTTTTGTTGTTTAACTTTACTAAGGCTATTTGCGTAACGTTTATATGCGTCGAATGCGAGACAACTTAGTTACGTCCCAGTTTTCGTGCGATTCAAATATTAAATTAGTTTCACGCCCTCGCCGCTGCTCTTGACATTAAATAGTGTGATGTATAGAAGCTAGGATATAGAAATACGACGGAACGAGTCGAAAAAAGCTAACATTTTGTCACAATAGGCTACAATTCGGTGCCATTCGATGTAGCTCAGTAAATTTTTCGGTGAAATTCGCTACATAAATGCAGTAGCCGGCGACGGGCCGCTGACTCCTTCGGGGTGCGGTTACGTGAATTCACGTGCAAATACATCTCGGCGTTGCCTAATGTGCTAATGAAAGGCAATACATTATTCAACCTTTGAATTATACAGTGGCATGTAAATCGATACTTGCACCACATAACCGCAATTAGCTGCTGAATGATTTGGTACCTAAATTAATACCGTTATAATTGAAAAGTTCACTTCTATTATAATTATAAAGGCCTGCATTGGAATTGTTTAGCAACACCTGGTGCTTAATTGAATCAATGAACAGTTTCATTACATTTATGATAGTAATTAAATTAATTGAAGCCAGTGATGTATCGCGCTGATAAAGTGTCTGTTTTTCTACCAGATTAAACAGTGACTGTGCAATTTTATTAAGATGTTTTTACGCATTAATACGAGATATTTTTCCATTTTCTTTGCGAATTAAAATGAACGAATATTATTGTTTGCAGAACACATTTCCATCAGCACATTTCCATTTGAACCAACAGTTATGAAATCATCGGCAATCAACATTTTCGGAAACAGTCAAATAAGCGTGGGGCAAGCATTATTGAAAAAAGCCAATTGGAATTCCCGTTCCTCTGTTCTGGCGTTGATTAGTTCGGTAACAAAAACTATTCCCAAACGGTGTGCAACAAGCGATGTGGAAAAAGTCGATATGAGAGGGAGGCCATGTTATCTGATTGTGGGCCGTAAGGCGCAATCGCGGAGATGCGTTTCACTGTGAGCGCGCACCATTTTTAAATGATTACTGTCCCTCCGCTTTCCCCTAAGGCTGCAATACCTGTAGCACTTGCATCATCGAATTTCTATAGATATTTGTACAGGTTTCTTGAACAGTTACAAAGAAAAAGCATTTACGCTTTGGAAACGAGATCTTAGTAATATTTGTGACACCATTTTTGAGCCGTTAAAAAGAAGCTATTTATTGTCTGAAATGCAGTGATTTTTATTTGTGATAAATAGTTGTAATATATGCACTACACTTTTGTTAAGTTTATTTACAAGGATAAAATTTGACCTTCATAAAAATAAAAATATTGACATCAGAGTTACAATCCGTTCCTACGAAGCATAACCACGTGTAAACGTCTCTGTACCTGAGAAGCACAACATGGTACTTAAACATTATTATGAATCAGGTACGGAAATTTTACTTATACCGTTTTTTTTTTTAACTTCCATAATACAAGTGCTTATACATTCGCTCGCCGATACCTCTTAATTCATAACCATTATAGCCTTGCACAATTGGACGCTGCTCGCACGCACCATTCGCTAGAAAGGACTGAACCAATTACAAAAAAGGAAACACGACGTCGAAGATTTTCATTATGCCGCCGGAACGCTATCTTCTTTTTGCTCCCTGCCGCTTCATAAAGCAATGGGATTGGGTCTGAAAGGATAAAGAGATCTCTGAGTGCAGGTGTTCAAGTGCATTAATCTCTCATTCCACGAGTTAATCAACTAACTAGAATACCGACACCTAATCCTAAAAACGATCGCATCAAAAACGACACCATCTATTACTCTTTGCTTTGTTATCCCATGCATTGCAATCAACAAAATCGGGATACGTGCGGTAAACACTTCACCGTTTTTTAACAAAAACGTATCCAATAACAACAGAGAACAAAAATTCGTCACTTGCGAAAACGAATTCATTCGTCGGATATGTAAAATGTTAAAGCATTCATCTATGCGCGCTCCGCACACCGGAATTCATGGGAGAATATAGAGCACACAAAACTGCCGCGACAGCAAACCTCACTGCTTCAAAACAACAACCGTCACATTTGATTAAAATAAATAAAAGGGAATCATATGGCATGAGCGTCCTACCTCCACACGTGCCGTGCACACATTGCTGGCACCCCGCGAATGCACATACATCAACCACACACATCAAGATAACGCTTTTAATTCTACATTTTGTTGCTCCATATTATTTATGTTAAAAAAACATTTCAACAATTCACATCTCCTATTTCAAAACAACCCGGCAATAAATTAAAATGCATGTACGCGATGTAACAAATCAAAATTGTATCATGCAAATACGTGAAGTGCAAACCGTCATAAATATCTGGAACGCACGTCGAATACAAGTAAGACGCAACACTCTAAAACGGCATATCTATTCTAAACGGAAGCTAGCGAAGTATCGAGTTACAAATCGTACAGAAAATCTAGATGTTGGCCAAGCTCCAATCGAGAAGTGATCATATCTGTCAATATTCTTTGAGCATAAGATCCGTTTAGACCGTTCTCTTACATTGGAACAAAGGGAAGTAAAAGCCGATCGTAGATATGACAATGACTGTGTGCCGAGTCAGTATTAGTGGTAAACTAAATGTATAGGTACTTTTATATTGAGTAGACTTGTCTTCTAAAATATTCTTTGCGTCAGCATACTTCATTAATAACACAGGTATTCGTGACTGCGCATTTTTGTTAATTGCGCGCGAAATTTATGGTTTTATCTCTATTTTCCTGAGGTCGACTAGTGGGAAATATCCTTTTTATTCATAATTGTCCTTTTTAGTGATAATATGTCCATACTTTTTATTACAGTATTTTTATGAAAAATAAATACATATTTTTTTAGGTGAATTTTTACATGTAATTTGTGTGATATCTGAATAAGTTGATATATTTATACTACGTTGTTTAAATATTATTTGTTTATGTTTTTATCAACGTTCTTTGTGTTTTTATCCAATAGATTATGACTTAGGTACTGACTTACCGGATAGATTCGTGTAAATTCAATTTACGAATAGTTACTAAATTGTCTATGTGCAATTTATAATGTAAGCCTATATGCGTGAAATAAATATATACAAATATAATGAAAATAATACGATTTACTTTGTGTTATTGTGCCTCAATGTAGGTTAATGTAGGCGCGCCATAACCGAGACTTAATTAAATCAACATTTTTAAAAACAACAACAAGAGATTGCTTCAATCTCTGTCTAAATCCTAGCTGACTCCCGAGCCACTCTTAATCTAATTATGACAATTCACTGAGTTACCACTTCGCAGGGCCCTGGCAATTTCTTTTAATAAGTTGGAATTTTGAGGGCGTCTAAAACAACTTTTTAATTAAAGATAATCAGGCTGAAATGTCAGCAATAACGCGGTGTCACGGAGGCAAGCGCTAACTTCATAATTCTGATGCGACCCCCGTTGACGTGCCGGCGGCAGGAACACGTTTTATTGGTAATTATGGCAAGTGGTGAAACTTAACTTTGTAGCGAAGTGCTCCGCTCGAGAAATGCACATTTGCGGCGTTTGTAGGACTGTAATGGCTTCTCCGTAGTTTAAAACAAGGAGGATTCTCGACGCAGTTAGGTGATTGCTCTGGTTAGACGGAGCAAGGACACTCCACTAGGAACCCTGTGCGAATTCCAGTCTCCTTACGTGGATTATTCGGTACAGCCGTGAAGCCGACTGTTTTGCATAGATACGTACAGTTAAGTAGGTACGTAGGGCACAATCTAAACAATTTACTGTCGTAAACTACAAACTCGCATGTTTTGGTACAGTCAGCGAACGGCGCCTGTATATTTACGGTACTGTCGAGTTGTCAAGTTGCGCGGCAACATTTGGCCGACATTTACATACAATTTCATATTCATATCAGAATTAGGTGGCTGGCGTGTCGGAGTCGCACTCGATACGGAGACAAGCGGAACTAGCCCTCACTCCTAACTTACTTATGTTCCAAGAAATATATATTTTTTTCTCAAATATACTTTTGCTCTAACGTATTCCCTTATTGGCAAATATTTCTTAGAAATCCGTTGGAAACTGACGTAATAAAGTTGACGTAGTAAAATTATTAAAAAGAAATGGTATATTGATATTTTCTTTAGAAATAATTTTCTTATTGTTCGACTGAAATTTAATCAAACGTTCTTTTCTTTATGTGAAAAGAAGGTCGATACACAAATATCCATTTCAAATTAAATCTGTTTGTACTCCGTTGGTTCATAAAGATTTTTAAGAACGGCACAAAGTACATAGACTTTAAGGCTGACCTCCATTACGGGCTTACGCTGTCAATGTTACTTTATGTACGCGGATAAATATTATATTCAGTAGTTAACCTATTCGAGAATAAATCATATTTTTGGGATCCATTGCACGGAAGCGAAAGTATGATTTATCGTGTTGTTAACTAACATTGTAATAACATATTAAATTAACAAATTCGTCATCATCATCTTTTTATTAACCGTGGCCTGCATTTGACATTCCTCATAAAATCAATTTGAACCACTATGTATATATTTTTAAGCGTTAAGGATGAATGTGGAGAGACATAGAAGAGTAAGAACAAAGAAAAGGTGAATGGATTGTATGATGATTGTTTAGATGACGAATGATAGGGAAGAATAGAAGATAAAAGCATGCTGCGCCGACCTCAATTAAATGGAATAGGGGCAAGAGAATAATGATATTTTTAAGTGTATGGAGCTTAGGCTCCATTTACCTGAGATGACAAATTGTCACTCACTAAGAACCTATATTTATCGGCTCTAAAGCGAAAATATGCCAAAGCACGACTCAAAGGACTATATTTCAAAAGACCTTGAATTAAATCCCTTTACAAATCATTGTCAATAATTGTAGGTATATTTAGGTCAGGCCAAAAAATACTTTCATCCTTTTGAAAGCAAACCTCTGATTACATTCATCATTCAACATTGTCCGACTTAATTAATCGTAGAAATATTAAATTAAAAGGCAAACAAAACAGAACGTGGCTTTCAATGGCTTTATTAAGCGCGATAGGAAGTTACAATAACTTGTGCATTGCTGATGCGAATAAGAGAAAACGGAAGATAAAACAGTGCAAGTTATATTGAATAAAAACTTTACTCTTGCATACTAATGCTAAAATTTGTATTCGACTGAGTTTGCTTGACTTTTCATTAACTTTCTCGTTTCTCGCGGGAGAGATGAAAATCAAAATAATCATTAAGTCTGATTAAGCGTCTTGCAAATCGCAGTTCCGATGTTTTCTTTGTTAATATTAATTAGCGATCATTTGGCTTTGTCTTACCGAATTACCTAAGGGGGAAACGGTTCATATAAAATATTAATTTCTATTAAGGTGAAAGTGATTTATATCAGGTAATATTTCTTTTCACAATGGGATGCTATTTTTTATATTTTAACAGCTCAAAGAAGAAAACAAACGCCCTCAAATAAAAACCAAACTTACTTGTAACAATATTACGTTTACGATTCGTAAAATAAAAATAAAAATGTTTATCTTTCAAATATACCCTGGGAGATCTTACTCAGTGACGCTTTACAACATAACATTTACTTCCTTGACAACATAACTAAAAACCTATTCACACGTTAGAACAAGCTGCTCAAAATGCAACAGCCGTTGACAATGTTAAGCGCGACGAAGCCATACAAACTTGCATAGCAGTTAAGAACGCATGCAAGAACCAAAGACAAGAGGCGTCGTATGATGCATTAGGCGAATTAAAAACTTTCCCTAGTACCTACAGCTCTGTAGGGGTGCAGGCGCGATCATTCTAAACGTTAATCACACTGAAAGAGTTGGAATCAAACGTTCTAAACGCGCGGGCATCAAAGAGCGCGAAATGAGCATGTTCACAGTGGAACGAATTCGAATAAGTAGCAAGCGGGCGGGCCGTGAGCAGGTAATCGCACCGACCGGTGCAGAAATAAGTTTTAATGTGATGAGCATTGAACTGCGCGATACCACGTTCCGATAACACCGCTCGGAATACATTTCATACAAATAGGTTCTGTATTCAATTGAAATTAGCTGAATGGAAACTGGAATGTTGTTGCGATATGAGTGTTAGAGATAAGGTAACGCGGCTATTTGTTTAATCGGGTTTATTATTTGATAACCGATCATATACAGGTTGGGTGTTAAGTGCTGTGACCAGGGGGCAGGATAGTGAAATCTGATATTGTAATGGATAGGCAAAAATAGTTTTTATTTAAGGGATTAAAAACGTTTTAATATACATAAATAACGTAAAACTTTTTATAACCAATGATATACAGGATGGGTATCCAGTGTTCTTACGGGTCAGAATAGTAAAAGTGTCATATTGTGACTTATTTACATTTACCACATTTTTTTGGAATTACTTCCTAAGTACAAGACGTACTGACCTGTACAAAAAACAAAATATAAAGTTTAATCAACAAAACACAAACTAACAGTACATTATCAAATTGTTCGCTGTCACAACTTCCATCGAACTCCGAAATGTTCAGAACCAAATCAAACCCCGCTCCTATACTTTGAGCACAACTATTTTGTAACTCATAAAATATTTAGTTCCGTATAAAACCACAACGGACGAACGCGCCATACCTTTCAAAGCCGTAACTGCCTAACACACATTTAGGTTAGAAAACCTCCGGCAAGAATTACTAAGGTCAAATGTAATAAATTTAGTTTTAGCCGGCCAACTATGCGGTCAGAGATTTTCGGGGGAGGTCGGCCTTTGTTTTGCCGATGCCTACTTTTTCCTGTAATCCATTAAGACAGATGACGAATAGTCGGATGGAGGGCATCGACAGCCCTCTTAACTGCCGTGGCAAAGATTTGTAATGTGTTTACGAACCCCTTTCCCTAGGACAGTTTTGGGCCGGGATGCGGTTTCCTAAAAGGCTATTTGTTATGATTTCAAACAAAGTCCTGTCAGAGAAAATAGCTTTTGTGTTTTATTTTCTGAACCGGATATTTTAAGACCCTTACACGCAAACTGAAACAAATGCGTAGCTACAAGACCTCGATTCGGGGTTTTGTTTGCGTATGTGGGGTATTATGTCTGTTTCATTTTACAAATACGCGTGGATCTGTGGAGCTATTATGTGATATCGCTAGACGAACTAAGCCTTTGTGGTTTCTATTGGAGTTGAGCCTGCTTTAAATAGTACAAATTTGTGTACTATAGTAATGATTGGCAGTGAAAATTTGACATTTATAATGTTTTGAAGAATCATACGAAGAAACAGTGATTAATTTATTTTGATTTTTATTCGGGAAGTTAACTGGCTGGAATAAAGAAACCGAATTTGAAATAATGCAATTTAAATCGAAAAATATTTTTTCTCATGTCTGTGTTGTCAATATTTTAAAAGCATTATTTCAAAACCTCACAAGGGTAATAGTTGCTGGGAAAAACAAAATTTTCTTTGACAGGACTGAATGAAAATTATTTTAATGCACGCCATGTAATTCGTTTAAATTATTTTATTTCAGTAAGTGTAATTCGCGAAAGCCAAAACAATCTTGTAATAATTGTACTTTAAAACGTGTTTAACGTTTAACACATTTTACCGGACCGAAAAATTATGTTCAGCTTTACCTACAGACCTGCTAATGGAAAATTCCGTAAAAAGCAACATGTGAAAAACACATAAAGTCTAAAAGGCAAAACAAACCGAATGCCACAAATCATTCCAAACTAAGTGAGCATGACATCAAAAAGGAGGACATTTTTGTATAGTATTTTTGCTGAGTATCAAACGTGTAATAAAAATTTGATAATTTTAATGCGTAATTTGCTTTCTGATTCAAGCAAACCAACATGAAAGTCAAAATGCACACCTTAACCTTTTAGATTAAAATTTATAAAAAATATATGTAAAATTAAGACATTTAATTAATGAAAAAATACTATGAATACAAATTATTCAAAGCCTGCTGTAAAATATTTCATTTATATATATATATATATATGTAGATATTTATCTTAAGAAAATATATCACCTTAATTTTATTTCCACCCTATATTCTGTATTAGTATCCACTCGTTATCTTTTTATTTTAGACTAAGCTCCACATATAGATAAAATAAAAGTATAAAGACAAAAGACAAGAGGAAAAGATAGGGTAACCATAGTTTGTTATTGAAAGTAAGCAACTGGCTAGAGCTAAAGTATACTCGTAGCAGGCTACGCTCGTAGCATGCGCGTGCGCAGGCAACTACGAGCCTCACGCTACGCAATTAAGTCGCTTTGGTGTAGTTTTATGTTTCGTAGCATGTTGCTACGAAAATAAATGTTAAAATATGATTTTCTATGTTTTAAAAATGTCATTATCTGTAGATGTTATCAAAATATCACAAAAAAAACAACATATCATATATAACAATATGTGATTTTAAGCTGCTAAATAATAAATAAGGACTAGCGCAACTATATTTTCCTAAATAATCGAAAGGTATAACTAACTCATCACAATGTTGTTTTTAAGTTCAGAAGGACGATGCCTTGAATAGAAATAAATCACTCTTGAGGAAGTTGTAAAATTGCTTTATGTTTTTCCCGAAAAGAAACAGAAAAGTAATAACTTTTCAACCAATTACAACACTCTACTTACATTAATCCAGTGAACCCGGCCATTTTTCCCAAAAAGAAAAGTTTCAAAACAACTTACCCTCCAAAAGAAGCCCGAAAAAAGCATAAATATCAATGGTGAGGAGGGCTCAAAAGCGATTTAAGCCTTAAGTAAGTCGGTAGGACTGAGAGAGATCTCTTATTGGGACTGACGGGGGTGCGAGGGGGACAAATCAGAGTGATACATGAGATTCACGGAATAATCAATATGTAATATGACTTCTCGCAATGAAAACTTTTGTCCTTCGTCAGGAAGTAGCCGTATGGAGAAAATTCAGCCGAGCGGCACTCCTATCGTATATTCCCGGGCCCGTAATTTCCGCAGAGAGGGTTGTGTGATGAATAGTGATGTTGACTACTTTTACCTTAACAAAAAATTAACCAAATTTATTCGTTTCAGTATACGCCCAAGAAAACATTCATTTCTAACTTTTGTGTACTATGAATTGTCAATAAAAAGTAATGCTACAATTGCTTCGTTCTTGGAGGTAACAATGATGGATATTTTATTTCTATTGTGACTTAATTTGTAACAGTGCCTAATTAAAAAAATATATTGATATTATATTGATTTATTTAAATCAACTATTACCAAACCCCTATCATTTACGAGCGTTAACTATATCTAATATTTCATAATAAACGTCATGTTAGCACACAACCGCCAAAATAAAGCCTTTGCTTTGATATGATAATAAATAAGCGTCATAAATACCATACCGAAATTAAATTAGCGGATTATTTGCGTACGCAAATGTTAAACAAATGATTAAGCGTTTCCAACACGCGCTTTCTCCCAAAAGACTAATACGTTGTGTGGCATAATTACTTTAGGCAAAAGGGGAGCCAGTTTAGGGCAAGATGAAGAAGAATCGCAGGTGTAAATGGTCGTCTATTGCGCTTTCCATCACGAGCTCTGCGGGCCGCCGGAGGCTTAGTGGGATTCCTCAAAAAACGGGCTAAGCAACAAAGAGATGTGGTCGATTTTGGCTCAGTTAGCGAGGAATGCCTGAGAGCGGATTCGCGCGGCGCGTTTGCGGTGAAGCTGCGTCCCGGACAGCGGAACATTTAGAGTCAATTCCCGGCTGGCTTGTTGTATGAACAATTAAGTGTGCCAACCTGCTCCCGCGCGGTAAGAAACGTAATGAATGTTTACTGCTTCTAAGTGGTATGTCTAATGCTTGTACCGTTAAACTGTAGTGAAGTTCTGCCACATGACACTACGTTTGCGGTCGTACGTCGAGGTTTTAACGGGCATTAAAAATAATAGACAGCGAGTTTTAGGCTTTGGATATCAGGGTTGTTAGTATAATTGTTTACACCCCAGGGACTGAATTCGACGTATTAATGATATCTGACCAAAATATCACCACTGTAAGTCGACGTAAGCGTTGTGTTCGACGGCTGAAGTCCGTGATATGGTCTATGTATACATAGATCAAAATGCCACATAACATCAATTTCAATCGAATCGACCTAGAATCAACTTATACATACTAAAATTTACCTAAATATTTAAGTGTTACTGATGATTCAACGACCAAAGGAAATACATAATCTCTAAAACCCAGCAATTCAAAGAATTCTCACCCAACCGTAGCCATTAAACTGAATCTCGAACTTACCTGAAATGATAAAAATAAACATATTATAGGGTAAATCCTTCCATTAGGTTTAACAATATGTTTAAGTCGGAACAAAAGCCTGCTCGGCGTAATGAGCGTTGCGTGCGGCTCTGCGCGCGTCAAACATGTAAGCAAACAATTTAGGCACGGCTGAGTAAATACGACTGCGAAATATCTTTGCTCGGGCCCTGTCTGAGCATTGAGCATCGCCTTGGCACAAGATCCGAGCGGATGCGTTATAAAATGTAAATCTACAAAGTTTTATATTAACGATTATTGAGATACATTTTGGTTCATGCAGATATTGGCGCATAATGTGCATGCCAAATTAAGAGGTTATAGGTATAACGTGTACAGTCTATTCGTTTTTACTTATCCTTGTAGTAAACAATATTCTAACCTCAAAATTGACATTTAATGGCAAATAGTTGATTTCTAGAAAGAGAATAAATTTCCTTTATATAATTGCCTGCGTGGATTTCAAAATAATGTTTCGGATTTGTTTATTTAAGAGAAAATGGCAATTTTCGTAAAAAAAGTCATTATTTTAGGTAAGAATTATGTTCACTAAATTTGATAAGTAGGAACTAACGAACGGTGTATCAGTGTTTGTATTTTACGCAAACAGATCAATTTATTCTAATGTCTTACGTATTATATCATATTATTGCTTTACCGACAATTTAACTGTGTATTTAAATAAATAACTACTCAAGAAACATAAAAATATCGGTTTATTGATAAAAAAAAACTAGACCTTTCACCAATAGTTTGTGCACTACGGGATAGACACTAAATTGTGCAGCGGTATATTTTCTTGTAAATCTTATCAAAAACATTATAGGTCTTATAATAAATGTGTATCTAAAAGCTTTTCGATTCATATCTTTAACTTCATCCTGTATAAATATGTTTGCGTTTTGTTGTATCAAGCCGATCAGCTTTTAACTTGGGTCAGTTTGTGTGGGAGGCGTAACGTACGGTATACCTCGAATTTGCGCTGACTCTCATCTTTTTAAACGAACCTTTGCGGATAATGTAATACAAATACCTTGCTTGCGCGACAACCTGACAGTGCAATGAGTTTGGTATGGTAAGTAGGAGGATATTAAGGTATGAGTTTAGTGTTAATATATTCAACCGTTTTGTTGTTCTACCGATATAAGTTTCACATTTTCAGTAAGGCTAACTAAGCTGCGAATAACCGGTAACTATTTGTGTGTTCCTGTAATTGGCTCTATACTTCTATTTAAGTTTGGATGTGCAGTGTATTAGCTATTAGTTCTCCTAATATAAATAAATAAATAAGTACTATTGTTGAGTATTATTTTGTATCTACGCACGAATGTATTTATTTATTTAATCTTTATTGCACGAAAGAAAGAACTTATCGTACAAAAGGCGGACTTAATGCCATAGGCCATTCTCTACCAGTCAACCATTGGGCTAAGCAGATAATTTGTGTATGTATAACCAAAATCAACTTCAGTTTATTTTTGGGTTAGCTCTACTAGTCTGATAGTCGTATTTTAATGAATTTATAATCATGAGCATGAAACACTTTAGTCTAAAAAACTTTATTGAAGTCGGCTAAAAACAATAAGCATTAGTAATAATATTAACGTGACCGTATTAGTTCGAGCGAACTTGAAAATAATAATTATGTATAGATGACAATGTAGCACACAATCAATAAATCTCATTTAACAGAGGCAATAAAACGGCTATTTTCTTTATCAAAACGAGCATGGTATAGATTAATTTAAATTAATTGGCTGAAACGGACCTCAAAAAGCCTCAACTAAGTTCCTGGTCGAGACGGTTCCATTCAAATAAAAGAGATTCTGATTGTCAGTTCAAAAAACAAAGATTGTCTCTTCGGTGGCCAATAGTTAACAGCGTATGTGCATAGAAGTGTGTTGTGTGTTTTTAACACGCAAGCCCATAGAAAGGGAAACGCCGTTTATGTTAATATAATTTTGATCGGAAAATTAGGCCTTAAAGTTTTTAATTTTGTACGTGTCCACCGAGAAGACGCGCACCTAAATCTGACAATGAACCTTCTGAGACAAAAGTAGGCGTAAATAGATTATCTTTATAAATTATTCTAAAGCACAAAAACGCCATTTGTTTCAAAGGTGCGGGTTCACGCACGTCACGCTTGTTCATTACGATTTACCTTTATTTCACTTAGAATTAAAGACTGTTGAGACAATCCTGTGTACTACATTAACTTTCGCTAAAACTCCAACTCGAAAGGCATTAAATAATATTTGAATCTATGTATTATTGTGCACCGAAAACCCCGAGGTATGATAATAATATAAACTAATTTGAAAATATAATTTCTATAAATGTGTATATCCAGAAAATTATACTTAATTTGTGTTGAGGCATGCGTGAATAGGCTATTGCTGAACCAGCGAGCTACATATACGACCCCCGTAGTAACTTATCATCAGGTGATACTGAGGTTGGTGGCCGGTCTGTTTCTGAACTAAAAAAAATCCTTTCATAACCGCTTAGGAATTATTATTTTTGATTGCATGTTAACTTGATAGAAGTAAAGAAGGTAAGTTACATGTTTACACATGCGAGCGTTGAATTTTGCTCTTAATCAATTTCTACTTTAAAAGGCCATCTTATCAATAATATTTATTGCATGAATTGAAAATATTGCAAAGTATCATCGGGTTCTGGCCCAGATATATCGACAAACTACAAAGGTACTGCTTAAGTAGATTTAAGCATGTATCAACACAAAACAGCATTAACATACTTCAGTGTACAATTTCACTAATAACAACAGGATTCACAAATCTGCAAGTTGGGAAGCGTAAATAGAAACAGTCGGCGAACTTCGCTGCATTAGGCCACAATACGTGGGTTGCACGATTGCGCATATATTAGCGTCTTGTCCTTTGGCGAGATATCTCTGGAAGTTTGCCGTGGCCCGCGACGATTTACATTACTTCCGAAATAGTAAGGCGCGCTCGCCAACCCGTTCAACAACTAGCGCTTGCGTTGGTTCCGGGCAAGACTAAGGCTGCAGTTACTGCAATAACCATGACGATTTTTTTTCTGAGGATATCAATCGATTTTATTTCTTACTAGCTTTTGCCCGCGACTACGTCCGCGTGGAACTTGGAAGTATGGAAGCGACCTCGTACAACACGATAGTTAATTAATAAAAGGGATTATTAAAAGCGCCTAAGCAAATGTAATAGCAATTGTGCTTTTGGTCTAATCATTACATTTTCTACAGGGTCATCAATGTCATCATGAATTACTTACTCACTTTTCAATCTTTTTAGGGATAATTTCCAGGATGAAAACTATCCTATGTCCTTCCTCGGATCTTAAACTATCTCCATGCCAAATTTCATGAAAATCGATTCAGCGGTTTAAGCGTGAAGAGGTAACAGACAGACAGACAGACAGACACACTTTCGCATTTATAATATTAGTATGGATTAGGATCAAAATGTTTATATGGGATTAATTACACTTAGTCAATAATGACCATCAAAGTTCAACGTTCCTACGGAGAGCTAAAAACGTTCCATAGAAATAGCCACCTCGTGACGTCATTATATGTTATGGGTACCAATATTTGTATGGAGACAATAAGTAATTTGCCATTTTCAGCGTGAAAAAGTGTTTAAGTTCATGGTTGTCATAGAATTATTGTTTTAATGAATTATGAGGATTTTTAAAACGATTTCAAGATTCGTGATGGCGTTTCTCTGTGACATACAAAAAGAAGAGACGTCACTGCATATTCGTCGAATCCTAATGATGTAGCCGGAGTATTAGACAGTAGGTACCTCTTATAAAACATTTACTACGTGCTGTGCAGTTTGTTAGTTGTGCATAATTATAAAAATAAGAGTGAGATTAACTTGAGAAAGCTAACCTATTATATTTGTTTCTGTTAGTCATGTTAAACAAGGGCAAAATATGGCGCTGCAGTGTTGCTTGTATTTGAACTGTATTAAAAATACACAAAATAATATTATTGCAAATGGATAATCGAAAATGTGGTATGTTAGGCTCTTAAGTTAAAGTTTTTAGTGCCATTTTTTAAAGCAACGTTAGAACTCGTTAAAAAATGCAGTGAACGATAGATTAAGTCGGAAAGCACCGCAAGTCAACCCAAGGCGCATGAGGCGCGCCGCAAACGTACACGGGAACTATTTCACGTCGCCAAAAGAATGCGGGAAACGACTGAACTTCTGCCTTGGGCCGACGCAGCCGAAAGATGGTGGCGGCTGCTGAAAAAGTACGAGCTGGAAATGAATTTCGAAGAATTAATAAAGGTACTCTTTGAGATGTTTTAGGATAGTAATTGAAAAAAAAAATGTTTCGTAAATAATAACAAAACAAAACTGATTAATGCAAGGCGTAGCACGTTATGATTTTACCAAATACAATATGGACGAAAACCCTATTTGCTAATGCTGTTAGTGTAGAAGTAAGGGCAGAGTGTGATTTATTCGTACATTTATAATATCTCATAACTAGGGTGGTGAATTCGTGAATGTCCCAGATCGCAGGTGTTTGTGGCCCAAAACGAGAAGAAGGCCATAAATATTGCAACCTAGGGCTTTAAGAATTACCGCCCGTTGTTTTTCTAAAGTTTAACGTCTTGCCTTGGTCAGGAAGTGAGATTTTATCCCCGAAAATCCCACTTACAGCCCAGGGTGACGTAAATATTAATAAATAATTCACAATCCCCATATTCCATTTATCACAGAAAACCACGAATAATATACAGATACAGATAGATCAATGAGCAGTTTCGTATACTATCGTTATGACTTTGAATATAATTTACTTTATCATCCACGAATGCTGACCAGATTACGACTTGCTAAATATGAATTTGAAGAAAGGATAAATGATGTGTGGATGCCAGAACATCAATTTTAGATGCCTTGAACTTTGACTTCCATTTTCTTGAAATATTTCCTGAAAAATTGTGTGAACATCAGCATCACTTATAGATACAGGGAACTAACATTATGTATATATTTATTATAATTATGTAGTAAATAGGTTGCTGTTTTTGTTGTAATTATGACTATTTCTGTTGAATTTATATATTATATATTACGTTTTATGTATTATATTGACTGTTTGCCTATCTCTCTCTCTATTTTGGTTTTTTGCATTTTCATGTGTAAGTATTTTTGTTAAATTATCCTCCTTCGTATTGTACATATTGCTTTGGTTGTCTACCGTTTACATTTGTGATTAGCACTCATTTACTCAAAGGTTAACTGTAAGAGATCCCTTAAAGGGATAAGTTCGCCTTTGTACATGTATTTCTTTTGTTTTAATGTATTTCTGTTTTTGTGTACAATAAAGTGTTTACATACATACATAAATTTTGACGCTAGTTGTTGCAAACTATGAGAAATGCAGTCTATATATGCAGTCTATGCGGACAAGGTTAATTAATTAAATCAAAATCACTGAAACATTAACAAATCACGGTACTAATGAAAATCCAACAAAACAAACGTCATTTGTACGTGTTCCAATAACATTCGTACCACAATATAAACGCGGTTACAGAAATTAATTAAACGCATTATTTAGTTTGGCAGTGTAATGGAAGTTAACAAACTAGCTTTTATGAAACAAATCGAAAACAAAGATCACAATACAGTTGGAATTAAAGGTTAACAGAGCAATACTCGTTTGTGTTAATGAGCCCAAAGCACTATCTAATCAGAGTCGGAGTTGCCAAATTACGTGGTTGGTATAAATGTGGGTTCACAGTGAGCTCGCGATGTGCGATACTAATACGTGGAGGCTGTGGCGTGTCTGAGTCGAGTTCCAATGCCACAGCAATAAGAGGCTGAGGGGTTGCCCCGAATTTCTAAAGAGTTGTATCGTGCTATTTCTCTCGCTCTCATATCAACATGTGTTTGAATGAATGGGATGGTGCGACACGATCATCCGATCATCAGAGTTATTAAAAAGTGGCAATACTGTAGTGTTGTCCCGTTTTTCTTAGACTGGTTAGAAAGGGACGACAGCATAGTATTGCCACTTTTTAATTTCTACTGTTTCAAGTCATACTATATGTTTAAAAGTGAAATTATAAAGATTGTTGACTAGAAATCGAGGTATGAGTATTCGACACATAAATATTAATATGTAACTATTGCCAGCTCGCTGATTCATAATCCAGGGACAGATAAAATTATTCCTATTTACGTGTAATTTTATTAAGTTGTAATCATATAATCATCATCATCATCATCATCATATCAGCCTATAGACGTCCACTGCTGGACAAAGGTCTCCCCCAAAGTTCTCCACAACGATCGATCTTGCGCTGCCCGCATCCAATTTCTACCTGCGATCTGTATCATATAATAGATAACAGGAATTCCAACTACCTCAATTTCCCGGCTTCCCCGTATCAACCGTCACTTCTATTAAATTTTATTATGTTTTAATGTGAAATATAAGCCCGTGCTTAATTTGTGGCCAAAACGTAATAGTGGGACGGACAGTAACGCAAACCGATGGAATGGAATTTATGAAATTTGTATCAAAAACCAGTAAACATTTTACAATCTATATGTATGGATCAATTCAAAATTTTACTATCTATATATACATATAGATAGTAAAATTTTTGTTGAAAAAGGGAGGTTTTATAAGTATGAAATAAGTGCGTATTTATTTTAATGACATATTGTTATTACGAAAGCTAGTTTTTTTGAAAATAATAGGTTGATATTTAGCAATTTTGTTATTTTAAGATGTACTACAAGAATGGCAACATTGCCATTACTGGAGGGTTTAAATTCAAATTTCGTATATCCAACAGCACACTGGAATAACATGGGTATAGGCATTATTTTTAAAGCGGCTGTTACAGCCACAGCCTCACCACTCTCCTCGTTAACATGAAGTGTGAACTAAGCCTTATTACTAGTGCCTAGATTAATGTACAGATTTTACAATCTCATAACGTTTAAGAACAGTGATACGTTTCAGAAGTAAACGGGAATAAATATAATACTTAATATGTCAATACTTACGGTATATAATGCTATCCTCGCCATCATAACCATAAGGCCTAAACGCCCAATGTCCATTTTTTTTTAAATGTAGGTTGTTTTTTTTTGGTAAAAATCTCAACTAGGATCTTTTTTATTTTTTTTCCCGTTACTCTAGGGTCTAGAAGAATAGAATGCATCAAATTAATCTTGTACATCTTAATGTACACTGGGCGTTAAGCATGCATATAGCAAAAACTGTCTGGGTCCGAGTTATAAGTGTTACTTTGTGAATTGAGGCTATATTAAACTACATAATTAATTCGCTTTCTGATATTTGCAGTCAGAATAGAAAATTGCCTCATTTTAGCAAAGGATCAAGATATTTTTAAAATAAAATGTGCATTACCTATATGTAGAAATGATAGCGCACCTATCGACTCGGAGACGGTTATCGTTCGCCGTAAACCAACGCGATAAGTCATGCTACATGGGTTTTGAACTATGAAAAGTATAAAGCAACATGTTAAAGGAAACCGCAGTCAGTGCCAAGCCAGGCAAGAGCAAAGAAACACCTCTCTATTACTAAGCCTTTAAACCCATTGTGGCTTGCGCAAGCCCTATACCTGAGTTTCACATTACAGCTTATTGTTTTAATTTACAACGCGTCTCTTTGACGTCTACATGAATGTTATCTTTATTGTTAAATAACTTAGCCAGTCTTTCTACGGTTATGGCCGTCGTTTTCAAAGCACTTAAAACTTTCAACATTACCGTTCTTCCGATTGACGTATACAGTCAAAACACTTTCTTTAGCATCCCTTGTAATCCGTCCGGCGATGTCATAAGTTTCGGGCGGGCCAGGCGCGGCTTCGGCGGCGGCTAACTTATCACTTAGTCACGAACAAATTAATCCAAGAAGGTTACCGAGTTAATACTGCGGCGCTGTTCCGATAGCTCCTCGCCGCTTGTCCTTTATCGCTCCAGTCTCGATATGGCCGTAATTTATTCCGCAGAGAGCCAAATTAAATATAAAACGTCGTTGCGGTGTATCACTGTAAGTGACTGTGATAAATGAAGCCATTAGTAACGCGAGCTGTACTTTTTTCGGTTCATCCGGCGGCGTCGACGGGCCGGGGGTTGCGGCGAGCGGGAGTTTGTGGACAATTTCATTAGAAAACGTTATAAGTGTGTCGCCGGGTGACGGGGTGACGCGGGTGACATAGAGGGGGGCGGTGGCGGGGCGGAATTACAAGCGACG
The DNA here is from genome assembly GCA_905147355.2 of Apotomis turbidana. Taxonomy (NCBI): domain Eukaryota; kingdom Metazoa; phylum Arthropoda; class Insecta; order Lepidoptera; family Tortricidae; genus Apotomis; species Apotomis turbidana. Next base: position 18,310,136 of record LR990288.1, on the reverse strand, counting down.
CGATAAATTTTGTCGCCTCGCGACATTAGGCTCACGGCGAGATAGGGATGGGACCACCGCACAGAGGCGACGACGCAGCGAACGGAACGCGCTGATCCTTGAGCGAAATTAAAACAAGGAGCGTACTTGGCGAACAATAAAAACGTCCAATAAATCGCAGCTGCCGTCGACGTGTGGACTGCAGGGCTTTATCAGAGACTCTTCTGCCATTGTGTTACAGGCATTACCTGTGTTTCTCATGCTATCGAGCGACTTAACAAATTAAGATGGGTTTTGTATTGAAGTAAATACATTTTCCTAGGAGTACTGAATCCTCAAAAGGAAAAACTGTACCACTTACTACTTTGTTGTTCGTCCGCCCGTCCGTCTGTCTGTCTTTCAAGATCCTTAATCTCGGGAACGCGTGGAGGTATAGTTGAAATTAAAACCATTATATACTCAAGTACCTGTGAAGCTGCCAAAAAAATCAAACTTCTAAGTTAACGTAAAACAAAGATACGGCATTTCGAATTTTCGATACTCTCAAGGAAATCAAAATTTATGGGGTGTTTCCCTTTGTTCTAGAACCTTGAAAATTGGTACCAGGTATTCTACAAGAACGGACAAATCTGATAATTTGTAGGTAATTGAATCATCCGACTCGCACTTTAACCGGCTTTTTAATTGTTTTTATATTGGCCTAAATCATTTAAGAGCGTATTATGAACTACTTGACAGTATTTAACACAAACAAAACATGTGGGTTTGTAGATAACTCACTATCACCACCCGAAGGTTGTCTTGAGGATATAGGTATATTATAGTTTTTTAGCGGTAAGCCAGCCTATTGTTATCAGAAATATTGTATCTCTGTTTAATTTTTATACTTTTTTGGTGTGCAATAATTTTGTGTCGTATTGTGCAATTCTTGTACATAATTCTTGCATGACAAACACCCACATTGTAAAAAGAACTTGAGACGTCGCTCTCAGCCGCGGTCCTCAGAGGAGGAAAGTTAAAAATAAAGTGGAAATAAATAAACATTAAACACAAGCACTCAAGAGTATTTTCATTAAGGAGCTACAACGTTGCATGTTCGTACCGACAACGATTACTTTGGAGGAGAGGAAAAACTAATTATGGTTGACAGAGTCTGTAAGGGGAAGGTGCACGCCAGTGTTCAGAATCGATGATTTCACGATAAAACATTTTGTTCCTCGACTTGTTAATTCAATTTAAAATTTGGAAAGTTTTGTTTTGGCGCCACTCTTTTATTTATGTTTGTGACAACGGAGCGGTGTTTGAATATAAATATGAAATGATCAAAAAAGAGCAATTGTTACTTGCGCAAGATTGTACCTTAAAACCCCTGTTGATGTCCTGATAATATTTACTAAATTAGTCAATAATATCAGGCTGTTCTCGGCTTACAATAGTAATAATGCTAATGTAAATAATACGAGTATATGAGGATACTTACCTTTATTATTTCTCTTTTGATGGCAAGGTTTATTGTAAACAAGTATTTTTAGTGCATGTTAATCAGCGTACATTGCTTCGATGCAATAAAGGCCGGATCGGCAAATGCATGTTTGTTGTAGATAAATATTTAAAACCAATGGTTCTATTTGTACTAGTGAGTAAGAATAATATCTAGAGCGGATAAACTTTAGTATAGAATTAAGTCACGTCCGCTACGATAAATATGACTTTTAATTAAATACTAATGATAATGATCGAATTTTAGCAGTAAGATAAGATAAGATAAGATAAGATAATTTTATTGACAAAAAGGGTACATCAATAAATAGAAGTCCCTGACTTCTGAGCTAGGTGGGAAACCTGTGTTACAGAGGTCAGTGTCCTCTCCCATGTACTCGTAAGTATATAATTTAGTTACATTTTGTCTTATTAGATAGGTATACAAAAATATATATATATATATTTGCACGCTAAGTGTGTGTGTGTGTGTGTGTGTGTGTGTGTGTGTGTGTGTGTGTGTGTGTGTGTGTGTGTGTGTGTGTGTGTGTGTGTGTGTGTGTGTGTGTGTGTGTGTGTGTGTGTGTGTGTGTGTGTGTGTGTGTGTGTGTGTGTGTGTGTGTGTGTGTGTGTGTGTGTGTGTGTGTGTGTGTGTGTGTGTGTGTGTGTGTGTGTGTGTGTGTGTGTGTGTGTGTGTGTGTGTGTGTGTGTGTGTGTGTGTGTGTGTGTGTGTGTGTGTGTGTGTGTGTGTGTGTGTGTGTGTGTGTGTGTGTGTGTGTGTGTGTGTGTGTGTGTGTGTGTGTGTGTGTGTGTGTGTGTGTGTGTGTGTGTGTGTGTGTGTGTGTGTGTGTGTGTGTGTGTGTGTGTGTGTGTGTGTGTGTGTGTGTGTGTGTGTGTGTGTGTGTGTGTGTGTGTGTGTGTGTGTGTGTGTGTGTGTGTGTGTGTGTGTGTGTGTGTGTGTGTGTGTGTGTGTGTGTGTGTGTGTGTGTGTGTGTGTGTGTGTGTGTGTGTGTGTGTGTGTGTGTGTGTGTGTGTGTGTGTGTGTGTGTGTGTGTGTGTGTGTGTGTGTGTGTGTGTGTGTGTGTGTGTGTGTGTGTGTGTGTGTGTGTGTGTGTGTGTGTGTGTGTGTGTGTGTGTGTGTGTGTGTGTGTGTGTGTGTGTGTGTGTGTGTGTGTGTGTGTGTGTGTGTGTGTGTGTGTGTGTGTGTGTGTGTGTGTGTGTGTGTGTGTGTGTGGTGTTATCGTATCTATTGTTTAAGGTAGGATAGCTTCAGTTTTATCATAATCTAGCGACATTAACCAATTCTTAAGTTTAGTTTTACATTCATAAGTAGATAGGGGATACATGTTCAAAACTAAATTTATCTTATTATATAAGTATATGGCCATAAATTTCTCTTGTCTTCTGGCAGTTGTCAATTTACATTTAGGAGGTAAACAAATATTAGTTACAACACGTTTATTTGCGTTTTTATTTTTATTATAATATTAAGGTGTAGCTTTATGTTTCTTTACTACTAATAAAAATATGTACAATTGTCTAACAGTTAGTACTTGACATTTGTTATACAATGACGTTGTTGGGTATCTATATGGACTAAAAGTCATAACCTTTAGCAGTGATCTTTGTGCTCTTTCCAAATTTATCATGTGTGTTTTACAAGCACCACCCCAGACCACACTACAATAACCAAGAACCGACTGCACCAATGAATAGTATACAGAACGTAGTAACTCAAAATTAGCAGCAGTTCTTAATTTTTTAAACACCCATACTAGTTTCCGAATTCGTGTGGTGATTAGATCTAGGTGAGGTTGCCAACTCAACTTGTCATCAACAATGATACCCAAATATTTAATACTATTAGATTTAGCGATTACTGTGCATGGTCTGGATGTTACATGAGTGAACTTTAAGGTCGTAAGTGGGTTTGGTGAATTTGGATTTAGGGTAAGGAGATTTACAGATAGCCAGCTGTTAATTTTACAGAGCCCCTCTTCAGCATTTCTATAAACTTCGGTCCAAGTATCTCCATAAAAAGTTATGGCTGTGTCATCAGCATAGGTAAATATTTGTCCATTATCTAACGATAGTTGACACAAGTCGAGTCGTTTATATAAATTAAGAAGAGGCTTGGGCCAAGAATACTCCCTTGTGGGACTCCATAAACAACTGGAGCATCTTTACTAATGTACTGACCAATTTTGATTTGTTGGGAACGATTACACAGAAAGTCTTTAAAGATCTCATACGAATTTCCTCTGATACCAATACAATGTAATTTATTCAAAAGAGTCGGAATCGAGACTGTGTCGAATGCTTTGGCTAGGTCAAGAAATATGCCTAAACACTTTTTACCGCCATCAAGATGTGAAGTAACATAGTTCGATAGTGCACTGACAGCATCTTCGGTACTTTTTCCTGACCTAAATCCAAATTGGTTTTTTGAAAGTAAGTTATGGTGCTCTAAGTATTTTATTAGATGACAGTTTAGAGCTCTTTCGAGTACTTTTGATAGCGATGATAATACGGAAATCGATCTGTAAATTGAAACATTGTCTCGACTACCACTCTTGTGAATTGGTGTAATTAACGAACGTTTAAATACTGTAGGAAATACTCCTTGATCAATGCATAATGCTATCAGCTTAGTGAGCGGAGGCACTATCACATTTTTAGCAAATTTAAGCACCTTAACGGGTATGAGATCCCAGCCTGTAGCACAGTCGTTCCTTAAACTAAGAATTATGTATTCAATCTCCGCTTCATCGGGGGGTAGTAAGACTATTGAATTGGGATCATTTCCGATACTAAAATTATAACTAGATGATTTATTATTATTCTCATTTATAATCGCATTTGCTAACTGTGTACCGACATTTGCAAAATAATTATTGACTACCTCAATGTCAGCCGAAGATGAGCTAATGAGTTCTTCGGCACTACTTGTGGACCTTGTCTGGTTTGTTATAGTTTTTATGGCAGACCAAGTCTCTTTATTGGTTTTAGCAGACTCTAACAGCGATCTATCATAGTTGTCTTTTATTTTTTTAAGCAATGCGTTGCAATAATTACGGTAGCGTTTGTAAGATATTTTTAAAATATCATTGTTAGGGTCACTTTGACTCTTTTTATGAAATCGGTCTCTGTATCGTATACATCTTAACAAGCCAGCGGTTAGCCATGGTTTAATTATTCTCTTCCTGTTTGGAATAGGACAGGTTTTTGAGTTCTGTTTAATAGCAGTAGATAGCGTGTTGACAAATAAAGTAGCAGCCTTATTTGCGTCCGACGTGCGCGTTATAAAAGAGAAGTCAATTTTCTGAAGGTATTCAGTGACACATGAATAATTAATCTTATTATAAGTTTTAACAGTTAACGGCTGCAAACGAGACTGGCAGAGGTTTAACAATACAAGTGCGTGGTCAGTCACCGTGGAATCAATTACAAATATATGTGCAGGGAGATTTGTCTTTATTATAATGTGGTCAAGGCAGTTTGACAATCTGGTGGGGTAGGTGTGACCAGGTAGCATGCCTAGCTCGGCACAAAGGTTGAGGTATGGCGCACTATTTTTATCCCTGTTGCCAGGCTTGATGTCTATATTTATGTCCCCAACAATTATTACATTATTTTCACCACATATGGGGCGTACTATATTATCTAATGAACGCAAAAAACTATCAATACACTGTATAGAAGGGGAGCGATAAATGGCTAATATAAATATGTCAGGTTGAATTCTCAATAAAAGAAAATTAGCTCCTATCGGCTCCAAGTCTATAATCGAACATTGTATATGTCTTTTAACATATATTATAATGCCGTCGTTTTGATTTAAGCACTTTTGAGAAGAAAATGAAATGTAATTGTCTAGGTTAGGTATAGGTTTCAGGTCACTGATCCAACATTCGGTTAAAATTAAGATATCTGTTTCAAATACAAAGCGGGACAATTGTGTTATCATATTATCTAAGTTCTTGTAAACGCTACGAATATGCTGGCAAACAATGTTTAGATTGAGTTCAGATTTTTTTAATTAATGAGTTACACTCCTCAGTATTTCAATTATAGGCAGAGGCCACTGTTATATCATCTAATTCAGAAAGTACACTTCTATTTAAAGCCATTTATAAAAGTAAAAAAGTTTGTACCAGTAAGAAAAATATTTTTTAAGCAGTAGAAGTGATGAAAGTTTATTTTATTTCCCTTAATTTTTTATAATAATATATTTTTTTATTAATCTTTTTCATGTGGTGCACAATAAAGGATATTATTATTATTATTATAAGTTGGAATGATGACATAAGTAATAATGTTTCTTTTAATAATGTTACATGAGGACAGGAACCTACAAATGTCATTTGATAGATTTGAGATCATATCTGTAATAATAATCGCAGAAAGATAGTCATGGGCCTCTTAATTAAGGAAATATTGCTTTAATATTTATTTGAGGTCTGCCTACGAAATCCTAATATTACGTGATCGATAAACTTACATAAAATCGCTAGGGTGTTTGTTTACCTCATTGTTGTATGGCCTTAATTGATGACCATAAATTCGTCCTTACTTTTAAATTTGTAGGCTCTATGTAATTCAGGTCACATTTTTGTTTGTAATATAAAAAGCAGCCCTATCGTATTAGAGTATTCTCACGTCTTCTATGGAAAACTTTTTCCAATACTTTGTATTTGTAGATGATTAACAAATCCTTGAAATATACGATGATAAGGATTCAGGTCTGGCCCAAGGAAATTGTAATTGTGTTATTGGCATGCATTGCTGTACCCTCCTCGCCCTATCGACATTCTGGGCTCGGCCGTCCCGCTGCCAAATATATTTATCGCTTCCACCAATTAGATTTTTACTGCTTTAAACCTATAGAAAAAAAACTCCACCAAGATACATTATCTAATTCCATTGCCGAGGATAACAGTAAAGCAAGTTTTATTACTCCGACGTTGATGAACGTAGGCCTTTTATTGAGTTTAAAGGCGGTATTAGGAAGTATTTAAAGTTTCGTGTTGAACATAAAAAGTTTAAGGGCCTTGGAGTTAATTGAAATATTTTTTTAAAGGGAGGAAATTAGGTCCATCTGAGCATTTGAATACGACCCTAATGTCTTTACGGAGGCTGTTAAAATTCGCCCTAAATGCGTGCGCTGTTGTGTCGACGTAACAAAATAAAATCTGAAAGTTCAATTCGAATTTAATATGTCTTCTGTATTCCGACGCTACCACCCCATTCCTCCTGGAGGTATAGTTACCGAGTCAGTAATACCGACATATAAGGGTATATAGAATTTGTGACGCATTCAATTTGAAATCACATTATGACTTTCCAACATGCAAGTCAAGTTTTCTGTTCCTTGCTCTTATATTGAATCTTTCTTATTCTACATTTTCAATATGACGTACATATTGTATAATACTTGTATCGGGATGTTACAGAAGAATAGAAACACGTGTTGCGGAAAAAGCGATAGAGATATAATTTTAAACGGTGAACACTTAGGAATGTTATTCTGAACAAACTGCGCCTAATTTGACACTGATATATCAGGCTCGTGAAGATTAGTTAATAGTACCCTAGGCCAAGTACCACCTAGGCTGTATAAGCGGTTATACAGCCCTTATACAGCTTAAATTATATTTTTAATAGCTGTATGTATAGGCTCCTATACAGCCTGATTGCTACTTAGAACGTGTTCTCGATCACAGGTCATATTATAAATCACGAAAGCGAATTCAATGGCGTGACTTACTCGTATGATTTAAAACATTACATTAGTTCCCATTTGAAAACATTATGAAGAATTCTACGTAACATTGAAGTATTGAAGTATTTTAACGTTGATTCTTTATTTATATATTTTTTCTCAAATATAAACATATTTCTGCTTACCTAATAATGAGGTTACAGAAACGCAAGACTTTCATGCTACTGGTACTCCTTACTCTCCCTCCTAACATAGACTTGCTTACATAATAATAGGTAGTATTAAAAAGGCCAGGAAAATTAATACTTGTTGTATTTCTATGATATCATCAAAATACGCAATTGTCCCTATGATACAACCCCAACTGACGATACGCCCTATTTGTTTGATGCGCTTTCCACACTACACTTACTAACTTCCATTTGCTACTCGCCGCCCATATATAGGTAATATCATTGATAAGCATGTCACGTCCTGTGCCGCTTTAGCTTTTGCTTTCCCAAGGATACAAATTACTAACGTGTAGTTGTGAACATATTACTCTATTTCACAGACTCTTGAATTTAATAATGCCAATTTTTTATGAATAGGTGTAAGACTCAAGCTGAAAATCGCCACTCCTTCCCATTTATTATGTATTTCGTTATGTATTTTTTTTAGGAACTCTTATGGAGTTCCTAATTAAGGTTATTTTTGTAAAAAATTGCATGCTTCATGTTTTTTTTGTACTATTTATGATAAAAATTTATGAAGGATTTTCGTTGTGAACCTTATTAAAAGCTTTTATTTAACTTGCAATGTAAGTATGTATGTATCTAAGTATGTTTGTTCGGGTGAAATCTTGCAACTCAATTTTGAAGCAGATATCGTCAACCGATTGAGCTGAAATTTTGCATACTTACTTAACTTTGATGACAATACTATAATATGTTACCATGGGGCTGATCTGATGATGGAGCCGGAAGGTGGCCATAGGAACTGTATAATAGAAAAAGCAATCCTACCGAGCTTGGGCTCTTTAGAATCGTCTCAGTGAGCATTTGATGGATATCCAAAGAAAAGTACAGTCGGCTATAAAAGCTTGCCACTAAAATGACATTTTTGACAGAAACTTATTTTATTATTATTTTTTGTTACTCGTATTCGAATTTACGGGTGATATCATCTGCCAGATCAACATTGTTATAAAATTAAGTCTTCGTTCCAGTTTTTATTAGCCACGTGTGCGATGTTGAAGAAAATCCGCCCATAATCAGGCAAAGCACCACGATATGAAAGAAAATGAACAAGAGTTTTGCAATCGTAGTGTAGCGAACACACACAAACATATAAAAATAAATAGGTATACAAAAACAACATTCCTTATTATTATTAATGTTTGATGACATTACAATGTATGGAGTCGAATTAAGTTTTGTTCTAAATATCACCTACAATGTTGAACAAAATTTTCCCCGAAATTAGGCAAAGCACACACTAAATGAAAGTAAATGAACAAGAGTTTTACGGGTGTAGTGTTGCGGAGCTGGGTATAATTCCATTAATCTCACACATTAGCATGGACGGGACAGGTCGGCGTTTGATCTGTGATCTCTGTGCCACCTACTCCTAATACTACATATTAACTTCAATAATTAATTACGTGATGTTTTTAGGAGTCTTTTAAGAGTAATTGGCGTTGACGTAAAATAATGAGTTTATGGGTTGTTTTCAAAAACATGTACTTAGTTAAGGGTTAAATTAAAACCAATTTTTTTTTTATTCCTTTGTGTAACGCTCTCATAGTATCTATTTTATTGAAAACGACTTTTATATTCTTACAGGGGACCTTAAACCGACCAACAGTTAACAACCATTGCTAAAGAATGTCCACAGCTGTACATAGGCCTCCCCTTTTAGCCTAGAGCCAAATTAGTGGAAAGGAACTTCACTAATTTGAAAATTGCTTCTTTCTTTCGACACGTTCTCGTTTCTTTCGCATAATTTGTCCTATGTTAAAAGTAAAAAAAGATACTATGCAGACGGCGCTTTATAATATAATGTAGCTCAGGCGTCAGAGCACTGTTATTTCTTTTTTGTACGCAAAATGTTGTATTTATTTTAGTTTTCGTATAGAAAATATGTTAGATGAGTCGTTTAAAAAGTAGCGAAATGTAACAAAACCAGCCCGTCTTACTTTTACGTAAAATCATGGTCCAAGCCCGTACGCGAATCACGACACCGTCATTTATATACGAATTTAGTCGTACCCAAACACTCGAATATCCCATCGAGGGCCATTCTACGTTCTCGTTTGTTGAAACGCCAAATCGAGCCGCATTATTCTAATTCTCTTTCCCGATAGCTTTGGAAGAAGCTATTTATTTGCGCCGGAAGCCCAATCTGCCCCTTCTGAGTTGAGGCAACTCTGCTTAAAACGTAAATAATGTTTTAAATTATGCTGACGTGTGCCAATGACTTTAGGTATTTGAAATGGGTGCACGATATTTTATTTAATTTCACATAATCTATTTTGGTTTGATATACCATTGTTTTTTATAATAGTTATAACGATGATATAATGTCGTTTTTGATAATTTCCAAAAGATAATTATAATGTAACAAGAGATATAATGAGTTAGGAATTAGAGTTATAATCCCTTCAAATCGCCACTTGTTGGCGAGGTTAGGTGCGTACCTACGTAGTAATTACTACGTAGGTACTTATACCTTGCGTCCTTCAGAACATAAATAAAAGCCTCGCAAAGCGGGGATTTGTCGACTTGCTCCCGTTATTTAACAGTATACCAATTAATTTAAAGTAAAAAAAAACCGGATTATCGAACTTTAAATTACAATTTATCGTAATTATATAAAGTGTAATGTTAGTTTTTCTGATATTATATCAAACATAACGGACTGAACATATTCGTAGTATATATATTGAAATCCCGGGAATTTGCGTCTAAGGATTACAAACTGAGTCTTCACATATTTAGTTTGGGTTCATTTTGAAATTTTTAATGGTGCGAAAAATTGTATGACCATTATAGCTGACTGTGGATGAAAAGAGTAGTCTACACATCAATTCAAATTAACTGGCGACCATTAAGACATAACTACAAAACACTAGTTATGTCTTAATGGTCGCCAGTTAATTTGAATTGATGTGTGGACTACTCTTTTAATCCACAGCTTGTCTGCATGTAAGTAAATTTTAGTAGTCAATCAGTGCAATTACGATAGTAATTATAATGTATGTTTAAAGTTTAAAATTGACTTGTTTGCACACAAGTATTACATAAGTTTTATTTAGTATCAAGATTGAGAATAATGTTTTCCTTATAGGAAACCGTCAAAGTAGTAAACTATTGGGGGAAAATAAAAATCACATGCCTCTCCAGGTTTCAACGCCGATTGCTCTTACAATAAATTACAAGAATAAAAGGGTATAACTTTTCTTATATATCATGATAATGTAACATCGGAGCACATGTGGAATCTTTATTTCTCGCGGCCCGCAGAAGTGAAAGATATTCCAGATATAAAAACACGTGCCCAATGCTAATAAAGTCGGGCAATATCGAAAAGGTGTTTTGTATGAACGGTTTCCAAGGGAGGCCAAAAAAAAGGGACATAAAACGAAAAGACGAAAAGAAACGAATGTGGAAATATGGGCAGTATTTTATTTACTGCATACAATCGAACCTTTATCACAGAATGTATCGCTTTACAGTGTTTTGTAGCACGGCGTGTTTGAGGAACTCCGACATAAAGGTTATTTTTTCGAGCATGATAGCTACAAAAAAGTTGCATGTGCTCCGAATAATTTGGGCATATGTTTCAGACGTACGGTAAATATAATGTTTCGTTGTAGTTTCATTTTTAGTACGTTGCTTTTCATATCAATGAAGATAAATATAATGAGAGTATATTGCATCTAGATAAAGCCAAGAGAACATAGAAAGAAAAAGTAAAAAAAAAATAGGAGGTATTGTAACAGAACGCCAATAAGCGAACCTAAAATTACTGGACTGCGCATACGATATTACATAGCCCTCACACACGCTTTACTTTAGTGCTTGCACAACAGCTCAATTTAGACAGCCTCAGCTGAGCGAAATTATGAAACGTTCGGAGAAATAAAGTTCAGTATCTACTGGGGAAATTATATTTGCATTTAACATATATAATTTCATCACGGTGAGTTTACGGAAAGCAGCATTTAGCTTAGGATTTCTATGATTAGGTACTAATTTTATTACTTTGACGTTAATTTCAGAGACATAATAATACTTAAAGTTAGTGAATTTGGAATTCATATTTTGTTACAAATGGCAGAATATTATGACAATACAAATGAATTTGAAGTTTCTAGTTAGTAGGTATGATCAAATAATAAGATAAACAAAACGTACAACATATTCAGAAGAAAGCTCATAATAAGATGATAAAGTGGCAGGTGGTTTTCTGATATATATATCAGAAAACCAAATTAAACTGAGGTAAAAACGAAAAAAAAAATACGTTTCGAACAAAGAAAATTAAATCAGAATTTAATGTTTATTTACTTTTTTATTTAAGTTAATTAATCACAAATTATTTATAAATTAAGACGCGTTACAGAAACCTGTTGGAGGTTTGGACGTGACGCGAATGTTTCGCATCGCTTACAACATTGCAAAGATAAGTAATTATAATCATACTAATAAGATAAGACCACACCAGCAATCACACATCGCCGTCGGCACTTAAATAATATTTGTTAAGGTGTTCTTACACGTTTTTTTACCATTGAGTATGGTCACATGTATGTCTTCGGGCAAATCATTTAATATTTTAGACAGCATGTATTCCCACGTCCTTTTACCATATACATTTACATAGTTAGGCAAAATATACCTAGGTTGATATGTTAAATTACGTAATTGTTTCATTCTACACATTCTACATCTAGTTTTTAACAGTTTTATTTTGTCGTACTCCTCGAGAACTAGGAACTTACTACGTTGATAAGTATTTTAGGTTAAATCCTGGCTAAAAGATCTACTTATTTGTAAGAGCAGGCTCCTTCATATGCTTAAGGAGCTCATATACAGCTGTGCATAAAGCATGATGAGTCTTTGGTGCGGTGAGGCTTTATAGTGTTTACAAAACAAACCTACAATGTTCCCGATGTAAAAGATAGGGGATTGAGTTTATTTTTTTACAAGTCGGTTCACCCGCAGCAATCTAAAACCACTCGCATGCCAGACTAGTGGAGATTGGCAAGTTAATCAAGAGGAGGCTTAACTTAGAATCGAGCGAGCAAAAAATACCAGTAGGCGTAGTTACAGATTTATCTGCACCGAACTGATCAAGCAGTATTGGCATTTGGTTTAGATTCATTTTATAATTGCTAAATAACATACACATAAATCGGGCCTGACAAAAAAGTGAAAAACGATCAAAGCAAACGTGTAGATTTTCAAGGAACTCAATTCGACTCCCTCGCGTTGTTCAGCCGATCATAATCAATTGTATATTAGCAACAAAGACGGCGAAGCGTTCTATCGGTAAGGCTCAATAATTGGATTCGAAGGAAAGGAATTTTAGCGAAAAAATGTTCGACAATTTGTCAGTCAGCTAGGCGGGGATCTCAGCGACATGATCGTGCTTCATCATCGTTTTTTCGTCAAAGTGCCCGCCCCTCCCCGCGCTACCAGAGAATTCTTATTACGCGTTCTGGATACACTCTGTGTATACTTTTCCTTAAAAAGAACTTTAATTCTCTTCGCCAGTTCTAAATAGGGGAAATCGAGCAGCTTTATTACTTTGGGCACGCTTGCCTTTGTTTTCTTTTACGATAAAACACGACGTTACGACATTGTGCCGTAAGTGAGGGATGTTGCGTCGCTTCACTATATAACGAGATTTTTAGAAAATGTAGATCGCAACACTGCTTCTTGATAAAGATTTTTGTCATAAATATCCTAGTAGGCAATTTTTTCTTCAAAATAACTCCTCTTCAGAAATCATCAAGAGTATTTTTACCGGTATAAAATTACACTCATACATGAACATAGATGTATACTTGTACAGTACCTAAAATCTAGTCTGGCGATGTCGCGCAACAAGTGGCCAAGACTAAATATTATGTGCTTTCAGTACAAACTATCCAAACAGAATCAGCATGCATAGAATATCTTGTATATAAATATGATGTTCTGATAGCCCAATGCATTTATTTGATAGCGAGTGGTAGGAACGCAGCTCGCGGCGCAGCGCTCCACACCGCGCGTGAAAAATACCTTTTCATCTAGGGAATTCGTGAAGAGATGCCGAACTCTTATAAAGCGAAACGAGAAATAAAGAAACCGAATGATGGAAAAAAGGAACGGAACACAAGACTCAGTCTTGCTCGCTACGGCCGTAGATCTAGCTGATTGTAAGATACGTCGTGCCGCACCTTGAATTATTTGACAGTTTGAATTGTCACCGTTCGCCCGCTCCTGTTGTTATTTTCGTACTTTGCTGCCTCGCACGCCGAAAATATAATGCGTAAGTTGAGCGTTTTTCAAAAAAAGTGTACACGTGACGAACCGGAAAACGGTTTTTTTTATAACACCGATTTTAAATTTTCGTGTCTTATTTAATTCCCCATAAGTTATAGTGTATTATTTGAGAAAATGGCATTAAAATATTAAAAAATATAGAAAATATCGACATTTTAAACTCAGATTGTGGTGAAACTAGTTCCGGATAGTCACTAATATAAAATTCAGTGTAAATTGATTGAAGTATTTTTTGGACCAGTTTTAGTTTACACATTTAAAATACAGACAATAAACTATTTAAAACGGGTTTAATTTATAGAATTAATGGAACGAGCAAGCTTTGAGGATAAAATAAAGGTCCAGTTCGTCACAATCACCACCAAATGACTGCTAAAACATGTATTTTTTTGCATTAAAATGCGACAAATCAACGAATAATATTTTTTATTACATTAAGGAATATTCATTTAGTAATGTTAACGCTTAAATATGTGAATTGTTGCACTGCAGCAGCCAGAAATAATTATTTTCAACATCCCAAATCTTGGGACAGTAACTAAACGGAATCTCATGTGACTAACTGGAAAATGTAAGGAATAGTGTACATAGATTGAATATATTGAAATAAAATCACAAAAATATTATGTCATGAATCGTATTTATTGCAACGGAATCAAAATGGTATAATATATATTATTACTAGTTTATATATGTAATAATAAAGCATGTATTAAACTAGTAATAATAAATATTTACCATGTATATTATAATGTATTACATAAAAATCTTTCATGAGTAAATGATAATCTTAATATTGAAAGTTTTATTAGTGTTATTTATCTATTTTTATAGATTATTAATAATGTTTTATTAAAAATGTTTAAAATAAAACATACAATATTACGATTACCTTTAGCAAGTAATAGCAACATGAACATTTCAAAATATAGAATAACAGTATTAATTCTCATTAATAAAAAATTGGGCAAGTGCGAGTCCGACTCGCGCATGAAGGGTTCCGTACCATAATCTATAACAAGTTTGTTGTATGGGAGCCCCCCTTAAATATTTATTTTATTTTATTTTTAGTATTTTTTGTTCTAGCGGCAATAGAAATACATCATCTATAAAAATTTCAGCTGCCTAGCTATCACCGTTCTTGAGATACAGCCTGGTGACAGACGGACGGACGGACAGCGAAGTCTCAGTAATAGGGTCCCGTTTTTACCCTTTGGGTACGGAACCCTAAAAACGGTTGTAATTAAAATACTTACATCGAACGAACTTTATTTTAGGTTATCGCTTAGAACGCTGTCTGCCTTTTGTTTTCTTGACAGTTATAAACAAATATAAACCTTATTGCAATATGTTAAGGTTTATGGGTGTATACTTAAGGTTATATCGACATAAACCAATCACAATTTTTTTTCTTCATTTCTGACAACACTTTCAGCTGTCAAGTTAGTTCGCCTAATTAAAAACTCGACTGTAAGCGTGGTCCGACATGCTCTTAGCCGGTTTTTATAAATGTTTTAATTGTTATTTTGCTTTTTAGTCATTTCTTCCGGAGATAACACATACTTTTCTGAAAACCGCATCAAAATCGGTTCTGACAAATGCGAGATAATGGCGGATAAACATGCATGTATAACAAACATATGGGTCAAACTAAGTAACTCCTTTTTTAGAAGTCGGTTAAAACATCGGTCACATTTCGATTGTGTACTAAGCTTTATAGTTCCAATTCGTCACAAAATCGTTCCGGTAGTATATCACGTCACGAATCGGACGTGACG
The DNA here is from genome assembly GCA_905147355.2 of Apotomis turbidana. Classification (NCBI taxonomy): domain Eukaryota; kingdom Metazoa; phylum Arthropoda; class Insecta; order Lepidoptera; family Tortricidae; genus Apotomis; species Apotomis turbidana. Next base: position 18,294,645 of record LR990288.1, on the reverse strand, counting down.
AATTCTACCTCGACAATTTAAAATCAAAATTTCAACGTGTTCTGAACCAATTCAATGTGTTTTTGGTTTAGTTTCGGATACTACGATAGTTTCTTCTATGTCTAATTGTGTTTAAAAAGTTAATTATAATCTACTTACCGAAAAAACTGTTACTAACTCGAAATCCTATTTTTAGCGCACTGACACAGCGTCCACCTTTCGTCACCGTTTTCACGGAACGGACGTTATATTTGCAATGAAATCCGATGCCTATAGCATTAAAATGTTGCCAGGATTGAAAAATTAACGCTTTTTGGGGATATCGATTGCACAAGTATGTTAAAATCGCTTGTGACTATAACCGGAAGTTCCGGTCTGTCGATTTCTTTGGACAGTGGAAAAAGTAGTTTTTCGGCATTATAAACCGTATTTGTTTATAAATAAAGCACACGACTAAAATCTAGACTCATTACTTTATCTGTGTGACCACATTCAATATTCATACAAATTTATTTCGAGTTTCTGCAAGCCTCTGAACATGACTGAGTCGACGTGGGACATACCCATTTTAGCACTTTTCATATCTTTATTTTGCAATAAATCTAGTAATAAATATAATATAATCGTTTTATAAATATAAAATGAATGCCCCACATCTACAGAATCAAATGATACCACTCATATACCCAAATACTAAAGGTAAAGTAAAAAAAAAACACGTTGAACGTGTGGGACATTCAAATTTTGCCATGTACACTTTTTTTGAAAAACGCTCAGTTATAAAACAAGCCGAAACTTGTTACAATACACCCGTCACTACGGTTTGTATTACCACTTCGGATGTTAACAGAATAATACGTTCCCCGTAGGCGCGTGGTGCAAAAATGTTTACGTAGACATTTTCCTGGTATAGCGGACTATTCGGAGTTTTCCTATAAAAATATGGTTATATCGCGTTGGAAAAATATCTACTGCCACCTATTAACCCTTAACCACCTAGGCAAGGTCCTCAGGACCAGACAAATACAAAATTAGTGAATAACTCATCGTATGTTCATGGCACGGACCTCTGTGACCTTGTACCTTTCCTCGCTGCCGTCTCAGTGCCAGCCATGTGTTCAACGCGTTCGGACGTGTGTTTCTGAGAATTTGGTGAGTATAAAACTGTCGTCAGTGGTCTCAGCGACCTTGCCTAGGTGCTTACGTATTACATCTTACTGGTCCTGAGACCTTACCTAGGTGGTTGCGTTTATTTTTATGACGTTGTAATTTTCAATACTTGGAACTCATATCATGTTTAGTTTTGTTTAAAAATGCTTCTTAATGACGCAACGATCGAAAGATGGTTACGAGAAGTGCCCTCCAATGAATATGACTTGCCAGATGATGAAGGTAGCGATTTAGAATCAAACTTAGAATCACCAGGGTTTTTAAGATGAATGTCATTTCGGCTTCAGCTTTAGTCATGTTCTGCTAAAGTCATATTCTGCTTTTGTCATGTTCTGATGACGAAGTGCTATTATTACAGCGACGATCGAGACCTAGACCGGTAGTGCAGCAAGATCACGAACATTAATTTTCTTCAGACGACGAAGTGCCATTATTAAAATGGCGATCAAGACCTAAACAGAAGAACGTTGCGGTGGGCATCTGAACCTTGCAACATAATGTACCTAGTCAATGAAGCACAGGGTATCAAACCAGCTTACCGCGATATATTGACCTACATCGAGTCCACTGGACATCTGGCAACAGTTCTTTACGGGACCTATTAATCAATATCAACAATATCCTCAACAAAGATACAGACTTACCAGCACAGATGAGTCCCAGGCAATGTAATTTTGCTCAACTTGTGACCCCAAAAAACAGTGGGAGTCGCAGAACATATGAATTGAATGCAAGAAAGCAATCTGCATTCAATGCTCGAAACGTATGAACTGTGTGTGTATCAATTGGCTGTCGCGAGATACGGCTATAAAAATTATTGGTTTTACATAAAAATTATAACTGATTAGCTTGACTGATTATTGTACTTTAAGATTTATCAAGAAAAAAATAAATGGTTTGAGAATATTTTGTGATCTCGCGTGATCCAAAATTTAAATTTTTGTTTATTAAAACATTTAAGGGAATGCGACTAAGTTAAAGAAATGGCTATTTTAATAGCTTGCAATTTTATAAAAATTACTAGGTTTTATATAAAATTTATAGCTGATTTGCTTGACTAATTATTGTACTTTAAGATTTACCAAGAAAATAATATATAGTGTCAGAATATTTTGTGATCTCATGTTCCAAATGTTTTAATTTTTTTTTTCGTAAAATCGTAAGGGAATGTTATTATGTTAAGTTTAAAGAACATATTGTTAATTTATGTTGTGTCGATATTTGTTAATAAATACCTAAAACCGTTAAAGCGGTTAATATTATACCAATGTACCTCTAACATAAATACTTAATCATATTTTAGACCCATTTCAAGTAGAGGTCTCCATGACCTCTCGTAGGTGGTTGTGCTATAGAAATCGGATGTAGGTAGTTAAGGGTTAATACTACACTCAATTTATATTCAAATACGGAATATAATTTTCGCCAGTCACGGGGAACATTTTTATCCAAATGAAATATTTTACCTTTCACGTGCAATTTCTTCCGGAAAGTGTCAGCCCGTCTTCTCCAATCACGACGGCCGTTCGCACTAACGCCTAATTATGTTTACCGTGTCCCTTGTTCTACCCGGATTGGTTCCTTCTAATTCACTTAAGGTGCGTGGAAGCCAGTCCTTAGCTATATGCGCATAAATAGCTTAGTTGATATCCATGTACATATGTGGTGCTGTCAGTTAGGTAGATATGTTCCCTAGGTACATAGAATCTGTCTGCAGTAGCTAGGCGATCCTTGGAGAGCCACGCAGGAACCATTAATTACCAAGGCAGCCCGCCGCGTGAGACGTCAACCTTAGCCATGCCCCTCCCCCCACCCCCGACCGCTTAAACCAAACCTCCTACCTAAATCCCAACACTGATCTTTTCTCAGCGAATTTTTTTCACAAAGCCGTCATAAAATGAATGAATTAGCATACCTAATTGTCCCTTGAAATGGGAACAATAAATGAAGAGCCCCTCCGCAGAATCCGGGCGGATTTCTACGAGGCAATCAAAATTTAGGAATTATTTAACAGTTCCATCCACATGAAAATCCTGTATTTTTTAAAAGGGAAAGTTAATGCGAGAACAAAGAAGCTATATAGCGCAAGACGATGAGGGTTTCGTGAAATTTAAACACTTTTATTAACGTCGGATAGAAAGAAATAAAGGAAATAATTGAGCCGGCCTCGAATCAGCTTTGCGAGCTTATAAAGTCGAGTCCGCAAAGTCGACTTAGAGTACCTACTCACACACGCGTGAAACGAACCTCTTTCGATTCTGAAGGAGCTTTGAATAAGACGTCTCCGGCGCTCTGTTGTGAGCTGATTCAAATGCCTACGTTGATTTTTTCATTTTAAAGACGATCCTTTCTTAAGTATGTGCGGGTGAGGGTAAATGAAATGTATAAAATACGTACTTTATATGTATATCACGTGGGTTTACTTTTGTGACATTATTATTTTATAATCGCAGCGCCGAGTCATGTGGATATAAACCAAAAGTCTGGTATATTATGTTATTGTATGAAGTTATGTTAAGATTGGCACCTTTATTTATTTATTTCATTTATTAAATCTTTATTGCACCAAAGAAAACTTATCGTACAAAAGGCAGACTTAATGCCATGAGGCATTTTCTACCAGTCAACCCTAGGGCAAAACGGAAAAATTGTAGGTGTTTACTTTTCACTAGTGTGCAAGGTATCAGGCGGTCACGTTATTTAAAAAATTGCCCACTAACGAAAATTGAAATGTTTTTTGTTGGTGCGATGCTGTTATAGTGTAGAAAGTATTCGAAGAATTTAACTGTATGTATTATTGTTATTATTTAATATTCATATCGACATTTCAAACTTTTTGCTTGACCATATAATTGTAATTTTGTAGTTGTTTTTCTTTATTTTTTTATTTCTTTTCTTAGTATATTAATATATAATGTGATGCTAGAATAGTTGTAGGGATAATATAGCCTTAAGTAGATAAAATCTGACATGTAAGTGTTTCAAATACAATGTTTATTGTTATTGAATAAAGAATTGAATTGAATTGACTATAATATTTTCAATCCTTGTTTAAACTACTGAACAAAGCCGACTTACAAGTAAAATACCTAATATTCAACTAGTGAAAAAGGATGATTGTTTAACTACGTTTGATGTTACAATTAATATCAAACTACGCAGTGGTGCGTGAATACCTCAAAATTGACCAACAAAAGATAATCGGGCAACATCAGCTTTTGCCGGGAGTGAATTCCGTGTCTCGTTTCGCATTTTAATTTATTTTGTTATTTTGCAAATGATCGGCTTATAATGTCCCATTGGTTCGAGTATTGTAACAGGATGAACTAGTCGATGCGTGAACCGTATTTATTAAATTTCACTCGGGATTTTTATTGGGGAAACCTTTTAAAGGATTTTTAACCAGGCGGATATATGGGTTGAATGGATTTTTCGCACACATTATCTGTAAATGTTTGAGATTTCTTTTTCGACAGAAATACAACGTAAAATAAAAAAGGTATTTTTAATGAACTGCTTATTGTACCAATTTTTTACTTATTTTTATATACAAACTTTATTACACAAAACAAAAGTCAATAAAAATGGCGCATTTTATGCCAAATGACATGCTCTACCAGTCACCATAGGGCTTAATAGGGGTACATGAGGTTAATGCAAATCAGAAACCCAATCGTACAGAGAACATCTAAGGCACCTAATACAAGTAAAACTTTAAAACCCTTAGATAAAAAGAGCCTAATTCATACCACTTTGCTTCCTCCTCTTCTGGTAACGAACATTTGAATTATTGTCCGAATTAAGTTAGAATCCAGAAATAAAATGCACTTGTGAAACGGAACTCAAACAGCTTCGACTCTAATGATTACGAGCACATTTTCTCTAAATAGAGTTTACTTTTTGCTTTTTCGTTTGCATTGGCATTGAAGCGAGTCGGGTAGCAGGAGTGCCAATATATTAAGCAAATGGCGAACTAATTACGCTCCGAACGATTTTACAGGACCACGTAATGACCCCTTAAGGAACTTCTCTTTTAAAATATGGTTCACTGGGGTGTAATTTAATATTTCCATGTTCTTGTTTGAAATACGCTTTTAAATCTTTCATGTACTACCTAGTACCATTAGTGTGATATGTTGAAAAAGTAATTGGAATTCAGACCCGAATTTTGCTCTCCAGTTGCGTATTAAATAGTTTCTAAGCCTGCGACACATTACTTAATGAATGTCGCGCTGGTTTCGCTTATCATAGCAAACGTAATTTAAAGGTTTTGAGTGCCAACTTTAACAAAACAAGTCGCTTTTATTAAATCCGTCTTGTTCCTCTGTTTACCTAAAAACAAAGAGTTTCGGAAAGTCGCAGCGAAACATTTACATTGTCGTGTATTTTGTTGATACAAGAGCTTTCGACGAGAGAAATAAAATCGGAATGCGGTGGGACAATGATGTAATAGTTTTCTCGGCATTGGGGTGTGGCGGTACTAGAAGAGATCAACTTGGAAAAATAATATGACATTCCGCCTCATATAGTTCTTTCTACTTAGGTCACCTGAGTTAATTGTGACGAAGAAGCAGTAATATCATGGAAGCGCAAAATTTTACGGCCCATTGTTTGGGACTGTTAATATCGAAAAGGGAAAGTCAAAGTGTTTTTATTTGTGAAACATAGGTAAAGGCTGCATAAATACAGTGGTGTAATTAAATATCATAATATATCACTATGTTTTGCCTATTGGCGTACAAAAACAATGCACATGCACAAAAATTATTCCTATTATGCCTATTACGCTGTTACATAGCATTACAAACACAAACTAAATTCTCATATAAGTAGTCAATGTCAAGATGATGTATGATAATTACATTAACAATATAATAATAGCAATAATAATGAAGGCAACAATAGGAATAAAAATAAAATAAAGATTAGTCAGATATAATGTCAACATCATTTAAATAATCTAAAATAGAATAATAACATTTCTTCGTGAGTATAATTAATAATTTACGTCTCAGAAGTGGGACTGGTAATAATTTCAATTCTATTGGTAATTTATTATATATTCTTATAGCTAAAGAATATACGCTTTTGCGCATTAAAGCTGTTTTTGTAGCAGCTGTACATAAATCCTCTTTACATGCATCTTTGCTCCAAACGTTTGCTGGTGAAACTACTTCTTTTAAATAGTGCTGGATTATTTTTAACAAACATGATCACCTCTAAAATGTAAAGAGAAGGCATTGTTAAAATGTTCAAACCAATAAAATGGGTCACACTACTGTCGGATTGCTGAAGGCCACGCATTGCTCTGATGCACCTTTTTTGAGCCTTAAACACCGCTTCCCTATTTGAAGAATTGCCCCAAAAAATGATTCCGTATCGTAAAGTCGACGCTACAAATCCATGGTATGCAGTTAATACAGCATCAGAACTCGCTTGCTTTGCAAGTTTGTAAAGGGCATAGGCATACTGATTCAGTTTTTGGCACACTTCTTCAGTATGTGAGTTCAATGACAGATGGTTATCTACGTGTACTCCTAAAAACTTGGTAACAGAAACTGACTCAATTAACGTTCCTTCTTAATTACAAAAAATTTGAACAGGTAATTTACGTTGGTAAAAGTGCATTATTTTAGTTTTATCGAGATTAATTAATAAATTATTCATATTCAGCCATTCAATTATGTCCTTAACAGTATTATTAATTTCCATTTCATAACTATCAACGTCATCACATTTAATAATAACAGTGCTGTCGTCAGCAAATAACACCATAGTATGTTTGACGTGCCGAGGTAGGTCATTGATATAGAGTAAAAATAATAAAGGTCCGAGAACACTTCCCTGCGGCACGCCATACATTATTTGCCTCTTGTGAGATCGGTAAGATTTTACATATTTAGTGCGCATACAGATTTGAGAGAGTTCAGTGTATTGATGTCTATTACTCAGATAGGATTTCAACAACTCCAAAACATTGCCACGAATACCATGTGCATTCAACTTCCTTAAAATAATAGAATGGTTTACATAATCGAATGCTTTAGTTATATCCATAAATATGGCACAAACGTGATTTCGCTTATCTATATTTTCTATGACTGGCTGGATAAGATCATATATTGCCATATTTATGGATTTTTTCTACGAAATCCTTTTTGTTCTGCCGCTAACAAACTATATTTTTTTAAATAATTGTACAGTGCCTCATATATAACTTTTTCCACTACTTTAGCAAATATCGTTGCTAGAGCGATGGGTCTATAATTTGATACATTTGTTTTATCAAAAAATTGGGAAAGCAGGGTATTTAAAGAGTGTTGCGTATTTTAAACGCATTTGCCTCTAAATATGCAATAACATCTGTTGAGCATACATAATATTAAAATCATATATAGAATTGTAGATAGCTGTAGATATGAATGGAAATATATGACCTTATTTAGATAAGAATGTATGAATTTAAACTTAAATCTATCTAAGGCCCAAAAACTAATTTCTATCCCGGAAGCATGCATTTACAATGCAAGCAAAACTATTATAAAAATCTAGTCACACTAGTAGCATCTTCAATAATCCACTCTATTTTGTCACTGCGTCGCACAAAACACGTTGAAAAGAGTTTCCACGTTTTAAAACGTGCCTTAAATTTAGTGAACAAGAGTGCTTAAGCCTTACATTTTCTTGATTCGCCCTAAGTGCGTCCGCACCCGAAGGGGTCGGGCGGGGAGATGGATAAACGAACCCCGGGGCGAACGATTTGTATTAGAAGTCTAGTACTCGTCCTGTACGTAATTGTCGCCGCCCCGGGCCACGATACGTCTGCCACTCTAGCGGGTGACGAGAGTCACGGTAACTAAACCTTTTACTGGGTTTTATTTCTTCATATTGATAAGAATTTCCGTTTCTCTTTTCATGCACTGTTGAGTGCACGTCTCGATTGTACAGTTTATGCGATTTTATGACTAAGTACAACCAGTAATACAAGCAAATGTTAGATTGCTTAGTTCGCACGGTTATTTTGAATAAATTACTAATATTTATAAATAAAAAATGAAAGAGTTTAAATTTTGAAAATATTTCAATCTAAATGAAAAAAAAAAAGCATTACTTAATAACATAAATCAATACTCAATCAATATTTTCAATAACATGAATATGCTATAATTATTACTGAAACAGGAACACTAACCGTTGAAAATACTTTTAACTTATCCGCTTTGTGAAATCTAAACTTCGGTAATAACATGGAGTAGGTTGGTAATGTACTACCGCTTAATTCCTACTTTATGGATTGTAAGAGTCATAAAAACCTCCAATTAGGTCGCCATTAAGTTAATATAATGCCATCGAAAAAATACAAGTTTCCTTCTTAATGTAACTTTGGATCAGTCCGATAAAACTAAGTAGTTATAACTCAATTCTTATGAAAATGATGCAACTAAATGTTTAACGTTAGCTAACTCGACTCTTATTGCGTAGTTATCCATTTAAACTCCGGATCAGTTGTTAAAATTGTGTATTCACACGAAAACGAAAACTACGAATACGTTTGAACAGAAAACGAGAGTAATAAAATTTTGGCTGTACCAAACGTGAAACACGAACATAAAACAGCCATGCAAAAGCGAACACAAATTACAAGCCACAACCCTAGTGTCGCTGGTGGCCAGGGCTTTAGCAGCCTTCGATCACCCGTCAGCGCATAACCAAATTAGAGCAATTTAAGTCAGGAAATTGGAAACGCTATCGGCCGTTCGGTGCGCCGTCGCTGCACCGGGGTGCGCCACCGCCACTGGCATTTCAGACATCCACCGTTTCGGCAACCGTGGCTAATGTCTGAACAATGCACGAATCTGGGCAGACAGATCCGAACGAGCCCGAAGATAAACGACAACCCTGGCGCGTTGTAACAACTGATTGATATACGGCCTGCGATGATATCGTACCTAGCTATAGAAGTAGGCTACAGCTAAGCCAAATTCCGGGCTCGCTTCAGTTACAGTTCGAGTGCTGTTGACAGTAAGCGATGTTTAGTTAGTGTTGCGAGCGATAAGAGTCGAATACGGATCCAGTTACAGCTGTTTGTTTTGATAAACCTATCTGCAGAAATTCGTTTACACTTTGGCTGGTAGCGGAATTTTTGAAACTGCTATCGGTAAATAAAGCCGCGAAACGTATTAATCTGATCAAACTTGGTGTTAAAATGCATGCGGTTTTAACAACATTTGAAATGGTGAACCGACTCTTTTCTAGCGTTCGTGTAAATATAAATGTTATTTGACATAGCTAAAGGCAAATATAATGTAATATTCCAAGGCCCCCTCTGTGGACTGGTCATTATTATACCAGTTATAAATATTCATTAATATTTTTGATGAGATTGACCGATATTTCGCGTGCATGTAAGTTTGTTGCGTCATGAATATGTGTATCGAGCTGATTATAATCTGTTTGATGCGGAAAATTCCGCAAGCGGACCGGAACAGTTTGATCCAGAAAAGGCCAGAGAGCGGTTGTGTACGACTGTATTCACGAGTTGTAATATGAATCTATTCATGTATATTTGTTTGAAATTTTGATTAATCTCTTTTATGATGAGCGTGAGAAATTCAAACCTTCTGTATAAAGGTAAATGTTTTATAAACACCAAAAATACATTATCCATAAAATAACAAATATCGGTACTGTGTTTAATTCTTTAATAAATATTAATGGAATCTCAAAGACAAACAAGACGGCAAATCGAGCTTTAACTTTAGCAAATTGTTGATCATAGATATTTTCTCACCAAGTGAAACGTTAAGTTTGTTCGACAAACTGAAAGGCACAAAGCAACTCGCACAAACACCACACGTACGCCATTTGCAACTGTGTACGGAATTCCGGTGCAGTTGCAGTCAAGAGAACATGTCGATAGCCCATACAAAGTTAAGGAGCATAAGTTAAGATAATAACAAGTAATCGTGCAAGTTGGGAAGGCAACACACTTGCTTGCGCACTGGCAGCCAGCCGGTCAGAGTTTGGACTGGCTCGACGGCTAAAACAATGGCGAATCAAGCATGCAACGGAACTTTCTCAAAGACACCCACTTGTGCGTGCGACGCTCAGCGAACGCTCGGTCGCTAACTTTATATTGGTTAGGAAACTTCATCCTTAGCCGGGCTTAGATGCTTCTAACACGAGGCACAGATTCCCAAGAAAATACATATTGTTAATTACCAGTGGCAAAGTCACGAGTAAAGAGATAACTTTGTGAACTGCGACACTAATGCACCAAGATATGACACGGATTAATGCGAAAGAAATAAAAGAATAAGTCATTTTCCTCGCGTTTGCAAACATACTCATAATACAGACGAATACTTAGAACAACATTTACGGAAAAGGAGATATTTTTATTTAAGCATCACAGCCGAAATTGTTGAGAATAAAGTTGTCCGCTTAACATTAAATAAGATCGTTTTAGCGAAGCAGATAGACAGACAAAGACGGCATACATTTTCATGAGAACAGAAAAAATAAAATGTAAGCAATCTGCGGAGAACTTGTGAGGGCTAAGAGTCTGTCGAGATTGGCAGACGCGAGGACGACAGTTGGAGAAAAATGGCTTAAGTGACATGGGGTGCGCTTCAAAATGACACCTTCACCCCGACACCTGGGCTAAACATTACAAACAACAAACTCGACTAGATAACACTTAATCGTCGCAGCCTGCAGAGATTACACCGGTCGTAAGCCTAATTAATTTTTAAGCACCCCTGGAGCTGGTAACCGGCATTCGACTTCCAAATGAATTAGAATACTAATACATGTACTGGCAATTTAGTCTCGCTTTAAATGCATATATTGAAAAACATGGAAAACCTATTAGTTAATAGCTTCGGAAAGTTAAAATAAATATACATTGTTTGTCTTACAAAAACATACATGAGATAAAAGAATTTGAGGCATGCTACAACAAGGGCAAACTATTTAATTTGGTTACTAAAACAACCTAAAGTAAACTGTAATTAAGACGATCCTTTCCATAAGTGTAACAATAAGTGGAACAATTTGCCCAAAATTAATTTATGAGCGCGGGATCAGAGCGCGCGTACATTATTAAATTACGGAAATTTTAATTTTTCCGCCGGCTTTCTTGCTTAGGCTGACTGCGGCTAAAAAACTCACATGACGGAAAGCTACTTAGCCGACGTAAAGCGATTAACAACCTTAAAGTTCTTTAGATGACGTTCTCGGGAAATTTATTACAGCTGCTCTTAAGTAGAATTCCGTCAGCCGTAAGTTATGACCAATAAGAGTTTAAAATTGCTCCAACTAGTTCACTAATACTTTACTTATTATTTGTGTATTTACGTTTTTATGTCGGGTTAAATACCCGGTTGTGTAATATGATCGCGCGGTAATCTCCTTATAATACTTTGTGGACCACAGCTGTGCCGATTAAAGCACAGAAGGCACGTTATCTCCATAACTCTTTAGCTTTTCCTCAGTCCCACTTAAAAGTTCCAAATGGAGGGAATTTTATAGAAGGATGATGCCAAGGGAATAGTCTATACTAGCGTCTTAAGTGTGCGATAGCGACACACTATCGTAGGGAACGAAATTTGCACCGACCGATCGGGTCATATATACTACTAATACTTGAAAGGGCACTGCCGAGCAGCTTTCATCAGAAAATTCTCCATTATCTGGAGGAAATCGTTACCGGGGTTGAGCCTCGCCCACCCTTCGGTCCCGACCCGACGTGCTCCTTTCATTTACGGCGGCGTTGCGTGCATGCGTGCCCGCGGCCTTTGCTTCAGGTGGGCGTAGTCATTGTGTTCGGTATTTAAGGGGCTCATTTGATATTCTGAGACAGTTTGCATTCGGAAAGCTCGCACGTGGGGCGGGCCGACGCCGTATCGGGACATGAGAGTCACGGAGCACGCACACATAGCTGTGGAGCTGGCCGCTCCGGGCCGACTCGACACGTGCCCGACGTCGCCGACACGCCACCGCGACGTAGGACGACACACGCACACGCACAAACACAGATTGCGCCGAGTTACTGAGCTCATTGCGCAATGTTTATCCACAAATACACTAATGAAGGCACCTACAAAAGCGACTGGATTGTTAATTAAACTTGCTCAAAATGTGACACCCTTACGAAATGATGCCGAGCCGGGAGCACAGTGCACGGCTTGAATGTTATTGAATTAATTTGTAATCAGAATTCTCCGTGTGCGTTCTTGGATGTAATAATGGTATTAATTTATTTAGCCATTCGAAGTACCCTTTGAGCGTGTTATGGAATTTAACGTTTCTGCGTAAGTTTTGATAGTAAATAAACTATGTCAAGGTCGATTCAACTGACAATTGGCTATCCCAGTAATGATTCTCATATCGACTACAAAATAGAAAAGAACCTAGTCTAAAATAATAAATTTAGGAATATTTTCCTTACTACTTTATTATTACAACTTTGAAGAGTTGGTCTGTCAAAGAACTACCTGTGTACACCTTCGGTCGGTTTTCCTTCCTCCCGTTTAATTAGATTAATTGCGGTTACACAATATTTCGTAGACGCAGAAAGTAATTCAAAAGACCCCATCATTAGGCCTCCGACTAAAAGGAATAACCATTCCCTTAATCATTATTCTTAAAAGTCTTCATTAAATTCCTTTTATCTCTCTCGGGATATTTTCTTCGCTCGGCATCAATCACATTCACTCCGAAAAACTCGTTGGCTCGTTATTCTAAACTCTCATAATAGGTAATGAAGGTCTTGATCGGACGGCGCGGGCTGGTAGGCACCGATTACTTTGAAAGCCTGCACAATGACTCCCCCAGCTGTAGCCAATGCTGAATTCTGAAAAGTCCACGCTGGATACGGGGCTAATTACGACGAAACTTTTGTAGATAGACACCTGCGCTGTCAGACAAAGACCAACTTATCGCAGACTTCCAGGCGTGGACACAGCGTTAATCAAATATTTACTTTAGCGCTAAATGTCAAGGCTCGTTTTCGGCCACCGGCGCTTAAGCGACGAGACGACCGACTGGTGTTAAGGCGACAACCTCATTCAATGTCGATCTGAGACAATAATGAGACAAAGCAAATTGTTTCGTGATTGAAATCTTTGCATTGCTCTTCATTATAACACTGTAATGTAACAATGCTGTCGAAAATTGTTAGCGCATGCAGCGGCCCCTTACTAACACTTTTATTTTGTCGTTGGATTATTTTTATAAAATGGGTTTATTTTTCTCTTGAAGCAGTGGATAAGAACCCCCGTAGCGGCGTTTGTGTGTTTCTGTGATGCCTTATTGAAGTTGTTTAGATTATTATTATCTAGTTTTGGCTAAGAAACATTGGTTGTTAGTTTTGTTTGTGCAACTTTTATATAATATTGAATTTTAGTGTACCTATGTGACTCAATTAACTAACACAAAATACTTTTTGTGCGCGTACGAAATGCCTTCAGTTAATTTATGTTCTTATTTTTTTTTAAAGAACAACATTTTGGATTACTTTTAAAACTAAACAAAAATACGAAAGGATTAAATCGAATTTATTTATCATCGGAGCCAAAGCAAGCGAGTATGAAATAGTCATAATACAGTTTGCAAGTTTGACAGACGCGCCTAATTCGAGGGTAACCGTGTTTAATATTATGTGCACGAAATGATTTAGCCACGGGCAAAATTAGGGTTGCCTAATAACAACTGAGACATGACAGCGCGAATTCGGTACACTTTTCCAAAAAGTTGACTGTAAATTGAATTTCGCGAGTGATGTTGGCATAACTTCGCGCGCCGCACTGACATGTTCCAACATGTCAACGTTCCTGCGTCTTGTTAACAAATAGGTATAGGTACTCAACAGAAATAAATTATGCTTAACTACTTTCATATAACGTTTGTACACACTGAATTGGGTTCTTATTATTGATTTCGTTACTTCAAACTCCAAATATTTCGTTAGTGTGCCGGGTATAAACTCAAATATTGATAAAAAAAGGTTTTCGAATGTGTTGTTATTTATTGCCGAATATTTCGACATATTATTCTATCGCCAAAAATAGTGAAAAAGGCTTATTTTTTTAGGATTAAACAAATATCACTCAATTTGGAGTCTGGTTTAAGAGTCCTTTCAACTTTTTTCTCGATATATCACCACGTAAGTGATCACCCCAGGCCCCAATTATACGTTAAACAAAAACAAAATTATTTACACTATTTTAATAAATATATATATATATATATATATATATATATATATATATTACACTGTTGTTAGTATTGCAAAATCGCAATCGGCACTAATAAGCAGATTAAAATGGCGAGCACGCTCTGCTGACAACTTTAATGCTTTATTCCGAGACATTGGAGCACGAAATCAGTTTACTAATGTAATAAAAACTGCTGCTGTATTTCCGTTGATTTAATAACCTACGCAAAACCGAAACTACCTACATATGTAGTATTTGTATGCAAGATAGAAAAACTTTTTATATGTAGACCTGCAGACACAGTGACAGAGCAACTGTCACTCAAATTTGCATTTGGTCAAAACTTGACGGATGCTTTGTCACTTATTTATCGCGTGATAAAGCAACCATCATAGATCCCAAGAAGGTGCTTTCATACAGTCTTTTTCCGAAAAAACTAAAAAAATGTAAAAGCAATCTCACTGTTCATTTATCAAAACCTAAGATACATTTTTCTAAATAGCTGATTTTGTGAACCAAAATGACACAAATTGGTTTTCCTGCAAAATAACATGTCGTTGTACCTACTGTATTTGATATACTACGAATATAAGAGAAAAGCGACATCTGGCGATTGACAGTGCGCAGATGCCAGCTGCGCGTGCGCTGGCCGAGAGCCGTCGCTACATGAGACAGTCATATTTACTCTACATAGTTGTAAGCATAAGGCGAGTAGAAATAACATTCATTATGACGATATTTGTGCGTATAATACATAATATCAGGGCTTGTTACCAGTTAGTAATATATGTTTTTTTTTATTAAATAAATAACTCTTAATAAGACCGTATGTTGTTTACCTTTGCCTGTTGTTTTAAAATGTATCTAATGTTGCATTTCTTTGCATAACTATGGAGGTGTGCAATTAAAAGTATCTGTATTTATTTTTGTAAAATCGTCGGGCTCATTTACTAGCAGGTGAGATTGAAGTTTATCTATCAATCTATAATAAATAAAAATGAATCAATAACATTTGTTGTTTAGCGCAAAACTTCGAGGAAGATTTTTATGACGAGAAAAGAATTAGAATTTGCCTTCAAAAATGAAAAAAAAAACTTCATGCAGATATGTTACTTTGTACATAGTATATAGTATAAAACTGGATCTGCGCGGGCGCTGAGGGCGGCAAGAGAGCGAAAACCAGTGCAGTGGGCCGTGAGTCGCTTGGCCGCACGAATCGAACGAACCATCCCTGCATGAAGAGCTCCATATGAGTTCGAAACATGTCGGGTCGTTCTTGATAATTTCTACGTGAGCTTAAACCAATGTCTCACGATAGTCTTACTAATAATTAAAACTGGATCGGTGCATTCGTACAAAAACGGTTAACGGTGTAAAGCCCTGAAATATATCAGTTAGGTACTTACCGGGCCAAACTGTTCGAAGTAATTCTTTACGTCTTCCAGCGTCGTGGGTGCTGATAACCCTCCTACGAAGATTTTCTTTGTCCTGGTCACCATCTGAAACAAAACAGATCACATTTTATTTATGGTCATAGGAAGCGAAAATATCAAAAATATTTTACGGAATACAAATAAGTGAGGTAGACTGATTATTTCGGAGTTGCTGCATCTCATAAAAATAGCTGCACCAATGAACTCTAATGTTCATTTACCGGTAGCTAGGCATCTACGTAAAAGTTATAACATTTTTTTAGACACGCATACTGTTCTCTGTTAATTTTAATTTTACGGACTAAATCACAACCACATACTTTTTAAACCTGTACCAAAATTTTGTACTGTAAGGGACACCCCTACTGAACAGTAATAATCATTAGAGAACTGTAAAGAACTGAAATAATTTCAAAAAGAAAACCTCAGCATTTTTCCATTAAAAAAAAGACAAATATGTTGTGTAATTAGTTGAAGAAATGTGTCAAAAAAAAAACAATCAAGAGCACCCGCCATGAATATCGCGATTATCTATATATATATTATTTTTAAATAAGCCATGTTAGATGAAAAGTTTTGATCATAAATATAATTCCAGTGGTGAATGGCGATTAAAGAGAAAATAATTATGTTTTCCAGCGTTTTCTCATATAAAAAGTACCTATTGTATACAAAAGTTACACAATTAGGTCTTAAAGTCTCGTACCTAAGCCTGTCGGCAAACTGCGTAACCCACGCGGTACTTGATTTTAAGAACCTTCATTGTACAACGATTCTATCTATAAAATACTGATAAAAGACTACGGAAAAAACATAAAAGAGAATTTTGACTTCTTCAGCGGGAACTAAGTGGTGACTTATTTACAAATTGCAAATAAATATCAAATCCATTCATTCTGTTTTATTTGATGTTTTTTTTTTCTGTTTTATTTTATGTCATGCTCCTTTTTATGTTCATTTTGTCTCAATTTCTATGATTATGGAAATGTGTTGCAATAATAATATTTTAATTTATAATTTACTATGGTTACTTTTGACAAATATATACCTAATTATTACTTATGTTAATATTGTTTAGTTTAACTTTTGACGATGCAAAAGTGATACTTGTGATCCAATTTGAATAAATGTTCTTTTCTTTCTTTCTTTCAAAATTATTATAAGTGGCATATAGATATTTATAGTGCAACGGATTTTACGTTACCATTTCATTAAATCAGAACACGGACTGCAACGTTTTAGTCCACTAAATAAATAAATAAATAATAAATACAAATTTGATAGGAAACCCTGCTCGGGATCTTTATTAAAGTGCGGTATGTTTGAGTGCTGTAAAGTTTCAAGACTGTACGCCGTAACAAGCGCCCGGGCTTGAATCTTGACCTTACTTTATAAAATTGCAGTACATTTTTATTCTTTACTCCTTTAGGGTTTCTTGCGAAGTGTACTATGCAATAAAACTAGATAAATAAAGAAAACATTATTTCTGTACAATCAAAAGCTAGTGTTATAAAAACAGACAAATTAGTCTGGTTTTGAGACTCACGAAATTCACGCTCTAAAAAATATTTGTACGATACTCTAAGAAAAACAATCAAAATAACGGGATAGCAAATATCTAAATTATCTTACGTTTCTGAATCAAAGTTCATACTATTATACAATTCTAAAATTGTATTGAAAATGAGTTTTCTATGGGGAGGTGTTATTAATGTTATTTTATCAAGAAAAATGTTAATAGCGCGATCCAGGATTTACATTGGTCGCTAGCCGTACAGCGCTCTCTCTTAGTAAACATTTATTTGTCAATTCATCACCCCGAAATAGCTGGACGAATGTGTACCAATTTTGGTACAGGGATCGCTGGACATCCACATATCGTTATAGGATACTAGGATACGGCCGAAGTTACGGGCGCCTTTTAGAAGGTTAATAAGGTTGATACATTACGCGAAAATATTTAATTCTTGCACACCAATTTTTATAACTATAATATAACTTTAGTTAACAGTGCCTCCATTTTTTCTTTTATATAAACAAAGCAACGTGTAATAGCAAACTAATTTATATAATATAAACTGAAGTCAGAAACAGTCCAACTATTACGTATGCACAACATTTTTGGACCTACAGCATTTTGTCACCAGTGATGTCCTATGAAATTTAAAGAGTTACTACTTGTAGTATCACATTAATAATATTTGTGTTTGTTACAGCTAATATTTAAACGCACATATAGTCATTGTATGCAATGCAAACTCATTCGCAGTTTATGGTAATTTGTCTGTCATAGGTATTTAACAATAAGGACTAAATTCAACATTTCTAATATATTCTAGCGATGTGATCCAATTGAAGTAATCATTACGACATTTGATATGTTATTGAGATGAACATTTGTTTTGAAAAGGTGCAAATGAGAGGCGAGAGAATAATATTAAACATTATTTAGTAAACAAGGTATTTTGAGCTATATATTCCGTAAAATCGATAAAGTATGTTGATTTTACATGGCCGTAATATATACGAAATATTGGAAAATTGAGGATATTGCAATGCTTCGTTGAATTGGGGCCTTTTTCTATTAAAACTTGAGATACGACATACAAAGTGCAAAATAAAAATATAACTATAACGTGTATAAATATATTTAAATTATTATTATTATTTAAGAGTTTCACTCTTGTCGGTGCAGTTCTCTCCAGTCCGTTCTACTTAACGCGAGTTCTTTGACTTCCCGATACGAATAAATAAATAATAAGTATTAATAAATATAAATATCAGACACATACGGGAAATAGATACGAAGCCAGCAAGCCCTTTTCACGGCTAAGGCATGTATAGTGCTTTTCTTATACATATGCAATGAAATAAAAAAAAACATCACTCAAAAAAAAAAACAGCATTTAGCCTGTTACGCCATTTAAAAAAAAACTTCCCGGCCTAGGCCAAATTTTGTATGAAATTCCTTTACAGTTCTTTCGAGTTGTTCCGCCCGAAACAATATACTTCGAAGCCTGTTATAACGCACGTTAGGACGACATTTCGTTGCATGTTGAGAAAAATATTGTTAATAAAGATTTAAAATCTTTCGTTGAATTAATTGGTTCCTGAGTAGTTTTGTTTTTATTCGCTGCCGTCGGCTCTATCACCGGCTCCGAATACCTAAAATCCCCATTGTTTGCTAGTCGCATGGTTTTTTGCCTCGTTATTACCGGCATAAATATTCAAGAAACAGGCACGTCCTTTGACAACGAGCGAGCGATATTGACGTTATAATGAAATCCCCTGTAAACGTCTACGCTTTTATTGTAGAAATATGCATTGCATAAATAAACAAGACGGTTTTTAATTGAGTTTAAGGGCAAAAACTACGTGTAGTATTTTTAGCTTAAAACTGTGCTATGTCTTGGATTATTTCTTACTTCTTAGCATATCCAAACTAAACATAAAAATGGAACCTTGATATTAATCATCTTAATGTTATTTCATAAAACTTGGGAACATTGCAAAAAATATCTAGTTTCACTAAATGTCGCTGCGTTTATGGAACACTGCGAGGCTAGCGTATCTTGACGCGACTTCACTTGTCACGCGACTAAGCGTCACCTGTCTTGCTCGCACAGTATTGACAGAAAAGTGACGGGTAGTATGTGTCGCGCGACAAAGAGACGTGCTCGAGGGTGTCCGTAATTTCGTCTACGTGGGACAAAAACACATAAACCCCCTTTTCTTTCACTGTAGTTATTCCCTAAACATTTGTGGATACCAAGTTGCCTGCGTACATGATATATAACTTCAACAATTTCCCTTATAAACTAAATTTTTCATTTTACTTAATGAAATGTAATATAATTCTCGTAAGCTTACAGTCATTTAATACCTACGCTGTTCTGATATATTCCTTCGCAGAGAAAAGCATAATATAACTATAAACCGAAATTAATGTTCCATTTTCTCTCACTGAGATTGTAATTGTTTTTACATTAACCACTTCCTTAATATCATATTTCCTTATGTATGCTTGTTTCCTTTTATTTTACTATGAAAATATAATTCTGTGGTAGGTAATATAGCTTTAATTATAATTTTGATTCAGAAACGCAACATGATTATTTAGACTAGTACTTAGGTATCTATTTTGCAATATTTTGTTATATCAGTCTCTGTTTGCAAAATGATTCGCTATAAAACAAATTTGATTTTAACGACCATTATGAACACTTTAACGTCCTTATTTGCAATCGCCTTTATATGGTGTATTCAACAAAACAATTAATCGTTTGTATGAACGATTACCGAAACAATTTTGGACCGTTTCCATCTTTGACACGTATGTAACTACGAAACAGTGACCAAACAATTTTTCAACGTTTTTGTCCGCTCGTGCCAATGTGGACGTCGCTTTAAACCGAGGCTGGTATTAACGCATCACCTAACCGGTAAAGTCACTAAAGTCAAACAATTAACCCGTGGCGAACTGTCAACTCGGTGTTTTTCAAACTCGACTGACGGCGCTAACTCAATTCCTATTTGCATTATAAGTTTACTTTACGCCAGGTCCTGCCATTTATTGTGTTATTTTAAAACTGTTGGTTATTTTAATATAATTTATGGGTTTATGGTGTAACTGTATTATAATATTTACCTAATAACTTAAACTGTATTGCACAAAAAAGTACAAATGGCGGCCTGAATGCCGTAAGACATTCTCTAATAGTCAACCACTAGGTTAAACAGAAATGTGTAGTCGGAACAGGACAACAGAGTATACATAGATTAAAAGGGACAATACATAAACTTACATGAATACTTTACATAATATATACCTACTTACATATATGATATGTACCCAAGTAAAAATTTTCGTAGATTGTCAATTTCTTGAGATTATTACTTATATCTTCGTTTAGGAGCATTTTAGCTAGAAAAAACCATCCTAGGCAACATATCAAAAATTCAGAGCTACCCCACCGTTAGTAAAGTCACCCCCAGTTGTTTGTCTCTATTTACCGAACTAATTAGAGATATAGCCTGAAAGATGCTTGCTGAACATGCGCTGGAATGTGAATTTGCTCTAATCTTGCCTGATATTGAGTGGGAGAATGTTCTAGGGGCGTTTTGCCTGAACCGTGTAAGAATTGGAAGAACCGGAGCGGTGCAGAGGGACGAGCTTAAGTCGTCGAGAAGTACGGAGATTGCAACCTGGACAAGCAGTCACAAATTGAAAGTTGCATTTTAGATAGTCAGGAGTGACTGGATCAAATAAGATCGAAACTGTGAAATAAATCTTTGTGACCTAAGTTAGCGTATAGGAAGCCAGTTCAATCGTCGATGAAAATTGTATATCTCTATCTATCGGTGTTACTGAAGAAGACCGAAAACAATTTTTTAGCAGTCTGTCCAACTTGTTAAGGGAGTCTTGGGTGAGATTAAAGCAACACACTTCAGCATAATCAACAAAGGGTAGGACAAAGACAGTCTTGGTGCACACCGGGAGATAGCGCTTGAACGTTTAAAGCGTAGCGTATTGGTTATTCCGCGATAGACCTCCGACACCTGAGTATCCTACGAAAGATGACTGTCGACAATCAGACCCATGTTTTTCATCTGACATTCGATAGGGATGTCCACGTTCTCGTACAGGATCGGCTTCATGTTTTTCAAGATCAGTTCAAGAAAACTCCCGAGCACAATTCCCTAGCATTTCGATGGATTGACAGCAATCCCGAAACGATGCGACCAAGCGGAGATTCTGAGAAAGTCATTGTTGAGTGCTTCGATTGCTAGATCAATATTGACAGCACTTTTGGGTGTACAGCTGCAAATAGATCGTCGGCATAAAGATGGTAAGAGTAGGTTAATCTTAGATGTTACAAGATTAATAAATAATAATACACAACATATGTAAACTATTATAGAACTCTATAATATTATTGCATTAACATTTACGATGTACGATGGGAGGTCATGGTTTCAGAAAAAAAATTGCGCTTATTAGGTATTAAAAACTAGCTGGACGGATTTTAACCAATACTGGTACCCTGTAACAGGAATAGCCTGGGCTAAATATTGAAATATAGTTAAAAGCTACTTTTTTACGCAACTTAAAAAGGGTTACATTACAGACAAAATTGCAGGCGTCTTCTCGTGTAAATGCGAAAGTATCAGATTCTCATTAATTTGTCTAACTTGCAATTAACAATTCCACTCAAAGCTAAATTTCTAGTAACTAACTCAATACAAAAAAATACAAATAAAATGATCGACGTGATATCATTTCAAGAAGAATTAAAAGCAGTGGTTTAGACAGCGACCGTTACGAAGCAGGATATGTTGTCACACTCGAGATTTACGGGAGAAACGGGAAGCAGGGAGCGGTCGCCACTTGGACACGTAGCGGACGGGCATGGGCAGGGCCACTTTCTCGTCATTTATATTTGAGTGTGATTTCGTTTGGGATCGTCACAGAACTCCGCTGCCTCACTCACTTATATTAGTTACATTACGTTAGCGAATCTTGTTTTATTCAATTTCTACTTGGCTATCATCTTTTGTCACCAGCCTAAAATATAGACGGCTTTCTAACACAGTGAAAGGTACTTAAATGTTCGTATTGAAGATAAGAACGTGTAGTGACTTATTAAATTCAATTCATCAAGAATTTTAAGAACTATCTGGTGCTTAACACGTTCATAGACACAGGAACGTTTTGAAAATGCTGTTTTCATTTGCAGCACAGACAAAAGTCATACAAAATGTCGAGCCAAATACGGAAAAAGGCATTTTGCCTTCATATAAAAAGTATAAGAAATGTCCGGATGTACATAGTGGTAGTTTTGCGAAGATAAAAATCGCCATCCACAGGTAGTGCTGTGTCACGGGGTCCTAATTTACGTCTGACTGTGAACGCGTTAAAAAGCCTTCGTTTTGGTCTAGATTTGAATCTCTCTGGTTTCATCCGCACCTAAAGGCTTTTGAACTGTACACATTATTACGTACACTACCTTTTATTTATTTCAATGAAGGTACGCAACATTTGTCACAACCAAATCGATTCGTGGGGTGGAATCGGTGAAAAATAATCACGGAAGGTAAAATCGTCCCGTAATCTCTTGGATGAGATCGATGTGATATTCAAAATAAATACAGCAATGGGCGATAATATCGCGCGCGGGACCGATCTGTTCCGAATCGATAACCGGTCCGGTTTTAAACGGATCAAGTTTCGTTTCATTCATTCAGTCAATCGATATGTGCCATTGCGATTATTGATACCGTAGCTGTAAAATTAAACGTAATTAAAATTAATATCATTTATGTTTCATTGGAATAGATTTTATTTCCAAAGTATGTTGTTTGAATAATCATGTAGGTTGATACTACATAAAAATAAAACTTAAAAGTTGTTGTTTCAATAATTGAATTTGATTAAGAATCGACTGGTATTTATACGCTTTTATGTTTATACACCCCTAATATAACTTAAATTTACTGTATAAGGGCTGTAGAAGCACTAAAGCACCCAGTGTGCTTCTTGGGAACTTGTCACTTACGGTAAATATAGCACATCACTAAAGTTGATGCTGATATGGCTACTTACGCAACAGCGTTACACACCATCACGCGCAAACCATCAGTCAAAGCTCCAATCGAGACGCGCAAAGTCGACAAAATACTTGTAGCACTACACCGCCCATTGCACAAATTATTTATAAAACAATAAATAAAAATTTGATAAAGCGGCATTTATTAGTGGGATTGTAAAGGGCGGCCCCGCGGGAGCGAGTGTCAGGTTCGCCGACCGTCAGCCGAAACTGGTGGCAATTACCTTAAATGTGGACAACGCAGTTCACTCCACTGGGAAAATTATTATTCACCGCATAGGTATCCAATTTTTGGCTCACTCTAAATTGGGGCGCTACCTGTGATTGCCTGAATTAATCGCTACTTGGCTACATTCTGCCGAACCAGGTACTTTTCTTGATTGTTTTGACTTTATTAGTGCATAATATTAAAAATAAGTTATTTAAATCATTTAAAACTTTCAATTATGATTGTTTACTTAAACTGTAATAGTTTATAGGGCTTTTTTTGCCGTTTACGACTTCTGAAAAACATTGTATGTATGAAATAAAAGAAAGGCAAATATACCCACATTATAACGAAAGAAAAAGATAAAGCCGGTGATTACAAAACGGCTTCGAAAATTAGACCGCACTGAAGCGTCCATAATTCAAAATTTTGAACGTGTTTACGGCACATACAAGAGCGCCGGTTGGCCAAACGACATTATCCGCCCCCTCGTTAACAGGAGTCGGTCACCGCAGTCGTTTCGCTGTGAAAAATACAACAATTTAATTTAGTCTAACTTGACCAGAGGCGGCGGCAAACACCGAACGGTCGTACCACGACAAAAACATACACACATCAATTACAACACGACCACCCGAGCGCCGCGACCGTCCCTCGCGACCGCGGGCTCGCGAGCGAGCATGCCTGTCCATAGTCGCACGGCATCCGTTTAAATTCAGCTTCCAGTTTCATGTGATGCATTTTGAGTTTATTAGGTACTACGTTTCTACCACATGGGAAGAGTATTTTGAAAGCAGTGCATTTTTTGGAATAAAAATGATTAGATCATTAGATATCTATCTGATATCGTACTTTTGAGCACAAATCTACGTCGTTTGTCGATGTGTTCTACATTCCAAAACGCATACGTACTATTTATTTAAATTATGGAAATGAGTTTATTTAGAATTAAACAGCGGGGACTCTTGTCATTCTGTATTAACTAGTCTATCTTGGAACAATGTCTTTTTAATATGTAGTTGTTAGTCATCGTATAAAATAAATAAAATCCAGATGTAATACTAATAACGTCAATATTATGTACTGCTCTAACCGGTATAAATGACTACTATAATCGTACTCAATGGAGCTCTCTGACTGAATGATGTAAGAATTATTGCTCTTATTATCTGTACGCTCGTCTCAATGGACTACAAAAGCAGGAATAGTGCCAAGATATTGGTAACGCTGACTGCAACCATTAATATACACATTTTAGAAACAATAGAAACGTTATTTTGTCGTATTACAGTTCCAGTTAAAACGTTATGCTGTACGCTGTGACGCAATATATTTTCCGACACCAACTTAATGAATTTCAGTTAAAATACGCAGCAATACAAATCCCTCATAGTTCATCTCGGATATTGAGCTACTGGAAACGTGCTCGGAATAACTCAATTCATAATGTGCCATGCACGCTGCGTCGGTGAAATTTTTATGTTTCCACCTGTATCCCCCAACGCTCCGCATCTAAAGGCATGCACCCAGCGTCAGCACTCAGGCTATTACTTTGAATGCAAAACCATTTTTAACTGTGAGGGTTATTTGATTAATCTCTTTATACGATGCCAGTACAATTGGCGTCTTTGTATCATTTTTGATTAAACAAATAAATGTTCAGTATATAGTGGTTATGCTTTTTAGGTACTATAAACATTTTGATGGTTGATAGCTTAATTACTTTTATCCATCTTGTAATCAACTTTTCTATTAAAAGACTTTCATATTAACTAAACATATTCAAACAAAAACGGCAAATAGTGAAGAATATAAGCTAGATAGTATTTTGATTCTATACTATGCCGAGCCCTAGTTAGGACGGTATTAATATTTTTTTACCGAGAGACTATCTCTCGATCATTCGCCGTCACACAAAGGTCGGCCAAAGCTGACAAAGCGTTTCATTTTTTTGTTTGCCCGTAGCATCTGGTCTGCCTATCCATTCTTTGTCTTCCTGAATAAATGCGTGCTTTGAGCTACATGTTTTTCACTATCCCTAGACTCGTGACACAGAATCTGACCTCTGCTGACCGCAAAAAAATCATCAACGCTATTCACGGCGAAGTCATTTTACTTTTAAACTTTTCAGAGCGTAGCTCCGGCGAAAATTTTATTAAAACCCCGCACGCAAAATGGAACGTATTACATTTAAAAACACGGTTACATATTCATCCAATTTCTATGTTAACGGAAACATCACAATTTTCCACGAACGCATAATATTTCAAATAAATTTTATCGCAATATATTCGCAACATTACGTAAGTCGGAGAACACATTTGCCTTGAGCGCAGTGAGCATTCCACATAGATAGCAGATGATCCCGTCTCGTCGTGTCGCACACCTTATCTGGTTCACAGCTCATTAGGTCTGCACGGAGCGGCTGGGTGCAGACCTGTGCCATTTGTAACAATACAGGGACCGCACGGATGGCAAATGGTGATTCCCAGGGCTTACGGTGCCAGTCTCGTTACTTCAGTTACACTCCCTCCATGCGACATGAAATAACTACTCGGCTAAGGCGCACGGCATCAAGCGACGCAAGACACTAACCGCGTACGTTCTAAATGGCAGACATTAACAAAACGTTATTGCTTCTCGGCTTCACCAGCACTTGCACAGTATTAATCTTTATCTCGTTCTGATGCTCACTATCTGACGGTTTGTAGACTAGTTAATTCCTAGAATAGCTAGACTTGGCTCAGACACGTATTGTTAATCGAAGGTGAAATGATTTAGCACATATAATCCTGATTGTGATATCTATTACAGTTTTCGCTTGCAAAATATCCATGGTATTTTCCAGTGCCATGATTATTACTTATTAATATAAAACAGAATATCATTTTTCAAGATAAAGATTGCTCGCTAAATTATTAACACAATGTGAATTAAATATACTCCAGGGTTTCCATATGTTTTCTTTCAATATCGAATAAAGCAAGCACAAACAAGTAAATACGAAAGAAAAAGCGAATGCATGTAAATGAGCAAACTTCTGAGAATTACGTCGTGAGCTGAATAAATAACGGCTGATCGATGCGTTGATAAGCCCATGAAAATTTTAAAGAGGATCCATACAATGGTAGAAACGGATAAAGTGGGTATCTACCCTGAAGCTTGGATATTGCTGTTCTTTTTTTTTCCGTCCTTTCACTAGTCCGCGACCCATCCTCAACGGTTAACAAAAGATCACTTCTCTCAAATCTATAGGGATTGATTCACGCTCAAGTAAGTTTAATTTCTCTTATGCATGTCGATGTACAAGTACATAACCTATAAAAACATACTTATACCAACGAAAATATAGTCTAATATAAAGCTCTCTGCGCCTAAGAATCACGTTTTACAATGCCTACACGAAAGCTAAAAAACAAAAGGTACATTTTAGCCATCGAAAGTGGTGAAAGAGCTCCATGCACCCGTCATCGAAACCCATTCAAACACATCGGAATGACTCCATTTCCGCGAGGGTTTGGCGTTCATATTGTAGTAGGTGAACGCGTACTTACTTTCCTTTTTGCAGTCTCGCCCAATGAGTGGATGAAAGCGAGACGTCGAGTCGCCTTGCCGCTTACTCCCCCATCTTTGCTAAATGCAAAAACCTACGCTCATACTAACCCTAACCCCTTGTTAAGACTCGCTGAGAATGTTTTATCTCGAATATGCAGACAGGAACGCTGAATATAATATCGACACGAGAATCAAAGACCGACATAACTGCGCTACATTCCTGCAATTTGATGCAGTACCAAATACACTAAATAATGTCTGACTGAGTTTGGAATAAGAGAAATACAAATAGACCTTTGATGGAAGAGAAATATGAGATTCCTCTTGTGGCTCTGAATTATCTATGCGGTAATGTTTGAGCACACACAAACAGAAATCGGTTTAAATGATTTGCGAAGAACTTTGTTGTAATAACATTACCGAGACTTCTACGGCTTTGTAATAAATGAATGCGAAGACATGGTTCATGAGAACAAAGTAAAGTTTCGCGAGTAAATCATAATGTAAAGATTTCAGTCCCCATTAAAAGTGAAGGATACAAGGTATTTCGAGTTTTTTTCTTTTTGCTTCGCATAATCAAATAAAACTTGATTTTATGTTTCGAGTCAAATTATAAGCGGAGGGGAGAGTGAAATAAAAAGTGAATAATGAATGCGGAGGCCGAAACTGGGACCGCGCGACCGGAGCAATTATTTTGTTTCGAGTGCCATCAACACGGTACGTTCTTTCAAATTTTCATACATTAAGCAAATGTCGAGAATTCGTAATAAGGGCCTAAATGTAGTAAGCCGTTGCGGCCCGAGATTAATACATGAGTAGGCCAGGAGATCACCGGCTCAATTCTACCTTTACTTATTTTATACGCTTTTCCTTGTATTTATTTATTTTAATTTCGAACGTTTCCATCCGACAAGCTTAGTGAATTTGAAAATATTTATTCGTGCGTAACATTGTTTGTGAACTAACTACTCAGCCATAGTATTTTATAACGCAGTAATAATATGTTTGTAGTGAAATAGTTCAACAAAATTCAATTTACAGCATTTTTAGCAAAGTTGTTGTTTCAACAATAATTTCTACCAGTGGCAATATTACTCGCTTGAGTTTATGACGCTATAAAATTTTCGGAAAATTTGTAAAGTGTTGATACCATTTTCTCCTTTACCTTACAACAAGTAATGGCGACACTAAACAACTTCTTGGCGTTTCCGCGCTTCCACACAAAACGTGCTGGGAAATGTATGGCGCGCCATTCGCAAGGGTAAATAAATACAAACTACAGAAACAAGTGTCATGTATGACGGAGGCTGCCTACAAAACATGCAATCCGTATGAATGATTGCCGTCTGACTGAACTCTATATGCCTTGTAACCGTATTTTTTCCGAATCCCTACTAAAAGAAAACGACGTTGTACGAGGTGAATGGAAATTGAATCATGTTACAGAGGAGTACGAGTTGTATTTCGTATGATACTTGAGGCGTTGGGTTGAGCGTTTCGTCTCCACATCGGTCGATAGTGTTGACGAACAAAATAAGCTCCCCTTGGGTGGGCGCGGTGTCAAGAGGCTATAGGATTAAACTTAAACTGGGTTTGCCCACAGTTTAATTACACAAAAGGTATATTCACGTACCACTTGCGCGAATGTGCTGTTCCCTGACACTAAGTTAGAAATTAGTTAATTATACCGACTATGCGCGGCGCAGCCAGAAGGTAAATTTTAAAATGATTCAAATTTAAACCTTGTTTCAATTTCAGTCTCATGTGCAGTGAAACACACGTCGAATTAACGGTGTAATGATAATTATAGTACCTATTGAACGTAATAAAATATGAGCATATAATTTTAGAGCACACCAATATTTTGTATGTGAGCGCAGTGCATAATTATGATGTTATAGCACAACAATATCGTATTGTTTGTGTGTGTGTGCAATATAAAAGGTCACACACGCTCGCAGTTTGTACTAAATTGTGCGTGGTACGGAAAACTTTTTACAATTTTATGTTATGGCAAGAGCAGGTCAATAAATTTTGAGCGCTCCTCTCAAACCAAACTTGGTAGAATAAGACGCTGTATTTTAAGATTACCGTATCATAATCCCCATTGAAACTTAATAATGGATCATAGGAGAAATTTCATTGTTTAAAATACAGCGTTGCAAATGCGTGCATTTTTATTTCAAACTTATTCTTAAAAACTTTATTTTAACCATTTCAATAATACTACCAATAATTTATTGTTTTGGAAGTTGCAAGTTTCTTTTCTTTGTGCATTGCGATACGTTACGGTACCTATATTATTTGCTTTGTGGTTCAATCTGTAATGCACATTTTTTATCACAAAGGTAACATTTCAAAATAAATATTGATGCCAAATGCAATATAGGCCTAATCTACATCTATACCATTATAAAATTCTAAAATGGGATAGAAAAGCAGTTTTCTTCACAAAAAGATAATTATTTCAGGAAAAATCTTGACAGCGCGATTGAGGCAGTACAAGCGCACGGCGTAGGCCGTACAGCACTGTCTGTTGCTAAAAATGTATTTAAAACGTCTGGACAGATTTTAACCAGGGTCATTTTGGTACAGGGATAGCTGAACAAGCAAAGATGGTTATATGGTACTTTTTATTTGACTACGGTACGGATAAAAATACGCAGACAAAGTTGCCTTTCAAGTAACTAAAACAAAAGAAAGTGTAACTATAATGATTCTTAAAATTTAACTATAAATTGTTTAAACAGTAACAAACGGTAAAAAAACTCAAGAAAATACGCAGAACTTCCCCGTGTTTACGCGGCTACTTTTTTATTATCCACAGTACAATAGAGGAAAAACAACGTAAAAACTAAGTGAAAACTACACTAAATAGTAAATAGGGTAGTAAGATATCGCCAAATGGAATTGGGAAAATGAATCAATAGCACTAATTGTCCAGACCAGGCTATTGGTGTGATTCATCCGAAAGCCAAACGAAATGGACGAATAGTTTCTCGATAAAGGAAGAATTGTGTGGCTTGGGGTAATCTTGGCAATCTGACATAATATACCCTCGATCAGTAAATACCGCCTATCGTGTTTAGAATAACATAAATCTCAAAAAATGTCTAGCCTTTTTTCTAATAACTTTTTAGGTTGTTTATATGGAAATGAGACATGTTTACTTGCTCTATATTTTGTTACAAATAGCCTCTTTAAGTATATATTATTTTGTGATTCAAATGTTGAATGGGTGGAATGGTATTTTATAAGTATTAATAAGAGATAGGGAAATCTGTCTTTAAGAACAATGTAGTCGATTTTAGATTTAAATTAAAACAAACTACATTTTTTTTTTTATAAATCTCATGTATAGCCGGGAATTGAACCTGGTTAAAATTCTGTAACTAATCGCTTGGCGTATTGTATGATACTTATAGGTAACCGGACAAAACCGCTGTAAAGTATGTTACAATACGCCATGCGATTAGTTACATGAGTTAGTATGTAACATGAGATTAAAAAAAAATGCAGTTTTTATTAAATCTAAAATCGACGCTTATATTTTGTGACTTCTAACTACTGACCCATTTGGATTGATCACCCGGTATATATTCAACACACTTAATTCGTCATATGACCAACGGTCTTCCTAAACGTTATCTGGAAGGGATCGCTTTCCAGAAAAAAACCGCCTATTGTCTACTATAATTAAAATTGTTAATGTATAAACTGTTTTTGTTGTCCAATAAAGAAAATTGTATTGTATTGACATTCTACACTGTAAAATTTACTTGTGCGTTTGTGTGTTGTAAAATGTAACAGTACTAAACTTCTCGACCTCTTACTAAACAATTAGCACATAATAAATGGGTAAGACATAGCTAAATAATGCCAAGGCTTTGCCTGCGTGACGTGAGTTTCGTCTAATGGCACGCTAAATCCAAATGTAACCACGATCTTAACGCATTAATCCTAAGCCACGCGTCGCTCCCTGCGCGATATATTAGGTGATCTTTTCGGTATTACGCTAACGTACGGCTATAGACAATGTATCAGAATTAGGACATCAACTTTTGGATTCTCCTCAACAAGCTATCGAATATCACGAAGTTTCTTCTTTGTTGTTTTGAATCAGAACGCGAGATCAAGCAA